>JARGCV010000014.1:212500-3022500 GCA_034064705.1 Bothrops alternatus | reverse complement strand
GGCAATTTTCCATATTTTTAAAGATTTTTAAAGAAAGCACCTTGTCCTTTCATTTAGCTGGTATAGAATCTACCCAAGATGGCATTCAACACAGTTGTTTTTTTAAAGTAAAAGCAGAGTTCCTTGGTTTTCTTTGGTAGATTTGGCTTAACAATTCCCATGTTACTAAGGATTATTTTTTATCACAGTTTCTAACTTCATTTTTAATATATAAGAATTAGTTATGTTAGAGCCAAAAGAAGACTACAGGAAGCTTTGGATGATTGAAATGAAAAGCTGTTTACTCCATGAGAAGACAAAATAACCCAAGATGGACCAGAAGAAATGACATGGGGAACATTTTTCAAAACTTCCACTTCACGAAAAGAAGAATTCTGAATTGTTGGATTCATACATCATGTTAAACCTTGCTTTATTGTAGACATAGCTCACTGAACAAACTCAAGTCAGTATTTTAGATAACTGTGCCCTGTTTAGCCAATTCCTTGTCTGCTTTCTCTCCTTTTTAATTGTTTTTGTCTTGCACTGGTCTGGGTATAAAACAGACCAAAATAAAACCAGGAAACCATCAAAAGAAGGTATTCACTTTCTCATATCACACAAAGAATTATAACCAATAAGCTGATAATAAACTCTGGATTCACACATATGCATTTACTGCTGTAAAACAAATTCAGCCAGTCTTGTTTGACAAATGCAATTCCCTTTCTGTTTCCCTCTCTCCAATAGAACAATAGTTCAGATCAGCGGGTATCTCTCGACATCGATCTGTGGGACAAATTCAGTGAATTGTCCACAAAGTGCATCATCAAGACAGTTGAATTTGCCAAGCAGTTGCCAGGCTTTACCACACTCCCAATTGCTGACCAGATCACGCTCCTCAAAGCTGCCTGCCTCGACATCTTGGTGAGTGTGTGGTCCTTTTTCTTTTCTTTTCTTTTTTTTTTTAAAAATATTTTTTTATTAAATTTTAAAAACTTTTAACAAAATTATAACATAATAACATAATAACTCAACTGAAAACAAGCAAATAACATATTTAACAATCACTACAAATAGCTGCTCAGAACCCCCCCCCACCACATCCTCCAACAACCTAAACCCTCTTCTATCCTTCTAACTACATACTTTCGCCTTTCTGTACATCTTCCCTCCACTCACCTCTATTCCCTATCTCCACCCTCTAACCCTCTACACATACCTAACCTTCACTCCACCTTCCTCACCATCCAATGCGGTGTCTAGAGTTTTCCCGAACGCCCTAAAAAAGAAAAAATCTATTCCCTTAATACCCCCAACTACAGTTGAGAAACATAATCTATTACTTATTATCTCCCTCCCCCCTCCCCCCCCAGGCTTCCCAGAGTGAATACAGAGTAAGAACGCAAGAAACCCCGCTAAACTACTATTTTATAACTATTTTATAACTATTTATCTGTATATCAAATCTAGTTCTTTCAATTGATATTTCTTTTGCATATAGTCAATCCATTTTTTCCAGTCCATCAAAAATGCTTCATTTGAGTGGTTTTTCAGGTATGCTGATATCTTAGCCATCTCCACAAGATGGGTAACTTTTAGTGTCCATTCTTCAATAGATGGTATTTCAGATGTCTTCCAATATTGTCCCACCAACAATCTTGCGGCCGTAATCAAGTTCAAGATCAGCTTAGTCTCTATGGTGGTACAGTCCTTTGTAATACCCAACAAGAATAACTGAGGTAAAAACTCAATACGCTTTTTCAAAATATTTTGAAGAATCCACCATATTTTTATCCAAAAAGCCTTAATTTTTTTACAAGTCCACCAAATGTGAAAATAAGTAGCGTCCATAGAATCACATCTCCAACATTTGGGTTGCATATTTGGGTACATAAGCGATAATTTTTTTGGATCTAAATGCCATCTATAAAACATTTTATAAAAATTTTCTCTTAAATGCTGAGCTTGTGTAAATTTAACATTTTTCACCCATATTCTTTTCCAAGTTTCCATCATAATTGGGTGTCCAAAATTACCTTCCCACTTAATCATACAATCTTTAACTAATTCAGTTCCAGAATCAATTTCAATTAAAGCGTCATATATTCTTTTGATATGCATAACTCTTTGGTCTCTAGCTTGTATAATTAATTTTTCATCCTTTAAAGAAAAACCCATCTTAACATCTTTTTGCCATCTAGCTTGAAGTTGTGCATGATGATACCAATTGTGAGCTATACCTTCCTCCTTTAATCTATCTAATGATTTCAGTTCTAGGCTATTCCCTTCTTTAATTAAAAGTTTATCATATGGCACCACATCCTGAATTTGTTGTATACCTACACTCTGTATTGCATGCCTGGGAACTGTCCATAAAGGGATTTTACCACATAATTTATAATAATACTTTTTCCAGACACGCAACATAGAGTTTCTTAGTATATGCTCTTTAAAGCTCCTATCCAATTTTTTGTCGTAAACTAAATACGCGTGGAACCCATACACTAACCCATATCCTTCTATATTCAATATTCTTTCATTTGTTAAGTTGATCCAATCACTTATTGCCACTAGAACTGCAGCATAATAATATAATTTAAAATTAGGCATTTTCAAACCACCTCTCTCTCTTGTGTCTTGAATAATTTTGAATTTAACCCTT
Source organism: Bothrops alternatus (assembly GCA_034064705.1). NCBI lineage: Eukaryota > Metazoa > Chordata > Lepidosauria > Squamata > Viperidae > Bothrops > Bothrops alternatus. The sequence continues at coordinate 3,019,856 of JARGCV010000014.1, read as the reverse complement.
GGTTTCTTGCCATCCCAAATAAATTTGTTTATACCTTTCTGCCATTCCTCAAGATTCCCATCCTTTTTAAGTATTGGCAACATTTGAAACAAAAATAAAAATTTCGGCAATACATTCATTTTAATTGCGGCTATCCTACCTAACATAGATAATTGTAATTTTTTCCAATTCTCCAATTCTTTTTGTACCTTATTCCATAAAAATTCATAGTTATTCTTATATAATTTCCCATTTGAAGCTTCTATATAAATTCCTAAGTATTTGACTTTTTTAACTATCTCACATCCCGTTATTCTTTCCAGATCTTGTTTTAATTTATTATCTAAGTTTTTAACCAACATCTTTGTCTTGAATAAATTTAATTTAAAACCTGATACTCTTCCATAATTTCGAATAATCTCCATCAAACTCTGGGCCGATTGTATTGGCTGAGTCAATGTCACTAATAGATCATCTGCAAAGGCACATAATCTATAATCATGTTGTCTAATTTGTACTCCCTTTAGTTCCTCTGATGCTCTAATCTTATTCAGTAAAACCTCTAATGTTAAAACAAACAATAAAGGGGATAAGGGACAACCCTGCCTGGTACCCTTCTCTATATTAAATGAATCTGTTAATTGTCCATTCACTATAATCTGCCCTGTTTGTTTCTGGTATATAGCTGATATAGAATTAATAAACTGATCCCCCATTCCCATCATTACCACAAGCCTTTGCAAAAATGTCCAATTCAATCTATCAAAGGCTTTTTCTGCATCTAAGAACATTAAAACTGCCGGCACTTGAGTATGTTTATCCAAATATTCCAATACATTAACAAGTTGTCTAACATTAGTTTTCATCTGTCTCCCTTGTAAAAAAACAGTTTGATCCGGGTGAATCCTTTGTGTCAAAACTGTCATTAGTCTATTAGCCAAAATTTTTGCAAAAATCTTGTAGTCCGTATTTAACAAAGAAATAGGTCTAAAATTTTCTACTTGAACATTATCTTTACCCTCTTTAGGAATCAAGCAAACATTAGCCGTTTTCCAAGAGGGTGGAACCCGACCACCCTCTTGTATATTTACAAATAACTCCCTCAAAGGTTCCACCATTTCCTCCTGCAAACACTTATAATAAATCGTGGTGAAACCATCAGTTCCTGGAGATTTCCCCAATTTCAATTGCTTAATTGCATCAATAATTTCTTCTGATTTAATCAAGGCATTTAATCTATCTCTTTGATCCAAAGTAATTTCCATAACATTTTGATTTTGTAAAAAGGCATCTATCTCTTTCTCATGAACTTTTTCTTCAGCATACAATTTGGTGTAAAACTCTAGAAAAGCCTTCTTAATAGTTTCTTGATGAAATACTTCTTGCCCCTTATATTCTACCTTCTCAATTAATCGGGATTTTTGTTTTTTCCTTAATGTATAAGCCAACCATCTACCAGGTTTATTAGCATTAAAAAAAGTGTTATGTTTAGCATATTGTATATTTCTGGCAACCTGGTCGGTCATCAACACATCAAATTGTTTCCGTAAAACCTTTATCCCTTCTTTAATATTACTATCATCTGGCTTATCTATTAATAATAACTCTTTCTTTCTTATTTCCGCTTCTAAAACTCTCCTCTTTTCCTCTTGTTTACGTCTATGCCTTACATTCATTTCAATTAATATTCCACGCATGTGGGCTTTACTAGAGTCCCACACCGTTTCTATTGATGTACCTCTATTCTTATTTAACATAAAAAATTCCTTGATAGCCTTTTTACATTCTTCCACATACATATCATATTTAAACAAATTTTCATTAAGTCTCCAGGATCTGCTAGGAATTTGACCAGTCCTTAATTCCATCATAACTGGGTTATGATCAGACAGTACATTAGGTAAAATTTTAACTTTCTTTAAACTTAACATAAAGTCACTAGTAGTTAAAATAAAGTCAATTCTAGAGAATGATTGATGTCTATCAGAAAAAAAAGTAAACTCTTGATCTCTACCATGTCTTTCTCTCCATATATCTAACAAATTAAAATCATCTTTAATATCAAAAAAGGATTTAGGCAAAATTGAACGCGATTGAGGAACAAATGAAATCTTTTTCTTCTCCAAACCAGCATCAAGGATTCCATTCCAATCTCCCATTAAAATACAAGATCTATAGTCCAATTGTATTATTTTTTTATGTAATGATTTGTAAAATATACCTTGTTTTTGGTTTGGGGCATATATACCCATCAAAAGAACTTTCTTCCCGTCCAATAAAATTTCTATAGCTAAAAATCTTCCTTGATTATCTGCTTCTATTAATTTAGCTTTTATGTGATTTTTAACATAAATAACAATTCCATTTTTTTTCTCTGAAAATGCTGCCACAAAATGTGTACCCAACTTATTATTTATCAAATATTTCTGGTCCGAAGTTCTAATGTGAGTTTCTTGTAGACAAATTACATCATTTTTACATTGCTTCAAATAATGAAAAATCTTCTTCCTTTTCTGTGGAGAATTTAAACCATTAACATTCCATGTCAAATATTTATTTGACATGACCTTTACGCGAAAGCTTCTGCAAAGACCATTCCACTACTTCCTGCCTCTTAGGTCTTGCTCCCATGGCTTCCATAGATGTCAGATCAGCTTGCTTTGTATGAGTTGGTTGTGTTTTTTCTCTTTGTTCAATATTCTTTGTAGGTTCATGTACATGCCTTGGTTCTTTAGCCTTGTCAACTTCCAAAGGTTGAAAAATATCAATAGACTGCACTGGTTGTTCAACTGCTTTATCCATAACTACCGATGAAATTAGTCGAGGTAGTTGAAGTTCCGTAGATTGCAATAATTCTATGTCTTTAACCAGCGTTGCCCTCTTAGGCCTTGGGGAGGTAGATCTATCAGCCATCAATATATTCTCAAAAAAATCCTTCGCTTTAGCAACAGAAGTCAAACGGTATCTATTATTTTTAAAAAACAAAGAAAGTCCAGTTGGTACCTCCCATCTATATTGTATCTCTCTTTTTTTAAGCTCCTCCGTCAAAAAAGCATAGTCTTTCCTTGATCTCAACATTTTAGGAGGGATCTCTTTCAAAACCTGTACTTCTTGACCAGCAACACTTAGTTGTTTGTTATATGCTGTAGAAAGAACCCAATTTCTGAATTTTCTTGTGTTAAAATATATCACAATGTCTCTGGGCAAATTTCTTTGTGCAGCTATACGTGAATTCATCCTGAATAGCCGTTCTATCTGCCAGGCTACGTTCTCAACCGTGTCGTCCAGAAATTTTGCTAAGGCTTCAATAAAAATTTTTCTTAAATCCTCTTGATTCTCATTTGGTATGTCTCTAAGTCCTCTAATTCTAACAGCAAACTGCATCTGATGGAATTGTGTCAAAATAGCCTGGTCCTGTACATCACTTCTAATTTCTTCTAATTTTTCCTCAAACTGTTGCTCAACATTTTCCAGTTTTTCTTCAACTCCAATAGTATAGTCCCATACCCCTTTGATGGCTTCTACAATATCTTCTCTCATCTCTAAATTAGAAGCTTCTGACATAGCTTTAAAGTCTTTTTTCTGTTCTGCCATTTTTTCCTCTAGTTTGTCCTCCAGTTTATCCAATCTATCATTTACTGAAGATAATGCAGCAGTTAATGCGGTCTGTAAGTTTTTCATTGTAAGCATTTCTGGAGGAGGCTGTATAGGCTCTTGAGATTCTAAAGGAGCAGACTGTGATTTTACAAGCTGCCCTGGAGAAGGCATAGCCGCCTTCGCAATTGCTGCCTTTTGTCTCGTAGTCATAGTTAAAAAGAAAAAAAAGAGGGGAAAAAGAAAAAAGAAAAACTAGAAAAGATTTTTTTAAAAAAGTTGCCAATTCCTCCCTTCTCAATTTCTTTTAAAATCCAGTTGCGTTATAGTTTAATAAATAAATCCAGTCTAAATAGTCTCTCAAACATCACTTCAAGCAGAGAAGAGAGAATTCAGTTTCACTTTCCAGCACTTTCATCACTTTCATTTTCTTCACTTTCACTCAGAACAAAGAGCAATCGCCATTTTGAAAGGATTATGTTGATTCAGAAAAGATTGTAAGTACAAAGGCAGAAACAAAGTAACAGGATACTTGCGATACTCAAAGGACTCCTGTATTCACTCCGTCTGTATAGAATCCTTTGTTATTTTCTCTTAAAAGCAGAGGCGGTCACGACGTCTATTTCTGTCAGCCGACAGAAGCGTCTCTGGGCAGGAGCGTTTCAAGTGCCTAGGGAGCACACCTTCTCTGCCCCTGAAAATTTCTTCCAGGGATCTTAGAAGGGCTCAACCTTGCTCTTGAGGCTCTACACCTCTTCTTAGCCCGAAGAGGGGTTTTTCCACCGCAACAAACAGCTGATGAGCGCTGTTGTTAGCGGCTTTACAAACCCAGAGAACGGAGCCTCCCCATAGAGAGTCCAGCGACGCCGGTGAAGCCACCGGAAGCCGGTCCTTTTTCTTTTCAAATGGGTCAGCAATAAGAAAAATGAGGAAATGTGTAGAATCATGGAGTGGTAGGAGTTAGTGGATCTTTAAGGTGTCTGGTTGCTGCTCTCTGTGAGGAAGCACACGAGCTATATTTGCACAGGATCAGCCCAAGGTTTAAAGAGAAAGATACGGCGGTACTCTATCTCCATTTCTTACATACATAATCACTCAATTGTGGTAAGATAGTGCTGTCCATTATTTGGAGAACTAGTTTGGTCTAGTGGTCAAGGCACTAGCCCAGAAATCAGGAGACTGTGAGTTCTAGTCTCATCTTAGGCATGAAAGCTGACTGGGTGAGTTTAGGTCAGTCACTTTCCCTCGGACCATAATGTCAGCCTTGGGCAACAAGCCGGTTGGTCAATTCCTGTCTCAATCAATGGATCAACATTTGGTTGATCCCAAAAAGTGGACCCTATACTTGTGGGAAAACGCTAGAAAGGAAAAGTGTTGTCCATCATACTTATGGTGATAGGCTAGTTTAGGAGCTCAGAACAGGTCTTGGGTCATGCACAGCAGTGTCCAGCAGAACAGAATGGCCAATATGTTAGAATTTTTTGAGAGATAGCTATTGTGTCTTCCCAGAGATTTGCCACTTGAAGCAGTTGCCTTACTCTAGCTAACAATAGTGCAAGTCCTGCAGCTGAGTTTCATAGTAATATAGTACACATTAAATGTGATCAATGTTACAGGTAGAACATAGAACAGGGAACAACTGTGATGCAATACTTCTAATGTACTTTTCATTATAGATCCTTCGGATATGCACCCGCTACACCCCAGAGCAGGACACCATGACCTTTTCTGATGGCCTGACACTCAACCGCACTCAGATGCATAATGCAGGCTTTGGGCCCCTCACCGACCTGGTCTTTGCCTTTGCCAACCAGTTGCTGCCACTTGAGATGGATGATGCTGAAACAGGACTCCTCAGCGCTATCTGCCTCATATGCGGAGGTGAGTGCCATTACTGGGCCAATAAATAATAAATAAGATCATTATAAGAAGCCATTTGTGGAGTTTCTGTGAGATAAATATAACAATGGCCTTAACAGAGGGCTTTGAAGTTTAATCAATTTTTTTGGGGGGGGGTTACCACTTAACAGCTTTCTTACAGTGAACAGGTATTGGATCAACTTGATTGACAGACAATAGATTTGTATACTTGGGATATTTGTTAAGATAATATGTAGACCTGTAGTGCAAATGGGGAACCTATTAGATTTGTTTGAGATATGGGTATCAGCATTCAACCAGGGTGGAGGTTGTATGTTTACTGTTAATTTTATATGTGTTATATACACTTTTTTCCTCTTGTGTCCTGTTTGTAATTCTTGATTTGTTTTATTTTTTCTTTTTTTATTCTGTATTTTGTATTTCATCTTTGGGGAAAAATATTAAACAAAGATCAGGATTAAGTTTTGGACATTTGCATATGTTCAGGACTTGCCTACTTTGGAATGATGGCTTTGTGCATTGACCCTTAACTGCCAAAGGCAGAGAGCAAGCCACGCATGCTATGATTTCATATCGCTAAGAAAAATGTACATTGGATAGCACTCTGATGACAAGTACCAAAATACCTGCTTTGATGAGTGTTTCTACAGTATGTGTAGTGGCTCCCCAGTAAATATGTAAACTCTGTAAGCACCAACCACTGTCACAATTGACCCAGAACTAATTTTATGTTGTTCATAATAATGGAATGGAATGGAATGGAATGGACTGGACTGGACTGGACTGGACTGGAATAGAATAGAATAGAATAGAATAGAATAGAATAGAATAGAATAGAATAGAATAGAATAGAATAGAATAGAATAGAATAGAATAGAATAGAATAGACAGAGTTGGAAGGGACCTTGGAGGTCTTCTAGTCCAACCCCCTGCTCAGGCAGGAAACCCTATACCATTTCAGACAAATGGTTGTCCAATCTCTTCTTAAAAACTTCGAGTGTTTGAATATTCACAACTTCTGGAGGCAAGTTGTTCCACTGGTTAATTGTTCTAACTGTCAGGAAATTTCTCCTTAGTTCTAGGTTGCTTCTCTCCTTGATTAACTTCCATCTATTGCCTCTTGTCCTGCCCTCAGGTGCCTTGACTCCCTCCTCTTTCTGGCAACCCTTGAGATATTGGAACACTGCTATCATGTCACCCCTAGTCCTTCTAGTTTTCATTAAACTAGACATACCCAATTCCAGCAACCCTTCTTTATATGTTTTAGCTTCCAGTCCCCTGATCATCTTTGTCGCTCTTCTCTGTACTCTTTCTAGAGTCTCAACATCTTTTTTACATCGTGGTGACCAAAACTGGATGCAGTATTCCAAGTATGGCCTTAGCAAGGCATTATAAAGTGGTATTAACACTTCTTGTGATCTTGATTCTATCCTTCTGGTTTTTTTTGTTTTGTTTTTTTTATAGTTGGAATTAAGATTTCCCATCTTTTTTTTATTTAGTTCATAAATTAGAACTTCTTGGCTAGAATAAACAAGTGTTGTCTTAGGATCAATACTTCTGTTAATGCAACCAAGAACTGTGTTGGCTTTTTTGGCAGCTGCAGCACACTGCTGGCTCATATTTAAGTGATTGTCCACTAGGATAGTGGACAATCTTAGATTAGTAATACTCAGTTTTATTCTTTTTTCTTGCTTTTGTGCCTGGAAATATTTTCTTAGGACTCCTCCTCCACCATGCCACTATTGCTACAAAATGCATACAGTGGCATTGATATCTACAGTCTAGCCTTCTTAATCTGTTGCCCCTTACATCAGTGTTTCTCATCCTCATGCTGGCTGGGGAATTCTGTGAGTTGAAGTCCACACATCTTAAAGTTGCTTACATTGAGAAACACTGCTTTAGATGTTAGAGAACAAATCAGTGACAGTCCAAATCACAGTGTTCCCAGCACTTTCTGGCAGCTGTACAATAAAGTCCATAGAGATTTCTTTCCACAAGCTTGTGGGTTGGCTACTGGCTGTAGCAATCCCGGGGACTTCCCAGGCAATCGTTTCATTGAGGCACAAACAAGACAGCTGGCCACATATGCCTCTATGTCCTTTTCATCCTTGGCCACCAAACCTGTCTTTTCACCAGGTGGAGAGTTTTTATGAATCCAAAATGCCCCGCCACCTTCGTGTCGTGACTCCACTGTAGGATTAAAGTCCTTTGTCTAGCTGGAATGTAGATTTTACTCCCCTTCCATGCCAGTCCCTCTTTTAACACCAGCTTTACTTTGTGCTGCTGAAACCAGTCGTCGCCCTCCAAGGCCTCCCTCAGTGGTTGTACCAGGTCTGGGGTTGGGTGCAGGAGGGGTGCTCTCTGTTGCCTCATAGCTACAGGCACCACAAACTGTTCGGATGGGATGATGGAGTTGACGACTTCCTCCCAGGCACTGTTGTACTGTGGCATGAGGGAGAGAGCATTTGCCAAAAAGTTCTCCCCCTCCCCCGCCCAGTAGGTATCGGAGGGTGAAGTTGAAGTGATTGAAATATTGAGCCCACCAGACCTGTTTAGGGGACAGCTTCCATGGGGTCTTCAACGCTTCTAGGTTTTTGTGATCTGTCCACAGCTCAAAGGGTATTTTACTGCCTTCCAAGAACTGTCTCCAGGTTAAGAAAGCCCACCAGACTGCCTAAGCTTCCTTCTCCCAGATGGCCCAGCACGTCTCGGACTCAGAAAGCTTGTGGGACATGTAGATGCAGCTCTCTAGAGGCACAAAACCGAGAAAACTCTGCAGCTGCCTCCTGGTTCAGGGGGCCTCCCACTCCAGTATTGCCTTCACCTTGCCAGGATCCATCTCCACCCCTTCTCTCGATATTCAGTACCCCAAGTAGTCTAAGCTGGTTTTATGAAAGTCACACTTGGATAGCTTTGCATAGAACTGGGCCTCTCGCAATTTTTTGAGCACAGCCCTGACCAGTTTCACGAGATCCTCTGGGGTCTTGGTGTAAAACAGTATATTGTCCAGGCACACCAAGACCCCTTTGTACAGGTGCTCATTCAGAACTTCGTTGATTAACTGCATGAACATGGCCAGCACCCCCTGCAGGCCAAATGACATCACCCTGAACTGGTAGCAACCCAAAGGGGCAATTAAATGCCATCTTCCATTCATCTCCCTCCTTGATCCTCACTCTGTAGTATGCGTCCCTAAGGTCCAGTTTGGTGAAGATCCTCCCCTTCCCTAGATATCCTAGCATGTCCCTCATTAGCGGGAGGGGGTATATGTTCTCTACGCTGATGCAGTTCAGACCTCTGTAATCCATGCACGGTCTAAGGGACCCATCTGTCTTCTCTTTAAACAGTACTGGAGTTGCCATCCTCGACTTCGCCAGCTGAATAAACCCCCTAGCTAGGTTCTCGTCTATAAATGCTCAGAGTTCCCCCATCTTTTTGGGTGTCATCAAATACATCTTTGGCTTGGACAATTTGGTTCACGTCATACTCTCAATTGCACAGTATGTGGGGTGGTGAGGGGGGAGTGTGTCTGATTCTCGCTTGCTAAAGACCTCCACTAGGTCAAGGTATTCCTCTGGAATCAACAGTTTCCACTTTCACTTTCCTAACCGCAGACACATGGCTGGTTAGTAGTGCCTCCACTAACCCCTGTCAGTCTGCTGCTTTCCTTTGCACCCACCACTGGGTTTTATCCCAATCTACTGACAGGCTCCACTTTTTCCAGCAGGCCAACCCTAAGACCATGGGCTCGGTCATCCTTGGGACCACAATGAACCAGACAGTCTCTAGGTGGGTCCCAACCTTGATCTTTACTGGCTCAGTGAGGCAAGTTGCTGGCACCCCGCCTGTTATCGAGCCATCTAGCTGGGAAAAGGCCATGTGCTGCTTCAGTTTCCTCAGTCTCAGTTCCAACCTCTCTACCACCTGGGGGCTGACCAGGTATCTGGTGCATCCTGAGTTCAATAAGGACGTGAGAACCCCCTTTGCTCCTGAGGATGGCACTAGAACCTCTACCCTGGCTGTCATGGGGTGATGGTGCCACTTACCATCAGGTTGTCTTTCCCTTCACTGTCGCTCTCCTAGAAGATGGGGTCCATACTGGCAGGGGTCAGAGTTCCATCTTCCTCCTAGATTGAGGAGAGAACTCCATGACCTGTTGTCCCACCTGTGTCTCTTCCTTCGGTTTCATGGGGGTCTTCTTGGGCTGGCTTGGAGGTGGGGAACGGGTGCCAGTCTTGGTGCAAGGCACTCTGCTGCCCAATGCCCCTCTTTCCTGCAGTGGAAGCAGGCTCCTGTGACTTGATGGGGCCTCCCGTCCCTGGCAGGGGGTGTGACCCCTTTTCCTCTATGGGTCAGTCGTTTCTCAGACACCCAGCAAGGTCGACTCTCTTGCATGGTGTGCTCATGGTACTCCATCAAATCTATCTCCACCTCTGTGTCCACTCGGTACCACACCTGCAGGTTATGCGGCACCCCTCGGGGCAGGTGGTTGTGGTACAGCTCCTTAGCCCCTCTCGAAATTAATAGACCAGCATGCACTCGGGCCAGTCTCTCAGGTGGCTGGCTAGGCTGTGGAAGTCTTGAATGTACTCTTTCACCGGCTGCTTGCCTTGCTTCAGGTTTCAGATGCGGGTGTCAGTGCATCAAGCGGCCATGGGGGCTTCAAACCGTTCCCTCAGGGTCTACATAAAAGCATCCAGGTTGGCCAGCTTCGGAGCCTGAGCATCGTGGAGGGATACCAGCCATCCCGAAGGTCTCCCTTCCAGGTTGGCTGCGATGGCGTGGACCTGGGCCACATCTTCTGGGTACATCCCTCCGTAGCGCTTCATGTGGTGCCACACCTGGGCCAGGAACTGAGCTAGGTTGTCTGGGTGCCCACCGAAGCATACCACCAGGGCAGGTGGTGGTCGCTCCTCCCACACTAGGATGTACCCTTGCAGCAGTCCAGCCACTGGCTCCAGTGCAGGGACTCCCGCTGCTGCTGAGGCCACTGGAATAGCTTGCTGCTGGAGTGTTGGAGGGGTGGCGGCTCCCGCTGTAGCCGACCCTTGAGCCAGTGCCCCAGTCATGCTCGCTAGGGTCGGAGTCATTGGCTGCAAGAGAGGGGGAGATGGGGTGGCCGACGCTGCGAGCGACCTCACTCTGCCCATCCTGATCGCTGCCCCCAGTGATCTGGCCACTTGAATCTCCAAACTGCCAAACTTTTCCCTCAGCTGCTTCATCAGTGGGCTACGGGCTGCGACTGGGAGCTTCCACTCAGCAGGCTCATCCCACTCAACTGGCCGCCTCACTTTCTATTTGCTCCCCCAGACTACGTTGATGCCCAAGGGCACCAGGGGTCTTCAGCTTCCACCATCTTGCCCATGTCCATTGCCCATTGGGTCTTTGGCCCCTGGTACGGGGCCTCTCTCCCTGGTGCTAAGGAAGATGACATTGATGGAACTGATTTTTAGGAAAAAGGAGCTGAAGTATTTTGCAAGGCCAGAACAACAAGATATCTTTCAGAAGTGGTTCAGGCAGATGCCTCTCTAATTCATTGAATTATAAGGAGGAGGAGGAAGTACAGCATGATCAGATTTGTGATATTCTATAATTATGGCCAATCTCAATAAAAGTAGCTTCAGTTTTCTGGTGGAAAATTAGGCATTTTATAGAATGCCTAGGAAATCTATAGAATGCCAAAAATGGGACATCAAAGTATGAAACGCTTAATATTTCACACATTTCCTAGGCATTCTATGCAATGCCAAAAGGCAAACCAGAAAAGTATAAGATACTCCCACTAAAATGCCATTCTAGCCTTCCTTGTTGCAACAAGTAGGTCAATACTGGTCTTTTTTTCTTGTTTTTTTTTTAGTAAGAAAGTCCTGTACTTTATTTTGCATTTCTTCTTTCATTTTCATATACGTCTTTTCAATAAAGGGTTAGGGTTAGGGTTAGCTCTCTTTTTATACTTTGCATAAATAGGTCTTGTCATTTTGCTTAATGCCTAGATATTATATACAATGTCTAGGGAAAGTATATAGCATATTAAAATAACACAGACATTTCATACTTTGCCTAAAAGCATCACACATTGTATAGATTTCCTAGGCATTCTATACAATGCCAGCTTTTCACACATTGCCGGTAACATATACATCCCATCCCAATTCCAGATCCTCTCATAAGGATATATCTCAGCATAAGTTAACCATTTTTTCCCCATATATTTTATTGATTTTTTAAAGCATAAATCACCTTTTTTTGACAATATTTTATTAGATTTTATAAAGGTAAGGAAAGGGTAAGGTCAGTATAGGTAGTGGGATTCAGGGTAGGGTTCAGGGAGGGGGTTGGGGCAGGGGTAGGTACAACAGTGGGGTTGCCCCCAATAACATTTCAAGCTTTAGCAAGCAAACTATCGTCCGGATACAGGTCTTCAGTGGGAATAATTAATATAATAATAAGTGGTTGTAGTCAACAAAAGTAAATATAATTATAAACCATGTCAATTAATCAATAAACATCAATCCTCTTAATAAATTTCATAATCATTTTTTGTTAACTCATTTTGCTAACCATTGATAAAAGTTTTTCCATGTTTTAAAATAGACTGAATCTTCTTTCTCTTTAATCTCTAGGGTTAGTCTGTCCATTTCTGCACATTCTAAGATTTTCCTAATTATAATCTCATCAGATGGTACATTCTCATTTTTCCAATATTGGGCAAATGCTATTCTCGCAGCTGTCAATATATGTAGTATTAAATACGCATTTTCTTTGCCATAATTAGATCCTAGTATTCCTAACAGAAACAATTCTGGCTTAAATTCTATCTGTATTTTGGTTATCTTTTCCAGCCATATATGAATCTTAAACCAAAATTTCTTTGCACTAGGACATACCCACCAGATATGGTAATAGGTACCTGGCTTTTGTTTACATTTCCAACAATCATTCGAAACATTTTTAAACATTTTCGCTAACATTACTGGTGTCATGTGCCATCTACAAAACATTTTTACAGGTTTTCTTTATAGGAAGCTGCTTTAGTCAATTTAATATTTCTATCCCATAACTTTTGCCAAGCTTCTAAGTCTATAGAATATCCGAAGTTTTTTGCCCAAACTATCATTGTCTCTTTTACTTGTTCTTCTTCCATCTTCCATTTTAGCAGAAATCTATAAAGTTTCTTGATCAGATTTTCATCTGTTTTCAAGAGAATTTGGTCAAATTCTATCTGTTCTTTATAAAATCCTGGTGCCTTTAAATCTTTCTTGTATCTTGTTTGAATTTGTAAGTAAGGCCACCATGATAAATTGATACCATGTTGTTGTAGATCTTGCCTGTCTTTAAGTTTTCCATCCTTATCCAAAATGTCTTTATAAGTAACAAGTTTGTCGTAATTAATTAAATTTGGGTAAGCAAAAGCTTCCATTGTTGAAAGCCACTCTGGTATTTTGATATACATTTTTTGTTTTATTCTCTCCCATTCTAAAAGCAGTACATTCCTTATAGCATGGTTTTGGAAATATCTGTGTATTTTATTTTTCCCATACCACAGAAAGGCATGCCAACCCAATTGTAGGTCATGCCCCTCTAGTCTTTTATTTCTCAGTGTTATCCATTCTTTGATCCATGGTAAAATAGCTGCTTGATAATAGAGTCTCCAATCTGGGAGTCCAAATCCTCCACTATCTTTAGCTTCTTGTAGCATTTTAACTTTAATTTGTGCTTTCTTCCCTTGCCATATAAATCTTAGTATTGTTGCATTTAAATCGTCAAAGAATATCTTCCCCAGTTTTACAGGAATTGTTTGAAATAAAAAGAGTAGTTTCGGTAGGACACTCATCTTCACTGTCGCTATTCGCCCTATCAGTGATAGTTGGAAATTTTTCCACTTTTCCAAATCTGATTTTATTTGTTTCAACAATCTTTCATAATTATCTTCTTTTAGTGTTGTGCATCTTGGTGTTAGGTAAATGCCTAAATATTTCACTTTTTTGACTATTTGGAGATTTGTCTTTTTTGTAAAATAGGTTTTCTGTTTGTCTATTATGTTTTTTGTTAATACCTTAGTCTTTTCTCTGTTTATTTTCAAACCAGCCACTTCTCCAAATTTTTCCATTTTCTGCAACAATTTAGTAGATGTTTCTAATGGCTCTTCCAGGATAAAAACCAAATCATCTGCAAAAGCTTGTAATTTATATTTTTGGTCTTTTATCTCCAAACCTTTTATTTCCATGTCCTGCTGATATTTCTAGCCAATACTTCCAATGTTAGAATGAATAACAAAGGGGATAATGAACATCCCTGTCTTGTGCCTTTTTTGATATCGAAGCTTTCTGTATAATCTCCATTTAAAAGTATCCTAGCTGTTTGTTTGTTATAGATTGCTTGAATTGCATTTATAAAATTGTTGCCAAAGTCCATTTCTGTCAGCTGATAGAACATAAATTGCCAATTTAAGTTGTCAAAAGCTTTTTGCGTGTCAAGAAATATCAATGCCATCTGCTTCCCTGGATGATTTTTGTAATATTCCAAGACATTTAAGATAATCCTTAAGTTATTTTTTATTTGTCTTTTAGGTAGGAAACCATTTTGGTCTGTATGAATAAATTCTGTCAGAAATTTCTTCATTCTTTCTGCCATTATCGAAGCAAAGATTTTATAATCCACGTTTAATAACGATATTGGTCTATAGTCTTTCTGGTGATGTCACTGAGGATAGACCCGGGGAGAAACGCTCCGTTCCCCGGGTCTAAATTTCTTCTGAAGGTGGGCCCTTTGGAGCCAAATGCCACCCCGGAGAGGTGGCCACTGAAGGGTGAACCTTTGAGGATCAAGGGCTGGTGGTAGCCGGCCTGCTGAAGTCAAAGCAGCCCCTGGAACCAGCAGAAGAAAGGTGGACTGCGATCATTTGATCCGCCATTAACAGCTGATCGTCGGAGACGGAGAAACAGCACAGATTGACAGCAAGCAACTGAGCCGGGTGAGAACAGGCTCTTCTTTCTTGTTGAAGGTGGACTTTTTCTTTTAAAAATATCCTGTCTTTAGTCCGAGCGCGAAGCTCTTAGGGAAGGGGGGAGTTTTTTCTCCCCCCCCCATATAGAAGCGGCAGTTTAAGCCATTTGTATTTTGCATTTTGGAAAATAAATTCTCAATACGGTAAACTCTTTTAAGCCTCAACAGAATATTTGGGAAGTTTTTTTTTAACTTGGAAAAGCCATTGTAACTCTTTATTTTCAAAACTTTATAAACGTTCCATTTTTGTTCGCCCTTCCACTCTGGGCTGCTTTTTTTTTCTACTTAGTCCTGGGAATGGATACATTGTATCCCTTGCTACATGTCTGGTGTTTACTTTGACTAGGAACTTGGCTCTATGCCCAGACACTTGGCTGTATGCTCAGATACCCTTATCTGACCTTGAAACCAGTTGAGAGGCTTCTTTTTCTTTTTTCTTTCCGCTTTAGCCTGACTATACATCACAGACTATTTATCCTAGATACATGATATTTGCTGTCATCATTTCCTTGGATTATAAACGCTCTGCTATGAAGAACTGAATATTGTGGAACCCTTTTCTTTTTTTCTTCTTTTTTTGTTTTTCTCTATCTTTGAATAGAAGCTCCTGGACTATAAATTGGATATCTTTTTAATTGCTTTTTTTAAACTTATTTTTTCTTCTTTTTTCCTGCTGGCTTTTTCCCTTTGGATATAATTTTTCTTTGGACCTTCCTTCCTTTTGTTGGAATTATCTTTTTTAAAAAAACTTTTTTAGACTCCCCCTCCTAGCAATAGGAGTCTATTGGATTACAATTGGCTATTGGGCCACCTGGTGGATTATAATATAACACATCAATTCAACGATGAGCACTTCAGACCTGACTAAACTTGGGAGAAAAGGATCTTCTGCTCCTGCCTTGACCTCCGCCAGTCCAGTCTATCAACAATCAGTCACTATAAGTGCTACAGAAAGAAAAAATGGAAACCTAACAAAAGGACACCCAGGCAATATTGCAGGCAATCGCAGCTCAGGCGGCCTCCTCGACTAAAAACTATGAAGATCTGAAAAAAGACCTTGACAAAAATTATGAAGATCTGAAAAACGATTTCGCTAAAATGAATCAAAAATTTGAAAACTTCCAACAGGCGATTACAGATAATCAACAAAGGATCCAAAAGATAGAAGATAAATCAGTGGAAGTTGATCATAAATTAGAGTCCTTACAAGAGGAGAATCAAAGACTGGCTCAAACAAATATGGAACTGGAAGATTCTCTTGTGGTGATAGAGATGGAAAGAGCATCATACTTCTTAAGATTCCAAAACATAATAGAAGACAAGGATGAGAACATGTCAGGATTGTTAATTGAGCTACTTGCAGACCTTTTAGGAATGGGAAAGACTCAAATGGAAGGAGAAATAGACCAGGTCTTCAGAGTTAACTCAAGTTACACCAGAAGAAACAGAGTTCCTAGAGAAGTCCATGTTAGATTCCTTAAAAGATCTATCCAAGATGAGATTTTGAGAATAGTAAGAGATCAACCCTTAAAATACAAAGAAAAAGAAATGCTAGTCCTTAAGCAAATTCCTAGAAGGAAAAGAGAGGCTCGAAGAGATTATCTGTTTTTAACCAGGAAATTGATTAACAAAGGAATAAATTTTAGATGGTTGGTTCCAGAAGGGATACTAATTTTCTGGGACTTGAAAAGATACAGATTGGATACCTCGCTTAAAGCAGCAGAATTCTTTGATAAGCATAGATCCTTTTTGGAAAAAGGGGACCCTGAACCTAAGAAACAAGAGGAGATGGGTGCTGTAGGAGCGTCTGAACAACTAGAGGAGGAAGAAGTTAAAAAGACCACCCCAGAGGAAGAAACAAGACCGAGAGACAAGAGACAGATAAGATCGCCTAGAAGATTGAGGTCCAGATACAACTAAAGCCATGGAGGAGATTGGAATTTTATCAATAAATATAAATAGATTGAATTCTCCCTCAAAGAGGAGAAAAACTTTTACTAGACTACAAAAGTTAAAAATGGACATAATCTGCCTACAAGAAACACATATTAAGAGACAACATGCTAGAATTCTAGAACAACCGAAAATGGGCAAGCTTTATTTCACATTTGCACCCCAAAAGAAAAGAGGTATAGCCCTCTACATAAAAGAAAAGATGAACCCTAAACAAGTTTATGCAGATGAAGAGGGGAGAATATTAATGGTGGAAATTATGGTCGATCAAAAACAGATACTGATGGTTGCAATATATGCACCTAATGATAAGCAAGAGCAATTCTACTACCAACTACATAATAAAATAATGGACTTAAACTATCAAAATCTTTGTATACTGGGAGACTTCAACACAATAGCAGACTCAACCTGGGACTATAAAAGCCATAAACAAGGGAGAAAAGGGGGAAATACTTTACCTAAAGCAGTGGTTCTCAACCTATGGGTCGCGACCCCATTTGGGGTCGAACGACCGTTTCGTGGGGGTCGCCAGACACCGCGGTCCGCCATTTTGTTTTTTTTATTTTTTTTTATTTTTTTTTATTTTTTTTTTGATATTTTTTTTTATTTTTTTTTCGTCGCGCACGCGCCGTGCATGTGTGGTTCGGGCCGTCGCGTGTGCGCCGCGCATGCACAGATCGGCTCGTCGCAGTCCGCCATTTTGTTGTTGTTGTTTTTTTTTTTTCGTCGCGCGCGCGACGCGCATGCGCGGTTCGGGCTGTCGCATGCGCATCGCGCATGCGCGGGTCGGCCCGTCGCGGTCCGCCATTTTGTTCTTTATTTATTTATTTATTTATTTATTTTCCGTCGCGCGCGTGCCGCGCATGCGCGGATCAGCCCGTTGTGTGCGCGCATGCGTGCGCGCGCCAAAAAAAAAATGGCGGACCGCGACAGGCCGATCCATGCATGCATGGCGCGTGCGCGCGCCGGCCCAAACCGCGCATGCGTGGCGCGCGCGTGACGAAAAATAAAATAAAATAAAAAAAACAAAATGGCGGACCGCGGGTCGGGGTCGCGGCGCACATGGGCGGCGCAAGTGGGGTCTCAACCTGAAAAAGGTTGAGAACCACTGACCTAAAGCCTTTTTAAAAATGAAAGAAGAACTGTCTATTCAAGATATATGGAGAGAGATGAATCCAGAAAAATCACAATATACATTTTACTCAAATAGGCATAAATCATGGTCTAGAATTGACATGATATGGACATCTTATGATTTGAAAATGATAATACAAGAGATTGAGATAGAAACTAATGTCTGGGCAGACCATAACCCAATAAAAATGATCTGGAAAGGCACTAAGAAAAAATTAAGATGGTCTCTGAACAAATCTATACTGAAAGAGAAAGAATTTCTACAACTAGCGACAAGGGAAATGGAATTCTTCTTCAAAATAAACAGGAAAGAAAAAACCTCCCTCCAAAATGTGTGGGACGTGGCCAAAGCATACTTTAGAGGCTTGGCCATAACATACACTGCCACAAAGAACAAAGAAAAGAAACAATTACAGTCAAACCTGGGAGAAGAACTTAAAAACTTGGAATTAGAGTTACAAATTGACCCACAAAAGAAAGTCCTTAAGAAACAAATGGAGATAATAAAACATAAATTAAACTTGGCCGAGATGGATATATTGGCACAGCAGATCAAACGGTCTAAACAGAACTTTTTTGAAAATGCCAATAAGCCGGGAAGATGGTTGGCATATAGGCTAAAGAAAGAAAAGGAAAAAAGACTGATAAATAAACTACAAGACTCAAAAGGAGAGCTACCCTTTCATAATGATGCAATGAAAGAGATTATTGAGGCCTATTACAAGATACTTTATAAGGCAGAGATGGTCTCTAAAGAGGAAATACAGGCTTACATGAAAGAAAGTGATCTGCCAAAAGTCCCGGAGAATATTAGAAATATACTAAATTGGAAAATATCAATGATGGAGATTACAGAAGCCATAAAAAGGCAAAAAAGAGAGATAAGACTCCGGGTCCAGACGGACTTCCTGCAGAATTTTACACAGCATTCCAGGACTTATTAAGTTCGATTTTGAACTTTTCTCTTTTTAACTGTGTAATGATTTTTTTTCAGAGACAAAAATACCAAACTCGTGGACTGAAGCTAATATTACTTTGATACCCAAAGAAGACACCGACTTCACACAAAACATAAATCACTTAATAGTTGGTAAACAGTGTGTTTGCTGGGTTTACATTTGTAAAGAAAAATCATTAACAATTGGTTTTTATAATCCATAATCCACATAGTACATTTAGTTGATTTCCCCTTTTCCGCAAAATGTCTTCTTTGTAAACCTTGAAATGATACAGTTCTTATTATTTTGATAAATAAAAGTTACATATATGATTTTTTCCCAATATTCCGAGAAATAATGATCACATCAATATAATATTTCTTTTCTATCTAATCATTCTGGTTGCCTCATCTTATATCCTGTTACGGTCCTTATTTAGATTTGTTTCTCCCACAAAATTCAGGGTATTCTTGCTGGTTAAGATTTTTTCAACAGTTAATTACATTTAAAGATTTAAATCCATTTTTCCCATATAAACCATCTCAACACTTTTACATTTCTTAAAGAATAGGTAAAAACAGTAAAGAAAAGGAAAAAAGAGCAAGAGTAAAGAAACATAAAAAGTAAAATACTACTTAAAATATATATTCCTCCTAAGCTAATATATATTCATTCCCAAAATTTCTTATTCTTTTTAACCATGATTAAAAATATATTTAAACTTTAAATATTCCATTTAATGTGCCTAGTCATCTAATCCTTTAACTCTTATTCAAAACATTTTTTCTTTTTTATACATTATAATTTCCCTAAATTCAGACACATTTAATTATCTAAAACATTTCCTTCATCTAGGCCATTTCAGCAGTATTATATTACTTATATCAAGAAATAAAACAAAAAGGGGGGGAAAAGCATACAGTATTATTTAAAGGAATTCATCTCTCTTAGAATGACATATGTATTCAGAATCTTTTCTATTTCTTTAACCATATTCAAACAAATGTTTCTTTTTTAAATATTCTGTCTGGTAGATCCCATCATCTATTTTCTTAATTTTCACTTTGATCTTTTTCCGTTGACCAGTATCTTTCTTGATCAATGTGTTTTGCTGAATCAAAAAGTTTTTCCATATATTCATGACTGTTGCTGTAGGTATAGGAAGTAAATCAAATAAAGTGTCTTTATGTGAGGCTTTTTTGCTTTCCATGTTTCTTGAAAATGTTTTTCTCTTTCTCCTTCTTTGCTTCTCCTTTCTCTCTGATGTTTTCAACATCTCTACATTCCATTTTATCCAATCTGTTTTTTTGTCCTCAGATTTATTTTGTAGTCTTAAAGGATGAGTTGTTTTTTCCATTTCTTGTAAATTTTTTCCCACTAGGATTAAATCATGTTTTCTTGCTTTGTTAAGTTCCGTCTTTGAGTCTCTATTTTCAATTTTATGTCCACTTATTTGTTTTTTCTGCTCCTTCTCTGTTATTGTTTCCTGGAAGTTTTTTTTGCTGTAAAGTTAACTTAGAGATAGATTGATTTGTATTTTCAAAGTTATTTTGGATTTCTTTGTGATTTGAACTCAGTGTTATTTGAATTAATTGCAGTATACTATATATCTCCTCCTGAGAGGTATTTATGTTTTCTTGGTGTGTTCTGTCTACATGTCTCTGCTCCATGATGGCCAAAAGTTGGAGTTTTCCTTCTTATCTGCAAATAGGTTTAGAATCCCAGTTAAATAGATATTTGTAATCCAAAGAGTTCAAAAAAGATTTTTTTCTAAAGTTTATAATTCTCTCTTTGTCTGCAGCCCAGATTGTTGTCTTTTTTTGTCACAGCTGTTCTTTATTATTAAAGCTTTGAAGGTCACAAACACAGATTAGCTTTTCCCAGGTTTTGGCAAGTTCTCTATGGAAATCATCGCTGTCATAATCTTCATCCACCACTAGGTGTCAGCATCTATTTAGTTTTCAATACGAACAATGGTCTTTAAAATGAGAGTCTTAACCATTCAACAATCTTAAACTTGTCCAAAGTTAAATTTTAGCTTTCAAGTTTATAAATTTATTTCACTAGCATATATTTTGGTCCTCCATAGAAATTTTAATTCACCGCTTCCGTTAGTATAAGGATGGGGTGTTAGTCCCCCTCCTTCACTTTCGGAGGTATTTTGCTTCTTGGGGATCTTTTCCAGGAAATTAAGTGTAGAATAGAAAAGGGAAAATCAGATTCCTCACCCAGTTTCAAGCACACTGTTTACTGTAGTGCTGGTTAGTTCTTTTGGACTCCGGTTACAAGTAGCTTGGACTGATCAATGAAATACAGCCTTTCTCCTGTCGGGTTAGAAGGCTTTCCCCAAGATGAATGGAACAACCGCTGCACCCTTCTTTCTTCACCACCTCTTCGGGGCGGCTTGGACCCATTAGGGTCTCCAGGCAGGATGAAAGTTGGCCGCGGGGGTGCAGCAGTCCACAAGCCCGTGACCAGTCACTACCGCACAGGACTGTAAGTCCCATTTTTATTTAACTCTAATTTCTCTTCTAAATAAGATTCTTGGGGTGACAACCACAACAGGATTTTAGATGACAATCTTGCCTTATATCTATACCAAATTCTCTTTTTAATATATTTATTTTTATTAGCTTATAGTATAAAATACGAAAATACAAAAGCAAGTAGTAGGGAACAAAGGTAAGGGGAAGGGGAAAAGAGAAGTGTGGAAGAGGAGGGAAAAAGAAAAAAAAGGCATTGACTTCCAACTCCCTCTGTTGCAGTAAAATAAGGCATTAGCATCGAACCTTAACTTTTTACTTTTCTGTCATAGTATAAACTAGCCATTTCTATAACAACAAATCAATCTAATCAGCAAAACCCAAAATCAAAGTATCATTTTTTTTCCACCTCAAGCACAAAGTCCAGAAGCGGTTTCCAAGTAGAAACAAAAATACTTATATTCTTTGATCAGAACAGTCAATTTAGCCATCTCTGCTAACTCCATCAACTTTTGTAACCATTCATCCACGGTGGGAATCGAAACATCCTTCCATTTTTGTGCATAAAGTAATCTTGCTGCCGTCAATATATATAAAATTAGAGTTCCAATTTTTTTTCCAAGTCTTTTTCCATTAGGCCCAGAAGAAAAGTTTCTGGTTTTATCTTTATATTCACTTTAAGAATTTTCTGTATTAGAATATAAATCCTACTCCAATATTTCTTTGCTTTATCACATGTCCACCATAAGTGATAAAAAGTCCCTTCTTTACATTTATATTTCCAACATTCATTTGAGATACCTTTATACATTCTAGATAACTTATCTGGTGTTAAATACCAACGATACATCATCTTATAAAAAATTCTTTTAAATTATAATTTAATGTGAATTTTAAGCCTTTCGTCCACATATTCTCCCATTGTTCAAGCATTACATTATACGCAAAGTTCCTTGCTCACTGAATCATACAATGTTTTTACATGTTCACTTTCCAAATTCAATTTCAATAACATTTTGTAAACCTTAGCAATAATATGTTCATCACTACCACATAGTAAAGTTTCCAATTCATTTTTAACAAAATCAAACCCATAACTTGTTGTGAGTGTCTCTAGACAGGCTGGGTACATATCAGAGGATGATGAAGCACAACCAGGCCCCTCTGGGTATTTTCCCCTCCCATCAGCCGAGCTAGACAATGAGGAGATTTGTATGCAGGATGAGTCAGACTCTCAAAGTGATGAGTCAGATTCGGATCAGGAAGCTAGATGGCTTGATCCGAGATTCCGAAGGTTTGATAGGCGGAGGAGTCAGTTAAGTGGAAAAAGGAAGTGACGTATTGAAAACTATATTAGAAGAGGAAGAAGGAACTAAGTCTTTGTCACGAGCAACGTTAATATCAAGAGGCAGTCTGATGCATCACCGAGTTCGTTTGAAATCAGTTTTCTGGTGTTTTTGAAATCTACGGAAGATTAATGAAGTCTTGGACAATGTAAGAGATAAAGAGTGAGTTAATTGGAAGGTGGGAGAATGTTTAATCTAAATGTAAATAAATCAGAATTGGCCGTTCCGGCCAACAAACTGCCAGCAGCTTGCTTTGAAGTGAATCTTTTGAAATGTGTTAAATAAAACTCTTAGAGAAATATTTATGTGGATTTCACTCAGCTGAGAAGGGCCAGATACAACATAACTCTTTTTATCTAGTTTAAATCTTCCTTTCAATTGTAAGTATGTAAACCAATGACAGACATGACCATCTGATTCTAACTCTTCCTTAGACTTGAGGGTGGGGTCACCAAAATTAAAAGATATTATTTTACCATAAGTCCACCAGTCGGGCTTCACCATTTCTTTTCTAAAAAAAAAAAAAGTTCTTGGGGGGACACCCAAAGAGGCAACTTCGTAAAGAACCTTGTTTTGTATTTATTCCAAACTCTTGGTATGGCACATCTAACAAAATTATTGTTGAAATCAACATTTACTTTAACTTTATCATACCATAAATAAACTTGCCATCCAAACCTTAATTCATGACCTTCTATCAAGTAGCTTCTTCTTCTGGAGGTTCACCCACTCTTTTAGCCAGACGAAACAACAAGCATCAAAATACAACTTCAAATCTGGTAAATCCAACCCCCCTCTTTCTGTAGCATCTTGCAGTAACTTGTATCTAATTCTTGGTTTCTTTCCTTGCCATATAAACTTGGAAATATCCCTCTGCCATTGTTTAAATGGAGTATCCATTGCAAGTATTGACAACGTTTGAAACAGAAATAGCATATTTGATAAAACATTCATTTTAATTACAGAAATTCTACCCAGTAGTGATAAATGTAATTTGTCCCATATTTGTAAATTTTAGGGTTAGGGTGTCATGGTTCTGACAGCTGAAACTCTTCAAAAGAACTTCGAGGCATTGTTCACCTTAAATAATCTTTTATTTGAGAAACAAAGTATCGGCACTACATAGTTAAAGCCAAAAACTGAATTCCCCTCCCCTGGGCACAAAGTAGCAAAGCACAATTCCCTCCTCCAATTAACAGTCATAAATCACATTTCCCAATTAGCTTGAAGCACGGGCTTTCTCCCCAGCTCTCCAGCCCGCCAAATCTTTGTCAACTCTGAGCGCAATAACCTTGGATTCCCACGGCTGAGTTATTATAGTTATGACTAACTGGACTCTCATCCACATCCCCCCTCCCAGCATCAACGAACTCTAAAAGCAATAGAGAAAAGATGGCTACATTTCCATCTGTTGTCAAAGCAAGAACATCCGATGTTAGCAGCGTTGACATAGGTTTAGGGTTAGGGTTTTTTAAATATCATTCCAGAGAGGCACATAATTATTTTGAAACAGTTTTGTATTTGTGTTTGTCAACATAACCCCCAAATATTTCACCTTTTTCTTGACCTTAAAGCCAGACTTTTTGATCAATATATCACAATCCTGAGAGGACATATTCTTGATGAACATTGTTATTTTTTGTTTGTTTATTTTAAAACCCTCTAAAGCCCCAAACTCATTTAATTTCCTCATCAAATATTCTATCTTATTTTGGGGGTCTTGCAAGAATATAACCAAATCATCAGTAAATGCCCTCAATTTATAAACTTTCTTGATGCTTACACCCATTATTTTCGCATCTCTGTTCAAAACTTCCAGCACCTAGATAAACAACAGAGGAGACAAGGGGCATCCTTGTCTCATACCCTTTTGAATTTCACATCAATTAGTTAAATCACCATTAATAACAATTTTTGCTTGCTGTGACGTATAAACGGCTTTGACTCCTTGAATAAAATTCTCTCCTAAGTCCATTTCTTCCAGTACTTTAAACATAAAAGCCCAGTTTAGATTCTCAAAGGCCTTCACTGCATCTAAGAATATTAGAGCTGCCTGTTTCTCATTATGATATTGTAAATATTCAATGATATTCAAAACAGTCCTTATATTATCCCTTTGCTGTCTTTTTGGCAGAAAGTCAGATTGGTCTTCATGAATATATGCCTGTAAGTTCTTCTTTAGTCTTTCTGCCAAAATTGCAGCAAAGAGTTTGTAGTCCTTGTTTAATAATGAAATTGGTCTATAATTCTTTGTCTTTGTGACATCTTGACCCTCCTTCGGTAGTAGCACAATATTGGCTTATTTCCACGTTTTAGGTATCTTTCCCCCCTGCAATATATCATTCATTATATCCTTTAGTGGCTGAAGAGGTTCCTCTTCAAAGCACTTTTAATATTGGCTTGTAAGGCCATCTGGTCCTGGAGCTTTGACTGATTTCATTTTTTTAATAGCTTCTGATATTTCAAAGGCAGTTATTGGATCATTCATAAGTTGTCTTTGAGTATGTGAACCAAATTCTCAATATGAAACATCTCATAAAGTGATTTTTAAAATCTATGTTAACATTAACTTTATTACATCACAAATACCCATGCCAACCAAATCTTAAATCATGTTCTTCCAGTTCTGATAACCTCTTATTTCTCAAAGTCATCCACTCTTTCATCAATACTAAACAACAATAGAGAGCCAGTTTGGTCTAGTGCCGTGGTGGCAAACCTATGGCACGCGTGCCACAGGTGGCACACACAGCCATTTCTATGGGCCCGCGCGTAGGTCCATTAGGCTGCCGCTGCCCCAAGTGGCAGCCCCACCCAGCACAAAGGAGGCAAAGCAGCCGGCTAGCAAGCCCCATGTAGAGGTGCACGTCCATGCCCAGCAGGCAAAAGGCCACCCCAAGCGGGGAAAGCCAGATCCCCATCGGCGTCATGGCCACCCATGCCCAGCAGACACGAGGGGGAGGCAAGCAATCCTGGCTGGGACTGGGGGGCCATGGCGTCAATGGGGATCCAGCTTTCCCCACTCGGGGTGGACTTTGGCTTGCTGGGCGTGGGCGTACTCTACCACCTCTACACGGGGCTTGCTAGCTGGCCGTTTTGCCTCCTTTGTGCTGGGTGGGCCAGGCCTCTGGGTGGCAGTGGCAGCCTAATGGACCTGTGCAAGCTGCTGGTGCCACCGACCCAAGGCACAGGGGGGAGGGGGAGGCAGGCGGTGCACATTCCCCGTGCATGAGTCTGGGATTTTTTCCCCACTATTGGATTTTTGCTACCAGACTGTTTAACTTGATGCAGAAAGGGAAGGATATGCATTCTGCATCAAGTAAACTTTTAAGAAGTTAAAGAGTCTGGCAGCGAAAATCCTCCCCCTCCCCCCTGTGCCTCGGGCCGGTGCCCCCAGCAGCTTGCTTAGGTCCATTAGGCTGCTGCTGCTGAGGAAAAGAGTGGTGAGGTTTTGTGCCAGCCGGCCGGCCAGGCAAAGAGTAGTTCAGGGGATGGTGGCTGGCTGGCTGGGGAGGGGGAATCATGGCTGCTTGAGGGGGGATTTGCCAAGCTTTCAACTTGGATGGAGCCGAGGTACCCAAGCCGCTGCATTGCCTGCCTCCCCCTCCCCCCTGTGCCTCGGGCTGGCACCGCCAGCAGCTTGCTCAGGTCCATCAGCCATGCTCTCCATGCCTCAGAAAGTGGAGGCACAGCAGCAGGATTGCTCTCAAACAGTAGGAGCCGGGTGCGTTGCTCGTTCATGTGCGCCCACCTTATTGAGAGCAATCCCGCTGCTGCGCCTCCACTTTCTTCAACTCGGATGGAGCCGAGGAACTGCTGGTGGCCGCTTGAGTGGGGAGGACGAGCTTTGCTGCTGCTGCTGGGCCACACCTGGGCTACGCCCTGCCGCTGCCTCCCAAACTCCACCTTTCCCACTGGGTGTGAGCAGCATTAGGGCACTCTGTCCTGGGGGAAAGCAGCAGCGGCCTAAGCCTAACCCCCATCCTGCCCCCTCGCTTGCCTCACCTCACCCTGCAGGACGAGCCTACTGCCCACTGCCCCACCCGCCAGAGACCCCCTGGATCTCCCCCAACCCTGCCCTGCCCCCACAGGCATCCCTCCCCAGGAGCAACATTAAGGTGGCCACGCCCACCCTGGCCATGCCCACCCAGTCTGCCATGCCCACCATAGCCATGCCCACCTGGCACCTGGTGATACATAAGTGCATTTTGGGTTGCAGTTTGGGCACTCAGTCTCTAAAATGTTCGCCATCACTGGTCTACTTGTTAAGGTATCAGAACAGAAACCAGGCTTCCGGTTGGTGTCATGATGGCATGCACGAAAGAAACCGAAGCTCTGGTTTCCTAGTCCAATTTCGCTCCGTCTGTAGACCCCAAGGGGTAGGAAAGTTGCTCTGGAGAGGTGACGAGGAGGAAGGGAAGCCTTGGGAGCTTGGAGCTGCCGGCGGTTGGCCCAATCAAACCGAGGAAACTCTTCAAACAGACAAGAGAAAGGCTGCTGGTAAATGTGCAGACAGCCCAAGTCATAGACAACTGGGAAAGAAAGTGAAGAATGCGGCAACCTGCGGCATGCCGCTAAACAGCTGATTGTCAACAATGTGCTGAGATCTGGGTGAGACTGTTTTCTATTTCCTTTCCCTATGGATTTAGAAATATAAATCCCTGGATTGGACAATTTACAAAAGCAAAGACCCCAAGAAGACCTGGGAAGAAGGGAGTTAAAAGCAGGGAAAAAATCATAGATGGGGGAATGAAATTAAGGAATATAAAAGAACATATAGAAAATGAAATTGGGACTGATTTAAAGAAACTCTGTTAACCTTTACGATGTGAAAAAACTTTTCCATTTATTTTCCGTGAGAAAGCAGTTTAAAAACCCTTTTAAACCTGGATATAGACATTACAGTGAAATAAGGACATCTAGTGGTGAGAAGATACTACAATAATACCCAAAAAAATCAGAGAAATTGCTGAACTTGGATTAACACCTGTTGTAAACAAAAAGAACTTTGTGTGACTTTATACTACAAAAGGCTTTCTACAATGATATATTTTGACCGTGGATATAATTATTATAGAAACTATTTGGAGACAGAGGGCTTTTTATATTTTTGAACTGATTGGAATACTTGGATTAGCCTAAAGCAGTTGTCTTTTTTTCTTTTCTTTTTTTCTTTTCTCCCTGTGGATTTACAAAACTTGGTGAATTGAAAAGTGAGTGCACCAAATCTTACTAAAATTATGAAAAAACCCTCTTTTGCACCTTCTTCTGGAACATCTAGTCCAGCAAGTCAGGGATCCATTGAAACAATGTTACAACAAGAAAAGACAAATAATTTTCAAGAAGAAATGCATGCCACATTACAAATAATTCAAGAAACAATACAGAAGAGTCATGAAGAGACAAAAAAAACAACCTAGATAAACTAAATGAGCAAATGCTTGACATAAAGACACAATTTGAAGCCCATCAACAAATGATTGTTAAAAATGAACTAAGAATTCAGAAAATGTAAGATAAATCAGAAGAAACTGATAAAAAATGGAAGCAATAATGGAAGAAAATGAAAGACTAGAACAAGCAAATCAAAGTTTAGAAGGAGCGGTCGCAGCCTTGGAAATGGAGAAAGCTGTACACTATCTAAGATTCCAGAATATACCTGAAGACAAGGAGGAAGATATATCAGAAGTGATTATCAATTTATTGGCAGAAGCCCTGAAAACAGACAGAGCTGAGATACAACTGGAGATTGATGAAATATTTTGAATGAATTCAAGCTACATGAGGAAACATAAATTGCCTAGAGAAGTCCATGTAAGATTTGTAAAGAAAACAACAAGGGATGAGATACTGAGAAGAGTTAGAGACGACCCATTACAATATAAAAACAGAGAAATTGTGGTTTTGAAGCAGATTCCTAAGAGAATAAGGGACACACGAAAACAATATCCCTTTCTGACTACAAAGCTAATCGCAAAAGATGTACACTTTAGATGGTTAATGCCAGAAGGGATCTTAATTAATTGAAACAATACAAGATACCGATTGGATTCAGTTTGGAAGGCAGAAGACTTTGATGAAAGAAATAGAGCATTCTTGGAAGAAAGAACACAATATCAACAAGAGGATAGAAAAGGCTAGAAACAGACAGAACAAACAACAGAGGAAATAACCACACAAATAGAAGAAAAGAGAAGACAGAACAAGAGGGTGAGGGAATGGCAAGAGAGCAGAGGACTATGAGACCGATAAGACCTAAATATAAGTAAACAAAATGGAGAAGGAAAATGGAATTTTTGAGTTAATATAAACGGATTGAATTCCCCACCAAAAAGGAAAAGAATCTTCAAAAAATTGCAGAAATTAAATATTG
Organism: Bothrops alternatus; assembly: GCA_034064705.1. Classification (NCBI taxonomy): domain Eukaryota; kingdom Metazoa; phylum Chordata; class Lepidosauria; order Squamata; family Viperidae; genus Bothrops; species Bothrops alternatus. The sequence goes on along the minus strand of JARGCV010000014.1, from coordinate 2,991,166 downwards.
ATATAATTTGTTTGCAAGAGACACACATAAAAAAATAATATTATAAACTTTTGGAATGTCCAAAAATTGGGAAACTCTACTATGCATCAGCACACCAAAAAAAAGAGAGCAGTAGCTGTATATGTTAAAGAGACAATAGATTCTAAAATCATTTACTCAGATGAAGAAGGAAGAATTGTGATGGTAGAAATATTTTTAAATCAGAAACAGATACTTTTTGTAGTAATATATGCACCAAACAATAAACAAGAAGAATTTTATCAAAAACTCCACAGAAGAATAGTAGAAATGTAATACCAAAATATTTGCCTAGTAGGGGATTTTACTACAATAGTAGATGGGACACCAGATTATAAAAGTAGCAAAACAGGGAAACAAGGAAGAAAGAGACTACCTAAGACTTTTTTCAACATGATAGAGGAAATTGGTATACAAGATACTTGGAGAGAAACGAACCCAGAAAAACTAAAATATACATTTTACTCGAATAGTCATAAATCTTGGTCCAGAATTGACATGATTTGGATGACGCCTAAACTAAGAATCAATATGCAGGAAATTGAGATAGAATTAGGCACTTGGGCAGGCCATAACCCTTTAAAAATGACATGGAAAGGAATACAGAAAAAATTAAGATGGACTTTGAACCAATCTATATTAAAAGAGAAAGAATTTACAGAATTAGCAACAAAAGAAATGGATTTTTTTTCAAAGAAAATAAAAAAGAAGATACAGCATTACAAAATGTATGGGACACGGCCAAAGCATATTTTCGAGGTATAGCTATAACATACTGTACATGGCGAAAAAGAATAAAGAAAAAAGACAACAATGTGTGCTGTTAAGGGAAGAATTTAAAAAAATAGAATTAGAACTACAAATAAATCCACAAAAGAAAGTGCTGAAAAAGACAAATGGAAATAATAAAATATAAATTTAATTTAATAGAATCAGAAAAACTGGCACAACAAATTAAAAGAGCAAAGCAATTTTTTTTGAAAATGCAAATAAACCAGGAAGATGGCTAGCTTACAAACTTAAAAAAACAGAAGGAGAAAAAACTGATAAGCAACTTAGTAGATGAAAAAGGCTGTCTACAATTTAAAAATGAGGCAATAAAAAGATAATTAAAGATTATGAGAAACTGTATGATATGGAAGAAATTCCACGGGAAATAACAATTCAATATATACATTTTTTACTTCAATAATAGCTGAGAGACTGAAAAGATTTCTGACTGAATTTATACATTCAGACCAAAACGGATTTCTACCAAAGAGACAAATAAAAAATAATTTAAGAGTTATAATGGACATATTGGAATATTATGAAATGCATCCACGGAAACAACTGGCATTAGTATTTTTAGATGCCCAAAAGGCATTTGATAATGTTTCTTGGCAATTTATGATTCAACAACTAAAAATAATGGATTTTGGACAATATTTTATAAATATGACTCAGACAATATATCATAAACAAACAGAAAAGGTTATTGTAAATGGAGACTATACAGAGAATTTTGATATAAGAAAATGCACAAGGCAAGGATGTCCACTATCCCCATTGTTATTTATTTTAACTTTGGAAGTTTTAAATAGAAACATTAGACAGGATTCAGAAATTAAAGGACTGGAAATAAAAGGTGAAACTTATAAATTGCAAGCATTTGCAGATGACCTGTTATTTATCCTAGAGCAGTGATGGCGAACCTTTTAGAGACTGAGTGCGCAAACTGCAACCCAAAACCCACGTATGTATCGCTGGGTGCTGGGTGGGAGAGCCTGGCTGATACGGGCAAGGCAGGAGCGCACACAGACTCTGCTTTTTTCCTTTGACAGCAATGGGGTTAGAGTTGCTGCAGCTGATCAGAAGCGCCGCCGAAAACAGCAGAGTCTGTGTGCGCGTCTGCTATGCGCTCACCATCAGCTGTGCTCTCCATGCCTCAGATCAGCTGCAGCACGCTGTGGAGAGCAAGGCTGATGCGGGCTAGGCAGGCTCGCAAAGAGATTCCGCTTTTTTTGGTGGAGCTTCGGTGCCTGGCCGGCTCGGCCAATTTCCTTCTTCCTTCTCCCCATTCCTCCTCCTCCTTTGACAGTGGTGGGGTTCGGGGGATGATCAATACCCATTTGTGGCATGGCCCCCAACCTATCACCGCACGCTCCTCTCAGGAGGACAACACCAGCAGCCAATGCCACAGCAGGAAAAGCAGAAGGCAACGCCGCCCACCAGACTTGCCAGGTGGCTCAGTAACTGCACTTCTTCTCAGCTCCAGGAAGCTTGTGCAATGGAAACTTGATGGTGAGGGCCGTGGGGCGCTCGCTGAGGGAGCTGCTACTGGTAATGGAGCCGGGGAAATGGCCTGGGTCAGGGGAGCTGCCAATGCCACTGCCCTGAGGCTTGGCAAATCCCCCCCCCAAGCAGCCATGATTACCCCTCCCCAGCCAGCCACCATCCCCTGACCTACTCCTTACCTGGCTGGCCGGCTGGCACAAAACCTCACCACTCTTCTCCTCGGCGGTGGCAGCCTAATGGACCTGAGCAAGCTGCTGGTGGCGCTGACCCGAGGCACAGGGGGGAAGGGGAGGATTTTCGCTGCCAGACTCTTTAACTTCTTAAAAGTTTACTTGATGCAGAATGCATATCCTTCCCTTTCTGCATCACATTAAACAGTCTGGTAGTGAAAATCAAATAGTGGGGAAAAAATCCCAGTCTCATGCACGGGGAATCTGCACCGCCTGCCTCCCCCTCCCCCCCTGTGCCTCGGGTCGGCGCCATCAGCAGCTTGTGCAGGTCCATTAGGCCAGGGCTTTTCAACCTTTTTACCAATTGTACCACTTTTAGGCTATGGCAATATTCGAGTACCACCTAGCAAGGTGTCGAAAACTTGATGACCAAAAAAAAACCCTGTTCAAAGTTGCAATTGAACTGAAATGACTTATGACCATTTTTCACACTTATGACCATTGCAGCATGCCCAGGGTCATGTGATTTATATTTGAATGCTTGGCAACTGATTCATATTTATAATGGTCACAGTGTTCCAGGGTCATGTGATCCCCTTCTGCAACCTTTTGACAAGCAAAGTCAATGGCAGAGCTGCTGGTGGCCAAGTGCTAAGGTGGGACTTCCTTTCCTCCCTCCCTTCCCTGCCTCCCTTTTTCTCATTCCCATCTCCTTCTGAAGGAAGAATTTGAACCCCCCCCATATTTTTCCTCTTCCATATATTGATCAAACAAGGAAAGGCCTCCAGAGACAGAAAAAGACAAGCTGCTGAGTGAACTAGCTTAAAAAGGCACATTCCCCTTTAAGAATTAGCTACTGGCTAGAAAGGAAAGTAAGGCACTTGAAGAAAAAAAAATGTAAGTACTGGCTGCCGGCTAAGGCAGCCTCCCCAAATGGCTCCATTCATAAGTAAAGGAATGCTACAGGCAAAATCCATTCAGGAGAAAAATACTTCAAAATCCCTTGCAGCAAAACTTACAGCTAACAACAGCAGAGCAATAGAAGCTAACATGAGACATCAGCCATCAGCCAAATAGAAATTGCCAAACACTCCTTAAGAACACAACTCCCTCATTGCACAAATCCCAGAACTTCAAAGTCACAAAAGCACATAAAAATCCTTCCACTCTCCATCTCCTTTCCTCCTCTGTGCCTCACCTCCAGCCATTGCTGCCTTTTTTCATTCCTCTTGGAGGGTGACCCCTCCCCCGCTGCATTTCTTGCCTGTTTGCTGCTGCCAGCACAGGTGGCTGCCACAGCAGTTGTAGATCAGCTCATGGCCAGCCTGCTTGATCTCCTCTCCCCCCACCCTCCCCCTCTCCCTCCCCCTCCTTCTTCCCCTTCGGTGCAGCTGACTCTGCCTCCTCCCAAGGCTGCTGCTTTTTTTCTCTCTCTCTGTCCTGCCCAAACTGCCTCCTTTTATAGGCTCTCCTGTCTCTGCCCCCTCCTCCTTTCTAATGGGGGAGGGTGAGCCTGGGGCCTTTGCAGCTCCAGAGGACTCTCTCACAGTAAGTCCTTGCCTGTGCTGGCTCTTTCCCTCCCCCACTACACTTGGCTAGGCAGGGCTGCGTACCACCTGCCACTCATTAATGTACCACAAGTGGTATGCGTACCACAGGTTGAAAAGCCCTCCATTAGGCTGCCGCCGCCACCTGGAGGCCTGGCCCACCCAGCACAAAAGAGGCAAAACAGCCGGCTAGCAACCCCTGTGTACAGGTGGTAGAGCACGCCCAGCAAGCCAAAGTCCACCCCGAGTGGGGAAAGCCGGATCCCCATTGGCACCATGGCCCCCCAGTCCCAGCCAGGATTGCGTGCCTCCCCCCGTGTCTGCTGGGCCTGGGCGGCCATGATGCCGATGGGGATCTGGCTTTCCCCGCTTGGGGTGGCCTTTTGCCTGCTGGGCCTGGGCGTGCACCTCTACATGGGGCTTGCTAGCTGGCTGCTTTGCCTCCTTTGTGCTGGGCGGGGCTGCCACTCTGGGCGGCGGCGGCCTAATGGACCTACACGAGCTGCTGGCAGCAGCAGCTGCACGCGTGCCCACAGAAATGGCTCTGCGTGCCACCTTTGGCACGCGTGCCATAGGTTCGCCACCACGGTCCTAGAGAAACCTTTAGAGACGATTCCTAAATTATTGGAAAAGAGAGAACAGTTTGGAGAGATAGCAGGACTGAAGATAAATAGAGAAAAAATTAAAGTGATAGTTAAAAATCTCATAGATAAACCCAAAAAAAATTGACAGAAAAAATACTACAAATAGTTAAAAAGATTAAATATTTGGAAATATACCTGACAGCAAGATGTTCAGCGATAAAAGAAGATAACTACATAAAACTACTAAACCAAATAAAACTTGACTTGGAAAAATGGAAAAATCTGCAACTGTCGCTGTTAGGAAGAATTGCTACAGTGAAAATGAATATATTACCCAAAATACTGTTTTTATTCCAACCAATACCTATTAAACTAGATAATTTTTTTTAATATTTAAATTCCCTAATTCAAAAATTTATTTCGCAAGGAAAGAAAGCTAGAATTAAATTGAAAATGTTACAAGAAGCTAAGGGAAATGGAGGTTTTGGTTTGCCAGAGTGGGTTTTATATTATCAAGCATCAGTGCTAACATGGGTAAAAGAATGGATAACGCTCAGAAATAAAAGATTGTTGTATTTAGAGGGACATGACTTACAACTTGGTTGGCACGCTTTCTTTATGGTATGGGAAAAATAAAGTTCATAAATATTTTCAAAATCAGTGTATTAGAAATGTATTATTATTAACATGGGAAAAAAATAAAATGTAAAATATATTTGAAAATTCCAGGATGGCTTTCAACAATGGAAGCATTCATACATCCAAATCTAGTCTGTCTTGAGAAAATATGGACATATAAAGATATTCTGAATTCTGAAGGGAACTTAAAATCTAGACAAGAGATGGAAAATCAGGGTATTGATCTACCATGGTGGTCACATTTACAAATGCAAGTGAGATATGATAAAGATGTTAAAGTGTATGGATTTTATAAAGAGCAGATTCTGTTTGATCAGATATTATTAACCTCTGATGAAAAACTAATTAAGAAAACGTATAATTTTTTATTAAATTTGAAAATGGAAGATGAACAAGTAAAAGAAACAATGATAACATGGGCAAAGAACTTTGAATACAATATAGATTTAGAGAAATGGTAAAGCCTGTGGGAAAGAAATTATAAATTGACAATGTCAACCTTTTACAAAGAAAATATATACAAAATGTTTTATAGATGGCACTTGACACCAGAAAGATTAGCAAAAATGTTTAAAAATATGTCAGATAAATGTTGGAAATGTAATTATAAACCAGGTATTTATTATCATGTGTGGTGGACATGTGTAAAAAAAGCAAAGAAATATTGGACAAAAATACATACTTGGCTAGAAAAGATGTTGGGAAAACATGTAGATTTTTAAACCCACAATAGTGGAAAAATGAAGAAATACCATCAGAGGAAGAAATAATAAAATAAATACTAGACTGTGCGGAAATGGACAGACTTACTCTGAGGTTGAAAAAAGAAGAAACAGAATATTTTCAAACTTGGGACTTATTTTATCAATGGTTGGAGAAACGTACTATGGATTAGGAATTTTACAGTATTTGTATTAGTAAATGATAAACTCAGACAACATGTTCGTTGAATAAGCACGGTTGAATTGTATTAAAAAACCAATAAAACTTATTTTAAAAAAAGAACAGAAACCAGGAGACTGTGAGTTCTAGTCCTACTTTGGGCATGAAAGCCACCTGGGAGACTTCGGGCCAGTCACTCTCTCTCAGCCCAACTCACCTCACAGGATGGTTGTTGTGAGGAAAATAAGAGTATTGTGTGCATTTGCCACCTTGAGTTATTTATAAAAATAATAAAAGTGGGATATAAATAAAATAAGCTTCAAATTACAATTTCAAATCTGATAGTCCTAACCCTCCTCTTCTTTAGCATCCTGCAGCAGTTTGTATTTAATTCATGGTTTCTTGCCTTGCCAGACAAATCTGGAGACACCTTTTTGTCATTGCTTAAATGGCACATCAGTCATCAATATAGATATTGTCTGAAATAAAAATAGCATTCTAGGTAAAACATTCATCTTAATCACAGAGATTCTTCCCAACAATGTCAATTACCATTTTCCCCATCATAACATATCTTTTCTAACTTCATTCCAATGAAAACCAAATTATCCGTAAAAGCTCTCATCTTAAAAGTCTCATTTTTAATTTTTAGTTCCATTATTTTCTTGCCTTGTCTGATATTTCTATTCAACACTTCAAGAACCAAAATAAGCAGCAAAGAGAACCAAAGGCAATCTTGTTTGTTCCCTTCTGGATATCACATGGTTTAGTGAAATCACCATTAACCATAATTTGAGCCTTCTGAGACATATATATTGAACTGATTCCTTGAATAAAGTTCTTGCCAAAGTCCATAATGTATCTTCCAGAACTTTAAACAAAAAAGGCCAATTCCAATTATCAAAAGCTTTCTCTGCATCTAAGATTAATGTGGCTTGTTTTTCATTATGTTGTAAATATTCTATATCCAGTACAATTCTGACATTAACTTTTAATTGTCTTTTCAGTAAAAATCCACATTGAATGGATTTTAATAAATTAAAAACATTTTAATTCTATGGGCCAAAATTGATGTGAACACTTTGTAATCATTATTCAATAAACAAATTCTTCTGTAATTCTTAGTAGAGGTTAAATCTTGTCCTTCCTTTGGTAACAATGCAATATTGACCTCTTTCCAGGATTCTGGCATTCCATCTCCTGGTCAAATAGACATCTTTCTCTTTTAAAGTTGTATCAACTCTAAAGAAGAACAATTTTCTCAGTCCTTCCCTTTTACTAGACATAATTTTTCTTTGTTTTGTGATTTCATCCTTATTCATTCTCTCTGCATGAACAGACTGCTACACCATACTTTTTGCATACTGTTCATTTCGCTTCTGTATTCAGTCCAGCACTGACTACTTACCACACACCCTTTTAAAGTAACTGACTTCCACTGTATTCAATTTAATTTTATGCTTCTTCTGACATATCTGACTCTTGCTTCCATGTAACAGTGTGGCCAGAAGCAGTTTGATATCATCATGCACTGGACCATGATATATAGTTGTCACCAGCCTATGGATTCCTGTTTCCCTGCACACCAGTTTGCTTTTTCTGACATATATTTTATCCCTTTTATAATTACAGGTAATCCTTGAGGTACAACAGGCCATTTAAGAAACATTCAAAGTTACAACATGCCCCCACAGTCATTCGCCCTTACGACCAACTGCAGAGACACTGCAGCACACCCACCCATCCCTACCATCCTGCCCCTCCAGGTCCCCAGAGGCCTGCTTTGCCACCTCACTGGGTTTTATGTACTCCTCCCCACCCCTGGTCACCATTCGCTCACTTACCTTTTGAAGATATCCAGAGCTCAGGAAATCAGGGTAGGGAAGGCCGCTCCCTTGCTGGGCCATTGGTGGTCCACGTGGCACAATTGAGGAGAAGAAACGCTGCTGCATTTGGTCCCCTTGCAATCCATTTCTCCCCAGCTGGTGCTGTTTCTCCTCCTCAGCTTTGCGTAAATCTAGTGTGGCTGGCGCTGGGGAGAAATGGATTGCAAGGGGACCAAATGCAGCAGTGTTTCTGCTTGATTGTGCCATGTGGCCCAGCAATGGAGTGGCCTTTCCTACTCCAATTTCCTGAGCTCTGGATATCCTCAAAAAGTAAGTGTGCAACTTTGACAGGGTGGAGTACAGAGGAGGCCCATAGGGCTTTGGAGAACCCAAGGGGCAGGAAGCAGAGCATGGGATATCTCAGAGGGTGGGGCAAGGCCTTCATAGGCCTCCTGGGTGTGCCTGTGCCTGCACTAGGCCTCCCACAGTCTCCCCCACCCCAGGTCACACCATGCTCTACCTAACAACCTGTGCATTAGTTTAATGATTGTATTGGGGAAAGCAAGGATGGGGAGGTAGTTAATTATGTGTTTCATTTAACATATAACTTGACTTCCAATAGTAATGGGCAGGCTCCGTTACTCTTGTAAGTCAAGGACTACCTGTACCTACGACTTCACTTCTCTACATACATTCATCAACTCCACAAGATTCACTAACTCTGCTCCACAAGATCAAGTCACATTCAGTCATATCTATTACAATATTCTCCTTTCTCTTACATCTCTTTTTCTTTAATTCATTTTATTTTTTAATTTGTGGTATTTACTTCTCTTACATTCTAAGTCATAGATTCCATATGACATTCAATCATCAATTAAATCTTTATTACGATCATAGACCAGCATAAGAAGGATGGAATACAAACAATAATTTTAAAATCTAAAAAATATAAAATATATGTCATGGTTAGTTATACTTGTTAGTTAAGAGGGTTTTGTATTATGATAGATTTAGTCATATATTTCTTTTATGTTTTTTTGTATTTACTTAATGCTTTTACCCCTTTATTGTTTTTAGAGGGTTTTTTAAATATATTTTTTACCTTTTTAAAAAAACTTTTTTAAACTTTTGTGTATTTTATATTTTTTAGCTTTTAAAATTATTGTTTGTATTCCACCCTTCTTATACTATTCTTTTTTTTAAAGAAATTTTTATTAATTTTATAATCATAAATATAACAAAGAATCAAATTGAAAACAACTCAACTGAATACAATCGTTTAGAACTTTTTCCAAGACAAAAAACAAAGCATAACTAAAATAATTAAAATAACTATGGGTATTGCTCGGCGGCACCCCCCCCACCACATCCCCCTCTTCCTTCCCTACCTCTACTTCTATCCGCCCACCCTCACTGCCTCCCTCTCTCTCCTCCCTCCTCATACCACCTCCCTACATCCCTCCAACCTTCTCTCCTCAATCTACTACCCTTCCAGATGTGGTGCTGAGGTGCCGCCCGAGCAACTCCTCTTTTATCAAAAAATATATCGTTTTTATATAATACCTATACCATATTACAGTTGAATACGTTATAAAACCCCCCCACCCACCCACCCCCCGACTTCCCAGGGTGAATACAGGGTAAAAACACAAGAAAACCCTCTAAACTACACCAAATTATTATGTAGTATTATGTAGCCTTCGGAGGCTCCGTTCTCATGGGTTTGTTAAGCCGCAAAAACAGCGAACATCAGCTGTTTTTTGCGGTGAAAAATCCCCCCTTCGGGAGAAGAAGGGGTGAAGAGCATCGGGCGAGGGTTGAGCTCCTCTGGAACCCCCCTGAAAAAGTTTTCAGGGGGTAAGAGTGAGAGCTCCCCAGGCGCTCGAAGACGCTCCTGCCCAGAGACGCTTCTGTCTGCGGACAGGCAAAGACGCCACGACCATTCTCTGCTCAAGAAAATTTTTTAAAAGAGACCTATATGCAGGCGGAGTGAATACAGGAGTTCTATATCGCAAGTATTTCTTTATATTTTACTCCTTCTTATGCTAGTCTATGGCCAGAATAAAGATTTGATTGATTGTCCATATGATACTGTCATAATCAGATAAGTCCATAGATACTGACCTTATGGCTTTGATCAATTTTATTTTTTACATATTACTTTTCAGTAGAATAGTGGAAGTGTAGATTCTGTTACCAGCCTTGGTCCTACCTTTGCTACATGCTGCATTCCCTACTAATGGTAATAGTAATAATAATGATAATAATAATAACAATAACAATAATAATAACAATAATAATAATAATAATAATGTTGGAAGGGACCTTGGAGGTCATCTAGTCCAACCCCATGCTCAGGCAGGAAACCCTATACCATTTCAGACAAATGGCTGTCCAGTCTCTTCTTAAAAACTTCCAGTGTTGGAGCATTCACCGCTTCTGGAGGCAGGCTGTTCCACTGGTTAATTGTTCTGACTGTCAGGAAGTTTCTCCTTAGTTAATGGTGGATAGTAATGGTGAGTTTTGGGACATCATGGCCAGTATGGGACAGGGACATACAGAGCTCAGTTTTATTCCAAGGATGTTCACACTATTCTGTGCAAGCTAGGATCTCTAATCTAGACATTTTCTTGCTAGCCAACACATGTTGCCTGCATTGCACCAACCAGAAGATATATGTAGTGTCTTGATATGTAGCGTTATGCTAATAGGCAGTTCATGTGGTTTGTTTGCTTATTAAAGTCACAATTCTGTGTTAGAGAGTAGTAGATATAGTTCTTTTACTGCTTCGAACTGTATGCATACATTTATAGAAACAAAGTGAGGGGAGCCAAAAGTGCTTCTTAATTGCACTGCGTCCTGACCAATAGCATCACCAGGTGGTTAGATCTTCTTTGGGTTGATAATTTTTTAAAGTGTTTAATAAACGAGATATGTTGTGGGTGGAAAATGCCTGAATTCATTTGTGGAGAATTAATTCTAATTCACTTCAGATACTAATACAGGTAGTCCTCAGCTTACAACCTTTCATTTAGTGACCATTCAAAGTTACAACACTGAAAAAAGTGACTTACGACCATTTTTCACACTTAAAACTATTGCAGCATCCCCATGGTCATGTGATCAAAATTCAGATGCTTGACAACTGGCTCATATATATATATAGGTCTTTGGTTCTTCGGGTTTTCTCCCACGTAGAATTTGAAGTGTCTTGGCGACGTTTCGACGAAGTCTCATTCGTCATCTTCAGGCTGGTGCTTTCGGCTTCTGCTTCTAGGAGCAATGTGAGATTTTAGCTGTTTCTTCCTTTTAACTGCCAGTGGGGGTTTGAACTGATTGGCTGGGAGCTCGGCTGTGTTCTGATTGGGTGGAGGTGTGTTCTGATTGGTTAGGGGCTTGGCTGTGCTCTGATTGGATGGGGGGTTGGCTGTGCTCTGATTGGATGGGGGAGTGTTCTGTTTGGGTGGGGGCTTTCTCACAGATCTCCTCACACTTCACCTCAAACTCAGCAACAAGATCCACCCTGCACTTTGGGACAAATTCAAACAACTCGCCGTCTGGAGAGCCAAAACACAGACCACCCTCAAGACAGACACACACACCAACAAACTCCGAAGATTACAAGAACACCAGAAACAAACCCCTCCTCCCTCACCGCCACACATGAAACAAACAGTGCATAACATCTCAGATAGGATCCTCACCAAAGCCGAAACCAATGTCCTTTCCAAAGGATTCAACTTTGCAGTCGCTCCCAAACACATCCCCACTGAAACCATTATATGCGGAGTTGAAACCAGCCTGACCAAAATCAACCCCGACGACGCTAACAGAATCAGACTCGAAATCACCAACATACTCTGCACCAGCAAGCCACCCAAAAGCAACTTACCCAAAGAGGAGCAGACAGCACTACTTAACCTGAAACAAGACACCAGCATAATAATCCTACCAGCAGACAAGGGCAACGCCACGGTGGTCATGAATACATCTGACTACCAAACCAAATTAACCAACCTACTCCAAGACTCCACATACAAACCCCTAAACACAGATCCCACCACCTACCTGGAAAAAACCACTAGATCCAAAATAAAAGCCTCCCCCATTAGCGAAGAGATCCAGCAAAGAATCATTCCCAGAGAAAAATCATCCAGATGCCCTAAGCTCTATGGTCTCCCCAAGATACACAAAGAAGGAACCCCACTTAGACCCATAGTCAGCTCCATAGGCTCACCTCTACAAAACCTAGCCAAATTTCTCGCCAAACAACTACAGCCCTATGCAGAATCCATCACCTCACATGTAAAAAAACTCATTCCAGTTCATAGAGATCATAAAGAAACAAAACTTACAGCCCAGCGACCTACTCGTTAGCTTCGATGTCATATCCCTCTTCACCCAAGTGCCAATCAAAGAAGCCTTAACAGCTATCCAAAACAAATATAACCCCCCCAAACACATCCTAGATCTGACCAACCACTGTCTATCCAACACATACTTCATCTATAACGGACAAAAATACAAACAAATAGAAGGAGCACCCATGGGATCACCCCTCTCACCTGTCATTGCAAACCTCTACATGGAACACTTTGAAACCCAAGCCCTAGAAAAATCTGATCACAAACCCAAACTCTGGCTCAGATACATAGATGACACCTTCGTAATCTGGCCACATGGGAAAGAAAAACTGGACAACTTCCTCACACACCTTAACAGCCTACACCCCAAAATACAGTTCACCATGGAAACAGAAGCTAATAACCAACTTCCCGTCCTGGATGTCTTAGTCTACAAGAAATCCAATGGGTCCCTAGGACACACCATCTACCAGAAGAAAACACACACAAACCGCTATCTGCACGCACTCTCACACCACCACCCAGCACAGATCAACTCCGTAGCCAAGACACTCATCTCAAGAACCAAATGCCTAGCTGACGAACAACACGTAAAAACCGAACTACACACTCTCACTAATGTACTTACATCCAACGGATTCCAAAGAAATAAGATTTCCAACTTAATCCAAAAAGAAACTCCCACTAAAATCCAAGACAGAGAACAAGAAAACTGCAAAGCCCTCCTCCCATACATAAAAGGCACCACAGACAGGATCAGCAAGATCCTTCACAAACATAATATCAAAACAGCATTCTGCACAAACAGAAAAATATCCACCATCCTAAGAAACCCTAAAGACAAAATTGAATTAGAAAATCAAGGAGTATATGAAATCCCATGTACTGCCTGCTCCACCACATACATTGGACAAACCAACAGAAGAATAAATGCACGTATTGAAGAACACAAAAACTCAGTCAAAAAAGAGGAACCAACTTCTTCCCTGGTCCAACACCTCAAAGCCACAGGACATGAAATTGATTTCAAAAAGACCAGAAGTATCGCCAAAACTGAACACTTTAATAACAGAATAATCAGAGAAGCCATCGAGATAGAAAAATGCCCACACAGCATGAACAAACGAGATGATACCTCCCGCCTACCAGCCATTTGGAAACCCGCCCTTATTGACAGACGAGTCCATAGCACGGGGAATGACACCAGACCTACACTCACAAAAACCACACAGGATGTCACCACCACACATCCAGGCAAAAAGCAAACCCAAACCCACACTGATGAGGAGGCACAACCACAAACCAGAAGCCAGACCACAGCTGCATCATTAGCCACCTTAAACCCCTCCAATCCATACACGAAGCAAACTGACACCCATCATGAAGATGGGGAACGACCACGAACGCGGGGCCAGGCAGCTGTGCAGTTCACCATCTCTAATCCCCTTGTAACACTGACTAACCTGAGCACAACAAAGCCCCCACCCAAACAGAACACTCCCCCAGCCAATCAGAGCACAGCCAACCCCCCATCCAATCAGAGCACAGCCAAGCCCCTAACCAATCAGAACACACCTCCACCCAATCAGAACACAACCGAGCTCCCAGCCAATCAGTTCAAACCCCCACTGGCAGTTAAAAGGAAGAAACAGCTAAAATCTCACATTGCTCCTAGAAGCAGAAGCCGAAAGCACCAGCCTGAAGATGACGAATGAGACTTCGTCGAAACGTCGCCAAGACACTTCAAATTCTACGTGGGAGAAAACCCGAAGAACCAAAGACCTACATACAAACACCCGCGAAAACCTCAGAAAACAAATATATATATATATATATTGGGAAGTGTCAGAGTATGAGGATGAGCAGCCAGGCCCCTCTGGGTATTTTCCCCTCCCGGCAGCCGAGGAAGAGCAGCCAGGCCCCTCTGGGTATTTTCCCCTCCCGGCAGCTGAGCCAGACAGGGAGGAGATTTACAGGCAGTCTGGATCAGATTCACAAAGTGAGGGGTCAGATTTGGATCAAGAAGATAGATGGCTTGATCCGAGATTCCGAAGGTTTGATAAGTGACGGTGTCAGTTAAGTGGAAAAAGGAAGTAATGAGGGGAAGTGACGTATCGGACACTATATTAGAAGGGGACAGAGAGACTACGCCTTTGTCACGAGCAACGTTAATCAAGGAGTAGCCTGATATCTGGAACCGTGCGTTTGATTTCAGTCTTCTGATGTTTTGGAAATCTACGGGAGAATAATGAGGCCTTGGACAATGTGATAAAGAAAGAGTGAGTTAATTGGAAGGTGTGGAAGGAGCATGTGTTAATCTAAATGTAAATACATGAGACTTGGCTGTTTCTGCCAGCAAAATGCCAGCAGCGTGCTTTGAAGTGAATTCTTTTGAAATGTGTTAAATAAACCTCTTAAAGACATATTTATGTGGATTTTAATGAGCTCAGAGGGGCCATACAGAACAGATTGCTCGTGACCCAAAAGCAGAAAAGACGGAAAATTAGTCCGAGCTTTTAGTGACGTCATGGAGCAGCTGCTCGCAGATAATCCGGCTTTGTATCAATTAGTTCTAGCTCTCCAGCAACAAATTGGCGATTTGCAACAGCAGATTCAGCAAAATGCAGTAGTTCCAGCCCCAGCTCCACCCCCCCCACCCAGACAAAGCAGATGCTATTTAGCCTTGCCTGATAAGTTTACTGGAGAGCGTAGTAAATTTCCAGCGTTTTTAAACCAATGCAGAACATTCATTGCCTCAACTCCAGCAGATTTCCAGCTTGATGAAACTAAAGTGGCTTTCATTTTAAGTTTACTCTCTGGTTCAGCTGCTGATTGGTCGTCTCCTCTGATAGAAGGACCAGATCCTGTTCTGCGCAATTATGCAGGATTCTGCCAGCTGATGGAAAGAGAATTTGCTGACCCCCTTCGTAGACAAACTGCTACCAGGCGGATACGAGAGCTACGTCAAGGATCACGCTGCGTAGCGGAATATATATCAGATTTTCGCCGCCTAGCTCAAGAAATTAATTGGAATGATGAGGCTCTCATGGAAATTTTTCAAGATGGGCTGTCTTCCCAGATCTTGAATGGATTGAGACATACTGTAATACCCGCGACCCTGGATGCATTATACCAACATTGTTTGGCTATTGAGGCGCAAACGCAAGCCACGGATGCCCGCCTGGTCAAACAGATGGTTCCAGTCACCGGAAGTACCAAGCCAGTTCCTGCACCACGCAGAGGATTCCAGACCCTACCTATCACTCCACCTATCCCGGCACCCAGACGTATTTTCCAACCATTGCCGGCTTACACTGAGAGGCGTCCTGTACCCATGACCAGAGATGAGCCCATGGATCTTGGTGCGGCCAGATCTCGCTTGACCGAGACTGAGAAGGCAAGACGGAGAGCTGAGGGATTGTGCCTGTACTGTGGAGAGATGGGTCACTACGTCATGGCCTGCCCCCAGAAACGACTTGGTACGACAGGTCCTACTCCTGTTCCAGCTCGGCCTCCCACTCAGCAGTTTCAAGCCACCTTGCCGGGAAACGGCCAGAGCCCGGCCTAATGGAAACGTTGGGTCGGGCAGGCGCCAAACCCAGTCCCAGTTCCGCAGATGAAGACCCCGGTCCTCCGAGACATCTGATCCTAGCAACCAATATACTTCTGGGAAATCATGCACAGGGCATTCCGGCACACGCCTTGTTGGATTCCGGAGCCACCACTAATTTCATGGATGAAGCTTTCGCTTGTCAGCATGCCATACCTTTGTGCTCTGTGAAGCCGCCTATGTTGGTTGAGACAATCGATGGTCGTGAGTTGTTGTCTGGACCGATCAAGTTCATGACCCAGCCCATACGCCTGGTCATAGGACAACATGAAGAAGCCATCCAATTCTATATTACCAAGGGACTTCACTTCCCCGTAGTTCTCGGCCTAGCCTGGTTGAGAACCCATGATCCTTGTGTGGTGTGGTCCCAGAACTTTGTTTCATTTCCCAGTTTGCAATGCGTAGACCACGTACGCCAGGTTTGCGCAGCCCAGCTACCATCCCACCCTGACATCACCTTGCCGGCCGACCTAGCGGACTTTGCAGATATATTCAGTGAGAAAGAAGCAGACCAATTGCCTCCGCATAGACCATATGACTGTGCCATTGATTTGCTGCCAAATGCCAAGCTTCCAAGGGGACGCCTTTACTCCATGTCAGAACCCGAGTTGGCCGCATTAAAAGACTTTGTGGACAAAAACCTGGCCAGGGGTTTCATTCGTCCCTCTTCCTCGCCTTTGTCAGCTCCTGTGTTATTCGTGAAGAAGAAAACCGGAGATTTACGCCTATGCTGTGACTATCGCAAGCTCAATGCCATCACGGTGCGCAACCGGTACCCTCTGCCTTTGATTCCTGATCTCATGGACCGTCTCCGATCAGCAACCATCTTCACCAAGATAGATCTACGGGGTGCTTACAACCTGGTTCGCATCCGAGAGGGGGACGAGTGGAAAACCGCGTTTGGGACCAGGTATGGTCATTTTGAATATACCGTCATGCCCTTTGGACTCACCAATGCTCCGGCCGTCTTTCAACATTTCATGAATGACATCTTCCGGGATTTATTAGATCAATTTGTGGTGGTTTACCTCGATGACATCCTGATTTACTCCCCGTCACGAGCAACTCATCTCCAGCATCTCCGGCAAGTTCTGCAACGCTTGAGAGAGCATCACCTTTACGCCAAGTTAGAGAAATGTCAATTCTATCAAACCACCATTGAATTTCTGGGACATGTGATTTCTCCACAAGGCATTGCCATGGATCCTGGCAAGGTTGAGGCCTTGCAAACCTGGCAACCACCGTGTAAAGCAAAAGATGTCCAAAGACTTTTGGGATTTGCGAACTATTACAGGATATTCATTCCGAGATTTTCTGCCTTGACTGCGCCCCTTACTAGACTGTTACGGAAAGGCATTAAGTTCCGGTGGGGCGATGCCGAGCAACAGGCGTTTCAGACCCTCAAAAAGGTGTTTGTTCAGGAACCCATTCTCAAGTATCCAGATCCTTGTCGTCCCTTTGTAGTAGAGGCCGATGCCTCAGATGTTGCTGTAGGGGCCGTGCTTCTTCAAACACGCCAAGATGGCGGCCCCCTGTTCCCGTGTGCTTATTACTCCAGGAAACTGAGTCCCTCCGAACGCCATTATACCATTTGGGAAAAAGAGCTATTGGCCATCAAGACTGCTTTTGAGACCTGGAGACACCACCTGGAAGGAGCCCGCTACCAAGTTGAAGTTCGGACTGACCATAAAAACTTGGAATTTTTGCAATCTGCCAGGAAATTGAATCAACGTCAGATCCGTTGGTCTTTGTTCTTCGCTCGATTCAACTTCAAAGTCACCTACATTCCGAAAGGGTACAACAAAAGAGCAGATGCCTTGTCCCGTAAACCTGAGTATCTACAGATCAAGGACCCCTTGCCGCTTCGAACCATTCTGCCTATCGAATCGATCGCAGCCGTGCGCGATCCGGTAGATCTACGACGACAGATTCGGGAAGCGCAACAACTAGATGACTTTGCAGCACAGAAGAGGCAAGAGGTGGGTCCCAACTCACCTTGGACCTTGTCCGAGGGTCTATTACGCTTCCGCAACCTGTTATATGTTCCAGCAGGCCCACTCCGTGGTCTCATCCTGAATCAATGCCATGATAACCCTGCGGCAGGTCATTTTGGGTTCTTTAAGACTCTCCACTTAGTGTCTCGGACTTTTTGGTGGCCCAGACTTCGCCATGATGTTCAGTCTTATGTGAATTCCTGTGTACGGTGCCGTCAGGCAAAACATGCCACAGGAGCCCCTCCGGGATTATTACAGCCTTTACCCACGCCGGAGAGACCCTGGGGGGCTATTTCCATGGACTTCTTGACTTGTCTACCTGTTTCTGCCGGCTACACCGTTGTCTTTGTAGTGGTGGACATGCTGACCAAGATGGCACATTTCATTCCTTGCAGAAGAATACCGACAGCCAAGGTCACTGCTCAGCTGTTCATTCAACATATCTTCCGGTCTGCCTGACAAAATAGTGTCCGACCGAGGAACCCAGTTCACCTCGGAGTTCTGGAGAGAACTCATGTCTGCGCTTCAAGTCCACATTAATCTAGCCTCCACGCATCACCCAGAAACTGATGGGGGTACAGAGAAAGTGATTGGCATCCTGGAGCAGTATTTGCGTTGTTTCATCAACGACCAACAGAACGATTGGTCCAAATATCTCTCCGTGGCCGAATTCGCTTTCAACAACTCTCAGCACACTTCCACTCAGACCACTCCGTTTTTTGCCAACTATGGCTATCATCCCAGATTTTTCCCGCTCACGCTCCTCGATTCTCCAGTTCCAGTTGCAGAGGACTATTTAACCGAACTCCAGTCTGTCCAAGAGATGGTTAAGCACCATTTGACTAAGGCCAAGGAAGACTACAAGAGGGTTGCAGACCGCTCTCGTCGCGACACGCCGCCGTTAGCTGTTGGAGATCGGGTTTGGCTCTCCACCAAGTACTTGTTTCCAGGGCGAATTCACCGCAAGCTTGATCAACGTTTCCTGGGTCCTTTTCCTGTGGAGACGGTCATCAATCCGGTGACCTATCGTTTGACTTTGCCTAGGTCTCTTCATGTACATCCCGTGTTTCATCGCTCCTTGCTTGTTCCTGTCAACCCTGATTCTCCGCTTCGACCTCCTGATCCGGGCCCGACAGCTCGCCGTGCTCACGTTCCCGTTTCCCGGTTGGAGGTGTCCGGCATCCGAGATTCCCGATGGCTCAACGACCGCTTCCAATATTTGGTTGATTGGACCGGGGGTGGGCCAGCCGCTGGCTGTTGGGTAGATGCTCGTGATATTGAGGCTCCTCAGTTAATGTGGGATTTTCATACTGCGTTTCCCTACAAACCGCATCCCCTGCGCCGGCCCCAAGGGGAGGGGCCTGACGGGGGGGATAGTGTTGTGAGTGTCCCTAGACCAGCTTGGGAAGTGTCAGAGTATGAGGATGAGCAGCCAGGCCCCTCTGGGTATTTTCCCCTCCCGGCAGCCGAGGAAGAGCAGCCAGGCCCCTCTGGGTATTTTCCCCTCCCGGCAGCTGAGCCAGACAGGGAGGAGATTTACAGGCAGTCTGGATCAGATTCACAAAGTGAGGGGTCAGATTTGGATCAAGAAGATAGATGGCTTGATCCGAGATTCCGAAGGTTTGATAAGCGACGGTGTCAGTTAAGTGGAAAAAGGAAGTAATGAGGGGAAGTGACGTATCGGACACTATATTAGAAGGGGACAGAGAGACTACGCCTTTGTCACGAGCAACGTTAATCAAGGAGTAGCCTGATATCTGGAACCGTGCGTTTGATTTCAGTCTTCTGATGTTTTGGAAATCTACGGGAGAATAATGAGGCCTTGGACAATGTGATAAAGAAAGTGAGTTAATTGGAAGGTGTGGAAGGAGCATGTGTTAATCTAAATGTAAATACATGAGACTTGGCTGTTTCTGCCAGCAAAATGCCAGCAGCGTGCTTTGAAGTGAATTCTTTTGAAATGTGTTAAATAAACCTCTTAAAGACATATTTATGTGGATTTTAATGAGCTGAGAGGGGCCAGACAGAACACACACACATATATATATATATATATATATATATATATATATATATATATATATATATATATATATATATATATATATATATATATATATATATATATATATATATATATATATATATATATATATATATATATATATATATATATATATATATATATATATATATATATATATATATATATATATATAGTTTAAAATTGTTGACAAAGAAATAAGGGATTTCTGATATAGCCATTTCGAGTTTCTTAACTCTCTTCAGTCAGAACTCACCCTTCCGGGGTTCGAATCCCGGAAGGGTGAGTTCTGACTGAAGAGAGTTAAGAAACTCGAAATGGCTATATCAGAAATCCCTTATTTCTTTGTCAACAATTTTAAACAACATATATATATTTGTGCTTGCAGGATGGCTCTGGGTTGAGCTGAAACAAGCAAAAGGAAAGAATGATTCCTTCCTCCCATATTTGGGTTTACAGGGTGCAATCTAAAAAAATAAACACTTGACATATATATATATATATATATTTGTTTTCTGAGGTTTTCGCGGGTGTTTGTATGTAGGTCTTTGGTTCTTCGGGTTTTCTCCCGCGTAGAATTTGAAGTGTCTTGGCAACGTTTCGATGAAATCTCATTCATCATCTTCAGGCTGGTGCTTTTGGCTTCTGCTTCTAGGAGCAATGTGTGGTCTAAGCTGTTTTTTCCTTTTAACTGCCAGTGGGGGTTTGAACTGATTGGCTGGGAGCTTGGCTATGTTCTGATTGGTTAGGGGCTTGGCTGTGCTCTGATTGGCTGGGGGGTTGGCTGTGTTCTGATTGGCTGGGGGAGTGTTCTGTTTGGGTGGGGAATTAGGAATAAGGTGGGGTTGGGATGGGGGTTGGGATTTGGGTTAGGGTTGGGGTTGAGGTTAGGGTTTTTTCAAATAACATTCTCAATATTTAGCAAACAGCATAATGTCTGAGTTCATGTGTTTAAAAAACCTATCAAAAATAGTGCCATAAAAAACAGTATAGAAACACAAGTTAAGATAGGCAAGAAAATGATAAGTGAGCACCTGTCCAGCCTAGATGAGTTCAAATCACCAGGACCAGATGGATTACATCCCAAGGTTCTCAAGGAACTGGCAGATGTGATCTCAGAACCACTGAACTATATTTTTCAAAGATCTTGGAGCACTTGGGAACTACCAGAGGACTGGAAAAGAGCTGATGTAGTTCCCATCTTCAAAAAAGCGAAAAAAATGGATCCAGGAAATTACAGACCTATCAGCCTGACCTCGAGTCTAACCCCCTGCTCAGGCAGGAAACCCTATACCATTTCGGACAAATGGCTGTCCAGTTTCTTCTTAAAAGTTTCCAGTGTTGGTGCATTCACCGCTTCTGGAGGTAGGTTGTTCCACTGGTTAATTGTTCTAACTGTCAGGAAATTTCTCCTTAGTTCTAGGTTGCTTCTCTCTTTGGTTAGTTTCCACCCGTTGCTCCTTGTCCTGCCTTCAGTCACTTTGGAAAATAGCTTGACTCCCTCTTCTTTGTGGCAGCCCCTGAGATATTGGAACACTGCTATCATGCCCCCCCCTCGTCCTTCTCTTCGTTAAACTAGACATACCCAATTCCAGCAACCGTTCCTTATATGTTTTAGCCTCCAGTCCCCTGATCATCTTTGTTGCTCTTCTCTGTACTCTTTCTAGAGTCTCAACATCTTTTTTACATCGTGGTGACCAAAACTGGATGCAGTATTCCAAGTGTGGCCTTACCAAGGCATTGTAAAGTGGTATTAATACTTCACGTGATCTTGATTCTATCCCTCTGTTAATGCAGCCTAGCACTGTGTTGGCTTTTTTGGCAGCTGCAGCACACTGCTGGCTCATATTTAAATGATTGTCTACTAGGACTCCGAGATCCCTCTCACAGTTACTACTGTTGAGCAAAGTACCCCCTATACTATACCTGTACGTTTGGTTTTTCTTGCCTAAATGTAGAACCTTACTTTTTTCACCATTGAATTTCATTTTGTTAGATAGCGCCCAGTGTTCAAGTCTGTCCAGATCCTCCTGTATCCTAAGCCTGTCTTCTGGAGTGTTGGCTATTCCTGCCAGCTTGGTGTCGTCTGCAAATTTGATTAGTTCCCCATCTATCCCCTTGTCCAGATCGTTGATGAAGATGTTGAAGAGCACTGGGCCCAGAACAGAGCCCTGGGGCACCCCACTACACACTTCCCTCCATGTAGATGTGGTTCCATTGAGGACCACATGCTGAGTATGGCCGGTCAGCCAGCTACGAATCCATCTGGTGGTGATGCTGTCTAACCCGCATTTTTCTATCTTCTCATGTAGTAGGTTGTGGTCTACTTTGTCAAATGCCTTACTGAAGTCCAAGTAAATTATATCCACAGCATTCCTCTGGTCCACTAATTTTGTCACTTGGTCAAAGAATGCAATAAGATTTGTCTGGCATGATCTGTTTTTGACAAACCCGTGTTGACTTTTAGTAATGACTTTGTTTGTCTGTAGGTGTTTGCTGATTCGTTGTTTGATTATGTTTTCCAGAATCTTCCCAGGTATTGAGGCCAGGCTGATAGGTCTGTAATTTCCTGGGTCCTTTTTTCCCCTTTTTTGAAGATGGGAACTACATCAGCTCTTTTCCAGTCCTCTGGTAGTTCCCCAGTGCTCCAGGATCTTTGTGTTTTATTATCTCCATTTGTTTCTTAAGTATTTTCTTTTGTGGGTTTATTTGTAATTCTGATTCTAACTTTCTGAATTCTTCCTTCAATTTTAACTGTTGTTGTTTCTTTTCTTTATTCTTTTTAGCAGTATAGGTTATAGCCAACCCTTTGAAATATGCTTTAGCCGTATCCAACACATTTTGAAGCTATGTTTCTTCTTTGTTTATTTTGAAAAAAAAAATCAATTTCCTTTGTCGCTAGTTGTATAAATTCTTTTTCTTTCAATATAGATTTGTTCAAAGACCATCTTAATTTTTTCTTGGTTCCTCTCCAAGTCATCTTTATTGGGTTATGATCTGCCCAAACATTAGTTTCTATCTCAATTTCTTGTATCATCATATTAAGCTCCAAAGATGTCCATATCATATCAATTCTAGACCATGATTTATGTCTATTTGAGTAAAATGTATATTGTAATTTCTTTGGATTTTTTTCTCGCCATATATCTTGGATACAAAGTTCTTCTGTCATTTTTGAAAATGCTTTAGGTAACATATTTCCTCCTTTCCTCCCTTGTTTAGCGCTTTTATAGTCCAAAGTTCCATCTGTTATTGTATTAAAGTCTCCCATTATACAGAGATTTTGATAGTTTAAGTCTAATATTTTTTAATGTAATTTTTGGTAAAATTGTTCTTGTTTATTGTTTGGTGCATATATTGCTACCATCAGTATCTGTTTTTGATCCATCATTTCCACCATTAATATTCTCCCCTCTTCATCTGCGTAAATTTGTTTAGGGTTCATTGTTTCTTTAATGTATAGAGCTATTCCTCTTTTCTTTTGAAGTGCTAATGCAAAGTGAAGTTTACCAATTTACAGTTGTTCTAACAACTTATAGTGTTGTCTCTTAATATGTGTTTCTTGGAGACAAATTATATCGATTTTTAATTTTTGTAGTCGTGTAAAGAATTTTTTCCTTTTTGAGGGAGAATTTAGTCCATTTATATTCATTGACAAAATTGAACTCTCCTTCTCCATCTCTTTCAATTATATCTAGGTCTTAATCTTCTAGTCGATCTTATCTGTCTCTGATCTCTTGGTCTTGCTCCTTCTTCTGTGTATGTGTTTTTAATTTCTTCCTCCTCTCTTGGTTTGACTGCTCCTTCTACTGCTATTTCTTCCTGTTTCTTTGTTTCTCTCTTTGTACCAGATTCAAAATCACCTCCTTGCAGAAATGCTCTATGGTTGTCGAAGAATTCCATTGCTGTAAGTGGTGTATCCAATCTATATCTTTTCGTATCCCAATAGATTAAAGTCCTTTCTGGAATCAGCCATCTGAAATTCACTCCTTTTTCAATTAATTTCCTAGTTAAAAACTGTTATTCTCCAGCATGTGGATTACGAATCCACAAGGATGGGTTCTTTTCCGTCCTCCTGCCCATAGACTAGGACCAAATCTCTTAGCTCCGCCTCCAACCGGGGCTTCCTGTCCTCCGACCGGACTTCCTGTCTCCCAGTTTTTTCCTAGTCTTCAGCCCGTCAACAGCTCCATGAGTAGGCTCCAGAGTAGGATTTAATTTTAAAATACCAGAGTTAGAGTTTTTGTTTTCAGTTGAAAAATTCAAAGGTTAGGTTAGTGTTTCTTTAGTTTGAAACAAGACAGCAAGCAGAGGAAGGAGGATTCGAAGGCAAGCAGGCCCAGAGGGCCTCTCCGGGCCTCTCGGGAGACCCGCGGCCTGAATCCTCTCAGCGAAAGAAGATTTCCTCCCCGGAAGGCACCCCAGGCTCCAGCGGAGGCGAGGACTCCAGCGGAGGACGAGCGCAGCGACGGACGAAGCTCCCGGCGCAGCAGAAGCGCAAGTGGGGTTTGCGTGGGGGGGAGGAAGGCGCCGCTGAGCCATTAGGCCGGCACTCGGCGCGGGGCCCCATAGCGACCGCGAGGGCGGCGAATCGGGGTTCTCCGGCGGCCATTAAGGACCGCGTGGAAGGAGGCGGCCGCCATTTTGGGGCCTTCTACCTCCGGATTTTTGGCGCGAGGGGCCATCTTGGAAAGGGGCGGTTCCCCAGGAGAGGCAGAGACGGCCATCTTCCGCAGGCCCGAGTCACGGGAGAGGCCGGAGCGCCGAACTAAGGTGGGGGGCTTCAGACACTGCGTTTAATTCGCAGAAGAGGTAGCCGGTTGGGGCGGCATTCGCGGCCGTAGGCGACCACGAGCCCAACCACCACAGCGCCTGCTGTGCAGGCCGACGGGGGGAGTATTTGTTTTAAGGGGGTGTGGTCTGGGGGTGCTTCAACCCCTAGGGGTAATCAGCCTCGCAGACATCACCGGGTTAAGTCTGCCTGCCTGTCTTCGCCAGTGCTTCTGTGCAGAAGAGGGCCCTGCCCCACCTGCCTGTGGAGCTAGGTTTCCCTTTTCTCCCCGCTTGTCTGGAGAAATCGGTTGTATCCCAGACGCACTATGGCAGACAGCGCGTCGCTTCAGGTGTACCAAGGCTCAAGCCCCCCCCCTCCCTCCCCAAAATGCAAGGCCATGGATTTGGAACCGGGGGGGGGGCAAGAAGAAGGCAAAGACAAAGCACCTAAACAAAGAGCCATCGAAGGCAGCCGAGCGACAGGCCTTAAGGAGGCACCAGGTGCTAGAGAGAGAGTGTGCCAAGGCACAGAGACTTCAGTCCAGAGAGACTGAACAGGCTGATTTTCCCCAATCCACGCCATCCACACCAGAGCATGCTGAGCCCGCGGACACGCAGGCGGAAGCAGAACTGGAAACCACAGGCCTACCAAGAGGGTGGCCTGAACAATTACAAAAATATATGCAAAAAGCATTTGATAACTTTATGACTTCCAAGTTCTCTTCTATCCCTCAGGAACACACCAAGCAGCCAGCGCCCCCGCTTCGCGGGGGACACACATCCACCCAAGCCTCCGAGGAATCGGAGTCCTCCTCACAGATCGCAGAGGAGGAGACGGAGGACTGGGAGACATCTGAACGTCAGCTGTCTGAAGATGAGGATGAGACACCGGAACAGGCCTCAACTTCAGGCCTTTTCGATGCGGTTCACTTCCGCTCGCTCATGCTCAAAACCTGTGCCACCCTTAGCCTGCCAGCAAGGGACAAGGAAACAAAACCCGCCTCCACCGAGGAGGAGGGAGGTAAGGTCCACCCGGTGCTAATTCCACCTGCACCGGAGGAGATAAAGGTACCGTGCCCGTTAGTGTTCCGCACCACGCTGGAATCACAGTGGGCCTCTTTGGCATCCACACCATCTCCAAGTAGTACGGAGAAAAAGATATTAAATGTATGCAATGCCTTGTCTTCCCTCATAGAGGTACCAATGGTGGATGAACCACTAATTTCTCTCTTTGCATCATCCGCCATTCCAGGAGACATGGCGGAATCCATGAAGGCCGAGGACAAGAAATTTGAGTTTGCGCTCCGCAGGACGCACCACTCCTCAGCCTGGGCGATCAGATCTGCGGTCTCAGCCTCCCTGGTGTCCAGGGCGTCGATCTTGTGGCTGCAGGAACTACAGGCAAGTGTACCACCAGATCAGGTACGTGCACAACACACATTAAACAAACTGTTGTTGGCGACAGAGTATATGGCGGACACCACCTTGTCGGCCTGCAAATTTTCAGGCAGGGCCATAGGAACAACAATAGCCGCTAGAAAGCTCCTTTGGCTCAAAACGTGGAAGACGGACCTTAAGTCCAAATGGCGTCTAGCTACCGCCAAATACTCAGGATCCAAGCTGTTCGGTCCCATTCTGGAACCGTACGTTATCGAGGACAAAAACAAGAGAAAGATTCTCGCCCATCCGTCCAAGGGAACAGATAAGCGAGGCCAGGAGTTCCGCAGGCAGGGGTCCCGTCAGAGCGGGGCCGGAGAGTGGAGACAGCCCTTTCGGGGGGGGCAGTCCTGGGATTGGCCCAGAAATCAGCGCACCTTTCCCTCCGGGCAGGAGCGCTTCCAGGACCGCTCGGCCGCAGGTAGGGGCCAGTTCCCAAAGCGCAACTCCAGAGGAGGAGCGAGTCGACCTTACAGGCGCTCCAAGTGACGCCTGGGACAGCCCCATAGGGGGTCGCCTGGCGCTGTTCAGCCAAGTGTGGCAAAATACCACAACAGACGCCTGGGTACGGGACACGGTGACGCAGGGCCTAGCATTAGAGTTCCAGGCCCCACCCCCGAGTCAATTCATAAGATGTCCGGAGTCCCGAAAGCCATCAAAAGCCAAGCTGCTAAACCTGGCCATAAACCACCTGATAGAAATCAGGGCCGTAGAACCGGTCCCGGCAGGACAGGAAAGACAGGGGTTCTACTCCATCCTGTTCGTCGTACCCAAGCCATCGGGGGGTTGGAGAGCAATTCTAGATCTCAAGAGGCTCAATCGCTTCATAATATACAAAAGGTTCAAAATGCAATCCCTCAGATCCATTCTGGCCAGCATCCGAAAGGGGGATCAGATGTCATCCATAGACCTCACAGAGGCCTACCTACACATACCCATAAGGCAGGAGCATCGACGATTCCTGAGGTTCTGCCACAAAAACAGACACTACCAGTACAGGGCACTGCCATTCGGTCTTTCATCGGCACCCAGGGTGTTCACAAAGGTGCTGGCCGTATTGGCAGCGCACCTGCGCATGCTGCCGGTGCGCGTCCTCTGTTACCTAGACGATATCCTGATCCTATCAAGGTCACAACAAACGGCCCACTCAGACCTGCGGGTCACGCTAAGCACACTACAAAGACACGGCTTCTCTGTAAATTACAAGAAGAGCCACCTCACACCAGCAACACGCCTACTACACCTAGGGGCGATCATAGATTCAGAGACAGGATTAGTACACCTGTCGCAGGAAAGGCGGGACAGTTTGAGAAAGCTTGCACGCCTCGTCCAGGGGAAGGGCTCAACCACAATAGCGCAACTGTCCCAACTCCTGGGGAAGATGATCTCATGTCTGGGCATCGTCCCATGGGCCAGACTCCACTCCAGAAGGCTCCAATGGTTCCTTCTTCCCTACCAAAGACTAAACCAGGGCGCATCCCTCCGGAAGGTCAGACTCCCCCCCCCCCAGGTTCTGTCATCCCTCCGTTGGTGGACGTCGGCCGCCACGGCCAGGGGAACTCTGTTCAGGGAACCAGACAGGCTAACGGTGACCACCGATGCCAGCCAGTTCGGCTGGGGAGCTCACTTCCAAGATCAGATAGCGCAGGGCAGATGGTCACCCCGGGACCTGACCCACAGCATCAACTGGCTCGAGCTAAGAGCGATCCACCTAGCTCTCCGCCAATTCTCTCCCAGCCTGAAGGGAGGTCACGTGCTGGTCCTAACGGACAACGTGACAGCCAAGGCGCACGTGAACAAGCAGGGGGGAACGAGGTCAACAGTTCTCATGCAGGAGGCTCGAGAGCTGGGACTCTGGGCAGAGTCGCACCTAGGGTCACTAAGAGCAGAACATATTTCAGGGGAGGCGAACAGCCAAGCGGATTCCCTGAGCAGAGCCACGGTGAATCACGCAGAGTGGAAGCTGGACCCGGCCCTGTTCGAGGCAATCTCGAACAGGTTCGGTCGTCCACTAGTGGATCTCTTCGCCTCCCCAAAGAACAAACAGCTCCCTCGCTTCATAGCCAGGTTTCCGACCTGGTGAGCAGAGGGGACGGATGCCCTCAGGTGCAGGTGGCCCCCGGGGCTGATGTACGCATTTCCGCCCCCTCCATTGATACAGGCAACCATTCGCAAGGTCATCCTGGAAGGAGCGGAGGTGATCTTGATTGCCCCACATTGGCCGAGACGGCCATGGTTTGCAGACCTCGTAGACCTTTCAATCTCGCCAGTCTGGGTAATCCCCCCGCATCAGGTGTCGCTCACCCAGGGGAACCTCCATCACCCAGACCCACAGTGGCTACAACTAGCCGCCTGGCACTTGAAAGGGAGGGCCTAACCAGTCAGGCCTTTTCAGAGGATGCCATAGAGATCATCCAGGCCGCCCGTCGCCCTTGCACTAACCGGGTGTACGAGGCCACGTGGAGGAGTTTTGTCAGCTGGTGCGGCAAACAGGGATTAGATCCCTTGGCCGTTACCATTCCCAAGGTCATTGATTTCCTTGTAGAGGGTTTTAAAAAGGGCCTGGCTCTTAACACTATTCGCAGGCAGGTGGCAGCCATACAAACGGTGATCTCCTGCGACAACAGGGAGTCACTATCACAGCACCCGGCTGTAAAGGCCTTCATGAAGGGGGCAGCCGCAGTACGACCTCCGGTCGTACATCGCTACCCGTCTTGGGATCTTCCCAAGGTGCTCCAGGCCTTAACATCCCCTCCGTTCGAACCCCTGAGACTCTGCTCACTCCGGCATCTGACATGGAAGGTAGCCTTCCTGGTAGCCATCACATCGGCTAGGCGGATCTCGGAGTTGGCGGCTCTCTCGGCTCGAGCGGACCTGATGATCTTCGCAGAGGACACGGTCACCTTACGTCTAGATCCATCCTTCATTCCGAAGGTCAATTCCTGGTTCCACAGAGCTCAGGAAATAGTATTACCAAGTTTCTGTCCGAATCCATCTGATCCACGGGAACGGCGATGGCACACCTTAGATGTGCGCCGGGCCTTACTCCTTTACATAAAGAGGACTTCGGCCTTCCGGAAATCGGAAACGTTATTTGTTTCATTCCAACCAGCAACCAGGGGTCACAGGGTTTCCTCATCGACCATTGGCAGGTGGATCAGGGCATGCATAGCAGAGGCTTACGGGGCACAGTCACTACAGGCCCCGGCGGGAATAACGGCGCACTCCACCAGGAGTGCGGCGACTTCAGCAGCCTGGTACACGCAGGCGCCGGTGGAAGAGATTTGTAGGGCGGCGACATGGGCGTCTCCGACCTCCTTTATAAAAAGCTACAGGATAGATCGCTTCGCTGCGGCGGAGGCCTCCTTCGGGAGACGATCACTGCAGCAGATTATTGCCTCACACGACACTCTGGCCTAGACTCCCACCCGAGGGGACATGGGAGGGCTTGGGTATGTCCCATCCTTGTGGATTCGTAATCCACATGCTGGAGAAAGGGCGTTGTCTTACCTGAACGCCTATTCTCAGCATGGGGATGAAGAATCCACACACCCTCCTCTAACAGTCTAGGCAGATTTTGAGTTACAGGATTGGGAGCAGGAGCCATGAGGACCAAACTACGTTGAAGGAGCTTCGCCGGAAGAAAAAACTGGGAGACAGGAAGTCCGGTCGGAGGACAGGAAGCCCCGGTTGGAGGCGGAGCTAAGAGATTTGGTCCTAGTCTATGGGCAGGAGGACGGAAAAGAACCCATCCTTGTGGATTCTTCATCCCCATGCTGAGAATAGGCGTTCAGGTAAGACAACGCCCTTTCTATTCGGGATTCTCTTATTCTCCTATGAATTTGTTTGAGGACTACAATTTCTTTTTCTTTGTATTTCAAAGGTTCATCTCTTACTCTTCTCAGAATCTCATCTCATCTCAAAATTTATAATCCAAAGTGTTCTGTTAGAAGAAATTTCTTGTTATTCACTCTTTCAAAACAGCTTGTAAAAATTCCAGGTCAAGCTGTATTTGTAATCCAGGGAAGTCAGATGACTTCAAAAACAATTTGTATTTATAATTGTAGTCCATCCTGTAGAAAAGGGCCATCCAAAAAGAGTCTTTTCTTTTTCAACCACAATCTTCAGGACTATAAATTCCAAGGACACCAAAGTATTTAAACTATAAGCTGTGTCTGGGCATCCAGCCAAGTTTTAAAACTCCAATCAAAACAACTTAGTAAGATTTTTTTTTAAAAAGCAAGGTTAAACTGGCTCATATTTATGATGGTTGCAGTGTTCCTAGGTCATGTGATCATCTTTTGTGACTTTGTGACGAGCAAGGTCAATGGGGAAGCCAGATTCACTTAACTGTGTTACTAACGTAACAACTAAAGTGATTCACTTAACAAATGTGGCAAGAAGGGTCGTAAAATTGGACAAAAACTCACTTAACTGTCTCACTTAGCAACAGAAATGTTGGGTCCAATTGTGGTCGTAAGTTGAGGACTACCTGTACTACTGACTGAAAAGGTAGAGGAAATGAGTTTATAATACAGGTAGTCCTTGCTTAATGACCACTCTTTCAGTTGTGACCGTGCTGAACGAGTGGTGCTTACTACTGGTCCTCAAAATTCCAGCCATTGTAAAGTCCCCACAGTCACATGATCGTAGGTGCTTAGCAGCTAGCTTGCACTTAACAGTTGCAGTGTCCCATGTGTCATGGAAAAATCCATTAAAAGACACAAGACAGCACGTTGCAAACATCTCACTTTAGGAATCAGAGGTTTATTTATTGAAATTTAGAACACAAAGCAATCACATACATACTTATACCCATTGCAATGAGGACCAGCTTTGGACTAGCAGTCATAGCAGTGACAGCTAGTGCCAAGTGGCCTTGAACCCCTCTCAGGCCCAATCTTTTATACCTTAACTCTCCTTAAACCACAGACAGATGGTCAGCAACCTTGCTGTCAACGCTGCTAATATTGAATATTCTTGCTTTGACAAAATATGCAGAACTGTCTGGTACTTTTAGAGTTAATTCAGATGAGTGAGGGAGGAGAGAAAAGCCCACGAAAGGGAACGGAAGAGAACCTTTGCCCTTCAAACTAATTGGAGAACGTAAATCATGACAGCAAAATAAGGGAGGGGAAATGCTAGCAAAAATAACTGCTCAGGGAGGTGGAGATTTCAGATCTTAGCATCCTTTCATCATGCCGTGCCGACATTTTGTCACATGAATAAAAAGACTTTTTAGGATAAAATGCCTGGAAGTTCTTTGAAGTGTTTCTTTAGTCGGAACCTTGACACTTGCACTTTCTGCAGACTTTCTGCTGATCATAACTTTCCACATACCCATGTACATCTGAACCTACATCCATCAACTACTTTCAGTTCCCCATTTCTCACAGTTCCAGTCCTTATGTTCTAAATATATTTGAAACAAGCAAGCTTAGCAAAATCATATTGAGTAAAGTACAGTTGCAATTGGGATTACAAATAGCTCCTTCGGATTGTAAAACTGAGCATAGCACAGACTTTGGTTCAATATTTTTTCCATAAGGCCTGATTTAGTTCACCTGGGCCTAAACTTTGCATAGAAGAACAATAGCCAATATTTTTGTTTCCCACACATGGTCATATGATCGCCATTTGTGACCTTCTCTGCCAAGTTCCCACAAGTAATGTCAATGTTTGGGAAAGTCACAAGTCACTCAGGAAAGTCTCCCCTCCCCTTAGGTTTTCTGCATGCGTGCCACAGTAGTCCCCTCCCCCAACTTGTGTATGGTTTGTGCTGGCCCTTCCAGGGCCTCCTCTGGTCTCCCCCATCCCCTGCAGTACTGCCATGCTGTTTACCTGGGATTCCTGCCACTTCCTGCTTAATGACCTGCACATCTTGGGGTTACAATGACAACCAGGATTGCTGGGATTGTCATTGCTAAGCGATGTATTCATGTAACAATGCGCTTTATGACCACAGCATTTAGTGATCAAAATCTTGTCCCAATTGCCATTGTAACCTGAGGACTGCTAAACATTTACTTTCATTGTGTAAGGTGAAATATAAAAATCACAAGTTTGTTTATTTGATTTACTGTATATCCCACTTTTGTTAATTTAAGGTGGTGAACTTAGTGAGTGCTTCTCCTATTTTCCATACCACCATAACAACCCTACAAGGTAAGTAATAGAGATTGACTGGCTTAATGTCACCCAGTATGCTTACATGCCTAGGAGAAAACTGGAACTCAGGGTCTCCCAGTTTCTAGTTCAGCACTTTAGCCACCACAACAAACGCCCTCTCATGCTTAGTTTTTGTTAAATGTGACAGTGGCACACAGTGTTCTTTGATTGTGCATAAGTAGTAGTCAGCCACCATCCCCAGTGGAGTGTCTTCAAAAAGATTGTGCTAGCTGAAGGATGATGGGAACTGAGGTCAAGCACATCTGGAGGACACTAAGTTTAGAAACCCACAATAGAAATGTTGTATGATACATGTTAAGGCAAGGACTGTATTACTACAGAGAAGATGAAAAGTGAAATGTACTCTATTCCCTTTTTAACTGCCTCATCTCTTCCTCCTCTCCAGACCGACAAGATCTGGAACAGCCGGACCGAGTGGATAAATTGCAAGAACCACTGTTGGAAGCACTAAAAATCTATGTGAGGAAGAGGAGGCCTAGCAAACCCCATATGTTCCCCAAAATGCTGATGAAGATTACAGACCTACGGAGCATCAGTGCAAAAGGTAACAGTAGAGTTTCAGACCCTGCAGAAAACAAATCAGTTTCTTCTTTGATAAATCTGTAGGGAGGCAAAGGGCTGGAGAATGAATTCACAACTAAATACTGCCTGGCATGTATGACCATTTTGAAAGTTATGTTCAAAATTGAAAGGTAATTCTGTGAATGCAGTGGGCATTCTTCAGTATATACAGTACTTCTGAAGCTTTTTTGAAAGAAAATTATATTGGATGTTGCTGTGCATCCTCAGTATATTGTCTTGGATTAGCTAGAAAGGCTCAGGTTATGTTTTACATTGGTAAATCACTTGTCTTCCCTCCCACAGGTGCTGAAAGAGTGATAACTTTGAAAATGGAGATTCCTGGATCAATGCCACCCCTCATCCAGGAAATGCTGGAGAACTCTGAAGGCATGGACTCTTTGGGCGGGTCAGCAGGACCTCCTTCCTGTATCAGTAGCCTAGCTCCACCTCCAGGCAGATGCAGCCCTAGCCTCTCGCCCAACTCCAACAGAAGCAGTCCTGCTACACATTCACTGTGACCATTCTGGACCCCTAGATTAGCTGCTTGATCTCCCCTTCTGCACACATTGGTCTTTTGCTTCCTGGGTCTGCCTGGACACATGTCTCAGGAGGAGCAGAAGTGGGGTGAAGGCAAAGCAGTGGGACAGACTGCCGCTGCAGGCATTCTTCTCCTCCCTCTCTGTACCACATCAGTCCTGTTCAGACCCAAGAGGGGAGGCTTCTTATGCTGTCCTGTACCAACACACTATCTCTCACTCAGCTTTTCAAACAAAACAGGGTTCTGCTTTCAAGGAAGGTCCATGTTCTTTTTTTCCCAAAAGAAACCAGTTACAGGGGAAAAAAAGTCTCTTTGGCACACACACACCACTCTCTTCTTCAGTCTTGTCATGCAGACATACATGCCTCCATAGAGGTGTTGCTTGCTTCTTGTTGCAGTGAAAACGAAGTAGTGGGGGTTTTTTTCCAGATGAGTTTCCATTTCAGATATTTCAGGGAAAGTCTGTAATGTTTTTAATTGCTCAAACCCTTCTCTTCATCCTTAATTTGACTGTGCAATCTTACCTTTTTCTCCTTCCTTGCCTTCTACTACTTCTTGTCCACTCATGTAAGCCTAAAATGTCACCAGCAATTTTTTAAAGAAAGAAACATTAGTTCTTCAGTTTCTTTTTTTTAAAGTACAGATAGAACATGGATGGAAGGATTCATTTAAGAAAAACTATTATACAGAAATATATATATAAATGTATTTTAAAAGAAAACTTTGTACAGGTTTGGAATTTGAAGGGTTTCTAAAAAGAAGGTGGCAAGGAAAAGGCCCAAAAAACCAAACCATACCGTGGAGTTTCTTGTATGGGGTTGGTCACAATTCTCTTTATAACTTTTTATCTAGCCAGAGTTAAGTGCTTCAATTTGGTAGCCACTTTTCTACAAATACTATGCCAAGAATGATTGAGAATCCTGGCTTATTGGTAAGAAGTCATGAGCTAATGCACAGTTGCTGATGAATTCTGCTCAGCTTAAATAGCCAGAAATGCACAGTGGCAAAGAAGTTTATAGCACTGCATTCCAAAATCAATTCTTGGCTTGTCTCTTATAAACAATAGAGTCTGCAGAGCTAGGCATTTAAAAACAAAAACACAAGCTAGTGTTCTAATTTGCTTTGCTCCTGTTTTAAGGAAGAACTGAGAGCAATCAGGCAACATTTCTTGATGTTAATAAGCCAGAATTCTCTGGAATATGTTTACGTTTCAAGTGTTTTCTGTATTTGTGGCTAGTGTGAGTTAAAGGTACTTAATTTTGGCTAGACACGTACTTATTGGCTGCTTTTATTTGCAATATATCTCATTTTGATCACATGGATACAAAGCTAAAATCTCACCATTCTTTTTTATTTCTATTTTTGGTAGATGAAAAATTGAAACATGAGGGGGTTCTGAGAATTGTGATAAAAGTATTGTTTTGAGCAAAATGTTTCCAGTTTTCTAAAGGTGTGCGTCAGTGTGCGTGTATGTATGTGTCAAAAACACCTACATTGTTAACAAAAAGCCAATTTCCCCCACCTACTCAACAAATCTTGATTCTGATTTTAAAATATTTTTGAAAGGGTAACCCTTAATTTTGTAAGGCACAGAATGTTATCAGGGAAAACATCTTCCTTTTTTTTCCTTTACCCCACTTGCCTTTGTTCACTTTACTGGTTTCTGGGTTGAATAATTTGTACCCTCTTTTGGAGGAGAAAGATTAAGGGCCAGGCTCTAAAACAGGCATGTCTAACTGCCGGCCCACGGGCCGGATGCATCACGCTGAAACTGCCCCCACCCCATTGCCAGCAATGGGGGAAAAGTCGCAATATGTCACGCGACATCACGTGACGTCGTGAGTTTGACATGCCTGCTCTAAAAAGTTAATGATGGAAGCTTTGTGGTGGGCCAAGGGTCTCTTTTCTTTAACCACTTACACAATCTGTAATGTCCTATGACCAACTTACGTCATGTGGACCAAGGGCTTGGGGAAGGGTTGCTTTTCAAAGAGAACAAGGCAAGTACTCTAGTCCCTGAACACAGTAGGACTTGTTTGTGAGTGGCATGCATAACATGACATCACTAGGCTTCATACCTGTGTCTGCTTACTGGAAATAAGAATTGTTCTCCAACAGTATAATCCTACTTGTGTTTATGCAGAAGTAAGTCAATGAGGCTTAGCCCCAAGACAATGGAAATAGGAATGAGGTCCTTCAAAATCCTGCCCCATTAAGTTCAAAACAACTGCCATGCGTTGTTTCCTGATTTATCAGTACGCACCATACTTTAAAGATGTGGCTAGCTCCAAGACTCTATAGGGTAGGGAGAGGGAATTTTCCAGCACAATTTATTCTTGGTTTTAACTTTGTGTTGAGATTTTAGAGTCTTAGATGATGTGAAATGACATTTAAACAGAATTGTGGAGGGTGGGGGTAGCAACAAGATTTTTGTTCTCATGGAAGCACCTACCTCAGGTTGTAGGGCATGTGCTCCACAAGTCTCAGATACACACACACGCACACAGTACTGTGCAAAAGTCTTAGGTCACCGTTAGATTTGTTGTTGTAGCAATGGTATAATGACCATATATAATTATGTCTCAGTCTCCTTATTAGAATACAACCAGAAAATACAGGAAATTTGTATGCAGTATTCAAAAACAGGAAAAAGTAGTAAAAACAGCTTCCATAGGCCAAAGTGGCAAGTATGTAGTGTGACCTCCCCTTACACTTGAGCAACAGCAGACACCTGGCTCCTGTAAACCTATAATAGACCTTTTTGCGCAGCAGTCATTTTGGCATGACATAGTAGGACGCATACAGGTGTTAGCAATGATAGTACCTAGGGTTCCATTCCATTTAGGTTTACGGGAGCTAGGTGTCTGTACAGAGACTGAGACATAATTATATAACAACAACAACAACAACAATGTTGGAAGGGACCTTGGAGGTCCTGCTTTGGTCGCGCTGACGGATGATCTCTGGCGGGCCCGGGATAAGGGATTTTCCACTATCCTGGTGCTACTTGACCTCTCAGCGGCTTTCGATACCATTGACCATGGTATCCTTCTGCATCGACTGGAGGGGTTGGGGGTTGGAGGCACTGTTTTGCAGTGGTTCACCTCCTACCTCACTGGTCGGTCGCAGTCGGTGTTGGCGGGGGGTCAGAGGTCGACCCCTAGGTTCCTCCCTTGTGGGGTCCCTCAGGAATCGGTCCTCTCCCCTCTGCTGTTTAATATCTACATGAAACCGCTGGGTGAGATCATCCGACAACACGGGGTGAGATATCATCAGTATGCTGATGATACCCAGCTTTACATCTCCACCCCGTGTCATTTCAGTGAAGCAGCGGAAGTGATGTGCCGATGTCTGGAGGCTGTTAGGGTTTGGATGGGTGCCAACAGGCTCAAGCTCAACCCCGACAAGACGGAGTGGCTATGGGTTCTGCCTCCCAAGGATAATTCAATCTATCCGTCCATCAGCCTGGGGGGGAGCTTTTGACCCCCTCGGAGAAGGTCTGCAACTTGGGCGTCCTCCTCGATCCACAGCTAAATTTGGAACATCATTTTTCGGCTGTGGCGAGGAGGACATTTGCCCAGGTTCGCCTGGTGCACCAGTTGCGGCCCTATTTGGACCGGGAGTCTCTTCTCACAGTCACTCATGCCCTTATCACCTCGAGGCTCGACTACTGCAATGCTCTCTACATGGGGCTACCTTTGAAAAACGTTCGGAGACTTCAGGTAATGCAGAATGCAGCCGCGCGAGCAGTGTTGGGCTGCCCACATTTCGGCATCACTCCGTGAGCTGCATTGGCTGCCAATTGGTCTCCGAACCCAATTCAAAGTGTTGGTTATGACCTATAAAGCCCTACATGGCATCGGACCAGGTTACTTATGGGACCGTCTGCTGCCCCATGAATCCCAGCGGCCAGTTAGGGCCCAGAGAGTCGGCCTTCTCCAGGTCCCGTCAGCCAGACAGTGTCGCCTGGCGGGGCCTAGGGGAAGAGCCTTCTCTGTTGCGGCCCCAGCCCTCTGGAACCAACTTCCCCCGGAGATCCGTGTCGCCCCCACCCTCTCCGCCTTTCGTAAATTACTCAAAACACACCTCTGCCGGCAGGCCTGGGGTAGTTAACATCTTGCCCCAAGCCAGTGTATGTCTGTGTGTATGCTGAATGATTGGTTTTTTTAAAAAATTAAGAGGTTTTATATTTACATGTATTTTTATATGTTGATTTCTACTGTGTTGTGAGCCGCCCTGAGTTCTCCGGAATAGGGCGGCATAGAAATCGAATAAATAATAATAATAATAATAATAATAATAATAATAATAATAATAATAATAATAACCCCCTGCTCAGGCAGGAAACCCTATACCAGTGGTGGCGAACCTATGGCACACGTGCCAGAGGCGGCACTCAGGTCATGCATGCCGTCACCCCAGCCCTGCCTCCCCCCACAGCCCTCTCCTCACTAGCAGCCCCTCCAGAGGAGAGTTGCCCCCGAGTGCAGCCCGTGCGGAGCAGTGCAGGCAAGGAATGGCAGCCAGGCAGCGGGGACAAGACTCCGCCCTCACGCCCCGTCGCACGCAGTTGATGCTGTGGGGTGCGGGCAGAGGACGTGGACGCCATGGCAAGGCTGGGCCACCTGGGTGAACTGTGGCAGGCTGTGGAGGTGGTGGGTGGCCCTGCAGGCAGGGCGGTGGGTGGAGTGGGGGCAGGGCCGGTTTTTGGGCACTCTGTCTCTAAAAGGTTTGCCATCACTGCCCTATACCATTTCAGACAAATGGCTGTCCAGTCTTTTCTTAAAAACTTCCAGTGTTGTTCACAGCTTCTGGAGGCAGGTTGTTCCACTGATTAATTGTTCTGTCAGGAAATTTCTCCTTAGTTCTAGGTTGCTTGGTCATTATACCATTGCTACAACAACAAATCTAATGGTGACCTAAGACTTTTGCACAGTACTGTATATAAAGCTGTTGTTATTTCATACAAAAAGATTCTGGTGAGTTTAAATCCCATAAATATTGAATTGGGTGGGGTGGGTTTGTAAGATGTCTTGTGTGGTTTTTCAAGTTAAAAAATTACTGCTGTAGATGAATTATGTTATTCTCAGCCCCACTGCAATAGTGATCAGCAGTTTATTGAAGGGTTAAGTCAGCAGGTGTTAGCCATGGTAAGTCAAATGGAGCCTTCATACGAAAAGGCAATATAATTTTAAATATTAGGTGCCAAGGAATAACAACAAAGAAAACCTTTTGTCTGTTACAATTACATAGTGAAATTTCAGGAGTATCTGCCTGGTTGCTGTGGAAATAGAATAAGACAGATGATGAGGTGAGACCACATCTTAGTTCGTATTATACCAATGTGCAGTTATTAACTTACCTAGTGTAGTCTAGAACACACAGGTTTTGAGAATTGAAAAATTCTCACTAACCCTCCCCCAAGCAATGTATTTTCCTGTGTTCAGCACTAGTAAAACCACAAAGAAAAGAAGAAACGGGTGACATGATAGCAGTGTTCCAGTATTTGTGGGGCTGCCACAAAGAAGTGGGCATCAAACTATTCTCCAGCATGTGGATGTCGAATCACCAAAAGGTCAGAGTCCCACCCCAGGTCCTAGCATCCCTCCGATGGTGGACCTCTCCCACCACGGCCAAAGGAACACTGTTCAGGGAACCAGACAGACTAACGGTAACCACCGACGCCAGCCAGTTCGGCTGGGGAGCTCACTTCCAGGACCAGATAGCGCAGGGCAGATGGGTGTCCCAGGATCTGGCCCACAATATCAACTGGCTCGAACTAAGGGCTATCCACTTAGCCCTCCACCATTTCTCCTCCAACCTAGCAGGAGGACACGTGCTAGTCCTAACGGACAATGTGACAGCAAAGGCACACGTGAACAAGCAGGGAGGGACAAGATCAGCGGCTCTCATGCAGGAGGCCAGAGATCTGGGTCTGTGGGCAGAGTCACATCTAGGGTCAATCAGAGCAGAACACATATCAGGGGAGGCAAACCGTCAAGCGGATTCCCTAAGCAGGGTCACGGTGGATCACGCAGAGTGGAGACTGGACCCGACACTGTTCGAGGCAAGCTCGAACAGGTTCGGCCGCCCTCTATTGGACCTTTTTGCCTCCCCCAAGAACACTCAGCTTCCCCGATTCATATCCAGGTTCTCGTCCTGGGGGGCGGAGGGGACGGACGCCCTCAGATGCCGATGGCCTCAGGGCCTGATGTACGCATTTCCACCTCCTCCGTTGATACAGGCGACCATTTGCAAGGTGATCCTGGAAAGAGCGGAGGTGATCTTAATTGCTCCGCATTGGCCACGGCGCCCGTGGTTTGCAGACCTCGTAGACCTTTCAATTTCACCAGTCTGGATACTGCCTCCGCATCGGGTGTCGCTCAGTCAGGGGAACCTACAACACCCAGACCCACAGTGGCTACAACTAGCTGCTTGGCACTTGAGCAGGAGGGACTAGTCAGACAGTCATTTTCGAAAGATGCCATATCAATCATCCAGGCCTCCCGTCGCCCTTCCACCAACAGAATATATGATGCCACGTGGAGGAACTTTGCCACCTGGTGCGGCAAGCAAGGGTTAGATCCTTTGGCTGTGACCATCCCTAACATCCTGGACTACCTTGTAGAGGGCATCAATAAGGGCCTGGCACTCAATACCATTCGCAGGCAGGTTGCAGCCTTACAGACGGTTCTTTCCTGCAGCAATCGGGATTCCCTATCTCAGCACCCGGCGGTAAACGCCTTTCTAAAAGGGGCAGCCGCAGTATGACCTCCGGTGGTACATCGTTTTCCGTCTTGGGATCTTCCCAAGGTGCTGCAGGCTTTAACCTCCCCTCCCTTCGAGCCCCTGAGGCTTTGCTCACTCCGTCACCTGTCATTGAAGGTAGCCTTCCTTGTGGCCATCACCTCGGCAAGGCGGATCTCGGAGCTGGCGGCTCTCTCGGTTCGAACGGACCTGATTACCTTCTCAGAAGACACAGTCACGTTACGTTTAGACCCATCCTTCGTGCCGAAGGTCAATTCCTGGTTTCACAGGTCTCAGGAACTAGTATTACCAAATTTCTGCCCTAATCCCTCACATCACCTGGAACGGCGATGGCACACACTGGATGTG
The DNA here is from genome assembly GCA_034064705.1 of Bothrops alternatus. Taxonomy (NCBI): domain Eukaryota; kingdom Metazoa; phylum Chordata; class Lepidosauria; order Squamata; family Viperidae; genus Bothrops; species Bothrops alternatus. The sequence goes on along the minus strand of JARGCV010000014.1, from coordinate 2,950,594 downwards.
CGCAGGGCCTTGCTTCTTTACATCAAAAGGACTTCGGTCTTCCGGAAATCAGAAGCGTTATTTGTCTCATTCCAGCCATCATCCATGGGTCACAAGGTTTCCTCCTCGACCATTGGCAGGTGGATCAAGGCCTGCATAGCCGGGGCTTATGCGGCACTGTCACTACAGGTCCCGACCAAAATAACGGCTCACTCCACAAGGAGTGCGGCTACCTCAGCGGCCTGGCTCACGCAGGTGTCAGTGGAGGAGATCTGTAGAGCGGCGACATGGACGTCTCCGTCCTCATTCGTCAAACACTACAAGATCGATCGCTTCGCTGCGGCAGATGGCGCCTTTGGCAGGCGGGTGCTGCAGCAGGTCATTTCCTCAAATGAGATCCCAGCCTAGACTCCCACCCGTGGGGACATTGGAGGGCTTTGGTATGTCCCATCAGTGGATTCGACATCCACATGCTGGAGAAGGGGCGTTGTCTTACCTGAACGCCTTTTCTCAGCATGAGGATGGAGAATCCACACCCTCCTCTAACAGTCTAGGCAGAAGTTGTTTTACAGGATCGTTACACAGGAGCCATGAGGTCCGAATTTCATCTGAAAAGGCTTCGCCCGACAAAAACTGGGAAGGACAGGAAGTCCGGCTGGAGGCGGAGCTAAAATTAGGGCCTAGTCACATGGGCTAGCAGACTAAGGTAAACCCATCAGTGGATTCTCCATCCTCATGCTGAGAAAAGGCGTTCAGGTAAGACAATGCCCCTTCCCCAAAGCACCAGAGGGCAAGACAAGAAACAATGGTTGGAAACTGACTAAAGAGAGAAGCAACCTGGAATTAAGGAGAAACTTCCTAACAGTGAGGACAATTAACCAGTGGAACAGCTTGCCTTCAGAAATCATGGGTGCTCCATCACTGGAGATTTTTAAGAAGAGACTAGACAGTCACTTGTCTGAAATGGTATAGGTTCTCCTGCTTGAGCAGGGGGCTGGACTAGAAGACTTCCAAGGTCCCTTCAAGCTCTATTCTATTCACATTTCAAGATGAAGCAATAGAAGCCAAACTTACAAATACCAGAGATAGATGACATCTCTTGCAGTGAAGCTAAGGTTAGTAGGCAATAAACTTCCTTAACCTGGTGCCTTTCAGATGTACTGAAATTCATGCTGGATGAGAATCAAGGAAATTGACATGTGGAGAACTACCAGTTAGGGTAGGCTGGTATAAGAACATACAAACTATTCAGTATCAAGAAAATTATCCAGCATAAAAGAATGATCCAGTTTTTGGCCAAACATAGTATAGGAGCTGATGATACGGGATTTGCCAGCAATACTGTCTGTAACCTTGCATATAGCAAAGGATACATGTGCAAGGGACACAAAGGTGGAATTTGGATGTCACAGTGAGCTTTGGTTAGTTTAGCAACAGTTTACTAAATGAACTACAACTACCCAATTTTATGCTTTGGGCAGCACAGGCAAAAAAAACTTCGCATGACAACTCAAGTGCTGTCCACTCAAAGTAGAAAAACAACCATATTTTAACATAAGATATCATTAATGTATAGATTAATTATGAAGACCATGTAGTGACAGAAGTTTGGATGGCCTTTTCAGATAGGTCTGTCAGTATCTCTGTTTGACAAAGTTGAAATTGAAATCTAAGGAGAATGAAGAAGATTAGGTTAGTAAAGACCCTTCCCTCAAGATGGTGCCCTCCAGTTATATTGGACTACAATCTTCTAACATGGAGATACTTCCAGCATTTCAAAAAAACAAACACTGGAGACAAAAAAAACAGTTTTCCTCATGCTTTCATTTTAGAGAAGATGACATTTGGAAAGGCAGGGAAGGTAACCCTCTGTTTCCAGTTCACGGGAACAAAATGCATCTTTTATAGAAAATTCAGCACACTGTGTTTGATACATCTGACTCCCAAGGAACCTAATTAAGTGGGACAGCGTTCTTGAATCTTCCATAATTCTGTAAAGGAGAGATGATTGTGCAGCAGTTTTATTCCAATATTCCACCAGAACTTTTTAAGAATGGTGCAGGCAAAAATTCAAGGTATGTTTTCCCTGGTATGAAGTTTATGTAATGGAAGAAAAAAAATGGAAATGTCCATTACTGTATATAGTTGCTGTTAATCACCTACCACCCCAAAATTGTGTTTGGGAAAAAAACTAAAATACTTATTTAGGTATACTTTACATTATTTCACACTTGGAAAACATGCCACATTTGTTTGATCATTAATGTTTCTCAAATTATGAGGTTGTGTTTTTCCTGGAGTTCTCTTCTGTTATATGTGGTGGCATTTTCTTCTCCTTCCATTGGTTTTTCTCTTAAAGCCCATTAAAGGTTGGAGGTTGACAATCAGATCAGCATATTGTTGCAGAGAGTCATGCCAACAATGCAAGTCACCTCTTGTATTCCTGTGCTTTTCCATTTGTTTGGACATGGCTACCACAAGACAGATATTGTAGGTTTGATGGATCAGGCCTACCAGGCTGCATCCCTTTAATGCAGCAAGGATTAACAATCTTTTTTGTTGGGATCTCACTTAGCATCTATTAGTGTTGAATGGACCAGAAGAATTGCAGGGTTTAAAGTGACCCAATCACATGATTCAAGTGGAGGTAGTTGAAAGTGTTGTCCCTTTCTATTTTCTTTTTGGTGGTGGGATTCATGGGTGCATTTGGCCTTTTCTGGGCTGATTTGTCACCCCTTATCAGTAGCACAATATGGTGGGGTGGGCTTAGTGAACTGAAGAGATAGAGGGGCTGCTCAATTTTGCTTTAATGATGCCACCGGCTAGAAGCAGGTCCAGTAATGTGATGGGGTCTTTACCTCCTGTTCGGCAGTGTACATGGAAATGTGGCTAAGGGTATTTTAGTATTTAATCAAGATGAAATAATTTCAGTTCTGGAGATGAGATTCAATCCTTCCTTTAAAAGCCGCAACTCTTAGCACTGGGAAACATACTTTTTAAAAAGAGTTTGCAAAAAGTGAAATAAGGTCTGAATATCAACACTTCTTTTAAGTGAGGGTGACAAATATGGAGCCTGGCTAAGTAACTGGTGAGAAATGGAAGAATAATTGCTACATTCTGCTGTGGTACCATAATAAGTATAGCAAATACTTGAGTCAAATCTTGTTTATGGGATTTCATCTGATTTGAGCTGATATAAGTGCTTTGGGCTTAAGCTCTCCACAAGAATCTGAACTACTAATGGCCAAAGCAAATTGGCAGTAGATAAAGAGTCAATGGAATTCAAGGTGAGCTGGACTTAGATCTCTTATGGGCGCAAAGGGACTCGAAACTGATGATGCATTAGACCCCTCGGGTTCAGCCTGAACAGCTACATCACCCACCCCTCCACCTTACCCCCCTCCTCTTCCGTGGGTTTGTCTATGCTGCTTTCCCCCTCCTGTGTTGTGTCTTCAAAGTCTTGAATTCTCATGGGAACTTGGCAAGGGCGGAAGGGAAGCAGTCTCAAAGGAATTCACCTCCCCCTCATCTGAAGGAGTTGGTGAGCCAGGTGGTAGTTGCTGTATCAGAAAAAACATCATTAGATGTTCCCTTCCCTCCCCTTCATGGGAATTGAAGGCCAGATGTGGAAGGCCCATCATAGGCGAGTGTCCCGCCTCCCCCTGGAGCAATGCAGAGGGGCTGGTTAATCTTCCTTGGCAGGTTCCTCAGGCAAAATTAGGCAGGGAGCTGGGGGCTTGTCAGGGAAGTGTGGGTGAAACTGTTGAACTAAATCAGGGGCATGAACATACCATGCATACTGTTTCCAATGAATCAAATACTGAATGCCTTTGCCTCTTTTCCTAGGATTTCTTCCACCTCGTATTCTGGTTCTCCCTCCACTATGACTGGTGGTGGAAGGGGGCACTGGGATCGTATTGTGCTTGGGGGAGCTTCTTTGGAAAGTAACACTTGGTGAAATGCACCTTAATTTTTTTTTCATACATATTTTTATTAATTTTTTTTATAGTCACAAATGCTTAATATTTTATCAGCAACATATTGTCTGGGTTACAACATTTAACTTACTAATACACGTTAAATTCCTTTCTCTGTACCTCATTTTTCTAGCCATTGATAAAAGGTATCCCATGTTCTAAAATAAACTGAACCTTCTTTCTCTTTCACTTTCAGTGTCAATCTATCAATTTATGCACAATCTAATTTTTTTAATTAACTCTTCCTCGGTTAGTAAATCTTCATTTTTCCAATATTAGATATATACACTCTTTCTCATAGTTTTTTTACAATTATGCCTAACAAAAATAATTCTGGCTTAAAATCTATATGTTTTTTAGTCATTTTCTCTAACCATTTGTGTATTCTTGACCAGAATCTTTTGGCTTTGGGGCATGTCCACCAAAGATGGTAATAAGTGCCTGGTTTTTGTCTACATTTCCAACAGTTGCTAGATATGTTTTTAAACATTTTTGCTAACCTCACCGGTGTTAAGTGCCATCTGTAAAACATTTTGTATAGATTTTCTTTGTATGCCACTGCTTTTGTTATTTTAGAATTTCTTTCCCAGAGGCTTTGCCAATTTTCGAGTTCTATGTTATGTCCAAAATTCTTTGTCCATGTTATCATTGTTTCTTTAACTTGTTCCTCTTCCATCTTTAAACTTAACATATATTTATAAAGTTTCTTAATCAATTTTTCATCTGATGTCAGTAGTATCTGGTCAAATTCTGTCTATTTTTTGTAAAATACAGATGTTTTAACATCTTTTTCGTATCTCATTTGGATTTGCAGATATGGCCACCATGGTAGGTCAATTCTTGTCTGTGTTTTAATTTCCCTTCATTATTCAAAATGTCTTTATAGGTCACAATTTTCTCATAGTTAGTTAGGTTTGGGTGAACAAATGCTTCCATTGTTGAGAGCCACCCAGGTATTTTCATGTAAATTTTCGCTTTTACTTTTTCCCATTCTAAAAGAAGTGCATTTCTTATATAATGATTTTGAAAGTATCTGTGTATTTTATTCTTCCCATACCATAGGAAGTCATGCCACCCGAGTTGTAGGTCATGCCCTTCTAGGTATAGTAGTCTTTTGTCTCTAAGGGTTATCCACTCTTTTAGCCATATTAATACAGCTGCTTGATAATATAATGCACCTTCATTGATGGGGTAATTGTAGGTGGAAGGCAACAGGGTGGATTTGTCAGAGAACTTTGAATGGTCCCACAAATTTAGCGTCTAGCTTCTTGGAAGGTCTTGAAGTGGCTAAGAACCTGATAGAGAGCCAAACCTTGTCTCCTACTGCTATGGGTGAACCCTCCTGCCAATGGGCATCTGCTGCCTTGTTGTAGGCCTGTTTCACTTGCTCAAGGTGTTGTTTCAAATGTTCTTGGGCTGCAAGTTGCTTCTGTAAGAAGTCAACCACCCCTGAGACAGTTGAGTCCATTGCACGGTGGTCTGGCAACACCTTAGGGTGTGTGCCATACATGGCTTGAAATGGTGTCGTTGAAGTGGGTGAGTACAGTGAATTCTTGTAAGAAAATTCTGCAAGTGGCAATAACGATGGCCAGTTGTCTTGGCTATAGGTGCAGTAGCACCTCAACTACTGTTGGAGGAGCTGATTAGTCTTTTCATCTTCTCCATTTGTGGCAGGGTGGTGAGCTGAGGAGAGGTTGACTTTGACATTTAGTAGCTGGAAAAGTGCTTTCCAAAACCTAGATTGGAGTTGTACGCCTCTGTCTGAAGTGCGTGCTGAAACCATGCTGTGGTACCGAAACACATGGTCTAGAAAAAGTTGGGCTATGTCTTTGTCATTGGGCAATCCCCTTGAAGGGTATGAAATGAGCCATCTTGGTGAAAAGATCCACCACCACCAGAATAGTTGTGAAGCCTTGGACAGAGGGTAAATAAGTAATGAAATTCAGAGAGACCATATGCCATGGGTGTGACAGGGTGTTGTTAGTGGCTGCAAATGCCCTGCAGGCTTTTGATGGAGGGGTTTGGCCCTCCTGCATGTTTGGCAAGAGGCCACACATTCCTTGATGTCTGCTGCCATCCTAGGCCATCAAAAGTCTCCTAAGGTTCTGTGCAGATTTTTGAACACCCCCCCCCCAATGCCCTGTTTGATTGTCTTGGAAAAGTTGCAGTACCAGCTCCAATGGCAACATCTGAGGCATCATTTGGACAATAAATCTCTTAAATCTCTTTGATGTGTCTGGGTGCTAAAGGAGAGGCTGGCAGACAAAAAGCTGCTTTAACTCTTCAAATGCTGTTTGGTGTGTAGAAGTCCAAGCAAATTTAACTCCTTTCTTTGTCAGTTGGGTCAGGTGCTTGGCTTTATGAGCAAAACCAGGTATAAACTTCCTGTAGAAGTTAGCAAAGCCCAGGAAGCATTGGACATCTTTGGCTGTACAAGGGGTTTGCCAGTCTAGGACAGCTTGGACCTTCTGGGGGTCCATCTGGATGCTTTTTGTGGAAATATGGTAACCCAAGAAGTCTAGTTGTTGCAAGTGAAAGGGACATTTTTCTGGCTTGGCAAAGAGATGGTTATCTCTTAGTCTACAGAGAACTGTGCACACGTGGTCTGTGTGCTGAGCCTCATTCTCAGAGTGGACCAAAATGTCACCAGATAGAGTACCACAAATTTATTTGTGAGGTCTGAGAAATACTTGGTTCATAAATCTGGATAATAAGGCCCCTGTGTTACTGAGCCCTTAGGGGACCACTGTGTATTAAAATTTGCCATACCTGGTGTCAAAAGCAGTTAAGTATTTGTGGCCCTCTTTGATCCTAATGAGGTTATAAGCATTGTGGAGGTCCAGTCTCATAAAAATGCATGCTTTCTGCAGTCTGTCTAAGAGGTGTGGAATTAATGGCAGTGGATAATGGTCTCTTACTGTCACTGAGTTCAAAGCTTTGTAATTATGGACCACTCTCAGCAGGGGATCCCCACCACTGTTAGACCCACTGGGGTCTTGCTTCTTGGGTACAAAGAAGGTGGGAGCTGAGGCGAGAGACTGTTATGACCCAGGTCGCCTAGGCAGAGGCAGGCTTCGATGGAGTCCTTTATTGGTCTGTTAAGACCACAACAAATGGCCCTACAATGGCCAGTAAAGCTCCACCCTAAACTTCCTTGAAGGCAGCTAACCACAGTCCCAGAAACAAAAGCCAATAATCACCAGAACTGAATCACAAGGGTAGAGAGGTAGCACAAAAACAAGGTGCAAGTCCACAAGGCAAGGTCCGTAAGTCATACACAAGATTCAAGGTCCAGAAAGCAAGGTCAGGAGTCCACAAGCAAGCGTTGAAGTCCACAAGCAGAAACACAATTCCAAGCAGAGTTTTTCCAAGGCCAGGGAAGTGCATGCCAAAGCAAACAATTGTTCCTGACAAAAACACCCTTCCTCCGGTCTCTGCTTATGTCAACCCAAGCCAGGTGTTCCTTGTGAGAAGGGGCAGGGTGACCTTCCCACGAGCAGCCTCACAGACCTCCTTTGAGCTTGCCTCCACTCCACTCTCCGTGCCCTTGGATTGAGTGGGGGAGGCAGCTGTTCCTCATCAGAGGGTATCTGCTGCCTCTCATCACCACTGCCTGTCTTCAGCTGATCCTCCCCTGTGTTTGTGAGGGCAGGTAACTCCCTGTTCAGTCAACCACTTCCCCCAATGCCTGAGGGGCCTACAACAGCATTGTCCTCAGACCCTAGCCTCTCCAAACATTCCAGGGGAGACGTGCCATCCCTGTCGGATGGTCCCAGTTCCAACTCCTCCTCTGAACTGGGATCCAATGGGGTCATGACAGACTGGGAGAGTCGTATGAATCCCTTTTGCAAATTTTGAAGATCTAGGAAAGTGGTTAAAGAAACTGGGAACCTCTTTCAGTCCAGAATAAAAACAAAGAAGTAAAGAATATTGCAAGTGAATGATTGGATATGCAAATGGTGTTGGTAGGAACCATTTACTTCTGGAATTACGAGAGTTATCTAAATGAGATGAGTTATTCCTCATAAGACCTAGTAAAAATGTGCTTGGCCAAAGCATGATGAGCTGGATCATAAGGACTTTTAATTGAATCCTGTGGGAGTTGGACATGAAAACTCTGAAGTAGGGACCTCAAATAAAGACTTGCCTTCTATAGGAAGAGTTGGGAGTGTAAAACATGTGGAGTCCTGAATTATTATTATTTTTTTGGTGTCTTGCAAAGGAGTTGCAGATAATGCTTTCCAAAAGCAAATTGCAGATTTCTTAAATAATAGGGGACATTAATTACACTAACACCTATTGGGAAAGAAGTAAATTCCTAACTTGGGTCACTGACAACTTCTCCTTCAGAGAATGGTAGAAGACTCAAGAGCATTAACTCTGACTTGTTATCAACTAATAAAACAGGCAGTTGAGGAAGTAGAAATAATAGAAATAATGGAAAGTGGATGCAGGGTAAGGATAATGTAATCATGGAGTGTTTTTTTATTTTAAAGAAGTTGAATATATTCATATTCATACCTTATATTTCAGGCAATCCAGTTTTAATAAATTTAGCAATGATAACTAGAATTCCATAGCAGGAGAAACTAACGGGAAAAGGAAGTCAAATTGGATCAGAATTCCTACAAAAGGAAATGCCAAAAGAAAATTGGAAATAAATCCAATGAGGAATGAAATAGGGCAGTAGAAGAAACCAATGTTAATGCACAAAAAGCTTAGTGAAGATTTGAAAATGAGAGAAAGGAAATGTATAACAGATGGAAAGTTGAACATGTCACCAAGAAACCATACATATAAATAGATCAGAACTGTAGATATGGATTCAAGAAAGCTAAAGCTGGGAGACCACCAGGGAATCCTGGGGCTGTAAAATAGGACAGTTGGAAAAACAATATCCTGGGAGGATGCTATGACAAAGTCCTTCCATAATTGTTTTTAGGAAAGCAACATGCCCGTGTTGTTGTAATCATTAGGAGCTATTGACAAAGACTTAAGTTAATACTGACATCTGAGTTAAAGGCTAGTTTTACTCCTATCCTCAAAGAACCTCAAGAATTGCAATCAGTGGCCTTAACACAGAAGTCTGACTCAGAAATGACCAATAGACTCCTTGAAGCATATAAATCAGATGAGCATATTCTTTGGTGGACAATGATCCTTTCTTTAAACATCCTATGTGGTCCCTGGGGAAAAGGCAAACAATGCCTGTCTCCAGCCAAAGATAAAACTCAGACTAAGCTACAGCCTGGCATCCTAGACAGTCCATGAAATCTAGGCAGTGAAGGGATTTTATTATGCTTAAGGTTGATATTAGTAATATTGATATTAGTAGTGATACTTTGTAATCATTATATATTTGTTTATGTGCAAGAAGCGTAGGTGCTTTATATTGGGAAATTAGTTATATAGAACCAAATGTTTCGTCCTTTAGGTACAGGTGATTGCTTACATGAAAAAAGCATGGTAAGGGGAGGGGGAAAGGAGTTACGGATGGAGCCTGGGTTGCTGTGTATGAGTCATCATCTAGGAATTATTTTTTTGTGCCATCTTATGCCTGGTACCAAGACCTGATCTTTTTGTTCTGGAAAGGTATAAAAGGTGGGAGACATCTTTCCTGGTTGTTGTCTTCATCTCTCTACCAGCCACGAAGAGAGATGGGGTCACCCAACTCTATTTTGATCAAAATAAAAGTTGCTTGCTTGCTGAAACGTTGGCTCAGGAGTTTCTTTGGCTCTTTTAAATTCCTGAGTAACGCTGGGGCAATTGTGAGGCTAAGTGAAAAACCTTACAACCTGGCGCCTAACGTGGTGGAAGCCACAATGGCTCCCCCCCCCCACATCTGGAGACCCCTGTTAAGGTCCCGGCGAGCCTTCAATTCTCGGCAGGACGAAACCGATAGGGACTGAAGCGTGAGTCTTAGAGCGCTCCTAGGTGTTTGACCTGGAAGACTCCTATGCTTCATCGTCAGCAGTGGGATCCCTGTCTGAGGAACCTGAACACCCAAATTCAATGAGGTTTCATGCTTCTCCACTGACAGGAGAAAGGGAGAAATTGCAACAAGTGCCTTGGTGAGTAAAAGAGAACAGAAAAAAAAGCTCTGGTAATCCTGGAATAAGGCAGGAGGTTGATCTCTCCGACTAGCCCTCTATAAATAAAAAAAGAATAAAGAATAAATGTAAGAAAAGAGGGAGCTGAGAAACTGTCTTCTAATACAGGATAGAGTGATTTAAGGAAAATAATTAAATTGGAATGTAATTTTTGTTGCAGAGGTTTTGGTAATTTTGGAATAAGATAGGGGGCTGATCTCCCTGACTAGTCCTCCAAATAAAAAAATTAATTACAAAATTACAAATTAATTAAGTGAAAAGGGAGGAAGCTGAGAAACTATCTTGAAATAAAATAAAAAATAAAATAAAATAAATAAAATAAATAAAATAAAAAAATATATAAAAAATATGGGGAATCATCAGAGTAATTTAAAGAAACAACTTAAATCAAAATGTACTCCTCTGCAATGTGTTTTGAACAATTGGGATGTTTTGAAACCTCAAATGGCTGTTAAGTTTAACCCTGCCAGACAACGTCTGGTGGTGCTTTGTGTTGATGTGTGGTAGTAAAAATAATCTTCAAGAAGGCAATGTTGAAAAACTTTGTAAACCTTCGGTTGGCTAGTTTATCTGATAACAACTAAAGCCATGGAAGAAAAGAAAATTCAAAGATATGACAACAAGTTTTTCTCTCTCTTTTTCTTTTAATCTGGCTCTTTGGACTATTCAATTCTCTTTTGTCAGACATGAGGAGAGGAGGCGTTAGTTTTCTCCTCCCACTTCACACCTGCAAAAGGCCCCAGGTTCAATATTCCTTTTAGTCTTTCCCCACTGTCTTTTGAAGTTGCTGGGATAAATTGGAAGTAACCATAAATGTTCCCCTCCTTTTTAATTAAAGTGGGAGGCTTGTTTTAGCCTCAAACTCCAAATTAATGTGTGTGTTTCGTTTTATATATATATTTGTTTTCTGAGGCTTTCGCGGCGATGTTTCGACGAAGTCTCATTCGTCATCTTCAGGCTGGTGCTTTTGGCTTCTGCTTCTAGGAGCAATGTGTGGTCGTAGCTGTTTCTTCCTTTTAACTGCCAGTGGGGGTTTGAACTGATTGGCTGGGAGCTTGGCTATGTTCTGATTGGGTGGAGGTGTGTTCTGATTGGTTAGGGGCTTGGCTGTGTTCTGATTGGCTGGGGGGTTGGCTGTGTTCTGATTGGCTGGGGGAGTGTTCTGTTTGGGTGGGGGTTTTGTTGTGCTGGAGGGGTTCAAAGTGGCCAATGATGCAGCTGTGGTCTGGCTCCTGGTCTGTGGTCGTGCCTCATCATCGGTGTGGGTTTGGGTTTGCTTTTTGCGTGGGTGTGTGGTGGTGGCATCCTGTGTGGTTCTGGTGTCATTCTTTGTGTTACGAATTCGTTTGTCAATAAGGGCGGGTTTCCAAATGGCTGGTAGGCGGGAGGTATCATCTCGTTTGTTCATGCTGTGAGGGCGTTTTTCTATCTCGATGGCTTCTCTGATTATTCTGTTATTAAAATGTTCAGTTTTGGCGATAGTTCTGGTCTTTTTGAAATCAATTTCATGTCCTGTGGCTTTAAGGTGTTGGACCAAGGAAGAAGTTGGTTCCTCTTTTTTGACTGAGTTTTTGTGTTCTTCAATGCATGCACTTATTCTTCTGTTGGTTTGTCCAATGTATGTAGTGGGGCAAGCAGTACATGGGATTTCATATACTCCTTGATTTTCTAACTCAATTTTGTCTTTAGGGTTTCTTAGGATGGTGGATATTTTTCTGTTTGTGCAGAATGCTGTCTTGATGTTATATTTGTGCAGGATTTTGCTGATCTTGTCTGTGGTGCCTTTTATGTATGGGAGGAGGGCTTTGCCGTTTTCTTGTTCTCTGTCTTGGATTTTAGTGGGAGTTTCTTTTTGGATTAAGTTGGAAATCTTATTTCTTGGGAATCCGTTGGATGTTAGTACATTAGTGAGAGTGTGTAGTTCGGTTTTTAGGTGTTGTTCGTCAGCTAGGCATTTGGTTCTGGAGATGTCTTGCCTACGGAGTTGATCTGTGCTGGGTGGTGGTGTGAGAGTGCGTGCAGATAGCGGTTTGTGTGTGTTTTCTTCTGGTAGATGGTGTGTCCTAGGGACCCATTGGATTTCTTGTAGACTAAGACATCCAGGAAGGGAAGTTGGTTATTAGCTTCTGTTTCCATGGTGAACTGTATTTTGGGGTGTAGGCTGTTGAGGTGTGTAAGGAAGTTGTCCAGTTTTTCTTTCCCATGTGGCCAGATTACGAAGGTGTCATCTACGTATCTGAGCCAGAGTTTGAGTTTGTGATCAGATTTTTCTAGAGCTTGGGTTTCAAAGTGTTCCATGTAGAGGTTTGCAATGACAGGTGAGAGAGGTGATCCCATGGGTGCTCCTTCTATTTGTTTGTATTTTTGTCCGTTATAGATGAAGTATGTGTTGGATAGACAGTGGTTGGTCAGATCTAGGATTTGTTTGGGGGGGTTATATTTGTTTTGGATAGCTGTTAAGGCTTCTTTGATTGGCACTTGGGTGAAGAGGGATATGACATCGAAGCTAACGAGTAGGTCGCTGGGCTGTAAGTTTTGTTTCTTTATGATCTCTATGAACTGGAATGAGTTTGTTACGTGTGAGGTGATGGATTCTGCATAGGGCTGTAGTTGTTTGGCGAGAAATTTGGCTAGATTTTGTAGAGGTGAGCCTATGGAGCTGACTATGGGTCTAAGTGGGGTTCCTTCTTTGTGTATCTTGGGGAGACCATAGAGCTTAGGGCATCTGGATGATTTCTCTCTGGGAATGATTCTTTGCTGGATCTCTTCACTAATGGGGGAGGCTTTTATTTTGGATCTAGTGGTTTTTTCCAGGTAGGTGGTGGGATCTGTGTTTATTCGCCCTTATTGACAGGGGAATCCCTAACACAAAGAATGACACCAGAACCACACAGGATGCCAGCACCACACATCCACGCAAAAAGCAAACCCAAACCCACACCGATGATGAGGCACGACCACAGACCAGGAGCCAGACCACAGCTGCATCATTGGACACTTTGAACCCCTCCAGCACAACAAAGCCCCCACCCAAACAGAACACTCCCCCAGCCAATCAGAACACAGCCAACCCCCCATCCAATCAGAGCACAGCCAAGCCCCTAACCAATCAGAACACACCTCCACCCAATCAGAACACAGCTGAGCTCCCAGCCAATCAGTTCAAACCCCCACTGGCAGTTAAAAGGAAGAAACAGCTAAAATCTCACATTGCTCCTAGAAGCAGAAGCCGAAAGCACCAGCCTGAAGATGACGAATGAGACTTCGTCGAAACGTCGCCAAGACACTTCAAATTCTACGTGGGAGAAAACCCGAGGAGCTAAAGACCTACATACAAACACCCGCGAAAACCTCAGAATATATATATATATATATATATATATATATATATATATATATATATATATATATGTATGTATGTATGTATGTATGTATGTATGTATGTATGTATGTATGTATGTATGCATGCATACATACATATATATATATATATATGTAGGTCTTTGGCTCCTCGGGTTTTCTCCCACGTAGAATTTGAAGTGTCTTGGCGACGTTTCGACGAAGTCTCATTCGTCATCTTCAGGCTGGTGCTTTTGGCTTCTGCTTCTAGGAGCAATATGAGATTTTAGCTGTTTCTTCCTTTTAACTGCCAGTGGGGGTTTGAACTGATTGGCTGGGAGCTCAGCTGTGTTCTGATTGGGTGGAGGTGTGTTCTGATTAGTTAGGGGCTTGGCTGTGCTCTGATTGGATGGGGGAGTGTTCTGTTTGGGTGGGGGCTTTGTTGTGCTCAGGTTAGTCAGTGTTACAAGGGGATTAGAGATGGTGAACTGTATAGCTGTTTGGCTTTGCGTTCGTGGTCGTGCCTCATCTTCATGGTGGGTGTCAGTTTGTTTCGTGTATGGATTGGAGGGGTTTAAGGTGGCTAATGATGCAGCTGTGGTCTGGCTTCTGGTTTGTGGTCGTGCCTCATCAGTGTGGGTTTGGGTTTGCTTTTTGCCTGGATGTGTGGTGGTGACATCTGATCACAAACCCAAACTCTGGCTCAGATACATAGATGACACCTTCGTAATCTGGCCACATGGGAAAGAAAAACTGGACAACTTCCTCACACACCTCAACAGCCTACATCCCAAAATACAGTTCACCATGGAAACAGAAGCTAATAACCAACTTCCCTTCCTGGATGTCTTAGTCTACAAGAAATCCAATGGGTCCCTAGGACACACCATCTACCAGAAGAAAACACATACAAACCGCTATCTGCATGCACTCTCACACCACCACCACCCAGCACAGATCAACTCCGTAGCCAAGACACTCATCTCAAGAACCAAATGCCTAGCTGACGAACAACACGTAAAAACCGAACTACACACTCTCACTAATGTACTTACATCCAACGGATTCCAAAGAAATAAGATTTCCAACTTAATCCAAAAAGAAACTCCCACTAAAATCCAAGACAGAGAACAAGAAAACTGCAAAGCCCTCCTCCCATACATAAAAGGCACCACAGACAGGATCAGCAAGATCCTTCACAAACATAATATCAAAACAGCATTCTGCACAAACAGAAAAATATCCACCATCCTAAGAAACCCTAAAGACAAAATTGAATTAGAAAATCAAGGAGTATATGAAATCCCATGTACTGCCTGCTCCACCACATACATTGGACAAACCAACAGAAGAATAAATGCACGTATTGAAGAACACAAAAACTCAGTCAAAAAAGAGGAACCAACTTCTTCCCTGGTCCAACACCTCAAAGCCACAGGACATGAAATTGATTTCAAAAAGACCAGAAGTATCGCCAAAACTGAACACTTTAATAACAGAATAATCAGAGAAGCCATCGAGATAGAAAAATGCCCACACAGCATGAACAAACGAGATGATACCTCCCGCCTACCAGCCATTTGGAAACCCGCCCTTATTGACAGACGAGTCCATAGCACAGGGAATGACACCAGACCTACACTCACAAAAACCACACAGGATGTCACCACCACACATCCAGGCAAAAAGCAAACCCAAACCCACACTGATGAGGAGGCACGACCACAAACCAGAAGCCAGACCACAGCTGCATCATTAGCCACCTTAAACCCCTCCAATCCATACACGAAGCAAACTGACACCCACCATGAAGATGAGGCACGACCACGAACGCAAAGCCAAACAGCTATACAGTTCACCATCTCTAATCCCCTTGTAACACTGACTAACCTGAGCATAACAAAGCCCCCACCCAAACAGAACACTCCCCCATCCAATCAGAGCACAGCCAACCCCCCATCCAATCAGAGCACAGCCAAGCCCCTAACCAATCAGAACACACCTCCACCCAATCAGAACACAGCTGAGCTCCCAGCCAATCAGTTCAAACCCCCACTGGCAGTTAAAAGGAAGAAACAGCTAAAATCTCACATTGCTCCTAGAAGCAGAAGCCGAAAGCACCAGCCTGAAGATGACGAATGAGACTTCGTCGAAACGTCGCCAAGACACTTCAAATTCTACGTGGGAGAAAACCCGAATAGCTTGGGCTTGGAATGGTGAGAAAAATAGGAGATGGTTAAAGGGCCCTATAAAAACCACATGTTTGGTTGGAATCACCTCATGATTTTTCTCACTTCTTGCAGGACAAGCCATATGTCTAAATAAATGTTGTTTTAATAGTATTTGTGTATATATGTCTGTCTGTGTTGTTCTGTGTTATTTCCAAGACTTGGAAGAAGGTCAAAACCCTCTCTGATAACAACCAACAAAAAGGCCTTTTTTAAAAATAAATGGTTTGCCTGGAGAAAGTATGAAATGAAATATTTGTATGTGAAATTGTTTATGCAAGCACGTAGAATGGAAGTGAATGAGTTAATTTGCTGATATGTAAATGTGTGTTGTAGCCCTCAACCCCCCATCCCCACCCCCCACCCACCCGTCCCAGGCTGTGAAAGAAACAGTAAACTGCAGATTTTATTGTTGTAAAAGTAAGTGCAATATCCATAGTTACAGGCCTCCTTTTGAAAGGGGAGCGGTTTGGATGCATCTGACTATCACTGTCTCCTCTGTGCATTGGCATTTGTATTCATTTTATCTTTACAGCCACAATCATTTGTGGCAACTTGCTTTAGTTATTCTAATCAAGTCCTTACAGTAATGGTTAAGTTTCAAGTTTGGTAAGGGATTGACGAGGCGAATGGTGCAAACAACAACTCTTTATTCAGTTCACAACCGAAGCAGCCCAAACTGCTGCTTAACCACTATTTATACAGCTCACCACTAGGTAGCAGCCAATAGAATTAAAGCAGTATTTCCCGCTTAAAGACAAGATAATTTTTAACATGTAGACAGTCAGTCTGGAGCTTAAACAGGTGCAGCCGTTTGACCGTTTCCAACAGTTTCCAAGTAATTAACCTCAATACATAACACCCCTTCCCCCTAGATAGTTCATAATGACAAATATTGAACATAGTCCTGTAAATATTTTGGTGGTCTTCTTGACCATTCCGAGTGCCTTGGCACCACTGTAGGCCCCCGGTCTAATAGCTTGCCTGCCAGGCTGGGTAGACCGGGGCTTTGGGACCCGTTTACTATGGGTAGACCTGAGTCTCTGTGGCTGGTCTGTCTGGGTAGACCCAAGCCAGTGTCCATAGGTGGAACGGTTTCCACCGGGCTGGGAATCACAGCTGACTGCCGGAATTGATCAGTGGGTGCAGTCTCTGTGTTCGGGGCCAACTCACTGTCCGCTAGTGCCCCTCTCCTGGGAGTCTCGCCCTCACTTGAAGACTCCGATGCACAGCTACTGTTGGGCTCCCCCTAGATTTGGTTTTCAGGAGAGTCATGAGCCAGCGGCTGGTTCGCTAGCCTCCTGCACAGTTGGCCGATGTGCCTGCGTATCACTCGACCGTCTTCCAGGACCACTTCGTAAGGGAGTGGCCCTGACATCTTACCAACCACAGCTACCACCCACAGTGCCCCTTGCCCATAGTTTTGAGTCCAAACCAGGTTGCCAACTTGCAATCTCCTCGGTGGCATTGGCTGTGCTGATCCCGATGCAACTCGGTCTGGATGCAGACGATCCAGCTTAGTGATTAAGCGACAGTCCCATCTTAATTCTGCTGGGCTTCTGCCCGTGGAAGTGCAGGGAGTCGTGTGTTGGCAGAGTAAGAAGTCTGCCAGTCTATGCTGCCAGTTGCCGGTTACGATCCTTCTTAAGGATTCTTTGGTCATTCGGACCATGTGTTCCGCTTGGCCGTTAGAGGCCGGGTGAAAAGGGGCCGAGGTGGCATGCCTGATCATGTTAGCCCTCAAAAAGGACTGGAATTCTGCAGCGGTAAATTGAGGCCCATTGTCTGAGGCTATCATGTCGGGTAACCCGTGTGTGGCAAAGATCCTGTGCAGTTCTTGGATGGTCCTGGCAGTAGTCATAGTTGGGACAGGTGCGACCTCTAACCACTTAGAGTGACTGTCCACCACAATAAGGAACAGCTGTCCCTGAAAGGGGCCTGCAAAATCGATGTGGATTCTTGACCACGGGGCTTGTGTGGTTTCCCATCGATGGATGGGGGCTTGCAGCATTTCTGGCCAGGATTGCTGGCAAATGTAGCAGCTGTGTGCTTGGGCCTCAATATCTTTATCTAACCCTGGCCACCACAGGTAGCTTCTCATGAGTGCCTTCATCCGGACTATTCCTGCATGTCCCTCATGCAGAGACTCTAGTACCCTGGGCCTCAAGGAGTGCGGGAGTATGACCCAAGTCCCCCACAAAATGCAGCCTTTGTTAGCTGAAAGCTTGTCCTTCCTCCTACTGAAACTCTGAAAGCTAGGTCCCAGACTTATGTCCGGCCATCCTGTGAGCACCCAATTCAACACGCGGCTCAGTTTCTTGTCCGAAGCTGTTTCAGCAGCCACATCCCTTACGTTAAAAGGAGACTCTGGCAAATCCTGGATAGCCAGAATGCGAGCTGCTGGAGTGGGGTCTGGCTCTAAGTGCGGCAGGGGCAGTCTGCTAAGGCCGTCTGCGTGGCCCATTTCCCTGCCCGGTTTGTGAATCAGACTGTAATTATAAGCTGAGAGAAAAATGGACCACCTCAGCATCCTTGGAGATAAAATCTGAGGTGTTTGTTTGTCCGTCGTGAACAGACCCAGAGGTGGCTTGTGGTCCGTAAAGACTGTGAATGAACGAACATAAAAATAGTCATGAAATTTGGACTTCTGGTTTTGGTACGTGGCGACACCGGTCGTGTCTGGGGACTTGTCTCCAGCCCGGCCGGGTTTTCTGTGTCGGTAGACCCCCCCAGTGGGTCAAAAGTTGCCCTGGAGGGGCAACCACCGAGAAGGAGGCTTGCTGGTGGCTGTGGGAGAGTGGCAGCTTCTCCCGCGGCTCCAGCTATTTCCTTAAGGCCGACGGAGCAACGATCGTCCTGCAAGATGGCCGATTATCCTGCTGCACCAGCCGAAGTCACAATTACAACTAAGTGATATTAGACCCACCGTGGAGGATCCGGGTGAGACCCTTTTAGTCCCTCTCTTTCCCTTGTTTTTTTTTTTTGCCTGAAAAAACTTGGGTTGTAATTATTTCCCCGTTTGGAAAGAGCGGCTTTTGTATGTGTGGGAAGAGAGGCGTTGAGAATAAAAAATTTTTAAAGACTACACTCTATTTTTACTCACTTTGGGATACAGAAAAAAATACGCTTTTTTGAATTTTATTAAGAGTTAATATTGGAAGAATATTTAAAAGAGAGAGAAAAGGAAAAACAATGGTGTCTGGAAAAGTTTTTTTTATATAAAAAATTCTTTTATTAAAACAATCAGCATTGAACATAAAATCATAGTATGCATCATCATAGCACCTGATATACATCACTAAGTATTAATCTTTATAAATGTCTGGTTTGGTAAACATTTTTCACTCCTCACATCAAGCCTCAACTATACACCTGTTACAATTTATTTGATTGGTGTTTCTCTTTTCTATAGTCTATCCACAGTTTCTAGTCTATCACATATTATTCATCTCAGTATTAGTACAATCTTTTATGATCCCTAACCAAAAATCCTGAGGTAAAAGTTTAATACCCTGAGGTAAATCTTGTATATGGTTTATCTACTATATCTAGTCTATCACATATTGTTCATTCACGCTTCTGAATTAACTTCGTCTCAGTAATAGTGCAATCTTTTATAGTCCCTAACCAAGGATCCTGAGGTAGAAGTTTCATAACCTGAGGCAGAAATTCCATCCGCTTTATCATTATTAAGGCAGACATCATTAAGCATAAGATCATATTAAGAGGCATTAGTCATAGAACATAAACATTCAACATTGGATGTAAGTTTTTGTATACATTTGATTTGTTAAACATTCTTCCCTCCTCCCATCGAGCCTCAGCTAAACGCCAGCTGCATTCTGTTTGATTGGTGTCTCTCTTGGATATAGTCTATTCACTGTTTCCAGTCCGTCAAATATTGTTCATTGGAGCGATCTTTCAAGTATGCCGATATTTTCGCCATTTCCGCCAAATTTGTTACTTTCACAGTCCATTCTTCAATAGGCGGTATTTCTGGATTCTTCCAGTATTGTCCCACCAACAATCTTGCTGCTGTAATTAAGTTCAGAAATAAGTTTGTCTCTGAGGTAGTGAAGTCCTTTGTGATTCCTAACAGAAAAGCCTGAGGTAGAAATTCTATACGCTTTTTAAAAATGGTTTGGAGTGTCCACCATATCTTCCTCCAGAATGTTTTGATTTTTCTGCATGTCCACCATATGTGAAAGTAAGTAGCCTCCCCGTCCCCACACCTCCAGCATTTGGGCTGGGAGTCCGGGTAGATGAGTGATTTTTTTCCGGGTCTAGGTGCCATCTATAGAACATCTTGTAGAAGTTTTCCCTTAAGTGTTGCGATTTCGTGAATTCTACATTCCTCACCCAGATTTTCTCCCACGTGTCCATGGTGATAGAGTGTCCAAAGTCTTGTGCCCACCTTACCATACAGCTCTTGACTAGCTCGGTTTCAGAGTCCATTTCTATCAGAATGCTGTACACTCGTTTGATGTGCATGATCCCCTGTTCTCTAATCTGTTCAATTAGGTTATCGTCGGTCTGGGAGAAACCCTTCTTCTTATCTTTATGCCACCTTGATTGCAGTTGTATATATGATAGCCAGGTACCTCCTATTCCTTTGTTTGCTAGCGTTGCTTGGGGTTTCAAGGAGAACCCATTTTCTTCTCCCAGTACAAGTTTACTGTAGGGCACCACTTCTTGCCCTTGGGATGTGTTCATATCCCCTATTGCGTGTCCGGGGATCGTCCAGATGGGAATCTTGTCGTGTAGGAGGTGTTTATATTTCTTCCAGACCCATAACAATGGGATTCGTAGTGGGTTCTCCTTGAAGTTCCTGTCTGCCTTTTTGTCGTATACTAAGTATGCGTGCCAGCCGAATAGTAGACCATGCCCTTCCACATTCAGTATTCTATCATTCGTCATATTGAGCCAGTCACTCACCGCCACCAATGTCGCTGCATAGTAGTATAGCTTTAGATTAGGCATTTTTAGTCCCCCTCTCTTCCTTGTGTCCTGGATAATTTTTAGTTTCACCCTCGGTCTCTTGTCATCCCAAATAAATCTGGTGATGCCCCTCTGCCAATTGTCCAAGTCCTCATCCTTTTTGAGTATGGGTAGCATTTGGAAAAGAAATAGAAATCTTGGCAGGACGTTCATCTTTACTGCTGCTATCCTGCCCAGCAAGGATAGTCGTAGTGTTTTCCACCTTTCCAGATCTGCTTGTATCTTGCTCCACAGCACCTCGTAGTTATTTTTGTATAGTTTCGCATTCGTTGTTTCTATCTCCACTCCCAAGTATTTAACTTTCTTAACTATTTCACAACCCGTTATTCTTTCCAAGTCCTGTTTTGCTTTGTTGTCTAGATTTTTAACTAGCATCTTCGTTTTTGATATATTCACTTTAAAACCTGATACCTTGCCATAGTCTTTCATTATCTCCATCAAACTCCTTGTTGATTGTACTGGTTGCGATACTGTCACCAGTAGGTCGTCTGCAAAGGCACACAGCCTGTAGTCCTGTTTTCCAATCTGTATGCCCTTTACGTCTTCTGCTGCTCTTATCTTGTTCAGCAGAATCTCCATCGTTAAGACAAATAGCAGTGGTGACAGCGGACAGCCCTGTCTCGTGCCTCTTTCTATATTGAATGGGTCTGTTAGTTCGCCGTTCACGATGATCTGGCCCGTTTGTTTCTGGTAGATTGCTGTTATGGAGTTGAGGAATTGCTTTCCCATTTTCATCCCCCGGGCTAGGTTCGTCAGGAATGGCCAGTTCAGTCTGTCAAAGGCTTTTTCTGCGTCCACAAACATGAGGGTTGCAGGTACCTGGTTGTGCCTTTCCAAGTACTCTATTATGTTCAGCAGCTGTCTTACGTTGGTTTTCATCTGACGTCCTTGTATAAATCCCGTTTGGTCCGGGTGAATTATTTTTTGTAATACAGTCATTAATCTGTTGGCCAGAACTTTTGTGAAGAGTTTGTAGTCTGTGTTCAGTAGTGAGATGGGCCTATAGTTAGCCGGTTGTGCATTATCTTTTCCCTCTTTGGGGATTAGAGAAATGTAGGCTGTTTTCCAGGAGGGTGGGACTTGGCCTCCTTCTTGTATGTTGACAAATAGCTTTCTGAGGGGTTCTATCATTTCCTCTTGGAGATGCTTGTAATAGATAGCCGTTATCCTGTCCGTCCCGGGCGATTTTCCTTTTTTTAGTTGTTTGATCGCTGAGTGTATTTCCTCCATCGTGATTGGGGTGTTTAGGGCATCTCGTTGTGTATCTGTGAGTATCATTAATTTTTCGTTTTGTAGAAACTTTTCTATCTCTTTGTCCTGTATCTTCTCCTCGGCGTATAGCTTTGAGTAGAACTCGGTGAACGCTTTCTTAATGGTTTCCTGTTTGAATTCTTCCCTGCCTTTGTACTCTATTTTTTCAATTATGCGGGCTTTCTGTTTCTTTCTTATGGTGTAAGCCAGCCACCGACCCGGTTTGTTGGCGCTACAGAATGTCTTGTGTTTTGCATATTGTATATTCCATGCCACTTGATCTGCCATCAACATGTCAAATTGTTTTCTTAGTATCTTAATTCCCTCTTTTGTGGCTTTGTCCTCCGGTCTTTTTATTAATAATTGTTCCTGTTTCTTTATCTCCTCCTCTAGTTCCTTTCTTTTTCGTTCTTGTTTGCGTCGGTGCCTGGCGTTCATGTTCATGAGGATCCCGCGCATAAATGCCTTGCTAGCGTCCCAAATCATTTCAATGGGTGTTTCGTTGTTCATATTTATACTAAAGAATTCCTTCATGGCACTTTTGCATTCAGCCACCTCTTTCTCGTGTCTAAACAGGTTTTCATTAATTCGCCAGGATCTCGTCGATTTCCGATCCTGTCTCAATTCCATCCCCACTGGGTTATGGTCTGTTAGTACTTTGGGTAGGATTGAGACAGTGTTTAGGCGGACTAGCAAGTCACTAGATGTCAGGATGAAGTCAATTCTGGAAAATAATTGGTGCCTGTCGGAGAAAAAGGTGAATTCTTGCTCTTTGCCATGCCGTTCCCTCCAGACGTCTGTCAGTACAAGGTCTTCCTTCATGTCGAAGAAAGATTTAGGCAACTTGGAGTGCTTCTGTGGGTTAGGTTTTGTTTTCTTCTTATCCAAGGCAATCTCTATGACCCCGTTCCAATCTCCCAGTATAATACATGATCTGTAGTTAAGTTGTATTAACTTCTTGTGTATCTTTTTGTAGAATTTTCCTTGTTGTTGATTTGGTGCATATATGCCCATCACTAGAATTTTCTTGTCGTCCTGTGTCACTTCGATTGCTAGGTATCTACCCTGGGAGTCCGACTCTATTAGCTTGGCTATTACATGTTTCTTCACGTATATAACAATCCTGTTCTTCTTTCGTGGCGCCGCTGCGACAAAATGTGTACCTAGTCTGTTGTTGATTAAGTATTTCTGGTCCGCTGCTCTGATGTGTGTTTCTTGTAGGCAAATTATGTCGTTTCTTCCTTGAAACAGATAATAAAATATCTTTCTCCTTTTCTGTGGGGAATTTAGTCCGTTGACGTTCCATGTCAAGTAATTAGTTGCCATTGTTGGTTTCAGAATACTCTTGCAAGACTGCTTCTATTCTATCTCTTGTGTTCTTCTTTGGTCTCGTTCCCATGGTATCCAGGTTGGTGCTCATGTTGTGTAGAGGGGTCTTGCCTTGCTGCTCCGTGCGTTTGGTAGTGGATCTTAGTATTCTGCTATCTGCAGTCTGTCCTGGTTCCTTGTTGTTGTTGCTTTCTGTTCTCTGTGTCGTCGTGTCCCGAGTTGGTCCTTTCCTTTCTCTTGCTGCTGCGTCGGTCTGTATTTCTGGGTGGTTTGCTCGTTGTTCTCGGTCCCTTCCGCGTCCCAGTGGCCCTTCTGCTTCTTCTCTCGTGATGAGTTGAGGTCCACCTGACGTCAGTTCCTTTGCAAGAAATTCTCTGGCTTTCTGGACCGAGTTTAGGTAGCATCTTTTATTTTTATAGAGAAGTGACAACCCCGTTGGGGCTTCCCATAGAAATCGCATGGCGCGTAATCTCAGTTCGTCGACCAAAAATTGGTAGTCCTTTCTGTCTCGCAGCATCGTTGGGGGGATATCTTTCAGTACTTTCACTTCCTGCCCCTCTATGTATAATTTCTTGTTGTAAGATGTGGCTGAGATGAGGTTCCGGAATCCCTGCGTCACAAAGTGGATAACCACGTCCCTTGGTCGACGCCTGTCTGTTGCCTTCCATGCGCCTACTCTGTATATTCTGTCGAATTGCCCTACGATCTCTGTGGTGCTCTTTCCCAGAAATGTTGCCAGGGCTTCTATAAAGGTTCCAAGCAGGTCTCCTTGGGCTTCGTTTGGCTCCTCTTTCCAGCCTCTAAACCTGATTGCAGACGCCATCTGCCAGTATTGCATCATGGTGGACTGGTTTTGAGCCACCCCTTTCATTTCTGCTATCTGTCCCTCTATATGGTTCTCCATTTCTTCCATCCGCTTGTCCCCCTTCTCCCTGATCTCCTGGAAGTTTTTCTCCATTTCCTCCCTTATGCCCTTGTAGTGTGCTTGCATCGTTTCCTTCATTTGGATCAGGTCTGTGGTCATCGCCCTGCGTTGCTCTTCCCATTTTCTCTCCAGCTCCCTACCTTGGTCTATCAGCATTTGTTTTATTTCTTTGCAACTTTCCTCCATCTTTTTGTCCATTCCATCCATCCTTATTACCAGCGTCCCTATCATTTCTTTTAATTCTTGTATTATGTGTGCTGTTGGGCTGGCTTGTGTGCATTGATGGGTCTGGGGATCTGCCGTTGGATGGGAGGGTGTGGGGGTGGGTAAGGTGCTTCCTGGTGGTTTAGTAGGCTGGGCATGGGAGGATACAACTCCCATCGTTTCTGTCAGTTTGGTCTGTTTGGAGGCCATCTTGAGGTTATCCTCCTGTTGCCCTGGCACTGTTTTGGTTTCCAATTTGGACCAAGTTGGACACTAGGTTGTGATCTGATGATGATCCAGTAGTCTAGCCTTTCATGGGGGGAGGCTTCAGGGTTTAGGCAGTGTAGGGGTAAGAGCCTATATTCAGGCAGTTCTGTGTTCAGGGAGCCTATTCAGTGCCTTTGCCTTGGCTTCCTCTTCACTCCCCTCTGCCAGCCTGTTCCTTCTCTTTGTTCTTTTCTGGCTCTTTCTTGCCCCTCTTTCTCTGCTGTCTTGCCCAGGTCACTTTCTCCTGTCTTCTGGTAGCCTGCGTTTACAGATCCCTTCTGCCTTTCCTTAGTAGCGCTCCAGGTTGCCTTCCAGCTTTCTTCTTCCTCCCACCTTCTCCCCTGGTAGGTTCTGCCCTTTTCTGGATCCCTGGGGCTCCCTTTCTGGTGGGTCTGGGGCGCAGCGCGTGGGGTAACACTCACCAGTCCCTCTGCTTGAGTCTTCCCCCGCTGTCTGCTTTTTAGTCGCCTCCTTCTGTTCAATACTGCTCTCTGCTGGCTCTACTTGCCTCCTCCTTTGTTCTCCGGACCCGGCTCCTTTTTCCGTTCTTCCGGCTCTCTTTTCCTCCTTCTGCTCGTCCGGGGGTCGTTTCTAGGTCTGGAGACCCTCCCTGCGGCCCTTGCTGTGTTCTCCGGCTTCTTCCTCCTTCTTCTTGTCCCCGCTCGCGCCGGTCTCCCCGGCAGCGCGGCAGCGCGGTGTCTTCGGGCCTGCCGGCCGGCCAGCTGGCCGCTGCCGGCTTCCTCGGCCCCTTCCGTGGCTCTCCCGGACCCCTCAGCGTCGATTTTTACCTTGCCGGATCGTGCTGGGGGTCCTCTTTGGTCTTTTCTTCTCCTCCGGTGATTCACTCCCCCGACGGCCCGTTGACTTAAGTTTAAAAAGCGCGCCGTCACGGAGCGTTCGAAGGATGGCTCCGGTCCGCGTGACCGGAACCGGAAGTCTCATCTGGAAAAGTTTTTTTATTTACTGAGGACATCTAGTGGTGAAAAGTCAAGGTTGAAACTATTCTTTGGACAGAAACCTGACCTTCAAAATATTCCTGGAAGAGATAAGCTGGTGCAGCTGTGGAAACTGAGGGGGTGGACACTGTTTAATTACAGCCTTAATAATAATAATAATAATAATAATAATAATAATAATAATAATAATAATAATAATAATAATGAAAAGACTTTCTTTGATTACTTTTAAAATGGAGAAACTCCACTCTCATTTAAATTACAAGCTTATACTGGAAAAGATTTATGAGGTTTCTGAAGAAATATGTGCTATAAGGAAAAGGATTACTACAGAACAAAGAGTCAATGCTACCCCTAACTTTCAAACTGACTTTCAGATCACATCTGTTTATGCTATAAACCAAAACATACCAGAAGAGGAATTAAAGGAAATTAAAGAGGAATTTGTTACAATGAAAAAGATCACCACAGAACTAAGAACCAGAGATTATTCTTCAAACTTTAAAAGTGACTTTCAGATTACACCTGACTACTCTACAAAACAAAATACACTAAAATATGACTTTATTGCGGATACAGAGGAACTTATTTCATCCTACAAGCATCTTATCTGTATTTGTGAGGACCAGAAAAAACAAAGATTGAGATTTGAACCTTTATTGCAGCAAGGTTTCAAGAATAAGAGAAATGGAGGTCCAATCCAGACGACAGGAAGCTTATTACTGCCTCAAATATCATCACAAGCAACAAAGAGAGATTTAGCAGTTGAAAGGGAAGCGTTGTTGTGGAAACCTTCTTGGCAGAAAAAAAAAGCCTAAAATAAGACTGAAAAGAGAAATTTAAAATTATATATATTGGATATAAGGCATTTTAGAACTATGGACTGAGTTAAGGATTAAGATTTTGAATAGAAATAAGAAAAAATGGGTGATTAATGTATGAAAATTACTATATAATGGAATGAAGAAAAATGAAGAGATATTTTAGATTGGGATTGAATTAATAATTAATTGAATGTGATTTTAATAAGATGATGTGTTTTGTCTGATAATATGGATGATATTAGGTTTGATAATTAATTGGAGGAAAACAGAAGCTTGTCTAAAGGACTCAAATGATTTAAGGTTGTTATTATTTTGTTAACAAAAAAATTGATGGATTGATGGATTAGATATGTATAGGATAGATTAATATTTTATTTTTATTGGGAGATATTTGTGGAAGAAGAAATAAATAAGATTTATGATGAAATTAAAGAATTAGGACATATTTGGAAGGGATACCTGAACTGATAATGTGTGTATTTGAAGTTAAATTAGATTATGGTCCTGTAATTGCATAAAGCTTTAAAACAGGTTTAGGATTAATAGAAATTTAAGGTAGAAATAGACTAGTTTAAAGATATAAGCTATTTGAGGGAAATAGAGAGGGAATATTTGATGTACTGATTGAATTACTTATATATGTTTTGTTTTTGGATTTCTGATTACCCCAGCCCCACGGTGTGTCTCGAGCACTTTGTATTAATTAAAAAACCAATAAAATTTGTTTTTTTTAAACAAATAGTCATGAAATTTCTTGACACCAGCCATGATTGCCAATGCCTCTGTCATGGTTCCGAAAGTAGAAGCTCTTCAAAGAACTTTGAGGCATTGTTTTCCTTAAAGAATCTTTTTAATTGCTACATAGCTTCGGCATGTACATAGTGAAGCCAAAATCTGAATTCTCCTCCCCCCAATCACCCGTAACAAAGCATAACTCACTCCTTCATTTAACAGTCATCAATCACGTTCTCCAATTAGTTTGAAGTGTGAACTTTTCCTCCCGTATTTCTTCTGGTTACAACTAACCTTGAAAAATACTGTACTGAAATATTGTTATGGCTATTTCCCAAGTACATTCTTTCCCCCCTCCCTTCCAACACTATCTAACTTTAGCTCTAGAAGTAATACACAGGTTAAATAGAAAATGTCTGCTTCTTCATATATTGTCAAGCAAGAACATCCTATGTTAGCAGCCTTGACATCCAGCTCCCCTTACAAAAAGGACAGATCCTGCAATGTAAACAAAAGCATATGTTAAGGATTATTTTTCGGTTTGTTGGGGTGTTTCGCATGAAACCTTTTGATGAGTCTGTCAGCTTTCACCTCACTGGATTTCACCCAGGTAGCCTCAGACAATGGGTATCCCTTCCATTGTACTAGGTATTGCAATTTCCCTTTTAAAATTCTAGAGTCAAAAATATGTTTCACTTCATAGTGGGTCTGTCCTGCAACTATGAGGAGCCCGGGTGCCTTCTTAGGGGGAGGCCTTAAGGTGGAGCCCCGACAAGGTTTTAAAAAGCTGCAATGGAAGACAGGGTGAATTCTCCCTAAAAGCCTAGGGAGTTTCAATTCTACTGTGATGGGGTTAATGATCCTTACAATGGGGAAAGGCCCCAAGTATTTTGGTCCCAATTTCTTGCTGGGCAATTTGAGGCATAAATATTTAGTTGACAAATAAACCTTTTCCCTAACTTGGAACGTTCTTTGAGGAGCCCTCTTTTTATCAGCCTGCTTTTTATAGGTTTCAAAAGCCTTTTTTAAAGCAATTTTTGTGTTTCTCCACACTTCTTCCCACCCCCTCACCCATTGGTCAAGTGTCTGTGAGGTGGTATTGGACTGAACTCTTTTCCTGTGGCTACTCTGAAAGGCGTGTAGCCGGTACTGCTGTGAACAGAATTATTGTAAGCCACTTCAGCGAAAGGGAGGAGGTCAGTCCAGTTTGTTTTACATCATGGCTGTGTTTGAGAGCATTAAGATGGAGGGCTTCGGGCAAATATAGTTTCCCCCCTTTGTAAACCAAGCGATCCCTGCACGTTAGGGAGGTTTGATTATCTTTGAACCATTGATCGGTGAGGAGCTCACGTTTTATCTTTTTTACCCCAGGGTCATCAGGATTAGGGCCCCTGCGAGGTGTAAGTTGAGCAGCAGTTTGTGGATTGGAGATAATTGCCTCAGTAACCTCCTCACGTTCGCTCTTGTATTGGGGTAACCGGGATAGCGCATCGGCTAGGAAGTTTTTTTCCTCCTGGTATATACTTTAGAGTGAAGTTGAAGCGGTTAAAGTACTGTGCCCACCACACTTGCTTTGGGGACAATTTGCGGGGAGTTTTCAGTGCTTCTAGATTTTTATGATCTGTCCATACTTCAAAAGGCACCTTGCTCCCTTCTAGATAGTGTCACCAGCTTAAGAGCCCCCACCTAATCGTGAAGGCCTCCTTCTCCCAGATTTCCCATATCCGCTCGCTTTCAGTAAATTTCTTAGAGGTGTAGGCGCAGGGTTGCAGGACCCCACTTTTGTTCTTTTGCAGTAAAACAGCTCCAACTGCCACATCGCTGGCATCGGCTTGAATTACAAAGGGCTCCCCTAAACAGGGGTGCTTTAGAACTGGTTCAGCAGCAAATAGTCTCTTTAAATTCTCAAAAGCTCTTTGACAGCCCATCATCCATGCTAGTGGTTGGCCTGGTCGCGGCTTCCCTCCTCTTTTGCCTGTTTTGAGTAGTTCTGTAAGGGGTAGGGCAATCTTGGCAAAAGAGGGGATGAATTGACGATAGAAGTTGGCAAAACCTAAAAAGCTCTTGAGCTGTTTGCGAGTTTTGCGGGGGCTGCCATTCAATTATAGCTTTCACCTTGGCTGGATCCATTTCAATGCCCTCGTTGGAAATTCTGTAGCCAAGATAATTTAATCGGGTCCGGTGAAATTCACATTTTGACAATTTAGCATAAAGCTTGGCATTTAATAGTTTCTTTAGCACTTCTCTCACCAGCTGTATGTGATCAGTCATGTTTGTGCTGTATATCAGGATATCATCACGATACACCAGAACCCCTTTGTACAAGTGATCGTGTAGGACCTCATTAATCAGCTGCATGAACACGGCTGGGGCTCCCTGTAGCCCAAATGGCATGACCTTTAATTGATAGCTCCCCATGGAGCAGTTGAAGGCAGTTTTCCACTCGTCCCCCTCCTTTATTCTCACCCAGTAATATGCCTCTCTCAGGTCTAATTTAGTGAAGACACTCCCCTTAGCCAGATGGGTTAATAAGTCCTTTAGGAGGGGGAGGGGGTATTTGTTTTCCACACTCACTGTGTTGAGACCCTTATAGTGTACACAGAGTCGAAGAGACCCATCTTTTTTCTCTTTGAATAACACAGGGGCTCCCATGGTAGATTTGGCCCGTTCAATGAATCCCCTCGCTAGGTTTTTGTTCATGTATCGCTGCATCTCTTCCATTTCGAGGGGAGACATAGTGTACATTCTTGGGTGTGGGAGTTTGGCTCCTGGCACCAATTCGATAGAGCAGTCATTGGGTCTGTGAGGGGGCAGGGCATCACATTCCTTTTCACTAAATGCCTCCGCCAGGTCCCGGTATTCACTGGGGATGAGTGGTTCACCTGGTGGCGGTGAGGCAGCCATGTGCGCTCTTTCATTGGGTGGCCTAAGGTGTCCCACACCATTGGTTGAATCAATGGGGGGATTAGGCCCTATAGGTAGTCTCACAGTTCTCATTCCTTTCTCCCACCAGATAAACAGCTTCCATTTGTCTAACCAGGCTAGCCCTAGGATCACCGCCTCAGTCATTTTTGGAGCCACCAGGAAGCGAATAAACTCCCAGTGCTCACCTATTTCTAGGCATAGGGGCTCAGTTAATTGCGTGACAAGAGTCCCTCCCATGAGGGAGCCATCAGTTTGCTCAAACCTCATGGGTTTGGAGAGCAATTTTGCTCATATGCCCAATTTCACGGCAAAGGGTAAGCTAATAATACATCGGGTGCATCCAGAATCAGTTAGCATGTTTAAGTCCATTTGTGCCCCCAATTTAGGGATTATAAGTTTGGCAGCCAGTGAAAAAGGCGAGATTTGTCGACTCACCATTAGGTCGTTCTCTCCTTCATCGTCGCTGTCGAAAGAGGGTAGAGCGGGAAAGGATCCAGCCTTAGTCTCAGCGTCCTCCTGTGTGGGGGATTTGACTTGGGCAACCAGTTCCTGTGTGATCCAGTTGGATTTTCCTCTCGTTGGCTGCTGATCAGGTTTCTTCTTCGCTGCGGGTCTCGGTCTGCTCTGCTGTTGGGAGTAGGGAACTGGGCAGTTCACTGCTCGATGTCCCTGCTGTCCACATAGGAAGCACATGATTGGCGGGCCTCAGATCTGTCCCACACATGCCCAGGCCCCCACAGGCACCCTTGACGTGAATGATGTAGAGCTGGCCACGCCCACCCAGTAGGCCACACCCACTCCATTTACACCCACCCAGTAGGCCACACCCACCCTGGCCACACCCATCCACCCCCCCAGGGCAGCCACAATGCTGATGTTTGACACCCCTGGTCTAATCCCTCAATAAAGTGATGGATTAGGGATTGCTCAGGCCACCCCTCTATTCGACCTGCTATCTTGCGGAACTCTCGCATGTACTCGAGGGCAGGCCTGCCGGCTTGTTTTATTTTTTATTTTGTGGATTTGTTCTCCTGCTTTGAGGCCAATGGGTGGGTCCTCAAATCTTTCTCTCACCCCTAGGAGGAAGAGGTGGGGGTTCTCCAGTTTGGGGGCTTGTTCATTATATAAATTGTTCAGTTATTCGGATGCTTCTCCCTCTAGGCTGGATGCAATCACATCAACCATGGCACCTGGGTCCGGGTAGAGATAGGCCCAGCGATTCATGTGAGAACGCACTTGGTTGAGAAAAAAATCAGCTTTTCTGGGTCCCCATCGAAGGTTGCTCTGAAGGGTGGTGTAATTACAGGCTGTTGCGGCCCCCACTGGGGCTGTTGCTGCTGGCCCCACCCTGGCTGCTGGTGCAACATCTGCTGGGCTCCCCTCTGCGCTTGTGGCCCTCCCAGTTGAACTTGGCCCCATCCTGGCTGCTGATCCAACAGCTGCTGAGCCCTCCACTGTCGATATGGCACCCCCAGTTGCAGTTGGCCCCACCCTGGGTGTTGGTGCATGCCCAGGGGTTGCACGTTCAGGGGCTGCGGCCATCCACCCTGCTGTGGTGGCAATACTGGTAGTACTGGCCTCTCGAGTTGTTGGAGGTCTTCCAAAGGTTGCAGTCTGGGCAGGGGCTGCTACTATCTTCTCTGTTGTTGGCCAGCGGGGGCTGGTGGTGCCCCCTGCTGCTGTAGGCCTCTCAATGGTGGCTGTGCAAGTGGGGGTTCCAGTGGTCTTCTCTGCTGTTGGACTGCAGGGGCTGTTGGCGCCCTCTGCTGCTGCAGGCCACTCAATGGTTGCTGGATGAGTGGGGGTTGTTGCTGGACCTCCCTCATCTGCGGGCCCACCAGCTGTTGCTCTCTTGGCTTCTGCACCACCCCAAGCTGCTGCAAGGCCTCTATTAGTTGATGTAAGCTCAGAGGTGGTTGACCACTCATCTGTGGGGGCTGCCAAATTCCCCATTGCTGTAGGGGGCCCAGGCTGGGGTTCTCTCTCTCTGTGGGGCTGGAGGCCCTGGCAGGGGACCACAGGGTCTGGAAGGCTGTTTAATCTGCGAGGGAAAGGCTGGGGGCCTCTCTCAACAGGAGCTGCTCTCCGCTTCTCACTTCTAGTTCTTCAAATATTTCTGCCAAATATTCTACTGACCCACTGCAAGCTGCAGGTGGGTATTTCCACTCACCCGAGTCTTCGGTGACAGACAGCCGGGCAGCTCTCCACTGGTGTGGGGGATGCAATATGTAAGAATCCCTTTGTTGTGACTCCCGCTCATCTGCTTTTGAAGTCGTCAGGGCTGTATCGAAGCCTCCGGACCCTTCGCTCCGCTTATCCCAGTCTGATGACCAAATCAGCTGTCCTGATAGTTTTGGCCTTGCTCCCAGTTGGGAGATCTGCAAGGATCTCTTCTCCACCTGCTGGCTGGCTGTCACTCCCCTTCCTGGGGAAGCTGCTGCTGCTGTCATTCCCCCCCTGGGGAAGATGCTGCTGCTGTCCCTCCACCCCCCAGGGAAGATGCTGCTGCTGTCCCTCCCCCCCCGGGGAAGATGCTGCTGCTGTCGCTCTCCACCCCCGGGGAAGCTGCGGCTGCCAGGGTGCTGGCCTCAGGCAATTTTTTTTCTTCCATGATGAGATCTTCCCCAAATCTTTGCCAGCCTATCCCTTTAGTTTAGGGATAGTGACCGGGGCCCGGGGCCCCTTAAATGGTTAAAAAAATTGTGGATTTTGGCTTAATGTCATGGTTCTGAAAGTAGAAGCTCTTCAAAGAACTTTGAGGAATTATTTTCCTTAAAGAATCTTTTTAATTGCTACATAGCTTCGGCACGTACATAGTGAAGCCAAAATCTGAATTCTCCTCCCCCAATCACCCGTAACAAAGCATAACTCACTCCTTCATTTAACAGTCATCAATCACGTTCTCCAATTAGTTTGAAGTGTGAACTTTTCCTCCCGTATTTCCTCTGGTTACAACTAACCTTGAAAAATACTGTACTGAAATATTGTTATGGCTATTTCCCAAGTACATTCTTTCCCCCCTCCCTTCCAACACTATCTAACTTTAGCTCTAGAAGTAATACACAGGTTAAATAGAAAATGTCTGCTTCTTCATATATTGTCAAGCAAGAACATCCAATGTTAGCAGCCTTGACAGCCTCTTTATTTATTTGGGCATAGTTGCGTTCTTCCGAGGACAGAGTCCTTGAATAATAAGCTATGGGAGCTTGGCTCCCGTCAGCCATTAAATGGCTCAACACAGCCCCTACCCCGTATGGAGACGCATCACAGGCGATGCAAATGGATAGCCATTCATTGAAATGCACCAGTACTGAGTTTGAAGAGAGCAGTGATTTGACTGCTGAAAAACCTTTCTTGTGGACACTGGTCCACTGCCACTGTGCATGTTTGTCCAAGAGCCAGTGTAATGGCTGTGCCACTGTGGTCTTGTTTAGAAGGAATGCATGATAAAAACTGAGCAGGCCTAAAAATGCCTGGAGCTCCCCTTTTGTCTGAGGGTGGGGAGCCAGCTGAATTGCTTTGAGCTTGGATTGAGCAGGGTGAATGCCTTCAGCATCTATGCAGAAACTGAGGAATTCGGTTGAAGCTACCCCAATTTTACATTTCTCCCTTTTTAGTTTCAGGCCCGCTTCGCAGAAATGCTGAAGGACGGCCCTGAGCCATTCTGCCAATTTCTCAACTGACTCCCCAGCTATGAGGACATCATTGAAATACGGACACATGCCTGGAATACCTTTGAGTGTGCGCTCCATCACGCCCTGGAAAAGTCCTGGGGCAACACTGACCCCGAATTGTAGGCACTTCACCCTGAAAGCTCCCCTGTGGGTAACTATAGTTTGAGCTTCTGCTGTGGCATCGTCCACGGGCAGTTGCTGGTAGGCTTGAGCCAAATCCAATTTGGCGAATATGCAACCTCCCTGTAGTGACGCCAAAATGTGGCTGACTACAGGCACTGGATATGAACGTTGTTGAAGCGCTCTATTAATGGTGCACTTATAATCCGCGCATATGCACACCTCCCCATTGGCCTTAAGTGGCGTAACTATGGGGGTTTCCCACCTACTGCTGTCTACTGGCTGCAACACACCTTGTTGCACTAGCTTGTCCAGCTCTGCATCGATATTGGTTTTGAGGACAAAAGGCACTCTATGAGGCTTGATCCTTACTGGGGTTACGGTAGGATCGAGGTGGAGGGTAATTGGAGGACCCTTGTACTTCCCTAATTCATGGCTGAACACATCAGCAAACTCTTGGCAAACTAACGACAGGTCCACTGCTTGTGTTCTGTGTATGCCAGTCACGTGGATGCCCAATGCATCAAACCAGTCTAGCCCGATGAGGCTTGTGCGGTGGCCCTCAACTACAATGACATCCAGGGGACCCTCAAACTCTTTGAACTGCACTTTGAGTGTGGCTTCTCCTTTAACCGCTATGCGGGAGTTTGGGAAATCAGTTAACAGGAGATTTGACGGCTTTAGTTTGACTCGTTTGCCGCTGCGACTGCAAATGTGGTTAAAAGTTCCTTGGGAAATTATAGACAGGGCTGACCCCATGTCTAGTTCCATGTTGCATGAGACTCCATGAAGCTTGACTTTGAGTCTCAGCTTCTCCTTCATGGGGCGATGGGCACCTGTTTTAAACATGCTCCTTCTGCTAGCACAAAAGCCAACTCTGTGTTGCCCCGGGGCCCCGGTACCTTTCCTGAGAAATTCTTCTTGTGGAATGTCCCTCTGGCAACCTTTACAGATGGCGGCAATGTGGCCTTGCTTGCCACACGCCCGGCACATTGCTGTGTGGAACCTGCACTCTGAGCATCTATGTCGGCCTGCACAGCCCATACATCGAGTGAAGGGAACTTCCTTGTCAAGTGGCCGTTGAACTTTTGCTGGTGGCTTCTGCAGCAGATCGATTTCATGGTCCATGTTGGGGACCTCGCCTCTTCCTACATCCTCGTGGTGGATGGTTTCTGGGCTGGGAGTGTTCTTGGAGGGCTGTAAGGCTTTTACGGCTCCCCTGGCGGCTTCTTTGGCCATGATTTCCTTTAGGACGTGTTGGAACGACAAAGTCTCTTTCTCGAACAACTTCTGCTGAAGATCCCTGTTCCTCAACCCACAAACTAAGTGGTCTCTCAGTCTCTTTTCTAGGTCTTGGAAATTGCAGCGCCTGGATGCCTGTCCTAGGGCAGCTATGATCTCGGCGGCAGACTCGCCTGGTTGTTGCTCCCTTTGTTCGAAGGCGTGTCTCCAGGCAATGACTGAGCGCTTCAGCTCTAAATGCTCCTTGAGCATTTTCTTGAGCTCAGCGTAGGTGACCGATTCAAGTGTGGCTGGTGCAACCAGGTTTTTGGCGATATCGAACATCGCCTGGCCACACACGCACAGCAGTGTTGCGGCCTTTAAGCCATCTTCGCTAACTTGGTTAGCTCTCAGGTAGTTCTCAACATGCAAAATGTAAGAGCTCCACCTCTCGGGATGTGACACGTTGAACTCCAACAATTTTCCGAGCTTAGCTGTGGTGAGTTGTCTCCAACCTCGCAATGCCTTGTGCTGCTAAGGCTTCTGTTGTTGTCCTAGGGACGGTCCCTCAGGGCATTGGCCTCCAGTGTTGCTTGCTGGCAGGCAGAGGGGTGAATGTAGTTCCTACCAGGGCGCTGCAGCCTGGTCTACCCCTAGTGACTTCTGGCTCTTTCTTGTTAAGCAGCACATCCTACCCTCATCGCCACTGTTATGTTTCTAGTTTGGTGAGGCATTAATGAGGCGAATGGTGCAAACAACAACTCTTTATTCAGTTCACAACAGAAGCAGTCCAAACTGCTGCTTAACCACTATTTATACAGCTCACCACTAGGCAGCAGCCAATAGAATTAAAGCAGTATTTCCCACTTAAAGACAAGATAATTAACATGTAGACAGTCAGTCTGGAGCTTAAACAGGTGCAGCCATTTATTTATTTATTTATTTATTTATTTATTTATTTGATTTGTATGCCGCTCCTCTCCAGAGACTCGGAGCGGCTCACAACATATACAAAACATCAAAACATTAAAAATAGATACCCAACACACGTACAACTTTCAAACAACAACCCACAATCATCCCCAGGCCTGCCGGCAAAGATAAGTTTTAAGGTTCTTTCGGAAGGCCGGGAGAGTGGGAGAAACGCGGACTTCAAGGGGCAGTTGGTTCCAGAGGGTGGGCGCCA
This sequence comes from Bothrops alternatus, assembly GCA_034064705.1. Taxonomy (NCBI): domain Eukaryota; kingdom Metazoa; phylum Chordata; class Lepidosauria; order Squamata; family Viperidae; genus Bothrops; species Bothrops alternatus. The sequence continues at coordinate 2,914,349 of JARGCV010000014.1, read as the reverse complement.
CAACAGAGAAGGCCCTCCCCCTAGGACCCGCCAAACGACATTGTTTCGCTGACGGGACCCGGAGGGGGCCGACCCTGTGCGCTCTCACCGGTCGTAGGGAAGTATGTGGCAGAAGATGGTCCCGTAAGTATCCTGGTCCAGAGCCATATAGGGCTTTAAAGGTAATGACCAGCACTTTGAATTGCGCTCGGAGACCAATAGGCAACCAATGCAGCATGCGGAGGGTTGACGAAATGTGGGCACAACGTGGAAGTCCCACAATTGCTCACGCAGCTGCATTTTGCACTAATTGTAGTCTCCGAACACTCTTCAAAGGCAGCCCCATGTAGAGAGCGTTGCAGTAGTCGATCCTCGAGGTGACAAGAGCATGTGTGACTGTGAGGAGAGACTCCCGATCCAAATAAGGACGCAACTGGTGCACCAGGTGAACCTCGGCAAATGCCCCCCTCGCCACAACTGATAAATGATGTTCCAATGTCAGCTGTGGATTGAGGAGGACACCCAAGTTGCGAACCTTCTCCGAGGGGTATATAGATTCACCCCCCCAGGGTAATGGAAGGACAGATTGAAGCGTCCTTGGGAGACATAACCCACAGCCACTCTGTCTTGTCAGGGTTGAGCCTTAATCTGTTAACGCCCATCCAGACCCTCACAGCCTCCAGACACCGGCACATCACCTCAACCGCTTCACTGATTTGGCCAGGAGTGGAGATGTACAGCTGAGTATCATCAGCGTACTGATGGTATCTCACTCCATGCTGATGGATGATCTCTCCCAGTGGCTTCATGTAAATGTTGAAAAGTAGGGGGGAGAGAACCGACCCCTGAGGCATCCCACACGGGAGTAACCTAGAGGTGGACCTCTGACCCCCCACAAACAACGACTGCGACCGACCAGAGAGATAGGAGGAGAACCACTGTAACACGGTGCCCCCCACTCCCAATCCCTCCAGCCGGGGCAGAAGGATACCATGGTCGATGGTATCGAACGCCGCTGAGAGGTCAAGAAGCACCAGGAAAGAGGACTGGCCTCTATCCCGGGCCCGCCAGAGATCATCCATCAGAGCGACCAAAGCAGTTTCGGTGCTGTAGCCGGGCCTGAACCCAGACTGCAGAGGCCCCAGATAATCGGCTTCCTCCAGAGACCGCTGGAGCTGGAGTGCCACCACCTTCTCAACAACCTTCCCCACAAAGGGGAGGTTGGAGACCGGATGATAGTTAGTCAGAATTGCTGGATCCAGGGAAGGCTTCTTGAACCCTCCCTCAAAGAAGCGTTGACAATCTCCTGGATCCAGGTACGTGTCACCTCCCTGCTGGCAAAAACCAGCCAGGAGGGACACGGGTCCAACAAACAGGTGGCGGAACTCACAGCTCCAATGGCCCTGTCCACTTCATCAGGTGTAACAGCCTCAAACTCGCCCCAGATAATCGGACAAGAACATGCCCCTGTCCCCTTGGCTGAATCGTTATCAGTTGACTCTGCTTCACAATTGGAGTCTAGGTCGGCCCGGATCTGAGCTACTTTGTCTGCGAAACAGTTGTTAAAATCCTCGGCACTACCCTGCAAGGGAGGCCCCGGACCCCTCGGGTTAAGGAGGGATCAGGTCACCCTAACGAGATTCCGCAGACGCGATCAAGGCGGAAAGATACAAAGATCATGCCGCCTTAATTGCCTTCAAATAGGCTCTAATAAATGAGCTCAATCTGGTTCGATCAGATCTGGACCTACTTCGTCTCCATCGCTTCTCTAGACGTCTCTTATGGCGTTTCATCCCCCTGAGCTCCTCAGTTTAACCATTTCCAACAGTTTCCAAGTAATTAACCTCAATACATAACAGTAATTGTGTTCAAATACTTTGGGAAAAGCTGAAAAGAGATCTATTGGACCAGGTGCTTCTCCTTGAGATATCCCTTCTGCCCAGCTTTTTTGTAAACAATACATGCTGGCTTGAACTACTGATTTTTGTCAATTTCCAGAGGAAAGGTTGACCTTTCTCTTTCATTGTAAGGAAAATATAGACAGACCAAACTCTTCCTGCATCAAATAACAGCTTTGGTCCTGTTTCTGGGACTGGATTCCCTTGGAATTTTTGATGGGGGAGGACTTCTGATCTTTTTTCAGCTTTGATGTGTCTCAGTTACATTGTTAGAAATCAGAGGCTGTTGGTTTGGGAATGGGACGACTCACTGAGGCCAGGTGGGCGTGGCCGGGTAGGTGTGGCCGAGTGCCACCAGGTGGGTGTGGGTGAGGCTGGGTCAACGCAAAGGATTAGGTGCAGCCCACTTGGGGTGGGTGGGTGAGCTTGCAAGATGTCCAAGTCTTTGTTACTTTTATCAGCTTTCTAACCACCCAGAATTGGTAAAAGCTTTACACGTGCATATTTCCTGTGAATAAGCACTCTTTGTTCTTGCCAGACAAAGTCCCCAATTACAGACTTCCTGATCTCAAGTGTATGCCATAATCTTGCTTTGTTTTGGCATCCAGCCCATCAGTTCTTCCTGTGGCTCTTCCCCCCTCCCCAAAATACCCTAACAATTAGATTTTTGATACCACCGTCCATCTCTACGTTCTGCTATTATTTTTGGAATATGAGGCAAACTAGTTTTACAGTTATATACCGTGTGCTATGCTTTATCCGGGTACTAAATTTTTAGATTGTCACAATGCTTTTAATAAAAGGCAATATTTTTTTCCTGGTTCTCATTCCAGCCATTTAAGAACATAAGAACATAAGAAGAGCCATGATGAATCAGGCCAAAGCCCATCGAGTCCAGCATTCTCTGTCACACAGTGGCCCACCAATTGTACATGGGGATCTTGAGCAGAAAGAGAAGGCAAAACCCTCCCTTTCTCTTGACCCCCAACAAATGGTACTCAAGGGAATCCTGCCTGCCTCAACCAACATAGAGGCGGCACATGGACATCCGTTATAATAACCACCGACACACTTGGCATCCATGAATCTATCTAGCCCTGCCTTGAAGCTGTCAAGGCTGACAGCTGTCACGACCCCTTCTGGAAGTGAATTCCATAAATCAACGACCCTCTGGGTGAAGAAATATTTCCCTTTATTTGTCCTCACTTTCTTAGCTATGAGCTTTAGGGAGTGCCCCCTTGTCCTGGTATTGTGTGATAGAGAAAAGAATTTTTCTCTATCCACCTTTTCTATCCCATGCATGATTTTATACACTTCGATCAAGTCACCCCTTAAACGCCGTCTTTCAAGGCTGAAGAGACCAAGGCGTTGCAATCTGGTTTCATAAGGGAGGCGCTCCATTTCCTTGATCATTCTTGTTGCCCTTTTTTGCACCTTTTCCAGTTCCATTATATCCTTCTTGAGGTGCGGTGACCAGAACTGTACACAGTACTCCAAGTGTGGTCTCACCATCGATTTGTACAAAGGCAATACAACACTTGCTGACTTATTTTCGATTCCCTTCCTAATCATGCCAAGCATGGAATTTGCTTTTTTTTACTGCTGCTGCGCATTGGGTTGACATCTTCATTGAGCTGTCCACCAAAACCCCAAGATCCCTTTCTTGGGTTGTCTCAGAAAGTTTGGTCCCCATCAGTTGGTAAGTATAATTGGGGTTCTTTGCCCCGATGTGCATAACTTTGCACTTGTTTAGGTTAAAATGCATTTGCCACTTTGTTGCCCACTCACACAATTTCGAGAGATCCTTCTGGAGCTCCTGACAATCAGTTTCACTTTTCACAACCCGGAACAATTTAGTGTCATCAGCAAACTTGGCTACCTCACTATTAACTTCTACATCCAGATCATTGATGAATAAATTAAAAAGTAAAGGTCCCAAAACTGAACCTTGGGGTACACCACTTCTCACTTCTTTCCATCCGGAGAATTGTCCATTTATTGCCACCCTTTGCTTCCTACAATTTAGCCAGTTACCAATCCAGGACAAGACCTGTCCTCTAATTCCGTGGCTGGAGAGCTTTTTTAGGAGCCTTTGGTGAGGAACTTTGTCAAAAACCTTTTGAAAGTCAAGATATACAATATCAACTGGGGCCCCTTTATCTATGTATTTATTTACACCCTCAAAGAATTCTAACAAGTTAGTAAGACATGATTTGCCTTTGCAGAAACCATGTTGATTTTCTTTCAGCAATGCCTGTTTTTCTATGTGCCCTGTAATTTTATCTTTAATAATGGTTTCCATCAGTTTGCCTGGAACTGAGGTTAGACTGACTGGTCTATAGTTTCCTGGATCACCTCTGAATCCTTTCTTGAAGATCGGGGTTATATTTGCTTCCCTCCAGTCCTCCGGTACAGTGCCTGATCTTAGAGAAAGATTATATATTTTAGCTAGAAGTTCAGCAATTTCACACTTGAGTTGCTTGTGAATTCTAGGGTGGATGCCATCTGGACCCGGCGATTTGTTGATGTTTAGTTTAGAAAGGCATGCAAGAACATCTTCCTTGTTTATCTCTATCAGGTTTAATTCTTCTATTTCCCTCCCTGGGAAAACTAATTTAGTGGCAGGCAAATGTTCTCTATCCTCCTCGGTGAAAACGGAGGCAAAGAAGTCATTTAGCCTCTCAGCAATCTCCTTGTCTTCTCTGATTATCCCCTTCTGACCATTGTCATCGAGTGGCCCAACTGATTTTCTGGTTGGGTTCCTGCTTCTGATGTACTTAAAAAAAGGTTTTGTTATTATTTTTAATATTCTTGGCTATATGCTCCTCAAAGTCTCTCTTGGCTTTCATGACTATCGCCTTGCATTTGGTCTGCCAGAGTTTGTGATTCCTCCTGTTCTCCTAGGTAGGAAGAGCCTTCCATTTCTTAAATGAGTTTTTCTTCTTTCCAATAACCTCCTTTACCTCATTCGTAAGCCATACTGGTATCCTCTTGGACTTTCCAATCCTCTTTCTTCTTTTAGGAATGCATTTTATTTGAGCCTGCTGTAACGTATTTTTAAACAGTTTCCAAGCATTTTGGAGGGATTTGACTTTTTTTACTGTTCCTTTTAGTTTCTTCTTTACTATTTTCCTCATTTTGTCAAAATTCCCTCTGTGAAAGTTTAAGGTCTCTGTGTTAGTTTTCACTGACAATTTGCTATCCATGGTTAAGTTGAAGGTTATTGTGTTGTGATCGCTGGTTCCTATGGGCTCGGTTACAAGGACATCATGAACCAAATCCTGTGCGTTAGTTAGAACCAAGTCCAGGATCCCCTTTCCCCTGGTAGGTTCCATGACCATCTGCTCAACGGAATAATCGGCTAACATGTCGAGGAACCTTGTCTCTCTTTCATGTGTAGAACAAGAATTTACCCAATCTATTTGGGGATAGTTGAAGTCCCCCATTATGACTACCCTATTTCTTTTTGAGGCCTCCTTAAATTCATTTTCCAAATAGCAATCTGCCTCTGGAGTTTGGTTGGGAGGGCGATAGCAGATCCCTAACGTCAGATTAGTTTCCTGTCCTGGGATTTTTATCCACAATGTTTCTGTGGGTGAGTTTGAATTTTCTTGAATTTCAAGCTCATGAGATTCTAACTCCTCATTTATGTACAAGGCCACGCCACCACCATTTCTCCCTCTCCTGTCCATCCTATACAATTTGTAACCTGGAATCCTTGTGTCCCCTTGGTTTTCATCTTTCCACCAGGTTTCTGTTATGCCGATAATATCAATATTATTTTCCTTCACCAAGCATTCCAATTCCCCTATTTTTGCTCGAATGCTTCTAGCATTCGTGTACAGACATTTATATGTAATTTTCTGGTGCACTTTCAACTTTGACTGTGGATTTTGACTGTAGAATTTGGTTGTAGAATTTGTAGATGGTCTACCATGTCCTTGACTATTACAATTTAGTTTTCCTGTTGACTCACCAATGTGTGCATAACTTCCACCCTCCATATTAGGCAGTGCGCCTTCTTGAACCGGAAGCTGCCCAGCTCCTGTCGACTTGCCCCTATGAATCAGTTTAAAAGCTGCTCTGAAACCTTTTTAATATTAATCGCCAACAGTCTGGTTCCATTATGGTTCAAATGTAACCCGTCCCTTCTGTACAGGTGTGGCTTGTCCCAAAATGTTTCCCAGTTCCTAATGAATCTAAACCCTTCCTCCCGGCACCACTGCCTCATCCACGCATTTAAGCTCCTGAGCTCTGCCTGTCTAGCTGGCCCTGCACGTGGAACAGGTAGCATTTCTGAGAATGCAACCTTGGGGGTCCTGGACTTTAATCTTCTACCTAGCAACCTAAATTTGGCTTCCAGGACCTTCCGCTTAGCTTTCCCAATGTCATTGGTACCGACATGTACCACAACAGTTGGCTCCACCCCCGCACTGTCTATCAGCCTGTCTAGATGCCTCGTGATGTCCGCAACCTTTGCACCCAGCAGGCAGTTTACCATGCGGTCAATGCTTCCATCACAAACCTGTCTCTCTATATTTCTAACAATTGAATCACCCACTACAAGAAGCCCCCCTCCCACCACCCGCGGAGAAGTATCCTCGGTGCAAGAGGATATGGGCACATCCTCCAGGGAAGGGGTCTCAACTAAGGGAGCCTGTACCTCTTCCACAGATTGATGTCCTCCCTGCCCAAGATCTCCATTCTCCAAAGCAGCTGGAGAGCTGCTCAGCATGGAGTGGGACGCTCCTGCTGCATCCCTGAAGATCTTCTCCTGCCTCGCTATCTCTCTCTGCTTCTCCAGGTCTGCTACCTTGGCTTCAAGGGAAAGAACCTGTTCCCTGAGAGCCAGGAGCTCGTTGCACCGATCACACACCCAAGACTTCTGTCCAGCAGACAGATAGTCATACATGTGACACTCAATACAAAACACTGGGAAGCTCCTCTCCGTCTGCTGGCTATCTATCTCCATTTCTTGTTATTATATGTTTGCTGTTATTATTATACTAATTATTATTAAAAAAACACAGCTTTTTTGGGTTGTTCAAATTTTTGTTTTGGTCTCAGTTTACTTTTTGGATTTTTTCTTACTTGTTTTAGGATTTTATCGCGCGCCGTCAGGGGCGCGATGGCTGCTAAAAAAGGTGAATTTGTAATTAAACAGGAAACCCCACAAACTTACCAGGGCTCAGCAGGTAATTCTTCCCAAGGTTCCTGCCAAGTTCCCTTCTCCCTTTTTATTTCCTGTTTTAAGTCCTTATTTGAAAAAGCTCTGCCCAAGCAAAAGCAGCTGCCTCTCTGCCCCACAAGGAAGAGTTTATTTCTCTTGCCCTGCTTCCACTGTTGGGAAAGCCACAGTGCATAGTGTCAAGGTACCGACTGATGGAACCAAATAAATTAGAACTCCGAGGCATGAGATTTCCTCAAAGAACATGCTTATCTGATACATGATGTCGGCACGGTCAAAGGTGTAACCAAATCTAAAATCCCCCCCCAAAGGTTCAGAGTAACTCAGTGTAATAGTTCCCACCCTTCTATTTAGCTATAAATCACATTCTCCAATAGAACTACTTGGTGGGCTTTTTGGCAGGACGTCCCTCCTTCTCCACTATGGTGTGGGAATGACCTTGGTTCCCATGGGATCTATTCATGTTTAGACTAGCAAAAATACCTCGTCCCCCCTCCCTCTCTTGTGGCAACCTAGAACGACAAAGAAAGAAACAGAAATGTAGGTTAGGACTCCTCCCTAGTCTTTTGGGGATGTTTATCATAAAATTTCTGTATTAATCTTTCTGCCTTCACATTCCCCTTCTTCACCCACGTAGCTTCTGATAAGGGATACCTTTCCACTGCACTAGATAGTGTAATTTCCCTTTATATAGTCTAGAATTGAGAATGTGCTTTATTTCATAATGAGTTTCACCCTCTACTAGAACAGGACCAGGTGTTTTTTGGGGAATTGGTCTCAATGTGGACTCGACTGGCTTTAGCAAACTGCAATGGAAAACAGGGTGGACCTTCCCTAAAAGTCATGGGAGTTTTAGTTCAACAGTGACAGGATTGATGATCTTGACTATAGGGAAAGGACTAAGAAACTTAGGTCCTAATTTTTTACTGGGTAATTTTAATCTTAAGTACTTTGTGGAGAGATAAACTCTGTCTCCCACATAAAGCGGTTTCTGAGGGGACCGCCTCTTGTCTGCTTGCTCTTTGTAGCTTTTTGCAGCTTGTCTAACTTTTGCCCAAGTTCTCTGCAGGGATGTCACCCACTGATTCAAAGTTTGTGAGGAGGGGGGCTCCTGAGGACATTCAGGCATAGGAACAAACTCCCTGCTGGTTGCTACTTTAAACGGGGTAAGTCTGGTGCTGCTATGAACAGTATTATTGTATGCCACTTCAGCGAAAGGCAGGAGGCCTGCCCAGTTAGTTTGCTGATAGTTGACATAGCATCTTAAGTATTGTTCCACCATTGTGTTCATACGTTCAGCCGATCCATTAGTGCTCAGATGAAAAGCTGAGGAGAGCCCCTGGGTTGACCCAATTAGTTTTACAAACTCCCTCCAGAACTTTGCTGTAAATTGAACCCCCCTATCCGATATAATACTTTTTGGGGCTCCATGAAGCTGGTAGATGTGCTTCAAAAATAGCTTGGAGAGTTTTTGGGCAGAAGGGAGTCCGGAACAGGCGATGAAATGAGCCTGCTTTGAAAAGAGGTCTATAACAGTCCAAATTACTGTATTTCCACTGCTCTATGGGAGTTCTACAATAAAATCCATTGCTATCTCTTCCCAAGTTTGGGAAAGGTCTGCTACTTGTTGTAATAGTCCAGATGGTTTTCCAGGTCATTTTTTCATGGCAGCACAAGTTGCACAGCTCTTCACATAACTCTCAATATCCTTTTTCATTCCTGGCCACCAAAACTGCCGTCTCACCAAATGTAAAGTTTTCAGAAACCCAAAGTGGCCAGCTTGCTTTGCATCATGGCTCTGCTGGAGGGCTTGAATCCTAAGGGTACTGGGAAGGTATAGTTTAGATCCCTTCCATGCTGGCTCATCTCGACACGTTTATTTATTTATTTTATTTTATTTATTTGTTTCGATTTCTATGCCGCCCTATTCCGAAAACTCAGGACGGCTTACAACATAATCAGTAGCATATAGAAATCAAATACATTATAAAACCCCTAAATTAAAACCAATCATCCGAAACAAACTTACAACAAACATACACTGGCTGGGGCAAGGTGTCAACTGCCCCAGGCCTGCCGGCAAAGATGTGTCTTTAACAGTTTGCGAAAGGCGGAGAGGGTGGGGGCAATACGGACCTCTGGGGGGAGTTGATTCCAGAGGGCCGGGGCTGTTAACAGCTGTTTGTTGTCATTGAACCATGGATCAGTCTTTAGTTCATCCTTGAGTTTCTGGGTTAAGTGGCTGTCGGGCTCGACAGATCACTGCTGAGTCTGACCTCTGGTAGTTACTTGAGCAGCTTTGTGCTGTAGGGGAATAATTGCATTAATTACTTCGTCACGGCGGCTCTTATATTGAGGCATTCTGGACAATGCGTCGGTCAGGAAATTCTTTCCTCCCGGAATGTATTTTAAGGCAAAGTTAAAACAGTTGAAGTATTGTGCCCATCGGACCTGCTTAGGGGATAGTTTTCACAGGGTCTTTAGCACCTCCAAGTTTTTGTGATCAGTCCATACCTCAAAAGGTGTGTCGCTTCCCTCTAAGAAATGCCGCCAGGTGAGTAGTGCCCATCTCATTGCAAAAGACTCCTTCTCCCACATAGCCCACCACCTTTCTGTATCTGTGAGTTTCTTTGAGGTGTAGGCGCATGGTTGTAAATCTCCTTTGTTATTTTTCTGTAGAAGTACTGCACCTACAGCGATGTCGCTAGCATCAGCTTGGATGATGAATTGTTTGAATGCCACCTGGCATTCTATGGTCCATGTCAAAGGTTGACTGGGGCAAAGCTTTCCTCCCCCTTTTCCCATCTTCAACAGTTCAGTGATTGGTAAATCTATTTTGGCAAAGGAAAGAATGAACTGCCAGTAAAAGTTTGTGAAACCCAAAAAGCTCTGCAATTGCTTGCGGGTTCGCAGAGGCTGCCACTCCAACTTTTGCGGCATCCATCTCCACCCCCTCATTGGAGATTTGGTACCCTAAATAGTCTAGGTGGGATTGATGGAACACTTTACATGCTCCTCCATGGTCTGTGTAAATGAGGTTGTCATTAAGGTAGACTAAGACCCCCTTGTAGAGATGATCATGCAGCACCTGATTGATTAGCTGCATAAATACAGCAGGGGACCTCTGAAGGCCCAAAGGCATCACTTTAAATTGGAAACTTCCCAGAGGGCAATTGAAAGCTGTCTTCCACTCATCCCCTTCCCTACTTCTCACTCAGTAATAAGCCTCCCTTAGGTCCAGCTTAGTGAAAATTTTCCCTCGTGCAAGGTGGGCTAACATCCTTCAGGGGGAGGGGATACATGTTTCCACGCTAACAGCATTTAATCCTTTAAAATCCACGCATAATCTCAAAGACCCATCTTTCTTCTCTTTAAACAGCACTGGGGCGGTTATTTATTTATTTATTTATTCGATTTGTATGCCGCTCCGCTCCGGAGACTCGGAGCGGCTTACAACATATACAAAACAGGTCCATGAACATAAAATATTAAAAATAGACACCCAACACATGTACAACTTTCGAACAACAACCCACAATCATCCCCAGGCCTGCCGGCAAAGATAAGTTTTCAGGTTCTTTCGGAAGGCCGGGAGAGTGGGAGAAACGCGGACTTCAAGGGGCAGTTGGTTCCAGAGGGTGGGCGCCACAACAGAGAAGGCCCTCCCCCTAGGACCCGCCAAACGACATTGTTTCGCTGACGGGACCTGGAGGAGGCCGACCCTGTGTGCTTTCACCAGTCGTAGGGAAGTATGTGGCAGAAGACGGTCCCGTAAGTATCCTGGTCCAGAGCCATATAGGGCTTTATAGGTAATGACCAGCACTTTGAATTGCGCTCGGAGACCAATAGGCAACCAATGCAGCATGCGGAGAGTTGACGAAATGTGGGCACAACGTGGAAGGCCCACAATTGCTCGCCCAGCTGCATTTTGCACTAACTGTAGTCTCCGAACACTCTTCAAGGGCAGCCCCATGTAGAGAGCGTTGCAGTAGTCGATCCTCGAGGTGACAAGAGCATGTGTGACTGTGAGGAGAGACTCCTGATCCAAATAAGGACGCAACTGGTGCACCAGGTGAACCTGGGCAAATGCCCCCCTCGCCACAGCCGATAAATGATGTTCCAATGTCAGCTGTGGATCGAGGAGGACTCCCAAGTTGCGAACCTTCTCCGAGGGGTTTATAGATTCACCCCCCAGGGTAATGGAAGGACAGATTGAAGCGTCCTTGGGAGACATAACCCACAGCCACTCTGTCTTGTCAGGGTTGAGCCTTAATCTGTTTTTTTTATAAATATTTTTATTAATTTTTTATAAAATTTTTAACAAAGAATGAGATAACAATTCAACTGTGAACAATTATGTACATATACAATTAGCAAACAATCAAACAAAACTGCTCGGTACCCCCTCCCCACCACATCCTCCTAAGACAAAACTAACCCCCTCTTCTTCCCCTCTAACAACCTACTTAAACCTTTCTCAAATTCCATCCTCTCCTCCCACCTCCATCCTCTCCCTCATACCTTCTTCCTACTTGCCTAACCTTCACTCCTCCCTCTTCTTCCAACCAATGTGGTGCCCAGAGGCCACCCGAGCAACCCCTTGCCACCTAAAAAGAAAAAAGAAAATCCCCAAAACAGTTGAAAAAATATAAAATAACTATTATTAAACCCCTCCCCCCTCCCCCCCAGGCTTCCCAGAGTGAATACAGGGTAAAAACGCAAGAAACCCCGCTAAACTACTTATACATAATTATTTAACTATAAAACAAATATAATTCCTTCAATTGATATTTCTTCTGTGTATAATCTATCCATTTTTTCCACTCCATCAAAAATTGTTCATTTGAGTGGTCTTTCAAATATGCAGATATCTTAGCCATTTCAGCCAAGTTCACAACTTTCAATGTCCATTCTTCAATAGATGGTGTTTCAGATGTCTTCCAATATTGACCCACCAACAGTCTTGCCGCCGTAATCAGATTCAAAATCAACTTAGTCTCTATGGTGGTACAGTCTTTTATAATACCTAATAAAAATAACTGTGGTGAAAATTCAATACGCTTTTTCAATATATTTTGAAGAATCCACCATATTTTTATCCAAAAAGCCTTAATTTTTTTTACAAGTCCACCAAATGTGAAAATAAGTAGCGTCCATAGAATCACATCTCCAACATTTGGGTTGCATATTTGGATACATAAGTGATAATTTTTTGGGTCTAAATGCCATCTATAAAACATTTTATAAAAATTTTCTCTTAAATGCTGAGCTTGTGTAAATTTTACATTTTTCACCCATATCCTTTTCCAGGTTTCCATCATAATTGGATGTCCAAAGTTACCTTCCCATTTAATCATACATTCTTTAACTAGTTCATTTCCAGAATCAATTTCAATTAAAACATCGTATAATCTTTTAATATGCATAATTCTTTGATCTCTAACTTGTTGAATTAATTTTCCATCCTTTAAAGAAAAACCCATTTTAACATCTTTTTGCCATCTAGCCTGAAATTGCATATGTGAATACCAATTATGAGCTATTCCTTCTTCCCTTAACCTATCTAGTGATTTCAGTTCTAAACTATTCCCCTCTTTAATTAAAAGCTTCTCATAGGGCACCACATCCTGGATTTGTTGTCTATTCATACTCTCTATTGCATGCCTGGGAACTGTCCATAAAGGAATTTTACCATTTAACTTATAAGAATACTTTTTCCAGACACGCAACAGTGAATTTCTCAATAAATGTTCTTTAAAACCCCTATCCAACTTTTTATCATAAACTAAATACGCATGAAACCCATACAATAATCCGTACCCTTCTATATTCAATATTCTTTCATTAGTTAAATTAATCCAGTCACTTATTGCTACTAGGACTGCTGCATAGTAATATAGCTTAAAATTAGGCACTTTCAAACCACCTCTCTCTCTTATATCTTGAATAATTTTTAATTTAACCCTTGGTTTCTTGCCATTCCAAATAAATCTACTAATACCTTTCTGCCACTCCTCCAAATTCCCATCCTTTTTAAGTATTGGTAACATTTGAAATAGAAATAAAAATTTCAGCAATACATTCATTTTGACTGCAGCTATCCTTCCCAACATTGATAATTGTAATTTTTTCCAATTCTCCAACTCTAATTGTACTTTGTTCCATAAAAGTTCATAATTATTCTTATACAATTTCCCATTTGACGCTTCAATATAAATTCCTAAATATTTAACTTTCTTAACTATCTCACACCCCGTTATTCTTTCCAAATCCTGTTTTAATTTATCACCTAGATTTTTAACCAGCATTTTGTCTTGGATATATTTAATTTAAAACCTGATACTCTTCCATAGTTTTGTATAATTTCCATCAACCTCTGAGCTGACTGTATTGGTTGCGTTAATGTCACAAGTAAATCATCTGCAAAAGCGCATAATCTATAATCATGTTGCCTAATCTGAACTCCTTTTAAGTCATCTGAAGCTCTGATCTTGTTCAGTAGAACCTCTAAAGTTAACACAAACAGTAAAGGGGATAGGGGACAGCCCTGCCTGGTACCTTTCTCTATATTAAATGAATCTGTTAATTGACCATTCACAATAATCTGCCCTGTTTGTTTCTGATATACTGCTAATATAGAGTTGATAAACTGGTCCCCCATTCCCATCTTGACTACAAGTCTTTTCAAAAATAACCAGTTCAATCTATCGAAGGCTTTTTCCGCATCCAAAAACATAAGAACTGCCGGCACCTGAATATGTTTATCCAGATGTTCTAGTATATTGACAAGTTGTCTAGCATTAGTTTTCATCTGTCACCCTTGTAAAAAACCAGTTTGGTCCGGATGAATTATTTGAGTTAAAACTGTCATTAGTCTATTCGCCAAAATTTTTGCAAAAATCTTATAGTCAGTATTCAACAACGAGATAGGTCTAAAGTTTTCCACTTGAACATTGTCTTTAGGAATCAAGGAGACGTAAGCCGTTTTCCATGAAGGTGGTACCCGACCCCCCTCTTGAATATTTACAAATAACTCTCTCATAGGTTTAACCATTTCTTCCTGTAGAAACTTATAATAAATCGCTGTAAAACCATCAGTTCCAGGAGATTTTCCCATTTTCAATTGCTTAATTGCAGCAATAATTTCTTCTGATGTAATCGGTGCATTTAATCTATCTCTTTGTTCCAGTGTAACTTTCAAAACATTTTGATTTTCTAAAAAGACATCTATCTCTTTCTCTTGAACCTTCTCTTCAGAATATAATTTGGTGTAGAACTCTAGGAAAGCTTTTTTGATAATTTCTTGTTGAAATACTTCTTGCTTATACATTAAGGAAAAAACAAAAATCCCGTATAATTGAGAAGGTAGAATATATTGAGCCTTAATCTGTTAACGCCCATCCAGACCCTCACAGCCTCCAGACACCGGCACATCACCTCAACCGCTTCACTGATTTGGCCAGGAGTGGAAATGTACAGCTGAGTATCATCAGCATACTGATGATATCTCACTCCGTGCCGATGGATGATCTCTCCCAGTGGCTTCATGTAAATGTTAAAAAGAAGGGGGGAGAGAACCGACCCCTGAGGCACCCCACACGGGAGTAACCTAGAGGTGGACCTCTGACCCCCCACAAACACCGACTGCGACTGACCAGAGAGATAGGAGGAGAACCACCGTAACACGGTGCCCCCCACTCCCAATCCCTCCAGCCGGCGCAGAAGGATACCATGGTCGATGGTATCGAACGCCGCTGAGAGGTCAAGAAGCACCAGGAAAGAGGACTGGCCTCTATCCCGGGCCCGCCAGAGATCATCCATCAGAGCGACCAAAGCAGTTTCGGTGCTGTAGCCAGGCCTGAACCCAGACTGCAGAGGCCCCAGATAATCGGCTTCCTCCAGAGACCGCTGGAGCTGGAGTGCCACCACCTTCTCAACAACCTTCCCCACAAAGGGGAGGTTGGAGACCGGACGATAGTTAGTCAGAATTGCTGGATCCAGGGAAGGCTTCTTGAGGAGGGGGTGCACTAGTGCCTCCTTTAAGGGAGCCAGAAAGGACCCCTCCCTCAAAGAAGCGTTGACAATCTCCTGGATCCAGGTACGCGTCACCTTTGGCTGGCTCGATAAAACCCCTGGCTAGATTTTTGTCTATGTACTCTCTTAGTTCACTAATCTCTCTGGGGGTCATGGAGTACATTTGGGTTTTGGGAGTTTAGCTCCTGGCAGTATTTCAATTGCACAGTCAGTAGTTCAGTGAGGGGGGGGCCTACGTCGCATTCCTCCAAGCGCACTGGTTCAGTTAAGTGACTCGCAGGGGAGCCTCCCATCAAAGACCCATTGGCCTGCTCGAATCTCATGGCTAGGGGCAATAGTTTGGCCTGGATTCCCAATTTTAGCACAGTTGGGAGACTGATCAGACAGCTTGTGCAGCCTGAATCTATTAGGACATTTAAATCTGTCTGGACCCCAGTCTTTGGCACTATAAGTTTGGTGGCAATGGCAAAGGGTAGGATGGCTCGACTTACCATTGGGTCATCCTCACCATCATCATCACTGTCATAAGGTGTTGGCAACTGTAGGCACTCAGCCGGAGCTCCCTCTCTTCCCTGGGAGGGAGAGGGGTTCTTGACGGCTTGATCTTGACACACCCAGTTCGATTTCTCTCGTCCCCTCCATGGGGGCCTTTTTGGCTTGGCAGTAGTGGCAGGCACGCTCCTAATTTGAGGGGCAGGAGCCAGGCATTTGGCAGACTGGTGACTCTGCTAGCCACACCTGAAGCACTTGATGGGCGCTGGTTGCAGGAGCAGCCAATGGTCATCGTCCAAACATGTGTCTCTCCTGGCTTCACCTCAGCTTCTGTTCAGAGGTGCTGGGCTTCTTGCAACAGGCCAACTCAATATCCAGGGTCACGGCCATACGGTACCATTCATGGAGTTGGTCAGGAATCCCCCAGTAGGTACATGCCTGGAATAAGTCACAGTCCAGTCCCACTTTGAAATAGTGGATCAGCGATCATTCTGGCCACTGCCAGATCCTGCCAGCAATTTTTGGGAATTCCCAGACATATTCTTTAGCTGGGTGACCCCTCTGCTTCAGGCTGTGGATTTCTATCTAAGTGTTGTGGCCTGTCGGTCGCCAGAAAACTCTGCAGCCAACTCAGAGGAGGAAGAACAGGAGTGGGCGTCGGCCCAAGCATCAGGGCCATCTGAAAGCTCCAATGGGGACAAAGAAATGGAGCTGTCACAGCCAGGGACAGAGGCGGAGCCTGGACCATCCATCAGCCCCAAGATGGAAAGGCTGATGCATGGGCGCAGCAGAGACTGAGAAGAGGAGAACAGTGAGAGGCTATGAGCCAGTCTTCAGGGCAGAAAAGTCACCGCTGCTAACAGAGCCCCACCCTCAGCTGTGGATAAAAGGCAGGGGTGGAGACGAATAGGTGTGGAAGACAACTATTTGTCTCCCTGCCAGTCAGCCACTTCTATTTGGAACTCCTGACTCTGGTTTGTAAACTTGCCAGAGTTTTCCTCGGATCCTGTGGCACTGGGAGTCAGAGTGCCTTCTGAGTGTGTGTGTGTTGGAAAATAGCCAGCTTGCCTGAAGGACTCTTGCTGCAAGTGTGGTGAGAGACTGAAATTAACTCTTGGTTTTGGGAGACCCCTGCAGGGGAAAAGTGAGCAAGCTCTGTTGTTTGGAGGCAACTAAAGACTTTTAACAGTCGGCTGGGTGAAGCTGCTGGCGTTCCTGAATAAAAAGAACATTGGAGATTTATTGGTGCATCTGTTGTGTTCGGGGAGCCAGGTCAGAACACTGAGTCTGCTGTCAGATGTCCTTCGTAGGCTGAAAACAGAATCCAGGAAAGCAGGAACAAAGTGACTAACAGGGTTTTAATTCGTGCAAAATTAAAGTCAGCACTGGAAGTGGTTTGCTCCCAGTGCTTTACATAGAAGTTCCCCGCCCTGCAACCCCATCCCAAGCAGCAAGCCAGCATCTGGTCTGTAAACGTAAAAGCCGTAGTTCCTCTTCTGACCTCCCCCCTGCTGGACTTTGCACTGCCGCCTCCCTCTCTCCACCGCTCCAGCCATTCCTTCACTGAGTGATCTCCCCAGGTCACATGGCCTTCGCGGGACCAACTGCCCAGGTCGGTGACCAGCTCCTCCGGCAGCGTCCCGTGGCCTACTGTCCCGTCCAGCAGCTGACCTCCTCCCCCGCTCTGGCAATGCTCTGTGGCACGTGGAGGTGTCTGGTGGCGCCTCTGACACCCAGCTAACATGCTCGGCAGCCAGCTTCCTCCCCGGCTTCCGGCAGTGCTTCGTGGCAGGCGGTGGCGTCTCCAATGCCCAGCTGGCCTGTCTGGTGGCCAGCTGATTCCCCGGAGTTCGGTGGCGTGTGGCGGCAGTCGGCTGCTTGGCTCTGGCTGGCTGCTCAGTTCCTCCCCACACCGGTACGTGTCGAGCACATGGGCTTGACAGGTGGCCCCCTCTACCAGGGCCCCACCTGAAAGGCAAGAAGACGTGGGTGAGCTCATATCAATCCCGCCAGACAATTCTGTGAACCCGTCCCCCAGCTTCCCAGAGTGTTGGCAGTGGAACGCCTGCACCAGCCGCGGTGCGTGGACGTCCTCCCTTCTCACCCATGATGCTTCCTAGAGAGGGTACCCCTTCCACCTAACCAGATATTGCACCCGTCCGTGATGGGCCCAGGAGTCCAGGATCTCCTGTAGTTCGTATTTCTCACCAGAGACTGGCCCCGGTGTTTTGCTCATGGGCCTAGAGGGGGAACCCTGAACCGGTTTCAGTAGGCTGCCATGGAAAACGGGGTGTACCTTCCCCAGGAATCAGGGTAGCCGCAACCGCACGGTCACTGGATTAATGACCTGGACCACCTGGAAGGGCCCTACGTATTTGGGACCTAACTTTTTACAGGGCTCCCTCAGACGTAGGTATTTGGTTGACAGGTACACCCAGTCGCCCACCTGGAAGGGCTTGTGAGCCGCCCGTTTTTTGTCGGCCTGTGTTTTTGTTTCTGCCTTGGCTTTCACTAAGGCATCTTTCACCATCCCCCACAACCCTTCTAAACGTGCCATTCAATCCTGGGGTGTACATGGTAAGGGGGTCCCCTGGGGCCATTCGGGGATAGGGACAAAGTCCACCCCATGCACCACCCGAAAGGGAGCAAACCCCGTGCTACTGTGCATTGCGTTGTTGTATGGTACTTCAGCAAACGGCAACAGATTGGCCCAGTCCATTTGCTGATAGGATACGTTGCTTCACAGATAGCGCTCCACCATGGCGTTCATGCGTTCAGCCGCTCAGTTGGTGCTGGGGTGATATGCCGAGCTGAGGCCCTGGGATGACCCTATATACCGGAGAAATTCACACCAGAACCGTGCCATGAACTGCACCCCCCCGGTCCGGAATGATTCGTTGGGGCACACCGTGAAGATGGTACATGTGTTCGACAAACAGTCTGGCCAACCGCCGGGCAGACGGTAGCCCCTTGCATGGGATGAAATGGGCCTGTTTAGAGAACAGGTCAATCACGGTCCAGATAACGGTGTGTCCACGGCTCTCTGGCAACTCAACCACAAAATCCATGGCAATGTCCTCCCATGGCCGGGTTGGGCCTGCTACCTTCTGCAGTAAGTCCAAAGGCTTTCCCATATGGGGCTTTGTGGTGGCACAGATGTGGCAGCCCTTCACATGGGTCTCCACATCCGCCTTTACTCAGGGTCACCAGAATTGATGCCTTACCAAGTGCAAGGTTTTCAGGAAGCCAAAATGGCCAGCCTGTTTAGTATCGTGGCACCGTCGGATGACTGTTTGCCTCAGGACCTCTGGGATATACAGTTTGTCTCCTTTCCAGGCCAGCCCCTCCCTCCATGTCAATAGGCCTTGATGGTCCCTCAACCATGGATTGTCTCAGACTGCCGTTTGTAGCTCCTGGACCAGATCGCCCGCCACTGTGCGAGGAACTGCCCGAGCTACGCCTTGTTGGTACGGAGGCATAATTGCTTCCACTACCTCCTCCCGCTTGCTATGGTACTGGGGCATGCACGACAAAGCGTTGGCCAAAAAGTTTCTTCCTCCCGGCACGTACTTTAAGGTGAAATGGAAGCAGCAGAAGTACTGTGTCCACCAGAAGTGTTTGGGTGACAGGCGCCTTGGTGTTTGTAGTACTTTGAGGTTTTTATGATCCGTCCATACATCGAACGGCTCTTTTGCCCCTTCCAATAAGTGCCTCCACGTTGAGAGAGCCCACCGCACCGCAAACGCCTCCTTTTCCCAAATGGCCCATGCCCGCTCGGTGGCTGTGAACATCCACAATGTATAGGCACACAGCTGTAACACCCCCTGGCCATTCCGTTGGAGTAACGCTGCCCCCACAGTGACATCACTGGCGTCGGCCTGCACTACAAATGGGTTCTCGGGGTCCAGGTGGAGCAAGACTGGCTCTCTGGCGAACAGGGCTTTCAGGTCCTCGAACGCCTTCTGACAGGACATGGTCCAACCCAATGGTTGCCCGGGGTGTGGCTTGCTCACTGTGTGCTTCGTGTGTAGCAGATCCGTCAGGAGGAGGACTACCGTGGCAAAGGAGGGGATAAACCCAGGAAAGGGGGGAGGAGTGGCGATTATAGCTAAGGAGACACTCGGGCTGCGCAGACTCGCTGCTACTGAGATATCAGGTTGTGAGTCCCTCCTTATGAGGTTGGACCTAGGTGTACAGGTGGGCCTGTTGCTTACGTATCTGCCTCCCAGCTGCGTTTCTACAGCCCTGCCCACGCTACTCAAGGAGGTAGCCGGGTTGGCGGTTGAGTTCCCCAGACTTATTGTCCTGGGGGACTTCAACGTGCCATCACTCGGTGAGCCCTCAGGGTTGGCGCGGGAGTTCATGGCCTCCATGGCAACCATGGACCTGACACAAGTAATCGAGGGCCCAACCCATGAGGGGGGACACACACCTGATCTGGTTTTCCTCTCGGAACAGTTGAGTTATGATCTGAAGCTAAGGGGCTTAGAAGTGTTGCCCATGTCATGGACAGATCATTTTCTGCTGCGGCTTGAGTTTACGACACCAATCCTCTCTCGCAGGGAGCCGGAACCAATTAAATGGTTCCGCCCCAGACGCTTGGGGAATTACCGGATTCGCTCGTACACAGTTCGGCGGAGTCCCTAGTGATGGCCTGGAATACGGCCACTACGGGGGCTCTAGACCGGATTACGCCGTTGCAACCTCTCTGTGGTAGCAGACCCAAGAGATCTCCTCGGTTTACCGAGGAACTCAGGGGGATGAAGCGCCAGAAGAGACGTTTAGAGAAGCAATGGAGGGAAAGCAGATCTGAATCTGATCGAACCAAATTGAGAGCTTATATTAAGACCTATTTGGAAGCGATCACTACAGCAAGATCTCAGTATCTTTCCGCATTGATTGCATCTGCGGAATCTCGTCTGGCTGCCCTGTTTAAGGTGACTCGCTCTCTCCTTGATATAGGGAGGAGGGAGGAACCTTTGCAGGGCAATGCCAAAGAATTTAACACCTTTTTCGGAGACAAGGTCGCTCAGATCTGGACTGACTTGGACTCCAATTGGAATGCAGTGTCGGCTGACAATGAGTCAGTCGAGATGACAGAGGCCCGTCTTAGTCCTGTTGTATGGGATGAGTTTGACCTGGTAACTCCTGATGATGTGGACAAGGCCATTGGAGCTATGAGTTCTGCCACCTGTTTATTGGATCCGTGCCCCTCCTGGCTGGTTTCGGCTAGCAGGGAGGTGACACGGAGCTGGGTCCAGGCTGTTACTAATGCTTCATTGAGGGAGGGGTCCTTTCCGGCTCCCTTAAAGGAGGCACTTGTGTGCCCCCTCCTCAAGAAGCCTTCCCTGGACCCGGCAGTTTTAAATAATTATCGTCCAGTCTCCAAACTTCCCTTTTTGGGGAAGGTTGTTGAGAAGGTGGTGGCACTCCAACTCCAACGGTCCTTGAATGAAGCTGATTATCTGGGCCCTCAGCAGTCTGGGTTCAGGTCCGGTTACAGCACGGAAACTGCTTTGGTCGCGCTGACCGATGATCTCTGGTGGGCCCGGGATAGAGGTTATTCCACTATCCTGGTACTTCTTGACCTCTTAGCGGCATTCGATACCATCGACCATGGTATCCTTCTGTGCCGGTTGGAGGGGCTTGGAGTGCGGGGCACCGTTTTACGGTGGTTCACCTCCTACCTCTCTGGCCGGTCGCAGTCGGTGTTCGCAGGAGGTCATAGATCGGCTCCGAGGTCTCTTCCATGTGGAGTTCATCATGGGTCCATTCTCTCACCTCTGCTTTTTAACATCTACATGAAGCCGTTGGGTGAGATTATCCGTCGACACGGGGTGAGTTATCATCAATATGCTGTTGATACTCAGCTTTATATCTCTACCCCGCATCATTACAGTGAAGCAGTGGAAGTGATGAACCGGTGCCTGGAGGCTGTTGAGGTCTGGATGGGTGCCAACAGGCTCAGACTCAATCCCGACAAGACGGAGTGGCTATGGGCTCTGCCTCCCAAGGACAATTCCAACTGTCCGTCGATTACCCTGGGGGGAGAAGTTTTGTCCCCCTCGGAGAGGGTTCGCAACTTGGGTGTCCTCCTCGATCCACAGCTAAGTTTAGAACATCATTTTTTGGCTGTGGCGAGGGGAGCATTCACCCAGGTTCACCTGGTGCGCCAGTTGCGGCCCTATTTGGACTGGGAGTCACTCCTTACAGTCACCCATGCCCTTGTCACCTCGAGATTCGACTACTGTAATGCTCTCTACATGGGGCAACCTTTGAAGAATGTCCGGAGACTACAAGTAGTCCAGAATGCGGCCGCGCGAGCTGTCTTGGGTCTGTCTTGGGTCTCCCAAGACATGCTCATATTACTCCAGCTCTCCGTGAGCTGCACTGGCTACCAATTGGTCTCCGAACACAATTCAAAGTGTTGGTTATGACCTATAAAGCCCTTTATGGCAATGGACCAGGATACTTGTGGGACCGTCTTCAGCCTCATGAATCCCAGCGACCAGTTAGGGCGCATAGGGTTGGCCTCCTACGAGTCCTGTCTGCTAAACAATGTCGTCTGGCGGGGCCTAGGGCAAGGGCCTTCTCCGTTGCTGCCCCAGCCCTCTGGAACCAGCTTCCCTCAGAGGTTCGTACTGCTTCCTCCCTCCTAGCTTTCCGGAAAGTGCTGAAGACGCATCTATGCTGACAGGCTTGGGGCATATGAGTTGTGCTCTGCCCCTCGGCCCTAGGAGTGTCCCTCCATCGGCGACTGCGAGCTGATTGTGTTTGTATGTTGTGTGAGTGTGGTTAATTTTTAAAGTTTTTATTGTATTCTTGTTGTGAGCCGCCCTGGGTCTTTGGAGAAGGGCGGCATATAAGTCTGATAAATAAATAAATAAATAAATTGCCGATAGAAATTGGCAAATCCCAGGAAGCTCTGCAGCTGGCGACAGGTTTGGGGTGCCTGCCAGTCCAACACTGCTTTCACCTTGTGGGGGTCCATTTCTATGCCATCCCCTGATATTCTGTAACCCAGATAATTCAGACGGGTCCGGTGGAACTCACACTTGGAGAGCTTCACGAACAGATTGGCGTCAAGCAGCTTCCTCAGTACCTGCTGGACCAGGTGGACGTGTTCCTCCAGGGTGGTGGTGTAAATGAGAATATCGTCCAAATAGACGAGAACCCCGTGGTATAGGTGTTTGTGCAATACCTGCTTAATCAGTTGCAGACCAAACAGCATCACCCGGAATTGATAACTGCCGAGCGGGCAGTTAAATGACGTCTTCCACTCATCTTCTTGCCTTATACGGACCCTGTAGTATGCCTCCCACAGATCCAATTTCGTGAACACACGTCCCTTACCCAAATGGGCCAGTAGATCTTTCATCAGAGGGAGGGGGTACAAGTGTTCCACGCAAACCCCATTAATCCCTCGGAAGTCCACACAGAGCCGGAGGGAACCGTCCTTCTTTTCCTTAAACAGGACCGGAGCGGCTATCCGTGAATGGGCTGGTTGGATAAACCCCTGGGCCAGGTTCTGGTCAATGTAGCAACGCAGCTCCTCCATCTCCCTGGGCGTCATGGCGTACACCCCGGGTTTAGGCAGCTTAGCCCCCGGCATGATGTCAATTGCACAGTGAGTTGCGCGTTGAGGTGGTAGAACATTGCATTCCTTCTCACTGAAGACCTCAGCGAGATCATTGTACACAGCCCGGAAGGGGGCCTCTTCCCTGATGCCATTCTGCTTTGCCTCTCTTTCCCTTCATTCCACCCCCTGCTCTCCCCCTGCCGGGGACCAACTCCAATATGTAGCCTCCAGTATCCCCCCTTCCCACCATATAGTAGGGCCCCATTTGTCTAACCAGGCCAGGCCCAAAATCACCGCCTCAGTCATTGACGGGACGACTATAAACCGGAGGACTTCCCAATGGGTACCCATCTCCAGCCTGACGGGCTCCGTTATGAGGGTAGCCGGAGCCCCCCCAAAAGAGACCCATCCACCTGCTCGAACTGGATTGGGTGAGCCAGCCACCGCACCCTAATTCCGCTCTCTGCTGTCACACCCTTACTCATCAAACACCGGGTGCAACCGGAGTCAATGAGTGCCTGGTATTCCCTCCGTTGCCCTGTCTGGGGGCTTGTCAGTGTGACAGGTAGGACAAAAGGGCTTATGGGTTCACTTACCATGGGATCTTCGGCTACGTCATCCTCGCTGTCAACAGCCTCCAGATGGTACCTTGTAGCTGTTGTTGCCTCCTCCTCCTCCACCGGGAACAACCATCGGGAAACGACCCCCTCCGGCTGCTGCACCGCTCTCAACTTGTTGGGGGTCCTTTTGGCATTGGAGGTGGCTTTTCCAGGGGTCGAGGAAGGAACCCGTGGGCTAGGAGCCGGACAGTCCGCTGCCCAGTGCCCCGGCTGGTTACACCAAAACCAGCAGAATGGCACCTTGGCAGAAGGGCCGGAAGAATCCGGGACTGCAGGCTGGATCCTTCGTCAATCCTCCTGTGGCTTCTCCACCGAGTGTTCTATCCCAGCCTATGGCCGTCCTTGTTAAAGGCACAAGGACAAAACCCCTTTTGAGAAAATAGGCTGGAGACTCAAAAGAAAACAAACCCCTTTTAATATGGGTAACAAACCTGCCAAATAGTCCAGAAACAAAAGCAGCAAAACACAATCCAAATGGAGGAAATTGTCCACACGAAACACAATGCAAAACAGAGAAGTAGTCACCGGCAATACTAACAGAACATGATCCCACGAAGTACTTTGCAACGGTTGCCTTCAGCAACCAGCACCGCCCACACATTCCCCTTTTGTAATTCAGTCCTCAAGGCGTGGCTTCTCAGTGCCTTCTCTGGAGTCGTCCCATTGCCTCTTTCTGGTTTACTCTCCTAGCTTGTCTTCATTTGCGGGTGTCTCTCATTTCCAACAGCTGTGCATCCTCCAAGTCTGACTCATCCTCCCCACACAGCTGCATCTCATCCTGAACATGATTGGAGGGGCCAGGCTCCTCACTGGAATGTGAGTCTTGTAACTCATCAGAGCCTCCCTCCACCTCCTCCTCCTCAGATTCCCCAGACTCAGCTGTTGGGAACACAGGCTAGCACGGAATCACGACACTCGACCTCCTTGGTGTGGCTGGATCCTCCCCTCTCCTCCGGAACTCCTGCAACCCAGTGTCAAGGTCTACTACCACCCGGAACCACTTCTGAAGATGGTTGGGGACACCCCGAAACACACAGGCCTGGCGCAACTCCCGGTTTGAATCCCGCCTGAAAATGGTGGACAGGCAGGCGTTCTGCCCCGGAGCGCAGCCGACTAGCCACCCGCCGAAAGTCACGGACATAATCAGTTGCAGCTCGGCCTCGCTGCCACAGTGCCAGCATCTCCACCTCGGCCCGCTGTACCCGGGACACATCTTCAAAGCAGGAATGCAGCGCGTCCAGGAACAGGCCAGCATCGGCTAACTCCCAGGCATGGTCACTGTAAAGGTCCGCTGTCCACGCTGCTGCTTCACCTTGCAATCCTGCCGTCGCCGCCACCACCATTGCCCACTGGGATGGGTAGAGACGGGCATACTGATCCAGGTGGCTTATAACGTGGCTCAAAAACATCGCCAGGCAATCCAGGTGTCCATCAAATGTTACAGGTATCAGTGGTGGGCCCCAAGCCATCCCGGGACCCCATGGCCCTATAGGCTGACCTGTTCCTCATGCGTCGGGCAGGGGTGGCGATCCCTGGTGACCAGGACCCACACCCTGCGGGTCTGAGCTCCACCCAGAAGGCACCCCCCATGGGTCAGGTGCCGACCTACCTGCCCACACAGGCCAGGACTGCACCTGTGGTGTGCTGAGAGAAGAACCTCCTACCATAGAAGCGTCCAGAGTAGAAGGCCTTCGCAGTCGCAGGCTGGCCAGATGGAACCGGGCTGAATTGGTATGTCTCGCTGGTGCCTCCGTCTGGTGCCACGAGGCTGTCTCTCTTGCTGCCACCCGTCTTGGCCACGAGGGGGTTTCTTGGTACCCAGCCTCCCTGAACCGGTCTCTCAAAACCTCCATGGCGCTGTGGAATAACTCCATTCCTCCTCGTCCTCCTCTGTCAGCCACCTCTCCCTCCACTCCATCAAACGGGCCCTGGCACCCTGAGTATATGCCCATCCAGCCTCCAGGTTGGCCAGCGCAGGGCTGTGCCACCACTCCCCCGATGCCCCAGGAACCCCAGTCTCCTGAGTCACGCAGGCCGTGTCTCCAACACCTTTAGCCTAACTACTGGCTGCACCTCCTGGGTCTGAGATAACACCTGAGATAAACAGAAAAGCACCCCAGACTGCAGCCCCCCCAAAAAGAAAGGAGAGTGTTGGTAATAGGAAACTCTATCCTCAAAGGAACAGAACCATCCATCTGCAGACCAGACATAAAATCCAGGGATGTATGCTGTCTCCCTGGAGCAAAAATCAAAGATGTGGCTGAAAACATAACCAAAATAATTAGGCCCACAGATTACTACCCCCTCCTCCTCCACATTGGGATGAACGACACAACAAACAACCTGAGTACAATAGTGAGGGATTACAAACAACTAGGCAATAAAGTTAAGAAGCTAGGAGCACAAGTAGTGTTCTCATCAGTACTCCCAACTAAAGGCCAACACCCATTGAGGGGAAAAAGAATTTTAGAAATAAACCATTGGCTACAGGGTTGGTGTCACCAAGAAAACTTTGGTTTCCTGGATCATGGACTGCATTTCCTACACGAAAGACTAATGGCAAGGGATGGGCTACACCTCACAAAAACAGGCAAAAATGTACTTGGAAAAAGACTGACCCAACTCATCAGGAGGGCTTTAAACTAAAAGTGAGGGGGGAGGGTGACCAATCTCTAGAATCTCCAGAACCCAAAACCAATCACAAATCCCAAGAAAACAAATCAAACAACGACGTAGGCAGTGATGAGAAAAAAGAAAAACTCAGACTTCTGGTTTGCCATTGTAGCACTTGCGGATGCATGGAGGTGAGCTCTGTCTTCAGTGTCCGGTTTTACCCCCGCTGGGGGACCTTGGAAGGGGTCGAAAGTCACCCTGTAGGGGTGACGAGCAAGAAGAGGACCCCCGCTTGATTGCGAAAGGGCGGCAGCCCTGCCGTTTGATCTGGGCAGCTCTCCAAAACAGCGGGGGGAAAGACTGGCCATAGCAATATGGCTCATCATTAAGCTGCTGACAGCCAAAGTCAAAACTACAACCAAGCACCTTTAAAGCAACTTCTCGCTGACTAGATATCCCTCCGTCGGTGGACCCTTATATGGGTCCAAAGTCGCCCTGGAGGGTGCGACTTCCGACGAGGAGGCTGCAATCCAACGGCGGAGGAGCGGTGGCTCCTCCAGCTGCTTGGACGAAACTCCAAAGGGCCGACGGAGAAGAAGATCGGCCAGTAAAATGGCCGATCGCCTAGCCGCTTCAGACCGTAAGTCAAACAACATCTAAGCTGTGAATGCCCCCGTGGTGAGCTCGGGTGAGAACTTTGCAACTTTCCTTTCTATCCTTTGTTTATGTGAATACCTACAAGAACTTTCGGAATTACTTCCCTGGCTTGGAAAAGCGGCTTCTGCTATGTTTGGGGGAAAAGGCGTTTTTTAAAATATTGAAACAGACTATACTTTATTTTTACATTTATCTTTTGTGGATATACAAAGAAAAAAAGAGGAAAAAGGTTGGAAAAGGCTTTTTCTTTCCTCTCTCTTGGTAAGAACTGTATTCCCCCCCCCTATATATTACACTTTAAAGGGAAAAAAAGAGGAATGGAACATATTGTTTTTTCTTTTTTAACTTTATCTCATTAACTTTAACTTACTGAGGTCATCTAGTGGCAAAAGTTTGAGACTGTAAGTTAAAGATGGAACACTGAACTTTAAATATTTTTGGAACGATAAGCTGTGCAGCTGTGGGAGCTGTGGAGGTGGATGGTGTTTATGTTAAATATAGCCTTCACAAAAGAGATTGTATTTTAAGTATTATCATCTAATATGGAGACTCAGCTACAATTGAACTATGCACTCATATTGGAAAAGATCTATGAGGCCACTGTTGACATTTGTGCTACAATAAAAAGCTGTACTTTAGAATCAAGACTTAGAGAGTCTACTACACCTCTGCAAACTGATGCCCAGGCTACATTTGACTATGATATAAATTCAAATATATCAGAAGAGGAATTTACAGAGACAGAAGAGGAACCTATCTTGCTTGACAACCCTTTCATCTGTAACTTAGAGAATCAAAGACTAAGATCTCAAACTATAAAGCAACAGTACTCCAAGAAGAACACAGAAAGATTTCTATTGCAGAGGGAAAGATTTATATTCTTTCAAAGAATTCTACAATTAATAAAAATGGATATACTGGTTGAAAAGGAAGTGCTACTATGGAAGCCTGTTTACTATAGAAGAAAACCCAGAATTAGATTCAAAAAGAAATTTAAAATTGTTTAATGGATCAAAAGGCAATACTGGTTTTATGGATTGTTTTAAGGATAATGATTTAGCTTTAGAATTGTGAAAATTGACTCAGAATTGTTTAATGGATTAAAAGGCAACACTGGTGCCTTGGAGTGGTTTAAGGATAAGGATAATGTGTGTTTAACTTAATTTGATGATTTTTCATTGATATATGGAAATTTGTCTGATATGGAAACATGAAAGTTAAATTTGGAGTTAAACTTAATTAATTAAGAGATTTTTTGTGTATAGTAATATGATTTGATAAGGTATGATAATTAATTGGAAGGAGTTTGGACTTTGTGTAATGAATTGAAATGAATTAAGTCAAAGATCACTATAACTAATAAAAATGGGTTTTATGAATTATATTAAGGAGAAAAATAATATATATATATATATATATATATATATATATATATATATATATATATATATATATATATATATGATTTGATAAGTTATGATAATTAATTGGATGGAATTTGGACTTTACGTAACAAATTGAAATGAATTAATTTAAAGATCTTCATAAGCAATTAAATTGGGCTTTATTAAGGGAAAAAAATCTCTCTCTATATATAGATTTTATATATATGGCTATATAATTATAAGTTATTTATTAGTAGAAGAAGAAACAATCAAGATTGAAGACAAAAAGAGGGTTGAGAGAGGATAAGAGTTTGAATAAACGTGGAAGAGATATTTGAAACGTTAACCTGTTGATATAAAATAATATTTGACTATGGTACCGGTAATTGAAATTGATAGTTTTAAAATAGGTTTAGTAGTAAAATAAATTTACGATAGAAATGGAATACATTAAATTTATATGTTTCTTTTGAGGGAAATAGAAAGATGAAAGTGAATGTACTAAGTTGAACTGTTTATGTGTGTTTTTATTTTGGAATCTTTGCTTACCCAATCACCACGGTGTGCTTTAAGTACTTATTGTTAAAATTACAAAACCAATAAAATATTTTTTTAAAAAAAAAGACTTTAAATATTTTTCCTGCAAAAGCTGCCCAAAGTATTTCTCCCCCTGTGAGGAGAGAGGGAAGGGAATTCTTACCCCACCCTCTAAGAACAGCAGTGTCTGACTACCAAGGGGAAATACAGCAATTATAAGAACAACTTTAATTTAATTGGATTCATATACCTTTGAAATTTGGTGACTAAAAGTTTTCCTATTCTTACTGGAGATGTTGGTTTCTATCTAAAAAGAAAAGAAATAAACCTTGAAAAACTATTATTAAAACTCGGGACTTAAAAAGTTTTAAACGGCATCGGTGACATCTTGTGGTGAAGTATGATACTACAACTTGTTATTGACTAAAAGAGACTTGGCTTGAAGCCCAGAACTTAGAAAAAACTCTCTCAACCTTGCCAGATACTACCTATGAGAAACTTAGCTGTAAAGAGGGAACTGTAGGGCAGTATATCTGGCCTGTTTGAACTATGAAGATAAACCTTTATTGATTTTCAGAGTTATATGTGAGAAATTAATAATAATAATAATAATAATAATAATAATAATAATAATAATAATAATAATAATAATAATAATAATAATAATAATAATAATAAAGTTGGAAGGGACCTTGGAGGTCATCTAGTCCAACCTCCTGCTCAGGCAGGAAACCCTATACCATTTTAGACAAATGGCTGTCCAGTCTCTCTTCTTAAAAACTTCCAGTGTTGGAGCATTCACCGCTTCTGGAGGCAGGTTGTTCCACTGGTTAATTGTTCTAACTGTCAGGAAGTTTCTCCTTACTTCTAGGTTGCTTCTCTCCTTGATTAGTTTCCATCCGTTGCTTCTTGTCCTGCCTTCAGGCACTTTGGAGAATAGCTTGACTCCCTCTTCTTTGTGGCAGCCCCTGAGATATTGGAACACTGCTATCATGTCCCCCCTCGTCCTTCTCTTAAACTAGACATACCCAATTCCAGCAACCGTTCCTTATATGTTTTAGCCTCCAGACCTCTAATCATCTTTGTTGCTCTTCTCTGTACTCTTTCTAGAGTCTCAATATCTTTTTTACATCGTGGTGACCAAAACTGGATGCAGTATTCCAAGTGTGGCCTTACCAAGGCATTGTAAAGTGGTATTAATACTTCACGTGATCTTGATTCTATCCCTCTGTTAATGCAGTCCAGCACTGTGTTGGCTTTTTGGGCAGCTGCAGCACACTGCTGATTCATATCTAAGTAATTGTCCACTAGGACTCTGAGATCCATCTCACAGTTGCTACTATTGAGCAAGGTACCACCTATACTATACCTGTACATTTGGTTTTTCTTGCCTAAATGTAGAACTTTACTTTTTCCACCATTGAATTTCATTTTGTTAGATAGCGCCCAGTGTTCCAGTTTGTTCAGATCCTCCTGTATCTTAAGCCTACCTTCTGGAGTGTTGGCTGTTCCTGCCAGCTTGGTGTCGTCTGCAAATTTGATGAGTTCCCTGTCTATCCCCTCCTCCAAGTCATTGATGAAGATGATGAAGAGCACTGGGCCTAGAACAGAGCCCTGGGGCAACCCACTACACACATCCCTCCATGTAGATGCATTTCCATTGAGGACCATACGCTGAGTACAGCCGGTCAGCCAGCTACGAATCCATCTGGTGGTGATGCTGTCTAACCCACATTTTTCTATCTTATCGAGTAGTAGGTTGTGGTCTACTTTATCAAATGCCTTACTGAAGTCCAAGTAAATGATATCCACAGCATTCCTCTGGTCCACTAATTTTGTCACTTGGTCAAAGAATGCAATAAGATTTGTCTGGCATGATCTGTTTTTGACAAACCCATTGTTTTCCTGTTTCTTTACATGAGAAGTATTTGTTATTACACAAGATGATGGAATACTTTGGACTATAAATTCTTACTTGGCAAACAATTTCCACTATAAGACTACCTACAACACGTGAAACAGATGTTACAGACCTACAGTAGTGGCCAAAATTGTGGAAACCTTTTGGGAAAAGTGTATTTTTGAGGTTTGATGGCTAATAACACCACTTTTTTGGGGAGTAGTACCATAAAATTATATATCAATGGAAAGATAATTTAATCAAGAATGTAATGGAACATAGTTTGTTCAACTATCTGTAGTGTATTCTATGAAAAGTTATAGCCAAATAACCAGAAAAAGGTAGCACAACTTGCTCAGTGTCAAAGCTGCTAACATTGGATGTTCTTGCTCTGACAAAATATGCAGAGCTGTGTGGTATTTTTAGAGTTAACTCAGATGACACTGGGAGGGGAGGAGGAGAAAGAATGTATGTGGGTAATTATATTAGATAAAAATCCTGTGCGCTATAAACGGAAGAGAACCTGTGCCCTTCAACCTGATAGGAGAACATGATTTATGACAGCAGATTGGGGGAGGGAACATGCTGGAAAAATATGTACTCAGGGGAGGAGAATTTAGATCTTAGCATCTCTCTTCAAGCCGTGCTGACATTTTGTTACATTAATAAAAGACTTTTTAGGATAAACAATGCCTGGAAGTTTTTTGAAGTGTTTCATTAGTCGGAACCTTGACACTTAGGTTGATATCAGGTAACTTTCCTTCATCTGATTGTAGCCAGTGAGCATGAGTGTTTAGAGAGCCAATCAGGTGTCATCTTGTTTTGGCAATGAGCCAATCAGATCACAGTAGGATTCAGTTATTGATGTCATGTATTGAAGCTGAGAGGAGGACATTTGTCAGTGTGTTATGTGATCACGATCAAGTTGGTTGTTTTTTTTTCTTTCATTTAGTGAGCTTGTAAAACATAATAAAATTAAAGTAATGGTGCAAAGAGTTGACTGGTTGCCCAGAAGGCGATGTAAAATAGTATTATTAAGTGAACAAGGCTACAGTTATAAAGAAATTAGAAGAAAAAATGGTGGAAACTTAACCAAAGGTGGCATTTCTACTGTACACTTTTCCCAAAAGGTTTCCACAATTTTGGCCACTATTGTAGCTATAAAAAAACTATTTTTAACATTTGATTTTAAAATCCTCAACTTAATACATTATCAAGAGAATATGGATGAAGATCAGGAAAAAATCCTTTTTATGTTGAAATCAATACACAAAACCATTCTCTCAGCGTGTAACAAAATAAGAGGCAACACAAAGGAGCAAGATGCCAGTTTAGATATACAAACCCAGATCTTGACTACAACCAAAGACCTAACAATACAGAAAACAACAGGAGAAGTGGAACAACTAAATACCAAGACAGAGGACCCAACTGACCAACAGATCCAGCCAACGGGCAAATTAGAAAAGAAAGTGACAACATTGAAAATGGAAAAAAACTTTTTTCATAAATCAGAAGAAACTTGAGGAAAAGGAAGAAGAACAGATTGAATGGAAGATAAACTTATCAGGACAATTGTGGGAAATTGGAGTAATAGGGAGGCGATTAAATGAATACAATGGGGCTAGTTCTTCCAAAAAAAAAACCCCTGTAATTAAATGGTCTTTCTTACTTCAAATAATACATATAATAATAGAGGGAGAACTGTTTGAGGAATCAAAAGTACTGACATGGAAGGTTAGTTGGCAAAGGAAAAAAGCCAGAGTAAGGCTGAAAGAAACTAGGGTTTTGATTTATTAGAGGGGATTCTATACTATTGATTAAAGGGTTGAATATGGTGGAACATAGATAATTTTTTAGAAAATAAAGTAATATTATAATTGAATAGGTAAGATGTGTAATAAGATTAATAGATTTTTGGTTTAATATAGTGAAAAATAGATAATTTTTAGAAAATAGAATAGAAAATAGAATTAGATTTTGTTATAAAAGGGGGGAAATGTAGAAGTTGAGATAAGGGAAACTCTGGTCGCCTATAGCTTGGAAATTATAATATACCAAATGTTAACTTGAATATTGAGGGGAAATTAAAGCCTGGGAAAAAAGCAATAACGGGACATTGATGTATATAAGATTGAATGCAAACACAATTAAGATATGCATAACTTAAAAATATTGATAAATGGATCTAAAAAGATCTTGACAAACTTGAACAATGTGTCCTATCCAACAAAATGAGTTTTAATGTGGAGAAAAGCAAAGTTTTACATTTAGGCAGGAAAAACCAAAGGTACAAATACAGTACAGATTGGGCGAGACCTGGCTTAAAAACAGTAACTGTGAAAGGAACCTTGGAGTCCTAGTGGACGATCACTTGACTA
Source organism: Bothrops alternatus (assembly GCA_034064705.1). Classification (NCBI taxonomy): domain Eukaryota; kingdom Metazoa; phylum Chordata; class Lepidosauria; order Squamata; family Viperidae; genus Bothrops; species Bothrops alternatus. Next base: position 2,881,086 of record JARGCV010000014.1, on the reverse strand, counting down.
TGAGCCAGCAGTGTGCAGCAGCAACCAAAAAAGCTAATACAATCTTGGGTTGTATAAACAGAGGCATAGAATCAAGATCACGCGAAGTATTAGTACCGCTTTATAAAACCCTAGTAAGACCACACCTGGAATACTGCAGCCAATTTTGGTCACCATATCACAAAAAAGATGTAGAGAGTTTGGAAAAAAATTCAGAGAAGAGCAGCTAAGATGATCAAAGGCCTGGAGACTAAAACATATGAAGAACGGCTATGGAACTTGGGTTTGGCTAGTCTAAAGAAAATAAGAAATAGGGGAGACATGATAGCAGTGTTCTAGTATCTGAGGGGCTGCCACAAGGCAGAGAGGGGCAGGTTGTTCACCAAAGCACCAGAAGGAAGGATGAGAAACAATGGTTGGAAACTGATCAAAGAGAGAAGCAACCTGGAATTAAGGAGAAACATCCTGACAGTGAGGACAATCAACCAGTGAAACAGCTTACCCCCAGAAATCATGGGTGCTCCATCACTGGAGATTTTTAAGAAGAGACTAGACATTCACCTGTCTGAGATGGTATAGGTTCTCCTGCTTGAGCAGGGGGCTGGACTAGAAGACCTCTAAGGTCCCTTCCAGCTCTATTCTATTCTAATTCTAAAAAATAGATTAGGAGCAATTGCAAAAGTCCCATCCACATACCAGGTGTCAGATGTCTGCAGAATGTAAAGCCAAGTACTTCTGCCAAATATTAGGATCCTCCTAGGTCCATCTCCAAAATCACCCAGTAAGAATGGCTCTTCTATGCCCAGTACTGGTGAGTAGATCTTGTATTCCTCAGGTAATACAAGCTCATCAAGGCTGCCTGGGTCTGAAGGTGCTGATTGTATTTGGTTTCGCCATCGCCAGATAATTTTTCATAAAGCTACAGTTGCAGGTATTGCAGGGTTCAGGTTGGCCAGGCAGGTGTTGATAACTTGGGCTGTCCCACTGGTGGGATTCAAATATGTGAACAACCAGTGTCAAGCCCCGTGGGCTCAACTGTCAATGCTGCTAACATTGGATATTCTTGCTTTGACAAAATATGCAGAACTGTCTGGTATTTTCAGAGTTAATTTAGATGATGCTGGGAGGGGAGGAGGAAGAATGTGTGTGGGTAGTAATTAAGATAAGGAATATAGCGGGCTATAGAACAGAAGTGAACCTTTGCCCTTTAGGCTGATTGGAGAATGTGATTTATGACTGCAAAATAGAGGAGGGGAATAGGCTGGAATGTTATGTGCAGGGGAGGGAAATTCAGATCTTGGCATCCTCCATGCCTTGCTGACACTGTGTTTACATGATTAAAGACTTTTTAAGATAAACAATGTCTGGAAGTTCTTTGAAGTGTTCCATTAGTCGGAACCATGACATCATGCCAAGATCTTCCTTCTTTTCAAACTACCTGGGGTCCTGAACTCCAGCTGCTATCTCTAGACTTGAGAAAAGCTGGCAAAGATTCAGGAGGAAATTTCATTATGGGAAAAGAGCACCTGCTTGAAGACGATGACCCGGCAACTGCTGATACCCCAGAGGGGGAAGCAACAGATAGCATGCTGTGGGAAGATGAGTTTTGGCACATAAAAGCAGAACCCAAGCAGCTAGGACAGCTGATCTGGCCATCAGCCCAGGCCCAGCCCAGCGGAGACTCCAGATGCCTTGAGACTGCCTTGCCGCCCTCAAAGGCAAACACACACCGGTGGAGAGCTACCAGATGGTCTGCCACTGAAGGGTCGGGTGAGTCACTGGAAAGATTTGAAAAGCTAGAGGTGAGAAGCAGAAATCAACTCCTGCAGAGAGGAGCCTACAGCCCCTCCATTACAGATCAGACAGCCTTCCAGACCCTTTCTTCCCCTGCCAGGGCCTCCAGCCCTGAAGAGAGAGGGAATCCAAGTCTGAGGCCTCTGCAGCAATGGGGAGTTTGGCATCCCCCGCAGGTGGATGGTCAGCAGCCTCTGAGCTTGCCACAGCTAATAGAGGCCTTGCAACAGCTTGGGAGAAGCCAGGAGATCAGCAGATGGTGGGGGGACGACCACAGCAAGGAGATAGGTCACTGCCCCCGAATGTACAGCAACTGCTGAGGGGCCTACAGCAGCAGGGGGCATGGCCACAGCCCCTGAACGTGCAACCCCTGGGATGGGACGAGCAGCAACTGGAGTTGCAACAGAGACAGCAGCTATTAATTGCTCCACCATTCAGAGCAACCTTCGATGGGGACCCAGAAAAGCTGATTTTCTTCCTCAATCAAGTGCGCTCTCATTTGAACCACTGGGCCTATCTCTACCTGGACCCAGGTGCCATGGTCGATGTGATTGTGTCCAGCCTAGAGGGAGAAGCATCCGAATGGCTGAACAATTTATATAATGAGCAAGCCCCAGAATTGGGGGACCCCCACCTCTTCCTCCTAGGGCTGAGAGAAAGATTTGAGGACCCATCCATTGGCCTCAAAGCAGGAGAACAAATCCACAAAATAAAACAAGCCGGCAGGCCTGCCCTGGAGTACGTGCGAGAGTTTCGCAAGATAGCAGGTCGAATAGAGGGGTGGCCTGAGCAATCCCTAATCCATCACTTCATTGAGGGATTAGACGACCACCTCTCTCAGGCCTGCATCTATCGAGCAGTACCTGATCAGCTGCAAGAATGGTACCAGGCAGCAGTGAAGCTAGACGTTCAGCTCGCCTGCTATAAGAAGCCTCCCCCACCTGAATCTGAGCCGAAACCAGAGCAACCTGAACGGCAATCACCCACACGAAAACCTCCAACTACTGCGATGGATGAAAGACCCAGGCCACCTGCAGGCTCATCAATTAAGTGTTTCCATTGCAGACAGGAGGGACATCGAGCAGCGAACTGTCCAGTCCCCTACCCCCAACAACAGAGCAGACCGGAACCAGCGGCGAGAAAGAAACCTGCCCAGCGTCTAACGAGAGAGAAATCCAACCGGGTCACGCAGGAACCTATTGCCCAGGTCACACACCCCACACAGGAGGACACCGGGACTCCGGGTGGACCCACCCCCACTCTACCCTCCTTTGACAGCGACGACGAAGGAGAGAACGACCCGATGGTGAGTCGACATGTCCCGCCTTTTTCACTGCCCGTCAAACTTATAATCCCTAAGTCGGTGGCACAAATAGACTTAAATGTACTAATCGATTCTGGATGCTCCCATTGCATCATTAGCTTGCCATTTGCCATGAAATTGGGCATATGAGCAAAACTGCTCTCCAAGCCTGTGAGGTTTGAGCAAGTCCATGGCTCCCTGATCGGAGGGACTCTTGTCATGCAATTAACTGAGCCCCTATGCCCAGAAATAGGTGAGCACTGGGAGTTTATTTGCTTCCTGGTGGCTCCAAAAATGACTGAGGCTGTGATCCTAGGGCTAGCCTGGTTGAACAAATGGAAACCGTTTATCTGGTGGGAGAAAGAAATGAGAACTGTGAGACTACCAATAGGGCCTAAACCTCCCACTGATTCAACCAACGTTGTGGGACACTTTAGGCCAGTGGTTCTCAACCTTTGTAATGTCGCGACCCCTTAATACAGCTCCTCATGTTGTGGTGACCCCCAACCATAAAATTATTTTCGTTGCTATTTCATAACTGTAATTTTGCTACTGTTATTAATCGCAATGTAAATATCTGATATGCAGGATGTATTTGCATTGAACATAATTAAAGCATAGTGATTAATCACAAAAACAATATGTAATTATATATTGTTAAATATTTATTTTTAATTACAAAAAAATGAAATTTTGTCTTGAAGCATGGTGTAGCATGGGTAAGAGTCTTAATATAACAACAGTAAACTACATTGCTACATTTTTCAACAGTATGCGTAAAAAGCCAACATCAGTGCGAAGGTTGAGATTGCTTCTTTTTCACCAGATCAGAAATTCTCAGGGCAGTCTTTGCAAGAGCACAACGAAGATCATCTTCCACAACAAGTCTACTTCTGTATTTAGACTTGATAACCAACAAGCTGGAAAACCCTGTTTCACAAAGATATGTTGTTGGAAATGGAAGAAGAAGGCGCAACACAGTCTCAGACAGAACAGGATATGACTGCAAACATTTTATCCAGAATTTTGTAACTGGCATTGTGGAGAAATCAGTTCTCGCTGCATCACTGTTAATAAGTTCAATGAACTCCTCTTGTGCTGTCTCAGGAACATTTTCAACATTGACTGTGAATAGGCTTCTGGCAAGTGCAAATGGGGTGTCAGCTAGATTTGGAAAGTACGATGAGGTTTCATCTGCAAGCATGCGCAGGTGTTCTTTAACAGAACTTATCCTCAATGTCATGTTCCTCAAAGAAAGCAGATAAGGTAGGCAACAGGTAAATTTTATTTTCATCCAATTTTTTTTTGCCAAAGCTGCAGTTTCATTTGGAATGATTGGATCTTTTCAGACAAATCGAGGCACGTTGCATTTGGTCCTTGCAGTGATAAATTTAACTCATTCAAGATGGCAAAGATGTCAACCAAGTAAGCTATTTTCTGCAGTCCACTGTTATCGCTGAAAAGAGCTTCAAACTGCGGTCTTGCTTTCTGACTAAAAACATTTTGAGTTCATCACAAAGCTCAAAAACACGTTTTAAAACTTTTCCTTTCAACAACCATCTCACTTCAGTGTGAAATAGCAGAGCATTGTTTGGTGCATCCAACTCGTTGCACAGTTGTGAAAACAGCCATGTGTTTAAACTGCTTGCCTTTACAAAGTTGACAGAATTTATGACGCTTTTCATTACTTCTCGTAACTCTTGTGGCAGCGTCTTTGTTGCTAATATTTGCCGATGAATCATACAGTGAGTTCCGATGACTTTTGGTGACTCATTCAGTACCAAACGTTGAAATCCAGATCTACATCCTAGCATAGCTGGAGCACCATCTGTGCAAACACCACAAACCTTTTCCCAAGTGATCTTATGCTCTTTCAGAAATGAACCAACTGTGTCAAATACATCACGTGCAGTAGTTGTTGTTTCAAGAGGTTTGCAAAACAGAAACTCGTCTTTAAAGTCGCCATCGTTAATATACCTCACGTACAGCAGTAACTGGGAACAGTTTGCAACGTCTGTAGATTCATCAAGCTGGATACTAAATATTGGAAGTGGAGCAGATTTAATTTCTTGGATTACCTGATCAAGAATATCAGCAGACATGTCATCTATTCTTCTGCGGACAGTGTCATTGGACAAGGAAACTGCATTCAATTTCGTCACAAATTCATCTCCGATCATAACTCGAACAATGTCTTTGGCCGCTGGCAACAGTAACTCCTCAGCAATGGTGTGAGGTTTCATAGCTCTGGCGATTCTGAGTGCCACCAGATATGAAGCTTCAACGGCTGCTTCGTTTTGTTTCTGGTACCTGCCACCAGTGTCAAGTCTGGCTTTCTTGAGTCCATCAGCTTTGGCTCTAAAATAGTTTGTATCCTTGCCAGCATAGGTGGGATGCTTGCTCTCCAAATGCCATTTTGCTTTGTTCGGCTTCATCAATTCAGCTGATAAAACCTCGCAACAAATAACACATTGCGGTTTCTCAATGCCTGATGAAAATATAGAGGTAAATCCATATTGCAAGAAATCCTCGCTATATTTCCTTTTCCTGATGTTCTTTGGATCCATTGTCTTGAATGGTTTGCTAGTGAAAATATGTAACAATAGCTTCAATAATACAAAACATGACACATGGCATAGTTCAATCAAAACAGTTCATTAAAGTTTCCTATGATTTACCATTCTCTGTGTTGTTCTATTTACAAACCCAGTGTTTCTCAACCTTGACAATTTTATGGCATGTGGACTTCAACTCCCAGAACTTCACAGCCAGCAATCACCAACTCCATGGGAGGAAAATCAACTCTACTATCCTGGGAAAGAAACCAGGCTCATGCAATTCAGATTTTTAGCCAGAGATCTGAGACCATGAGAAAACACAAGTCCATATTTAGGTGGCCACATAAGTGAGTATTCATCATGATTTGGGAGCCCAAGATGCACCACCACTAATGCTGTGCCGCTGCTGCATGTATTTTAATGCATGTTTACCCTGCCTTTACATGTGGGACCAAAATTTACAGAAAGTTAGTAAATAATATTTAAGAACAGGCTGCTTTCATTTGAACCATAGATTATAGTGGGGACCTGGAGGGATTTTCTTTCAGCAAAGATGAAAGAAAATATATGAAAGAGAGGGAATAAAAAGCAAAGCAGAAAAGAATAAGAAGAGTGAGAAATGGCATGGAGGTTATAGGTTTCGTGGATCAGTAATAAACAAAACAATTAAATCAGTTTTAAGAGAATAAATGGCAACAAATGGAAGATTCAAACTAGTTTTAAGGGAATGAAAGGAAATAAATGGAAGTATTAAACCACTTTAAACAATAAATGGAAAAATCAAAGCAGTTTATAAAAGAAAATAAATATCAGCAAACAAGAATGCTTTAACAAAATTTTTGTAGCCCAGATGTGATAGCCTCCTCAGAGATTACATGCATATTTGTGTAGTTGTGCATTAGAATAGCACAAAATGTTGGTTTCAAATAATTTTATTGTGCAATAAATGAATGAATAAATGAAGCAACTTTGTTCAACACCCCTCCCATTTGCTAACAAAGTTAATAGCACGTGGGAGTCCACCCACCCCAGGGGTAGGCAACCCAAAACACTCAAAGAGCCACTTGGACCCATTTCCCACCGAAAACAAAACACTGGGAGCCGCAAAACCCTTTTGATATCTAAAATGAAGATAACACTGCAGATATCCTTTTTTACCTTTAATGTGTGTGTGTGTGTGTGTGTGTTTGTGTGTCTATATATAAAATAAAGGTAAAAAAAGGATATATGCAGTGTTATCTTCATTTTAGATGTCAAAAGGGTCTTTCTCTGTCACTTTCCTCTCTCTCTCTCTCTTTTTCTTTCCTCTCTTTCTCTTTCCTCTTTCCCTCTTTCCTCTAACTTTCTCTTTCTGTCTCTTTTATCCTCTTTCCTCTCTTTCTTTCCTGTCTCTTTCTCTTCTTTCTTTCCTCTTTCTCTTCTTTCTCTTTCCTTTCTCAATCTTTTTTCTCTTTCCTCTCCCCCTCTTTCTCTTTCTTCTTTCTCTCTCTCCCTCTTTCCTCTTTCCCTCTCTCTTTCCTCTCTTCTCTTTCTCTTTCCTCTTTCTCTTTCCTCTCTTTCTCTTTCCTCTAACTTCCTCTCTTTCCTCTTTTTCTTCTGTTTCTCTTTCCTCTTTTTTCCCCTCTTTCTCTTTCCTTTCTCTTTCCTCTTTCTCTTATTTCTCTTTCTCTCTTTCTTCTAACTTTCTCTCTCTCTTTCCTCTCTTTCTTTCCTCTCTTTCTCTTTCCTTTCTCTTATTTCTCTTTCTCTTTCCTCTAACTTTCTCTTTCCTCTTTTTCTTCTCTTTCCTCTTTTTTCCTTTCTTTCTCTTTCCTTTCTCTTTCCTCTTTCTCTTATTTCTCTTTCTTTCTCTCTTTCCTCTAACTTTCTCTTTCTTTCCTCTCTTTCTTTTTCCTCTCTTTTCTCAATCTTTTTTCTCTTTCCTCTTTTTCTCTTTCCTCTCCCCCTCTCTCTTTCTTTCTCTTTCCTTTCCCTCTTTCTCTCTCTCCCTCTTTCCTCTTTCTCTTTTTCCTCTAACTTTCTTTTTCCTCTCTCTCTTCTCTTTCTCTTTTCTCTTTCTCTTCTCTTCCTTTCCTCTTTCTCTCTTTCCTCTCTCTCTCCCTCTCCCTCCAGGTGAAGAGAGAGAGCGAGCGAAAGGCAGACGGTGCCAAACGGACAGGGAGGGGGAGCAGGACGGAAGGCAGCGGCTCCCAGCCACCCCCCCACGTCCTCAGCCAAACAGATGGGGAGGGGGAGCAGGATGGACGGCAGGCAGCCAGCCTGGCTCGCCTCTGGCTTCAGTCCGTCTCTTTGCTGCTGCGCCTGCTGCCAGGAAAAATGTCCCAGCAGAAGCTGCCTTTGCCCAAAGGCTGGGAGGAAGCTCGCAACTATGATATCAACCACGCCACCAAAACCACCAGCTGGGTCACCACGCGGGCCAGGTGAGGAAGGATGGACCGGAGGAGGCTGAGCCAGTGGGCTGGGGAGGAGCCTTATGGGAACGCCGGTGGCCGCGGGGTGTTTTGTAGCCGGTGGGCCGGCTGCGAAATTGCACGAAATGGGGGCAGGGTGTTCTGGGGCTGCTGGGGTGTCCGGTGGCCAAGTAGAGGAAGCTCAGCAGCAGGCCAGAGACAAAACTTACTGTTTTTGCTTGTTCTCTCTCTTGCTTTCTGCTGCTTGTTCTGTCTCGCTTTCTGCCACTTGTTCTCTGTCTCGCTTTCTGCCACGTGGTCCGAAACCAAAAGTTCCTTACTTGATATTGGCTTTCGAATGCCAATAGAATAGAGTCTCTTGAATAGACTCTATTCTATTGGCTTTCAAAAGCCAATAAAATAAGCGAGAGTAGCATAACTAAGGAAAAGGGGGAAAAATGGCGGACTGCGTTGTCTGGTGACCCCCATGAAATGGTCGTTCAACCCCAAATGGGGTCGCGACCCACAGGTTGAGAACCGCTGCCCTAACCAAAGCCACCAGCTTTAACTTTGAGTCCAGTGCAGAGGCGAAGCCCAAACCGCCGTTAGCGTTGTGATAGCCCCAACTGTCATTGGTGGTCTGCCAGCCCTGACCGCCATCAACACTATGCCAGTCCTTTTTTTGATTTTATTTTCATTCCTTTGCTTCTTTTTTTATTAATTTTTTTTCTCATCAACATATGTTAATTTTCCCAATCAACAAGTTGTCTGGAGTTTGCTAAGCTAATACATGTTCAATTCCTAATCCTTCATTCTTTTCTCTAACCAAGAATAAAATAAATTCCAAATTTGATAGTAGTCTGTATCTTCTTTGTCTTTCAGCCTCATAGTTAGTCTGTCCATCTCTGCACATTCCAATATTTTCGTAATTATTTCTTCCTCTGATGGCAATCCTTCATTCTTCCAGTATTGTGTAAAAATTATTCTCGCTGCTGTGGTAATGTGTAGAATTAAATATAATTTCTGCTTATTAGTCTTTTCAGACATAATGCCTAGTAAAAAAAGTTCAGGTTTAAAATCCACTTGTTCGCCCAATATTTTTTCTAACCGCATATGTATGTTTTTCCAATAGGCCTTTTCCTTCACACATGTCCACCAAATATGATAATACGTGCCTATGTTATGTTTACATTTCCAACATCTATCTGACATATTTTTAAACATTTTTGCTAATCTTGCTGGTGGAAGGTGCCATCTATAAAACATTTTATACAGATTTTCTTTGTATGAAGTTGACATTGTTAATTTATAGTTTCTCTCCCATAACATTTGCCATTTTTCTAATTCTATATCATAACCAAAACACTATGCCAGTCCTGACCATCAGCAATGGTATGTTAGCCCCGATCGGTACTGCCACTATGTGAGCCCTGACAGGTACCCATGCCAAATCAGCTCTGAAAGTTATCAGTGTAGACCAAGCCCTGATTGCCGCCAATACCCAGATAGCCCTGATAGATATCCACGTTGGGCTAGTCCGGATCGATATTGGCATCATGCTAGTCCAGACCATCATCGTTACAGAATTAGTCCCAAGCGACACCCCCAGCGACTCAGCCCCGAACGTCAGCAGCGCCACACCAGTCCAGGGCCCCTGGCCAAGAGCTGATTGAGCAGCGGGACTCCCACGAGATCAATTGCAACCGTATGGGTTGCTACAGGCTCTCTTAGATCGGCAGTGACCTGGAGCAGCCCCTCCTTTCAAACCCACGTTTGATGGCGACCCCGAGAAGTTAACTTTCTTTTTGAATCAAGTGTGCTCCCACATGAACAGGAATGCCAATGCCTATCCAGACCCTGCCGCTATGGTCGATGTGATAGCGACAAACCTAGAGGGGGAGGCAGCAGAGTGATTGAATAGCTTGTACAATGAACAAGCACCTGAGCTATGGGAGTACAATCTGTTCATCCAAGGTTTAAGGACCAGGTTCGAGGATGGTTCCATAGATTTGCAAGCTGAAAGGACAGTCACAAAGTGAAGGGGTCAGCCTGCGAAGGAATACCAGCATGAATTCCGAAGAGTGGCTGGCAGAATTGTGCAGTGGCTTGAGCGATCACTCGTTCATCATTTCAAGTCCGGTCTGGACCCAGATCTATTCCAGGCATGTGTCTACAGGGGGATCCCTAATCAACTCCATGAGTGGTATCGCTTGGCCGTGAATTTAGACATCGAGCTTAGCCGCTACAAGAAGCCACTGACTCCTGGACCTGGACCGAAGCCAGACCCGACGAGGCGTCCGCTTCCCCGACGGGCCCCACCAAGTGGGATGACTGGAACTCCGAAGGCATCATCTGGACTGACGATCAAGTGTTTCAGATGTGGCCAACTGGGCCACTGAGCAGGTGTTTGTCCAGTTTCTTTCCCTCAGCAAAAGAGCATCTCGACCCCACCAGAAAAGCAAAAAGGAAGCTCGTAGTCCACCAGAGAAAAATCGAACTGGATTACCCAGGAGCAAGCCACTCAAGTCACCTCCCCTGCTTGAGAGACAGTCGAGGCCCTGACTGAAGCTGCCATTGCACCCGCTCCGTGTGACAGCGATGATGAAGGAGAGAATGACCCAATGGTGAGTCAGCCTGTTCCACCTTTTTCCCTCTCTGCTAAGCTCTTAGTGCCTAAAAGAGGTGCTCGAATGGACTTACATGTGTTAATAGACTCTGGGTGTTCACTGTTCTCAAATTGGACATCGGAGCAAAAAGGCTTTCCTCCCCCATGAGGTTTGAACAGGCAGATGGATCATTAATGTGCGGAGCTTTAGTCACCCATCTAATGGAGCCAGTGTGACTAGAAGTGGGGGAACATTGGGAGTTTATCCAATTTGTAGTGGCCCCAAAAATGACTGAAGCAGTGATTTTGGGATTAGCTTGGTTGGACAAGTGGAAACCTCTAATATGGTGGGAGAAGGGGATGAGAACCCTAAGATTACCTATAGGACTGTCATCCCAAACCCCTCCAATGACACCAGCGGGATAGCAGAACTGCCATCCAAGACACTAAAGGGGGCGGCAAATCCCCTGCCAGGAGTGCCTCTCATTCCCAGCAAATACTGAGACTTGGCTGAAGTGTTCAGTGAGATGGAATGTGACATCCTACCCCCGCCCCCGAATCACTGACTGCTATTGAGATTCTGCCAGGAGCTAAATTTCCAAAGCCGAAGATGTATGCAATGACCCCCCTCGAAGTGGAAGAACTGAGGGAATACATTGATAAAAATTTGGTCAGGGTTTTTTTTTTGAACAAGTTTTAGTAGTTTTTTAGTTTTTACATCAAGGTGCTTGGGAAACAATGTGGTGATGGGGTAATCCTCTTCAGCCTTGAAAGACGGCATTTAAGGGGTGACTTGATCGAAGTGTATAAAATCATGCATGGGATAGAAAAGGTGGATAGAGAAAAATTCTTTTCTCTATCACACAATACTAGGACAAGGGGGCACTCCTTAAAGCTCATAGGTAAGAAAGTGAGGACAAATAAAGGGAAATATTTCTAAACCCAGAGGGTCGTTGGTTTATGGAATTCACTTCCAGAAGAGGTCGTGACAGCTGTCAGCCTTGATAGCTTCAAGGCAGGGTCAGACAGATTCATGGATGCCAAGTGTATCGGTGGTTATTAAAACGGATGTCCATGTTGGTTGAGGCAGGCAGGATTCCCTTGAGTACCATTTGTTGGGGGTCAAGGGAAAGGGAGGGTTTTGCCTTCTCTTTCTGCTCAAGATCCCCATGTACAATTGGTGGGCCACTGTGTGACACAGAATGCTGGACTCGATGGGCTTTGGCCTGATTCAGCATGGCTCTTCTTATGTTCTTATCACGTGCAGTAGTTGTTGTTTCAAGAGGTTTGCAAAACAGAAACTCATCTTTAAAGTCACCATCATTAATATACCTCACGTAAACCAGTAACTGGGAACAGTTTGCAACGTCTGTAGATTCATCAAGCTGGATACTAAATATTGGAAGTGGAGCAGATTTAATTTCTTGGATTACCTGATCAAGAATATCAGCAGACATGTCATCTATTCTTCTGCGGACAGTGTCATTGGACAAGGAAACTGCACTCAATTTCGTCACAAATTCGTCTCCGATGATAAGTCAAACAATGTCTTTGGCCACTGGCAACAGTAACTCCTCAGCAATGGTGTGAGGTTTCATAGCTCTGGCGATTCTGAGTGCCACCAGATATGAAGCTTCAACAGCTGCTACGTTTTGTTTGTGGTACTTGCCACCAGTGTCAAGTCTGGCTTTCTTGAGTCCATCAGCTTTGGTTCTAAAATAGTTGGTATCCTTGCCAGCATAGCTCGGATGCTTGCTCTCAAAATGGCGTTTCAGTTTGTTCGGCTTCATCGATTCGGCTGATAGAACTTTGCAACAAATTACACATTGTGGTTTCTCGATTCCCACTGTAAATATTGAGGTAAAACCATATTGTAAGAAATCCTCACTATATTTCCTTTTCCTGATGTTCTTCGGATCCATTGTCATTGAATGGTTTGCTAGTGAAAATATGTAACAATAGCTTCAATAATACAAAACATGACACATGGCATAGTTCAGTCAAAACAGTTAATTAAAGTTTCCTATGATTTACCATTATCTGTGTTGTTCTATTTACAAACCCAGTGTTTCTCAACCTTGACAATTTTATGGCATGTGGACTTCAACTCCCAGAACTTCACAGCCAGCAATCGCCAACTCCATGGGAGGAGTCTTACTCCTTTGGTGGAAAATCAACTCTACTATCCTGGGAAAGAAACCAGGCTCATGCAATTCTCCGAAAAGAATTAAAAACTTATTTGTGTCGGCAGATCTGGGAATGATTGGTGCTGAATGTTGGATGAATGTTTTTTTTTTTTTTTATTAAAAATTTGGGGTATTGTTTTTACTTTATGATCATTTTAATTTAATTTATATTAGACTTTAATGCGATTGTTATTATCTATGTTGTAAGCCGCTCTGGGTCCCCTGGAGAAGAGCGGCTTATAAGTCTAATAAATAAATAAATAAATAAAATAAATAAATTCAGATTTTTAGCCAGAGATCTGAGACCATGAGAAACCACAAGTCCATATTTAGGTGGCCACATAACCGAGTATTCATCATGATTTGGGATCCCAAGTTGCACCACCCAACCTCAGGGAGTGTAGGCAGAATCTGTCCAATATTTGCTGAAATACGTTGCACTCATTTCATTCTGGGAATGAAATATTAAAAAGGAAAAGAGCAGAAGAAATCAACTTTTATTCCCCATTTCCAAACCCTCTTCCTGGAAGTCATAACATGTAATTAAGCACTTCAACAAAGTAATTACTCCATTATTTGAGTAGGCAATCAATTAAGAAGTTGCACCATGTAAGGAAAGAAAAGAAAATTAAACAAAAGGAAAGGAAAGGAAAGGAAAGGGGACAAGAGGACAGGACAGGACAGGACAAGGAAGAAGAGAGGAGGAAAGGGGAGGGGGTGGAGAGGAGAAAAAGAAAAAAGGAAAGAAAAAAGAAAGGAAAAGAAAGGAGTTGGAGAGGGGAGGGAAGGGAAGGATAGGAGAGAAAAGAATGGGAAGGGAGAGGAGAGGCGGAGAAAGGGGGGTAGAAGAAAGAAAAGAAAACTCTGCTTCTTGTGCGGAGCCGGCAATCGTGGAGCAAGATGCCTGTTCGGTGCGGCGGCAGGCAGGCCCAGGCGCTCCTGGGCAGCCATGGCAAGCGGCAGCGATGGCGCAGGCTGACCACCGGCTGGGCCACCAGCTGGCCCAGCCCAAGGGAGGTAAGTCACCCGCCGGGCCCCACGCATGCCAGTTACCCTCCCAGCGCCCGCCGCTGCCCCGCTAGCCTTACCTTGGCCACCACCTGTTTGGTGCAGCGGCAGGCAGGCCCAGGTGCTCCTGGGCGGCCCTCCCACCCCTGGCCCTCTTTTACTTACATTTAGTAGTTGCTCAGCAGGGAGGGGTGGAAACTTCTAGAAAGCTCGCCTTAGCTGAAGACAACTTGCAGCAACATTTGCCGACTGGGACTTTTGGTCGGCTCAGCAGGGCAGAGACAGCCTGGACAATTCCTATTGGCTTTTGAAAGCCAATAGAATTAGACTCTATTCAAGAGAGTCTATTCTATTGGCATTCGAAAGCCAATAGAATTTATTGGCTTTCGAACGCCAATAGAATAGACTCTCTTGAATAGAGTCTATTCTATTGGCTTTCAAAAGCCAATAGAATAAGAGGGAGTAGCACAGCTCATGAAAAAGGGAAAAAAAACAAAAACAAAAAAAATTCTGGACTGCGTTTCATAAGGATTCTATGAGGAAAAACTTCAGGACTTTGGCGACCCCTGTGAAATGGTCATTTGACCCCAAAAGGGGTCATGACCCACAGGTTGAGAACCACTGCTTTAGGCCACCTAATGAGCAAGCGCACATGGCTGCCTCACCGCCACCAGGTGAACCACTCATCCCTAGCGAATAACGGGACCTAGCGGAGGCATTCAGTGAAAAAGAATGCAATGCCCTGCCCCCTCACAGACCCAATGACTGCTCTATTGAACTGGTGCCAGGAGCCAAACTCCCACGACTGAGAATGTACGCTATGTCCCCCCTCGAAATGGATGAAATGCAGCGATACATGAACAAAACCTAGCGAGGGGGTTCATTGAACAGGCCAAATCTACTGTGGGAGCCCCTGTGTTATTTAAAGAAAAAAAAGATGGGTCTCTTCATCTTTGTATGGATTATAAAGGTCTGAACGCGTTGAGTGTGGAAAATAAATACCCCCTCCCCCTCCTGAAGGACTTACCCATCTGGCTAAGGGGAGTGTCTTCACTAAATTAGACCTGAGGGAGGCATATTACCGGGTGAGAATAAAGGAGGGGGATGAGTGGAAAACTGCCTTCAACTGCCCCATGGGGAGCTATCAATTCAAAGTCATGCCATTTGGACTACAGGGGGCCCCAGCCGTATTCATGCAGTTGATTAATGAGGTGCTACATGATCACTTGTACAAAGGGGTTCTGGTGTATCTTGATGATATCCTGATATACAGCATGAATATGACTGATCCCATAAAGCTGGTGAGAGAAGTGTTAAAGAAACTATTGAATGCCAAGCTTTATGCCAAATTGTCGAAATGTGAATTTCACCAGACCCGATTAGATTATCTTGGCTACAGAATTTCCAATGAGGGCGTTGAAATGGATCCAGCCAAAGTGAGAACTTTAATCGAGTGGCAGCCCCCAAAGACTCGCAAACAGCTTCAGAGCTTTTTAGGTTTTGCCAACTTCTTTACTTTACTTTATTTTGACTTATATGCCGCTCTTCTCCTCAGACTCAGGGCGGCTCACAGCAAATAATACAAGTACAAAATATAAATTAGTTAAAATAATAATATACAATATAAAAAATAATAAAACTATACCCACTCATACGACATACAGTCCCAATCAAAGGCCCAGGGGCAGAGCGCAGCTCACAAGCCCCAAGCCTGTCTGCATAGATGTGTTTTTAAAAGTTTTCGGAAAGCTAGGAGGGAAGGAGCAGTACGAACCTCTGAGGGAAGTTGATTCCAGAGCGCTGGGGCAGCAACAGAGAAGGCCCTAGCCCTAGGTCCCACCAAACAGCATTGTGTAACATACGGGACCCGTAGGAGGCCAACCCTATGTGCCCTAACCGGTCGCAGGGATTTATGAGGCAGAAGACGGTCCTGCAAGTATCCTGGCCCATTGCCATATAGGGCTTTATAGGTCATAACCAACACTTTGAATTGTGTTCGGAGACCAATTGGCAGGCAGTGCAGCTCATGGAGGGCTGGAGTGACATGAGCATGTATTGGGAGACCCAAGATGGCTCGCGCGGCCGCATTCTGAACCACCTGCAGTCTCCGGATATTCTTCAAAGGTTGCCCCATGTAGAGAGTATTACAGTAGTCGAGTCTCGAGGTGACAAGGGCATGGGTGACTGTGAGGAGTGATTCCCGGTCCAAATAGGGCCGCAACCGACGCACCAGGCGAACCTGGGCAAATGCCCCCCTCGCCACAGCTGAAAGATGGTATTCTAAACTTAGCTGTGGATCGAGGAGGACACCCAAGTTGCGAACCCTCTCCGACAGGGACAAGACTTCCCCACCCAGAGTAATGGATGGACAGATGGAATTGTCCTTGGGAGGCAGAACCCACAGCCACTCTGTCTTGTCGGGATTGAGTCTGAGCCTGTTAGCACCCATCCATACCCCAACAGCCTCCAGGCACCGGTTCATCACTTCCACTGCTTCACTGTAATGACGCGGGGTAGAGATATAGAGCTGAGTGTCATCAGCATACTGATGACAACTCACCCCGTGTCGACCGATGATCTCACCCAATGGCTTCATGTATATGTTGAAAAGCAGAGGTGAGAGAACAGACCCCTGAGGGACTCCACACGGAAGAGACCTCGGAGCCGATCTCTGACCTCCTGCAAACAACGACTGCGACCGGCCAGAGAGGTAGGAGGTGAACCACCGCAGAACGGTGCCCCGCACTCCAAGCCCCTCCAACCGGCGCAGAAGGATACCATGGTCGATGGTATCGAAAGCCGCTGAGAGGTCAAGAAGCACCAGGATAGTGGAATAACCTCCATCCCGGGCCCGCCAGATATCATCGGTCAGCGCGACCAAAGCAGTTTCCGTGCTGTAGCCGGACCTGAACCCAGACTGCTGAGGGCCCAGATAATCAGCTTCATTCAAGGACCATTGGAGTTGGAGCGCCACCACCTTCTCAACAACCTTCCCTAAAAAGGGAAGGTTGGAGACTGGACGATAATTATTTAAAACTGCCGGGTCTTGTTCATCCCCTCCTTTGCCGAGATTGCCCTACCCCTTATAGAACTACTCAAAACAGGCAAAGGAGGAAAACCGCGACCGAGCCAGCCACTTACATGGACTATGAGCTGTCAAACAGCTTTTGAGAATTTAAAAAGACTATTTGCTGCTGAACCGGTCCTAAAGCACCCCTGCCCAGGGGAACCCTTTGTAATCCAAGCTGACACCAGCGACATGGCAGTCGGAGCTGTATTACTGCAAAAGAACAAAAGTGAAGTTCTACAACCTTGCACCTACACCTCTAAAAAATTTACTGAAAGCGAGAGGAGATGGGCAATCTGGGAGAAAGAGGCCTTCGCGATTAGCTGGGTGCTGTTGAACTGGTGACACTATCTAGAAGGGAGCAAGGTGCCATTTGAAGTATGGACAGATCACAAAAATCTAGATTCTAGAAGCACTGAAAACTCCCTGCAAATTGTCTCCAAAGCATGTGTGGTGGGCACAGTACTTTAACCGCTTAAACTTCACTCTAAAGTACATACCGGGAGGAAAAAACTTTCTAGCTGATGCTCTATCCCGATTACCCCAGTACAAAAGCGAATGTGAGGAGATTGACAAGGGAATCATCTCCAATCCACAAACTGCCGCTCAACTCATGCCTCGCAGGGTCCCTAATCCTGATGACCCTGGGGTAAAGAAAATAAAACAAGAGCTCCTCACTGATCAATGGTTCAAAGTTGATCAAACCTCCCTAACATGCAGGTATGGTTTGGCTTACAAGGGGGGGGAACTGTATCTGCCTGAAGCCTTCCGTCTTAATGCTGTCAAACACAGCCATGATGTAAAACAGGCTGGGCACTTTGGATATTTAAAAACTCTACACCTCATTCGCCGACAATTTTGGTGGCCGGGGCTAAAATGAGATGTGGAAAACTATGTCAGGAGTTGTACTGTATGTGCCACAATAAAAAGAATTCCAGGGAAACCCCTTGGGTTACTGCAGCCAGTGGCACACCCTTCTCAACCCTGGGAAGAAATAGCTATGGACTTTATCATAGACCTACCTGAAAGCAGAGGAAATACTGTCATCTGGACTGTGATAGACCTGTTTTCGAAGCAGGCTCATTTCATTGCCTGCAAAGGACTCCCATCTGCCCAACGACTGACCAAATTGTTCCTGAAACATATTTACCGGCTGCATGGTGCCCCTAAGCGAATAATTTCAGACAGGGGGGTGCAGTTCACAGCAAAGTTTTGGAGGAGTTTTCTTAAATTAATTGGATTATCTCAAGGCTTATCATCTCCTTTTCATCCGGCCACCAGTGGGGCTGCAGAATCTGCTAACAAAATGGTGGAGCTACGTTTCCTACCAACAGACAAACTGGACTGACGTCCTCCCTTTTGCAGAGATGGCGTACAATAATTCTGTTCACAGCAGCACCGGCTACATGCTTTTCAGAGTAGCCACAGGAAAAGAGTTCGGTCCAATACCTGAATACCCTCAGGTGCCATCTGCTTCCCAGACACTTGACCAATGGGTGAGGGGATGGGAAGAAGTGTGGAGAAACACGAAAACTGCTTTAAAAAAGACTTCTGAGACCTATAAAAAGCAGGCTGATAAAAAGAGGGCTCCCCAAAGGACATTCCAAGTTGGGGAAAAGGTTTATCTGTCAACTAAATATTTACGCCTCAAATTGCCCAGCAAGAAATTGGGACCAAAATTCTTGGGGCCTTTCCCCATTGTAAGGATCATCAACCCCATCACAGTAGAATTAAAACTCCCTAGGCTTTTAGGGAGGATTCACCCAGTCTGCAATGGAAGCTTGCTAAAACCTTATCGGGGCTCCACTTTAAGACCTCCCCCTAAGAAGGCACCTGGGCCCCTCGTAGTAGGGGGTCAGACTCACTATGAAGTGAAACGTAGTTTTGACTCTAGAATTTTTAAAGGGAAATTGCATTACCTAGTACAATGGAAGGGGTACTCGCTGTCTGAAGCTACTTGGGTGAAATCTAGCGATATGAAGGCTGATCGACTCATCAAAAAGTTTCATGAGAGGACTTCTGGTGGCTCCGTTGGCGTCGCCATAGCCTCCTTCGGAGGCTCCGTTCTCCCGGGATCTGTCAAGCCGCAAAACAGCGATCATCAGCTGTTTTTTGTGGCGGAAAATCCCCCCTTCAGGAGAAGAAGGGTGAAGAGCATCAGGCGTGGGTTGAGCTCCTCTAAAACCCCCCTGAAAAAGTTTTCAGGGAGAAAGAGTGAGAGCTCCCCAGTCGCTCGAAGACGCTCCAGCCCGGGACGCTTCTGTCAGTAGACAGAAAAAGACGCCACGACCACCCCTGCGGAAGATAAGTATCTAAGAGTGATCTATATGCAGGCGGAGTGAATGCAGGAGATCAACATTGAAAGTAACTTTTTATATTTTACTTCTGACCACAACTATTCTTACAATCAACATAATGACTTAAGATGGCGATCGCTTTCTAACAGAAGTGAAAGTGACTTTCTTGAACAAAGGCTTAGCGATCGCTCAGACTTAAAGTTTAAAATTCTACAAATTTTAATTAAAAATTTAGGATTTGAAAGAAGATAAGAAGGAAAAGAAGAGGAGGGAAAAATTTTGGCAATATATATATTTTATTTAAAAGCAATTTTGAGAGCTTTTATAAAATGTGGATTGATTACAGAATGGCTGCCAGACAAACTAAAATAACATCTGCGAAGGTTGCAGTATCCTCACCGGCTCAGCCCTCTAAATTACAAACACACCGTTTTTCTGCTCACCCAGCTTCTTCAATATCTACACAGCCTCAAGCCCCCTTGCCTATTCAATCCCCTCCAGAAATGCTGACTATGAAGCATGGAGAAAATTGGGGATGAATTGGAGAAAAAGATTGTAACTCATGCTGAGGAACAAATTAAAGGAGTAACTGATGAATTGGAGAAAATTAAAGAAACAATTGAGACTCATAATACTTTGATAAGAGAAGATATTGTGGAAGCTTTCAGGGGGGTTTGGGACTATACTTTGAGGGTGGAAGAGAAAGTGGAAGGGGTGGAGCAACAAATTGAGGAAAAGTTGGAAGGAATTAAAAGTGATATGCAAGATCAAGCTGTTATGGTACAATATAATCAAATGATGTGGGCTGTCAGAATAAGAGGGCTGAAAGAGGATGCAAATCAGACTCAGGAGGATTTGAGAAGGATTTTTGGAGAAGCTCTGGCACAATTTATAGATGAGGGGGTACAAGTTGTGTCTTGGCAGATAGATAGGATCTACAGAGTTAACTCATGGATTGCAAGACAAAGAAATTTACCTAGAGACATTTTGATTTATTTTGTTACAAGGAGATTTAGAAATCATGTGCTTACAATATCTTATAACAAGAAATTAACTGTGGCTGGTCAAGAGGTTGTGATTTTGAAGGAGATTCCTCCGAAGATGTTAAGAGCAAGAAAAGATTATGCATTTTTGGTGGAGGAACTTAGAAAACGTGGCTTACAATATAGGTGGGAGGTCACAGCTGGACTATCATTATCTTACCAGGGTAATAGATACCGCTTGAATTCTATTTGGAAAGCAAAAGATTTTTTTGAAAATGTGATGAAGGCTGGTAAACCCCCATCTCCAACACCGAGAAGTACAGAATTACATAAAGAAGGAAACAAGGACCAAAAACTACAACCACAGCTTGAAGAGCCACATCCTCTTGGTGCAACAGGAGAAGGAGATTTATTGAAGCTGCCTGAGCGGAGCCTTGATATTTTCCAGCCTCTGGAGGTAGAGATGTCTAAAGATCAAAGGCAAACTTGGGCAACTACTAAATGTAAGGAACAAAAAGAAAAGGAGCAACAAGAACGGTCTACAACTCATGTAGCAGTATCTACAAATGTGGAAGCCATGGGAGCTCGACCAAAGAAGAAAGATGAAAATTTCGAATTGGTCATGCAAAGGCTTTCTGGATCTGGTCATGTCAAATAAATTTTTGACATGGAATGTCAATGGTTTAAATTCTCCACAGAAAAGGAAGAAGATTTTTCATTATTTGATTCAATGTAAAAATGATGTAACTTGCTTACAAGAAACACATATTAGAAATACTGATCAGAAATATTTGATAAATAACAAATTAGGCACACACTTTGTTGCAGCGGCTGCTGAGAAGAAGAATGGAATTGTTATCTATGTTAAAAATCATATAAGAACTAAATTAATAGAATCAGATACACAAGGTAGATATTTAGCAACTGAAATTTTAAAAGATGGGAAAAAAGTTCTTTTGATGGGTATATATGCGCCAAATCAACAACAAGGAAAATTTTACAAGTTAATATATAAAAAGTTAATACAATTTGATTATAGGTCTTGTATTATAATGGGAGATTGGAACGGTGTGATAGATACTGATTTAGATAAAAAGAAGATACTATCAATTCCTCAAACACGTTCTAAGTTGCCTAAATCTTTTTTTGATATAAAGGATTATTTTGATTTGATAGATATATGGAGAGAAAGAAATGGTAAAGAGCAAGAATTTACTTTCTTTTCTGACAGGCATCAGTCATTTTCTAGAATTGATTTTATATTAACTTCAAGTGACTTACTTTTTAGTTTAAAGAAGGTGAAGATCCTACCTAAAGTTTTAACAGATCATAATCCGGTTTGGATGGAGCTAAAGGAAGGTCAAAGACCTAAAAGATCTTGGAGATTAAATGAAAATTTGTTTAAATATGATATAAATGTGAATGAATGTAAAAATGTAATGAAGGAATTTTTTATGTTAAATATGCATAAGGGTACAACTATAGAAATGGTATGGGATGCAAGTAAAGCGTATATGCGTGGGATTTTAATTGATTTGAATAAAAGGCATAGATGCAAACAAGAGAAAAAACGGAAGGAGTTAGAGGAGGAAATAAGAAAGAAGGAACAGTTATTAATAAAGAGACCAGACGATAGAAATATTAAAGAGGGGATTAAGGTCTTACGGAAACAATTTGATTTGTTGATGACAGACCAAGTTGCAAGGAATATACAATATGCAAAACATAATATGTTTTTTAATTCTAATAAGTCTGGCAGATGGCTGGCCTATACATTAAGGAAAAAACAAAAATCCCAAATAATTGAAAAAATAGAATATAAAGGGAAAGAGGTGTTCCAACAAGAAATTATTAAGAAAGTCTTTTTAGAATTTTATTCTAGGTTATATGCTGAAGAGAAGGTACAAGAGAATGATATAGACATTTTTTTGCAAAATGAAAATGTATCAGTAATTAACAATGAACAAAGAGATAGATTAAATACATTGATTACATCAGAAGAAATAATTTCAGTGATTAAACAATTGAAAATGGGAAAATCTCCTGGGACTGATGGGTTAACGGCGGTTTATTATAAGCATTTTCAAATGGAAATGGTGGAACCTCTTAGAGAGCTATTTGTTAATATACAAAAGGGGGGTCAGGTCCCACCTTCATGGAAAACAGCCTATGTTTCTTTAATTCACAAAGAGGGAAGAGATAATGCTCAACCAGAAAATTTTAGACCTATTTCATTGTTGAATACGGATTATAAGATTTTTGCAAAAGTGATGGCTAATAGATTAATGACAGTTTTACAACAAACAATTCATACTGATCAAACCGGTTTTTTTACAAGGGAGGCAGATGAAAACTAATGTTAGACAACTTATTAATATAATAGAATATTTGGAGAAGCATATTCAGGTGCCCGCAGTTCTTATGTTTTTGGATGCGGAAAAAGCATTTGATAGATTGAATTGGTTGGTTTTGAAAAAATTGATCGTTAGGATGGAAATGGGGGATCAGTTTATTAATTCTATATTGGCGATTTATCAGAAACAAACAGGACAGGTTATTGTGAATGGGGATTTAACAGATTCATTTAATATAGAGAAAGGTACCAGACAGGGATGTCCATTATCCCCTTTGTTGTTTGTTTTAACTTTAGGGGTTTTACTGAATAGGATAAGAAGAGCAGATGATTTAAAAGGTATAGAGATTAGACAACAAGATTATAGATTACGTGCTTTTGCAGATGATTTAGTTGTGACATTGACTCAACCAATACAGTCAGCCAAGAGATTGATGGAGATAATTAAAATTTATGGTAGGGTATCAGGTTTTAAGTTAAATATAACTAAAACAAAGATGTTAGTTAAAAATTTGAATTTTAATTCAAAACAGGAATTGGAAAGAATAACGGGATGTGAGATAGTTAAGAAAATTAAATATTTAGGAATTGATATTGAAGCCTCTAATGGGAAGTTATATAAAAATAATTATGAAGTCTTGTGGAATAAGACACAAATAGAATTGGAAAAATGGAAGAAATTACAATTATCTATTTTTGGGAAGGATAGCAGCAGTTAAAATGAATGTATTGCCTAAATTTTTATTTCTTTTTCAAATGTTACCCATACTTAAAAAGGATGCGAATTTGGAGGAGTGGCAGAAGGGTATTAATAGATTTATTTGGAATGGCAAGAAACCGAGGGTCAAATTAAAAATTATTCAGGATACAAGGGAAAGAGGTGGTTTAAAAATGCCTAACTTTAAGTTATACTATCACGCTGCTGTTTTAGTAGCGATAAGTGATTGGGTCAATTTAACTAATGATAGAATATTGAATATTGAAGGGTATGATTTATTATATGGTTGGCATGCATATCTAGTTGATGATAAAAAGGTGGATAGGAGTTTCAAAGAGCACCTATTGAGAAATGCTCTGCTGCGTGTTTGGAAAAAATAATCAGTATAAATTAAATGATAAGATTCCTCTATGGATGGTTCCCAGACATGCAATAGAGAATATAAATAGAGAACAATTACATGATGTGGTGCCTTATGAGAAACTCCTATTCAAAGAAGGGAATCTCTTACTATTGAAGTCCTTGAATATTTTAAGAGAGGAAAGAATAATCCTTACTTGGTTTCAATATTTACAATTGCAGACTAGATGGAGAAAAGATTTGAAGATGGGTTTATCTCAAATAGATGAAAATTTAATTAAACAAATTAGAGATCAAAGGTTAATGCATATTAAAAGATTGTATAACGTATTGATAGAAATTGATTCGGAAACTGAATTAGTTAAGGATTGTATGATAAAGTGGGGACAAAATTTTGTACAACCAATTATGATGGAAATTTGGGAGAGGATCTGGGTGAAAAATGTTAAATTTACACAAGCGCAACATTTAAGAGAAAATTTTTATAAAATGTTTTATAGATGGAATTTGGATCCGAAAAAATTATCATGTATGTACCCTAGCTTACAACCTAAGTGCTGGAGATGTGAATGTATGGATGCTACTTATTTTCATGTATGGTGGACTTGTAAAAAAATTAAGGCTTTTTGGATAAAAATATGGTGGATACTACAAAATATTTTGAAAAAAACGTATTGAATTTTCACCGCAGCTGTTTTTATTAGGTATTATAAAAGACTGCACCACCATAGAGATGAACTTGATTTTGAACTTGATTACAGCAGCGAGACTATTGGTGGGACAATATTGGAAGAAGCCAGAATTACCATCTATTGAAGAATGGACTTTGAAAGTTATAAATTTGGCAGAAATGGCTAAAATATCTGCTTACTTGAAAGATCATTCAAATGAAAAATATATGTTGGATTGGAAAAAATGGATAGAGTATATTCAAGGGAAATATCAATCTAAGAAATTGTATTTAGCATATAGTTAAATTTTTATTTGGATTATATAATAATTTTGTTTGATGTAGTGGTTTTTTTTTGTTTGTTTGTTTTACCCTGTATTCACTTTGGGAAGTCGGGGGGTAGGATGGGGGGGTATAATAATATACTCAACTGTAACACTTGTAATATATAAGAAAGAAATACTTATTGATATATGAGGGGTTGCTTGGACAGTACCTCTGGACTACATCTGGAGGGGGTTGAGAGGGAGGAATGAAGGAGTGGAGGGAAGTAGGGTTGGAGGAGATGAGGGTGGAGAGAGAGGGAGGGAGAGAGAGAGGGGAGGAGGAGGGAAGTAGGAGACAGGGAGGAAGGAAGAGGGGGATGTAGCAAAGGGGGTGCTGCCGAGCAACACCCATAGTTACTTTATGTAAGCATCTAAAAGAATGTATGTTTTGTTTTTGTGCGGGAGAAAGTTAAAAAAGAATGTTTTAAGTTGAGTTGTATTTAATTTGATTCTTTGTTTAAAATTATAAAACCAATAAAATATTTGAAAAAAAAAAGTTTCATGAGAAAAACCCCAAGAAACCAAGAGATAATCCCTGACATATGCTTTTGTTTACATACAGGACCTATCCTTTTTGTAAGGGGGGGCAGATGTCAACGCTGCTAACATTGGATATTCTTGCTTTGACAAAATATGCAGAACTGTCTGGTATTTTTAGAGTTAACTTAAATGATGCTGAGAGGGGAGGAGGAAGAATGTGTGTGGGTAGTAATTAAGATAAGGAATACGGTGGGCTACAGAATGGAAGTGAACCTTTGCCCTTCGGGCTGATTGGAGAACATGATTTATGACTGCAGAATAGAGGAGGGGAATAGGCTGGAATGTTATGTGCAGGGGAGGGGAATTCAGATCTTGGCATCCTCCATGCCTTGCTGACACTGTGTTTACATGATTAAAGACTTTTTAGGATAAACAATGCCTGGAAGTTCTTTGAAGTGTTCCATTAGTGGGAACCATGACATCGACATTCAAGAGAGGGGGGGAACAGCATGACGCCGAGAGGAGCTCTGCTGGCGAACCCAGCAGAGACAACCAGCTGGGAGGTCTGTTGGCCCATGCTCACTGCTGCCAATCAGCTGGCAGTCCGGGATGGTCTCCGTGCAGCAGCAGCACTGCTGAACAGCCGGGAGACCTGCTGGGCCGTCCCCAACGTCGCCAATTAGCTGGCAGACCTGGACAGTCTTTGCACAGCCACAGCATTGCCGAACAGCTGGGAGACAGGGAAGGTCTCCGTAGAGCAGGCAACCATCCACAGCAGCCCGCAGCGCCACCGGACAGCTGGGTAGCCGGCGGTTGGCTACGGGTGGCAAGAAGGCAGCAACAGCACTGCACAGACCATGGGGGTGCTCGGGGACAGAGACTTACCGGGACAGAGACAGCTCCGAAGCTCCGCTGAGCAATGCCGGCCGGCAGAGATAGGAAGGCAGGCTGGGGGATCTGGCTGCCTTTAAGGATAGACACCAGATGCTGGCCTGCTGTAAGGGGAAGGGTGGAGCTGCAGGGGCGAAGGTATTTAACGCACTGGGAGCAAAGCACTCCCAGCACTGACTTTGTTAGCGAACCATTAAAGCATCTGTTGCAACGTTCCTGTGTGCCAGTTGCCTGTCATTCTTCTATCAGGTTGGAGGAGGCTAGGGACCGGTAAGGACGTTGACAGGAAAGTCAGTGCTGCTCGGTTTTTTTTGTTACTCTTCCCATTACCCTCTAGGGAATGGCTGAGAGAATGCAGGAGGCAACACCGGTGGCTGAAGGAGGTGAGCCAGCTGAGGCCACCGGGCCAACGCCTGATGCTGAAGGTGGGGAGGCACAGCCAGTGATAAGGCCCAAGGTGTGGGAGGCATGGCCAGCAGCTCCGGTGAGTGAGGCCCATGATGCAGGGGCCCCAGGGCCTTTGGGGGAGTGGTGGCACAGCTCAGCGCTTACCAACCCGGATGCTGGCCATGCACACACACCGGGGGCCGCAGGACCCCTGATGGAGTGGAGGCAGAGGCGTCTTACAAACCAGGACGACAGGGATTGGAGTTACTCCACGGCACCCGGACAAACCACCATTGACATCCTGAAGGATAGATTCAGTGAGGCCGGGTTTCAGGACCCATCGTTGTGGTCAAGATGGAAAGCAGGCTGTGAGATGGCTTCATGGCCCCGCACAGAGACACAGCCATCCAGGTCAGGCCCACCCTGGTTCCGTTTGGCCAGCCCTAGGTTCAGGGTGGCTGCCCAGGTCGGAGGCTCCGGTCTGGGAGGACCGGCGGACCATTCACGGCCTCTGTGGGAAGGCAGGTTGGTAGTGGACGCTGGCAGAGAGCCCACTAGACTGACGGCTAGGCCACTTGGAACTTCGATCCGGCAAGCGGTGGGATTCGGGGATCAATGCTCCGCACCCGTGGGAAATATTCTATGGAGCCCAGGAGTGCCTGGGGCCCCATGGGGCCCAGGGCTGGTCTGGGGTCTGCTGCCGTTACCAGCCACATTTGACAGAAACCCGGACCACTTGGCAATGTACCTCAGCCAGGCCATAAACCATCTAGATCGGTACGCCCGCCTCTACCCATCCCAGTGGGCTATGGTGGTAGCAATAATGGCAGGATTGCAGGGTGAAGCAGCAGACTGGGCAGCTGACCTTTACACTGACCACACCAGGGAATTAGCTGATGCCGGTCTGTTCTTGGAGGCCCTGAGGTCCCGGTTTGATGACGTCTCCCGGGTTCAGCGGGCTGAGGCAGAGATCCTGACGCTGAAGCAGCGAGGCCGGTCTGTGACGGAATACGTTTGGGACTTCAGGCGGGCGGCTGGTAGGCTGTTGGTTCACTAGTTCCAAGCTGGCCTGGACTGGGACTTACACCACACGTGTGTTTTCTGGGGGGTCCCGAGTAGGGTCAAGGAGTGGTTCCGTGTGGTGGTGGACCTGGACGCAGGGCTGCAAGAGTTCAGAAAAAAAGGGGAGGACCTGGCGGTACCATGCAGGAGTGTGGAGAAACTGAGGGACGAAGGACGCAGGACCCAGGTTCCGGGTACAGGTTCCTCTGGGCCTCCTTCTCGTCCATTGGTCAAGTGTTTCCGGTGCAACCAGCCAGGGCATCGGGCAGTGGAGTGTCCTGTCCCCATTCCACAGGGAATCCCACCAACCCCCATGAAGGGCGGACCCACACCCTCACCCAAGAAGGAACTGGAGAGGTCAAGGGCGGCACATCAAGCAGAGGGGGTCACCCCTCGGCAGAGTCCTCAGGAGGAGGAGGAGGCAACAATGGCCACCAGATACCAGCTGGTGGCATATGAAAGTGAGGATGAGTCAGTGGACGATCCTATGGTGGAACCCTTGTAGAGGGAGCCGCCTGTCAAGCCCTGTGCGCTCGACATTCAAGGGAGGGGGGAACAGCACAATGCCAAGAGCAGCTCCACCAGCGAACCCAGCAGAGACAACCAGCTGGGAGGTCCGTCGGCCCATTCTCACCACCGTCGATCAGCTGGTGGTTCGGGACGGCCTCCGTGCAGCCGCAGCACTGCCGAACAGCCAGGAGACCTGCTGGTCCGTCCCCAATGCTGCCAATCAGCTGGCGGACTGGGATGGTCTCCGCACAGCTGCAGCACCGCCAAACGGCCGGGAGGTCTGCTCGTCTGTTCCCAAAGCCGCCGATCAGCTGGTGGAGCAGGACGGCCTCCGTAGAGCAGGCAACCATCCGCAGCAGCCCGCAATGCCACCGAATGGCTGGGGAACCCGCGGTTGGCTACAGGTGGCAAGGAGCGCTGCATGGACCATGGGGGTGCTCGGGGAGAGAGACTTACTGGAACAGAGACAGCTCCGATGCTCCGCTGAGCAATGCTGGCTGGCAGAGACAAGAAGGCAGGCCAGGGGGATCTGGCTGCCTCTAAAGATAGACATCGGATGCTGGCCTGCTGTGAGGGGAAGGGTGGAGCTGCAGGGGAGAAGGTAAAACATCTGTTGCAACGTACCTGTGTGCCAGTCGCCTGTCATTCCTCTATTGGGTTGGAGGAGGCTAGGGACCGGTAAGGACGTTGACAAACCGTTTCTCTGTGTGGATGCCGCTTCCAGAAGTCCATTCTGGGGCCTGGGCAACAAAAAATTAGCTACCGGTTCTGCCAAAGTGGTGCAAACCAGCTGAATCCCACCACTGGGTTGTGTCTTCAGCTCTGTGCTTAATCCCACTGAGGAACCTTGCTACTTCCACATACACTGCTGAAGGAGAGTGGGAATTGTTTTTTTCCCAGAGAAGAGGCATGGAGACGAAGCAGAGTAACGAAAACAGCCTTCCTTTATTGCAATCACCAACAGAACAGAGAACAAAATGGCACAGGCCCTTTTATAGTCCCCAGGCAGGGACAGCGTCAGCCAATCATTCCAAGGCATTCTCCCACCTTGCGCATGCGCCCAAGGCTGGAGACAGCCTGTCTGGTCCCGGGCAACCACGTGGTCTGCCCGGGCCTTCTGCAGCTTCCTGAGCCTGAGTCATTCAGCAGGCCTGGGACATAACACCCCTCCCCACTTGGGTAAAACAATAAGTAAATACTTACGTGTTCTGATGACATACTGTTATTCTACATACTCTTACGCCTGCCCACTAGCAGACCCCGAGTCATACATCTTTTGTAGACCAACACTCCGGGGTCACTGAGGGTTGGAATATACCGGTCATTCAGGGAAGAGGCAGATATGGCGGGAGCAGGAGGGTAGGCCGCACTCGGGGAACTCGGTCCTGCTGTCTCGTAGCAGTTCCTTGTTCTGGTCCTTCTGAAAAACCTAGCTCACCCCATGTCCCTGGTGATGAGCGTAGCTCGGGCCCTGGGCTCAGACTGTTGCTGCTCAACACGAGGTCAGTTAATAATAAGGCTTCCCTCATTCATGATCTTTTCATGGATGAGGAGACCGACCTGGCATGTGTAACTGAGACTTGGTTGGGCCCTGAGGGGGGAGTTCCCCTCTCGGATATGCGCCCACCAGGTTATCAAGTATGGCACCAGCCGCGACCCCAGGGAAGGGGGGGGAGGAGTGGCTTTTTTGGCCTGGGAGAACCTCAGCCTACGCAGGCTCACTGTTTCTGATATTCCGGGTTGCGAGTCCATTTTTATGACGCTGGACCTCGGGGTTCAGGTGGGCATATTGCTTACGTACCTGCCTCCCAGCTGCGTGGCATCTGCCCTGCCTGTGCTACTCGAGGAGGTTGCTGGATTGGCGGTGGAGTTCCCCAGGCTTATGGTCTTGGGGGACTTTAATCTGCCGTCACTCGGTGAGTCCTCGGGGTTGGCACAGGAGTTCAAGGTCACCATGGCGACCATGGACCTGACCCAAGTAGTGCAGGGTCCGACGCATGAGGGTGGGCATGCCCCGGATATGGTTTTCCTTTCGGAACAGTTGAGTAATGATCTGGTTTTAAGGGGCTTAGATATCTTGCCTTTGTCATGGACTGATCATTTTCTGCTACGACTGAATTTTACGGCCCCAATCCTT
The DNA here is from genome assembly GCA_034064705.1 of Bothrops alternatus. Lineage (NCBI taxonomy): Eukaryota > Metazoa > Chordata > Lepidosauria > Squamata > Viperidae > Bothrops > Bothrops alternatus. Next base: position 2,851,022 of record JARGCV010000014.1, on the reverse strand, counting down.
CCCCGCAGGGAGGCAGAACCGATTAGGTGGTTCCGCCCCAGACACCTGATGGATCCAATTGGTTTTCAGACGGCGCTTGGGGAATTACCGAGCTCGTTCATCCACAATTCGGCGGAGTCCCTAGTAGCGGCATGGAATTCGGCCGTGAAGGGGGCTATTGATCGGATTGCGCCTTTGCGACCTCTCCATGGTGCTGGCCCCAGGAGGTCTCCTTGGTTTACCGAGGAGCTCAGGGGGATGAAGCGCCATAAGAGACGTCTAGAGAAGCGATGGAGACGAAGTAGGTCCGGATCTGATCGAACCAGATTGAGCTCATTTATTAGAGCCTATTTGAAGGTGATTAAGGCGGCAAGATCTTTGTATCTTTCCGCTTTGATCGCGTCTGCAGAATCTCGCCCGGCCGCCCTGTTTAGGGTGACCCGGTCCCTCCTTAACCCGAGGGGTCCGGGGCCTCCCTTGCAGGGTAGCGCCGAGGACTTTAACAACTGTTTCGCAGACAAAGTAGCTCAGATCCGGGCCGACCTAGACTCCAATTGTGAAGCAGAGTCGACTGATAATGATTCAGTCGAGGGGACAGGGGCATGCTCTTGTCCGGTCATCTGGGGCGAGTTTGAGACTGTTACTCCTGATGAAGTGGACAGGGCCATTGGAGCTGTGAGTTCCGCCACCTGTTTGTTGGACCCGTGTCCCTCCTGGCTGGTTTCTGCTAGCAGGGAGGTGACACGTGCCTGGATCCAGGAGATTGTCAACGCTTCTTTGAGGGAGGGGTCCTTCCCGGCTCCTTTGAAGGAGGCACTCGTGCACCCCCTCCTCAACAAGCCTTCCCTGGATCCAGCAATTCTCACTAACTATCGTCCGGTCTCTAACCTCCCCTTTGTGGGGAAGGTTATTGAGAAGGTGGTGGCACTTCAACTCCAGCGGTCTCTGGAGGAAGCCGATTATCTGGGGCCTCTGCAGTCTGGGTTCAGGCCCGGCTACAGCACCGAAACTGCTTTGGTAGCTCTTATGGATGATCTCTGGCAGGCCCGGGATGGAGGCCAGTCCTCTGTCCTGGTGCTTCTTGACCTCTCAGCGGCGTTCGATACCATCGACCATGGTATCCTTCTGCGACGGCTGGGGGAATAGGAGTGGGGGGCACCGTGTTACGGTGGTTCTCCTCCTATCTCTCTGGTCAGTCGTAGTCGATGTTAGTGGGGGGGTCAGAGGTCCACCTCTAGGTCACTCCCTTGTGGGGTGCCTCAGGGGTCGGTTCTCTCCCCCCTACTTTTTAACATCTACATGAAACCACTGGGAGAGATCATTCATCGGCATGGAGTGAGATACCATTAGTATGCTGACGATACTCAGCTGTACATTACCACTCCTGCCCAAATCAGTGAAGCGGTTGAGGTGATGTGCCGGTGTCTGGAGGCTGTGAGGGTCTGGATGGGTGCTAACAGATTGAGGCTCAACCCTGACAAGACAGAGTGGCTGTGGGTGATGCCTCCCATGGACATTTCAATCTGTCCCTCCATTATCCTGGGGGGTAAAGTTATAGACCCCTCGGAGAAGGTGCGCAACTTGGGAGTCCTCCTCAATCCACGGCTGACATTGGAACATCATTTGTTGGCTGTGGCGAGGGGGGCATTTGCCCAGGTTCGCCTGGTTCACCAGTTGCGCCCTTATTTGGATCGGGAGTCTCTACTCACAGTCACACATGCCCTTGTCACCTCGAGGATCGACTACTGCAATGCTCTCTACATGGGGCTACCCTTGAAGAGTGTTCGGAGACTACAATTAGTGCAAAATGCAGCTGCGCGAGCGGTTGTGGGCCTGCCCCGTTGTGCCCACATTTCGTCAACTCTCCGCATGCTGCATTGGCTGCCTATTGGTCTCCGAGCGCAATTCAAAGTGTTGGTTATTACCTATAAAGCCCTTTATGGCATTGGACCAGGATACTTACGGGACCGTCTTCTGCCACATACTTCCCTTCGACCGGTGAGAGCGCACAGGGTCGGCCTCCTCCGGGTCCCGTCAGCGAAACAATGCTGTCTGGCGGGTCCTAGGGGGAGGGCCTTCTCTGTTGTGGCGCCCACCCTCTGGAACCAACTGCCCCCTGAAGTCCGCGTTTCCTCCACTCTCCCGGCCTTCCGGAAGAATCTAAAAACTTATCTATGCCGGCAGGCCTGGGGATGACTCTGATTGTGTGTGCATGATGAATGTGTTTGGGGGGTCTTTTAAATGCTTTGTAGATTTGGTTTTTGGTTTTTTTTTAATGCTGTGATTTTGTTTTTGTTCATGCTGTTAGCCGCTCCGAGTCCTTTGGAGAGGATCGGCATAAAAATCTAATTAAAAGAAATAAATAAATAAATAATGCAGCATCTTTTATTTAACATAACATAACACCCTTCTTTTGAGAGTGCTCTGATTTCTAGAGAACTATTAAGCCTCCCTCATACTTGACAGGGACCTCACATAGTCCTTTAGATGTTTGGGTGGACCCTTGGCCCGCTCTGACCTTCTAGGGGCCAGTGTGTGTGCCTGGCCTGCCAGCTCGTCTGCCAGGCTAGGCAGACCAGGACTTTGATGCCCCATAGCCTCAGGCGACCCTCCAAGCTGCTGACTGGCTGGATCCGCTAAACCCAAACCCTCCTTGGTGGGGTGGAATTCCCCAAGTCCAGTGGTGGGGTGGAATTCCCCAAATCCACAATGGACCCCTCTTGGGAGCACTGTCCCTCGAGCCCAAGACCAGCAGTTGGAGTGGCCTGAGTAGCCAGTTGACAGCAATGTCCCATTGACCCGGTGTCTATGCCAGAGTCAGGAACCACCTCCATGGCAAAACCCCCTTCTGGAACATGTGCTGCGCATGTGAAGTTCCGCTTGGGCAGAGAGACTGTGGTCCATGATCATAATTGTGGTCCTCCTCCCCCCGAGAGCAGAGCCAGTAGCAGAAGTGTGGCTGGGAAGCCTCCAGCGCAGTTGGTCAATGTGACATCGGATCACACGATCATCATCCAAGGCCACTTTGTATGACAGTGGACCAGAGACCTTGCATACCACTGCTGTCACCCAGAGATGTCCAGGCCCATAGTTCCGTGCCCAGACCGGATCGCCCACCTGCAGTCTCCTAGGTGCCCATGGCTGTGACACCTGTGAAGCCACCTGGTCTAGGTGCAACCTGTCCAGTTTCGTGATGAGGCTGCGACCCCAACGGAGTTCAGCTGGGCTCTTCCCAGTGGCTGTGCAAGGTGTGGTGTATTGGCAAAGAAGAAAGTCAGCTAACCTGTGATGCCAGCTGCCATGAGTGATTCTCTTGAGAGCATCTTTGGTAATGCGCACCATCCTCTCAGCCTGACCATTGGAAGCTGGATGAAACGGTGCAGATGTGGCATGATGGATCATGTTGGCCTGTAGAAAAGCCTGAAACTCAAAAGAAGTGAATTGGGGTCCGTTGTCAGAGACAAGGACTTCTGGAAGCCCATGGGAGGTGAAGATTCCTCTCAGCACCTGGATGGTCCTAGCAGTAGTAGTGGAGGAGACAGGAACAACCTCTAGCCACTTGGAATGGCTGTCCACGAGGAGAAGGAAGAATTGCCCCTGAAAGGGCCCAGCGTAGTCGATATGAACCCTCGACCAAGGGGCATGTGTCTCCTCCCACCTATGTATAGGGGCCTGGGGCATTTCAGGCCTAGACTGCTGGCATGTTTGGCACCCATGAACCTGGGCCTCGATCTCTTTATCGAGCCCAGGCAACCAAAGATGGCTGCGCGCGAGTGCCTTCGTCCGGACAATTCCAGGATGTCCCTCATGTCGAGAGAGCAAGACTCTAGTCCTCAATGAGGATGGGATGACAACCTTGGTTCCCCATAGGATACAACCCTTGAAGGTGGATAACTCGGACTTCCTCTTCCAGAAACTCTGGAACTCTGTACCGGGACACGTGTCAGGCCATCCTGACAACACCCATGTCAGCACGCATGTTAGCGTGTGATCAGTGGCAGTTTCAGCAGCCACGTCCCTAGCATTACTCAGGTAATTCCTGAATGGAAAGTATGTGGTAAGATGGAGCAGGATATGCCTCAATGTGCTGCAGAGGTAATCTGCTGAGGCCATCTGCATGGCCCATTTCTTTGCCTGGTTTGTGAACCAGAGTATAGTCATATGCTGACAGGAAAATTGACCATCTCAGCATTCCAGGAGAGATTATATGTGGGGTTTGTTTGTTTGTTGTAAACAAACCCAGCAGAGGCTTATGGTCTATATAGACCGTGAAGTGGTGGCCATATAAGAAATCATGGAATTTCTTTATGCCAGCCACTATGGCCAAGGCTTCTCTGTCAATCTGCACATAATTATGCTCAGCAGATGAAAGAGTCATGGAATAGTAGGCCACAGGGACCTGAGTCCCATCAGCCTTCAGGTGACTGAGCACAGCCCCAACCCCATAAGGGGAAGCATCACATGTGATGCACACAGGCAATTGCTCATTGAAATGCGCTAAATCCGCATTTGAAGAGAGCAAGGCCTTGACCGCTGCAAAACTCCTTTCGTGGACTTTTGTCCACTGCCATGGAGCCTGTTTATCCAAGAGCCGGTGTAACGGCTCAGCCACTGCAGCCTTGTGAGGTAGGAACAAGTGACAGAAATTTAACAGTCCCAGAAAAGCCTGAAGTTCACTTTTGGACTTGGGACTTGGGGTCTGCTGAACTGCTTGCAGCTTGGATTCAGCAGGATGGATGGCTTCAGCATCAATACGGAAGCCCAGAAACTCAGTGGAAGTGACTCCAATTTTACACTTATCTTGCTTCAGCTTCAGCCCCGCTTGGCGGAACCACAGCAAGACAGCCCTCAGCCTTTCAGCTAGATTCACAGATGACTCCCCAGCAATGAGGACGTCATCAAAGTAGGGGCAGACCCCAGGAATGGCATGGAGCGTTCGCTCCATCACGCTTTGAAAAATGCCTGGGGCTACGTTAACCCCAAACTGCAGCCTTTTTACCTTAAAGGCTCCCCAGTGCGGCACAATTTTTTGGGCCTCAGCCGTTGCCTCATCAACTGGTAACTGTTGATAGGCCTGAGCCAAATCAAGCTTTGCAAAGATTCACCCCCTCCCCCCTTGAGGGAGGCCAGAATGTGACTCACCACAGGCACCGGGTAGGTGTGCTGCTGCAAGGCTTTGTTAAGTGTGCACTTGTAATCTGCACAAATTCGGATTTCTCCATTTGCCTTTAAAGGCATGACTATGGGGGTTTCCTATGGACTACTGTCCACAGCCTCTAAGATTCCCTGCTGGAGCAGCTTGTCCAGCTCTGCATCAATTTTGTTTCTTAAGGCAAAGGGCACCCTTCGTGGCTTGATGCGAATGGGTGTTATGGCTGGGTCTAAATGTAAAGCAATGGGAGGCCCCTTGTATGAGCCAAGCTCTGAACTGAACACATCAGCAAACTCCTTGCAAACTCCTGCAAGGCCTGACGTTTGCAGACAGTGAAGTCCAGTCACTTGAATCCCAAGGGGCTCAAACCAATCGAGTCCAATAAGACTCATGTGATCACCCCCAACTACCACCACATCTAGCAACCCTGCAAAATCTTTATGCTGCACCTTGAGCGTGGCCTCCCCCTTCATGCTGACTCTGGAATTCTGGAAGTCAGTGAGGATTAGATTGGATGGCCTGAGTTTAACTCGTAGGCCACTCCTACTGGAGATCTTTTTGAAAGTGTCTAAGGAAATTATCGATAAAGCGGACCCTGTGTCCAACTCCATCGAGAGGGGAACCCCCTGCAACTTCACGTCAATGTGAAGCTTCTTCCTAAGTGGCCTATGTGACCTAGCCTTGAAAATGCTCCTGCGCAACGCGCAGAAACCCACCCTATGTTGGCTGGGGACCCTGGTACCTTTCTGAAGCAATTTTTCTGAAGACCAGTCCTTCTGGCGACCCAAACAGATGGAGGCAATGTGGCCTTGCTGGCCACATGCCCAGCAAATGGCAGAGCGGAAGCAGCAGTCGGAGCGCTTGTGGTGTCCTCCACATCCGAAACACCGAAGGAATGAAGTTGCCTTTTCAGGACACTCCTTAGGCCTCCTCTCCACTGCCTGCTGAAGTCTGTCCACCTCCTCTTCTGGATCCTGTTCGGATTCCTCCTGAGTGACCTCTTGATGGACGGAGACTGCCGTTGGAGGGTTCCTGGCAAGCCGCAAGGCCCTCACAGTGCCGCCCGCTGCTTCTTCAGCTGCAATCTCTCTCAAAGCATCTTGGAAAGAGACATCTTTGGCGAAGATCTTTTGCTGCAGCTCATGACTTCTTAGCCCACAAACTAAATGATCCCGCAGCCTCTCTTCCAGGTCCTTGAATTCACATGGCCTAGCTGCTTGTCGGAGCGCAGCAATAAAGTCCGCAGCAGACTCACCAGGCCTCTGGTCCCTCTGCTCAAATGCGTGTCACCATGCAATTACTGAGAGCTTGGGTTCGAAGTGTTCTCGCGGCATCTTCTTCAATTCAGCCTGAGCAATTGATTCCAGTGGTGCTGGGGCGACCAGATTCTCAGCTATATCGAAAGTCTCTTGCCCACAGACACACAGTAAAGTAGCAGCTTTGAGGCTGTCTTCCTCCACTTGGTTTACTCAGAAGTAATTCTCCACTCGAGCCACATATGAACTCCAGCGTTCTGGATGTGATGTATCAAATTCCAAGAGACGGCCTATCTTGGACATCATTACTGTCCTTCAGCTTCGTCAAGCCTCCTGCTGCAAGTTTGAGAAGGGGTCCCTTTCGCCGAGCTCACCTCCAGCATTTCCATACTGGCAGGTAGAGTCGCGATCTCTGGATGCCGTACTTCCCAGTGCTTCAGGCCTCCTTGGTGAGTCCCTAGCTTCTCTTGTTGTTTTTCTTGCAGCGCATCCCACCTTCGTCGCCAATGTTCTGTTCCCAGAGAAGAGGCATGGAGACGAAGCAGACTAATGAAAACAGTCTTCCTTTATTGTAATCACCAACAGAACAGAGAACAAAATGGCGCAGGCCCTTTTATAGTCCCCAGGCAGGGACAGCATTAGCCAATCATTCCACAGCATTCTCCCACCTTGCGCATGTGCCCAAGACTGGAGACAGCCTGTCTGGTCCCGGGCAACCACGTGGTCTGCCCGGGCCTTCTGCAGCTTCCTGAGCCTACTGAGTTGTTCAGCAGGCCCAGGACATAACAGGAATGAACATTGATCCTCTCCATTTCTGGTGTGAATTCTGGCCTTACATTGTCCTGCTGGTCACAGTGCCAAAATCTAATGGAAGAATCAACTGCACTCAGTCTTTCAAATGCATAAAGGTAGCCCTCAGAACAAAACTTTTCTCTTCCTCTCTGGCTTAGAATAGTAGCGGGCATCTCACATGTAGCCATTGTCATCAAGGTATCTGGACGCCAATGAAAACTATTCTACTATTTTGCCCTGTCAGTGGTGGTAGGTGGGTGCTATTAGAGGGCTTTTATGGGGCTGGAGACCTGTGCTCACCACTTTTAAACATTTCACACACAGAAACAGACAACTGGAGATGGCACTACAAAGAAATAAAAACAGAGAGGGACTAGTAAAAACAGAACCTGTCACATTGATGCCAATAGTTCCTGTATTCTTAGTTTTTATTTCCCTCAGTGAATAGTGAAATAAAAGTGTTACTTTAAGGATATCAGCATGAAATTATTTTTTTTGAGAGATGCTCAAGACTGAATTGTGAAAAAAAGAGCTGATGTTAGAGAATTTGCAGCTACATAGCTTAACAAAAAAACAACAGACTTTCTCACCAGTTGCAGCTTACCAAGATAGAACCATGCCCTAACACCAGTCATCTTCCTTAGCCCAGCCCAAGACATGGTACTGTGCATGAATGATGGCATCATTATGTATACTGGTAAAAAAGTCAATGGTATCCCATCACAGTGTCATGGTACAGGTAGTCCTTGACATAACAATAACAATAACAATAATAAAGTTGGAAGGGACTTTGGAGGTCTTCTAGTCCAACCCCCTGCTCAGGCAGGAAACCCTACACCATTTCAGACAAATGGTTGTCCAGTCTCTTCTTAAAAACTTCCACTGTTGGAGCATTCACAACTTCTGGAGGCAGGTTGTTCCACTGGTTAATTGTTCTAACTGTCAGGAAATTTCTCCTTAGTTCTTGGTTGCTTCTCTCTTTGATTAGTTTCCATCCATTGCTTCTTGTCCTGCCTTCAGGTGCTTTGGAGAATAGCTTGACTCCCTCTTCTTTGTGGCAACCCCTGAGATATTGGAACACTGCTATCATGTTCCCACTCGTCCTTCTCTTCATTAAACTAGACATACTCAATTCCAGAAACTGTTCTTCATTTGTTTTAGCCTCCAGTCCCCTAATCATCTTTGTTGCTCTTCTCTGTACTCTTTCTAGAGTCTGAACTTCTTTTTTACATTGTAGTGACCAAAACTGGATGCAGTATTCCAAGTGTGGCCTTACCAAGGCATTATAAAGTGGCATTAACACTTCATAGGATCTTGATTCTATCCTTCTGTTAATGCAGCCTAGCACTGTGTTGGTTTTTTTTGGCAGCTACAGCACACTGCTGGCTCATATTTAAGTGATTGCCCACTAGGACTCCGAGATCCCTATCACAGTTACTACCATTGAGCAAGGTGCCACCTATACTATACCTGTGCATTTGGATTTTCTTGCCTAAATGTAGAACCTTACTTTTTTCACCATTGAATTTCATTTTGTTAGATAGTGACCAATGTTCAACTCTGTCAAGATCCTTCTGTATCTTAAGCCTATCTTCTGGAGTGTTGGCTATTCCTGCCAGCTTGGTGTCATCTGCAATTTTTTTTCAATAAATATTTTATTAATTTTCTATTTTTACAATCAAGTGCTTAATAGACACCGTGATGACTGAATCCATTAGTAATTCCGTGGTACATGTAAGCTTCTTCAAACTAAATCAATATTACACCATCCAATCCATCCTCTCTTCTTCCGGTAATAGACATTTTTCAATACTAAGCAAATACAATTCTTATTGTTGCTAATAAATATACAGTTAAATATCACCATTTGTTACAGTTTTCTAATAGTATCAATAATATCAATTTAGAATATATTTTCTAATCAAAACATATCTTAATTGCATTTGCACTCAATATCCATTTATTCAGTCTGTATCCTATTTTTGCTTTTTTTAATTTTAATTTCCCATCCATATTCAAAATACCCCAATCATTTATAATTTCAAAACAAGTTATATTTGGGTAACCAAAAGCTTCCGTTATTCAAACTTGTTAGCATTTTTTATTTCCCTTTTCATACCAAGATATAATATTCTGATTATAAATCTTATCTATCTAGTTATAATACTTCTATTTCTAGCGATCTATTCTTTACCATATTCAAACATCTAATTAATGTTATAACATCCCCTCTAATAGGTCAAAGCTTTTGTTTTCTTCAGTCTTACTCTAGCTTTCTTACTTTGCCAACTAACTTTCCAGGTCAGTGCATTTGGATCATCAAATAATTCTTCCTCTATTTTTGTGTATATTATTTGGAACAAGAGAAACAATTTAGTTAAAATATTTCTGAAAGAACTAGCCTGTTGATATTCATTAAACAGCCTCCCTCCTTCTCCAGTTCCCCACAGTTTTGTTAACGGCTCTATCTTCCATTCCATCAGCTCTCCTTCCTTATCCTCCTGTATGCTCTGAAATCTTGGTTGGTAGAATGTCTTTTCCATTTCCTATATTATCTTTATATCTTCTAAATCTTCATTTGTCTGAGTCTGGCCGTTAGTTCCTTCCTTTAGATCCTCCATATTTGTGTCAGCATTCTCTAGTTTTCCTTCTATTTTCTGGGTTGCTAGTTCCTTCTCTGTGGTTATTTTCTGAGTTTGTAGATTTAAATTAGAAAATTGTTCTTTCATCTCCTTTGTGTTATTTTTTAATTTCATCACAAGCTAAGGCAATTGTTTCTTGTATTAATTTCAACATGGAGAGAATTCCTTTCTGTGATTCATCAGTATTTTCCTGGTGGTATGTCAAACTGAGGCTTCTGGAGACAGATGTTAAGGATGGTTTTTTTTACCATTTAGAACTAAATATGGAACATCCATTTTATTTTTTGTAAGTGGGCTTTATAGAAATCTATTTAAGAGTTTAGAAAGTTTCAGTCAATTTTCATTGGAGCTCCAGATTATCCAACCAACTTATCAATCTGTTCTTAAACCTCCCCTAAGCAAATATAAGTAAAATTCAAATTTTTCTGTGCAATGAGAAATATATCCTTTCTGTCCAGGGAGAAGAAAGAACCATTAAAGGTTATTTATCAGTCAAGATTTATAATCCAAAATGTTCCATCATATCAGGCAATAGTGTATGTTTCTTTTACAGGAAAATAGTTCCACAATACAGTTCTGAAAGTCAGTATTTGTGTTCATAGTTCAGACAGGCCAATTTTAGTTTATTGTCTGCCACACAGATAAACAGCCCCCAGGTCTGTTCCCTTTTCTCAGCTGCAATCTTCAAAAGTGAAAGCTTCCAAGGCCACCCAGAGTCTTATCTAATTCTGGGCTTCAAGCTAGATTTCTTTTGGGCAAAATAAGTTGTAGTGCAGTAATTCACCACTAGATGTCATTAATGCTGTTTTTCAGTTTTTAAATCCAAAACTTATATTGTAAACTTTTCAAGTCTCTTTTTTTTAAAGAAAAAAAGGTCTTAAAAGCACTTTTACTCCCCAAATTTCCAAGCCATATATATATATATATATATATATATATATATATATATATATATATATATATATATATATATATATATATATATATATATATATATATATATTAACTCCAAATTAGTCTTGTAGATTTCTCCATTTTCCCCAAGTAATTAATTCGCTGCTTTTCTTTTCCTGAGGGAATGGGGCAGAAATTCCCCTTCCCTCTCTCATCGGGGGGAGTGTTTTGGGCAATTTTTCAGGAAGACGTCTTAAAATCATAAAGAGAGGATCAGGTCTCACCCAGTTTCATCCACATTGCTGTAATGTTGCTTGTTGGTGCTTATTGTCTTCCATTGTCAGCAGCTTAGGACTGGCTATGCGAATGTAGCCAGTCTTTCCCCTGCCGGTTTGGAAGACTTCCTCGGATCAAACGGGAGGTCTGCTGCCCCCCCCGAACAACGAGTGTCCCCTCCTTGCTTTCCACCTCTACAGGGCAACTTTCGACCCTTTCCATGGTCCCCCAGCGGGGTGAAATCGAACGCGAAAGATGGAGCCCCGTCTTCCTGTGCCCGTTCTGCCGCGACGTCAAAAGAAAATGAAGCCATGTCGTCTGCAAATTTGATGAGTTATCCATCTATCCCCTCATCCAAATCATTGATGAAGATGTTGAAGAGCACTGGGCTCAGAACAGAGCCCTGGGGAACCCCACTACACACTTCCCTCCATGTAGATGCAGTTCCATTGAGGACCACATGCTGAGTTCGGCTGGTCAGCCAGCTACGAATCCATCTGGTGGTGATGCTGTCTAACCCACATTTTTCTATCTTCTCAAGTAGTAGGTTGTGGTCTACTTTATCAAATGCCTTACTGAATTCCAAGTAAATTATATCCACAGCATTCCTCTGGTCCACTAATTTTGTCACCTGGTCAAAGAATGCAATAAGATTTGTCTGGCATGATCTGTTTTTGACAAACCCATGTTGACTTTTGGTAATGACTTTGTTTGCCTCTAGGTGTTCGCTGATTTATTGCTTGATTATCTTTTCTGGAATCTTCCCAGGTATTGAGATCAGGCTGATAGGTATGTAGTTTCCTGGATCCATTTCCCCCCCTTTTTTAAAGATGGGAACTACATCAGCTCTTTTCCAGTCCTCTGGTAGTTCCCCAGTGCTCCAGGATCTTTGAAAGATATAGTTGAGTGGTTCTGAGATCACCTCTGCCAGTTCCTTCAGAACCTTGGGGTGTAATCCATCTGGTCCTGGTGATTTGAACTCATCTAGGGTGGACAGGTGCTCACTTACCATTTTCTTGCCTATCTTAACTTGTGTTTCTAATCTGTTTTTTACAGTACTGTTTTTGATAGGTTGGACGGTTTTTTCCCTTTGTGTAAAGACGGATGCAAAAAACAAGTTAAGTAGTTCTGCTTTCTCCCTGTTGCTTGTCACCTTCTTGCCACTTTCTTCCACTAATGGACCAATCATTTCCTTCACTTTGTTCTTGTTTTTACATGTTGAAAGAAGCTTTTTTATTTTTTACTTTTGTCGCAAGTCTTAGTTCATTTTGAGCCTTAGCTTTCCTCACTTCATCTTTGCAGGCTTGGGCTATTTGCTGATATTCTGCCTTAGTTATGTGCCCCTCTTTCCACTTTTTATACTTGTCCTTTTTGTCTTTCAATTTATCAGAGAGTTCTTTATGCAGCCATGCTGGTTTCTTTTGAGAGCTGTTATTTTTCTTCTTCATTGGTATTGTGCCAGACTGGGCTTTTATAATCTCACTTTTCAAAATTTCCCAAGCTTCTTGAGTTGTTTTCCCCTTGAGGATTCTCATCCATGGAATCCTTCCCAAGCTCTCTCTAAGTTTATTGAAATTAGCTCTGTTAAAGTCCAAGACTCTAGTTTGACTATGTTCTATTGCTTGTGCTTCCATAATGTTGAATTCCAATATTGCATGATCACTCTCCCCCAAGGTTCCTGTAGCTTCAGCACCTTCTATCATTTTATCTCTACTTTTTGGGAGAGAAAGTTGTCTGCTAGGTTTGTCAGGAATCTGTCTGATCTTCCACTTGGTGCAGAGTTTGTCTCCCAGTTGATGTCAGGGTAATTAAAGTCCCCCATTACTATTGTGATGTGCTTCCTACATACCTTAGTAGTTAACTTAAAACCATTCATTGAATGACCCTTTGAATGACACTATACTGTAAAGAGTGACTTATTACCATTTTTCACAGTTATGGCCATTGCAGCATCCCCGTCATCACATGATCAAAATCCAGAAGCTTGGCAGCTGGAATGTATTTATGATGGCTACTTTTTGAGACTGCCATATGCAACCAGGACACATGGCTATGTAAGGTTTTTAGCTGGCAGCAGGAATCTGAGTCTCTCAGGGAGCCAAACAGGAACTCAGACAGAGGCTTCAGGAGCGGGCGAAAACAACTTTTTATTCGGCTGAACAAAACAGCTGGGTGGTTAACCTCCTGGCACATGGGCAGCAGAGTGCAAGGGAAGAGCCACACCTGGGGGGGATTGGCTACCTTTTTATACAAAGTTCTGTCCAATCTCAATAGTGTGAAATTCAAAAGGGGACACGGAGGTGCGTTGATTGGCTTCAAAAGGTAAGACAGTCATCAGTTCACCTTAGTGTCATCACTTCATTTGCATACAGGTACGTGACTCTCTTTGTTAAAGGTAAATGGTGTTTTTCATGTGTAAGCATGGCTCCTAAACGCGAGATGGCGCTACCCTGAAATTGGTTTAATTTTCCCTTCATTTCTCCCTTTTTTAAATTGGCAGTATGCTTACTGCTATCTGGACATTAGGGGGGCATATTCCTTTGGGACTGTGGTAAGGATCATTACTTTTGCCAGTTTCTCTTTGGTTGGGTTTGCGGGGGAGTCTATCACAGTCATCCCTGATAAGGTGGAAGTTATAAGCTTCTGGACCAGGGGAATGAGACAGGGGATTATTAGTAATCCTCCAAAAGCTAGCAGGACAAGGAACCCAATTCTCTTCCAATCGGTGAAAATCCCTGAGAACCAGCTGGTGTCCATGACTCCAGTCCAAGTCTGGATGGGGACATGGGCAATCTTTCTCATTTTAGTGGTGATTTCCTCAATAGCTTTACCTTGGTCATCTATTTGTAAACAGTAGTTTGTTAAATTTTCCACAGACACCATCTTCTTTTGTGAGCAGATAGTCCAGGGTGAGCCTATTTTGATAAATGGCCATCCGGAGCTTGGTATTTTGTTGGGCAAGAAGGTTCAAGGCAAGAGCAGTTTCGTTAGTTATTATCTCTAGCACAGCTTGCAAAAGAATTATTCTATTGAGCATATAGATGGGGATGCGGTATCCCCAAGACCCATCCTCGGCCCAAATTGTGGGACCATATACTTGAATGATTTGTTCTGAGGGCCATTCATCATCCTTCCAGGTTCCTATTTTCAAAGACCACTTTGCCCGATAACCTATCTCCTCATAGACTGGGATTCCCAGGCATTCCCCCTGGGTGATCGGTAGTAGGAAGAAGCTGGTTTTAATGGTCCCTAAAAGACAGGTACCTGCCCAATTCTGGGGAAGGGCTGCATAGGCATATCTCCCACAAATCCAATAAAATCCACCTGGAGCATGCCATGTATAGGAGGGATTATATGGCTGATCCCATAGGGCTTTGAGTTGGGCATAATTTCGAAAAGGGTTGGATGGTTTGGTTATATTTGCTCCACTCCACCAGTAGCTTGTACCATTGGCCACAACCATATTCCTCTCTTGTGAAACAGAGCTGACCGATGATGGATGTTTGAGTCACCCATTGGGGAGGACGGTCAAGAGCAGTTCACGTTAAGTTCAAAGTCCCGAGACTGAATATGTTGAGCTCCCTGGCTTCCCATGGCCATTGTTCTCCCATGTTGTTCCCCCCACAAACATAGCAGTTGGTACCATTTAAAGAACCAGCGATTCATTCCACTAGATCAATAAAAAGGTTCTTGGTAATAAGGGGAATTTCAATTTTGCTCTCCAATTCCTCGTAGAAGGAGTGGAACAATCTCCTTTCTATTGGGGTCAGATTATTTCTGGTCACATTGATGGTGATGTGGGTAGTTGGGTCCTTCCCCATACCCTCAATTCCCAGTCTGTACTCTTGTGATCCTTCTTCAGGATGCAAGTATATGGGGTTACAATGGTCTTCTGAACAATCGGATTGCCTGACACCCTTGGTTAGATTGAACCAACTTCTCTGCCTTGGCCAAACTCCGGGTGGACCCCTACCATCTGAATACCAGTAGGTTTGGGAAGTACAATGAGAGCTTCCTCTCTGTTGTTGTAAACTGAAAACATATATCCTTTGTGTGAGGTAGCTTCATTGCCAGTTAAGATCCCAACAGGTAGTCCAAGGACTAAACTTCATGGCATAGCAGGCATCGAAGCGGATCTCACTTTTGTGATTAGCGGAGGTGCTGGTGTTTTGTCCTAATAAGAGCCCTTGACTTTTCCCACTTTGAAATGCTAGAACCTGGATGGTTTTCTGGTATTTTACACTAGAGGGGTCAACGCATGTGAACTTTCCCATATCATTACAAAGGGAAAATCGGGTGGTATTATGGACACACGTCCCAACAACCTCCTTGCAGCTTATCTGAGTATGGTATATCAGGGTCCTCCTAAGCTCATTCTCTGATCTGGTAGTAATGGTACATGCAGAACAGTCAGATGGGGGGTTAGTAGATCCCACTGTTTGGAGAGCCAAAAACATTAAGACAAACAGTAGAGCCTTGCCAGAAATCAGGTCCATCCTTCCCCTTTCAAGGAAGGTGTGGGGGAAATGACAATGACACAAGGCAAAAAGGCCACAAAAGGAGCAACAAAATGGGTCAGCTTATCTAAATGGAGTCCAGTTTGTGGTTTGGGTGGTCGTCTGGGTTGTCAGAAGACAGGAACAGGTCAGTGGGTGACGCTGGAACCTTGCAGAGTTTCAGCTTGAGTTCATCTAGCCATTGGACTTGCCACTGTGTGGATGGAGGTGACACCTTCTTTATTCTAGATCTGTGGACCCATGCCTTTAACCCCTCAACCTTTACTGCAGTGGGGGTGCTGAGCAGCACTTGTCAAGGCTCGGACCACTTCGGATTGACAGAGGAAGGTGACAGTTCTTTAACATGGACCCACTCTCTAGGTTCAGCAAGCAGAGGGTTGTCTGAGGCTGGTGGCAGGGGAGCTTGAGCCTGTTTAGAGATAGACAACAACACTTGCGCCAGGTTATACAAACATTTAGTCACATTCTTTTCCCCAACATCACAGTTCATTTGGGAGGTGGCAGCAAAGGGCCTCCCGTATAACATCTCAAAAGGGGAAAGGGCGAGTTTCCCTGAGGACAAAGCCCTTATGCGAGTGAGGGCAACAGGTAAAATCTTTGGCCAAGGTAGGCTGGTTTCTTGACAGAGTTTAGCCACATGGTTTTTGAGGGTTCTATTCATGTGTTCAACCCAAGCTGAGGCCGGTAGGCCAAGTGGAGATGCCATGGGATGTTGAGGAACTTGCTGGAATCTTGGGTGATTTGAATAGAATAGAGCTGGAAGGGACCTTGGAGATCTAATCCAGCCCCCTGCTCAAGCAGGAGAACCTAAACCATCTCAGACAAGTGACTGTCTAGCCTCTTTTTAAAAATCTCCAGTGATGGAGCGCCCACGATTTCTGGGGGCAAGCTATTCCACTGGTTAATTGTCCTTCACATTTGAGAGGTGAAGTGCCGGCCATTATTAGATTCCAGACCTTTAGGCATTCAGAACCTGGGTATTATAATTTCAATCAGGCCCTGCACTACATCCCGGGCCTTTTGGGTAGCTGTTGGGATGGCCTCTGGCCATCCTGTGAAAAGGTCCACAAACACGAGCAGGTTGGATTTTGCTCTGTGCTTGGGCATTTCAGTAAAATCAACCTGGCAGGCTTCTCCTGGGTATTTGGCAGTATGAATGTGGCCCGGGGGAACAGCTTTTTCCCCTCTGGGATTGTTTCTTTGGCAAACTTCACACTGCTGTACAACTGCTCTACAGGCCTTCCGAATGCCCGAGTTACAGTAGCGGCTATTTAGCCACGAGCCCAAGGGACAGGGTCCTGAATGGGAGGCTTGGTGGCTTCTTGTGACAACCTTCCAGAACAGTGTACGGAGTAGTTGCACTCGGCCATTCACAACCCACCACCCATTTTCCCATGCCCCTCCCAGGACCAATCAATCCCATTGATCATATAAAGGGGGCATGTCTTGGGCAGAATCAGCGAGAACCAGGGGCAAAATGTTTCTTGCCGGGTCTTGTTCTCCTGGCAGGGCTGCTTGCTTCGCCCAATAGTCAGCTGTACAGTTTCCTTGGGCAACCTCACTGGCATCTGATTGGTGACCCTTGCAATGAATTATGGCCAGTTCCTTGGGTTCCATGACAGCAGTAACAAGCTCTTCCAGGAGGGGACTCATTTTCAATGTCTTTCCATCTGCCCTGGAAAAACCCTGGGCCTTCCATAATACGGTGTGGGTGTGAGCAGCAAAGAAGGCATAGCAGCTGACACACGGTGTCTTTTCGACAGCCAGTAGGCCTCAATGAGGGCCATTAATTCTGCAGCCTGGACCGAGTAATGGGATGGAAGTCGCTGCGTATACAAGGGGCCTTCTGTCACCACTGCCAGGCCTGTGTACCTCCTCCCATCCTTCATGAATGATGAGCCATCTCACCAGAATTGGCCATCCGGCTGGCCCCCCTCCCCTTGAGAGGAGGAGAGCCCGGACCAGCGGAGCGATGGGGTGACGAGGGTGAGAGCCTCGCGGGGGAGAGCCGGCTGGCCTCCCCCTCCCCTGCCCCCTCCCCCCCTCAATGACTGCTGAGGAAACGGCGAGGCTCCACCCCAAGACCACATGGAGAGGAGGCAGCTCTTTGAGTAGGACACCGGCAGGTGAGAGCTGTCTGCATGGAACATCTGGGGGGAGATAAGTGGATTTTCACCCTCCACCAAATAGATGACTGTGGTTGTGGAAGGATCCGAGGCCCAGGGAAAATCTGAACCGTCCGGCCAAATGGGACATTATATCTGCCCAAAGACTATTACGGACAAACTCTCATCACTGTATGTACCCAAGCTGTGACTATGATGCGTAAATGCAGGATAAGGCGCGCCTTCTTGCACTGCGAGATGCCTCCCTCTCGCGGAGATGGCCTGCATGTCTTTCAAAGGGCTACCTTGATGACGGATTTTGGAATCTCGAGAGGTGGCATGCTCAAAAAAAGGGGCTATGGAGGTTTTTAAGTAGGGGTTTTAAATGTCTTTTAAGGGGTTCTGGGGAGGGGGGTGGGAAGATTAGTAGCAATGGAGTAGGCCTGGGGGGAGGTCTACGGGATAGGGGAGGGTTAGGGGGAGGGAATAAGGAGGAGGAGAAACATGGGCCAGGCAACAGGTGGGACCGGAACCACGAGGGTGCGGATCAGGGAGGGGGCAGAGGTGATTCAGTTCCCATTGGCTTTGTAAGTGGGAGGGGCAGATATGGCGGGAGCAGGGGGCCATATTTATTTATGGGAGCACGCCCCCGCTATCTTCGAGCGGTGCCGCACTCCGACCCCCATGGCTCCACTTGTGATCTGGGTTGTTTAGAACCAAAGGGCCCAGGCTGTAGGCTGGTGCTGTGCAATGCCAGGTCTGTGGTAAATAAGGCCCCCTTGATACAAGACCTAATTATGGAGGGGGCCGCAGACCTGGCGGGTATTACGGAGACCTGGTTGGGACCAGAGGGAGGTGTCCCTCTAGTGGAAATGTGTCCTCCAGGCTTCCTTGCATTTCACCAGCCGAGAGCTCAGGGCAGGGCAGGGGTGGGGGAGTGGCGGTTGTGATTAGGGAAGGTCTCAGGCCAAGGGAGGTCACTGTTCCTCAGACGGCAGGCTGTGAATCCCTCCTTGTGAGGTGGGACCTTGGGGGTCCGAGGGCTGTGTTGCTCACGTACCTGGCCCCCTGCCACGTGTCAACTGCCCTGCCCGAGCTCCTGGGCGTCATCGCGGCGGTGGTGGTTGAGGTCCCCAGGCTGGTAGTCATGGGTGACTTCAATCTGCCGTCTGCGGGCGAGGCGTCTGGGGAGGTTCGGGAGTTCATGGCTTCCATGACGGCCATGGACCTGACCCAGGTAATTCAAGGTCCCACACACGGGGGGGGACACGCTTGACCTGGTTTTTGTCTCTGGTCAGTGTTTGAGTGATCTGGATATGGGAAATATAGTTATTACTCCTCTGTCATGGTCCGATCACTCTCTCCTACGCTTGGACTTTCAGACCGCTACACCCCACTGCAGGGAGGCAGAACCAATTGTTTGGTACCACCCCAGGCGACTGATGGAACCCGACATGTTCCAGATGGAGCTTGGGCCAATACCGGAGGCTCTAACACACAACTCGGTCAGGGCGCTGGTAGCGGCCTGGGATAGGGCAGCTGCTGGTGCCTTGGATTGGGTTGTGCCTTTGCGGCCTCTGAACCGGCGTGGTTCTTGATCGGCTCCCTGGTTCAACGGGGAGCTGAGGGAGATGAAGTGCCGGAAAAGACGCCTAGAGAGCAGCTGGAGGGCGAGCCGCTCTGAGTCTGACCGAACACGGGTAAGAGACCATATTAAGACTTACCTAGTGGCAATAAGGGCAGAGAAGTGTTCTTATGTCACTGCCCTTATTGCGTCATCAGATAATCGCCCAGCCTCCCTGTTTAGGGTAACCCGCTCCCTCCTTCAACGGGAGGTGAGGGGGGATCCCTTGGAGGGAAGAGCTGAGGATTTTGTGCAATATCTGTATGACAAAATCACTCAGATTCGGGAAGGCTTTAACTTCGATGAAGGGGGTCCAGCGGGAGTGGCTGAGGCCGGTCTTGAGACTGTTATCTGGGCTGAGTTTGACTCCGTGACACCGGATGACTTGGACAGGTTGCTGGGAGGTCTTAGAGCAACCACATGTTTATTGGACCCGTGTCCCTCCTGGTTGGTACTGGCCTCCAGTGAGGTGACGCGAGGCTGGCTTCAGGCGATTACCAACGCTTCGCTGAGTGAGGGTGTCTTCCCTGCCGACCTGAAAGAGGCGGTGGTGCGACCCCTCCTCAAGAAGCCTGCCCTGGACCCTGCTGTTTTATCCAACTACCGTCCTGTCTCCAACCTTCGCTTTGTTGCAAAGGTTGTTGA
This sequence comes from Bothrops alternatus, assembly GCA_034064705.1. Taxonomy (NCBI): domain Eukaryota; kingdom Metazoa; phylum Chordata; class Lepidosauria; order Squamata; family Viperidae; genus Bothrops; species Bothrops alternatus. The sequence continues at coordinate 2,831,140 of JARGCV010000014.1, read as the reverse complement.
GAGTATGGTTGCTCGACAGTTCCCTCAGCACCTGGAGGAATCATCGTATCTGGATCCGCTCCAGTCGGGCTTCAGGCCGGGCTACAGCACGGAAACAGCTTTGGTCGCATTGGTGGATGATCTCTGGCGGGACCAGGACAGGGGTTGCTCCTCTGTCCTGGTGCTATTGGACCTCTCAGCGGCTTTTGATACCATCGATCATGGTATTATGCTGCGCCGGTTGGAGGGGCTGGGCATAGGGGGCACCGTGCTTCGGTGGTTCTCCTCCTTCCTCTCTGGCCAGATGCAGTTTGTGTTGACAGGGGGTCAGAGGTCGACCCCGAGGCCCCTTGATTGTGGGGTGCCTCAGGGGTCGGTCCTCTCGCCCTTGTTGTTCAACCTTTATGTGAAGCCACTGGGTGAGATCATCCGAGGTTTTGGGGTGGAATTCCATCAGTACGCTGATGACACTCAGCTGTACATTTCCACCCCGAACCACCCAAATGAAGCCCTTGACGTACTGACCCAGTGCCTGGAGGCCATGCGGATCTGGATGGGGAAGAATGGTCTCAAGCTCAACCACTCCAAGACTGAGTGGCTGTGGTTACCGTCGTCCCGGTATAGTCAGCTGACTCCATCGCTGTCTATTGGGGGTGAGTCAGTGGCCCCCACGGGAAGGGCTCGCAACTTGGGAGTCCTCCTGGATTCACGGCTGTCCCTTGAGGACCATCTGACGGCCGTGGCCGGGAGGATGTTTTACCAGATTCATCTGGTACGCCAGTTGCGCCCCTTCCTGGATCGGGACGCGCTATGCACAGTCACTCATGCCTTCATCACTTCCAGACTGGACTATTGCAATGCTCTCTACATGGGGCTCCCCTTGAAGTGCACGCGGAGGCTCCAACTGGCACAGAATGCGGCCACGCGGGTGGTAGTGGGGGCGCCCTGGCGGGCACGAACGGCCCCCATCCTGCGCGAGCTGCACTGGTTGCCGGTGGTCTTCCGGGTGCGCTTCAAGGTGTTGGTTACCACCTTTAAAGTGCTCCATGGCATAGGACCCAGTTATTTACAAGACCGCCTACTGCCAGTAAATACCTCCCACCGACCAGTTCGCTCCCACAGGGAGGGCCTCCTCAGGGTGCCATCGGCTAAGCAATGTCGGCTGGTGGTGCCCAGGGGGAGAGCCTTTTCTGTGGTGGCACTGATGATGTGGAATGAGCTCCCCCCGGAACTCCGGACGTGTCATGATCTCCGCACCTTCAGAAGAGAACTGAAGACTCATCTCTTCAATCAAGCCGGCCTGGCCTAGAGCTCCTCGGGTTTTTATGTAAATTTTAAATTAAGTAGTTAGGGTTTTAGTATGGGATTTTAATTTGGTTTTTAGTAACAGCCTAGGTAATTTAATTCAGTTTAAAATATTTATTGTTATGTTTTAATTTGGCTGTAAACCGCCCCGAGTCCTACGGGAGATGGGCGGTATAAAAGTTTACAAATAATAATAATAATAATCTGGGTGTTGTAGGGGCTCAGCTTTGAGGTCGGGTCAAATTCCCACAACCTCCTCCAGGACTCTAAGACAATCATGTGGCTCCCAGTCAGGGTCGGGGAGGAGTGGCAGTAAAGTGGCAGGGTTCAACAGTTTACAGCGATATAGTCGTATGTTCTTGCTCCAGTATAAGGCTAACATACTGGGAAACATGGTATGAGATGGCCCATGCAGGGAGCTTTTGCTCTAACAAGGTCTGTACTGAGTGAGGGGTGTAAACGTCTAGGGGAGCTCCAAGGATGATCTTTTGAGCTTCCTGGATCAAAACAGTAGTGGCAACAACAACACGCAAACACGCAGGTCACCCCTTCACCACATTGTCCAGTCCTTTTGAGAGGAATCTCTCAGGGCCTAATCTTTGAAGGAGAACGCCCAGGGCACACCCTTTCTGCTCCATTAAAAATAATTCAAACCCATGGCTTTGATCGGGTAGGGCCAAGCTGGAGGCCGTGGCCAGAGATTGTTTTAGAGTCTCCCAGGCCCGTTGGTGTTTGCCGGTCCAGTCCCAGGCCATATCCTTTCTGGTCAGTTGGTACAAAGGCTTAGCAAGAAGAGAATACATGGGGATCCAGAGCCGAGCATAGCCTGTGATCCCCAGGAAAGTTCTTAACTGTTTCTGGTTCTTAGGCACTTGGAGAGAGGCTATAGCCTGTAGGCGGCTTGTGTGGAGGAGTCTTTTGCCTTCTCTGAGAATCTAGCTTAGGTATTGAAGTTCCTGCCTCATGCATTGCACTTTCTGGGCAAGGTGGTTCGGCAACATTACTGAGATCTCAGTGTGTTCCTGGTTGCGGCCTGTGATGAGGAGATCATCCACTTATTGGAGAAGGCTGGTTTGTCCAGGAGAGAAGTCATGCAGGTCCTGGGCAAGCACAGCAGCAAAGGTGGTGGGACTATTGCCGTAGCCTCGGGGAAGGCGAGTCCAGGTAAGTTGGCATTTGAGGTTAGTGTCTGGGTCTTCCCATTCAAAGGCAAAATAGAGTTGGCTTTCCTTTACCAAAGGGATGCAAAAGAAGGCATCTTTAAGGTCAATCACGGTATACCACGTCTGGTCACTAGAAAGTGTGGTCAGGAGGGTGTGAGGGTTGCCCACAACAGGGTGCAAGGGTTGAATCTGAGCGTTTGTCTCCCAGAGATCGTGCACAGATCTCCAAGAGCGATCCGGCTTCGGGACTGGGAAAATTGGGGTGGACCAAGACGATTGGATGGGGCAAAGGACATTTTTCCTAAGGAACAACTCAATCTGAGGCTTGAACCCCATTCGTGCCTCCTGTTTAATCAAGTATTGGTGGATGGAAACCGGCTTGGCACTGGGCAGCAATTTGGCAAGATGTGGGGTGGTGAAGAGCACTAAACCAGGGGTCCCCTGGGACCAAACCCCAGAAAAGCAGGACATGACCTTTAGGACATAATAGGATTAACCAACCACCAGTAGAATACCAAAAAGGCACACTGAACCTCAGGTCAAAGTTCATGCCACAGGAACAACTCCAAACACAAAAGCCCAAGAAGGTATAAAAGCCCACCACTCCCAGCTCCATGTGGTCAGCCGTCCCAGAAACACATGCTGTGTCACTGAAGTTTCTGGAAACTCAATAAAGAACCTTCTTTCCAAACAGCCTCCATTTTGTTTATTCCCAGCTTGGACTGGACCCTGAAGGTTTTTCTTTCAACAAGTTGCTAGGTAATGCTCCAATAGCCAACATCTGCTAAATAATATTGCCTATATATTGAAACTTTATAAAGGACAGCAAAAATGACCAAGAAGCTGAAGCAACTTACCTAACTGAAACTGACAGAACCTTGGAGGCCTTCAGTTTAGAAAAATGGCAAACAATGGGAATATACAAATGTATGGGATGTGGAGACAGAAGATGACACCTCTTTAATATTTCTGGAATTGAGTTCATATGATTAAAAAGAATTAAGGTAAATTCTCTTTTCCCCTGCCCTCCCCCCCAAAACCTCATAACCAAGTACTTCTTCACATACTGTGCATAGTTAGACAATGAAATTTGCTAACAAAATGTGGCAAATCCCATCAGCAAACAGCCATAAAAGGGGCTAGCCAACTTCACATAAGATAGGTTTTGTTTATATTTGTTAGTAAGGATGGTTAAACATTCAGCCATCACATGCTCCATGTTGTGAATCAGCCCCCCAAACATAGCAGAGAAATCTCTGCTCAGAAAGCAACAAGAAAAATGCTCAGTTTCACCAAATGTGGGGTGTGGGGAGAATCCATTCAGCCCCCCCTTCCCTGCCAGAGATATCAGAGCAAAAACGCTCCATTTCACCAAATGGGGTAGAGTGGAGAATCCATTTCCTGCCAGAGATAGCAATCTCTGCTCAGGAAGCAGCAAGAAAAAGGCGTTTCTCTAAAGGGGGGGGAATCCACCCTTTGCCTTTCAAATTTTGCTGCTTCCCTGCTTCCTGTTTGCCAGCACTTTTTGGCGGGGTGCTGAGTTGGCTTCTGGTGCCCCCTAGCCAGCCACACTGATGTTGCGTCCACTTGGCCATGCCCACCCACCCGCCCTAAGTCATCTGTCCCAAGTGGGCTGCACCTAATCCTCATCGACCTGGCAATGCCCACTCACCCACGCCCACCTGGCAGCACTCAGATGGTCACGCCTACCCAGTCATGCCCACCTGGCTGCAGTGAGTCGTCATAGACCCGAGTCCTCCTCTTATGTTAGTGAAGCTTCTCCCCTCTATATTAGACCCATGCAGGAACATTGAGTGTACATGGAAGAAAGATGCAACCCCCTTCAGCAACCTGTGCTGCCAAGAGCCAGGAAGTTCAAAGACATCACTTCTAGGGGAAAAAAAGACTGGATGATGACTGAAGGGTAAGCAGGGAATGAGATGGTGTGGCAGAGCAACTGGTAGAAGATGGACTATAAAGGTGGTGGAACATCATTTGTACTGCTCTGATATAAAATGCTTAAATCAACCTAGACAACCTGCATTTTATAATACAGCTCTGTAATCACAGCTTCTAATGTAGCTCTACCTGAAAACTACATTTTTTATGCATGTCAAGAAAAAAGGGGTTAATATGAGAAAGAAGAGGAGGGCAAGGAATGACAGATGACTCTGTTTTTCTTTCTTTTTTTGCTTTTTCCCTCTGACAGCCACTACTGAGTTTGGGGTCCTATTCCATCTGCAACAGGAAGCACCATGGTTGGCCCCTGGCCATCATGTCTATGGAGATTCTCAATCATCCAGGTCATGGTTGTCCAAAAGGTAACATTTTCAAGGAAAAAACCAAGAAAGTCCAGTTGCCTTTTGGAAAAGCACCTTTGTGACCCCTGGCCATCAGTTTTTTTCACCTTGTTGCAGGGACAGCCCCCTTCCCCTAACCTGCATGAGCAGTACTGAAAACACAATCAGAGGAGCAAAGGACAGGAATTGTTCCTTACTGCAAACACTTTGGCCTTCTTGCTGGACTCGTGATCCATCAACAGCATGTCTCTTTTTGGTTTGACTTGCAACAGAATTCCAACCCTGGAAAGGACCTACAGTACCTGAGAACTTCTAGGATCTTGGAAAGGGGTCAGTATTGGTTTGTCCCTCCCACCTTACATCAAAGGTATTTATTTATTTTATTTATTTACTTAGATTTCTATGCCGCCCTATTCCAAGAACTCAGGGCGGCTCACAACATGGATACAACAAGAAGAAATCTAAAAATTAAAATACATTGTAAAAAACCCGTTAATTAAAAACCAATCACCCAAAACAGACATGCAAACATACATACACTGGCTGGGGCAAGGTGTTAGCTGCCCCAGGCCTGTCGGCAAAGATGGGTCTTTAATAATTTGCGAAAGGCGGAGAGGGTGGGGGCAGTACGGATCTCCGGGGGGAGTTGATTCCAGAGGGCCGGGGCCGCAACAGAGAAGGCTCTTCCCCTAGGCCCCGCTGACGGGCTGACTGGCTGACGGGACCTGGAGAAGGCCGACTCTGTAGGCCCTAACCGGTCGCTGGGTTTCATGGGGCAGCAGACGGTCCCGCAAGTATTGCTCTGACCTCATTGAAGAAACTCTGATAAGTTTCTTCATAAGAGTTACAGCCTTTGTGGTTAATGCACCCATTTGATAGCAACCTGAACCCACAGGTTACATCATGTACCTAAAGCAAATATTCTAAAGTTTTTAACTGTACTGTTATGCTATCTATCATTTCCTACATTTGGGTAGGAAAAATGAAAGCATTGTGGCCTTTGCAGATTTGCTTTTGCTCTCATGACAAATGCTCACTGGGAATGCACATAGATATTGTAGTTACATTAAACAATTTATTTAAAGAAACAAACAACCAGAAATATTGTGCCTATGGAGCTGGAGAAAGATGCTAGAGAAAGGGTGGGGAGAGAAAAATAGATTGGATCAGCCTCTATGGAGAAGCCACAACAGCTTCTGCTCCCAGCTTCTTTTACTTTTTCTTCACATGGCCTTTTTTTTTCTCCCATAAGTCTCAGTTTGAATATTTTCAACTGTTTTTAAAAGGAAGTACAAAGCATCTGCAGCCAGTGGCAGCATTCTCCCGATGTCTGTGTGATAAGTAATATTTCTGAGACAATAACATCTTCAAGTCAAGCCCTGATGATTTCATAAGCACGTCCATGAAGTTTTCTCAGCAATGTCCAGAGGTGGTTTGCCATTTTCTTCCAGAATGTTGACCTAGCCTGGTCTAAATTCCTGAAGTCAACAAATTTTGAGTGAAATGTCTGGTGTTATGCACTCCAGTACTTGCTTGTTAGTCACCTTTGCTGTCCAAGGAATATGCAGGAGCCTTCTCCAGCACCACAGCTCAAACAAGTCAATTTTCTTCCTGTTTTCCTTTTTTAAGGTCCAATGTTCACAACCATAGAGTGGACTAACCTACGTTTGGTTGCCAGGCTGATGTGCTTGTTTTTCTGTATTCAGCTCATGTTTATCATTGCTGTGTGATCCAGTGCAATCTGATATTTTATTTCTGGGCTGCATTCACTGCTTTGAGTGATCTGCAATCCTAGGAAAGTGAATTTTTCCACTCATCCTATCTCTTTACCATCAATTTCTATTTTGATGTGTCCATTCCTTGCAGTGGTCATGAGCTTGGTCTTTTTGATGTTCAGAAAGAGACCAAAATTCATTCTTTGATTTTCTTGATTAGATGCTTCAGGCCTTCTTTGGTTTCTGAGAGGACAGTTGTATCTGTCACGCCGTCCGTCGTCGTCCAGGAGACAAATAAACCAGGAACACAGGAACGTGGTGCAACTGAAGGTCTTTTATTCCTTAACAGAAAAAGTTAGCACTGGGAGTGGTTTGCTCCCAGTGCTTCTTATACCCGTGCCACGCCCATATCCCCACCCTCCACCCACTGACCAACATCCGCCCAGCTGTCTCTAAAGGTCCGTTTGGCTTGTCCTGCCCTTCCCCCAGCCAAGCCCCGCCCTGCTGTCCTGCCTCCCATCTGCCCAAAATGGAGTCTTTCACCGGCGTGCTGCTCCAGCTACCTCCAGGCTTCCCCTGCCCTCCGCGGCCCATGTCTGGCAGATTCCGTAAGTTCGCATCTGTCTCGCTTTGTTTTGCACCCCCCGGTGCTTGGTGTTGCTTCCTGGCTCGGGGCTTTCTCCCCCCCCGTCCAGGCTCTGCTGGGGGTGGCTGCCAGGTCTCTTTGCCCCCCGGCGTCTTGTTGTTGGAGACCTCCGCATGCTGGCAAAGCTCAGCGACGCCTTGGTGGTGTCCGGTAATAAGCTGGGCGGCAGTGCGGCAAGCTCGGCGGAATCCGTCGATCAGCTGGGTGGCGGTACGGCAGGAGTCGGCGGTTTCAGGCCGGTATGAGGACGCTGGATGCAGCGGTGGCTGGTCGTGCCTCGGAACACCCCCCCACCGGTGATTGGCAAGCCCCGTGGGGCTTGACATGCGGCCCCCTCTACCACAGTTTCACCTGGAAGGTAAAGAGAGATGGGTGAATGCACTTTTCCACAGCTAGTATTGCCCGGTTTCCCTGGACATAGACAGTGAAACTTCCGCACGAGCTGGGGAGCATGCACGTCCGCCACCCTAACCCAGGAGGCCTCGGAGAGGGGGTACCCCTTCCACTTAATAAGATATTGCAGGTTGCCGTGGCGGACTCGTGAGTCAATGACGTCTTGTACCTCATACTATGACCCGGTTACTGGTCCCGGCGCTTTACCGCTTGCCAGGACCCCGTGAACCGGCTTCAGTAAGCTCCCATGGAATACGGGATGTACCTTCCCCATGAACGGAGGCAACCGTAACCGCACCATCACCGGATTGATTACCTGAATGATTTGGAAAGGGCCTATGTTTTTCGGGCCTAATTTCTTACATGGCAGCTGCAACTGAAGGTATTTCGTGGACAGGTAGACCCAGTCCCCCACCCGGAAAGGTTTATGGTCTGCCCTCTTTTTGTTGGCTTGGGCCTTCACAGCCGCCTCAGCCCGAGCTAGCGCATCCTTCACTTGTCCCCACAAGCCCCCCACCTGGGGCATCCATGCCTGTGGGGTGTGTGTCGTATCCGTTGCCCGGGGCCATTCTGGAATGGGGATGAAATCCACCCCATGTACTACCCAGAATGGGACATACCCAGTGCTACTGTGCACAGTATTATTGTATGCCACCTCAGCAAACGGCAATAGGTCTACCCAGTCCGTTTGCTGGTATGTTACGTAGCTGCGAAGGTAGCGTTCCACCATGGCATTTGCCCTCTCCGCGGCCCCGTTGGTACTGGGGTGGTACGCGGGGCTCAAGCCTTGTGATGACCCTACCAGTTGGAGAAAAGCGTGCCAAAAGTGTACCGTGAACTGCACCCCCCGGTCTGAGATGACACGTCAGGGTATCCCATGAAGACGGTAGATGTGCTGTATGAAGAGTCTAGCCAATCGTTGAGCTGAGGGTAATCCCTTGCACGGGATGAAGTGAGCCTGCTTTGAGAAGAGGTCAATAACCGTCTATATCACAGTGTAACCCCAGTTCCGTGGCAGCTCCACAACGAAATCCATAGCGATTTCCTCCCAGGGATGGGTTGGATCGGCTACCCTCTGTAATAATCCTATCGGTTTTCCTATCCGTGGTTTAGCAGTAGTGCATACGTGACAGTTCCTCATGTATGTTTCCACCTCTGGTTTCATCCGCGGCCACCAGAACTGTTGCCGCAACAGGTGTAATGTCTTTAGGAACCCAAAATGTCCAGCTTGTTTGGTGTCATGACACCTCTGGAGGATGGTCTGTCATAGGTATTCAGGAACATAGACTTTATCACCCTTCCAGGGTAGTCCCTCTCTTTGGGTCAGGAGGCCCGGATGGTCCCGTAACCATACATCATCGGCTACAGCAGCCCATAGGTCCGGGAGTGCTATGCGCGTTGACATCCCCGACGTTATGCGAGCATAATTGCCTGTACCACCTCCTCCCTCTTACTGTGATATTGTGGCAAGTGAGAGAGGGCATCCGCAAGGAAGTTCTTGCCTCCCGGCACGTACTTCAGTGTAAAGTGGAAACGGGCAAAGTACTGAGCCCACCTGACATGTTTAGGCGACAGATGTCGTGGCTTTTGTAATGCCTCTAGGTTCCGATGGTCAGTCCAAACTTCAAACGGTAAGGAAGCACCCTCCAATAGATGTCGCCACATCACAAGTGCCCATTTAACGGTGAACGCCTCCTTTTCCCATATAGCCCATCCTCTTTCCGGGGTGGTGAACTTCCGGGACGTGTATGCACAAGGTTGCAGTGCCCCCTGGTGGTTCCGCTGGAGTAACACAGCCCCCACAGCCACGTCGCTAGCATCAGCCTGCACCATGAAAGGGGCGTTGGGGCTCGGGTGGAATAACACCGGTTCTTTAGCGAAGAGGGCTCAAAAGCGCTTTGGCAGTCCATGGTCCATCCCAATGTTTGACCGGGCCGTGGTTTACTAGTCAGGTGTTTTGTTTGCAACAGTTCTGTTAGGGGGTGGGCAACGGTGGCAACCGAGGGGATAAACTGCCGATAAAAGTTAGCAAATCCTAAGAAGCTTTGGAGCTGTCAACGGGTTCTGGGCACCTGCCAGTCCAAGACAGCTTCCACCTTATGAGGGTCCATTTCCACCCCATCCCCTGAAATGCGGTATCCAAGGTAGTCCAGGTGGTCCTGGTGAAATTCACATTTCGACAACTTCATGTATAACTTGGCAGCAAGAAGCTTCTGTAACACTTGCCGTACCAGGCAAACATGTTCTTCCAATGTGGCAGTGTATATGAGAATGTCATCGAGGTAGACCAGGACTCCTCGGTAGAGGTGTTCATGCAGCACTTGGTTGATCAATTGCATGAACACTGCGGGGGCTCCCGGCAAACCAAACGGCATCACCCGGTACTGAAAACTGCCGAGCGGGCAGTTGAACGCTGTCTTCCATTCGTCTCCATGCCGTATCCGCACCCTGTAGTACGCCTCCTGAAGGTCCAGCTTGGTGAACACCCGCCCTTTTCCTAATTGGGCTAACAGGTCTTTCATCAGCGGGAGGGGGTATTGATGTTTGACACAAACTGCATTGAGACCCCGGAAATCGACACACAGACGAAGGGACCCATCCTTCTTTTCCCGGAATAAGACTGGGGCTGCAACCCAGGAACGGGTCGGTTAAATGAACCCCCGTTCCAGGTTCAGATCAATAAACCGCCACAGTTCTACGATCTCCTTGGGTGCCATGGCGTACATCTGGGATTTCGGCAGTTTGGCTCCCGGTTCAATCTCGATTGCACAGTCCGTCTCACGGTGAAGCAGTAGTTGGTTGCACTCCTCCTTGCTGAATACTTCGGCCAGGTCACTGTATGCCATTGGGAAAGGGCCCTCCTCCCATGGCCGCACACACAGGGCCTTGTTCCCTGCGGCCTGACCTGGGTGGGTGGGGCCCGATGCCAAGGCGTACTTTACAATAACCACCCTCCCACCAAATGGTGGGTTCCCACTTATCCAACCAAGCCAGGCCGAGGATTACTGCCTCTGTCATGGATGGGCAACAACAAAGCGGAGAGCCTCCCAATGGCCTCTGAGCTCCAGCCTGACCGGTTCAGTGATGTGGGTAGCTGGGGCCCCGCCCAACAGGGACCCGTCCACCTGCTCAAAGCGAACGGGTTGGGCCAACCTCTGTAGCTTCATGCTGCTTTCTACCACCACAGTCTTGCTTATCAGGCACCGGGTACACCCGGTGTCTATAAGGGTCAGGGCCCAGCACCCCAGGAAACGAGGGTTTTATGAGTCTTGGTTTAATGTCATAGTTCCGACAGACAAAGACAAATAAAGCAGAACTCCAAGGCTTGTGAATTCCTCAAAGAATATGTTTATTGTTACAATGTATTGGCACTTCAAAAGTGAAACCAAGACTGAAGAGATACATAACAATTTCCCAATACAAAGTTAGAAAATCCCACCCCCAAGTCTATGCAAACAACTACGTTTCCCCATACAACTTGTTGGCAGGCTTTTCATGGCACACCCAGCCCGCAGTCCCAGGAGCAGAGGATGACCTTGGTTCTCACCTGAGAAAACCTGAAATTTGTTTTGACTAGCAAAACACCTGCAACCCCCTCCCTCCATGCTGAGTGTGTCAACTAAAAAATGAGAAAGGAAAATGGCCACAGCCATGCTCATTCAAAGTTGACAGTCGGCTCCTCTTCAGAAAGAAAGAGTCTCCTGCAGGGGAAACAGAAATCAGGTTAGACATCCCCTCCGGGTTTGTGAGGGTATTTATCATAAAACTTTTTTATTAGCCTATCCACCTTCACATTTGTACATTTCACTCATGTAGCCTTGGAAAGGGGGTAACCTTTCCACTGGACAAGGTATTGTAACCCTCCCCTGTGCAGCCTTGAATCCAGAATACGTTTGATCTCATAATGTGTCTCCCCCTCTACCACAACAGGACCAGGTGGCTTTTTGGGAATGGGCCTCAAAGAAGACTCTGACACAGGTTTTAAAAGACTACAATGAAAGAAAGGGTGAACTTTCCCCAATAAACATGGAAGTTTTAACTCTACTCTCACAGGGTTTATGATCCTGACAATGGGGAAATGACCAAAGAACTTTGGACCTAACTTTTTTCTGGGCAATTTCAATCGCAGATATTTTGTTGAAAGATAAACTAATTGTCCAACATAAAAAGGTTTTTGAGGGAAACGTCATTTGTCTGCTTGCTCCTTATAAACCTTCGTAGCTTTAGCTAATGCCTTCTTCACATTCACCCAAACTCCTTGGAAAGATGTCACCCACTGGTCCAAGGTCTGGGAAGTAGGTGGCTCCTGTGGGAACTCAGGCATGGGCACAAAATCTCTACCCATCACCACTTTGAATGGAGTGAGTCCAGTACTATTGTGTACAGTATTATTATAGGCTACCTCTGCAAAAGGTAAAAGGTCAGCCCAGTCCAATTGTTGGTAATTCACATAACACCTAAGATATTGTTCCACCATTGAGTTAGCTTTTTCGGTGGCCCCATTAGTATTTGGATGAAAAGCAGATGAAAGCCCCTGGGAGGACCCAATCAATTTAACAAATTCCCTCCAGAACTTTGCAGTAAACTGGACCCCTCTATCAGAGATAGTCCGCTTCGGGGCACCATGAAGTCAGTATATATGCTTTAAAAACAGTTTGGTTAGTTTCTGGGCAGAGGGAAGTCCCAAGCAAGCGATGAAATGTGCCTGTTTGGAAAATAAATCAATTACAGTCCATATCATAGTATTCCCCTTGCTCTCAGGCAACTCTACAATGAAATCCATGGCTATCTCCTCCCAAGGCTGAGACAGGTCGGCCACTTGCTGCAATAAACCTGGTGGCTTCTCAGGGTGTCTCTTCATGGTAGCACAGGTGGCACAACTTTTTACATAACTCTCAATTGAAGCACCTCATTGTGCCCCAATCAATGGCGGGTTCTTCACGATAGCCGAATTAAGGAGACAGCATGCAGGTTTCCTTGGGGTGAAGCGAACCCAGATAAAAGGCTGCCTCCCCTTTTTATTACCTGTTACAGTGGGCGGTTACACAAGGCATCACATGGTTACAAACAGCCAATGACAAAGTTATACCTATAGCCAATAGCAAGGTTACACTGGCAAAGTTACACCTGTGGCCAATGGATTCAAATCTTGGTACAACGTTCCTCCACCTATTAGCCCCTCCCTCATTTCCTGTTGTTCCAAAACCACATGGTCAAGCCACATGGCCTTTGTTCCTTTGTTCCAAGCCTCATGGAAGTTCCTTTGTCCCACCTATGCTCCATCCAGCTCTTACACGATCCTAGGGCATAGGCCATCATCATGGCAACATCTCCTCCTTTTCTTTTAATAAGAGTCCTGGGAGAAAATGGGACATGGTTTTGTCTTCTGCCAGTCAATGTGAATTTGTCCAGGCATCAAAGGCTGTAGTTGGTTCTTATCCAGGAGATGGACAGAAGAGGGAGGCCTACACAGGTTCAACAGGGAAGGAATACATTGTACACAGCAACAGATTGTTACACAGAATACTACAAACATTATAATACTAAAAACCAATTTTTTGAGCCACTCAGCATTAGGTAGCCATGAAAATAAACTGTCCCAATCAAACAAGGCACCATTTCCTTGTGATAAAGGATTGCTTTGTACCATACTTTCCATATGAGCGACTGTGGCAGAAATGTTGGGTGCGTTGTCAGAAATATACATACAGCAATGGCTTTGAATGAGGGCACACATGCCTCCTTTTGCAGCGAGGAGGACGTCCAATGCATAGCGATTCTGTAAGGTTACCTCTCTTATTTGCTGCTGTTCTTCATTCAATAATTCTATTGAGCGAATGGTTTCATTGAACATTGCAACAGTCCAGTTGTTTAATATATGTAAATCCCTATAATTCATGGCAACACCCATTGAAGGAATTAACGCTCTAGCAGTTTGAACAGACCAACTACCCCCCAAAGTGAGTTCATTGGAAGCTTCAATATCGCGTCTATTGCGCAAGCGGAAAGAGGGTAGTTTATCAAGTTTGTAAAAAACAGGGATTACAGCTGCATATGTACATACACCAGACCAATTCTGGGGTATTGACCGATATGCATTTTTTCCACATAAGATCCAATCTTTATCAGATGTGAGTACATTGTCTTTTGAGGCATTGTACAGAGTTTCAAAAATTTCACCACAATCAAACAAGGGAACACAATCAGCACATGCTTTCTTGTTGTCATTGTTTGTCTCATTATAATATCTAGTTTTATAGTCTAGCTGCCAAGGGATAGTTATATTACAAGATTGCCAAATACCTAGAAAGGTATTATTACTAACTGACGAAGCTGTGTGATTAATGCATACTTGAGCAGGGTAACACAAAGCAAGAGAGACCTGTAATGAAGGATTCAAAGTGAAAGAGAGAGAGATTTCATTCATCCATGTGAACGTATTAAGGAAAAAATTGTGAGGCAAGGCAAACTCATAAGGCACACCATGAAGGGGGAAAAGCACGTTTGCTTCTGTGCTGGCATGTATATTGAAATCCAACAATTGGATGCATTCAGCAACATAGCATGGTGAGAGACATAAAATACAAAACAGCAAAATTTGTCACAAAAATAAAATCATTAACAAGACTAGAAAACATAAATTCAAAATAGGCAAAGAGAAATAAGAAAGGGAGGGGGCCATGGTTTATTAAACAAAACAGGGGGGTGTATGAGAGAGAGAGAAGGGAGAAGGGAACACAAGCACAGATTCATATGGAGATGGCAGAAACAAAATGCAATAATATGTAGATGCCATCCTTTGTTACTTGGAAAGGGGAAAAGAAGTCTGGCTGGTTTTAAACTGGCCTAGTTGGTGCTTCAGGCGACGATTGCAACAATTGCAACAAATAAGGTCTTCAGATAAACCTGCAGAGAAGAGGGGAGAAAAAAAGGGGGGGAATGGCTCTCTGCTGCAGGGGGAAAAAAGTTAACAGTGAGCAAGGCATTATTAAGGCAGTTTTGAATCAATGGAAGGCCAGGAGATATTTTCTCCTTTTCCAATTATAAGGAATAGAAACAACAGACTTAAGATTTTTTAACAAGTTAAAAGGTAAGGGAGTAAAGACTGGATTAGCATCAGTAAGATCAACTGGATAGGCAGAGGCAGTTAAGTCTTCAGTAGAAGTGAGAGTTCCCTGTATATGAGCCTGAAGAATTTCCTGATGAACAGGAGACAGGGCAAAAGGAACAGAAACATCAGAAGAAGAACTGCAGGGGGCAGGAGTCATAGAGGTTGAATAGGGCAACGCCAGAAAAGCATGTTCTGAGTCAGAAGGAGAGGTAGGAGGGGGAAAAGGAGGAGGTAAATTTTGAAAATGGTCCTGCAAACATGCAAGATCAGTCTTCCACGTAAGGAGAATTTGGAAGGAAGCAGAAGGCGCCTCACATAAGCCAAGTTTAATCCAATCAGCAATTTTTAATGGTCCCTTTAAGGAGTGAGAGGGACAATGCCAAATAAACATTAACAATGCTTTTAACTCCTTAAGTGAAGGCAATTTATGAATTTTTTTTAGTTGCATAATTGAGGTCCTGACAATTACACCAAGCCCTTCCCTTTGGTCCTTGGAGAATTCTGCCCACATACTCACGGGGGGGTAGGTCCTTGCTGAAGAGGACGCCACGGGGGTAGGTCCTTGCTGAAGAGGACGCCACGGATGCGCGAGATGAGTAAGAGGGTGTCAGGGATGTTGTAATATACAACACCGGCCCAGATCACGTCGGGGTCACCATTTGAAGCACCTCATTGTGCCCCAATCAATGGCGGGTTCTTCACGATAGCCAAATTAAGGAGACAGCATGCAGGTTTCCTTGGGGTGAAGCGAACCCAGATAAAAGGCTGCCTCCCCTTTTTATTAACTGTTACAGTGGGCGGTTACACAAGTCATCACATGGTTACAAACAGCCAATGACAAAGTTATACCTATAGCCAATATCAAGGTTACACTGGCAAAGTTACACCTGTGGCCAATGGATTCAAATCTTGGTACAATGTTTCTCCACCTATTAGCCCCTCCCTCATTTCCTGTTGTTCCAAAACCGCATGGTCAAGCCACATGGCCTTTGTTCCTTTGTTCCAAGCCTCATGGAAGTTCCTTTGTCCCACCTATGCTCCGTCCAGCTCTTACACGATCCTAGGGCATAGGCCATCATCATGGCAACACTCAATGTCTTTTTTCATTTTCAGCCGCCAGAACTGCCTCCGTACTAGATGCAATGTCTTTAAAAATCCAACGTGAGCCACTTGCTTAGCATCATGACTCCGTTGTAGCACCTGGAGCCTGAGGCTTTCTGGGAGGTATAACTTAGAACCTTTCCAAGCTAATCCCCCTCTTAAAGTCAATATAGATTTGTTATCTTTAAACCAGGCATCAGTCTCTAACTTCTCTTTTAGTTGTCTTAATGACCAATCGTCAGAACCCGCAGGGGGTCTCTGTGTGTGTGATCTGGTTGTTATTTGGGAAACAGATTGCTGCAAAGGAATAACAGAGTTAACTACTTCCTCCTTGTTGCTCTTGAATTGGGGCATTCTATACAAGGCATCCGCCATAAAATTCTTGCCTCCAGGAAAATATTTCAAGGTGAAATTAAAATGGTTGAAGTATTGAGCCCATCAAACTTGTTTAGGGGATAATTTACAAGGGGTCCTGAGAGCCTCCAAATTTTTGTGATCAGTCCACACCTCAAATGGTAACTCCCCCCCTTCCAAGAAATGACGCCAAGTCAGCAATGCCCAACAAACTACAAAAGCTTCTTTCTCCCAAACTGCCCACCTCCTTTCAGTCTCAGTTAATTTCCGGGAAGTGTAAGCACAGGGTTGTAATTCTCCCCTGTGATTTTTCTGTAATAGAACAGCTCCCAAGGCAACATCACCTGTGTTGGCTTGAATGATGAATTGTTGTTTGGGGTCAGGGTGTTTAAGGACTGGTTCAACTGCAAAGAGTCTCTTTAAGTTTTCAAATGCTGCCTGGCATTCTAATGACCACTGCAATGGTTGACAAGGTTGGGGTTCCCCCCCTTTTGCCTGTTTTGAGCAAGTCAGTAATTGGCATGGCTATCCATGCAAAAGAAGGAATAAATTGACAATAAAAGTTTGCAAACCCTAGAAAACTTTGAAGCTGTTTGCGGGTGTGTGGGGGTTGCCATTCTAAAACTGCTTTGACTTTGGTAGGGTCTATTTCTACTCCCTCATTTGATATCCGATACCATAGGTAGTCAATGCATGTTTGGTGGAATTCACAATTTGACAGTTTTGCATACAGTTTGGCATTCAACAGTTTTCTTAATACCTCATGGACTAGTTTGATGTGTTCATCCATGGTTTCAGTGTAGATAAGGATGTCATCAAGATAAACCAAAACCCCTTTGTATAAATGATTATGGAGCACTTGATTTATCAATTGCATGAATACAGCAGGGCCCCCTTGCAGTCCAAAAGGCATCACTTTAAATTGAAAATTACCCAAACAGCAATTAAAGGCTGTTTTCCATTCGTCCCCCTCCCTAATTTGGATCTGATAATAAGCCTCTCTTAAATCCAGCTTGGTAAAAAAATTTCCTTTTGCTAGGTGGGCTAACATGTCCTTAATGAGGGGGAGGGGGTATGTGTTTTCCATACTGACAGCATTGAGGGACTGGAAATCAACGCATAATCTAAGGGAGCCATCTTTCTTTTCCTTAAAAAGCACAGGAGCAGCCACAGGTGATTTGGCTGGCTCAATGAAACCCTTGGTTAAGTTTTTATTAATTTACTCCCTTAGTTCTTTCATCTCCTTGGGTGTCATCGGATACATCCTTGGTTTAGGGAGTTTGGCGCTGGGCAGAATTTCAATAGCACAGTCCGTAGCCCGGTGGGGGTGGGGTGGGGGAAAGGACATCACATTCCTTCTAACTGAAGACTTCTGCCAAATCCCGGTACTCATTAGGGACAAGCTGAATCCCAGGTAACTTTTCGGCTAGAGTCTTTAAGATATCGCAGGCCTCTCCATGAGTTTCACACAGGGCCAGTGTCTTGTCTTTATCATCAGCCTCAGGTGGGGATGGTCCTATCCCAAATCTTAATTTGCGCATTCCCTCCTCCCACCAGATGTGAGGCCGCCATTTGTCAAGCCACACTAGCCCCAAAATTACTGCTTCAGTCATCTTCAGAAGCACCACAAAACGGATGGTTTCCCAATGTCAACCCATTTCTAAACATACAGGTTCAGTTAGGTGTGTGGCAGGAGCACCTCTGATGAGGGACCCATTGGCCTGCTCAAACCCCATGGGGCGAGACAAGAGCTTAGCTCGGATGCCCAGTTTCAGCACAGTGGGTAAATTGATTATGCACTGAGAGTACACCGAGTCTATTAGGATGCCCAAATCCATATGAGCTCCTGTTTTGGGCACTACGAGCCTGGTGGGGATGTTAAAAGGGGGGAATGGGTCGACTCATCATGTGGTCTCCCTCGCCTTTGTCGTCGCTGTCATATAGTGCTGGCATCTGCCGCACCTCCTTTTGGGGTTTGGCTTCAAGCTCAGCAGGAGGAGAGGCTTCGACATCCAGGCCTTGACATGCCCAGTTGGTTCTCTCTCTCTCCCCTCTGGCAGCTCTTTGCAGTTTTGCAGCAGCAACTGACATGCTCCTAGGTTCAGGGTGAGGAGTGGGGCACTCCACAGCGTGATGGCCCATTTGACCGCATTGATAGCACTTGATAGGAGCCCAGATTGGTGCTTGGGGGATTTTGGTGGCCGCAGAGGCTTGAGGACGTCGGTCATAAATGTGTTTCCCTTGGACGTGCAGTGGCTTGGGTTTGGTGAAACTTGGCTTCTTGGGACGATCCAGTTTGATGTCCAGTGCCACTGCCATGTGGTAACATTCACGTAGTAGATTAGAGAAACCTCAAATGATGCAGGCTTGAAGCAAGTCGCGATCTAGTCCATGTTTGAAGTAGTTGATTAATGACCGTTCAGGTCACTGCCATTATCATTTGCAACTCTCCTGAATTCACGGACATACTCTTCGCGGGGCAACCTCTTTGCTTCAGGTGGTAGATTTCTTTCTCAGCCATCAGGACTCGGGACTCATCCTCAAACTGATCCCTCAGTTGCTCCATGAATAGGTTAATGTCGTTCAATTCAGGAGCACCCTCATCGTAGAGGTTGGTCACCCAGTCGGCTGCTTCCCCCTCTAAATTTGCCACCATTGCATTCACCATCATAGCCCCATCCAGGTAGGCATAAGCGTAGCGATCCAAGTGCGCCCACACCTGGTTTAGTTCAGTCTCTCGGGATCTCCATTGAAGGTGGGCTTGATGGGAGGTGGATCAAATCTTGGTGGGGCTGCTTGCACCAGCTGCTGGGCTTGGGTGACCTGCTGGTCCTGGGGACATGGCTTAACCACCCTCCAGACTTCTCTTGGCAGGGCTCCGGGACTGGCATCCTGAGGCTGTGGCAACAGGCTCGGCTGGGGCCCAGGGCTCGGTATCACAGATGGTGGGGGGATGGGTGAAGCAGCATGGGCTCCGGCTGCTGGGCTGGAACTCCGGCGAGGGGGAGGAAGAGATGGATAGGTTTTGGCATCTTCTCCCCCAAGCACCTGGCCACTGGGCAACAGAGATCATATCTTTTACCTCCAGCCAGCCGAACTTATCCTTCAGCTATTCGAGCAAGGGGCTGTGGACTGCTGACTGAAATCTCCACTCTCCAAAGTCATCCCATCCCATCGAGCTATTTCCTTTCTTTCCATCCGTCGATGAAGAACCCTCGGACGGCAGCAATAAAAGCTCCTCTCCAGAGGTTACAGGAGTGCTCCTGCGTTGAGGGGCTGCCTCGGCTTGGAATAGGTCCACTAAGGCTGTAGTTCCTCCCTGCGGTACCAGCTTTCCAGGTTGGATCAACCTGGTTTTTGGCCGAGCCCCTGCCAGTGATGCCTCCTTGGTGGCTGGAGCGCCAGTCTACGCTCTGAAAGCCTGAGTTCTGTTTCCGCTAGCAATGGTTTCAACTTTCTCCTCCATTCTGTGTCTTTGCCGGGTCTTTACCGCTCTCCCAGAAGTGAATGGGTAGGTGGTCAGGGCCCAGCACCCCAGGAAACAAGGGTTTTATGAGTCTTGGTTTAATGTCATGGTTCCGACAGACAAAGACAAATAAAGCAGAACTCCAAGGCTTGCGAATTCCTCAAAGAACATGTTTATTGTTACAATATATTGGCACTTCAAAAGTGAAACTAAGACTGAAGAGATACATAACAATTTCCCAATACAAAGTTAGAAAATCCCACCCCCAAGTCTATGCAAACAACTATGTTTCCCCATACAACTTGTTGGCTGGCTTTTCATGACACGCCCAGCCCGCAGTTCTCGGAGCAGAGGATGACCTTGGTTCTCACCAGAGTAAACCCAAGATAAAGTTTGTTTTGACTAGCAAAACACCTGCAACCCCCCTCCCTCTGTGCTGAGTGTGTCAACTAAAAAATGAGAAAGGAAAATGGCCACAGCTATGCTCATTCAAAGTTGACATTTATATTTAAGCAGACTCTGTTCCTGGATATAACCGTGACATGGATCTATCATTTTTAAGATATATCTCCAGTGATGATGAATCTACAGATATCTGTGATGACGTTCTGTACCCCACAAAGTGTATTTGCAGCCTACTTACTGGTGATGATAATGATTATTCTCTGAAGCCATCAGAGAGGACCTTTTGTCTGCACTGTGAATTAAAAAGATACATTTCAAGTGAAGACAACATTGCTAAAGGATGTGCATGTGTCAGGGAGGGTTGAATTTGTAGGCTAACTGATGATGATGGTAATGATGAACGTTATTATTCCAATGTCGAAGTTAGGGATAATGAACTCTGAATTACAAATAAAAGGTGTTTGCTAAAGAGTAATGTGTGATTATTTTACATGGGGGCTTGATGCAGAATGAAGTATGAAAATATTCTAAAGGATATTTATTATACACCTGAATGCATGGGTAGTTATGGGGGCGCAAAGGCCCTATTTAAGGATGGAAGGAAACATATTAAAAGCCTAACCTTGAAGCAGGTCAAGACATGGCTTTCCGGACAAGATGCTTATACCCTTCATAAGCCAGCAAGAATTAATTTTCCTAGGAATGCAACAGTAGTTTCTTGCATTGACTATCAATGACAAGCTGACCTCATGAATTTATCCAGATTTGCTTTTGAAAATAATGGTACAAAATGTATTTTAACAGTAATCAATGTACTATTCAAATATGCCTGGACTGTCTCTTATCTGATAAGTCAGGATGGGTGGTGGCAGCCACCTTCCAGAACATCTTCAAAACTGGGCGAGCACCCAGAAAGTTACAGACAGATGCAGGGAAAGAATTCTTAAATAAGCCTCTGAAGAAGCTTTTAACACTGTATGGCATACACCATTTTGTCACACATAGTGAGACTAAAGCGGCCATTATAGAGAGGTTTAATCGCACTCTGAAAAATAAACTCTGGAGATATTTTACAGCTAAAAATACCATTATGTGGCTATTTTATCAGCTCTATTCAGGGCTACAATAGCACTTACCATTACAGCATCTAGGCTGCTCCAAACACTGTAAACCTATCTAACGAAAGAGCCATGTGTACAAGACTGTATGGAAAAATCCTAAAAACTACCAGAAAATTTAAAAGTCTTAGGGTGGGTGACCACATTAGGATATCCAGACTGAAGGGAAAGTTTGAAAAGGGCTATCAATAAACCTTTACAGACTTCTGGTTCTGGTTTGCGGTGTTGCTAGTCGAGCGGTGAGACTTCTCTCCTTGCCGACTAGTTTTCCCTCCGTCGGTGGACCCTTATGCGGGTCCAAAGTCACCCTGGAGGGTGCGACTTCCATCGAGGAGGCTTCGGTCCGGCTGCGGGGGAGCGGCGGCTCCTCCAGCTGTCCGGACGAAACTCCGAGGGCTGACGGAGAAGAAGATCGGCCAGTAAAATGGCCGATCACCCTGCCGCTTCAGACCGTAAGTCAGACAACATCTAAGCTGTGAATGCCCCCATGGTGAGCCCGGGTGAGAACTTTGCAACTCTCTTTTCTACTTTTTGTTTACTTTAATACCTGTAAGAGCCTTTGGGAATTATTTCCCTGGCTTGGAAAGGCGGCTTCTGCTTTTTTCTGGGAAAGAAGGCATTTTGTAAATATTGAAATAGACTATATTTTACCTTTATATATATCTTTGTTTTGGATACAAAAAAAGAAAAAAAAGGTGGAAAAGGTTTTTTTCTCTCTTTTTCTTCTCTCTTGGCAAGAACTGTATTATTTTTCTTCCTATATATTATATTTTAAAGGACAAAAAAAAACAAGGGAATTGATTGGGTTTTTTTAACCCACTGAGGACATCTAGTGGCAAATGTTTGATATTGCAAGTTGAGACTTTTTTTAAAGATGGAACACTGAATTTCAAAATACTTCTGGAAAGATAAGCTGTGCAGCTGTGGAAACTGTGGAGGTGGATGTTGTTTACTTTAAATATAGCCTTCACAAAAGAGATTTTCTTTTAAGCATTAGTAGCTAAAATGGAGATTCAGCCACAATTGAATTATGCACTTATATTGGAAAAGATTTATGAGGCCACTGCTGACATATGTGCTACAATTAAAAACTGTACTTCAAAATCAAGACTCAGAGAGTCTACTATATCTGTTCAAACTGATGATCAAGCTACATCTGATTATGGTATAAATCAAAATATACCAGAAGAGGAATTGATAGAGACAGAAGAGGAACTTATTTTGTTTGACAACTCTTTATTCTGCAACTCAGAGAATCAGAAGAAGCAAAGACTAAGATTTCTTACTACAAACCAACGACACTGCAAGGAGAAGAGGAAAAGGTTTCTACTGCAGAGGGAAAGATTTATACTTCCTCAAAGAATGCTACAAATAGCAAAAATGGATTTACTGGCTGAAAGGGATGCGTTGTTATGAAAACTTGTCTGGTATAGAAGAAAACCTAGAATTAAACTGAAAAAGAAATTTAAAACTGTTTAATGGATTAAAAGGCAATGCTGGTTTTATGGATTGTTTTAAGGATAATGATTTAGGCTTAGTAATATGGAAATTGCAGTTATATATATGTATGTTTAATTTAGTCTAATGATTTTTATAGTTTTATGGAAACTTGTTTGATATGGAAACATGAAAGTTAAACTTGGACAAATTTAATCAAATTTAAAATTCTTTAATGGATAAAAAGGAAACATTGGTCTCATGAAAGAAATTTAAAATTGTTTAATGGATTAAAAGGGAATGTTGGTTTTATGGGTTTTTTTTAAGGATAATGATTTAGGCTTACTAATATGGAAACTGCAGTTATATATATGTATGTTTAATTTAGTCTAATGATTTTTTATTGTTTTATGGAAACTTGTTTGATATGGAAACATGAAAGTTAAACCTGGAGTGAAGCTTAATTAAATTTAAAAAATTTTAATAGATCAAAGGCAATATTGGTCTTATGGAGCGTTTCAAGGATAATGACTTAGGCTTAGAATTATGAAAACTGTAATTATATATATGTGTGTTTAATCTAGTTTGATGATTTTTTATTGTTTTATGGAAATTTGTTTGACATGAAAAAATGAAAGTTAAACTTGGAGCGAAGCTTAATTAATTAAGAGATTTTTGTGTATAGTAATATGATTTGATAAGGTATGATAATTAAGTGGATGGAATTTGGAGTCTGTGTAATGAACTGAAATGAATTAACTCAAAGACTATCATAATCAATAATAATGGGCTTTATGGATTTTATTAAGGGGGGAAAATATATAGATATATATACATATGGTTATATAATTACAAGTTAGTTGTTATTGGAAGAAGAAATAATCAAGATTGATGATAAAAAGAGGGTTGAGAGAGAGTAACTGTTTGAATGTGTAAGAGATACTTGAAGTGATAATCTGTTTATATAAAATAATATTTGACTATGGTAATTGAAAGTGAGAAAGTTTTAAAACAAGTTTAGTAGTAATAGAAATTTATGATAGAAATGGAATATATCAAATTTATTATGTTGTTTGAGGGAAATAGAGAGAAGACAGTGTATGTATTAAGTTGAGTTGTTCATGTGTGCTTGTATTTTGAAATTTTTGTTCACCCAACCACCACGGTGTGTCTTAAGTACTTCTTGTTAAAATTATAAAATCAATAAAATATTTTGAAAAAAAAAATAAACCTTTACAGATGAAATATTTATCATCAAAGAACTAGGAAGGAGGGGTGAAAGAGTGGTATATATGTTAAAGGATTACGTGGATGACACGGTACAGAGTACTTTTTACCCAGAAGAGCTGCAAAAGATTCCTAGTGACCAAGAACATGTCTACAGAATTGAAAAAGTACTCTGGAAAAGAGGGAGGGGAAAACAAAGAGAACTTCTAGTTAAATGGGTTGGCTGGCCAGAGAAGTTCAACAGTTGGGTTAAGGAGGCTGAAGTGTGTCATCTTTAATATGTCAGGATTTTATATTACACTCCCCAGCAATGCATCTGTGGCTGTGTTTCCCAACAACAAAAGTTCCAACTTTACTATTCAATTACCAAGGGTTCTGGAGCTTCCTGGATCATGGGAAGTGGGTCTGGTAAAGATATAGTACCCACACATTTGGAATACAATAACTTCAGGGGGGTATTTTGAAATTGCTAATGAGAGAAAGAAGTGGTATTTTTCCTTAAAACCTAGACACTATCCAACCATCCAGCAAGTGATAGAAAATATGAACAAGCTTATGGCAGAAACCAAAGATCCTCCAGAACTGATCCTGAAGTATGATGCAATTATTCGAAAAATCAGACTTAAAGGAGAGGCTCCATACAGCATTCTAGTCGCTGAAGAGCTTGGGAATATATTAGGCATACAGCTCCAAGTCTGTACCAAAAAAGGTCAACTTTGTCGCAGGAGGACGTTACAGGAGGGTTCAACACACTATATATTTATACAGACATCATAAGTCTGCAGATAGTGGGCGATTTCTATATACCGTTACTGTGCTGTTTACCTGTGCAGGCTCACAACAATGAAATAATTACGGTAATCTATGAGCAGCCACATTATGTCCCTGTCAACAAACATATTGACACAATTACTGTAGAAATCAAATCGGATCAGAACAAAAACATTGCTTTTAACCATGGTAAGGTGGTTGTCAAGCTTCATTTCAGACCACAGAAAAGTGAAGGATGGTTGTGATAAAGAAGTGCGGAAGTCCTCAAGCATATATGTCCTACTACAGGGCTCAAGCCAGAAATGGACTATCAGGCTTCCTAGGAGCCCTTGTTGTGTATGGTACAGGTATAGGCAGACTATTCCAAGGTTTTTTCCCCGAAAAGCAATGCCTTTACTGAGGAGAGGATTAGAAATCATTAAGCTTCACATGAAAA
Source organism: Bothrops alternatus (assembly GCA_034064705.1). Taxonomy (NCBI): domain Eukaryota; kingdom Metazoa; phylum Chordata; class Lepidosauria; order Squamata; family Viperidae; genus Bothrops; species Bothrops alternatus. The sequence continues at coordinate 2,806,213 of JARGCV010000014.1, read as the reverse complement.
CAGCAGCCAAGAACATTGCCAGAGACATGTCAGGCCAACTTGTATCACATGTTGTTGGTGATCAGGAACGGGCCGGTATGGCCATGATCAGGAAGAAACATGCACTGGGCCCACCTATGCCAGCCAGAAAGAGAAAGCTTGTGAAAAAAGTCTGTCATACAAAGAGGAAGCGTTCATAGGGAAGGAAGCACTGTGACAAGCAGAACATCTAACACAAAATGGCATTTATCCATGAGGCTTCAAAGGAGTGTGTCAAATCAGAGCTGAATCCTTTCAATTGGCTCCTACACAAACCAGCACTGAAAACAGCATGTACGTTGAGATGCCTCATTTACCAGTGTTCACACCCAATGCACCCTTGGAATTTTTATAACAGGTCATGGTGAACATTACATGGATTTAAACAATACCCTGCTGTATGTGAGTTGCAAGATTGTAAAGGCTGATGGCACAGATATCGATGATGGTGCAAAAGTGAGCCTTACCAACTATCCTATAGCATTGCTGTTTAATCAGGTGGATGTCACATTCGGGGATTGTGTGATTACACAGAGGCCACCATTGCTATTCTTACTGCACCATTATTGAACTGCTTCTGAACTGTCACCAGCAGAAGCCATGAGGTCATCTGCCACTGCTAAATTGATTTGATTCAGAGGAAACAAGCCAGCATCTTCGAAAGAGTCTGGAAGGCCCTCCATAAACTTAATATTAGGAAATTTATTAAGCAATTCTTTGTACAGAGGTTGCCAACAGTTATAAAACCACACAATGTTCTGAGGCATTTGAGACAATACAGACTCACCATGTTCTAACATTTGCTTTATAAAATAAGTTTTTCCAGAATTGGACGGCTCACTTATAATACAAGACAAAGGATGTACAAACTGTGCACTGTTTTTCATCATACTTAATGACAATAAGGTAGCATACAATAATCTTCAGATTTGAGCACACTTTTATTATAGACCACTTTTAGAGTTTTTCTGAGCACCCGCATTTCCAGTGCCAACTATTTCTTAATCCTAACAATACCTGGCTGTTTTACTTTGATCTCTTCCTTTTACACCTCCCCAGATAGACAATACTCATCAACTAAGTCTTTCATGCTTTCAAAGTTAACCTTAACACAATTGGCGCTGTTTAGCATAAGACCCTTCACTTTTAACACTCTCCTCATTTGACAAAGCATACCCGTATGTTTTGGGACCTGCTGCCACAAACTCGGTGCTTGACATGTTTGGTGGAATCTCACTTGTCTGCTGCCCTAAATAATCACCTAAGGCCAGTGTCCATGCCCCCTCTCTGCTAATAAAAATGACAGAATCAGTGTCATGGTAGAGGCACCTGTTCCCCAACCGATGCAACACCCTGTATAATTCTAGCTGGGCATAAGCTGTTGTAAAACTGGCAAAGAACACATTAGTACATGTTGCATTGGTAGGCTGATTTCTGGATGCTTTCCATGTGACAACAGCTGCTTCATCATTCAAAAATCCACACAAGGATACTTCATAATAGGGTACAAAAAGATACTTGAACAATTGCTCAGGTTCTGTCACCATAGACATAGTCAATTGATTGGTGCACTGTCCAAATTTATCCCACAAGGAGTTTTAAAAGAGCTTAGCATTCTGTCTTTTGGCAGGGTTGACTTCAATATGCTCACAGCATAAGCATACCCCCTCCTTCTTTTCATAGTCACGAACATAGAGCTCTTTATCTTCTGTTTTGCACCAGTCAGGATAATCACTGGCCTCCTGCTTTTGTCTGTGATGCATGTTAATATAACCAGAAAACAAAGTGTTTGTCTGTCTTTCAAAATACCAGACTTTGTAGATCTCTGCAATTCTGTAGCCTTTCTCCACAGCGACATTCAGCTCTACAGTGCACCATGTTCCAGTTAGGGCTCTTTCTTCATTGTTGTGAAGACAAACAGTAACTTTCTGCTTTTCTGTGCAGGTTGAACACAGACTAAACATTAATTTCCCCCTGATTTATGTGGCAGGATTGGAAAGTAAAGGCCCCTTGGTGGGTACACTTTAACTTTAGCAAGGCCAAAATACTGCTTTATATCACCAAAGTTTTGAGAGATGATTTCTGGATGGCCAATCAGATACACCTTCTTCTTGTTCACAGAGGGTTATAAACTGGTGAAATTGTAATACAAGATTTGTTCCCCTGATTTTGGTTTATAGTACAAACGTGTAGCATTTGTTCTACTGCAAAAAAAAAGCATCTCACGGGTTCAAAGGTGTTGGGAGATTACTCTCTGTTAGAAACTGTTTCAAAGCCACATCATTCTTCAACATGTCATTCCATTCATGTTCCCAGATGCTGCGCACTAGATAGCCTAAACTCTTGAGGTATTCTTCTTTCATCCTAGTGCATGACTGCAGCATCCCGTAGGTCGAATCTAGCAAACTGTTGAAGTCATGGGCATTGTAGCATATAGGACAACCATGAAAAAAGCAATCGTTAAATTCAAAGGCTGTGGGCATACTGTTTATGATAGCAAATCCATCCAAAAAGTAGTAAGCAAGGTCTTTTTTCGAGTTTAAACACTGTACCTTTATTAGTAGCATACCATTTCTCAAATTTTTCTCTCACTGGGCATCATGGTTTCAGGACTATAATACCGTGTTTCCCTGAAAATAATACCCGCTTACCTTAGGACCACCATAGTCAGGCCTCCCATGCCCTGACACCTGTTGTGCCACTGCCTGAGTTCTTCTGCGATTGCTTGCAGCCACACGCCATGTGGTGCATTGTGTGCCATCGCTCGTCGCAGGAGTGGCAGGAGTCTGCATGGCTCATCACGCCAATCACACCAGTGCTGCTGCTCACGGTAGGAGACTGCATGGCTCATTGCGCCGATTGTGCCGGTGCTGCCACTCATCATGCAAGCGGCCACAGAAGAACTTGGGCAGCAGCGCAACAGGTGTCAGGGCATGGGAGGCCTGACTACAGAAGTCCTAATGTAAGCAGGTATGGGGCACATGGGGCAGCTCCACACACCCCCACCCTAGCTTGATTTTTATGTGCGTGCCTTGCCCAAAACTAGGGCTTATTTTGGGGGTAGGGCTTATATTAGGCACATTGTAAAAATCAAACTAGGGCTTATTTTTGGGATAGGTCTTATTTTCGGGGAAACACGGTACTTGGCATCTGGCAGTGGTCCCTCATAATCTTTTCCAAAAACAATTTTATTAGTTTTCCATTTTACACCAACACAGCTTAAGAACCCACGTGGAAACGTGGTGATCCATTTTTTAAAAACAAACAATAACATAGTAAATATATACCCATTATTTCTTAAAAATTTCCCTCTCTATCTATATAGAATATTATAATCAGATTAGTACATTTTCATTGAATTCATTCATTACTATGTCTAACCATCAACTACATTAATCAATAAAAAAAATAATCTATAAAAATCTATATTTCTTCTCACATTTAACTTAGGCTTAGTGAACTCCATTTATTTAGAGACATTATAATCAAGTCAATATCTAAAACCAATTCATTCACTAATATAACATTTCATCCAAATCATATAATTAAAAATAGACTAACATTCTCTATCTATTTATATTGTTATAGACTCATTAAAACCTTTCTAAAACAAATTTTCATTGAATATATCACTCTATATAAATTTCATTAATGAATAAAAGTTTACAAATTCATTATCGATCCCAAAGATCCTGTATCATGCTTTCTTAATTTTACAAAATATTTAATCTTAAACTAACATATTCATTTACTATTCAGGTGCCCCAAGTGTTTTTTTATTTAAACATTATTAACTCCAAAAGTAAATTCTTCTCTTTCTCACCAATCTTCTATTGTTTTTCATTATTTCTCCAAATCCCATATTTCAGTTCTTTTCTCATTATACCACCTCTAATATTAAAAACATATAAAGTCCTTTTAACAAAGTCCAAGTCCAAATCAATCCAGATCACTATACGGCCATTACCACATTACTATAATCAGATTTAATATTTATATCTTATTCTGGGTTTCTTTCTAATCCAAATAGGTTTCCATAATCGGGCCTCCACCTGCCACATTATACACTCCAAAAAGAAAGCTCCCATTGTGCATTTTGTTAAATTAATATAAAAGTTATAGTTAGTCTGAATGGCTTGTGGCAGAACATCATTTCCCCTTTCTTTTTAAGATTGAATAAATTTCACTTAAAGTCCCTTCTTTTATATCGTCCTCTTTGATCACATGTTTCTCTTCTTCCCATATTTTTTCCTCTATCTCAAGTTCAAATGGCGTCTGCAGATCAACTTGTTTTTCTGAACCGAGATCATCTAGTTCCTTATCATAAGTCCTTTGTCCATTAATGTCAAATCTTTTTTCCAAAATCAATTGATTTTCCAACTGTGAGTTTACTTCTTCCACCTCAGTACGCAAGGTACAAGCCTCTTGTGTATAAACTGATGTTTCACTTAGTCCTTGTCTTTTTCCTTGTCGATACCAAGAAATCTCCTTTGAACAAGCAATTATCTCATCCGTATTTTCCAAAATTTTAGCCAAAATATACTTATAAAGATCCACACTGGTTTCCCCCATCTTTATTATCTTTCAAATCCTTATCCTTTTAGAGGAGACTATCTTTAAACAGCGATCACAATATCCATCTCCTCCCAATTTCCTTGCCTTTTTCCTTTGTACAAAATGAAAGCCTTTCCAGGGAAGAAAAGATAACAAGTACAATGAATAAGTTTGTCAAAAGGTGTCCCTCAGAAAGTAATCAGATATTCAATCCTTCCAGACACCATAAAAGTACAGGCAAACAATATTCTCCAAATATTATAAAAAACTTTCTTGAGGCTCCCAATATCCAAAAATAAAATCAGCCATTAAAACAAAACTAAATTTAATCCTTTGTGCTTCTCTTCCCCCATTTAAAAAGCCGCTTCACCAGAAAGGGGAGTAATTCCAAGAGAAAAAAAAACTTTTCACAGGCATAAAGAAAATAGAGGTAAAAGGAAAGTCTCACCAAGTTCTCCATGGTGGGTCCGTTTGCTTAGCTGATCTTGTGGCTTGCGGTTGGCGCAGCTAAATGATCGGCCATTTTACTGGCTGATCTTTACCCTGTCGGCCCAAAGGAGATACTCGGTGCACAGAGGACGCCGCCGCTCCTCTGCAACTACCAAGAAGCCTCCTCAATGGTAGATGCTCCTCCAGAGCGTCTTTTCAACCCTCTAAGGGGTCTACCGGCAGGGGAAACTCGATCGGCAAAGGGATGACTTTGGCAAGTTCTCTATGGAAATCATAGCTGTCATAATCTTCATCCACCACTAGATGTCAGCATCTATTTGTTTTTCAATATCCAAAATGAACAATTGTCTTTAGAATGAGAGTCTTAACCATTCAACAATATTAGATTTATCCAGGTTTAAGTTTTAAATTTCAGGTTTTATATTTATTTCACTTTCATATATTTTGATCCTCCATAAAAAAAATTAATTCGCCGCTTCTGTTAGTATAAGGGTGGGGCGGAAATCCCCCTCCTTCCCTTTTGGAGGTATTTTGCTTCTTGGGGATCTTTTCCAGGAAATTAAATATAGAATAGAAAAGAGAAGATCGAATTTCTCACCCAGTTTCAAACACGCTGTTCACAGTTGTGCTGGTTAGTCCTTTTGGACTTCGGCTGTAAGTAGCTTGGGCTGGTCGATGAAGTACGGCCAGCCTTTCTCCTGTTGGGTTAGAAGGCTTTCCCCAAGTTGAATGGAACAACCGCCATCGTTCCAGAGTCGCTGGGGCACCCTTCTTTCTTCGCTGCTTCTCCAGAGTGACTTAGACCCATTTAGGGTCCCCTGGCAGGGCAAAATTAGCTGCGGGGGTGTGGAGAATCTGCAAGCCAGCGACCAGTTGCTACTGCGCAAAACCGGAAGTGCCTCCATTCAGGCTACTTTGTCATCACACTGTCCACACTTCAACTTCTTACATTCTATGTGTGGTGCAGCGACATAAACACCACACCTAGCACAAAATACATTATCCTCCCAGTCAATTTTCCTTCCTCTGCCAACCATACTTGTCTTTCAAGACATGCCTTAGATCGACAAAACAATTTGCACTTACAACTTCTTGTTTTTTCCCCATCCACCTTGTGACACTTTTGACTCCAAACATGCACGACAAAAGTATTGACAATCATGTCTAAATTTGTGATACGGTGTGTGGCACAATTCACAGAAATAACATACACCCATGAACCCTTTGATGTTTTTTTACCCCATAGTAATGATTGTCGTGTAGCATCATAAACACCAGCTTTTCTTGTTGGGGTCTTCCAGTGACAAAAAAACTCCCCCCCTCTTCATGATAAAACAAAATCTTTATAGTTATACCCAAGTACTTTTCAAATAATTGTATCTGTGAAAAATCAATTCTGTACCCTGTAGAAATGCTGAGCCTATTATGGAGCTCCCTGGCTCTAGTAACAATTTCTAGGTTAGTAGACACACCATTATCTAACAAACACAACAGGCTGCCTGCAAAACACAGAAATAATCCCTCTACGTTGAAATCAACCAGATGTTGTCTTTTCTTCTCCAAAATCTTGCTGAATAGTGCACCCCCCTCCTGGTTCTTCACAATAGTGACTGTTAGTTCTAAAGAGTTCCTCCATAATTTCTCCACATTGCTTTTAACAAACCTTCTACATGGCTAAGGAATTGATCAGCATTTAAGTCACCCAGATGCCTCCTAAGACTAAAGAGAGGCCTGCTTAATTCCTTGGCATCCAACCATAGTTGCACATATTCATTGGGTCTTATCTCCCTGGAAATAAGGTTCAAAAGGTTCTGTATCTCATTATGAATAACGTCTATAGCCTGTGTGAATGATCAAATATGCTCAATATTTACAAATCTGTAACTTTCATAGTATTCTATAGCTCTGTAATGTTGCAGTTCACTCTGCCATGTTTGAATACTCTCCAGGTGCACATCAATTGGTTCTGGTGTGTTTATTGAGTCAGAGTCTTCTGAGGGTCCGCATACCTCTGCTGATCGGGCTTCTGACATATCATACTCTTCACTGGTAATATCATCTTGGGTGTCTGTAGGAAGCTGTTCCTCATTACCCTTTTTTGACATTTTACAAACAGGTTCTAGATAAATAAAAAAGACATACCAAAGAACTGCCATGTATTTAATGAGTAACTACATGTATATTCAGCAATCATTGTGTATTATAATTAACCTTGTGTCAAACCTTCAAACGTTCTGAATGCAGCCATGTTTGTTCATTTTTTGTTTGCCACAGCAATGGGAGGGGGAAGATGCATTCTTGTAGTTTAGTCAAAACAATAACTTTCTTGTGGGAACCAAGGTCAAGCAGCCCAAGCATTTGGCGGGTTGGAGATACCGTTAGAGAGCCTGCCAAAGGTGTTAATTGGGGATTGTGATTAATGACATACCAAAGGGGTGGGGAGTTTAACTTTCACTTTTTAACCTTTGGGGGGGAACTTTCAGTCTTGGTTTCACCTTTGTTCATGCTGATATTATGTGGCCATTAAAAGTGTTCTTTGAGGAAAGCAATTGCCTCAGAGTTCTTATTTCTACTGATCTCCTCTATCGGAACCATGACACCTTGTATGTCACAGGAAGTGGACAGTTGCGGCTCCATTTCCTGCCCCCATTCCTCCTGTGCATCACATGATGTGGTCAGTTGTGGTTCCATACTTTGTTGAGCTCTCTGTGGACGGATGCTGCTCCATTTCCTGCTCCTGCTCCACCCCAGTACACGTGTAGTGTTCAGTTGTGGTTCACCATCCCATTGATCTCCTTGTGAAACAGTGGTCCTTGGGAATTTAGCATGCATCTGGCCATTCCACCATTCTGTAAGGAAAGTACAGCAAGGAGCCCTTGTCTTCTCACATTTGTTACAGTAAATACTACTTACTGGCTGTTTGGTGACTGGCACTCATTACAAACCTAACCATCATTTTTTTATACACCAGCATGCCTGTGAATTAAATACTATACCTTCTAATTCCTTCTCTTGTGCCCCCTGTAATGGTGAAACCCTGGGCCCCATGTTATATCTGTACCATTGCGAATCTGTGGGCAATGTAAAAGTGGAAAACAGTTCATCTTCCTCACTGTTGTGTCCTGAGCCTGCTGAAGTAGTGAGCAGGCTCAGAAATGTTGCAAACGGTCCCGGGCAAACCAAAAGCTGCCCGGGACCACACTGGCTGTCGCCAGCCTTGTGTGCATGCGCAAGGCACGAAAACAGCCAGCTTCCTATTGGCTGACATTGTCCGGGTTCAGGACTCTATAAAAGGCCTGCGTGCCTTTTAGCTATTGCTTGGTTGTAAGGAGAAGATCAATAAAGAGATTGCTTGTTCATCATGTGTCTTCGTCTAATGCCTGAGAACCAAATACATAAAACTCACATTCTGAAAGAAGCGTTGAAACAGACAGGAATCAGTCTTGCTACACAAATCGGCAGACCCCTAATATTTGCATGGTAAAAGGAAAAAGAATACCTTCACAGGCTTTAACACATTGTGAAGCTGTCGCCTCATCCTAATAAACACAAGGCACAAGTTTTAAATATTGTTCATGAATCTATGACATGCAGTGTCTTGAAAAAAAGCCATAAAAGCACTTACATTAGTAGCATCCATCCTGAAGAGGTTGTCTTTACTGGCCACTGTGACAGGACCACCGGTTAAGTGACCACTAGATTCTTATCAGTTTCACTCAGATACATTTCCAGCCTCCCTGCTGTTGACGTCACATTTATTCCAGTAAACATGTTGGATGCCCTGAAGACTTAACAAGCACTTTGTTTTGCTTTGTTTTTCAAAATCATGCAGACCCCCCAATCAGTTTTAAATAAGCACTACCAAAAAGAAATAACAGTTTTCAAATGCTTCAGTACATGTGTTTTATTTGAAATTCAATCCCTTCACATTAACATTTTCTTGTAATTAATTTCTGATACAATTTGACATATTATTCTCTTGACAGACATAGGCGTCTCTTTGCATATCCTTGTCATTAATGCCAGTGGAGACTTCCCATTCTCAATACACTGTATACATGCCTTGATTTCATCCAGTGTGTCATGTATTCAATATAATTTATTCATTTTGTCTAAAATATTAATGATTATATTTCCCTTTTCCTGTGTCTTCTTCCATTGCCTTCAGGGGACAAGCAGTTTTGCCTGCCTTCCCTTGGTGCTGGGGAAATGGCCGAGGGCACTCCGGAGATGGGGCCTGCAAGGGAAGAGCCAGGGGCGGCTGAGGCTGGGGAGGTGGAGCCAGCCCCTCAGGATGTTGACCAGCCCGTAGTATGTCCCAAGGTGGTTGAGGCTCGACCAGCGGAACGACCAGGTGATGCCCTGGCCATCCAGGGGTCTGCTCCAGGAGGGGAAGGGCCCTCAGGGGAGTGGTTGCATAGTTCAGCCGCTACCAGTCCGGCAACCAGCCAGCCACACACACCAGGAGCTTTGGGCCGGTCACTGTCCCAGTGGAGGGTGAGACGTCTTACAGATGATGACAAGGAGGACTGGAGTTACTCCACGGCCCATGGGCGGACTACGATGGACATTTTATTATGGGAGCACTTTGGAGAAGCAGGCTTCTAGGATCCTCCCTCGTGGCCACGATAGGAACAGAGTCCATGGTCATGGACCGGTCCGCCACTGCTCCAGTCAGGGCCAGCCCAGTTCTGGATGGCTAGTCCAAACTTGAAGCTGGACACCAGTCACAGAGGTGACATGCAGCAGGTGAGGGGCCCAACCCAGAGTGCGCATTTGCCGGTGGAGGGGACACACACCGCATGAGTGGGCATGCCGCAGTAGGACCCGGTGGTGGCTACCACCAGGAGGCCAGGTCCAGGGGTTGGGACTTCGGCCAGGAGAGGTGTAGACCAGGGCTTTTCAACCTTTTTACCGATTGTATCACTTTTAGGATATAGCAATATTCGAGTACCACCTAGCAAGGTGTCAAAAACTTGATGACAAAAAAAAACCTGTTCAAAGTTGCAATTGAACTGAAATGATTTATGACCATTTTTCACACTTATGACCATTGCAGCATGCCCAGGGTCATGTGATTTATATTTGGATGCTTGGCAACTGATTCATATTTATAATGGTCACAGTGTTCCAGGGTCATGTGATCCCCTTCTGCAACCTTTTGACAAGCAAAGTCAATGGCAGAGCTGCTGGTGGCCAAGTGCTAAGGCGGGACTTCCTTTCCTCCCTCCCTTCCCTGCCTCCCTTTTTCTCATTCCCATCTCCTTCTGAAGGAAGAATTTGACCCCCCCCCATATTTTCCCTCTTCCATATATTGATCAAACAAGGAAAGGCCTCCAGAGACAGAAAAGACAAGCTGCTGAGTGAACTAGCTTAAAAAGGCACATTCCCCTTTAAGAATTAGCTACTGGCTAGAAAGGAAAGTAAGGAGCGCAGCCGGCACTTAAGGAAGAAAAAAAAATGTAAGTACTGGCTGCCGGCTAAGGCAACCTCCTCAAATGGCTCCATTCATAAGTAAAGGAATGCTACAGGCAAAATCCATTCAGGAGAAAAATACTTCAAAATCCCTTGCAGCAAAACTTACAGCTAACAACAGCAGAGCAATAGAAGCTAACACGAGAGATTGGCACTTCTGGAGAGGGAACGGGACAGACATAGGAGGCTGGGGCTCCAGCCTCCCAGTCTGGTTTCACTTTGTCTAGCGTCTCTTAAAGAGACGGAAAGTTTCCCTGGAGGGGCAACGAAGAAAGAGGGATCTTTCAGGAGCTTGGATTTGGTGGCTATCAATCTAAGCATGCTGAATGCCCCCTCTAAAGGGGCGGAAGAAAGATTGCCAGGGAAGCCTGAAGCAATCCGAGTTGCCTGCAGCCGCCCTGAGTCTGAGGAGAAGGGCGGCATATAAGTCAAAGTAAAGTAAAGTAAAGTAAAGTAAAGTAAAGTATGAGGCAATAGCTGACCTCCAACAACAAGTTATGTCTGGGTGAGCTGAAATCTTTTCCTCCTCCTTGTGCTTTAAAATATTGAGACCCTAAAAAGGAGAACTTGAAAGATAAAGACCCCCAGAGAGACTTTTGGAGCGGCAAATTTAACATTAAGGGGAAATTTTTAAATGAATAACAACTATCGGACTAAAGAGTTGATAAATAAGCCAACGAGGACATCTGCTGGCAGAAAACAAGAATTAAAGAATTAAAAATACAGTGACCTTGAAAAAGTGTGAGCAAAACAAAGTCCTGGTTTGAGATAATAAAAGAAAAACTGTTCATAGCTATAGTTGTTGATACTGACTAAAGACTAAATAGATACCATTCAGGAAAATAAAAAGGAAAAGAGAACATTTTAAATATAAGAAGAGACTGGAGGAGGCAATTTTGTCTCACAACAGCAGATTCTTGATTACGCCTGGGACATAAGTCTAAGACTGTGAGCAATAAAATGAGTACATCTAATATTTCCATACTTGCAAAGAAAACTTCTTCAGCGCCCTCTGTCGGACAAGCCAGCCCAACAACTCAGAGTTCTGTCAGCACATTGTTACAGCGTGAAAAAGCAAGTATGCCACACGAAGAACAAAGCTCTTTAAAATTAATTCATCAATTATTACAGCAAAATCATATTGAGACACAAAGCAAACTGGACAAAGTAAGCGAAGAAATTATGGATATAAAGGCACAATTCGAAGCTCAAAATCAAAAAATTACAAGAAATGAACAGAAAATCCAGGAAGTGGAACTTAAAACGGAAGACATTGATAAAAAGGTGGAGATGTTACTGCAAAAGAATGAAGGATTGGCACAATCAAATCAGGAGCTAGAACGTGCCATGGCAATGGTAGAAATGAGAGAAGCGGAATATTACTTGAGGTTTCAAAATATTCCTGAAAACACTGAAGAAAATATAGAAACGGTGATTATTGAGCTGTTGGCAGAACTTCTAAACTTCTAAACTTCTTATCGAATTGATATTCAGAATGAAATCGATAAAACTTATCGCATGAGTTCAGCATATGTAAGAAAAAATAGATTACCAAGAGAAGTGCATGTGAGGTTTATAAAGAAATCAACAAGAGATGAAATACTGAGAAAAGTCAGAGAGGAACCCTTACAATATAAAAATAAAGAAATTGTGATCCTAAAAGAGATACCCAGGAGAGTGAGGGATACCCGGAGACACTATCATTTCCTAACTACAAAATTGATTGCCAAAGGCATAAATTTTAGATGGCTAATGCCAGAATGCATTTTAATAAATTGGAACAATACAAGATATCGACTGGATTCAATTTGGAAAGCAGAGGACTTTGAAGAAAGAAATAGAGTAATTTTGGATGAAGGATTGCAGCAACAAGAGGATAAGCAGACAGGAGAGACAGCCCAAGGAGCAACGGCACAAGTAGAACAGCAGCAGGAGAAAATTAAACATACAGGTGAAGGAGAAGGAACTGCTAGAGAACAAAGGATTACAAGATCGACTAGGCCTAAATATAAGTAATGAAAGAGAAAATGGAGGAAAAAAACGAGATTTTTTCGGTAAATGTAAATGGACTAAACTCCCCAACAAAAAGAAATAAAATTTTTAGGAAACTTCAGCAATTAAATATAGATATAATTTGTTTACAAGAGACACATATAAAAAAAACAACATTATAAATTTTTGGAACACCCCAAAATGGGGAAGATTTATTATACATCAGCACAACAAAAGAAACGAGGGGTGGCGATATACGTTAAAGAGACAATAGATTCCAAATTAATATATTCAGATGAAGAAGGAAGAATTGTTATGGTTGAAATATATTTGCACCAAAAACAAATACTGTTAGTGGCAATTTATGCTCCAAACGATAGTCAAGAGCAATTTTATCAAAGATTACACAGGAAATTAATAGAAATGGAATATCAAAATATTTGTTTAATAGGAGATTTTAATGCGATAGTAGATGGAATAATGGATTATAAAAGTAGTAAAACAGGAAAACTTGGAAGGAGAAAATTACCTAAGGCATTTTTTGATATGGCAGAAGAAATTGGAATTCAAGATGTCTGGAGAGAAATTAATCCTCAAAATCGACAGTACACTTTTTATTCAAATAGCCATAAATCTTGGTGAAGAATTGACATGATTTGGATGACTTCTGAATTAAAGATGGATATACAGGAAATTGAGATAGAAATAGGCACATGGGCAGATCATAACCCTTTAAAAGCGACATGGAAAGGAATACAAAAAAAACCAAGATGGATTTTAAATCAATCTATACTAAAAGATAAAGAATTCGTAGATTTGGCCAAAAGAGAAATGGAATTTTTTTTTAAAGAAAACAAAGAAGAAGATACATCACTACAAAACGTATGGGATATAGCTAAAGCATATTTTAGAGGCATAGCTGCAATGTATATGGCAAAGAAAAACAAACAGAAAAGACAGCAATATTTATCATTAAAAGAAGAATTTAGAAAGTTAGAAATAGAATTACAACAAAACCCACAGGAGAAGACTTGGAAAAGAGAAATGGAAATAATAAAACATAAGCTGAATTTGCTGGACTCAGAAAAATTGGCTGAACAAATAAAAAGAGCAAAACAAAATTTTTTCGAAAATGCCAATAAGCCAGGAAGATGGCTAGCCTATAAGCTTAAAAAGCAGAAAGAGAAGAAAATAATACATAACTTAGTAGATGGGAAAGTTTGTTTACAATTTAAAAAGGAAGAAATAAAAAAGATAATTAAGAACTATTATATGGAATTGTATGGTAAAGAGGAGGCTGTAAAAGAGAGAATTGCTCAATATTTAGAAGAAAGTAAACTACCAAAGATTCCAGAGACATTTAAAACTATGTTAGAAGAAAGAATAACAATGATGGAGATATTAGAGGCTATAAAGCGACAAAAGAACGTGAAAACACCAGGTCCAGATGGGCTACCAGCGGAACTCTATAAAAATCTACAAGATATATTAAGCGAACCACTGAAAAAGGTTTGCAATGGATTACTGTTAGAGGCTAAACTTCCAAATACATGGATAGAAGCAAATATTACTATGATACCAAAAGAAGGCTCAGATTTGATGTATATTAAGAATTATAGACCGATTTCATTACTCAATGTGGATTATAAAATTTTTACTTCAATAATGGCAGAGAGACTGAAAAGATACTTAGTTGAGTTTATACATCCAGATCAAAACGGCTTTTTACCGAAGAGACAGATCAAAAATAATTTAAGGGTGATAATGGACGTATTAGAATACTATGAATTACACCCAGGAAAACAATTAGCATTAGTGTTTTTGGACGCCCAAAAAGCGTTTGATAATGTTTCTTGGCAATTTATGGTCCAACAATTACAAATAATGGATTTTGGAAAGAACTTTACAAATATGATAAAAACAATATATAGTAACCAGACAGCAAAAGTGATAGTAAATGGAGATTATACTGAGAGCTTTGAGATAAGAAAAGGCACGAGACAAGGGTGTCCACTATCTCCTTTATTATTTATCTTTACTTTGGAAGTATTAAATAGAAGGATAAGGCAAGACACAGAAATTAAAGGATTGAAAGTAAAAGATGAAACATATAAACTACAAGCATTTGCTGATGATTTAGTATTTATTTTGAAAGAACCTTTAGAGATGATTCCTAAACTATGGGGAAAGATAGAAGAATATGGAGAAGTGGCAGGATTAAAAATAAATAAAGATAAAACCAAAGTAATAGTAAAGAACCTTACAGATAAACAAAAAAGGCAAATACTAGAGAAAACAGAGGTACAAATAGTGAAAAAGTTAAATATTTAGGTATCTACCTTTCAGCTAGATGTTCGTCAATAAAAGAAGATAATTACATAAAATTATTGAAGCAAATAAAACTAGATTTAGAAAGATGGAAAAATCTCCAATTATCAATATTAGGAAGAATTGCTACAGTAAAAATGAATGTGTTGCCAAAGATTTTATTTTTATTTCAAACGATTCCGATAAAACTTGAGAGAAATTTTTTTCAAAATTTAAATTCATTGGTTTTGAATTTTATTTGGCAGGGGAAAAAAGCTAGAATTAAGATGAAAACATTACAAGATGCTAAGGAAAATGGAGGTTTTGGGCTGCCGGAATGGACATTGTACTATCAAGCATCGGTGTTAACATTTATTTATTTATTTACTTATTTATTTAATTTATATGCCGCCCCTCTCCCAAGACTCGGGGCGGCTCACAACAACACAATTAAAAAGCACAATTAATTTAAAATTTAAAAATTAATATCATTCACACAACATACAAACACATTCAACTCACAGCCGTTGATGGCGGGACACTCTTAGGGCCGAGGGGCAGAGCACAGCTCATATGCCCCAAGCCTGTTGGCATAAATGTGTCTTTAGCGTTTTCCGGAAGGCCAGGAGGGAGGAAGCAGTACGAATCTCTGAGGGAAGCTGGTTCCAGAGGGCTGGGGCAGCAACGGAGAAGGCCCTTGCCCTAGGCCCCGCCAGACGACACTGTCTAACAGACGGGACCCGCAGGAGGCCAACCCTATGCGCCCTAACCGGTCGCTGGGATTCATGAGGCAGAAGACGGTCCCGCAAGTATCCTGGTCCATTGCCATAAAGGGCTTTATAGGTCATAACCAGCACTTTGAATTGTGTTCGGAGACCAATAGGTAGCCAGTGCAGCTCGCGGAGTGCTTGAGTAATATGAGCATGTCTTGGAAGACCCAAGACAGCTCGCGCGGCCGCATTCTGGACTACTTGCAGTCTCCGGACATTCTTCAAAGGCTGCCCCATGTAGAGAGCATTACAGTAGTCGAATCTCGAGGTGACAAGGGCATGGGTGACTGTGAGGAGTGACTCCCGGTCCAAATAGGGCCGCAACTGGCACACCAGGCGAACCTGGGCAAATGCTCCCCTCGCCACAGCCGAAAGATGGTGTTCCAAACTTAGCTGTGGATCGAGGACACCCAAGTTGCGAACCCTCTCCGAGGGGGACAAAACCTCTCCCCCCAGGGTAATGGACGGACAGTTAGAATTATCCTTGGGAGGCAGAGCCCATAGCCACTCCGTCTTGTTGGGATTGAGTCTGAGCCTGTTGGCACCCATCCAGACCCCAACAGCCTCCAGGCACCGGTTCATCACTTCCACTGCTTTGCTGTAGTGACACGGGGTAGAGATATAAAGCTGGGTATCATCAGCATATTGATGATAACTTACCCCGTGTCGACGGATGATCTCACCCAATGGCTTCTTGTAGATGTTAAAAAGCAGAGGTGAGAGAACGGACCCCTGAGGGACTCCACATGGAAGAGGCCTCGGAGCCGATCTCTGACCTCCTGCAAACACCGACTGCGACCGGCCAGAGAGGTAGGAGGTGAACCACCACAGAACGGTGCCCCGCACTCCAAGCCCCTCCAACCGGCACAGAAGGATACCATGGTCGATGGTATCGAATGCCGCTGAGAGGTCAAGAAGCACCAGGATAGTGGAATAACCTCTATCCCGGGCCCGCCAGAGATCATTGGTCAGCGCGACCAAAGCAGTTTCTGTGTTGTAGCCGGACCTGAACCCAGACTGCTGAGGGCCCAGATAATCAGCTTCATTCAAGGACCGTTGGAGTTGGAGCGCCACCACCTTCTCAACAACCTTCCCTAAAAAGGGAAGGTTGGAGACTGGACGATAATTATTTAAAACTGCTGGGTCTTGTTCTGCCTCCCGTCGTATCTGCCTCTTCCCCATACGACCAGTATAAATTGGCCCTCTGATCCCTCAGAGCAAGGTTCCTCCACTTCTCTAGCCTCCGTAAATGCCGACAGGTCGGCCTTTCCATTTATCAGAGGTCCACAACCACCCATCCATTCAACCCGATTCACTCCACAGTCAATCCCCCCCACATCATCCATGAGTTCAATAAAAAGTACAATTAAACAATATTAAAACATTGGTAGTTAAAATTTACATAAAAATTTACATAAAAATTAAAAGTGTTTTGTCCAAGCCCTGTTATAATTGTGCTTGCATTTAGGAACAGTGTTCCTCCTAAACCAGTCCGGGCTCCCCTCAGAGAAAGTCCTATGTATACAGTTATCTTTGTTATAGCTGGAGCCGTGGTGCCTCCCAAATTTAATATAAAACCAGAAGAACCAGCTGCTGGAACAGAAATAGGGGCAGAAAATAATGGAAGTCCAGAAAAAGTATGAATAAAAAGCTGGAGTAAAAGCTGGAACAAATGGGGTGGCTAATCCAGCAAGTTTACTAAGACCCAAACTAAGGCCCGTAATGGAAGTAGTAGTGGAAACGGGCGTGCCAAATGTTAATCCTGCCGCAATAGTTATAGCTGTTCCTGTATTAGTCCCTCCTAAGATAGAACCTGTGGTAGGCTTTGGGCTAAAAAGTCCAGAACCAAAACCCACAGAAGGAGTAGTTGTAGTTGTAATTGTAGAAGCAGTAACTATAGCTGTTAAACCCAACGTAGCGGAAGCCAACGAGCCGGCTCCGAAGGAGAAGCCCGCCGACATAATGGCGGCAGCGACGGAAAACTTCCAAGGACTTGCCGCTTCCACCGACTCCCAGCTGGCCTACGCACGCCAACCCGACTCCCAGCTGGCTGTCCGGAGCTCAGCGGTTCTCAACGGCCCTCAGCGGCCTCGCCGGCCCTCCGCCCAACATGGGTGAAAGAGTGGATAACACTCAGAAATAAAAGGTTACTGTATTTAGAAGAACATGACTTACAATTGGGGTGGCATGCTTTTTTATGGTATGGGAAAAACAGAGTCCATAAGTATTTTCAAAATCATTTTATAAGAAATGCCTTATTAACAGTATGGGAAAAAATTAAAGCTAAAATATATCTTAAAATCCCAGGGTGGTTGTCAACGATGGAGGCATTTATACATCCGAATCTAGTGGATTTTGAGAAAGTATGGACATATAAAGATATCTTAGATATTCATGGGAAATTAAAATCTAAACAAGAATTGGAAAATTTAGGAATTAATCTATCCTGGTGGGCACATTTACAGATACAAAATAGATATGAAAAAGATGTAAAAATGTATGGATTTTATAAGGATCAAACTGTGTTTGATAAGATTTTGTTAACCTCAGATGAGAAATTGATTAAGAAAATGTATAATTTTTTGTTAATTTTAGATATGGAAAGTGAACAAGTGAAAGAAACAATGATAAGATGGGCAAAAATTTTTGGTTATAACATAGAATTAGAAAAATGGCAAATGTTATGGGAGAGAAACTATAAACTGACAATGTCAACTTCATACAAAGAAAATCTGTATAAAATGTTTTATAGATGGCACCTTCCACCAGCAAGATTAGCAAAAATGTTTAAAAATATGTCAGATAGATGTTGGAAATGTAAACATAATATAGGCACGTATTATCGTATTTGGTGGACATGTGGGAAGGCAAAGGCTTATTGGAAAAATATACATATGTGGTTAGAAAAAATATTGGATGAACAAGTGGATTTTAAACCTGAACTTTTTTTTACTAGGCATCATGTCTGAAAAGACTAATAAGCAGAAATTATATTTAACCCTACATATTACCACAGCAGCAAGAATAATTTTTGCACAATATTGGAAGAATGAAGGATTGCCATCAGAGGAAGAAATAATCAGGAAGATTTTGGAATGTGCAGAGATGGACAGATTAACTATGAGGCTGAAAGACAAAGAAGATACAGACTATTATCAAATTTGGAATTTATTTTATTCTTGGTTAGAGAAAAGAAGGAAGGATTAGGAATTGAACATGTATTAGTTTAGCAAATTTCAGACAACTTGTTGATTGGAAAAATTAACATATATTGACAAAAAAATTAATAAAAAAGATTGGAAAAAAAGAAGCTAACACGAGACATCAGTCATCAGCCAAATAGAAATTGCCAAACACTCCTTAAGAACACAAATCCCTCATTGCACAAATCCCAGAACTTCAAAGTCACAAAAGCACATAAGAATCCTTCCACTCTCCATCTCCTTCCCTCCTCCGTGCCTCACCTCCAGCCATTGCTGCCTTTTTTCATTCTTCTTGGAGGGTGACCCCTCCCCCGCTGCATTTCTTGCCTGTTTGCTGCTGCCAGCACAGGTGGCTGCCACAGAAGTTGTAGATCGGCTCATGGCCAGTCTGCTTGATCTCCTCTCCCCCACCCTCCCCCTCCCCCTCCCCCTCCTTCTTCCCCTTCATGCAGCTGACTCTGCCTCCTCCCAAGGCTGCTGCTTTTTCTCTCTCTCCCTCTCCTGCCCAAACTGCCTCCTTTTATAGGCTCTCCTGTCTCCGCCCCCTCCTCCTTTCTCATGGGGGAAGGTGAGCCAGAAGTGAGCCTGGGGCCTTTGCAGCTCCAGAGGACTCTCTCACTGCAAGACTCTCTCATGGCGGCCCTTCAGGGGGAGGCCGTAGACTGGGTGGCCGATCTACACCGCGACCATGCCTGGGAACTAGCGGATGTTGGGTTGTTTTTGGGAGCTCTGTGGGCCCGCTTTGAGGACGTGTCCAGGGTCCAGCGTGCAGAGGGGGAATTGTTGGTACTCAAACAGTGAGGCCGACCCGCGGCTATGTCCAGGAGTTCCGACAGGTGGCCGGCAAGCTGCAAATATGGCCAGAACGCTTGTTGTTCCACCAGTTCCAGATGGGTCTGGATCGAGATCTATGCCAAGCCTGTGTATACCGTGGAATCCCGAGTAGGCTGCAAGATTGGTTCCGCGTGGTGGTGGACCTTGATGCGGGCCATCAAGAATTCCGGGCCAAGGGCGACGGGCCAATAGGACCACGCAGGCCCACGGAGAGACCAAGGGGCCCGGGGCCAGAGCCAAGTTCCTCCACAGAGATGCCTCATCCATCGTTTAGGTGTTTCGGCTGCAATCAGCCAGGGCATCGCACAGCAGAATGTCCGGTTCCAGTGTCCCAAGGGAAGCCAGAATCTACCTAATATTATGTCTCTCCTTGCCTTCCAGGAGTAGCCCTGGTAGAGGGGCTGCCTGTGAAGCCCTCCGGGCTCGAAATGAACAGGTGGGGGGAGGGAAATGATGGTGTGCAGGGGGGACGGCAGCAGCCAGCACCAACAAGCCCACCTGCTTCCAGACAGCTGGAGTCGCTCAGCCGCCGAGCAGCTGATGAACCGGGTGCCTGCCTGTTGTGGTCCTGGCGGCGTCCCTCAGCCGCCGAGCAGCTGACGAGCCACTGGCTAACCGACAGGACGGGGAGGGCTGGTAGAGCAGCTGCCGAACAGCTGACGGGCCACCTGATGCAGCAGCCGGATCGGGATTTGAGGACCGCCGAACAGCTGGGGGTCAGAGGCTGACGGAGCGGCCTAAAGCCGGCTGGGGCAAGGACGCGTGAAGCAGAAAAGCATCTGTGCGTTGCAGCTGACCGTTTAAGCCTGCGCGTCCGGATGTTGGTTAGGTGGGCGGGGGTGGGGTTGATTAGCGTGTGTGTATATAAAGCACTTGGAGGTGGTTGCTCCCAGTGCGGACTTTGATAGCAGAGTATCCTTGTAACTTCAGGCCAGAGATTCCTGAAGTAAACCAACAGTCACCTGTGAACCTGACGGCTCCGTGTCTTTCTTGCCAGGGGTGAGGTGAGGATCTTTGACAGCATTATCTTTACAATACAGCTCTTGACAATTTGCAAAAGACCCGTGTTCTGATGAATATCCAGTTCTGAAAGAAGTAATATCATACATTACATATCCATTTTCTACTCATGAAAATGCTAGTTTTAATAGACTGTTTACACTCACCGTTTGGAGTTTGACAGAACAGGCAATGGCAAATCTTCAGTAACAAACTTTTCCTAACTCTCTGTCCCCTCTTCACTGGTTCAGGAATCATTTTTACATCAAATAAATTGCCACCTGTCTCCAATTTAGCATCTGTTTTATTAAGCCCTTTTGAGGGATCCATGTTATTATTAAATGGTGGCTAGGCTTTAAAGGCAGAAATTTGCAACCACCTACAGAGGCACCTTTTTTATCATACCCTGAAAACCAGGACATGCCTGGGGCAAGCCCTGTAAAATGTATTAAATCATTACCTATCACTGGGCTATCAGCATCATCATGTATTTACTGTTGAATATATATATATAATTATATACAGTATATATTTAAAAAGTTTACTTACCCATACCAGTTCCTTGGACAGGAGATAAAGAGCATCTCTTTTTTCATTTCACAGGCTGCCCGGTAAGTACTGTCGAGTCCATCCACATCTTCCCGTTGTTCCACATCATGTACATTACAACACGGTAGGCAGCATCCAAACAAAATAGATTTGAAGTAACTCATTTTTTTATCATAAATACAACAACATACTTTACTGCAATCTGTCAAAGAGGTCTTGACCTGCCCCATGATGTAGAAAGGTCAGCATCTCCTTGCTCAGAATGCTATGCTGGGGCAAGCCTGAACATGACCTGTGCATGGTTGTGATAAACAGGCATGCATGTAAGGCCCACAGCCCGACTCTGACATGTATTTATGTCATTTTACGTTTAGCCCTTAGCCCCTCAAAACCCTCCCAATAGTCTTTATTTTTTTCTTGTTAAGGGCCTGTTGAAAGAAAAAACATCAGGTCCAGTCCAAGCTGGGAGTAAACAAAATGGAGGCTAAGATGCTAGAAATATAAATGGAGGCTGGCTGCTTGGAAAGAAGGTTTAATGATGAGCAGAACCACCAGCAGCATGTGGTTCTGGGACAGCTGACAAAATGGAGTTGGGAGTGGGTGAGTTTTTCTACCTTCTTTGGGCTTTGTATTTGAAGTTCTTCCTGTTCCTGTGCAATGTACTTTGACCTGAACTTGAGTGTGCCCTTTTGGTATGCTAATGGTGGTAGGTTAATCCTATTATGTCCTAAAGATCATGTTCATGTCCTTGGAATTTTTGTTTTTCTAATTCCCCCTAGCTCCAGCCTTCTGTGGGGCTGTGGCTGAAGGCGTTTTGCTTATGAATAGGTGGCCCAGTCTTTCTGAATAGGATTATCAAATCTGCATTTCTAAAAGCTGGCCTGCTCATTTCTTCCTGGGGAAACTTGGGTTGGTTTCTGCCTCCCCTAAGATTTTTTCCTCCATTATTCCTTTGGGAAAATATAATCTTTTTTAATATTTCCCCAAAACATTTCCTTCTCTGGGGAGGGGTGCTCATTTTCAACAGGCTCTTTGGCTGCAGCTGTATTTGATAACTTACTGCAAGCTAGTGTGACAGCCCAGTCAGATTCTCCACCCTGTTAATTTATTTTCCTGCCTTTTAATGCCACACCTGAAACCTTTTGGAAAAGCAGAACACAAAAAAGGCTTTTTGCAAAATAGGATTTATTTTTTACATCTATTCAGTGTAAAACAGCTTAGAAAAAAAAGAGGAGGCAATGCACAAATTCCTTACATTACAACAGCAAGAAAGCAAGCCAGGCTTCCTTAGTTGTTTTGGTATTGCTTTCACTTCCTGGTCTGTGTAAACAAGGCAGGCCGTTTTGGGGCAGGTCCGGCTCATGCTGGCAGCTGTCCAATCAGAAACGCTTTTGAGTTTTGTATTAGGTGGCCTTACACTCGGGCCATCATTCATTTTGATTCAGCCAATAGGAAGCCCTTCTAAGGCAAAGCAACAGCACCATAGGTGGCTGCTGTCAATCACTGCCCCTGCAGATATGGGCCAATGAGAAAGCCTTCAGGTGAATAATTAAGACATCACAGTACTTCCGGGTAAAAGGGCTTGTGGGACAAGGAAGGTGGAGTGGATTGACCTCACAGTACTTCCAGTGAAAGGGATTGTGGGACAGAGAGGGTGGGGGAGAGTGATGTTACTGTCCTCCTGGGTGGGTGGGGGAATGCAAAAGTGATGTCACGAACGGGGTGGAGCTAAAACCCTGTCAAAAAATGGTATGTACTACATACTATTCCCTTCAATAATATGACAGAGACCCAAGGGTTTGGAGATTTCCTTCTGTGAGAGTTTTTCCATGCCACTCTATTGCCTGCCTGGATCCTAAAAAACTGGATGGAATTTCCAAGGGCAACAGACGTAGAACCCTGTGATGGGCTGCAGTTTAATCAGCTGAAAAGAAAGGCATCTATTGCAGTTTTCCTTGGTCTGAACCTCTTAAACAGGAAGAGTTGTCCATTTGGGAAGCTACTGCTCTCTCATCTATATTTCGGAAGTTATTGTTTCTCCCCTGTCTCAACTTTGATAATTTTAAGGTCTTGTTATCTAGCTTTGAGACTATAGTTGATAAACTGTTGAAAGAATTTGCTCGAGTTCCCAGCCAGGAAAGATGAGAGTGCCACCAAATAAAAGAAGCCAGCTGCAGGAAAAGAAGTTTGTCTTTATTGGGAAGGACAGAAGCGACTTCAGCAATTGGTTCCAGGACAGCTGAACAATTGGTTTGGTGAGTAGATGGATTTTTATACATTTCCAGAGTTTTGCAATTTCAGAGCTTGAGTTAAAGTGTCTTTTGTTATTTAATCTATTTGGTGCTCATCTAGGGTCGTGACTAGCCCCCTAGAGTAGGGTGATGCTAAACTTAAGTGTTTGTTTAATCCTGTGTCGTGGAAAAAACCAGTAGAAAAGACAAAGGACAGTAACACAAAGAACAATTCTTACTTTAAGATTCAGAGGTTTATTTTCTAATAATTTGGAACATAGCATAATAACATGGCATTACTTACATCAATAACCCATTGCAATGAGGACCAAGTGGCAATAGCAGATTCCAGTAGAACAGCTACAGACCAATGGCCCCGAACCAGACTTAAACCAACAATTTTATACTTTTCTTCTACTGACCACCCACTTATAATTCTTACTTTGCAATGACAGTTCACATCTGAAACTTCTATACATCTGCTACTTTCACTTCCTCTTTTCCCACAGGTAAAATACGTATATTCCAAATATATATAGAGAGAATTACATACTTTGCATTTTATATTGCACAGAGCTCAGCAGATTTACAAATAGCACATTCTTATTGTGAAACAGCATAAAGTTCAAGTTAAAGCTTTAAATCACTAATATGGAGCTTATTCTATGTTTATTCATTCCTATCCTATTAGATGGGAAGGGGCAATATTTCTCATTTCCCACACCTGTCAGTTTGATTTAATTTGTTTTGGCTTGCTTCTATTGTGCTATTTATTTGGAGATTGCTGCTTTCCCAGTGAATGGGGAAGTTGTGGTTTTGTGAATGAAACATTGTATCTACTTAGTTTCATTCAGGCTACATGCTTGAGGCGGTTTTTAGACACAGAAACAGAGATTGCTCTCTCGCTTATTGGTGCAGCGGTTCTCAACCTGTGGGTCGCGACCCCATTTGGGGTCGAACGACCATTTCACGGGGGTCGCCAAACATCGCAGTCTGCCATTTTTTTTTTGGTCAGCCATTTTTTTGGGTCCGCCATTTTTTTCCCCTTTGCGATGCGGGCCGTCGTGCCACGCATGCGCGATGCGGGCCCGCCATTTTTTTTTGGTCAGCCAGTTTTTTTGGTCTGCCATTTTTTTCCCTTTGCAATGCGGGCCGTCGCACCGCGCATGCGCGATGCGGGCCCACCATTTTTTCTTTTTTTTGGTCGGCCATTTTTTTTTGGGTCCGCCATTTTTTTTTTGGTCTGCCATTTTTTCCCCTTTGCGATGTGGGCCGTCGCACCGCGCATGCGCGATGCGGGCCCCCCATTTATTTATTTTTTTGGGTCGGCCATTTTTTTTGTCCACCATTTTTCCCCTTTGCGATGCGGCCCGTCACGCCACGCATGCGCGATGCGCCCGTCACACCGCGCATGCATGATGCGGGCCGGGGTCGAGCCCCGGAAAAGGTTGAGAACCGCTGTTTTAGGCTGTTGCCGGGGCTGGGAAAAAGGGGGAGGCTATTGAACATAGAATAACAGAGTTGGAAGGTACCCTGGAGGTCTTCTAGTCCAACCCCCTGCTCAAGAAGGAGACCCTATACCATTTCAGACAAGTAAGTGGCTGTCCAGTCTCTTCTTAAAAGCCTCCAGTTTACGGAGCACCCACGACTTTTGCAGGCAAGCTATGCTCACATGACTACAGAGGTTTAGGCTCTCTTTTACTATGACCATATTTTTAATAACCCCATGTGTTTTTCACATGACATTTATTAGAGTAGAATAGAGCTGGAAGGGACCTTGGAGTTCTTCTAGTCCAGCCCCCTGCTCTAGCAGGAGAACCTATACCATCTCAGACAGGTGAATGTCTAGTCTCTTCTTAAAAATCTCCAGTGATGGAGCACCCATGATTTCTGGGGGTAAGCTGTTCTACTGGTTGATTGTCCTCACTGTCAGGAGGACAGTGCTGGGGCTGAGGGAAAAAAGGGGGAGTGTCTTACCACAAAAGGTTATGGGACCTAAAGATGTGCCTTCTCTGTTGCTGCAGCTGCCCCAATTGTATTAGCCTTTCGCAAAACCATGAAGACCTGTTTTTCTCCATGGCATTGAGCCAGAGAAGCCCCATTAGAACATGGATGGGAGACTACTAGGAAATCCTAGAATTGTAGGCTAGCCTGGGAAGTCAAGACACTTTCTACCCAGAAGGCCCTTCTCAATTTTTCTTGGATGAAATCTGGAACAACCAAAATCTGGAACAACCAAAAAAGCCCCTTTAAACATTGTTTTCACAGAAGTTGCAAAGCAAAAGGACAGCGCAGGAAAGTGCTACCATAGACATAAACAAGAAAATATTGGGTTGATTGCCCTTTTATTTATAGACCATATATTCTAGTTATTTTTGAAGTGTACAGTAGCTGTCCTTCACTGGAATATTAACAATGACTACAGCTCATAGGAAAGAACGTGGAAAAATCAAAACCACAGAATCTGAGAAGCATAATTTCTCATCTCTGATATTATGCTGTTTCAAAATTTCAGTGTTGCATTTGAGTTGAGTGGGGGAAGCAATTGTTCTAAAAGTTCTTAAAGAATTACTGTAGATGAAGAAGTAAAAATATTTTGAATTCATCAGTAATACTTTATATTGTTTAAACTAAAGGGTACTGCAGTGCAGTGTAATCCATGATAAATATTATTTCTACAGGTATATTGGGGAAAAACACAATAGGGTGCCTTATGACAACATTGGCTGTAACACTGCAGACATGTTATAGACTCAGTTGTGTGGCATAGTATCTAGGACTTTGTTAGTAAAACTTAAGAAAAGACTAATGGGGCAATGAATGCTGGCTTTTATAGGCTAAACAGAGATTATGATAAAAATGAACTATATACTCATCTGAGTCAGTGTTTTGTACCTCTGGTGATTTGAATTTTTCAATTTCCTCTTCCTTTGTTTCCTAGAACATAAAATCACGTCTTTACTGTGTATCAGGGTCAGCAATGCATGCCCACAGACACTCCAAACTGGAAAAAAATTAAAATTTTACCAAAACCTCATGAGATTGTGAGTAAATTTGGGATTAGCTTGCCAAAATCTTGAGATTTACTCCATTTAAATTTTTTTTTCAGAACTTGCACCACTGCAGCGATACCAGGCACCTGAAAAAGTTGTGAATCTCTGTATTGCACTCCTTAGTGGAGGGTGGTGAGTATAAAACAGAAGCAACATATTTGTATTATGGTTATGATTAAAGATGGCATTTTCCATAGAACAGTTAAACAACACATAATGCTGGCATCCATCTAGCAGAAAGATCAGGCTAATAAAATAAAGGTTGAATATACTTAAAAACAGCAAATCACTTTTGTATGGACCGTTGACAAAGTTGTATGAACCTAAGCTGTGCTGAACTCTTTATCAGCAGAATGGAGGAACTGGGAAGGACCATCTCAGTAATAGCAATAGCACTTAGACTTATATACTGCTTCACAGTGCTTTACAGTCCTCTCTAAGCAGCTTACAGAGTCAGCATATTGCCCCCAACAATCTGGGTCCTCATTTTACCAACCTCAGAAGGATGGAAGGCTGAGTCAACCTTGAGCCAGTGAGACTCGAACTGCCAAACTGCTGGCAGCTGGGAGTCAGCAGAAGTAGTTTGCAGTACTGCATTCTAACCACTGCGTCACCATGGCTCATGATATATCTGTTCTTCATGCAGAGGATTCCAGGTTCTAATTCTGCAAGTCTAAAGGAGCAAATAACCTGATCTTGTGCATAAGTTGTATGTGCATATATTAAAAAATAAAAAAGGAAAAATATTTCTGGTGTCAGCATTTCTATGAAAAACATAGTTCCCCTCATGAACTATAACACATTTTGCAATGCAACAGTTGATATACTATTTTCTCAATTCTGATTAGCCTTAAAATGCTGTCTGTTATCCAGGCAGGTATTTTTTTAAAAAAGCAATCCAAGTAGGAGACTCATATTTTCATATTAGAGAAACTTACTTAGGAACAGCCTTCAGTGTTGTTGTCCCAAAGGTGCGTTTTCAAAAGGCAACTGGACTTTCTTGGTGTTCTGACTCAGGTTGTGTAGGCAGATGCAGGCACCAATAGTGTTTTATTGCACTGCTAAACCATGACAGATGGCCCTCCAGGGGTGTTGGTAAACCTACACTCCACTTTCCCCCCCAAAACAGCCACTCACAGTCAATGTAACATAGTCCCACCAGCTGAGTCCAATAGTCACCAGGTCGTGTCAGACCAGGAGGTCCAATTCACAGGCCCTCTTCAAGAGTTTGGATGTTCAGGTCTGTCTCTTCTCTGCCCACCATCCAGAGGCAGATGGAGGTACAGAATGAATCAACAACATTTTGGAGCAGTACCTCTGCTGTTTCATCAACAGAATGATTGGGTGGGCTTTTTAGCCTTGGCGGAGTTCACCTACAACAACTCCCAATACATGTCTACTCAGATGATGCCATTTCTGGTGAAGTATGGGATTCATCCATGGTTTTTCCCCTTGGTTGATTTGGACTCAGTGCCAGTGGTGGATGCCTTCTTGCATGAATGTTGCATAGGGTGCTGCGGGGTCGCCTGGACAAAGCCAAGGAGAATTATATGTGCTTCACTGATTGGCACTGGCAGGAAGTTTCTCCTTTGGCTGTCGGGGAGTTGGTGTGACTCTCCACTCAGCACCTGCCCACGTTGCAACCGTCTAAGAAACTGGATCACTGGTTCCTGGGCAGGTTTCCTGTGGAGGTGGTCACCATCTCTGTGGTCTTCTGGCTGACTCTGCTTGCTCATCTCCATGTGCACCCAGTGTTTCATTGGTCCTTGCTGTGCCCTGCTGCACCTACCAGCCCACACTTCCCTGCTGCCCTTCTGCCTCTGCTTGTCACTGTACGAGGCCAGCCTGAGTATGAGATTTACTTTACTTTACTTTATTTTGACTTATATGCCGCCCTTCTCCTCAGACTCAGGGCGGCTCACAGCAAATAATACAAGAACAAAATATAAATTAGTTAAAATAATAATATACAATATAAAAAACAATAAAACTATACCCACTCATACGACATACAGTCCCAATCAAAGGCCCAGGGGCAGAGCACAGCTCACAAGCCCCAAGCCTGTCTGCATAGATGTGTTTTTAAAAGTTTTCGGAAAGCTAGGAGGGAAGGAGCAGTACGAACCTCTGAGGGAAGTTGATTCCAGAGGGCTGGGGCAGCAACAGAGAAGGCCCTAGCCCTAGGTCCCGCCAAACGGCATTGTGTAACAGACGGGACCCGTAGGAGGCCAACCCTATGTTGGCCTGGGTTTTGGTCTCCTGTTTGTGTCAGAGCTGCCTTCAATACCTCACCAACTGGTATGGTTCTGAGGACTATTCCTGGGACAACTGAGAGGATGTGCATGCCCCAATTCCATCTCTGGTACCTGCAAAATCCTGAACCATGGGGATCTGGGGTGGGGGCAGACCATGCCAAGGGGTATAGTGTGATGGCATTCTTGGATGCTGGCTCAGATGAGGAGGAGGAGCTACTTCAGGGTGATCAGAGTGGGGCAATGTTGAGGAATTTGCGCCTGAGATAGCTTTGGTTGACCACATCCCTCAATGCTGGAGGGGCCTGGGACAGCATTGTCCTCAGCCCCTGAACTCTCCAAATGTTCCAGGGGAGACATGCCATCCCTGCCAGATGGTCCCAGTTCCAACTCCTCCTCCTCCTCCAAACCAGGATCCAACAGGGCCATGACATGAGAGTTCTGTCTTCCTTAATGTGTACTACACAGTCCAGGAAAGCCAGACTATTTTCCTTGACATCTAAGATGGCTACCAGGGTGGGGTTGCAGTATAGTTTGGGAACACAGCGGTGACATCAATGGCCTTTGCCCCTGCTGCTCCTCTAGCCTGGTCTTTGACCCCTTGGTGACCGAACATGAGTAAGAGACCATATTAGGACTTACTTAGTGGCAATAAGGGCAGAGAAGTGTTCTTATGTCACTGCCCTTATTGCGTCATCAGATAACCGCCCAGCCTCCCTGTTTAGGGTAACCCGCTCCCTCCTTCATCGGGAGGTGAGGGGGGACCCCTTGGAGGGAAGAGCTGAGGATTTTGTGCAATACCTGTATGACAAAATCGCTCAGATTCGGGAAGGCTTTAACTTCAACGAAGGCAGTCCAGCAGAAGTGGCTGAGGCCAGTCTTGAGACTACTATCTGGGCTGAGTTTGACTACGTGACACCTGATGACATGGACAGGTTGCTGGGAGGTCTTAGAGCAACCACATGTTTATTGGACCCGTGTCCCTCCTGGTTGGTACTGGCCTCCAGTGAGGTGACGCGATTCTGGCTCCAGGCAATTATCAACGCCTCGTTGAGTGAGGGTGTCTTCCCCGCCGCCCTGAAAGAGGCGGTGGTGCGACCCCTCCTCAAGAAGCCCGCCTTGGACCCGGCTGTTCTATCTAATTACCGTCCTGTCTCCAACCTTCGCTTTGTTGCGAAGGTTGTTGAGAGTGTGGTTGCTCGACAGTTCCCTCAGCACTTGGAGGAATCGTCGTACCTGGACCTGTTCCAGTCGGGCTTCAGGCCGGGTTACAGCACGGAAACAGCTTTGGTCGCATTGGTGGATGATCTCTGGCGGGCCCGGGACAGAGGTTGCTCCTCTATCCTGGTGCTATTGGACCTCTCAGCGGCTTTTGATACCATCGACCATGGTATCATGCTGCGCCGGCTGGCGGGCCTGGGTATAGGGGGCAACGTGTTTCGGTGGTTCTCTTCCTTCCTCTCTGGCCGGACGCAGTTTGTGTTGACAGGGGGTCAGAGGTCGACCCCGAGGCCCCTTGATTGTGGGGTACCTCAGGGGTTGGTCCTCTCGCCCTTGTTGTTCAACATTTATGTGAAGCCGCTGGGTGAGATCATCCGAGGTTTTGGGGTGGAATTCCATCAGTACGCTGATGATACTCAGCTGTACTTTTCCACCCCGAACCACCCAAATGAAGCTCTTGACGTGCTGACCCAGTGCCTGGAGGCCGTGCGGATCTGGATGGGGAAGAACGGTCTCAAGCTCAACCCCTCCAAGACCGAGTGGTTGTGGTTACCGTCGTCCCGGTACAACCAGCTGACTCCATCGCTGTCTATTGGGGGCGAGTCAGTGGCCCCCACGGGAAGGGCTCGCAACTTGGGAGTCCTCCTAGATTCACGGCTGTCCCTTGAGGACCATCTGACGGCCGTGGCCGGGAGGATGTTTTACCAGATTCATCTGGTACGCCAGTTGCGCCCCTTCCTGGATCGGGACGCGCTACGCACGGTCACCCATGCCTTCGTCACTTCCAGACTGGACTATTGTAATGCTCTCTACATGGGGCTCCCCTTGAAGTGCACGCGGAGGCTTCAACTGGCGCAGAATGCGGCCGCGCGGGTGGTAGTGGGGGCACCCTGGCGGGTACGAATGGCCCCTATCCTGCGCGAGCTGCACTGGTTGCCGGTGGCTTTCTGGGTGCGCTTCAAGGTACTGGTTACCACTTTTAAAGCGCTCCATGGCATAGGACCCAGTTATTTACAAGACCGCCTTCTGCCAGTAAATACCTCCCATCGACCAGTTCGCTCCCACAGAGAGGGCCTCCTCAGGGTGCCATCGGCTAAGCAGTGTCAGCTGGTGGCGCCCAGGGGGAGAGCCTTTTCTGTGGGGTCACCGACGATGTGGAACGAGCTCCCCCCAGAACTCCGGACATGTCATGATCTCCGCACCTTCAGAAGAGAACTGAAGACTCATCTCTTCAATCAAGCCGGCCTGGCCTAGATCTCCTCGGGTTTTAAAATTTTTAAACAAGGCTGTTTGGGTTTTAGAATTGGGTTTTTAACAGGTTTTTAGCAACAGCCTTGTATTAATATTAATTTAATTATTTTTAAATATTTATTGTTTTTATGTTTTTATTCTGTTGTGAACCGCCCCGAGTCCTACGGGAGAGGGGCGGTATAAAAATTTAATAAATAAATAAAATAAATAAATGAGGCTTGGATGCTGTCCAGGGTCAATTGGGTCCATTCTTCGACAGTGGTCCTAGGGTCATAACGCCTCCTCGACATAACATCTGCATCTCTGTTCCCCACTCATGGTCAGTACTTTAGGCTGAAGCGGAATCCAGAGAGGGCAGCCAACCAGTGATGCCCTGTGGCATCAAGCTTGGCTTGTCGGTCTTGATCTCAAAGTCGACCCCATAAGGATAGTCTTTTAGCTTGTCCACCACTGCCCATTTCAACACCAGGAACTCTAGTTTATGAGTGGGCTAGTTCATCTTGGCTGGAGTGAGGCCCTGGCTGACATAACAGGCCTTAGATGCCCATCATGCTCCTGATACAGCACCCCACCAAGACCGTCCTAGCTAGCAGAATGGGATGACTCACAGTTGCCAGGTGGGCGTGGCTGGGTAGGTGTGGATGGGTGGTAGCAGCTGGGTCGCCATGACTAGGTGGGTGTGAATGGGTGGGCATAACCGGCTCAACATGGCTGGCTCGATGTTGCTCACTCAGTGCAGCTGATTCGGTATGGCCAGGTGGGCATGAATGGGTAGGCATGGCCAGGTAGGTGCAGCTGGCTTGGCCCTGCTGATTCGGGATGGCCGGGTCGGCACAGAACAAGTCGCACTGGTTAACTCAATGTGGGGACAACTCAGTGCCACACAAGCTCCTCGCCTTCCCTTTCGGTAGCCAAGCATGTGCGCGCGCACACACACACACACACACACACACACACACACACACACCGCATTCCAAGTTTGGGTTGGGAACTTTTATCCACAGAGGAAAGACAGGTCCTTCTCCCCAAACCCAGGCATCATTGCCAGCTTGCCAGCTCAGATGTGAATAAAAGTCTCCAAGCTTGGAATGGTGTGTGTATCTGTGTGCATGTGTCTGTGTGCACGCACGTAGCATGCCAAAGGAGATGTTCTTCTCCCAATCCCAGACATCCAAATATTGACATTTCCCTGTCCAGTGCCCCCTCCCAGCAAAACAGGAGGTGGAGGGTGACACTACTGCACGTGGAAGTGCAGAGGAGAGTGTTTGTGGGAAGCAGTTTCCTCCAGGTCCAACTTCTGCCTTGACAAATCTCTGGAGAGGAGGGGGAGGCAGGGGAGCTGTGTGGGGAAGGCTGCCTCCCTCATGCAGTACCAAGGAGTGCTGCCCCCCTGCCTCCACTTCTTGCTCTCCAGAGATCTGTCAAGGCAGAAGTTGGACTCAGAGGAAACTGCTTCCTGCAAACGTTCTGCTCCATACTTCCACATGCAGTAGTGTCGCCTGTATCCCCACAGAATAAAACCTTTTTCTTCTATGGAATATCTATCAAATAAAGTTCTCTTTTTCTCAAAGAATTCTCTACCTTGTTAATATCCATGAAGAAAAAGTCCCAAACTTGTCCTCTTAAGAGTTCTTCAAAATCTTCATGAATGGTCTAGATGAGGCGATAGAATAGAATAGGTGGTACCTGGCTCAACAGTAGCTACTGTGGGAGAGATTTAGGTGCCTTTGTAGACCACTACTGAGCCAACATTGTGCTGTAGCTGCTAAAAATAGAATGCAATCCTAGGTTGCATCAAGAGAGGGATAGTATCAAGATCACAAGAAGTGATAGTACCACTTTATACTGCATGTCATGGTTCCGACAGAGACGAATAAAGCAGAAATCTGAGGCTTGAAAATTCCTCAAAGAAAATGTTACAAAATATCAGCACAGTCAAAAGTGAAACCAAGTCTGAATATACAAGTAACAATTGCCCAATACAAAGTTAAATGTCCCACCCACAAAACTATGCAAACAACTACGCTAGTCCACTGCTTAATTGTCCTCAATGTTAGGAAATTTCTCCTTAATTCCAGGTTGCTTCTCTCCTTGAATGGTTTCCATCCATTGTTTCTTGTCCTGCCCTCTGGTGCTTTGGGGGAAAAAATTGACCCCCTCCTCTTTGCGGCAGCCTCTCAAATACTGGAATACTGCTATCATGTCACCCCTAGTCCTTCTTTTCTCTAGACTAGCCAAACCCAAATCCTGCTACCATTCTTCATATGTTTTAGTCTCCAGGCTTTCAACCATTTTAGTTGCTCTTCTCTGCACTTTTTCCAAGGTCTCAACATCTTTTTTGTAGTATGGTGACCAAAACTGGTTGCAGTATTCCAGGTGTGGTCTCACTAGGGCAGCGGTTCTCAACCTTGGGGTCGCGACCCCATTTGGGGTCGCACGACGATTTTGCGGGGGTCGCCGGACACCGCGGGCCGCCATTTTGTTTTTTTATTTTTATTTTTTTTATTATTTTTTATTTTTTTGGCGCGCGCGCCGCGCATGCGCAGATCCACCCGTCGCGCCGGAAAAAAAAAATAAAAAAAATAAAAAAATTTTAAAAAAAAATAAAAAAAATCAAAAAACAAAAAACAAAATGGCGGCCACGACGGGCGGATCCACGCATGTGCGACGCATGCGACGGGCCGATCCGTGCATGCGCAGATCCGCCCGTCATGCCGAAAAAAAATTTAAAAAATTAAAAAAAATTAAAAAAACAAACAAACAAAATGGCGGCTGCGACGGGCAGTTCCACGCATGCGCGGCGTGCGCGACGGGCCGATCCGTGCATGCACAGATCCGCCCGTCGCGGCCGCCATTTTGTTTTGTTTTTAATTTTTTTAATTTTTTTTAATTTTTTAAAAATTTTTTAAAAAAATTTTTTTTTGCGCGCACGCACACCCGGGTCGGGGTCGCGGCGCGCATGGGCGGGGCAAGTGGGGTCTCAACCTGAGAAAGGTTGAGAACCACTGCACTAGGGTTTTATAAAGCGGTACTAATACTTTGTGTGATCTTGATTCTATGCCTCTGTTTATACAACCAAGGGTTGTATTAGCTTTTTTTGGTTGCTGCTGCACCCTGCTGGCTCATGTTTAAGTGATCATCCACTAGGACTCCAAGGTCCCTCTCACAGTTACTGTTTTTGAGCCAGGTTTCGCCTAATCTGTTACTTGTATCTTTAGATTTTCCTGTCTAAGTGTAAAACCTTGCTTTTCTCCACATTAAATTTCATGTTGTCAGATAGGGCCCATTGTTCAAGTCTGTCAAGATCTTTTTGGATCCTGAGCTTGTCTTCTGGGATGTTGGCTATTCTTGCCAGCTTAGTGTCATCTGCAAATTTGATGAGTTCCCCTTCTATTCCCTCATCTAAGTCATTTATGAAGATATTTAAGAGTACTGGGCCTAAGACAGAACCTTGTGGTACTCCATTGCTTACTTCCCTCCATGTAGATGTAATACCATTAAGGACTACTTGTTGAGTATGGTTTGTCAGCCAGTTAAAAATCCATCTGGTGGTGATGCTGTCTATTCCACATTTTTCTCATTTACCAAGAAGTAGTTTATGGTCTTTGTCAAATGCCTTGCTGAAGTCTAAGTATACTATGTTCACAGCATTTTGCTGGTCTACTAATTTAGTCATTTTGTCAAAGAATGAAAAAAGATTGGTTTGGCATGATGTGTTTTTAACAAACCCATGCTGGCTTCTAGTTATAACTTTATTTTTTTCTAGATGTTCGCAGATCTGTTTTTTGATTATCTTTTCCAGTATCTTCCCAGGTATTAATGTTAGGCTGATTGGTCTGTAGTTTCCTGTGTCTGTTTTTTTCCTTTTTTGAAAATGGGAACCACATCAGCTCTTTTCCAGTCCTCAGGTAGTTCCCCAGTGCTCCAAGATTTTCGAAAGATATGGTGCAATGGTTCTGAGATCACATCTGCCAGCTCCTTCAGAACTTTGGGAAGAAATCCATCAGGTCCCGGTGATTTATATTCATCAAGATCAGACAGCTGTTCTCTTACCGTTTTCTTGCTTATTTTAATTTTTATTACTAGTCTGTCTTTTACAGTTATGTTTTTCGTAGGTTGCGCTCTAGTTTCTTTTTGTGTGAAGACCGATTGAAAGAATGAGTTAAGCAGCTCTGCTTTCTCTCTACTGCCTGTTACTTCCTTGCCATCTTCTCTCTTTAGTGGACCGACTTTATTTGACTTTTTTCTTGTTATTTATATGTTAAAGAAACTTTTTTTATTATCTTTAACTTTTGTTGCAAGTCTTTTTCATTCTGAGACTTTGCTTTACTGACTTCATTTTTGCACTTTCGGGCTATCTGCTGATA
The DNA here is from genome assembly GCA_034064705.1 of Bothrops alternatus. NCBI lineage: Eukaryota > Metazoa > Chordata > Lepidosauria > Squamata > Viperidae > Bothrops > Bothrops alternatus. The sequence goes on along the minus strand of JARGCV010000014.1, from coordinate 2,770,687 downwards.
CTCTGCCTTAGTTATGTGTCCCTCTTTCCATGTTTTGTACTTGTTCTTTTTGTCTTTCAGTTTATCAGAGAGATCTTTGTGCGACCATGCTGGTTTCTTCTTAGATTTCTTGTTTTTCTTTTTCAGTGGTATTGTGCTGGACTGGGCTTTTATGATCATATTTTTCAGAGTTTTCCACACTTCTTGAGTTGTTTTCCCCTTTAGGATTTTCATCCATGGAATCTTTCTGTCATGGTTCCTACAGACAGAAATGAATAAAGCAGAACTCTGAGGCTTGAGAGTTCCTCAAAGAACATGTTTATTAGTTACAAAGTATCGGCACGGTCAAAAGTGAAACCAAGTCTGAATACACAAGTAACAATTGACCAATGCAAAGTTAAATGTCCCACCCATGAAACTATGCAAACAACTACATTCCCCAGTATGATTATTTGGCGGGCTTTTTATGCAACGCCCAGTCCCTAGTCTTGGGAGCAGTAGATGACTTTGGTTCCCATGGGACAGAAGATTATTTTGAGTAACAAAACACGTGGGCAACCCCCCCTCTGTTCTATGTGGCTCATTGCAGAGTTGACAGTTGGCCCCTCTCAAAAAGAAAGAGTCTCCTGTATGGGAAACAAAAAGCATGTTAAGTATTTCCTCGAGGCTTGTGAGGATATTTATCGTAAAACTTTTTTATTAACCTGTCTGTTTTCACATGGGTACATTTCACCCACGTAGCTTCTGACAGGGGATAGCCTTTCCACTGAACGAGGTATTGTAACTTCCCCTTGTACAACCTAGAATCAAGAATTCGTTTTATTTCATAATGTGTCTCCCCCTCTACCACTACCGGACCCAGTGGCTTCTTTGGAATAGGTCTTAAAGAGGATTCAGACACAGGTTTCAACAGACTACAGTGAAACACAGGGTGGACTTTTCCCAATAGTCATGGAAGTTTCAATTCCACTGTAACAGGGTTTATGATTTTTGTGATGGGAAAAAGACCAAGGAACTTTGGCCCCAATTTTCTGCTGGGTAACTTTAACCTTAAATATTTTGTTGAAAGATAAACCAATTGCCCAACATAAAATGGTTTTTGAGGGGAGCATCATTTATCTGCCTGCGCCTTGTAAACCTTGGTAGCCTTGGTCAATGCTTTCTTCACATTTACCCAACCCCCCTGGAAAACGACACCCATTGATCCAAAGACTGGGAACTAGGAGGCTCCTGGGGGTACTCAGGCACAGGCACAAAATCTCGACCCGTTACTATTTTAAATGGGGTGAGTCCAGTGCTACTGTGCACAGTATTGTTGTAGGCTACCTCCGCGAAAGGAAGGAGGTCAGCCCAATTAGTCTGCTGGTAATTTACATAGCATCTGAGGTACTGTTCTGCCATTGCATTAGCTTTTTCAGCCACTCCATTTGTACTTGGATGAAAAGCCGATGAAAGTACCTGAGTCGACCCAATCAGTTTAACGAACTTCCTCCAGAACTTTGCAGTAAAATGGACCCCCCTGTCAGAAATAATCCATTTCGGGGCTCCGTGGAGCGGATATATGTGTTTCAAAAACATCTTGGTTAGCTTCTGGGAAGAGGGAAGTCCTGAGCAAGCGATGAAGTGTGCTTGTTTGGAAAATAGATCTATTACAGTCCATATTACAGAGTTTCCCTTACTCTCAGGCATCTCCACTATAAAATCCATGGCTATTACTTACGGGACCGTCTGCTGCCCCATGAATCCCAGTGGCTGGTTAGGGCCCACAGAGTCGGCCTTCTCCAGGTCCCATCAGCCAGACAGTGTCGCCTGGCGGGGCCTAGGGGAAGAGCCTTCTCTGTTGCGGCCCCGGCCCTCTGGAACCAACTTCCCCCAGAGATCCGTGTCGCCCCCACCCTCTCCGCCTTTCGTAAACTGCTTAAAACACACCTCTGCCGGCAGGCCTGGGACAGTTAACATCTTGCCCCTAGCCAGTGTATGTTTGTGTGTATGTTTGTTGAATGATTGGTTTTCTCTTAACTTAGGGGTTTTTATATATGTATTTTAACTTGTGATTTCTATTTATGTTGTGAGCCGCCCTGAGTTCTCCGGAATAGGGTGGCATAGAAGTCAAATCAAATAAATAAACAAATAAATATTTCCTCCCAAGGATGGGAAGGATCAGCATCTTGTTGCAGCAATCCTGGGGGTTTTCCAGGACATCTCTTCATGGCAGCACAGGTGGCACAGCTCCTCACATAGCTCTCAATGTCTTTTTTCATCCCTGGCCACCAGGATTGCCTCCGCACCAGATGCAATGTTTTCAAAAATCCAAAGTGACCCGCCTGCTTTGCGTCATGACTCCGCTGAAGTGCTTGGAGTCTGAGGCCATATGGGAGGTATAATTTAGAGCCCTTCCAGGCTAGTCCCCCCCCTTAGGGATAAAATAGATTTGTGGTTGTACGGTTTTCCACTTAGCCTCACAATTGCCCCAGCGTTACTCAGGAATTTAAAAGAGCCAAAGAAACTCCTGAGCTGAGGTTTCAACAAAAATGACAACTTTATTTTGATCAGAACAGAGAGGGGCTGCCTGATTCTTCTTCATGGCTGGTAGAGGAATGAAGGCAACAACCAGAAAAGATGTCTTCCACCTTTTATACCTTTCCAGAACAAAAAGATCAGGTCTTGGTACCAGGCATAAGATGGCACAAAAAAATAATTCTTAGATGATGACTCATACACATCAACCCAGGCTCCATCCGTAACTCCTTTTCCCCCTCCCCTTACTGTGCTCTTTTCATATAAGCAATCACCTGTACCTAAAGCATGAAGCCCTTACTTTTCCAATATATATATAAAGCATCTGATCAGGAATTAACTACAAAATAATGATTAGAAAATAACAAAACAATGATTACATGATAATACTATAAGTATCAATATAAACTGGTTATTATATATAAAATAAATGCTAATGTTGAACTTAAACATACCAAAATCATAAGCACAATAAAATCCCTTCACTCCTCCCTTTTTAATATAAAAGCCAAATAGGCACTAAGAACCCTGGAAAAGGGGGGTATAATCAGAAGGTAAAGGTCTTAAAACCATAGCTTTAGCAGGTTGATCATTAAAAACAGGAGTAGCAGCAAAAGTCAATCCAGATATAGTGGATCAAACAATTCTTTGAACAAGCGGAATAAGGCATGGTAAGCACAACAATCCTCCCAAGGCCAATTCCACAATAAACAGGATTCTTTTCCAATTATCAAACATACCCAAAAACCATCCTCCAACATCCAGTGCACCTGTCCATATTTGGACAGGGACATGAGCCAACTTGCGCATTCTGTCTGTGATTTCTTCAATGACCTTGCCACTGTCATCAATATGGAGACAACAATTGCTAAGGTTGAATTTTCCACAGACCCCACCTTCCCTAGCCAATAGGTAATCCAGAGCTAATCTATTCTGGTATACAGCAGTTCTGAGTTTAGTATCAGTTCTTGCCAATGCCAAAAGGGCAGAGCTGGTTTCATTTGTGATGATTTCCAAAACGGCTTGCAGTCTAATTATCCTGTTAAGCATATAAATAGGCGTCCGGTATCCCCACATTCCATCTGATGCCCACATCGCAGGACCATATACCTGGATTATCCACTCTGGTGGCCATTCATCATTTTTCCAATTTCCTATCGGAATCTTTGAGACATCCCTTGTCTTTCTATCTACAGGATCTCCAACATCAACATACACAGGAACACCCAATCGCCTTGAGAGATGGGCAAAAGGAAAAAAATAGGCTTCACATGGCCCAAGACACATGCTCCAGCCCAGGCTTTGGGAAGTTCAGCATAGGCAGAATTTCCACAAATCCAATAAAGATTACCAGGAGTGGGCCAAGGAATAAAAGCATTTTGTTTGTTGGACCATAAATGTTTCAACGGGCCGTCCGGGAATGAGGTGGATGGTTCAGTCTCATTTCCCTGCCAAGTACAGTTGGTTGAAGTACTATTGCAGAACCAACCTCCCTCACAGAGAGTTTCATCAACAAATTCCCTATATGCAATGTTGGACTGTGGTCTAATAATGCAATTCTGGGCCACAATGACGGAATGGAGGGCCCATTTGGTTGGACAGTCCTTATCTTTCCAAGTCAAATTGAAATGAGAAGTAATGTTGTCCAATTGAATCTCTTGAGCTTCCCATGGCCATTGTTCTCCCATGTTAGTGCCTCCACAAACAAAGCAGTTTTTAACCTCTAGTGAAGAAGCAACCCGCTCAGCTAAATCAATAAACAAATTTTTGGTAACCTGGGGTATTTCAATTGGAGTAGTAAATTCATGCCAAAATTCAGTATGTACTTGAAATTGTTCAGGTTTACTATGACGCAAAGTGGTCTGAATAATTATCTGTCCATGAGGGTCTTTACCTGTCCCATCAATGCCTATACCATAAGACTTTGTGTGAGGGGATGCGTTTGAAAAATGGAAACATATAGGGGTGCAGGAACCAGAGTGACAGGAGGTAGAGGCTTCTCCTTCGGTCATGGTAAACCAAGAGGCTCCACCCTTGCCCGGACCCTCACTCAGAGAATTAAAGGCAGTGTACCAATAAACATGTCCCGAAGGGGGAGCACCATATCCAGAAGACTTGGAAACCAGTTTCTGGTATAGGTATTTTCTTTGTACCAGATAACTTCTTTCCCATGAAAGATCTCCACACAGGACTCCAAGGGTCCGGGACAGACCCTGGCCTTGCCGTATGTACGATGAATGAAGGTGCCAGTCAATGTGCAAAAGTTTGCACACCCCCTGAACCACTTGAGAGACAAAATGGCGGCCATTGTCAGACTCAATGGATTTAGGAAGTCTAAACCGTGGGATGATTTGGTCAACAATAGTCTGGGATACTTCACAAGCCCTTTGGGTGGTAGTAGGTATAGCTTCTGGCCATCTGGTGAACATGTCCACAAAAACTAAAAGATTCCTCTTGGCCCCATTCCGTGGCATTTCTGTAAAATCTACTTGCCATGCTTCTCCAGGATATTTTAGCAACACGAAGGGCCCCCTTAGGTAGAGGTTTCCCTCCTGTAGGGTTATTTCGTTGACAAATCTCACATTGGGAAGAAGCTTGCTGAGCCAGAGCTCGCAGGTTGTGATTGCAATACCTCTATTTTAGCCAAAAATGAAGCTTCTTTGGGGAGCCATGAAAAGCATCATGAGTTCACTGTACAATTTTCCACACAAGGGCAGTAGGGAGCTGGATTTTATCCTCAACTGCCCACCATCCATTAACCCATTTCCCTCCATCTCTCAGTTGATCTCTCTGGTCATATATGGGAGGGAAAGTGTCACAATCCTCTACTGGTACCAGGGGACAAGTCTTGGCAGTGGTTACAACTGGCTGATAGGCTGCCTGCCGAGCCCAATAGTCCGCAGCTTGGTTTCCTTTAGTTACAAAGCCCTCATCCACTTGATGTCCTTTGCAGTGGATAATAGCAAGGTCCTTTGGCAGTTGGATTGCAACCATGAGCTCCTCCAAAAGAGCCTTCATTTTTATGGACTTTCCATCAGCGCCTGTATAGTCCCTCTCCTTCCATAAAGCAGCATGAGTGTGCGCGGCCAAAAAGGCATATCGGCTGTCAGTATAAATGTTCACTCTCTTGCCCTGGCCCAACACACAAGCAGCGATCAAAGCTTTTAATTCAGCAGCTTGAGCTGAAAATGAGGCAGGAATGGCAGCAAGAGCAACAGGTCACTCATCAGTGACTATAGCATAACCAGAGTATTGGACCCCATCTTCCACAAAAGAGGAGCCATCAGTCCAATATGACACTTCTGGGTTTCCAAGGGGTTCCATTCTTAAATCAGCTCTAGCACCTGTGATTGATTGTAAAACTTCTAAGCAATCATGGGGTTCTGCATTTTCTTCTGGAACAGGCAACAATGTAGCTGGGTTGAGGGTGTCACATCGGCAAAGTTGAACATTTTCCTGTTCTATGATCTGGCTCACATACCTTCCAACTCGGGCAGAGGTGGTCCACGGTGGCAATTTTTGCTCCAATAATACTTGAACCGCATGGGGGGTGTAAACCTTCAGAGGAGCTCCCAATATGATTTTCTGACTTTCAGTAACCAGCTCAGCCACAGCCGCAATTGCTCTGAGACAAGCAGGCCATCCTTTCACTACAGCATCCATGGTTTTAGACAGGTAGCCCACAGGTAACTTCTCAGGGCCCACTTGTTGTATTAGGACCCCCAGGGCACATCCACCCTGTTCTTTGTAATACAGTTGAAAATCTGGCAACACCAAACTATTAGACTTAATTAAGGCGTCCTTCAATTGTCGCCATGCCTGGGTATGTTCATGAGTCCATTCCCATGCCACATCTTGTTGTGTTAGGGCATAAAGTAGTTTAGCAATCAGGGAATACATCGGGATCCACAGTCTTGCATAGCCTGTGATGCCTAAAAAAGTTCTAAGTTGTTTAACATTGGTGGGTAAAGGCAGGGCAGAGATGGCTTGAATTCTACTGGCATGAATGCAACGGTGTCCTTCTTTTAAAACATATCCCAAATATTGAACCTGGGGATCTTTTGCTTAGAGACCTTATATCCTCGTTCAGCCAAAAAGTTCAACAAATCAACTGACCCTTGTAGTAAAAGGTCCTTATTTGCTGCAGCAAGCAATAAATCATCCACATACTGTAACAACGTATACCAAGGGGCAGAAAAGGCCTCCAAATCTTGAGCCGAAGCAGAAGCAAAAACAGTAGGACTGTTCTTGTAGCCCTGGGGGAGCCTTGTCCATATCAATTGTCCCTTTACTCCCATCTCTGGGTGGATCCTCCCACTCAAATGCAAAGTAGTCTTGACACTCAGGGGCCAAAGGAATACAGAAGAAAGCATTGTTTAAGTCAATTACTGTATACCATCGTTGTTTTTGGCTGAGAGTGGTGAGTAAAGTATAAGGATTTGCCACCACAGGATTCAAGGCTTGGATTTGAGAATTGGCTTCTCTCAAGTCATGAACCATTCTCCAGGACCCATCAGGCTTGGGAACTGGGAAGATTGGAGTGGACCAGGGAGACTGGGTGGCTCGTAAAATTCCATTCTTTAAAAAGGCTTGGATGAACCCCTGGATGCCAATTTGGGCCTCCCTTTTTATTGCATACTGCCGTAAGGAAACAGGTTGGCCCCCTGGGTATAGATGGGCTCGGTGAGGGACAGCATAATGAGCAAATCCTGGGATTCCATGAGACCAAACTTCAGGGGAAATGGAATCTGGAAAAGAAACAGGAGGTGCACTAGCATCCAGATAACAAATATAAGCTTGCAAAGCTGGAAAATCCAAAGAAATACTCTGGGGTTGACAAGTGATTGTTGCTCCCAATTTCCCCAGCAAATCTCTGCCCAGCAAATTAATAGGGCACTGGGGTAAAACCAGAAATGAGTGTTGAACTTTGGGCCCTTGGCTTGGAGTCACACACAAAGGGGTGGTGCAGGGAGCCATTTCAGTTTGCCCACTGACACCAACAATAGGAGTAGTCTGAGAACTCAAACAGTCTTTAGGGGCATGCTGCAAGACACTGTAAGTTGCCCCAGTATCTACAAGAAAAACTTCTTTCCTTCCTCCTATCTGCAACTTCAAGAGAGGTTCAGGGGAGGAAACAAGACCTCTGGAGCCACATCAGTATTGGGAGGGATAGCCGTCATTAGCATACATCTGCATTTTAGGATTGAACAGTTCAGGCTGTGGTGACAGCCGGGATGGGGGAGGTCCCCTGCTATTGGATGGAAATCCTCCCCTTCCCCTCCAGGGCACTTGGCTTCGTCCCCATCCACGGCCCCGATTCTTTGGACATACACTTTTCCAGTGGCCTCGTTCTTTGCAAAGGGCACACTGGTCTCGCCCGAGGGTAGCCTGACGAGGCTGAAGAGCAACAGCCAAAAGTTGGGCATGCTTCCTCATGTTGTTTTCCTCCTTCCCCTCTGCAGCCTCCTCCCTCTGGGCACAAACTCCGAAAGCAGTTTGTATTAAGATTTCAAAAGTTTGAGCACTGGGTGAAGCAAGTTTTTGCAATTTGCGCCGAATATCGGGGGTGCTTTGTGCAACAAAAGCCATTTTCAAAAGTGGTTCACTGGCCGGGCTATCAGGATCAATGTCTGTATAACAACGAAATCCATCTTTTAATCGGTTGATAAAATCAGTAGGACTCTCTTGTGCTGTCTGGAAAATCTCATTCACCCTATAGTAATTAACAGTCTTGGGGACCCCAGTTCTAATGCCATGGAGAATGGCTTTGTGAAAATTCAGTAAGGCACCATATCCCCCATCAGTGTTAACATCACATTCAAAACTTGGAACAAAAACAACTTCAGGTGCTGGCCACTGTTCAATGTCTCTTTGTCCATCATTGGTGGCTTCCTTCCATCCCTTAGCATATTCCTCCAAGGCTTTTTTCAAAATCTGGCATTTGTCCTCAGCCCCCAATAATCCAGATAACAAAGTGTCTATATCAGGGACCGTTGGCTTGTGGGTGGCAAAAATCCTCTGAAATAAATCAACGTACTGCTGGGGGGATTCTCTAAATGGTGGCAAGTTAGCTTTCCAGTTAAAAAGGTCACTGGTGGTAAATGGGGTGTGAACCAGGACCATTTTCCTATTTGCTGCTGGCACCTGTCACGGCGGGCATATTTTCTTCTCCAAGTGGTTTTATTTACCATAAATTTTGCCCTGTCTCGTGTGAGAAGGGCTTTGAATCCATGCAGCAGAGGACGATCCCTCATCAGGAGCTTCGTCTTCAGAGACGGAGATAAGGGGGGCTGTGGGGGAAGCAGCAGCTGAACTCAAGGACGGAGAAGAGACAGAGGGGGCTATGGGGGAAGAAGCAGCTGAGCTCAGGGGTGGAGCTTCAGATGCAGCAGGAGCAGTCGGGATCACATAAGGTGGTGGGTAATCTTCAGGTTCAGGACAAGTTTGAATGGCTTTCTTTTGAAACTTATTTATTTCTGGGCGGACTGGACAGACCAAATTCAAAACCTCTGGAGGGACTAACAGGCCACATTGTTTTAAAATGTCCTGTCGGATGCTCAAATTAAAGAAAAAGCCTGCATATAATTCTTCATCTGTCCGCCCTTGTATAGCAAGAACATCTGTAAGCTTATTAATAATATCCAAGTCCACAGAGCCTTCTCTTGGCCAAGGTTGTTGCCCAGGGCCCATAAAATAAGTTGGCCACACATCAACACAAAGCACCACCAGACGTTGTCTGACAGGGTTAAACTTAACAGCCACTTGAGGTTTGAAAACATCCCAATTTTTCAAAACACATTGCAGAGGAGTACATTTTGATTTAATTTGTTTCTTTAAATTACTCTGACGATTCCCCATATTTTTTTTTCTTACTTCAAGATAGTTTCTCAGCTTCCTCCTTTTCACTTAATTAATTTGTAATGTTGTAATTAATTTTTCCTTTGGAGTACTAGTCATGGAGATCAGCCCCCTATCTTATTCCAAAATTACCAAAACCTCTGCAAAAAATATTACATACCAATTCAATTACTTTTCTTAAATCACTCTATCCTGTATTAGAAGACAGTTGCTTGGCTTCCTCTTTTCTTACATTTATTCATTTATTTTTATGCTTATCGATAGAGAACTAGTCAGAGAGATCAACCTCCTGCCTTATTTCAGGATTTCCAAAGCTTTTTTATTTCTTTTACTCACCAAGGTGCCTGTTGCAATTTCTCCCGTCAGTGGAGAAGCATGAAACCTCGTTGAATTCGGGCGTTCAGGTTCCTCAGACACGGATACCACCACCGATGATGAAGCACAGAATCTTCCAGGTCAAACACCTAGGAGCGCTCTAAGACTCACAATTCAGTTGTCATTGGTTTCGTCCTGCTGAGAATTGAAGGCTCGCTGGGACCTTAACAGGGGTCTCCAGATGTGGGGGGAGAGCCATTGAAGCTTCCACCACGTTAGGCGCCAAGTTGTAAGGTTTTCCACTTAGCCTCACAATTGCCCCAGCATTACTCAGGAATTTAAAAGAGCCAAAGAAACTCCTGAGCTGAGGTTTCAACAAAAATGACAACTTTATTTTGATCAAAACAGAGAGGGGCTGCCTGATTCCTCTTTGTGGCTGGTAGAGGAATGAAGGCAACAACCAGAAAAGATGTGTTCCACCTTTTATACCTTTCCAGAACAAAAAGATCAGGTCTTGGTACCAGGCATAAGATGGCACAAAAAAATAATTCTTAGATGATGACTCATACACATCAACCCAGGCTCCATCCGTAACTCCTTTTCCCCCTCCCCCTACTGTGCTCTTTTCATATAAGCAATCACCTGTACCTAAAGCATGAAGCCCTTACTTTTCCAATATATATATAAAGCATCTGATCAGGAGTTAACTACAAAATAATGATTACAAAATAACAAAACAATGATTACATGATAACACTATAAGTATCAATATAAACTGGTTACTATATATAAAATAAATGCTAATGTCAAACTTAAACATACTAAAATCATAAGCACAATAAAATCCCTTCATTGTCTTTGAACCAGGTGTCAGTCTCTAATTTCTCCTTTATTTCCTTTAGTAAACGATCGTCAGGACCAGCAGGTGGTCTCTGTGTTTGCGATGTGGTTGTTGTTTGAGAAGCGGATTGTGGCAGAGGAAGTACTGAGCCCACTGAACTTGTTTTGGGGATAACTTGTGGGGGGTTTTCAGAGCCTCCAAATTCAAAAGGTATTTCCTCCCCCTTCCAAGAAATGATGCCATGTTAGCAATGCCCACCGAACTGCAAAAGCCTCTTTCTCCCAAACAGCCCACCTCCTCTTGGTGTCAGTTATTTTTCAGGAAGTGTAAGCGCAGGGTTGTAATTCCCCATTGTGTTTTTTTTTGGTAAGAGAACAGCACCCACGGCCACATCAATCACATCAGCTTGAATGATGAATTGCTGTTCAGGGTCAGAGTGCTTAAGAACTGGTTCATCTGCAAAGAGTCTTTTTAGTTTCTCGAACACAGTTTGGTATTCTAACGACCACTGCAATGGCTGACAAGGTTGCGGCTCCCCCCTTTCCCGTTTTGAGTAAGTAAATGATTGGCATGGCTATCTTTGCGAAAGAGGGAATAAATTGATGGTAAAAGTTGGTAAAACCCAGAAAGCTTTGAAGCTGCGTATGGGTGCATGGGGGTTGCCATTCTAGTACCACTTTTACTTTGGCGGGGTCCATCTCTATCCCCTCATTTGAAATCTGATACCCCAGATAATCAAGATGTGTCTGGTGAAATTCACACTTTGACAGCTTTGCATACAGTTTGGCTTTTAACAGCCGCTTTAGCACCTCATGGACTAATTTGATTTGCTCTTCCATGGTTTCGGTGTAAATAAGGATGTCATCAAGATAAGGAGGATTAAGGAGGATGTCCCCCTTCTTAATCGGATCCGGTAATAAAGCTCTCTTAAATCCAGTTTGGTAAAGATTTTTCCTTTAGCCAGGTGGGCTAACATGTCCTTCATCAGGGGAAGGGGGTACATATTTTCTATACTGACAGTGTTTAACCCTTTAAAATCCACACATAATCTAAGTGACCCATCTTTCTTTTTCTTGAATAGCACGGGAGCAGCCACGCGTGATTTGGCTGGCTGAATGAAACCCCGAGTTAAGTTCTTATTAATGTACTCTCTCAGTTCTTTCATCTCTCTGGGCATCATAGAGTACATGTTTAGTTTTGAGAGCTTGGCGCCAGGCAGAATTTCAATGACACCCTCTGGAACCAACTGCCCCCTGAAGTCCGCGTTTCCCCCACTCTCCCGGCCTTCCGGAAGAATATAAAAACTTATCTATGCCGGCAGGCCTGGGGATGACTGTGATTGTGTGTGAATGATGAATGTGTTTGGGGGTCTTTTTAAATGCTTTTTAGATTTGGTTTTAGATTTTGGAAATGCTGAGATGTTGTTTTTGTTTATGTTGTTAGCCGCTCCGAGTCCTTGGAGAGGAGCGGCATAAAAATTTAATTAAAATAAATAAATAAATAGCCTGGTGTGGGGGGAGGTTGTCACATTCCTTCTCACTAAACGCTTCTGCCAAATAATGGTACTCAGTTGGGACAAGTTGAATCCCCAGCAGCTTTTTGGCTACAGTCTTTAGGGTTTCACAGGGCTCCCCTTGATGGCAAGTGCCTTTATATTATTGTCAGTGGCAGGTGGGACGGGTCCTGTCCCCAGTCTTAACTTCTGCATTCCCTCCTCCCACCAGATGTTAGGACACCATTTTTCAAGCCACGCTAGTCCCAAAATTACTGCTTCAGTCATCTTCGGAACCACCACAAAACGGTTGATTTCCCAATGCCAACCCATTTCCAAATGCACAGGTTCTGTTAGGTGTGTGGCAGGGGTACCTCCGATGAGGGACCCATCAGCTTGCTCAAATCTCATGGGTAGGGGCAGTAGTTTGGCTCGAATTCCCAGTTTGAGTATGAGTGCACCCTGAGTCTATTAGGACGTTTAAGCTCATACGGGCCCCTGTTTTGGGGACTATTAGCCTGGCAGGAATGGCAAAGGAGGGAATGGGCTGACTCACTATGGGGTCCTCCTCACCTTCCTTGTCACTGTCATAAGGTGCCAGCATCTGCTGTGGCTCGGATCGGGTTTTGGCCTCAAGTTCAGTGAGAGGAGAGGCCTCGATGATCGGCTCCTGACATGCCCAGTTTGTCTTTTCTCTTCCCCCTCTGGAAGCTTTTTGTGGCTTTACATTGGCAACTGGCATGCTCCTGCTCCTGAGGTTTAGAAGCTGGGCACTCCACAGCATGGTGACCCATCTGACCGCATCGGTAGCACTTGATAGGAGCCCTGGCTGCCGCTTGGGAGACGCTGGTGGTCGCAATGGCTTGGAAACATCGGCCAAAATGGCATTTCTCCTGGACACACAGCAGCTTGGTCTTGGCTGTGCTTGACTTTCTGAGGCAATCCAACTTTATGTCTAGCATCACCGCCATGCTATAGGTTAGGAAAACCCCGAACGATGCAGGCTTGAAGTAAGCTGCGGTCTAGCCCCTGCTTGAAGTAGTTGATCAGTGATCATTCTGGCCACTGCCCCAGCCGACCAGCAACTCTTCTGAATTCACGAATATATTCCTTGGTGGGGCGGCCTCTTTGCTTCAGATGGTGGAGCGCCTTCTCGGCCAGCAGGGCCTGGGATTTGTCTTCAAAACGACCCCTCAGTTGCTCCATGAATAGGTTAACATTGTGCAATTCAGGAGCCCCTTCATCATGGAGGTTGGTCACTCAGTCGGCTGCTTCCCCCTCTAAATTTGCCACCACAGCATTCACCATCATAGCTCCATCCAGGTAGGCATAAGCGTAGCGATCTAAATGAACCCACACCTGATTTAGGAAGAAGGTTAACTTCTTGGGGTCCCCATCAAAGGTGGGCTTGATGGGAGGCAGCTCAAACCTCGGTGGAGCCGCCTGAACCTGCTGTTGGATTGATTGTTGGTCCTGGGAATGTGGCTGAACCACTCTGGACTTCCCTTGGCTGGGCTCTTGGACTGGTAGCCTGAGGCTGTGTCAGCAGGCTTGGCTGGGATACAGGGCTCAACATCACAGCTGGCTGGGCAATGGGCGAAGTGGCACGGGCTCCAGTGGTTGGGCTGGGACTCCGGCGAGGGGCGGAAGAGATGGGTAGCTCTTAGCATTCCCCCCACACGGCACCCACCTCCTGGGCAACGGGAATCATATCCTTTACCTCCAGCCTGCCAAATGTCTCCTTCAGCTGTTCGAGTGAGGGGCTGTGGACTGCGGACTGGAACCTCCACTCTCCAGAGTCGTCCCATCCCATCAACCCCTTTCCTTTCTTGAAATCCGCAAACGAAGAACCCTGGGACAGCAGCAATAGGATTTTCCTGTGAGGGGCAGCTGAGGGGCAGCCTTGGGTTGATAGAGGTCCACCAGGATTGTAGCTCCTTTCTGCGGTACCAGTTTCCCAGGTTGGGTTAACCTGGCCTTCGGCCGACCCCCTGCCAGTGACGCCTCCTCAGTGGCTGGAGTGCCAGCTTGCGCTCCAACAGCCAGAGTTCCATTGCGGCTAGCAGCGGTTTCCCTCTTCTCCTCCATTTCAAATCTTTGCCTAGTCTTTACCGCTCTCCCAAAAGTAAGTGGGTAGGCAGTCGGGGCCCAGCATCCCTAGGAAATGAAGTTATATGAGACTTGGTTTAATGTCATGGTTCCGACAGAGACAAATAAAGCAGAATTCCGAGGCTTGCAAATTCCTCAGAGAACATGTTTATTAGTTACAAAGTATCAGCACAGTCAAGAGTGAAACCAAATCTGAATACACAAGTAACAATTTCCCAATACAAAGTTAAATGTCCCACCCATAAAACTATGCAAGCAGCTACGTTCCTCAATATGATTATTTGGCGGGCTTTTTATGCAATGCCCAGTCCCTATTCTCAGGAGCAGCCAATGACCTTGGTTCCCACAAGACAAAAGATTATTTTGACTAATGAAACACCTGGGCAATCCTCCTCCCTCTGTTCTATGTGGCAACCTAGAATAAGAAGAAAAATAGCTGCAGCCATGCTCATTTGTAGAGTTGACACCATGGTTTAATGGCATGTTTGAACTTATCCAATTATTTCTAAAAAGATGAATGTACTTCAATCTAATATGTCAGATATACAGCTAGTTCTGTGATATTTCACGTCATCCATAGGGATCACCTTAATACTGATGGCATGTTTAGTAGTTTTAAGTAAGTAGCAAAAAATGAGCTGATGTAATAACTAAGTACAGTGGTACCTTGGTACCCAACTGCTTTGAAACTCATAGAATTTGGTACTCAGTGCATTTTGACACAGAAATGTTGTTCTGGTACTCATTGTGTGTGTCAGGTTTCTGACTGACGAACCCAACCAAGCAAACACCTTCAAAACTTTCTGATCTCTTAATGCAAAGCTTTATTGAGTACACCATTTCAGCACATATGAAAGTAAAATCAGCTCTGGCTGGACCCCTCCCAAACCCATATAGTAAAAGCATTAACTTCTCCCTCCTCCCTCTGGGTCAGGTCAGGTTGCCCAATCAAGTTGGAAAATATTGATATCAGAGAGTATCTCTGGGTCTAGCCAGACACCTGGCCACTGTCCTTGGTTCCCACAGTCTGCTTTCTTAATCTTTGAAATACAGATTCCAAACCTCCCCCCATGTTCGTTGGCAAGCTGAGAAGCAATGTCTGTGGCACCAGCAGGACTTGGCTTTGAAACTTGACAGGCGGACCCTCCTAAAACTGGAAGGAACCTGGAAAACAATAAACACACATTAAGCCATTTCCTCCTCCTCATTTTCTTACTTCAGAAGCCCCTGGTTTCTGCAGGAACCTGTTGATTAACTGTTCTGCTCTGATGTTATGAGGCTTAACTTATATCGCTTCTTCTATGGGATAACCTTTCCATTGTACTAGATACTGTAGCTTCCCCTTATGGACCCTAGAGTCCAGGATTTGTTTAACCTCGTAATGCCTCTCTCCCTGGACTATTATTGGACCGAGCACTTCTTTTTCGACCGGCCTCAGCCTAGCTCCCCTGGCCGGTTTCAGCAAACTGCAATGAAATACCATGTGCACTTTACCCAATATACTAGGCAGTTTCAGTTCTACCGTGACTGGGTTGATCACTTTTATGATTGGGAAATCCTACGTATTTGGGACCTAGTTTCCACCACTGCCCATATCACCATGCCCCCCCCACTCTCTGGAAGCTCGACTATAAAGTCCATGGCTATTTCTTCCCAAGGTCGGGTTGGGTCAGCCACTTGCTGCAGTAATCCTGGACTCTTCCCTGGACTCTGCTTCATGGCAGTACATACAGCACAGCTTTCCACATAGCTTTCTATGTCCTTCTTCATCCCCGGCCACCAGAATTGTCATTTAGTCAAGTGCAAAGTCTTTAAGAATCCAAAGTGGCTGGCTTGTTTAGCATCGTGACTCCTCTGTAGAACTTGTAGTGGTAGTACCAGCAAGTTTAGCAAAAATGTTTAAAAATATGTCAGATAGATGTTGGAAATGTAAACATAACATAGGCACGTACTATCACATTTGGTGGACATGTGGTAAGGCAAAGGCTTATTGGAAAAATATACATATGTGGTTAGAAAAAATATTGGGCGAACAAGTGGATTTTAAACCTGAACTTTTTTTACTAGGCATTATGCCTGAAAAGACTAATAAGCAGAAATTATATTTAATTTTACACATCACTACAGCAGCGAGAATAATTTCTGCACAATACTGGAAGAATGAAGGACTGCCATCAGAGGAAGAAATAATCAGGAAAATATTGGAATGTGCAGAGATGGACAGATTAACTATGAGGTTGAAAGACAAAGAAGATACAGATTACTATCAAATTTGGAATTTATTTTATTCTTGGTTAGAGAAAAGAATGAAGGATTAGGAATTGAACATGTATTAGCATAGCAAATTCCAGACAACTTGTTGATTGGAAAAATTAACATATGTTGATGAAAAAAATTAATAAAAAAAAGAACTTGTAGTGGTAGGCTGTCCAGGACAGTTTGTTTTCCTTCCAAGCCAACTCCTCCCTCAACGTTAGTTCCCCTTGGTGGGCTCCAAACCGTGCATCAGTCTGCAACTCCTGTTTCATTTGTTGCGTGAACATTTCACCAGGCAGGGTTTTTTCCTTTTTCCCTGCTGCCAGGTGGTCACCTGCACCAACTGCCTCATGGGGATAATAGGGTTCACCACTTCCTCTTGGTTATGTTTTTATTGGGGCAAGCAGGACAGTGCATCAGCTAGGAAATTCTTCTCCCCCAGATGTATTTCAAAGTGAAGTCAAATTGATTGAAATATTGAGCCCACTGAACTTGCTTGGGGGAGAGTTTGTGGGGAGTCCTTAGTGCCTCTAGATTTTTGTGATCAGTCCAAACTTTGAAGGGGATCTTACTCCCCTCTAGAAAATGTCTCCATGTCAGTAGAGCCCACTGCACAGTGAAGGCTTCTTTCTCCCACACTTCCCATTGCGTCTCAGTTTCATTTAGCTTTCAGGAAGTGAAAGCGCATAGCTGCAGATGCCCCTCTCCATTCTTTTGAAGCAGCACTGTTCCCAATGCCACATCATTGGCATCTGCTTGAATCACAAATGGCTCCTCTGAGTTAGGTTTGCTCCGCAGCAAACAGTCTCTTAAGCTTCTCAAATGCTGCTTGGCACTCCATCGTCCAATTCAATGTATAGGTCAGGGTTTCCCTCCCCCCAGGCCTGTCTTTAAGAGCTCTGTGATTGGCAGGGCAATTTTCATGAAAGACAGGATAAACTGGCGATAGAAGTTTGCAAACCCGAGGAAACTTTGCAACTGCTTACAGGGTCAGGGAGCTTGCCATTCTAGGATGGACTTCACTTTCCCTGGGTCCATCTCTACTCCTTCGCATGACACTCTATAGCCCAAGTAGTCTATGCTGGTCTTGTGAAACTCACAGTTGGACAACTCGGCGTATAGTTTGGCATCCAAGAGTTTCTTCAGCACCTGCTGTACTAACTTCACATGCTCCTCCATTGTCTCGGTATAGATACGTATGTCATCAAGATACACTAGGACCCCCTTGTACAGATGCTCATGCAGCACTTTGTTAATTAATTGCATGAACATAGCCGAGGCTTCTTGTAGCCCCAAAGGCATCACTTTAAGCTGGTAACAACCTAGTGGACAGTTAAAAGCTGTCTTCCACTCATCGCCTTCCTTGATTCTCACCCGATAGTATGCCTCCCTCAGGTCAAGCTTGGTGAACACCTTCCCTTTTGCTAAGTGGCCCAGCATCTCCTTCATGAGGGGGAGGGAGTACATATTCTCCACACACATGCTGTTAATTCCACAAAAATCGACACACAATCTCAGTGAGCCATCTTTCTTTTCCTTAAAGAGCACTGGAGCTGCCACACAGGATTTTGCGGCTTGGATGAACCCTCTAGCTAGATTTTGTCTATATAGTCCCTCAGTTCCTTCATCTCCTTTGAGGTCATTGAATACATTTTTGGCTTAGGGAGTTTTGCCCCTGGCAAGATTTCAGTGGCACAGTCCGTAGGGCGATGAGGGGATAAGGCATTCCACTCCTCACTGAATACCTCTGCTAGGTCCTGGGACGGTTGGAACATCTGACAGTTGTTCCGACACTCTCTTTGTGCTCTCGGGGCCCCTCCTTGCTTCCCCTCAACAGTTGTCCTTGGAGCGCTCCTCCACCAAAGGGGCAGGGTCCCTTTTTGCAATCACTGTCCCTCTCTTCTTCCTTCCCCAATACACTGTGGGGAACCACTTTGCTAACTAGGCCAACCCCAATATCATGGCTTTGGCCATTTTCAATGCCAGCATGAATCAAATGGTTTCTTCATAGTTCCCTAACTTCAGGAGCACCAGCTCAGTTAGGTAGGAGGCAGGTAACTCCCCTATCATGGAGCCGTTGACTTGCTCAAACTTCAGAGGCTGGCACAGTTTCTGCACCCGCAGCCCCAGGTTGTGCACAGTCTGCAAGCTGACCAAGCACCTGGTGCACCCAGAGTCTGTCAGGGCCTTCAGTAACCCTTTTGCCTCTGAGCTAGGTACTACGAGCTCCACCTGGGCTGATAAGGGGCTGATGGTTTCACTTACCATCAGGTCATCTTCCCCCTTGCTTTCACTCTTGTAGAGGTTTAGCTGTCAGTCGTCTCCAGGCAGAGTTTTCCCCTCTTCACTGCTAGAGGGTGAGACCTCAACAACCTGGCTTGCCACCCGAGATTTCTCCTTTCCCTTCTTTGACAGTTTCTTCACGGGTTGGAGAGTTGAGCTCCTTGGAACCCCCCTGGGAGCTGGTGCTGGGCAGACCACTGCCCGATGACCCTCTTGACCACATCAGAAACAATGTCCAGTTAGGCACTTTGGAGGCTTGGCAGGTCTGCGGGCCAGTGTGGTGGTGGTGGTTGCCCCAGCAGTCATCTCCCTTGGCCCCTTTTCAGATGGAGTTCGGCTCCTCCATGCTTTTTATATTCTATCAGGTCCAACTCCATGTTTGTGGTCAGCTGGTACCAGTACTGGATCCAGTCAGGTAGCCCTCAAGGCAAGCACATGTGGTACAGCTCCCTATTCAGGCTGTCCCTGAAGTAGTGCACCAAAAGCCGCTCTGGTCAGTGTCTCAGCCTCCCTGCCAGTCTCCTGAATTCATGAATGTATTCCATCACTGGTTGGCTTCCTTGCCTGATGGCTTGGATTCCAAACTCTGCTTGCCGGGCTTGCGTGTTATCCTCGAAGCGGGCCCTGAGTTTCCTCAGAAAAGCATTGGGATTTCCCAGTTTGGGGGATGCCTTGTTGTGGAGCCCAGTCACCCACTCTGCTGCTTCTCCCTCCAAGTTGGCCACAATAGCATCCACACAAGCCAGCTCATTGGCATACATCGGCCTGTAGTGATCCAGGTGTGCCCACGCCTGGTTCCGGAAAAATGGCAGTTTTTCTAGGCTGCCGTTGAACATTCTAATTTGTGGGGACAGTATGACCCAGTATGGCAGTGGCCACACTGCTCCATAAGGGAAAGGCCAACACTGGCCACCTGCGGCTGCCAGTTAAAACAATAACTGACCAGCAGCTCCCTGCAGCTGAGTTGTTGCTTGTGGAAGTCCGACAGGTCCTTGGGCTGGGATCTGGCCAGCTTGGGGGTCAGTGGCGGTCCTCTGGGGGGTGGCTGCCCCCCCAGCTGATGCAGGGTTCGCTCCTTGCCATAGTTAAAGCAACGTCCCTGAAGTGGTTACCGTGGGCTGGTTGGATCCCCCTCTGGGAAGTAGTTCCACTCTCTATGCGGGCTCCCCTCCTCATAGTTCCAGGCTTAGGAACCTCTCTCTTAGTTGCTTGACCAATGGCCTGCGACAGGCCGTCAAATACCACCACTGCATCAACTCTTCCCATTCCACTGCTCTCCTTTCCTTCCACTTCGGAACCCTTCCCCAGGGGAAATCGATGGGAAGTCGGTTTTGGCCTCTTTTGGCATCATGACCTGCCATATCGCCTCTCCCATCTGGCGTTGGCTTCCCGCTGCTGTAACCTCATTGTGGTCTATCAGGAACTCCTTTGGGCAGACTCCCATCGCTTGGGTCCCGGAGTCTGCTTGGCCTGTGACATAGTCTTCCTTCACTGGCCCTGCTCCGGCCATCTTCCCCCGAGTCTTCGCAGCTCTTCCGGAGGCTACCAGACAAGCTGCAGGGGCTCAGGACCCCTCAGGAGATTTTTAGTAGAGAGCTGGTTTAGGTTTCCGACTGAAAAACCCAACCAAGCAAACACCTTCAAGACTTTCTGAGACTCTAGAAAGAGTACAGAGAAGAGCAACAAAGATGATTAGGGGACTGGAGGCTAAAACATATGAGGAACGGTTGCTGGAATTGGGTATGTCTAGTTTAACGAAGAGAAGGACGAGGGGGGACATGATAGCAGTGTTCCAATATCTCAGGGGCTGCCACAAAGAAGAGGGAGTCAGGCTATTCTCCAAAGTGCCTGAGGGCAGGACAAGAAGCAACGGATGGAAACTAATCAAGGAGAGAAGCAACCTAGAACTAAGGAGAAAGTTCCTGACAGTTAGAACAATTAACCAGTGGAACAAACTGCCTCCAGAAGTGGTGAATGCTCCAACACTGGAAGTTTTTAACAAGAGACTGGACAACCATCTGTCCGAAATGGTGTAGGGTTTCCTGCCTGAGCAGGGGGTTGGACTCGATAACCTTCAAGGTCCCTTCCAACTTTATTATTATTATTATTATTATTATTATTATTATTATTATTATTATTATTGTTGTTGTTGTTGTTGTAGTTGTTGTTGTTGTTGTTGTTGTTGTTGTTGCAAAGCTTTATTGAGTACACCATTTTGGCACATATGAAAGTAAGACCAGCTCTGGCAGGACCCCTCCCAAACCCATATAGTAAAAGCATTGACTTCTCCCTCCTCCCTCTGGGTCAGGTCACATTGCCCAATCAAGTTGGAAAATATTGTTATCAGAGAGCATCTCTGGGTCTAGCCAGACACCTGGCCACTGTCCTTGGTTCCCACAGTCTGCTTTCTTAATCTTTGAAATACGGATTCCAAACCTCCCCCCTCCCCCCGAGTTCATTGGCAAGCTGAGAAGCAATGTCTGTGGCACCAGCAGGACTGGGCTTCGAAACTTGACAGTTTGTTTGGTACTCAATGCACAAGCTAGAACCTGTCAGTGTTGGCTGCCTTGTGACTCACTACATTATTCCTTATGGGAAAAATTTGGTACACATCATTTTTGGTACTCATTGCACCTCCCAGAACCAATTAACAATGAGTACTGAGGTACCACTGTAACTACAAGTAAGTAAGTTGTAAAGTCAAACTTAGTCATTTCAGCCATTAATTTTCATTTGATCTATTGTATGCATATTACATTCTAGATCCAACCCATGTAATCAAGCATAGCTCTCAAACTTGGTCATCTCTAAACACTGTCCCATCCATGCCATCCTTTCTCTGCAATCCCTGTATTGTGTCAGGATTCCTTTATGTTAGAACCTTGATGTTCACCGCCATTGAATCAATCCTAGATTTAGCTACCCCCTTTTTATGTTGCAATTGTCCTTGAATTTGAGTCTAACATTTGGTTTTGGAAGTACTATGGGTGCTTTTGCATAAGTGTATTGCACACAATAAAAGTTTGTACAGTAACTTTGGCGCCCAGGGTGGGTACTTATGCAAAAATGTTTGCATATTAAAATTTTGCTGCCTGTTAAATGAAGCATAAGGACAAGAGTTTAGCATTATTCTGTCTCATATACATAAAATATCCTTCATAGGGCAAATGCAGATCATACCCTGTGTAGAGACTAAACGTGTTCAGTTACATGAGAAAATTGTATCACTTTAGCAGGTGGATCAGTCTAGGATTTACCTAGGAGGATAAAATGGCATAGAACAGAGTTTCCCAACCTTTCGCGGTTGGCAGCCTGGAGCGGGGGAAAGAAGGGATGATTTTGTGGGGGAGGTAAAGGCACGCGCACATGCATGCGCGCACATGAACACCTGTTGCTCACATGAGTGGGGCTGTGAACACCTATGGTGCGGTGATGTGAGTGCTCGTGCGTGGGGCCACAAACACCCACAACACTTGTGGCAATGCTCGCATGAATGCCTGCGATTCTTGAGGTGACATTTGCGCAAGGGGAGCTGCGAATGTCTGCACTGCTGCCAGCGAAGCTCGCATGAGTGGGACCACGAACGCCCGTGGCGATGCTGGCACAAGTGGAGCTGTGCATGCACATGCATACGCACGTACTGGCCAGCCACTCACATGGCCCAGTGGCCAATAGGCCATGGCCCGGACCCCTGGCATAGAATAAGTGTCTTGTGTTGTTGAATGTTCTTGGGTTTGTTTCTGTCACCTCTGTGAATTCTCAAGAGCTGCATATATATTTGAAAGCTACAGCTTGGGCATTCCTGTAATAATGTTTGAACTATTTTCTTGAGTTGCACAGGGTTTTTTTAATTCATATTTTGGTTTGCTATTCGAAACTTAATTTGAAGTCCCTGTGTTCCAATTCCCCTTCATAGTAATTTCCCCCCTTTGCTTTTTAAAACAGAAAGGCCATCTCATGCCCCACCACCCATCCCAGCCCCCAAGACCGTAAGTATGGAAGTATTTTTCTTATTTTACAAACTCTGATACCTGATTGCCTTTTAGCCCCACAGAGACAATGGAAGGGACCAGTGGTGGGATTCAGCTGGTTCGCACCACTTCGGCAGAACCGGTAGCTAATTTTTTGTTGCCCAGGCCCATAATAGACTTCTGGAAGTGGCATCCACACAGAGAACCAGTTGTTCACATATTTGAATTCCACCATGACTCCATACAATAAATGTTATTACTTCTTTCACCCAGTAAGCTTAAACTTTGCCTGAAATAAATACCAAGATGTCCTTATTGGGTATAGTTCTGGAATCCTATCAAATGGTCTTTTTTTAAAAATAAAGATTTGAGGCCTCCGTCTATATAGAATTGTGTCCAACTTATAACATCAATTTATTTGATGTGACATTTTTAATGTTTAATTTTAGAAATGTTTCTATTTTTACTCTTTACTGAGGTTACATTTCTAATTAAAATAAATTCAGTGTTGATGTATTGCCAAAAGATCTTAAATCTAAATATATTGTAAAAGCTATGGGTACACTTTGTTGGAAGCCAGAAAGGAAGCAAATACTGTACTTTATAATGTGCTAAGATGAAAGCATGTGCATTGTTGATAATGGGGTATTTTTCTCTAATAAGTTACTTTCATCTTGTATTTATTTCTAAAGGCTGAGAAGTAGAGGCCTTGTGAGGAAAAAAATGTTGTTATAACCATTAGATAAAAGCAAAAACACTGTATGAAATGGTATATAAGGTTTTCAATTCCTAGTTGAAACATAGTTCTGTTCTACACAAATAGTGTAAGATAAAATCCTTAAGTAAAAATGTTGAGATTTGTGATGTGCACACTGAAGAAAAGATGCTAAAACAAAATACCCTGAAAAATAAAAGATTGCAATTAAATCTAGGCTTAAGAAATCTATTGTTTGTAGTGTCTTTTGGGGGGAGGTGAGTTATACTGTATGTAAATGTTCTTTGCAGATTTGAGTTTCACCAGTGTTTCCAAAGCAGTTTTCTTGAGTAATGATTTATGCATTTGTCACATGATTTTTTTCTGCATCAGTATAGAATGATTAAAAAAACTCACTAGAAGTATATGGTTGATACCAGATATTAGGACAAGAATCTTAAAATTGTCCATTTAAAAATCTGTCACTTTGTCTCTAGCCAAACTCAACACAGAAACTTAATTGCTTTTGAAAAAAAATACCTAAGAAGGAATTGGAATTCAACACTTGTTTAAAACAAAGGAGTTGAGAAATTTTTTGGGATTATGTTGTTTTGAATAAAGATTAGTGTGCAAACAAACTCAAGCAGAGTTTTTGGTAAAGCGCTCCTTTGTTTGTTCTTTATTAACCAATTTGTTTGTAAATACAGACAAAGCAATTGCTAGGAGAAGGGGGGTTTACCCAGAAGTGGGGAAAAAGAGAGATGAATGAATGAAATGGGAAGTAGAAGGCAGGGAGGCATTATTTATAGATGGCTCCTCCCAGGTAGAGAATGGGTTAAAGAAAAACGGGTATGCAATCATAAATGGACACACCAAAGAGTTGGTAGAATCCGGTAGCCTGCCAAAGAACTGGTCAGCTCAAACTTGTGAACTATGCATTAAATCAGGCCCTAAAATTGTTAGAAAACAAGGCTGGAATTGATTATACGGATTCAAAGTACGCCTTTGGGGCGGATGGGCCACACCTTTGGAAAATTTGGGTGGAAAGGGGAATGATTAACAGCAAAGAAAAGGAATTGACCAAAAGAATTGCCATAACCTATGTGAATGCACATCAGAAGGGCAATTCTTTTGAAAGTGTGGGAAATAGGATTGTGGATGAGGAAGCCAAGAGAGTAGCAAATGAAGAAAGCATAAATGTCTTAATACCCATTGTAGAAACACTAGAAGAGATCCCTGTGTTCAGAAACAGAAGAAAAGAAATAATGCAGATAGGTGGGCAACAAGGAGAGATGGGTAAATGGTTTCTCCCATATGGGAGTCAGGTAATCAATAAACCCATAGCGTGAGGATTATTGGAGAAGTTACATGAAGGAAGCCACTGGGGGAGTTCAGGCATTGGTGGATGAGCTCCTGAAGCATTATGGATGTATCAGAATTTATATACCAGCAAGATAAATGGTGGATAAATGCTTGATATGTCAAAAGGTAAATAGGCAAGCAATCAGGAAACAAAAAGGGAGAGGGAAGCCTCCAGCCCTTAGGCCATTTCAGTGCATTCAGGTAGATTTTACTACCCATGTAGTACCCGTGTAGTAATGCAACAACTAATATGGTTTCTAAAATACTATTGGAAGTAATATGTGCATAAACTGTCCAGATATTTTGATTTTCTCAGGAAACAAGGATTGCGGGCACAAACACCTCTCTTGGAGTTTCCAGTCCACAGATTCCAGATCGGAGATTGGGTGCTGATCCGGAGTTGGAAGGAGGAGAAGCTGGTTCCAAAGTGGGAAGGCCCTTTCCAGGTGCTGCTGAAATCCGAAACAGCAGTACGAACGGCAGAGAAGGGCTGGACCCACTACACCCGTGTGAAAGGACCAGTGGATGCTCCAACCAAGTGGAAAAGTGTGCCTCAACCTGACCCTTTGAAGTTGATAATAAGAAAAAACAAAATATAGAGATATTAGAAAAAGGGGGGGTTTAAATGTGTTGGTTTTGTGACTGTAAATGATGGTGTAATT
Source organism: Bothrops alternatus (assembly GCA_034064705.1). Taxonomy (NCBI): domain Eukaryota; kingdom Metazoa; phylum Chordata; class Lepidosauria; order Squamata; family Viperidae; genus Bothrops; species Bothrops alternatus. The sequence goes on along the minus strand of JARGCV010000014.1, from coordinate 2,745,348 downwards.
GTTGTTGTTGTACCCATTGCCCAGACTGCACACCGATACACAGAGACTGCGGAGAAGAGTGTGATATAGTGATCATCGAAGACTGGTGTCCCGAGTACCAATCTCAGCCTGTTACAGGTGGTGGTGTCAAAAGTGAAAGGGAAGAAGTACTTTTCCAGGGGTGGACAGAATTGGGACAATGTTAGACCTCAATATGACCTTGGTTACAGGAGTAATTAAGATATGGATTATAGTGTTTGCTGTGAAGAGACCAAGCAGAGGTTTGTGGTCTGTAAAGATGGTGAAGGTTCGTCAATATAAGAAGTCGTGGAACTTCTTAATGCCAGCCACTATGGTGAGGGCTTCCTTGTCTATCTGGGCATAGTTTCTTTCAGCCAATGATAACGTTCTAGAATAGTATGCAATGGGGGCCTCTCTACCATCAAGCATCCTGTGGCTTAGTACTGCCCCAATGCCATATGGCGAAGCGTCACAGGCTAGTGTTACTGGTAGATTTTCGTTGAAATGAGCTAGGATGGAGTGGGTTGGATGCTATGCCTTCCTGAGCAGTATTCAACTCTGTTCTGTCCTGGGGGCCATTTCCCCTTATGCTGCTGTATCGCAGGTTTCGTTTCCCGCTGACGACCTCTACAAACTCTGGCAAGGTGCCCTTGCTTTCCACAGGCACAGCATACTGCTGTGCGGAATCTGCACTCTGCTCTTTCATGCTGTCCCCCGCAGCTTGTGCAGGTCTGTGGGGAAGTTGCTTGCTCTGTGGAGCGTGGCCATCTGGGTGGCTTTCTCCGCAAACAATTGATTTCTTCACTCTCACTGGGGTTTGATTTTTTAAACTATTTTTTTGTTTAGAATTCTGGTTTGAGGAAGGAGGGGTGGATGGGAATGTTTTAACCTACTTAATGGAAATTTGTTTCCATCTGAATGGAATCTGACTAAATTAGAATTTGACTAAATTTATATTAAAAGCAAAGAGTTGATACTAGAGTTTGATACAAAACTATTTCAGTAACTCAGATTTTTTTGTGTGTGTGAAGTTGGTTTTTTTGTTGTTTTTTATGTTTTTCTGTCTGTGTGCAGGTATTTAACAATAACAATAATAAATAAATAAATAACAATAATAATAAAACACAAATTAAATTTAATAGAATCAGAAAAACTGGCACAGCAAATTAAAAGAGCAAAACAATTTTTTTTGAAAATTCAAATAAACCAGGAAGATGGCTAGCTTATAAACTTAAACAACAGAAGGAGAAAAATTTGATAAACAACTTAGTAGATGAAAAAGGCTGTTTACAATTTAAAAATGAAGCAATAAAAAAGATAATTAAGAATATTATGAGAAACTGTATGATATGGAAGAAACTTCATTGGAGAAAATGATTCAATATATGGAAAAAATAATTTACCAAAAATTCCAGAAAACTTTAAAGCCATGTTAAATGAGAAAATAACAATGATGGAACTGATAGAGGCAATAAGAGGACAAAAAAAATGAAAAAACACTGGGACCAGATGGGCTCCTGGCAGAGTTGTACAAATATCTACAAGATACACTAAGTTCACCATTGAAAGATGTGTGTAATGAACTTTTATTGGAAGCTAAACTCCCAAATACATGGACAGAAGCAAATATTACTTTAATACCAAAAGAAGACTCAAATTTGACACAGATAAAAAATTACAGACTGATATCATTACTAAATGTGGAGTATAAAATCTTTACTTCAATAATAGCTGAGAGACTGAAAAGATTTCTGACTGAATTTATACATCCAGATGAAAATGGACTTCTACCAAAGAGACAAATAAAGAATAACTTAAGAGTTATAATGGACATATTGGAATATTATGAAATGCATCCAGGGAAACAATTGGCACTAGTATTTTTAGATGCCCAAAAGGCATTTGATAATGTTTCCTGGCAATTTATGATTCAACAACTAAAAACAATGGACTCTGGACAAAATTTTATAAATATGACTTAAGACAATATATCATAAAGAAACAGAAAAAGTTATTGTAAATGGAGACTATACAGAAAATTTCGACATAAGAAAAGGCACAAGACAAGGATGTTCACTATCTCCACTGTTATTTATTTTAACTTTGGAAGTTTTAAACAGAAATATTAGACAAGATCCAGAAATTAAAGGACTGGAAATAAAAGGTGAAACTTATAAACTGCAAGCATTTGCAGATGACTTGGTATTTATCCTAGAGGAACCTTTAGAGATGATACCTAAATTATTGGAAAAGATAGAACAGTTTGGAGAGATAGCAGGACTGAAGAGAAACAGAGAAAAAACTAAAGTGATAGTTAAAAATCTAACAGATAAACAAAAAAACAAATGTCAGAAAAAATAGAATTACAAATAGTTAAAAAAGTTAAATACTTGGGAATATATTTGACAGCAAGATGTTCAATGATAAAAGAAGATAACTATATAAAATTACTGAACCAAATAAAACTTGACTTGGCAAAATGGAAAAATCTGCAACTGTCGCTGTTAGGAAGAATTGCTATGGTGAAAATGAATATATTACCAAAATACTGTTTTTATTTCAAACGATACCTATAAAACTGGAGAAAAAATCCTTTGAAGAATTAAATGAATGAATGAACCTTTATTATCAAAGTACAACATGTATACAATGAGATTGGCTGAGCCTCCCTCCATGCCCCCCCCACAACTCACAGCGACTACAAACCCACCAACTTATTACACCATGTGAGCTAATTGCACAGCGCGCCGGCCTCACGAGTCTATCATGCATAAAGTTATGTCCCATTCAAGAGCCTGACAGCCCATGGATAGAAGCTGTTCTTCAGCCTGTTGGTACGGCTGGCTATATTTCTATATCTCCTACCAAGAGGTACCAACCAGGGTGTGAGTCATTTCTGAGAATTTTCCTCACTCTTCCAAGGCAACGGGCCCTGGCGATGTCATCCAGTGGTGTCAGGGAACAGCCCACAATGTTTTGTGCTGTGCTCACCACCCTCTGTAATACCTTCCTATCTGCGGCTGTCAAGCCAGCATACCAAACCACAATACAGTGTGTGAGGATGCTTTCAATAGTAGACTGGTAGAAGAAGGTCATGAGTCGTTGTTCTACCCTGTTCTTCAGCAAGACCCTAAGGAAGTGGAGTCTCTGTTGGGCCTTTCTGGCCACCTGGGCTGTATTAATTTTCCAGGTAAGATCTTCACAGAGGTAGACTCCCAGGAATTTAAAGGAGGAAACTCTCTCCACACAGCCCCCTTCGATGTAAAGTGGGGCAGGTTCCTCTCTTTTCCTCCGGAAGTCTAACACCATCTCCTTTGTCTTGCCGATGTTCAGGTACAAGTTGTTCTCTAGACACCATGAGGATAGTTTTTGTACCTTCCCCCTGTACGCTGTCTCATCTCCACCTGTAATAAGACCCACCATGGTGGTATCATCTGCTAACTTGATGATCGCAGTGGACGGGTCGGATGATACACAATCATATGTGTACAATGAATACAGGTAGGGGCTAACCACGCAGCCCTGTGGTGAGCCAGTGCAAAGCTTCAGGGAGGTGGATAAAACAGACCCAACCCTCACTGTAGCTGGTCCCTCAGAAAGTCTTTAATCCAATCACAGATGGAGGGGGGAAAATTCAGGTCAGTCAGCTTTTCAATAAGGATACTCGGCAGAATAGTGTTGAAAGCCGAGCTATAGTCAATGAAAAGCATCCTGACATAGCTTCCAGGTTTCTCCAGATGGCTTGCTACTGAATGTAAAGCAGTAGCTATGGCATCGTCTGTCGACCTATTTCCCCTGTAGGCAAACTGATGTTTATCTTTTTTTTGAAAAAGTTTTATTAATTTTATAATAAACAAGAAAGAAAAATAAATGAAATACCACTCAACTAATACAATCTTTTACAACTTTCTCCCATAAAAAAAACAAAGCATACATTCTGTTATAATATTTAATGTAACTGTGGGTATTGCTCGGGAGCACCCCCTTCACCACATCCCCCTCTTTCTTCCTCCCTACCTACTACCATCCCCCCACCCTCTCTCTCCCTCCTTCACTCTCCTCCCTCCTCTCCTCCTACCTACCTACTTCCCTCCACCTTCACTCCTCCATCTACCCCCTCCAGATGTGGTCCAGAGGTACTACCCGAGCATCCCCTTATATATCTATTAAATATATCATTCTTATATATTACCAATAATGCAGTTGAGTATAGCAATACACCCCCCCTACCCACCCACCCCCGACTTCCCAAAGTGAATACAGGGTAAAAACACAAGAAAACCCACTAAACTAAACAAAACTATTATATAATACCTAATAATATTTTAACTATATTTTTGTTCCAACATATAACAATTTAACTATGTAGTAAATACAATTTCTTAAATTGGTATTTCCCTTGTATATACTCTATCCATTTTTTCCAGTCCAACATATATTTTTCATTTGAATGATCCTTCAAATATGCAGATATTTTGGCCATTTCTGCCAAATTTATAACTTTCAAAGTCCATTCTTCAATAGATGGTAATTCTGGCTTCTTCCAATATTGTCCCACCAACAATCTTGCTGCTGTAATCAAGTTCAAAATTAAATTAGTCTCTATGGTGGTGCAGTCTTTTATAATACCTAATAAAAACAACTGTGGTGAAAATTCAATACGTTTTTTCAAAATATTTTGAAGTATCCACCATATTTTTATCCAAAAAACCTTAATTTTTCTACAAGTCCACCATACATGAAAATAAGTAGCATCCGTACATTCACATCTCCAGCACTTAGGTTGTAAATTAGGGTACATATATGATAATTTTTTCGGATCCATGTGCCATCTATAAAACATTTTATAAAAATTTTCTCTTAAGTGTTGCGCTTGTGTAAACCTTACATTTCTCACCCAGATCCTCTCCCAAATTTACATGCTGATTGGTTGTCCAAAGTTCTGTCCCCATTTTATCATACAATCCTTAACTAATTCAGTTTCAGAATCAATTTCTATCAATACATTATATAATCTTTTGATATGCATAGACCTTTGGTCTCTGACTTGTTTAATTAAATTTTCATCTATTTGAGATAAACCCATCTTCAAATCTTTTTTCCATCTAGATTGCAATTGTAAATATGGAAACCAAGTGTTGACTATTCCTTCATCTCTTAACATGTTAAAGGACTTTAATAATAACAAATTCCCTTCTTTAATTAGGAGTTTCTCATAGGGCACCACATCTTGAACTTGCAATCTATTTATATTCTCTATTGCATGTCTAGGAACCGTCCAAACAGGAATCTTTTCATTTAATGTATACTGATATTTTTTCCAGACCCGCAACAGAGCACTTCTCAGTAGGTGCTCTTTGAAACTCCTATCCACATTTTGGTCATAAATTAAATATGCATGCCAACCATATAATAAACCATATCCTTCAATATTCAATATTCTATCATTAGTTAAATTAACCCAATCACTTACCGCTACTAAAACAGCAGCATGGTAATATAACTTAAAATTGGGCATTTTCAAACCACCTCTTTCCCTTATATCCTGAATAATTTTTAATTTGACCCTCGGTTTCTTGCCATTCCAAATAAATCTATTAATACCCTTCTGCCACTCCTCCAGATTCAAATCCTTTTTAAGTATAGGTAACATTTGAAAAAGAAATAAAAATTTTGGCAATACATTCATTTTAACTGCCGCTATCCTACCCAGCATAGATAATTGTAATTTTTTCCATTTGTCCAGTTCTATTTGTGTCTTATTCCACAAAACTTCATAATTATTTTTATATAGCTTCCCATTAGAAGCTTCAATATAAATTCCTAAATATTTAACTTTTTTAACTATCTCACAACCCGTTATTCTTTCCAAATCTTGTTTTGAATTATTATCTAAATTTTTAACTAACATCTTTGTCTTAGATATATTTAATTTAAAACCTTGTAATTTGCTTACAAGAAACACATATTAGAATTATTGACCAGAAATATTTAATAAATAATAAGTTAGGTATACATTTTGTAGCAGCGGCTGCTGAGAAGAAGAATGGAATTGTTATCTATGTCAAAAATCATATAAGAGCTAAATTAATAGAATCAGATACACAAGGTAGATATTTATCAATTGAAATTTTAAAAGATGGTAAGAGAGTTCTTTTGATGGGCATATATGCACTAAATCAACAACAAGGAAAATTTTATAAGTTAATACATAAAAAGTTAACACAATTTGATTATAGGTCTTGTATTTTAATGGGAGATTGGAATGGTGTTATAGATATTGGTTTAGATAAAAAGAAGACATTACCAATTCCTCAAACACGTTCCAAGTTGCTTAAATCTTTTTTTGATATAAAGGATGATTTTGATTTGATAGACATATGGAGAGAAAGACACGGTAAAGAGCAAGAATTTACCTTTTTTTCTGATAGACATCAGTCATTTTCTAGAATTGACTTTATACTAACCTCAAGTGATTTTCTTCTTAGCTTAAAGAAGGTGAAAATCCTACCCAAAGTTTTAACAGACCATAATCCGGTTTGGATGGAATTAAGGGTTGGACAGAGACCTAAGAGATCTTGGAGACTTAATGAAAATTTGTTTAAATATGATATAAATGTGAATGAATGTAAAAATGTTATGAAGGAATTTTTATGTTAAATATGAATCAGGATACACCTATAGAAATGATATGGGATGCAAGTAAGGCGTATATGCGTGGGATTTTAATTGATATGAATAAAAGGCACCGTTGTAAACAAGAGCAAAAAAGGAAGGATTTATAAGAGGAAATAAATAAGAAAGAGCAATTATTAATAAAGAGACCAGATGATAAAAACATTAAAGAGGGGATTAAGATTCTACGGAAACAATTTGACTTGTTGATGGCAGATCAAGTTGCTAGGAATATACAATATGCTAAACATAATACATTTTTTTTTATTTATTTATTTATTTATTTATTTATTTATTAGACTTATAAGCCGCTCTTCTCCAGGGGACCCAGAGCGGCTTACAACATAGATAATAACAATCGCATTAAAGTCTAATATAAATTAAATTAAAATGATCATAAAATAAAACAATACCCCAAATTTTTAATTAAAAAAACATTCATCCAACATTCAGCACCAATCATTCCCAGATCTGCCGACACAAATAAGTTTTTAATTCTTTTCGGAAGGCCAGAAGAGTGGGAGCGGTCCGAATCCCCGGAGGGAGCTGATTCCAGAGGGTAGGGGCCGCAACAGAGAAGGCCCTTCTCCTGGGGCCCGCCAGCCTACATTGACTGGTCGACGGGACCCGGAGAAGACCAACTCTGTGCTCTCTGACCGGTCGTGATGAGGTATGAGGCAAAAGACGGTCCTGCAAGTAACCTGGTCCTAGGCCATGTAGGGCTTTATAGGTAATAACCAACACTTTGAATTGCGAGCGGAGACTAATAGGTAGCCAGTGCAGCTCGCGGAGCGTTGGTGAAATGTGGGCATACCGAGGTAAGCCCACGATTGCTCGCGCGGCTGCATTCTGGACTAATTGAAGTCTCCAAACACTCTTCAAGGGTAGCCCCATGTAGAGAGCATTGCAGTAGTCGATCCTCGAGGTGATAAGGGCATGAGCGACTGTGAGCAAGGCCTCCCTGTCCAGATAAGGTCGCAACTGGTGCACCAGGCGAACCTGGGCAAATGCTCCCCTCGTCACAGCCGCCAAATGTTGGTCTAAGTGCAGCTGTGGATCGAGGAGAACACCCAAGTTACGAACCTTCTCCGAGGGGTTCAAAGTTTCCCCCCCCAGAGTAATGGACGGACAGTTGGTCTTGTCCTTGGGAGGGAGAACCCACAGCCACTCCGTCTTGTCGGGATTAAGCTTTAGTCTGTTCTCACCCATCCAGGCCCTCACAGCCTCCAAACACCGGCACATCACTTCTGCTGCTTCGCTGACTTGGCACGGGGTGGAAACGTACAACTGGGTATCATCAGCGTACTGATGGTAACTCACCCCGTGTCTATGGATGATCTCACCCAGCGGCCTCATGTAAATATTAAACAGCAGGGGCGAAAGAACCGACCCCTGCGGCACCCCACAAGGGAGGAGCCTAGAGGTCGATCTTTGATCCCCTACCAACACCGACTGCGACCGGCCAGAAAGGTAGGAGGAGAACCACTGGAGAACAGTGCCTCCCACCCCCAACCCCTCCAGTCGGCGCAGAAGGATACCATGGTCAATGGTATCGAAAGCCGCTGAGAGGTCAAGAAGCACCAGGATAGAAGATAAACCCCTATCCCGGGCCCGCCAGAGATCATCCATCAGCGCGACCAAAGCAGTTTCCGTAGAGTAACCGGGTCTGAATCCCGACTGCAAGGGACCCAGATAATCGGTTTCCTCCAAGGCCCGTTGGAGTTGAAGTGCCACCACCTTCTCAACAACCTTCCCCACATAGGGAAGGTTGGAGACAGGACGATAGTTCGAAAGAATGGCTGAATCTAGGGAAGGCTTCTTGAGGAGTGGGCGCACAAGTGCCTCCTTTAAAGGAGCCGGAAAGGACCCATCCCTCAAAGAAGCGATGACTATCTCCTGGATCCAGCTCCGTGATACCTCCCTGCTGGCCGAAACCAGCCAGGAGGGACACGGGTCCAACAAGCAGGTGGCATTACTAACAGCTCCAATGGCCTTGTCCACTTCATCAGGTGTAACAGCTTCAAACTCATCCCAAATAAACTGACTAAGATGAGCCCCAGTCACCTCGACTGAATCATTATCAGTCGCCACTGCTACAATGTTGGAGTCAAGGTCCGCCCGGATCTGAGCGACTTTGTCTGCGAAAAAGTTGTTAAAATCCTCGGCACTTCCCTGCAAGGGTCCCCCGGACCTCCCCGTACCAAGGAGAGACCGAGTCACCCTAAACAGGGCAGCCGGGCGCGATTCCGCAGACGCGATTAAAGCGGAAAAATACCGGGATTTTGCCGCTTTAATCGCTCTCAGGTAGGATCTAATGTGTGATCTCAACCTGGTTCGATCAGATTCAGCCTTCGATCTTCTCCAACGCTTCTCTAGACGTCTCCTAAGACGTTTCATCCCCCTGAGCTCCTCAGTAAACCAAGGAGACTTCCTGGGTCCGAAACCATGGAGAGGCCGCATAGGCGCGATCCGATCCAAAGCCCCCGCAGCAGCTATATTCCAGGCCGCCACAAGGGACTCTGCCGAACCGTGTACGAGCGAATCTGGTAATTCCCCAAGCTCCGTCTGGAAACCCATTGGATCCATCAGGTGTCTGGGGCGGAACCACCTAATCGGTTCCGCCTCCCTGCGGGGGAGGATTGGAGCCCCAAAGTCAAGCCGCAGCAGGAAATGGTCTGACCATGACAAGGGTACCGTGACTAAACCCCTTAACACCAAACCATCACTCAGCTGTTCCGAGAGAAAGATCATATCGGGCGAATGCCCCCCCTGGTGGGTCGGACCCTGAACTACTTGAGTCAGGTCCATGGTTGCCATGGAAGCCATGAACTCCTGCGCCAACCCAGAGGCCCGGCCAAGCGAAGGCAAGTTGAGGTCTCCCAGGACTATCAGCCTCGGGAGTTCAACTGCCAGCCCAGCCACTTCCTCGAGCAACGCAGGCAGGGCTGATGCCACGCAGCTGGGAGGCAGGTACGTAAGCAACAAGCCCACCTGAACTCCTAGGTCCAACTTCACCAGGAGGGACTCACAGCCCGAAATCTCGGAAACAGTGAGCCTGCGCAAGCCGACGGTCTCCCGGGCTATTATAGCCACTCCTCCCCCCCTTCCCTGGGGTCGCGGCTGGTGCCACACCCGAAACCCAGCTGGGCACATTTCCGAGAGGGGAACACCCCCCTCCGTGCCCAGCCAGGTCTCGGTGATACATGCCAGGTCGGCCTCCTCATCACAGATTAATTCCCGGATGAGGGGAGCTTTATTTTGAACTGACCTGGCATTAAGCAGCAACAGTCTGAGACCAGGGTCCGGATTTCGTTCGTCACCAGTACTGCAGGTTGAACCAGTTGTTATAGAGGGGCCAGAACAGGGAATCGCTGTAAGGCAGCGAATCCCAGTTCCCCGAGAGCGGCCTACCCCTCTGTTCCCGCCATATCTGCCTCTCCCCCATACGACCGGTATAGGCCCACCCTCTGCCACCCCGGGTCTAGCACCCCCCCACTCCGCGGCCTCCCATTCGTCTGGCAGACTGGCACCATTTATACAACCATATCCATTCATCATTCCATATTCATTATAAGAATAGAACTCCCCCCCCTCCCACTATCATCACAAAAATCCCCTCCCCACATTCTAGTAATCCAACCTTCAAACAGTAACAGTCACACCATTCACCAATCCACTAATTAATTTCCACCCCCTCGATTTAAAATATAATTAAATTTCAATATAATGATCAATTTAAAATATTAAAATTCAATAATCAATCAGTACAATTAAAAAATAATTTGCTTAATTTAACTCAATTTGATTACATTTAAAAACAATCAATTAAAATATCAATTTATCAATTTAATCCTATCAAACTGGACTTAGGCAGGGCTAATATAAAAAACAGAGAAATGCTAAAAGAGTCTAAACGGTCCTGGGCATAAGTTCCAAGTTCTCAAACAGGTTCAGTTCCTAAGTGCAATCCCAGTGCAAGGAGGAAGAGGAGGGGGGGTCAAATGGAGGGGGAGGAAGGGGGAGGAAGACGAGAAGCCACTGGGGACAAACAAGAGACGAAGTAGCCGAATATCATTGCAATGAGTCAGCATAAGTTCCACAAGGCCTAACAAGCTCAAGCGCCACCTCACAATCCAGGACGGCAATGATGGAGAAAAAAGAAAGGTCTCAAATCCTCCTCGACAGCTACCGCCACCAGCCAGCATCGGCTCAGATCTCAGGCAACAGCCAGGCTCCGTCAGCCCCCCTCCCCCCCCCACTCCTCTCACCAGCTCGAGGGGGGGCAGCCGACAGCCCGGCAGGACCCCCGCCGAAGGTAACCCGGCCAACTTCTCTCACCAAAAAGCCACATAAAGCCAGACAGCAATGGCAGAAGCGGGGCGAGCCAGCGAAGGACGAGATGGACACCTCCGACAGGCAAGCCGGCTCCAAGCCCCCCTGGACTTGCTGGTCGCCAGTCACCAGTCGCTGGTCACTGGCCGCTGGTCACCTGTTGCTGGCCGCAGGCTGCCGGTTGCAGGTTGCAGGCTGCTAGTTGCAGGTTGCAGACTGCTAGTTGATAGCTATTGGTTTACTGAATGCTGGTTCACCGGTCCGGCTGCTGCTGCTGCCTTTCGGCTGTAAGTTGTTGCTCTGCTGCTTTTTGGCTGTAAGTTGTTGCTGCTGCTTTACTGCTTTTGGTTTACTGAATGCCGGGGGATGATGGCCTGCTGTTCTATAGTAATTCTTAATTCTTTGGTTGGTAATAGTCTTCTTTTTGCTGTTACTTGTATTTACCATTCAGAATTTCATTTTCAGTCAGAATAGACAAACCAAAACTAAGTATGTGCTTCAGTGCTCGTCTCTGCTCTGGTCAGGCCTCCATTCAGCTTTGTTGTTTGTTGTTGTTTTCTTTGGTAGAAATTTTGCAGCCAGATCTGGTAGCCCTAGGCTTATTTGAACAAACCTGAGCAATTTTGAAAGACTAAGTTTGTTTGGCATGGTGTTATTCTTCACAGGCTCGGCCCCGTTGCTGGCGAGGTCTCGCAAGCCGGCCCGCTCCCCGCTTTTAACTCTAATAAACCTGGTAGATGGTTGGCCTATATATTAAGGAAAAAACAAAAAATCCCGCATAATTGATAAAATAGAATATAAAGGAAAGGAAGTGTTTCAACAAGAAATTATTTAAAAAGTTTTTTTAGAATTTTACTCCAAGTTGTATGCTGAAGAGAAGATACAAGAGATTGAGATAGATACTTTTTTGCAAAATGAAAATGTACTGACAATTACCAATGAACAAAGAGATAGGTTAAATGCACAGATTACATCAGAAGAAATAATATCAGTGATTAAACAATTGAAAATGGGAAAATCTCCTGGGACTGATGGGTTAACGGCAACTTATTATAAGCATCTTCAAATGGAAATGGTGGAACCTCTTAGAGAGCTATTTGTTAATATACAAGAGGGTGGTCAGGTTCCACCTTCATGGAAAACAGCCTATGTTTCGTTAATTCCCAAAGAGGGAAGAGACAATGCTCAACCAGAAAATTTTAGACCTATTTCATTGTTGAATACGGATTATAAGATTTTTGCAATAATTATGGCTAATAGATTAATGATAGTTTTACGACAAATAATTCATGCAGACCAAACTGGATTTTTACAAGGGAGACAGATGAAAACTAATGTTAGACAACTCATTAACATATTAGAATATTTGGATAAGCATATCCAGGTGCCGGCAGTTCTTATGTTTTTGGATGCGGAAAAAGCTTTTGATAGACTGAATTGGTTGTTTTTGAAAAAATTAATTGTTAGGATGGGAATGGGGGATCAGTTTATTAACTCTATACTTGCAGTTTATCAGAAACAAACAGGTCAGATTATTGTGAATGGGCATTTAACAGATTCATTTAATATAGAGAAAGGTACTAGACAGGGGTGTCCTTTATCCCCTTTGTTGTTTGTTTTAACTTTAGAGGTTTTATTGAATAGGATAAGAGCTTCAGATGATTTAAAAGGTATACAGATTAGACAACATGACTATAGATTATGTGCTTTTGCTGATGATTTGCTTGTGACATTGACTCATCCAACACAGTCAGCTCAGAGTTTGATGGAGATAATCCAAAATTATGGTAGGGTATCAGGTTTTAAATTAAATATATCTAAAACTGATGTTTATCAAAGTCCGGTGGGAGGCATGTCCCAAGATGTTGGAGGACCAGTCTTTCAAAGAATTTCATCACTACAGACGTTAATGCAATGGGTCTGTAGTCGTTCAGGCAACTGATTGCTGTTTTCATCGGAACTGGGACAATGGTAGCTGCTTTCAAGCATGATGGTACACAGGCTGTTTGCAAGGAAATGTTAAAGATCCCTACTTTTAAATTTTATTTTGCAAGGAAAGAAAGCTAGAATTAAATTGAAAATGTTACGAGAAGCTAAAGGAAATGGAGGTTTTGGCTTGCCAGCATGGGTTTTATATTATTAAGCATCAGTATTAACATGGGTAAAAGAATGGATAATTCTTAGAAATAAAAGATTGTTTTATTTGGAGGTACCTGACTTACAACACGGTTGGCACGCTTTCTTATGGTATGGGAAAAATAAAATTCATAAATATTTTCAAAACCACTATATTAGAAATACATTACTACTAACATGGGAACAAATAAAATGTAAAGTATACTTGAAATTTTCAGGATGGCTTTCAACAATGGAAGCATTTGTACATCTAAATTTAGTCAGTCTCAATAAAATATGGACATATAAAGCTATTCTAAATTCTGAAGGGAACTTAAAATCCAGGCAAGAGATGGAAAATCAGAGTATTGATGGTGGTCATATTTACAAATGCGAGTGAGATATAATAAAGATGTTAAAGTGTATGGATTTTACAGAGAGCAGATCTTGTTTGATCAGATATTATTAACCTCTGATGAAAAACTAATTAAGAAAATGTATACCTTTATTGAATTTGAAAATGGAAGATGAGCAAGTAAAAGAAACAATAATGTGGGCAAAGATTTTTGGATACAATATAGATTTACAGAAATGGCAAAGCTTGTGGGAAAGAAATTATAAATTGGCACTGTCAACCTCTTATAAAGAAAACTTACATTAAATGTTTTATAGATGGCACTTGCCACCAGAAAGATTAGCAAAAATGTTTTAAAATATGTCAGATAGATGTTGTAAATGTAACCACAAATCAGGTACTTATTATCATGTATGGTGGACATGTGTTAAAGCAAAGAGATATTGGACAAAAATACATACTTGGCTAGAAAGGATGTTGGGAAAACATGTAGATTTTAAACCTGAACTTTTTTTATTAGGTATAATGCCAGAAAAGCTTGACAAACAAAGTATATACTTAATTTTACATGTGACAACAGCGGCAAGAATCATATTCACACAATATTGGAAAAATGAAGAAATACGACCAGAGGAAAAAATAATTAAAATAATATTTGATTGTGCAGAAATGGACAGACTTACTTTGAGGTTGAAAGAAAAAGAAGAGACAGAATATTTTCAAACTTGGGACTTTATTTTATCAATGGCTGAAGAAATGAACAAGGGATTAGGAATTTAATTCGTATTAGTGAATGATAAACACATTTGTTGAATAAGTACTTTTGAACTGTATTAAAAAAATCAATTAAAAAAAACCAAATTAGTGGCCCCGAGAAGAAGCCCAGTGTCAGCTTTTTTTTTACAAATATATTCCTCCTTGATCCAGTGACTCTTCATCCTTCCCTCTTTTTCTTTGCTCACCCATCAGTACCATATTTGTCTCAACTGACTACTGTATTATTAATGGAGATAGTAAGAAAATTAAATATTTAGATGTGGAAACAAGCCTGAACCATAGCCACAGATTCTGGAAAATTCAATACAAGTAGTCCTCAACTTACTGTCAGCCTGGCCGTCATCACTTTCCTTCAAGCTTGCTGCCAGCTGCCATGGAAATGGAGGGAGGGAGCAATGGGTATTTGGGAGGGAAAGTGTGCAGGTGGTGTGAGACTGAAATTGGTAAAAAGAGATGGGGAGGTTTGGACTCAGAGAGGCCAGCTTGGGTTGTTTAACATCTTCAAGGCCAACTGTCCTGGGAATAGCATGCACGAAGGCGGCACAGAGCACCTGGACCAGAGACGTTCACAGAACATCTTCCTGGCCAATGATTGGACTCTGTCTGTCTGACTACTGGGGGGTGGGCTCTGGGGTTTGATGGAATCAGAGACCAGTCATTGCAGGTGCAAAGATGTCTGTCTGCCTTTGCAGTGTTTATTGCTTTTATACAGTTTTTCCAAGCAGCATAAGATAAAATAGCAACAGCATTTTTATTGGTGGATTCTCCTCACCAATCCTTAAGAATATACCAGCCAGGGGGCACCAGCCAGGGGCAGTGTTCTGCAACATCCTGGTGGTGTGAACTTGGTGAGATCATGTAGGTGAGATCATGTAGGTATTTGAGCCATGGCAGTGTGCTGCACACAGCCTCTACATGACCTCTATCTCTACATCTCACTCTTTTTTGTTTTGTTAGACAAGGCATCGTTGTAAGAGGGGTTAGTGAAAGGATCATAATCAGGAGAGGCACATCCTTGCAGTTGTTTATATAGGGCATAAACCTGACCCTGAGGCAAGCTGGGAGGGGGTTTGGGGTGAAAAGCTGTGATACATATGTTGCAAAAGGAAGGAATACACTGAACAAAGCAGCACCCACCAATCAAAATAGCACAAATAATGACTAAATAATGTAGGACATTTCCCAATAATCCTGCGGGCAACCAAGCCCAAAGGCTTTCCCACCAAGATCCTAAAGTATCAATTTTCAAATCAGAGGCCAAATTGTGTAAAATATTGAGCTGGTGCTGGATGCTTCATGACCTATCCAAAATATTGAAACAACACATTCCTTCAAAACTTTCACAACCCAAATGCTGGCGCAGAAGCAAATAATAGCAGCACGATTTTGCAAAATAGCCTTTCTCAAATCTTGCAGCTCATGGTTGATTGCGGAGATAGCTGAAGAAGTAGCATTAATTGTTTTAGCTAAATTACACGCAACAGCGTTAATGTTAAGGTGAGCATGAGCAGCAAGTGCTGGCACACCCACTATAGACACAGCCAGTGCTACATATTCCGCTTTATTAAGTAAGGCTGTCTCAGAGTCGCAAGTGTTATCTAGCATGACCCCACGCCGAGAACAGTTCGAGTGAAATTGTTGTTGGGAAAGCAAAACAGGAATCAGCCGGCTGAGGCAACACTGCGTTTCACTAATATTAGCAGGAATATAATTAAAAGTTTCTTGACCACATGTAAAAAACCATCCTTGTGGTAGCCAAACATGGGCAAAATTAAAGGAAGTCTCTTCCAAAGCTGTGCAGTTTAAAACAGGTGAGCTAATACGATGACAGTGAGGTTTTTTACTTGAAGAAGTACAATTAACTATTTTTGCACATGTTATATTTACAGGGATTGCTACCACTGGGATGTGCAAAGCAATAACGTCGGGGTGGACAGTAAGCAGTGAACCCCCAATTAGATATAGTCCCATAGTTAAAGTTCTCATTTAATAAAAATCCACTCAAGCCAGTGAAGTTTTGAATTACTGCAGAAGGGGTACAAACAGGGACTAAACATGTAGAAAGCAAATTTTCCATGTCATACACTTCATGTAAGCAAAAGACATCATTTTGTGTATGTTAGCCAGCTGCACCCATAGATTTTGCTTCATTCGTTGCTCAAGCAATTGTTTGGGTGGGATGACAGCTGCTGTTGCCAAAGGGCAGCTGTTAACAATCAAACATAAACAAATGGCTAAGGAATTTGCAGTTAAAACCACAAAAATGGCAGCGCACAAGTTCTTGGGGGTTTGCTCTACTTGCTGCTGCTGCAGCACTGCCTGCGCTTTGGCGGCCAAGTTCTTCACATCTCCCCACGTCACTGGCCGACTGGCACGACGGGATCAGATTGGTCGCTGTGCTGTCTGTAGAGTCACCCTTGCCATTTCTGGGACCGGATCCAGGGACTGGTGCCACAACATCCTTGGCTGGGCGGACGCAATGCACTGAAATCCACAAAGGTCCTGTAGGAGCAAGCACAGCAGCATAGCCTCATCCCCAAGTGATCAGAGGGACCGGTCCCAGCTATGCTTTGTCTGGTAAAGCCCGATAATATACCAGAGGGGGAGGCAAGCTTGTTTTCTGTTGAAAGTGTCTCTGATAAGCAGTCAAATTTTGAATGGAAACATTCAATTGGTTTAATGTAAATAATACTTTTTTAACTTGTTGTGTTACCCATGACAAATTGGGTACCTGAGAGCCCTCCTTTTTATTTGTTTGTAGAGGCAGTCCTTAAAGGACCGATTAGCACGTTCCACGATGGCTTGACCCGTGGAATTATAGGGGAGACCATGAGTAAGAACAATATTCCAGGTTGTACAAATTGCAAAAAGGCCACTGAAGAATAGGCTGGCCCGTTATTAGTTTTTAAAGAAGAGGGCTTACCCAAGGCTGTAATGGCCGAAAAAAGATGAGAAATAACATATTTAGCTGTTTCCCCTCATTGAGGCGTGGCCCAAAGTGCTCCTGAATAGGTATCAATAGATAAATGAATATATTTCCAGGGAGCCAAAGAGGGAACATGGGTAACATCCATTTGCCATAGCTGATTAGAGGTGAAACCACGGGGATTAACTCCCGTGTCCCCCAAAGGAGATGCCCCAGAACATTGAGGACAGGATGAAACAATCTGCTTGGCTTGGTCGAGTGGAATATGGCAAGCTTGTGCCAGCCCCCTAGCATTTTGATGGAAGAGAGACTAAAAAAAGGATCTGAAAACAAAGTGGGTAAGACATGAACAGCAGCATCAGCATGACTATTGCCTTCAGAAAGAGGACCAGGAAGGGATGAGTGACTGCGTATATGAGAAACAAAGTATAAATGCTTCCGATCTTGTAGCAGCTGCTGCAAAGTTAAAAACAAAGCCATGAGATTGGGGTCAATCCTGGGCGTGATATAAACACCTGGAAGATTAAAAATAAGTTGACACACATAATGAGAGTCAGAGATTAAATTAAAAGGCTGTTGAGAAAAGGTGTGAAAAGCTAGAATAGCAGCAGATAATTCTGAGCGTTGTGGTGAGGATTGCACTGCAGTGTAGGACACCTTCCAGGTATCATCATGAGGATCCTTGTAAGCAATCGCTCCTCTCGTTCGCCCTCCATCGGAAAAAACAGTAGGAGCTTGCGGCAATGGAGAAGGAGAAAGCAGTGGGCGGACAGGAAAGGAAGAAGTCATTAAACAAGCAAGCTGAGGATCTTTAGGCAAATGATATGAAATATAGCCTATATAATCAGTTAAAGAGCACTGAAGAGATAAGTTATTCTGAAAATAAAATTGAAAATCAGATTTTGAGATAGGAAAAACAATATTCATTAAATCGGTCCCATTTCTACGGCAAGCTCGAGTGCGTCCTAAGGTTATTATTTCAGCAACAGCTTGGATAAATGGCAAAACATTTTGGGATGGGGTATGGGGTAAATAAAGCCATTCAATACAATATACTTTTTGCGCTTCTAATACAGCTAATACTCCTGTAGGTAGCTTACTAGTAGGGAATATCAAAAGAGTTAACTGACAATCTTTACATGGAATACGGTCCACAAACTGAGTACTCAAGATGCCATTAATTTGCTCAACCGTGGCAAGTGCTGCAGGTGGAACTATAATGAGATCTCCAGGTTGTTTTCCTTTGGTCAATAAGTCAAATAATGGACTAAGTAAATGTGTAGGCAAAGAAAAATATGGGCGAACCCAATTGAGGGTGCCCAGCAATTGCTGCAAATTGACCAACGAAATAACTTTGGGTAAGCTCAAGCGAGGAAAAGCTGGAGCAGAATAAGATTGCAACATTTTATGCCCTAAATAAAGATAGGGATAGTGCAGCTGTACTTCTTCCGGGGCAACCTGCAACCCATAGATACCTAAATCATTTTGTATTTCGGAAAGCCAATTAGGTTGTATCTTTGGGGGTCCAATTAAAATATCATCCATATAATGATATACCAAAGCCAATGGATGACGTTTGCGAAAAGGGACTAATGCTACAGCGACATAAAGCTGACATAATGTGGGACTGTTCAGCATTCCCTGTGACAAAACTGTCCAGTGATAACATTTATTAGGTTCTGAATGGTTCACTGCAGGCACAGTAAATGCAAACTTTTCCTGATCAGGGGGGCATAGAGGAATAGAGAAAAAACAATCCTTTAAGTCAATTACCATTACTTTATGATCTTGAGGAATCAAATTAGGGTTAGGTGTTCTGCACTGCAAAGGGCCCATAGGCTGAATACAGGCATTAACGGCCCTAAGGTCGTGCAAGAAGCGCCACCTGCCACTTTTCTTTTTTATGACAAAAACAGGGGTATTCCACGGACTAGTGGAAGGCACAACATGACCAGCAAGCAGCTGATCGTTAACCAGCTGGTGGAGAGCCATCAATTTTTCATCTGACATGGCCAATTGATCAATCCACACCGGCTCTTTAACCAGCCAAGTCAACGGGAGGGCAGTAGTCTCAGTCTTCCAAGGTGAGGGTGGCACCCAATTTACTGAGAAGGTCACGTCCCCAAAGGCTGACATGAATATCTAATATAAAGGGGCGGACCTGAATGACCAAATCTGAATCAGGCAAATGGGCTGAAAGAAATTGTGCACTTTGACATGCACTTTGACGACCCCCCCACACCCCACACACTTGGACAGGGCTCGGTTGGCCAGGTGGCAGGCCACTGCTTGGCAGAGACCACTGAAACATCCGTTCCAGTTTCCAAAATTCCTTCAAATGGCTTACCCTGCAGCACAATGATCTGACGGGGCCGTTGAAATGTGATCGGGGTAGTGATGGCAGCTATAATGGAAGTGGCCGGGTTAGTAGAACCGAAGCCTTCTTCCCCTCTCTCCTTTAGCTCTCCCCCTGCCGGGACAAAATAAGGCAAATGCAAGAGCTGAGCAGGGCTAGTGTAAATGGGCAAAATTTGAGGCAAGTTGGTCCACAATTGAACATAAATAATTCCGGTATAGTCTGAATCTATCACCCCAGGGATAACAAAAATACCTTTTTTACCCATGCTTGACCACAGAAGGACAAGCCCTACATAATTGTGTGGTAGGGGGCCTGATAATTGGGATGGGACTACTTGAACCTCCCCAGGAAATTTAAAATTCACTTCCTCCTGCAGTATCAAATCAATACCGGCACTACCTCTTGTAGCTGCAGGAGTATTTTCTATTGTTGGTCTGTTGTCTCTGTTTGGACTGGGGCCAGAGACCGGCCCTGTCGGCCGTTTCCCGACTGACACTCACTTGCCCAATGATAACCCTTCTGACACTTTGGGCATTTTGTTTTTGGTTTCAATCCTGGATGGAAAGGGGAGCGAGATGCTGCAGACATACCCCCCCTGGATTTCTGCATTCCCTTTTAAAATGACCGGGTTTGCCACAGTTGTAACACTTTCCTTGAGGCTTGCTGCCTTGCAATAAAGCAGCCGCCAATAAATTGGTTTGATAAGAGGCTGTTCCTACATCTTGACACGCTCTAATCATATCTGCCAAATCAGGATTTTTCCCCAGACCGATAATTGCCCTTCGACATTCAGAAGTGGCATTGTCCTTTGCCAGCCTCATCAACAATTCCTGCTGAGCTTCAGGAATGTCTATCTGCCGCCGTAAGGCATCCTGTAGTCTATTAATAAAATCAGGATATGGCTCAGTAGCCTTCTGCCTGATATTAGAGAAGACTTGATGAGGCTTGCCAGAAACAGGCACTTTTCCGAAGGCTCGCTAAGCGCATTCAGAAGAAACCTGTAAAGTGGCAGCCGGTAGAACAACCTGGGCATCAACTGGGGAAAAGGGGCCAGAACCATACAACTGATCAGGAATAAAGACACCCCCCCCCGATTGAAGAGCATGCACAGCACATTGGTGTTTAAATTCGCTGTCCCAAACTACATATTGCGCTGGAGTAAGCAACATGCGAAAGGTAGTTTTCCAATCTTCAAGTACTAAGATAGGATTTCTCATAGTGGCTTCCAACATTCCCTGCACATAGGTACTTCCCAACCCCATATCTCTAATTCCTTTTTGAAGTTCTGTTAAAATTGCATATGACAAAGGGCGATATTCCACTATTTGAGCTCCATTCTGATTTACTTGTCCTGTGGCATGTAGTGGACAAACAGAAAGCATATCAGTAATTTCTTCTATATTTCCCCCCTTTTTTCTAATTGTTCCTCTAATATTTGCCTTATGGGAGTGTACAATGGCTGTAAAGAAGCAAAAGAATTAGCCTCTTCAGAAGGAGCTGAAGATCCAATTGGAGATGCTTTCGGGGTGACAAGTTTTACCTGGTCGTAATCAGGCGGGGGGCTTGTAGTCAATTGTCCTGCCAAAGCATCGGAGCCAACTTTTTCCACTGCTTGATGGCATTGATACCATCGATGTAATATCTGTACTGGAGCCCGGGGTTCAAGATGTAAAGTATGCCCTATCTTTATCCAATCCCGTAAACGGACCATCCCACGTTCCAGATACCAGGGACAGTGTTTCCCTACCTCCTCAACCAGCTTCCTTATGTCTGCCTCAGGCGCCATCACACCTGACTTGTGTAACAGGAATCGGAGTTCCTGTATATGTTTATGCTGGTGTTGAGATAGATTGCAACCCATACTTACCACTGAGGGGTCCCGGAGGACGAAGGTGCACCTAGGGGTCTGTTCCAGACGCTGGTAAGTATGTTGGCTGTTGCTACCCACGGGGGGGGGGGGCGCTGTCCCGGTTCGGGTGCCAGATGATGGAATCAGAGACCAGTCATTGCAGGTGCAAAGATGTCTGTCTGCCTTTGCAGTGTTTATTGCTTTTATACAGTTTTTCCAAGCAGCATAAGATAAAATAGCAACAGCATTTTTATTGGTGGATTCTCCTCGCCAATCCTTAAGAATATACCAGCCAGGGGCAGTGTTCTGCAACATCCTGGTGGTGTGAACTTGGTGAGATTATGTAGGTGAGATCATGTAGGTATTTGAGCCATGGCAGTGTGCTGCACACGGCCTCTACATGACCTCTATCTCTACAGGGGTTATTTTCAATTTGTCTTTTCATGCATGTTTGTTTCAGACCTTGTCTGACTTTTGCTGCATTCAGCTCTTTCTTAGTAAAAGTACCTTTTCTCTGAATCTATGGAGTCAAGGGTTTTCTTTCCTAGGGATTTATTGGAGGCAGCCCTGACATCAGGCAAGGTCTGCTTTAATGGTCAACCTGGAGACTGCAGTCTACCATGGGGGCCAAGCATCTAAATGTCCAGCCATGAGAGTGAACTGGAGGAGACCGGGGCTCTGGACGGGCCCCCTCCTAGACCACACCGCATCCGAGATTATGCAGAATGGCTGGAGGAGCTAGACATCGATGAGGAACCTGTCAAGCCCTAGATGATCATTGGGCATGGGGTGAAAGGAAGTGTGATTACCCAGGGCATGGCACAGAGGCAACACAGTCAGCTGGCAGGTCAAACCGCCCTTTAATTGCTCCAAATTTTCCCCAAATGCTCCTACATTTCTGGCAAGCCCCAGAACAAAGTAAGACACACACACCTTCAGCAGCCTATGGCTGCAAGTAGTTTCACAAGTTTTTAACTCTTCAGGCAGGGAAAGTGTGTGTATGGAACAAGCCATCCTCCTTCAGGTTTCGACTCACACACAGTTAGATTAGAAGAGTAATTTACTCAAGGCCACATAGATAACAAGGAAAGAAACATACATCCAAAACCTAACGAGTCTGTGGAAACACAAGCTTGCTTGAGCAGTTTCAAAAGAGAAGCCAAAATTCAATCTGAGGTCTTCAAACACCAAATCAAGTTTGTCAGCCAGTCCAATGGTCAGAGTTTCAGGGTTTCCAAGCAGAAATCACAACACAGAACAAGAGATCAGAGAGTTGTTTCCAAGATCAGCAACAGCACACAAACCTCCAAGAATTCAGTGTTTGTTCCCGACAAATGCCCCTCCCCACAGAGTCTCCTTAAGTCTCAGTCTCCAGGTGTGCCTTGTGGAGAGGGGTGAGGCACTCTCCTCCCAAGTAGTTGAGCCTGCCTGCATTGTTCCCTCCTTCTCTCCACTCTCCATGCTCTAGGATCAGTAGGGGGTGTCCCTTGCTCATCACCTGAGTTCTATCTCTCATGTTCATCCTGTCCCAATCCTGAAAGGCCCTGGCCTGCTTCAGCCTGTTCTTCCCCACATTCCTCTGAAGCCACAGACATCTCTCCCTCGATCTCCGTCGGCTCCAGTTCCAGCTAATTTTCCTCAGCAGATTCAGGCTCCGACAGGAAGACCCAGAGGAACGACTCTTGGGGTAACTTTTACTTGAGGAAGCAGAGGTTCCCACAGGCAGGAGTGGCGTGAGGGGGACAGAGGCGAAGTTCCCCTTCTTGATCCGGACCCGGAGGATGCCATGCTGAGCCATGCCCTGTACCTCTTGCAAGAGATGGAACTCTTCATCTATGCATTGATTATAGAGGGCTAAAGGCAGTGTGCATAGAAAATGTTTACCCATTGCCTCTGATATGCTTGTGCATTTAGCCAAAGGCAAAATCTTCACTAAATTAGACATGCGGGAGGCTTACCAAGTTTGACTCAAGGAGGGCGATGGATAGAAAACTAAATTTAACTGCCCTCTGGGATGTTTTCAGTTCCAAGTGCTCCCCTTTGGTTTACAGGGAACCCCAGCTGTTTTCATGCAACTGATCAATGAGGTGTTGCATGACTATTTATACAAAGGGGTGTATTTGGATGATCATTCTAGTATATACTGATACTATGGAAGAGCATGTGAAGTTGGTGCAGGCGGTCCTAAAGAGACTCCGAGTGACTGAATTGTATGCAAAGCTCTGTAAATGTCAAAATTCACCAAGATAATATTGATTACCTGGGTTACCATATATCTCATAAAGGAGTAGAAATGGACCCAGAAAAGGTGCAGGCAGTGTTAGAGTGGGCCCCTCCTTGCACCAGGAAGCAGTTACAAAGTTTCTTAGGCTTTGCCAATTTCTACCGGCAATTCATCCCTTTGTAACCCCTAGACATTCAGAATGGTCAAGAAGGCCGCCTAAATATTTGCAGGACTATGTCCAGCAATTGAGAGTTTGAGTCATTTAGGGGGAAGGGGTGTAATGTATTGGCCACAACTGTTTTAAATCACTTGCTTAATGTCTGACCTACATTGCTGTATTGTTTAACAGTTGCTGTTACTGAAAGCCAGACTGGCTGTCTCCAAGCTGATAATGAGGTTTGGGGCGGGAAACTGTTACTTTAAACCTATTGGTTGCCACCTAGAGGTTAACTGTATAAATAGCTATGCAGCAGCCTTTAGGACTGCTTCTGTTCTGAGTTAATAAACTTGTTGCTGTTTCAACACTCTGCCTCATTCAATGCCTAAAGAACCGAAGATATAACAGTGGCGACGAGGGTGGGATGTGCTGCTTCATTGAGAGAGCTTGAAGTCACTAGGGGGTGAGGTCAGCACAGAGCCTGACAGGAACTACGTTCCCCCCCTTGGTCTGCCAGGGGACCGTCTGCTGCCTCATGAATCCCAGCGGCCGGTTAGGGCCCACAGAGTCGGCCTTCTCCAGGTCCCGTCAGCCAGACAGTGTTGCCTGGCGGGGCCTAGGGGAAGAGCCTTCTCTGTTGCGGCCCCGGCCCTCTGGAACCAACTTCCCCCGGAGATCCGTGTCGCCCCCACCCTCTCCGCCTTTCGTAAACTGCTTAAAACATACCTTTGCCGGCAGGCTTGGGGCAGCTAACATCTTCCCCCTAGCCAGTGTATGTTTGTGTGTATGTTTGTGGAATGATTGTGTGTGGTTTTTTTTAACTTAGGGGTTTTTATATTCTTGTATTTATTGGTGATTTCTATTTATGTTGTGAGCCGCCCTGAGTTCTCCGGAATAGGGCAGCATAGAAGTCAAATTAATAAAAAAAAATAAGCCATGCTGGAGACCACCATGCCCTAAGGATCTGTCCTAGGGCCTACATAGAAGCCAGCAGCGCAAGGCATTGAACGAAGAAACAAACCACCATGGCAAAGGTCGGGAAGCTTGAAGAATTCAATGTAGCTCACCCAGAGAGATGGGTGTCCTACATCTCCCACATCGAAAATTACCTCTGTGCCAACCAGGTCGCCGAAGATGGATTGAAGGCCGCGACACTCCTCTGCGTGTGCGGCCCCGCCACCTTCAACATTGCAGAGAACCTGGTCACCCCGGCACTGCTCGAGTCGATCACCTATGCCGACTTGAAAAAAAAGCTCTGAGACCACTTCGAGACCAAGTTATCCCTTATAGTGTTGAGGCACGCTTTTGAGCAGCGGGAGCAGCAACCCAGCAAGTCTGCAACAGAATTCATTGCTGCTCTTCATCAAGCGTCCCGATTCTGCAATTTCGCGGATTTGGAGGAGAGACTACGAGACCGCTTAGTCTGCGAACTCCGGAATTGAGAGCTCCAACAAAAACTGTTCTCTAAGGAGACTCTCTCGCTACAAGAGGCCTTGAAGGAGGTCATGGCGTACGAAGCTGCTGGAGGGGCTGTTAAAGCACTGCGGCCCTCCAAAAGCGCGCCAAGCACCGAAGCCATCCACCACGAGGACGCCAAGCGGATGGAAGACACCAACTCAGACTACGAAGTCGACCAGCTACGAAAGCACCCAGAGAAGTGACCACAGCCAGCTGAAAAGGCAATTCCGTTCCTTAGATGCATGGGCTGCAGAGGCTGCCATCAACACGTGGGTTGCTGATTCTGAACTGCAACATGCCGGGTCTGTGGCAAACCAGGCCACATCGCTGCCATCTGCTGAAGTCGTCAGAGGGACCACCCGAAAGAAGACGCATTCAGGAGAGGTACCAGGGGCCCAGGTCAACACCAAGTAGGGTTTTGCTCCAGCCAAAGGAGCGTATTCCACACTGGTGCCCATCGCACCCTAAAGCAGAAGCTTAGACTACAGGTCAAGCTTCAGGGAGTTCCATGCAAGATGGAACTGGACACGGGCTCAGCCATGTCCATCATTTCACAAGGAACATTCAAGCATCTATGCCATTGTAGCAACAGATGGGCCAAGCTCCAGCCATCTAATCTACTACTCACAAACTTCCAAAATTCCTGAGTGGCGATCAAAGGTGAAGCCACACTTCTGGTGGAATTCAAGGGGTTCAAGGGGCCACTAGATGTCATAGTGATGGAAGGCCAATGCACGAGCCTCATAGGGCTCAATTGGTTTGATGCATTGGGCATTCAAGTAACCAGCATTCACTGAACACAAGCGGCAGATCTGTCTACAGTCTGCCAAGAGTTTGCGGATGTTTTCAGTTCTAGTTTAGGGGAGTACAAGGGTCCTCCGATTGCTCTCAAGCTTGATCCTATGGTAACTCCAATATGGATCAAGCCTCGTAGAGTGCCTTTTGCGTTAAAACCCAAAATCGATGCAGAGCTGGATAAATATAGAAATTTAATAAATAATAATAATAATAATAATAATAATAATAATAATAATAATAATAATAAGCTAGTGGAACAAGGGGTATTGCAGCCCGTAGACAGTGGGGTGTGGGAGACCCCCATAGTAACACCATTAAAGGCCAAAGGGGAAGTGCGAATATGTGCTGAGTATAAGTGCACCCTCAACAGGGCACTTCAACAGCACGCGTACCCTGTGCCAGTTGTCAGCCATATTTTGGCGTCATTGCAAGGAGGCCGCGTGTTCACCAAATTAGATTTGGCACAGGCCTATGAACAACTGCCTGTGGACGAGGCCACGGCAGTAGCCCAGACCATTGTCACCCATAGGGGGGCTTTTAAGGTTAAGCACCTACAGTTCGGGGTGAGTGTAGCCCCAGGGCTGTTCCAGGGAGTGATGGAGTGCACGCTCAAGGGAATTCCAGGAGTTTGCCCCTACTTCAATGATGTCCTCATTGCTGGGGAATCAGTTGAGATTCTGGCTGAACGGCTTAAGGCTGTCCTCCAGCAGTTCTGCGATGCGGGACTTAAACTAAAAAAAGAAAAGTGCAAGATTGGGGTAGAGTCAACCAAGTTCCTTGGTTTCCACATCAATGCCGAAGGCATTCATCTGGTGGAATCCAAATTAAAAGCAATCCAGCAGGCCCCAAGGCCGAAGTCAAAGGGACAGGTTCAGGCTTTCCTAGGCGTTTTGAATTTTTACCATGCCTACCTCCCAAACAAGGCCGCAGTGGCAGAGCCGTTACACCAGCTCTTGGATAGACAAGCTCAGTGGCAGTGGACCAGTGTCCACAAGAGTAGCTTCCAAGCAGTCAAATCACTGCTGTCGTCAAACTCAGTTCTCACTCATTTCAATGAGCAGCTGCCTGTCTGCATTGCATGTGATGCATCCCCATATGGGGTTGGGCCTGTGTTAAGCCACTTAATGGCTGATGGGAGACAGAAGCCCATCACATATTACTCCAGGACCCTATCGTCCGCAGAGCGCAACTACGCGCAAATTGACAAGGAGGCTCTGGCCATTGTGGCTGGAGTTAAAAAGTTCCATGACTACTTGCATGGCCGCCAGTTCACGGTCTTCACAAACCACAAGCCACTCCTAGGGTTGTTCACCACAAACAAACAGACACCTCAGATTCTGTCTCCTCGAATGCTGAGGTGGTCTATCTTCCTGTCAGCCTACAGCTACAGGATGATTCACAAACCAGGCAAGGAAATGGGCTATGCAGACAGCCTGAGCAGGTTGCCCCTGCCACATGTGGAGCCAGATCCAGCTCCAGCTGTACGCATCCTGGCTATCCAGGATTTGCCAGAATCTCCCCTTCATGCTGGGGACATAGCTGCTGAGACAGCAGCTGACAAAACACTGAGTCATGTGCTAAACTGGGTACACACAGGATGGCTGGAGAAATGTCCCGGGCCAGAATTTCAGAGTTTCTTCATGAGAAAAGATGAGCTTTCAGCTCATAAGGGGTGCATCCTTTGGGGAAGTAGGCTCATAGTCCCGAGCTCTTTAAGGCCCAGGGTCCTAGAGTCTCTGCACAAGGGTCATCCGGGAATAGTCCGGATGAAGGCACTTGCGAGGAGCTACCTTTGGTGGCCAGGGCTAGATAAAGCCATTGAGGCCCAAGTACATGGTTGCTACACGTGCCAGCAATCCAGACCGGAGATGCCACAAGCCCCTGTCCACCAATGGGAGCACACACACACACACACCATGGTCAAGAATCCACATCGATTTTGCCGGGCCCTTTCAGGGACAGCTGTTTCTAGTAGTGGTAGATAGCCATTCTAAATGGTTAGAGGTTGCACCAGTCCCTACTATGACTAGTGCCAGGACCATCCAGGAACTGCGCAGAATCTTTGCAACACATGGACTTCCAGACGTGTTAGTCTCTGACAATGGGGCTCAGTTTACTGCTTCTGAATCCCAGACTTTCCTCGGGGCAAATCTAATACGGCACACCACGTCAGCTCCCTTTCACCCGGCCTCGAACGGCCAAGTGGAACACATGGTCTGCACAACCAAAGAATCACTAAAACAGATTGTCACAGGGGATTGGCACCACAGACTGGCAGATTTTCTACTCTGCCAATGCACAACATCCTGTACCGCCATGGGCAGAAGCCCTGCCAAACTCAGATGGGGCCAACGTTTGATCACCAAGCTGGACAGGTTGCACCCTGACCGGGTTGCCTCGGACTCTGCTCAGCCAAAGGCACCTCAGAATTTGCAAGTGGGTGACTGGGTTTGGACCCAGAATTACGGGCAAGTGGCTTTGTGGGTGGCAGCCGTGGTTGTTAAGGTGTCGGGACCACTCTCTTGTGAGGTGGTCCTGGAAGATGGGCGAGTCATTCGCCAGCACATTGACCAGCTGCATCGGAGGCTAGCGAACCAGTCGCTAACTCAGGCTTCTCAAGAGGGCTGCATGCAAGGGCCGTGCGACAGTGACCCAACAGAGGAGCTTGCATGCTCCAACAGAAGTCTTACTCAAGAAGACGGGGAAAAGGCCGTAGGAGAGCTTCCCCCAGACAGACAGACAGTATCTGCTGAAGAGGACCAGCAAACTATGCTGAGGGACAGCCCTGCAGACTTTGCTGCACGATTGGACTTTGGTTTGGGCCGACCGGGACTGGCCAGCCAAAGAGACCTGAGTGAACCTGACTTCACTGCACCTCAGAGTCCTGGTCTACCCAGCTGGGCAGGCGAGCGGGTAGACTGGGAGACCCCTGCAACTCCTAGAAGTTCAGAACGGTCAAGAAGGCCGCCTAAATATCTGCAGGACTATGTCCAGCAATTGAGAGTTTGAGTCATTTAGGGGGAAGGGGTGTAATGTATTGGGCACAACTGTTTTAAATCACTTGCTTAATGTCTGACCTACATTGCTGTATTGTTTAACAGTTGCTGTTACTGAAAGCCAGACTGGCTGTCTCCAAGCTGATAATGAGGTTTGGGGCGGGAAACTGTTACTTTAAACCTATTGGTTGCCACCTAGAGGTTAACTGTATAAATAGCTATGCAGCAGCCTTTAGGACTGCTTCTGTTCTGAGTTAATAAACTTGTTGCTGTTTCAACACTCTGCCTCATTCAATGCCTAAAGAACCGAAGATATAACACCTTTCATTCGCAAAAATCACGTTACCTATCACCAATCTTTTTAAAACTAAGGGCGAGGGCAAGCCGAAGCTGAGTCAGCCTCTTAAGTGGACTATGAAGTGCCAAGCAGTGTTCAAAAAACTCAGACGGCTGCAGCAGAGCCTGTACTAAAGCACCCTGACCCAAACTCTCCTTTTGTAATTCAGGCTGATGCCGATTGTGGGGGGTGGGGATGAGCAGGCAAACGGCAGGGCCAGCACAGCTTCTCTGATTCTGTTTGGGGGGGGTGCGCAGATGAATGGCAGGGCCAGCGTGCTTTGTTAGTCAAAATAATTTCCTGTCCCATGGGAACCAAGGTCATCTACTGTTCCCGCGATCAGGGACTGTGTGTTGCATAAAAAAGCCCACCAAATGGATATATTGGGGAACGTAGTTGCTTGCATAGTTTTGTGGGTAGGACATTTAACTTTGTACTTGGGCAATTGTTACTTGTGTATTCAGACTTGGTTTAACTTTTGACCATGCAGATAATAAACATGTTCTTTGAGGAATTCTCAAGCCTTGGAGTTCTGCTTTATTTGTCTCTGTCTGTCTGAACCATGAAATTAAACCAAGTCTCCTAAAATGTTCAGTTTTTTTTTTCGGGGTGCTGGGTCCCAACCACCTACCCATCCTTTGGGAGAGCGGTGAAGACTCCTTCCTTCCTTCCTTCCTTCCTTCCTTCCTTCCTTCCTTCCTTCCTTCCTTCCTTCCTTCCTTCTTTCCTTCCTTCCTTCCTTCCTTCCTCCCTCCCTCCCTCTCTCCCTCCCTCCCTTCCTACTCTCCCTTCCTCCCTTCCTTCCTTACCAAGATTGAGAAACACTGGCAAAAAAGTTTGGAGATTCTTCTTGCCACCCACCCCCAGTCACAGAACATGTTACAGCTCTCTTCCAATCCTCTGTTGATGGCGTGGGGCTGCCAGGGGGAGACCCTGTGCGTGTATTTGCACGCACATGCACACACACAATTAAACAACATTAGAAAGAGGGTAGCGTGAAGGAAGGAGACACAAGGCCTAAATGGGTTAGCAAGGTGATTATTGGGAGGAGAGTGGGCAGTCACTTGACCTGGGTTATTTATTCATTTATTGCAATCTGGTGACTGAAATTTGGCAGCACAATCAAGGTAGACAGAAGAGGATTTAGGGTCTGTGGCTTCACCAGTCCTGCCCTCCAGAAACGTACATACATTCTCAGCAGGCATATATGTCTACCAGCCGGCAGGAAATATTAAATGCCATTTTATGAGCTGAAATTGCAACAGCATTATTAATAACAGGCATGGTGATAAATAATTGAGGCGCTGCGTGGCAGTCACTTTGGTTGTTGCTGATTCACAGAGGGGATTTATTGAGTAAGCAAACAGCATGTAAAGAAAATTAGATTTTAAATGCACCTCCCCCCTCAACCTGACACACCCTGCCCCCCCAACTCCTGCCCCCATGGAAGGTTGCAAGAACCTCCCATCCCAGCTTCTCTTATCTCTCTCGTTCTTTTCCTTCCCAATGTCACAGCCTGCCTCTAGATCTTCCCCCCTCACCGCCCCTCTTGCACCCTTTTGTGGTGATTTTTTTTCTTTTTTTGTCATAACTTGTGTGTTCGTGTGTTCGTGGTGTCCCGGCAACCATGATTAATGACAGAGACTTTGCTTGTCTCTCTGGGATGGAAGCCTCGGCTGAAGCCAGCCATTCCCTTTTATTCCACATCAAAGGTCTCTCCCACAAATTGTCACCCTACTGATTTACAGCCAATTACATTACACAGATAGTTAAAACATACACTTTGAAAGCATGACGTCTTTTTCAAGAAACGAAACTTTTCCCTGCTTTCTCCTCCACCCCCTTAGTGCAGCTATCAGCTGACAGCCTGTAAGGGAGGGAGAGAGAAGCCCATCCAGGCAGAGAAGGATTTCTTAAAGGAGAAATGGACATTTATCACAACATCTCATCCTTTTTTGTTTTTGTTTAGAAGCAAAGGCTTTCAGTCCATGTATTCGATTTCATCCAACTGAGGTGGCTGTTTATCCATTGGCATCCGCTCGAATCCTTGTTGACTAATGTTCACTTGTTGAGATAATTTTTTCTTTGGTATAAAAGATTTCATCATAGTAAAAATATCAGGCAAGCATTGTATATAAAAGCATCCACAATGGAATAATATAACAATACAAAATAATACTTATCAAATTTCTTAACCATTGAAAATTTTGTAACCAAAACCAGAATGCATTCCAAATATCCCCAATGCTTATGATCTCCGGATATTGGTGGAGGGATTTGTCCTTGTTCTTCATTAAGCATTTCAACGGCCATCACTGTCATTGGCTGCAGTCCAATTCCGTGCGCCATTAAAATAGCTACAAACCCAATACACTTGCATTGTACTCTCCATCATCACATTTTGCATACACTTTGTTATTACTTTGATCACAATGATCAGACATATTAAAGGTGATATTACAAGAGATATATATACTTAAAAGAATAATTCCCTTAGAAAAATTAAAGTACACTAATGCAAAATCTACATAATAAAACCTAAATGGCAGCGTATAATGTCCTGCCTCATTAATATGTACAAAACTTTCGCTAGCTCCAGTGTTGTTCAAAGGAAGTCCAACTAAAGAAAAAGTCCTTGACTGGCATCCGATGGTGACATCATACACATCCAGCAGTCAGTATGGTTTGTTAAGGCACTAACTTTTATTGTCCTTCCAAAATTATTGTCCATTCACTTTGGGCTCACCAGAGTCTTTGCAATCTTTTGGCTGTACACTGTAAGGGCGAATATTGCGGCCAGGAACCCATATCGTATTGCCTTCATGTTGCACCGCAGCATATCCACGACCCCAGGTAATAAGTTCAGCTGGTCCTTTCCACTGGGGGTCTGGTAGTTTACGATACCAAACTAGCGGTCGAACCGTCTGGAAGGGGAGAAAAATGCCTGCTCGCAGCTGTATTAGGTGGCATGCCAGGTGGTTTAGAAAATTGAGAGTATATAAAGCCAAATTAAGATATTTTGCACTCCAGGTAGTCCGGGGGTATTTTTCCCCATTTTTCATTTTTAATTTGTCAAGCATGTGCTTAAGAGTGGAGTTGGCCCATTCCACTACTTTTTGCCCCTGTGAATTATAAGGAATGCCGAATTTATGAATAATGTCCCACCAATTGCAGAACTGAGCAAAGCCATGACTACAATATGTGGATCCATTATCAGTTTTTAATTCTTTAGGAGTACCCAGAGTGCTAAAAGTTCGAATACAATGATTGATGACATGTTTAGTTGCCTCTCCATGCTGTGGAGTAGCAAGGATGAACCCAGAATATGTATCAATAGTCACATGTATATATTTCCACGGACTAAAAGATGCATATTGAGTAACGTCCATTTGCCAAATTTGACATGCCTCAAGTCCATGGGGATTCGCACCCATTGGAATAGACAGTCCTTGTTGTGAACAACTGGGGCACTGTTGAATGATAGCTGTTGCCTCCCCGGGGTTATGTCAATTTGTTTAGCCAAAGCCTTGGCGTTTTGATGAAAAGAGCTATGACTATCCCAGGGAGTAAGTTGTTGCATAGTCATAACGTGTGTGTTGCCATATCCGTCTGGGAATTCCCTTCACTGAGAATTCCTGAAAAATTTTGATGACTTTGGATATGTGCAATAAAATAAGGACAATATCTTGTCTCAATAGATTTTTGCAATGTCAAAAATAGTGTCAACAAAGTCTCATCCAAACTAGGAGAGATATAAGCAAAATGTAAATTTTTATGGCCAAAAATCATGGATCTGCTGAAAAATGACAAAAAAAACAAAAACAAAACAAAACTGACCAGGCCAATCACCAATCAATAATTGCAAAACCAAATTATTTTGAATCAAAGTTTCCCACAATTTTAAGGAAAATAGGATAAAAATAATTGCAAATTCAATTCCAAAAATCTGGCGCCATCGTGTGGCCACGATGTGTAATTTCAGCCAAAGTCATAGCTGGAGTGAAAACAATTTCTTGAAGGCATATTAGATTGAGTAATTGCCACTGTGGGTGGTCGATCAAAAATCCCATTCAAATGCACAGGGTGATTGTCAGCACACCGATCAGTCCACTGGTTGTTGAGGGCTGTTTGGACTTTCTCAACGACCAATAGCTGGTCGGAGGTCAATGTCACAACGTCTGTGGGATTTTTGAGGCCTTTTAATGCCATAAATAAGGGAGAAAGAGTCGAGGTAGAAAGACCTATATATGGCCTTAACCAATTAATATTTCCTAAATATTGTTGTAGTTGAACCAATGTAGGTGCAAGTGTCTTTTGACCAGTGCCAATTAAGGGTTGCAAAACTCTTTTGCAGTCTGCATTAGCATTCTCAACAGCCAATTTCATCAAAATCTCTTTTGTAGTTAATTCATTAGCAATTTCTTTATCAATACTATCTTTTAGTCTATTTATAAATTCATCATAGGGCTCAGTAGTTCCCTGTTTAATTTGAGTAAAACTTTTGCCAAATTTTCCACTTTTATCTACTACCTTTAAAGCAGCAAAAAAAGCCTGTAAAATTACACCATGTATAGCTGCATCTGGAATAGCATCTCGCTGTTGTTTAACAGCAGTGAACTGTCCAGAGCCATAAATTTGGTCTGGCACTAATTGAGCAGTGCCTCTCTGAATAGCTTGAAACTGCATACTGCGCAGGTGTTAAAATCATTTGCATTAATGCCTTCCAATCTGCTGGAATCATTTTGTGAGCAAATCCATTATCAATTTCTGCATCCATGCCCACAGTTACAGGGTATAAACTTGCCATTTCCTCAGCATTTAATTTCCCTTTTTCATAATCATTCTGTAAAGTTTCCTGAATAAAATTACTTGTTTTGGTCAGAGCTGGAGGATCACACAACTCAACATTCCTAGGAAAAACCTTGCTGTGATTTTTAATTGTTACTGGAGTTTCACTGGCAGGGGGAAGAAGTTGAACTTCATTATAATTCAATGGATTCAGCAATGTTTTTAGTAGGAGCTGCTCCTGTGTCTCCAAAGCTTTTAACACTACTCTGCAAGATGTTAAAATAGAAGCGGGGGCCCTAGAATTTTTGTAACAACTCCTCCACTCTCCTCCAAGTTTCAACTTTAAGGCAGCCTGCCTCTGGGTAGAAAGGAATGTGTTTCCAAATAAATTCAAGGAGAGATCTTAAATCTCCTTCTGTCAGCTTCTGAGCTGTAAAACGAACATAATTCTTCCTGGTTATCTCTGTGAGCTTAGTCTTGCCTTTTTGAGAGATATCCCCACATACTTACGAGGGATCAGTCCTCGTCCAGCGATGAACTGATGAAGCGCGCTTTGCCACGTCCGGGCGGTAAGTATGAGGGTCCAGGGACGTATAACCTCTCAGGGTTATCACGTCGAGGGTCACCACTTGTCATAACTTGTGTGTTCGTGAGTGTGTTCGTGGTGTCCCGGCAACCATGATTAATGACAGAGACTTTGCTTGTCTCTCTGGGATGGAAGCCTCGGCCGAAGCCAGCCATTCCCTTTTATTCCACATCAAAGGTCTCTCCCACAAATTGTCACCCTACTGATTTACAGCCAATTACATTACACAGATAGTTAAAACATACACTTTGAAAGCATGACGTCTTTTTCAAGAAACGAAACTTTTCCCTGCTTTCTCCTCCACCCCCTTAGTGCAGCTATCAGCTGACAGCCTGTAAGGGAGGGAGAGAGAAGCCCATCCAGGCAGAGAAGGATTTCTTAAAGGAGAAATGGACATTTATCACAACATTTTTTCAGTCTCTTTTATTTTCCTTTTGAACAAAGCCTACATGTCAAGATGCACTAGCTGCCAAGGTCCCACCCAGCACCCCAGAGATCCATGCTGCAAGTCACCACACCGAGGCCCTATCCTTCCTTCCTTCCTTCCTTCCTTCCTTCCTTCCTTCCTTCCTTCCTTCCTCCCTCCCTCCCCTTCCTTCCTTCCCACTCTTCCTCCCTCCCTTTCTTCCCAAGATTGAGAAACACTGGCGAAAAAGTTCGGAGACTCTTCTCCCCCCACCTCGCAGAACGTGTTACAGCTCTCTTCCAATCCTCTGTTGAGGGTGCAGGGCTGTGAGGGGAGGAGACCCCGTGCATGCACACAAACACAATTAAACATTACAAAGAGGGCAGAGCGAAGGAAGGAGACACAAGGCCTAGAATGGGTTAGCAAGGTGATCATTGGGAGGGGAGCGGGCAGTCACCTGACCTGGGTTATTTATTCATTTATTGCAATCTGGTAACTGAAATTTGGCAGCAACTTTTGACCATGCAGATACTTTGTAACTAATAAACATGTTCTTTGAGGAATTCTCAAGCCTTGGAGTTCTGCTTTATTTGTCTCTGTCTGTCTGAACCATGAAATTAAACCAAGTCTCCTAAAATGTTCAGTTTTTTTTTCCGGGGTGCTGGGTCCCAACCACCTACCCATCCTTTGGGAGAGCGGTGAAGACTCCTTCCTTCCTTCCTTCCTTCCTTCCTTCCTTCCTTCCTTCCTTCCTTCCTTCCTTCCTTCCTTCCTTCCTTCCTTCCTTCCTTCCTTCCTTCCTTCCTCCCTCTCTCCCTCCCTCCCTCCCTCCCTCCCTCCCTTCCTACTCTCCCTCCCTCCCTTCCTTCCTTACCAAGATTGAGAAACACTGGCAAAAAAGTTTGGAGATTCTTCTTGCCACCCACCCCCAGTCACAGAACATGTTACAGCTCTTTTCCAATCCTCTGTTGATGGCGTGGGGCTGCCAGGGGGAGACCCTGTGCGTGTATTTGCACTCACATGCACACACACAATTAAACAACATTAGAAAGAGGGTAGCGTGAAGGAAGGAGACAAAAGGCCTAAATGGGTTAGCAAGGTGATTATTGGGAGAAGAGTGGGCAGTCACTTGACCTGGGTTATTTATTCATTTATTGCAATCTGGTGACTGAAATTTGGCAGCACAATCAAGGTAGACAGAAGAGGATTTAGGGTCTGTGGCTTCACCAGTCCTGCCCTCCAGAAACGTACATACATTCTCAGCAGGCATATATGTCTACCAGCCGGCAGGAAATATTAAATGCCGTTTTATGAGCTGAAATTGCAGCAGCATTATTAATAACAGGCATGGTGATAAATAATTGAGGCGCTGCGTGGCAGTCACTTTGTATTATATTTTTTATTAATTTTTTACACAAGCATAAGTCATTCAATAGTTGGTAGACAGTGTGTTGTCTGGGTTACATTTGTAAAAACAGTCCTTAACAATTGATTTCTATAGTCTGTACTCCATATATTAATTTTGGTTAATTTCCTCTTTCCCCGAAACATCCTTTTTTGCAAACATTGAGTTAATACAATTCTTATTGTTTTAATAATGACAATTTAGTATATATTTTTTCCAATATTCCTAAAATAATCATCATATTAATACATTTCTTTTCTTTCCAGTCATTTGGATTGCCTTATCATCAATCCTGCTACAATCCTTATTTTAGTTTATTTCTCCCACCAAATTCTAAATATTTTTACTGGTAAAGGTTTTCTCAGCGATTAGTTACATTTACATTGACAGACTTAATTCTATTTTTTCCATATAAGCCATCTCACATTTTTACATTTCTTAAGTATTAGATATAAGAAGACTTCGTTGAAACGTCGCCAAGACACTTCAAATTCTACGTGGGAGAAAACCCGAAGAACCAAAGACCTACATACAAACACCCGCGAAAACCTCAGAAAACAAATATCATACCTCTACGGGGAGGAAATCCACCATCTGACCAGGACCTATGAAAAACTTGAAGTCCAAAGAGCTTCCATTTTATGTGACCTCGCATTCCTACGCAACTGCCAAGATCAAAATTTAATCCCCACATGCTTCCAATTGAAATTCCACTCCAACTCTGCAGCCACCAAACGCATCCTGAAAAAAACAGAATTGGCCCTAATCAGAAATGAACTTCACTCAAAAAGATTCCTCCTAGACTGAATCAACAAAGATCTCCTCACACTTCACCTCAAACTCAGCAACAAGATCCACCCTGCACTTTGGGACAAATCCAAACAACTCGCCGTCTGGAGAGCCGAAACACAGACCACCCTCAAGACAGACACACACACCAACAAACTCCGAAGACTACAAGAACACCAGAAACAAACCCCTCCTCCCTCACAGCCACACATGAAACAAACAGTGCATAACATATCAGATAGGATCCTCACCAAAGCCGAAACCAATGTCCTTTCCAAAGGATTCAACTTTGCAGTCGCTCCCAAACACATCCCCACTGAAACCATTATATGCGGAGTTGAAACCAGCCTGACCAAAATCAACCCCGACGACGCTAACAGAATCAGACTCGAAATCACCAACATACTGTGCACCAGCAAGCCACCCAAAAGCAACTTACCCAAAGAGGAGCAGACAGCACTACTTAACCTGAAACAAGACACCAGCATAATAATCCTACCAGCAGACAAGGGCAACGCCACGGTGGTCATGAATACAGCTGACTACCAAACCAAATTAACCAACCTACTCCAAGACTCCACATACAAACCCCTAAACACAGATCCCACCACCTACCTGGAAAAAACAACTAGATCCAAAATAAAAGCCTCCCCCGTCAACGAAGAGATCCAGCAAAGAATCATTCCCAGAGAGAAATCATCCAGATGCCCTAAGCTCTATGGTCTCCCCAAGATACACAAAGAAGGAACCCCACTTAGACCCATAGTCAGCTCCATAGGCTCACCTCTACAAAACCTAGCCAAATTTCTCGCCAAACAACTACAGCCCTATGCAGAATCCATCACCTCACACGTAAAAAACTCATTCCAGTTCATAGAGATCATAAAGAAACAAAACTTACAGCCCAGCGACCTACTCGTTAGCTTCGATGTCATATCCCTCTTCACCCAAGTGCCAATCAAAGAAGCCTTAACAGCTATCCAAAACAAATATAACCCCCCCAAACACATCCTAGATCTGACCAACCACTGTCTATCCAACACATACTTCATCTATAACGGACAAAAATACAAACAAATAGAAGGAGCACCCATGGGATCACCTCTCTCACCTGTCATTGCAAACCTCTACATGGAACACTTTGAAACCCAAGCTCTAGAAAAATCTGATCACAAACTCAAACTCTGGCTCAGATACGTAGATGACACCTTCGTAATCTGGCCACATGGGAAAGAAAAACTGGACAACTTCCTTACACACCTCAACAGCCTACACCCCAAAATACAGTTCACCATGGAAACAGAAGCTAATAACCAACTTCCCTTCCTGGATGTCTTAGTCTACAAGAAATCCAATGGCTCCCTAGGACACACCATCTACCAGAAGAAAACACACACAAACCGCTATCTGCACGCACTCTCACACCACCACCCAGCACAGATCAACTCCGTAGCCAAGACACTCATCTCCAGAACCAAATGCCTAGCTGACGAACAACACCTAAAAACCAAACTACACACTCTCACTAATGTAGTAGCATCCAACGGATTCCAAAGAAATAAGATTTCCAACTTAATCCAAAAAGAAACTCCCACTAAAATCCAAGAAAGAGAACAAGAAAATGGCAAAGCCCTCCTCCCATACATAAAAGGCACCACAGACAGAATCAGCAAGATCCTGCACAAACATAACATCAAAACAGCATTCTGCACAAACAGAAAAATATCCACCATCCTAAAAAACCCCAAACACAAAATTAAGTTAGAAAATCAAGGAGTATATAAAATCCCATGTACTGCTTGCCCCACCACATACATCGGTCAAACCAACAGAAGAATAAGTGCACGCATTGAAGAACACAAAAACTCAGTCAAAAAAGAGGAACCAACTTCTTCCCTGGTCCAACACCTTAAAGCCACAGGACATGAAATTGATTTCAAAAAGACCAGAACTATTGCCAAAACTGAACACTTTAATAACAGAATAATCAGAGAAGCCATCGAGATAGAAAAACGCCCTCACAGCATGAAAAAACGAGATGATACCTCCCGCCTACCAGCCATTTGGAAACCCGCCCTTATTGACAAACGAGTCCATAACACCAGACCTACACTTACAAAAACCACACAGGATGTCACCACCACACATCCAGGCAAAAAGCAAACCCAAACCCACACCGATGATGAGGCACGACCACAAACCAGAAGCCAGACCACAGCTGCATCATTAGCCACCTTAAACCCCTCCAATCCATACATGAAGCAAACTGACACCCACCATGAAGATGAGGCACGACCACGAACGCGAAGCCAAACAGCTATGCAGTTCACCATCTCTAATCCCCTTGTAAATCAGACTAACCTGAGCACATCACAGCCCCCACCCAAACAGAACACTCCCCCAGCCAATCAGAGCACAGCCAAGCCCCCATTCAATCAGAGCACAGCCAAGCCCCTAACCAACCAGAACACACCTCCACCCAATCAGAACACAGCCGATCTCCCAGCCAATCAGTTCAAACCCCCACTGGCAGTTAAAAGGAAGAAACAGCCAAAATCTCACATTGCTCCTAGAAGCAGAAGCCGAAAGCACCAGCCTGAAGATGACGAATGAGACTTCGTCGAAACATCGCCAAGACACTTCAAATTCTCCGTGGGAGAAAACCCGAAGAAAACCCTTTTAACTGCCAGTGGGCGTTTGAACTGATTGGCTGGGAGCTCAGGTGTGTTCTGATTGGGTGGAGGTGTGTTCTGATTGGTTAGGGGCTTGGCTGTGCTCTGATTGGATGGGGGGTTGGCTGTGCTCTGATTGGATGGGGGAGTGTTCTGTTTGGGTGGGGGCTTTGTTGTGCTCAGGTTAGTCAGTTTTACAAGGGGATTAGAGATGGTGAACTGTATAGCTGTTGGCTTTGCGTTCGTGGTCGTCCCTCATCTTCATGGTGGGTGTCAGTTTGCTTCGTGTATGGATTGGAGGGGTTTTATATATATATATATATATATATATATATATATATATATATATATATATATATATATATATATATATATATATATATATATATATATATATATATATATATATATATATATATATATATATATATATATATATATATATATATATATATATATATATATATATGTAGGTCTTTGGTTCTTCGGGTTTTCTCCCGCGTAGAATTTGAAGTGTCTTGGCAACGTTTCGATGAAATCTCATTCATCATCTTCAGGCTGGTGCTTTTGGCTTCTGCTTCTAGGAGCCATGTGTGGTCTAAGCTGTTTTTTCCTTTTAACTGCCAGTGGGGGTTTGAACTGATTGGCTGGGAGCTTGGCTATGTTCTGATTGGTTAGGGGCTTGGCTGTGCTCTGATTGGCTGGGGGGTTGGCTGTGTTCTGATTAGCTGGGGGAGTGTTCTGTTTGGGTGGGGGCTTTGTTGTGCTGGAGAGGTTCAAAGTGGCCACTGTTGCAGCTCTGGTCTGGCTCCTGGTCTGTGGTCTTGCCTCATCATTGGTGTGGGTTTGGGTTTGCTTTTTGCGTGGATGTGTGGAGGTGGCATCCTGTGTGTTTCTGGTGTCAATCTTTG
The DNA here is from genome assembly GCA_034064705.1 of Bothrops alternatus. Lineage (NCBI taxonomy): Eukaryota > Metazoa > Chordata > Lepidosauria > Squamata > Viperidae > Bothrops > Bothrops alternatus. The sequence goes on along the minus strand of JARGCV010000014.1, from coordinate 2,704,433 downwards.
AGTTAGGAATACGTTTGTCAATAAGGGCGGGTTTCCAAATGGCTGGTAGGCGGGAGTTGCCAAGACACTTCAAATTCTACGCGGGAGAAAACCCGAAGAACCAAAGACCTACATACAAACACCCGCGAAAACCTCAGAAAACAAATATATATATATATATATATATATATATATATATATATATATATATATATATATATATATATATATATATATATATATATATATATATATATATATATATATATATATATATATATATCTTTGGTTCTTCAGGTTTTCTCCCACGTAAAATTTAAAGTGTCTTGGCGACGTTTCGACGAAGTCTCATTCGTCATCTTCAGGCTGGTGCTTTCGGCTTCTGCTTCTAGGAGCAATGTGTGATTGCAGCTGTTTCTTCCATTTAACTGCCAGTGGGGGTTTGAACTGATTGGCTGGGAGCTCGGCTGTGTTCTGATTAGGTGGAGGTGTGTTCTGATTGGTTAAGGGCTTGGCTGTGTTCTGATTGGATGGGAGGTTGGCTGTGTATGGATTGGAGGGGTTTAAGGTGGCTAATGATGCAGCTGTGGTCTGGCTTCTGGTTTGTGGTCGTGCCTCATCATCGGTGTGGGTTTGGGTTTGCTTTTTGCCTGGATGTGTGGTGGTGACATCCTGTGTGGTTTTTGTGAGTGTGGGTCTGGTGTTATGGACTCGTTTGTCAATAAGGGCGGGTTTCCAAATGGCTGGTAGGCGGGAGGTATCATATATATATATATATATATATATATATATATATATATATATATATATATATATATATATATATATATGTGTGTGTGTGTGTGTGTGTGTGTGTGTGTGTGTGTGTGTGTGTGTGTGTGTGTGTGTGTGTCAAGTGGTTATTTTTTAGATTGCACCCTGTAAACCCAAATATGGGAGGAAGAAATCATTCTTTCCTTTGCTTGTTTCAGCTCAACCCAGAGCCATCTGCAAGCACAAATATATATATGTTTTTAAAATTGTTAACAAAGAAATAAGGGATTTCTGAGATAGCTATTTCGAGTTATTTAACTCTCTTCAGTCAGAACTCACCCTTTCTGGGATTCGAACCTCGGCAGTCTGCATGCTAGGCAGAAGCTTTAGTCTCAAGCCACAGGCTCTCTCCCGCTTTGTTAATATTCAGGGAGTGAATATGTGTGTCAAGTGGTTATTTTTTAGATTGCACCCTGTAAACCCAAATATGGGAGGAAGAAATCATTCTTTCCTTTGCTTGTTTCAGCTCAACCCAGAGCCATCTGCAAGCACAAATATATATATGTTTTTAAAATTGTTAACAAAGAAATAAGGGATTTCTGAGATAGCTATTTCGAGTTATTTAACTCTCTTCAGTCAGAACTCACCCTTTCTGGGATTCGAACCTGGGCAGTCTGCATGCTAGGCAGAAGCTTTAGTCTCAAGCCACAGGCTCTCTCCCGCTTTGTTAATATTCAGGGAGTGAATATGTGTGTCAAGTGGTCCTTTGCTTGTTTCAGCTTAACCCAGAGCCATCTGCAAGCACAAATATATATATGTTTTTAAAATTGTTAACAAAGAAATAAGGGATTTCTGAGATAGCTATTTCGAGTTATTTAACTCTCTTCATCAGAACTCACCCTTTCTGGGATTCGAACCTGGGCAGTCTGCATGCTAGGCAGAAGCTTTAGTCTCAAGCCACAGGCTCTCTCCCGCTTTGTTAATATTCAGGGAGTGAATATGTGTGTCAAGTGGTTATTTTTTAGATTGCACCCTGTAAACCCAAATATGGGAGGAAGAAATCATTCTTTTCTTTGCTTGTTTCAGCTCAACCCAGAGCCATCTGCAAGCACAAATATATATATGTTTTTAAAATTGTTAACAAAGAAATAAGGGATTTCTGAGATAGCTATTTCGAGTTATTTAACTCTCTTCAGTCAGAACTCACCCTTTCTGGGATTCGAACCTGGGCAGTCTGCATGTTAGGCAGAAGCTTTAGTCTCAAGCCACAGGCTCTCTCCCGCTTTGTTAATATTCAGGGAGTGAATATGTGTGTCAAGTGGTTATTTTTTAGATTGCACCCTGTAAACCCAAATATGGGAGGAAGAAATCATTCTTTCCTTTGCTTGTTTCAGCTCAACCCAGAGCCATCTGCAAGCACAAATATATATATATATGTTTTTAAAATTGTTAACAAAGAAATAAGGGATTTCTGAGATAGCTATTTCGAGTTATTTAACTCTCTTCAGTCAGAACTCACCCTTTCTGGGATTCGAACCTGGGCAGTCTGCATGCTAGGCAGAAGCTTTAGTCTCAAGCCACAGGCTCTCTCCCGCTTTGTTAATATTCAGGGAGTGAATATGTGTGTCAAGTGGTTATTTTTTAGATTGCACCCTGTAAACCCAAATATGGGAGGAAGAAATCATTCTTTCCTTTGCTTGTTTCAGCTCAACCCAGAGCCATCTGCAACCACAAATATATATATGTTTTTAAAATTGTTAACAAAGAAATAAGGGATTTCTGAGATAGCTATTTCGAGTTATTTAACTCTCTTCAGTCAAAACTCACCCTTTCTGGGATTCGAACCTGGGCAGTCTGCATGCTAGGCAGAAGCTTTCGTCTCAAGCCACAGGCTCTCTCCCGCTTTGTTAATATTCAGGGAGTGAATATGTGTGTCAAGTGGTTATTTTTTAGATTGCACCCTGTAAACCCAAATATGGGAGGAAGAAATCATTCTTTCCTTTGCTTGTTTCAGCTCAACCCAGAGCCATCTGCAAGCACAAATATATATATGTTTTTAAAATTGTTAACAAAGAAATAAGGGATTTCTGAGATAGCTATTTCGAGTTATTTAACTCTCTTCAGTCAGAACTCACCCTTCCTGGGATTCGAACCTGGGCAGTCTGCATGCTAGGCAGAAGCTTTAGTCTCAAGCCACAGGCTCTCTCCCGCTTTGTTAATATTCAGGGAGTGAATATGTGTGTCAAGTGGTTATTTTTTAGATTGCACCCTCTAAACCCAAATATGGGAGGAAGAAATCATTCTTTCCTTTGCTTGTTTCAGCTCAACCCAGAGCCATCTGCAAGCAAAAATATATATATGTTTTTAAAATTGTTAAAGAAATAAGGGATTTCTGATATAGCCATTTCGAGTTTCTTAACTCTCTTCAGTCAGAACTCACCCTTCCGGGATTCGAACCTGGGCAGTCTGCATGCTAAGCAGATGCTTTAACCTATTGAGCCACAAGTTCTCTCCCGCTTTGTCAGTAGTCAGGGAGTAAGGATATGTGTCAAGTGTTGTGGCTCAATAGGTTAAAGCATCTGCTTAGCATGCAGACTGCCCAGGTTCGAATCCCGGAAGGGTGAGTTCTGACTGAAGAGAGTTAAGAAACTCGAAATGGCTATATCAGAAATCCCTTATTTCTTTGTCAACAATTTTAAACAACATATATATATTTGTGCTTGCAAGGTGGCTGTGGGTTGAGCTGAAACAAGCAAAAGGAAAGAATGATTCCTTCCTCCCATATTTGGGTTTACAGGGTGCAATCTAAAAAATAAACACTTGACACATATCCTTACTCCCTGACTACTGACAAAGCGGGAGAGAACTTGTGGCTCAATAGGTTAAAGCATCTGCTTAGCATGCAGACTGCCCAGGTTCGAATCCCGGAAGGGTGAGTTCTGACTGAAGAGAGTTAAGAAACTCGAAATGGCTATATCAGAAATCCCTTATTTCTTTGTCAACAATTTTAAACAACATATATATATTTGTGCTTGCAAGATGGCTCTGGGTTGAGCTGAAACAAGCAAAAGGAAAGAATGATTCCTTCCTCCCATATTTGGGTTTACAGGGTGCAATCTAAAAAATAAACACTTGACACATATCCTTACTCCCTGACTACTGACAAAGCGGGAGAGAACTTGTGGCTCAATAGGTTAAAGCATCTGCTTAGCATGCAGACTGCCCAGGTTCGAATCCCGGAAGGGTGAGTTCTGACTGAAGAGAGTTAAGAAACTCGAAATGGCTATATCAGAAATCCCTTATTTCTTTGTCAACAATTTTAAACAACATATATATATATATTTGTGCTTGCAAGATGGCTCTGGGTTGAGCTGAAACAAGCAAAAGGAAAGAATGATTCCTTCCTCCCATATTTGGGTTTACAGGGTGCAATCTAAAAAATAAACACTTGACACATATCCTTACTCCCTGACTACTGACAAAGCGGGAGAGAACTTGTGGCTCAATAGGTTAAAGCATCTGCTTAGCATGCAGACTGCCCAGGTTCGAATCCCGGAAGGGTGAGTTCTGACTGAAGAGAGTTAAGAAACTCGAAATGGCTATATCAGAAATCCCTTATTTCTTTGTCAACAATTCTTCGGGTTTTCTCCCACGTAGAATTTGAAGTGTCTTGGCGACGTTTCGACGAAGTCCCATTCGTCATCTTCAGGCTGGTGCTTTTGGCTTCGTGCTTCTAGGAGCAATGTGTGATTGTAGCTGTTTCTTCCTTTTAACTGCCAGTGGGGGTTTGAACTGATTGGCTGGGAGCTCGGCTGTGTTCTGATTGTGTGGAGGTGTGTTCTGATTGGTTATTTATTTATTTATTTATTTTATTTTATTTTATTTTATTTTATTTGGGTTTGTATGCCGCTCCTCTCCAGGGGACTCGGAGCGGCTAACAACATATACATAACAAAAAATACAATATAAAAAACCCAAACAGAATATCTAAAAACCAATAAACACACATTCAATACATCAATCAACGACAATCATCCCCAGGCTTGCCGGCAAAGATGAGTCTTTAGGTTTTTACGGAAGGCCGGGAGAGTTGGAGAAACGCGGAGTTCAGGAGGCAGTTGGTTCCAGAGGGTGGGCGCCACAACAGAGAAAGCCCTCCCCCTAGGGCCCGCCAGACGACATTGTTTCGCTGACGGGACCCGGAGGAGGCCGACCCTGTGCGCTCTCACCGGTCGTAGAGAAGTATGTGGCAGAAGGCGGTCCCGTAAGTATCCTGGTCCCATGCCATGAAGGGCTTTATAGGTAATAACCAACACCTTGAATTGGGCTCGGAGACCAATAGGCAAACAATGCAGCATGCGGAGAGTTGATGAAATGTGGGCACAGCGAGGAAGGCCCACAACTGCTCGCGTAGCTGCATTTTGCACTAATTGTAGTCTCCGAACACTCTTCAAGGGTAGCCCCATGTAGAGAGCGTTGCAGTAGTCGATCCTCGAGGTGACAAGGGCATGTGTGAGTGTGAGGAGTGACTCCCATACGAACATAAGAACATAAGAAGAGCCATGCTGAATCAGGCCAAAGCCCATCGAGTCCAGCATTCTGTGTCACACAGTGGCCCACCAATTGTACATGGGGATCTTGAGCAGAAAGAGAAGGCAAAACCCTCCCTTTCCCTTGACCCCCAACAAATGGTACTCAAGGGAATCCTGCCTGCCTCAACCAACATAGAGGCGGCACATGGACATCCGTTTTAATAACCACCGATACACTTGGCATCCATGAATCTATCTAACCCTGCCTTGAAGCTGTCAAGGCTGACAGCTGTCACGGCCCCTTCTGGAAGTGAATTCCATAAACCAACGACCCTCTGGGTGAAGAAATATTTCCCTTTATTTGTCCTCACTTTCTTAGCTATGAGCTTTAGGGAGTGCCCCCTTGTCCTGGTATTGTGATAGAGAAAAGAATTTTTCTCTATCCACCTTTTCCATCCCATGCATGATTTTATACACTTCGATCAAGTCACCCCTTAAACGCCGTCTTTCAAGGCTGAAGAGACCAAGGCGTTGCAATCTGGTTTCATAAGGGAGGCGCTCCATTTCCTTGATCATTCTTGTTGCCCTTTTTTGCACCTTTTCCAGTTCCATTATATCCTTCTTGAGGTGTGGTGACCAGAACTGTACACAGTACTCCAAGTGTGGTCTCACCATCGATTTGTACAGAGGCAATACAACACTTGCTGACTTATTTTTGATTCCCTTCCTAATCATGCCAAGCATGGAATTTGCTTTTTTTTTACTGCTGCTGCGCATTGGGTTGACATCTTCATCGAGCTGTCCACCAAAACCCCAAGATCCCTTTCTTGGGTTGTCTCAGAAAGTTTGGTCCCCATCAGTTGGTAAGTATAATTGGGGTTCTTTGCCCCGATGTGCATAGCTTTGCACTTGTTTAGGTTAAAATGCATTTGCCACTTTGTTGCCCACTCACACAATTTCGAGAGATCCTTCTGGAGCTCCCGACAATCAGTTTCACTTTTCACAACCCGGAACAATTTAGTGTCATCAGCAAACTTGGCTACCTCACTATTAACTTCTACATCCAGATCATTGATGAATAAATTAAAAAGTAAAGGTTCCAAAACTGAACCTTGGGGTACACCACTTCTCACTTCTTTCCATCCGGAGAATTGTCCATTTATTGCCACCCTTTGCTTCCTACAATTTAGCCAGTTACCAATCCAGGACAAGACCTGTCCTCTAATTCCGTGGCTGGAGAGCTTTTTTAGGAGCCTTTGGTGAGGAACTTTGTCAAAAGCCTTTTGAAAGTCAAGATATACAATATCAACTGGGGCCCCTTTATCTCCCGATCCAAGTAAGGACGCAACTGGTGCACCAGGCGAACCTGGGCAAATGCCCCCCTCGCCACTGGGGGCTTGGCTGTGCTCTGATTGGATGGGTGGTTGGCTGTGCTCTGATTGGCTAGGGGACTGTTCTGTTTGGGTGAGGGCTTTGTTGTGCTCAGGTTAGTTTGAGTTGCAGGGGGATTAGAGATGGTGAGCTGCATAGCTGTTTGGCTTCGTGGTCGTGCCTCATCTTCATGGTGGGTGTCAGTTTGCTTCATGTATGGATTGGAGGGGTTTAAGGTGGTTAATGATGCAGCTGTGGTCTGGCTTCTGGTTTGTGGTCGTGCCTCATCATCGTTGTGGGTTTGGGTTTGCTTTTTGCGTGGATGTGTGGTGGTGACATCCTGTGTGGTTTTCGTGATTGTAGGTCTGGTGTCATTCTTTGTGTTATGGACTCGTTTGTCAATAAGGGCGGGTTTCCAAATGGCTGGTAGGCAGGAGGTATCATCTCGTTTGTTCATGCTGTGTGGGCGTTTTTCTATCTCGATGGCTTCTCTGAATTATTATTATTATTATTTATTATTTATTTAATTTCTATGCCGCCCTATTCCAAAGAACTCAGGGCGGCTCACAGCATGATAGAAATTACAATAAACACATATCTATAAAAAACCCTTGAGCTAAAAAGAAACCAATCACTCCACAAACATACACAGAAACATACACTGGCTAGGGGCAAGGTGTTAGCTGAATATTCTGTTATTAAAGTGTTCAGTTTTGGCAATAGTTCTGGTCTTTTTGAAATCAATTTCATGTCCTGTGGCTTTAAGGTGTTGGACCAGGGAAGAAGTTGGTTCCTCTTTTTTGACTGAGTTTTTGTGTTCTTCAATGCGTGCACTTATTCTTCTGTTGGTTTGTCCGATGTATGTGGTGGGGCAGGCAGTACATGAGATTTCATATACTCCTTGATTTTCTAACTCAATTTTGTCTTTGGGACAAAATTGAATATATGAAATCCCACACAGCATGAACAAACGAGATGATACCTCCCGTCTACCAGCCATTTGGAAACCCGCCCTTTTTGACAAACGAGTCCATAACACAAAGAATGACACCAGACCTACACTCACCAAAACTACACAGGATGTCACCACCACACATCCACGCAAAAAGCAAACCCAAACCCACAACAATGATGAGGCACGACCACAAACCAGAAGCCAGACCACAGCTGCATCATTAACCACCTTAAACCCCTCCAATCCATACATGAAGCAAACTGACACCCACCATGAAGATGAGGCACGACCACGAATGTGAAGCCAAACAGCTATGCAGCTCACCATCTCTAATCACCCTGCAACTCAGACTAACCTGAGCACAACAAAGCCCCCACCCAAACAGAACACTCCCCCATCCAATCAGAGCACAGCCAACCCCCATCCAATCAGAGCACAGCCAAGCCCCTAACCAATCAGAACACACCTCCACCCAATCAGAACACAGCCGAGCTCCCAGCCAATCAGTTCAAACCCCCACTGGCAGTTAAAAGGAAGAAACAGCTACAATCACACATTGCTCCTAGAAGCACGAAGCCGAAAGCACCAGCCTGAAGATGACGAATGGGACTTCGTCGAAACGTCGCCAAGACACTTCAAATTCTACGTGGGAGAAAACCCAAAGAACCAAAGACCTACATACAAACACCCGCAAAAACCTCAGAAAACATATATGTATGTATATATACTTTTCTTGAATTTGGTCACGTTTAGGTATCTAAAACATTTCATCCCTCTTAGAGTGGTGTGTTTCAAATTTTTTCTATTTCTTTAACCATATTCAAACACATGTTTCTTTTTTAAGTATTCTCTCTGATATGTCCCATCATCTATTTTCTTGGTTTCCATCTTAATCTTTTTTGTTTGCCCAGAATCTTTCTTAATCAATGTACTTTGCTGGATCCAAACATTTCCCCATATGATCGTAGGTGTTACTGTAGATGTGGAAAGTAAATCAATGTCTCTGTCCTGAGCATTTGCCCTCTTCTTTTCATTAACAAGCTTTTTCCTTCTTTTTTCTACACTTCTTTCATAGCCCTTTGTCTTTTCATCAAATCCCTTCTCTTGCCTTCCAATTTGTTTTGTGATGTTAAAATGTAAGTTGTCTTTCCTTCCACTTGAATTAAATCACACTCTTTTATTTTGTGAAAGTCCATCTTTAAGTCTTTTCCCTCTAATTTATATTCAATCATCTCTGCTGTGTTCTGAGGATTTTTTTGAAGTGAAATTAAATTGGAGATAAGTTGATTTATACTTTCAAAGTTGTTTTGTATTTCTTTGTGGTTTGAGATCCTTGTCCTTTGAATGGATTGCAGCATATTATATATTTCCTCTTGTAAAACATCCATCGTTTCTGTAAATATCACTTTATCTAAGCAGCTGTGTTTACTAAGACTTTGAAGGCCACAAATAGCTTTATAGTTTTTATCGTCCTCATCCACCAGTAGGTGTCAGTGTTAGATCATTTTTCAGTTCTTTCTAATCTTTTTTTCTCCTTAAAGAGTTAGGTTCGCCGCTTCCAATAGCCAAAAGGGGGGGGGGAATCCCTCCCTTTTTTTCACTCTCGGAGGTATTTTTGCTTCTTGGGAGTTCTTTTTTCAGGAAAATAAGTAGGATAGAGAAAATTAATTCTTACCCAGTTTCAAACACACTGTTTACAATCAGTTCAGGTAGAGCTTCTTGACTTCCATTTGCTTGCAGCTAGAGCTAGACAATGGAGTTAGCTAGCCTTTCTCCTGTTGATTTCTGGGAGGCTTCTCCTGGACCGATCGGAGAGACCGCTGTATCTCCTAGGTCCCTGGAACTACCTTCCTTCAGTGCCACCTCTCCGGGGCGGCTTCTGGCCCATTTAGGGTCCCCAAACAGGAAGAAACTCAGCTGAAGAGCTCGGCATCCCGAATCTCATGGCAGTCACTTTGGTTGTTGCTGATTCAGGGAGGAGATTTATTGAGTAAGCAAACAGCATGCAAAGAAAATTAGATATATTTTTTGTATACATTTTATTAGTTTTTATAGGGTTAGGGTTGAGGTGGGATCGGGATTGGGATTGGGATTTGGGTTTGGGTTAGGATTAGGGTTGGGGTAAGGGTTTTTTTAAATAACACTCTCAATATTTAGCAAACAGCATAATGTCTGGGTTCATGTATTTAACAAGAAATAATGGATAATAGTTAATTATCATAAACAATATGTTAATAAATTGCTTGATAGTCTTCTTCTTACTAATATATATTCAAGGTTACATATCACATTCCTTTCTCTCTAACTCATGTTTCTAGCCATTGATAGAAATTATCCCATGTTCTAAAACAGGGCTTTTCAACCTTTTTACCGATTGTACCACTTTTAGGATATGGCAATATTCGAGTACCACCTAGCAACGTGTCAAAAACTTTATGACCAAAAAAACACCTGTTCAAAGTTGCAATTGCACTGAAATGACTTATGACCATTTTTCACACTTATAACCATTGCAGCATGCCCAGGGTCATGTGATTTATATTTGGATGCTTGGCAACTGATTCATATTTATAATGGTCACAGTGTTCCACGGTCACGTGATCCCCTTCTGCAACCTTTTGACAAGCAAAGTCAATGGCAGAGCTGCTGGTGGCCAAGTGCTAAGGCGGGACTTCCTTTCCTCCCTCCCTTCCCTGCCTCCCTCTTTCTCATGGCCACCTCCTTCTGAAGGAAGACTTGAAACCCCCCCACCCATATTATCCCTCTTCCATATATTCATCAAACAAGGAAAAGCCTCCAGAGACAGAAAAGACAAGCTGCTGAGTAAACTAGCTTAAAAAGGCACATTCCCCTTTAAGAATTAGCTACTGGCTAGAAAGGAAAGTAAGGAGCGCAGCCGGCACTTAACGAAGAAAAAAAAAGTAAGTTCTGGCTGCCGCTAAGGCAACCTCCCCAAATGGCTCCATTCATAAGTAAAGGAATGCTACAGGCAAAATCCATTCAGGAGAAAAATACTTCAAAATCCCTTGCAGCAAAACTTACAGCTAACAACAGCAGAACAATAGAAGCTAATACGAGACATCAGCCATCAGCCAAATAGAAATTGCCAAACACTCCTTAAGAACACAAAGCCCTCATTGCACAAATCCCAGAACTTCAAAGTCACAAAAGCACATAAGAATCGTTCCACTCTCCATCTCCTTCCCTCCTCTGTGCCTCACCTCCAGCCATTGCTGCCTTTTTTCATTCCTTTTGGAGGGTGACCCCTCCCCCACTGCATTTCTTGCCTGTTTGCTGCTGCCAGCACAGGTGGCTGCCACAGCAGTTGTAGATCTGCTCATGGCCAGCCTGCTTGATCTCCTCTCCCCCCACCCTCCCCCTCTCCCTCCCCCTCCTTCTTCCCCTTCGGTTCAGCTGACTCTGCACTGGGAGCTATCTAACAAAATGAAATTCAATGGTGAAAAAAGCAAGGTTCTACATTTAGGCAAGAAAAACCAAATGCACAGATATAGTATAGGGCAGTGGTGGCGAACCTTTTAGAGACCAAGTGCCCAAACTGCAACCCGAAACCCACTTATGCATCACCGAGTGCCAGGCAGGTGTGGCCAACGAGTGGGCGTGGCCACTGAGTGGGTGTGGCTATTGTAGTCATGGCAGTGTGGGTGGGTGTGGCCAGGGTGGGCGTGGCCACCTCGATGTTGCTCCTGAGGAGGGATGCCTGTGGGGGCCGGGCAGGGTTAGGGGAAATCCAGAGGGTCTCTGTGGGTGGGGCAGTGGGCAGGAGGCTCATCATCTTGTTTTGGCAATGAGCCAATCAGATCACAGTAGGAGTCAGTTATTGATGTCATGTATTGAAGTTGAGAGGAGGACATTTGTCAGTGTGTTATGTGATTGCTATCAAGTTGGTTGGTTTTTTTGTGTTCTTTCATTTAGTGAGCTTGTAAAACGTAATAAAATTAAAGTAATGGTGCAAAGAGTTGACTGGTTGCCAAAAAAGCGATGTAAAATAGTATTATCAAGTGAACAAGGCTACAGTTATAAAGAAGTTAGAAGAAAAATTGGTGGAAACTTAACCAAAGGTGGCATTTCTACTGTACACTTTTCCCAAAAGGTTTCCACAATTTTGGCCACTACTGTATGAGGGGGGAAATTAAACAATGAAAGCACTGTGTCTTGGATTTTACAGGTTGTTGGAAAAGTACTCATTCATTTTGCCAGATGTTGAAAATAACAGAAATCTGAAGCAGAATGCCTGTACTAGCAGATGCAAGTGATATAAAATCTGGATGAAGAATGGTCAATTCTTGGTTGTCTATTTTATCTTTCCTAATAAGCTGTAACCAACTTTCTCATTTAACTTTGTAAAACCTGTGGGTTACACGCCATTCCATATACCTGCAAGAAAGCAGCTGCAATCCAAGTACTCTAACTCAGGGCTTTTCCAGTCCTCTAGCAAGGTGTCAAAAACTTGATGATTCCCTCCCCCCCAAAAAAGAAAAAAGTGATAAAGTACAGTAGTCCTCAACTTACAACAGTTAACTTAGTGACTGCTTGAAGTTACAAAGGCAATAAAGTGGCTTATGACCATTTTTCACTTCTGACCTTTGCAGCATCCCCAGGGTCAGATGCCTCCCTCCTTCTCATTCCCATCTCCTTCCTTCCTTCCTTCCTTCCTTCCTTCCTTCCTTCCTTCCTTCCTTCCTTCCTTCCTTCCTTCCTTCCTTCCTTCCTTCCTTCCTTCCCCCTCCCCTCCTTCCTTGCCTGTCACCTTTTCTCATTCCCATCGCCTTCCTCCTCCCTCCCTCCCCTCCTTCCTTCCTCTCTCTCCCTTTCCCCAAAATGCAAACACGCTCTTCCTCCCCCTGCCTACAGCGAGCTTCTGCAAAGTTGAAAGGCACTGCGACCTCCCCTCCGGCCCCAGCCAAAAGATAGGCATCCTGCTGGGCAGCTCAGCAAAAAGTATTGGGGTACCTTCTCACAGCAGCAGCAGCGGCGGGTGCTGGGACTGAATTAGAAGTTGGGGGTGGCGGGGACGGGGGCGGGCTGAGGCTGCTGAAGCGGGGCAGGCCCACAAGGAGCCCAGCAGCCGGTGAGGTGGAAGATGAAGAGGAGGAGGCGCAGGGCAAGAGAAGCGGGGGTGGCCTCTTCTGGCACAAGGATGCCCTGAAAGCGTCCCTTGATTTGGCAGAAGTGAGGATTGGGGCTGGGAGGGGCTCACTTGGATCGGATGGGGAGCTGTCCGGATAGCCGAGCTCAGGGGCTCCCTTTACCATCCCCTCCCCCAAAAAATAATAAAGCGGGGGGGGGGAAACTCCTCCAAACTTTAACCAGCGCCCTCATAGAAGGCGGGCAGCAGAGGGACGGGAAACTTCCATGGAGGGATCGGAACTTCCAGCCATTTCTGGGAGGACCTGCCAGTGGGATTAAGGGATGGTGGGAAGAGCGAAGTCCGTCCTGTGGCTTCCTTCTCTCGGGCTTGTCTCTGGCTCCTTTCCAGGTGAAGGGTGACTCGGCCGGCTACTCGGTGAGGGGAGCAAACGGACACCAGGGAATGAAAATGGCATTCACTCAGCGTGGGAAGAGTGAGGTACGCTGACGGGTGGAGCGTGGAAATCAGCCCCGTCGAAGGCTCCGAGCCGTGGCCAGCCAGACGGAGGCTCCGCTCGGCTCTGGTTCCCTTCTCCGCAGCTGGAGAGACCCTGGTCGGGCTCTGGGAGATCCTCCTGCACTCCCTCTGGATGCGATCGCATGATCCCAAGGGAGAAAGCGCTGCCACCGCCACCTTTCCTGACTTGGCTCATCGCTTTTCCCGCTCTCTCTCCTTTTTTTTGTTTTTAGGCGTGCCGCTCACCTTTCCCGCCTGTTTTGTTTGCGGCTGGCCAGGCTCGTCTTTGCCTCTGCCCTGCACGGCTGTCCCGCTCACGCGTGCAATCGGCCTTTGCGCCGGCAATCTGCCCAGCCTCCCCTTTGGTCCTGGGCAGCGCCTCTGCCCTGTGCGGCTGTCCGGATCGGCCTCCGCACCACCGCCTCTGCCATAGCTCCATGAGGCCGAGGCAAGACAGCTTAACCAGGCAGGCCACACACACCCTGCACCTTTCACCACCGCCATTACTGCCCCCGCTGCCCCTTGTCTTTCTCCTCCCCTGCATGGCCGGCCTCTTGCCTATTCCCAGACTGCACATGTGCGGAGAGCTGTGCATGCGCGAAGAGGAGGCAACAGCTTGGCCCAGCAATGGCTCGCATGCCACCAGAGATGGCTCCGCGGGACGCCTGTGACACGCGGGCCATAGGTTCGCCACCACAGGTATAAGGGGTACCTTGCTCAATAGTAGTAACTGTGAGAGGGACCTCAGAGTCCTAGTGGACAATCACCTAAATATGAGCCAGCAGTGTGCTGCAGCTGCCAAAAAGGCCAACACAGTGCTAGGCTGCATTAACAGAGGGATAGAATCAAGATCACATGAAGTGTTAATAACACTTTTCAATGCCTTGGTAAGGCCACACTTGGAATACTGCCTCCAGTTTTGGTCACCACGATGTAAAAAAGATGTTGAGACTCTAGAAAGAGTACAGAGAAGAGCAACAAAGATGATTAGGGGACTGGAGGCTAAAGCATATAAGGAATGGCTGCTGGAATTGGGTATGTCTAGTTTAATGAAGAGAAGGACGAGGGGGGACATGATAGCAGTGTTCCAATATCTCAGGGGCTGCCACAAAGAAGAGGGTGTCCAGCTATTTTCCAAGGCGCCTGAAGGTAGGACAAGAAGCAACGGGTGGAAACTAAGCAAGGAGAAAAGCAACATAGAACTAAGAAGAAAGTTCCTGACAGTTAGAACAATTAACCAGTGGAACAACCTGCCTCCAGAAGCGGTGAATGCTCCAACACTGGAGGTTTTTAAGAAAAGACTGGACAGCCATTTGTCCAAAATGGTATAGGGTTTCCTGCCTGAGCAGGGGGTTGGACTAGATGACCTCCAAGGTCCCTTCCAACTTTACTACTACTACTACTACTACTACTACTACTACTACTACTACTACTACTATTATTATTATTATTATTATTATTATTATTATTATTATTATTATTATTATTATCCTCCCAAGGCTGCTGCTTTTTTTCTCTCTCCCTCTCCTGCCCAAACTGCCTCCTTTTATAGGCTCTCCTGTCTCCGCCCCCTCCTCCTTTCTCATGGGGGAGGGTGAGCCAGAAGTGAGCCTGGGGCCTTTGCAGCTCCAGAGGACTCTCTCACTGCAAGTCCTTGCCTGTGCTGGCTCTTTCCCTCCCCCACTACACTTGGCTAGGCAGGGCTGCGTACCACCTGCCACTCATTAATGTACCACAAGTGGTACATGTACCACCGGTTGGAAAGCCCTGTTCTAAAATACACTGAGTCTTCTTTTTATTTTATCTTTAAAGTCAATATGTCCATTTCTGCACATTCTAAAATTTTCTTAATTAATACTTTTTCGGTTGGTAAATTTTCATTTTTCCAATACTGGACAAATACAATTCTTGCTGCAGTTAGTACGTGTAAAATTAAACATATACAATCTTTCTCATAATTTGCTCCTATTATTCCTAACAAAAATAATTCTGGTTTAAAGTCTATTTGTTTTTTAGTCATTTTCTCCAACCTTTTTGCTTTGAGGCATGTCCACCAGATATGATAGTACTGTAAGTACCTGGCCTTTGTTTGCATTTCCAACACTTGTTTGAAGTATTTTTAAACATTTTTGCTAATCTCACTGGTGTCATATGCCATCTGTAAAACATTTTATATAAGTTTTCTTTATATGTCACTGCTTTAGTTAATTTTACATTTCTTTCCCATAACTTTTGCCAGTCTTCTAATTCTATATTATATCCAAAGTTCTTTGCCCATATTATCATTGTTTCTTTAACTTGTTCTTCCTCCATCTTTAAGTTTAACAGAAATTTATAGAGTTTCTTAATCAGCTTTTCATCTGCTTTTAACAGTATCTGATCAAATTCTGTCTCTTCCTTATAGAATCCCATTGTTTTAACATCTTTTTCATATCTTGTTTGAATTTGCAGATATGGCCACCATGGTAGATCAATACCTTGTTTTTTTTAGGTCTTGTCTGTCTTTTAATTTTCCTTCATTGTCCAAAATATCTTTATAAGTCACAACTTTGTTGTAATTAATTAAATTTGGATAAGCAAAAGCTTCCATTGTTGAAAGCCATCCAGGTATCTTGATATAACTTTTTGCTTTTATTTTTTCCCATTCTGAAAGAAGTGCATTTCTTATAAAGTGGTTTTGAAAGTATCTATGTGTTTTATTTTTCCCATACCACAGAAAGGCATGCCAACTAATTTGTAAGTCATGCCCCTCTAGGTATAATAGTATTTTATCTCTAAGCATTATCCATTCTTTAAGCCATGTTAAAATAGATGCTTGGTAGTATAACGTCCAGTCCGGCAGTCCAAATCCTCCACTTTCTTTTACTTCTTGTAGCATTTTCAGTCCAATTCTGGCTTTTTTTTCCTTGCCAGATAAATTTCAGTATTGTTGTATTCAGTTCATCAAAAAAGGCTTTTCCCAGCCTTACAGGATTCGTTTGAAATAAAAAGAGTATTTTTGGTAAGATATTCATTTTCACTGTTGCTATTCTCCCCAACATTGAAAGTTGTAGGTTTTCCCACTTTTCCAGGTCCAATTTTATTTGTTTTAGCAGTCTTACAAAGTTACCTTCTTTTATTGTTACACATCTTGCTGTTAGATAAATTCCCAAATATTTGACTTTTTTTAACTATTTGAAGATTTGTTTTTTTTATTAGATGATTTTTTTTGTTTTTCTGTTAGACTTTTAGTTAGCACTTTAGTCTTTTCTCTGTTTATTTTCAACCCTGCCACTTCTCCAAATTTTTCTATTTTCTCCATAAGTTTAGTGCTTGTTTCCAATGGATCTTCCAATATAAAAACCAAGTCATCTGCAAATGCTTGTAATTTATATTTTTCATCTTTTATCTCCAGCCCTTTAATTTCTATATTAAATTATATTTTGTCTGATGTTTCTATTCAATACTTCCAGTGTTAGTATAAATAGTAATGGAGATAGTGGGCATCCCTGTCTTGTGTGTTTTTTTAATGTTAAAGTTTTCTGTGAAATTTCCATTTACAATTATTTTGGCTGTTTGCTTATGATAAATTGTTTTAATTACATTTATAAAATTTTCTCCAAAGTCCATTTCTGCTAGTTGCTGCAACATGAATTGCCAGTTTACATTGTCAAACACTTTCTGTGCATCAAGGAATATTAAAGCCATCTGTTTCCCTGGATGAATTTCATAGTACTCTAACACATCAAGAATCATTCTTCAATTATCTGTCTTTTAGGTAGAAAACAATTTTGGTCTGTATGTATAAATTTGATCAAAAATTTCTTTAATCTTTCTATTATTGAGACGAAAATTTTATAGTCTATATTGAATAGCGATATTGGTCTATAGTTTTTTATTTGCGTTAAATCAGAGTCTTCTTTGGGTATTAAAGTAATGTTGGCTTCAGTCCATGTATTTGGTATTTTAGCCTCCAGGAGTATTTCATTACACAGTTCTTTCGAAGTAGGACTTAATACATCTTGTAATGATTTATAAAGCTCTACAGGTAATCCATCTGGACCTGGAGTCTTATCATTTTTTTGCCTTTTTATAGCCTCTATAATCTCCATCATTGATATTTTTCCATTTAGTATATTTCGAATATTCTCTGAGATTTTTTGGTAAATCTGCTTTTTTTAAATACTGCTGTATTTTTTCTTTTGGAATTTCCTCTGCTTTGTAAAGTATCTCATAATAATCTTTGATAATCTTTTTAACTGTATCATTTTGAAACTAATTCACCTGTTGTATCTTGCAGCTTGTTTATCAGTTTTTTCTCTTTTTCTAGTCTATATGCTAACCATCTCTCCAGTTTGTTGGCATTTTCAAAGAAGTTCTGTTTAGCCCTTTTAATCTGTTGAACCATCATTTCTGTCTTGGCTAAATTTAATTTATGTTTTATTATCTCCATTTGTTTTTTAAGTATTTTCTTTTGTGGGTCTATTTGTAATTCTGATTCTAATTTTCTGAATTCTTCCTTCAACTTTAACTGTTGTTAAAGTTCTACTGCCATTTTTAAAAACACTTGGTGTTATGTATTGAATATATATGAAGTTGTGTTAATTCCTGCTAAAGTGAAACTAACTTAAGTCCAACTGCTTGTGAAGCTAAAATGAAACTAACCTTTAGATGACCCTGACTGTTAACTCCAACTGTTTTGGAGGGAAACTTTGAACATTCATATTTGGGCAGGTTTTTCAAGTATTGTGGTTGGTCAAGGCCCTGTGGGCTTAGAGTATAAATTACAGGCAATTGCCTGCAATTCTCCAGTTCTAGTTTGAGTCAATAAATAACGTTGTAACTATGCTGGTCTGCTCCTTGCCTACTGAAAACCACTACACAATAGTGGCAACGAAGGTGGGATGCTGCAGAGGAGAGAGCTGCTTCTAAGCAAGAGACTGAAATCACTGGGTGTCAGACCAGGTAAAGAGCCCTGGTGGGACCACGCTCCCCACCCTGCCTGCCAGTAAGACACACTGGAGGCACAGATATACCTGAGGGATCATTCCCCAGGATCCCAAAGTGCAGCACAGCTCCAATCACAGCAGTACAGGCATTAACCAGCACCACAGGGGCCTCCCCAAAATGGCTAAATTGGGAAGGCTCAACGAGTTCAATATTACTCATCCGGAACAGTGGAGCTCATACATCTACCGAGTAGACAACTATCTCCGGGCTAACCAGATTACACACGATGGCCTGAAGGCGGCAACCTTACTATGTGTCTGCAGACAAGCCACATTTGATATCGCTGAAAACCTGATAGCACCGGCAACTATAGAGACTGTGGCCTAGGCAAACCTCAAGAAAAAATTAAGGGAACATTTTGAGCTGAAACTCTCAGTAATCGCCCGGCGCCATGCATTCAAGCAATGTGAGCAGAGATCCGGGGAATCTGCAGCAGCGTTTGTGGCAGCCCTTTGCCAAGCTTCGTGCCAATGCGAGTTCCCTGACCTGGAAGACCGTCTCAGAGACAGGCTCGTTTGCGACCTGCATAATAGAGAATTATAGCAGCGCCTATTCGCCATGGAGTAACTGACTTTCCAAGACACATTGAAGGAAGTCATGGTGGAAGAGGCTGCCAGAGGGGCAATGAAGACTTTCTGGCCACCTAAAACACACACCAGCCCCACAGCAATCCACCAAGAGACCGCAGAAGGCTCGGGGAGGCCAGTGAGAGTGAAGAAATCAATCGTTTGCGGAGAGAGCCACCCAGACGGCCACGCTCCACAGAGCAAGCAACTTCCCCACAGAGCTGCGCAAGCTGCAGGGGAAAGCATGAAAGAGCAGAGTTCAGATGCCGCACAGCAGTATGCAGTGCCTGTGGAAAGCAAGGGCACCTTGCCAGAGTTTGCAGAGGTTGTCAGCAGGAAACAAAACCTGCAACACAGCAGCACAAGGGGAAATGGTCCCCAGGACAGAACAGAGTTGAATACTGCTCAGGAAGGCATAGCATCCAACGCACAGGGGCCCAACGTTCCATCAAAGAAAAGATAAGACTCCAACTAAGACTGCAAGGGGTCCCATGCTCCATGGAGCTAGATACTGGATCGTCCCTGTCCATTATCTCCTCCAGGACCTTCGACCACATTTGCAAAGGTAGCCAATGGTGGGTGCCGCTCAAATCATCAAGCTTAGTCCTAACAGACTTCCAGAAATGCCGTGTTCCCGTAAGGGGGGAAGCTACCATTAGAGTACAATTCAGAGAGTTCAAGGGTCCCCTCAGCATAGTGGACATAGAGGGACCGTGCACCAACCTCATAGGACTGGACTGGTTCGAGGCCCTGGGCATCACGGGCATCCATCAAACACAAATAGCTGATCTAGCAGCAGTATGCCAACAATATGCTGACGTATTCAGCACAGAGTTGGGACAATACAAAGGGGCACCCATTTCACTGAACCTCGATCCAGCAGTAACTCCAATCCAATTAAAACTGGGCAGGGTTCCTTTTGCATTGAAGCCAAAAATTGATGTGGAACTAGACAAGCTGGTACAGCAGGGAGTGCACCAACTGGCGGACTCTAGCCAGTGGGAGACTCCAATAGTGACCCCAGTTAAACCTAACAGGGACGTCCGCATTTGTGCAAACTACAAGTGCACCATAAACAAGGCACTACAAAAACATGCTTACCCTGTACCAGTAGTGAGCCACATCCTCGCTTCGCTCCAGGGAGGCCGAATCTTCACTAAGTTAGACCTCACCCAGGCTTACCAGCAGCTACTGGTAGATGACGCTACCGCAGAAGCACAAACAATCATCACAAACAGAGGTCCATTCCAAGTGCACTGCTTGCAGTTTGGGGTAAGCGTAGCACCAGGGTTGTTCCAAAGTATTATGGACTGAACACTGAAGAACATTCCTGGCGTCTGCCCATATTTTGATGATGTCCTGATCTCAGGGGAATCAGCGCCAGTCCTGGCAGAACATCTCCATGCAGTACTCCAACGTTTCCACGAGGCAGGCCTAAAACTCAAGAAGGAAAAGTGCCAGATCGGCATGGAATCCACAGAATTCTTGGGTTTCTGCATCAATGCTGCCGGAATCCACCCATCTGATGCAAAGCTAAAGGCAATTAAGCAAGCCCCCCACACCAAAATCCAAGGGGGAGCTACAAGCATTCCTGGGCTTGCTCAATTTTTACCACTCCTTCTTACCGCATAAGGCTGCCCTGGCAGAACCGCTGCACCGCCTACTGGACAAAAAAATGCCCTGGGTCTGGTCGAGCACCAAAGACAAAGCGTTCAAGGTGGTAAAATCATTGTTATCATCAGACTCTGTCCTAGCTCATTTCAACAAAAACCTACCAGTAACACTAGCCTGTGACGCTTTGCCATATGGCATTGGGGCAGTACTAAGCCACAGGATGCCAGATGGTCAAGAGGCCCCCATTGCATACTATTCTAGAACGTTATCATCGGCTGAAAGAATCTATGCCCAGATAGACAAGGAAGCCCTCACCATAGTGGCTGGTATTAAGAAGTTCCATGACTTCTTATGTGGATGAACCTTCACCATCTTTACAGACCACAAACCTCTGCTTGGTCTCTTCACAGCAGACAAACAGACACCGCAGATCCTGTCACCGTGAATGCTACGATGGTCCCTTTTCATGGCTGCATATTCGTACCGGCTACTCCACAAGCCAGGTAAGGAAATGGGCCATGCCAATGCTCTCAGCCAACTGCCTCTACCGTACACTGATCAGGACCCAGCCACAGCTTGTCGTATCCTGGCGATCCAGGACCTGCCTGAAGCACCCCTACATGCAGGGGATGTTGCAGCTGAAACCAACACGGACAGAACGCTTAGCTGCGTTCTCAACTGGGTGTTAAGGGGATGGCCAGAGACCTGGCCAGGCCCTGAGTTCCATCACTACACTTCTCGGAAAAATGAACTGTCGGCCCACAAGGGATGTGAGCTGTGGGATAGCAGGGTCATCATTCCACCCAGTCTTCGCTCCAGGGTGCTGGATTCCTTACATGAGGGGCACCCAGGAATTGTTCGAATGAAGGCTCTAGCCAGGAGCTACTTGTGGTGGCCAGGCCTGGACAAGGACATTGAGAATCAAGTAAGGAGTTGCCAGGCCTGCCAAGAAACCCAACTGGAGATGCCACAAGCACCAGTGCACCGCTGGGAGACCACGCATGCCCCATGGTCTTGTGTGCACATTGACTTTGCGGGCCCCTTCCAAGGGCAGGTGTTCCTAATTGTAGTAGACAGTTATTCCAAGTGGTTGGAAGTGGCACCGGTCTCATCGATGACAACAACCAGGGTCATCCAAGACTTGCGCCGGCTGTTCCCCACACATGGTCTCCCAGATGTAATCATGTCCGACAATGGGGCACAATTCACGGAAGGAGAGTTTCAATCTTTCCTCAATGCCAACATGATTCAGCACATAACATCCACTCCATTCCACCCTGCAACCAATGGTCAGGCTGAATGAATGGTCAGGACCACAAAGGAGGTGCTCTAGAGGATGACGACTGGGGACTGGAATCACCGCCTGGTGAACTTCCTCCTGTGTCAACACACAACTCCCAGTACAGCAACAGGTCGCAGCCCAGCGGAGCTGAGGTGGGGCCACCGGCTCACCACGAAGCTCAACCAACTTCACCCAGACAGAATAGCAGCAGAGACGGCTCAACCAAAGCCCCCCAGGAACTTACAGCTGGGTGAATTGGTCTGGGCCAAGAACTATGGAAGTGGGGCACCTTGGGTGGCAGCTAGGATGACTAAGATAATGGGTCCCTTGTCATACAAGGTTATTCTGGAAAATGATCACATGGTCAGATGCCACATTGATCAGTTACAGCATTGGCAGTCTGGGCCAGTCCTCGGTGAGGATCCCGAGGTTTTATCAGACACACAAGTGAACTGTTTTCCTCCGAGTTTGCCTACACCACCCGTGGCTGCCTCTGGGGAAATGGAGGTACGAAGGGCTGTAGAGCCGCCGCCACTCACAGGCGACCTAAACAGCCATCATGAGTCTGTTCAAAGTGGAGATGGCCAATACTCCACTTGAACAGGACTCTCCAATAACATTACGGCAGTCCACCAGGATCCGCGGCCCCCCGGCCTATCTCAAAGACTATGAATACTGAACAGACTGAGGATGATAACTATCCTAGGGGAAAGGGGTGTTATATATTGAATATATATAAAGTTGTTTTAATCCCTACTAAAGTGAAACTAACTTAACTCCAACTGCTTGTGAAGCTAAAATGAAACTAACCTTTAGATGACCCTGACTCCAACTGTTTTGGAGGGAAACTTTGAACATTCATATTTGGGCGAGTTTTTCAAGTATTGTGATTGGTTAAGGCCCTGTGGGCTTAGAGTATAAATTACAGGCAATTGCCTGCAGTTCTCCAGTTGTAGTTTGAGTCAATAAATAATGTTGTAACTATGCTGGTCTGCTCCTTGCCTATTGAAGCCCACTACACAATACTTTAAGTAATGTATTTCCTCCTTTCCTCCCTTGTTTAGCGCTTTTATAGTCCAAAGTGCCATCTGTTATTGCATTAAAGTCTCCCATTATACAAAGATTTTGACAGTTTAAATCTAATATTTTTAATGTAATTTTTGGTAAAATTGTTCTTGTTTATCGTTTGGTGCATATATTGCTACCATCAGTATCTGTTTTTGATCCATTATTATTTCCACCATTAATATTCTCCCCTCTTCATCCACATAAATTTGTTTAGGGTTCATTGTTTCTTTAATGTATAGAACTATTCCTCTTTTCTTTTGTAGTGCTAATGCAAAGTGAAGTTTACCAATTTTCGGTTGTTCTAACAACTTATAATGTTGTCTCTTAATATATGTTTCATGGAGACAAATTATATCAATTTTTAATTTTTGTATTCATGTAAAGATTTTTCTCCTTTTTGAGGGAGAATTTAGAATTTAGTCCATTCATATTCATTGACAAAATGCCACTCTCCTCCATCTCTTTCAATTATATCTAGGTCTTAATCTTCTAGTCGATCTTATCTGTCTCTGAACTCTTGGTCTTGCTCCTTCTTCTGTATATGTGTTTTTAATTTCTTCCTCCTCTCTTGGTTTAACTGCACCTTCTACTGCCATTTCTTCCTGTTTCTTTGTTTATCTCTTTGTACCATATTCAGAGTCACCTCCTTCCAGAATTGCTCTATGGTTGTCGAAGAATTCCATTGCTTTAAGTGTTGTATCCAATCTTTTCGTATCCCAATAGATTAAAATCCCTTCTGGAATCAGCCATCTGAAATCCACTCCTTTTGCAATTAATTTCCTAGCTAGAAACTGGTATTCTTTTTGGGATTCTCTTATTCTCCTAGGAATTTGTTTGAGAACTACAATTTCTTTTTCTTTGTATTTGAAAGGTTCATCTCTTACTCTTCTCAGAATCTCGTCTCTTATAGATATTTTGAGAAATCTAACATGTACTTCCCTGGGGACTTTATTTCTTCTAGCATAGTTTGAGTTGATTCGATAGATCTGATCTAATTCTCCTTCCATTTCCTGTTTCCTGATTCCTAATGCATCTGCCAATAATTCCATTATCAAGTTTAGGAGATCCTCTTCCTTATCTTCCATTATATTTTGAAATCTTAAAAAGTATGAGGCTCTTTCCATCTCCATCCCAGCTATCCTGTCTTCTATTTCTCCATTTATTTGCATCAATTTATTGTTTTCATCTTTTAAGACTTCTAATTTCTGATCAACCTCGGTTGATTTATCTTCTACTTTTTGGATTCTTTGTTGATTATCTGTAATCATCCGTTTAAAATTTTCAAATTGAGAGTCCATGTTGTTAATTTTTTGATTCATTTTATCAAAATCACTTCTCATATCCTCATGATTTCTTGTTATAACCACCATGTGCGTAGCGATTGCCTCTTGACTTGCTTGTAGAGTCGCTTGAGTTTCCTTTTGGAAGTTAGTAGCCTTTTCTTGTTGGAACATTGTATCAATTGATCTTTGATAGACTGGACTTGCAAAAGCAGAAGAGGGAGCAGAAGATCCTTTTTTCCCCAACTCTAGATAGATTAGGGACGCTCATCTTTATCTTTTAATCATACTTTATAATCCACCAAGTAAATCAAAATTTATAATCCAACAGGCTCCTAACAAATAGGAGAGGTAAATAATAAAAATAGTGAGTGGTAAAAAAGAGCAAAAGGGAAAAAAGAAAAAAAAAGGAAAAAGAAGAAGAAAAAAAGAAAAAAGGGAAAAAATAGATATACCAAAATGTGTAATCCAAAGTCTTCTGTTCAAAGAGATTTCTTGTTATTCACTCTTTCAAAACAGGTTGTAAAAATTCCAGGTCAAGCTGTATTTGTAATCCAGGGAAGTCAGATGACTTCAAAAACAATTTTTATTTATAATTGTAATCCACCCTGTAGAAAAGGGCAATCCAAAAAAAGTCTGTTCTTTTTCAGCCACAATCTTCAGGACTATAAATGCCAAGGACACCAAAATGTTTAAACTATAAGCTGTGTCTGGTCATACAGCCAAGTTTTAAAACTGCAATCAAACCAACTCAGTAAGATAAAGAAAAGAGAGAGAGAAAAAAAGCAAGATTAAATGTAGTTCTCAGTTTTGCCACTAGATGTCATTATATGTCTGTTCCCACCATACTTGAAAAAAAGTTTAAGAAGTTAAAACCGGATGGTTTCCAAACAAGGAATAAATAAAAAAGATTTATAAATCCAAAGGTTTTCCAAATGATCCTTCTTTTATGCCTCAGTTATCTTCACAATATTGTTATAGGTCAGTTTTAATTTCCCCAAAGCTTAAACTGCCGCTTATAGTTCAGGAGAAAGGGGTAAGGAAAAAAGCCCCCCCCCCGGAGCTTGGGGATTTCTTGCTTTTGAATGATTTTTCCCAGTCCTGCATTGGCTCTGCCTTTCACCTGCGCACCCCCCACTCCCACCCTGCAATCGGAGAAGCTGCGCCAGTGCCATTCACCGGCTGCCCCACACTATAGCCCCTGCAATTGCCCATCTCATGCTGCCCCCCCTGCAGCACCATGGCTTCTGGCTGCCACCCAGTTGGCTGGCAGCTATCTGTCTCATGCAGCCAAAGGGTGTCTCGATGAAAGAGCCAGGCTGAAGGGCACAGGGTGGAGAGCAAGGGGCCCATTGGCCAGGGAGAAAGGGCGGGGTAGGGCCAGCCAAGGACAATCACTGGCAGTAAATGGGCTAAGGCAGGAGGTGAGAGGCAGAGGAGGCATGGCCTTATGGTCCTAGACCTGCTCTGGGGTTATTTTTAATTTGTCTTTTTGCATGTCTTTGCTTCACACCTTGCCTGACTTTTGCTGCATTCAGTTCTTTCTTAGTAAAAGTACCTTTTCTCTGAATCTATGGAGTCAAAGGTTTTCTTTCTTAGGGATTGATCAGAGGCAGCCCTGACACTTACGACCACAACTGAGCCTAAAATTTGTTAAGTGAGTCTTGCCCTATTTTACAACCTTTTTGCCACAGTTGTTAAGTGAATCACTGCAGTTGATAAGTTAGTAACTCGGGTATTAAGTGAATCTGACTTCCCCATTGACTTTGCTTGTCCAAAGGTTTCAAAAGGTGATCATATGACCTTGGGACACAGCAATGGTCATAAATATGAACCAGCTGCCAAGCATCTGAACTTTGATCACATGATCATGGGGATAATGCAAAGGTCCTAACTGAAAAATGGTCATAAGTCACATTTTTCAGTTTTGTTGTAACTTTGAACAGTCACTAAATGAACTTTTGTAAGTTGAGGACTACCTGTATTATGCTGACCACTGCAAATATAAAATATAACCACTGAAAATATAAAAGGAACAGATAAAATACTCATGTCATAACTTGCAGTAATTACTTGTACTTTTTGGTATATTTTAAAAGGTGGCTTTTTTGACCTTGGAAATAATTGTGTTGTTCAGAATTTTGGAATATGATTTGGATCCCACTGCCTATACAGAGATTCAAAAGACCTGGCTACATTTGAAACAACAAATTGATTCAGTTTAAATAAATGTAGAAACTAGAATGATGCATCACTTGACAAAAGGTGTTTTGCCACATGTTTTAGTAAAAAAAAAATTAGATTGTTAAAGCAACTATGTTTTGCAAGGTACACATAGCTGCTTTGAAAGCTGTTCCTGGTTTTCTGTGCATGCTGTACAGTACATGCACAAACAACATGTCCATTGGGATCATCAACAAAGCAAAGTATCAGTCAACTGGCTTCAGGAAGATAAGTTGATTATCCCAGTTAACATACAGTATTTAAGTAAAGCAGGGATCAAGAGGAGCCAGCCTCATATTTGGATGGTGTGTTCAGAGAATCCAAGAACAGAAATTATGCCCTTCAACCCTAGAAGTATTGATTCCTTGGACTAGACCTGCAAATTCATAGTTTGCAATAGTCAACAAAGATGATTGCTCAGCACCCCCATCTGTAAGCCTAACATAAAGAATTGTGGAGCAGAAGAAACTCTTTAGTTACATATATAGCTTATGTCCCTTTTGCTTTAGTCAAATATGAATTGGGAAGAGTTTTTCATTAAATATATATTAAATATGACAGGTCCTTACTGAAATTATATCCTTGGCACAACAGAAAGAGACCCAGTGTGGTGTAATGGTTAAAATATTGGAATGACACTGGGGAAACCTGAGTTCAAGTCTCCCTCAGCCCAACCTACCTCACAGAGTTGTTGGGGGGATAGGAGGAGGAGAATGGAATGTAATCTAATGAATGAAGCATAATTCCTGTATTGTATATGGGCTGTTGAAAAGAGCAAATGCATGTTTTGTCAAGGGGCATCTTTGAGAAGAGGGACTCTGTCAAAATGGAGTACATTACTGGGTAATCAAAGCCCCATTTTAACATGGGTCACACGTATGTAAAAAAAGAGTAAGGCTCTGTTCATGTCAACCTTTTGATGCTGTTGACACCCTTGCCTCTGGTTTTGTCTACTATTCTTTTTCAGTATCTGTAACAACCAATTTTATGCAGTTTTTTTCTCTTAGGAATGTTCATAGAAAATTGTACAAATAGGAAAAATCCATGTTTTAGCAGAACTGTTAGGAATCTTAACATACACTCCTACAGGTCAAACCAAAATACAGCACCCTATGTTCTGGATTGATCCTCTGAACTCAGCTTCAGTAATAACTATCTTTTATGCAGTTTAAAAGGTCAAAGACATTAGATTTTATAATAACACTTGGTGTCCTTTAAAACGTTTTTACACATCCATCTATCAGACCCTCAATGTATTTCTTATGCTTTCATTTTCGGGTTCTGCCATTCTATTGTGGGGGAGTGCTTCTGCTGGGAAAGGGAGGGAATAACCTATGGGTCTTCTGCAATGTACTTCCTTTACTTTGTTCTCTCCTCTTTGAAGTACCTTACTTGGGTGTGTGAAAGGAATGTGCCCCTGCCCATCTGCCTTATCTCAAGTCGGATGGGAAGAAGCCATGGAGAGACCTGACAGCCTTGAGAACAGTGCCTTATTAGTTCTTTCCCACAACAATTTAACACCTATGGATTGGCTCAATTCAAACCGGCCGGCTGGACATTTGGGGTGGGGTTTGAAAGGTCTCTTTTAATGTAACATTTCTCACGGGAAATCCTCAGATCCTGCCTTACTATCCTGCTATCAATATCTTCCAATAAAAGTTCCTGTTGAGACAATGCAAATTTCAAGAGTTCTGCTTTCTTGGGAGGTTTAACTAAGGCAGGTCCTTACACCATCACTTCATAAGTCCAGGATTCCTTACTTAGGGAAGCTGCCCTGGCAGTTTAATGCAACATAACCATGATTTTAATATATAGACCTGGTATTCATCTACTTATTGTTTGTTTAATTTATCTTTATTATTCCATTTTAAGGGTACAGGTCAACTTACAAATTTTGCCAACAATTGTAAAGAAAATCATATTTTTTTTAAAAAAAATTACAGCTAAAGTTCACTCTCCAGAGGACCCCTACAAAACAAATATGCACAACGGTCCTGTGGGGTGGGTGGCAGGCAGAAGTACAGTAAGATTTCTGAGTCATCTTTGCTTACCTCACTCTCCTGTAATGGCAAAAAGGATTGCCATTTGAGCATATTTTAATTTTATTTTCCAAAATAAATGTTATTCCGTTTGTATATACTGACAGACAGGAAGAGATGGAGTTGTTATTACAGTAAGTGATAGAGATGACGTTTTTCTCGTGTAAGTTCTGAGATTTTAGGGTACTAAGAGACAATGAAAGGCAGTCATGAATTTTCAAAACAGTAGAAACTACATATAAACTTATATTTTAGTTGTTGTTTTTTAAAAATAATATTTTATTGATTTTCCAGTTTTACATTTAAGTATTTGGAATGCAGCGTGGTGGTTGGATGAATCAATAGTTCAATAACAAAATCTTTAGTACATATCTCAGGTTACATCATCAAATATTTCTTCTCTGTTTCCCTTAACATCTGCTGTATCGTATTTAAGATAACAGATTTCTAAATATATCAAATTCACTAAAAACTTCATTATCACATTTATCAACACAGTTTTTGCTTATACATATCTTAATAAATCTTCATAAACAATACTTATACATATCCATGTCCTGTTTTTAAGTTTTACCTAATTTTTAGTTTTTAATTACAGTACTCCAATTTAACCTTTAATATCCAAGGTATTTAAGTTTTGGGTAACCCAAATTTCCTTTTTTTCACTACATAAAAATTATAATATCTAAAATGCATATATTACTTACTTAAATATATTCTAATTTTATTTCATAAACATTTTCTATTTCTTGCCCTAATACATCATCACCTTAACAGTGTAGTGTCCTTTGTTATCTAAACAGAGTAATCCCTTATTTTTTAGTATTTTCCAACTATTTTAATCTAATAATCAAATTTCCCACTATCTCAGAATCTCCCTTTAGCCCAATAGTTAGCAATTTAAGATCCTCTCTAATAGACCAAAAGACCCTCTTTTTTCAGTCTAACTCTAGCTTTCTTTTTATGCCAACCAGGTTTCCATACCAATGCTTCTAACTCATCAGATAGATCTCCCTTCATTCCTGCACAGATTACTTGAATCAAAGGAGACCATTTAGTTGTCAGTTTTCTAGAAAGATTGACCCATTTATAATCATTACGTTGTCGCCCTGGTGGCCCATCTCCCCATGTTTGCTCTAATATAATTGTCTTCAATTCAATCTGGTCTTCAGTACTTAATACATAACAGTTAACCATTACTCTTTTTTACTAGTTTTGCAAACTCATTGGATTTATAATAATTAAAAGTTATAATTTATAACTTTAAAGTGTTTAACTTCAAATTTTAAGCTTTATCTACACATTAAAAATGGCAACCAGGGGACTGAAAGAGGAAGCAAATCAGAATCAGGAGGACTTGAGAAGAATTTTTGGAGAAGCTTTGGCACAATTTTTAGATGAGGGGGTACAAAATGTCTTTTGGCAGATAGACAGGATCTACAGAGTTAATTCATGGATTGCAAGACAAAGAAATTTACCTAGAGACATTGTGATTTATTTTGTTACAAGGAGATTTAGAAATCATGTGCTTACAATATCCTATAAAAAGAAATTAACTGTGGCTGGTCAGGAGGTTGTGATTTTGAAGGCGATTCCTCCGAAGATGTTAAAAGCAAGAAAAGATCATGCATTTTTGGTAGCTGAACTTAAAAAATGTGGTTTACAATTTAGGTGGGAGGTCCCAGCTGGATTATCATTATCTTATCAGGGTAACAGATACCGCTTGAATTCTATTTGGAAAGCTAAAGATTTTTTTGAGAATGTGATGAAGGCTGGCAAACCCCCATCTCCAACACCGA
Organism: Bothrops alternatus; assembly: GCA_034064705.1. Lineage (NCBI taxonomy): Eukaryota > Metazoa > Chordata > Lepidosauria > Squamata > Viperidae > Bothrops > Bothrops alternatus. The sequence goes on along the minus strand of JARGCV010000014.1, from coordinate 2,674,378 downwards.
AAAATACAGAGCCACTAAAAGAAGGAGATAAGGAGCAAAAACAACAAGTACAGCTTGCAGAGTTACAACCTCCTGCAGCAACAGGAGTTGATAAAGGAGATCTATTGGAGCTGCCTGCGTGGAGCATTGATATTTTTCAACCTTTGGAGGTAGAGATGCCTAGAGATCAAAGGCAAACTCGGGCAATTACTAAATGCAAGGAACAACAAGAAAAAAAGGCTCAACAAGAATGTACAACTCAAGCAGTAGTATCTACAAATGTGGAAGCCATGGGAGCTCGACCAAAGAAAAAAATGGATGAAAATTTTGATTTGGTCATGAAAAGGCTTTCTGAAATTGGTCATGTCAAATAAATATTTGACATGGAATTTCAATGGTTTAAATTCTCCACAGAAAAGGAAGAAGATATTTCATTATTTGATTCAATGTAAAAATGATGTAACTTGCTTACAAGAAACACATTTTAGAACTACTGATCAGAAATATTTGATAAATAATAAATTAGGTACACATTTTGTTGCAGCGGCTGCTGAGAAGAAGAATGGAATTGTTATCTATGTTAAAAATCATATGAGAGCTAAACTAATAGAATCAGACATACAAGGTAGATATTTAGCAATTGAAATTTTAAAAAATGGGAAGAAAGTACTTTTGATGGGTATATATGCACCAAATCAACAACAAGGAAAATTTTACAAGTTAATACATAAAAAGTTAATACAATTTGATTATAGGTCTTGTATTATAATGGGAGATTGGAACGGTGTGATAGATATTGGTTTAGACAAAAAGAAGATATTACCAATTCCTCAAACATGTTCTAAGCTGCCTAAATCTTTTTTTATATAAAGGATGATTTTGATTTGATAGATATATGGAGAGAAAGAAATGGTAAAGAGCAAGAATTTACTTTCTTTTCTGATAGACATCAGTCATTTTCTAGAATTGATTTTATATTAACTTCAAGTGACTTTCTTTTTAGTTTAAAGAAGGTGAAGATCCTACCTAAAGTTTTAACAGATCATAATCCGGTTTGGATGGAATTAATGGAAGGACACAGACCTAAAAGATCTTGGAGACTTAATGAAAATTTGTTTAAATATGATATAAATGTGAATGAATGTAAAAATGTTATGAAGGAATTTTTTATGTTACATTTGCATAAGGACACAACTATAGAAATGGTATGGGATGCAAGTAAAGCATATATGCATGGGATTTTAATTGATTTGAATAAAAGGCACAGATGTAAACAAGAGAAAAAAAGGAAGGAGTTAGAAGAGGAAATAAGAAAGAAGGAACAGTTATTAATAAAGAGACCAGATGACAAAAATATTAAAGAGGGGATTAAGGTTTTACGGAAACAATTTGATTTGTTGATTGCAGATCAAGTTGCTAGGAATATACAATATGCAAAACATAATACATTTTTTAATTCTAACAAGCCTGGTAGATGGTTGGCTTATACATTAAGGAAAAAACAAAAATCTCGAATAATTGAAAAAATAGAGTATAAAGGGAAAGAGGTGTTCCAACAAGAAATTATTAAGAAAACTTTTTTAGAATTTTATTCTAGGTTATACGCTGAAGAGAAGATACAAGAGAATGAGATAGATACTTTTTTGCAAAATGAAAATATGCCAGTAATTAGCAATGAACAAAGAGATAGATTAAACGCATTGATTACATCAGAAGAAATAATTTCAGTGATTAAACAATTGAAAATGGGAAAATCTCCTGGGACGGATGGCTTAACGGCAATTTATTATAAGCAGCTTCAAATGGAAATGGTGGAATCTCTTAGAGAGCTATTTGTTAATATAAAAGAGGGTGGTCAGGTTTCACCTTCATGGAAAACAGCCTATGTTTCTTTAATTCCCAAAGAGGGAAGAGATAATGTTCAACCAGAAAATTTTAGACCTATTTCATTGTTGAATACGGACTACAAGATTTTTGCAAAAGTGATGGCTAATAGATTAATGACAGTTTTACAACAAACAATTCATTCTGATCAAACCGGTTTTTTACAAGGGAGGCAGATGAAAACTAATGTTAGACAACTTATTAATATAATAGAATATTTGGAGAAGCATATTCAAGTGCCCGCAGTTCTTATGTTTTTGGATGCGGAAAAAACATTTGATAGATTGAATTGGTTGTTTTTGAAAAAATTGATTGTTCGGATGGAATTGGGGGATCAGTTTATTAATTCTATAATGGCGATTTATCAGAAACAAACAGGACAGGTTATTGTGAATGGGGATTTAACAGATTCATTTAATATAGAGAAAGGTACCAGACAGGGATGTCCATTATCCCCTCTGTTGTTTGTTCTAACTTTAGAAGTTTTATTGAATAGGATAAGAAGAGCAGATGATTTAAAAGGTATAAAGATTAGACAACAAGATTATAGATTACGTGCTTTTGCTGATGATTTGGTTGTGACATTGACTCAACCAATACAGTCAGCCAAGAGATTGATGGAGATAATTGAAAATTATGGTAGGGTATCAGGGTTTAAATTAAATATATCTAAGACAAAGATGTTAGTTAAAAATTTAAGTACTAATTTAAAACAGGAATTGGAAAAAATAACGGGATGTGAGATAGTTAAGAAAATTAAATATTTAGGAATTGACATTGAAGCCTCTAATGGGAAGTTGTATAAAAATAATTATGAAGTTTTGTGGAATAAGACACAAATAGAGTTGGAGAAATGGAAGAAATTACAATTATCTATGTTAGGTAGGATAGCAGCAGTTAAAATGAATGTATTGCCTAAATTTTTATTTCTTTTTCAAATGTTGCCTATACTTTAAAAAGATGCAAATTTGGAGGAGTGGCAGAAGGGTATTAATAGATTTATTTGGAATGGTAAGAAACCGAGGGTCAAACTAAAAATTATTCAGGATACAAGGGAAAGAGGTGGTTTGAAAATGCCTAATTTTAAGTTATATTATCACGCTGCAGTTTTAGTAGCGATAAGTGATTGGGTTAATTTAACTAATGATAGAATATTGAATATTGAAGGGTACGGTTTATTATATGGTTGGCATGCATATTTAGTTTATGATAAAAAGGTGGATAGGAGTTTCAAAGAGCACCTATCGAGAAATGCTCTGCTGCGGGTTTGGAAAAAATAATCAGTATAAATTAAATGATAAGATTCCTGTATGGATGGTTCCCAGACATGCAATAGAGAATATAAATAGAGAACAATTACATGATGTGGTGCCTTATGAGAAACGTATTGAATTTTCACCACAGTTGTTTTTATTAGGTATTATAAAAAGATTGCACCACCATAGAGACGAATTTAATTCTGAACTTGATTACAGCAGCGAGACTGTTGGTTGGACAATACTGGAAGAAGGTAGAATTACCATCCATCGAGGAATGGACTTTGAAAGTCATAAATTTGGCTGAAATGGCTAAAGTATCTGCATATTTGAAAGATCATTCAAATGAAAAATATATGCTGGACTGGAAAAAATGGATAGACTATATTCAAGGGAAATATCAATCTAAGAAACTGTATTTAGCATATAGTTAAATTTTTATTAGGATTTATATAATAATTTTGTTTAATCTAGTGGGTTTTCTTTTGTTTTACCCTGTATTCACTTTGGGAAGTCGGGGGGTGGGTGGGTTGGGGGGGTGTAATAATGTACTTAACTGCAATACTTGTATTATATAAGAATGATATATTTATTGATATAAGAGGGGTTGCTCGGGCAGTACCTCTGGACCACATCTGGAGGGGGTGAGAGTAAGGAATGAACGAGTGGAGGGAAGTAGGTAGGTTGTAGGAGAGGAGGGTGGAGAGTGAGGGAGGAAGAGAGGGGAGGGGGAGGGAAGTACGAGATAGGGAGGAAGGAAGAGGGGGATGTGGTGGAGGGGGTGCTGCCGAGCAACACCCATAGTTATTTTATTTTATGTAAGTTTTTATAAGAATATATGTTTTGTTTGGTGTGGGAGTAAGTTGAAAAAGATTGTATTAAGTTGAGTTGTATTTAATTTGATTCTTTGTTTATAATTATAAAATTAATAAAATATTTACAAAAAAAATGGCAACCAGGAAGAGAATGGAGAAGACTGAGAGATTATCAGGAGATTTAGAACTCTTAAAACCATTTTTGGATGAATATACAGCCAAAACACATGAGTTAATTCAGAACATGGGACGAAGCATCGAAGCTAAATTTGATGCTTTGGCAAAAGAGCTGCGTGGTGAAATACAACACTTGACTGGATAGATTAAGAAGGTGGAAGTGAGAACTGACCTTATGGAACATGAAGTAGAGAAAGTGAATAATTTGCTGAAAGCTGATTTGGACCAAAATGCAATTTTGGAATGTCAGATAAAACAGTTCCAGTTAAGATTTCGAGCTATTCCTGAACAGCCAGGAGAAGATATTAGATTAAGGATGGTTAAAGCCTTGACTCAGTTGACCAATTGGGAAGAAAAAATATGAACCTAGAGCTAGATAACGTGTATAGAGTAAACTCCAGATTTGCTACCATGAGATTACCAAGGGATGTGTTAGTTCACTTTGTAAGAAGAACAACAAGAGATCTTGTTTTGGATTACCATTTTAAATCTAAACTGAGAATGGAAAATGTGAATATTACTGTGCTGAAGGAAATCCTGTTGAGAATTCTGAGAAAAAGGAAAACTTATGCTTTTCTTACTGATATAGAATAGAATAGAGCTGGAAGGGACCTTGGAGGCCTTCTAGTCCAGCCCCCTGCTCAAGCAGGAGAAGATAACTTCTACAGCCACTAAAGGACATAATGAATGATATACTTCAGGAGGGAAGGATACCCCAAACGTGGAAGAAAGCCAATATTGTCTTATTACCGAAGGAGGGTAAAGATCCTACAAAGACAAAGAATTATAGACCAATTTCACTACTGAACAATGACTATAAACTCTTTGCTGCAATTCTGGCAGAAAGACTAAAGAAAATTTTACGGGTATATATTCGTGAAGACCAATCTGGCTTTCTGACAAAAAGACAGTTAAGGGATAATGTGAGGACTGTTCTGAATATCATTGAATACTTACAATACCACAATGAGAAACAGGCAGCTTTACTATTCCTAGATGCAGAGAAGGCCTTTGACAATTTAAATTGGACTTTTATGTTTAAAGTCCTGGAAGAAATGGACTTTGGAGAGAGCTTTATTCAAGGAGTTAAAGCTATCTACATGTCACAGCAAGCAAAAATTGTTATTAATGGTGATTTAACCTATCCATGTGACATTTAAAAGGGTATGAGACAAGGATGCCCCTTGTCTCCCTTGTTGTTTATTTTGGTGTTGGAAGTTTTAAATAGAGACATTAGGCAAGATGAGAGAATAATGGGTATAAATATCAAGAAAGAAGTTTACAAATTGAGGGCATTTGCTGATGACTTGGTTATATTCCTGCAGGACCCAAAAAATAAGATAGAATATATGTTGAGGAAATTAAATGAGTTTGGGGTTCTAGCAGGTTTTAAAATAAATAAACAGAAAACAACAATGTTGATCAACAATATGTCCTCCCAGGATGGTGATATATTGAGTAAAAGGTTGAGAAAAAGGTGAGATATTTGGGGGTTATGTTGACAAACACAAAACTGTTTCAAAATAATTATGTACCTCTTTGGAATGATATAAAAAAAGGATCTACAAAGATGGGACAAACTACATTTATCATTACTGGGCAGAATTTCAGTAATTAAAATGAATGTTTTACCAAAGATGCTATTTCTGTTCCAGACAATACCAATACTTGCAATGGATATTCCATTTAAACAGTGGCAGAGGGATATCTCTAAATTTATATGGCAAGGAAAGAAACCAAGAATCAAATATAAGTTATTGCAAGATGCCAAGGAAAGAGGGGGTCTGGGTTTTCCAGATTTGAAATTGTATTTTGATGCATGCTGTTTGGTTTGGTTAAAAGAGTGGGTGAAACTCCAGAATAAGAGGCTGCTCGATTTGGAAGGCCATGAATTAAGGTTTGGATGGCATGGTTATTTATGGTATGATAAAGTTAAAGTAAATGTTGATTTTAATAATCATTTTATTAGACACGCCATATTAAGAGTTCGGAATAAACTGGTTTACATATCAACAAATGAAGGAAAGATTTAAACTAGACAAAAAAGGCCATGGTTTTGAGTTTGCTAAAAATGAATTGGAAATGCTACGGTGTGGTAGTGATGATCATATAATTACCAAGGTCTATAAAATGTTATTAAAATTGAATTTGGAAAATGAACATGTAAAACACTGTATGATCCAGTGGGCAAGGAATTTTGATTATAATACGATGCTTGAACAATTGGAGAATATGTGGATAAAAGGCTTAAAATTCACATTAAATTATAGCCTAAAAGAAAATTTTTACAAAATGATGTATCACTGGTATTTAACACCAGTTATCTAGAATGTATAAATGTATTTCAAATGAATGTTGGAAATGTAAAGAAGGGACTTTTTATCATTTATGGTGGACATGTGATAAGGCAAAGAAATATTGGAGTAGGATTCATATATTAATGGAGAAAATTCTTAACATGAACATAAAAATTAAACCAGAAACTTTCCTTCTGGGTCTAATGGAAAGACAACTGGAAAAAAAATTGGAACTCTGATTTTATATATGGTGATGGCAGCAAGATTGCTCTATGCACAAAAGTGGAAGGCTGCCTCGATTCCTACCATGGATGAATGTTTATAAAAGCTGATGGAATTAGCAGAGATGACCATATTGACTGTGCTGATAAAATTAAAGAACATAAGTACTTTTGTTTCTACTTGGAAATTGCTTCTGGACTTTGTGCTTGAGGTGGGAAAAAATGATATTATGATTTTGGGTTTTACCGATTAGACTGAATTGCAGATACAGAAATGGTTAGTGCTTACTACTATAGAAATGTAAAAAAAAAAAGACTTCCGGTTTTGTGCAGTAGCGCAGCAGCCGAGGGATCATGGGGCTCCATTCCCTATGGATGATTTCTGCCTGCCAGGGGACCCTAAATGGGCCTGAAGTTGCCCCGTAGAGGCAACACAGAAGGGGGGAAGTCCCACTGATTGCGGAGAGATGGCGGTCAATCTGATCAGTTTGGGAAAAGCCCTCCAGAAACCGGCAGGAGAAGAGGCTAGCTCAACTTCCGAGTCTAGCCCAAGCTACAAGCAACCAAAGTCCAAAAGTACTACTTCAAGCTGACTGTAAACAACGTGTTTGGAACTTGGTAAGAAGAGTGATTTTCTCTCTTCTATTTGGAAATTGATTTTGTGGGGAAAAAAAGAAAAACCCCAAGAAGCAAAAAGCCTCCGAAAGTGAGAAGGAGGGGGACTTTTGCCCCACCCTCCTGAAGATGGAAGCAGTGAATTAAACCTTTCAGGGGGAATAGAAATATATTGAAATAAAAAAGAATATAAGACTTAATTTGGATAAGTTTGAAATTGGTGGAATCTGTTAAGATTTTCCTTTTATATCATCAAAATAGAAGTAAACAAGTGTTTATTACTGAAAGAAATGGTGCTGACATCTAGTGGTGGATGAAAATATTACAGCAACAGCTGCTCTACTACAGAGACTGGCCCAGGAAAAGATACATTTGATCTTGGTGACATTCAGTGTCTTAATAACAAAGAACAGCTGTGACCAAAAAAAAAAACGAAACATCTTGGGCTTTCTATAAAGTGAGAATTATAAACTCTAAAAAAAAAGAATTGACCTTTCTGGATTACAAATACTAACTCAACTGTGACTCTAAAGCCATCTGCAGAGAAAGGAAAACTCTGATTTTTGGCTATCATGGAAAACCAGAGATCTGCAGAAAGAATATACCAAGAAAAAACAAACACTTTCCAGAAGGAGATCTATGGTATGTTGCAACTAATCCAAACAACAATAATCTCAAACCACGAGAAAATTAAACATAACCTTGAAAACATAAATGAACACATCTCCAATTTTAACTTTACAACATAAAAATTCTCAGAAAATAAACATAGAGAGTGAGCAGAAAAAACAGACAATTGATTACGAGACAGAGGAGAGAGATTTCAGGATGGAATTTAACAATACAAGGATATATGACTTAACCCATATGGAAAAAAATGAAAAAGACAAACTACACTTTAAGATTACAAAGTAAGTTTGAGGACAAGAAAAAAGATTTCGTAAAATGGATTTTGCCAGGAGAATTACGAGATCTTGAGAGACAAAAAATAATAAATAAAATCAAGAAAGACAAAAAGGAAAAGATTTTCATTGAATACGAAGGGGTGAAACCTTCCTATAAAAACATCTTACCTTTTTTGCTTTTTGTACTTGCAACAACGTTTATAAGATTATGGGAAGACTCTTTGACTCATTGAAACATATTGAACAGGAAAGATGTTGGGCAAAAAAAAGGCTAAAGTGAGAATTAAGAAATTAAATGATGGGAACTACCAGAGGGGGTATTTAAAAATTAAACATTTGTTTGAATATGGTTAAAGAAATAGAAAGATTTTGAATATAAATGAAGATTAGTTTAAGAGGGATGAGCCCCTAAAGTAATTACCGAGCTCGTTCATTCACAATTCGGCGGAGTCCCTGGTAGCGGCATGGAATACGGTCGCGAAGGGGGCTATTGACCAGATTGCGCCTTTGCGACCTCTCCGTGGTGCTGGCCCCAGGAGGTCTCCTTGGTTCACCGAGGAGCTCAGGGGGATGAAGCGCCATAAGAGACGTCTAGAGAAGCGATGGAGACGAAGTAGGTCCGGATCTGATCGAACCAGATTGAGCTCATTTATTAGAGCCTATTTGAAGGCGATTAAAGCGGCAAGATCATTGTATCTCTCTGCTTTGATTGCGTCTGCGGAATCTCGATCGGCCGCCCTGTTTAGGGTGACCCGGTCCCTCCTTAACTCGAGGGGTCCGGGGCCTCCCTTGCAGGGTAGTGCCGAGGACTTTAACAACTGTTTCGCAGACAAAGTAGCTCAGGTCCGGGCCGACCTAGACTCCAATTGTGAAGCAGAGTCGACTGATAATGATTCAGTCGAGGGGACAGGGGCATGTTCTTGTCCGATCATCTGGGGCGAGTTTGAGGCTGTTACGCCTGATGAAGTGGACAGGGCCATTGGAGCTGTGAGTTCCACCACCTGTTTGTTGGACCCGTGTCCCTCCTGGCTGGTTTCTGCCAGTAGGGTGGTGACACGTACCTGGATCCAGGAGATTGTCAACGCTTCTTTGAGGGAGGGGTCCTTTCCAGCTCCCTTAAAGGAGGCACTTGTGCGCCCCCTCCTCAAGAAGCCTTCCCTGGATCCAGCAATCTTGACCAACTATCGTCCGGTCTCCAACCTCCCCTTTGTGGGGAAGGTTGTTGAGAAGGTGGTGGCACTCCAGCTCCAGTGGTCTCTGGAGGAAGCCGATTATCTGGGGCCTCTGCAGTCTGGGTTCAGGCCCGGCTACTCCACCGAAACTGCTTTGGTCTCTCTGATGGATGATCTCTGGCGGGCACGGGATAGAGGCCAGTCCTCTTTCCTGCTGCTTCTTGACCTCTCAGCGGCATTCGATACCATCGACCATGGTATCCTTCTGCGCCGGCTGGAGGGATTGGGAGTGGGGGGCACCGTGTTACGGTGGTTCTCCTCCTGTCTCTCTGGTCGGTCGCAGTCGGTGTTTGTGGGGGGGGTCAGAGGTCCACCTCTAGGTTACTCCCGTGTGGGGTGCCTCAGGGGTTGGTTCTCTCCCCCCTACTTTTTAACATTTACATGAAGCCACTGGGTGAGATCATCCACCGGCACGGAGTAGATACCATCAGTACGCTGATGATACTCAGCTGTACATCTCCACTCCTGGCCAAATCAGTGAAGCGGTTGAGGTGATATGCCGGTGTCTGGAGGCTGTGAGGGTCTGGATGGGCGTTAACAGATTAAGGCTCAACCCTGACAAGACAGAGTGGCTGTGGGTGATGCCTCCCAAGGACACTTCAATCTGTCCTTCCATTACTCTGGGGGGTGAATCCATAAACCCCTCGGAGAAGGTCTGCAACTTGGGTGTCCTCCTCGATCCACAGCTGACATTGGATCATCATTTGTCGGCAGTGGCGAGGGGGGCATTTGCCCAGGTTCGCCTGGTGCACCAGTTGCGCCCTTATTTGGATTGGGAGTCTCTCCTCACAGTCACACATGCCCTTGTCACCTCGAGGATCGACTACTGCAATGCTCTCTACATGGGGCTACCCTTGAAGAGTGTTCGGAGACTACAATTAGTGCAAAATGCAGCTGCGCGAGCAATTGTGGGCCTTCCACATCGTGCCCACATTTCGCCAACTCTCCGCATGCTGCATTGGTTGCCTATCGGTCTCCGAGCGCAATTCAAAGTGTTGGTCATTACCTATAAAGCCCTTTATGGCATTGGACCTGGATACTTACGGGACCGTCTTCTGCCACATACTTCCCTACGACCGGTGAGAGCGCACAGGGTTGGCCTCCTCCGGGTCCCGTGAGCGAAACAATGTCGTCTGGCGGGCCCTAGGGGGAGGGCTTTCTCTGTTGTGGCGCCCGCCCTCTGGAACCAACTGCCTCCTGAAGTCCGTGTTTCTCCCACTCTCCCGGCCTTCCGAAAGAATCTTAAAACCTACCTCTGCCGGCAGGCCTGGGGATGATTGTTGATTGTGGTGTGACTGATGAATGTGTGCGGGGTTTTATTTTTAATGTTTTTGCTTGGACTTGGACTGTAATTGTTGTTTTATATATATGTTGTGAGCTGCTCCGAGTCTTCGGAGAGGAGCGGCATATAAGTACAAACAAACAAAATAAATAAATAAATAAATAAATAAATAAATAAAATATAGTATGCCTTCTTTCTTTTTTCTTTTGTGTTTTTTTTTTTGATGTGAGAAATATAAAAATATTGGGATGATTTATATAAAATAAATGTTTTCTGTTTTCTCTGTTTTGTCTTTTTTTCTTTTTGCTCTTTTTTTAAGATATGAGAAATGTAAAAATGTGATGGCTTGTATGAGAAAAAAGATTTAAATACTTAAGTGTAACTAATTTTGAGAAAATCTTAACCAGTAAGAATGCTTTGAATACTGTGGGGAAAACAAATTTAAATAAGAATGTAAACAGGATTTATGATGAGGCAATTAAGATGATCAATGAAAAGAAGCTTTATATTGATGTGGTTATTATTTGCAGAAACATGAGAAAAACGTTTATATTTAATTGTCATTTATTTAAATAAGAACTATATTAATTTAAGTTTGGCTAAAGAGAATATTATTGGAAGAAGAGGAAATCAAGTAAAGTTATTATATGAGACTTCCGGCTTGCCATTGCGGTCCTGCAGACACAGGAAGACGAGCTCTGTCTTTTGCGTCCGAATTCGTTCCCCTGGGGGACCCTGGAAAGGGTTGAAAGTTGCCCTGTAGGGGCGACGAGCAAGGAGGGGACCCCCATTTGATCACGGGAGGGTGGCGGCCCTTCCATTTGATCTGGGGAAGCCCTCCAAACCAGTGGGGGAAAGAGCGGCCATACCAATATGGCCGGTAACTAAGTTGCTGACAGCCGAAGTCAAAAGCACTACCAAGCAACTTTAAAGCGACAGGGTTGAAACTGGGTGAGACCTGATCCTCTCTTTAAGATTTTAAGTATTTTTTCCTGTAAAAGCTGCCCAAAATATTTTTCCCCCTGTGAGGAGAGAGGGAAGGGAATTTTTACCCCACCTTCTAAGAAAAGCAGCGACTAACTACCCAGGGGAATCAGAGCAACTACAGTAGTGTCCAAAATTGTGGAAACCTTTTGGAAAAAGTGTACAGTAGAAATGCCACCTTTGGTTAAGTTTCCACCATTTTTCTTCTAATTTCTTTATAACTGTAGCCTTGTTCACTTAATAATACTATTTTACGTTGCTTTCTGGGTGGCCAGTCAACTCTTTGCACCATTACTTTAATTTTATTATGTTTTACAAGCTCACTAAATGAAAGAACACAAAAAACCCAACCAACTTGATAGCAATCACATAACACACTGACAAATGTCCTCCTCTCAGCTTCAATACATGACATCAATAACTGAATCCTACTGTGATCTGATTCACTCATTGCCAAAACATGATGACACCTGATTGGCTCTCTAAACACTCATGCTCATTGGCTACAATCAGATGAAGGAAAGCTACCTGTTATCAACCTAAGCAAGTTATGCTGCCTTTTTCTGGTTATTTGGCTATAACTTTTCATAGAATACAGTACAGATAATTGAACAAACTTTGTTGCATTACATTCTTGATTAAATTATCTTTCCATTGATGTATAATTTTATGGTACTACTCCCAAAAAAAAGTGGTGTTATTATTTATTTATTTATTATTATTTATTATTTATTAATTTGATTTGTATGCCGCTCCTCTCCGGAGACTTGGAGCGGCTCACAACATATACAAAACATCAAAACATTAAAAAAATAGGTACCCAACACACGCACAACTTTCAAACCACAACCCACAATCATCCCCAGGCCTGCCGGCAAAGATAAGTTTTATCTTTATTAGCCATCAAACCTCAAAAATACACTTTTCCCAAAAGGTTTCCACAATTTTGGCCACTACTGTATAAGAACAATTTTAATCTAATTGGATGTATATTCTTTTGAAACTTGGGGACTAAAAGTGTTCTTTTTCTCATTGGAGATGTTTGTCTTTTACTTTTTTAAAAAAATAAGACTTGGAAAACCACCATATAAATTTTGGACTTAAAAAGCTTAAAATGGCATCAGTGACATCTTGTGGCGAATTATGGTATTACAATTTGTTATTGCCTAAAAGAGACTTGGCTTGAAGCCCAGACTTCATATAAAATTTCTTTGACCTTGACAGTTACCACCTGTGAAAAACTCAGCTGCAAAAAAGGGTCTTCTGGGCGGCATATCTGGCCTGCTTGAACTATGAATGTAAGCTTTTACTGACTTTCAAAGCTATACTTGGGGAATTGCTTTCCTATTTCTTTACATGAGAAGCATATGTTATTATATGAGATGATGGAACACCTTGGACTATAAACTCTTACTTGACAAACAATTTCTACTATAAAGACCACCTATAAAATGTGAAATAGATGTCCCATACCCAGCTACAAAAGAGAAAAATCTATTTTTAATGTTTGATTCTAAAGTCTTCAACTTAACATACTATCAAGAGAATATGGATGAAGATCAGGAAAAAAATCCTATCCATGTTGAACTCAATACACAAAACCATCCTTTCAGCTTGTGACAAATTAAGAAGCAACATAAAGGAACAAGGTGCAAGCTTAAATATACAAACCCAGATCTTGACTACAACCAAAGAACTAACAATGCAGAAAATAACAGGAAAATTGGAACAACTAAACACTAAGACAGAGGACCCAATTGACCAACAGACCCAGCCAATAAAAAAATCAGAAAAGGGAGTGACAACATTGAAACTGGAAAAGACTTTTTACAAAAATCAGAAGAAATTTGAGGAAAAGGAAGAAGAACAGACTGAATGGAAGATAAACCTATCAGGACAATTGTGGGAAATTGGAGTAATAGGGAGGTGATTTAATGAATAAAAATGGGCTCGTTCTTCCAAAAAAATTACAACCAAATGGTCTTTCTTATTCCAAATAATATATATAATAATAGAGGGAGAACTATTTGATGATTCAAAGGCATTGACATGGAAGGTTATCTGGCAAAGGAAGAAAGCCAGAATAAGGCTGAAGAAAATAATGGCTTTGATTTATTAGAGGGGATATTATATTACTAATTAGAGGGTTGAATATGGTGGAAAATAGATAACTTTCAGAAAATAGAGTAATATTATAATTGAATGGGTAAGATGTGTAACAAGACTATTAGACTTTGGTATGAAAAGGGAAAAAGGGAGAAGTTAAGATAAGGGAAACTTTGGTCACCTAACATAACATATTTGGAAATCATAAGTAACAGTGGGGTTTTTTTGGGTTTCTTTTTAATATTGATGGGAAATTAAAGTTTATGTATAGGTTAAAAAGTGTAATAAATGTAACAAGAATGTTTTTACTTAGTTGAAAATAAGAATTCTGTTTGCCCAATATGCGATAACAGATATTACTAGAAAAAGAGAGGGAGTATTGGAGCTTCCAATATTAGACCTAAACTAAAAAGAAATGTATATTACTGAATTATTGGTTAACCCAGACAACACATATAATGGTTTTGACTTATTAGAGGGGATACTGTATTATTAATTAGATGGTTTAACATGGTGGAAAATGGATAACTTTTAGAAAACAGAACAAGACTATAATCAAATAGATAAGATGTTTATTTAGAATATTAGACTTTGTTATGAAAAGGGAAAAAGGAAGAAGTTGAGATAAGGGAAACTTTGGTCACCTAAATATAAAATACTTGGAAATCATAAATAACAAATGTTAATTTGAATATTGACTGGAAATAAAAACTTGGGAAAAAAGGCAATAACAGGACATTGATTGTATGTAAGGACTGAATGCAAACGCAATGTAAGGACCCACTTCAATCCACACCTTAAGAAAGCAGAACTCTTGGAAATGGTCTCTTCCAACATGAACTTTTATTAAAAGAAACTGATAGCGGGCATGATGGACAGGATCTGAGGGATTCCCTTACAATTTGATGTTTTAAAATGTCCCTAAGCAGCCCCCCACCCCTCAGTTCTTCCAGGTGATTCAAACCGGCGGATTTCTAGGTGTCAACTCCAGGAGAGATAACATCAGTCCGGCTCTGTTGGCACGATCATTCAACATCTCCTCACACAGATCCTAGATGCTGCATCTCCCTCCCCCCCTTTCTCTCGCTGGCCGGTAAAGGAGGAGAAGTTCAGAGGAGCATAGGATGAAAGGCAAATGGCTACATTGTTATGGTTAGCAGATCCGAAGCAAATCAACAAAAGGTTACTTTGTAGTGAATAGAGGAAGTGAAAGTAATAAAAAAACCCATGCATACCCCCCTCCCCCTTAGTAGTATGATAGAATCCAGGAGAGAGTAAGAATTGGTTTTATATCAGAGAAGATAGATAGAAATGAAATATAACTGGATTCTGACATCCTGCCCCCCTTAAAAATAAGAGAGATCCACCTGTGAAGAAAACAAAACAGGTATAAAAGTTAGTCTGGCTTGTTAGGATACTCTGTATGAAACTTCTTTAATAGCTTTGGGGCTCTGACATGATGCTTATGGACCCACTTGTTTTGTGAGGCGGGGAGTTGTTTCCATGCTACTAGGTATTGAGTTGTCCCATGATATCTCCTAGAGTCTAGAATTTCCTTTATTTCGAAGTGTTGTTCTCCTTCCACCATGATTGGAGGTGGGGGTGGGAATTTTTGGCCGTAAGGGTGACTGTTGTTCTCTTTTCAGCAAACTGCAGTGAAAAAATGGGTGTATTTGCCTGAGATTTTTGGGTAATTCTAATTCTACTGTTACTGGGTTTATGATTTTTTTTATTGGAAAAGGTCCTATATATTTTGGTCCAAGTTTTTTACAAGGTTGTAGGGATTTTAGGTATTTTGTACACAAATATACCATTTCCCCTATAATGAATGGTGTGGGTTCAACTCTTTTTTTTATCTGCTTGTGCTTTGTATGCTTGCCTAGCTTCATCTAGGGCTTTTCTAACTATTGGCCAGGTGTTTTGTAATTTTTCTATCCATTCTTTCAGTGATGGGATTGCTGGTTCATTTGGGATTAGTTCTGGCATGGGGTTGAAACTTTGACTGATAGCTATTTGAAAAGGAGTGTAACCTGTGCTGGAGTGGACTGCATTATTGTAGGCAACTTCTGCAAAAGGGAGTAGGTCTGTCCAATCCGACTGTTGGAAATTAATAAAGCATCTTAAATATTGCTCAAGTACTGAGTTAGATTTCTCTGATTGACCGTTTCCCTGAGGATGATGACTAGATGTCAGTCCCTGAGTGGTCCCTAAAAGGGATAAAAATTCCTTCCAAAATGCAGACGTAAATTGCACTCCCCTATCAGATATGATGCGCTGGGGTGCCCCATGCAATCTGTAAATATGCTGCACAAAAAGTTTTGCTAAGGCTTTTGCGGTGGGAATCTTTTGGCAAGGGATAAAGTGCACCTGTTTGGAAAACAAGTCTGTGACCATTCAGATGACAGTATTCCCATTGCTTTCTGGTAATTCCACTATAAAATCCGTGGCTATTTCCCTCCAGGGGGCTGAGGGATTTGTCACTGTTTGTAACAGTCCAGCCGATTTCCCTTGCAACCTCTTTGCAGTTGCACACGTTGGGCAGCTGGCCACGTAACTTTCTATGTCCTTTTTCATGGATGGCCACCAAAATTGCCTTTTAATTAAGTGTAATGTTTTTACAAATCCAAAATGCCCTGCTGATTTTGCGTCATGGCAAAGCTGCATGAATGTGACCCTCTGAGTCCGTGGTGGCGAACCTATGGAATGAGTGCCACAGGCGGCACACAGAGCCATTTCTATGGGCACGCGTGCAGCTGTTGCTGCCAGCAGCTCATGCAGGTCCATTAGGCTGCCGCCTTCCAGAGTGGCAGCCCCACCCAGCACAAAGGAGGCAAAGCAGCCAGCTAGCAAGCCCCGCGCAGAGGTGCACGTTCACGCCCAGCAGGCAGAAGGCCACCCCAAGCGGGGAAAGCCAGATCCCCATCAGCGTCATGGCCACCCATGCCCAGCAGACACGAGGGGGAGGCAAGCAATCCTGGCTGGACTGGGGGGCCATGGTGCCAATGGGGATCTGACTTCCCCCCCTCGGGGTGGACTTTGGCTTGCTGGTCATGGGCATGCTCTACCACCTCTACACAGGGCTTGCTAGCTGGCTGTTTTGCCTCCTTTGTGCTGGGTGGGCCAGGCCTCTGGGTGGCAGTGGCAGCCTAATGGACCTGCACGAGCTGCTGGTGGCACCGACCCAAGGCACAGGGGGGAGGGGGAGGCAGGCGGTGCAGATTCCCTGTGCATGAGACTGAGATTTTTTCTCCGCTATTGGATTTTTGCTACCAGACTGTTTAACTTGATGCAGAAAGGGAAGGATATGCATTCTGCATCAAGTAAACTTTTAAGAAGTTAAACAGTCTGGCAGCAAAAATCCTCCCCCTGCCCCCTGTACCTTGGGCCGGCGCCCCCAGCAGCTTGCTCAGGTCCATTAGGCTGCTGCTGCCGAGGAGAAGAGTGGTGAGGTTTTGTGCCAGCCGGCCGGCCAGGTGATGATAGTTGGCTGGCTGGGAAGGGGGAATCATGGCTGCTTGGGGCGGATTTGCCAAGCTTCAGAGCAGGGGCATTGGCAGCTCCCCCCACCCGGCCCATTTCCCCAGCTCCATTACCAGTAGTAGCACCCCACAGCCCTCACTGTCAAGTTTCCATTGAACAAGCTTCCTGGAGCTGAGGAAAAGTGCATTTACTGAGTTGCCAGGCAGGTCTGGTGGGCAGTGTTGCCTTCCGTTTTCCTGCTGCGGCATTGGCTGCTGATGTTGCCCTCCTGAGAGAAGGGTGCGGTGATTGGTTGGCAGCCACGCCACAAATGGGGATTGATCATCCCCCAAACCCCACCACTGTCAAAGGAGGAGGAGGAAAGGGGAGAAGAAAGAGGGAAATTGGCCAAGCCGGCCAGGCACCGAAGCCCCACCAAAAAAAGCGAAGTCTTTTTGCAAGCCTGCCTAGCCCGCATCAGCCTTGCTCTCCACAGCGCGCTGCAGCTGATCCAAGGCATGGAGAGCACGGCTGATGGACCTGAGCAAGCTGCTGGCGGTGCCAGCCCGAGGCACAGGGGGGAGGGGGAGGCAGGAAATGCAGCGGCTTGGGTACCTCAGCTCAAGTTGAAAGTGGAGTCGCAGCAGCAGGATTGCTCTCAAACAATAAGAGCCGGGTGTGTTGCTCACTCGTGTGCGCCCACCTTATTGAGAGCAATCCCGCTGCTGTGCCTCCACTTTCTTCAACTCGGATGGAGCCGAGGAGCCGCTGGTGGCCACTTGAGTGGGGAGGACGAGCTTTACTGCCGCTGCTGGGCCACACCTGGGCTATGCCCTGCCGCTGCCTCCCAAACTCCACCTTCACCACTGGGTGTGAACAGCGTCGGGGCACTCCATCCTGGGGGGAAAGCAGGAGCAGCCTAAGCCTAACCCCCGCCCTGCCCCCTCCCTTGCCTCACCTCACCTCACCCTGCAGGACGAGCCTCTTGCCCACCGCCCCACCCACCAGAGAACCCCTGGATATCCCCCAACCCTGGCCTGCCCCCACAGGCATCCCTGCCCAGGAGCAACATTGAGGTGGCCACGCCCACCCTGGCCATGCCCACCCAGTCTGCCATGACCACCATAGTCACGCCCACTCAGCACCTGGCGATACATAAGTGGGTTTTGGGTTGCAGTTTGGGCACTCAGTCTCTAAAAGGTTTGCCATCACTGCTCTGGGTGGTTGGTATATATAACCTTTCCCCCACCCAAGGCAGTCCGTCCTTAATTGTGCACACATGTCTATTTTTCTGGAACCATTCATCTGTTTCCAAAGTTTTCCGAAATTCAATTCCGATTTGGCAACCCAGCTGCGGTTTTAATTTAGTTTGGGCTCTGGTAGTTACTGGCGCTGCCAGTTGTGATTCCGCCATAAGTGGTTTAGAATTGGTGGCTCGCGTGCTGTTGTATTGGGGCATGTGAGATAGTGCATCTGCCAGGCAGTTCTTTCCCCCCGGCATGTGCTTGAGCGTAAAGTTGAATTGGTGAAAATGTTGGGACCAGCGGGCTTGCTTGGGGTTGAGCTTCCTGGGTGTTTTCAAGGCTTCCAGGTATTTGTGGTCTGTCCACACCTGAAAAGGGATCTTATTCCCTTCAAGAAATTGGCGCCATGTAAGTAATGACCAACATATCCCGTATGCCTCTTTCTCCCACACGGGCCAGCACTGTTCCATTTTGGTGAGTTTCTTGGACGTATACATGCAGGGTTGCAATACCCCTTCATTGTTTTCTTGTAATAGTACAGCCCCCACTGCCACATCACTTGCATCCGCCTGTATTACGAAGGGCTTATCCATGTCTGGATGCCTCAGTACTGGTTTGGCAGAAAAGAGTCTCTTTAACCTCTCAAATGCCGCTTGGCATTCCATTGTCCATTTTAGTGGCTGGCTAGGTTTCACTGAGGATTCTCCCTTTGTTTTTAGTAAGTTCGTGAGGGGCAGGGCTATCTGAGCAAATGAGGGAATGAATTGACGATAAAAGTTTGTAAAGCCCAGGAAACTTTGCAGCTGCTTTCTTGTGCAAGGTGGTGCCCATTCTAATACTGCTCTGACCTTCCCTGGGTCCATTTCAATGGCCTATGGGGATATGCGATAACCCAGGTAGTCTATTCTTTCCTGGTGGGATTCGCATTTCGATAATTTGGCATATAGGTGGGCAGCTCGCAGTTTCTTTAAAACTGCTCTGACTAGGTTGACATGTTCCTCTTTGGATTTGGTGAAGATAAGGATGTTGTCGGACCCTGCGAGGCCTAGCCATCCGGATGGGTGGAGTCGTTGCCTGCTTACCACTCCACAGTCCAGCGGGGTCCCGTCGTCTGTGTTGCCGCCCTATGTCTCCCCGCGCCATTGTGGATGACCGCCGTCCTGCTGCTCCTTGCTGATTAGCTTTCCCTCCGTTGGTGGACCCTTATACGGGTCCAAAGTCGCCCTGGAGGGTGTGACTTCCGTTGAGGAGGCTGCGGTCCGGCTGCGGAGGAGCGGCGGCTCCTCCAGCTGTCCGGACAAAACTCTGAGGGCCGACGGAGAAGAAGATCGGCCAGTAAAATGGCCAATCGCCCTGCCGCTTCAGACCGTAAGTCAGACAACATCTAAGCTGTGAATGCCCCCGTGGTGAGCCCAGGTGAGAACTCTGCAACTCTCTTTTCTACTTTTTGTTTATTTTAATACCTGTAAGAGCCTTTGGAATTATTTCCCTGGCTTGGAAAGGCGGCTTCTGCTTTTTTTTTTTTTGGGAAAGAAGGCATTTTGTAAATATTGAAATAGACTATATTTTACTTTTATATATATCCTTTTTGGATACAAAAAAGGAAAAAAGTCGGAAAAGTTTTTTTTTTCCTTCTTCTCTCTTGGCAAGAACTGTATTATTTTTCTTCCTATATATTATACTTTAAAGGACAAAAAAAAGGAACTGATTGTTTCCTTAGCCCATTGAGGACATCTAGTGGCAAATGTTTGATAGTGCAAGTTGAGACTATTTTCTTAAAGATGGAGCACTGAACTTCAAAATACTTTTGGAAAGATAAGCTGTGCAGCTGTGGAAGCTGTGGAGGTGGATGTTGTTTACTTTAAATATAGCCTTCACAAAAGAGATTTTCTTTTAAGCATTATTATCTAAAATGGAGACTCAGCCACAATTGAATTATGCACTTATATTGGAAAAGATTTATGAGGCCACTGCTGATATATGTGCCACAATTAAAAACTGTACTTCAAAATTAAGATTTAGAGAGTCTACTATATCTGTTCAAACTGATGTTCAAGCTACATCTGACTATGGTATAAATCAAAATATACCAGAAGAGGAATCAATAGAGACAGAAGAGGAACTTATTTCGCTTGACAACCTTTTCTTCTGCAACATAGAGAATCAGAAGAAGCAAAGACTAAGATTTCTTACTATAAAGCAACGACGCTGCAAGGAGAAGAGAAAAAGGTTTCTACTGCAGAGGGAAAGATTTATACTTTCTCAAAGAATGCCACAAGCAACAAAAATGGATTTACTGGCTGAAAGGGAAGCGTTGCTATGGAAACCTGTCTGGTATAGAAAAAAACCTAGAATTAGACTGAAAAAGAAACTTAAAATTGTTTAATGGATTAAAAGGCAATGCTGGCTTTATGGATTGTTTTAAGGATAACAATTCAGGCTTAGTAATATGGAAATTGCAATTATATATATATGTATGTTTAATTTAATCTAATGATTTTTTATTGTTTTATGGAAACTTGTTTGATATGGAAACGTGAAAGTTAAACTTGGAGTGAAGTTTAATCAAATTTAAAATTGTTTAATGGATTAAAAGGCAATGTTGGTTTCATGGAGTGTTCCAAGGATAATGATTTAGGCTTAGAAATATGAAAACTGCAATTATATATATGTGTGTTTAATCCAGTTTGATGATTTTTTTATTGTTTTATGGAAACTTGTTTGACATGGAAATATGAAAGTTAAATTGGGAGCGAAGCTTAATTAACTAAGAGATTTTTGTGTATAGTAATATGATTTGATAAGGTATGATAATTAAGTGGATGGAACTTGGAGTTTGTGTAATGAATTGAAATGAATTAACTTAAAGATTATCATAATCAATAATAATGGGCTTTATGGATTCTATTAAGGGGAAAAATATAGATATATATACATATGGTTATATAATTATAAGTTAGTTATCATTGGAAGAAGAAATAATTAAGATTGATGATAAAAAGAGGGTCGAGAGAGAGTAATAGCTTGAATATATGTGGAAGAGATATTTGAAGTGATAATCTGTTCATATAAAACTATTTGACTATGGCAATTGAAATTGAGAAAGTTTTAAAACAGGTTTAGTAGAAATAGAAATTTATGATAGAAATGGAATATATTAAACTTATTATGTTGTTTGAGGGAAATAGAGAGATGATAGTGAATGTACTAAGTTGAGCTGTTCATGTGTGTCTTTATTTTGGAATCTTTGTTTACCCAACCACCACGGTGTGTCTTAAGTACTTTTTGTTAAAATTATAAAACCAATAAAATATTTTGGAAAAAAAACTGCTCTTACTAGGTTGACATATTCCTCTTTGGATTCGGTGAAGATAAAGATGTTGTCGGACCCTGCGAGGCCTAGCCATCCGGATGGGTGGAGTCGTTGCCTGCTTACCACTCCACAGTCTGGCGGGGTCCTGTTGTCCGTGTTGCCGCCCTATGTCTCCCTGCGCCATTGTGGACGACCACCGTCCTGCTGCTCCCGGCACCATTGTGGCCGACCGCCGTCCTGAAGCGCTGACGTCATCGGGAGGCACCCTGCTTCATTTTCTACTGTTGGGGCTGAGTGCTGTCCTCCCAACCCACTGACATCATCAGGAGGCGCCCAGCTCCATTTGCTGCTCTTCGGGCTGTTTGTATTTCTCCTGGATTGTGGGCATCCTGCAGAAGAGCCTCGCCGGATCCGACAGCGTCTAGGCAGTCCGCGAAGCTGGACGGCAAGGGGAAAGGACTTTGTCTTACCTGGGCTACTGGCAAACGGCCTTGCATGGCTGATGGCGTATTGGCAGCAGAAGAGGAGGCACAAAGGTGCTGTGGTTGGCAGGGGGAGGGGCTAGGGACTTGACGGATGCTTCCATATAACACCACCCTAATTGTGGCTTGTTGAGTGGGGCCGGGCCAGGTAAGGGTGGGGTCTGGTGTGGGTGGGGTGTGCTCGTTGTATATAAGGCACTGGGAGCAAGCCACCCCCAGTGCTAACTTTGTTTCCATATAGTGAATAAAGCTGTTGGTTGTTTAGCGTTCCTGGTTTCTGGCTTTCATTGGAGCTCAAGCAGGATGGCTTAACAGTAAGTTAGCACTGGGAGTGGCTTAACAGATGTTGTCTAAATAAACCAGGACCCCTTTAAATAGGTGCTCCCTTAGTACCTTGTTGATTAATTGCATAAATACTGCGGGACCCCCTTGTAATCCAAATGGCAAAACTTTGAATTGGTAGCACCCCATTGGGCAATTAAATGCGGTTTTCCATTCATCCCCTTCCCTAATTCTAACGCAGTAATACACTTCCCTTAGATCTAGTTTAGTAAAAATTCTTCCTTTCGATAGGTGTGATAACATGTTCTTCATGAGGGATAGGGGATATAGGTTGCTTTCACTGATTGTATTCAATAGGTGGTAATCCACGCATAAGCGTAAAGAGCCATCCTTCTTCTCTCTAAAGAAGACCGAGGCGGCCACTTTAGGCTTGGCAGGTTCAATGAACCCCTTTTCTAGGTTTTTCTTTATGAATCTTTCCATTTCCTCCTCCTTCGGGCTCCTGGAGTATAGTCTGGGCTTCGGGAGTTTTGCCCTGGGCTTGAATTCTATGGCACAGTCTGTGGGCCGGTGGGTGGGGGGAGCTCATTCACCCTCTCCTCGCTGAAAACTTCAGCAACATCTCTGTATTCCTCGGGTATTTTGGGCAGGCCCTTTTCTTCTCCCATGGATGCTTTTTCTGTTCTTAATTTTGGTAGATCCCCTTGGGGTTTTAAGTCCGTAGGGTCTCCCTTCAGGCAATTGATTTCTGCCGTCCTCCAATTTACCCAGGGGTTCCATTTTTTTAACCATTCCAGCCCTAGGATCATCGGGCATTCCATGCCTGGGGTCACTACGAACGTTATGTCTTCCTCATGGTTTCCCAGGGATAGATGGACTGGTAAAGTGGCTAGGGTAGCTGGCACCCCCCTGCTATGGACCCATCTAACTGGCCAAATGAGATTGGTTGTTCTAGCCTCCCCACCGGAATACCCAGATTCCCCACTAGTGTCGGTCTAATGAGGCAGCGGGTGCAGCCAGAGTCTATTAAGTCTTTCACCTTGACAGCTTCGGGCATGGAGGGAATTAATACAGTCACTTTCTTGAGGATGGGTGTGATGGGTCCACTTACCAGGGGTTCGCCCTCCAAGCTGTCGTCTGAGGCGTCCACCAGCCCTGCGGTGTAGGCTGGAGTCCCTTCCCCATGTTGGGCAGGGGTTGGGGATTCCACAGCCTCTATCACTCTCATGGCGGGTTCTTTAGGAACTGGGAAACATTTTGGGACAAGCCACACCTGTACAGAAGGGACGGGTTACACTTGAACCATAATGGAACCAGACTGTTGGCTATTAATATTAAAAAGGTTTCAGAGCAGCTTTTAAACTGATTCATAGGGGCAAGTCGACAGGAGCTGGGCAGCTTCCGGTTCGAGAAGGCGCACTGCCTAATATGGAGGGTGGAAGTTATGCACACATTGGTGAGTCAACAGGAAAACTAAATTGTAATAGTCAAGCAGAAGGACATGGTAGACCATCTACAAATTCTACAACCAAATTCTACAGTCAAAATCCACAGTCAAAGTTGAAAGTGCACCAGAAAATTACATATAAATGTCTGTACACAAATGCTAGAAGCATTCGAGCAAAAATAGGGGAATTGGAATGCTTGGTGAAGGAAAATAATATTGATATTATTGGCATAACAGAAACCTGGTGGACAGATGACAACCAATGGGACACAAGGATTCCAGGTTACAAATTGTATAGGATGGACAGGAGAGGGAGAAATGGTGGTGGCGTGGCCTTGTACATAAATGAGGAGTTAGAATCTCATGAACTTGAAATTCAAGAAAGTTCAAACTCACCCACAGAAACATTGTGGATAAAAATCCCAGGACAGGAAACTAATCTGACGTTAGGGATCTGCTATCACCCTCCCAACCAAACTCCAGAGGCCCATTGCTATTTGGAAAATGAATTTAAAGAGGCTTCAAAAAGAAATAGGGTAGTCATAATGGGGGATTTCAACTATCCCCAAATAGATTGGGTAAATTCTTGTTCTACACATGAAAGAGAGACAAGGTTCCTCGACATGTTAGCCGATTATTCCCTTGAGCAGATGGTCATGGAACCAACCAGGGGAAAGGGGATCCTGGACTTGGTTCTAACTAACGCATAGGATTTGGTTCATGATGTCCTTGTAACCGAGCCCATAGGAACCAGCGATCACAACACAATAACCTTCAACTTAACCATGTATAGCAAATTGTCAGTGAAAACTAACACAGAGACCTTAAATTTCCACAGAGGGAATTTTGACAAAATGAGGAAAATAGTAAAGAAGAAACTAAAAAGAACAGTAAAAAAAGTCAAATCCCTCCAAAATGCTTGGAAACTGTTTAAAAATACGTTACAGCAGGCTCAAATAAAATACATTCCTAAAAGAAGAAAGAGGATTGGAAAGTCCAAGAGGATACCAGTATGGCTTACGAACAAGGTAAAGGAGGTTATTGGAAAGAAGAAAAACTCATTTAAGAAATGGAAGGCTCTTCCTACCGAGGAGAACAGGAGGGATCACAAACTCTGGCAGACCAAATGCAAGGCAATAGTCATGAAAGCCAAGAGAGACTTTGAGGAGCATATAGCCAAGAACATTAAAAATAATAACAAAACCTTTTTTAAGTACATCAGAAGCAGGAACCCAACCAGAAAATCAGTTGGGCCACTCGATGACAATGGTCAGAAGGGGATAATCAGAGAAGACAAGGAGATTGCTGAGAGGCTAAATGACTTCTTTGCCTCCATTTTCACCGAGGAGGATAGAGAACATTTGCCTGCCACTAAATTAGTTTTCCCAGGGAGGGAAATAGAAGAATTAAACCTGATAGAGATAAACAAGGAAGATGTTCTTGCATGCCTTTCTAAACTAAACGTCAACAAATCGCTGGGTCCAGATGGCATCCACCCTAGAATTCTCAAGGAACTCAAGTGTGAAATTGCTGAACTTCTAGCTAAAATATATAATCTTTCTCTAAGATCAGGCAATGTACCGGAGGATTGGAGGGAGGCAAATATAACCCCGATCTTCAAGAAAGGATCCAGAGGTGATCCAGGAAACTATAGACCAGTCAGTTTAACCTCAGTTCCAGGCAAACTGATGGAAACCATTATTAAAGATAAAATTACAGGGCACATAGAAAAACAGGCATTGCTGAAAGAAAATCAACATGGTTTCTGCAAAGGCAAATCATGTCTTACTAACTTGTTAGAATTCTTTGAGGGTGTAAATAAATACATAGATAAAGGGGCCCCAGTTGATATTGTATATCTTGACTTTCAAAAGGCTTTTGACAAAGTCCTTCACCAAAGGCTCCTAAAAAAGCTCTTCAGCCACGGAATTAGAGGACAGGTCTTGTCCTGGATTGGTAACTGGCTAAATTGTAGGAAGCAAAGGGTGGCATTAAATGGACAATTCTCTGGATGGAGAGAAGTGAGAAGTGGTGTACCCCAAGGTTCAGTTTTGGGACCTTTACTTTTTAATTTATTCATCAATGATCTGGATGTAGAAGTTAATAGTGAGGTAGCCAAGTTTGCTGATGACACTAAATTGTTCCGGGTTGTGAAAAGTGAAACTGATTGTCGGGAGCTCCAGAAGGATCTCTCGAAATTGTGTGAGTGGGCAACAAAGTGGCAAATGCATTTTAACCTAAACAAGTGCAAAGTTATGCACATCGGGGCAAAGAACCCCAATTATACTTACCAACTGATGGGGACCAAACTTTCTGAGACAACCCAAGAAAGGGATCTTGGGGTTTTGGTGGACAGCTCGATGAAGATGTCAACCCAATGCGCAGCAGCAGTAAAAAAAAGCAAATTCCATGCTTGGCATGATTAGGAAGGGAATCAAAAATAAGTCAGCAAGTGTTGTATTGCCTCTGTACAAATCGATGGTGAGACCACACTTGGAGTACTGTGTACAGTTCTGGTCACCACACCTCAAGAAGGATATAATGGAACTGGAAAAGGTGCAAAAAAGGGCAACAAGAATGATCAAGGAAATGGAGCACCTCCCTTATGAAACCAGATTGCAACGCCTTGGTCTCTTCAGCCTTGAAAGACGGCGTTTAAGGGGTGACTTGATCGAAGTGTATAAAATCATGCATGGGATAGAAAAGGTGGATAGAGAAAAATTATTTTCTCTATCACACAATACCAGGACAAGGGGGCACTCCCTAAAGCTCATAGCTAAGAAAGTGAGGACAAATAAAGGGAAATATTTCTTCACCCAGAGGGTCGTTGGTTTATGGAATTCACTTCCAGAAGGGGTCGTGACAGCTGTCAGCCTTGACAGCTTCAAGGCAGAGTTAGATATATTCATGGATGCCAAGTGTATCGGTGGTTATTAAAACGGATGTCCATGTGCCGCCTCTATGTTGGTTGAGGCAGGCAGGATTCCCTTGAGTACCATTTGTTGGGGGTCAAGGGAAAGGGAGGTTTTGCCTTCTCTTTCTGCTCAAGATCCCCATGTACAATTGGTGGGCCACTGTGTGACACAGAATGCTGGACTCGATGGGCTTTGGCCTGATTCAGCATGGCTCTTCTTATGTTCTTATGTTTTGGCTTAGCTGGGGACTTCCTGGATTTACTGGCCGGTGATCTGTCTGGGTTGTGCGGGGGGGCTTTCAAGCGGCATTCTACAGCCCGATGCCCCTCTCCCACATTTGAAACAGCCCGTTGGCTTCTTGGCCATAGCCAGTGGCTTTGCTGGCTCACGCGTTGGCTCAGGCGGCGAGCGGCCTCATGGTTTTTCTCAGCGGTTCCTCTTCAGTAGATCGATCTCTGTTTCCTCTGCCAGGATGTACCACTCATCGAGTTGGTGTGGGTCCCCCTGGGGCAGGCAAGCATCATACAGGTCGTAATTTAGGCCGTCTTTGAAATGGCTAAGGAGTATGTCTTCTGGCCAGTTCAGCTTGCTGGCAATGGCCCGGAATTCTTGCGTATATTCGGCTACCGGGTGTCTGCCTTGCCTCACTGTTTTGATTCTTTCGCGGGCTTTGCAATCAGCCAGGTGGTCCTCAAATCGCCTTCTCAGAGAGGACATGAAACAGTTGAAGTCATTGAGCTCTGGGCCATCGGAATCGTGCAAATTCACCACCCAATCTGCAGCTGGTCTGTCCAGGGTGGATTGCATGATACGGATATGGGCTTTGTCACTAAGGATGTGATGCCCATATTCCTCCATGTAGTTGAGGACTTGGGTTAGGAAAAACCCCAAGCATGTCGGCTCCCCCTTGAATTTCACGTCCAGCGGGGGGAGTCTTTGAATGGATCGGTGCCTTCGCTGTCGATGGTATTGTCTTCCATCTGGATCGCCATCTGCGGGTCGGCGGGGGGGTGGGGGCTGCTGAAGTGATCGCTACTGGATCAGCGGACATCCCTGGGGCTGCAGGTTCCAATTCCCCCTCAGTGTCCCCCCAGCTGCAGCTCCAGGTGCTGGTGCGGCCGCGGGGCTCAGAATTCTCCTCCCCTAGGGAGCCGAGGGTTCTTTTCATCAGGTCGATAGCTTTCTCTAGGATCCAGTTCGAATGCTGTGCCCAACTTCCTTCCTCTTTGCTCACGTGCAGGGATTTCTCCATCTCCTGCTTCTATTCTGGTTGGTTGCCCCCCCGTCTCAGGGTCACCTTTCTTGATCTCTTTTCCCACTCGCCTTTCTTTCCAATGCCCATTGACCACCGAGGTTTGTGGTTATGCGTCTCCACCACCTCTTCTCCTGAGGATTATGACATTTCAGATCCCGACAGCTGACAGGTTTTCAGTCGGGGGAAAGGCTCCCTCTCTGTGGGGGTTTCTCCCTTCCCTGCCTCGTCTGACATTGTATTTTTTGCAAAGTCCCCCAGCAAGGTTCTCCCTTACAGGTTGACTATTACTGCAGATCCTGTCTAATGTAAGGACCCACTTCAATCCACATCTTAAGAAAGCAGAACTCTTGGAAACGGTCTCTTCCAACATGAACTTTTATTAAAAGAAACTGATAGTGGGCATGATAGACAGGATCTGAGGGATTCCCTTACAATTCAATGTTTTAAAATGTCCCTAAGCAGCCCCCCCCACCCCGCAGTTCTTCTGGGCAATTCAAACTGGCGAATTTCTAGGTGTCAACTCCAGGAGAGATAACATCAGTCCAGCTCCGTTGGAACAATCATTCAACATCTCCTCACACAGATCCCAGATGCTGCATCTCCCCCCCTCCCCTTTCTCCTGCTGGCCGGTAAAGGAGGAGAAGTTCAGAGGAGCATATGATGAAAGGCAAATGGCTACATTGTTATGGTTAGCAGATCTGAAGCAAATCAACAAAAACTTACTTTGTAGTGAATAGAGGAAGTGAAAGTAATAAAAAACCCATGCATACCCCCCTTCCCCTTAGTAGTATGACAGAATCCAGGAGAGAGAGTAAGAATTGGTTTTATATCAGAGAAGATAGGTAGAAATGAAATATAACTGGATTCTGACACGCAATTAAGATATGTATAAGCTAAAAATATTGATAATTGTAACAAAGATGTTTTTATTTAGTTGATAATAATAAGAACTGTATTAGCCCAATATGAGATAGTAGATATTAAGGGAAAAAGAGGAAATATCTGATGTTGTAGCATGAGATTTATACTAAAGACTTATGTATGCTATTGAACTATTGATTAACCCAGTCATCACGTTGCTTTTTAAATATTCAATTGGAAAATGAGAAAATTAATAAAATATAAAAAAAAGTAAAGTTATTATATGGACTATAGAATCAGAGAAATTAATTGTTATTGATTGTTTTTTAAACACTAACCCAGACAACACGAAGTTTACCAAATATTAAGTTGTATGTTAAAAAGCAATAAAACATATTTTTTAAAAAAAGAAATGTAAAAAATTGAGATTTGATTTTAATGACTGATTTTACTGCAATGAGAGAGTCGGAAGTGAATGCCTTTTGTTTCTTCCCCTCCCCTTCTTCACACCTTTTTTGTTTTCCCTTTTTCTACTGTTGTCCCCTACTATTTGCTTTTGTATTTTCACATTTTATGTTATAAATGAATAAAACTAATAATAAAAAAGTGTTTATCCCCTTCCTTTAATGAAGGACATGCTAGCCCATTTGGCTAAAGGGAAGGTTTTCACTCAATTGGGCTTACAGGAAGCCTATTACTGAGTGAGAATCAAAGAAGGGGACAAGTGGAAAACTGCATTTAACTGTCCCCTGGGATGCTTCCAGTTCCAGGTTCTTCCCTTTGGGCTCCAGGGTGCCCCTGAAATGTTCATGCAACTGATAAACAAAGTCCTGCATGAACACCTATACAACGGGGTCCCGGTGTACCTGGTGACATTCTAATTTACACTGAAACCATGTTGGACCATGTGAAACTCTGGGCTGCCCAACTGTATGCTAAGCTTTCCAAATGCAAATTTCACAAAGACAAAATTGACTTTCTGGGTTACCATATATCCCATAAGGGAATAGAAATGGACCTCAAAAAGGTGTGGTCAGTTCTTGATTGGGCCCCATCCCAGACCCAGAAGCAGCTTCAAAGTTTTTTTGGGTTTGCAAACTTCTATCGCCAGTTCATACCTTCTTTTGTGCAAATAGCCCTACCTATTACAAACTTATTAAAAATGAAAGGGGAGAGTAAGCCTAAACCCAGCCAACCTTTAAAATGGTCTATGGAGTGCCAGGCTGCTTTTGAGAAACTAAAGCAGCTGTTCACCACTGAACCAGTGCTAAAGCACCCAGACCCAAATGCCCCTTTTGTCATCCAAGCAAATGCCACCGATGTAGCAGTACGGGCTGTATTACTACAGAAAAAAAACAGGGGGCTTTACAACCCTGCACGTACACTTGAAAGAAATTCACAGAAACAGAGCAGTGATGGGCAGTATGGGAAAAAGAAGCTTATGTGGTACAATGGGCACTCCTGACCTGGATACACTTCCTAGAAGGAAGCAAAATCTGCTTTGAGGTTTGGATGGACCATAAAAACCCTTAAAACCCCTGAGTTCCACCACTTTACCTGGCTAAGGTCAACCAAATCGCTTGCAGGCTGAGGAGGGGGGGAGAGAAACCCTTTGACTATTATCCATCCCCAAATGCATTTAGTGTCCTCCAGTCCATTTGAGTGGGATGTCTGGGATGGGAATACTGCAGGGAAATTGATGGCACCTTTACGCAGCTGTTAAAAATCTTTAACCACCAGAGACAAGATTTCTAAATTTCATTAGGAAATTACTGAAATAAGCCATGGGAAATATCTTCACCCTGGTTTGCCTGGCCAGCAAAACAGGGCGAGGAGAATTTTTCCCATTTCTCCCTTTCTCTCTTCCCCTCCCCCAAGAAGAACACCCCAAGTTTCCATCAGCTTGTATTTTCTTCCCCTTTCTCTCCCAGAATTTCTTCCCTTGTAGAGGGGAGAGATTACTTTATCTCTTCCTAAACTGTTTCCCTTTGCTTTTCTGTGTGCAGGATGCACTTCCCTGAAAGGTGTTAACTATAAGTCACCTCAACACTGCAACCCTGATTAGTTAATTAGCACCCAGGGCTTGTGCAGCTATCTGAAATTGGCAAGATCCTAATTAATTTGATCCCAAAGGCTCCCTTTTGCATCCTAAGTGGTTGAGAGTGAGAGTCAAGGCATCCTTTCAATGCGTATTCTCCATTGTCTGCTTGCTTATTTCCACTTGGTGATTATCCCACAACTGAGGTGAGGATTCAAAGGGTTGGAGAAGTGGGGAAAAGGGCTACAGAATATGCCCCCCTTTTCCCACCCTCCTTATGCGTTGAGTTCTGGAGCGTGGGCCCTCCCCACCATTGGACTCACTTGGCTGGTTGGGGTCATATCATTCTGATATTGTGGGTGTTCTGGGCAATTTCTTAATAAATCTTCTTTAAGCTTTATTAAGGTCTGGGTGCTGTCAACTCTACAATGAGCCTGGCTACAGCCATCTTTCTCTTCATTCTAGGTTGCTACACAGGACAGAGGGAGGGGAGCTTGCCCAGGTGCTTCACTAGTTGCTTCACTAGTCATAATAATCTTCTGTCCCGTGGGAACCAAGGTCATCTACTGCTCCCGCGATCAGGAACTGGGCATTGTATTAGAAAGCCTGCCAAATGAATGTATTGGGGAACGCCCAGCCAAAGGAAGTCCAGAGAGTGGTTTAGCCACGTCCCCAGGACCAACAAGCAGCCCAGCAGCAGATGAATTTGGCCCCGCTGAGGTTTGAGCCACCTCCCATCAAGCACACCTTTGATGGGGACCCCAAGAAGCTATCCTTCCTAAATCAAGTGTGGGCTCATCTAGACCACTATGCTTATGCCTACCTGGATGATGCCATGATGGTGAATGCTGTGGCAGCCAATCTAGAGAGGGAAGCGGCTGAGTGGGTGACCAACCTCCATGATGAAGGGGCTCCTGAACTGCAGGATGCTAACCTATTCATGGAGCAACTTAGAGGCCATTTTGAAGATGAATCCCAGACCCTGCTGGCTGAAAAGGAGATCCATCATCTGAAGCAAAGAGGCCGCCCTGCTAAGGAATATGTTTGAGAATTCAGAAGAGTTGCTGATCGGCTGGGGCAGTGGCCAGAACGATCATTGATCAACTACTTCAAGCAGGGGCTAGACTGCAACTTGCTCCAAGCCTGCATCTATTGGAGCATTCCCAACAAATTGTGGGAGTGGTACATGGCAGTGATGCTGGACATCGAATTGGACCACCCCAGAAAGCCAAGCACAGTCGAACCCAGGCTGCCACGCATCCAAGAGAAACACCATTTTGGTTGACATTCCCAAGCTACTACAACCACCAGTGTCCCCCAAGTGCCAGCCAGGGCTCCTATCAAGCACTACCAATGAGGTCAAATGGGTCACTGTGCTGTGGAGTGCCCAGCTCCCAACCCCCAACCCAGAAGCACACC
The DNA here is from genome assembly GCA_034064705.1 of Bothrops alternatus. NCBI lineage: Eukaryota > Metazoa > Chordata > Lepidosauria > Squamata > Viperidae > Bothrops > Bothrops alternatus. The sequence continues at coordinate 2,641,910 of JARGCV010000014.1, read as the reverse complement.
AGTTGCCACTGCAAAGCTGCAAAAAGACCCCAGAGGAGGAAGAGAGAAGACAAAATGGGCACGTCAAGACCCAGTCATCAAGGCCTCCCCTCCTACTGAGCTTGAGACAAAAGCCCAGTCTGAGCCCCAGCAAATGCCGGCGCCCTACGACAGTGATGAGGAAGGCAAGGAGGATCCGATGGTAAGTCAGCCCATCCCACCTTTTGCCATTCCCGCCAAGATAATAGTACCCAAAACCTGGGCCAAATGGACTTAAACGTTTTAATAGACTCAGGTTGCACCAGGTGCCTAATTAATCTGCCCACAGTGCTGAAGCTGGGGATTCGAGGAAGGCTGTTACCCCTAGCCATGAGATTTTAACAAGCTGATGGGTCCCTTATTGGCGGCGCACCTGCCATGCACCTGACAGAACCACTGCAATTGGAAATTGGTTGGCACTGGGAAATCATGTTTTGTAGTGGTCCCAAAAATGACTGAGGCTGCGATTTTGGGTCTGGCCTGGCTCAACAAATGGTTCCCAAACATCTGGTGGGAGTATGGAGTGAGGAATTTAAGTTTGGGGATAGGCCTCCTCCTACCTGCCACCACCAGTGATATAAAGGGCCATACCATAAATGAGGTTCAGGAGGAGCACCCTGAGACACTAAAGACTGTTGTAAAAAAGTTGCCAGGAATCCAGCTTGTCCCAACTGAATACCATGATTTAGCTGAGGCATTTAGTGAGAAAGAGTGTGATGTCCTATCCCCCCCCCACCGGGCTACGGACTGCACCATTGAAATCTTACCCGGGGCCAAGCTCCCGACGCCAAAAATATACTCAATAATGCCCAGAGAGATGAAGGAGTTAAGAGAGTACATTGATAAGAACCTGGCTCATGGTTTTATCCAACCAGCAAAATCTTGTGTAGCAGCCCCTGTATTGTTCAAAGAAAAGAAAGATGGGTCACTGAGCTTATGCATGGATTTTAAAGGGTTAAACGCTGTCAGCCTAGAAAACATGTACCCCCTTCCCTTAATGAAGGACATGTTGGCCCACCTGGCAAACAGAAAGTTTTTACAAAGTTGGATTTAAGAGAGGGTTATTACCGAGTCCAGATTAAGGAGGGGGATGAATGGAAAACCGCCTTCAATTGCCCCCTTGGAAGCTTCCAATTTAAAGTGATGCCTTTTGGACTACAAGGAGCCCCTGCTGTATTTATGCAGTTAATCAAACAGGTGCTCCATGATCATTTGTACAAGGGGGATTTAGTTTATCTTGATGACATTCTCATTTACACTGAGTCTATGGAAGAGCACATTAAATTGGTCTGCAAAGTGCTGAGGAAACTACTGAGGGCTAAACTGTACACAAAGCTATCTAAATGTGAGTTTCAGCAGACACGCCTTGATTATCTAGGGTACCGAATTTCAGATGAGGGAATAGAAATGGATCCTGCAAAAGTGAAAGCTATATTGGAATGGCAACTCCCTCGCACCCATAAACAACTTCAAAGCTTTCTGGGGTTTGCTAACTTTTACTGTCAACTGATCCCTTCTTTTGCAAAGATAGCCATGCCAATAACCAACTTGCTGAAAATGGGGAAAGGGGGGGAAGCCCCAACCTTGTCAGCCTTTGTCATGGTCCCTAGAATGCCAAGCTGCATTCAAGAAACTAAAAAGACTCTTTGCAGCCAAACCTGTTCTCAAGCACCCTGATCCTGAAAAGCAATTCATCATTCAAGCTAATGGCTGTGGGTGCTGTCCTCTTAAAAAAAATCGCAGGGGGGACTTGCAACCCTGCGCTTACACTTCCCAAAAGCTGACTGACACAGAAAGATGAGCCATTTGGGAGAAGGAGGTTTTTGTGGTACGATGGGCACTACTAACATGGTGCCAATTCTTGGAAGGAGGGGAGACACCTTTTGAAGTGTGGACTGATCACAAAAATTTGGAAGCTCTGAAAACCCCCCATAAATTATCCCCAAAACAAGTCCAGTGGGCTCAATACTTCAACTGTTTCAATTTCACCTTAAAGTATCTTCCAGGGGGTAAAAATCTTTTGGCTGACGCTTTGTCCAGGATGCCTCAGTTGAAATGCCACTGAGAGGAAATCATTAATTCTATCATTCCTCTACCGCAAACTGCCTCTCAAATAACCACTAGAGCTCAATTGTGAAAGCAATCCACCAGTCCTGATGACCACTTACTGAAAAGACTTAAAGAGAAATTAGAGACTGACACCTGGTTCAAGGACAATAAAACTCTATTAACCCTTCAGGGAGGGCTAGCCTGGAAGGGTTCTAAGCTATACCTCCAGAGTGCTCTCAGGATCGAAGCCCTTCAGTGCAGTCATGATGCAAAGCAGGCCGGTCACTTTGGGTTCCTGAAAACATTACATTTGGTACGAAGGTATTTCTGGTGGCCAGGCATGAAAAAAGACATTGAGAGTTATGTGAAAAGCTGTGCTACCTGCGCTGCTATGAAGAAACATCCTGGAAAGCCTCCAGGGCTCCTGCAGCAGGTAGCTGACCCTTCCCAGCATTGGGAAGAAATAGGTATGGACTTTATAGTGGACCTGCCCGAGAGCAAGGAAAATACTGTAATATGGACTGTGATTGATCTGTTTTCCAAACAAGCTAATTTCATCACTTGTTCAGGGCTTCCCTATGCTCAGAAACTGACCAAGATGTTTTTGAAGCACATCTATTGGCTCCACGGAGCTCCTAAGCAGATTATTATAGATAGATAGATAGATAGATAGATAGATAGATAGATAGATAGATAGATAGATAGATAGATAGATAGATAGATAACCTTTATTGTTATTTTTTACTGTGGGCACAATGGCACACATTAAAAATGAAATTCAGTTGCTTGCTCTCAAAGTGTACATACACATAACACACATTTAAACATACTATATACAACATATGTATAGACCTACACCCTTACATATACATTTTGGACAGAGGGGTTTAATTCACTGTGAAGTTCTGGAGGGAGTTCATTAAGCTTATTGGGTCTACTCAGGCGCTCTCATCAGCTTTTCATCCGAGTACTAATGGGGCGGCTGAACTTATGAATTCAATGGTGGATCTGTAGTAGAAGGATGAGACAGGAGTCAGCTCTTCTGGAGAAGGAAAGGTTTATTGCACAGGTTCAGAGAGCAAAGGGTCTGAACCCCGAAGGGTGGTCTTCACAACATATTTATAGCCAATAATACATATACATTTCCTGATCACACAATATTCCTTACATGGTTACATTCTATACTTCCCTATCCGTACATGTGAACCGTTACCAGACAGCAGTCATTGATCATATGCTTGTAGACAAAACAGGACGTACCCACCATAAATCCTGATACAGCAAAGCTATAAATCCTGATCCAGCAAAGCTAAATTAGACTTATCTCGTGAGACAGAAAACCCACTTCCAAGCTCAGCCACTTTAACCATATTTCCTTTTCTGTTATAAATTGTTAGTTTGTTATTTTCCCACATTATTCCCCCCTTTTGAGACTTATCTCAATTAGTGACGATGAGTCTTAATCAGAGAAAGCATACTCCCTGATTTCTGGATCAGCAGTATTCAATCTATTATATTCCCACAAGGCCAGAACCTGGGCAGTTGCTTTCCGTTCAGCCAATATAGACATCCGTTTCGGTAATGTAATATTAGTCATTAATGAAAATACACATTGTATACAGCAGCATCCACTAATAAGCAGGGCTATAAAAATAATAATATATTGCATAATAGTTCCAATAAAACCCATCGGGAGCCATGACCACAAATTGCTCCACCAACTACCCAGAGAGTCAATTTGTAAGTCTGATGCCAAATTATTAAGAACCTTAACTTGTTGTTTTATAACTGGGGATTGATCTGTTAAATTAAAACAACACATTCCTTCAAAAGATTCACACCCTAAATGTTGACGAAGCAAAAGATAGTCAATAGCTGCCCGATTCTGCAAGATGGCTTTACGAAGCTCCACCAACTTCTGATTAATAGCAGATAATGCCACAGAAGTGGCATTTATGGTTTTTGCCAAGTTACAGGCAACAGAATTCAAATTAATATGTGCTCTTACAGCCAGTGCAGGAACACCTACTAATGACACCCCCAATGCAGTATATTCAGCTGCATTCAAAAGAGTACGTGAGGAGTCACATTCTTCATCTAAAACCTCTGCTCTTTTATGCTGTGTAACATTTGATACAGTAAAAAGTGATTTATTTGGCAAAAAGGTAGTTAATCTGCTTAAACAACAATAAGCTTCACTCAGGTTAGCAGGAATATAATTAAAAGTGTCTTTGTCACATGTGAAAAACCATCCCTGGGGTAACCATATGTTTGCAAAGCTGAAGGACACAGATTGGAAAGATGTGCAATTTAACTTGTCATGACTTACTTTTATGCAATGAGGCTGAGGTCTTGCAGTAGATTGTTCACATCCACTAATATGGGCACATTGTAACCCTTCCGGAACTGCCACAATGGGTGTATGCAAAGCAAGAGCATCATAAGGTAGATGCTTAGCAACATGCCCCCAATTAGACAGAGTTTCATATCCTATACTATCTTCTATCACATAATGACGTAAATCAGTATAATTCTTTGCCACTGCGGCTGGAACACATACAGGTATTAAACATGTAGATAACAAATTTTCCATGTCATATGCTTCAGAAAGGCAAAAGTTTGAGGTGTTGGCTACCTTGGCCAATTGCACCCACAGATTATATTGCATCCTTGACTCTAATGGATGGGATCTCTTTATTCTTTTCTGTTGGGGTCGTATCCTTCGTGGTTTTTGAAGAGTAATACCAAATTCCACTGGATTCACATATATCACACAAGTCCCCTTCCATCCCGGTCTTAATTGTGAGACTAGGGTAACTCATTCCCAACCCCAAAATAAAGGTGGTTCGCAATCCAATGTCACTAAGGGTAAAGGCTTTTTGTGAGGTGCTTTCATACATATGCCTTTTCTTAGGACATATCCAGCATATTGACAGGCATCAGGATTTGTAGGCTTTCTAATGAGGCAAGCTTCTTTAACTATCCTATCAAAAACATATGGATACAAACAAGGATGGGGGAGAATATCATTCCAACATTCTGGAGTAAAACCAAGAGGGGGATTACCATCACAGTTACGATTTCCTATAGCATAGGACTGAACAATATTAGGAGCCTCTTCTGGTCTGCTCCATTGTCCTGCATTAAAAACACAAACATTGTTACATGCCACTATAATATTACATAAAGATAATAATAATACTTTCATCCTTTCTTCTCCCGTGCATAGAAAGCCAGCTTCCGGAGTGGCTTAGCAGGGGTCTTCACTACTGTACGTAGAAGGACCTATTACCGGTAAGATCCCAGTAGAGTAGCCGTTGATCTGTCCACAAATCACCTTTTAATATTACAACATCTGTTATACAAACAATAAAATGACCATTAAATGCGTTTAAAAGTAAGTTTTGTGGGAATCCCTGGATTCCTGGACACTGCCCATAAGGGGTCAGCTGCTGCTTTTACCCTAGTCCAGTGAATCCAAGATTTTGATTCTGCAATTTTCACAGCTAGAGGAGAGGCCATTATTACTTCATAGGGTCCTTTCCAACGTCCTTCTAGTTGCTCCTTCTTCCAGTATTTAACCCACACTTTGTCTCCTGGTTTGAAAGGATGACTCCTTGTCACCAATTTAGGTGGCATTTGTTCAAAGACATAATTCCTTAATTTTTCTACTTGCTTGTTAAGCTCCTGCACCATTTCTAGAGTCCATACTCCCCCCTTATGACCCAAATCAGGCCATCCGGCCAGGTTTCTTTTCAACAGAGTGGGTGGTCTACCAAACATCAATTCATACGGAGAAAGTTTACACTGCCAACAAGGCGCACACCTTACAGCATACAATGCTAGAGGCAAAGCATCCGGCCATTTCAAATGGCTTTCAGTACAGATCTTAGTAATTTTCTCTTTTAAAGTGTGATTCATCCTTTCCACATTAGCACCTGACTGAGGATGGAAAGCACTATGGAACCTCCATTTAGATCCTACCGCTTTAGCAACTGCCTGATTGATTTGGTGAACAAACTCTGGACCATTATCAGATGAAATAAATGAAGGGCTCCCAAACCGGGGAATTAATTCTTTTAATAGCAATCTGGCGACCTCCCTAGCCTGTTTGGTTCTTGTAGGAAAGGCCTCAGGCCACCCTGTATATCTATCCACAAAGACCAATAAAGCTTTATACAACCCACATCTTGGCATATCTGTAAAGTCAACCATAACAGAATCCATAGGAAAATAGGAAACAGGTATTGTTCCAGGAGGTAAAGCAGGCCCTTGCCGAGGGTTAATTCTAGCACAAATATTACATTGTGAAACAACCCGGGCCGCAATGCCTGCCAAACCATTTATAAAATACTCTCTTCCTATGGCTTCTGCTAAGCCTGTCTTCCCCATGTGGGTAGTATCATGAGATGCCTGAATCAGAGCCCACGCAGAAGATTGTGGGACAAAAACACGCTTATCGGGTAAGATGTACCACCCATCCTGCAGAGTTGCCTTGAGATCTACCACTGCCTTTGCACATTCCTGCTGAGAATAAGAGGGCTTGACCTCTGGAGGCAAGACCCCCATATCCATAGCAACATGTATAGCTAAGTCTGGAGTTGGCCCTCCCTTTCTGGCAGCATGTCTTGCTTCCCAATCTGCTCTTTGATTACCTTGTGTCACCTTGTCAATTCCTTTCTGATGTCCTTTACAATGCATGACTGAAACTCGTGCTGGTTTTTGAACAGCATCAATAAGATGCTGTATCAGATGTCCATGCTGTACATATTTCCCTGAGGAATCCCTAAACCCTCTTTCTTTATATACAGCACCATGAGCATGTAGAGTTAGGAAAGCATATCTACTATCTGTCCAAACATTCAAGGATTCCCCTTCGGCTCTTTCCAGGGCCCTAACGAGCGCCCATAATTCAGCCACCTGAGCACTATATCCTGGTCCAAGAGGACCGCTCTCAACTACTTTGTCATCATCCACTATAGCATATCCTGCAACTCTTTGTCCCTCACTCATATAACTGGATCCATCTGTATACCAATTGAGATTAGCCTGAGGGAGAGGAATGTTGGATAGATCCGGACGACTATAATATACACTTTCTAACACTTGTAAACAATCATGTTCTGCTTTAACTTCTATTGGCAGTAAAGTAGCTGGATTCAATCGATTGGAGACCACCAATCTCACTTGTGGGTTTTCTATCATCATTGCTTGATATTTAAAAAGTCTTTGGCTACTAATCCACAAATGCCCTTTATTATCCAAGATAGATTGCACCGCATGAGGGGTATGAACATTTATAGGACATGAGAAGGTCAATTTATTACAGTCATGTAAAAGGACTGCTATAGCAGCAAGAACCTTCAAACAGTGCGGCCATCCCTGTGCCACTCCATCCAATTGCTTAGACAAGTATGCCACAGGTCTTTGCCACTGTCCCAGTTGTTGAGTCAATACCCCTAAAGCGATGTTTCTCTTGGTGTTCACATACAGATTAAAAGGTTTTTCCAAGTTGGGTAATGCCAAGGCAGGGATGGAGACAAGGGCCTGCTTAACTTCCTTAAATGCTTTTCTCTGCTCCCCTGTCCAGATGAAAGGCTCACTATCACCCCCCTTAGTAGCAGAATACAGAGGGGCTGCTAACAACGCATAATTTGGTATCCATATTCAACAAAAGCCAGCCAATCCTAAAAATCCCCTCAACTGCCTTCTGTTTAATGGCTCCGCGATCTCCAACACCGCTTGTTTTCTTTCCCATCCTAAAGCCCTCTGACCTCGCTCTATGTCATATCCCAGATATCTCACCTTCTGTTGTACCAACTGTGCTTTCTTTCTAGACACCCTATATCCACAATGTAAAAGCAAATGCAAGAGAGCTTCTGTATTTTCCCAGCATGTTTCTTCTGTCCTTCCTGTTACTAAAACATCATCTACATATTGCAAAATTGTGTCTCCCTCCTGTCGTGGCTCAAAATACTGCAAATCCTTCGCCAAGGCACTCCCCAAAAGAGTAGGTGAATTCTTAAAGCCATGGGGCAGCCTTGTCCAAGTAAATTCTGACTTTTGCCCTGTCCTGGGGTTTTCCCATTCAAAAGCAAATAGTGGTTGTCTAATCTTATGCACAGGAATTGTAAAAAATGGATCCTTCAAATCCACTACTGAAAACCACTCTGCCGTAGGTGGAATCAATGGATTAGGCACTACTGGATGAATAGTCACTGTCACTGAATTAATAATTCTCAGATCCTGAACTGGCCGATATGTCCCATCTTGCTTCTTTATAGGCAGTATGGGAGTATTCCAAGGGGACTGAATAGGCACCAAAATCCCTGCTTTCAAATACTTCTGAATACTCTCATAAATAGCTGCTATGGCTTCATTAGAGCAGGATCTCTGGCGAATGTGCACGGGAGTTGCTAAAGGCTTTACTTCAACGATTACAGGAGGATGATGGGCTGCAAACCCAGGAGGATTATCCTCTGCCCATAATCCTGGTACTTTAAATTCTCTCCACTTTTCCTCCAAAGACTTATTATTATTATTATTATTATTATTATTATTATTATTATTATTATTATTATTATTATTATTATTATTATTATTATTATTATTATTATTATTTATTAAATTTCTATACCGCCCCTCTCCCGAAGGACTCGGGGCGGTTTACAGCCTTAAAATTTAAAAAACATATAAATGTACAAAATTAAAATATTTAAAAATAAATTAAACAAATTAGGCCATAAAATCTATAAAACCCAATATATACAAATCCTAAAATCCTAAAAATTACAAAAATCCTAAGAATTACACAATCCCCCTAAAACATTTTCACCCGGTTGGAGCCGGAGCTTCTATGCCAGACCGGCCTGTTGAAAAAGGAAAGTTTTCAGTTCCCGACGGAAGGTGCGTAAGTCCGTCATCGTACGGAGTTCGGGGGGGAGCTCGTTCCAAAACGTTGGAGCTCCCACAGAGAAGGCTCTCCCCCTGGGGGTCGCCAGTCGACATTGTCTGGCCGACGGCACCCTGAGGAGGCCCTCTCTGTGGGAGCGTACCGGACGGCGGGAGGTATTTGCTAGCAGTAAGCGGTCCTGTAAGTATCCGGGTCCGATGCCATGGAGCGCTTTAAAGGTGGTCACTAACACCTTGAACTGCACCCAGAAGACCACCGGCAACCAGTGCAGCTCGCGCAGGAGCGGTGTTACATGGGAGCGCCACGACGCTCCTGTCACTACCCGCGCGGCTGCATTCTGGGCCAGCTGAAGCCTCCGGGTGCACCTCAAGGGGAGCCCCATGTAGAGAGCATTACAATAGTCCAGCCTGGAAGTGACGAAGGCATGAGTAACTGTGCATAGCGAGTCCCGGTCTAGGAAGGGACGCAACTGGCGTACCAGGCGAACCTGATAGAACATCCTCCTGGCCACGGCCGCCAGATGGTCCTCTAAAGACAGCCGTGAATCCAGGAAGACTCCCAAATTGCGAACCCTTTCCGCGGGGGCCACTGTTTCGCCCCCAACAGACAACAAAGGAGTCAATTGACTAAACCGGGATGACGGTAGCCACAGCCACTCGGTCTTGGAAGGGTTGAGCTTGAGTCTGTTCTTCCCCATCCAGACCTGCACGGCCTCCAGGCATTGGGTCAGCACCGCAAGAGCATCGTTGGGGTGGTTCGGCGTGGAAATGTACAGCTGAGTATCATCAGCGTACAGATGGTACTCCACACCAAAACCACGGATGATCTCACCCAGCGGTTTTACATAAATGTTGAACAGTAGGGGTGAGAGGACCGACCCCTGAGGTACCCCACATACAAGGGGTCTCGGGGTCGACCTCTGACCCCCTGTCAACACAGACTGCATCCGGCCGGAGAGGAAGGAGGCGAACCACTGCAAAACAGTGCCCCCTATACCTAACCCGTCCAACCGTTGCAGCATGATACCATGATCGATGGTATCAAAAGCTGCCGAGAGGTCCAATAGCACCAGAGCAGAGGAACAACCTCTGTCCCGGGCCCGCCAGAGGTCATCCACCAACGCGACCAATGCTGTTTCCGTGCTGTAGCCAGGCCTGAAGCCCGACTGGTGTGGATCCAAGTATAACGATTCCTCCAGGTGTTGTGGGAACTGTCTGGCAACCATGCTCTCGACAACCTTCGCAAGAAAGCGAAGGTTGGAGACCGGACGATAATTTGATAAAACAGCTGGATCCAGGGTAGGCTTCTTAAGGAGGGGCCTCACTACCGCCTCTTTCAAGGCGGCAGGGAAGACACCCTCACTTAAAGAAGCATTAATAATTACCTGGAACCAGCCTCGTACCACCTCCCGGGATGCCAGCACCAGCCAGGAGGGGCACGGGTCCAATGAACAAGTGGTCGCCCTAAGTCCCCCAAACAGCATGTCCACGTCCTCGGAAGTCACGGGGTCAAACTCAGCCCAGATAACAGTCTCAAGACCGGACTCCGTCTCTCCCACTGGACACACCCAGTTGAAATCAAAGCCTTCCCGTATCTGAGCGATTTTATCATACAGATATTTTCCGAAATCCTCAGATCTACCCTCTAAGGGGTCTCCTCTCACCTCCTGATGAAGGAAGGAGCGGGTCACCCTAAACAAGGAGGCTGGGCGGTTATCTGATGACGCGATAAGAGCAGTGAAGTAAGAACACTTCTCTGCTTTTATCGCTGCTAGGTAGGACCTAATATGGTCTCTTACCAGTGTTCGGTCAGATTCGGCAAGGCTCGATCTCCAACTGCTCTCTAGGCGTCTTTTCCGGCGTTTCATCTCTCTCAGCCCCTCATTATACCAAGGGGCCGATCGAGACGCACGCCGAATCAGAGGCCGCAAAGGCACGACCCGGTCTAGAGCGCCAGCCGCAGCCCTATCCCAGGCTGCCGTCAGCTCCTCGACCGAGTTGTGTATCCGAACCTCAGGAATTGGCCCAAGCTCTGCCTGGAATTGCTCGGGCTCCATCAGCCGCCTGGGGCGGTACCATCTCACCGGTTCCGCCTCCCTGCGGTGGGGTGCAACGGTCAGAAAGTCGAGGGGTAGGAGAGAGTGATCAGACCATGACAGGGGTTCAATGACTATATCCCCTATATTCTGACCACTCAGCCACTGTCCAGAGATAAAACCCAGGTCAAGCGTGTTCCCCCCTGTGTGTGTGGGGCCTTGAATTACCTGGGCCAGGTCCATGGCTGTCATGGAAGCCATGAACTCCCGAGCCTCACCGGACACCCCGCCCACGGACGGCAGGTTGAAGTCACCCATAACTATCAGCCTAGGGACCTCAACCACCACCGCGGCGATAACGTCCAGGAGCTTGGGCAGGGAGGTTGATACGTGGCAGGGAGCCAAGTACGTAATCAACACCGCCCTCGGGCCCCCAAGGTCCCACTTCACCAGGAGGGATTCACAGCCCGCCGTCTGAGGAACAGTGACCTCCCTCGGCCTAAAATCTTCCCTAATCACGACCGCCACTCCTCCACCCCTGCCCTGGGCTCTCGGCTGGTGGAATGCAAGGAAACCCGGTGGGCACATTTCCACCAGAGGGCACCGCCCTCTGGTCCCAACCAGGTCTCTGTTATACCCGCCAGATCTGCTCCCCCCTCCAAAATTAAATCTTGAATGTGGGGGGCCTTATTTACCACAGACCTGGCGTTGCACAGCACCAGCCTACAGCCAGGGCCCTGTGGTTCTGGATAACCCCGAGAACCGGTTGAGCCTTGGGGGTCGGAGCACACAACCACTCGTAAACAGTGGGTGCGCACTCCCTTATTATGATACGGCCCCCTGCTCCCGCTATACCTGCCACTCCCGCTTACGGTACTAATAGGAACTAAATTAACCTTAATCAACCCCCCATCCGCACCCTCAGGACTCCGTCCCCTTCCATTGCCTGGCCTGTCTTCTTGCTCACTTCCAACAATTCCTTCTCCCACCCTAGACACCCCTTCCCCACCCCTTCCCTCCCTTAAAACTTTCATTAAAAACTTGTTTAAAAAACCCCAAAGCCCCTTATACATGCCATCTCTCAGGACTCCAAAGTCCGTCCTCGAGATAGGCCCTTGGTAAAACAGAGGGCCATGATTGCGAGACAGGGGAATCTCGCAATGCAAGAAGGGTCCTTCTCGAGTACGCAGCCAGTCAGATAAAGTGCATCGATGGGGTCTGGCTAGAGAGCCAGGCAGTCCAATCTCAACGACGTTGCTTCCCTCACCTCCAGGTCCATGCTGCTCCCTCAACACCTGCGGTTCTCTGCAGTCCTCCCAAACTACCAGCTCGCATGATGGTGGGGGGGGGGAGCGCCAAACTCTTCCTTTTGCGGCGATCTCCCAACACGGATGCTAACGCCTCTCAGCTACCTTCCCAGCCATTCACTCATGTGGTAGTAGGGAGGGAGGAAGGGGCCAAGCTGTTCCCTTTCACGGTGGCCTCCCAAAGCCAGAAGCCTCTCAGCAGTCCCTTCGCATTCGTCCGCTCGCATAATGGGAGGGAGGGGGAGGGGAGGGAGCCGCCGCTAAACTCCTCTCTTCCGCGGTGGCCTCCCACCCAGACTCCCTGCAGGCTCCTCACCTCATCGCAGGCCGCGGGCTGAAGGGGGGTACGCTGTTAACATCACCCAACATATGCTGTTATCATCCAGATTCGTCCATTCTCAGCAGGGAAGGAGTCAGCAGACATGTCTCTGAAAGGCTAAGATATTCCGCTGCCAAAATCCCCGGGGTCCCAGATGTTTCTTGACCCCTGGGGGGGTCTCTAGCCATTTCCCATCAGAAGCCCGGCTGCTCCTACAGGAAAGCGTCCTCCATCTTGCGCATGCTTCTTATTCCGGATTTCTTATCCATATTAGATCTAGAAACCATAAGTCTCCACATGGCATCCGGTTGATGTTTTATCTGAATCTTTTGCTGACCCTCATCAAAAGAAATAGTTGCTCCCAATTTACTAAGTAGATCCCTACCCAGAAGGGGTATTGGACATTCAGGAATGTACAGAAACTCATGTTCGATTTCTGATCCCTTAAACACACATGTTACTGGCTTAAGGAACTGACGTCCTAAAATTTGTCCTGACACTCCTTGGACGTGTATTCGATGAGGTCCCAGTTGAGCAATCTGACTGTTCACAACTGATCTCCCTGCTCCTGTATCCACCAAAAATGTGGTTTGTTGGCCCCCTATATTCATGGTTACCAACGGCTCAGGGGGGCCGCCTCCAAGCCTGGTCCCCGTCAATCTGTCCATCCAGTTCCGGCCAATCCAATCCCTTCTATCTCTCTCCCCATACCTCCTCTGTTTCCCCCTCTATTTCCTCCAAGTCCTCGTCCCCTAAAGGGAAATCTAGGCACCACTCCTCTTCCTAGTCCTCCTCGTCCAAATCCTCCTTGACCTCTCCAACCTCTTCCTCTCATCACCCCTTTCGGACATTCTCTTTGCCAATGACCTTCCTCTCCACAATTAGAACACTGGTTTGGTCCTTGTAGTGTGCCTCCCTGTAATGCCACAGCCAACACTTCTGTTTTCTTCTGAATCCTTGCATCTTTTTCCTTCTTCTCAATTTTATCTCTATTCACATACACTTTCCTTGCCACTTCTAACAATTCAGAGGGATTTTTCCCCACGGCTCCCTCCAGCCTCTGCAACTTTTTCCTAATATCATCATAACTTTGTGTGATAAACCTCTCATTCAACATCCGCACATTATTTACATCCCTAGGATCTATTTGAGTATAGATCTCATATGCTGAAATCAATCGTTGCAAAAAACCCTCTGGACTTTCATCTGCTTCCTGTATCACTAAACAAGGCTTAGACATATTTACCGGAGGTTTTCCAGCCTTATGAAGAGCTTCCACCACCAGGTTTTGATATTCCTTCAACTTAGTCAAATTGGCAGGAACCCTAACATCCCATCCAGGATCTCTTTCTGGTGCTCTAGCCTCTAACTCAGGCTGTATATCCTGTACTGCCGGAAACCTCTCTTTCACACATTTCATAACAGCAGCCTTCCACTTCTCCTTTTCTTCTGGGGTCAACAAATTATTCAACAACTGCTGCACATCCTGCCATGTGGGGTTATGAGTCTGCATAATGGTTTGAACTAAATCAGCCATCTCTGCAGGTTTAGTAGAAAGAGGGCCAAAATGCTGTTTCCAATTCAGCAAGTCAGTTGTAGTGAATGGAACATATTGGAACATTGACTGAGTCTGTATTACTCCTTGCTGATCCATCATTGCCTGGTCTACCTGCCTCAAAGGTGCTATAAGATCTCGCTTGGCTGCCTCTGCCCTTGCTGCTGCAGATCTCGTCACTACTCTGGTAGACCCAACTACCCCACATCTGATCCTACATTTCCCTCACTTTCTTCTGCTGAAAGAGCTTCCTCCACATCTCCCTCTTCCTTGAAAGCTACTGCCCCCCTTTCTGTCTTCGCCTCACCTCTGGCTGCCTATCCCTAACTTGCATACCCCCAGGCACAGCTGCTGCTGCTGCTGCTATCTGAGGCAGAGGGGGTGAACATGGCACATAGGGAGGAGGTCTAAAAACTACTTCCTCTACTGCCACTTTAATCTCTTTCTTTATAACAGATAGTGTAGTCTCTGAAACCTTCCCCTCCTTAGGTCTTTTAGATGTAACTTTTGGCCTTTTATCCTTTGGTCTAATTACACATAAACGAACCATTTCAGCCTGACATTGCAACAAATCATCAGCCTGCTCAGCCACCGCATCCCCCCACTGATCTATGTATTGGAACTGATTGGGATAGTTCTCCTCATTTGCTGCTATCAGAGAAGTGAGATCATCAATAATTTGCATTTTAAACGTTCCTTCAGGGGGCCATCCAACATCCATATGGGGCCATTGAAATTCACACAGAAATCTTAATCTGTCTCTTGTTACCTTGGGATAGGGCACTCTATATTGGGTATGATTAAAATACTCATCAAATCCTTTCATCATGCATTCCAGTGGTGTGCTGGGAATGCTGCTACGCCCCCCATCCTAACAACACTGCCACTGACCTACGGCACCGGCTGTTCCAACGGTCACCAATAGGGAATGCAGCGGCTTAACCACCCACACAACCTAACACTGACTTCCTTAGGAGCAACGTCCCGAGTCCATGAGGGTGATCAATCCCCCTCTTTTATCTTCAAACGAGATAGGTACTGTTGCGATAAATGTCCATTTCTCCTTTAAGAAATCCTTTCTCAGTCTCTGTCTGGATGGGTTTCCCTTTCCCCCCTTATAGGCTATCAGCTGATAGCTGCACTAGGGGGTGGAGGAAAGAAGGGAATAAGTTTCATTTCCTGAGAAAATCGTCAGGGCTTTCCAAGTATATGTTTTTAATTTAGTTTCTCTTTTGCCATATTCTTATATCTCTCCTAGCTTGGATGAGACTTTAATGTCATTATTTTTGACATTACAACACTTAATTGAGACAAGATATTGTCCTTATTTTATTGCACATATCCGTAGTCATCAAAATTTTCCAGGAATTCTCAGTGAAGGGAATTCCCAGGCGGATATAGCAACACAAGTTATGACTATGCAACAACTCACTCCCTGGGATAGTCATAGTTATTTTCATCAAAACGCCAAGGCTTTGGTTAAACAATTTGGCATACCCCCCGGGGAGGCAGCAGCTATCATTCAACAATGCCCCACGTGTTCACAACAAGGCTTGTCTATTCCAATGGGTGTGAATCCCCGTGGACTTGAGGCATGTCAAATTTGGCAAATGGATTTTACCCAATGTGTACCTTTTAATCCATGGAAATATATACATGTGACTATTGATACGTATTCTGGGTTCATCTTTGCTACTCCACAGCGTGGAGAGGCAACTAAACATGTCATCAATCATTGTATTCGAACTTTTAGCACTCTGGGTACTCCTAAAGAATTAAAAACTGATAATGGACCCGCATATTGTAGTCACGCCTTTGCTCAGTTCTGCAATCGGTGGGACATTATTCATAAATTCAGCATTCCTTATAATTCACAGGGGCAAGCAATAGTGGAACGGGCCAATTCCACTCTTAAACACATGCTTGACAAATTAAAAACAAAAAATGGGGAAAATAGCCCCGGACTACCTGGAGTGCAAAATCATCTTAATTTAGCTTTATATACTCTCAATTTTCTAAACCTTACTGACACACCACCTAATACAGCTGCCAGCAGACATTTTTCTCCCCTTCCAGACACAGTAACCACGGTTCGACCGCTAGTTTGGTATCGTAAACTACCAGACCCCCAGTGGAAAGGACCAGCTGAACGTATTACCTGGGGTCGTGGATATGCTGCGGTGCAACATGAAGGCAATACGATATGGGTTCCTGGCCGCAATATTCGCCCTTACAGTGTACAGCCAAAAGATTGCAAAGACATGGGTGAGCCCAAAGTGGACGGACAATGAATTTTGGAAGGACATAAAAAAAGGTTAGTGCCTTAACAAACCATACTGACTGCTGGATGTGTATGATGTCACCATCGGATGCCAGTAAAGGACTTTCTTTAGTTGGACTTCATTGGAACAACACTGGAGCCAGCAAAAGTTTTGTAAATATTAATGTGGCAGGAAATTATACGCTGCCACTTAGGCTTTATTATGTAGATTTTGCATTAGTGGGTTTTAATTTTTCTAAGGGAATTATCCTTTCAGGTATATATCCCTCTTGTAATATCACCTTTAATATGCCTGATAATTGTGATAAAGTAATAACAAAGTGTATGTAAAATGTGATGATGGAGAGTATGTAAACATGACAATGCAAATGTATTGGGTTTGTAGCTATTTGAATGGTGCACGGAATTGGACTGCAGCCAATGACAGTGACGGCCGTTGAAATGCTTAATGAAGAACAAGGACAAATCTCTCCACCAATATCCGGAGATCATAAGCATTGGGGATATTTGGGATGCATTATGGTTTTGGCTACCAAATTTTTAATGGTTAAGAAATTTGATAAGTATTGTTTTTGTAATTGTTATATTATTCATGTGTGAATGCTTTTATATACAATGTTTGCCTGGTAATTTTGCTATGATGAAATCCTTTATGCCAAAGAACAATTTGTCTCAACAAGTGAACATTATTCAACAAGGATTTGAGCGGATGCCAATGGATAAACAGCCACCTCAGTTGGAAGATATCGAATACATGGACTGAAAACACTTGCTTCTAAACAAAAACAAAAAAGGATGAGATTTTGCAATAAATGTCCATTTCTCCTTTAAGAAATCCTTTCTCAGTCTCTGTCTGGATGGGTTTCCCTTTCCCCCCCTTACAGGCTATCAGCTGATAGCTGCACTAGGGGGTGGAGGAAAGAAGGGAATAAGTTTCGTTTCCTGAGAAAAGCGTCAGGGCTTTCCAAGTGTATGTTTTTAACTGTTTGTGTACTGCAATTGGCTGTGTTTCTGTGACATGACAATTTAGGGGAAGGAACCTTTGATGTGTAATAAAAGGAGATGCCTGGTTTCTATCTGGGCCTTCCACTTTGAGACAAGCTCCAGTCTCTGTCATCATTCATGGGGGCCGGGTGACGCCACGGACACACTTTCGCCACAAGGTACTTTCCACTTTTACCATATACTCGCCTGTGGAGTCTTGTCCCAGCCAGGAGATGGTTCAGACCTCCGTTCCTTTCCCCAAGGGTTCTTGGACTGGCTCTCTGCACCGTCGGCTCTGCTGATAAGCCACAGCTGTCTCCCGGAAGAATACACCCCCGTGGCGCCTGGAGAATGTTCAGTAGAGGCTTCCCAGCAGTGCCGAGGGGGTCAAGCCGTCCTCAGCGAAACATTGCCTCACTCCAATGTCCCATCTGGGGTGCCAGAAACTGTAGTAGAAGGATGAGACAGGAGTCAGCTCTTCTGGAGAAGGAAAGGTTTATTGCGCAGGTTCAGAGAGCAAAGGGTCTGAACCCCGAAGGGTGGTCTTCACAACATATTTATAGCCAATAATATGTATACATTTCCTGATCACACAATATTCCTTACATGGTTACATTCTATACTTCCCTATCTGTACATGTGAACCGTTACCAGACAGCAGTCATTGATCATATGCTTGTAGACAAAACAGGACGTACCCACCATAAATCCTGATACAGCAAAGCTATAAATCCTGATCCAGCAAAGCTAAATTAGACTTATCTCGTGAGACAGGAAACCTCCTTCCAAGCTCAGCTACTTTAACAATATTTCCTTTTCTGTTATAAATTGTTAGTTTGTTATTTTCCCACATTAGAGCAGTACCTCAGATGCTATGTTAATTACCAGCAGACTAATTGGGCCGATTTTCTGCCTTTCGCTGAAGTAGCCTACAACAATACTGTACACAGTAGCACTGGTATTACACTGTTTAAGATAGCTACTGGGAGGGATTTTGTGCCTATGCCTGAGTACTCCCAGGAGCCACCTGCCTCCCAAACTCTGGATCAGTGGGTGACCTCCTTTCAAAGTCACAATAATCTTCTGTCCTGTGGGAACCAAGGTCATCTACTGATCCCGCAATCAGGGACTGGGCATTGTATTAGAAAGCCCACCAAATGAATGAATTGGGGAACGTAGTGATGGCATAGTTTTGTGGGTGGGACATTATACTTTGTAACTGGGAAAATTTAGTGGGAATTTCAGACTTGGTTTCACTTTTGATCGTGCCAATACTTTGTAACTAATAAACATGTTCTTTGAGGAATTTTCAAGCCTCGGAGTTCTGCTTTATTCGTCTCTATCTGTCGGAACCATGACAGGTGCCTCTCTTGATGTTCTCCTCCTTTGGTATCGGCCCTGCAAATTTTAAGATTACTGGAAACAATTGGTGCTATGAGTTGGATACTAACAGGGGGATGAACCCAGGAAATGGGAAGAAAAAGTATGCTCACGGACAATACTGGGTGTCTGTGAATTTGGAACTCCTTGCTACTGCAAAAGAGGTGACAAGATATTGTTAAACAGGTGTGCTAAGTAGTAAATGAGCTGGACTTTAAACCCTTTTCAGAATAAAGTCCTGAGTTTAGAAATGTTTTATATAAATTTCCTTTCCTAGAGCTGCTACAGTTAGGAAAAGGTGGTTGATTCTCTAAAGGATGTAGCTGTGAGGGAGGGGAGGCCTACCTTTTGTCTTCCCAGCTACCCTGTTGCTTACCCCCAAGAGTGATTTGCATATCATCTACCCTGCACAAAAGCATTCCAGCATTGTTGGCCCAATGCTGGTCAGTGAGAAATGAAAAAAGGTGTGTGACTTCTATTCTTTACCTGTGTGTTTTACCATTAAAATCCTAATTGGTTCATGAGAACAAGTTTACCAGGTTTCATCTTTATCCCTTAGCATAGAATCTTATAAGGGTGAAAGGGGGGAGGAAAGGTAAAGTTTGGCAATATTTGATAGAGCCTCCATGGACAGGTATTGTCTACCTGAAACAAGAAAAAAAATTTTCTTCAACTTTTAGCTGTCAACGCTGCTAACATTGGATGTTCTTGCTTTGACAAAATATGCAGAGCTGTGTGGTATTTTTAGAGTTAACTTAGATGATGCTGGAAGGAGAGGAGAAAGAATGTGTGTGGGGATTAGCTAAGATAAGAAACCCACGGGCTACAGAAACGGAAGGGAACATTTGCCCTTCAAACTGATTGGAGAATGTGATTTATGACATCAAATTAAGGGAGGGAAATATGCTGGCAAAATATGTGCTCAGGGGAGGGGAATTCAGATCTTGGCATCCTCCATGCTGTGCCGACACTTTGTTACATGATTAAAAAACTTTATAGGATAAACAATGCCTGGAAGTTCTTTGAAGTGTTTCATTAGTCGGAGCCTTGACATCATGCCAAAATCTACTTTCTTTTCAAATTACCTGGGGTCCTGAACTCTAGCTGCTATCTCTAGACTTGAGAGAAGCTAGCAAAGCTTCAGGAGGAAATTTCATTATGCAAAAAGAGAACCTGCTTGAAAACAATGAACCGGCAGCTGCTGATACCCCAGAGGGGGAAGCAACAGACAGCATGCTATGGGAAGATGAATTTTTGCAGATGGGGGAGGAACCCAAGCAGATAGAAGAGCTGATCTGGCCGTCAGCCCGGGCCCAGCCCAGCGGACACTCCAGATGCCTCGAGACTGCCTTGCCACCCTCAAAGGCTTCAAAAGCAGACCGGTGGAGAGCTACCAGATCGTTTGCCACTGAAGATTCGGGTGAATCACTGGAAAGATTTGAAAAACTAGAGATGAGAAGCAGAAATCAATTCCTGATGAGAGGAGCCTACAGCCCCTCCATTGCAGATCAGACAGCCTTCCAGACCCTGTCTTCCCCTGCCAGGGCCTCCAGCCATACAGAGAGAGGGAACCCCAGTCTGAGGCCTCTGCAGCAATTGGGAGTTTGCCCCCCAAAGACTTGCAAAGACCTTCAGAGCTTTTTAGGTTTTGCCAACTTCTATTGTCAATTCATCCCCTCCTTTGCCGAGATTGCCCTACCCCTTACAGAACTACTCAAACCAGGCAAAGGAGGAGGAAAACCGCAACTGGGCCAGCCACTTACATGGACTATGAGCTGTCAAACAGCTTTTGAGAATTTAAAAAGATGATTTGCTGCTGAACCGGTCCTAAAGCACCCCTGCCCAGGGGAACCCTTTGTAATCCAAGCTGACACCAGTGACATGGCAGTCGGAGCTGTATTACTGCAAAAGAACAAAAGTGGAGTTCTACAACCCTGTGCCTACACCTCTAAAAAATTTACTGAAAGCGAGAGGAGATGGGCAATCTGGGAGAAAGAGGCCTTCGCTATTAGGTGGGGGCTGTTAAACTTGTGACACTACCTAGAAGGGAACAAGGTGCCATTTGAAGTATGGACAGATCATAAAAATCTAGAAGCACTGAAAACTCCCCGCAAATTGTCCCAAAAGCAAGAGCAGTGGGCACAGTACTTTAACTGCTTCAACTTGACTCTAAAGTACATACCGGGAGGAAAAAAACATCCTAGCCGATGTGCTATCCCGATTACCCCAGTACAAAAGCGAATGTGAGGAGGTTAATGAGGCAATTATCTCCAATCCACAAACTGCCGCTCAACTTACGCCTCACAGGGTCCCTAATCCTGATGACCCTGGGGTAAAGAAAATAAAACAAGAGCTCCTCACCGATCAATGGTTCAAAGATAACCAAACCTCCCTAACATGCAGGGATGGTTTGGCTTACAAGGGGGGGGGGAACTGTATCTGCCTGAAGCCCTCCATCTTAATTCTCTCAAACACAGCCATGATGTAAAACAGGTTGGGCACTTTGGATATTTAAAACCTCTACACCTCATCCGCTGGCAATTCTGGTGGCCGGGGCTAAAACGAGATATGGAAAACTATGTCAGGAGTTTTACTGTATGTGCCACAATGAAAAGAATTCCAGGGAAACCCCCTGGGCTACTGCAACCAGTGGCAGACCCCTCTCAATGATGGGAAGAAATAGCTATGGACTTTATAGTAGACCTACCTGAAAGTAGGGGAAATACTGTCATCTGGACTGTGATAGACCTGTTCTCGAAGCAGGCTCATTTCCTCACCTGTAAAGGACTCCCATCTGCCCAACGACTGACTAAATTGTTCCTGAAACATATCTACCGGCTGCATGGCACCCCTAAGCAAATAATTTCAGACAGAGGGGTGCAGTTCGCAGCAAAATTTTGGAGGGGTTTTCTTAAATTAATTGGATCATCTCAAGGCTTATCATCTGCTTTTCATCCAGCTACCAATGGGGCTGCAGAATCCACTAACAAAATAGTGGAGCTACGTTTCCTACCAACAGACAAACTGGACTGACCTCCTCCCTTTTGAAGAGGTGGCATACAATAATTCTGTTCACAGCAGTACCGGCTACATGCCTTTCAGAGTAGCCATGGGAAAAGAGTTCAGCCCAATACCTGAATACCCTCAGGTGCCCTCCGCCTCCCAGACACTTGATCAATGGGTGACGGGGTGGGAAGAAGTTTGGAGTAACACAAAAGCTGCTTTAAAAAAGACTTGGAATGTTATTTGGGGAGCCCTCATTTTATCAGCCACCACATCCCCCTAACCCTAACCTTCCCCCCTCACTTACCATCTAACTACCTACTCTCCTCCCTCCTTCTCTATCTCCCTCCTTCTACTCCGCCCTACTATCCCTTCTCTTCCCCCTTCTTATCAACTTTCTACTTGCATCAGCCTTCACTCCTCCTTCCTCTTTCCATCAGATGTGGTGCCCAGAGGCCACCCGAACAACCCCTTAATAACAATAATTACACATTCTTGCATCAACCCTAATTACAGTTGAGAAAACATAGTATATAAAATTATAAACCCTCCCTAACCCCCCCTGACTTCCCAGAGTGAGTACAGGGTAAACAAAAGAAAACCCACTACTTCAAACAAAATTATTATATAATCCTAACAAGAATTTTGAACTATATACTAAATACAATCTCTATCTAACATTTATTCAACCTTATCAGTTCTAATATATATCCAATCCCTCAATCATTCCATCTAGTGTCAAGCCTTAAATCATTTCAATCCACTAAACAGAACAAACATATCATCTTGTTAAGAATATTACTATTCATTTACATATCTAAACCTTCAATCTAAGAATCAGTCCATCACTTCAGTTCATTGAGAGGTTATATAGAATCACCCAAACAATCAAATTAAATATATATCTTTCAATAATCCATCTCTTTTAACATTCTAAACAATCATTTCAAACCATTAAACATCAAATAAATAAATCATCTTTTTAAAAGAAAAAAAAGAAATAAACAAATAATATCAGTAACCCCCTCAATTATATATATATATATATATATATATATATATATATATATATATATATATATATATATATATATATATATATATATATATATATATATATATATATATATATATATATATATATATATATATATATATATATATATATATATATATATATATATATATATATATATATATATATATTAGTCAATTTAGTATATCTTCCATTAAACATGCCCATAATCTTAGATTGGCCTTAATTCCTTACACTTAATTTTAAATTTCACTTCTTCAATCGACTTCTAGGCTTTCTCATATGTCAAATAAACCTAAAATAACAAATACAATCTATTTAATCCATTTCTAACTTAGAGTCCTTCAACCTTATCAAATCCCATAATGCTTATTTATCCCATCAATCAGTCAATCTAATGTCAAACCTCGATCATTTCAAAGCAAGTACATTCTTCTTCAATTACTCATAATCTTAATATTATATCTTCCGTTAGTCATCTTCTCTTATATCTTACTCATAATCTTAGTCCTTGAGTCAGTCCATAGTTTTAAATTACCCATAATTCCTTATGTAAAATTTTAAGTTTCACTCCTTCAATCGTACTCTAGGTTTCTTCTTTTGCCAAGTAGATCTCCATAACAAAGCCTCCCTTCCAAGTAGTAAGTCTCTCTTTTTTACTTGCAATATCATTTGAGTCCATATAAACCATCTTAACCTTTGCATTAGTCCTCTATTTCTCTTAACCATAGACTTTCGTTGAAGTAACATTTCAGATCTCTGTCTTTGCTTTTCCTGGTCCTCGGTATCATAGATAAATTGCTTCTTAAACTGGATCACTTTCTCTTTTTTCTCAATTAAATCTTTTTCTTGCTGCTTGTCTGAGAGGAATAACCATCCCCTCCTGTTTTGAAACAAATCCTCTTCCTCCACTCCGTAAATGAACTGTTTATCAAGCAAGATCCATTCCCAATTATTCTCTTTATTCTCAATACTGTCTTCTTCTTGTTTGGATTGTTGTATAAAATGTTCAACAGACGGTTGCAAATCAATTTCATTTGGAAAAAGGAGTTTTAATATTTCTGCATTAGTCTCTTTCAATATTGCAATCGTTTCTTCTTTAAATTTATCAATGCAGTCCAAAATAGGTTCGACATTAAAACGTAAATTCCAATCCATTTTAAGTTTTAAAACAGTCACTCTGGCCTCTAGCTTCGCTTACGAGAACAAAGAGGGAAAAAAATGGAGAATTCACTTTCACTTTCAAACACTTTCCTTTAGCTGTAGTGAAAGCTATACGCCATTTTGAATGCATTATGTTGAATGTAGCAGTTAGAAATATATAGCCAGAAAAACAATAAAAAATACTTGCAATCCAATAAGAACTCCTGTATTCACTCAGTCTGCAAACAGTTCTCTCTTGTGTTCTATTTTTAAAAGCAGAGGCGGTCGCGGCGTCTTTTTCTGTCCGATGACAGAAGCGTCTCTGGGCAGGAGCGTTTTCAGGAGCTATGGGGAGCTCACATTCTTTATCCCCGAAAACTTCAGGGATTTCAGAGGAGCTCAACCCTTGTTGCTCCCAATGCTCTACACCTCTTCTTTGCCCGAAGAGGGGATTTTTCACCGCAAAAAACAGCTGGTGTTCGCTGTTTTTTGCGGCTTTACATACCCAGAGAACGGAGCCTCACAAAGGAGACTCTAGCGGCGCCAGCGGAGCCACCGGAAGTCGTCTATAGATGTTGTTAATGCCTATGTGTCTATTGATGGCTGATTTGTCAGAGGGACAGGCTTCTAGAAATTCCCTGGTGTTTTTGGACTTGGCTTGGTCTAGAATGGTCACATTTTCCCAATTGAAACTATGGTTAAATCTGTCTATAATTTTTGAAATTTCATCATGTCTTCTGACTGCTAGTTGGTGTTTGTGGATGCGTTCTGCCAGTCTTCTGCCTGTTTGTCCTACATAGTGGTCATTGCAGTCCTTACATTGTATGTTGTAGATGATTCCTGTTTTTTCTTCTGAGGTTGTTGGGTCTTTTGGTCTGCTTAGGATGTTTTGAAGGGCTTCAGTTGGCTTGTGTGCTATGCTGATTCCATGTGGTTGTAGTAGTCTGTTGCTGGTTTCTGAGATATTCTTGATGTATGGTAGTGTAATTCTTTTCAGGGTTTGTGTTGATTGTGCTGTATTGCAGACATGTCAGACACAAGGCCTGCGGGCTGGATGCGACCCACGAAGTGTTTTCATGTGGCCCACGAAGCCATCCTGGAAACAGTGAGGGAACGGCCCCCATTGCCTTGACCCTGGCCCAGGCCGGCCAGGAGCCAATGTACAATTTTGTGGTGGCCATCTATGCTGAAATGCATTCAGTCTTAGCTCCACAAGGCCATCTGAAAACAGCGAGGACCCAGCCCCTGCCGCGTCAGCACCACCCCCTGGGTGCATGGTGGGGAGGTGTCACCCTTTGTGAGGAATGAAGAAATGCACAATCGCCTGGAAGTGGCCAGCAAATGGCCCTCGCCTACTTCACATATACGACTTGATGGGCTCCGGGGGAGGGGTTTTGGCAGGCAGCGGGGCGCTCTCCTCAGAGCGCCGAGAGTTTGAGCTGGGTGGTGCAAATCCAAAAAGAAGTGCGAGGCTGCCCAGCTCCCAGCCTGCCTGGTTTCAGCAGGCAGCAGAGCGCTCTCCTCACAGCACCAAGAGCTGAGCCAGGCAGCAAGGTGCAAAGCTGGCAAGCTTCACACTGCCCAGCTCAACCTCTCGGCACTGTGAGGAGAGTGCCCCGCTGCCTGCCGAAACCGAGCAGGCTGGGGGCTGAGTGGCATTGTGCTTCTTTTTGGATTTGTGCTGCCCAGTTTAGCCTCCCAGCGCTGTGAGGAGAGCGCCCCACTGCCTGCCGAGACGGGGCAGGCTGGGGGCTGGGCGGCATCATACTTCTTTTCAGATTCATGCCGCCTGGCTCAGCCTCTCAGTGCTGTGAGGAGAGCACCTCGCTGCCTGCTGAAACCGGGCAGGCTGGGGGCTGGGCGGCATTGCGCAGGTAACGTTGACTCTCACGCTGCTCATGGCATCCCCTCCCCCAGAGCCCACCAAGCCAGATATGTGAAGTAGGTGAGGGCCATGTGCTGACCACTTCCAGGTGATGGTGCATTTCTTCATTCCTCATGAAGGGTGACATCTCCCCAGCTGTGTTTCTTGCCTGTTTTTCTCCCTCCCTCATCTCAAATATTTTCCCACCACTCTGTACTTAGGAAGGAAGGAAAGAAGGAAAGAAGGAGTGGGAGGGTCTGAGGGAACTCCTGCCTTAGTCTTGCCCTGCTGCCCTTTCACCATCCCCTTGCCCCCTCCTCCTGGCCTATCCTGGGGGTCTCCCATTCTATTGCTAAGGAAGCTTTGGATACAAAGCCAGGTCTCCTCTCATGGAGAGGGAATGGGCCTCCTTCTGACTTTGCCCTCATACCCATCATGAGCAACCTGGCTAAGGAGAGCAAGCACAACAGCAGCAGCCTTGAGGAGGAGGTAAGTGCAGCTGCGCACCCCCTTGGGGAAGTGTGGCTGAGCTTGGTGCCGTGGGTGCTCGAGGGCCAGGCTGGGCATTTGACCTCTGCTGCCCAGGGCTCCGGGCAGCCTGCACCACCATCCAGCCCCCCACATGGCCTGAGAGGAACAGTGAGGCTCCTCCAGTGGACCATGCCTTGGCACTTGCCCTGGTCCCAACCCCTTCTGCCAGAGACTCTCAGATCTGTCCCACTCGTGCCCAGGCCCCCACAGGCACTCTTGACGCGAACGATGTAGAGCTGGCCATGCCTACCCAGTCGGCCACACCCACTCCATCCATGCCCACCCAGCAGGCTGCACCCACCCTGGCCACACCCACCCGGCCCCCCAAGGGCAACCACAATGCTGATGCGGCCATCAATGAAATTGAGTTTGACACCCCTTTTCTAGTTGATCTTATCTGTCTCTGAACTCCTTCCTCTGTGTATGTGTTTTTAATTTCTTCCTCCTCTCTTGGTTTGACTGCTTCTTCTACTGCCATTTCTTCCTGTTTATTTGTTTCTCTCTTTGTACCAGATTCAAAATCACCTCCTTCCAGAAATACTCTATGGTTGTCAAAGAATTCCATTGCTTTAAGTGGCGTATCCAATCTTTTCGTATCCCAATAGATTAAAATCCCTTCTGGAATCAGCCATCTGAAATTCACTCCTTTTACAATTAATTTCCTAGTTAGAAACTGGTATTCGCTTTGGGATTCTCTTATTCTCCTAGGAATTTGTTTGAGGACTACAATTTATTTTTCTTTGTATTTCAAAGGTTCATCTCTTACTCTTCTCAGAATCTCGTCTCTTATAGATCTTTTGAGAAATCTAACATGTACTTCCCTGGGGACTTTTTTTCTTCTAGCATAGTTTGAGTTGACTCGATAGATCTGATCTAATTCTCCTTCCATTTCCTGTTTCCTGATTCCTAATGTGTCTGCCAATAATTCCGTTATCAGGTCTAGAAGATCTTCTTCCTTATCTTCCATTATATTTTGAAATCTTAAGAAGTATGAGGCTCTTTCCATCTCCATCCCAGCTATCAAGTCTTCTAGTTCTCCCTTTATTTGCATCAATTTCTGATATTCATTTTTTAAGACTTCTAATTTCTGATCAACCTCAGTTGATTTATCTTCTATTTTTTGGATTCTTTGTTGGTTATCTGTAATCATCTGTTTAAAATTTTCAAATTGAGAGTCCATGTTATTAATTTTTTGATTCATTTTATCAAAATCACTTTTCATCTCCTTGTGGTTTCTTGTTGTAACCACCATGTGAGTAACAATTGCCTCTTGAATTGCATGTAGCGTTGCTTGAGTTCCCTTTTGGAAGTTATTAGCCTTTTCTTGTTGGAGCATTGTATCAATTGATCTCTGATAGACTGGACTTGCAGAAGCAGAAGAGGGAGCAGAAGTTCCTTTTTTCCCAACTTTAGATAGATTGGGGATGCTCATCTTTATCTTTTAATCATACTTTAGAATCCACCAAGTAAATCAAAATTTATAATCCAATAGGCTCCTAACAAATAGGAGAGGTAAATAATAAAAAATAGTAAGTAGTAAAAAAAGAAAAAAAGAGAAAAAAAATTATATACCAAAATTTGTAATCTAAAGTGTTCCATTAGAAGAAATTTCTTGTTATTCACTCTTTCAAAACAGATTGTAAAAATTCCATGTCAAGCTATATTTGTAATCCAGGGAAGTCAGATGACTTCAAAAACAATTTTTATTTATAATTGTAATCCATCCTGTAGAAAAGGGCAGTCCAAAAAGAGTCTTTTCTTTTTCAGCCACAATCTTCAGGACTATAAATTCCAAGGACACCAAAGTATTTAAATTATAAGCTGTGTCTGGGCATCCAGTCAAGTTTTAAAACTCCAATCAAAACAACTTAGTAAGATTAAAAAAAAAGCAAGGTTAGATGTAGTTCTCAGTTTTACCACTAGATGTCATTAGATGTCCATTCCCACCATACTTTAAAAAAGTTAAAACATTAAAATCTGATGGTTTCCAAACAAGGAATAAAAAAAGGTTTATAAATGCAAAAGTTTCCCAAATTATCCTTCTTTTATGCCTCAATTATCTTCATAATATTGCTATAAGTCAGTTTTAATTTCCCCAAAGTTTAAACTGCTGCTTATAGTTCAGGAGGGAGGGGTAGAAATCCCCCCCGAAGCTTAGGGATTTCTTGCTTTTGAGTGCTTTTTCCCTGAACCGGTCACTTGTAGAGAGGTAAGAAAAGTAGTCTCACCTGAATCAGCTGTTTTGCTTTCCGCTTGTTAGTATTCATTGTCTCTGATGATCAGCTGCTTCTGGCTGACCGCATGAGTGCGGTCAGCCTTTCTTCCTGCCGGTCCTGAGGGCTCCTTTGGATCAAGTGGTACAGCTACTGCTGGCCCGCGATCTGCAAAGTTTCACCCTTTGGCCAGTTGCCTCTACATGGCGACATTCGGTCCTGTTGGACCCCCATCTGGTAGAAATCAGGCCTGGGGAATGGAGCTTCATTCCCCAGCGCCCATGTTACAACAACATTACCGGAACACCCCCCCCCATTCCATTAACTCTTATCTATCAGGTATTTGCTTTAACAGTTAGTAGTTCAGATTCTTGTAGAGAGCTTAAGCTTGCAATAAACCTATATATTCATTTGAACTGCCTGGACTACTGATTTCCCGCACTTGACAGGAACAGTGGTTTCAAGATTTATAAACCAGTTTTTTTCTGATGTAATTGACAGGTTTGTTGTGATTTATCAGGATGATATCCTGAGCTACTCTGAAGACAAAACTTAGCATGACCACCATGTGTGGGAGGTCTTGAGGTGATTGAGGGAAAACCACCTTTTCACTAAATTAGAAAAAAAATGCTTTTGACTTGAAACAGCTAAATTTGCAATAGTGGTGAATATCTGTAGCTCGGGTGTAGGATGATGGTGAAGGTTTGTTCTCCGAGCTTGTGGACATGCAACCACAAGATTTCTCCACACCCAGGTTCTACAGACTCCCCAAAATACACAAGAACAGGATCCCCTTACATCCAATTGTGTCTCTACCTGGAACACTGACATACAAACTAGCAAAAACCCTGCAGGGGAAACTCAAACACCTGGTCAATGACTCAACCCACTCAATAAACTCCCCAGAATAATTTCTCCAATGCATCAAACACACCAAGATCAATAAGGAAGAAATTATGGTCTCCTTCGACATTACCACCCTCTTCACTTGAATTGACATTGACCTGGCTAAACAAACCATACACAACCTACTCACCAAACACCATACCCACAAAGATGATGCCACTACAGAGCACTCCATTTCCACAGAAACTATCATGAAACTCCTGGATCTATGCCTCAACACATATTTCAAGTTCAATGGGAAAATGTACAAGCGACCCACAAGCTTGGAGAACAAACCTTCACCCTCACAGCTAGATTTATTAGGTTACTGCATTTCCACAGAGTTCAAATGGATCCCCAGAAAGTCTTTGCTTGAGTACCCAGCTCCTCACACAGAGAAAGGACATTCAGAATTTCTTAGGCTTTGCAAACTTTTACAGCAACTTTATCCCAAGCTTTGTGCATACGGTTAAGCTCCTAACACAACAGTTGAAAAAAGGAGTTCAATTTGTTTGGACAAGCACTTAGCAAATGGCATTTGAAGAGTTAAAGCAACTTTTTGCGCACCAAGTCCTCCTTCAACATGCTGACCCGTGTAAGAAATGTAGCGTCCAGGCCAACACCTCCAATGTGGCGATCAGGGCCGTTCTTCTACCAGAGGTACTGGGAGGGGGGAACTGCTTTTTGCTTTGTGTGTTTTTCTCAAGAGCCTTGACTACTCAAGAATGGAACTATGACATTTTTAACAAAGAACTTTTAGCAATCAGATAAGTGTTTAAACAATGGAGACATTTTTTGGGAAGGAGCGAATTGGCCCATGAAAGTCAACACAGATCATAAAAAACTAGAAATGCTGGAACAGACCAAGCCACTTTCCCTGAGACAAGTATGATGGAGCCAGTTTTTTCCCCCTCTTTAACTTTTACATACACTATGTCTCAGGCTCAAAGAATCTGATGCCAGATGCACTGTCCCATAAATCAGAGTATGTACAAGTGCACCAAGCCCCAGTAGCTACAAGTATTTTACAACCTTCTAATTTCCGACATGTACTGTATCTCTGCAAGTGACCACCAAGGTGTTAGAAGCAACACAACTACACTGGGAATTGCTCACCAGGCTCAAGGCACAGCAACCCCTAGACCACTTCTCATGGACCCAGATGGATGACCTCCAGGGGACCCACCAAGTCATGTATCCCCATTTTTGGTGAAAAAAGGGGCACTGAAGCACAAGGGCAGAATTGTGGTTCCTTTACTTTTGAGGGATGAAAAATATATGTTGGACTGGAAAAAATGGATAGATTACATACAAGGGAAATATCAATCTAAGAAACTGTATCTAGCCTATAGTTAAATGTTTTATATGTTGATTGAAAAATGTTTACACGTAGAAAATGAATGTATTAAGTTGAGTTGCACTCAACCTGATTTTTTCTTTGTTTCCTCTGTTTACATTTACAAATATATAATTAATAAAAAATTTAAAAAAAAGATTCTTCGTCTCCAACGAACAGTTGGTAATGGCGGACTGCATCATTATGGTCAGGCTTTCTTCCTGCCAGTTCCTTCATATCCTTCAAATATGCAGATATTTTGGCCATTTCTGCCAAATTTATGACTTTCAAGGTCCATTCTTCAATAGATGGTAATTCTGGTTTCTTCCAGTATTGTCCCACCAGCAGTCTTGCTGCTGTGATCAAATTCAAAATTAAGTTCGTCTCCAAGGTGGTACAGTCTTTTGTAATACCTAACAAAAACAACTGAGGTAGAAATTCAATACGCTTTTTCAAAATGTTCTGAAGAGCCCACCATATTTTTCTCCGAAAAGCTTTAATTTTTCTACAGGTCCACCATACATGAAAATAGGTAGCATCCATACTTTCACATCTCCAACATTTAGATTGGAGGTCAGGGTAGATATATGATAGTTTTTTCGGATCTAGATGCCATCTATAAAACATTTTGTAAAAATTCTCTCTTAGATGTTGCGCTTGTGTAAATCTTACATTTTTCACCCAAATTCTCTCCCACGTTTCCATCATAATAGGTTGTCCAAAATTTTGTCCCCACTTTATCATACAATCCTTGACTAGTTCAGTTTCGGAGTCAATTTCTATCAATACATTATACACTCTTTTGATATGCATAGACCTTTGGTCTCTAACTTGTTTAATTAAATTCTCATCTGTTTGGGATAAACCCCTCTTCAAGTCTTTTTGCCATCTAGACTGCAATTGTAAATATGAAAACCAAGTATAAACTATTCCTTCATCTCCTAGCATATTCGAGGACTTTAATGACAACACATTCCCTTCTTTAATTAGGAGTTTACTATAGGGCACCACATCTTGAGCTTGTACTATGTTTATGTTCTCTATTGTGTGTTTGGGAACTGTCCAAATGGGAATCTTTCCATTTAGTAAGTACTGATACTTTTTCCAGACACGCAACAGAGAGTTTCTCAGTAGGTGCTCCTTGAAGCTCTTATCCACCTTTTTGTCATAAACTAGATATGCGTGCCAACCATATAGTAAATCATACCCTTCAATATTCAGTATTCTGTCATTGGATAGATTAACCCAGTCACTTAGCGCAACTAGAACCGCAGCATGATAATATAACTTAAGATTGGGCATTTTTAAACCACCTCTTTCCCTTGTATCCTGGATAATTTTTAATTTAACCCTCGGTTTCTTGCCATCCCAAATAAAGCTGTTAATACCCTTCTGCCACTCCTCCAGGTTCACATCCTTTTTAAGTATAGGTAACATTTGGAAAAGAAATAAAATTTTTGGCAATACATTCATTTTTACTGCAGCTATCCTGCCCAGCAGAGACAGTTGTAGTTTTTTCCATTTCTCCAATTCTATTTGTATCTTGTTCCACAAAACTTCATAATTATTTTTATATAGCTTCCCATTAGAAGCTTCAATATCAACTCCTAAGTATTTAACTTTCTTAACTATTTCACAGCCCGTTATTCTTTCCAAGTCATGTTTTGAATTATTATCTAAATTTTTAACTAGCATCTTTGTCTTGGATATATTTAATTTAAAGCCTGATACCCTACCATAATCCTTAATTATCTCCATCAATCTCTTGGCTGACTGTGCTGGTTGAGTCAGTGTCACAAGCAAGTCATCCGCAAAAGCACATAATCTGTAGTCATGTTGTCTAATCCGTATACCTTTTAAATCATCTGCCGCTTGTATCTTGTTCAATAAAACCTCCAGCGTTAAAACAAACAGCAAAGGGGATAAAGGACATCCCTGTCTAGTACCTTTCTCTATATTAAATGAATCTGTTAAGTCCCCATTCACAATGATCTGGCCTGTTTGTTTCTGATAAATTGCCAATATGGAATTAATAAACTGTTCTCCCATTCTCATCCCACCAATTAATTTTTTCAAAAACAACCAGTTCAGTCTATCAAAGGCTTTTTCTGCATCCAAAAACATAAGAACAGCGGGCACCTGGATATGCTTTTCCAAGTATTCTACTATATTAAGAAGTTGTCTTACATTAGTTTTCATCTGTCTTCCTTGTAAAAAACCAGTTTGGTCTGAGTGAATTATTTTTTGTAACACTGTCATTAATCTGTTAGCCAAAATTTTTGCAAAAATTTTATAATCCGTATTCAATAATGAAATAGGTCTAAAATTTTCTGGTTGAGCATTGTCTCTTCCTTCCTTAGGAATTAGAGAGATATAGGCTGTTTTCCATGACGGTGGAACCTGACCACCCTCTTGTATGTTGACAAATAGTTCTCTAAGAGGTTCCACCATCTCCATTTGAAGGTACTTGTAATAGGTCGCTGTTAACCCATCAGTCCCAGGGGATTTTCCCATTTTCAATTGTTTAATCACTGAAATTATTTCTTCTGATGTGATCAATGCATTTAATCTATCTCTTTGTTCATCGGTAATTATCAATACCTTTTCATTTTGCAGAAACTTATCTATCTCGTTATCTTGTGTCTTCTCTTCAGCGTATAACTTGGAGTAAAATTCTAGAAAAGCTTTCTTGATAGTTTCTTGTTGAAACGCTTCCTTCCCTTTATAATCTATTTTTTCAATTATACGGGATTTTTGTTTTTTCCTTAATATATAAGCCAACCATCTACCAGGTTTATTAGAATTAAAAAATGTATTATGTTTTGCATATTGTATATTCCTAGCAACTTGATCTGCCATCAACAAGTCAAATTGTTTCCGTAAAATCTTGATCCCCTCTTTAATGTTTTTATCATCCGGTCTTTTTATTAATAGTTGCTATTTCTTGCTTATTTCCTCTTCTAACTCCTTCCTTTTTTGCTCTTGTTTACAACGGTGCCTTTTGTTCATATCAATTAAAATCCCACGCATGTACGCCTTACTTGCGTCCCATATCATTTCTATAGGTGTTTCCTTGTTCATATTTAAGATAAAAAATTCCTTCATAACATTTTTGCATTCGTTCACATTTATATCGTATTTGGACAAGTTTTCATTAAGTCTCCAGGATCTCTTAGGTCTCTGTCCAACCCTTAATTCCATCCAAACCGGGTTATGGTCTGTTAAAACTTTGGGTAGGATTTTCACCTTCTTTAAGCTACAAAGCAAATCACTTGATGTTAATATAAAGTCGATTCTAGAAAACGACTGGTGTCTATCTGAAAAAAAGGTAAATTCTTGCTCTTTACCATGTCTTTCTCTCCAAATGTCTATCAAGTCAAAATCATCCTTTATATCAAAAAAAGATTTGGGCAACTTGGAACGTGTTTGAGGAATTGGTGATGTCTTCTTTTTATCTAAACCGATCTCTATAACACCATTCCAATCTCCCATTAAAATACAAGATCTATAATCAAATTGTATTAGCTTTTTATGTACCAATTTATAAAATTTTCCTTGTTGTTGATTTGGTGCATATATGCCCATCAAAAGAACTTTCTTATCATCTTTTACAATTTCGATTGCTAGGTATCTACCTTGTGAGTCTGATTCTATTAATTTAGCTCTTATATGATTTTTCACATAGATGACAATTCCATTCTTCTTTTCAGCAGCCGCCGCAACAAAATGTGTGCCTAACTTATTGTTTATTAAATATTTCTGGTCAGTAGTTCTAATATGTGTTTCTTGTAAGCAAATTACATCATTTTTACCTTGAGTCAAGTAATGAAATATTTTCTTCCTTTTCTGTGGAGAGTTTAAACCATTAACATTCCATGTCAAATATTTATTTGACATGACTAGCTTTGGAAAACTTTTGCAAGACCAAATCCACTTTCCCCCCTGATTTCTTCTTTGGTCGAGCTCCCATGGTTTCCAGACTTGTACTTGTACTGCCTTGTTGGTGCTTTTCTTGTTGTCCCATACGTTTAATAGTAGCTCTCATCTGCCTTTGATCTTTAGGCTTTTCTACTTCCAAGGGTTGAAGGATATCAATACTCCGTGCAGACGCCTCCAGAGAAGCTCCTTTATCATCTCCTGTTGCTGCAGAGGGCTGTGTCTCCGGGGATTGTGGTCATTGTTTAAAGTCCATTCCTCTTTCTTGTGGCAGATCTATACTTTTTGGTGATGTGGGTGGGGGTCCCCCAGCCTTCAGCACATTTTCAAAAAATTCTTTTGCTTTCCCGACCGAGTTCAAGCGGTATCTTTTACCATTATAAAGTAATGACAGTCCAGCTGGGACCTCCCACCGAAATTGTAGAGCACGTGTTTTCAGTTCAGTGACCAAAAATGCGTAGTCTTTTCTCGCTCTTAACATCTTTGGAGGGATCTCCTTCAAAATCATCACCTCCTGACCAGCTACGTTTAATTTCTTGTTGTAAGATGTTGTAAGAATATGATTTCTGAATCCCCTTGTTACAAAATAAATAACAACATCTCTAGGTAAATTTCTTTGTCTTGCCATCCATGAGTTAATTCTGTGGATTCTATCAATCTGCCAAGAGAAATTTTTTGCATCGTCTTCTAGAAAGTTTCCCAAAGCTTCTTCAAAAATTCTTCTCAAGTCTTCTTGCTTCCCATTTGATACCTCTCTCAGCCCTCTGATCCTAATAGCTGTCATCATCTGGTTATATTGTACCATCAGTGTGTGGTCTTGTATTTCACTTTTCATCTCAGTAAGTTGTCCCTCTACTTGTTGTTCAACCTCCTCCACCTTTTCTTCAATGCTCTCCGAGACCCCCTTAAAAGTTTCCACAATATCTTCTCTTATTTCCTTATTGTGAGTCTGAATTGTTTCTTTGATTATTTCTAAATCATCAGCCACAGCTTTGCTTTGTTCCTCCATCTTCTTCTCCAAATCTTTGCTTTGTTCCTCCATCTTCTTCTCCAATTCCTCAATCTTGTCCTCCAGTTTTTTCTCCAGTTTTTCAAACCTTTTTTCAGAATTGTCATTCATTTTATCAAGCCTATTCTCTAAATTTTCAGTCATTGCTGACAATGCAGCCCGTAAGTCTTTCACAGTAAGCATTTCTGGAGAGGCTTGAGTAGACAGGGGGGGTCTGAGACTCTGTAGATATTGAGGAAGATGGGGGAGCAGGAAAATTATTTACTGGTATTTTAGGGGGCTGAGCTGGGGAGGATGCTGCCACCTTTGAGGGAACTATTTTTGTTTGTCTGGTAGCCATTCTATATTCAGTCCACTGTTAACAAGGTTTCTTTAAGCAGAGGAAAAATCCTTACACATATATTGCCAAAATGTATCCTCTTTTTGTCTTCTTTAAGTACACTTTGTAAAATTTTTAAGATATGAGTCTAGACTGTCTCTTAGCGATTGCTCTTGTGTTGCGCTTTCACTTTCCACTTTCACTTCCGGTAACTTTCTCTATACAGTGAGAGCGATCGCCATCTTGGATACATTGTGTTGATTGTGAAAGTAATTGATCAGAAGTGAAATACAGAAAAATACTTGCAGTATAAGCTCCTGTGTTCAATCCGCCTGCCTCTAGGTCTCTTTTAAAAGTTTTTCTCAAGCAGCTGATGTTCGCGTCTCTGGGCTGGAGCTTCTTCGAGCGCCTGGGGAGCTCTCTCTCTTTCCCCCTGAAAGCTTTTTCAGGGGGTTTTCAGAGGAGCTCAACCCCCGCTCGATGCTCTTCACCCCTTCTTCACCCGAAGAGGGGTTTTTTTCGCCACGAAAAACAGCTGATGTTCGCTGTTTTTGCGGCTTTACAAGCCCAAGAGCTCGGAGCCTCTAAAGGAGGCTGTAACGACGCTGGAGCAGCCACCGGAAGTTGAGACGAAGAATCTTAAAGTGACAGCAAACAGCTGATCTGGGTGAGAATACTTTCTTCTCTCTCTCTCTGCCTGTGGATACCAGTGTTGTGAACAGCATTTAACAGCTTTCAAAGTGAAGCCTTTAGTTTTAGGGAGGGGGTGGAGTTTTCTTCCCCCCCCCTCCTGAACTACAAGTGGCGGTTTAAGCCTTTGGCAAACTAAAAACTTACCATATTGTGAAGCTGTCTGAGGCACAAAGACAACTTGAGAAGCCTCTGGCTTTTTTTTTTTTTGAGAGAAGAACTCAGAAAGTTGGAATTGGAACTACAAACAGATCCACAAAAGAAAATACTTAAGAAACAAATGGAGATAATAAAGCATAAATTAAATTTGGTTGAGATAGAAATAATGGCTCAACAGATTTAATGGGCTAAACAGAACTTCTTTGAAAATGAGAATAAGCCGGGGAGATGGCTAGCATATAGACTGAAAAAAGAAAAGGAAAAAAAGATAAATAAGCTACAAGACTTAAAAGGACAATTACAGTTTCAAAATGATACAATGAAAAAAATTATTAAAGACTATTACAACATACTCTACAAGGCAGAGGAAACCCCCAAAGAAAAAATACAACAGTACTTTAAAAAAGCAGACTTACCAAAAATTCCAGAGAACGTTCGAAATGTATTAAATGGAAAAATATCAGTGATGGAGATTATAGAAGCCATAAAAAGGCAAAAAAAGGACAAGACTCCGGGCCCAGATGGGTTCCCTGCAGAACTTTACACATCACTACAGGATGTATTAAGCCCAACATTGAAAGAACTGTGCAATGAAATACTTTTGGAGGCTAAAATACCAAATACATGGACTGCAGCTAATATTACCTTCATACCTAAAGAAGACTCTGACTTAACGCAAATAAAACATTACAGACCAATATCGTTATTAAATGTAGATTATAAAATTTTCACCTCAATAATAGCAGAAAGACTAAAGAAATTTTTGACTGAATTTATACATACAGACCAAAATGGCTTTTTACCTAAAAGACAGATAAAAAATAATGTAAGAATGATCCTAGATGTTTTAGAGTACTATGAAATTCATCCAGGGAAACAGATGGCTTTAATATTTCTAGATGCACAGAAAGCGTTCAACAAAGTAAACTGGCAATTTATGATTCAGCAACTAGAGGAAATGGATTTTGGAGAAAACTTTATAAATGTAATTAAAACAATTTATCATAAACAAACAGCCAAAATAATAGTAAATGGAGATTTTACAGAAAATTTTGACATTAAAAAAGGCACAAGACAGGGATGTCCTTTATCTCCATTATTATTTATATTAACACTGAAAGTATTGAAGAGAAATGTTAGGCAAGATATAGAAATTAAAAAATTGGAGATAAAAGACGAAAAATATAAACTACAAGCATTTGCAGATGACTTGGTTTTCATATTGGAAGAACCGCTTGAAACAAGCACTAAACTTATGGAGAAAATAGAAGAATTTGGAGAAGTGGCAGGGTTGAAAATAAATAGAGAAAAGACTAAAGTGCTAACTAAAAGTCTAAAAGAAAAACAAAAAAATTAATTAGCAAAAAACCACCCTTCAAATAGTTAAAAAAGTTAAATATATGGGAATTTACTTAACAGCAAGATGTGCAACAATAAAAGAAGACAATTATATAAGATTGCTAAAACAAATAAAATTAGACCTGGAAAAGTGGAAAAATTTACAACTTTCAATGCTGGGGAGAATAGCAACAGTGAAAATGAATATCTTACTGAAAATACTTTTTCTATTTCAAATGAAACCTGTAAGACAATATTGAAATTTATCTGGCAAGGGAAAAAAAGCTAGAATCAGAATGAAAATGCTACAAGAAGCAAAAGAAAGTGGAGGATTTGGACTGCCAAGCAACTATATTAACATGGCTTAAAGAGTGGATAATGCTTAGAGATAAAAGACTACTGTGCCTACAGGGGCATGACCTGCAAATTGGTTGGCATGCCTTTCTGTGGTATGGAAAGAATAAAATACATAGCTACTTTGAAAACCATTTTATAAGAAATGCATTTCTTCTAGAATGAGAAAAAATAAAAGCAAAAATTTATATCAAGATACCTGGCTGGCTTTCAACAATGGAAGCATTCACTTACCCAAATTTAATTAACTATGACAAAGTTGTGACCTATAAAGACATTTTGGACAATGATGGTAAATTGAA
This sequence comes from Bothrops alternatus, assembly GCA_034064705.1. Classification (NCBI taxonomy): domain Eukaryota; kingdom Metazoa; phylum Chordata; class Lepidosauria; order Squamata; family Viperidae; genus Bothrops; species Bothrops alternatus. The sequence continues at coordinate 2,602,951 of JARGCV010000014.1, read as the reverse complement.
AGACAGACAAGATTTACAAGAACAAGGTATTGATTTATCATGGTGGCCATATTTGCCAATTCAAACGAGATATGAAAAAGATGCCAAAACAATGGGATTCTATAAAGAACAGACAGAATTTGACCAGATACTGCTAAAAACAGACGAAAAACTGATTAAGAAACTTTATAAATATTTGTTAAGCTTAAAGATGGAAGAGAAACAAGTAAAAGAAACAATGATAATATGGGCAAAGAACTTTGGATACATTATAGAGTTAGAAGACTGGCAAAAACTATGGGATAGAAATATCAAACTAACTAAAGCTGTGGCATATAAAGAAAACTTGTATAAAATGTTTTATAGATGGCATATGACACCAGTGAGATTAGTGAAAATGTTTAAAAATACATCAAATAATTGTTGGAAATGTAAACAAAGGCCAGGTACTTATTACCATATCTGGTGGACATGCCCTAAAGCAAAAAGGTTTTGGGTCAAAATACATTCATGGTTGGAGAAGTTGACTAAAAAACATAGATTTTAAGCCAGAATTATTTTTATTATTATTTTTGTTATTTTTGTATGTATGTATGTATGTATGTATGTATGTATGTATGTATGTATGTGTATATATATATATATACATATATACGTTTTCTGAGGTTTTCGCGGGTGTTTGTATGTAGGTCTTTGGTTCTTCGGGTTTTCTCCCACGTAGAATTTGAAGTGTCTTGGCGACGTTTCGACGAAGTCTCATTTGTCATCTTCAGGCTGGTGCTTTTGGCTTCTGCTTCTAGGAGCAATGTGTGGTCGTAGCTGTTTCTTCCTTTTAACTGCCAGTGGGGGTTTGAACTGATTGGCTGGGAGCTTGGCTATGTTCTGATTGGGTGGAGGTGTGTTCTGATTGGTTAGGGGCTTGGCTGTGCTCTGATTGGCTGGGGGGTTGGCTGTGTTCTGATTGGCTGGGGGAGTGTTCTGTTTGGGTGGGGGCTTTGTTGTGCTGGAGGGGTTCAAAGTGGCCAATGATGCAGCTGTGGTCTGGCTCCTGGTCTGTGGTCGTGCCTCATCATCGGTGTGGGTTTGGGTTTGCTTTTTGCGTGGATGTGTGGTGGTGGCATCCTGTGTGGTTCTGGTGTCATTCTTTGTGTTAGGGATTCGCTTGTCAATAAGGGCGGGTTTCCAAATGGCTGGTAGGCGGGAGGTATCATCTCGTTTGTTCATGCTGTGTGGGCGTTTTTCTATCTCGATGGCTTCTCTGATTATTCTGTTATTAAAGTGTTCAGTTTTGGCGATAGTTCTGGTCTTTTTGAAATCAATTTCATGTCCTGTGGCTTTAAGGTGTTGGACCAGGGAAGAAGTTGGTTCCTCTTTTTTGACTGAGTTTTTGTGTTCTTCAATGCGTGCACTTATTCTTCTGTTGGTTTGTCCAATGTATGTAGTGGGGCAAGCAGTACATGGGATTTCATATACTCCTCGATTTTCTAACTCAATTTTGTCTTTAGGGTTTCTTAGGATAGTGGATATTTTTCTGTTTGTGCAGAATGCTGTCTTGATGTTATGCTTGTGCAGGATTTTGCTGATCTTGTCTGTGGTGCCTTTTATGTATGGGAGGAGGGCTTTGCCATTTTCTTGTTCTCTGTCTTGGATTTTAGTGGGAGTTTCTTTTTGGATTAAGTTGGAAATCTTATTTCTTGGGAATCCGTTGGATGTTAGTACATTAGTGAGAGTGTGTAGTTCGGTTTTTAGGTGTTGTTCGTCAGCTAAGCATTTGGTTCTGGAGATGAGTGTCTTGGCTACGGAGTTGATCTGTGCTGGGTGGTGGTGTGAGAGTGCGTGCAGATAGCGGTTTGTGTGTGTTTTCTTCTGGTAGATGGTGTGTCCTAGGGAGCCATTGGATTTCTTATAGACTAAGACATCCAGGAAGGGAAGTTGGTTATTAGCTTCTGTTTCCATGGTGAACTGTATTTTGGGGTGTAGGCTGTTGAGGTGTGTAAGGAAGTTGTCCAGTTTTTCTTTCCCATGTGGCCAGATTACGAAGGTGTCATCTACGTATCTGAGCCAGAGTTTGAGTTTGTGATCAGATTTTTCTAGAGCTTGGGTTTCAAAGTGTTCCATGTAGAGGTTTGCAATGACAGGTGAGAGAGGTGATCCTATGGGTGCTCCTTCTATTTGTTTGTATTTTTGTCCGTTATAGATGAAGTATGTGTTGGATAGACAGTGGTTGGTCAGATCTAGGATGTGTTTGGGGGGGGTTATATTTGTTTTGGATAGCTGTTAAGGCTTCTTTGATTGGCACTTGGGTGAAGAGGGATATGACATCGAAGCTAACGAGTAGGTCGCTGGGCTGTAAGTTTTGTTTCTTTATGATCTCTATGAACTGGAATGAGTTTGTTACGTGTGAGGTGATGGATTCTGCATAGGGCTGTAGTTGTTTGGCGAGAAATTTGGCTAGATTTTGTAGAGGTGAGCCTATGGAGCTGACTATGGGTCTAAGTGGGGTTCCTTCTTTGTGTATCTTGGGGAGACCATAGAGCTTAGGGCATCTGGATGATTTCTCTCTGGGAATCATTCTTTGCTGGATCTCTTCGCTAATGGGGGAGGCTTTTATTTTGGATCTAGTTGTTTTTTCCAGGTAGGTGGTGGGATCTGTGTTTAGGGGTTTGTATGTGGAGTCTTGGAGTAGGTTGGTTAATTTGGTTTGGTAGTCAGATGTATTCATGACCACCGTGGCGTTGCCCTTGTCTGCTGGTAGGATTATTATGCTGGTGTCTTGTTTCAGGTTAAGTAGTGCTGTCTGCTCCTCTTTGGGTAAGTTGCTTTTGGGTGGCTTGCTGGTGCAGAGTATCTTGGTGATTTCGAGTCTGATTCTGTTAGCGTCGTCGGGGTTGATTTTGGTCAAGCTGGTTTCAACTCCGCGTATAATGGTTTCAGTGGGGATGTGTTTGGGAGCTACTGCAAAGTTGAATCCTTTGGAAAGGACATTGGTTTCGGCTTTGGTGAGGATCCTATCTGAGATGTTATGCACTGTTTGTTTCATGTGTGGCTGTGAGGGAGGAGGGGTTTGTTTCTGGTGTTCTTGTAGTCTTTGGAGTTTGTTGGTGTGTGTGTCTGTCTTGTGGGTGGTCTGTGTTTCAGCTCTCCAGACGGCGAGTTGTTTGGATTTGTCCCAAAGTGCGGGGTGGATCTTGTTGCTGAGTTTGAGGTGAAGTGTGAGGAGATCTTTGTTGATTCGGTCTAGGAGGAATCTTTTTGTGTGAAGTTCATTTCTGATTAGGGCCAATTCTGTTCTTTTCAGGATGCGTTTGGTGGCTGCAGAGTTGGAGTGGAATTTCAATTGAAAGCATGTGGGGATTAAATTTTGATCTCGGCAGTTGTGTAGGAATGCGAGGTCACATAAAATGGAAGCTCTTTGGACTTCGAGTTTTTCATAGGTCCTGGTCAGATGGTGGATTTTCTCCCCGTAGAGGTATGATATTTGTTTTCTGAGGTTTTCGCGGGTGTTTGTATGTAGGTCTTTGGTTCTTCGGGTTTTCTCCCACGTAGAATTTGAAGTGTCTTGGCGACGTTTCGACGAAGTCTCATTCGTCATCTTCAGGCTGGTGCTTTTGGCTTCTGCTTCTAGGAGCAATGTGTGGTCGTAGCTGTTTCTTCCTTTTAACTGCCAGTGGGGGTTTGAACTGATTGGCTGGGAGCTTGGCTATGTTCTGATTGGGTGGAGGTGTGTTCTGATTGGTTAGGGGCTTGGCTGTGCTCTGATTGGCTGGGGGGTTGGCTGTGTTCTGATTGGCTGGGGGAGTGTTCTGTTTGGGTGGGGGCTTTGTTGTGCTGGAGGGGTTCAAAGTGGCCAATGATGCAGCTGTGGTCTGGCTCCTGGTCTGTGGTCGTGCCTCATCATCGGTGTGGGTTTGGGTTTGCTTTTTGCGTGGATGTGTGGTGGTGGCATCCTGTGTGGTTCTGGTGTCATTGTTTGTGTTAGGGATTTGCCTGTCAATAAGGGTGGGTTTCCAAATGGCTGGTAGGCGGGAGGCATCATCTCGTTTGTTCATGCTGTGAGGGCGTTTTTCTATCTCGATGGCTTCTCTGATTATTCTGTTATTAAAGTGTTCAGTTTTGGCGATAGTTCTGGTCTTTTTGAAATCAATTTCATGTCCTGTGGCTTTAAGGTGTTGGACCAGGGAAGAAGTTGGTTCCTCTTTTTTGACTGAGTTTTTGTGTTCTTCAATGCATGCACTTATTCTTCTGTTGGTTTGTCCAATGTATGTAGTGGGGCAAGCAGTACATGGGATTTCATATACTCCTTGATTTTCTAACTCAATTTTGTCTTTAGGGTTTCTTAGGATGGTGGGTATTTTTCTGTTTGTGCAGAATGCTGTCTTGATGTTATGTTTGTGCAGGATTTTGCTGATCTTGTCTGTGGTGCCTTTTATGTATGGGAGGAGGGCTTTGCCGTTTTCTTGTTCTCTGTCTTGGATTTTAGTGGGAGTTTCTTTTTGGATTAGGTTGGAAATCTTATTTCTTGGGAATCCGTTGGATGTTAGTACATTAGTGAGAGTGTGTAGTTCGGTATATATATATAAAAGAAACAATCGAACACCAGGATAAAATACAAACAAAACTGTTTAATACACTTAGCTTTCATCAGCTAACTGCCGATGTCATCAGAGTAAAATGCCGGTGTTTTGGGAGCTTGCTTATAAGGCCAGCTGCTTTTGCGCTCTGCTCATGGAGCGAGCTACCGGTCTACCCGCCCCAATTGGCCGTATTGTTTCTAGCTGTCCTGCATCAGTCCGTGTATTCCTAGACTCGGGAATCGTTTCCTCCCTCATAGTTGCTCTCCTTGTCTGCCTGGTTCGTGTCCGAGTGCCTGTTGCTGTGGATTGGTTCCCTAACACCTCTTGTCCTACGGCCACCCCTCCTTTTTGCTGTGCCCTGGCCCCCCTCTTTAGTTCTTGAACGGGATGCACTGGGGATTCCTCCCTTTCGGCAGTTGTAGTTCTTTGTCACATGGGCCAACCATTCTGATCCTGCATAGTCGGTGCTCATTGCACTTGTTGCAAGTTGTTACATTGTTCCTTCCACTCCCTTAGTGCCTGTTAGGCAGGCAGTAAGTCTATGTGGCGATTGATGGAGTGTCCGTTGGATAACCAAGCCTCCATGAGTAGTTGGCCGCCCTTGGTGGTATCCTGGGCAATGGTTTCCACCCCTGCAAGGTCGAACGTATGATTGCAGCTGGCCATGTCTGCCCATATTTGTGAACATTGTTCCTGGCATCTAATGGCCAGCTCATGCTCGTGAATCCTGGTCCTGAGCCGTTTGGTCATCTCCCCAACGTAATTACAGTGGCAGTTCTTACATTTTATTCTATATACCACTGAGGATCTTTCTTCGTTGGGGAGCGGCTCTTTGGGGTGAATTACCTCAGCACGCAGGGTTTGGTCTGGTTTATGGGCAATGCTAACGTTATATGGAGCTAATATCCACGCCGTTGCCTCAGACACACCGTTAATATACAGCAACGTTGTCCATGCCATAGGCGTGCCTATGTGTTGGCTCCTGCGAGGCTCATATGGTCTGCTGTACTTTTTAATGAATTCCACTGGATAGCCATTCCACCTGCAGATATGATAAAGGTGATTCTTCTCCTCAGCTCTTGCTCTGTCAGTATTGCAGTGAGTATTTCTCCGACCCTCCTGGCCTTCCGAAAGAATTTAAAAACCTACCTCTGCCGGCAGGCCTGGGGATGATTGTTGATTGTGGTGTGATTGATGAGTATGTATGGGGTTTGTATTTTTAATGTTGTTCGGATTTGTTGCAATTGTTTATATATATATGTTGTGAGCCGCTCCGAGTCTTCGGAGAGGAGCGGCATACAAATCCGAATAAATAAATAAAATAAATAAATAAATTGATCCGCTTGAACAATGTCCTAATGCAGCCAATTTTGTGTGACACTGGATGGTTGCTCCTATAGTGTAAAACTCTATCAGTGTGTGTTGGCTTACGGTGAACTGTCGTGTGGAGGATGCCATGAGGCTGGCGACTGACCAGTACATCCAGGAAGGCAAGCGTGCCATTGGTCTCTTCCTCCACTGTAAAATGGATGTCAGGATAGACCGAATTCAACTCATTCATAAACTTGGTGCTGTCCTGCCTCTTGATGACCACAAAGGTGTTGTCCACATATCTAACCCAAAACTTGGGGCAATACCTGGTCATCACTTCAGCCTCCAGTTGCTGTAGGACCACCTCTGCAATGACCCCCAAAATCGGGGAACCCATTGACGTGCCTTTAACCTGTTCGTAAATGGTGCCCTGGAACGTAAAATATGTTCTAAGGCACAGGGCCATGAGTTGTATAAGGTCCTCGGTGCGGAGTGAGTCCTGGCACGGTCCTTCCTCTTGCTGAAGGCGACTTATCACTGCAATCGCCAAATCTTGCGGGATGGAGGTGAAGAGTGAGGTGAGATCAAAGGACACCGTGATCTCATCCTTCTCTATCTTTAAGGATTTTATCCTTCCCAGGAACTCCTCTGATGACTTCACTGTAGTCCCGCTGTTCTCCACAAGATATCCAATCTGACTGCTCAACCATTTAGCCAATCCCGAGGTCAGTGTGCCTCTGAATGACACAATGGGTCATAGAGGGATTCCTTCCTTGTGAATTTTTGGAAGCCCATAGAATCTAGCCATGGCCAAGTCTCTGGGGCGTATAGTCCTCAATGCATCGTCGTTGATTCTTCCCTGCCATTTGAGTCTGTCTGCCAGTTTGCTGAGCTGGCTTTTGACAGCTGTCATTGGGTCCTTCACGATTATCCGGTAGGCGCTGGTGTCACTGAGCAATGCAAGGGCTTTACAGATATATTCTGACCTGTCCATAACGACAGTTTCCCTTCCCTTGTCAGCCGGCAAAACAACGATGGTGCTATCACTTTGCAGTTGCTCTAAAGCAGGGGTGTCAAACTCAATTTCATTGAGGGCCGCATCAGCATTGTGGTTACCCTTGGGGGGACGGGTGGGTGTGGCCAGGGTGGGTGCAACCTACTGGGTGGGTGTGGATGGAGTGGGTTTGGCCTACTGGGTGGGCATGGCCAGCTCTACATCATTCGTGTCAAGAGTGCCTGTGGGGGCCTGGGCAGGAGTGGGACAGATCTGATGGTCTCTGGCAGAAGGGGGTGGGACCATGGCAAGTGCCAAGGCATGGTCCACTGGAGGAGCCTCACTGTTCCTCTCAGGCCATGCAGGGGGCTGGATGGTGGTGTGGGCTGCCCAGAGCCCTGGGCAGCAGAGGTCAAATGCCCAGCCTGGCCCTCGAGCACCTGCGGCACCAAGCCCAGCCCCACTTCCCCAAGGGGGCGCCCAGCTGCATTTATCTCCTCCTCAAGGCTGCTGCTGCTGTGCTTGCTCTCCTTAGCCAGGTTGCTTTTCTTTTCTTCCTTCCTAAGTACAGAGTGGTGGGAAAATATTTGAGATGAGGAAGGGAGAAAAACAGGCAAGAAATGCAGCTGGGGAGGTGTCACCCTTCGTGAGGAATGAAGAAATGCACCATCACCTGGAAGTAGCTAGCACATGGCCCTCACCTACTTCACATATCTGGCTTGGTGGGCTCTGGGAGAGGGGATGCCATGAGCAGTGTGAGAGTCAACAATACGTGCGTAATGCTGCCCAGCCCCCAGCCTGCCCAGTTTCGGCATGCAGCGGGACGTTCTCCTCACAGTGCCGAGAGGTTGAGCAGGGTGATGCGAAGCTCATCTGCTTTGCACCTTGCTGCCTGCTGAAACTGGGCAGACTGGGGGCTAGGCAGCATTGCACTTCTCATCAGATTCGTGCCACCCAGCTCAGCTCTTGGTGCTGTGAGGAGAGCACCCCGCTGCCTGCCGAAACCGGGCAGGCTGGGGGCTGGGCAGCCTCGCACTTCTTTTTGGATTCATACTGCCCAGCTCAGCCACTTGGTGCTGTGAGGAGAGCTCCCCTCTGCCTGCCGAAACCTCTCCCCCGGAGCCGATCAAGCCGGATAGGTGACGTAGGCGAGGGCCATTTGCTGGCCACTTCCAGGCCAAGTGTCATGCCTCCATCCAAGCCTGACTCTGAGGAAGACATGGAATTCCCTGTTGAGGCCCAGGAGGCTTTGGAGGACTGTGGGGAGAAGCAGGCTGAGGCAGGCCAGGGCCCTTCAGGTTTGGAACAGGGAAGGCAGAGTTCAGGCGAGGAGCAAGGCCCCTCCCCACCTGATCCTAGAGCAAGGAGAGCAGAGAGGAGGAGGGAACAACGGAGGCAGGCTCACTTGCTCGGGAGGAGAGCATCCTGCCCCACTCCACAAGGCACACCTGGGGAGTAGGATTTAAGGAGATGCTGTGGGGTGGGGCATTTGCCGGGAACAAACGTGAAATCTTGAGATAGTGTGCTCTTGTAACCTGGACACTTTGTATTCTGGACCAGTTTGCTTCCTGCTGATCTATCCTTGCAGTCTGCAGTTTGCCGTTCGCAGTTCACAGGCAACCTGGGAGTTAAAAGGATTATACGTTTGCTTGTTATCTGTCTTGCTTTAAGAACAGTGTAAACTTCCCTGGCTGTTTTGTTTGAACTCATGCCAGCATATGTGGGGGCTGTTGTGTGAACATTGGCAGTGATTAAAAAGACTATTGCTCTGGCCAACTGATTGCTTTGCCTCCGTTCGGGGCCCTGGGTCATCACACCATGGTGCATTTCTTCATTCCTCACAAAGGGTGACACCTCCCCAGCATGCACCCAGGGGGCAGGGCTGACACAGCAGGGGCTGGTTCCTCACTGTTTCCAGACGACCTTGTGGAGCTACGACTGAATGCGTTTCAGCATAGATGGCTACCACAAAATTGTACATCAGCTCCCGGCTGACGTGGGCCAGGGCCAAGGCAACGGGGGCCGTTCCCTTGCTGTTTCCAGGATGGCTTTGTGGGCCACATGAAACCACTTCACGGGCCGCATCCAGCCCCCGGGCCTTGTGTTTGACATGTCTGCTCTAAAGCCTGCTTCTCCATGATGGATAGGACGTGGCATTGCCTATGGCCCATAAGCAACCCTGTAACACGTTGTCAGATCGAGTTCTTAGTTTTGTCGCTGGCCCTGATTTGCTGAACGGTCGGCTCCAGGACTGCAACAAAGTCGATAGCCTGTGCGTCCGTCAGATTGTGGCCTGTGTCTCGTTGCAGCAATCTGGTTTGCCCATAGGTTAGGGCTTTAGATGACAAATTGGGAACCAGTTTATTGGTGTAGCCGCGGCTGTCCGACACGCGCAAAATCTCCATTTTGTGTCGGAGTGCCTCAGCTTTGCGCTGGCTCGCCCTCACAGTGACCTGGTGTATGTGGTAATTGAGGGCCTGATAGTACTGGCATGTTAGCGTGTGGTGACAATACTCCTGGCACCCTCAGGTTCCGGTCGTCAGGGCTCCAATACACCTGTGATGATTGTTGATCAAAGCCCTACATGGCATCGGACCAGGTTACTTTTGGACCGTCTGCTGCCCCATGAAACCCAGCGACCGGTTAGGGCCCTCAGAGTCGGCCTTCTCCAGGTCCCGTCAGCCAGACAGTGTCGCCTGGTGGGGCCTAGGGGAAGAGCCTTCTCTGTTGCGGCCCCGGCCCTCTGGAATCAACTCCCCCCGGAGATCCATACTGCCCCCACCCTCTCCGCCTTTTGCAAATTATTAAAGACCCATCTTTGCCGACAGGCCTGGGGCAGCTAACACCTTGCCCCAGCCAGTGTATGTATGTTTGCATGTCTGTTTTGGGTGATTGGTTTTTAATTAACGGGTTTTTTACAATGTATTTTAATTTTTAGATTTCTTCTTGTTGTATCCATGTTGTGAGCCACCCTGAGTTCTTGGAATAGGGCGGCATAGAAATCTAATTAAATAAATAAATAAAATAAATAAATATATTGTTCGGCACTGGCAGTGCTTTTTTTCTAAAAAAAAAAGGTGCCGGAACTCACACACATCATACAACCCGCCTTGCCTACCCTACAAGGTTCCATCCAAAAAAGGTGCCGGAACTCCGTTCTGGGCGTTGTATGAGAAAAAAAACCCTGCGCACTGGTATTGCTGGACCGTCGCCTGGCACTCCACCGAGTCTACCAGTGGTTTTCTCTGCAGTGACTTGGGAGGTAGGTCCCCTCGGATGCAATCATGTAGAAATGCCAATTTGCGGTAGTTGATCATTACGTGCTGTGCAAGTCTTTCCCATCTCCTGGTTAGGAGCAAAACTGTTTGTACATAATTGTCCTTGATTACGCTAAAAATGCAAATCCTGGGTATACTCATACTTAAAAGAAACAATCGAAAACCAGGATAAAATACAAACAAAACTGTTTAATACACTTAGCGTTCGTCAGCTAACTGCCGATGTCATCAGAGTAAAATGCCGGCGTTTTGGGAGCTTGCTTATTAAGTAATGGAGCCTTCATCTATGGGGAGGACTTCACCCTCACCACCCTTCCCTCCCATTTCCTCTGTATTTCTTGATGTGATGATATGCAGATGGAGGTATCTGCCCACGGCTTTGAGTTGGATGGAATGATCAAAGATGTATGGAGAATGGAAGGAAAATCCTTCATAGGTGTGGATCATTAGGAGAATATCTGGCATATGCATTTCTGTGGAGGGGCTATTGGAGGTGTTTTGATTGCACATTTGTTTATGCAGGGCACAGAGGTTGGTGAGGGGGGGCAAATGAAAGGCAGAGCAATGTAAGCACCTTAGGCCAAAGAAGGTATCATAACACCCCCCCAACAATACTGACACGGAAAGGCAATAAAGTTGTGTACTTTGCAGTTCACTGAAGGGAACAGGCATCCATTTGTTTGTTACTGCTGACGAGATGAAAATGGCTGCATGTGAAATGGATGTTACTGTTGTAAGTAGGAAAGGAAGAGAAAAGTTTATTTCTGATGGCAACCTCTACGTATTTGATAAGGTGAGTGTAGTGGACTCCTCCTTTTTGGGCGCTGCTGCATGATAAATGCAGGGCCAGAATTCACACAAGACTTGGAGAGGTAGTAAAAAGAATCAATGAGCATTCCCATTGCCCATCAGCAATGCGTGTAGAAGTTAGATTTGATATATAGATAAATAGCTACTAAATAGTAGATTAGCGGGGTTTCTTGCGTTTTTACTCTGTATTCACTCTGGGAAGCCTGGGGGGTGGGGTGGGGGGAGGGAGATAATAATTATTAGAATATGTTTCTCAACTGTAGTTGGGGGTAATTAGGGACTATATAATTTTTTCAGGGTGCTCGGGAGAACTCTAGTCACCGCATTGGAGGGTGAGGAAGGTGGAAGGAGAGGTACCGGTATGTTTAGAGGGTTAGAGGGTGAGAAGGAGTAGAGGAGGATTGAGGGAAGAGGTATAGAAAGGTGAAAGTATGTAGTTAGAAGGATAGAAGAGGGGGTTAGGATGCAGGAGGATGTGGTGGTGGGGGGTCCCGAGCAGCTATTTGTATTGTTTGTTAATTATTATGTTATTTGTTTGTTATCAGTTGAGTTATTATATCTTTGTGTTAAAATTTGTTAAAAGTTTATAAAATTTAATTAAAAAAAAATAATTTAAAAAAAAAAAAGCAATGCGTGTAGAAGTAGCGAGATTCCTGACAGGCTTAAAGCAGCATGCTGAAGAGACAATGTAATAATAATAATAATAATAATAATAATAATAATAATAATAATAATAATAATAATAATAATAGTTCTAGGTTGGTTCTCTCTTTGATTTCCATCCATTGCTTCTTGTCCTGCCTTCAGGTGCTTTGGAGAATAGCTTGACTCCCTTTTCTTTGTGGCAACCCCTCAGATATTGGAACACTGCTATCATGTCCCCCCTTGTCCTTCTCTTTGTTAAACTAGACATACCCAATTCCAGCAACCGTTCTCTATATGTTTTAGCCTCCAGTCCCCTAATCATCCTGTTGCTCTTCTCTGTACGCTTTCTAGAGTCTCAACATCTTTTTTACATTGTGGTGACCAAAACTGGATGCAGTATTCCAAGTGTGGCCTTACCAAGGCATTGTAAAGTGGTATTAACACCTCATGTGATCTTGATTCTATCCCTCTGTTAATGCAGCCTAGAACTTTGTTGGCTTTTTTGGCAGCTGCAGCACACTGCTAGCTCATATTTAAATGATTGTCCACTAGGACTCCGAGATCCCTCTCACAGTTGCTACTATTGAGCAAGGTATTCCTGCCAGCTTGGTGTCATCTGCAAATTTGATGAGTTCCTCATCTATCCCCTCATCCAAATCATTGATGAAGATGTTGAAGAGCACTGGGCCCAGAACAGAGCCCTGGGGCACCCCACTACACACTTCCCTCCATGTAGATGCTGTTCCATTGAGGACCACATGCTGAGTATGGCCGGTCGGCCAGCTACGAATCCAACTGGTGGTGATGCTGTCTAATCCACATTTTTCTATCTTATCAAGTAGTAGGTTGTGGTCTATCAAATGCCTTACTGAAGTCTAAGTAAATTATATCCACAGCATTCCTCTGGTCCACTAATTTTGTCACTTGGTCAAAGAATGCAATAAGATTTGTCTGGCATGATCTGTTTTTGACAAACCCATGTTGGCTTTTGGTTATGACTTTGTTTGCCTCTAGGTGTTTGCTGATTCCTTGCTTGAATATCTTTTCCAGAATCTTCCCAGATATTGAGGTCAGGCTGATAGGTCTGTAATTTCCTGGATCCATTTTTTTCCTTTTTTGAAGATGGGAACTACATCAGCTCTTTTCCAGTGCACTGGTAGTTCCCCAGTGCTCCAGGATCTTTGAAAGTTATAGTTCAGTAGTTCTGAGATCACATCTGCCAGTTCCTTGAGAACCTTGGGGTGTAATCCATCTGGTCCTGGTGATTTGAACTCATCTAGGGTGGACAGGTGCTCAGTTACCATTTTCTTGCCTATCTTAACTTGTGATTCTAATCTGTTTTTTACGGTACTGTTTTTGATAGGTTGGACTGTTTTTTCCCTTTGTGTAAAGATGGATGCAAAAAACAAGTTAAGTAGTTCTGCTTTCTCCCTGTTGCTTGTCACCTTCTTGCCACTTTCTCCCACTATTGGATCAATTATTTCCTTAACGTTTTTCTTGTTTTTTGCATGTTGAAAGAAGCTTTTTTTATTTTTTACTTTTGTCACAAGCCTCAGTTCATTTTGAGCCTTAGCTTTCCTCACTTCATCTTTGCAGGCTCAGGCTATTTGCTGATATTCTGCCTTAGTTATGTGCTCCTCTTTCCACTTTTTATACTTGTCCTTTCTGTCTTTCAATTTATTAGAGTGTTCTTTATGCAGCCATGCTGGTTTCATTTGAGAGCTGTTATTTTTCTTCTTTGTTGGTATTGTGATAGACTGGGCTTTTATAATCTAAGGGACATCCCAAGGGACATCCCAAGTTATTAATATGTGTCTGGCCAACGTCAGCCCAGTGGTCTATGCTGCAATACCACCAACTTCAGCACTGTGAAAAACTATCCACAGAAAAATAAATGAAATATGGGCAGCACCCTTGGATCCAATAAGCCTGGATGAGCTTGTGTTACCCGAGGAATACAAGATATATTTGCCAACTCCTGGCATACAAGAGGCATTCCTACTTGGAGATGTCAGAGAGGGATCAAGGAGGATCCTAATCTTTCAAAGAAGGACTTGGCTGAACATCCTCCAGTCATCCAACAACTGATATGTAGGCAACACATTTGCCATTGCTCCAAGACTCTTTGCACAGGTGTATATCATCCTAGCAAAGATGTACGAAGGAGAATATCTTGTGTCGTATGCACTTCTGCCAAACAAGCAGAGATCTACGTATAAATGCCTCTTCGAGTTTGTGAAAAACCTGGTGCCTGAAAACCAGCTGCAGTCAATTCACTGCACTTTTGAAATGGCTGCCATAAATGCCATCAGGGAATGCTTCCTGGAAGTAGCTCTTGAAAGGCTGCTTTTTTCACCTAGCACAGAAATGAGGAAGCATTTGGTTAGATCTGGAGCTGCCCATGAATTTGACACAGATGTGGAGTTTGCTGTGAAGGTAAAAATGGTTGTGGTCCTGGCATTCACGCCTGTCTCAGACTTGCAGGAGTATGTTGCTGCTCTTGAAGAATATCTGCCAGGTGAGTTCCTACTGCTACTGAACTGGTTTGAAGATAACTATATAGGTCATCCAGGCAGGAGGAGACAAGGAAGGCAGCCACCTTTGTTTCTTTTTCTCACCTATTACTTCTTTGATGGTGTGTGCTCAGGGGAAGGGGAATTCCACCCCCCTTAGTTATGGGCAGTGGCTCTATGTGAAGGGAAGTCTTAGTGATCCTCTGGGCATACACAAAGTATTTCCCATCTTGCCACTGAGTAACTGACCCCTCAGGCACAGATATTGGTTTTATGGGAAGGAAAGTCCGGAGCCCCCTCACTTCTGATGTTGTAGCGATCCTCTGGGCATGCACATTCATGCCAGTTTGGGGGTAGTGCTTAGGGAATCATACTACAAACTGGAAGATGTTGTGGGTGTCTCACGACTGGATGATGACATATCAGAGGGGGAGGAAGCACAAGCAGGCCCCTCTGGGTATTTCCCCCCCCCTGGCAGCCGAATCAGATAATGAGGAGTTTTGTATGCATTCTGAATCAGACTCTCCAAATGATGAGTCAGATTTAGAGCAAGAAGAGAAATGGATTGATCCGAGGTTCCGAAGGTTTGATAAGCGAAGGTGTCAGTTAACTGGAAAAAGGAAGTAATGGGGGGAAGTGACGTATCGGACACTATATTAGAGGGGGGAAGTAGACTACGCCCTTGTTACGAGCAACGTTTATCAATGAGAGGTTTGGAAACTTTTGCAATGCTTTGAAAGTCTGATGTTTTGAAAACCTAGCGAAGGATAATGAGGTCTCGGACAATGTGATAAAGACAGAGTGAGTAATTGGGAGGGTTGGAAGGAGTTTGTTGTAATCTAAATGTAAATAATTAGTCTTGGATGTTTTTGCCAGCAAAATGTCAGCAGTTTGCTTTGAAATGAATCCTTTTGAAATGTGTTTAATAAATCTCTTAAAGACATTTACGTAGCTTTTAATGAGCTGAGAGAGACCAGACATAACAGATTGCTCGTAACCTTTAAAACAGAAAAGACGAAAATTAATCCGAGCTTTCAGTGACGTCATGGAGGAACTCCTTGCTGATAACCCGGCTCTGCATCTATTAGTTCAAAATCTCCAGCAACAAATTGGACATTTGCAACAGCAGATTCAAGCCGCAGCAGCAGCCCCAGCTCCAGCCCCCCCTCCCAGAAGAAACAGATGTTACTTAGCCTTGCCTGATAAGTTTACTGGAGAGCGTAGTAAATTTCCAGCTTTTTTAAACCAATGCAAAACATTCATTGCCTCAACTCCAGCAGATTTCCAGCTTGATGAAACAAAAGTAGTGTTCATTCTAAGTTTACTGTCTGGGCCAGCTGCTGATTGGTCGTCTCCTCTGATAGACGGACAAGATCCTGTTCTGCGCAATTATGCAGGATTCTGCCAGCTGATGGAAAGAGAATTTGTTGACCCCCTTCGTAGACAAAATGCCACTCGGCGAATACGAGAGCTAAGTCAAGGATCGCGCTGCGTAGCGGAATATATATCAGATTTTTGCCGCCTAGCTCAAGAAATTAATTGGAATGAGGAGGCTCTCATGGAAATCTTTCAAGATGGCCTGTCTTCCCAGATCTTGAATGGATTGAAAACTACTGTAATACCCGCGACCCTGGATGCATTATACCAACATTGTTTGGCTATGGAGGCGCAAACGCAAGCCATGGATGCCCGCCTGGTCAAACAGATGGTTCCAGTCACCGGAAGTGCCAAGCCAGTTCCTGCACCACGCAGAGGATTCCAGACCCTACCTATCACCCCACCCATCCCGGCACCCAGACGTATTTTCCAAACATGGCCGGCTTACACTGAGAGGCGCCCTGCACCCATGACCAGAGATGAGCCCATGGATCTTGGTGCAGCCAGATCTCGTTTGACCGAGGCTGAGAAGGCAAGACGGAGAGCTGAGGGCTTATGCCTATACTGTGGAGAGATGGGTCACTTCGTCATGGCCTGCCCCCAGAAAAGACGTGGTACGGCAGGTCCTACTCCTGTTCCAGCTCGGCCTCCCACTCAGCAGTTTCAAGCCACCTTGCCGGGAAACGGCCAGAGCCCGGCCTAATGGAAACATTGGGTCGGGCAGGCGCCAAACCCAGTTCCAGTTCCGCAGACGACGACCCCGGTCCTCCGAGACATCTGATCCTAGCAACCAATATACTTCTGGGAAATCATGCCCAGGGTATTCCGGCCCACGCCTTGTTGGATTCTGGAGCCACCACCAATTTCATGAATGAAGCTTTCGCTCGTCAGCATGCCATACCTTTGTGCTCCGTGAAGCCACCTATGTTGGTTGAGACAATCGATGGTCGTGAGTTGTTGTCTGGACCGATCAAGTTTATGACCCAGCCCATACACCTGGTCATAGGACAACATGAAGAAGCCATCCAATTCTATGTTACCAAGGGACTTCATTTCCCCTTAGTTCTCGGCCTAGCCTGGTTGAGAACCCATGATCCTTGTGTGGTGTGGTCCCAGAACTTTGTTTCATTTCCCAGTTTGCAATGCGTAGACCACGTACGCCAAGTTTGTGCAGCTCAGCTACCATCCCACCCTGACATCACCTTGCCGGCCAATCTAGCGGACTTTGCAGATATATTCAATGAGAAAGAGGCAGACCAATTGCCTCCGCATAGACCATATGACTGTGCCATTGATTTGCTACCAAATGCCAAGCTTCCAAGGGGACGCCTTTACTCCATGTCAGAACCCGAGTTGGCCGCATTGAAAGACTTTGTGGACAAAAACCTGGCCAGGGGTTTCATTCGTCCCTCTTCCTCGCCTTTGTCAGCTCCTGTGTTATTCGTGAAGAAGAAAACCGGAGATTTACGCCTATGCTGTGACTATCGCAAGCTCAATGCCATCACGGTGCGCAACCGGTACCCTCTGCCTTTGATTCCTGATCTCATGGACCGTCTCCGATCAGCGACCATCTTCACCAAGATAGATTTAAGGGGTGCTTACAACCTGGTTCGCATTCGAGAGGGGGACGAGTGGAAGACCGCGTTTGGAACCAGGTATGGTCATTTTGAATATACCGTTATGCCCTTTGGACTCACCAATGCTCCGGCCGTCTTTCAACATTTCATGAATGACATCTTCCGGGATTTATTAGATCAATTTGTGGTGGTTTACCTCGATGACATCCTGATTTACTCCCCGTCACGAGCCACTCATCTTCAGCATCTCCGGAGAGTTTTGCAACGCTTGAGGGAGCATCACCTTTACGCCAAGTTAGAGAAATGTCAATTCTATCAAACCACCATTGAGTTTCTGGGACATGTGATTTCTCCACAAGGCATCGCCATGGACCCTGGCAAGGTTGAGGCCTTGCAAACCTGGCAACCACCATGTAAAGCAAAAGATGTCCAAAGATTTTTGGGATTTGCGAACTATTACAGGATATTTATTCCGAGATTTTCTGCCTTGACTGCGCCCCTTACTCGACTGTTACGGAAAGGCGTTAAGTTCCACTGGGGCGATGCCGAGCAACAGGCGTTTCAGACCCTCAAAAAGGCTTTTGTTCAGGAACCCATTCTCAAGTATCCAGATCCTTGTCGACCCTTTGTAGTGGAGGCTGACGCCTCAGATGTTGCAGTAGGGGCCGTGCTACTTCAAACACGCCAAGATGGCGGCCCCCTGTTCCCGTGTGCTTATTACTCCAGGAAACTGAGTCCCTCCGAACGCCATTATACCATTTTGGAAAAGGAACTATTGGCCATCAAGACTGCTTTTGAGACCTGGAGACACCACCTGGAAGGAGCCCGCTACCAAGTTGAAGTTCGAACTGACCATAAAAACTTGGAATTTTTGCAATCTGCCAGGAAATTGAATCAACGTCAAATCCGTTGGTCTTTGTTCTTCGCTCGATTCAACTTCAAAGTCACCTACATTCCGAAAGGGTACAACAAAAGAGCAGATGCCCTGTCCCGTAAACCTGAGTATCTACAGGTCAAGGATCCCTTACCGCTTCGAACCATTCTGCCTCTTGAATCGATCGCAGCCGTGCATGATCCGGTAGATCTACGACGACAGATTCGGGAAGCGCAGCAACTAGATGACTTTGCAATACGGAAGAGACAAGAGGTGGGTCCCGACTCACCTTGGACCTTGTCCGAGGGACTATTACGCTTCCGCAACCTGTTATATGTTCCAGCAGGCCCACTCCGGTGTCTCATCCTGACTCAATGTCATGATAACCCTGCGGCAGGTCATTTTGGGTTCTTTAAGACTCTTCACTTAGTGTCTCGGACTTTTTGGTGGCCCAGACTTCGCCATGATGTGCAATCCTATGTGAATTCCTGTGTACGGTGCCGTCAGGCAAAACATGCCACAGGAGCCCCTCCGGGATTATTACAGCCTTTACCCACGCCGGAGAGACCCTGGGGAGCTATTTCCATGGACTTCTTGACTTGTCTACCTGTTTCTGCCGGCTACACCGTTGTCTTTGTAGTGGTGGACATGCTGACCAAAATGGCACATTTCATTCCTTGCCGAAGAATACCGACGGCCAAGGTCACTGCTCAGCTGTTCATTCAACATATCTTCCGGCTACACGGTTTGCCTGACAAAATAGTGTCCGACCGAGGAACCCAGTTCACCTCGGAGTTCTGGAGAGAACTCATGTCTGCGCTTCAAGTCCAAGTTAATCTAGCCTCCACGCATCACCCAGAGACTGATGGGGGTACAGAGAAAGTGATTGGCATTCTGGAGCAGTATTTGCGTTGTTTCATCAACGACCAACAGAACGATTGGTCCAAATATCTCTCCGTGGCCGAATTCGCTTTCAACAACTCTCAGCACACTTCCACTCAGACCACCCCGTTTTTTGCCAACTACGGCTATCATCCCAGATTTTTCCCGCTCACGCTCCTCGATTCTCCAGTTCCAGTTGCAGAAGACTATTTAACCGAACTGCAGTCAGTCCACGAGATGGTTAAGCAGCACTTGACTAAGGCCAAGGAAGACTACAAGCGGGTTGCAGACCGCTCTCGTCGCGACACGCCGCCGTTAGCTGTTGGAGATCGGGTTTGGCTCTCCACCAAGTACTTGTTTCCAGGGAGAATTCACCGCAAGCTTGATCAACGTTTCATGGGTCCTTTTCCTGTGGAGACGGTCATCAATCCGGTGACCTATCGTTTGACTTTGCCTAGGTCTTTTCGTGTACATCCCGTGTTTCATCGCTCCTTGCTTGTTCCTGTCAACCCTGATTCTCCGCTTCGACCTCCTGATCCGGGCCCGACAGCTCGCCGTGCTCAAGTTCCTGTTTCCCGGTTGGAGGTGTCCGGCATCCGAGATTCCCGATGGCTCAACGACCGCTTCCAATATTTGGTTGATTGGACCGGGGGTGGGCCCGCCGCTGGCTCTTGGGTAGATGCTCAGGATATTGAGGCTCCTGAGTTAACGTGGGATTTTCATACTGCATTTCCCTCCAAACCGCATCCCTTCCGACGGCCCCCGGGGGAGGGGCCTGCGGGGGGGGATAGTGTTGTGGGTGTCTCACGACTGGATGATGACATATCAGAGGGGGAGGAAGCACAAGCAGGCCCCTCTGGGTATTTCCCCCCCCCCGGCAGCCGAATCAGATAATGAGGAGTTTTGTATGCATTCTGAATCAGACTCTCCAAATGATGAGTCAGATTTAGAGCAAGAAGAGAAATGGATTGATCCGAGGTTCCGAAGGTTTGATAAGCGAAGGTGTCAGTTAACTGGAAAAAGGAAGTAATGGGGGGAAGTGACGTATCGGACACTATATTAGAGGGGGGAAGTAGACTACGCCCTTGTTACGAGCAACGTTTATCAATGAGAGGTTTGGAAACTTTTGCAATGCTTTGAAAGTCTGATGTTTTGAAAACCTAGCGAAGGATAATGAGGTCTCGGACAATGTGATAAAGACAGAGTGAGTAATTGGGAGGGTTGGAAGGAGTTTGTTGTAATCTAAATGTAAATAATTAGTCTTGGATGTTTTTGCCAGCAAAATGTCAGCAGTTTGCTTTGAAATGAATCCTTTTGAAATGTGTTTAATAAATCTCTTAAAGACATTTACGTAGCTTTTAATGAGCTGAGAGAGACCAGACATAACAGAAGATAGTGAGTTTTAGTCCGCTTCTACTCTCCCAGTCCACTCGCGCCTGCAGTGGAGTGCCCCCACAGGGTCTCCATGGAGTCCACGATTCTGTGGGCAAGTGACAGACCCACCCCGCCTGCCGCTGCTGTGAGGATTCATGCTGCCAGCGCTGCACCTGCAATGGAGCCGCCCCCACCCACACCTACTTGGGGGCTATGATCCTGGCAGTGCCGTGCCTGCAATGGAGACACCCCCCCATGCCTCCAAGGAGGCTATGATCCTGTGAGTGCTGCACCTGTAGCACTGCACCTGTAGCAGGGTTGCCCCCCATGCCGCCACAGAGGCTATGATCCCACAGGCAAGTGCCTGCCTCCACCCCGCCTGGCTGCCATTGACTTGCTGCTGTTGGTGCACCATAAGTGGGGCTAAATGTCCTGTGGGGGGAATCAGCGGTGGAGATGTAGTGGCGACAGTATAATACCGAGGGAGGGCCATCCGTGGATAAAGGCCAGCGGTGGGTGGCCTGGGACGGGGTTGCCGTGCTTAAGAGTTCATGGAGAAGCAGCTGTGGAGGAATACCCGGGTTCACACAGATGTGTCTGGGAGGCCAGGGTTAGGGTTAGGGTTAGGGGTTAAGTAGGTAGAGTGATATGGCCATGCCGATTTGTCCCATTCCAAGCTCAACCACCATGAAGCAGCTGCTTGCTGACAATGCCCAGCTGGTCCAACAAGTCATCCTTCTGTCATCACAGCTGGCATAGTTGCAAGCCTCCAGCCCAGTTCTGCCATGGTGTAAATGCCCAGTCTCCATTCTGGTTAATTTTTTTCCCCCGTATATATAAAAATTCTTTTATTAAAACAATCAACATTGAACATAAAAACATATTATGCAGCAATCATCATGACACCTGGTATACAATACTAAGTATTAGTCTTTGAAAACGTCTGAATTAGTAAGCCTTTTTCCACTCCTCGCGTCTAGCCTCAACTAAACTGTTACATTTTATTTGATTGGTGTTTCTCTTATCTGGTTCAATATTAATGTGATCAACATTAAACATAAGATCCTATTGCTAAGCAATCATCCTAGAACATAGCATACAACATTAGGTATTAATCTTTGTAAACCTCTGTTTTAGTAAACGTTCTTCCCTCCTCCCTTACATCTTCAAGTATACTCCGAATACATTTTGTTTGATTGGTGTTTCTCTTATATATGGTCTATCTACTGTATCTAGTCTATCGCATATTGTTCGTTTGCGCTTCTGAATTGACTTCATCCCATTACTAGTGCAATCTTTTATAGTCCCTAACCAGAGATCCTGAGGTAAAAGTTTCATATCCTGAGGTAGAGATTCAGTCTGCTTTAACAGTATTAAAGCAAACAACATTAGTCATAAGGTTATGTTAAGAGGCATTAGTCATATACATTCAACATTGGGTGTTAGTTTTTGTAAACATTTGATTTGTTAACCCTTCTTCCCTCCTCCCATCGAGCCTCAGCTAAACGCCAGCTGCATTCTGTTTGATTGGTGTCTCTCTTGGATATAGTCTATCCACTGTTTCCAGTCTGTCAAAAATTGTTCATTGGAGCGATTTTTCAAGTATGCTGATATTTTCGCCATTTCCGCCAAATTTGTTACTTTCACAGTCCATTCTTCAATAGGCGGTATTTCTGGATTCTTCCAGTATTGTCCCACCAACAATCTTGCTGCTGTAATTAAGTTCAAAAATAAATTTGTCTCTGAGGTAGTGAAATCCTTTGTGATCCAGTTTCCAGTGTCTTTTGGCCAGTGTCAGCTGTACATGAGTTTGTGACCAGAGGATTTTCAGACTGACCAGGAGAAGGTGGGATTTGTGAATAGCCTGTTAATGGGTCCTGTGGCCAGGTGCAGCACCCCATTTCTCACTCAGCCCAGCTTGCTCTTGGATGACTTTGCAGGGTTCTGCATGTAGTTGAAGATGTGAACAGGCATCTGCAAGAGTTGAAACGGGTGGCTGCTGGTGGCCAACCACATTAGCAACTTTCTCCTGGTAAGCCAAGATCTGAAATGGAATGAGTAGGCCCTTATTGACTAGTCTCAGAAGGGATTCACCTTAGAGCTATTGGATGAATTGGCAAGGATGGAATAACACTTAGCACTTAGACTTATATACCACTCCATAGTGTTTTACAGCACTCTCTGAAAGGTTTACAAACAGCATATTGCCCCCAACAGTCTAGGTTCTCATTTTACTGAATTCAGAAGGATGGAAAGCTGAGTCAACCTTGAGCTGGACAGAATCAAACTCCTGGATGTGGGCAGAGTTATCCTGCAATACTGCATTCTAACCACTGTGCCAGCAGGCCTCTTGGAATGCCCCCAAATTCTTCAGGAGTTGATGTACCTGTGTCTTCACATTGATGGCCACTCCAGCAAAGAATAGCGAGGAGGCACATAGCAGGGTCGCCAAGTCCCGCGGTGGTGCAGGAGTCAATGCTGACTCACAAGGAGCCCATGCAAGTAGGAGGTGCTCAATCATGTCTGATGCAGGTGGAAAAGGACCAACACTCAGCAACCCCGAGCCACTCTGGCCAGGCATTTGGTGGTGTCAGTGACCCAGCCCAGCCCAGCGACCCATCCAAGCAGCAGCCTACCCAGCCTGGCCCAGCGACCCATCCAAGCAGTGGCCTACCTGTGAGGCCCAGGAGCCCAATGACCCAGCCCAGTGGCCTATCAACCCAGCCCAGCACAAGGAGCCAAACTGAGAGTAGACCGGTGCCCTGAACCAGCAGAGAGGCAGCAAACCAGCTGAGTAGACAGGTGCTTTGAACCAGCTGAGAGGTGGCAAACCAGCCAAATGGAGGCAGAGATGGGCAGAGTAACAAGGCAGCCAGAGGCCAGCTGAGCATCGGAACAAGGAGCTGAACTGACAGTAGACCAGTACCCTGAAGCAGCTGAGAGGAGAGAGTAGATGGGTGCCCTGAAGCAGCTGAGAGGTGGCAAACCAAGGCAGAAACTAGAGGAATGACAAGGCAGCTGGAGGCCAGCTGAGTGGAGGCAACCCAAGGCAGAGAGCGGACCAGCTAGAAAGACCCCCAGCAGTAGCTAGGCAGGCAAAGGGCACAAAGGCAGGCAGGCAGAAGGCAAAAAGACGAGGAGCGGGGATCCAGCAGTGGCAGGCAAAGGGCAAGAAGGCAGGGAGTAAAGGGGGATAAGAAAGGAGCACTTCAACACAGGGAGGATATGGATAAATTTTCAAAACAGGGAGTAGAGGGCTAAGAGCAAAGCATCTCCTAAATAGCAGCCTGAGATCTCCTGCAAAAGGAAATGTGATCCAGCTGCTGCAAATCTCAGGTTCCTGTTCAGCATTCCTTGTTGGGGAGAAAGCAGCCCTTCCCTTTGTTAAGCAGCCCTATCCTTTGTTATGCTGAAGAGTGAGGAGACAAATCACAGAGGAGACAAACCACAGCACAACTGTACTTTTTAATTTTTTGATATAAACTGCAATTTTTTTCTCTTTTTCTTCCATTTCCATTAAAATCAAAGTGCATAATTTTACATACTTTTATACTAACAACAAGCTTGTGAGATACACAATAAATGTACATGTTGTAATTTTCCATTTCTGCTTAAAGAATAGGCATGTAGAGGCACTTAGCTAAGGTACTTTTAGAAAAGGAGATGTAGTAAGCTAGAGGAACAGAGAGGAACTATATACACTGACTCAAAGCATACTTTTAGAATAGTGCACACTATTGTAGAATAGCATATAGTTTATGAATAACATATTATTCAATTTATATAAGGTTTATTCTTTATTCAAACTACCTAAAGTTAGTATTTTAAAATATAACTATGAACCAAAGAACAGCTATGTTTAACTGAAGCATGAACTCTGTTACATACATAGCTTCTGGATGAAAAACATGCACTCTTACAGGAAACATAAATAATTTGTAATTGTTGTAATTATCCAGTTTAGGTAGACAGGCTCATCTTATAGATAAGCTACATCCTGAGTTAGCAGGATATCACAAATCGTGCCACAGACAAGAAAGGGGAGATAAGATAGGAACAAAAGTTGGGGTTTTTTTTGTAAAAAATTCTTTTATTGAAACAATCAACATCAAACATAAGATCGTATTAAAAAGCAATCATCATATAACCTGCAATACAACACTATGGATTAGTCTTTGTAAACGTCTGGTTTAGTAAACATTCCTCTTATATATGTTCTAACTACTGTTTCTAGTCTATCACATATTGTTCATTCGAGCTTCAGAGGTAAATTCGTCTCAGTAGTAGTGCAATCTTTTATGATCCCTAGCAAAAGATCCTGAGGTAGAAATTCAATAACCTGAGGTAGAAATTCAGTACGCATTTCCAATATTAAAGCAATCAACATTAAACATAGGATCATATTAAGAAGCAGTCCTCATAAAACATGAAAATACAGCATGAGGTATTAGTCTTTGTAAACGTCTGGTTTGGCTTGATCTAATAATTGGAGGGTCTGGTTCCTAGGCTGTCAGAAATCATGTGACCATTCCAGACCTATCCACTGGGTCTGGAAAGGAAGGATGTGGCATAATTCTACGGGACAGGGTATTAAAGTTTATGCTGAAACTGATTCAAGCATGGTTTCTGGAATTGTATTTGCCAGGATCCACCAGCCTCTGCAAATGCTTCAGTAAAACTTGTTTTGTTTTCCAACACCCTTGGAGTTGAATTTTATTCCTCACAAGCTGAAATTATGTTTTTATTTTCAGGTGATTATTTTCCCTTCAGCTGAAATTTTATTTTTCTTTTATCCTTTTATTCATCTGTTACTTTATAGAGTCATCTATCATTTTTATACATCTGTGGATTACAAACTATATCTAGAGAGCAACCTCACTTGCATTTAAGTCCTACTCAACCCTGAAAATTTTAAATTTTGAATTTTTTAAATAAACTTTATCTGTGGTAAAATCTTTTACATTTTTACATTTTGTAAGCTTTTAAAATGTTTACTCCTTAAATAAGATAGATAAGATAAGATAAGCTTTATTGTCATTTTTTTACTGTGGGCACAACAGCACACATCAAAAATGAAATTTAGTTGCCCACTTTCAAAGTGAACACATACATGACACACACCTAAACATACTATATACAACATATGTATAGACCCACACCCCTACATATACATAACAAACAAATATTAAACACTGTCCATCTTGAACATATAACGGAAGGAGGAAGCTTGAGAGTTCACAAGTTTAATGCTGTATGGAATGAAACTATGGCTGAATCTGGATTTTCTGCTTCGGATACCACGAAGCCTCCTCCCAGAAGGTAACAAGGAAAACAGGTCGTGAAGAAGATGTGTAGTGTCCCAGATAATTTTATGGACCCTGCTTAAGCAATGCTTCTGTGCTATGTCCTGGATGGGAGAGAAGGAACTGCCAATGATCTTTTTGGCCATCCTCACCACTCTCTGCACCGCCTTCCTGTCTGAAGCAGTGATGCTTCCAAACCAGACTATGATGCTGTATGACAGGATGCTCTCGATCGTCCCCCTGTAGAAAGTGGTAAGGAGAAGGAAGATGTGCTTTTTTGGTAAAATTTATTATTATTATTAATTTTATAATTATAAATACAATGTAATTGTAAATAATAAACATAATTATATCGTAAGGCATCGCTCAGCATCACCCCACCAGCCACATCCCCCTCTGACTTCCTCCCTTTCATCTTCTATCCCCCCACCATCTCTACCTCCCTCACTCTCCTCACTCCTCTTACAACTCCCTACTTCCCTAACTCCTCACACCCAAACTCTTCCCCCTCCTCGAATGTGGTTCTGAGGTGCCGCTAAGACAATCCATCTCTAATCTTACATAACACAATTACATATTACAAATAATAAAATTATAAATCCCCCCCAACCACCACCCCCGACTTCCCAAAGTGAATACAGGGTAAAAACACAAGAAAACCCACTAAATTACTCCAAAATATTATATAAAACCTATTAAAAATACTATATTTTGCAACCTAACACATAAATATTTAATTATATGCTAAATACAATTTCTTAAACTGGTATCTCCCTTGTATATACTCTATCCATCTTTTCCAGTCCAACAAATATTTCTCATTTGAGTGATCCTTCAAATATGCAGAGATTTTAGCCATTTCTGCCATATTTGTTACTTTCAAAATCCATTCTTCAATAGATGGTAGTTCTGGCTTCTTCTAATATTGTCCCACCAACAATCTTGCTGCTGTGATCAAATTCAAGATTAAGTTTGTCTCTATGGTGGTACAGTCCTTTATAATGCCAAGCAGAAACATCTGTGGTAGAAATTCAATACGTTTTTTTAGGATATTTTGAAGAATCCACCATATTTTTATCCAAAAAGCCTTAATTTTTTTACAAGTCCACCATACATGAAAATAAGTAGCATCCATACTATCACATCTCCAACATTTAGCTTGTAAATTAGGGTACATACATGATAATTTTTTTGGATCCAGATGCCACCTGTAAAACATTTTATAAAAATTTTCTCTTAAATGAATCGCTTGTGTAAATTTTACATTTTTCACCCAGATCTTTTCCCAAGTTTCCATCAAAATTGGTTGTCCTAAATTTTTTTTCCATTTTATCATACAATCTTTAACTAACTCAGTTTCAGAATCAATTTCTATCAATGCATTATACAATCTATTAATATGCATGGGCCTTTGATCTATAACTTGTTTAATTAAATTTTCATCTATTGAAGATAGGCCCATCTTAGAATCTTTTTTCCATCTAGACTCCAATTGTGCATATAGAAACCAAGTATGAACAAATCCTTCATCCTTTAACATATTCAAAGACTTCAGTACTAACAAATTCCCTTCTTTAATTAGGAGTTTTTTATAAGGCACCACGTCTAGAACTTGTGATCTATTTATATTCTCTACTGCGTGTCTGGGAACCGTCCAAAGAGGAATCTTTGCATTTAATTTATACTGATACTTTTTCCAGACACGCAGCAGAGCACTTCTCAATAGGTGCTCTTTGAAGCTCCTATCCACCTTTTTATCATACACCAAATATGCATGCCAACCATATAATAAGCCGTACCTTTCAATATTCAATATTCAATATTCTGTCATTGGTTAAATTAATCCAGTCACTTATCGCTACTAAAGCAGCAGCATAGTAATACAACTTAAAATTAGGCATTCTTAAACCACCCCTTTCCCTAGTATTCTGAATAATTTTTAATTTAATCCTCGGTTTCTTGCCGTTCCAAACAAATCTATTAATACGCTTCTGCCATTCCTCCAAATTCACATCTTTTTAAAGTATAGGCAACATTTGAAAAAGAAATAAAAATTTTGGCAATATATTCATTTTGACTGCTGCTATCCTACCCAACATAGATAATTGTAGTTTAACCCATTTATCCAATTCTATTTGTGTATTGTTCCACAAGACTTCATAATTATTTTTATATAACTTGCCGTTAGAGGCTTCAATTTCAATTCCTAAATATTTAACTTTCTTAACTATTTCACAACCCGTTATTCTTTCCAAATCTTGTTTTACATTACCATCTAAATTCTTAGTTAACATCTTTGTCTTGGATAAGTTTAATTTAAAACCAGATACCCTACCATAATTTTTAATTAGCTCCATCAAAATCTGTACTGACTGCATTGGTTGAGACAATGTCACGAGCAAGTCATCTGCAAAAGCACATAATTTATAATCATGTTGTCTAATCTGTATACCTTTTAAATCATCTACTGCTCTTATCTTATTCAATAAAACCTCTAACATTAAAATAAATAACAATGGAGATAAAGGACATCCCTGTCTAGTACCTTTCTCTATCTTGAATGAATCTGTTAAATGCCCATTCACAATAATCTGACCTGTTTGTTTCTGATAAACAGCCAAAATAGAATTAATAAACTGATCCCCCATTCCCATCCTAACTATTAATTTTTTCAAAAACAACCAGTTCAATCTATCAAAAGCCTTTTCCGCATCCAAAAACATAAGAACTGCAGGTACCTGGATATGCTTGTCCAAATATTCTAATATATTAATAAGTTGTCTAACATTAGTTTTCATCTGTCTCCCTTGCAAAAAGCCAGTTTGGTCTGAATGAATGATTTGTTGTAAAACTTTCATTAATCTATTGGCCAAGATTTTTGCAAAAATCTTATAATCCGTATTCAGCAATGAGATAGGTCTAAAATTTTCTGGTTGAACATTATCTTTTCCCTCTTTGGGGATTAAAGAAACGTAAGCTGTTTTCCATGAAGGTGGAACCTGGCCACCTTCTTGTATATTAACAAACAACTCTCTAAGAGGTTCCACCATTTCCGTTTGAAGATGCTTATAATAAGCTGCTGTTAAGCCATCCGTCCCGGGAGATTTTCCCATTTTCAATTGTTTAATCGCTGAAATTATTTCCTCTGATGTAATTAATCTATTTAATCTATCTCTTTGTTCATTGGTAATTGTCAATACATTCTCATTTTGCAAAAAAAAACATCTATCTCATTCTCCTGTATCTTATCTTCAGCATATAACTTAGAATAAAATTCTAAAAAGGCCTTTTTTATAGTTTCTTGTTGAAATACCTCCTTCCCTTTATATTCTATTTTATCAATAATGCGGGATTTTTGTTTTTTCCTTAATATATAGGCCAACCATCTGCCAGGTTTGTTAGAATTAAAAAAATGTATTATGTTTAGCATATTGCATATTCCTAGCAACTTGGTCGGCCATCAACAAGTCAAATTGTTTCTGTAAAATCTTAATCCCCTCTTTAATATTTTTATCATCTGGTCTCTTTACTAAAAGTTGCTCTTTCTTTCTTATTTCCTCCTCTAATTCCTTCCTTTTTTCCTCCCGTTTAGATCTATACCTTTTGTTCATATCAATTAAAACCCCACGCATAAAAGCTTTACTAGCATCCCACACCATTTCTATTGTTGTACCCTTATGAAGATTTAACATAAAAAATTCCTTCATGACACTTTTACATTCAAGCACGTTTGAATCATATTGAAACAAGTTTTCATTGAGTCTCCAAGATCTTCTAGGAGTCTGGCCCACCATTAACTCCATCACAACCGGGTTATGATCTGATAAAACTTTAGGCAAAATTTTTACCTTCTTTACCCCAGAAATAAAGTCACTTGTAATTAATATAAAATCAATTCTAAAAAATGATTGATGTCTATCAGAAAAAAAGTAAATTCTTGCTCTTTACCATGTCTTTCTCTCCATATATCTATCAAATCAAAATCATCCTTAATATAAAAAAAAGATTTAGGCAGCATAGAGCGTATTTGAGGGATTGGCGATGTTTTCTTCTTGTCTAAACTAATGTCCATAACACCATTCCAATCTCCCATTAAAATACAGGACCTATAGTCAAATTGTGTTAATTTTTTATGTATTAATTTATAAAACTTTCCTTGTTGTTGATTTGGTGCATAAATACCCATCAGAAGAACTTTCTTCCCGTCTATTAAAATTTCAATTACTAAAAATCTGCCTTCAACATCAGCTTCTATTAACTTAGATCTTATGTGATTTTTAACATAAATAGCAATTCCATTCTTCTTCTCTTTAGCCGCTGCCACAAAATATGAGCCTAATTTGTTATTTATCAAGTATTTCTGATCACTAGATCTAATATGTGTTTCTTGTAGACAGATTACATCATTTTTACATTGAGCCAAATAGTGAAATATCTTTTTCCTCTTCTGAGGAGAATTTAAGCCGTTGACATTCCATGTCAAATATTTATTTGACATGACCAGATTGAGAAAGCTTTTGCAAGACCAAATCAATTTTCGCCGTTTTCTTCTTTGGTCTAGCTCCCATGGCTTCCAGACTTGCAGATGGATATTGTTGTTGTTGTTCTTTTTCTTGTTCTTCCATAGGCTTGGTAATTAATCTAGTTTGCCTTTGATCTTTAGGTTTCTCTATTTCCAGGGGTTGAAAAATATTAATACTCTGCACAGGCAACTCCATCAATACTCCTCCAGCTGCTGGTAAGGGCTGTGAGTCTGAAAACTGTAGTTGTAAAAGTTCCATTCCTTCTTTTTTTGACAAATCAGCATTTTTTGGTATTGGTGAAGGGGGTCTACCTGCCTTCAAGACATTCTCAACAAAATCTTTCGCTTTTTCCACAGAATTCAAATAATATCTTTTGCTCTGATAAAATAATGAAAGTCCAGCTGGAACCTCCCATCTATATTGTAAAGCACGTATTTTGAGTTCAGCAACCAAAAATGCATAGTCCTTTCTAGCTCTCAACATTTTTGGGGGAATCTCCTTCAAAACCACAAGATCCTGACCAGCAACACTTAATTTCTTATTATAAGATATTGTAAGAACATGATTTCTAAATCTCCTTGTAACAAAATAGATGACAACATCTCTAGGTAACCCTCTTTGTTTTGCAGCCCATGAGTTAATCCTGTAGATTCGATCAATTTGCCATGAAAATTTTTTCACAGCATCGTCAAGTAATTTTCCCAAGGCCTCTTCAAAAATTCTTCTCAAATCATCTTGAGTCTCATTTGGTACCTCCCTCAGACCTCTAATTCTAATAGCAAACATCATTTGATTGTATTGGACCATCAAAGCATGATCACGTAATTCACTTTTCATTTGTTGCTCGACCCCCTCAACCTTCTCTTCAACACCCTCCCAGACCCCCTTAACAGCTTCCACAATATCTTCTCTTATTTCAACATTGCGGGTCTGGATTGTTGCCTTAATTTTTTCCAGTTCCTCAGATACACCTTTGCCTTGATTCTCAATCTTGTTCTCCAAATCCTCAATCTTACCCTCCAGCTTTTTCTCCATTTTTTCAAACCTTTTTTCATATCTTCTCTCCAAATCCTCAGTCAAATTTGACAATGCAGACTGTAGATCCTTCACAGTAAGCATTTCTGAAGGGGCCTGTACAGGCAAAGGGGTTTGAGAATCTACAGGTGTTAAAGAAGGTGGGGGAGCAAGAGAACTAGCTACTACTTTAGATGGCTGAGCTGGAGAGGGTACCAACTTTGAGGAAGCTAACTTAGCTTGTCTAGTGGTCATTTTGTTCAATCCAGAGTTGTATATAAAAAAATATTTCTTTAAAAGTTCTTTAAAAATATATTGCCAAGATGTCTCCTCCTCTTATCTTCTTTAGTTACAATTAATAAGATTCTAACATATAAATCTAGATCAACTCTTAGCGATCGCTCTAAGCGCTCTAAACACTAAAAAAAATTTCAAAAATCATTTTCACTTTCCGGTAACTTTCTCTTTACAGTGAAAGCGATCGCCATCTTGGATACATTATGTTGATTGTAGCAATACATAGTCAGAAGTAAAATATAAAAGAAAATACTTGCAATACAAAACTCCTATATTCACTCCGCCTGCTTGTAGATCTCTTTAAAAAGTTTTTCTCGAGCAGGAGATGGTCGCGGCGTCTGAGCCTGTCTGCAGACAGGAACGTCTCTGGGTAGGGGCTTCTTCAAGCTTCTTCCTAGGGAGTTCTCACTCTTCCCCCCTGATAACTTTACCAGGGGGATTTCAGAGGAACTCAACCTTAGCCTGATGCTCTTCACCCCTTCTTTGCCCGAAGGGGGGATTTTTCACCGCAAAAAAATAGCTGGTGTTCGCTGTTTATGCGGCTTTACAAACCCAGAAGAACGGAGCCTCCGAGGAGGCTAGCGACGCCAGCGGAGCCACCTGGAAGTCTGGAAGATGTGCTTTTCTCATGCAACACAGAAAATGCAAGCGCTGCTGTGCCCGCTTCACCAGTGTCTCGCTGTTGAGCAACCAATAAACTAGAAAAAAGAAATACAGTCATGGAAAAAGAGACTGATACAGTTGTGATTTGTAAAATATTCCATGTATGTGCTTATGCCCATAGAAGACCCAAATTACACATGTACCAAATGTAAACTAAATGAATTACTGGAAGAAAAAGTAAAGGGTCTATCTAGTCCAGCCCGCTGCTCAAGCAGGAGACCCTATATCATTTCAGACAAGTGGCTGTCCATTCTCTTCTTAAAAACCTCAAGTGATGAAGTACCCACAACATCTGAAGGCAAGCTGTTCCACTGGTTAATTGTTCTCACTATTAGGAAGTTTCTCCTTAATTCCAGGTTACTTCTCTCCTTGAGTAGTTTCCATCCGTTGTTTCTTGTCTTGCATTCTGGTGATTTGGAAAATAAATTGACCCCCTCCTCCTTGTGGTACCCCACTGCTTACTTCCCTCCATGTAGACATAGTACCATTAAGGACTACTCGTTGAGTACAGTTTGTCAGCTTTGTCAGTTACAAATCCATCTGGTGGTGATGCTGTCTATCCCACATTTTTTGAGCTTACCAAGAAGTAGGTTGTGGTCTACTTTGTCAAATGCCTTGCTGAAGTCTAAATATACTGTACTATGCCCACAGCATTTTGCTGGTCTACTAATTTAGTCACTTTGTCAAAGAATGAAATAAGATTGGTTTGGCATGATCTGTTGTTAACAAACCCGTGCTGGCTACTAGTTATAATTTTATTTGTTTCTAGATATTCACAGATCTGTTTTTTATTATTTTTCCAGTATCTTCCCAGTTATTGATGTTAGGCTGATTGGTCTGTAGTTTCCTGGGTCTGCTATTTTTTCCTTTTTTTAAATATAAATTTTATTAGTTTTAATAGGGTTAGGGATAAAATGGGGTCGGGATTAGGATTGGGGTTTGGGTTAGGGTTGGGGTTTTCCCAGGTAACATTTTCAATATTTAGCAAACAGCATATTATCTGGGTACATGTATTTAAGTAAGAATAATAGATGTAGTTAATTATTATAAACAGTATTAATTAATCACTCAGTAGCTTTCTTCTTACTAATATATATTCAAAAGTACATATCACATTCCTTTCTCTCTGACTCATTTTTCTAGCCATTGATAAAAGTTATCCCATGTTCTAAAGTAGACTGAGTCTTCTTTCTCTTTAATCTCTAAAGTCAATCTATCCATTTCTGCACACTCTAGAATTTTCTTAATTAGTACTTCTTCAGTTGGTAAGTTTTCATTTTTCCAATATTGGACAAATACAATTCTTGCTGCTGATAATACATGTAGTATTAGATACCTGCAATCTTTCTCATACTTGGCTCCTATTATTCCTAACAAAAACAGTTCTGGTTTAAAGTCTATTTGTTTTTTAGTCATCTTCTCCAACCATAAATGTATTTTAGCCCAATACCTTTTTGCTTTAGGGCATGTCCACCAGATGTGGTAATAAGTACCTGGCCTTTCTTTGAATTTCCAACAATTGTTTGAAGTATTTTTAAACATTTTCGCTAGTATCACTGGTGTCATGTACCATCTGTAAAACATTTTGTATAGGTTTTTTATATAGCACTGCTTTAGTTAATTTAATATTTCTTTCCCATAATTTTTGCCACTCTTCTAATTCTATAGTATGTCCAAAATTCTTTGCCCATATTATCATTGTTCTTCCTCCATCTTTAAATTTAGCAGAAATCTATAGAGTTTCTTGATCAACTTTTCATCTGTTTTTAACAGTATCTGATCAAAGTATGTCTGTTGTTTATAAAATCCTGTTGTTTTAACATCTTTTTCATATCTCATTTGAATTTGCAGATATGGCCACCATGCTAAATCAATACCTTGTTCTTGTAGTTCTTGTCTGTCTTTCAGTTTTCCTTTATTATCCAAACTATCTTTATAAATCACAACTTTATCGTAGTTAATTAAATTTGGGTAAGCAAAATCTTCCATTGTTGAAAGCCATTCAGGTATCTTAATATATATTTTTTCTTTTATTCTTTCCCATTCTGAAAGAAGTGCATTTCTTATAAAATGGTTTTCAAAGTATCTATGTATTTTATTCTTTCCACACCACAGAAAGGCATGCCAACCGATTTGCAGGTCATGCCCCTCCAGTACAGTAGTCTTTTATCTCTAAGCATTATCCATTCTTTAAGCCATGTTAGAATAGTTGCTTGGTAGTATAACCTCCAGTCCGACAGTCCAAATCCTCCACTGTCTTTTGCTTCTTGTAGCATTTTCACTTTGATTCTAGCTTTTTTTCCTTGCCAGATAAATTTCAATATTATTGTATTCAGTTCATGAAAGAAGGCTTTTCCCAGCCTTACAGGGATTGTTTGGAATAAAAAGAGTATTTTTGGTAAGATATTCATTTTCACTGTTGTTCTTCCACTTTTCCAAATCCAATTTTATTTGTTTTAGCAGTCTTACATAATTATCTTCTTTTCCTGTTACACAGTAACAGTTAGAACAGTGACAGTTAGAACAATTAACCAGTGGAACAACCTGCCTCCAGAAGCGGTGAATGCCCCAACACTGGAAGTTTTTAAGAAGAGACTGGACAGCCATTTGTCCAAAATGGTATAGGGTTTCCTGCCTGAGCAGGGGGTTGAACTAGATGACCTCCAAGGTCCCTTCCAACTTTAGTATTAGTATTAGTATCTTGCTGTTAAATAAATTCCCAAGTACTTGACTTTTTTAACTATTTGGAGATTTGTTTTTATTATTAGTTGTGAAGGGATTTTATTGTGCTTATAATTTTAGTATGTTTAAGTTTGACATTAGCATTTATTTTATATATAGTAACCATTTTATATTGATACGTGTAGTGTTATCATGTAATCATTGTTTTGTTATTTTGTAATCATTATTTTGTAGTTAATTGCTTGATCAGATGCTTTATATATATATTGGAAAAGTAAGGGCTTCATGCTTTAGGTACAGGTGATTGCTTATATGAAAAGAACACAGTAAGGGGAGGGGGAAAAGGAGTTATGGATGGAGCCTGGGTTGCTGTGTATGAGTCATCATCTAAAAATTGTTTTTTTGTGCCATCTTATGCCTGGTACCAAGACCTGATCTTTTTGTTCTGAAAAGGTATAAAAGGTGGAAGACATCTTTTCTGGTTGTTGCCTTCATCTCTCTACCAGCCACGAAGAGAGATGGGGTTACCCAACTCTATTTTGATCAAAATAAAAGTTGTTTGCTTGCTGAAACCTCGGCTCAGGAGTTTCTTTGGCTCTTTTAAATTCCTGAGTAATGCTAGGGCAATTGTGAGGCTAAGTGGAAAACCTTACATCCATTCTTTTGTTTTTCTGTTAAGTTCTTTGTCAACACTTTAGTCTTTTCTCTATTTATTGTCAGGCCTGCCACTTCTCCAAATTTTTCTATATTCTCCAGAAGTTTAGTGCTTGTTTCCAATGGATCTTCCAGTATAAAAACCAGGTCATCTGCAAATGCTTGTAATTTATATTTTTCATCTTTTATCTCCAGTCCTTTAATTTCTGTATCTTGTCTAATGTTTCTATTCAATACTTCCAATGTTAATATAAATAGTAATGCTGGGGCCTTGCTGATTGGATCTATTGCATTTAAACTTCCCAGTGCTTGCTATAACTGTGAGTGGGGAGGGGATTCAGCTCTAAAGGCAGCTGGGGCCTTGCTGATTGGATCTATTGCATTTAAACTTCCCATTGCTTGCTATAACTGTGAGTGGGGTGGGGGTTCAGCTCTAAAAGTAACCAAAAATCAAACAGCAGCAGTACATTCAGGGCAAGTGCGTCTGTGATTCCTTGTATCTAAGAATGTCAGGCATAGTTCAGTGCAACACTTGTTTTACAGCTGTCTTTCGCAGTACCCTTTTCAATCATGGAAACTGTCCTATCTGTAAGCAAATCACTA
Organism: Bothrops alternatus; assembly: GCA_034064705.1. Taxonomy (NCBI): domain Eukaryota; kingdom Metazoa; phylum Chordata; class Lepidosauria; order Squamata; family Viperidae; genus Bothrops; species Bothrops alternatus. The sequence continues at coordinate 2,567,024 of JARGCV010000014.1, read as the reverse complement.
GTCTACAAGGACAGATTACTTACCTAGGGTCTGTGATCTTTGCTCTTCAGGCAGAAATTAGGTGTCCAGTTCACCCACTCTACTCCACTGAGCCTCCAAGCTATCAGCCCCCTCTACCACAAAGTTCCTACAGGAGAAGGGCAGTGTGGAGAACCGTGGGATCTGGCAGGGTGAGAGCTGTGAACCATAAACACAAAGTTTTGCAGTGTCCCTGCACAACAGATACAGTGCCCTTGCTGACCTTAATAGGGACATTAAGGAGACAGGTAAAGGTATTTGTGATGACAACTCAAATAAGCAGGGGATCTTGGTCCAAGAGGAAGAACTTGTTTTCGACAGGGAGAAGTGCGAATCAGGTATTACACATCAGTCATGCAAGAACAGAAAGGCACCCAAAAAGAGAAGCTACCATCTGGTTGGTGATTTAATTATAAGGGATGTAAATTTAGGAAAGGACACAGAGGTTTCGAATAAGGTCAGGTGTCTTCCAGGTGCTACTGCCAGTAGGGACAAGAAGCGTATTTGTAAAATAATCAAGAATGTCAGCAAGGACCATGATGTGGAGGCTATTGTACATCTTGGCACTAACAATATGTCCCAAAAAGATGTACTCACTGTGCAGAATGACTTCCAGAGCCTGGGGCAGGAACTTAGCAGAATAGGCTGTAGGCTTATTTTTTCAGAGGTCTTACCAGTGTATAAGGACCAAAATGGAAAAGGCCAGCATATAGCACAATTCAATATGTGGCTAAAGGAGTGGAGTAAAGGGGAAGGCTTTGGATATATTAGTCACAATGTCAGCAGCTGGTCCAATGAAGAAATGTACAAAAGAGATGGTTTGCATCCATCAAAGAAAGGGACTGAGTTACTTGGCTATAAATTCACAGATTTTCTGGAGGAATATTTAAACTAAACAGCAGGGACAATGAGCTAACTGATACAGAACATCCCTGTCCCCAGCAATCTAAAAATTATAGGGCTATCAGTGCATGTAACATAGATGTGTGTGTGGACAAGAACATCAACCTTACTGTCAAGCAAAATCAAGCTCTTAATAGCAAGTACCACACAAAGTGCACTAACCAAATAGGTGGTAAGACATTAGGGGAACTCAGGCACCACACAGTTATGTAGGAAGTAAACACAGGGTCGGTCATAAAGGACTCAAATGTCTATACACAAATGCACAGAGTATGAACAGCAAACAGGGTGAACTAGAAATTCAGGTTAATGAGGGCAGATATGATATTGTTGCCATAACTGAAACATGGTGGGACGAAACCCACAAATGGAACACACAGATAGAGGGATTTAAATTATTTAAAAGAAACAGACCAAATAAAAGAGGAGGTGGAGTTGCTCTCTATATAAGAAATAACTACATCTCTACAGAAATAGAGCACAACAATGATGAAAACTGTCCTGAATGCATATGGGTCAATATAAAAGGGGGGGGAATGACATTGCCATAGGTGTATACTATAGGCCACCCAACCAAACACAGGAAATAGATGAACTTTTTTGCTAGTCAGCTAACTAAGTTATGTAGGAAGCACATCACAGTAGTAATGGGGGACTTTAACTACCCTGACATCAACTGGGAGACAAACTCTGCACCAAGCAGAAGATCAAACAGATTCCTGACAAACCTAGCAGAGAACTTTGTCTCCCAAAACGTAGAGAAGGGAACTAGGGGATTAGCCATTTTGGACCTAATTCTCACTAACAGAGATGAAATGATAGAAGGTGTTGAAGCCATAGGAACCTTGGGAGGAAGTGATCAGGTAATATTGGAATTCAACATTATGGAAGCACAAGCAGTAGAACACAGTCAAACTAGAGTCTTGGATTTCAAGAGAGCTACTCAAGAGGCTTGGGAAATTTTGAAAAGTGAGATAATAAAAGCCCAGTCTAGCACAATACCAACAAAGAAGAAAAATAACAGCTCTCAAAAGAAACCAGCATGGCTGCATAAAGAACTCTCTAATAAATTGAAAGACAGAAAGGACAAGTATAAAAAGTGGAAAGAGGGACACATAACTAAGTCAGAATATCAGCAAATAGGCTGAGCCTGCAAAGACGAAGTGAGGAAAGCTAAGACTCAAAATGAACTAAGGCTTGCAACCAAAGTCAAAAATAACAAAAAAAGCTTCTTTCAACATGTAAAAAACAAGAAAAAAGTGAAGGAAACGATTGGTCCATTAGTGGGTGAAAGTGGCAAGAAGGTGACAAGCAACAAGGAGAAAGCAGAACTATTTAACTCGTTTTTCGCATCTGTCTTTACACAAAGGGAAAAAACAGACCAACCTATCAAAAATAGTGCCATAAAAAACAAAACAGAAATACAAGTTAAGATAGGCAAGACAATGGTAAGTGAACACCTGTCCAGCCTAGACGAGTTCAAATCACCAGGACCAGATGGATTACACCCCAAGGTTCTTAAGGAACTGGCAGATGTGATATCAGAACCACTGAACTATATTTTTTAAAGATCCTGGAGCACTGGGGAACTACCAGAGAACTGGAAAAGAGCTGATGTAGTTACCATCTTCAAAAAAGGAAGAAAAAAAAAAGGACCCAGGAAATTACAGACCTATCAGCCTGACCTCAATACCTGGGAAGATTCTGGAAAAGATATTCAAGCAAGGAATCAGCGAACATTTAGAGGCAAACAAAGTCATAACCAAAAGCCAACATGGGTTTGTCAAAAACAGATCATGCCAGACAAATCTTATTGCATTCTTTGACCAAGTGACAAAATTAGTGGACCAGAGGAATGCTGTGGATATAATTTACTTGGACTTCAGTAAGGCATTTGACAAAGTAGACCACAACCTACTACTTGAAAAGATAGAAAAATGCAGGTTAGACAGCATCACCACCAGATGGATCCGTAGCTGGCTGACTGGCCATACTCAGCATGTGGTCCTCAATGGAACAGCATCTACATGGAGGGAAGTGTGTAGTGGGGTGCCCCAGGGCTCTGTTCTGGGCCCAGTGCTCTTCAACATCTTCATCAATGATCTGGATGAGGGGATAGATTGGGAACTCATCAAATTTGCAGATGACACCAAGCTGGCAGGAACAGCCAACACTCCAGAAGATAGGCTTAGGATACAGAAGGATCTGGACAGACTTGAACACAGGGCGCTATCTAACAAAATGAAATTCAATGGTGAAAAAAGCAAGGTTCGACATTTAGGCAAGAAAAACCAAATGTACAGGTATAGTATAGGGGATACCTTGCTCAATAGTAGTAACTGTGAGAGGGACCTCGAAGTCCTAGTGGACAATCACCTAAATATGAGCCAGCAGTGTGCTGCAGCTGCCAAAAAGGCCAACACAGTGCTAGGCTTCATTAACAGAGGGGTAGAATCAAGATCACGTGAAGTGTTAATACCACTTTACAATGCCTTGGTAAGGCCACACTTGGAATACTGCATTCAGTTTTGGTCACCACGATGTAAAAAAGATGTTGAGACTCTAGAAAAAGTACAGAGAAGAGCAACAAAGATGATTAGGGGACTGGAGGCTAAAACATATAAGGAACGGCTGCTGGAATTGGGTATGTCTAGTTTAATGAAGAGAAGGACGAGTGGGGACATGATAGCAGTGTTCCAATATCTCAGGGGCTGCCACAAAGAAGAGGGAGTCAAGCTATTTTCCAAAGCATCTGAAGGCAGGACAAGAAGCAACAGATGTAAACTAATCAAGGAGAGAAGCAACCTAGAACTAAGGAGAAACTTCCTGACAGTTAGAACAATTAACCACTGGAAGCTGGTGAATGCGCCAACACTGGAAGTATTTAAGAAGAAACTGGACAGCCATTTGTCCGAAATGGTATAGGGTTTCCTGCCTGAGCAGGGGCTTGGACTAGATGACCTCCAAGGTCCCTTCCAACTTTATTATTATTATTATTATTATTATGTCTTGTGCCCCTTTTAATGTTGAAATTTTCTGTATAGTCTCCATTTACAATTATTTTAGCAGTCTGTTTACAATAAATTGTTTGAATTGCATTTATAAAGTTTTTTCCAAAGTCCATTTCTGCAAGCTGCTGAAACATAAATTGTTTACGTTGTCAAATGCTTTTTGTGCATCAAGAAATATTAAAGTCATCTGTTTCCCTGGATGAATTTCATAATACCCTAACACATCAAGGATCATTCTTAGATTACTTTTTATCTGTCTTTTAGGTAAGAAACCATTTTGATCTGTGTGTATAAATTCAATCAAAAATTTCTTTATTCTTTCTGCCATTATTGAAGCAAAAATTTTGTAGTCTACAATTAATAATGATATTGGTCTGTAATTTTTTATTTGTGTCAAATCAAAGTCTTCTTTAGGTATTAAAGTAATATTGGATTTAGAAAATGTATTTGGTATTTTAGCCTCCAGGAGAATTTTATTACACAATTCTTTCAAAATCGGACTTAATACATCTTGTAGTGATGTATAGAATTCTGCAGGTAATTCATCTGGGCCCGGAATCTTATCATTCTTTTGCCTTTTTATGGCATCTATAATCTCCATCATTGATATTTTGCCATTTAATATGTTTCGGATATTCTCCGGAATTTTTGGTAAGTCTGCTTTTTTTAAATACTGTTGTATTTTCTCTTTCGGAATTTCCTCTGCCTTGTAGAGTGTCTCATAGTAATCTTTAATGATTGTTTTAATTGTATCATTTTGAAACTGTAATTCTCCTTTTGGATCTTGCAGCTTAGTTATCAATTTTTTCTCTTTTTCTTTTTTCAGTCTATATGCTAACTATCTCCCCGGCTTGTTGGCATTTTCAAAGAAATTCTGTTTAGTCCTTTTAATCTGTTGAGCCATTATTTCCATCTCGGCTAAATTTAATTTATGCTTTATTATCTCCATTTATTTCTTAAGTATTTTCTTTTGTGGATCTATTTGTAATTCTGATTCTAGCTTTCTGAGCTCTTCCTTCAACTTTATTATTTTTTTTTTCAATCTTTTTATTAGTTTTTTCCCCATATATGCAAATTTTTTCCAATCAACAAGTTGTCTGAAATTTGCTAAACTAATACATATTCAATTCCTAATCCTTGCTTCTTTTCTCTAACCAAGTATAAAATAAGTTCCAAATTTGATAATGGTCTGTATCTTCTTTGTCTTTTAGCCTCATGGTTAATCTGTCCATTTCTGCACATTCCAAGATCTTCCTGATTATTTCATCCTCTTGTGACAAAGCTTCATTTTTCCAATATTGTGCAAAAATTATTCTTGCTGCTGTGGTGATATGTAAAATTAGATATAATTTCTGCTTATTAGTCTTTTCAGGCATAATGCCTAATAAAAAAAGTTCAGGTTTAAAGTCCACCTGTTCATCCAATATTTTTTCTAACCACATGTGTATATTTTTCCAATAAACCTTTGCCTTTCCACATGTCCACCAAATATGATAATACGAGCCTATATTATGTTTACATTTCCAACATCTATCTGACATATTTTTAAACATTCTTGCTAGTCTTACTGGTGGAAGGTGCCATCTATAAAACATTTTATACAAATTTTCTTTATATGAAGTAGACATTGTCAGTTTATAGTTTCTCTCCCATAACAATTGCCATTTTTCTAGTTCTATGTTATAACCACAATTTTTTGCCCATCTTGTCATTGTTTCTTTCGCTTGTTCACTTTCCATATCTAAAATTAACAAAAAATTATACATTTTCTTAATCAATTTCTCATCTGAGGTCAACAAAATCTTATCAAACGGATTTTGATCTTTATAAAATCCATACATTTTTACATCTTTTTCATATCTATTTAATATCTGTAAATGTGCCCACCAAGATAACTTAATTCCTAAGTTTTCCAATTCTTGTTTGGGTTTTAATTTTCCATGAGTATCTAAAATATCTTTATATGTCCATATTTTCTCAAAATCCACTAGATTCGGATGTATAAATGCCTCCATCGTTGACAACCACCCTGGGATTTTAATATATATTTTAGCTTTAATTTTTTCCCATACTGTTAATAAAGCATTTCTTACAACATGATTTTGAAAATATTTATGGATTCTGTTTTTCCCACACCATAAAAAAGCATGCCACCCCAATTGTAGATCATGTCCTTCTAAGTACAATAACCTTTTGTTTCTAAGTGTTATCCACTCTTTCACCCAAGTTAACACCGAAGCTTGATAATACAATGTCCATTCTGGCAATCCAAAACCTCCATTCTCCTTAGCGTCTTGTAATGTTTTCATCTTAATTCTAGCTTTTTCCCCCTGCCAAATAAAATTCGAAACCAATGAATTTAAATTTTGAAAAAAAAATTTCTCAAGTTTTATCGGAATTGTTTGAAATAAAAATAAAACCTTTGGCAGCACATCCATCTTTACTGTGGCAATTCTTCCTAATATTGATAATTGGAGATTTTTCCATCTTTCTAAATCCAATTTTATTTGCTTCAATAATCTTATATAATTATCTTCTTTAATTGACGAACATCTAGCTGAAAGGTAAATACCTAAATATTTGACTTTTTTCACTATTTGTACCTCTGTTTTCTCTAATATTTGTCTTTTTTGTTTATCTGTAAGATTCTTTACTATTACTTTGGTCTTATCTTTATTTATTTTTAATCCTGCCACTTCTCCATATTCTTCTATCTTTCCCCATAGTTTAGGAATCATCTCTAAAGGTTCTTCCAGAATAAATACTAAATCATCAGCAAATGCTTGTAGTTTATATATTTCATCTTTTACTTCCAATCCTTTAATTTCTATATCTTGCCTTATCCTTCTATTTAATACTTCCAAAGTAAGAATGAATAATAAAGGAGATAGTGGACATCCTTGTCTCGTACCTTTTTTTATCTCAAAACTCTCAGTATAATCTCCATTTACTATCACTTTTGCTATCTGATTACTATAAATTGTTTTTATCATATTTATAAAATTTTTTCCAAAATCCATTATTTGTAATTGTTGAACCATGAATTGCCAAGAAACATTATCAAATGCTTTTTGAGCATCCAAAAATACTAATGCTAATTGTTTCCCTGGGTGCAGTTCGTAATATTCTAATACATCCATTATCACCCTTAAGTTATTTTTAATGTGTCTCTTCGGTAAAAAGCCATTTTGATCTGGATGTATAAACTCAACCAAATATCTCTTCAGTCTCTCTGCCATTATTGAAGTAAAAATTTTGTAATCCACATTAAGTAATGAAATCAGTCTGTAGTTTTTGATATATGTCAAATCTGTATCTTCTTTAGGTATCAGAGTAATATTTGCTTCTATCCACGTATTTGGAAGTTTGGCCTCTAACAGTAGTCCATTGCAAACCTTTTTCAATGGTTCGCTTAATATATCTTGTAAGTTTTTATAAAGTTCCGCCAGTAGCCCATCTGGACCAGGTGTTTTCCCGTTCTTTTGTCGCTTTATAGCTTCTAATATCTCCATCGTTGTTACTCTTTCTTCTAACATAGCTTTAAATGTCTCTGGTATCTTTGGTAGTTTGCTTTCTTCTAAATATTGAGCAATTCTCTCTTTCGTGGCCTCCTCTTTACCATACAGTTCCATATAATAGTTCTTTATTATCTTTTTTATTTCTTCTTTTTTAAATTGTAAGCGACCTTTCCCATCTATTAAGTTATGTATTATTTTCTTCTCTTTCTGCTTTTTAAGCTTATAGGCTAGCCATCTTCCTGGCTTATAATAGCATTTTCAAAAAAAAATTGTTTTGCTCTTTTTATTTGTTCGGCCAATTTCTCTGAGTCCAACAAGTTAAGCTTATGTTTTATTATTTCCATTTCTCTTTTCACCGTCTTTTCCTGTGGATTTTTTTGTAACTCTGTTTCTAATTTTCTAAATTCTTCTTTTAATATTGAGTATTGTTGTTTTCTCTGTTTGTTTTTCTTTGCCATATACATTGCAGCTATACCTCTAAAATATGCTTTAGCTGTGTCCCATACATTTTGTAATGATGTATCTTCTACTTTGTTTTCTTTAAAGAAAAATTCCATTTCTCTTTTAGCCAAGTCTACAAATTCTTTATCTTTTAATATAGAATAATTTAAAATCCATCTTGGTTTTTTCCTTATTCCTTTCCATGTCACTTTTAAAGGATTATGATCTGCCCATGTGCCAGTTTTTATCTCAATTTCTTGTATGTCCATCTTTAGTTCAGAAGTAATCCAAATCATATCAATTCTTGACCAAGACTTGTGGGAATTTGAATAAAAAGTATATTGTCGATTTTGAGGATTAAATTCTCTCCAGACGTCTTGAATTCCAATTTCTTCTGCCATATCAAAAAATGCCTTAGGTAATTTTCTCCTTTCGAGTTTTCCTGCTTTACTGGTCTTATAGTCCATTATTCCATCTACTATCGCATTAAAGTCACCTATTAAACAAATATTCTGATATTCCATTTCTGTTAATTTTTTATGTAATCTTTGGTAAAATTGTCCTTGGCTGTCATTTGGGGCATAAATTGCCACTAACAATATTTGTTTTTGATACAGATAAATTTCAACCATAACAATTCTTCCTTCTTCATCTGAGTATATTAATTTGGAGTCTATTGTCTCTTTAACGTATATCGCCACCCCTCGTTTCTTTTGTTGTGCTAATGTATAATAAAGCTTCCCCATTTTGGGGTGTTCCAAAAATTTATAATGTTGTTTTTTTATATGAGTCTCTTGTAGACAAATTATGTCCATATTTAATTTCTGAAAGTTTCCTGAAAATTTTGTTTCTTTTTGTTGGAGAGTTTAGTCCATTTACATTTACCGAAAAGATCTCGTTTTTTTCCTCCATTTTCTCTTTCATTACTTTTGTTTGGGTCTAGTCGATCTTGTAATCCTTTGTTCTTTAGCAGTTTCTTCTCCTTCACCTGTTGGTTCACTTTTCTCCTGTTGCTGTTCTGGTTGCGTCGTTGCTCCTTGGGGTGTTCCTTCAGTCTGCTTATCCTTTTGTTGTTGGGGTCCTTCGTCCAAAATTACTCTGTTTCTTTCTTCGAAGTCTTCTGCTTTCCAAATTGAATCCAGGCGATATCTTGTATTATTCCAATTTATTAAAATGCCTTCCGGCATTAGCCATCTAAAATTTATGCCTTTAGCAATCAATTTTGTAATTAAGAAGTGGTAAGATCTCCGAGTATCCCTCACTCTCCTGGGAATCTGTTTTAGAATCACAATTTCTTTGTTTTTATATTGTAATGGTTCCTCTCTAACGTTTCTCAAAATTTCATCTCTAGTTGATTTTTTTGTAAATCTCACATGAACTTCTCTTGGTAATCTATTTTTTCTTACATACGCTGTGCTCATGCGATAAGTTCGATCAATATCATTCTGGATATCAGATTGGTCTGCATTTAGAAGTTCTGCCAACAACTCAATAATTACCGTTTCTATATTTTCTTCAGTATTTTCAGGAATATTTTGAAATCTCAAGTAATATTCCACTTCTCTCATTTCTACTATTGCCATGGCACGCTCTAGGTCTTGATTCGATTGTTCCAAACTTTCATTCTTTTGCTGTACCATCTCCACCTTTTTATCAATATCTTGAATCTTAAGTTCCACTTCCTGGAATTTTTGTTCATTCTTTATAATTTTTTGATTTTGAGCTTCAAATTGTGCCTTTATATCCATAAATTCATTGCTTAATTTATCTAATTTGCTTTGTATTTCAATATGATTTTGCTGTAATGCTTGATGAATTAATTTTAAAGAGGTTTGTTCTTCTTGTGGTGTGCTTGCTTTTTCACGTTGTAACAGTGTACTAACAGAACTCTGAGTTGTTGGGCTGGCTTGTCCGACAGAGGGTGCTGAAGAAGTTTTCTTTCCAAGTCTGGAAATGTTAGATGTACTCATTTTTGTGCTCACAGTCTTAAACTTATGTCCCAAGCGTAATCAGAAATCTGCTATTGTGAGACAAAATTGCCTCCTCCAATCTTGTTTAGTCTTTGCCAGTATCAACAAGTATAACTATAAACAGTTTCTCTTGTTGTTGTCTCAAAAACACAGCTTTCTCAAGGTCAGCGTATTTTTATTTCCTTTACTTCTTATTTTCTGCCAGCAGGTGTCCTCATTGGCTTATTTACAACTCTTACAACTCTTAAGTCAAATAGTTTAGTTGTTAGTTCATTTAAACTTTCCCCTTTGTGTTAAATTCGCCGCCCAAATGTCTCTGGGGTACTTTACTCTTTAAGGTTTCTTCTTGTAAGGGTCTCAATATTTTAAAGCACAAGGAGAATCTTCCTTCAACTTTAACTGTAGTTGTTTCTTTTCTTTATTTTTTTTAGCGATATAAGTTATAGCCAACCCTCTGAAATATGCTTTAGCCATATCCCACACATTTTGAAGCGATGTTTCTTCTTTCTTGTTTATTTTGAAGAAAAATTCCATTTCCTTTGTCGCTAGTTGTAAGAATTATTTTTCTTTCAATATAGATTTATTCAAGGACCATCTTGATTTTTTCTTAGTTCCTTTCCAAGTCATTTTTATTGGGTTATGGTCTGCCCAAACATTAGTTTCTATCTCAACTTGTATCATCGTTTTCAATTCCAAAGATGTCCATATCATATCAGTTCTAGACCATGATTTATGTCTATATGAATAAAATGTGTATTGCAATTTCTTTGGGTTTTTTTCTCTCCATATATCTTGAATGCAGAATTCTTCTATCATTTTTAAGAACGTTTTACGTAATATATTTCCTCCTTTTCTCCCTTGTTTGGCCCTTTTATAGTCCAAAGTTCCATCTACTATTGCATTAAAATCTTCCATTATACAAAGATTTTGATAGTTTAAATCTAATATTTTTTTATATAGTTTTTGATAGAATTGCTCTTGTTTATCATTAGGTGCGTATATTGCTACCATCAGTATCTGTTTTTGATCCATCATTATTTCCACCATTAGTATTCTCCCCTCTTCATCTGTGTAAATTTGTTTGGGATTCATCTTTTCTTTAATATATAAAGCTATTCCTCTTTTCTTTTGAGATGCTAATGCGAAGTAAAGTTTGCCAATTTTTGGTTGTTCTAACGATTTTTAATGTTGTCTCTTAATATGTGTTTCTTGAAGACAAATTATATCCATTTTTAACTTTTGTAGTCATGAAAAGATTTTTCTCCTTTGTGAAGAAGAGTTTAGTCCATTTATATTTATTGACAAAATCCCACTCTCCTCCATCTTTTTCAGTTATATCTAGGTCTTAGTCTTCTAGTCGATCTTATCTGTCTCTGGTCTCTTGGTCTTACTCCTCCTTCTGCATATGTGTTTTTAATTTCTTCCTCCTCTCTTTGTTTAGCCGCTCCTTCTACTGCCATTTCTTCTTGTTTCTTTGGTTCAGGGTCACCTCTTTCCAGAAATGCTCTGTGGTTATCAAAGAACTCCATTGCTTTAAGTGGTGTGTCCAGTCTGTATCTTTTCATGTCCCAATAAATTAAGATCCCTTCGGGAATCAGACATCTGAAATTCACTCCTTTTTCAATTAATTTCCTAGTTAGGAACTGATATTCTCTTCGAGATTCTCTTATTCTCCTAGGAATTTGTTTAAGGACTACAATTTCTTTTTCTTTGTATTTCAATGGTTCATCTCTTACTTTTCTCAAAATCTTGTCTCTTGTAGATCTTTTAAGAAATTTAACATGCACTTCCCTAGGTACTTTATTTCTTCTAGCGTAGTTTGAGTTGACTTGATAGATCTGGTCTAATTCTCCTTCTATTTGCAATTTCCCAGTTCCTAATACATCTGCCAGTAGTTTGGTTATCAAGCCTAGAAGATCCTCTTCCTTATCTTCTATTATATTTTGGAATCTTAAAAAGTATGAGGCCTTTTCCATTTCTATGATGGCTATCGAATCTTCTAATTCTCCATTTATTTGCATCAATTTTTGATTTTCATATTTTAAAACTTCTAATTTCTGATCAACCTCAGTTGATTTATCTGCTATTTTTTGAATTCTTTGTTGGTTGTCTGTGATCATCTGTTTAAAATTTTCAATTTAAGAATCTATATTGTTAATTTTTTGGTTCATTTTATCAAAATCACTTTTCAACTCCTCATGGATTTTCAATGTAACTGCCATGTGAGTAGCAATTGCCTCTTGAATTGCTTGCAGAGTTGTTTGCGTATCTTTTTGGAAGGTATCCGTCTTCTCTTGTTGGAGCATTGTGGCAATTGATCTCTGGTAGACTGGACTTGCCGAAGCTGAGGAGGGAGCGGAAGATCCTTTTTTCCAACTTTAGATAGGTTTGGGGCACTCATCTTTATCTTTAAATCATATGTTGTAATCCGCCAGGTAAGTCAAATTTTATAATCCAGTGAGCTCCTAATAATTAGGAGAGGTAAACCATAAAAATAGTAAATGGTAAAAAAGAAAAAGAAAAAAAAGCCAAAATTTATAATCCACAGAATTCTGTTCAAGAAGGTTTCTTGGTATTCACTCTTTCAAAGCCAGCTTATAACAATTCCAAATCAAGCTGTATTTGTAATCCAAGGGAATCTGATGACTCCAAACACAGTTTTATTTATAATTATAATCCATCCTGTAAGGCAGGGCAAACCAAAAAGAGTTTCTTTCCCAGCCGAAGTCTTCAAGGACACTCAGATAAGCAATGTCTGGGCATACAGCCAAGTTTTGCTCCAATCAGGAGAAACTGCAAAAAATTCTCAGTTTTGCCATTAGATGTCATTAGATGTCCATTCCCACCATATTTTAGGAAAGTTTAAAAAGTAAAAGTTTGGATTACTTTCCAACAAGAAATAGATGAAAAAAATCTATAGAGCCAAAAGCTTCCCAAATTATCCTTCTTCTATGCCTCAGACAGCTACACATTGATTTGGTAAGTCAATTTTAGTTTGCCAGAAGCTTAAACCGCTGCTTATAGTTCAGGAGGGAGGGCTGAAAAAGAACCCCCCTCCCTGGAGCTAAGGGCTTTGTTCTGAAAGGCTGTTGAAATGCTATTCACGGAACTGGTATTTCTACTTGCAGAGAGATAAAGAAAGTATTCTCACCCAGGTCAGCTGTTTGCTTTTGCTTTGAAGTTCTTTGACTCCGACGATCAACTACTAATGGCAGACCACATGAATGCAGTTGGCCTTTCTTCCTGCCGGTCTGAGGGCTCCTTTGGATCCAGCGAGCCAGCTACCACTGACCTGCAATCTGCAAAGTTTCACCCTTTGGTCAGTCTCCTCTATGGGGCGACTTTCAGTCCTGCTGGACTCCCCAGCTGGTAGAAATCGGACTTGGGGAGAGGAGAATCATTCCCCAGAGCCCATCGTGCAGTGATGTCACCAGAAACTCTCATTTTTTTTCCTTTTTGAAGATGGAAACCACATCAGCTCTTTTCCAATCCTGTGGTAATTCCCCAGTGCTCCAAGATTTTTTAAAGATATGATACAATGGTTCTGAGATAACATCTGCCAGCTCCTTCAGAACTCTGGGATGTAATCCATCAGGTCCTGGTGATTTATATTCATCAAGGTCAGAGAGCACTTTCATAGAGGGAGGCAATTACAAACAATATGATATGGGATTGATCTGTTGGATGATCTTGAAGGGTCCCACAAATTTTGCATCTATCTTCCTAGATGGTCTTGTAGAGACCAAAACTTTGGTAGAGAGCCAGACTTTATCTCCTTCAGCTATTGGCATCCCTTTCTTTTGATGGGCATCTGCAGTCTTCTTGTCCGACTGCTTCACCTGTTCTAGCTGCTGTTTCAACAGTGTTTGGGCCGCAAACTGCTCTTGCAGAAAATCTACAGCTCCTGGGACAGAGCACTCCTCCCTTGGGTTCTCTGGCAAAACTCTGGGGTTTGTACCATACAAGACTTGGAAGTGGGTCATAGCAATTGATGTGTGGATAGAGTTATATGCAAATTCTGTCAACAAGAGTAATGAATGTGAATTGTCTTGGCTGTAGGTGTAGTAGGGTTTTAAATATTGTTGCAAGATTTTGTTAGTTTTCTCAGCCTTGCGATTGGTAGCAGGGTGATGGGCTGAAGATAAGCTAACCTGGACATTCAAAAGTTGGAACAGTGCCCTCCAGAACCTGGAAACAAATTTACTTCCTCTGTCAGAGACGAGCCTAGACACCATGGCTCTGTGATGAAAGACGTGATCCAAAAAGAGTTGAACTGTTTCTTTTCCAGTGGGGTGAAGAGAGCCATCTTGGTAAACAGATCCACTACGAATAGTATGGATGTGTAGCCATTGACTGGGGGTAAATCAGTAATAAAATCCATAGAGACTGTATGCCAAGGACTAGGAGGAGTTGGGAGTATGTTTAACACCCTTCTGCAGGTGTAGTAAGATGCCATGTATTCCTTGATGTCTGCTGCCATTTTAGGCCACCAAAAGACTCATAACATTTTCTGCAGCATTTTGAACACTCCCCTAGGCCCCTCTGTCCGGTTATTGTGGCAAAGCCGAAAAACCTCTTCTCTCAAAGGCGGAGGAACCACAATTCTGCCCTTTTGCTTCAATGCCCCTCCCTCTACTAAAAATTGGTGGGTCTCCATGGAGGTCATCCATCTGGGCCTAGACTAGGTTGCTCTGCCTTGATTCTGGTGATTAAGTTCTGGTGTAGTTGTGTCACTCCTAACACCCTGGTTGTCACTTGAGTGGGTATGTGTTGGAAATTAGAAGGTTATAAAATGCTTGCAGCTGCTGGGGCCTGGTGTACTTGTGAGTAGTCTGGTTTATGGGACAGTGCATCTGGCATCAAAATCTTCGAGCCTGGGACATACTGGATGTAGAAGTCAAAGTGAGAAATGAAATGGCTCCATCTCACTTGCCTGGGTGAAAGTGGCTTGGTCTGTTGCAGCATTTCTAGATTTTTATGATCCATGTTGACTTCTATAGACCAACGTGTTCCTTCCAAAAATTGTCTCCCTTGTTCAAAGGTGGACTTGACCACTAATAGTTCTTAGCACTAGCAATAGCACTTAGACTTATTTACCACTTTATAGTGTTTTGTAGCACTCTTTGATCAATTTACAAATTTATTTATTTATTTATTTATTTATTTATTTATTTATTTATTTATTTATTTATTTATTTATTTAATATGCCGCCCCTCTCCCAAGACTCGGGGCGGCTCACAACAACAACACAATTAAAAAACACAATTAATTTAAAATTTAAAAATTAATATCATTCACACAACAGATGGTGGACAGGCAGCAAAGGCTGTAAAGAGCTCCTCCAAAAGCTAAAGTTTTATCATTAATATTTTCTTTTATTTTTATTTTTACCTTTAATTTTTTATTTTTAATCTCTTTTAACATTGCATTTTTAACTTACCTATTTTTATCTTATTTTAACCTATTTTAACCCTTTTTAACCTATTTTGAACCCCTTTTAAACCTGGTTTGACCTTTTTATAATAGTCAAAGACTTTTATAAAGCATATATACCAGAGAGGCCAGTATATATTGGAATCAGAAGTCACCGGAAGAGGACGGAGTCATGGGTAAAAGAAGGAAATGTCGTGGTACCAGCCCGGGATCTCTCATACCAGCGAAGAATGCAAAACAACCAAAAATTGAGGAGCACTTTGTTGGCAAGAGACTTGTAAGTAAAACTATCTCTCCCCCCTCCATTTCCAACAAGCCAGAGAGCCTAGAATGGGACCGGCAAAGAGATTTGACTAAACAGCAGTTACTGGACTTTCCCAATTTGGGGGGAGGGGAGCAAAATGACAGCCAGCTATTTTCACAAATAACGAGTCTAGATACAACCGGCATGGAGCCTAAGATAAAGACTAAGAAGGCTGACAACAACAATTTAACCCAAAGCGAGGAGTGCTTACTGTGGGAGAATACAACAGAATTTATGGCAAAGCAATGTCTTCTCACAGCACAAACTGTAGTTTCAATTTTTGAACAGCTAATAACCATCCAACAGGATATAGAGACACTGAAAAAAGATATAGCTGTTCTGCTCCAGGCGCAGGATTGGATCACAGGCACTTCCACTGGAGTCTTTGCAGCAGACATGGGTAGATTGAGAAATCAGGAGAAGGAAGTAAGAGGGGAGGAAAATGAGCACAGGTCCTGGGGGACAGATAAAGAGTCTGCTAGAAGGTGGCAGCTCACTCGGAAAAATAGTCCTCCTCCAGATAAGGCAACAAGAGGAGGAAGCATCAATAGAGAAATTTCATGGGAAGATAATAAAGCACCCCATTTACAATTACATCAATCATATCAATCACGTCGTTCACTGCAAACACATCAGGTGGTGCTGAGAATCCACATGATCAGGGTTAATTATGGCTGCTGGAACTCCAAGAATGCTATACTACATTCCCTAAGCCAGCTTCTGCACTGTCACTGGGGGCAGATTGATTTACATACTGTGGAGTGGCTTCCTGAGCCCCCTAACTGGAAGCGGATATTTCTCTCCTTCAAACAGCCCACCATACCACTGATGCTATTTAAGATGAAGGCTTATTTAGCCTCCTTTCAAATCTCTCCCATCAGAGTCTTCCACGAGGAAAGAGTTAAACCTTTAATTGTTAACAGGCGAGCTCCCAAAGTTGCTGTCT
The DNA here is from genome assembly GCA_034064705.1 of Bothrops alternatus. Lineage (NCBI taxonomy): Eukaryota > Metazoa > Chordata > Lepidosauria > Squamata > Viperidae > Bothrops > Bothrops alternatus. Next base: position 2,550,479 of record JARGCV010000014.1, on the reverse strand, counting down.
CTTCCACATCCTCAACCCAGAGAAAAGGAGAGGGAGAAAGTGGGAGTAAGCCAGCACTTACAGAAGAAGTACTTAATAGCACAGAAACTGGGCTCATTAATGCCTTTGGCGCTCTCCCAAGGAATGAACAAGATAATATATTATGCAAGTTGAAAAATTTAAAGAAATCCTTATTGGTCACAAGTGATACAGCTGAACCGCTTATTGATTTGGTTTCCCCTATAATTGAGCCTCTTACTTCCCCCCCACGGGGCATCAGTTTGCAAGAATATGAGTACATGGAAAGCAGAAGCCAAGATACACAGGGGCCAGTAGAGGCCCCAAAAGAGAAGGAGATACTAGCATCCTTACGGGACTTCTCGATGATACCTTCTGCAACATATCAACTTTTTGAGAGTGGGCCCCTGTCAGTGCCATCATTGCAAAGCCGAATGGAACATGACCTAATAACCCCCTGCTTTACACCTAGTAAAGAAGTTTCAGAATTGCAAACCTTGTTAGCCGGTGCTAAATCTTCATACCCCAAACTCTGACTGGCTCCCTATCAGAGATTAACTCTTCTTGCATTGCGAGATTTCCCCCTCTCGCAATCATGGCCCTCCACTCTATCAAGAGCCTATCTCGAGGATGGACTTTGGAGTCCTGAGAGATGGCATGCGTCAAATAAGGGGCTTTGGGGTTTTTTAAATCGCTTTTTAACTAAAGTTTTAAGGGAGGGTAGAGGTGGGGAAGGGGTGCTTAGGGCGGGGGAAGAAATTGTTGGAGGGGAGCTAGAAGATAGGCCTGACAACGGAAGGGGACGTAATCCTGTGGGTTCGGATGGGGAGCTGATTAAGACTGATTGAGTTCCAATTAGTACCGTAAGCGGGAGGGGCAGATATGGTGGGAGCAGGGGGCCGTATCATAATAGGGGAGCGCGTACCCGCTGTTTACGAGTGGTCATGCGCTCCGACCCCCAAGGCTCTACCTGTTCTTGGGGTTATTTAGAACCACAGGGCCCGGGCTGTAGGCTGATGTTGTGCAATGCCAGGTCTGTGGTAAACAAGGCCCCCCTCATCCAAGATTTAATTTTAGAGGGGGGAGCAGACCTGGCAGGTATTATGGAGACCTGGTTAGGACCGGAGGGCGGTGTCCCTCTGGTGGAAATGTGCCCACCGGGTTTCCTTGCATTCCATCAGCCGAGAGCACAGGGCAGGGGTGGGGGAGTGGCGGTCGTGATTAGGGAAGATTACAGGCCGAGGGAGGTCACTGTTCCTCAGACGGCAAGCTGTGAATCTCTCCTGGTGAAGTGGGACCTTGGGGGTCCGAGGGCGGTGTTGATTACGTACCTGGCTCCCTGCCACGTGTCAACTGCCCTGCTCGAGTTCCTGGACGTTGTCGCCGCAGTGGCGGTTGAGGTCCCCAGGCTAATAGTCATGGGTGACTTCAACCTGCCGTCTGTGGGCGGGACGTCCGGGGGAGCTCGAGAGTTCATGGCTTCCATGGCAGCCATGGACCTGACCCAGGTAATTCAAGGCCCCACACATACAGGGGGGAACATGCTTGACCTGGTTTTTGTCTCTGGACAGTGGCTGAGTGGTCAGAATATAGGGGATATAGTTATTGAGCCCCTGCCATGGTCTGACCACTCTCTCCTTCGCTTGGACTTTCTGACCGCTGCACCCCACCGCAGGGAGGCGGAACCAGTGAGATGGTACCGCCCCAGGCGGCTAATGGAACCCGAGCGGTTCCAGATGGAGCTTGGGCCAATTCCTGAGGCTCGGATACACGACTCGGTCGAAGAGTTGGCAGCAGCCTGGGATAGGGCTGCGGCCACTGCTCTAGATCGGGTCGTGCCTTTGCGGCCTCTGATTCGACGTACATCCCGATCGGCCCCTTGGTTCACTGAGGGGCTGAGAGAGATGAAACGCCGGAAAAGACGCCTAGAGAGCAGTTGGAGATCGAGCCGTGCCGAATCTGACCGAACACTAGTAAGAGACCATATTAGGTCCTACTTAGTGGCGATAAAAGCAGAGAAGCGTTCTTACCTCACTGCTCTTATCGCGTCATCAGATAACCACCCAGCCTCCTTGTTTAGGGTGACCCGCTCCCTCCTTCAGCAGGAGGTGAGGGGAGACCCCTTAGAGGGTATAGCTGAGGATTTTGGAAAATATCTGTATGATAAAATCGCTCAGATACGGGAAGGCTTTGATTTCAACTGGGTATGTCCGGTGGGAGAGACGGAGTCTGGTCTTGAGACTGCTATCTGGGCTGAGTTTGACCCCGTGACTCCCGAGGAAGTGGACAGGTTGTTTGGGGGACTTAGGGCGACCACTTGTTTATTGGACCCGTGCCCCTCCTGGCTGGTGTTTGTATCCCGGGAGGTGGTACGAGGCTGGTTCCAGGCAATTATTAATGCTTCGTTGAGTGAGGGTGTCTTCCCTGCCACCTTGAAAGAGGCGGTAGTGAGGCCCCTCCTCAAGAAGCCTACCTGGATCCAGCCGTTTTATCAAATTATCGTCCTGTCTCCAACCTTTGCTTTCTTGCAAAGGTTGTCGAGAGTGTGGTTGCCCGACAGTTCCCGCGACACCTGGAGGAATCGCTATACTTGGATCCATACCAGTCGGGCTTCAGGCCTGGTTACAGCACGGAAACAGCATTGGTCGCGTTGGTGGATGATCTCTGGTGGGCCCGGGACAGAGGTTGTTCCTCTGCTCTGGTGCTATTGGACCTCTCGGCGGCTTTTGATACCATCGATCATGGTATCATGCTGCAACGGTTGGAGGGGTTAGGTATGGGGAGCACTGTTTTGCGGTGGTTCTCCTCCTTCCTCTCCGGCCGGATGCAGTCTGTGTTGACAGGGGGCCAGAGGTCGACCACGAGACCCCTCGTATGTTCAACATTTATGTAAAACCACTGGGTGAGATCATCCGTGGTTTCGGTGTGGAGTACCATCTGTACGCTGATGATACTCAGCTGTACATTTCCACACCGAACCACCCCAACGATGCTCTTGCCGTGCTGACCCGGTGCCTGGAGGCCGTCCGGGTTTGGATGGGGAAGAACGGACTCAAGCTCGACCCTTCCAAGACCGAGTGGCTGTGGCTACCGTCGTCCCGATTTAGTCAATTGACTCCTTTGTTGTCCATTGGGGGCGAAACAGTGGCCCCCGTGGAAAGGGTTCGCAATTTGGGAGTCCTCCTGGATTCACGGCTGTCTTTAGAGGACCATCTGGCGGCCATGGCCGGGAGGATGTTCTATCAGGTTCGCCTGGTACGCCAGTTGCGTCCCTTCCTAGACCGGGACTCGCTATGCACAGTTACTCATGCCTTCGTCACTTCCAGGCTGGACTACTGTAATGCTCTCTACATGGCGCTCCCCTTGAGGTGCACCCAGAGGCTTCAGCTGGCCCAGAATGCGGCCGCACGGGTAGTGACCGGGGCGCCATGGCGCTCCCATGTAACATCGCTCCTGCGTGAGCTGCACTGGTTGCCGGTGGCCTTTCGGGTGCGTTTCAAGGTGTTAGTGACCATTTTTAAAACGCTCCATGGCATCGGACCCGGATATCTACAGGACCGCCTTCTGCCAGCAAATACCTCCCGCTGTCCGGTACGCTCCCACAGAGAGGGTCTCCTCAGGGTGCCGTCGGCCAAACAATGTCGGCTGGCGACCCCCAGGGGGAGGGCCTTCTCTGTGGGAGCTCCAACGCTTTGGAACGAGCTCCCCCCGAACTCCGTACGATGACGGAATTGCGTTCCTTCCTTCGAGAATTAAAAACATACTTATTCCGACAAGCCGGCCTGGGATGATAGCTCCAGCTCCAACAATGGCCATAACTGTTTTTAGGGGATTGTGTTTTTAGTTGGGTTTTTAAATATTAGGCCAAATTGTTTAATTTATTTTTAATAATTTTAATTTTTGTGTGTTGTTGTTTTAATTGGGCTGTACACCGCCCCGAGTCCTTCGGGAGGGGGGCGGTATAAAAATTGTAAAAAATAAAAATAAAATAAATAAACAACATACAAACACATTCAACTCACAGCCGTTGATGGCGGGACACTCTTAGGGCTGAGGGGCAGAGCACAGCTCATATGCCCCAAGCCTGTCGGCATAAATGTGTCTTTAGCGCTTTCCGGAAGGCCAGGAGGGAGGAAGCAGTACGAACCTCTGAGGGAAGCTGGTTCCAGAGGGCTGGGGCAGAATGGAGAAGGCCCTTGCCCTAGGCCCCGCCAGACGACACTGTCTAACAGACGGGACGCGCAGGAGGCCAACCCTATGCGCCCTAACCGGTCGCTGGGATTCATGAGGCAGAAGACGGTCCTGCAAGTATCCTGGTCCATTGCCATAAAGGCCTTTATAGGTCATAACCAGCACTTTGAATTGTGTTCAGAGATCAATAGGTAGCCAGTGCAGCTCGCGGAGTGCTGGAGTAATATGAGCATGTCTTGGGAGACCCAAGACAGCTTGCGCGGCCGCATTCTGGACTACTTGCAGTCTCCGGACATTCTTCAAAGGCTGCCCCATGTAGAGAGCATTACAGTAGTCGAATCTCGAGGTGACAAGGGCATGGGTGACTGTGAGGAGTGACTCCTGGTCCAAATAGGGCCGCAACTGGCGCACCAGGTGAACCTGGGCGAATGCTCCCCTCGCCCCAGCCGAAAGATGGTGTTCCAAACTTAGCTGTGGATCGAGGAGGACACCCAAGTTGCGAACCCTCTCCGAGGGGGACAAAACGTCTCCCCCCAGGGTAATGGATGGACAGTTAGAATTGTCCTTGGGAGGCAGAGCCCATAGCCACTCCGTCTTGTCGGGATTGAGTCTGAGCCTGTTGGCACCCATCCAGACCCCAACAGCCTCCAGGCACCGGTTCATCACTTCCACTGCTTCGCTGTAGTGGCACGGGGTAGAGATATAAAGCTGGGTATCATCAGCATATTGATGATAACTCACCCCGTGTCGACGGATGATCTCACCCAATGGCTTCATGTAGATGTTAAAAAGCAGAGGTGAGAGAACGGACCCCTGAGGGACTCCACATGGAAGAGGCCTCAGAGCCGATCTCTGACCTCCTGCAAACACCGACTGCGACCGGCCAGAGAGGTAGGAGGTGAACCACCGCAGAACGGTGCCCCGCACTCCAAGCCCCTCCAACCGGCGCAGAAGGATACCATGGTCGATGGTATCGAACGCCGCTGAGAGGTCAAGAAGCACCAGGATAGTGGAATAACCTCTATCCCGGGCCCGCCAGAGATCATCGATCAGCGCGACCAAAGCAGTTTCTGTGCTGTAACTGGACCTGAACCCAGACTGCCGAGGGCCCAGATAATCAGTTTCATTCAAGGACCGTTGGAGTTGGAGTGCCACCACCTTCTCAACAACCTTCCCCAAAAAGGGAAGGTTGGAAACTGGACGATAATTATTTAAAACTGCCGGGTCCAGGGAAGGCTTCTTGAGGAGGGGGTGCACAAGTGCCTCCTTTAAAGGAGCCAGAAAGGACCCCTCCCTCAACGAAGCGTTAATCACAGCCTGAACCCAGCTTCGTGTCACCTCCCTCCTAGCCGAAACCAGCCAGGAGGGGCACGGGTCCAGTAAACAGGTGGCAGAACTCACAGCTCCAATGGCCTTGTCCACATCATCAGGAGTTACCAGGTCGAACTCATCCCATACAACAGGACTAAGACGGGCCTCTGTCATCTCGACTGACTCATTGTCAGCCGACACTGCATTCCAATTGGAGTCCAAGTCAGTCCAGATCTGAGTGACCTTGTCTGTGAAAAAGGTGTTATATTCTTCGGCATTGCCCTGCAAAGGTTCCTCCCTCCTCCCCGTATCCAGGAGAGAGTGAGTCACCCTAAACAGGGCAGCCGGACGAGATTCCGCAGACGCGATCAATGTGGAAAGATACTGAGATCTTGCCACAGTGATCACTTCCAAATAGGTCTTAATACAAGCTCTCAATTTGGTTCGATCAGATTCAGATCTGCTTTTCCTCCATTGCTTCTCTAGACGTCTCTTCTGGCGCTTCATCCCCCTGAGTTCCTCGGTAAACCAAGGAGATCTCCTGGGTCTGCTACCACAGAGAGGTCGCAACGGCGCAATCCGGTCTAGAGCCCCCGTAGTGGCCATATTCCAGGCCATCACTAGGGACTCCGCTGGACTGTGTATGAGCGAATCCGGCAATTCCCCAAGCGCCCTTTGAAAACCAATAGGGTCCATCAGGCGTCTGGGGCGGAACCATTTAATCGGTTCCGGCTCCCTGCGAGGGAGGATTGGTGTCGTGAACTCAAGCTGCAGCAGAAAATGATCTGTCCATGACATGGGCAACACTTCTAAGCCCCTTAGCTTCAGATCATAACTCAACTGCTCCGAGAGAAAAACCAGGTCTTGGCTGTAGGTGTAGTAGGGTTTTAAATATTGTTGCAAGCAATGTTAACATATTGTCCCCAACGATCTGGGTCCTCATTTTACTGACCTCAGAAGGATGGAAGGCTGAAACAACCTTGAGCCAGTCAGGATCGGACTCCTGTGGGCAGAGTTAGTCTGCAATACTGCATTTTAAGCACTGCGCCACCACAGTTCTTTGTTTAAAATGTCATAGTTCTGTTCTGGAGTGGTTAAAGCCCTTGAGAAAAATGCCCAAGGCAAAAAGTGCTTTCCCCCTCCCAAGTGCCCTCTTAAAAAAGAACAGCCCTGACAGCCACATCAGAGGTGCTGGTCTGGACAATAAATGTCTTGGATGGGTCAGTGTGTTGAAGGAGGGGTTGGTGCACAAAAAGCTGTTTTAACTTCTCAAATGTTGCTTGCTTGCATCTGCTAAGCAAATTTGACTCTTTTTTTCAACAGCTGTGTTGGTGTTTAACCTTATGTGTGAAGCATGGAATAAACATTCTATAAAAGTTCGCAAAACCTAAAAAAACTTCTGAATGTCCTTTGCTGTACAGGAAGTTTGCCACTCAAGCACTGCTTTGACTTTCTGGGGATCCATCTGAGCTCTGTCTATGGAAATGCAGTAACCAAAAAAATCTATATGTTTCAAATTAAAAGCACATTTTTCTAATTTAGCAAAAAGGTGATTTTCCCTCAGTCTACTCAAGACCTCCCACACATAGTGATCAGGTTGAGATTTGTCTTCAGAGTAGATCAGGATGTCACCAGATAAAGTACCACAAACTTGTCAATCACATGAGGAAAAAATCTGGTTCATAAATCTTGAAAACACTTGTTGAAAGAAAAATCTTCATCAGGGTCCAGTCCAAGCTGGGAATAAAAAGAATGGAGACTGCTTTAGAAAGGTTGTAGTTTATTGAAGAGGACAGCCAGACAGAAAGATGGCTCTGAGAAAGCTGACCACATGTAGTAGGGAGTGGTGGGTTTTTATACCTTCTTAAGCTTTTGTTTGGAGTTGTTCCTGTGGCATGAACTTTGACCTGAGTCTGAGTGTGCCTTTCTGGTATTCTGATGGTGGTGGGTTAATCCTATTATGTCCCAAAGGTCATATCCTGCTTCTCTGGGGCTGTGGCTGATGACTGTTGGATTATTTTGTGTGAGGGATTGTTGATTCTAGGGATCTTTGTCTTTCTAATCCAAACTTCCTAGCTCCAGTCTTTCTGACAAGATTATCACAACTGCATTTCTGCGGACCTGGTTTCTATTTGGGGCAGAGAGACTTGGTGGGGGGGGGGTTTCTGCCTTTAAGATCCTTTGGGGAAATATATTCTGCCTTTTTAATATTTCCCAAAATATTTCTTTCTCTGGATTCTTCCCACACACTGCTCCACAGTTAACAAGCCCAAATGGCATGATAGTGTATTCAAATGTGCCATATCTGGTTTTGAATTCATGGTCCTCCTTGATTCTAATCAGATTGTATGCACTGTGAAGATGTAACTTCACATCAACCCATTATCAGTGTATGCAAACATGTCTACCTAACTATAAAGGCAAAAACTTAAACTTTTTTGCTTGTTTCACAGTGTGTCAACGCTGTTAATATAGGATATTATTGCTTTGACAAGATATTCAGAACTGTCTGGTATTTTTAGAGTTAATTCAGATGACATAGAAAGGGAGGAGATTTATAAGGAAAGTGCGGGATAAAGAACGGAAGTGAATCTTTGCCCTCCGGGCTAATTGGAAGATGTGACTTATGACTGCAAAATAAGGGAGGGGTTTAGCAAGAAAAGTCAGACGCAAGCAAGAGAAATTTAGATTCTGGCAGCCATTCAATATGTGCCAACAATATGTCCATGATTAAAGACTTTTTCAGAATAAATATGCCTGGAATTTCCTTGAAGTGTTCCATTAGTCGGAACATTGACAGCATCATGCCAGAATCTAAAACCTTTTCAAACAACTGGGGGTGCATTACCCCCACCTCTTTCTACTAGGCTGGAGTGAGAGTGACAGAGTTCAGGAGGAGGACAATCTATCATGATAAACGGGACTTTGTTGAATACAACTCGGCAGCTACTGATATCCCAGAGGGGGAAGTAACAGACAGCATGCTGTGGGAAGATGAATTTTGGCAGACAAATGCAAATCGGTGGACAGACAATGGACAAGCTGCCACTCAAAACCTGGGTGAGTTACTGGAAATATTTCAAACCCCAGAGGAGAGAAGCAGAAATCCACTCCTGCAGAGGGAAGCCTGCAGCCCCTCCATTGTATATCAGAGAGCCTTCAAGACCCTGTCTTCCCCTGTCAGGGACTCCAGGCCTGAAGAGAGAAGGAATCCCAGTCTGAGGCCTCTGCAACAGTGGGGAGTGTGGCATTCTCAGCAGGCAGAGGGTAAAACACCTCTGAGCTCACCACAGCTGATAGAGGCCTTGCAACAGCTTGAGGTGGTGCAGGAGCCAGGAGATCAGCAGCTGGTGGGAGAATGACCACAGCAAGGAGATTGGCCCCAGCCCCTGAATGTGAAACCCCTGGGAATAAACCAGCAAACAAGATGGGGCCAGCAGCAACAGCCACAGTGGGGGCCCCAACAGCCTATAATTGCTCCACCTTTCAGAGCAACCTTTGATGGGGACCCAGAGCAGCTGATTTTTTTCCTCAACCAAGTGCGTTCTCACTTGAATCGCTGGGCCTATCTCTACCCGGACCCAAGGGCCATGGTCGATGTGATTGCGTCCAGCCTAGAGGGAGAAGCATCCAAATGGCTGAACAATTTATATAATGAGCAAGCCCCAGAATTGGAGGACCCCCATCTCTTCTTCCTAGGTCTGAAAGAAAGATTTGAGGATCCATCCCTTGGCCAAAAAGCAAGAGAACAAATCCACAAAATAAAACAAGCCAGCAGGCCTGCACTGGAGTACATGCGAGAGTTTCGCAAGATAGCAGGTCGAATAGAGGGGTGGCCAGAGCAGACCCTAATCCATCACTTCATTGAGGGATTAGACGATCACCTCTCTCAGGCCTGTTTCTATCGAACAGCACCTGATCAGCTGCGAGAATTTTACCAGGCAGCGGTGAAGCTGGACGTTCAGCTCGCCCGCTATAAGAAGCCTCCCCCACCTGAATCCGAGCAGCAGCCAGAGCAACCCGAACAACAGTCACCCCCATTAAACCCTCCGACTTTGTAGAATTGTAGCCTTTCAGAAAGGCTGAAAGACCCAGGCCACCTGCAGGCCCGTCAATTAAGTGTTTCCGGTGTGGACAGAAGGGACATCGAGCAGCAAACTGTCCAGTCCCCTACCCCCGACTGCAGAGCAGACTGGAACCAGCAGCGAGAAGGAAACCTGCCTAAGGGCTAACGAGAGAAAAATCCAACCGGGTCATGCAAGAACCTGTTGCCCAGATTACACCCCCCACACAAGAGGACTCTGGGACTCTGGTTGGACCCTCCCCTGCTCTACCTGCCTTTGACAGCGATGACGAAGGAGAGAACGACCCGATGGTGAGTCGACAAATCCTACCTTTTTCACTGGCCGCCAAGCTTATAATCCCTAAGTCTGGGGCACAAATGGACTTAAACATGCTAATCGATTCAGGATGCACCTGATGTATTATTAGCCTACCCTTTGCCATGAAAATGGGCATACGGGCAAAACAGGTCTCCAAACCTGTGATGTTCGAGCAAGCTGATGGCTCCCTGATGTGAAGGACTTTAGTCACACAATTAACTGAGCCCTTACGCCTAGAAATAGGTCCACACTGGGAGTTTATTCACTTCCTGGTGGCCCCAAAAATGACTGAGACTGTTATCCTAGGTTTAGCCTGGTTGGACAAATGGAAGCCATTTATCTGGTGGGAGAAAGGAACGAGAACTGTGAGACTACCTATAGGGCCTGAGCCTCCCACTGATTCAACTGACGTTGCGGGATACTTTAGGCCACCCAATGAACAAGCGCACTTGGCTGCCTCACCGCCACCAGACGAACCACTCATCCCCAACAAATACCGGGACCTAATGGAGGCATTTAGTGAAAAAGAATGTGATGCCCTGCCACCTCACAGACCCAATGACTGCTCTATCGAACTGGTGCCAGGAACCAAACTCCCACAACCAAGAAAGTATGCTATGTCCCCCCTCGAAATGGAGGAGATGCAGCGATACGTGAACAAAAACCTAGCGAGGGGGTTCATTGAATGGGCCAAATCTACTGTGGGAGCCCCTGTGTTGTTCAAAGAAAAAAAGATGGGTCTCTTCATCTCTGCGTAGACTATAAGGGTCTCAACGCTGTGAGTGTGGAAAACAAATACCCCCTCCCCCTTCTCAAAGACTTATTAACCCATCTGGCTAAGGGGAGTGTCTTCACTAAATTAGACCTGAGAAAGGCATATTACTGGGTGAGAATAAAGGAGGGAGATGAGTGGAAAACTGCCTTCAACTATCCTATGGGGAGCTACCAATTCAAAGTCATGCCATTTGGACTACAGGGGGCCCCAGCCGTATTCATGCAGTTGATTAATGAGGTCCTACATGATCACTTGTGCAAAGGAGTTCTGGTGTATCTTGATGACATCCTGATATACAGCACAAATATGACTAATCACATAAAACTGGTGAGAGAAGTGTTAAAGAAATTATTGAATGCCAAGCTTTATGCTAAATTGTCGAAATGTGAATTTCACCAGACCCGATTAGATTATCTTGGCTACAGAATTTCCAACGACGGCATTGAAATGGATCCAGCCAAAGTGAAAACGATAATTGAGTGGCAGCCCCCAAAGACTCGCAAACAGCTTCAGAGTTTTTTAGGGTTTGCACACTTCTATCGTCAATTCATCCCCTCCTTTGCCAAAATTGCCCTACCCCTTACAGAACTACTCAAAACAGGCAAAGGAGGAGGAAAACCGTGACCGGGCCAGCCACTTACATGGACAATGAGCTGTCAAACAGCTTTTGAGAATTTAAAAAGACTATTTGCTGCTGAACCGGTCCTAAAGCACCCCTGCCCAGGGGAACCCTTTGTAATCCAAGCTGACGCCAGCAACATGGCAGTCGGAGCTGTATTACTGCAGAATAACAAAAGTGGAGTTCTACAACCCTGTGCCTACAGTTCTAAAAAATTTACTGAAAGCGAGAGGAGATGGGCAGTCTGGGAGAAGGAGGCCTTCGCAATTAGGTAGGGACTGTTAAACTGGTGACACTATCTAGAAGGGAGCAAGGTGCCATTTGAAGTATGGACAGATCATAAAAACCTAGAGGCACTGAAAAATCCCCGCAAATTGTCCCCAAAGGAAGTACGGTGGGCACAGTACTTTAACCATTTCAACTTCACTCTAAAGTACATACCAGGAAGAAAAATCTTCCTAGCTGATGCGCTATTGAGATTGCCCCAATACAAAAGTGAACGCGAAGAGGTTAATGAAGCAATTATCTCCAATCTACAAACTGCCGCTCAGCTCACGCCTTGCAGGGTCCCAAATCCTGATGACCCTGGGGTAAAGAAAATAAAACGAGAGCTCCTCACCGATCAATGGTTCACAGATAATCAAACCTCCCTGACATGCAGGGATGGTTTGGCTTACAAGTGGGGGAAGCTGTATTTACCTGAAGCCCTCCGTCTTAATGCTCTCAAACACAGCCACGATGTAAAACAGGCTGGATATTTTGGATATCTAAAACCTCTACATCTCACCCACTGGCAATTTTGGTGGCCGGGGCTGAAACGGGATATGGAAAACTATGTAAAGAGTTGTACCGTATGTGCCACAATGAAAAGAATCCCAGGGAAAACCCCTGGGTTACTGCAGCTGGTGGCAGACCCTTCTCAACCATGGGAAGAAATAGCTATGGACTTTATCGTAGATCTACCTGAAAGCAGAGGAAATACTGTCATCTGGACTGTGATAGACCTGTTTTTGAAGCAGGCTCATTTCCTCACCTGCAAAGGACTCCCATCTGCCCAATGACTGACCAAATTGTTCCTGAAACATATCTACCGGCTGCATGGGGCCCCTAAGCAAATAATTTTGGATAGGGGGGTGCAGTTCACATTGAAGTTTTGGAGGAGTTTCCTTAAATTAATTGGATCATCTCAAGGCTTATCATCTGCTTTTCATCCATCCACCAATGGAGCTGCAGAATCCGCTAACAAAATGGTGGAGCAATATCTCAGATGCTACGTTTCCTACCAACAGACAAACTGGACTGACCTCCTCCCTTTTGCAGAGGTGGCGTACAATAATTCTGTGCACAGCAGCACCTACTACACACCTTTCAGAGTAGCCACAGGAAAAGAGTTCGGTCCAATACCTGAATACCCCCAGGTGTCAACCGCTTCCCAGACACTTGACCAATGGGTGAGGGGATGGGAAGAAGTTTGGAGAAAGACAAAAATTGCTTTTAAAAAGACTTTTAAAACCTATAAAAAGCAGGCTGATAAAAAGAGGGCTCCCCAAAGAACATTCCAAGTTGGGGAAAATGTTTATCTCTCGACCAAATATTTACGCCTCAAATTACCCAGTAAGAAATTAGGACCGAAATTCTTGGGGCCTTTTCCTATCGTAAAGATCATCAATCCAGTCACCGTAAAACTGAAACTCCCTAGGCTTTTAGGTAGAATTCACCCTGTCTTACATAGTAGCTTGTTAAAACCTAATCAGGGCTCCACTTTAAGACCTCCCCTGAAGAAGGCACCTGGGCCCCTCATAGTTGCGGGACAGACCCACTATGAAGTGAAACGTATTCTTGACTCTAGAATTTTTGAAGGGAAATTGCAGTACCTAGTACAATGGAAGGGATACCCATTGTCTGAAGCCACCTGGGTGAAATCCAGTGAGGTGAAGGCTGACAGGCTCATCAAAAGTTTTCATGCGAAATACCCCAACAAACCGAAAACTAGTCCTTTTTGTAAGGGGGGCCAGGTGTCAGCGCTGTTAATATAGGATATTATTGCTTTGACAAGATATTCAGAACTGTCTGGTATTTTTAGAGTTAATTCAGATGACATAGAAAGGGAGGAGATTTATAAGGAAAGTGCGGGATAAAGAACGGAAGTGAATATTTGCCCTCTGGGCTAATTGGAAGATGTGACTTATGACTGCAAAATAAGGGAGGGGTTTAGCAAGAAAAGTTAGACGCAAGCAAGAGAAATTCAGATTCTGGCATCCATTCAATATGTGCTGACAATGTGTCCATGGTTAAATACTTTTTCAGAATAAATATGCCTGGAATTTCCTTGAAGTGTTCCATTAGTCGGAACACTGACACAGTGTTTTTAATCATTTTATAAGTTGAATCAGTCACCAGACTTTAGACTACTTCTATGATTTGACATCTGAGTCCCAATAGGTGCCACAATAATAGAGTCAGAACTAGTAGCACTTGGGAGCCACAGACTCTTTCAGCTTTTCTAATTTATCTTTAACAGAGGTAGACCCCATCATTGCTGTTATATATTTATATATTTATATTTATTAAATTTCTATACCGCCCCTCTCCCGTAGGACTCGGGGCAGTTTACAACCCAATAAAAACATATAAAACAATAAATATTTAAAATTAAATTAAATTAAATAAATACAAGGCTGTTACTAAAAACCTGTTAAAAACCCAATTCTAAAACCTTCGAACAGCCTTGTTTAAAAATTTAAAACCCGAGGAGATCTAGGCCAGGCCGGCTTGATTGAATGTTGGAACATTCACCTCAGCCATAGCATTCATAAATTCACCCCAACTTTTAGGCCTTTGTTTCTCAGCATGTGCTCAGTGTTGCGATGCCCCTTTCACCAAGTCTACAATATCAACAGGTATACATCTGTATAAAAAGTTATCACAATATTCCCAGGCTGAAATGTACTGATGTTGTTGCATTTTGTTCAACAAAAGTTCAACATTTCTCCTGTAGTGAGAGCTCACCCCACCTAGGATCTCCTACATTGTTTGGTCCTGTGTAAACAGTTGTGATGACTGTTTTGGTAATGCTGGGGGCAGCTGAGAACCACCTGGTGGGTAGATGAGATTCAGAGTGTCCTTCTCAGACTCATTTTGTCTGGTCAGCCTTAGAAACCACTGGAGCACCAAATAGTAGAGCTTACTCTTGTTGTCCTCACTCAAATCAGATCTGTGAAGAATGGATCACATGTCATCATCCAGACGGCTAGTGGCTGTAGTCCCTATAGTCCCTTGCCCTGTAGCTGCTCCATCTGATGACACAACACCAAATACTTTGTCTCAGCATGGTCCATGTTTACCCAACTGATAGGTTAGTCAGTAGTGGAATAGCAGCCCCTAGTAATGGCCCAATAAAGGCTCCTTACTGATGAATGATCTGCTTCTTCTTTTTGAGTGAGACCTTTCTATCACTCAACTTTTTAATGACACCTTTCTTTCTCTTTAAAGTCTGGTATTGTGAAGGTTTCAGAGACAGGTTACCTTTTAATGTGTTTAGGGCTATTTCTTTTACCAGCTGCAGCCATGAGGTCATCTACCACTGCTAAATTGATTTGGATCTGTGGAAACAAGTCATCATCTTCAAAAGAGGATGGAAGACCCTCCATAAACTTAATATTGGGAATTTTATTAAGCAATTCCTCAATATACAGTTTTCCTTCATGCTTATTACTGGTAAGACAGTGTATATTAATCCTCAGATCTGAGCGCCCTTTATAGACCACTTTTAGAGTTCTTCTGAGTACCCATGTTTCCAGTGCCCATTGTTTCTTAACTCTACCAATCTCTGGTTGTTCTACCTTGATCTCTTTCTTTCTCTCCTTCCCAGATAGAAAATAATCATCTACCAAAACTTTCAAGCTGTCAAAATTAACCTTATGGCAATTAGCACTGTTTATTGTAAACCTTTTCACTTTTAGCACCCTGTGTGACAAAGCATACCTGTATATTTTGGGCCCAGCTGCCACAAACTCATTGATTGTGATGTTTGGCAGGATCTCATTTCACAGCTGCCCTAAATAATCACCTAATGGTGGTGTCCACACCACCTCTCTACTAATTGAAATGACAGAATCAGTGTCATGGTACAGGCACCTCTCATCCAAGCCATCCAATAGCCGGTGTAATTCCAGCCTTGCATAAGCCACTGTAAAACTGGCAGTGAATACATTGGTTCACATGGATTTGGTTGGTTAATGTTTGACTGTTTTCCATGTGTCAACAGCTGTTTCTGCATCCACAAACTCACATGAGGAAACTTCATAATAGGGCAGAAAAAGATGTTTGAATTATTCCTCAGGTTTTGTCACCACAGAGGTAGTCAGGTGGTTGGTGCTCTGCCCAACTTTACCCCACAGTGAGTGTAAAAAGAGCTTGGGAAGCTGTCCTTTAGCAGGATTTACTTCAATATGCTCATGTCTTAAGTGGACACCTTCCATCTTTTCATAATCCTGAACATACTGATCGTTATCCAGTTCTGTTTTACACCAATCAGGGTAACCACTAGCCTCCTGCTTTTGTCTGAGATGTGTGTTAATATAACCTGAAAATAATGTGTCTGGTCTTTCTTTCAAAATGCCAGATCTCATAGATTTATGCAATGCTGTAATCTTTTTCTAAAGCCACATTCAGTTCAACAGTGCACCATGTTCCAGTTAGGGCTCTTTCTTCATTGTTGTGTTTACAGAGAATGACCTGCTGCTTTTCTGTGCATGTTGCACACAGAATAAACATTTATTTGCCCCCTGATTTATGGGGTAGGACTGGGAAATAGAGGTTCCTTGGTGGGTACACTTTAACTTTAGCAAGTCTGAAATCCTGTTTTATATCCCTAAAGTTTTGATAGAGGATTTGTGAATGTCCAGTTGGGTACGCCTTGTTCACAAACTGGTAAAAACATAAGATTTGTGCCCTGCAGTTTTGGTTTGTAGTACAAATATGTAGCATTTGTTCATCTGCTGAGAGAGCATCTCATGGATTCAAAGGAGTTGGGAGCTTGTTCTCAACTCGAAATTGCTTCAAAGTCAGTCAGTCTCCACCATGGCATTCCATTCATATTCTCAGATGCTGCACACTGCATAACCTAGATCCCTGAGACACTCTTCTTTAACCCTAGTACCGTAGTGCAGAGCCCCATAGGTTGAATAAAGTAAGCTGTTGAAGTCATTTGCAGAGTAGTAGGTAGGACAACCATGAAAAAAACAATGGTTAAATTCAAAGCCTGCGCAGGTCCATCCAATCCATCCACAAATTATCTACTTGCTTTTCACCTCCTTGCAGAGCATGCTGAATGTTGAGTTTCTCAGTGTGTGTTATATACAGCAGCCATTGCATAGTGGGTGCTGAATACCTTTTCTGGAACTTCTGGTAGCTGTCCAAAGCTGCTAATGCAATGGTGTTATTCTCCAAATACATGAAGCGCTACTGTGCATGCATATAGACACTAATGTTCCATACTGGAAAGGGAACTCCCCTCTGTCATTTTCATCACTTGTTCCCTAAACTGGTACATTAATGAGTGGCAGGTGGTACACAGCCCTGCCTAGCCAAGTGTAGTGGGGGAGGGAAAGAGCCAGCACAGGCAAGGACTTGCAGTGAGAGAGTCCTCTGGAGCTGCAAAGGCCCCAGGCTCACTTCTGGCTCACCCTCCCCATGAGAAAGGAGGAGGGGGGCGGAGACAGGAGAGCCTATAAAAGGAGGCAGTTTGGGCAGGAGAGGGAGAGAGAGAAAAAAGCAGCAGCCTTGGGATGATGATGATGATGATGATGATGATAGTAAAGTTGACAGGAACTTTGGAGGTCATCTAGTCCAACCCCCTGCTCAGGCAGGAAACCCTATACCATTTTGGACAAATGGCTGTCCAGTCTCTTCTTAAAAACCTCCAGTGTTGGAGCATTCACTGCTTCTGGAGGCAGGTTGTTCCACTGGTTAATTGTTCTGCCAGGAAGTTTCTCCTTAGTTCTAGGTTGCTTTTCTCCTTGCTTAGTTTCCACCCGTTGCTTCTTCTCCTGCCTTCAGGCACCTTGGAAAATAGCTTGACACCCTCTTCTTTGTGGCAGCCCCTGAGATATTGGAACACTGCTATCATGTCCCCCCTCGTCCTTCTCTTCATTAAACTAGACATACCCAATTCCAGCAACCGTTCCTTATATGTTTTAGCCTCCAGTCCCCTAATCATCTTTGTTGCTCTTCTCTGTACTCTTTCTAGAGTCTCAACATCTTTTTTACATTGTGGTGACCAAAACTGGAGGCAGTATTCCAAGTGTGGCCTTACCAAGGCATTGTAAAGTGGTATTAATACTTCACGTGATCTTGATTCTATCCCTCTGTTAATGCAGCCTAGCACTGTGTTGGCTTTTTTGGCAGCTGCAGCACACTGCTGGCTCATATTTAAATGATTGTCTACTAGGACTCCGAGATCCCTCTCACAGTTACTACTATCGAGCAAGGTACCCCCTATACTATACCTGTACATTTGGTTTTTCTTGCCTAAATGTAGAACCTTACTTTTTCACCACTGAATTTCATTTTGTTAGATAGCGCCCAGTGCAGAGTCAGCTGCACTGAAGGGGAAGAAGGAGGGGGAGGGTGGGGGGAGAGGAGATCAAGCAGGCTGGCCATGAGCCAATCTACAACTGCTATGGCAGCCACCTGCGCTGGCAGCATCAAACAGGCAAGAAATGCAGTGGGGGAGGGGTCGCCCTCCAAGAGGAATGAAAAAAGGCAGCAATGGCTGGAGGTGAGGCACAGAGGAGGGAAGGAGATGGAGAGTGGAACAATTCTTATGTGCTTTTGTGACTTTGAAGTTCTGGGATTTGTGCAATGAGGGCTTTGTGTTCTTAAGGAGTGTTTGGCAATTTCTATTTGGCTGACGGCTGATGTCTCATGTTAGCTTCTATTCCTCTGCTGTTGTTAGCTGTAAGTTTTGCTGCAAGGGATTTTGAAGTATTTTTCTCCTGAATGGATTTTGCCTGTAGCATTCCTTTACTTATGAATGGAGCCATTTGGGGAGGCTGCCTTAGCCGGCAGCCAGTACTTACATTTTTTTTTCTTCCTTAAGTGCCGGCTGCGCTCCTTACTTTCCTTTCTAGCCAGTAGCTAATTCTTAAAGGGGAATGTGCCTTTTTAAGCTAGTTCACTCAGCAGCTGGTCTTTTCTGTCTCTGGAGGCCTTTCCTTGTTTGTAATTATTAATGCTTCTTTAAGCGAGGGTGTCTTCCCTGCCACCTTGAAAGAGGCGGTAGTGAGGCCCCTCCTTAAGAAGCCTAACCTGGATCCAGCTGTTTTATCAAATTATCGTCCTGTCTCCAACCTTCGCTTTCTTGCGAAGGTTGTCGAGAGTGTGGTTGCCAGACAGTTCCCATGACACCTGGAGGAATCGCTATACTTGGATCCACACCAGTCAGGCTTCAGGCCTGGCTACAGCACGGAAACAGCATTGGTCGCGTTGGTGGATGACCTCTGGCGGGCCCGGGACAGAGGTTGTTCCTCTGCTCTGGTGCTATTGGACCTCTCGGTGGCTTTTGATACCATCGATCATGGTATCATGCTGCAATGGTTGGAGGGGTTAGGTATAGGGGGCACTGTTTTGCGGTGGTTCGCCTCCTTCCTCTCCGGCCGGATGCAGTCTGTGTTGACAGGGGGTCAGAGGTTGACCCCGAGACCCCTTGTATGTGGGGTACCTCAGGGGTCGGTCCTCTCACCCCTACTGTTCAACATTTATGTAAAACCGCTGGGTGAGATCATCCGTGGTTTTGGTGTGGAGTACCATCTGTACGCTGATGATACTCAGCTGTACGTTTCCACGCCGAACCACCCCAACGATGCTCTTGCCGTGCTGACCCAATGCCTGGAGGCCGTGCGGGTCTGGATGGGGAAGAACGGACTCAAGCTCAACCCTTCCAAGACCAAGTGGCTGTGGCTACCGTCGTCCCAGTTTAGTCAATTGACTCCTTTGTTGTCTGTTGGGGGCGAAACAGTGGCCCCCTCGGAAAGGGTTCGCAATTTGGGAGTCCTCCTGGACTCACGGCTGTCTTTAGAGGACCATCTGGCGGCCATGGCCGGGAGGATGTTCTATCAGGTTCGCCTGGTACGCCAGTTGCGTCCCTTCCTAGACCGGGACTCGCTATGCACAGTTACTCATGCCTTCGTCACTTCCAGGCTGGACTATTGTAATGCCCTCTACATGGGGTTCCCCTTGAGGTGCACCCGGAGGCTTCAGCTGGCCCAGAATGCTGCCGCGCGGGTAGTGACCGGAGCGCCATGGCGCACCCATGTAACATCGCTCCTGCGCGAGCTGCACTGGTTGCCAGTGGCCTTCCGGGTGCGTTTCAAGGTGTTAGTGACCATCTTTAAAACGCTCCATGGCATTGGACCCGGATATTTACAGGACCGCCTTCTGCCAGCAAATACCTCCCGCCGTCCGGTACGCTCCCACAGAGTCGGTCTCCTCAGGGTGCCGTCGGCCAGACAATGTCGGCTGGCGACCCCCAGGGGGAGGGCCTTCTCTGTGGGAGCTCCAACGCTTTGGAACGAGCTCCCCCCGAACTCCGTACGTTGATGGAATTGCGTTCCTTCCGTCGAGAATTAAAGACATATTTATTTCGACAAGCTGGCCTGGGATAGTAGCTCCGGTTCCAACAAGGCCATAATTGTTTTTAGGGGATTGAGTTTTAAGATTAAGCATTGGTTTTAAATGATCGGATTAAATTATTTTTAGGTAATTGGGTTTTTTAATGATTGGGCCAAATTATTTAATTTATTTTTAATAATTTTACCTTTTGTATGTAAATGTTTTTAATTGGGCTGTACACCGCCCCGAGTCCTTCGGGAGGGGGGCAGTATAAAAATCGTAAAATAAATAAAAATAAATAAAATAAATAAATATATGGAAGAGGGAAAATATGGGGGGAGGGGGTTCAAATTCTTCCTTCAGAAGAAGATGGGAATGAGAAAAAGGGAGGCAGGGAAGGGAGGGAGGAAAGGAAGTCCCGCCTTAGCACTTGGCCACCAGCAGCTCTGCCATTGACTTTGCTTGTCAAAAGGTTGCAGAAGGGAATCACACGACCCTGGACCACTGTGACCATTATAAATATGAATCAGTTGCCAAGCATCCAAATATAAATCACATGACCTTGGGCATGCTGCAATGGTTATAAGTGTGAAAAATGGTCATAAGTCATTTCAGTGCAATTGCAACTTTGAACAGGTTTTTTTTGGTCATCAAGTTTTTGACACCTTGCTAGGTGGTACTCGAATATTGCCATATCCTAAAAGTGGTACAATCGGTAAAAAGGTTGAAAAGCCGTGGTCTAACAGATACAACAGGCAGGCAGCAAAACACAGAAATCCCCCCTCCACACTGAAATCAACCAGATGGCATCTTTTTTTCTCCAGCACCCTGCTGAATAGTACCATGCTTAACTTCCTAAAGCCACCACCTTCTTTGTTGTTCATGATAGTGACCACTAGTTGTATGTTGCCATTACACAATAACTCAACATTGCTTTTGTAGGAAGTCAGCATCCCCCCCCCCACCAGAATGAAATATTTTGGAGAATATTGAAAGAGGCAGGATAGAATATTTCCCCTAAAGGAGAAATGGAGAAAAAAGCTTAACAAAGGCAGAAACAGCCCCAGTCTTCCTGCCTCAAGCAGAAATCTGAAGAGGCTAATCTTTAGGAATGGAGTTTTGCAATCCATTCAGAAAGACTGGGTCACCCTATTCATAAGCAAAATGCCTTCAGCCACAGCTCCCACAGAAAGCTGGAGCTGATGGGATTAGAAAAACAAAGACTCCTAAAATCTACATTCACCACCCAGCTCCAAGGACAGGGTTTGACCTCCCAGCCACAATGGGAGTCAGGCAACAATAATTAGAATACTAAAAGGGTACACTTGGGCACAGGTCAAAGTACATTTCACAACAAACAGGCATCTCAAATACAAAGCCCAAAGAAGGTATAAAAACCCACCTACTCTCAACTCCATTTTGTCAGACACCCCGAAACATACTGCTGCCATTTTAGTTTCTGGCTAACAAATAAACAGAGATCTCCTTTCCAAAATAAGTTTAAAATAAGCATATAAGTTTAAACAAATAATGAATAAATAAATAAATAAATAAAATGCAGCCTGCCTTCAGCTCATTTCTACAGCATCCTCCTGGCTTGGAACAGGACCAGATTTTTCTTCCAACACTTTGTAACATACTTTTAACATGGCTCAGGAACTGTCAGGCACAAAGAATCAGGAACACACGTTAAGTTTTAGTTAAGTTCTTTTATTGCTCATGCCTATACACAAGAATCTAGTCAACTAATGGTCAGCACTAAATTGGTGCTAGATAAGATTTAACAGAATTCAAGAGGGGCTGGACTTGGACTGCTTGTCATAATATAACGACTCTAGGCTGATTCCTCTCTTGATTTTGACTCCAGGCTCTGCCTTTCCTTCTCTTACAGAAACTCATCAGCATTTAAATCATCCATATGTCTCCTAACAGAAAACAGAAGGTGATTTAGCCCCTCTGCACCCAACCAATGTTAAACAAAATCATTGGAGTTTATCTCTCTAAAACAGCGGTTCTCAACCTGTGGGTCGCAACCCCATTTGGGGTTGAATGACCATTTCACGGGGTCACCAAACAACGCAGTCTGCCATCCCCCCCTTTTTCTTAGCTGTGCTACTCCCTCTTATTCTATTGGCTTTTGAAAGCCAATAGAATAGACTCTCTTGAATAGAGTCTAATTCTATTGGCTTTCAAAAGCCAATAGGAATTGTCCAGGCTGTCTCTGCCCTGCTGAGCCCGCCAAAAGTCCCAGTCTGCAAATGGTGCTGCAAATTGTCTGCAGCGAAGGCAAGCTGTCTGGAAGATTCCACCCCTCCCTGCTGAGCAACTACTAAAAATGTAAGTAAAAGAGGGCCAGGGGTGGGAGGTGGGAGGCCGGTGGGCGCAGGAAGGGTTGCTGGCGTACGTGGGGCCCGGCGGGTGCCTTACCTCCCTTAGGCTGGGCCAGCTGGTGGCCCAGCCAGTGGTCGCCCTGCGCTGTCGCTGCCGTGGCTGCCCAGGAGTGCCTGGGCCTGCCTGCCGCCGCCGTGAACGGGCGGTGGCCAAGGTAAGGCTAGTGGGGCAGCGGTGGGCACAGGGAGGGTTGCTGGCGCGCGTGGGGCCTGGCGGGTGCCTTACCTCCCTTGGGCTGGGCCAGCTGGTGGCCCAGCCGGTGGTCACTCTGGGCCATCGCTGCTGTGGCCGCCCAGGAGCACCTGGGCCTGCCTGCCGCCGCCCCGAACGGGCAGCCAAGGTAAGGCTAGTGGGGCAGCGGTGGGCGCAGGGAGGGTTGCTGGCACGCGTGGGGCCCGGCGGGTGCCTTACCTCCCTTGGGCTGGGCCAGCTGGTGGCCCAGCCAGTGGTCGCCCTGCGCCGTCGCTGCCCCTTGCCAGCTACCCCTTGGCCGGTGCAGGAGGTGGCACCACACATGCACGGCGCTCCCGGGCAGGGAAATAGTCCTCGACTTACGACCAGTTGGGTAGTCCTTGACTTACGACCGGTTGGGGGTCGTGGCATTAAAAAGGTTGAGAACCACTGCTCTAAAAATATTGCTCAAAACATTATGTATCTCATTATGAATAACATCTATAGCACGTGTGTTGTGGGTGTCTCTGGACCAGCTGGGGAGGTGTCGGAGGATGAGGAGGGGGAGCCGGGCCCCTCTGAGTGTTTGCCCCTCCCGGCAGCCGAGCCAGGCCCCTCTGAGTGTTTGCCCCTCCCGGCAGCCGAGCCAGGCCCCTCTGGGTGCTTTCCCCTCCCGGCAGCCGAGGCAGACAGGGAGGAGATTGAGATGCAGTCTGCATCGGAGTCTCAAGGTGCAGAATCAGACTTGGAACAGGAGAATGTATGGCTGGATCCGAGAGTTCGAAGGGTTAATAGGAGGAGGGTTCAGTTAAGTAGAAAAAGGAAGTGACGTATCGGAAACTGTATTAGAGGAGGAGAGAGAAATTAAGCCTTTGTCACGAGCAACGTTAATTAGAGATTGGCATGGAAACTTTCGCAGTGAGTTGAAACGGAGTTTTCTGGTGTTTTTGAAACCTACCGAAAAATAATGAGGTCTTGGACAATGTGATAAAGAAAGAGTGTTTTAAATTGGAAGGTGGGAGGATAGCATATTTATCCTAAATGTAAATAAATCAGTGTTGGCCGTTCCAGCCAAAATAATGCCAGCAGTTTGCTTTGAAATGACTTCGTTTGAAATGTGTTAATTAAAAACTATTAAAGACATCTTTATGTGGATTTTAATGAGCTGAGAGTGGCCAGACATAACAGATTGCTCGTGACAAAAGAAAGAACAGAAAAGACAAAACTTAGTCCGAGCTTTCAGTGACGTCATGGAGCAACTCCTCGCTGATAACCCGGCTCTGCATCAATTAGTTCAAACTCTCCAGCAACAAATTGGACATTTGCAACAGCAGATTCAGGCCGCAGGAGCCCCAGCTCCAGCCCCCCCTCCCAGACGGAGCAGATGTTATTTAGCCTTGCCTGATAAGTTTACTGGAGAGCGTAGTAAATTTCCAGCTTTTTTAAACCAATGCAAAACATTCATTGCCTCAACTCCAGCAGACTTCCAGCTTGATGAAACGAAAGTAGCTTTCATTTTAAGTTTACTCTCTGGGACAGCTGCTGATTGGTCGTCTCCTCTGATAGACGGACAAGATCCTGTCCTGAGCAATTATGCAGGATTCTGCCAGCTGATGGAAAGAGAATTTGTTGACCCCCTTCGTAGACAAAATGCCACCAGGCGGATACGAGAGCTACGTCAAGGATCGCGCTGCGTAGCGGAATATATCTCAGATTTTCGCCGCCTAGCTCAAGAAATTAAGTGGAATGATGAGGCTCTCATGGAAATCTTTCTAGATGGTCTGTCTTCCCAGATCTTGAATGGATTGAAAGTTACTGAAATACCCGCAACCCTGGATGCATTATACCAACATTGTTTGGCTATTGAAGCGCGAACGCAAGCCATGGATGCCCGCCTGGTCAAACAGATGGTTCCAGTCACCGGAAGTGCCAAGCCAGTTCCTGCACCATGCAGAGGATTCCAGACCCTACCTATCATTCCACCCGTCCCGGCCCCCAGACGTATTTTCCAATCATTGCCAGCTTACACTGAGAGGCGTCCCGTACCCATGGCCAGAGAGGAGCCCATGGATCTTGGGGCAGCCAGATCTCGCTTGACCGAGGCTGAGAAGGCAAGACGGAGAGTTGAGGGATTGTGCCTGTACTGTGGAGAGATGGGTCACTTCGTCATGGCCTGCCCCCAGAAGAGACGTGCTACGGCAGATCCTACTCCTATTCCAACTCAGCCTCCCATTCAGCAATTTCAAGCCACCTTGCCGGGAAACGGCCAGAGCCCGGCCTGATGGAAACATTGGGTCGGGCAGGCGCCAAACCCAGTTCCAGTTCCGCAGACAAAGACCCCGGTCCTCCGAGACATCTGATCCTAGCAACCAATATACTTCTGGGAAATCATGCCCAGGGCATTCCGGCCCACGCCTTGTTGGATTCTGGAGCCACCACCAACTTCATGAATGAAGCTTTCGCTCGTCAGCATGCCATACCTTTGTGCTTTGTAAAGCCGCCTATGTTGGTTGAGACAATCGATGGTCGTGAGTTGTTGTCTGGACCGATCAAGTTTATGACCCAGCCCATACGCCTGGTCATAGGACAACATGAAGAAGCCATCCAATTCTATGTTACCAAGGGACTTCATTTCCCCTTAGTTCTCGGCTTAGCCTGGTTGAGAACCCATGATCCTTGTGTGGTGTGGTCCCAGAACTTTGTTTCATTTCCCAGTTTGCAATGCGTTGACCACGTACGCCAAGTTTGCGCAGCCCAGCTACCATCCCACTCTGACATCACCTTGCCGGCCGACCTAGCGGACTTTGCAGATATATTCAATGAGAAAGAGGCGGACCAATTGCCTCCGCATAGACCATATGACTGTGCCATTGATTTGCTGCCAAATGCCAAACTTCCAGGGGGACGCCTTTACTCCATGTCAGAACCCGAGTTGGCCGCCTTAAAAGACTTTGTGGACAAAAACCTGGCCAGAGGTTTCATTCGTCCCTCTTCCTCGCCTTTGTCAGCTCCTGTGTTATTCGTGAAGAAGAAAACCGGAGATTTACGCCTATGCTGTGACTATCGCAAGCTCAATGCCATCACGGTGCGCAACCGGTACCCTCTGCCTTTAATTCCTGATCTCATGGACCGTCTCCGATCAGCGGCCATCTTCACCAAGATAGACTTACGGGGTGCTTACAACCTGGTTCGCATCCGAGAGGGAGACGAGTGGAAGACCGTGTTTGGGACCAGGTATGGTCATTTTGAATATACAGTCATGCCCTTTGGACTCACCAATGCTCCGGCCGTTTTTCAACATTTCATGAATGACATCTTCCGGGATTTATTAGATCAATTTGTGGTGGTTTACCTCGATGACATCCTGATTTACTCCCCGTCACGAGCAACTCATCTTCAGCATCTCCGACAAGTTCTGCAACGCTTGAGAGAGCATCACCTTTACGCCAAGTTAGAGAAATGTCAATTCTATCAAACCACCATTGAGTTTCTGGGACATGTGATTTCTCCACAAGGCATCGCCATGGATCCTGGCAAGGTTGAGGCCTTGCAAACCTGGCAACCACCATGTAAAGCAAAAGATGTCCAAAGACTTTTGGGATTTGCGAACTATTACCGGATATTCATTCCGAAGTTTTCTGCCTTGACTGCGCCCCTTACTCGACTGTTACGGAAAGGCATTAAGTTCCAGTGGGGCGATGCCGAGCAACAGGCGTTTCAGACCCTCAAAAAGGCTTTTGTTCAGGAACCCATTCTCAAGTATCCAGATCCTTGTCGTCCCTTTGTAGTGGAGGCCGACGCCTCAGATGTTGCTGTAGGGGCCGTGCTTCTTCAAACACGCCAAGATGGCGGCCTCCTGTTTCTGTGTGCTTATTACTCCAGGAAACTGAATCCCTCCGAACGCCATTATACCATTTGGGAGAAGGAGCTATTAGCCATCAAGACGGCTTTTGAGACCTGGAGACACCACCTGGAAGGAGCCCGCTACCAAGTTGAAGTTCGGACTGACCATAAAAACTTGGAATTTCTGCAATCTGCCAGGAAATTGAATCAACGTCAGATCCGTTGGTCTTTGTTCTTCGCTCGATTCAACTTCAAAGTCACCTACATTCCGAAAGGGTACAACAAAAGAGCAGATGCCTTGTCCCGTAAACCTGAGTATCTACAGATCAAGGACCCCTTGCCACTTCGAACCATTCTGCCTGTCGAATCGATCGCAGCCGTGCACGATCCGGTAGATCTACGACGACAGATTCGGGAAGCACAACAACTAGATGATTTTGTGGCACAGAGGCAGCAAGAGGTGGGTCCCGACTCACCTTGGACCTTGTCCGAGGGTCTATTACGCTTCCGCAACCTGTTATATGTTCCAGCAGGCCCACTCCGTGGTCTCATTCTGACTCAATGCCATGATAACCCTGCGGCGGGTCATTTTGGTTTCTTTAAGACTCTCCACTTAGTGTCTCGGACTTTTTGGTGGCCCAGGCTTCGCCGTGATGTTCATTCTTATGTGAATTCCTGTGTACGGTGCCGTCAGGCAAAACATGCCACGGGAGCCCCTCCGGGATTGTTACAGCCGTTACCCACGCCGGAGAGACCCTGGGGGGCTATTTCCATGGACTTCTTGACTTGTCTACCTGTTTCTGCCGGCTACACCGTTGTCTTTGTAGTGGTGGACATGCTGACCAAGATGGCACATTTCATTCCTTGCCGAAGAATACCATCAGCCAAGGTCACTGCTCAGCTGTTCATTCAACATATCTTCCGGCTACACGGGTTGCCTGACAAAATAGTGTCCGACCGAGGAACCCAGTTCACCTCGGCGTTCTGGAGAGAACTCATGTCTGCGCTACAAGTCCAAGTTAATCTAGCCTCCACGCATCACCCAGAGACTGATGGGGGTACAGAGAAAGTGATTGGCATCCTGGAGCAGTATTTGCGTTGTTTCATCAACGACCAACAGAACGATTGGTCCAAATATCTCTCCGTGGCCGAATTTGCTTTCAACAACTCTCAGCACACTTCCACTCAGACCACTCCGTTTTTGGCCAACTACGGATATCATCCCAGATTTTTCCCGCTCACGCTCCTTGATTCTCCAGTTCCAGTTGCGGAGGAATATTTATCCGAGCTCCAGTCAGTCCAAGAGATGGTTAAGCAGCACTTGGCTAAGGCCAAGGAAGACTACAAGAGGGTTGCAGACCGCTCTCATCGCGACACGCCGCCGTTAGCTGTTGGAGATCGGGTTTGGCTCTCCACCAAGTACTTGTTTCCAGGTAGAATTCACCGCAAGCTTGACCAACGTTTCCTAGGTCCTTTTCCTGTGGAGACGGTCATCAATCCGGTGACCTATCGTTTGACTTTGCCTAGGTCTCTTCGTGTACATCCCGTGTTTCATCGCTCCTTGCTTGTTCCTGTATACCCTGATTCTCCGCTTCGACCTCCTGATCCGGGCCCTACAGCTCGCCGTGCTCACGTTCCTGTTTCCCAGTTGGAGGTGTCCGGCATCCGCGATTCCCGATGGCTCAACGACCGCTTCCAATATTTGGTTGATTGGACCGGGGGTGGGCAAGCCGCTTGCTGTTGGGTTGATGCTCATGATATTGCGGCTCCTGAGTTAATTCGGGATTTTCATGCTGCGTTTCCCTACAAACCACATCCCCTGCAATGGACCCGAGGGGAGGGGCCTGCGGGGGGGATAGTGTTGTGGGTGTCTCTGGACCAGCTGGGGAGGTGTCGGAGGATGAGGAGGGGGAGCCGGGCCCCTCTGAGTGTTTGCCCCTCCCGGCAGCCGAGCCAGGCCCCTCTGGGTGCTTTCCCCTCCCGGCAGCCGAGGCAGACAGGGAGGAGATTGAGATGCAGTCTGCATCGGAGTCTCAAGGTGCAGAATCAGACTTGGAACAGGAGAATGTATGGCTGGATCCGAGAGTTCGAAGGGTTAATAGGAGGAGGGTTCAGTTAAGTAGAAAAAGGAAGTGACGTATCGGAAACTGTATTAGAGGAGGAGAGAGAAATTAAGCCTTTGTCACGAGCAACGTTAATTAGAGATTGGCATGGAAACTTTCGCAGTGAGTTGAAACGGAGTTTTCTGGTGTTTTTGAAACCTACCGAAAAATAATGAGGTCTTGGACAATGTGATAAAGAAAGAGTGTTTTAAATTGGAAGGTGGGAGGATAGCATATTTATCCTAAATGTAAATAAATCAGTGTTGGCCGTTCCAGCCAAAATAATGCCAGCAGTTTGCTTTGAAATGACTTCGTTTGAAATGTGTTAATTAAAAACTATTAAAGACATCTTTATGTGGATTTTAATGAGCTGAGAGTGGCCAGACATAACAACGTGCGAATGAATACAATCAAGGTTTACAAATCTGTAGCGTTCATAGTATTTCATTGCATTGTAATTATGAAAAGGTCTCTCCCATGTTTCAATCCTCTCAAGGTACATGTGATCCAGATTCTGGGTTTATTGAGTTTGGGTCCTCTGACTGTTGCAACTCCTTTGCCAGTTGGGATACTGACATAGGCCATTCTGCACTGATAACACGATCTGGGATGTCTGTAGGAATCCATTCACCATTTTTTGTGTGTTTTTACAGGCTGGCTATGGATAAACAGAAACAACATTCTTAATATACAATAGCTCCCCCCTGTAGTTTTCTGAAAACTACTGCACATAGATAATACAGTGTACCTTCTAATTCATCTTGTGTTCCACAGGATGTAGAAGGCTGAGGGCCTATATAATATGTTGAGCCATTGTGAATCTGAGGACTTCAGAAATTTGGCATAATTGTGATCATCCCACCATTCTGAAGGAAAAGGAAAGACATAGGGTTCAGAACTGCTACAGAAAATAGTGCTTATTGTCTGTTGGGGAGAAGAAGGAGCCCTTCCTTACATTTTATTGTTTGGGGATTAGCTGTCAGCAACATTCTTAACAACACAGCAATGTGCCTTAGTTTCTGAAACCTACATGCATATGGGTAAAACACTGTACCTTCTAATTCATCTTGTGTTTCATGGGCTATAGTAGCCTGAGGAACCATAATCTGTAGAGCCCATTGTGAATTTTGGGGCATTCAGAAATCAGCAAACAGGTGATCTTCCTCACATTCTTAAGGAAAAGAAAGGACGGGGTCAGAATTGCTGCAGAAATGAGGAGTCTACTAAAATTTATATGTGTGAAAGTAAAAAAAAAATACCTTCATAGGCTTTCATACTTTGTGAGTCTAACACTTCATCCTAATAAAAAAAGTTATAAATACTATTTTTGCGCCTAAGAAAGCCTGCATCTTAAAATTAGCCATCAAATTACTTAATTAGTAGTGTCCATTCTGAAAGGGTCTTCTTTGCTGGCAAAAGGTGTAGGTCATCTGGATAAGTGGGCCTCAGCGTACATGCCTGTTTCTGCGAGACATATCCCTAGCCCCTGTTGCTGATGTCAAGTTAATTGCATCAGAGATGTTGAATTCTTAACACATTTTCTGCTTTTTTGTTTTCTTGCAAAAACAGCCAGGCCCCAGGAGAACCCTATTTTAAGTAATAACCTGCAAGTTTTATTTTATTTTATTTTTCAATCTTTTTTATTAGTTTTTCCCCCCCATATATGCAAATTTTTCCAATCAACAAGTCTGAAATTTCCTAAACTAATACATATTCAATTCCTAATCCTTGCTTCTTTTCTCTAACCAAGTATAAAATAAGTTCCAAATTTGGTAATGGTCTGTATCTTCTTTGTCTTTTAGCCTCATGGTTAATCTGTCCATTTCTACACATTCCAAGATCTTCCTGATTATTTCTTCCTCTTGTGGCAAAGCTTCATTTTTCCAGTGTTGTGCAAAAATTATTCTTGCTGCTGTAGTGATATGTAAAATTAAATATAATTTCTGCTTATTAGTCTTTTCAGGCGTAATGCCTAATAAAAAGAGTTCATGTTTAAAATCAACCTGTTCATCCAATATTTTTTCTAACCACATATGTATATTTTTCCAATAAACCTTTGCCTTCCCACATGTCCACCAAATATGATAATACGAGCCTATATTATTTCCAACATCTATCTGACATATTTTTAAACATTCTTGCTAGTCTTACTGGTGGAAGATGCCATCTATAAAACATTTTATACAAATTTTCTTTGTATGAAGTAGACATTGTCAGCTTGTAATTTCTCTCCCATAACAATTGCCATTTTTCTAGTTCTATGTTATAACAAAAATTTTTTGCCCATCTTGTCATTGTTTCTTTCGTTTGTTCACTTTCCATATCTAAAATTAACAAAAAAATTATACATTTTCTTAATCAATTTCTCATCTGAGGTCAACAAAATCTTATCAAATGCATTTTGATCTTTATAAAATCCATACATTTTTACATCTTTTTCATATCTATTTAATATCTGTAAATGTGCCCAACAAGATAACTTAATTCCTAAATTTTCCAATTCTTGTTTGGGTTTTAATTTTCCATGAGTATCTAAAATATCTTTATATGTCCATATTTTCTCAAAGTCCACTAGATTCGGATGTATAAATGCCTCCATCGTTGACAACCACCCTGGAATTTTAGTATATATTTTAGCTTTAATTTTTTCCCATACTGTTAGTAAAGCATTTCTTATGACATGATTTTGAAAATATTTATGAATTCTATTTTCCCCATACCATAAAAAAGCATGCCACCCCAATTGTAGATCATGTCCTTCTAAGTACAACAACCTTTTGTTTCTAAGTGTTATCCATTCTTTCACCCAAGTTAACACCGAAGCTTGGTAATACAATGTCCATTCTGGCAATCCAAAACCTCCATTCTCCTTAGCGTCTTGTAATGTTTTCATCTTAATTCTAGCTTTTTTCCCCTGCCAAATAAAGTTCAAAACTAATGAATTTAAATTTTGAAAAAAAATTTTCTCAAGTTTTATCGGAATTGATTGAAATAAAAATAAAACCTTTGGCAACACATTCATCTTTACTGTGGCAATTCTTCCTAATATTGATAATTGGAGATTTCTCCATCTTTCTAAATCCAATTTTATTTGCTTCAATAATCTTATATAATTATCTTCTTTAATTGACGAACATCTAGCTGAAAGGTAAATACCTAAATATTTGACTTTTTTTCACTATTTGTACCTCTGTTTTCTCTAATATTTGTCTTTTTTGTTTATACTATTACTTTAGTCTTATCTTTATTCATTTTTAATCCTGCCACTTCTCCATATTCTTCTATCTTTCCCCATAGTTTAGGAATCATCTCTAAAGGTTCTTCCAGAATGAATACTAAATCATCAGCAAATGCTTGTAGTTTATATATTTCATCTTTAACTTCCAGTCCTTTAATTTCTATATCTTGCCTTATCCTTCTATTTAATACTTCCAAAGTAAAAATAAATAATAAAGGAGATAGTGGACATCCTTGTCTAGTACCTTTTTTTATCTCAAAACTCTCAGTATAATCTCCATTTACTATCACTTTTGCTGTCTGATTATTATAAATTGTTTTTATCATATTTATAAAATTTTTTCCAAAATCCATTATTTGTAATTGTTGAACCATGAATTGCCAAGAAACATTATCAAATGCTTTTTGAGCATCCAAAAATACTAATGCTAATTGTTTCCCTGGGTATAGTTTGTAATATTCTAATACGTCCATTATCACCCTTAAATTATTTTTAATCTGTCTCTTCGGTAAAAAACCATTTTGATCTGGATGTATGAACTCAACCAAATATCTCTTCAGTCTCTCTGCCATTATTGAAGTAAAAATTTTGTAATCCACATTAAGTAATGAAATCGGTCTGTAGTTTTTAATATATGTCAAGTCTGTATCTTCTTTAGGTATCAGAGTAATATTTGCTTCTATCCACGTATTTGGAAGTTTGGCCTCTAACAATAGTCCATTGCAAACCTTTTTCAATGGTTCGCTTAATATATCTTGTAAATTTTTATAAAGTTCCGCCGGTAGGCCATCTGGACCAGGTGTTTTCCCGTTCTTTTGTCGCTTTATAGCTTCTAATATCTCCATCGTTGTTACTCTTTCTTCTAACATAGCTTTAAATGTCTCTGGTATCTTTGGTAGTTTGCTTTCTTCTAAATATTGAGCAATTCTCTCTTTCGTGGCCTCCTCACTACCATACAGTTCCATATAATAGTTCTTTATTATCTTTTTTATTTCTTCTTTTTTAAATTGTAAGCGACCTTTCCCATCTATTAAGTTATGTATTATTTTCTTCTCTTTCTGTTTTTTAAGCTTATAGGCTAGCCATCTTCCTGGCTTATTAGCATTTTCAAAAAAAATTTGTTTTGCTCTTTTTATTTGTTCGGCCAATTTCTCTGAGTCCAACAAGTTAAGCTTATGTTTTATTATTTCCATTTCTCTTTTCACCGTCTTTTCCTGTGGATTTTTTTGTAACTCTGTTTCTAATTTTCTAAATTCTTCTTTTAATGTTAAATATTGTTGTTTTCTCTGTTTGTTTTTCTTTGCCATATACATTGCAGCTATACCTCTAAAGTATGCTTTAGCTGTGTCCCATACATTTTGTAGTGATGTATCTTCTTCTTTGTTTTCTTTAAAGAAAAATTCCATTTCTTTTTTGGCCAAGTCTACGAATTCTTTATCTTTTAATATAGAATAGTTTAAAATCCATCTTGGTTTTTTCCTTATTCCTTTCCATGTCACTTTTAAAGGATTATGATCTGCCCATGTGCCAGTTTCTATCTCAATTTCTTGTATGTCCATCTTTAGTTCAGAAGTCATCCAAATCATGTTGATTCTTGACCAAGACTTATGGGAATTTGAATAGAAGTATACTGTTGATTTTGAGGATTAAATTCTCTCCAGACGTCTTGAATTCCAATTTCTTCGGCCATATCAAAAAATGCCTTAGGTAATTTCCTCCTTCCGAATTTTCCTGTTTTACTGGTCTTATAGTCCATTATTTCATCTACTATCACTTTAAAGTCACCTATTAAACAAATATTCTCATATTCCATTTCTGTTAATTTTTTATGTAATCTTTGGTAAAATTGTCCTTGGCTGTCATTTGGGCATAAATTGCCACTAGCAATATTTGTTTTTGATGCAGATATATTTTAACCATAACAATTCTTCCTTCTTCATCTGAATATATTAATTTGGAGTCTATTGTCTCTTTAACGTATATCGCCACCCCTCGTTTCTTTTGTTGTGTTAATGTATAATAAAGCTTCCCCATTTTGGGGTGTTCCAAAAATTTATAATGTTGTTTTTTTATATGAGTCTCTTGTAGACAAATTATGTCCATATTTAATTTCTGAAGTTTCCTAAAAATTTTGTTTCTTTTTGTTGGAGAGTTTAGTCCATTTACATTTACCGAAAAGATCTCATTTTTTTTCTACATTTTCTCTGAACTGATTGCCGCTATTCATCAAGTGTCCCGACTCTGCTATTTCGCGGATTTGGAGGAGAGACTACGAGACCGCTTAGTCTGCGGACTCCAGAATCGAGAGCTCCAACAAAAACTGTTCGCTAAGGAGACTCTCTCGCTACAAGAGGCCTTGAAGGAGGTCATGGTGGACAAAGCCGCCAGAGGGGCCATTAAAGTGCTGCGGCCCTCCAAAAGCACGCCAAGCACGGAAGCCGTCCACCACGAGGATGCCGAGCGGATGAAAGACACTGACTCAGACTACGAAGTCGACCAGCTACGAAAGCACCCAGAGAAGGGACTGCAGCCAGGTGAGAAGGCAGTTCTGTTCCTTAGATGCATGGGCTGCAGAGGCCGCCATCAACACGCGGATTGCTGATTCCGAACTACAATGTGCCAGGCCTGTGGAAAACCAGGCCACATTGCCGCCATCTGCCAAGGTCGTCAGAGGGACCGCCCGAAAGAAGACACATTCAGCAGAGGTACCAGGGCCCCGGATCAACACTGAGTAGGGTTCTGCTCCAGCCGAAGGAGCGTATTCCGCACTGGTGCCCATCGTCCCCTAAAGCAGAAGTTTAGACTACAGGTCAAGCTTCAGGGAGTTCCATGCAAGATGGAACTGGACACGGGCTCAGCCATGTCCATCATTTCACAAGGAACATTCAGGCACCTATGCCATCGTAGCAACAGATGGGCCAAGCTCTGGCCTCACAGACTTCCAAAACTCCCGAGTGGCGGTCAAAAGCGAAGCCACACTTCTGGTGGAATTCAAGGGGTTCAAGGGGCCACTAGATGTCATAGTGGTGGAAGGCAAACACACGAGCCTTATTTGGCTTGATGCATTGGGCATTCAAGTAACCGGCATTCACCGAACACAAGCAGCAGATCTGTCTGCAGTCTGCCAAGAGTTCGCTGATGTTTTCAGTTCTAGTCTAGGGGAGTACAAGGGTCCTCCAATTGCCCTCAAGCTTGATCCTATGGTAACTCCAATACGGATCAAGCCTCGTAGAGTGCCTTTTGCATTAAAACCCAAAATTGATGCAGAGCTGGATAAGCTAGTGCAGGGCTTTTCAACCTTTTCACCGACTGTACCACTTTTAGGCTATGGCAATATTCGAGTACCACCTAGCAAGGTGTCAAAAACTTGATGACCAAAAAAAAACAAAAAACCTGTTCAAAGTTGCAATTGTACTGAAATGACATATGACCATTTTTCACATTTATGACCATTGCAGCATGCCCAGGGTCATGTGATTTATATTTGGATGCTTGGCAACTGATTCATATTTATGATGATTACAGTGTTCCAGGGTCATATGATCCCTTTTTGCAACCTTTTGACAAGCAAAGTCAATGGCAGGGCTGCTAGTGGCCAAGTGCTAAGGCGGGACTTCCTTCCTTCCCTCCTTCCCTCCTTCCCTCCTTCCCTGCCTCCCTCTTTCTCATGCCCACCTCCTTCTGAAGGAAGAATTTGAGCCACCCCCCATATTTTCCCTCTTCCATATAATAATAATAATAATAATAATAATAATAATAATAATAATAATAATAAAGTTGGAAGGGATC
This sequence comes from Bothrops alternatus, assembly GCA_034064705.1. Lineage (NCBI taxonomy): Eukaryota > Metazoa > Chordata > Lepidosauria > Squamata > Viperidae > Bothrops > Bothrops alternatus. The sequence continues at coordinate 2,515,057 of JARGCV010000014.1, read as the reverse complement.
TTGGAGGTCATCTAGTCCAACCCCCTGCTCAGGCAGGAAACCCTATACCATTTCGGACAAATGGCTATCCAGTCTCTTCTTAAAAACTTCCAGTGTTGGAGCATTTACCACTTCTGGAGGCAGGTTGTTCCACTGATTAATTGTTCTCACTGTCAGGAAGTTTCTCCTTAGTTCTAGGTTGCTTCTGTCCTTGATTAGTTTCCACCCGTTGCTTCTTGTCCTGCCTTCAGGCGCTTTGGAAAATAGCTTGATTGCCTCTTCTTTGTGGCAGCCCCTGAGATATTGGAACACTGCTATCATGTTTGATGAATATCATATATTCATCAAACAAGGAAAAGCCTCCAGAGACAGAAAAGTGAAGCTGCTGAGGGAACTAGCTTAAAAAGGTACATTCCCCTTTAAGAATTAGCTACTGGCTAGAAAGGAAAGTTAATGAGTGCAGCCGGCACTTAAGGAAGAAAAAAAATGTAGTAAGTATTGGCTGCCAGCTAAGGCAGCCTCCCCAAATGGCTCCATTCATAAGTAAAGGAATGCTACAGGCAAAATCCATTCAGGAGAAAAATACTTCAAAATCCCTTGCAGCAAAACTTACAGCAAACAACAGCAGAGCAATAGAAGCTAACACGAGACATCAGCCATCAGCCAAATAGAAATTGCCAAACACTGCATAAGAACACAAAGCCCACATTGCACAAATCCCAAAATTTCAAAGTCACAAAAGCACATAAGAATCCTTCCACTCTCCATCTCCCTCCCTCCGTGTCTTACCTCCAGCTGATGCTACTGTTGGAAACGTGATTAAAATACCAACAAAATTGGATTGGTAAGAAAAAGTGTTTATTCTGCAGAAAATAGAAAAGCGGTTTGCAAAGCGCGGTGGATCCTGGTGAGAGACTTCAACAGGAAGTTCTAAACCCAGAGACCACACAAAAATATTCAAACTCATAACATTATATACACTCCTATCGTGACGCCCCCGTCCCCTCCCCTTAGGTCCCATTTGAGAGGACTTCCGGGGGCACAATCTGTCCGATCCGCCTAGCCAGAATACATTGTCCCCCACCTTTGGTTACATCGTTCTGAACTTCCCTCTGTCATCCTTTTGTCTTGTTAAGTGTGTCTTCTAGCCAAGCCTCCTGGAATCTAGTGCCTACGTGCAGGGCTTGGCTATTGTCTAATCTTTCTATTGTTAATCAATTGTGACCATTTTATTTTTAAACTTCTCCGTTTCTCACAAATCCACCCTCTCTATTTTTTATACTAATTTAAAAATAATTTTTTTCTTTAAATGGTTTTAAACTTTCCTGGATCTCCTCAGCATTCTCAAAGTCAAGTATTGTAGCATGTCCAGTCACCTTGTTTAACATCAGCATTTGTTCCTCACTCTTATTGGTTGCATTTACCATTCCCTCCACTGTGTTTTGTACAATACTTCTTATTATAGGGATCAAGCAAGGTAAGCACATTAACCCAAAGAATACAACTGCTAACATGAATAAAGCTTGCTTCCAGTTTCTAAAAATTCCTCCCAAGAGCCCCTCATCATCAAGTATTCCAGTCCAGGTTTGGACCGGTACATGGGCTATTTTTCTCATCCTGTTTGTTATTTCCTCCATGGCTTTCCCTTCATCGTCTATTTGCAGACAACAGTTGGTTAAATTAAATTTTCCACAGACCCCTCCTTCTTCTGCCAATAAATAATCCAGGGCTAGCCTATTTTGATAAATTGCAGTCCTCATTTGGGTATTTTGTTTAGCCAACTTATTTAATGCTAGTGCTGTCTCGTTAGTGATAATCTCCAGAACCACTTGTAACCTAATAATGCGGTTCAGCATATAAATTGGAGTCCTATATCCCCATGATCCATCTTCAGCCCAAGTGGCAGGTCCATACACCTGTATTATGTGTTCAGGTGGCCATTCATTATCCTTCCAATTTCCAATTTTTAATGATCGTTTTCTCCTTGCTCCCTTCTCCTCATATACTGCTATTCCAAGTTTTTCCCCTTGAGGAATAGGAAGTAGGAAAAAGCTAGGCTTTATGTTTTCCAATACGCGTGAACCACACCAACTGCTAGGTAGGCTAGTATATGCAAATTTCCCACATATCCAATAAAATCCGTGCGGGGCAAACCATTCTTGGGATGCATTGTCCCAAAGCCCCTGTAGAACCGTGTTATTAAAAGGATTTTGTTCAATACTGTGCATGGTTCCCCAATTCTGAGTACTTGAGTCCCCGTAAGATCTCTGGCCCTCGCATACCATGGTTCCTACTTCCTCCTGGTTCTCTGAGCAATTTCTCTGAAAGCATAAGTGACCAATAATGGAGGTAGTTAAAGCCCATTTTTGACTTTTCTTTGTTAATTTAGTAGTCCAAGTGGATGTAATGTTAGTGTCTTGGATATCAATTTCTTTAGCTTCCCACGGCCATTGTTCCCCCATATTTGTTCCACCACATACATAACAATTCTTTACTCCAAGGGTGGTGGCTACCCTTTCAGCCAGATCTATAAATAGATTTTTGGTGAGAAAAGTGAGTCCCCAGGTATCAGGGTGATCGGCCTTTTCAAGCTCCTCATAAAAGGAGTGGAATAAATTTCTTTCTATTGGGGTCAGATTTTTCCTTGTTACCTTAACTGTGATGTGGGTGCTTGGGTCCTTTCCCGGACTCTCAATTCCCAATCCATATTCCTGTGATCCTTCATCGGGATCCATAAAATGCAAGCATGTGGGGGTACAATGGTCTTCTAAACAATCAGATTGTCCGACCTCCTTGGTTAAATTAAACCAACTGCTTTTCTCTGTCCACACCCTAGGTGGGCCCCTACCATCGGAGTACCAATATGTCTGGGAAGCCACATAGGAGCTTCCTCTCTGTTGTTGGTTGTAAACATATATCCTTTGTGTGAGGTAACTCCGCTGCCAACTCAGGCCCCCACAGGTGGTCCAGGGACTAAACTTCATGGCATAGCAGGCATCAAAGCAGATTCTACTCTTGTGATTAGCAGAGGTACTAACGTTTTGTCCTAATAACAATGAAGTTAGATTCTTTCCACTTTGAGAGGTAAATATCTGAATGGTTGTTTGATATTTCACACTAGAGGGGTCAACACATGTAACCCTTCCTGTTTCATTACACAGGGAAAATCAGGTGGTATTATGAACACAGGTTCCCACCACCTTCTTGCAGTTCATCTGAGTATGATATGTCAGAGTTTTGGTTATCCTATTACCCATTTTGGTGGTTCTAATGCAATCATTACAGTTATCAGAGTTATTTATAGTTTGACCTTTGCATATGCTCCAGGACCCTATTACTCCCACTATAATCCATATCTTAATTACTCCTGTAACCAAGGTCATATTGAGGTCTAACATTGTCCCAATTCTGTCCACCCCTGGAAAAGTATTTCTTCCCTTTCACTTTTGACACCACCGTCTATAACAGGCTGGGATTGGTACTCGGGACATCAGTCTTCGATGATCACTATATCACACTCTTCTCTGCAGTCTCTGTGTATCGGTGCGCAGTCTGGGCAATGGGTACAACAACAATTACACCAATATTTACAGTCACAAAACCAACAAATTTACCCCCCCTTTTTAATGTCTCTATATTTTGCTTTTTCTTATTATCAACTTCAAAGGGTCAGGTTGAGGCACACTTTTCCACTTGGTTGGAGCGTCCACTGGTCCTTTCACACGGGTGTAGTGGGTCCAGCCCTTCTCTGCCGTTCGTACTGCTGTTTCGGATTTCAGCAGCACCTGGAAAGGGCCTTCCCACTTCGGAACCAGCTTTTCCTCCTTCCAACTCTGGATCAGCACCCAGTCTCTGATCTGGAATTTGTGGACTGGAAACTCCAAGGGGGGTGTTTGTGCCAGCAATCCTTGTTTCCTGAGGAAATCAAAATATCTGGACAGTTTATGTACGTATTGCTTCAGTACTCTATCTTGAGTTTGGAGTGAATCTATACAAATTTGCCCTGGGGTAAAAGTAACTCCAAATAATAATTCATAGGGTGACAGTCCTATGTCTTTCTGTGGCTGAGTTCTAATTCTCAGCAGTGCCAGTGGCAGACACTTAGTCCAGGGCATGTGGGTCTCTAAAATTAGTTTGGTTAATGATTCCTTTATCTTTGCATTAGCCCTTTCAATTTTTCCACTGCTGGCTGCGTGCCAAGGAGTGTGAAATTTCCAATTTATTCCCAAGGCTTCCATAACATTCTGCAATACCCTTGCCTTGAAATGGCTCCCTTTATCACTATCAATTTGAGTGACCATCCCGTACCTGGGAATAATTTGATCTAGCAATACCCTGGATACCACCTTGGTAGTGGCATTGCTACACGGGTAAGCCTCTACCCATCTGGTTAGATGGTTGATTATAACCAACAAAAACTTTATTATGCCTATTCTAGGTAACTCTGTAAAATCTACCTGAATGCATTGGAATGGTCTTAGAGCAGGTGGCCTCCCTCCTAGTTGCTGTTTTCTCATAGCTTGTCTGTTAGTTTTATTGCATATGAGACATTTTTCAGTGATTTGTTTGGCCAAGGTATAAATTCCAATGCACCCATAATGTTTCAGGAGTTCATCTACTAATGCTTGGACGCCCCAGTGGCTTCCTTCATGTAACTTCTCCAATAGTCCTCGCGCTATGGGTTTATTGATTACCTGCCTCCCATCCGGAAGGAACCATTCACCCTTCTCTCCTTGTTGCCCACCTATCTGCATTATTTCTTTTTCCTCTGTTTCTGAAAACACAGGGATCTCTTCTAGTGTTTCTACAATGGGTATTAAGACATTTATGCTTTCTTCATTTGCTGCCCTCTTGGCTTCTTCATCCACAACCGTATTTCCCACACTTTCAAAAGAATTGCCCCTCTGATGTGCACTCACATGTGTTATGGCAACTCTTTTTGGTAACTGGAGGGATTCCATTATCTGTTTTATCAACTCTTCATGAATCAATTCCTTTCCTTTGCTGTTTATCAGCCCCCTTTCCACCCAGATTTTTCCGAAGGTGTGGACCACCCCAAAGGCGTACTTTGAATCCGTATAAACAGTTCCAGCCTTGTTTTCTAACAATTTTAGGGCCTGATTTAATGCATACAGTTCACAATTTTGGGCTGACCAATTCTTTGGCAGGCTGCCGGATTCTACCAACTCTTTGGTGTGTCCATTCACAATTGCATATCCGTTTTTCCTTAACCCACTCTCTACCCAGGAAGAGCCATCTATAAATAATGCCTCCCCACCTTCTAGTGGATACTCTTCCAGATCCGGTCTAATTTTAGTTTGCAAATCAATCACCTCTGTACAATAATGTTCCAAACCCTCTTGATCCATTTGTCTAGTGTTGGCCAGAAACTGGGCAGGGTTTAAATTGTGATCAGTGGTTAGTACCAGGTCATTCCTTTGCATTAGTATGGTTTCATATTTTAAAATTCTAGAATCTGTAAGCCACCTTCCTGCTTTTTGTTGCAATATTGTCCTGACTTGGTGGGGAGTACTCACAATAAGCGCTCCTCCGAAGGTTAGTTTTCTGCTTTCTTGAACCAAAAGCGCAGTGGATGCTATTGCCTGTACGCATATGGGCCACCCTCTTATTACAGGGTCCATAATTTTTGAAAGGAAGGCGACTGGCTTTCTTTGTCCAGCCCAATTTTGGGTCAACACTCCCTGTGCTATTCCATCTTCAGTATTTACAAACAGATGGAAAGGCTTTTCCAAATTTGGTAGACTTAAAACCAGTGCTTTTACTAAAGCTTGCTTCAGATTTTCAAAGTTTCTTCTTTCGTGGTCCTCCCATTTTAAAACCCATGGTTCAGTATCTATTAATTTAGAATATAAGGATCTTGTTAAATCTGCATATCCATCGATCCACAATCTGCAATATCCCACCAATCCTAGGAATTTTCTCAGTTCCTTTTTGTTTTTGGGTAGGGGTTGTGAGGCCACCCCTTCTATTCTATCAGGAGTGATTCGCCGACTCCCTCCACTAATTAAATGTCCTAAGTATTTCACCTCCCTTTCCACATATTGCAATTTGGTTTTGGAAACCTGAAGTCAGGCCCTGCGCAGGCCACTTCAATTCTGATTTGAGGCACCTCATTGTGCCCCAATCAATGGCGGGTCCTTCACGATAGCCGAATAAAGGAGAGACATGCTACCAGGCACATTTTCTCTGGGTGAAGCAACAACAGACAACAGGCTGCCTCCCCTTTTATTACCTGTTACAGTGGGCGGTTACACAATGCATCACATGGTTACAAACAGCCAATGACAATGTTATTTCTGCAGCCAATGACAAGGCTACACTGGCAAAGCCACCCCTGTGGCCAATGGATTCAAATCTTGGTACAACGTCCATCCAGCTATTAGCTCCTCCTCCATTTCCTGTTTCAAGGCCGCATGGCCTTTGTCCTTTGTTCCAAGCCACATGGCCTGTTCCTTTGTTCCAGGCCTAATGCATTACAACATATGTCCTTTGTTCCAAGCCACATGGCCTGTTCCTTTGTTCCAGGCCTAATGCATTACAACATATCCACTGTTTTTTTAGCAACTGTCCTTTGTTCCACCTACGCGCCGTCCAGCTCTGTACACAATCCTAGGGCATAGGCCACCATCTCTGTCCAGTCATCAGAGGCTGCAGTTGGTTCTTGGCTCTTATCCAGGAGATTGTTAGAAGAGGGAGGCTTACACAGGTTCAGCAGGGGGGGATACATTGCACACAGCAACAGATTGTTACACAGAATACTACAAACATTATAATACTAAAAACCAATTTCTTGAGCCACCCAGCATTAGGTAGCCAGGAAAATAAACTGTCAATCAAACAAGGCACCAGTTTCTTGTGATAAGGGATTGTTTTGTACCATACTTTCCATGTGAGCAACTGTGGCAGAAATGTTGTGTGTGTTGTCAGAAATATAAATGTACCAGACCAATTCTGGGGTATTGACCAATATGCATTTTTTCCACATAAGAACTACATTGTCTTTTAGAGAAGTTGTACAAAGTTTCAAAAATTTCACCAAAATCAAACAAGAGAACACAATCAGCACATGCTTTCCTGTTGTCATTGTCTCATTATCTAGCTTTATAATCTAGCTGCAAGGGATAGTTATGTTACAAGATTGCCAAATACCTAGAAAAGTGTTGTTACTAACTGATGAAGCTGTGTGATTAATACATACTTGAGCAGGATAACACACAGCAAGGAAGGATTCAAAGTGAAAGAGAGAGAGACTTCATTCATCCATGTGAACATATTAAGGAAAAAATTGTGAGGCAAGGCAAACTCATAAGGCAGACCATCAAGGGTGAAAGCATGTTTGTTCTGTGCTGGCATGTATCATTAAATCCAACAATTGGATGCATTCAGCAACATAGCATGGTGAGACATAAAACACAAAACAGCAAAGATTGTCACAAAAATTAAATCAATAAGAAAGGGACAAAAATAAAAATCATTAACAAGACTAGAAGACATAAATTCAAAATAGGCAAAGAGAAGTAAGAAAGGCAAAATTGGCAGAGAAATAAGAAAGAGAGGGGGCCATGGTTTATTAAACAAAACAACCAGAGAGGGGGGGTGCATGAAAGAAAGAAGAGGGAACACGAATTCACATGTAGATGGCAAAAACAAAATGCAGATGGGAGATGAGATCTCATTCACAGCCATCCTTTTGTTCCTTGGAAACCGGGAAAGACGACTAGCTGTTTTTACTGGTTTTCTTCAGATCTGGCAACCAACGATAATAAACCTGCAATTTCAAAAGAAGAGGGGGGGAAACGGCTCTGCTGCAAAAGAAAAAAGGGGGGAGAGTAGAGGGGGGAGGAAATGGCTCTGCTACAGGGGAAAAGTTTTTTTTAACAGTAAGCAAGGTATTATTGAGGCAGTCTTGAATCAATGGAAAGCCAGGAAATAACAAGTTAAAAGGCAAGCTCTGAGTCAGCATGCTCTGAGTCAGAAGGAGAAATGGGGGGAAAAGGAGGTAGTAAATCTTGAAAGACACAAAAGACTTAAGATTTTTTAGCAAGTTAAAAGGACAGGGCAGGAGAAACAGAAACAGAATCCTGATAACAATGACTATGTTCTAAGCCAATAGCTACAGGAGAAAAAAAAGGAGAAGGCAGATCTTTTAAAATAGACATGCAAAACAATTCTTCCACGTAAAGAGAATTTGGGAAGGAGCAGAAAGCTCATCACATAAGCCAATTTTAATCCAATCAGCAATTTTAGTGGTCCCTTTAAGGCAGGGGTTCTCAACCTTGGCAACTTTAAGACTTGTGGACTTCAACTCCCAGAATTCCTCAGCCAGCAAAGCTGGCTAAGGAATTCTGGGAGTTGAAGTCCACAAGTCTTAAAGTTGCCAAGGTTGAGAACCCCTGCTTTAAGGTGTATGAGGGACAAATGCCAAACAAACATTAATAATACTTTTAACTCCTTACGTGAAGGCAATTTGTGAACTTTGTTAGTTGCATAATTAAGGTCCTGACAATTACACCAAGCCCTCCCCTTTGATCCTTGGAGAATTCCACCCACATACTCACGGGGGGGGGGTAGATCCTTGCTGAAGAAACGCCACGAGGGTTGTTCCTCCAGTGGGGCAAATTTTGAGTCAGATTTTAACATTTTTTTGTCTCAGGGCTTGTTTTTGAAGCCTGAGGATTAGCCAATTTAGCTTGCTCTGTTTTTGCATAGTGTAATGCCAGCATGGACATTACAGCCTCCCATGGGCTAGGACACCTGGCGGAGCTCTAGGCAGTGTGTGCAGCCAGGTGCCTATTGCCATGTGGCGAGGTCTAATTGCTCCTCCTCCAGGTAGGAGGAATACAATTTTTCCAAGAAAGCCAATAAAAGATATAAATCTTTCTGAGTGACAGGGAAAACAGCCTGATTATTAAGTTTCTGAATATAATTTGCTCTCCTGACTAAGCTAAGCAATTCTTTCAGGTACTCAGCCCAATTTTTGCATAGCCTCTGTCCCACACTTACCAAAAGTGTGCACATGGTCTATTCCAGACGTAGCAAGTGGTGGGGTGCCAGAAGGACGTGACTTTGCATTGAATCACGTCGGGGTCACCACTTGAAGTCAGGCCCTGCGCAGGCCACTTCAATTCTGATTTGAGGCACCTCATTGTGCCCCAATCAATGGCGGGTCCTTCATGATAGCCGAATAAAGGAGAGACATGCTACCAGGCACATTTTCTCTGGGTGAAGCAACAACAGACAACAGGCTGCCTCCCCTTTTATTACCTGTTACAGTGGGCGGTTACACAATGCATCACATGGTTACAAACAGCCAATGACAATGTTATTTCTGCAGCCAATGACAAGGCTACACTGGCAAAGCCACCCCTGTGGCCAATGGATTCAAATCTTGGTACAACGTCCATCCAGCTATTAGCTCCTCCTCCATTTCCTGTTTCAAGGCCGCATGGCCTTTGTCCTTTGTTCCAAGCCACATGGCCTTTGTCCTTTGTTCCAAGCCACATGGCCTGTTCCTTTGTTCCAGGCCTAATGCATTACAACATATGTCCTTTGTTCCAAGCCACATGGCCTGTTCCTTTGTTCCAGGCCTAATGCATTACAACAGAAACCCTTAGTCCCTGTTGTCCCAGAAAGTTTAATAACATGTTAGTAGTGTCAATAGTTTCCTCTTTCTTTCTTTCAGAGATTAGAAGATCATCCACGTATTGTATTAAACAGGTCCCCATGGGCAACTGCAAAGCCTCCAAAACTTGTTCTAAGACCTGTCCAAATAAGTTGGGAGATTCTGTAAATCCCTGAGGGAGTACAGTCCATTGATATTGTTGTTTCCTTCCTGTGTAAGGATTCTCCCATTCAAAGGCAAACATGGGCCTCGACTCTTTGTCCAGAGGACATGCCCAGAAGGCATCCTTCAGGTCCACAACACTAAACCATTGGTGGTCTGGGGGTATTCTCCCCATTAAAGTGTAGGGATTTGGCACAATGGGGTGTCTAGTCTGAACAATTCTGTTCAAAAGTCTCAAATTCTGGACTGCTCTAAAGGTCCCATCTGGTTTCTTTACTGGTAATATTGGGGTATTATAAGGTGACATAGAGGATTCCAAAAGACCATCCTTTAAGAGGACATCAATCACTGGCTGTAGACCTTTTCTTCCTTCCATTGAAATGGGATACTGTTTCTGCCTAATTATCTCGTTGGGTTCTTTCAAGTGGATTTTTAAGGGGGGATCTGTAACCCCCCCTGTTCCCCTCCCTCACCCAGACAGATGGGTTGATCTTATCCTCCTCCTCCTGGGTCAGTTTTCTCATGAATGCTTCAGGCTTGAATTCCAATTTTAATTGTAATGCCATCAGAGCATCTCGCCCTAATAGGTTTACTCCAGCCTCAGGAATATATAACATTTCAATATTAATTTTCTGTCCCCCATCTTTTACTCTAATTTCTAGGGGATTGACTTGAAATCCTTCCCCCTTTATCCCAGAAACTCTGATCACTTGCCCACTTAATTTCATTTCCAGGGTTAATACAGAAACGGAGGTTCGGGCTGCTCCTGTATCTATTACAAATGCTAATTCTTCGTTGCTGGGTCCCACTAATAAATTTATCAAGGGCTCTCTGTGGGATTTAAATATAAAGTGCCCCTGACATCCCTAATATTGATCCTCATCCTCTTCCATTAACTTGTACACTTGCGTTTCCCTCTGTTGCACGGGACAATCTTTCTTAAAATGTCTGGGCTGGCCACACCCAAAGCATTGCCTTATGCATTCCTCCCAGCCCGTGCCGTTCCTACTTCCCTGTGTCCTTCCCCTGAATCCCTGATTCTGACTTCTCCTGTTCCAATTTGCCTTCCCCCGTCCTTGTCCTCCTTCCGGAGCTCGAGGGGGTGGGGGTTCTTGCTGCTTTATTACCTCCTTAACTGTAGCTACCATCATTCTCCCTTTCTGCTTTACTTTCTCCGCGTCCCTCTGGAAATACACTTTCTGAGCTTCTTTTAATATTTATTTTATTTATTTATTTATTTATTTATTTATTTATTTATTTATTTATTTATTTATTTATTCGATTTCTATGCCGCCCTATTCCGGAGAACTCAGGGCGGCTCACAACAGGTCATCTATAGGTTTGGTAGTCCAATTATCCAGTCTTTGCAATTTCTTTGAAATATCTGGCCAAGCCTTAGTCATGAACTGGATCCTAACGAGTGGCACATTTGCTGCGTCGTCAGGGTCCATTCCTGAATACCTTCTCATGGTGTCCTTTAATCTTTGTAAGAAGGCAGCGGGGGATTCCTCTTTTTCTTGCTCAAGGCTTAGAGCTTTTGTCATATTTTGTGCTTTTAGGACTGCCTCCTTTATTCCCCTTATAATTATGTTCCTCATATCCTCCATATTTGTCCTATGTGCCTGATTGTTATTATCCCAATCGGGTCTCACGCTGGGAATTTTATCCTCCCCCTTTATGTTGTTATTAGTTGAAGGGGGATGGTCCCGCTTCCAGACTCTTATCGCAGCAGCCCGGATCAATTGCCTCTCTTCTGCCGAGAACAACATGTTTTGTATAGCCATTAACTCATCCCATGTATAAATGTTTGGTCCTAATAAATTGTCTAACTGTTCCACTGCTCCCAAAGGGTCCTCTATCATATTTTTCATTTCTTTCTTAAAAGATCTCACTTCAGATGCTCGGAATGGATCTTGTACAAAACTTATTATTGGCTGGCCCTGGGTATTTATTCCGTTCGGAACCTCTCTCAAGGGAAACATTGTATCCCTTTCATCTATGGGTTTAAACGGAAAGTCTTCTATGTCTTTTTTACATTGTTCCAATTCTTTCCTCAAGGCTTTATACTGATTAACCTTTTGTCTTATTTGGGGGCTCCCTGGGGGGGATGGCACACCGGGTGGAGCCTGGGCTATGTTAATTGGACCCAGACTATACGGTGGGGGTAAATACTTTCTCTTTTCATCTGCTTCCTCTTCTTCATCTACTAAGAAGACACGAGATGGGGGGATTTTTTCTGATATATTGGCCCATTTGCCTGGATTCCAGACCAGGGCATAATTTAGTTCATTATCTAGGGATTCACAAGCCTTAGTTCTAACGTAATCATATAAGTTTTGGCAAGTGAAATAATCATTAGTTCCTAATCGGGGCCACTCAATTTTCTCATCCTCCCACCATATGAAGCAGCACAAATTTACCATGTCTTCTTTTGTTAAATTTAACTTAGTAATCAGTTTGTTATATGGTGGTTTCCCCCAGTTTTCTAACAGTTTTCCTAATGGACTGCGGGGATCTATTTTTAGTTTTGGATTTTTCCTAACCTTTTTCACACACTTCCTCCCCTGGGACCCTCCCAAATTACCCATGGTTGGTTTACCACACAATTTTGTTGTCCTTACCAATCTAATGAGACCACAGTTCGCTTCACCAAGCCTCTTTCTCCTTTTACTCAGGAGTTCCTTCACTCCGCCTTGCCAGTCCAAACCCTCGGGACATCCACAGCTTGTGTGTGTCTTGCCAGTCCTGTGGACCCTCGGGGCGTCTCACACACACCTCTCACAGATCTCAGACTCCAACTGTGCTACCCAACCACCCCCGACCACCTAGGTTTTATTCCTTGGTTTACCCCAAGTTTTACTCACCTAGGTTCGTGCATGAAGTTGCCCAGTCCTTGTCCTGGTAATTCTCTGGTCCCCTCTCCTCAGTTCTTACCAATCACTATTTGGTCCGTGGGCCTGGCTCCGTTCTGCTTCCTCGACCTGCGACTGCAACTTTGGACCATTGAAATCAATGGGGCATGCCTTCCTCAGTTGACCTCGCCTCCCGAAGATGCAGGAACAGATGCCCGAGGCCCCACGTTTGGGCGCCAATTGTTGGAAACGTGATTAAAATACCAAGAAAATTGGATTGGTAAGAAAAAGAGTTTATTCTGCAGAAAATAGAAAAGCAGTTTGCAAAGCGCGGTGGATCCTGGTGAGAGACTTCAACAGGAAGTTCTAAACCCAGAGACCACACAAAAATATTCAAACTCATAACATTATATACACTCCTATCGTGACGCCCCTGTCCCCTCCCCTTAGGTCCCATTTGAGAGGACTTCCGGGGGCACAATCTGTCCAATCCGCCTAGCCAGAATACATCGTTCCCCCTCCCTTTGGTTACATTGTTCCGAACTTCCCTCTGTCATCCTTTTGTCTTGTTAAGTGTGTCTTCTAGCCAAGCCTCCTGGAATCTAGTGCCTACGTGCAGGGCTTGGCTATTGTCTAATCTTTCTGTTGTTAATCAATTGTGACCGTTTTATTTTTAAACTTCTCCATTTCTCACACTACCTTTCTTCATTCCTCCTGGAGGGCAACCCCTCCCCTGCTGCATTTCTTGCCTGTTTGTTGCTGCCAGCACAGGTGGCTGCCACAGAAGTTGTAGATTGGCTCATGCCCGGCCTGCTTGGACTCCTTGATCTCCTCTCCTCTCCCCCACCCTCCTCCTTCCCCTTCAGTGCAACTAGAGCTGACTCCACATCCTCCCGAGGCTGCTTCTTTTCCCTCTCCCGCCCAAACTGCCTCCTTTTATAGCCTCTCCTGTCTCCGCCCCCTCCTCCTCCTTTCTCATGGGGGAGGGTGAGCCAGAAGTGAGCCTGGGGTGAGGCTCAGCCTCAGCCACTCTGCAGCTCTAGAGGACTCTCTCACAGTAAGTCCTTGCCTTTGCTGGCTCTTTCCCTCCCCTACTACACTTGGCTAGCAGGGCTGCGTACCACTTGTTACTTGTTAATGTACCACAAGTGGTACACGTACCACTGGTTGAAAAGCCCTCAGCTAGTGGAACAAGGGGTATTGCAGCCCATAGACAGTGGGGTGTGGGAGACCCCCATAGTAATGCCATTAAAGGCCAATGGGGAAGTGCGAATATGCGCTGACTATAAGTGCACCCTCAACAGGGCACTTCAACAGCACGCGTACCCTGTGCCAGTTGTCAGCCATATTTTGGCATCATTGCAAGGAGGCCGCGTGTTCGCCAAATTAGATTTGGCACAGGCCTATCAACAACTACCCGTGGACGAGACCATGGTGGTAGCCCAGACCATTGTCACCCATATGGGGGCTTTTAAGGTTAAGTGCCTACAGTTTCGGGTGAATGTAGCCCCAGGGCTGTTCCAGGGAGTGATGGAGCACATGCTCAAGGGAATTCCAGGAGTTTGCCCCTACTTCAATGATGTCCTCATTACTGGGGAATCGGTTGAGATTCTGGCTGAACGGCTTAAGGCCGTCCTTCAGCAGTTCTGCAACGTGGGACTTAAATTAAAAAAAGAAAAGTGAAAGATTGGGGTAGAGTCAACTGAGTTCCTTGGTTTCCACATCAATGCCGAAGGCATTCATCTGACGGAATCCAAATTAAAAGCAATCCAGCAGGCCTCAAGGCCGAAGTCAAAGGGAGAGCTTCAGGCTTTCCTAGGCCTTTTGAATTTTTACCATGCCTACCTCCCAAACAAGGCCGCAGTGGCAGAGCTGTTACACCGGCTCTTGGATAGACAAGCTCAGTGGCAGTGGATCAGTGTCCACGAGAGTAGCTTCCAAGCAGTCAAATCACTGCTGTCGTCGAACTCAGTTCTCACTCATTTCAATGAACAGCTGCCTGCCTGCATTGCATGTGATGCATCCCCGTATAGGGTTGGGCTGTGTTAAGCCACTTAACGGCTGATGGGAGGCAGAAGCCCATTGCGTATTACTCCAGGACCCTATCATCCGCAGAGGAGCAACTACGCGCAAATTGACAAGGAGGCTCTGGCCATTGTGGCTGAAGTTAAAAAGTTCCATGACTACTTGTATGGCCACCAGTTCATGGTCTTCATGGACCACAAGCCACTCCTAGGGTTGTTCACCACAAACAAACAGACACCTCAGATTCTGTCTCCTCGAATGCTGAGGTGGTCTATCTTCCTGTCGGCCTACAGCTACAGGATGATTCACAAACCGGGCAAGGAAATGGGCCATGCAGAGGGCCTGAGCAGGTTGCCCCTGCCACATGTGGAGCCAGATCCAGCTGCAGCTGCACGCATCCTGGCTATCCAGGATTTGCCGGAATCTCCCCTTCACGCTGGGGACATAGCTGTTGAGACAGCAGCTGACAAAATGCTGAGTCGTGTGCTAAACTGGGTACACACAGGATGGCTGGACAAATGTCCAGGGCCAGAATTTCAGAGTTTCTTCATGAGAAAAGATGAGCTTTCAGCTCATAAGGGGTGCATCCTTTGGGGAAGTAGGGTCATAGTCCCGAGGTCTTTAAGGCCCAGGGTCCTAGAGTCTCTGCACGAGGGCCATCCGGGAATAGTCCAGATGAAGGCACTTGCGAGGAGCTACCTTTGGTGGCCAGGGCTAGATAAAGCCATCAAGGCCCAAGTACATGGTTGCTACACGTGCCAGACCGGAGATGCCGCAAGCCCCTGTCCACCGATGGGAGCACACACACCATGGTCAAGAATCCACATTGATTTTGCTGGGCCCTTTCAGGGACAGCTGTTTCTAATAGTGGTAGATAGCCATTCTAAATGGTTAGAGGTTGCACCAATCCCTACTATGACTACTGCGAGGACCATCCAGGAACTGCACAGAATCTTTGCAACACACAGACTTCCAGACGTGTTACCGTGTTTCCCCGATAATAAGACACCCCCGATTGTAAGACGTATCGGGGTTTTCAGGGGGTCGGCTAATATAAGCCGTACCACGAAAGTAAGACATATTACTCCTGCCCACTTCCGCCTCCTGCTTAAAATACTTAAATACTTAAAATACTTAAAATACTTAATATACTTAAAATACTTAAAATAAAACTGACAATTGTTTTCCAATCAATATAAGCCGTACCCCGAAAGTAAGACATAGTGGGGCTTTTGGGGATAAAAAGAAAGTGTGACCCTGTCTTGCTTTAGGGGAAACACGGTAGTCTCTGACAATGGGGCTCAGTTTACCACTTCTGAATTCCAGTCTTTCCTCAGGGCAAATCTAATACAGCACGCCATGTCGGCTCCCTTTCACCCGGCCTCGAAAAGCCAAGCAGAACGCATCGTCTGCACAACCAAGGAATCACTAAAACGGATTGTCACAGGGGATTGGCACCACAGACTGGCAGATTTTCTACTCTGCCAATGCACAACTCCCTGTACTTCCACAGGCAGAAGCCCTGCCGAACTCAGATGGGGCCAACGTTTGATCACCAAGCTGGACAGGTTGCACCCCGACTGGGTTGTCTCGGACTCTGCTCAGCCAAAGGCACCTCGGAATTTGCAAGTGGGTGACCGGGTTTGGACCCAGAATTACGGGCAAGGGGCTTTGTGGGTGGCAGCCATGGTTGTTAAGGTGTTGGGACCACTCTCTTATGAAGATTGTGACCTTGTAGTCTTTGTCAAAGGGGGCTGCAAGGGAGGGACTTGTGCTTTGGGTGGAGGGAATAAATACTGCAGAAATCTATTTTTGGGGTATGCCTACTTCGATAGCCACCCAATCTTGCAAGAACGTATTTTATAATAAACTGTTTGCTGCTTCACTTCATGACTGTCAAATTTCTCACTGGCGAATCTGTTTCTCACACTGCCCTGCTCTCTTCCTATCTTATGTGTTTTTAAATAAATCTGTTTTTTATCTCAAATATAATGGATGTCTGTTAAGATTCCTCGATAGCTGAGCTAACCCTATAACCTTCATCCAAGACAGCTATACTGTACTATGAACATTTTTTTTCTTAAGTGGCACTTGCTGCTACTTAATTACTTCATACTGTATTCTTTTAAAATTCTGCATATGCTTAGGATAATTACATCTTCTAACAAAGGTGCCTGCTGAATTCACTTTCAAAAGATGCAGGGAAAGGGACCTAGAAGGCACAGTAATTAGTATGACTAGTGAAAAGCTTTGCATAAGCTGAAATCTCTAAACCAGCAAGATAAATCAAAATAATCTTGAAGAATCAAACATTGTGGTAAATACTGGAGGTAGAAACATCAACAATCTTAGATATGCTGACAATACAACTCTCCTCTAAGAAACCAAAGAAGGCTTGGAACATCTGATAAAAAAAATCAAAGAAGAAAGTGAGAATTTTGGTCTCTTTCTGAACATCAAAAAGACCAAGCTCATGACCACTGCAAGGAATGGAAACATCAAAATGATGTCCTGGATGATCTGTCCCTAACTTGCCCCTTCAGATCTTCTAACAGCACACACATCATTGCTGTAATTGCCTTTGCTGCTGATTGTCTTGTTCTTTTTCTTTCCATTGTTTCCAGCATTATGGACTTCTTGAGGAACCAAGTCTTCATGTATGTTTCCAAAATATAATGTGGGCCTAATCATTTATGCCTGGAGTGAGAATGTCATGGTTCCAATAGATGAAACCCATTAAAGAACTTCAAGGCAAGAATTCTTCCTTAAAGAACATTTTATTCAGGAAACAAAATATCAGCACTACATAGTTGAACCCAAAATTAAATTCCCTTCTCCCAGATACAAAGTAACAAGTTGCAATTCCCACCCCCATGAAGCAGTCATAAATCACATTCTCCAATTAGACTGAAGCACGGGCTCCCTCTCCAGCTCTTCAGCCCACCAAAACGTTATCGGGTTGTGTCCTTGAGTTCCCATGAAGCTGCATTATTATTATGGCTAGCTGAGCTCAAGCATTCACCCCATTTCCCCTTCTACATCTGATTTCTAAACAGGAGAAAAAGCAAGCTGAAAGCAGAGTAAAAATGGCTGCAAATTCCCTCAGTTGTCAGAGCGGGAACATCCATTGTCACAGTGTTGACATCTGGCCCCCTTAGCAAAAAGGATAAATCCTGCAATCCAAACAAAACCATAGGTTAGGGGTTGCCTCTTGGCTTATTAGGGTGTTTGTCATAGAATTTATGAATGAGCCTGTCGGCTTTCACATCACTAGATTTTACCCAAGTGGCCTCAGACAATGGGTATCTTTTCCACTGTACTAAATACTGTAAATTTCCCTTATAAAGTCTAGAATCAAGAATACACCTCACTTCATAATGTGTCTGTCCGGCTACTACCAGAGGGCCAGGTGCCTTCTTAGGGGGAGGTCGTAAAGTAGAACCCTGAAAAGGTTTTAGTAGACTACAATGGAACACAGGGTGGACTTTCCCTAAAAGCTGGGGAAGCTTTAACTCCACCGTAACTGGATTTATGATCTTTACGATGGGGAAAGGGCTGAGGTATTTCGGTCCCAATTTCTTACTAGGCAACATGAGTCGTAAATGTTTTGGGGACAAGTAAACTTTTTCCCCAACCTGGAATGACCTCTGTGGAGCCCTTTTTATATCCGCTTATTTTTTATAAGTCTTGTAAGCTTTTTTCAGAGCGAGTTTCATTTTGTCCCAAACCTTCCACCACCCCTTCACCCACTGATCAAGTGTTTGGGAGGCAGAGGGTTCATGAGGATACTCAGGTATTGGGTTGAATTCTTTTTCCGTGCCAATTTTAAAAGGCATAAAACCGATGCTGCTGTGAACAGTGTTATTGTAAGCCACCTCCACGAAAGGGAGGAGGTCAGTCCAGTTTGTTTGTTGATAGTCCACATACCATCTGAGGTACTGCAACACCATCGAGTTCGTTTTTTCAGCTGCCCCATTCATAGACAGGTGAAAAGCCGATGACAACCCCTGCGACGAGCCAATTAATTTGAGAAAACCCCTCCAAAATTTGGCAGTAAATTGCACCCCCATCAGAGATTATCCATTTTGGTGCACTGTGCAGTCTGTAAATGTGCTTAAGAAACATCTTGGCCAGTCTCTGGGCTGACAGGAGTCCTTTGCAGGCAATAAAACGAGCCTGCTTCGAAAAAAGATCAATCACAGTCCAAATCACTGTATTTCCTCTACGTTCAGGTACCTCAACTATAAAATCCATAGCAATTTCTTCCCATGGCTGGGAAGGGTCCATGACCAGTTGTAACAGTCCAGGGGGCTTCCCCAGAATTCTCTTCATGGTGGCACACACAGCACAGCTTTACATAGCTTCCCCTGCCCTGCAGCTCCACCTCCACCTCGTTCAGCAAGCCAGCATCTGGCACCTGTCCTGAAAACCAGCAGCCCAGGGCCCTGCCTCCCTCCTGACCCACCATCCAGTCCCTGCCGGTTGGTGCGCAGCATAGCATGCAGCGTAGCGGCAGAATCCAGGTAGGAACCCCATCCTGCTCTCGACCTTGAAACAAGTCCCTTTGGCCTGGCACCGTCCCTCGGTCCATGGGTGATTGGTGGCTTTGCCAGTGCTAAGGCCGCTCCTCTGGTCAGCGGCACCAGTTTCAGGCCACGGGGCCATTCCTGCCCTGCGTCAGCGTTGCCAGGACTCTCTGCTCATTGCCTTTGCCACTGGAAGCGACCCACACCGGAACCAAATTGCGGGGCTTCCCTGCCCTGCGGTGGCCTCGCCAGTCTTCCCTGCGCATCGTCGGTGTTACCAGAAGCCATGCTGGAACCGAGCCACGGGGCTTCCCTTCCCTGCAGCAGTGGTGCCAGTCCTCCCTGCATGTCGCCAGCATCACCGAAAGCAAGCCGCACTGTCGGTAAGCCGGTCGGTGGGTCTCCTTGCTGGCCATGCTGGAGCTGAGCTGCACGGCCTCCCTGGCGGATGATGTTGCCGGATTTGGGCTGCTGGCTTCAGGCTGTGAGGCGGCCTTCTGGTACCTTCTTCCTCCCCCCTCCCGTGTATGTTGAGCCCACGGGGCTTGACAGGCTGCTCCCTCTACCAGGGCTCCACCTGGAAGGCAAGGAGAAACATGTGAGTGTTCATCCGCCATGGTGGATGATTCAGCTGACACCCCCCACCCGGCTTACTGGGACACTGGCAATGGAACATTCATATTAAGCGGGGGGCATGGACATCCACTTTCCCCACCTAGGATGCTTCCGTAATAGGGTACCCCTTCCACCATACCAGGTACTGTAGCCGTCCCCATCGGATCCGAGAGTCCAGGATCTCCTGTATCTCATAATGGTCCCCCATGACAGGCCCTGGTACCCCTTTCATGGGCCTACAGGTGGGACCCCCTATCAGCTTCAACAGACTACTGTGGAAAACCGGGTATATTCTCCCCAAGAACCGAGGTAGCTGTAACCATATGGCCACCGAATTGATAACTTGTGTGACCCAGAATGGCCCTAGGAATTTTGGCCCTAGCTTCTTACAGGGCACCCTCATGCATACATATTTCATCGGCAGGTACACCAGGTCGCCCAACCGAAAAGGCTTTTGGGTTCTCCTTTTCCTATCGGCTTGCACTTTTGTGGTTTCCTCAGCTTTCACTAGGGCCTTGTTAACATCATCCCCCCACCCCCCCAATGTGCATTATCCAATCCTGGGGTTGGCAGGGCGAGGGGTCCTCTTTTTTATATTTGGGATTGGGACAATGTCTATGCCGTGCACCACCCGGAAGGGAGCAAAACTGGTGCTGCTGTGCACCGCGTTGTTGTAGGCCACTTCCACGAATGGCAGTAGGTCAACCCAGTCCGTTTGTTGGTACAACATGTAGCTTCGCGTTCTGCTGCCCCATTGGTGCTAGGGTGATACGCCAAGCTGAGACCTTGGGACGACCCAATGAACCGGATAAATTCATGCCAGAACCAGGCCATGAACTGCACCCCCCTGGTCTGAGATGATTTGTTGGGGTACCCCGTGCAGGCGATACACCTGTGTGATAAAGAGTCTGGCCAGCCTCTGGGCAGACAGCAACCCCTTACATGGGACAAAGTGGGCCTGCTTAGAGAAGAGGTCTATGATGGTCCAGATTACAGTGTAGCTGCGACTCTCCGGCAACTCTATGATGAAGTCCATTGCAATATCCTCCCATGTTCAGGTTGGGTCTGCCACTGTTTGCAACAACCCCAAGGGCTTCCCTGTACAGGGCTTTGTGGTGGCACAGACATGGCACCCCCGGACATAGACCTCTACATCTGCTTTATCTCGGAAGGATCCCCATACATCCCTGTCATGACATATACGATAGCCTGCCCATTAGTAATAATCATTCCAAACAACTTCTGAGCACCATTGAACAGGGCCCAGTCTTTCGGCATATTGCCCACTTCAATGATTTTGGCTCCAGCCAGGAGTTGCATAATGAGGCCTGAAGTCACAATAGGGGAGATACCCAGCTCCATTAAAGTGCCTCTGTTCAATGCAAGGATGACCCTCATCCAGTAAAAGGGATCTGTGGAGTCTGAGGACATTATTCCGAATAATGGTATCTGGCAGCATACTAAAAAAATGAAGAGGGTGATAGCTGTCATAAAACCTTCTCTCTAAACTGAATTTTCCTTTCAGGCTTCTGGATTTCAGGCAAAACAGCGCAGAAGGGCTTAATGAGTTCCAGAAATTTGATTCCCATGGTGGCGGAGGTTGGAACTGGCCGGGCTCGGCGTCTTCGGGCTGGTGGGCGGCGGCGGCTGCAGCGGCTCCCCATCCCTGCC
Source organism: Bothrops alternatus (assembly GCA_034064705.1). NCBI lineage: Eukaryota > Metazoa > Chordata > Lepidosauria > Squamata > Viperidae > Bothrops > Bothrops alternatus. The sequence continues at coordinate 2,493,584 of JARGCV010000014.1, read as the reverse complement.
TCTGGCCTGCTCGTCACACTGTGTAAGCTGTCACTGGTCACATCAACATCCTTACCAGTCCCTGGTTCCCACCGAAGCACAAAAAGGATGATTAGTAAACAGGAACGTTGTGACATGCGGTTTAATCCGAACAAACAAAGTCAGCGCTGGGAGTGATCTGCTCCCAGCGCTTTACATAGCTTCCCCACCCTGCAGCTCCACCCCCCTGTTCAGCAAGCCAGCATCCGGCACCTGTCCTGAAAACCAGCAGCCCAGGACCCTGCCTCCCTCCTGACCCACCATCCAGTCCCTGCCAGTTGGTGAGCAGCGCGTCATGCAGCAGAGCGGCAGAATCCAGGTAGGAACCCCATCCTGCTCTCGACCTTGCAACAAGTCCCTTTGGCCTGGCGCCATCCCTCGGTCCACAGGTGATTGGTGGCTTTGCCGGTGCTAAGGCCACTCCTCCGGTCAGCTGCACCAGTTTTGGGCCATGGGGCCGTTCCTGCCCTGCATCGGCGTTTGCAGGGCTCTCCGCTCATTGCCTTCGCCGCTGGAAGCGAGCTGCACCAGAACTGAGCCATGGGGCTTCCCTGCCCTGCGGTGGCGTCACCAGTCCTCCCTGTGCATCGGTGTTGCCCAGCCTCTCCACTTGTTGCCTTCGCCAGTGGAAGCGAGCTGCACCAGAACTGAGCCGCAGGGCTTCCCTGCCCTGCGGTGGTGTCGCCAGTCCTCCCTGTGCATTGTGGGCATCACTGGAAGCAAGCCACGCTGTCGGTAAGCCAGTCGGTGGGTCTCCTTGCTGGCGATGCTGGAGCTGAGCTGCACGGCCTCCCTGGCAGATGAACTTGCCGGATTCGGGCTGCCGACTTCAAGGTGTGAGGCAGCCTTCTTGTACCTTCTCCCTCCCCCCTCCTGTGTATGTTGAGCCCATGGGGCTTGACAATAGTTCTCTACATCCCGTTTCAAACCTGGCCACTAAAACTGCCGATGAATCAAATGCAGTGTCCAGCTTATTTCACATCGTGACCACTCTGGAGAGCATGGAGGTGGAGGGTTTCGGGCAAATACAACTTCCCCCCTTTGTAGGCTATTCCATCCCTACACATCAGGGTAGTTTGATTGTCCTTGAAGCACCGATCATTGAGGAGTTCCTGCTTTACCTTTCTTGTCCCAGGATCATCGGGGTTTGGGACTCTCGAAGATGAGGCTCTTGGCGGCGGTAATTGAGATGCAACTTGCGGTGTAGGTATGATTGATTCATTAGTCTCTTCATGCTGGCTCTTGTACTGGGACATTTTTTACTAGAGCGTCAGCTAAAATGTTTTTTCCCCTGGTATGTACTTTACAGTGAAATTAAACCGGTTAAAATACTGCGCCCACCGTACTTGCTTAGGGGAAAGCTTGCAAGGAGTTTTCAGTGCCTCTAGGTTTTTGTGATCAGTATATACTTCGAAAGGCACCTTGCTCCCTTCTAGGTAGTGCCGCCAGTTTAACAGAGCCCAACGAATTATGAAGGCTTCCTTCTCCCACACTGCCCACCTTCTTTCACAGTCAGTGAACTTTTTTGAGGTGTAGGCACAGGGCTGCAGGACCCCCTCATGGTTCTTTTGCGATAGTACAGCTCTGACTGCCACATCGCTGGCATCGGCTTGAATCACAAAGGGCTTCCCCAGGAAAGGGTGCTTTAGGACCGGATCAACCGCAAACAGTCTTTTCAAATTCTCAAAAGCAGTTTGACAGTTCATAGTCTATGTTAGTGACTGGCCCGGTCACAGCTTGCCCCCATCTTTGCTGGTTTTTAACAAATCTGTGAGAGGTAAAGCAATTTCGGCAAAGGAGGGGATGAATTGATGGTAAAAGTTGGCAAACCCCAGAAAGCTTTGAAGCTGTTTGCGAGTCTTTGGGGGTTGCCATTCATTTAAGGCTTTCACTTTTCCAGGATCCATTTCAATGCCCTCACAGGAAATTCTGTAGCCCAAATAATCCATTCAGGACCACCAGGAAGGAAGAAACCAGCCCAACAGCTGGCAAAAGAAAAATCAAGCTGGGTCGCACAAGAACCCATCACCCAGGTCACGTCGCCCACACAAGAGAGCGCCGAGGCCCAAGCCGAACCTTCCACCGCTCTGCCCTCCTACGACAGCAATGACGAAGGGGAGAACAACCCGATGGTGAGTCGACCTGTTCCACCTTCTTCACTCGCTGCTAAGCTCATAGTCCCTAAGACAGGGGTACAAATGGATCTGAAACTGCTAGTGGATTCAGGATGTTCCCGGTTTGCCAATTGCCCTTAAGATGGGTATACGAACAAGATTGTTCTCCAAACCCATGAGATTTGAACAGGAAGATGGCTCTTTAATGGGAGGAACTTTAGTCACCCATCTAACTGAACCTATATGCTTAGAAATAGGTGAAAATTGGGAGTTCATCTGTTTTGTGGTGGCTCCGAAGATGACTAAGGCTGTGATTTTAGGTCTAGCCAGGTTAGACAAGTGGAAACCTTTTATCTCGTGGGAAAAGGGGATTAGGACTGTGAGATTACCCATAGGGCCCAACCTGTTGCTGCCTGTTTAACAGGTCGCGCAGCTGCTGAATTAAATTGCGTTGAATGCCCACATTCAGGTCATCTCTCTGTACCGGCTTTGTGCTTGGGCTTCGCCGATGGTGATATTCGGGGCTATGTGTCCAATAGTAGTAACGGTCAGTTACTGGCTCTCACAATGCCAGTAACGATCTGGGCTTTGACGGTATCAGTGGTGGTTCAGGCTTTGGTACTGAGGGTGTCTTTTGGGACTGTCATCATAGTCTCATTGTCTGGAGCTATCACAATGGTGGTGCCTTTCAGGAGATCACGACGAGCGATGCTGATCAGGACTTCTCTGGTGGCTGGGGCTCTTGTGCCATGAGCAGTGCTCCAAAGTCCTTGAGGAGCGGTGACGTCCCAGGCTGTCATGTCCGAAATGGCGGTTGGGACTCTTCTTCCTCACCGGGCTGGAGGTTAACGCTGGTGGTTTTGAATGCGGGGAAGCCACTTGCGCTCCATTGGTGGGGATAGGGCTTCTCTTGGGCACCAATTTGCATCAATCCCACTGGTAATCGGGGTCTGGGCGGCGTAGCACAGGTAACATGGACTCTCACACTGCTCATGGTGTCTCCTCCCCCAGAGTCCATGGGTGTGTGAAGTGGGTGAGGGCCATTTGCTGGTCTCCTTCAGGGGATGCTGCCTTTCTTCATTCCTCCCAGAGGGCGACCCTTCCCCAGCTGCATTTCTTGCCTGTTTTTCTCCCTCCCTCATCGCAAATATCTTCCCGGCACTCTGCTCATAAGGCTGTGCAGCTCTTGTCCAGGAATTTACAGTGGCCTTTCGAGCCATGGCCACTGGCAGCACTGCCACCAGCCACGCTGGCGGCCTCTTCCCCTCCCCTTGTCCCTTCCTGGGCATGGAGGAAGGAAGGAAGGAAGGGAGAGAGGGAGGGAGGGAGGAAGGGACAATGGGAGGGAGGGAGGGAAGGAAGGAGATTGGAATGAGAAGCAGGGAGGCAGGGAAAGAGGGAGGGAGGGAGGGAGGAAGAAAAGGAAGGAAGGAAGGAAGGAAGGAGGGAGATTGGAATGAGAGGGAGGGAGAGTGTAAGGGAAGTCCTGCCTTAGTGTCATGACTCCAAGCCAGCCTGTGCTCTCAACAGGAGAGTCCGGGGAATCTGAGGAGGAGGAGGTGGAGGGAGGCTCTGAGGAGTTACAAGACTCACATTCCAGTGAGGAGCCAGGCCCCTCCAATCGTGTGCAGGATGAGATGCAGCTGGGTGGGGAGGAAGAGTCAGACTCGGATGTCTCACAGCTGTTGGAAATGAGAGACGCCCAAAAAAGGAGACAAGCTAGGAGAGTAGACCAGAGAGAGGCTATGGGACGACTCAGGAGAAGGCACTGAGAAGCCACGCCTTGAGGACTGACTTACAAAAGGGGAATGTGTGGGTGGTGCTGGTTGCTGAAGGCAACCGTTGCAAATTACTTCGTGGGAATCTTGTTCTGTTAGTATTGCCGGTGATTACTTTTCTGTTTTGCCTTGTATTTCATGTGGACAATTTCCTCCCTTTGGTTTGTGTTTTGCTGTTTCGGTTTCTGGACTATTTGACAGGTTTGTCACCCATATTAAAAGGGTGACAAGTTTTCTTTTGGAGTCTCCAGCCTATTTTTCTCAACAGGGGTTTTGTCCTTGTGCCTTTAACAAGGACGGCTATAGGCTGGAATATAACAGTTTGCCTTCTGCCTCACCCCCTACTATTATGGAGCAGCTATGTGCTGAGAATGCCCAGCTCGCTCAGCAGTTGGCTTTGTTATCAGCCCAAGTTGCTCAGCTGGCAGCCCAGGTTCCTGCTGCTCCACCACCACCCAGGAGGAAATGCCAAGTTGCGATGCCGGACAAATTTGATGGCAATCCGGACATGTTTCCTATTTTCATGGGACAATGCCAGCTGTATATCAGTGTGAGAGCGGTTGATTTCCCCACTGACCAGGATAAAGTGGGGTTTATGATAAGCCTGCTCTGAACTGCTGCAGCTCTTTGGGGCACACCCCTGCTAGCCCAACCTAGTCCATTGATGGACAACTTTGTGGGGTTTTGTGATTACATGCGGATGATGTACAAGGACCCCATCAAGACCCAGACAGCTACCTGACGTTTTAAAGCTCTGAGGCAGGGCCGACGTCCCCTGCAGGGCTATATCAGTGAATTTCGGTTGCTTAGCCAGGATTCGGCCTGGAATGAGGCTGTGCTCATGGACGCTTTCCAGGATGGATTGTCAGAGGAGATGTTGGATGAGCTGGCCTGTGTTGATGTTCCCCCGGACCTCAATGGGCTCATTCATCTCTGTCTGCGGATTGACACTCAGCTGCAGCAGCGAAAAAGTCATTGTGTCACCTCAGAGACCCATGCTGCCCCCATTGTGCATGAGACCCCGGTCCAGAGGGAGGAGCCAATGGAGTTAGGTGCTGCCAGACCTCGCCTATTGGTGCCAGAGATGAACAGGCGACACTCGGGGTGTGTGTTTTTACTGTGGGGACCCTGGGCATTTGGCTGCTTTCTGTCTCAAGAAGCGACGTCGGGCATCTGTGACCGAGCCTGCACTGAGACTGCCACCTGCTCCTCAGTCGGGAAATGGCCCACGCCCGACCTGAAAGGCGTTTTGGGTCGGGCATCCCACAAAACCGAGCAACGCCCTTCAGATGCTGCCCACGGACCCCCACGGCATCTGATATTGGAAGCGCGCCTGATTCTCCCCGGGTTGCCCAAGGGGATTCCCGTCCATGCGTTGATTGACTCTGGGGCCACTACGAACTTTATGGATGCAGCATTTGTGGCCAAATGGGTGATTCCCCAATGCCCGGTGGAACCACCGATGTTAGTGGAGACCATTGATGGTCGAGTGTTCATGTCTGGGCCTATTAAGGCTGCCACACAACCGTTATGTATGGCCATCAGTTCACATGAGGACGCCATCCAGTTCTATATCACATGAGACCTGCATTTGCCCGTGGTCTTGGGACTGCCGTGGCTCCGGGTGCATGACCCACAGATTTATTGGTCACAGAACTTGGTCACCTTCCCAAGTTTACAGTGCGTGGGCCACACCCACCACATCTGTGCCGGCCAGGTAGAGGGGCCCACAAGGGTCTCCTTACCCTCTGAACTGGCAGATTATGCTGATGTTTTCAGCGAGACTGAGGCAGATCAATTACCCCTGCACAGGCCCTATGACTGTCCCATTGACTTAGTCCCTGATCCGCCTCTCCCAGTGGGGCGTTTGTATTCCATGTCGGACCCCGAGTTGGCCGCCTTGCGGGACTTTTTGGACAAGAATTTGGCTTGGGGTTTTATTCAGCCCTCATTCTCACCACTGTCTGCACCCGTGCTCTTTGTCAAGAAGAAGTCCGGTGAATTGTGGCTTTGCTGTGATTACAGGAAATTAAATGCCATCACGGTGCGCAACCGATATCCGCTGTCCCTCATCCCCGAACTCTTGGACCGGCTCCGTGAGGCAAAGATCTTCACGAAACTGGATTTGCGTGGAGCTTACAACCTTGTCAGAGTTCGGTCGGGTGATGAGTGGAAGACGGCGTTTGGTACTCGGTACGGGCACTTCAAGTACACAGTGATGCCATTTGGCCTGACCAACGCCCCTGCCATGTTCCAGCATTTTATGAATGACATCTTCCAGGATTTGTTAGATCAGTTTGTCGTGATCTACTTGGACGACATCCTGATCTACTCCCCATCGCGAGAGGTGCACCATCAGCATCTCTGTCAGGTCCTGCAGCGGCTCCGAGAACATCAGCTATATGCCAAACTAGAGAAGTGCCAGTTCTACCAGATGACTATTGAGTTCCTGGGTCACCGCATTTCTCCTGAGAGCATCGCCATGGAGCCAAGTAAGGTCGAGTCTTTGCAGAGTTGGCAACCCCCACGTCGTGTGAAGGATGTCCAGTGACTTCTTGGGTTCACCAACTGTTATCGGACTTTCATCCCCGCGTTTGCTACCATGACAGCACCCCTTACTCGGCTCCTGCAGAAAAAGACTTGGTTTCAGTGAAATGCTCCAGAACAACGGGCTTTCCAGGCATTGAAGGAAGCCTTCATGAAGGAGCCCATCCTGAAGCATCCTGACCCGCAACGGCCATTTGTCGTGGAGGCGGATGCCTCCGACATTGCCATTGGGGCGCTGTTACTCCAGACGACGATGCCCGGCGGTGCCCTCTTCCCTTGCACATACTATTCACGGAAATTGAATCTGGCGGAGTGCAACTATACCATCTGGGAGAAGGAGCTACTGGCCATTAAAGCAGTGTTCGAGGCCTGGAGGCATCATCTGGAAGGGGCACGACATCAAATCGAGGTCCGGACGAACCATAAGAATTTAGAAAGCCTGCAGACCGCTCGGAAATTGAACCAACGGCAGATCAGATGGTCTCTCTTCCTTGCGAGGTTCAATTTCCGTGTAACGTACATACCCAGCAGTCACAACCCAAGAGTGGATGCTCTGTCCAGGAAGCCCGAATATTCCCGAGCAGAAGACAAGCTTCTGCTCGGGATAGTGCTCCCCATCGAGTCTTTTGCTGCAGTACGGGAGCCGATAGATGTACGGGCTCGGATTCGGGAGGCACAGCAACAGGATGGTTGGGTGGCTCAGTGAAAAGAGGAGGTGGGGCCCAATTCCCCATGGACAGTCAAGGATGGACTCCTCCACTATCGTGACTGGCTCTGTTCTGGGAGGGCCACTCAGGGGACTCATCCTCAGCCAGTGTCACGACAATCTGACAGCGGGGCATTTTGGCCTGTTCAATACCCTGCACTTGGTCTCCCGTACCTTCTGGTGGCCCCAAGTCAGACACGACGTCCAGGCCTACGTCATGTCCTGCATCCCGTGTAGGCAGGCCAAGTCAGCGACAGAAGCCCCGCCCAGACTACTACAGCCCCTGCCAACACCTAAAAGACCACAGGGGGCTGTGTCCATGGACTTCCTGATGGACTTACCCCCATCTTCTGGATTCATGACGGTGTTCGTGGTGGTGGATATGCTGACCAAGATGGTGCACTTCATCCCGTGCCGTGGCTTGCCGTCTGCCCATGCCACCGGTCGTATGTTCATCCAGCATGTGTTCCGGCTGTATGGCCTCCCTGATAGGGTCGTGTCCGATAGAGGGGCCCAATTCACAGCCCGTTTCTGGCAGGGGTTGATGCAGGCATTGGATGTCAAGATCTGCCTCTCATCCGCACATCATCCCCAAACTGACGGAGGGACTGAGAAGGTCATCGGGATCCTCGAGCAATATCTGCATTGCTATGTCAATCAGCAAAAGAACAATTGGGCAGACTACCTAGCGGTGGCTGAGTTTGCGTTCAATAACTCGCAGCACACCTCCACACGGATGACACCATTCTTGGCCAATGTGGGATATCACCCCTGGTTTTTCCCTCTTTCCCCACTAGTCTCACCGGTACCAACAGCGAATGACTACATGGCAGAGTTACACGCGATCCATTGATTGGTGCAGTGACAGTTAGAGAAGGCCAAGGCTGACTACAAAAGGTTTGCTGATCGGTCGAGGCGGGATACGCCTCCACTAACGTTGGGAGATTGGGTATGGCTGTCCACCAGTAACCTACTGTCAACCTGGCCAGCCAATAAATTAGACCACCGATATTTAGGACCGTTCCCAATCGAGGCTGTCATCAATCCGGTTGCCTATCGCTTAACTCTGCCACGTTCCCTGCGGGTACATCCGGTCTTTCACAGTTCTCTGTTGATCCCTGAGCAACCGATGTGTCCACTTCACTGAGCCAACCCTCCCCCACCGGAACAATGTGATGGAAATAATGCCCTCGATTATGAGGTTGCCAGCATTTGGGACTCTCGTTGGGTGAAAGGTCGCTTCCAGTACCTGATCGAATGGAAAGGCTATGGACCGGAGGAGTGTACCGTTCATGCTCCTGCCTTGGTGACCGCCTTTCATGAACAATTCCCTTCCCGACTGCATCCGGATTGGCAGACCCGGGGGAAGAGCCCTGCGGTGCAGGATAGTGTCATGACTCCGAGCCAGCCTGTGCTCTCAACAGGAGAGTCCGGGGAATCTGAGGAGGAGGAGGTGGAGGTAGGCTCTGAGGAGTTACAAGACTCACATTCCAGTGAGGAGCCAGGCCCCTCCAATCGTGTGCAGGATGAGATGCAGCTGGGTGGGGAGGAAGAGTCAGACTTGGATGTCTCACAGCTGTCAGAAATGAGAGATGCCCCAAAAAGGAGACAAGCTAGGAGAGTAAACCAAAGAGAGGCTATGGGATGACTCAGAAGAAGGCACTGAGAAGCCATGCCTTGAGGACTGACTTACAAAGGGGGAATGTGTGGGTGGTGCTGGTTGCTGAAGGCAACCGTTGCAAATTACTTCGTGGGAATCTTGTTCTGTTAGTATTGCCGGTGATTACTTTTCTGTTTTGCCTTGTATTTCATGTGGACAATTTCCTCCCTTTGGTTTGTGTTTTGCTGTTTCGGTTTCTGGACTATTTGACAGGTTTGTCACCCATGTTAAAAGGGTGACAAGTTTTCTTTTGGAGTCTCCAGCCTATTTTTCTCAACAGGGGTTTTGTCCTTGTGCCTTTAACAAGGACGGCTATAGGCTGGAACATAACACTTAGCACTTGGCCACCAGCAGCCCTGCTACCCTTTCGTCATCCCCTTGCCCCCTCCTCCTGGCCTATCCTGATGGTGTCCCATGCTATTGCTAAGGATGCTTTGGTTACAAAGCCGGGTCTCCTCACATGGAGAGGGAGTGGGCCTCCCTCTGACCCACGCACTTTGCCCTCCTGCACCCACTATGAGCAACCTGGCCAAGGGGAGTGGGCACAGCAGTAGCCTTGACGAGGAGGTAAACACAGCCAGGTGCCCCCTTGGGGAAGTGGAGCTGGAGTGGGTTGGGCTGCAGGATCCTGGTGCCTCAGGAGCTCAAGGGCCAGGCTGAGTGCTTGCCCTCCACTGCCCAGGGCTCCGGGCAGCCCATGCCACTCTCCAGGAGTCCCCCGTGCAGCCCAAGAGGGACAGCAAGTTTCCTCCAGTGGACCATGCCCTGGCATCTACCCCAGTCCCACCCCCCTCCACCAGAGACCCACAGATCCCCCCACAGCCCCGCCCACAGCTCCCATAGGCGCCCTGCAACCAGAGCGACGTCGAGATGGCCAGGGCCCCCCGGCCATTGACTTTGCTTGTCAAAAAGTTGCAAAAGGTGATCACATGACCCTGGGGCACTGTGACCATCATAAGTATGAATCAGTTGCCAAGCATCTGAATGTAAATCACATGACCCTGGGGATGCTGCAACAGTCATAAGTGTGAAAAATGGTCATAAGTCACTTTTTTCAATGCCGTTGTAACTTTGGACAGTCACTAAGTGAACTGTTGTAAGTCGAGGACTACCTGTACTTTATCACTTTTTTCCTTTCTTTTTGGGGGGGGGGGTCATCTAATTTTTGATACCTGGCTTGGTGACTGGTGGTACTCAAATATTGCCATATCTTAAAAGTGGTATAATCTGTGAAAAGGTTGAAAAGCCCTGTTCTAGACCACGTCTTTTGCTATCACAGCATGCTGTCCCAACTGATTTCCGATAGGGGTAGTCAGTTCCAATCCAGGTTTTGTAGGGCACTGTTCCAACTCTTGAATGTTCAAGTCAGCCTAGCTTCAGCCCACCACCCAGCCACAAATGGCAAGGTGGAGAAACTAACCAGCTGCTACAGCAATACTTAAGATGTTACTACACCTACAGGCATGATAACTAGCCATTATTGTTGCCCCTTCCATAATTTTCATATACAGGTAATCCTCAACTTACAATAGTTTATTTAGTGACCATTCAAAGTTACAACAGCACTGAAAAATGTGATTTATGTCTGTTTATTACAGTTATGACCTTTGCAGCATCCCCATGATCATGTGATCAAAATTCAGATGCTTTACATTTAACCTCTTTGTTACTAAGATACTAAGAACTGTGTTAACCTAATGCTTGCAAAAGAGAACAATATGGGAAGAAGAGAAAATCAAGGAAAGCTGTTATGTAGATTACGATATGATAGAAATTGAATATTATTGATTGTTGTGAAATGTGAACCCAGACAACATTCTGTTTACTAAGCACCAGGTTGTTAGTTTTTTAAAAAATCAATAAAATATATATTTTAAAAAAAATTCAGTTGCTTGGCAACTGGTTCATATTTATGACTGTTGCTGTGTCCCAAGGTCATGACCTTCTCACAAGCAAAGTCAATGGGAAAGCCAGATTCATTTAACAACTATGTTACTAACTTACCAACTGCAGTGATTCACTTAACAACTGTGGCAAGAAAGGTCATAAAATGGGGCAAAACTCACTTAAAAAATGTCTCAACAGAAATTTGGGGCTCAATTGTGGTCGTAAGTTGAGGACTGCCTGTAATAACTCTCCACACATTGATTGCGATGACCCCCTTTCAAGCATTGTATGGCACACAAACATATTGATTTTTTTAAAAAACAAGTTTTATTAATTTTTCAAATTTTTACATCCAGATACTTAGGAAGCAGCATGGTGATAGGGTAATCAGTCAATAACAAAATCATTCATATATATCTCAGGTTACATCAATAATGTTCCCTCACTATTTCCCACAAATATTATATCATATTCATGTTAATAAATTTCTAACTAAAGCTCAATCAATCAATACATTTATCAATAATATTTTAATTATACATATCCAAGTCCTGTTTTGGGGTTTTATTTAATTCCAGTTTATATATTCCAATTTAGCCTTTTATAACCAATGTTTAAGCTTCGGATAACCTTAATTTCCCTCATTTCATTATAAGATAATTAACATAACTAAAATACACATATTATTCCAAAATTCCTTCTTTATAGACAAATATATTCTAATTCTCATTCTAATAACTCCTCATTTAATAGCAAAAATATCTTTCATTATCACAAATCTATTTCCATACAACAATTAAACTTATAATCTAGCAGTTAATTTTAATTATTTATTTATTTTTATTTATTTATTTATTTATTAGACTTATAAGCCGCTCTTCTCCAGGGGACCCAGAGCGGCTTACAACATAGATAAATAACAATCGCATTTCATAAGTCTAATATAAATTAAATTAAGATGATCATAAAGTTAAAACAATACCCCAAATTTTTTAATAAAAAACATTCATCCAACATTCAACACCAATCATTCCCAGATCTGCCGACACAAATAAGTTTTTAATTCTTTTCGGAAGGCCAGAAGAGTGGGAGCGGTCCGAATCCCCGGAGGGAGCTGATTCCAGAGGGTAGGGGCCGCAACAGAGAAGGCCCTTCTCCTGGGGCCCGCCAGCCTACATTGACTGGTCGACGGGACCCGGAGAAGACCAACTCTGTGCTCTCTAACCGGTCGTGATGAGGTATGAGGCAAAAAAATTTATAATTCCCATTATAAATCTAAATCCTAAATATTAAAAGAATCATTATCTCTAAAAAGCTGCTTTACCCATTAGATGGATTTCTAAATCCCATTTTTAAATCTAACTCTGGCTTTCCTTTTGTGCCAAGTAGGTTTCCATGCCAGTGCCTCTAAAACCTCGGATGTATCTCCCTTCATTCCCACACCTGTTGTTTGAATCAAGGGAGAACGTCCAGTTATCGGTCTTTTAAAAGAACTGGCCCCTTTGTAGTTGTTAAGTTGTTGCCCTAATAATTCAAATCTCCATGTTTGGTTTAAGGTATTTATACTTGATTCAGTCTGGTCCTCTTCTTCTTCTTGCAATTTCATCTGAGTAGAATAGAAAGTCATATCCGGTGTTGTAATTGTTATTTGGTTATGTAAAATGTCTGAGTTCTCAGTGTAGCGTGTTTGTTGATCAATTCCTGTTGCTTTTGGAGTTACAGGTGCTGTAATCAAAGTCAGTGATTGAATATCAAAGTTCTCAGTCACTTGTGCATGTTGCATAATGTCTTTGATGTTAAATTGTTCCTCTTCTGTTATTTTTTGGATTATAAGTTGATCGGTTTGAGTCTGAGGTTCAATTTGTAAAAATATCTTTGGCTTTTACTCTTGAGGCGATTAGCTCAGTAGCTTCAAGGATTTTTTCAAGGATAAGTTTATAATTGAGTTGTGGATAGGGTTCCTCCATTTCCATGGTGATTAAAGATAGTCCTTTAGTGGAGGCTATGTATAGTGAGACTCAGCCATTGTCCACCTCCACAATTTATAAAAAATATTGTCACCACCCAGCTGTTTCTATGTCTTATCTTTTTTGATAATATGAAGGACAAATCAAAGTAGTCAACAGGCACAATTGAAAAACAAAATTCAGTTGCTATGCCAAATTTCACCACAAGATGTCCCCAGGAGACCATAAAATCTTTTCCCAAATGCCAAATAGCCTTTTATTCAGTTAAAACAGACAAAAAAGCCGATATTTTGCAAAGTTAATAGTTAAAGAAGTTAAAAAAGATGTTAAGACTGTATAATAAAAAGTTTTGGGGCCCCAAGGTTCCACAAAACAAAGATCCAATTATTTGGTTGTTGAAGTTAATTGTTCTTTCCTTTCCTTTTCAAGCTGTAAAATCCCAAGTATGCAAATGCCGCTGTATTGAGAGCGGGGAAACGAATTTCAAAGAGCTTTCACAGGAAAGTAATTAGGGAAAAAGAGAGGTAAAAAAGGGTCTCACCCAAATCCTCCACTCCTGCTTCGTGTGCTTAGCTGTTATTGGGACTTTCGGCTGGTGCGACTTAGTGATCGGTCATGTTAATGGCCGATCTTTTCTTCGTCGGTTCTGTGGAGCTGCCTCGAATCAAACAGAAGGGCTGCTGCCCTTTCGTGATCTTGCAAGGGTCCTCCCCAATGGTGGTCGCCCCTCCAGGGCGACGTTTGACCCTTTCCAGGGTCTTCCGACGAAGGGAAAACAAACGGCAGGGAGAAGCCTCCCCCGCACGTCCGAAGGCGTCGCGATCCAGAACCAGAAGTCCACACACATTGATTTTTTACAAGAGCATGTTGCTGCCCAAGCCCTATTGAAACAACAGTTAGAACAAGCAAAGCAGTCGTTTAACAAAGCTGTGGATGCCCATCAACTTGAAGGACCATTGATAGCAAAAGGTGACAAAGTCTGGCTCTCTACCAAGTTTTTGGTCTCCACAAGGCCATCAAAAGAGGCACGGTGAGGCTTCCAGTTTGCGATCGCGGTGCTGGCGGACATGCGGGGCGATTGCTTCCTCTGCCATCCAGTTTTCTCCCACTAGGGGACCCTGAAAAGGGTCGGAAGTCACCCCAAAGGGGCAACGAGTATGAAGAGGACTCCCGAGTGATTGCGGAAGGGCGGCAGCCCTCCTGTTTGATCCCGGGCAATTCTTTGAACTGACGGGGAAAAGATCGGCCATTAACATGGCCCATCACCAAGCCGCTACCAGCCGAGGCAAAAATTACTAACAAGCACTTTGAAAGCACCGCGGAAGAATTGGGTGAGATCCTACCTTCTTTCTTTTTTTATTTTTTTTATTTTTTATTAAAAAAAATTCATCAACATATGTTCATTTTTCCAATCAACAAGTTGTCTGGAATTTGCTATGCTAATACATGTTCAATTCCTAATCCTTCATTCTTTTCTCTAACCAAGAATAAAATAAATTACAAATTTGATAGTAGTCTGTATCTTCTTTGTCTTTCAACCTCATAGTTAATCTGTCCATCTCTGCACATTCCAATATTTTCCTGATTATTTCTTCCTCTGATGGCAATCCTTCATTCTTCCAGTATTGTGCAAAAATTATTCCCGCTGCTGTAGTGATGTGTAAAATTAAATATAATTTCTGCTTATTAGTCTTTTCAGGCATAATGCCTAGTAAAAAAAAGTTCAGGTTTAAAATCCACTTGTTCGCCCAATATTTTTTCTAACCACATATGTATATTTTTCCAATAAGCCTTTGCCTTACCACATGTCCACCAAATGTGATAGTACGTGCCTATGTTATGTTTACATTTCCAACATCTATCTGACATATTTTTAAACATTTTTGCTAATCTTGCTGGTGGAAGGTGCCATCTATGAAACATTTTATACAGATTTTCTTTGTATGAAGTTGACATTGTTAATTTATAGTTTCTCTCCCATAACATTTGCCATTTTTCTAATTCTATATTATAGCCAAAAAATTTTGCCCATCTTATCATTGTTTCTTTCACTTGTTCACTTTCCATATCTAAAATTAACAAAAAGTTATACATTTTCTTGATTAATTTCTCATCTGAGGTTAACAAAATCTTATCAAACACAGTTTGATCCTTGTAAAATCCATACATTTCTACACCTTTTTCATATCTACTTTGTATCTGTAAATGTGCCCACCAAGACAGGTTAATTCCCTGATTTTCCAATTCTTGTTTAGATTTTAATTTCCCATCAATATCTAGAATATCTTTATATGTCCATATTTTTTCAAAGTCTACCAGGTTCGGATGTATAAATGCCTCCAACGTTGATAACCACCCTGGAATTTTTGAATATGTTTTAGCTTTAATTTTTTCCCATACTGCTAACAAGGCATTTCTTATAAAATGATTTTGAAAGTACTTATGAACTCTGTTTTTCCTGTACCATAAGAAAGAATACCACCCCAATTGTAAATCATGTCCCTCTAAATACAATAACATTTTATTTCTGAGTGTTATCCACTCTTTCACCCATGTTAACACAGATGCTTGATAATACAATGTCCATTCTGGCAACCCAAAACCTCCATTTTCCTTAGCATCTTGTAATGTTTTCATCTTAATTCTAGCTTTTTTCCCCTGTCAAATAAAGTTCAAAACCAATGAATTTAAATCTTGAAAGAATTTTCTCTCAAGTTTTATCGGAATCGTTTGAAATAGAAATAAAATCTTTGGCAACACATTCATTTTTACTGTAGCAATTCTTCCTAATATTGACAGCTGGAGATTTTTCCATCTTTCTAAGTCTAGCTTTATTTGCTTCAATAATTTTATATAATTGTCTTCTTTTATTGACGAACACTTAGCTGAGAGATGAATACCTAAATATTTAACTTTTTTCACTATTTGTACCTCTGTTTTCTCTAGTATTTGCCTTTTTTGTTTATCTGTAAGGTTCTTTACTATTACTTTAGTTTTTTCTTTATTTATTTTTAGTCCTGCCATTTCTCCATATTCTTCTATCTTTCCCCATAGTTTAGAAATCATCTCTAAAGGTTCTTCCAGAATAAACACTAGACCATCGGCAAATGCTTGTAACTTATATGTTTCATCTTTTATTTTCAATCCTTTAATTTCTGTATCTTGTCTTATCCTTCTATTTAGTACTTCCAAAGTAAAGATAAATAATAATGGAGATAATGGACACCCTTGTCTCGTGCCTTTTCTTATCTCAAAGCTCTCAGTATAATCTCCATTCACTATCACTTTTGCTGTCTGGTTACTATATATTGTTTTTATCACATTTGTAAAGTTCTTTCTAAAATCCATTATTTGTAATTGTTGAACCATAAATTGCCAGAAAACATTATCAAACGCCTTTTGGGCGTCTAAAAGCACTAATGCTAATTGTTTCCCTGGGTGTAATTCATAATATTCTAATACGTCCATTATCACCCTTAAATTATTTTTAATTTGTCTCTTCGGTAAAAAAGCCACTTTGATCTGGATGTATAAACTCAACTAAGTATCTTTTCAGTCTCTCTGCCATTATTGAAGTAAAAATTTTGTAATCCACATTGAGTAATGAAATCGGTCTATAATTCTTAATATACATTAAGACTGAATCTTCTTTTGGTATTAAAGTAATATTTGCTTCTATCCATGTATTTGGAAGTTTGGCCTCTAACAATAATCCATTATAAAAATCTTTCAGCGGTTTGCTTAATATATCTTGTAGATTTTTATAAAGTTCCGCTGGTAGCCCATCTGGGCCTGGTGTTTTCCCGTTCTTTTGTTGTTTTGTAGCCTCTAATATCTCCATCATTGTTATTCTTTCTTCTAACATAGTTTTGAATGTCTCTGGAATCTTTGGCAATTTACTTTCTTCTAAATATTGAGCAATTCTCTCTTTTACAGCCTCCTCTTTGCCATACAATTCCATATAATAGTTCTTAATTATCTTTTTTATTTCTTCCATTTTAAATTGTAAACAACCTTTCCCATCTACTAAGTTATGTATTATTTTCTTCTCTTTCTGTTTTTTGAGCTTATAGGCTAGCCATCTTCCTGGCTTGTTGGTATTTTCAAAGAAATTTTGTTTTGCTCTCTTTATTTGTTTTGCCAATTTTTCTGAGTCCAACAAATTCAGCTTATGTTTTATTATTTCCATTTCTCTTTTCAAAGTCTTTTCCTGTGGGTTTTGTTGTAATTCTATTTCTAACTTTCTGAATTCTTCTTTTAATAATGAATATTGCTGTCTTCTCTGTTTGTTTTTCTTTGCCATATACGTTATAGCTATGCCTCTAAAATACGCTTTAGCTGTATCCCATACGTTTTGTAGTGATGTGTCTTCTTCTTTATTTTCTTTAAAGAAGAATTCCATTTCTCTTTTGGCCAAGTCTATAAATTCTTTATCTTTTAGTATAGATTGATTTAAAATCCATCTTGGGTTTTTTTGTATTCATTTCCATGTCGCTTTTTTATATATATAAAAAGTTTTATTGTTTTTTTCCATTTTTTTCCAAAAGCTTAGGACACAACGTGGTGGTCAGGGTGTCCAATCATTCAAAGACAAAATCATATAAATATAGCTCAAATTAATTATAAAAAATTTCCTCTCTTATTTCTTAAATATAGTATTGCTTATTAAAATTAATACAGTTTTAAGTAAAGTTCAATCAAACAAAAATCATCAATCACATGCAATTATAATCTATATCCTGTTTTTAAGCTTTACTAATTACAGTTATCATACTCCAATTACATTTTAGTAAGTATATAGTTGGGATTTCAGGTATCCTTAATAAAAGATCATTCATTGAGACTGATTTTTTTTCTTCCTTATCACGAATAGCTCTTTCTCTCTCTCTATTACAACATAGTTATCATATTTAAAATAATAATATAAGTCCAACAGATACAGTTCTATTTTTAAGAATATATTCTATCATTTCATCAGTCTATAATCTATAGAAAATCTTTTTAAGCCGTTGATAAAGTTTATATCTTCAAATACTTATCAACTATAATATCAGGAAATTCTCATCTTTCATTCCTAATTAGATCAGACAAACTCTCTTTCTCTATTACAACATAATTCTCATATTTAAAATTACAATGTAAGTCAAAAAAGAAAAAAGGAGAAAAAATAATAATAATACATTTCTATTTTTTTTAAAGAATATATTCAATCATTTCATCAATCTACATCTATAAGGGCTTTTTGTCCTCTAAAAAGATTTACTCCCTCAAATAATTATCAACCATGATAACAGTAAATTTACATCCTTCATTCGTTATTAAATCAGAGAAAATTTCTAAAGCCTTTTTAACCCGTCAAGTAACATTTTATGTCACATTTAAACCTAACTCTAGCTTTCTTTCTATGCTAATTTGGTTCCCATAATGAGGCTTTTCAGTTATCAAACCTCAAGATTTGATTACAAAAATTTCTAACCAGTTCAAACTGAACAAATTTTCTTTCCCTTTCCGCTTTATTGTAATTTCCAAAAGATTGTGTCTGAATGTCAATCTTTGTTATTTTTGGTAGTTGAACTGAGTCAGTTACAGTTATTTCTTGGTCATCAATGTTGTCCATCAGTTGTAAGTGACGTTGTGTAACATTGGTTGATTCAGTAGTTTCCACATTTTCTCTCAGTGTAGATTCACAATTGGGTTGTAAGTATAGTGTCTCTGTCTCTTTAAGTTGTATGTAGGCCTGTTCAAGATTACTCTGTTCATCTTCTATTGTTCCTTGTTCCATAACTTGGTTCAATATTGGAGGGTCGATGTGAGGTTCCAAGGTGGCATCTTTAGATTTTCTTCAAGATTTCCAATAAGTTTTGAAATCTTCTGTAAATTCTAATATTTTTTCCAGTATTAAATCATAGTCAAGATGTGAATAACTTTCAGTCATTTTGGTGGTAGATTTGCCTATTCCTTTATTAGAGACTACTTGAAAAAGATCCACAAATGTCTGCCTCCAAAGGTCTAATAGCCGGCTTCACCACCCAGCTGTCAAGTTATCTTTTCTCTTTTATTATCACATAAAATCCAATCCCTCTTCAAATAACAGGGAGAAGTACAGTTGAAATTTCACTTTTCACCACCAGATGTCCTCAGTGGACTATAAAGTCTTTTTTTCCAAGTTAATAGAGTTAAAGAAAAAAAGAGAAAAGTTTTCTTTTCTTTTTTTTTTAAAAAATCAACAAGAAAAGTATCTCCAACGTTATCAAATTAAAAAAAAAAAACAAAGTAACAATGTCCCTTTTTTCTTCTTTTCCCCTGAAATTCACCCAACAGAAGTCCAATAGTAAAAAAAAACTACACACAAAAAGAAAAAAATAATAATCTTTTTCTTTTTAGCTCTTCTTTCCGTATAGGCAGCCGCCGCTTTCTTAATAAAGGAAATAAAGACTTTGTGCAGGAAAAGTTAGGATAGCGAGAGAAGGAAAGGTCTCACCCGGATTCACCACGGTGGTTCTTCATGCTTAGTTGTTCTTCTGACTTGCGGTTGGTGCGGCTAGGTGATCGGCCATTTTATGGCCGATCTTCTTCTCCGTCGGCCCTCAGAGTTAGCTCGGACAGCTGGAGGAGCTGCCGCTCCTCCGCAGCCGAGCACAGCCTCTTCGACGGTAGTCGTGCCCTCCAGGGCAACTTTCGACCCACACAAGGGTCTACCGGCGGAGGGAAGCTAGCCTGATGAGGAGACAAGTCTTCCCGTGCGGCTAGAGGCGCCGCGATCTGGAACCAGAAGTCTCCATGTCACTTTTAAAGGATTATGATCTGCCCATGTGCCTATTTCTATCTCAATTTCCTGTATATCCATCTTTAATTCAGGAGTCATCAAAATCATGTCAATTCTTGACCAAGATTTATGACTATTTGAGTAAAAGGTATATTGTCAATTTTGAGGGTTGATTTCTCTCCAGACATCTTGAATACCAATTTCTTCTGCCATATCAAAGAATGTCTTCGGTAATCTTCTTACGAGTTTTCCTGTTTTGCTACTTTTGTAATCCATTGTTCCATCTACTATCGCATTAAAGTCTCCTATTAAACAAATATTTTGGTATTCCATTTCTATTAATTTCCTGTGTAATCTTTGATAAAATTGTTCTTGACTATCATTTGGAGCATAAATTGCCACTAACAATATTCGTTTTTGGTGCAAATATATTTCAACCATTACAATTCTTCCTTCTTCATCTGAATATATTAGTTTAGAGTCTATTGTCTCTTTAACGTATATCACCACCCCTCGTTTCTTTTGTTGTGATGATGTATAATAAAGCTTCCCCATTTTTGGGTATTCCAAAAATTTGTAATGTTGTTTTTTTATGTGTGTCTCTTGTAAACAGATTATATCTATATTTAATTTCTGAAGTTTCCTAAAAAAATTATTTCTTTTTATTGGGGAATTTAGTCCATTTACGTTTACTGAAAAAAATCTCATTTTTTTTTCTCCATTTCCTCTTTCATTGCTTGTATTTTGGCCTAGTCAATCTTGTAGTCCTTTGTTCTCTGGCAGTTCCTTCTCCTTCACCTGTTTGTTCACTGTTCTCCTGCTGCTGTTCTGCTTGTGCCATTGCTCCTTCGGCCGTCTCTCCCATCTGCTTATCCTCTTGTTGTTGCTGCAATCCTTCATCCAAAATTACTCTATTTCTTACTTCAAAGTCCTCTGCTTTCCAAATTGAGTCCAGTCGATATCTTGTATTGTTCCAGTTTATTAAAATGTCTTCTGGCATTAGCCATCTGAAATTTATGCCTTTGGCAATCAATTTTGTAGTTAGAAAATGGGAGATCCTACCTTCTTTCTACCCCAAGTATTTTTCCTGTAAAAAGCCTCTTGAAATTTCTTCCCCCTCTGAGGAGAGAGGGAAGGGAATGTTTTTCTCCCACCCTCTAAAATGGCGGCGTCTGACTACCTAGGAGAAATAAAGCCTTGAAAAACTACTAAATAATTGGATTTGCTTCTTTTTGATATTTTGGGATCCAAAAAGTTCCTACTTTCACGGGATTTGCTACTCTATCTACTCGTAAAAAAGATGAAAAAGAACTTAAACTGGATAAAAACCTAGCCTGGGATTTGAAAAATATTTTAAATTCTATCGAGGACATCTTGTGGTGAAACTTGGTACAGCAAGTGAATATTCTTGACAAAAAGCCCTGCTCATAGCCCAGATCTGTCCTTGGTATTATCTAAAAGAGATTAAAAGCTGAGAGAACAGCTGGGCAATGAAATTGCTTTTTAGGACTGTGGAGGTGAATACTTACTGACTCTCGCTTAATAAATAGCCTCACTAAAGGACTATCTATAACCACATCAGAAATGGAGGAGGACCAGCAACAAAGTTCACCTAATTACAAACTTATACTTGAAAAAATTCTTGAAGCTACTGAGATAATTAAAGCTAGACTGAAAGAGAAAGGCGCCAGCTTAAGCCTACAAAGCGAAACCCTGATTGCAACCAAAGAACTTGCAATTCAAAAAACAACAGAAGCGGAAGAAATTAATACCAAGACAGAGGACTTTAAAG
Source organism: Bothrops alternatus (assembly GCA_034064705.1). Taxonomy (NCBI): domain Eukaryota; kingdom Metazoa; phylum Chordata; class Lepidosauria; order Squamata; family Viperidae; genus Bothrops; species Bothrops alternatus. Next base: position 2,472,349 of record JARGCV010000014.1, on the reverse strand, counting down.
AACAACAAGTACAATGTACTGAAAATCTAGACAACCAAACCCTGATTGCAACTAAAGAATCTACAACCCAAAAAACAACAGAAGCAGAAGAAAGTAATACCAAGATGGAGGGTGCTAAAGATCAACAAGTACAGCCTACTGAAAACCTAGACAACCAAACAACAACCATAAAATTGGACATGACTTTTTACTTAGACCAGAAGAAACCTGAGGAAGAAGACCAGATTGAATTGAAGACAAATATGTTAGAGCAAATATGGGGATCTGGGCCACCAGGGTGACAACTTAACGACCATAAATGGCCCAATTTCTCTGGAAAATTGATAACTAGAATCATCTCCTTTGATTCACATAACATGCACAAGAATGAAGGGAGATCTATCTGATGATCTAAAGGCATTGGTATGGAAGCCTGGTTGGCATAAAAAGAAAGCTAGAGTTTCTTTTTAGATTTAACCATTGTTGGAAAATGATAAAAAAATAAGGGGTTAATTGGCCTAATATTGAGGATTTAGATTTATAAGGGAAATGAAAATTAATTATTAGGGAATAGCTTCGAATTATTGTTTAGCCCAGATAACACAGATGATGGATTTGAGACAATAAAGGATACTCCATTAGTAAGTAGTGATGTACTAGGGTGAGAAATAGAAAATGTTTATGAAATAAAATAAGAATATATTCAAGTAAGTAATAGGTGTATCTTAGATATTAAAATTTTTATATAGTGAAATAAAGGAAATTTGGGTTACCTGAAATTTAAATACTATGGATATTAAAGGTTAAATTGGAATATTGTAATTAAAAATTAGGTAAAATTTAAATACAGGATATGGATATGTATAAGCAAAAATATAATGATAAATGTTTTAACTGAGCTTGTTATAATTAGAAATTTACTAGCTTAAATATGATATAGCAAATGTTAAGGGAAATACAGAAGGAATTTTTTGATGATGTAACCTGAGATATGTACTAAAGATTTTGTTATTGTACTATTGACTACCCAATCACCATGCTGCTTTCCAAATACTCAAATGTAAAACTGGAAAACCAATAAAAACCTGTTATATATAAAAAAAAGAGGCGTGGTGACTCAGTGGCTTAAAATATGCCAGAGAAGATCTGTACTCCAGCGGTTCAAGTTCTACCACCACATGACACAGTGAGCTCCTGTCACTTGCCTCAGCTCCTGCCAACCTAGCAGTTCAAAGGCATGTAAAAGTGAGTAGATAAATAGGCACCACTACAGTGGGAAGGTAATAGTGCTCCGTGTGTCACTGCACACTCTGTGCTGCAGCGTGATGTCATGCTTACCACATGATTGCAGAAACGTCTTCAGATAGCGCTGCCTCAATGGCCTAGAAACGGAGATGAGCACCATTCCCTAAAGTCGGCTATGACTAGTGGAGTAAAACCCGCAGGGACTCCTTTACCTTTTCAAGGACATCAAAGAAACTAGATGCAAAATTTGTGGGGCCATTCAAGAAAAAGTTTATTTATACATTTATACAGAAACGGTGCCCCGCACTCCACACCCCTCCAACCAGCGCAGAAGAATACCATGGTCGATGGTATCGAATGCCGCTGAGAGGTCAAGAAGCACCAGGATAGTGGAATAACCTCTATCCCGGGCCCCCCAGAGATCATCGGTCATTGTGACCAAAACAGTTTCCGTGCTGTAACCGGACCTGAACCCAGACTGCCAAGGGTCCAGATAATCAGCTTCCTCCAAGGACCATTGAAGTTGGAGTGCCACCACCTTCTCAACAACCTTCCCTATAAAGGGAAGATTGGAGACTGGCCGGTAATTATTCAAAACTGCCGGGTCCAGGGAAGGCTTCTTGAGGTGGGGGCGCACAAGTGCCTCCTTTAAGGGAGCCAGAAAGGACCCCTCCCTCAACGAAGCATTAATCACAGCCTGAACCCAGCTTCGTGTCACCTCCCTGCTAGCCGAAACCAGCCAGGAGGGACATGGGTCCAATAAACAGGTGGCAGAACTCACAGCTCCAATGGCCTTGTCCACATCATCAGAAGTTACCAGGTCAAACTCATCCCATTCCACAAGACTAAGACGGGCCTCTGTCGTCTCGACTGATTCATTGTCAGCCGACACTGCATTCCAATTGGAGTCCAAGTCAGCCCGGATCTGAGCAATCTTGTCTGCGAAAAAGGTGTTAAATTCCTCAGCATTGCCCTGCAAAGGTTCCTCCCTCCTCTCCGTATCAAGGAGAGAACGAGTCACCTTAAACAGGGCAGCCGGGCGAGAATCCGCAGACGCGATCAATGCGGAAAGATACTGAGATCTTGCCGCAGTGATCGCTTCCAAATAGGTCTTAATATAAGCTCTCAATTTGGTTTGATCAGATTCGGATCTGCTTACCCTCCATTGCTTCTCTAGACGTCTCTTCTGGCGCTTCATCCCCCTGACTTCCTCCGTAAACCAAGGAGATCTCCTGGGTCTGCTACCACAGAGAGGTCGCAACGGTGCAATCCGGTCTAGAGCCCCCGTAGTGGCCATATTCCAGGCCGTCACTAGGGACTCCGCCGAACTGTATATGAGCGAATCCGGCAATTCCCCAAGCGCCCTTTGAAAACCCATAGGGTCCATCAGGCGTCTGGGGCGGAACCATTTAATCGGTTCCACATCCCTGCGGGAGAGGAGAGGTGTCATAAACTCAAGCCGCAGCAGAAAATGATCTGTCCATGACACAGGCAACACTTCTAAGCCCCTTAATCCCAGATCATATCTCAACTGCTCCGAGAGGAAAACCAGGTCAGGTGTGTGTCCCCCCTCATGGGTTGGGCCCTTGATTACTTGCGTCAGGTCCATGGTTGCCATGGTAGCCATGAACTCCCGCGCTAACCCAGAGGATTCACCGAGTGACGGCACATTGAAGTCCCCCAAGACTATGAGTCTGGGGAACTCAACCGCCAACCCGGCTACTTCCTTGAGTAGCGTGAGCAGGGCTGTTGAAACGCAGCTGGGAGGCAGGTACGTAAGCAACAGACCCACCTGTACACCTAGGTCCAACCTCATAAAGAGGGACTCACAACCTGATATCTCAGAAGCAGCGAGTCTGCGCAGTCTGAGTGACTCCTTAGCTATAATTGCCACTCCTCCCCCCCTTCCCTGGGGTCGCGGCTGATGCCATACCTGAAACCCAGCTGGACACATCTCAGAGAGGGGAACTCCTCCCTCTGGGGTCAGCCAGGTCTCAGTCACACATGCCAGGCCGGCCTCCTCATCCAGAATTAAGTCCTGGATGAGGGGAGCCTTATTTACCACCGACCTGGCATTAAGCAGCAGCAGCCTGAGTCCAGGGTCCGAATTTTGCTCATTACCAGTACCCCAGGGGAGGTTCAGGGGGCCGGAACAAGAAATTGCTTTCAAGCAGCGAGGCCTTGTTCCCCGAGAGTGGCCAACCCCCGGCCTCCCGTCATATCTGCCTCTTCATGTGATCTTGATTCTATCCCTCTGTTAATGCAGCCTAGCACTGTTGGCTTTTTTGGCAGCTGCAGCACACTGCTGGCTCATATTTAAATGATTGTCCACTAGGACTCCGAGATCCCTCTCACAGTTACTACTATTGAGCAAGGTACCCCCTATACTACCGGTATACCTGTACATTTGGGTTTTTTTGCCTAAATGTAGAACCTTACTTTTCACCATTGAATTTCATTTTGTTAGATAGCACCCAGTGTTCAAGTCTGTCCAGATCCTCCTGTATCTTAAGCCTGTCTTCTGGAGTGTTGGCTATTCCTGCCAGCTTGGTGTCGTATGCAAATTTGATGAGTTCCCCATCTATCCCCTCATCCAAATCGTTGATGAAGATGTTAAAGAGCACTGGGCCCAGAACAGAGCCCTGGGGCACCCTACTACACACTTCCCTCCATGTAGATGCAGTTCCATTGAGGACCGCATGCTGAGTACGGCCGGTCAGCCAGCTACGAATCCATTTGGTGGTGATGCTGTCTAACCCACATTTTTCTATCTTATCGAGTAGTAGGTTGTGATCTACTTTATCAAATGCCTTACTGAAGTCCAAGTAAATTATATCCACAGCATTCCTCTGATCCACTAATTTTGTCACTTGGTCAAAGAATGCAATAAGATTTGTCTGGCATGATCTGTTTTTGACAAACTCATGTTGGCTTTTAGTAATGACTTTGTTTGCCTGTAGGTGTTCATTGATTTGTTGTTTGATTATCTTTTCCAGAATCTTCCCAGGTATCGAGGTCAGGCTGATAGGTCTGTAATTTCCTGGATCCATTTTTTTTCCTTTTTTGAAGATGGGAACTACATCAGCTCTTTTCCAGTTCTCTGGTAGTTCCCCAGTGCTCCAGGATCTTTGAAAAATATAGTTCAGTGGTTCTGAGATCACATCTGCCAGTTCCTTGAGAACCTTGGGGTGTAATCCATCTGGTCCTGGTGATTTGAACTCATCTAGTGTGGACAGGTGCTCACTTACCATTTTCGTGCCTATCTTAACTTGTGTTTCTATTCTGTTTTTTATGGCACTATTTTTGATAGGTTGGTCTGTTTTTTTCCCTTTGTGTAAAGACAGATGCAAAAAATGAGTTAAGTAGTTCTGCTTTCTCCCTATTGCTTGTCACCTTCTTGCCACTTTCACCCACTGATGGACCAATCATTTCCTTCACTTTTTTCTTGTTTTTTACATGTTGAAAGAAGCTTTTTTTTTGTTATTTTTGACTTTGGTCGCAAGCCTTAGTTCATTATGAGCCTTAGCTTTCCTCACTTCATCTTTGCAGGCTCGGGCTATTTGCTGATATTCTGACTTAGTTATGTGCCCCTCTTTCCACTTTCTATACTTGTCCTTTTTATCTTTCAATTTATCAGAGTGTTCTTTATGCAGCCATGCTGGTTTCTTTTGAGAGCTGTTATTTTTCCTCTTTGTTGGTATTGTGGTAGACTGGGCTTTTATTATCTCACTTTTCAAAATTTCCCAAGCTTCTTGAGTTGTTTTCCCCTTGAGGATTCTCATCCATGGAATCCTTCCCAAACCCTCTCTAAGTTTATTGAAATTAGCTCTCTTGAAGTCCAAGACTCTAGTTTGACTGTGTTCTATTGCTTGTGCTTCCATAATGTTGAATTCCAATTTTGCATGATCACTATCTCCCAAGGTTCCTGTGGCTTCAACACCTTCTATCATTTCATCTCTGTTAGTGAGAATGAGATCCAAAATGGCTAATCCCCTAGTTCCCTTCTCTACTTTTTGGGAGACAAAGTTCTCTGCTAGGTTTGTCAGGAATCTGTCTGATCTTCCACTTGGTGCAGAGTTTGTCTCCCAGTTGATGTCAGGGTAGTTAAAGTCCCCCATTACTACTGTGATGTGCTTCCTACATACCTTAGTTAGCTGACTAGCAAAAAGTTCATCTATTTCCTCTGTTTGGTTGGGTGGCCTATAGAATACACCTATGGCAATGTCATTTTTTCTCCCTTTTATATTGACCCAAATGCATTCAAGACAGTTTTCATCATTGTTGTGCTCTATTTCTGTAGAGATGTAGTTATTTCTTATATAGAGAGCAACTCCACCTCCTCTTTTATTTGCTCTGTTTCTTTTAAATAATTTAAAGTTTAGTTTAAATATTCCTCCAGAAAATCTGTGAATTTATAGCAGAGTAACTCAGTTCCTTTCTTTGATGGATGCAAACCATCTCTTTTGTACATTTTTTCATTGGACCAGCTACTGACATCGTGACTGATATATCCAAAGCCTTCCCCTTTACACCACTCCTTTAGCCACATATTGAATTGTGCTATAGGCTGGCCTTTTCCATTTTGCTCCTTATACACTAGTAAAAACTCTGAAAAAGTAAGCCTACAGCCTATTCTGCTAAGTTCCTGCCCTGGAAATCATTCTGCACAGAGAGTACATCTTTTTGAGACAGATCGTTAGTGCCAAGATGTACAATAGCCTCCACATCACAGTCCTTGCTGGCATTCTTGATTATTTTAGAAATACGCTTCTTGTCCCTACTGGCAGTAGCACCTCTCTCCATGAAAGTGCACCCAGTCTTTAACCAGCCATTGCTACTTGAAGATAAACTCCCAAGCATCTTGCACTCCCAGTACCCACCCCCACCACCAGTGATCGTGGATGGATGCATAGAGGCAACGGACTACAGGTAGTCCTCGAGTTACAACCACAATGGAGGCCAACATTTCCATTGCTAAGCTTGGCAGTTGTTCAGTGAGTTGTGCTCCATTATATGACCTTTTTGCCACAGTTATTAAGCACATCACTGCAGTTGTTAAGTGAATCATGAGGTTGTTAAGTGAATTTGGCTTCCCCCTTTGACTTTGCTTGTTGGAAGCCAGCTGGGAAGGTTACAAATGGTGATGACATAACCCCAGGACAGTGTAACTATCATAAATACATGCCAGTTGTCACGCGCTTGAAGTTTGATCACATGACCATGGGGATGCTGCAATGGTTGTAAGCATGAAAACTGATCATAAGTCACTTTTTTCAGTGCCATTGTAACTTTGAACAGTCACTAAATGAATGCTTGTAAGTGGATGACTACCTGTACAATACTTAATCCACTGGAAAGGCTACCCAGAGTTTGAATGCTCATGGGAGAATGCAAGCCACGACCATCCAAAATACTGCCTCCCCCTCACACCACCTGAGGAATCCGTCACTGACTCTGTGACCACATCCAGGGGGAGGTGGGGCAGCTGATTACAATGGGCCTTCCACTTCTCACCTTCAAGTCCCAAGGCTAAGAGGGGAGGGATCTACTAATGCTGTTCCTATTTTCCAGCAACGGAGCATTTCCAAAGTGTGGAAGGAAGATTCCTTTGAAACTGCTTCACTGCCTCCTCTGCCAAGTTCCCATGAGAATTTAGACTTCAAAGAGGCCATGCAGGAAGGGGAACCCAACTTCGATGAGCCTATGGAAGAGGGAGGGGGCCATGTTGGAGGGAGGGTGAAGTAGGAGAAGAGCAGGCAGAGCTGGGGGGACAGAGTTATTTGCAACATCAGTTTAGAGTCCTTGCATTGCCACAAGAGATCCAAGTCCAGTTCCTCTTGAATTCTGTTGACCCTTATCTAGCGCTAATTTAGTGCTGACCATTTGTTGATTAGCTTCTTATGTATAGGCTTAAATAAATCTTCTATGCTGCAACTTTATGAATGGTGATGCTTCTGACATCAATAAACAAACAAACAAACGAATGGTCCTGATTCTTTGCACCTGACTTTTATTCAGGTTTTATCTCCCCACCTCCCCTTTCCAACTAGGAAGCTTCTTGATACCTCAGATGGTACTTCTCTGGACTGATGGTTAGACTAGCTTTTCTTGGGTGGTCAGTTACTAGCTTCAAGTGTCGGAGGTGTTCTTCCCAAGTTTTGCTATACATGAGGAAATTGTCTAGATACATAGCACACGATTCCCCTTGACCAGGTACAATCTGATTCATAAAAAGCTATAAGGTAGTCCAAAAAGCATTCTGTTGAATTGGAAGAGGCCCTGTGGGGTAGCAAATGCTATTTTTTTCCTTTGAATGAGATTTCAGTGGAATTAGCAAATATTCTTTGGCTAGGTCCAAGGATGATACTGTAAATACTTGGCTCCGTCTAAGCCATCCAAGAGAACATTAACTTGGGGCATTGGATAGCCATTGAATTTTGCCACTTGGATTATTTGTTGGAAGTCTATGAAAAAATGTATTTCTTCATTAGGTTTTGTCATTAATTTGATTGGAGAACACCAGTCACAGATGGCTTTATAATGTCTATTTGGAGCATCTTGTCTATTTCACTTTGTACTACTCCTTTCAGACATTCTGGAATTCTGTAAGGATGCTGTTGAACAGGTTGAACTACTCCTACTTCTATCTGATGTTCCACCAGATTTATTAAGCCTGGTTGCATGGCAGACATGTTTTTAAAGTCACATAATGTCATTTCCAAATCTTTCTTTTGACTTTCAGAAAAGTCAGAATTAATATGCATTTTTCCTTGCAACAGTTGCAGTATCATATCCCAGGCATGGTCCAAAAACTCTGGTTTTCTTTCTTTTAGCACAAGTAAAGCTGTCCCAAGTTCAGTTCTGTCATGCCATTTTCTTAAAAGTTTAGCTTGGTAGTTTTTCTTTTTCCCTTTCATAATTCACTAGCTCAGATTTTCTCTTTACTATGTAGGGCCCTGCTTGTAGCCTATATGGTAGTTTGCTTTCTCTACTAGGCAATATCACTAATACTTGGTCTTCTACATTTGATTGCTTTGATTTTAAACCCTTACCATATTGCCTTTTCTGTCCTTCCCTGGGTGTTTCTAAATGTTCCTGGACAATTTGTCCTGCTATCTTTGTTTTCCTGAATTAATATATATTAAATTCTTAGGACCTTCTATGTTTTCACATCAGCCTTCTTTAATAATGTCCAATCTCCCTTGAGGTTGCCTCCCATAGAGTAACTCAAAGAAAAGGGAGTGGGAATTAAGGGCACTCTTTCCAATGGAACCTTATTTTGTTCCCATTTATTTATTTATTTATTTATTTATTTATTTATTTATTTATTTATTTATTTATTTATTTATTTATTTATTTATTTATTTATTTATTTAGATTTCTATGCCACCCTATTCCAAGAACTCAGGGCGGCTTACAACATGGATACTCACATGAAGAAATCTGGTATTAAAATACATTGTAAAACCCCTTAATTAAAAACCAATCATCCAAAGACAGACATGCAAACAAACATACACTGGCTGGGGCAAGGTGTTAACTGCCCCAGGCCTGTCGGCAAAGATGTGTCTTCAATAATTTGCGAAAGGCGGAGAGGGTGGGGGCAGTACAGATCTCCGGGGGGAGTTGATTCCAGAGGGCCGGGGCCGCAACAGAGAAGGCTCTTCCCCTAGGCCCCATCAGGCGATACTGTCTAGCTGACGGGACCTGGAGAAGGCCGACTCTGTGGGCCCTAACCGGTCGCTGGGTTTCATGGGGCAGCAGACGGTCCTGTAAGTAACCTGGTCCGATGCCATGTAGGGCTTTATAGGTCATAACCAACACTTTGAATTGCATTCGGAGACCAATTGGCAGCCAATGCAGCTCGCGGAGTGATGTTGAAATGTGGGCATTTCTAGGTAGGCCCAACACTGCTCGTGCGGCTGCATTCTGCATTACCTGAAGTCTCCGAACATTTTTCAAAGGTAGCCCCATGTAGAGAGCATTGCAGTAGTCGAACCTCGAGGTGATAAGGGCATGAGTGACTGTGAGAAGAGACTCCCGGTCCAAATAGGGCCGCAGCTGGTGCACCAAGTGAACCTGGGCAAATGTCCTCCTCGCCACAGCCGAAAGATGATGTTCCAGATTTAAATGTGGATCGAGGAGGACGCCCAAGTTGCGGACCCTCTCTGAGGGGGTCAGAAACTCCCCCCCCAGGGTAATGGATGGACAGATTGCACTATCTTTGGGAGGCAAAACCCACAGGCACTCCGTCTTGTCGGGGTTGAGTTTGAGCTTGTTAGCACCCATCCAAACCCTAACAGCCTCCAGACATCGGCACATCATTTCCGCTGCTTCACTGAAGTGACACGGGGTGGAGATATAAAGCTGGGTATCATCAGCATACTGATGATATCTCACCCTGTGTCGTCGGATGATCTCACCCAGCGGTTTCATGTAAATATTAAACAGCAGAGGGGAGAGGACCGATCCCTGAGGGACCCCACAAGGGAGGAACCTAGGGGTCGACCTCTGACCCCCTGCCAACACCGCCTGCGACCGACCAGTGAGGTAGGAGGTGAACCACTGCAAAACAGTGCCCCCAACTCCCAACCCCTCCAGCCGGCACAGAAGGATACCATGGTCAATGGTATCGAAAGCCACTGAGAGGTCAAGTAGCACCAGGATAGTGGAATGTCCCCTATCCCGGGACTGCCAGAGATCATCCGTCAGCGCGACCAAAGCAGTTTCCGTGGAGTAGCCGAGCCTGAATCCTGACTGCTGAGGGCCCAGATAATCGGCCTCATCCAAGGACCGTTGGAGCTGGAGTGACACCACCTTCTCAACAACCTTCCCTATAAAGGGAAGATTGGAGATAGGACGATAGTTGTTTAACACAGCTGGGTCCAGGGAAGGCTTCTTGAGGAGGGGGCGCAGAATTGCCTCCTTGCAGGGAGCCGGAAAGGACCCCTCCCTCAAAGAGGCGTTGACAATCTCCTGAACCCAGCCCCGCGTCACCTCCCTGCTGGCCGAAACCAGCCAGGAGGGGCACGGGTCCAATAAACAGGTGGCGGAACTCACAGCTCCCATGGCCTTGTCCACTTCATCAGGTGCTACCGGGTCAACCTCCTCCCACACAACAGGATCAAGACGAGTCCCTGTCATCTCGACTGGCTCATTGTCAGCCGACACTGCATTCCAATTGGAGTCAAGGTCCATCCGAATCTGGGCGATTTTATCCGCGAAAAACTTATTAAAATCCTCAGCACTACCCTGCAAGGGTGCATCAACCCCCCCTGATTAAGGAGGGAGTGAGTCACCCTAAACAGGGCGGCTGGGCAGGATTCCGCAGATGCAATCAAGGCGGAATGATACGCGCATCTTGTCGCCTTGAGCGCCACCTGATAAGTCTTGATATAAGATCTTAATAGTGTTCGGTCAGATTCAGATTTACTTTTCCTCCATCGCTTCTCTAGGCGTCTCTTCTGGCACTTCATCCCCCTGAGTTCCTCCGTAAACCAAGGAGATCTCCTGGGTCTGCTACCACAGAGAGGTCGCAGCGGCGCAACCCGGTCAAGAGCCCCCTTTACAGCCATATTCCAGGCCGTAACCAAGGACTCTGCTGAACTGTGAATGAGAGAATCTGGTATTTCCCCAAGCGTCCTCTGAAAACTCTCTGGGTCCATCAGTCGTCTGGAGCGGAACCACCTAATCGGTTCCGCCTCCCCGCAGGGGAGGAGTGGAGCCTTGAAAACAAGCCATAGCAGAAAATGATCTGACCATGACACAGGCAAGATATCTAAGCCCCTTAAATTCAGATCATTGCTCAACTGTTCTGAGAGGAATACCATGTCGGGACCCTGAACTACTTGAGTCAGGTTCATGGTTGCCATGGTGGCCATGAACTCCTGCACTAACCCAGAGGATTCGCCGAGTGACGGAACATTTAAGTCCCCCAGGACAATAAGCCTGGGGAACTCAACCGCCAACCCAGCAACCTCCTCAAGAAGCGCAGGCAGGGCTGTTGACACGCAGCTGGGGGGCAGGTACACAAGCAACAAGCCCACCTGAACCCCTAGGTCCAATTTCACAAGGAGCGACTCACAACCCACAATCTCAGAAGCAGCGAGCCTACGTAGGCTAAAGGTCTTCTTGGCTATAATAGCCACTCCTCCCCCCCTTCCCTGGGGTCATGGCTGATGCCATACCTGAAACCCAGCTGGGCACATCTCAGAGAGAGGAACTCCTCCCTCCAGGCCCAGCCAGGTCTCGGTCACACATGCGAGGTCGGCCTCCTCATCCAGGAGAAAATCATGGATGAGGGGAGCTTTATTTACAACCTATGTGGCACTGAGCAGCAACAGCCTGAGCCCAGGGTCCAGATTTCGCCCATCACCAGTACTTTGGGCTGAGCTCACGGGGTCGGAGCAAGGGATCGCTTTTAAACAGCGAGCTCTTGTTCCCTGGGAATGGCCTACCCTATGGCTCCTGCCATATCTGCCTCTCCCCAGCAAGACCGGTATACTTTGGCCCTCTACCACCCCGGAGCCAGCGTCCCCCCCCCTCTGCCTCTGCCGTGCCAGGCAGGCCAGCCAATTCATCCCATTCATTCCACTCCGTTGCAAACTCCATCCATACCATCATTTATCCCTCCCACAAAAACCACCCCTTTTAAAACTAATTAAATTAAAACAATAAACTAACAATACAATCATTTCTTTAAAAAAGTCCCTTAAAACCCATTGAGTTGCTCTCAAGAACTCCGCAGCCATGTCCCGAAACATCGTCTCTTCCACTGTAGTAAGGCTCTTGAGTGGGGGCAACAGACAGTGGATATAGTCAAGCCCCTCAACTAAAGCTATACAAGTTCCCAGTTGTTCTAACAGAGCAAACAAAACCTCATCTTTATCATAAAAAGTATGGTTATTATTCCCTAATAATCAACATGCACATCCACCGGCTCCCAACCGCCTTACACACGCCAACCAAACTCCCCAGCTAACTGCTAGGAGCTCGGCGACCCACAATAACCTTGCCAGTTCTCCGTCAATCCCAGACGCTGACCCAGCTCTGTTTAACTCAACGGGAAGGCAAAAAGAGATGTTAAAACACTCAGCCAGCTTCTTATCTTGACGTGGTTTACCCATCCCAACCTTAGTCCCAAGGTGGCGTCGACGGTGGTTTATAACCAAGTTAAAGTTCTTAAAGTTCTCAAAGTTCTCAAAGTTCTTAATTCCAGTTCTTACTTACAGTTCTTAAAGTTCTTAATTCCAGGTATAATAAAAAAGCTCTTGTCTCTGCTCCACTCCTGGCTTCTTGCTGGTTAAAGCAATGGCTGCTCAGCGACTCGGCTGCTCAGAGGCTCAGCGACAGCCAGGGCGGTCAGGGCGGCGTCTGGGGTGGCATGTAAGTTCCTCTAAATCCTGGCTTCTTGCTAGTTAGGGCAATAGCTGCTCGGCATCTCGGCTGCTCGGCTTGGCTGCTCGGCGACGGCCAGGGCGGTCAGGGCGGCGTCTGGGGCGGCGTGTGAGTTCCTCCAGATCCTGGCTTCTTGCTGGTTAGGGCAATGGCTGCTCGGCGGCTCGGCTGCTCGGCGACGGCCAGAGCAGCCAGGGTGGTCAGGGCGGCGTCTGGGATGGCTGGTTAGGGCAATGGCTGCTCGGCGGCTCGGCTGTTCTCTTCCCCTTTGGCTGTTCTCTTCCCCTTCGGACTCCCAAATGGCTGCTCGGCGGCTCGGCGGCTTGGCTGCTCGGCAACGGCCAGGCTGCTCGGTGGCTCGGCTGCTTGGCGACGGCCAGGTGGTGGAAGCATGGAGTCAATATTCTGGTTTCACTAGTTGACAAACAGGGCATGATCTATAGTAATGGTTCACATCTTTACTAATCCCTGGCCAATAAAAGTAGTATGATCTCTACCCATATATCCAGACCATGAATTATTATGAGCTAATGCCAATATAGTCTTGTAATTTCCTTTTCTTTTTCTTCTGTTTAATTATGTCCAATTCTTGGAGACTGCATGGACACATTCCTGCAGTTTGTTTGGCAAAGTTTTTCAGAAGTGGTTTGTTTGCCTCTTTCCTAGGACTGAGTGAAAGTGACTGGCCCAAGGTCAGTCAGCCAGCTGGCTTTGTGCCCAGTGTGGGACTAGAACTCACACTCTCCCAGTTTCTAGCCTGATGCCTTTAACTACTACACCAGGGGTAGGCAACCCAAAACACTCAAAGAGCCACTTGGACCTGTTTCCCACTGAAAACAAAACACTGGGAGCCGCAAAACCCTTTTGATATCTAAAATGAAGATAACACTGCATATAGCCTTTTTACCTTTATTATAGGTGTGTGTGTGTATGTGTGTGTGTGTGTGTAAAAAAGGGATTTATTTATTTATTTATTTGTTGGATTTATATGCCGCTCCTCTCCAAAGTGTTATCTTCATTTTAGATGTTAAAAGGGTCTCTCTCTCTCTCTCTCTCTCTCTCTCTCTCTCTCTCTCTCTCTCTCTCTCTCTCTCTCTCTCTCTCTCTCTCTCTCTCTCTCTCTCATCTTCTGCTCACCTGGCAAGCTGGCTTCAAGCTGTTCTCCAACAAGCTCAGGGGTAGACAACCTTGACTCTTTTATGACTCATGGACTTCAACTCCCAGAATTCCTGAGTCAGCACAGCCGGACTAGCTAGCTTTCTCCTGCCCTTCCTGCTTCCTGCAGAGATGCAGCAAAGGGAGGAGCCCCACCCAATAAGCTTTTCAGCTCGTCGGAGAACATCGTGAGTCCACTCTCTTTTTTACACACACACACACACACACATACACACACACACACACAGAGAGAGAGAGAGAGAGAGAGAGAGAGAGAGAGAGACAGAGAGAGAGAGAGACAGAGAGAGACAGAGAGAGACAGAGAGAAACAGAGACAGAGACAGAGAGACAGAGAGGGGAAGCGCAAGTGCCTCTCTCTTTCTCTCTCTCTCTCTGCAAATGGCAGAGGAGGCTGGGAGCCGCATGGGAAGGCTCAAAGAGCCACATGCGGCTCTGGAGCCGCAGGTTGCCGACCTGTGTACTACACCAAACTGGCTCTCAATATTCCTGAGGAACTACTATTTGTTCTGTTCATTCTTTTGTATATGGATGGAGCTTAATTCAAAACAGTAACCCTGTTTTTTACTTGGAATCTGGATGTTGCTTCCCTGTTTCTCTCCTGTTCTGTTGCTAGCCAACAGTGTTTTAAGGTGAGATCTTTCTTTTGTAATGGCCCTAAATCAATTTCCCATTTAGGAGTCATTATTTCTATTGGTTCACCTCTGGCTTTATCACCTGTCAGAAGAATAATTTGGGGTTCCAGCTAGAGCCAGGGTTGCACAAGAACAAATAAAAATGAAATCCAGACACGCTGTGAAGAAAGGAGATTTATTTATTCCCCAAAGCAAAGAGATTTGCTTGTGGGGGTAGCTACAGAGAAAATGAGGTACAAAGTGGTTGTTTTATAGGGGAGCTTGGTGTGGGTCTTGAAGGACATGCATGTATGTGGTGGTTCTAATGTGTGACACTTAAGGGGTGTGTGTGTACATGTTGGTTCTAGTGTTTGACTGTCACAAGGTCAATCTTAATTGTCCTTCCTGATGTCTGTCGGCTTGCTTTTGTTGTGTAGATGATGTATGGGCAGCCTATTTTGAATAAGGCCCAGTAATGCATCCTGTCATGCAGCATTACAGTCTGGTTTGGAAGCATCACTGCTTCAGACAGGAAGGCGGTGCAGAGAGTGGTGAGGATGGCAGAAAAGATTATTGGCAGTTCCCTCCCTTCCATCCAGGACATAGCATATAAGCACTGCTTGAGCAGGGTCCGCAAGATTGTCTGGGACACTACACATCCACTTTGTGACCTGTTTTCCTTGTTACCTTCTGGGAGGAGGCTTCGTGGTATCCGAAGCAGAACATCCAGATTCAGTCACAGTTTTGTTCCATACAGTATTTATTGTGTAGTGGGTTTCAGTAGGCAAGGAGCAGACCAGTATAGTTACAATGTTATTTATTGACTCAAACTAGAACTGGAGAACTGCAGGCAATTGCCTGTAATTTATACTCTGAGCCCACAGGGCCTTAACCATATCACAATACTTGAAAAACCTGCCCAAATATGAATGTTCAAAGTTTCCTTCCAAAACAGTTGGAGTTAACAGTCAGGATCATCTAAAGGTTAGTTTCATTTTAGCTTCACAAGCAGTTGGAGTTAAGTTAGTTTTGTCAATGCTGCTAACATTGGATGTTCTTGCTTTGACAAAATATGAACAGGCAGCCACTCTCTGTATAAACTGTGTGGTATTTTTAGAGTTAAATTAAATTATGCTGGGAGGGAAGGAGAAAGAATGTGTGTGGGGATTAATTAAGATAAGAAACCACCAGCTACAGAACGGAAGGGAAACTTTGCCCTTCAAACTAATTGGAGAACGTGATTTATGACTGCAAATTAGAGAAGGGGAATATGTTGGAATATTATGTGCTCAGGGGAGGGGAATTCAGATCTTGGTGAGTGGAGTATTTTCAAAAGGTTTAAAATTTTCCATGACCCATGACCATGCTTAGCAATGTGCATGACTTAGCATAGTGCATGACTAGGCATAGAATAAGGAAGTAGAATTTAGCCAATAGAAAATGAGCACAGTAGCTCTGAGGAAGGAAGTAGAAATAGCCATATAAGGAAATAGTTGTAATAGCAAGATATGATTGGAACACGTAGTTTAGTGATGTATGAAAAGGGGGGTGGGATGTAAACTAACTATAAATTCTGCTAACGCTTCTGTAGGGTGTGGCTTTTTCCATGTAACCGTGAGGTGCATGGTAAGGGTTCCACCACGCTTTGCAAACCGTTTTGAACAATAAACAAACTTTATTTTTCTAACTCCGAAGCTCGTCTCATCTGGATTTCTTTAACACGAAATTCTGCACACAAATTGGAGGCACCGCTGGGATTCAATCCACTTCTGGACTCTGAGGGGGCCCCCCTTGGGTGCACCCCGTTCCATTTAGAACGGAGAGGAGCCACCCAGAGGACTTAGTGGCTCTTGAATACCCGTTAAAAGCATAAAAAGACGACTAATAGGAGTTGAATTATAAAGTCAAAGGGAAATAATTGGAAACAAGACGTCTGAGAAAGACCTGGTAACATCCGTGCACGGACCCTGGTGAGTACAGAACACAAGGGCGGTCAGATAGAGTAGTGAATGTGCGAACTGGTGGCGGTGCCGGGTGGAAGTCCTTTTGAGGATGGTGTGAGCGAGGGGAATACTTGGGAAGTAATTCAAAAGACGGTGCTGTGTGATTAGAGGGGCCACCGGGAGGAACACAGGAACGTACTCGAACCCCACCTGTGGGACAGATGGGAGGTAACACAAACTCAAGAGGTTCAGAAAAAAAAAAAAGTGTGTAAAACGGATCCGTAAAAATCCTAAACTCAAAATTGATCCTAATGGCCCTTTGGGTAAATTATTGGCTGGATGGGGTTCGCCACCCTACAATCAGGAGATTTTGAGGTTAGGATTGAACAAAGAAAATATGGTTAACCTTTGTTGTTTTATTTGGTGGGAGGATGATAACGTAGAATGGCCAAGGAATGGGCCAAATGATTATTTTCAATGTCACAATTTATATACATATGTTAAAAAGAAGAAGAAATGCAAAAGTTTAAACAATGAATTGGACTATGCCATCATCTGGGTTCCCGATCTATGGCATGCCGGGGAACAGATGTTGCCATTAAAAGAAAAAGACTGAGACTGAGGCAGGGACGATAGAATTGTTGAACTTTTTAGCGCAACAAGGACTGAGAGTGAGTAAAAGCAAGTTGCAGTTTGTAGAAGAGAAAGTGTATGTTCAGAGGGATACAGAGAATGTGAGGCAGAAAGTGAGACAGCAAGTGATGAAGCAGAAAAAAAGCAGGAAAAACCTCCTAGAAAAGAGTTTAAGCAGAGAAAATATAGGAGGGATGAAAGGAACCAGTATGTAATGGGGGCAGAGAAAGAGGATTTCGAGGGTTTTGAGGTGGATACCAGAATAGGGAGAGAAAGTGTTTTGAATGTGGAATGAAGGGCCAATAGTTATTGATTTGTCAAGAGAAAGTAATGAAATATCCGTATGTGAAATTGTTTATGCCAGTAGTTTGAATGGAAGTGAATGTGTGAATATGCTGATGGGCAAGTGTTTGCCTGAGAAGAGTTCAATGGAGGATGTGTGAGAGGAATGCATGTAAAGGATTTTTGCAAAACTTAGCTGGCTGTATTGTTTTAAGTGAGAGAGACAGAAAGTCTGTAGAAACTGTAGTTTTTTTTCCCCCTTTGGCCTATTGTAACTTTGCTCAGGGACAAAGATAACTTGTTTAGTATGGCTTCTCCTGTTCCAAATGTATCATTTGTTTTGTTGCGGCAGTTTGTATTTAACATTTAGAAATGCAGAATCTATGTGTGTGTGTGTGTGAAAGGAAGTAATGTAACTGACCTAGTTTGATAACGTAACTAATGACAACAAGCTCTCACTTCTGTTAAAGCTACATGTATCTCATTAAGTTTTTTTTCTTTTGTGATGCTGCACTGAAAACTAAGTTTTTACCTCTTTATGAATGTTGATTCTGGATAGAATTGCAGATAAATGTTCAGCCTGATTGTTTATGGATAGATGGTTATAGCAAAGTTGATAAGAAAGAGATGTGGTGGATGTTGGATGGGGAGAAGAGAATGTTAGGGGGGGGCTTTCCCTCCCTGTAGATCTGGGTACTGAGCCAGGCTAAGACTTATGGATACCCAATCATTGGTCAGCACAAGCTGCTGAACTAAATGCATTTGGAGTTGTCCATACTTTTGGTAAAATCTGGAAGGAAAGAGGCTCATAACCAGCACGGGGAGAGACTTAAAGCATGTGGAATTGGTGGAGCAACTGTTGGATGCTCTCCTACTACTTGAAAGGGTTGCTGTGATGCACGTGAGGGCACACGAAAAGGGGGAAGAGATTGAAAAAGAGAGGAAATAGGTTAGCAGATCAGGAAGATCAGAAGGCTGGACAGGAGGGCGAGATAGATCTAGATTAAGTTGGTTGAAAGCCCTACTGATGGCCTTGCTGAGAATTAGAGCTCAGCCCAGAAAAGACATTGGACTTTCACCTTATGAAATGTTATATGGTATGCCTATAAGGGATTCCGGGATTATGATAGGGGAATTGCCCAGTAAAGATAAAGTACTCTTAAAATATTTGCAGACTCTGTCCCAGATTTTTGATTCTTTCAGAAAAACTGGCTATCTCGTACAGACACCTCCGTTGAGCTTCAAAGTACATTCCATTGAAGTGGGAGACGAGGTGTGGATAAAGACTTGGAGAAGAGAGACTTTGAAACCCAAGTGGGAAGGCCCTTTCTTGGTGCTGTTGGTAACGGACACAGCGATAAGGACCAAAGAGAAAGGCTGGACCCATTATACTCGAGCAAAGAAATCAACGGCTGAGTGACACGTAATTCTAGTTTCTGGAAACCCTCTAAAAGTGAAATTTAAAAGACAATGAATGTTTTGATTCTCTTCCTGCTTCTAGGAACTGCTGCAGACCTGTGTGTTGGACAAAGCAGAACAGCCAGAAGTATGGGGGATAGAGTAAAAGATCTATGCAAAGAATGTATTCGGAAAACTAAACAAGGGACCAGAATAGTGGAAACTTTGTTATATTATACTTATAAGCCAGAATGCAATAATACAAGAATAGAACCTTGCATCTCAAACCAAACACAATATTCCAGATGTTATACAAAACAGGGAATTCAATGTTATGAACCCAAAGCAGTGGGACCCATAACTGGAAGTATATATATATATGGATATAAAGGGGGAACAGAAGAAATACAAACATTATTTGCACATGCCCAAAGCCAAGGTGGTTATATAGCCCATAATCAGACAAGGGGAAAACAGAAAATATCTGTTTGCTTTGATACCTGTAAAGCAATAAACATAGGACAAGGTCATAATGATGAGTATGGAGTAAGCTGCAGAAGTTATCAGTGGGAAAGGGACTATGTAAAGGAAAAGAAATATTTGTTTCAAATGGTAACACCCCAAGCAAGCACTGGCCATGTTGCCTTTGCTCCTAGCCACACATATTGGTATACAGAGAAAGAGCCAAATAAATGGAGTAAGGGGCCAACAGGATTTAACATATCCATGGGTTCAGTATCCACAGATTGTTCATCAGGACAGTGCACACCGATATGCTTAGAAACATTAGTTTCTCAAACCTCATCTACCCAATATTATTATTTTGGTATAGGAATTGATGGAACAGGAAAGGATCCTTATGGATATATAATTATACAAGTAAAATCCACTAAATTAAGCAATCAACCTGTTAAAGTGTTCTGGGAATATGAAGAGGAAATTACAAAAATAAATCAACTCCCCGTTCCTCCAAAAGCTAAAAATATGTTTATTGAATTGGCACAGGAAGTGGCTAACAAATTAATATTAAAGAATTGTTTTGTTTGTGGTGGGACAAATATGGGGGATGAATGGCCATGGCATGCTAGGGAAGCAAACTATACTGAAATACAACAATGGAACAAGAATTTTACATATTCAATTCATTTCAATGAGACCTGGAGATTATCTATTAATTTGGTTGGGAATGTATGTTATACCAGGGCAAATAATAGTGGTAGAACAAGACCAATGGGATATATGCGGTGTTTGAATGAATGGGAAAATAACACTTGGACATCCCAAATTAATGAAACCCAGCCTAAAAACAACTCGTTATCCCAAATTGAGCAATTATCTTTTCTAAAAGATCCAGAAAATGATACTTTACAATGGATCACTCCCGATGGATTATATTGGATTTGTGGAGCATTTGCATATAATATTCTTCCTGCCGGATGGTTTGGATCTTGCATTTTAGGAGTGATCCAACCCTCATTTTTCCTTCTGCCAATACAAAGGAAACAATTGTTGGGTATTCCGGTATATGAGAGTGTAGGAAGAATTGTTAAAAGAGAGATTAATGACTTTTCATGTCTTCAGAGGAAATGGAAATATGATGAATGGCCACCTGAACGAATTATTTGTGAATATGGTCCTGCAACTTGGGCACAGGATGGAAGTTGGGGTTACAGAACTCCTATATATATGCTAAATCGTATAATACGCCTACAGGCTGTAGTAGAAATAATTACTAACCAAACTGCTCGAGCTTTAACTAAATTAGCTAAGGAAAGTGTATTGTCTAGAACATATATTATGCAGAACCGACTCGCTTTAGACTATTTGTTAGCTAAAGAAGGAGGTGTCTGTGGAAAGTTTAATCTAACAAATTGTTGTATACAAATAGATGGATCTGGAACAGTAGTAGAACAAATCACCACAGAAATGATTAAAGTAGCCCACGTACCAGTACAAACATGGCATGGATTATTAGATAAAGAAGGTTTCTTAGGAGGAATATTTGCCAATTGGAAACAAGCCTTATTTATGGGATGTATAACAATTATTGGATTAATGATGTTACCCTGTTTAATTCCGGTAATACGGAGCATTGTTCAAAGTTCAATAGAAGAAATGATGAAAACCCAGACATCTATAAAATCAATGATGGTATTAAAAGAAATAGAGAATCAGATTCAGTTATTGGAAGGTATGGAAACAATTGGGCCAATGAAAGAAAGTATAGTAGAAAAAGGAAGATTGATTGAAATTCAGAAAAATATTAAACAAATTGCCAAATAAAAAAATGGGGGATTGAGTGGAGTATTTTCAAAAGGTTTAAAATTTTCCATGACCCATGACCATGCTTAGCAATGTGCATGACTTAGCATAGTGCATGACTAGGCATAGAATAAGGAAGTAGAATTTAGCCAATAGAAAATGAGCACAGTAGCTCTGAGGAAGGAAGTAGAAATAGCCATATAAGGAAATAGTTGTAATAGCAAGATATGATTGGAACACGTAGTTTAGTGATGTATGAAAAGGGGGGTGGGATGTAAACTAACTATAAATTCTGCTAACGCTTCTGTAGGGTGTGGCTTTTTCCATGTAACCGTGAGGTGCATGGTAAGGGTTCCACCACGCTTTGCAAACCGTTTTGAACAATAAACAAACTTTATTTTTCTAACTCCGAAGCTCGTCTCATCTGGATTTCTTTAACACGAAATTCTGCACACATTGGCATCCATTATGCTGTGCCGACACTGTGTTTCACGATTAAACACTTTTTAGGATAAACAATGCCTGGAAGTTCTTTGAAGTGTTTCATTAGTTGGAACCATGAGAAGCTTCACTTTAGCAGGGATTAATACAACTTTATATATATATTCAATACATAACACCCCTTTCCCCTAGGATAGTTATCATCCTCAGTCTGTTCAATATTCATAGTCTTTGAGATAGCCCGGGGGCCCGCAGATACTGGTGGACCGCTGCAATGTTGTTGGAGAGTCCTGTTCAAGTGGAGTATTGTCCATCTCCAGTTGAACAGAGTCTTAATGGCTGTTTAGGTCGCCCGTGAGTGGCGGCAGTTCTACGGCCCTTTGTACCTCCGTTTCCCCGGAGGCAGCCACGGGTGATATAGGCAAACTTGGAGGAAAACAGTTCTTTTGTGTGTCTGATAAAACCTCGGGATCCTCACCCGGGACTGGCCCAGCCTGCCGACGCCGTAACTGATCAATGTGGCGTCTGACCATACGATCATTTTCCAGAATAACCTCGTATGACAAGGGCCCCGTTATCTTACTTACCCTAGCTGCCACCCAAGGTGCCCCACTTCCATAGTTCCTGGCCCAGACCAATTCACCCAGCTGTAAGTTCCTGGGGGGCTTTGGTTGAGCCATCTCTGCCGCTACTCTGGGTGAAGTCGGTTGAGCTTCGTGGTGAGCCAGTGGCCCCACCTCAGCTCCGCTGGGCTGTGACCTGTTGCTGTACTGAGAGTTGTGTATTGACAGAGGAGGAAGTTCGCCAGGCAGTGATTCCAGTCCCCAGTTGTCATCCGCTTGAGTGCCTCCTTTGTGGTTCTGACCATTTGTTCGGCCTGACCGTTGGTCGCGGGGTGGAATGGAGCGGATGTTACGTGCAGAATCATGTTGGCGTTGAGGAAAGATTGAAACTCTCCTGCTGTGAATTGTGCCCCATTGTCGGACACGATTACATCTGGGAGACCATGTGTGGCGAACAGCCAGTGCAACTCTTGGATGACCCTGGTTGTTGTCATCGATGAGACCGGTGCCACTTCCAACCACTTGGAACAACTGTCTACTACAATTAGGAACACCTGCCCTTGGAAGGGGCCCGCAAAGTCAATGTGCACGCGAGACCATAGGGCATGTGTGGTCTCCCAGCGGTGTACTGGTGCTTGTGGCATCTTCGGTCAGGCTTCTTGGCAGGCCTGGCAACTCCTTACTTGATTCTCAATGTCCTTGTCCAGGTCTGGCCATCATAAGTAGCTCCTGGCTAGAGCCTTCATTCGAACAATTCCTGGGTGCCCCTTGTGTATGAAATCCAGCATCCTGGAGCGAAGACTGGGTGGAATGATGACCCTGCTGCCCCACAGCACACATCCCTTGTGGGGCGACAGTTCATTTTTCCGAGAAGCGTAGTGATGGAACTCAGGGCCTGGCCGGGTCTCTGGCCATCCCCTTAACACCCAGTTGAGAACGCGAGTAAGCATACTGTCCATGTTGGTTTCAGCTGCAACGTCCCCTGCATGTAGGGGTGCTTCAGGCAGGTCCTGGATCACCAGGATACGACAAGATCAGTCTGCGGTAGAGGCAGTTGGCTGAGAGCATCGGCGTGGCCCATTTCCTTACCCGGCTTGTGGACTAGCCGGTACGAGTATGCAGCCATGAAAATAGACCATCGTAGCATTCATGGTGACAAGATCTGCACTGTCTGTTTGTCTGCTGTGAAGAGACCAAGCAGAGGTTTGTGGTCTGTAAAGATGGTGAAGGTTCGTCCATATAAGAAGTCGTGGAACTTCTTAATGCCAGCCACTATGGCGAGGGCTTCCTTGTCTATCTGGGCATAGTTTCTTTCAGCCAATGATAATGTTCTAGAATAGTACGTGATGGGGGGCTCTCTACCATCTGGCATCCTGTGGCTTAGTACTGCCCCAATGCCATATGGCAAAGCGTCACAGGCTAGTGTTACTGGTAGGTTTTCATTGAAATGAGCTAGGACGGAGTCCGATGATAACAATGATCTTGGGTGCACGACCAGACCCAGGACATTTTTTTTCCAGTAGGCGATGCTGCAGTTCTGCCAGGGCAGCCTTATGCGGTAAGGAGGAGTGGTAAAAATTGAGCAAGCCCAGGAATGCTTGTAGCTCCCCCTTGGATTTTGGTGTGGGGGCTTGCTGAATTGCCTTTAGCTTTGCGTCAGATGGGTGGATTCCAGCAGCATTGATGCGGAAACCCAAGAATTCTGTGGATTCCATGCCGATCTGGCACTTTTCCTTCTTGAGTTTTAGGCCTGCCTCGTGGAAACGGAGTACTGCACGGAGACGTTCCGCCAGGACTGCTGCTGATTCCCCCGCAATCAGGACATCATCAAAATATGGGCAGACGCCAGGAATGTTCTTCAGTGTTCATTCCATAATACTTTGGAACAACCCTGGTGCTATGCTTACCCCAAACTGCAAGCGGTGCACTCGGAATGCACCTCTGTGTGTGACGATTGTGCTTCTGCGGTAGTGTCGTCTACCGGTAGCTGCTGGTAAGCCTGGGCGAGGTCTAACTTAGTGAAGATTCGGCCTCCCTGGAGTGAAGCGAGGATGTGGCTCACTACTGGTACAAGGTAAGCATGTTGCTGTAGTGCCTTGTTTATGGTGCACTTGTAGTCTGCACAGATGCGGACATCCCCAATAGGCTTAACTGGGCTCACTATTGGAGTCTCCCACTGGCTACAGTCCACTGGTTGGAGCACTCCCTGCTGTACCAGCTTGTCTAGTTCCGCATCAATTTTTGGCTTCATTGCAAAAGAAACCCTGCATGGTTTATATTGGATTAGAGTTACTGCTGGATCAAGGTTGAGTGAAATGGGTGCCCCTTTGTATTGTCCCAACTCTGTGCTGAATACATTAGCATATTGTTGGCATACTGCTGCTAGATCAGCTATTTGTGTTCGATGGATGCCCGTCACCCTGATGCCCAGGGCCTCGAACCAGTCCAGTCCTATGAGGTTGGTGTGCAGTCCCTCTACATCCACTATGCTGAGGGGACCCTCAAACTCTCTGAATTGTACTCTAATGGTAGCTTCCCCCCTTATGGGAAGACGGCAATTCTGGAAGTCCGTTAGCACTAAGCTCGATGACTTGAGCGGGACCCGCCATCAGCTATGTTTGCAAATGTGGTTGAAATTCCTGAAGGAGATAATGGACAGGGCCAATCCAGTACCTAGCTCCACGGAGCATGGGACCCCTTGCAGTCTTAGTTGGAGTCTTATCTTTTCTTTGATGGAACGTTGGGCCCCTGTGCGTTGGATGCTATGCCTTCCTGAGCAGTATTCAACTCTGTTCTGTCCTGGGGGCCATTTCCCCTTGTGCTGCTGTGTTGCAGGTTTTGTTTCCCGCTGACGACCTCTGCAAACTCTGGCAAGGTGCCCTTGCTTTCCACAGGCATGGCATACTGCTGTGCGGAATCTGCACTCTGCTCCTTCATGCTGTCCCCCGCAGCTTGTGCAGCTCTGTGGGGAAGTTGCTTGCTCTGTGGAGCGTGGCTGTCTGGGTGGCTCTCTCCACAACTGATTGATTTCTTCACTCTCACTGGCCTCCCCCGAGCCTTCTGCAGTCTCTTGGTGGATCGCTGTGGGGCTGGTGTGTGTTTTAGGTGGCCGGAGAGTCTTCATTGCCCCTCTGGCAGCCTCTTCCGCCATGACTTCCTTCAATACTTACAGGACCGCCTTGTGCCACATACTTCTCTACGACCGGTGAGAGCGCACAGGGTCGGCCTCGTCCGGGTCCCGTCAGAGAAACAATGTCGTCTGGCGGGCCCTAGGGGGAGGGCTTTCTCTGTTGTGGCGCCCACCCTCTGGAACCAACTGCCTCCTGAAGTCCGCATTTCCCCGACTCTCCCGGCCTTCCGAATGAATTTAAAAACCTACCTCTGCCGGCAGGCCTGGGGATGATTGTTGATTGTGGTGTGACTGATGAGTATGTATGGGGTTTTATTTTAATGTTTTTTTGTTTGGATTTAGTCGAAATTGTTTTATATATATGCTGTGAGCCGCTCCGAGTCCTCGGAGAGGAGCGGCATACAAATCCGAATAAAATAAATAAATAAATAAATAAATGCGTCTTGTAAAGTCAGTTACTCCATGGCGAATAGGTGCTGCTGTAATTCTCTATTATGCAGGCCGCAAACAAGCATGTCTCTGAGACGGTCTTCCAGGTCAGGGAACTCGCATTGGCGCAAAGCTTGGCGAAGGGCTGCCACAAACTCTGCTGCAGATTCCCAAGATCTCTGCTCATGTTGCTTGAATGCATGGTGCCAGGCAATTACTGAGAGTTTTGGCTCAAAATGTTCCCTTAATTTTTTCTTGAGGTCTGCGTAGGCCACAGTCTCTATACTTGCCGGTGCTATCAGGTTTTCAGCGATATCAAATGTGGCTTGTCTGCAGACACATAGTAAGGTTGCCGCCTTCAGGCCATCGTCTGTGATCTGGTTAGCCCAGAGATAGTTGTCTACTCGGGAGACGTATGAGCTCCACTTTTCCGGATGAGTAATATTGAACTCATTGAGCCTTCCCAATTTAGCCATTTTGGGGAGGCCCCTGTGGTGCTGGTTAATGCCTGTACTGCTGCAGTTGGAGCTGTGCTGCACTTTGGGATCCTGGGGACAGATCCCTCAGGTATATCTGTGCCTCCAGTGTGTCTTACTGGGAGGCAGGGCGGGGAGCGTGGTCCCACCAGGGCTCTTTACCTGGACTGACACGGGGGGTGAGAACTAGGCCTGCCGGGGCTCTTTACCCAGCCTATCACTCAGTGATTTCAGTCTCTTGGTTATCAGCAGCTCTCTCCTCTGCAGCATCCCACCTTCATTACCACTATTGTGTAGTGGGCTTCAGTAGGCAAGGAGCAGACCAGTATAGTTACAACGTTATTTATTGACTCAAACTAGAACTGGAGAACTGCAGGCAATTGCCTGTAATTTATACTCTGAGCCCACAGGGCCTTAACCAATCACAATACTTGAAAAACCTGCCCAAATATGAATGTTCAAAGTTTCCCTCCAAAACATTTGGAGTTAACAGTCAGCTTCACAAGCAGTTGGAGTTAAGTTAGTTTCATTTTAGCAGGGATTAACACACCTTTATGTATATTCAATACATAACAGTATTAATCGTGTGAACTCTGCAGCTTCCTCTTTCCGCTATGTATTCAAGATGGACAGTGATTAATATTTATGTTATTTATATGTACTGCAAGAGTGTAGGTTGATACATATGTTGTATATAGCATGTTTAAATGTGTGTTATGTATGTGTACACTTTTGAGAGCAAGGAACAAAATTTCATTTTTAATCTCTCTCTCTCTCTCTCTCTCTCTCTCTCTCTCTCTCTCTCTCTCTCTCTCTCTCTCTCTCTCTCTATCTATCTATCTATCTATCTATCTATCTATCTATCCTATCTATCTATCTATCTATCTATCTATATTTGTGGGTTTGGGGAAGTGTGAATAAACAGGTTCTCTGTCTGGTTATTTAGTATTGCCCAGGTAATTGGTTTTACTATTTATCAGTTGATTGAACCATCTTAGCATAGAATAGAATAAGGCTGGAAGGGACCTTGGAGGTCTTCTAGTCCAGCCCCCTGCTCAAGCAGGAGAACCTATACCATCTCAGACAGGTGATTGTCTAGTCTCTTCTTTAAAATCTCCAGTGATGGAGCACCCACGATTTCTGAAGGCAAGCTGTTCCACTGGTTGATTGTCCTCACTGTCAGGAAGTTTCTTTTTAATTCCAGGTTGCTTCTCTCTTTGATCAGTTTCCAACCATTGTTTCTTGTCCTGTCCTCTGGTGCTTTGGAGAATAATTTGATGCCTTCTTCTTTGTGGCAGCCTCTCAAATACTGGAATACTACTATTATGTCACCCCTATTTCTTCTTTTCTTTAGACTAGCCAAACCCAAGTCCTGCAGCCGTTCTTCACATGTTTTAGTCTCCAGGCCTTTGATCATCTTAGTTGCTCTTCTCTGAATTTTTTCCAAACTCTCAACACCTTTTTGTGATATGGTGACCAAAATTGGCTGCAGTATTCCAGGTGTGGTATTACTAGGGTTTTATAAAGCGGTAATAATACTTCACGTGATCTTGATTCTATGCCTCTGTTTATACAATCCAGGATTGTATTAGCTTTTGTGGTTGCTGCTGCACACTGCTGGCTCATAGTTAAGTGATCGTCCACTAAGACTCCAAGGTCCCTTTCACAGTTACTGTTTTTAAGCCAGGTCTCGCCCAATCTGTACTTGTACCTTTGATTTTTCCTGCCTAAATGTAAAACTTTGCTTTTCTCCACATTGAAACTCATTTTGTTGGATAGGGCCCATTGTTCAAGTTTGTCTAGATCTTTTTGGATCCTCAGTTTAAATTCTGGGGTGTTGGCTACTCCTGTCAGTTTGGTGTCATCTGCAAATTTGATGAGTTCCCCTTCAATTCCCTCATCTAAGTCATTGATGAAGATATTGAAGAGTACTGGGCCTAAGAAAGAACCTTGTGGTACCCCTCTGCTTACTTCTCTCCATGTGGATGTAGTGCCATTGAGGACTACTCACTGAGTACGGTTTGTCAGGCAGCTACAGATCCATCTGGTGGTGATGTTGTCTATTCCACCTTTTTCTAGCTTACCAAGGAGTAGGTTGTGGTCTACTTTATCAAATGCATTACTGAAATCTAAGTATACTATGTCCACAGCATTTTGCCTGTCTACTAGTTTAGTCACTTTATCAAGGAATGAAATAAGATTGGTTTGCCATGATCTGTTTTTAACAAACCCGTGCTGGCTACTGGTTATGACTTTGTTTGCTTCTAGTTGTTCGCAGATCTGTTTTTAGATTTTTTTCTAGGATCTTCCCAGGTATTGATGTTAAACTGATTGGTCTGCAGTTTCCTGGGTCCATTTTTCCCCTTTCTTGAAGAGGGGAACCACATCAGCCCTTTTCCAATCCTCAGGTACTTCCCCGGTGCTCCAGGATTTATGAAAGATGTGATGCAGTAGTTCTGAGATAACATCTGCCAGCTCTTTCAGAACTCTGAGATGTAATCTGTCAGGTTACTGTGATTTATATTTGTCAAGGTCAGATAGGTGTTCTCTTACCATTTTCTTGCTTATTCTAATTTTTGTTTCTAGAATGTCTTTTGCAGTGGGTTTTTTGGTATGTTGGGCTATAATTTCTTTTTGTGTGAAGACTGGTGCAAAGTACAAGTTAAGCAGCTCTGCTTTCTCCCTGTTGCCTGTGCATTTAGTTCTACTATGACCGGGTTGATGATCCTTACTATGGGGAAAGGCCCCAAGAATTTTGGTCCCAATTTCTTGCTGGGCAATTTGAGGCGTAGATATTTAGTTGACAAATAAACCTTTTCCCCAACTTGGAATGTTCTTTGGGGAGCGCTCTTCCTATCAGCCTGTTTTTTATAGGTTTCAAAAGTCTTTGTTAAAGCAGTTTTTATGTTTCTCCAAACTTCTTCCCACCCTCTCACCCATTGGTCAAGTGTCTGGGAATCGGAGGGCACCTGAGGATATTCAGGTATTGGGCTGAACTCTTTTCCTGTGGCCACTCTGAAAGGCGTGTAGCCAGTGCTGCTCTGCACAGAATTATTGTATGCCACCTTCACAAAAGGGAGGAGGTCAGTCCAGTTTGTCTGCTGGTAAGAAACATAGCATCTAAGATATTGCTCCACCATTTTGTTAGCGGATTCTGCAGCCCCATTGGTGGCTGGATGAAAAGCAGATGATAAACCTTGAGATGATCCAATTAATTTAAGGAAACTTCTCCAAAACTTTGCTGTGAACTGTACCCCCCTATCTGAAATTATTCGCTTAGGGGCACCATGCAGCCGGTAGATACGTTTCAGGAACAATTTGGGCAGTCGTTGGGCAGATGGGAGTCCTTTGCAGGCGATGAAATGAGCCTGCTTTGAGAACAGGTCTATTACAGTCCAGATGACAGTGTTTTCACTACTTTCAGGTAGGTCTACTATGAAGTCCATAGCTATTTCTTCCCATGGTTGAGAAGGGTCTGCTACGGGTTGCAGTAACCCAGAGGTTTTCCCTGTGATTCTTTTCATTATGGCACCTACAGTACAACACTTTACATAGTTTTCTACATCCCTTTTCAGCCCCAGCCACCAAAATTGCTGGCGGGTGGGGTGTAGGGTTTTCAAATATCCAAAGTGTCCAGCCTGTTTTACATCATGGCTATGTTTGAGAGCATTAGGATGGAGGGCTTCTGGCAAATATAGTTTTCCCCCTTTGTAAGCCAAGCCATCCCTGCACGTTAGGGAGGTGTGATTGTCTTTGAACCATTGGTCAGTGAGGAGCTCTCGTTTTATTTTCTTTACTCCAGGGTCATCAGGATTGGGGACCCTACGAGGTGTAAGTTGAGCGGCAGTTTTTGGATTGGGGATAATTGCCTCGTTAACCTCCTCCCATTCGCTTTTGTATTGGGGTAACCGGGATAGCGCATCAGCTAGGAAGTTCTTTCCTCCTGGTATGTACTTTAGAGTGAAGTTGAAGCGGTTAAAGTACTGTGCCCACCGTACTTGCTTTGGGGACAATTTGCGGGGAGTTTTCAGTGCTTCTAGATTTTTGTGATCTGTCCATACCTCAAATGGCACTTTGCTCCCTTCTAGATAGTGTCGCCAGTTTAATAGTGCCCATCTAATTGCAAAGGCCTCTTTCTCCCAGATTGCCCATCTCCACTCGCTCTCAGTAAATTTCTTAGAAGTGTAGGCGCAGGGTTGCAGGATCCCATTTTTGTTCTTTTGCAGTAACACAGCTCTGACTGCCACATCGCTGGCGTCGGCTTGAATCACAAAGGGTTCCCCTGGGCAGGGGTGCTTTAGGACCAGTTCAGCAGCAAATAGTCTCTTTAAATTCTCAAAAGCTGTTTGACAGCCCATTGTCCATGCTAGTGGTTGGCCCGGTCGTGGCTTCCCTCCTCCTTTGCCTGTTTTGAGTAGTTCTGTAAGGGGTAGGGCAATCTCAGCAAAAGAGGGGATGAATTGACAATAAAAGTTGGCAAAACCCAGAAAGCTCTGGAGCTATTTGCGAGACTTTGGGGGCTGCTATTCGATTATAGCTTTCACCTTGGCTGGATCCATTTCAATACCCTCGTTGGAAATTCTGTAGCCAAGATAGTCTAATCAGGTTTGGTGAAATTCACATTTCGACAATTTGGCATAAAGCCTGGCATTCAATAGTTTCTTTAACACTTTTCTCACCAGCTTTATGTGATCAGTCATATTCGTGCTGTATATCAGGATATCATCAAGATACACCAAAACCCCTTTGTACAAGTGATCATGTAGGACCTCATTAATCAACTGCATAAATATGGCTGGGGCCCCCTGTAGTCCAAATGGCATGACTTTGAACTGATAGCTCCCCATAGGACAGTTGAAGGCAGTTCGGATGACAGACGCAACTACTTTTAGAGATGGCTGCCATACGCAAGAAACTTGTCATTGTGGGAGATGGAGCTTGTGGAAAGACCTGCCTCCTTATTGTCTTCAGCAAGGACCAATTCCCAGAAGTCTATGTCCCCACTGTGTTTGAGAACTATGTGGCTGACATTGAAGTGGATGGAAAACAGGTAGAACTTGCCCTGTGGGATACAGGTGGACAAGAAGATTATGACCATCTGAGACCTCTGTCTTATCCAGATACAGATGTTATCCTCATGTGCTTCTCTACTGACAACCCTGACAGTTTAGAGAACCTCCCTGAGAAGTGGACTCCAGAGGTCAAGCACTTCTGTCCCAATGTGCCTATCATCCTGGTAGGAAACAAGAAGGATTTGCGTAATGATGAAAATACACGTCGGGAGTTAGCCAAGATGAAGTAGGAACTGGTGAAGCCAGAGGAGGGCAGGGATATGGCCAACAGGATTAGTGCTTTTGGCTACCTGGAATGTTCTGCCAAAACAAAGGATGGAGTCCAGGAAGTGTTTGAGATGGCAACCCGAGCTGCCCTACAAGCCAAACGTGGGCACAAGAAGACCTCATGCCAATTGCTCTAAAGCCTCCCCAGCCTGCCTTCCCCACCTGCCAGCCAAGTCATTGAGCTGTTAGTTTCCATGCTTTCCTCCCTTCTGATACTGTGCTGAAGGCAGGACTGGCATTGTCTCTTCAGAGGGGAATCCTGCTAGAGCTGGGCAGGGGTTCTTCTGAAGCATGGCAACTAACTATGGCGATGGGCTTCTCAATCTGTCCCAGGCTGTTTCCATCACTGTGCAGGGGTGGCATTTTCCCCTTCCATTACCAAAGTCTGGCCCTTCTGACAGACGGTCAGAAGGGGTTGGTCTTTGATGGGTCAGTCGGAGAGCTCCTTGTTCTTCTATGCCTGCTTGCTCACAGCAGTCTTGCCTCTTTTGTTAGTAGTTCATGACACTACATTGTTCCTGGCAATTCTTTTAGGGAAGACTTCCTGCAAAGTGTGAAAGCTTACTTTAGTAATCTGAACATCTAGTTCCAGAGAGTTTCCCCTAGTTCAGAAGGGATTATTGATTTGTGAAACAAGTCAGTCACTTTGGGAGGTAGGGAATGCCTCCAGCACAGCAGTCAACAATTCACTTAGCACCTCCTACTTTGGTAGACACATTGATTCCTTCGTTGCCTTTTCTGCTGTTCAGGATGTAGCAGACTTACTTTGGACCATGTCCCTTTCCTCAAGGAAAACACAGACCAATCAAAAAGCCTTTATTAGTATTACAGAGATGTCAGCACGGCATGGTGGAAATGCTAAGATCTGAATTTCCCTTCCTTTGCACATAACATTCCAGGCATTTCCCCTCCCCTATTTTGGGGTCATGATTCATATCTTCCAATTAATTTGGAGGGCAAAGATTCACTTCCGTTTCTTTTTCCCAGGCTTTCCTTGTATTCTCCTCCCCTTTCACTGTCAACTGATTTAACTCTAAAAATACCAGACAGTCCTGCATATATTGTCAAAGCAAGAATACTCAATATTAGCAGCATTGACAGTCTGCTGATAATCGGCCTTAGTTATGTGCCCCTCTTTCCATTTTTTGTATTTGTCCTTTTTGTCTTTCAGTTTGTCAGAGAGATCTTTGTGCAGCCATGCTGGTTTCTTCTTGAATTTCTTGTTTTTCTTTCTCAATGGTATTGTGCTGGTATGGGCTTTTATGATCACATTTTTCAGGGTTTCCCACGCTTCTTGGGTTGTTTTCCCCTTTAGGATTTTCATCCATAGGATCATTCCTAGGTTCTCTCTGAGTTTGTTAAAATCAGTTCTTTTGAAATTTAAGACACTGGTTGGATTGTTTTCTATTCTTAATGTTTGCATTATATTAAATACCAGTATGACATGGCCACTTTTACCCAAGGTTCTGGCAATTTCAATTCCCTCCATCATTTCATCTCTATTTTTAAGGGTTAAGGCCAGTATAGCTTTACATCTAGTTCCCTCCTCCACCTTTTGGGTGACAAAGTTGTTGGCTAGGTTGTTTAGGAATCTGTTTGACATCCCGCTCACTGCAGAGTTTGTCTCCCAGTTGATATCTGGATAGCTGAAGTCTCCTAATACTACTGTGGTATGCTTCCTACATACGTTCGTTAACTGGTTGGCAAAGAGTTCGTCTATTTCTTCTGATTGGTTGGGTGGCCTGTAATATACATCTATAGCAATATCACTTTTTTCCTCTTTTATATTGACCCATATACATTCTGGAGAGATTTTATCTTTGATCATGTGCATTTCTGTAGATATGTAGTGTTCTCTTACATATAGTGCAACTCCCCCTCCTCTTTTTGTAGACCTGTTTCTTTTGAACAATTTGTATCCATCCATCAGTCCATTCCAGTCATGGGTTTTGTCCCACCAGGTTTCTGTTATGCCAACTATGTCATACCCTCCCTCGTGTATTATTCCTTCTAGTTCACCCTGTTTGTTCCCCAAGATTTGAGCATTTGTATATAAGCATTGTGCTGGACCAGTATGTAACCATCTGGCCAGAGCATATATAAGTAGCATTTAAAGGGTTAAATGCTGTCTCCTTAATACATGGCTTCTGGGAAATGTAGTTTAGTTGTTTCATGGTTATATCTGTGTTCTAATTGGCCAGTTCTATGTCTTAACTAGCCATTGGGAGGGACTTCAATGTTTCCTGGCTACGGGCCAGTATTGAAAATTTTTGTGTAGAACAGCCACAAAACCCTTTGCTCCGTACGAACAAGGGGTGAATCTACCTTTACTTTTTTACACCACAAGAATGGACAGATTGTGAAACATGCCTCAGAAGAACTCTCCATTAACTGTGAGTTATTGTTTAGAGATTCCTGAAAAATAAATAATCTGAATATTAATCCGTCTTTGGAGTTAATCTGTCTGTGAAAAGCAGGAATAAAGCAAATCTCTTGTTTGGAACAGAACAGTAAAAAATTAAGAAGTAGATTGCATCCTCGCTAAAAGTAAAAAGAGTTTAATTTCTGCTCCAAGAAAGTGCCTGCTTGCTACTTTATCTGACTGCTAGCCAGCGTTTCCAGTGAAATCCTTTCTGGAGAGACTTTAAACTGCAGCCAGCCTCTTCTTTGCCTGCATGCCTTGCTCAAAGAACTTTGTTTCTTTTGTCTGCACATTACTCAGAGCAGCTCCGCAAACCATGGGGGCCTCTGCCTAGTCATAAAAAGGCAATTAGTTGCTATGATAACTGGCAATTGGTGGGTGAAAGCTGACTCCTCAGGCAGATGCCCCCTCCCTTTGGAATGCAAGAGAGAGAAACAAATGTTTCAAGCTAGTATTTAACAATATAGGCCAGCCTATCTCTGGAAAGAAAAATATCAAAATTGAGTTCTTTATAAAGCAGTTTATACTTCTACATTGGTAACCAACTTATGGAAAGCAAACGTTTAAGATCCCAGAAAATTTACAGCTCATTAAAAGGGATCAAACAGCGAAAAGTCTATTCTAAGCATAGTCTCAGCGCAGCAGCGCCCTCTGGTGTCCAATCTGCAAACAAAGCCTGAATTCAAGCTGTCTGCATATAAACCATAGCATTCAAGCTGCTTATGTACAAGCTACCCAGTCGCCCCCCAGACTAACTTAAGGAGAAACTAAGGCCACTAAACCTTCATTAGGACTGCAGTTTTTTACAGCCCAAGTTGGAATTTTGACCTCAGAAAAGCAATTCCTTAAAAATTCCACTACAGGCTTCCAGCCTAATAGCCCTGATGAGAGAAGGCAGACCTATTGTTTCCAAGTGAAGTCTAGGCGTAGCGCTGTCAGGTGGCAACCTGCAAACAGCAAGCTTGTATTTATGCTACCTGCAGACAGTGCACCCTGGTGACCAAAGAGTGAACTTCACTGAAGTCTTTACCCACGCAGACAGTGCACCCTGGTGGCAAAAAAGTGAACTTCACTGAAGTTTTTTTCTCCACAGTGCACCCTGGTGGCCAAAGAGTGAACTTCACTGAAGTCTTTACCCATGCAGACAGCACACCCTGGTGGTCAAAGAGTGAAATTCACTGAACGTTTTCAAAATATCTAGGAAATCTTCTGAGCCTGCTCTAGTCATGGCAGAGTGCCCTATTGAACGAGAAGAGCTGGTCCAACCAACTAACCTCAACTTGTATGCAGAACCTTATGCCCATAATTTGGAAAATGCAGAAATGTCTCAAAAACCTCATGACTTGAGGCAACAAAGAAAGGCCTCCAAAGCCAAATGAACAAGCCTGCTGGAGAAGTAGAGTTACCTCTATGATTGTCATGAAAGAACCTGGGGGAAGCTGCAGAAACTCTGCAACCCATCCAAGGATAAGCTTTCCCCCGAGCACATTCGTTCTTTAGAAGAGGATATGTACAGGCTTTTCCTAAAACGTACTGACTATGAACACCGTCTCATAGACATCCAGTCGCAACTAGGAGATCCAACACTCAAAGAGAAAATGCAACACCTCAAGATGTTAAAAAAGGAATGTGAGAAACTACTTCAAAGCAGTAAGAAGTCTCTCCAAGCCAAACTTCAGGTGAAAGACACACTGAGCAAGAGGGCTGAGTCCAAAGTGTCCCATTGTTTGCCTGCACCATCCCAGTGATCACATGGAACTTCCTCTCATGCCTCTAACAAAGCCTCATCCTTCTGTCACAACTCTCATGTCTCAGGCACCCCCGTCACTCTAAAGCATATTCTCGGCATAGCCATTCATCCCAAGTCTCAAGAACAGAGAGCTTTGCCGCTCAACTGGTGCAAGCACGAATCAATTCTGTAGCAGCTGAAGCCGCTCTACATGTGGCAGAAGAAGAGCAACTGCTAAGGGAAGAAATGGCCAAAGCTCAGGTCAGCCTTGAGTTTTCACGGCGACGGCGCAAGCAGAAAGCAGCAGAGGTGGCTGCAAGAGCAGCAGCTTTACAGAAAGAGCTAGAAGGCACTACCTTCATGCCTGTCAAGCTCCTGGGCTTGCCATGGGCCGGGAGATGGGGAGCACGCAGCCAGCAGCCGACTGATGCCTGTCTGTGGGTCCTGAGAACTGCCCAGCTCCCGACAGTCAGCTGGGAGTTGGGTCGGCATATGAGGGTCGGCGGAGGACCGGCGAGGCCGCGAGGAATAACCCAGCTCCCGACAGCCAGCTGAGAGCCGGGTCAGCGTGTGCCTGCCAGCTGGGGGTCGGTGGAAGTGGCAGGCGCCGCCCATCACCTGACCGTTGGCCCGGCTCCTCAGAATCAGCTGGGAGGCAGCTCAGCTCTTCGCCGGCAGCAGGGAGCCAGCATGGCCACCAGACGCAGCGGGTGCCTTCCTCCGAGGAGCCTGACACCGGAGACACTCCTCCTGCCAGCTGGACCTTGGGACTGGGGAAGCAGGACGAGGGGGGTGTCGTGCCTTACCTGGGCTGCCTCTCCCTTCCTCCAGGAGCAGGAGGGAGGAGGCAGAGTGCTGCCTGGTTGTCAGAACAAATGGCTGGAACAGCAGAGGCTACGTGGGTGTGTCTGGAGGGGGGAAATACGGGTGGTGCACTGTGACTATTATCCATATGGACCAGATGCTGGCTTGCTAAGTGGGGTGGGGTTGGTGGGTGGAGCACATCTATGTAAATCACTGGGAGCAGTTCACTCCCAGTGCTGACTTTTCCTTTGCATTAAAGTTTGCTGGTCACCTGTTCCTTCTGTGTCTGACGTTTATCAGCAGCTGGCAGAGGACAGCTGACAGTAAGTCAGGACTCCTTTATTTCCCTGTTCCCCTCTTATTGCCTGTTGTTGTGGACTTTGACTAAGATGGCAGAGGGTAAACAGGAGGTTCCTCCTGGGACAGTCGAGGCCGATCCGGCTGGGGCAACAGGGCCTGAGCCTGAAGCCCGGGATGTGCAGCCAGTAGTCAGGCCCAAGGTGGTGGAACCATGGCCTGCAGCCCCTGCAGGTGAGAACCAGGGCCCTGGGGTTTCTGCAGCATTGGGGGAATGGTGGCACAGCCCTGCATTGGCCAATGTGGAACTCGGGTGGGTGATAACACCAGGACCTAGGGCCTCTTTGATGGACTGGCGGGAAAGACAGCTGATGGGAGAAGATGAGGATGAGTGGAACTATTCCACTGCTCCTGGCCAAGATACCATGGATGTGTTGAGGGATCGGTTTGGGGAGATAGGATATCAAGACGTCTCCTCCTGGCCACGATGGACGGCTACAAGAGAGGAAACCTCATGGCATCGACCAGAAGCGCCATCCAGACATCCTGACTCAGGACAGTTCCATTTGGCCAGCCCGCGGCTGCGACGGCCTCCTGCTCCAGATGTCTCCACAGTAGGATGGTCTTCTTTGGGTGCACCACAGGCCCAGGCTCAGCCTGCGTGGATGGATTGGTCAGCCCCTGGGTCATGGGGGTTGTTTGCTGGAAGGGGCTCCAGCCAGCGGGATGTGGGTTCCAGCATCCAGGGCCTGCCGCCTACAGATGACACCTTACGTGGCCCAGCCCAACCTATAGGTTCCTGGGTTCAGGGGCTGATGTGGGGTCCACCACCCATACCGGTCATGTTTGACGGACATCCGGATTGGCTGGCAATGTTCCTAAGCCATGTGATCAGCCACCTGGATCGATATGCTCGGCTCTATCCATCCCAATGATGAGATGGCTGACCACTCATCTGTGGGGCTTGATCAATTTCACCTTGCTGGGGTTGTTCTCCCACCAGCTGCTGATCTCCTGGCTCCTGTACCACCCCAAGGCATTGCAAAGTCTCTATTAGCTGTGGTAAATTCAGAGGACATGGATCAGCCACCTGCTGGAGAATCCAATCTCCCCATTGTTGCAGAGGACTCAGACTGGGAATCCCCCTCTCTTCAGGGCTGGAGTCCCTGGCAGGAACATCTGCAATGGAAGGGCTGTACGCTTCCCTCTGTAAGCATCTATTTCTGGTTTTCATCTCTGAACTTTGAAATCTTCCCAATGACTCACCATCAACTCTGCTATCGGTCCATTCTGCTTTTGAAGATTTTGCTCTCAGATGGGAAATCTGCCAGACTCCTCTCTCCCCCGGCTTGCCAGCTGTCGCTTCCCCCCCCCCCCCGGGATACAGTTACAGCCAGGGAACTGGTATCGTGCAATCTTTCTTTCTCCATAATGAGATCTTCCCCGAATCTTTACCAGCTCCTCTCAAGCATAGAGGCAGTGGATGGAGTTCGGGACCCCAGGTCGTTTGAAAGGAAATTTAGATTCTGGCATGATGTCAAGGTTCCGACTAATGAAACACTTCAAAGAACTTTCAGGCATGTTTATCCTAAAGCCTTTATTACAGTGTTACAAATTGACGGCACATCATGGATGTTTTATGCCAGAATCTGACTTCCTCTTGCTGGCATCTAACTTTTCTTGCTAAACCCCTCCCTTATCTTGCAGTCACCAGTTACATTATCTAATTAGTGTGAAGGTCAAAGGTTTGCTTCCTCTTTCTTTCCCGGGCTTTTACCCCCCCCCCCACACTCTAAGCTATGTATTAACCCAATAAATACCAGACAGTTTTGCATATTGTCAAAGCAAAAATATACAGTATTTGCAGCATTGACAGCAATAAACTGTACGTACCAGAGTCACTGAGGCACGACACCAAGCAGGCGGGCCATTTTGGCTTCCTAAAAACATTACATCTCATACAGCGTCAATTCTGGTGGCCTCGGATTAAAGTGGATGTAGAGGCCTATGTGAAAAGTTGTCATGTCTGTGCTATGGCCAAGCCCCGTACTGGAAAGCCTTTGGGTTTATTGTAGATGGTAGCAGATCCAACCCGACCTTGGGAGGATATAGCCATGGACTTCATTGTAGATTTACCAGAGAACCGAGGGTACACGGTTATCTGGACCGTAATCCACCTGTTTTCCAAACAGGCCCATTTTGTTCCTTGTAAGGGGCTACCTTCCGCTCGGCATTTGGCCAGGTTATTTATTGACCATATCTACCGGGTCCATGGTGTTCCTCAGCGTATTATATCAGACCGGGGGGTGCAGTTTTCCACATGGTTCTGGCGGGACTTTGTCAAATACATAGGATCATCCCAGGGGCTCAGCTCAGCATACCACCCCAGCACTAACGGGGCAGCTGAGTGAGCGAATGCCATGGTGGAGCGCTACCTACGCTGTTACATTTCATACCAACAGACTGGGTAAATCTGCTCCCTTTCGCCAAAGTGGCCTACAACAACACTGTGCATAACAGCACAGGCTTCGCTCCTTTCCGGGTAGTGCATGGGGTGGATTTTGTTCCGATCCCTGAGTGGCCCCAGGGGGTCCCCTTGCCATGTACACCCCAGGAGTGGATGGCACGAGTGGAAGGTCTGTGGGCTAAGGTTAAGGAAGCGTTGGTAAAAGCGGGGGCGGAAGCGAAGGCACAGGCTGATAAAAAAAGGGCTGAGCACAAGCCCTTTCAGGTGGGTGACCAGGTATACCTATCTACCAAGTACCTACGTTTGAGGGTGCCCTGTAAGAAGCTGGGTCCCAAGTACGTAGGTCCCTTCAAGGTACTTCAGGTCATAAATCCAGTAACTGTATGGTTACAGCTGCCTCGGGCCTTCGGGAAGGTGTACCCTGTATTTCATGGGAGTCTGCTAAAACCAGTAACAGGTTCCCCCAGAGGCCCCGCGGCCAAACCACCAGGCCCGGTTTCTGGTGACCAGTTCGAGATACAAGAAGTTCTGGATTCCCAGAGCTGCCGAGGACGAGTCCAATACTTGGTGAGGTGGAAAGGGTACTCTCTGTCAGAGGCATCATGGGTGCAGAGGGAAGACATCCATGCCCCACGACTGGTGCAGGCCTTCCATTGCCAACACCCTGGAAAACTGGGAGGAGGGGCCGTGGAAGGGACCAATCGAATTGTCGCACGCTCACCTGTCTCTGTTTGCCTTCCAGGAGGGGCCCTGGTAGAGGGGGATGCCTGTCAAGCCCCTGGGCTTGCCATGGGCCGGGAGACGGGGAGCACGCAGCCAGCAGCTGACTGATGCCTGTCTGTGGGTCCTGAGAACTGCCCAGCTCCCGACAGTTAGCTGGGAGTCGGGTCGGCATATGAGGGTCGGCAGAGGACCAGCAAGGCCATGAGGAACAACCCGGCTCCCGACAGCCAGCTGAGAGTCGGATCGGTGTGCGCCTGCCAGCTGGGGGTCGGTGGAAGCAGCAGGTGCCACCCATCACCCGACTGTCAGCCCGGCTCCTCAGAATCAGCTGGGAGGCGGCTCAGCTCTTCGCCAGCAGCAGGGAGCCAGCATGGCCACCAGACGCAGTGGGTGCCTTCCTCCAAGGATCCTGACGCTGGAGACACTCCTCCTGCCAGCTGGACCTTGGGACTGGGCAAGCATGATGAGGGGGGATCGTGCCTTACCTGGGCTGCCTCTCCCTTCCTCCAGGAGCAGGAGGGAGGAGGCAGAGTGCTGCCTGGTTGTCAGAACAAACGGCTGGGACGGCAGAGGCTACGTGGGTGTGTCTGGAGGGGGAAAATATGGGTGGTGCACTGCGACTATTATCCATATGGACCGGATGCTGGCTTGCTAAGTGGGGTGGGGTTGGTGGGTGGAGCACATCTATGTAAAGCACTGGGAGCAGTTCACTCCCAGTGCTGACTTTTCCTTTGCATTAAAGTTTGCAGGTCACCTGTTCCTTCTGTGTCTGAAGTTTATCAGCAGCTGGCAGAGGACAGCTAACAATGCCCAGGTTTGAGGGGCCTGATGGTGGAGACCCGTATAGCCGCTTGCAGGCCTACATGGATGACTAGGATGCTCCACGACATGAGAAGGCAGGAGTGCCGTGGTTGACTACAAATCTCCCAAAACCAAGTGGACAAAAAGGAGAATCTGAGCCAAGCCGGAGAGAGAGGTGGGGGGCAACTCGAGGAGGACGGAAAGAGCGACGCAGCTCCTGACAGCGAAGCATTTCGGCTGAAGCCAGATATACAGGATATTAGCCGTAGCGCTTTGGTGTTTTCTGCAAGCAGAGGGCAGGCATCCAGAGATCACCCTTCGTAGCAGCAACAATGGCAATTTTTTGGACAATGACAAATGGCTGAGCACCGTTTCCCAATATGACAAAGATAAATACTGGAACAAATTCAGAGATGATGATTATTTCAGAAACTGGAATCCAAACAAGCCTTTTGATCAAGAATTTTTGGAGTGGGCCAGTTTTGGTGCTGATGGTGCTTCTCTCCTCTTCCTCCCGGAGACTGGAACTGGGGGAAATTTGGAGGAGACTTTTGTTGGCGCTGACCCTGGACTGCTGGAGCAGACTGCAATTGTGGAAGCGGTTATCGTGGTTGACGGGCCTGCTCCATCGCTGGGTGCCTCCCGCTAAATTGTAAGATCTGCGGGTGAGGCCTTTGTTGCTGCCGCCATTATGCTGAACTTATCCGAAGGCCTTATCTTGGGATGCTGGGTTTTTTACAATTATTGTTTTATAACTATTCCTCCTGTGGGTTTTTGTTCTGGACTCTATTATAGGTTCTTTCTTAGGAGGGACTAATACAGGCATAGCTATAATTATTGCGGCAGGATTAACATCTGGCACGCCTGTTTTTATTACTATGTTTCTGAATTGTTTTTAACCACTATTTGTCTCAATTTTAAATAATTTAAAGTTGTTTAATACTGTTTTAACTGATTTTTGTTGGATGTCTTAAGGAATGATTATATTGTTAGTTTATCGTTTTAATGTGCTTAGTTTTAAAGGGTGGTCTTTGTGGGAGGGATAAACTGATAGTATGGATGGAGTTGCAATTGAGTGGAATGAATGGGATGAACTGGCTAGCCTGCCTGGCACGGCAGAGGTGGAGGTGGAGGGGGATGCTGGCCCCAGGGGGGGGTAGAGGGCCAAAGTATACCGGTCTTGCTGGGGAGAGGCATATATGGCGGGAGCCACAGGGTAGGCTATTCCCGGGGAACAAGAGCTCTCTGTCTAAATGTGATCCCTTGCTCCGACCCTGTGAGTTCAGCCCAAAGTACTGGTGATGGGCGAAATCTAGACCCTGGGCTCAGGCTGTTGCTACTCAATGCCAGGTCGGTTATAAACAAGGCCCCCATCATCCATGATCTTTTCCTGGAGGAGGAGGCCGACCTCGCATGTGTGACCGAGACCTGGCTGGGCCCGGAGGGAGGAGATCCTCTCTCTGAAATGTGCCCAGCCGGGTTTCAGGTATGGCATCAGCCACGACCCCAGGGAAGGGGGGGAGGAGTGGCTATTATAGCCAAGAAGACCTTTAGCCTATGCAGGCTCGCTGTTTCTGAGATTGCGGGTTGTGAGTTGCTCCTTGTGAAGTTGGACCTAGGGCTTCAGGTGGGCTTGTTGCTCGTGTACCTGCCTCCCAGCTGCGTGTCAACAGCCCTGCCTGCGCTGCTTGAGGAGGTTGCTGGGCTGGCGGTTGAGTTCCCCAGGCTTATTGTCTTGGGGGACTTAAACGTGCCGTCACTCGGCGAATCCTCTGGGTTGGCGCAGGAGTTCATGGCCACCATGGCAACCATGAACCTGACTCAAGTAGTTCAGGGTCTGACTCACGAGAGGGGACACACTCCCGACATGGTATTCCTCTCAGAACAGTTGAGCAATGATCTGAATTTAAGGGGCTTAGATATCTTGCCTGTGTCGTGGTCAGACCATTTTCTGCTATGGCTTGTTTTTAAGGCTCCAATCCTCCCCTGCAGGGAGGCGGAACCGATTAGGTGGTTCCGCCCCAGACGTCTGATGGACCCAGAAAGTTTTCAGAGGACGCTTGTGGAAATACCAGATTCTCTCATTCACAGTTCGGCAGAGTCCTTGGTTACGGCCTGGAATATGGCTGCGAAGGGGGATCTTGACCGGATTGCGCCGCTGCGACCTCTCTGTGGTAGCAGACCCAGGAGATCTCCTTGGTTTACTGAGGAACTCAGGGGGATGAAGCGCCAGAAGAGAGGCCTAGAGAAGCGATGGAGGAAAAGTAAATCTGAATCTGACCGAACACTATTAAGATCTTATATTAAGACTTATCAGGTGGCGCTCAAAGTGGCAAGATGCGCGTATCATTCCGCCTTGATTGCATCCGCAGAATTCCGCCTAGCCGCCCTGTTTAGGGTGACTCGCTCCCTCCTTAATCGGGGGGGGGGTTGATGAACCCTTACAGGGTAGTGCTGAGGATTTTAATAAGTTTTTTGTGGATAAAATCATCCAGATTCGGATGGACCTTGACTGCAATTAGAATGCAGTGTCGGCTGACAATGAGTCAGTCGAGATAACAGGAACTCGTCTTGATCCTGTTGTGTGGGAGGAGGTTGACCTGGTAGCACCCGATGAAGTGGACAAGGCCATGGGAGCTGTGAGTTCCGCCACCTGTCT
Organism: Bothrops alternatus; assembly: GCA_034064705.1. Lineage (NCBI taxonomy): Eukaryota > Metazoa > Chordata > Lepidosauria > Squamata > Viperidae > Bothrops > Bothrops alternatus. The sequence continues at coordinate 2,429,143 of JARGCV010000014.1, read as the reverse complement.
ATTGGACCCGTGCCCCTCCTGGCTGGTTTCGGCCAGCAGGGAGGTGACGCAGGGCTGGGTTCAGGAGATTGTCAAAGCTTCTTCGAGGGAGGGGTCCTTTCCCGGCTCCCTGCAATTGTGCGCCCCCTCCTCAAGAAGCCTTCCCTGGACCCAGCTGTGTTAAACAACTATCGTCCTGTCTCCAATCTTCCCTTCATAGGGAAGGTTGTTGAGAAGGTGGTGTCATTCCAGCTTCAATGGTCCTTGGATGAGGCCGATTATCTGGGCCCTCAGCAGTCAGGATTCAGGCCCGGCTACTCCACGGAAACTGCTTTGGTCGCGCTGACGGATGATCTCTGGCGGGCCCGGGATAGGGGAGATTCCACTATCCTGGTGCTACTTGACCTCTCAGCAGCTTTCGATACCATTGACCATGGTATCCTTCTGCGCCGGCTGGAGGGGTTGGGAGTTGGGGGCACTGTTTTCCAGTGGTTCACCTCCTACCTCACTGGTCGGTCGCAGTCGGTGTTGGCAGGGGGTCAGAGGTCAACCCCTAGGTTCCTCCCTTGTGGGGTCCCTCAGGGATCAGTCCTCTCACCTCTGCTGTTTAATATTTACATGAAACCGCTGGGTGAGATCATCCGACGACACGGGGTGAGTTATCATCAGTATGCTGATGATACTCAGCTTTACATCTCCACCCCATGTCATTTCAGTGAAGCAGTGGAGGTGATGTGCCAGTGTCTGGAGGCTGTTAGGGTTTGGATGGGTGCTAACAAGCTCAAACTCAACCCCGACAAGACGGAGTGCCTGTGGGTTTTGCCTCCCAAAGATAGTGCAATCTGTCCATCCATTACCCTGGGGCGGGGAGTTTCTGACCCCCTCAGAGAGGGTCCGCAACTTGGGCGTCCTCCTCGATCCACATTTAAATCTGGAACATCATCTTTCGGCTGTGGCGAGGAGGACATTTGCCCAGGTTCGCCTGGTGTACCAGCTGCAGCCCTATTTGGACCGGGAGTCTCTTCTCACAGTCGCTCATGCCCTTATCACCTCGAGGCTCGACTACTGCAATGCTCTCTACATGGGGCTACCTTTGAAAAACGCTCGGAGACTTCAGGTAATGCAAAATGCAGCCGCGCGAGCAGTATTGGGCCTGCCTAGAAATTCCCACATCTCGGCATCACTCCGCGAGCTGCATTGTCTGCCAATTGGTCTCCGAACACAATTCAAAGTGTTGGTTATGACCTATAAAGCCCTACATGGCATCGGACCAGGTTACTTATGGGACCGTCTGCTGCCTCATGAAACCCAGCGACCGGTTAGGGCCCACAGAGTCGGCCTTCTCCAGGTCCCGTCAGCTAGACAGTGTCGCCTGGCGGGGCCTAGGGGAAGAGCCTTCTCTGTTGTGGCCCCGGCCCTCTGGAATCAACTCCCCCGGAGATCCATATTGCCCCCACCCTCTCCGCCTTTCACAAATTACTGAAGACACATCTTTGCTGACAGGCCTGGGGCAGTTAACACCTTGCCCCAGCCAGTGTATGTTTGTTGCATGTCTGTTTGGATGATTGGTTTTTGATTGAGGGGTTTTTATAATGTGTTTTAATGTTAGATTTCTATCCATGTTGTGAGCCGCCCTGAGTTCCTGGAATAGGGCGGCATAGAAATCCAATTAAATAAATAATAATAATAATAATAATAATAATAATAATAATAACCAGATGTGAAAACCAGCCAGAAAGCCGACATCGTACCATCTGAATCACGAGACCCCCCTTTGGTCCATCAGCAACAATGAATACTCTTAAGCAGGAGGGCACACAAGGAGCTGTGATTCCTAAGTCCAATGCAAAGACAAAGGAGTTCTGGTCAGACCTTCAAGGCCCCTCGTCTACACCATGGGAAGTTACCCTCAACAAGAAGTATTCTGAAGAAAACTGCCAGCTGTCTGTGGTACATTCCCCTGCTCTTGGGAGCAATGCCTATGAGGATCAACAAGAAGCCACTGATCGTGCTCCTGATGACCTCAACACCATACCAACCAAGCCTGATGGAAACTCCTGCAATGCACCATTGGATCCTCCAACACCCTGGGGAAGAAGGTTGGATTTGGGAGAGTACAAAGTCTGCTTCAAATGCTGTGAGTCTCCGGAACACGCGGCCAAAGCTTGCACAGCTAAGGGGAAGTGTCACCCAAGCAAGAGGGACAAGCACCTGGGAGCCCTGCATCCAGACTCTGAGCAGCTACAACAAGCAACTTCTACTCCTCCTTCAACCAAGGAGCCCCAGCATGGCTCCAAAGAGCACCCAGAGGAGCCTGCCAAGGTCAACTGCACATCAGTATGTAGCGACTCACCATTCCCCAATGAACTCCCAAGTGAAGAAACGCCTTTCACAACATGCACTGTGCCACAGAGCACGGTGGGGAGGAAAGTCACTGGACTCCACATCCAGTCGTTAGATGGGAGTTCATAGTTCCTATTGCCGCCATTGCTAGATTGGGATGCCTTACTCCACATCCAGTCATTAGATGGGAGTTCATGGTTGCTATATCCACCATTGCCAGAATGGGACAACTTACCAGACGATCGCAGTCAAATTCCAACACCAGAGGTAGCACGCACAACACCAGAGGTAGCATGCACCATACCTCACCTGAAGCACATGGCTAATCACCTTCCTGCCCTAAATCCTGAAGCCAAAATCCTGTCTCTGTTGGGAGTAGACGCCCCTGACACCTTTGCCTACCACAGAATGGTCAGAGGCCCAACAGGCCCCCCAATTGCCTTTAAGATGGAACCGGCATGGGTCATCCCAGGAACGGTCTGTGTTGACCGGCTGCAAACTCCAACCCAGGTGAATATCTCAATGACCTCCATTCTTAGTAATGGGAGAGAACCCCACCTGAAACCATGGCAAGAACACTTCACGTTTGCGACAACCAAACCTGTTTTGGGAGCGACAGTGTTCCAGACCAGCAAAAATCACAATGACTTAGCCTTGTCGATAGAGGACAAAGAATTTCTGCAGCCACGCGCACTCTCCCAGAGCACCACAGACTGGGACTAGCCATGTCCGCTGGAACAGAAGCAAGACTGGGAGACATGGTGTACATTCCTAAGTTGTCTCCAAAGCATCTGCGTGCAACACACGTATGTCTCCATTTCACCCGCCGCCACACAAAAGAAAGAATTGCATGTCTTCTCAGATGCGTCAACGAAGGTGATAGCAGCCGTAGGATACATCAGAGTCTACGGCGGGGAGAGCCACATTTACGTTGGTTTTGTCACTGGAAAGGCAAAACTAGCAACACAACAAGGCCCACACCATACCAAGGTTGGAACTCTGCGGTGCTGTATTGGCCGTAAAACTCATCAACTTGACAACAAAAATGATAGATCTTGAGCTACAATTCACCACCTTCTACACGAACAGCAAGGTGATGTTGGGCTGCATCTATAACCAAAGCAGACACTTCTACATCTATGTAAGTGATAGAGTAGAAAGGATTAAAAGATCTTCAGGTACTGAGCAATGGCAGTATGTGCCAACAGATCAGAACCCTGCGGACCAGGCTACGCAGTCCATTCTTGCATCACAGTTGGCAGAATTGATCTGGCTAAAGGGTCCTGAGTTATTGGCTCGTCCAGACAGCCTGATGTCACAAGGACCAGAACACTATGCACTTCCAGATCCAGATCAAGATGCCAACATTTGACTTCAGGCACCCAACAAATTTCTCAGCCAGGATGAGAAAACGATTGTCCAGACCATCTGCTTGTCGACAATGGTCAAGGAGACAGAGAAACCACCCTCTAACTGTTTCCTAGAACCAGCCCGCTTCAAACACTCCTCCAAACGGAGACCCCGCGTATTGAGCATAGCAGTGATCATCCTGTTCACATGTCTTAGCATCCAAGGAACTAACTTTGTAGGAGCCTGCAAGGAACTGCAGATTGATGAAGGCATTCGCCCCAATTCAGCAATTGACAAGTACCTAAAGGCCCAAAATTGTGTATGGACATTCAATCCTCCCCATGCATCCCACATGGGAGGAGTGTGGGAGTGCATGATTGGCGTAGCCTGCAAAATCCTGGACTCTATGTTGACAAAGGTACCCACACTGACGCATGAGGTCCTCACTACCCTCATGGCAGAAATAGCAGCCATCATCAACGCTCGACCTTTGGTTCCAGTTTTTTCTGATCCTGAAAATCCAACTATCCTCACCCCAGCTGCCTTGCTAACCCAGAAGACAGGTGACTGGCCAGCACCATTAGGGAACTTTGTTCCCAAAGACATGTATAAACAACAATGGAGACAAGTTCAACTGCTGACCAACACCTTCTGGAAGCGCTGGGAGCAAGAATACTTGTCTACCCTTCAGAATCACCATAAATGGAAGACCAAAGAGCCTAACCTAGAAGAACCTTGTCTTGCTGAGAGACAAGGACGCACATTGGAACTCTTGGCCCATGGGACTTGTGCACCAAGTTCTACCCAGTGCTGATGGACTAGTTCACCAAGTTGAGGTCCAGACCATGAAGCCACATGAGTCAAATTGTGACTCAAAGACTCTCGTGAAGAGGCTTTACACCAGACCGATCACCGACTTGCTACTGCTGCTGAGGAAGACTGAACTTGAAGATTGATCCTTGAACTATGCATATTGTATTTACCTTATAATTGCATTGTTTGATGTAATGCCTTTGTTTATCTCAGTTATAGTTATGCATGTTTTGTATTTACCTCATGATTGCATGTTTTGATGCCATGTTTTTGCCTATTCTAGTTAATAGTCAGTTAATAGTGAAAATTGCATTGTTTGATGCTATGGTTTTTTTTGTGCTTATTCTAGTTAGTTAATAGTGGAAATTGTGTATTTCCAAGCAGGGAGTGTGCTGGACCAGTATGTAACCATCTGGCCAGAGCGTATATAAGTAGCATTTAAGGGGTTAAATGCTGTCTCCTTAAGAGATGGCTTCTGGGAAATGTAGTTTAGTTGTTGCATGGTTATATCTGTGTTCTAATTGGCCAGTTCTATGTCTTAACTAGCCATTGGGAGGGACTTCAATGTTTATGACAGGATTTCCTGGCTACGGGCCAGTATTGAAAAGTTTTGTGTAAAACAGCCACGAGACCCTTTGCTCCATAAGAACATGGGGTGAACCTACCTTTAATTTTTTACACCACAAGAATGGACAGATTGTGAAACGTGCCTCAGAAGAACTCTCCATTAACTGTGAGTTATTGTTTAGAGATTCCTGAAGAAAATAATCTGAATATTAATCTGTCCTTGGAGTTAATCTGTCTGTGACAAGCAGAAATAAAGCAAATCTCTTGTTTGGAACAGAACAAGCATTTAAGACTTTTATGCCTGTCCATGGGTATGTTTCCTGCATCTCCTGATTGTTGTTTGAATTTTTCTTTTTTCTCATCACTACCTACCTCATTGTTTGATTTGTTTTCTTGGGATTTGTGATTGGTTTTGGGTTATAGAGATTCTGGAGATTGGTCACCCTTCCCCTTCAGTTTTAGTTTAAAGCCCTCCTGATGAGTTGGGACAGTCTTTTTCCAAGTACATTTTTGTCTGTTTTCATGAGGTGCAGCCCATCCCTTGGCAAGAGTCCTTTGTGTAGGAAATGCAGTCCATGAGCGAGGAAACCAAAGTTTTCTTGGTGACAGCAACCCTTTAGCCAATGGTTTATTTCTAGAATTCTTTTTTCCCTCAGTGGGTGTTGGCCTTTCATTGGGCATACTGATGAGAACACTACTTGTGCTCCTAGCTTCTTAACTTTATTGCCTAGTTGTTTGTAATCTTTCACTATTGTACTCAGGTTGTTTGTTGTGTCATTCGTCCCAATGTAGAGGAGGAGGAAGGGGTAGTAATCTGTAGACCTAATTATTTTGGTTAGGTTGTTAGCCAAATCTTTGATTTTTGCTCCAGGGAGACAACATACCTCCCTGTATTGTATGTCTGGTCTGCAGATGGATGATTCTATTCCTTTGAGGATAGAATCTCCTATTATCAACAATCACCTTCCTTTTGGGGGGGCTGCAGTCTGGGGTGCTTTTCTGTTTATCTCAGATGTGTTTGTTGATGTGGCATTTTTAGGGATATTTGAAGTTGTTTCTTTGCTAGGTGTCTGCATGTTTTCTTTGAGGGGGAGGTTGTGGGTCTGCGTGTTTCCATCTAAGGGGAGAAATCGTTTGCTCAGTTTTAACGGGGCTGTTTCTGGTTGGGTAGGATTAGGCAGAAGGGGTTTGTTTGTTGTATGCTGTTTCTTTCTTTGAGTATTGTGTTTCCTTCTGTGTGTGACATACCTCCATTTGTCTTCCTCCAAGGGTTTATCAGTAGGGTCAAATCCTCTGGGAGTTATTTGTTCATTATATGGTTCGGTTTGGGTGGAACTTTCTTTTGTACGTTGGGGTTTGGCTAGAGTTGCCTCTAAGTTCCTAACTTTTTCCTGTAGTAGTTCACATAGTTTACATCTAATGCATGTATAGTTTGGGTGTTCTTTGGGCATGAGCGCATACATGGAACATGTATTGCATACCACAATAGTATCAGTCACCTGTTCCATGAGTTTGTTGTTTGAAAATCCCTCTTTTTGGTTGGTGGATGTGCTTTGCTGGTAGCCTTGTTTCTAGCTTCTCTGTTCTGGGTAATTATGCCTATTTTTCTATCCGTTTTTCTGCCTGTTTGTGCTACCTTGTTATTTATTTGACCTTCTTACTATTGTGTTAGTTTTATTTACCCTTTTCTTCCCTCTATTTTTTTTAAAGATTTTGAGCTCCAATTCCTTTTTGTTCTTTACTGGGGGTCTTCCCTCCCTTCCTATTGGGACCTCAAACTTAATTGTTGCCTTCACTTCTGTTGCTTGCTGCTCCGGCCTCTTTTTGTTTTCTCTGTCAGCTCCCTTCTGTCTTTGGTGCTCGTCTCTGCTCTGGTCAGGCCTCCGTTCAGCTTTCTGGTTGGCTCAGCTGCTCTGTCTGGTCTGCTCCTCTCAGCCGGCCTCTCAGCTTGGGAAATCAGAGAGGTCTCTGGCTCGAAGTGTCTCTGTTGCTACTGCTGCTGTTGCTGCTACGTTTCTCCCCTTTCCCCCTCAGGTTTTGCCACCTCCAATTACTCACAGCCATTGCTGTAGACCTTTTGTCCTCTGCCAGGCCAGGCTAGCAGGAGGTGGGGGAGGGGCTGCTGGTCTCGCTGGGGAGGGAATGCTGATCCAGTCCTCCACCTGAGGCAAGTCTCCACTGGGGAAGGCTGCAGGGCTGGAAGGAGGCAGGGAGAAGGCTGTGGGAGTCGGGCTGTTTCACTTCCCTTATTAAATCAGCATGGCTAGAAAGGATCCCAGGTTCCTTCCCTTCCTGCTTCTGCTCCTTCTCCGCTTCTGCCTTAGACTCTTGTGTTACTTCCACTACCTTAGCTTTCTCCCTGAAGCCTTTTGTTTGAATCCAACCTTCAGCAATTTGAAAATATGTTCCAATCACTAGGTTACATGGTAATTTAGGGATTACCCCACCACCATTACCTGTTCATTTCCCTTTTCCCATATCTGGCTTTAACCAAAAGTTTCATCCCAGTCTGCCCAAACACACTTGTGAGAGGGTTTTTCCCCATATTCATAGCATTTCTTACTAAGTGAGGACGTACAGTCCTTCTACTCCCAGTATCTACCAGGCCTCTGACAGTCACCCTATTAACTTTTGCTGGAACCATAATGTTGCTCCCCAGAAGTTCTTGCACTACTGTAGACATTCCCCTTTCCCTCTGCTTTTTATAATATTTGGACAAATGTCCACTTTACCCACAGTTGTAACAACTACAGGTTTCTCTATATTCCCAATGTCTTCCTTTCATTTGGGCAGGAGTCAAATACTTCTTTACGCCTTTCTGCTTCAACCCTTGCTGTTCTTTATGGTTCTTACTTTCTGATACAGGCTTTCTTATTCTCCTTTCTCCTTCTGTATCACCCTTCCAATCATCCTCTGTCCTTTTTGTTGCCAGATAATCCTCAGCCAATTCTACTGCATATTGGTCTGTTCTTAGGTGGTGTTCCTGCTCCTAAAATCTCACTTTGGTAGGGAGAACAAGTAGAAACTGTTGTAAAATTCCTTCTTCTACCACTTTTTCTTTGTTCCTTTCATCTGACCTCAACCATTTCCTACCTAGGACTTCTAGTCTCATCTACAGTTAACATCTCTATCTCCCCCATCTCCTCCCACACCTTTGTCAAGGTTGCAGCTTTATTGACAACTTTGCCATGATGATGCTGTGGGAAAGGTTCAAATGGGAGGGCAAGAAGGTAGCACAGGTGCCTGCAATTTTGCTAAGCAGTTATTTACACACAATTTCTACACTCATTGATTCCTCACAACAGAATTTACACTACCTTACTACCATATTTGTCGTTAAAATTTCTCCATCCATTTTCTCCTCTTTAGTAAATCTTCTACCATGTCACACCAAATCATGTACTTGCTCTAGTTTTTCTAACCAGTGTAACCTCTAGTCTGTTAGCACAGCAATGGCATGGGGGAATGCTGTGACTGAAAGCCAAAGGTTAATCTGTAGAGTGGAAAATGTCCCTTAGTAATCAGGATGGAGCGCCAACCATATAAATGTTCTATTAGTTGTAGGAAGCCACACACCCCCTCCAAAGTAGGAAGAAAGCTTCCCCTTAAGAGCTGACTTGCATCCTCCCGCTAATAGGAAATCGCCCGGAGCAGCTTTCACAATGAGCCAAAGTGCCTGTGAATGGAAAACCTTGTATCCATTCATAAAGGCGGAATGCTCTTTGTGAATGGAAACTTAGTATCTGGACAGCCCCATTCATAACCAAAAGCATTGCCAACTGCAGCCTATTCATAAGCAAAGTGCAGCTATCACAGAGAGCCAAAACCTAGTAGGTTAAGCATACAAAGACAATGCAACTCAAATTTGAATTTCCCCACCCAACCTCAAGGACAGGGCATGACCTCCCGGCCACAATAGAAACCAAACTACCACAATTAGAATATCCAGACACACATACTTGAAGTCTATTGCCCAACAAACCTGGAAATCTCAATCACACAGCCCAAAATCATATAAAAGTCCATCAACTTACCTGGAACCCAACGCTGTTGTCACTACAGTCTCTGGCTTCCAAAATAAAGGACCTCCTTTCCCAGCAGCTTGTTTCTTGTTCTATCATTCTGTTCATTGCACTGATATCATCATCCCAGCTGGAAAAGAATGAACTGGACCTTTTTCTTCCAACATAGTTCTAAAGGTTTCTCCTGCTAGGCTGTTCCATGTGCTATACTGTATGGATACCTTTTTCTCTTTTTTTTACTAAATTAAGTAGCCTGTTTGCTTAATGCTAGTTAGTTTCAGTAAATGCCTTAAAATTTAACAACTAAGACTTTGCTACAAACATGATCTGCAAACACACAAGATAATGTGTCTTAAGAAATTGGCTAAGTCCCTCTATACCCTTTGAAGTACATAGTTAAAGGCACTGTTCTTCACTGCACTTGGCAAGTTCACTCTCTTAGCAGCAGTTGATGTTGGTGTATGGTTCATGGGCAATCTAAAATCCTTTGCAATTCAGGCCAATTCTTTTTGAAATCCTACCTTAAAAAAATATATTGCATTCTGATTATAATACAGTATTTGGGGACTCTTCACCCAAGCCTTTGATGAGGATGATTGTCTGCCCTTTTCTTCCATTCCCTTGTTCCATCCAGGTTTATTTCTTTACCATCTTGTTCCTTTTGTGTAGGGGTTTTTTTTTTCATTTTTATTTAATTTTAAATGTTTTTAATGATTTGTAAATCGCCCAGAGTCATTGGAAGTTATTATTAGTATGGTTTGTCACTTAGCCAGATGTTTAAACTTGATTTGGCATTTTTATCCACCTATTGAGGCCTTCCCAAGGACATGGGTTAGGCAGACATTTTTGATGGTGTTAAAGGTACTGTTGCAGGCTGTAAACTGTTCCAAGTAAAGCTGCCTTTTGCAACTGACTGATGGGGATTTTGTCAATGCTGATGCTGTTCAAGTAGTGCTCCAGAAGTTGCAGGATTACACCCAAGCTGCTTATTACTGTTGGTACTATCTTTGCTTTCTTTTGTCACAGTTGCTCTACTTCTACTTGCAGGTCTTTGTATTTTGTGATTTTCTTGCTCTTCTATTCTGCTGTACCCAGGTATATATGGACAGTGTTGAGCAGTGATTATATTTCAGATGGTGTTTTTCTATACAGTTTCAGATTGTCTATGTAAAGGAGGTGACAGATATTTTTATGTTTGATAGCTATGGCCTGACTTGCTCAGTATTATTGACAGAGGAATCAGTGCAATGACAAACAGTAGTGGTGAGAGTGAGTCTCATGTCACACACAAGCAACCAGAACCACTCATGGATAGGCCCAAGCAGATATTTTACATATTACAAGAATCTTGTCAGACTGTCTGCCTTCCCTTGGGAAACAGCAGAGATAGACCTAAGGCAGGGGTGTCAAACTGCCGGCCCACGGGCCGGATGCATCATGCCAAAACTGCACCCACCCCATTGCCGGCAATGAAAAAAAAGTCACGATACGTCATGACACATCATGTGACGTTGCGAGTTTGGCACCCCTGACCTAAGGGTTTGATCTCAGACGTTTCCTCTCCCGAACAGATTCTAAGCTGGAATATCTCTTTACTCCACTGGGCGGTGGGGGGGAGCTCCCATTCAGCCAGTGGTTCCACCACTTCTTGAAAAAGTCCTCTGTTGGTCTTAACCTCTCCCAGTCTATCACCACTGACCAGCAACTGTGCCTTCGATTGTGCCACTGATCTTTGCACAAAACCTCTAAAGTTTCTACTGTTATTTCTAGGCATTAGAAAAGAACAGAACAGGACAGAATAACAGTTTGAAGGGACCTTGGAGGTCTTCTAGTCCAACCCCCTGCTCAGGCAGGAAACCCTATACCATTTCGGACAAATGGTTGTCCAATCTCTTCTTAAAAACTTCCAGTGTTGGAGCATTCACAACTTCTAGAGGCAAGTTGTTCCACTGGTTAATTGTTTTAACTGTCAGGAAATTTCTTCTTAGTTCTAGGTTGCTTCTCTTCTTGATTAGTTTCCATTCATTCCTTCTTATCTTGCCTTCAGGTGCTTTGGAGAATAGCTTGACTCCCTCTTCTTTGTGGCAACCCTTGAGATATTGGAACACTACTAGTCCTTCTCTTCATTAAACTAGACATATCCAATTCCAGCAACCTTTCTTTATATGTTTTAGCCTCCAGTCCCCTGATCATCTTTGTTGCTCTTCTCTGCACTTTTTCTAGAGTCTCAACTTTCTTTTTACATCGTGGTGACCAAAACTGGATGCAGTATTCCAAGTGTGGCCGTACCAAGGTATTATAAAGTGATATTAACACTTCATGTGATCTTGATTCTATCCCTCTGTTAATGCAGCCTAGCACTGTGTTGGCTTTTTTGGCAGCTGTAGCACACTGCTGGCTCATATTTAAGTGATTGTCCACTAGGACTCTGAGATCCCTCTCACAGTTACTACTATTGAGTGAGGTACCACCCATACTGTACCTGTGCATTTGGTTTTTCTTGCCTAAATGTAGAACCTTACTTTGTTCACCATTGAATTTCATTTTGTTAGATAGCGCCCAATGTTCAAGTCTGTCAAGATCCTTCTGTATATTAAACCTATCTTCTGGAGTGTTGGCTATTCCTGCCAGCTTGGTGTCATCTGCAAATTTGATGAGTTCCCCATCTATCCCCTCATCCAAATCATTGATGAAGATGTTGAAGAGTACTGGGCCTAAAACAGAGCCTTGGGGTACCCCACTGCATACTTCCCTCCATGTAGATACAGTTCCATTGATGCAGTTCCACTCATCTAAGGCACTGCTTTTCTACCTTTTCACAGACTGTACCACTTTTAGGATATGGCAATATTCGAGTATCACCAGTCGCCTAGCAAGGTGTCAAAAACTTGATGACCAAAAAAAAGAGGAAAAAAGTGATAAAGTACAGATAGTCCTTGACTTACAACAGTTCACTTAGTGACTGTTCGAAGTTACAACAGCACTGAAAAAAGTGACTTATGACCATTTTTTACACTTATGACCATTGCAGCATCCCCAGGGTCACGTGATTTACATTCGGATCCTTGGCAACTGATTCATATTTATGATGGTCACAGTGTCCCAGGGTCATGTGATCCCCTTTTGCAACCTTCTGACAAGCAAAGTCAATGGGGAAACCAGATTCACTTAAGAACTGTGTTACTAATTTAACAACTGCAATGATTCACTTAACAAATGTGGCAAGAAAAGTCATAAAATGGGACAAAACTCATTAACACATTTTTCACTTAACAACATAAAGTTTGGGCTCAGTTGTGGTTGTAGGTTGAGGACTATCTCAGGTCATCTGTTTTTTCTCTCCCTTTCCCTCCAAAACCTTCTTTTATATCCTCTCATCTCTCCTCCCTTCTCCTTTTCTCTTTGGTTTAGCTGCAGTTGACTCCTTTCCCCAAGGCTGTGAGCTGCTTCCGGAAGCACCAATCAGCTGAAGCCCTGTGCAGGTCCTGGGTTCTCAGCAGAGCCCTGGCAACACTGCAGCGCCAGCTGACTCTCCCACAGGCCTGTGCGGCATTGCTGCTGCTTCAGCTCATCCCCCCGCTACACTTTTACACTTTTTAAAATACTTTTTTTACAGTGCTTTTCAACCCATTGTATGTGTACCACCTGCCAGGTGCCAAAGTACCACCAGTGGTACACGTACCATGGGTTGAAAAGCACTGCTGTAGATAACTTAAGTCTGAAACAAAATAGTTGGGAATCAGGGCACATGTACTTAGAATTAAAGAATAGAATGTCTGAGCAATGTCGACTTCCGGTTCTGGTATGCGGTGACGCCGGTCGTCAATGGGGATTTGTCTCCAGTCTGGCTGGGTTTTCTTCATCGGTAGACCCCTTAGTGGGTCGAAAGTCACCCTGGAGGGGCAACCACCGAGGAGGAGGCTTGCTGGTGACTGCGGGAGAGTGGCAGCTTCTCCCGTGGCTCCAGCTATTTCCTTAGGGCCGACAGAGCAAAGATCGTCCTGCAAGATGGCTGATTACCCTGCTGCACCAGCCGAAGTCACAATTACACCTAAGCGTATCAGACCCACCGTGCAGGATCCAGGTGAGACCTTCTTTGCCCTATTTGGTTTTTTTTATTGCCTGTAAAAGTTTGGTTGAAATTACTTCCCCGTCTGGAAAAAGCAGCTTTTGTATATGTGGGAAGAAAGGCGCTGAGAACAAACAATTTTAAAGACTACATTTTATTTTCATTCATTTTGGGATACAGAAAAAAATGCTTTTTCGAATTGTATTATTATTTTATATTGGAAGATTATTTCTTTCTCCACTTTTTCCTTTAAAAGATAGGAAAAAAGGGTAAAAATGGTGTCTGGAAAAGATTTTTTATTTACTGATGACATCTAGTGGTGAAAAGTTAATATTGTAACTGTGGATTATTCTTTGGAAAGAAGGACCTGACCTTCAAACTATTCCTGGAAAAGATAAGCTGATGCAGCTGTGGGAACTGAGGGGGTGGACACTGCTTAACTACAATTTTTACTAAAAAGAATAAAGAAAGGATCTTCTTTAATCACTTTTAAAATGGAGAAATTTTACTCTCACTTAAATTGCAAGCTTATACTGGAAAAGATTTATGAGGCTACTGAAGAAATATGTGCCATAAGGAAAGGGATTGCCACAGAACGAAGAGCCAACTCTACCCCAAACTCTCAAACTGACTTTCAGATCACATCTGATTATTCTACAAACCAAAACATACCAGAAGAGGAACTAAGGGAGATTAAAGAGGAATTTGCTACAATGAAAGAGATTACCACAGAACTAAGAGCCAGAAACTCTCCTTCAAATCTTAAAATTGATTCTCAGACTACATTTGACTATTCTACAAACCAAAATACACTAAAAGATGACTTCATTGAGAATACAGAGGAACTTATTTTACCTTACAAGCATCTTATCAATATTTTTGAGGATCAGAAAAAGCAAAGATTGAGATTTGAACCTTTAAAGCAGCGAGGCTTCAATCAGAAAAACCAAAGATTGAGACTTGAACCTTTAAAGCATTGAGGCTTCAAGGATAAGAGAAATAGAGGTCCAATGTAGAGGACAGGAGGCTTTTTACTGTCTCAAATGGTATTTTTTCATTTTTTTATTAATTTTCCAATATTACATTTACATATTTGAAAAGTAGCGTGGCGGTTGAGCATCGTGATTCCATTACATTTAAATATCATCAGTACAAATCTCAAAGTATTTCAACAACAAAATTCCCTCTCTTTCTCCCATAAGATCTACTGTCGTATTCAGATCAATACAGTTCTTATTCTAGCAATCAAACAAAAAAATACCTTTCTAATATTCATTAATAATCTTCAGTCTATACATATCTTGATTAATTTGACATTTCATCTTTTAGACAATAACCTAATAAGTTTTTCTTAAGTTTAATTTTGCATTAATATTTAAATTTAACGTTTAATCTTTATCATTTCCAGATTTTAAATGATCCCAGATTCTCAGTCTTCTCTCTCATATTTACAGCTAATAATTTTCTTTTCCTTTTTTCTACTTCTTTCCTTTCTTCCTTTCCAGAAAAAGAGAAAGCTAATATACAAATTTAATTATTAGTATTTATACTTCTAAGTTTTATTTAACCTGTATCTCAACTCAATACAATATCTTAAATTCAAATCTTAATTATCTATAAACATTCAAACCTTTAGCAGATCAGTAACCTGGTAATAGATTTTCCCTTAATATTTTAATTTAACATTTATCTTTTTTCCAAATTTTAATTAAACACAATTCCTTTGTCAAATTCCACATATGATCTAATATTTAAAATACAGACCCTATATGTAAAATCTATCATATACCTTAACAAACTAATAAGACAATATAATGTTCTTGTTTCGATATTTCTATTTCTAAATTTTATGAAACCATTTTTTTTATCTCAAATCATTACAATATCTTATATTCAAAATACATATTCTATCCATTTAAGTATATTCTATTTTGAATCTCATGTATAAATCAAAACCCCAATCCCTTTCAGTCTTATTCTAGCTTTTTTCCTCTGCCAAATCATCTTTCGTATCTTCGCTTTTAAATCATCAAAAAGATCTCCTTGTATTGTTGTAAGTATTGTTTGATATTGATAAAGGCGTTCAGTTGCTGTTTTCTTAAGAGGACTAGCTGGTTTGACAGGTCATCTCTTTATTTTTCCAGTTCGATGCAGTTGTCCAAAAAGATCTCCTTGTATTGTTGTAACTATTGTTTGATATTGATAAAGGCGTTCAGTTACTGTTTTCTTAAGAGGGCTGGCTGGTTTGACAGGTCGTCTCTTTATTTTTCCAGTTCGATGCAGTTGTCCCGAAGTATTTATCTTATCTTTCATCTATTTTTCTTTTTTGTCTTCAAATTCCTTCTGGTTTATAAGAAAAGTCCTTTCCTTGTTCTCTATTATCAGTTTCCTTCCCATGTTTTCCACAGTTTGTATTTGTTGAGTATCTAAGTCTTCTGTCATAACATTTGGTTGTTTCCCCTTTTCTATAGAATTCTGTATAGTTGATTCTTTAGTTGAAGTCATAGTTTGAGCTTGCATACGGAGAGTTTGGATAATTGCTTTTAACATATAAAGAGTTTGTTCCTGTATCTCCTCTGTGTGAGAAATCCATTCCTGTTCTTCTTCCATTGTCATATATTAGACTAAACAAAGAACTTACAATCAGAAAGTCCACCAAGTAAAAAGCTGAGCTGAGTTTCTTGCAGCTGGTGCTTCAAGGTTACTTTGAATCTTATCTGTTTTTAAGGTAATCAACAAAACGTTCTTTAAGAATAGCAGGTTACAGTCTCAGATTTAGCCAGCAAATGTCATTCAGAGTTAGTTGAATCTTTTCAGTTTTCTTTTCCCCCTCTACTGTAAGAGGGAGAAAAAGAACCCAAATCTTCAATAATAGTTAAAGTAAAAATCAGAGAAGAAGAAAAAATAGAGAACATAAAATTACAAGTCTTATAATCCACCAGTTTTAAAAAATAGAATTCCAATTAGGATCCCAGTATTTTTCTCAATGTTTTAAACTCCCAAGTGGTTCGATTGCCACTGTTTCTGGAGGGAGGGCTAAAATCCCCCTTCCCTCACCACAGGGGGGAAAGTACTTTAGCAGCTTATGCAGGTAATTAAGTAATTTGGATGTAAAAGAGGCAAATCTCACCCAATCCTTTCCACACTACTTTGAAGTTGCCAGATGTTAATGTGACTTTGGCTGTTAGCAGCCTAGGGACGAGCCATATTTCTATGGCCGGTCCTTTTGTCCGCCGGTTTGGAGGAAAAATGCCAGGTCTTCAGGAAAGTTGCTGCTCTCCTTCGATCCAGCAAAAGCCCCTCCTTGCTGGTCGCCTCTCCGGGGCAATTTTCGGCCCTTTTCAGGGCCCCCCAGCGATGCAAAACTGAACGGGGGAGAAAGAGCAGATCTCCCAACCATCCATGGCGGCTGCTTGATGAAACCAGAAGCCTGTCTCAAATGGTATTACAAGCAACAAAGAGAGACCCATCAGCTGAAAGGGAAGCTTTGTTGGGGAAACCTGCTTGACATAAAAAGAAGCCCAGAATAAGACTGAAAAGAGAAACTTAAAACTATATATACTGGATTTAAGGCATTTAGAACTATGGATTGATTTAAGGACTAAGTTCTTGAGTTAGAAGTAAGAAAAATGGGTGATTATTAGAATATATACATTAAATAGAGTAAGAATGTATTTTTTGGAATAATAGGTTTATTTGTATGAAAATTATTATGTAATGGAATGAAGAAAACTGAAGAGGTGTTTTAGATTGGGATTGAACTAATAATTAGTTGAATGTTATTTTAATAAGATGATCTGTTTGTTTGATAATATGGATGTTATTAGGTTTGATAATTAATTGGATGAAATCAGAACCTTGTCTAATGGACTTAATTGATTTAAGGTTGATATTACTTTGTCAGTTTAAAGAAATTGATTGACTGATGGATTAGATATGTATAGGATAGATCAATATTTTATTTTAATTGGGAGATATTAGTGGAAGAAGAAATAAACAAGATTTATGATAAAATTAAGGAATTAGGATATATTTGGAAGGGATACCTGAACTGATAATGTGGTTATTTAAAGTTAAATTTGATTATGGTATTGTAATTGCATAAAGCTCTAAAACAGGTTTAGGATTAATAGAAATTTAAGTTAGAAATAGATTATTTTAAATATATTAAGCTATTTGAGGGAAATAGAGAGGGAATATTTGATGTACTGATTGAGTTATTTATATATGTTTTGTCTTTGGATTTTTGATTACCCCAGCACCACAGTGTGTCTTGAGCACTTTGTCTTAAGAATTAAAAAACCAATAAAAATTGTTTTAAAATAATAATAAAAAAGAATGTCTGAGCAATGTCAAAAATAACAGGAACTTGTTTGCAATAAGGTAGTCCTTGACTTACGACCACAATTGAACCTAAAATTTCTGTTGCTAAGTGAGATAGTTGTTAAGTGAATTTTGCCATATTTTATTACCTTTCTTGCCACAGTTGTTAGGTGAATCATTCCAGTGTTAAGTTAGTACAGTGAGGGAAAAAATATTTGATTCCCTGCTGATTTTGTACATTTGCCCACTGACAA
The DNA here is from genome assembly GCA_034064705.1 of Bothrops alternatus. Lineage (NCBI taxonomy): Eukaryota > Metazoa > Chordata > Lepidosauria > Squamata > Viperidae > Bothrops > Bothrops alternatus. The sequence goes on along the minus strand of JARGCV010000014.1, from coordinate 2,411,423 downwards.
AGAAATGATCAGTCTATAATTTTAATGGTAAGTTTATTTTAACAGTGAGAGACAGAATAACAAAAAAAAATCCAGAAAAACGCATTTCAAAAAAGTTATAAATTGATTTGCATTTTAATGAGTGAAATAAGTATTTGATCCCCTATCAGTCAGCAAGATTTCTGGCTCCCAGGTGTCTTTTATACAGGTAACGAGCTGAGATTAGGAGCACTCTCTTAAAGGGAGTGCTCCTAATCTCAGCTTGTTACCTGTATAAAAGACACCTGTCCACAGAAGCAAGCAATCAATCAATCAGATTACAAACTCTCCACCATGGCCAAGACCAAAGAGCTGTCCAAGGATGTCAGGGACAAGATTGTAGACCTACACAAGGCTGGAATGGGCTACAAGACTATCGCCAAGCAGCTTGGTGAGAAGGTGACAACAGTTGGTGCGATTATTCGCAAATGGAAAAAACACAAAATAACTGTCAATCTCCCTCGGTCTGGGGCTTCATGCAAGATCTCACCTCGTGGAGTTTCAACGATCATGAGAACAGTGAGGAATCGGCCCAGAACTACATGGGAGGATCTTCTCAATGATCTCAAGGCAGCTGGGACCATAGTCACCAAGAAAACAATTGGTAACACACTACGCTGTGAAGGACTGAAATCCTGCAGCGCCCGCAAGGTCCCCCTGCTCAAGAAAGCACATGTACAGGCCCGTCTGAAGTTTGCCAATGAATATCTGAATGATTCAAAGGAGAACTGGGTGAAAGTGTTGTGGTCAGATGAGACCAAAATCAAGTTCTTTGGCATCAACTCAACTCACCATGTTTGGAGGAAGAGAAATGCTGCCTATGACCTCAAGAACACCATCCCCACCGTCAAACATGGAGGTGGAAACATTATGATTTGGAGGTGTTTTTCTGTTAAGGCAGGGGTGTCAAACTGCCGGCCCATGGGCCGGTTGCATCATGCTGAGGCCGCGCCCACCCCAGCTCCAGCAATGCAAAAAAAGTCACAATACATCACGACATGTCACGTGACGTGGTGAGTTTGACACCTGCGTGCTAAGGGGACAGGACAACTTTACCACATCAAAGGAATGATGGACGGGGCCACATACCATCAAATCTTGCATGAAAACCTCCTTCCCTCAGCCAGGGCATTGAAAATGGGTCGTGGATGAGTATTCCAGCATGGCAATGACCCAAAACACACAGCCAAGGCAACAAAGGAGTGGCTCAAGAAGAAGCACATTAAGGTCCTGGAGTGGCCTAGCCAGTCTCCAGACCTTAATCCCATAGAAAATCTGTGGAGGGAGCTGAAGGTTTGAGCTGCCAAACATTAGCCTTGAAACCTTAATGACTTGGAGAGGATCTGGAAAGAGGAGTGGGACAAAATCCTTCCTGAGATGTGTGCAAACCTGGTGTCCAACTACAAGAAATGTCTGGCCTCTGTGATTGCCAACAAGGGTTGTTGCAGCCATGTGCGTACACCTCCCAGACCTCGGCTGGCCACTGGCTGCTGCTTCCCTGTCCCCCACCGGTTCGTGTCAAGCCCAGGGGCTTGACAGGCGGCCCCTTCTACCAAGGCCCCACCTGGAAGGCAAGCAGACATAGGTGAGCATATGACAACTCTGTTGGCCCCCTCCGCCGACCCACCCCCTGGCCTCCCAGGGTGCTGGCGATGGAAAGCCCGCACTAGGAGCAGGGCATGGACTTCCCCCCTCTGCACCCACAATGCCTCTGAGAGGGGGTACCCCTTCCACCTCACCAGGTATTGGACTCGTCCATGGTGGATCCGGGAGTCTAGGATCTCCTGTATTTCGAACTGGTCACCAGTAACCAGGCCTGGTGGCTTAGTTACAGGCTCCCTTGGGGAACCCGTCACCGGCTTTAGCAGGTTCCCATGGAACACAGGGTGCACCTTCCCAAAGGCCCAAGGCAGCTGCAACCGCACGGTTACTGGGTTTATGACCTGAATCACCTTGAAGGGACTTACGTACTTGGGGCCCAGTTTCTTACAGGGCACCCCCGAACATAGGTACTTGGGGGACAGGTACACCCAGTCACCCACCTGAAAGCACTTGTGCTCGGCCCTTTTTTTTATCAGCCTGTGCTTTCGTTTCCGCCTCCGCTTTTACCAGTGCTTCCTTAACCCTGCCCCACAGGCCTTCCACTCATGCCATCCACTCCTGGGGTGTACACAGCAAGGGGGTCCCTTGCGGCCACTCAGAGATCGGGATGAAATCCACCCCATGCACCACTCGGAAAGGAGCGAACCCTGTGCTGCTATGCACAGTGTTGTTGTAGGCCACTTCAGCGAATGGGAGCAGGTCTACCCAGTCTGTTTGCTGGTATGAGACGTAACACCATAGGTAGTGCTCCACCATGGCATTCGCTCGCTCAGCTGCTCCGTTGGTGCTGGGGTGGTATGCCGAGCTGAGACCCTGGGATGACCCAATGTATCTGATGAAGTCCCACCAGAATCGTGCGGTAAACTGCACCCCCCGATTTGGTATAATATGCCAGGGGACTCCATGGGGATGGCAAATATGGTCAATGAACAATCTGACCAATCGCCGGGCTGATGGTAGCCCCTTGCATGGAATAAAATGGGCCTGTTTGGAAAACAGGTCAATCACAGTCCAGATAATGGTGTACCCTCGGTTCTCCGGTAATTCTACAATATCCTCCAATGGCCGGGTTGGATCTGCTACTGTCTGTAATAAGCCCAAAGGCTTTCCAGTACGGGGCTTGGCAGTGGCACAGACATGGCATCCTTTCACATAGGCCTCTATGTCCACTTTAACCCGAGGCCACCAGAATTGACGCCGCACGAGGTGTAATATTTTTAGGAAGCCGAAATGGCCCGCCTGCTTGGCGTCGTGACACTGCTTGAGAACCACATGCCTCAGGAGCTCTGGGATGTACAATTTGTTGCCTTTCTAAGCCAACCCGTCCCTCCATGTCAGGAGGCCTGGGTGGTCCCTCAACCAGGGATCGCTCTGGACAGCCGTTTGTAGCTCTTGGTTCAGATCACCCGCCAACTGGTGAGGAATTGCTCGGGCCACGCCCTGTTGGTAGGGAGGCATGATCGCTTGTACAACCTCCTCCCGCCTGCTATGGTACTGGGGCATGCGGGACAACGCATCGGCCAAGAAGTTCTTTCCTCCCGGTACATACTTCAGGGTGAACTGGAATCGACGGAAGTATTGGGCCCACTGGACGTACTTGGCTGACAGGCGTCTCGGTGTCTGTAGAACCTCGAGGTTCTTGTGGTCTGTCCACACCTCAGACGGCTTTGTTGCCCCATCCAGCAGATGCCTCCATGTCGAGACAGCCCACCACACCGCAAAGGCTTCTTTCTCCCAAATTGCCCATGCCCTCTCAGCAGCCGAAAACTTCCGCGACGTGTACGCACATGGCTGCAACAACCCTTGGCCGTCCCGTTGTAACAGCACAGCCCCCACAGCTACGTCACTGGCATCAGCCTGGACTACAAAGGGGCTTTCAGGATCCGGGTGGAGTAGGACCGGTTCCTTGGCAAACAGGGCTTTCAAGTCCTCGAACGCTTTCTGACAGGCCATAGACCACTCCAGCGGCTGTCTGGGATGTGGCTTACTTGTGGTGTGCTTTGTGCGCAGCAAGTCAGTCAGGGGAAGGGCTACCATGGCGAAGCCCAGAAAACTTTGTTGCTGGCGACGAGTTTAGGGTGCCTGCCACTCCAACACTGCTCTCAACTTGTGGGGGTCCATCTCCACACCGTCCCCTGATATCCTGTAGCCCAAGTAGTCCAGCCGGGCCCGGTGAAACTCGCATTTGGAGAGTTTCACAAAGAGGCGGGCGTCCAACACTTTATTCAGTACCTGCCTGACCAGGTGGACGTGTTCCTCCAAGGTGGTTGTATATATGAGGATATCATCCTAATACACAAGGACCCCGCAGTATAAGTGTTCATGTAACACCTGGTTGATAAGTTGCATAAATACCACGGGGGCCCCCTGCAGGCCAAAAGGTATTATACGGAATTGATAGCTGCCGAGTGGGCAGTTAAAGGCCATCTTCCACTCATCACCACTCTTTATACGGACTCTGTAGTAGGCCTCCCGCAGGTCCAACTTCATGAACACACACCCCATACCCAGGTGGGCCAGGAGGTCCTTCATCAATGGGAGTGGGTATAGGTGCTCCACACAAACCACGTTAATCCCGTGGAAGTCCACAAGAGCCGAAGGGAACCATCCTTTTTCTCCTTAAACAGGACTGGGGCGGCTATCCGTGACCGAGCTGGTTAGATGAACGCCCGGGCCAGCTTCTGGTCGATATAACGTCGTAGCTCCTCCAACTCCCTGGGCGTCATGGCGTACATCTGGGGCTTGGGTAATTTGGCCCTCGGTAGGATATCAATCGCGCAATCAGTGGCGCGGTGGGGTGGCAGAACATTACACTCCTGCTCACTGAAGACCTCAGTAAGATCACTGTACACTGCCGGGAAGGGGGCTTCCTCCCTGGATTCTGTCAACTCCGCCTCCTTTTCCTGGCACTCCGCCCCCTTTCCCCCGGGGTCCTGGTTAGGGGCCTGGGGACCCACCCTGATATGTAGCCTCCGATATCCCCCTTCCCACCATATCATAAGGCCCCATTTGTCCAGCCAGGCCAAGCCCAAAATCACCGCCTCAGTCATGGACGGGACGACTATGAACCGGAGGACCTCCCAATGAGTACCCATGTCCAGCCGGACGGGTTCCATTATGAGAGTAGCTGGTGCCCCTCCCAACACAGACCCGTCCACTTGCTCAAACCGGATAGGGTGGGCTAGCTGCTGTACTCTGATCCCACTCTCCACTGCCACCCCCTTGCTTATCAAGCACCAGGTGCACCCTGAATCAATGAGGGCTTGGTAGCCTCTCCGTTGGCCTGTCTGCAGGTTAGTCAGTGTAACAGGCAGAATGAAGGGCATTATGGGCTCAATTACCATAGGATCATTGGCTAAGTCGTCCTCCCTGTCGTCAGCTGCCAGACGGTATCTCGTCGCTGCTGTTACCTCCTCCTCCACCACCGGGAACAACTGTCGGGGTGTGACTGCCTCCGGCTGCTGTGCCGCCCTTGACCTGTTGGGCGTTCTGTTGGTGCTAGGAGTGGGCTTTCCAGGGGTCGATGAAGGAACCTGTGGGCTCAGGGCTGGACAGTCCACTGCTCTGTGGCCTGGCTGGTTACACCGGAAACAGCGAAAGGGCACCCTCGCAGAAGGCGCGGAGAAGCCCAGACCTGCAGGTGGGCCCCTTCTCCCCTCCTCCCGTAACTTCTCCACCGACCTTCTTGTTATGACCGGATCCTCTCTCTTCCCCCGGAACTCCTGTAGACCGGTGTCCAGGTCTATGACCACCCGGAACCACTCCTGGAGATGGCTGGGAACCCCCAGGAACACACAAGCCTGGCACAACTCTTGGTCCAGACCCGCCTGAAAATGGTGGACAAGTAGGCGTTCAGGCCAGGAGCGCAGCCACCCCGCGACCCTATAGAAGTCACAGACGTATTCGGTTGCATGCCAGCCGCGCTGCCTCAGTGCCAGCAACTCCGCTTCGGTGCACTGAACCTGGGAAGTGTCTTCAAAGTGGGAGCACAACGCATCCAGGAACAACCCAGCATCAGCCAGCTCCCGGGCATGGTCGCTATACAGATCCGCTGCCCATGCCGCTACCTCACCTTGCAGTCCCGCTGAAACCGCCACCACCATGTCCCATTGGGATGGGTAGAGCTGAGCATACTGATCCAGGTGGCTGATTACATGGCTTAGGAACATTGCCAGGCAATCCGGATATCCATCGAATGTGACAGGTATGGGTGGTGGGCCCCACATCATCCCCTGACTCCAGGGTGCTATAGGTTGGCCTGGTCCTCATACAGCATTAGCCGTAGGCGGTGGGCCCTGGGTGCCGGAACCTATGCCCTGCTTGTCGTAGCCCCTCCCAGCAGGCAGCCCCCACGGATCGGGTGCTGGCCAGCCTGTCCACACAGGCTGGCACTGGGCCTGCGGTGCACCCAGATTAGATCCTCCTACCGTGGAGATGTCTGGAGCAGGAGGACTCTGCAGTCGCGGGCTGGCCAGATGGAACCGGCCTGAGTCAGGATGTCTGGCTGGTGCCTCCATCCGACGCCACGAGGCGTCCTCTCCTGTAGCCGTCTGTCGTGGCCATGAGGAGGTGTCTTGGTACCCTACCTCCCTGAACTGGTCCCTCAAAACATCCATTGTATATTGTCCAGGAGCGGTGGAATAGCTCCACTCATCCTCATCCTCTCCCGTCAGCCGTCTCTCCCGCCAGTCCATCAAAGAGGCCCTGAGCCCTGGTGTAGTCGCCTGTCCGGGCTCCACATTGGCCAATGCAGGGCTGTGCCACCATTCCCCCGATGCTGCAAGAGCCCCAGCCCCCTGGGTCTCACCTGCAGGGGCTGCAGGCCATGGTTCTACCACCTTGGGCCTGACTACTGGCTGCACGTCCCGGGCTTCAGGTTCAGGCCCTGTTGCTCCAGCCAGGTCGGCCTCGTCTGCCACCGGAGGAGCCTCCTGTTTACCCTCTGCCATCTCAGTAGAAGTCCAAAATGACAGGCAATATGAGGGGAACAGAAAAATAATGAGTGCTGACTTACTGTCAGCTATCCTCTGCTAGCTGCCGACAAACTCCAGACACAGAAGGAACAGGTGACCAGCAAACTTTAATGCAAAGAAAAAGCCAGCACTGGGAGTGAATTGCTCCCAGTGCCTTACATAAACATGCCCCGCCCTCCAGCCCCACCCCAATCAGCAAGCCAGCATCCGGTCTGTATGGATAAAATCCGTAGCTCAAGTTCCGCCTTCACCCCCTTCAGATGCATCAGTGCAGCCTCCGCAGCCCCAGCTGTCCTGCCTGGCATCCATCCCCGGGCCACCGGCCCTACAGGAGGAGCAGCAACGATGAGAGATGGCCCCCCAACATCCAGTCGGCTGGCTCTGCCGCCCAGTTGCTTTCCGGGGATTCCCCTGCATCTGGTGCAAGCGAGGAGTGGTTGCGGCAAGCAGCGAATACTCTGGTGTCCGGCAAGCCTGCCTCCAATGCCCAGCTGGCTGTAGGGATGTCTCTGGCATCTGCGGCAATGGAGGGAGGTGGCCGCAGTGCACAGTGGCCTCACCAGCTCCCATCTGATCCTCAGGCGCCGGGTTGTGTCCGACTGGCTTGCCGACTCCCAGCTGGTCTTCGGGAGTCAGGCAGCACCCCAGAGTGGTGTCCGGACCTCAGCTGGCTGCTGGCTACTGCTTCCCTGCCCCCCACCAGTTCATGTCAAGCCCAGTTGCTTGACAACCTCTACCTAGCCTCTGTAACAGCTGAGTCTCAACTCACAGAAATTGGAGCACTTTTCAGCAGTCTCAACCAGCCGCTTCCACAGCTGCCTCCTCCTGTCACTACCCCGAGCCTCCCTGTCCTCTTGGACATGCATGCTGAAGAGATGATACAGATCAGAGTAGCCAGACAGGCTCCTGCAGCAGAGGAACGACAACAATGCAGAGCACTTGCCCTTTGTTTCTACTGCAGAGAACCTGGACACATTGTCAAGGATTGCCCTACTAAGCCTCCCAGAAGAGGCAACAGACAGCCTAGCAGTGTCCACGCTACTCACTCCTGGGACAACAAACCTCAAGGCCAGGGAAATGAAAAATGCCCCCCTCTACAAGCTCATGGGGGGAGGGGCTCCCAAGCACTGAATGGGTCTCAATTGCTTCCACAACTAGTTATGTTAGTAAAATTTGATTCTATCCTGACATTTCCCATTAGTCAGTAAGTGACCATCCCTGTTCTGATAGATTCTGGGGCAAATACTGACTTCATAAGCCTAGCCACAGTCCAGAAACATAAGATCTCTGTCCCTTTGATGTCTCTACTGCCAGTGATAACTATTGATGGCTGAAGTTTAAAAGCAGGCCCCATCACTCATGCCACAGTGACTTTGCAATTGACAATAAATCAGCATCTTGAAGAGTTAACCCTTTTTGTAGCTGACCACATGATCTTCCACTGGTGCTTGGAACCTCTTGGTTACAACACCACGACCCCACTATTAAGTGGAAGAATCAGTTTATTGCCTTCGATAGTCCTCAATGTCTTTCTCACTGCAATTGCCCCTCCAAAACCCCCCACCATCACCCCCTGAAGGTTAACAGAAAGATGACCCATCTCACAAGTAAGTACGCAGAGTTTGCTGATGTTTGGGGGGGGAGCAAGAAGCCTCGGTCCTCCCCCCGCACAGAGACAGCAATTGCACCATAAATCTGGTCACTGGTGCCAAGATTCCTACCAAAAGACAATTCCAAAAGTCTACTAAAGAATTAGAAACTCTGAAACAATATTTGGACTCTAATTTGCAAAAGGAATTCATATGATCCTCCCAGTCTCCTGCCTTGGCTCCCACCTTCTTTGTACCCAAGAAGCAAGATCCCAGCAGGCCTGACAATAGTGAAGACCCCCCTGCTGAGAGTGGTCCATAATTACAAAGTTCTGAACTCAGTGACAAGGACCATTATCCACTGTCGTCAATTTCAGACCTCTTAGATAGACTGCAGAAAGCACACATTTTTACAAGATTGGACCTCCACAATGCTTACAACCTCATTAGGATCAAACAGGGCCATGGATAGTTAACTGCCTTTGACACCAGATACAGCAAATTTGAATACACAGTGGTCCCCTTCAGTCTCTTTACACCAGGGCCATATTTTCCAGTTTTATGAACCAAGACTTTTCAGACCTCATAGATAAATTTGTGGTACTCTATCTAGACAACATTTTGGTCTACTCTGAGAATGAGGCCCAGCACACAGACCATGTCTGCACAGTTCTCAATAGACTAAGAGATAACCATCTCTTTGCCAAGCCATAAAAATGTGCCTTTGACCTGCAACAACTAGACTTCTTGGGTTACCGTATTTCCACAAAAGGCATCCAGATGGATGCCCAGAAGGTTCAAGCTGTTCTAGACTGGCAAGCCCCTTGCACAAAGACATCCAATGCTTCCTAGGCTTTGATAATTTCTACAGGAAGTTTATACCCACTTTTGCGCATAAAGCCAAACTCCTGACCCAACTGACAAAGAAAGGAGTTAAATTTGCTTGGACGTCTACACACCAAACAGTATTCAAAGAGTTAAAGCAACTTTTTGCCTGCCAGCCCCTCGTTCAACACACAGACACATCAGAAAGATTTGTTGTTCAAACTGATACTTCAGATGGTGCCATTGGAGCTGTTCTTTTACAAGACACGGAGGGAGAAAACTGCCTTCTGCCATGTGCTTTCTTTTCCAGAACCCTGACTGCCCCAGAATGGAATTATGACATTTTCAAAAAGGAACTTCTTGCCATTAAATCAGCCTTCCAACACTGGAGACACTTCCTAGAAGGCACACACTTTCCTATACAGGTCAACACAGACCACAAGAATCTACACACTCTGCAACAAACCAAGCCGCTTTCACACAGACAAATCAGATGGAGCCAATTCTTCTCACGTTTTGATTTTTACATTAAATACATCCCAGGCTCCAAGAACTTAATGCCAGATGCACTCTCTTGCAAACTGGAATATTCTATACTTCAACAGGCTCCAGTACCAACAACAATTCTGCAACCTTCAAATTTCCAGCATCAACCACCACTAGCATCCACTGAGAGGTTGGGAGCTACCCAACTGCGCTAGGACTTAATCACCAGGATAAAGACTCAGCAAAGATCACTTCTCACAGGCCAGTATAGATGACCTCAAATAAACCACAGCAGGTACTGTAACCCCATTGACAATGCAGGGAGGAGCGCTGAAACACAAATGCAGAATAGTAGCTCCCCGATACAAGGAAGAGGTACTGCAGCTTTTCCACAACAATAAAACAGCAGGACCTTAAGAGGCTTTTGGTGGCTTAAGCAGCAGACATCAAGGAATACATGGCCTCTTGCCACACATGCAGGAGGGCTAGACCCCTCCATCAGAAGCCAGTAGGGCTTTTGCAGCCACTACCAACACCCATGGCATACGGTCTCTCTAGATTTCATCATTGATTTACCCCCTGTCCAAGGCTTCACTACCATTCTGGTGGAGGTAAATCTTTTCACCAAAATGGCTCAGCCCAACTTTTTCTAGACATCTTTCACTACCATGGTATGGTCTCAGCACTTGTTTCAGACAGAGGCGTACAGTTCCAATCTAGGTTTCGGAAAGTACTTTTCCAACTCAGAATAACAGAGTTGGAAGAGGCCTTGGAGGTCTTCTAGTTCAACCCCCTGCTCAAGCAGGAGACCCTATACCATTTCAGAAAAATGGCTGTCCAGTCTCCTTTTAAAAGCCTCCAGTGATGGAGCACTCACAACTTCTGGAGGCAAGCCATTCCACTGGTTGATTCTTCTCATTGTCAGGACATTTCTCCTTAGTTTTAGGTTGTGTCAAGATTGAACTGCTTTGCTTCTTTCAAAGCCTATCGCTATTCAACTTGCCATTGAACTGGGGGGAGGGAAGGGTTAAATGCAGAGCCAAGGATGTGTGCATGGACCGTGAGAACCTGGAAACCATCAAGGACACAACTGCAGGTGCTTGAGAAGGAGGTGGACAGTTCCAATAACAATCAGACATCTCATAATTGGACAACGTGATCAACCAGGGGTGGGGAAAAAAGAAAGCTATTGTTTTAACTAGGGAACATTCACGCGGGAAAACCAGAGCTGGTTTTGATTCTTCAGTACCAAAATGGTGTATCTAATAAACTTTTATTTTTGGGGAATCCAAGCTCCCAAGAGTGTTTACATGTTTTGGGTGCACAAGTTGGACAGTTCACAGGTTGCTTCTCTCCTTGGTTAATTTCCAAACATTGCTTCTTGTCTTGCCTTCTGGTGCTTTGAAAAATAGGTTGAACTGCTCTTCTTTGTGACAGCCCCTCAAATATTGGAACACTGGTATGATGTTGCCCCTAGTCCTTCTTTTCACCGGACTAGACATACCCAATTCTTGCAACCGTTCTTCATATGTTTTAGCCTCCAGCCCCCAATCATCTTTGTTGCTCTTCTCTGCACTCTTTCCAGAGTTTCAACATCTTTTTTATATTGTGGTGACCAAAACTGGAAGGCATTATAAAGCGGTAGTATCACTTCTTGTGATCTTGATTCTATCCCTCTGTTAATGTAGCCTAGGATTGCATTGGCTTTTTTGGAAGCTGCAGCACACTGCTGGTTCATATTTAAGTGATTGTCCACTAGGACGCCAAGATCCTTCTCCCAGTTACAGCTGTTGAGCCAGGTTTCACCTATTCTATACCTGTACATTTGGTTTTCCTTGCCTGAGTATAAAACCGTACTATTCACTACGTTGAATTTCATTTTGTTAGATAGGGTTCAATGTTCAGGTCTGTTGAGATCCATCTGGATCTTGAGCCTATCTTCTGGGGTATTGGCTATTTCTGCCAGCTTGGTGTCATCTGGAAATTTGATGAGTTCCCCTTCTATTCCCTCATCTAAGTGATTTATAAAGATATTGAAGAGTACTGGGCCTAAAACAGAACTTTGGAGTACTCCACTGCTTACTTCCCTCCATGAAGTTGTAGTACCATTAAGGACTACTCGTTGAGTGTGGTTTATCAGCCAGTTACAAATCCATCTGGTGGTGATGCTGTCTACCCTACATTTTTCTAGCTTACCAAGAAGTAGGTTGTAGTCTACTTTGTCAAGTGCCTTACTGAAATCCAAGTATACTATGTCCACAGCATTTTGCTGGTCCACTAATTTAGTCACTTTGTCAAAGAATGAAATAAAATTTGTTTGGCATGATCTGTTTTTGACAAACCCATGTTGACTTCTGGTTATAACTTTGCTTGCTTCTAGGTGTTCGCAGATCTGTTGTTTGATTATCTTCTCCAGGATCTTCCCAGGTATTGATGTCAGGCTGATTGGTCTGTAGTTTCCTGGATCTTCCCCCCCCTCTTTTTTTGAAGATGGGAACCACATCAGCTCTTTTCCAGTCCTCTGGTAGTTCCCCAGTGCTCCAGAATCTTATGTCAAGGTCAGCCTCTCCTCAGCTCATCACCCTGCCACGAATGGAGAAGCTGAAAAGACTAATCAGCTCCTCCAATGGTATTTGAGGTTCTACTGCCCCTACAGCCTAGACCAGGGCTTTTCAACCAGTGGTACACATACCACCGGTGGTACATTGGCGCGTGGCAGGTGGCACGTGGCCCTGCCCAGCCCAGCCAAGGGTAGTGGGGGAGGGAAGGAGCCAAAGCAGTGCAAGTGCAGGACTTGCCATGAGAGAGTCCTCAGGAGCTGCAGGGCTGCTTGGGGTGAGACAAAGGCCCCAGGATTGGCACTTCTGGCTCACCCAGAAGAGAAAGGAGGAGGAAGGAGTGAAGACAGGAAGGGATATAAAAGGAGGCAATTTGGGTGGGAGGGGGAGAGAAGAAAAGACTCTGGAGAAAGAGGGAGAAGAGAAAAGTCTTTTCTCACAGAAGCAGTCAGAGAGAGAGAGAGAGAGAGAGAGAGACAGAGAAAGAGAGAGAAGAAAGGATTTTGGAGGGACGTGTGTGTGAGAATGGGAAGGATTTTGGAGGAATGTGTGTATGTGAATGGGGAGGATATTGGAGGAACATGTGTGTGTGTGTGTGAATGGGGAGGATATTGGAGGAACGTGTGTGTGTGAATGGGAAGGATATTGGAGGAACATGTGTGTGTGAATGGGGAGGATATTGGAGTAATGTGTGTGTGAGAATGGGAAGCGCCGGGTGAGCCGCGCTTTGCAGGACGAAGCAGGTGGACCTAGGCCGGCAGGCCCATTGGCATCAGGAAGGCTCTGAAGGAGGTAGATGGGGAGAGGGGGAAGCAGGAGGATTTCCAGCAGGTGCCGCCAGTCCTGCAAATGCAGTGCTGCCCCTCTGCTTTCCAACCCCAAAATTCCGGAGTAAAGTTGGGCAGCCTTTGAGTGCCACTGACAAGCTGCAAATCTGCTGTAGTCTCAGCTGCTGCCCCCTTTAGTCAGGGCTGCTGGCACTGGTGGGTGGGAGCATCGAGGGAGAGCCACTTTGCAGCCACTTTGCAGGACAAAGCAGCTGGAGGTACTTGCAAGTCCCGCCTCAGCTATGGCAAGGAGCTGCAACTGCGTCTGTGCCCATGAGATGAGGAGAAGGAACCGGAGGAGTGTGGGGGCTGGGCTGCCTTCTGGCCCACTGGAGTCAGGGTTTTCCTTTGATTGGGGGCATATGGCCTGACCCTGGCCAAAATGCAAATCCCTCTCTAAGCAGGGATTAGGAGGCTGAAGGCCTCTGTCTTTGTGGCCATGCAGTTCTGAAATTGATGGGCTGCTGCTAGGGAAGAGAATCAAAATAGGGCAAAACAAGCGTAGTCCACCATGGTTTATTGATTGCAAAGTTTTCCTCAGGTTTTCCTATCCCTTCCTGGGTTATTAAAATCACTTTGGCAAGATCTGTACTGAACACCTGGCTGCAAACTACTCAACCGGATTTTAGCCTAGCCCCTTGTGCAATCCCAGGCCACATTCTGGAGGTAAGAGGATGTAGTAACAGGGGGGAACTGCAAAACTGATTCGTTATTCTTGCCTTTAGCAGCAATAACTACGTTTTTTGATGACTTTCTTAGCAACCTGCAGACTGTGAACTTTCCTTTCCCCCTTGGGGAAAGAATTCAGAAGTGCTAGATTTATTTTTCCTGCTAATTACAGTATACCTTGCTGGTTTTTTAAGGAGCTTATGAGAAAAAGAGGTGTCTGAAAATTAAAGGATGTATGGATTGAGTTGTGAGACAGGAAAGGGAAATACATGGACTTATGCACTTCCAGTTACTGACAGGTGTGCCACTAATATTCTGGCTTGACACCTGCATGCTCTCAGGGCCCAAAGATTATCTTCATTCTTCATAGGGTGGTATTGTGGATTAACTAAAATTTTCTGGGTTCTGATTTTAAGGTGAGTATCCTGAGCTACGGATGCCTTTGATCTTCTTCTTAAATGCATAATAATAAAATAATGAGAACTAAAGGCTCAAAGGGAATGCAGATTAGAAACAACGAGACCTTTTGGGGTCTTCAATTCCCTTCCTGTTAAGAGTTCCTTAATAAGGTTTGCTCTTCCTTCCTAACATCAATAAAGGTGGTTTTTCCAGAAAATATGTGAAGAGCGGTAATTAGTGATTTAACTATGTTTTCTTTTTGGCTGTGTTTTAATTTATATATAATGTATGTTTAATTCGAGGAGGGCTTGGAGAGGTAGAAGTGGCCAATATGGAGGCTGTGCCTTGCCTTCCAGATTTCTGTCTCCCCTGCAGATCTCTGGAGAGGAGGAGGGGGTGGCAGGGGAGCTGTGTGAGGGAAGGCTGCCCCAACAAGCCAGCATCCTTAGCATGCACGATTGGAAATGGGAATTCCCTTTCGAGAAGGGCCAGCCTCCCTTGTGCAGGACCTGGGAGTGCTGCTCCCCTGCCGCCTCCTCTTGCTCTCCAGAGATCTGTCAAGACAGAAGTTGGACTCAGAGGAAACTGCTTCCTGCAAACGTCCTCCACCTCCTGCTTTGCCAGGAGGGGGCACCGGACAGGGAAACACCAACGATGTCTGGGATTGGGTAAAGAACATCTCTTTAGCGTGCTATACACACACACACACACACACACACACACACACACACACACACACAAACATTCCAAGCTTGTAGACTTGTATCCACATCTGAGCTAGCAAATTGCCAATCATGCCCAGGCATGGAGAGAAGGCCCTCTCCTTCCTCTGTGGATAAAAGTCCCCAAACCTGGAATGTGGTCAGTGTGTTTGTGCACGCATGTGCTTGGATGCTAGCAGTTTGGGGAGGCAAGTCTGTGGGGCACTGAGTTGTCCCCACATCAAGTTAGCTGGTGCAACTTGTTCTGTTCCGACCCAGCTGTCTCGAGTCAGCTGTGTCCAGTGAGTGGCATCAAGCAGGTCATGCCCACCTGCTAGGCGACTGGTGGTACTCAAATATTGCCATATCCTAAAAGTGGTACAATCTCTGAAAAGGTTGAAAAGCCTGGCCTAGACAACTGGCCATCATTACTGCCACTTGCAGAATTTTCTTAGAACAATTTGCTGCACTCATCGACTTCAAGGACACCATTCCAAGTCATGTATGGCACACACCCCAGACCACCCTGCACTGGTCTCAGTGGTCCCAGGGTGGTTGACGTCTTACAGGAGCAACTTACTGCCCAACAACTTTTGAAGCAGCAGCTCAAGCTATCAAAACAGACTTACAAGAAGGTGGCAGATGCCTATTGGTGGGAGGGTCCACCCATAGCAGTAGGAGACAAGGTTTGGCTATCTACCAAGTTCTTAGCAACTTTGAGAACTTCCAAGCATTACTCTCCAGATATGCTCCCCCAAGCGCAGAACCAGAATCTGAGGTGGAAGAAATTCTAGACTCCGGGAAAAGAGGCAAAGACATTCAGTATTTGATTAATTGTAAAGGCTACCCTGTTATAGATTGCTCCTGGGAAAATGCACAGTATGTTCATGCCCCTGATTTAGTTCATCAGTTTCACCAGTGCTTCCCTCACAAGCCATGGCCAACCAAGCTCCCAGCCCCCTGCCCAGTTTTGCTTGAGGAACCAGTTGAGGAAGAAGTTAACTAGTCCCTCTGGATTGCTCTGGGGGGAGGCGGGACACTTGCCTATGATGGGCCTTCCCCATCTGACCTTCAACTCCCGGGCAGGGAAGGGGAGGGAACCTCTAACAATGTTTTTGTGTTGCAGCAACCACCACCAGGCTTGCCAGCTCCTTCAGTTGAGGGGGAGGCAGATTTCTTTGAGATTGCTTCCCTTCTGCCCTTGCCAAGTTCCCACAAGAACTCAGACTTCAAAGACACAGGCCCTTGTTCCAAATGCCAGGTGCCATTTCAGAGAAGACCCTTTTCCTGGACCCTGCCAACCAGAATTCCTTAACTGACCAGATCTGCAGGATACCTCCCCTGCTGGCACAGGTGGGGGCGGTCAGTCCCAGTGGGGTGAGATGATTCCTCAAGTAACCTGGATCCATGCCATGCAGGGCTTTAAAGGTAATAACCAACACCTTGAATTGCACCCAGAAGCAAATCGGCAGCCAGTGCAGCTCACAGAGCAGTGGTGTAACTGCCTGCACCAGCAGTTGAAGCTTCTAATTGTTCTTCAAGGGTAGCCCCACGTAGAGTGCATTGCAGTAATCTAGATGTGACATGACCAGAGCTTAAATGACTGAGTGCAGGGTCTCCCAATCCAGGAAAGGCCATAACTGGTGCACAACATGAAGTTCAATCAATCAATAAAATCAATCAGAATAGCGCTGGAAGGGACCTTGGAGGTCTTCTAGTCCAACCCCCTGCTCAAGCAGGAGACCCTATATCATTTCAGATAGGTGGTGTTATGTCTAGCCCCTCTCAGCTTCCAAGAATCCACTTAACGAGGTCGTTAAGAGTTGGTCAATTAGCACACTTCACACGAAGGCAGTTCAAAGCAAGCTGCCGGCATTTGTTGTTGGTCTGAACGGCAAAAACTGCTTTATTCGACAGTTAAGACAAACACACTAGGAAACTCAGTTACAACTCACTGCGAAATCCCCCAGGCCACTCCTTGAGTAAACATTGCTCGTGACTAAGGCTGAGGCTCTCGTTCCCCTGCTAATATAGCCTCCCATACGTCACTTCCTTCTTCCACCCAACTGACCCCTTCGCCTATCAGACCGTCTGAATCGTGGATCAATCCAGCTAGCTTCCTGTTCCACATCTGAGTCATCCCCCTGAGAGTCTGACTCAGCATGTATACCAAGCTCCTCGTTATCTAGCTCGGCTGCCGGGAGGGGAAAACACCCAGAAGGGCCTGCCTGTGCTGCGTCATCATCTGAGAAGTACCCAGCCTGGCCAGAGACACTCACAACACTATCCCCCCCCCGCAGGCCCCTCCTCCGGAGTCCGTCGCATGGGATGCGGTTTGGAGGGAAACGCGGTATGAAAATCCCAAATTAACTCAGGAGCCACAATATCCTGAGCATCCACCCAAGTGCCAGCGGCTGGCCCACCCCCGGTCCAATCCACCAAATATTGGAAGCGGTCATCGAGCCATCGGGAATCTCGGATGCCGGACACCTCCAACCGGGAAACAGGAACGTGAGCACGGCGAGCTGTCGGGCCCGGATCAGGAGGTCGAAGCGGAGAATCAGGGTTGACAGGAACAAGCAAGGAGCGATGAAACACGGGATGTACACGAAGAGACCTAGGCAAAGTCAAACGATAGGTCACCGGATTGATGACCGTCTCCACAGGAAAAGGACCCAGGAAACGTTGGTCAAGCTTGCGGTGAATTCTCCCTGGAAACAAGTACTTGGTGGAGAGCCAAACCCGATCTCCAACAGCTAACGGCGGCGTGTCGCGACGAGAGCGGTCTGCAACCCTCTTGTAGTCTTCCTTGGCCTTAGTCAAATGGTGCTTAACCATCTCTTGGACTGACTGGAGTTCGGTTAAATAGTCCTCTGCAACTGGAACGGGAGAATCGAGGAGCGTGAGCGGGAAAAATCTGGGATGATAGCCGTAGTTGGCAAAAAACGGAGTGGTCTGAGTGGAAGTGTGCTGAGAGTTGTTGAAAGCGAATTCGGCCAGGGAGAGATATTTGGACCAATCGTTCTGTTGGTCGTTGATGAAACAACGGAAATACTGCTCCAGGATGCCAATCACTTTCTCTGTACCCCCATCAGTCTCTGGGTGATGCGTGGAGGCTAGATTAACTTGGACTTGAAGCGCAGACATGAGTTCTCTCCAGAACTCCGAGGTGAACTGGGTTCCTCGGTCGGACACTATTTTGTCCGGCAAACCGTGTAGCCGAAAGATATGTTGAATGAACAGCTGAGCAGTGACCTTGGCTGTCGGTATTCTTCGGCAAGGAATGAAATGTGCCATTTTGGTCAGCATGTCCACCACTACAAAGACAACGGTGTAGCCGGCAGAAACAGGTAGACAAGTCAAGAAGTCCATGGAAATAGCTCCCCAGGGTCTCTCCGGTGTGGGTAAAGGCTGTAATAATCCCGGAGGGGCTCCTGTGGTATGTTTTGCCTGACGGCACCGTACACAGGAATTCACATAAGACTGAACATCATGGCGAAGTCTGGGACACCAAAAAGTCCGAGACACTAAGTGGAGGGTCTTAAAGAAACCAAAATGACCTGCCGCAGGGTTATCATGGCATTGAGTCAGGATGAGACCACGGAGTGGGCCTGCTGGAACATATAACAGGTTGCGGAAGCGTAATAGTCCCTCGGACAAGGTCCAAGGTGAGTCGGGACCCACCTCTTGCTTCTTCCGTATCGCAAAGTCCTCTAGTTGTTGCGCTTCCCGAATCTGTCGTCGTAGATCTACCGGATCATGCACGGCTGCGATCGATTCGATAGGCAGAATGGTTCGAAGCGGTAAGGGGTCCTTGAGCTGTAGATACTCAGGTTTACGGGACAAGGCATCTGCTCTTTTGTTGTACCCTTTCGGAATGTAGGTGACTTTGAAGTTGAATCGAGCGAAGAACAAAGACCAACGGATCTGACGTTGATTCAATTTCCTGGCAGATTGCAGAAATTCCAAGTTTTTATGGTCAGTCCGAACTTCAACTTGGTAGCGAGCTCCTTCCAGGTGGTGTCTCCAGGTCTCAAAAGCAGTCTTGATGGCCAATAGTTCCTTTTCCCAAATGGTATAATGGCGTTCGGAGGGGCTCAATTTCCTGGAGTAATAAGCACACGGGAACAGGGGGCCGCCATCTTGGCGTGTTTGAAGTAGCACGGCCCCTACCGCCACATCGGAGGCGTCGGCCTCCACTACAAAGGGACGACAAGGATCTGGATACTTGAGAATGGGTTCCTGAACAAAAGCCTTTTTGAGGGTCTGAAACGCCTGTTGCTCGGCATCGCCCCACTGGAACTTAATGCCTTTCCGTAACAGTCGAGTAAGGGGCGCAGTCAAGGCAGAAAATCTCGGAATGAACATCCGGTAATAGTTCGCAAATACCAAAAGTCTTTGGACATCTTTTGCTTTGCATGGGGGTTGCCAGGTTTGCAAGGCTTCAACCTTGCCAGGATCCATGGCGATGCCTTGTGGAGAAATCACATGTCCCAGAAACTCAATGGTGGTTTGATAGAATTGACATTTCTCTAACTTGGCATAAAGGTGATACTTTCGTAAGCATTGCAAAACTCGCCGGAGATGCTGGAGATGAGTTGCTCGTGACGGAGAGTAAATCAGGATGTCATCGAGGTAAACCACCACAAATTGATCCAATAAATCCCGGAAGATGTCATTCATGAAATGTTGAAAGACGGCCGGAGCATTGGTGAGTCCAAAGGGCATGACGGTATATTCAAAATGACCATACCTGGTCCCAAACGCAGTTTTCCACTCGTCCCCCTCTCGGATGCGAACCAGGTTGTAAGCACCCCGTAGATCTATCTTGGTGAAGATGGTCGCTGATCGGAGACGGTCCATGAGATCAGGAATCAAAGGCAGAGGGTACCGGTTGCGCACCGTGATGGCATTGAGCTTGCGATAGTCACAGCATAAGCGTAAATCTCCGGTTTTCTTCTTCACGAATAACACAGGAGCTGACAAAGGCGAGGAAGAGGGACGAATGAAACCCCTGGCCAGGTTTTTGTCCACAAAGTCTTTTAATGCGGCCAACTCGGGTTCTGACATGGAGTAAAGGCGTCCCCCTGGAAGCTTGGCATTTGGCAGCAAATCAATGGCACAGTCATATGGTCTATGCGGAGGTAATTGGTCTGCCTCTTTCTCACTGAATATATCTGCAAAGTCCGCTAGGTCGGCTGGCAAGGTGATGTCAGGGTGGGATGGTAGTTGGGCTGCGCAAACGTGGCGTACGTGGTCAACACATTGCAAACTGGGAAATGAAACACAGTTCTGGGACCACACCACACAAGGATCATGGGTTCTCAACCAGGCTAAGCCGAGAACTAAGGGGAAATGAAGTCCCTTGGTAATATAGAATTGGATGGCTTCTTCATGTTGTCCTATGACCAGGCGTATGGGCTGGGTCAGGAACTTGATCGGTCCAGACAACAACTCACGACCATCGATTGTCTCAACCAACATAGGCGGCTTTACGGAGCACAAAGGTATGGCATGCTGACGAGCGAAAGCTTCATCCATGAAATTAGTGGTGGCTCCAGAATCCAACAAGGCGTGTGCCGGAATGCCCTGTGCATGATTTCCCAGAAGTATATTGGTTGCTAGGATCAGATGTCTCGGAGGACCGGGGTCTTCGTCTGCGGAACTGGGACTGGGTTTGGCGCCTGCCCGACCCAATGTTTCCATTAGGCCGGGCTCTGGCCGTTTCCCGGCAAGGTGGCTTGAAACTGCTGAGTGGGAGGCCGAGCTGGAACAGGAGTAGGACCTGCCGTACCACGTCTTTTCTGGGGGCAGGCCATGACGAAGTGACCCATCTCTCCACAGTACAGGCACAATCCCTCAGCTCTCCGTCTTGCCTTCTCAGCCTCGGTCAAGCGAGATCTGGCTGCACCAAGATCCATGGGCTCATCTCTGGCCATGGGTACAGGACGCCTCTCAGTGTAAGCCGGCAATGGTTGGAAAATACGTCTGGGTGCCGGGATAGGTGGAGTGATAGGTAGGGTCTGGAATCCTCTGCGTGGTGCAGGAACTGGCTTGGCACTTCCGGTGACTGGAACCATCTGTTTGACCAAGCGGGCATCCATGGCTTGCGTTTGCGCTTCAAGAGCCAAACAATGTTGGTATAATGCATCCAGGGTTGTGGGTATTACAGTAACTTTCAATCCATTCAGGATCTGGGAAGACAGCCCATCTAGAAAGATTTCCATGAGAGCCTCATCATTCCACTTAATTTCTTGAGCTAGGCGGCGAAACTCTGATATATATTCCGCTACGCAGCGCGATGCTTGACATAGCTCTCGTATCCGCCGGGTGGCATTTTGCCTACGAAGGGGGTCAGCAAATTCTCTTTCCATCAGCTGGCAAAATCCTGCATAATTGCGCAGGACAGGATCTTGTCCGTCTATCAGAGGAGACGACCAATCAGCAGCTGGGCCAGAGAGTAAACTTAAAATGAACGCTACCTTCATTTCATCCAGCTGAAAATCTGCTGGAGTTGAGGCAATGAATATTTTACATTGGTTCAAAAAAGCTGGAAATTTACTATGTTCTCCAGTGAACTTATCAGGCAAGGCTAAGTAACATCTGCTTTGTCTGGGAGGAGGGGCTGGAGCTTGTGCTCCTGCAGCTTGCAGTTGCTGTTGCAAATGTCCAATTTGTTGCTGGAGAGTTTGAACTAATTGGTACAGAGCCGGGTTATCTGCAAGGAGTTGTTCCATGATGTCACTGAAAGCTCGGACTAATGTTCGTCCTTTCTGTTTTTTGTGCTGAGTCACGAGCAATCTGTTATGTCTAGCCCCTCTCAGCTCCCAAGAATCCACTTAACGAGGTCGTTAAGAGTTGGTCAATTAGCACACTTCACACGAAGGCAGTTCAAAGCAAGCTGCCGGCATTTGTTGTTGGTCTGAACGGCAAAAATTGCTTTATTCGACAGTTAAGACAAACACACTAGGAAACTCAGTTACAACTCACTGCGAAATCCCCCAGGCCACTCCTTGAGTAAACGTTGCTCGTGACTAAGGCTGAGGCTCTCGTTCCCCTGCTAATATAGCCTCCCATACGTCACTTCCTTCTTCCACCCAACTGACCCCTTCGCCTATCAGACCGTCTGAATCGTGGATCAATCCAGCTAGCTTCCTGTTCCACATCTGAGTCATCCCCCTGAGAGTCTGACTCAGCATGTATACCAAGCTCCTCGTTATCTAGCTCGGCTGCCGGGAGGGGAAAACACCCAGAAGGGCCTGCCTGTGCTGCGTCATCATCTGAGAAGTACCCAGCCTGGCCAGAGACACTCACAACAGGTGGTTGTCCAGTCTTTTCTTAAAAACTTCCAGTGATGAAGTACCTACAACTTCTGAAGGCAAACTGTTCCACTGGTTAATTGTCCTCACTGTTAGGAAGTTTCTCCTTAATTCCAGGTTGCTTCTGTCCTTGATTAGTTTCCATCCATTGTTTCTTGTCTTACCTTCTGGTGCTTTGGAAAATAAGTTGATCCTCTCTTCTTTGTGGCAGGCCCTCAAATAGTTGAATACTGCTATCATGTCACCCCTAGTCCTTCTTTTCTCTAGATTGACCATACCCAATTCCTGCAACCATTCTTCACATGTTTTTGTCTCCAGGCCCTTAATCATCTTAGTTGCTCTTCTTTGCACTTTTCCCTAAAGTCTCAACAACTTTTTTTGTAATGTGGTGACCCAAACTGGATACAGTATACCAAGTGTTATACTAAAGCTTTATAAAGTGGTACTAATACTTCACGTGATTTTGATTCTATGCCTCTGTTTATACAACCAAGGATTGTGTTAGTTTTTTTGGCTGCTGCCACACACTGGTGGCTCATATTTAAGTGATTGTCCACTAGGACTGCAAGGTCCCTCTCACAGTTACTTTTTTTGACCCAGGTTTTGCCTAATCTGTACTAATCAGGTATTGATGTTAGGCTGATTGGTCTGTAGTTTCCTGGGTCTGTTTTTTTCCCCTTGTTTGAAGATGGGAACCATATCAGCTCTTTTCCAATCCTCTGGTAGTTCCCCCAGTGCTCCAGGATTGTTTAAAGATATAGGGCACAATGGTTCTGAGATAACATCTGCCAGCTCCTTCAGAACTCTGGGATGTAATCCATCAGGTCCCGGTGATTTATATTCATCAAGATCAGACAGCTGTTCTCTTACCATTTTCTTGCTTATTTTATTTTTTATTTCTAGTCTGTCTTTTACTGTTACGTGTTTGGTAGGTTGGGCTATAGTTTCTTTTTGTGTGAAGACTGGTGCAAAAATGAGTTAAGCAGTTCTGCTTTCTCTCTGCTGCCTGTTACTTCCTTGCCATCCTCTCTCTTTAGTGGACTGACTGTTTCCTTGACTTTTTTCTTGTTATTTATATGTTGAAAGAAAATTTTTTTATTATCTTTGACTTTTGTTGCAAGTCTTTGTTCATTCTGAGCCTTTGCTTTCCTGACTTCATCTTTGCAGATTTGGGCTATCTTTTGATATTCTGCCTTAGTTATGTGTCCCTCTTTCCATTTTTTGTACTTATCCTTTTTGTCTTTCAGTTTATCAGAGAGATCTTTGTGCAGCCATGCTGGTTTCTTCTTGGATTTCTTGTTTTTCTTTTTCAGTGGTATTGTGTTGGACTGGGCTTTTATGATCACAATTTTCAGAGTTTCCCATGCTTCTTGAGTTGTTTTCCCCTTTAGGATTTTTTTAAAAAACAATTTTATTAATTTTCTGTTATTACAAGTAATATGTGCTTAGTAAACAACATGTTGTCTGGGTCCATTCGTTACTCAGTAATACAGTGGTTCTCAACCTTTCTCAGGTTGAGACCCCACTTGCCCCGCCCATGCGCGCCGTGACCCCGACCCGGGCGCGTGCGCCCGTGCGTGCAAAAAACAAAATAAAAAAAACAAAATGGCGGCCGCAACGGGCGGATCCGCGCATGCGCGGATCCGCCCGTCGTGGCCGCCATTTTGTTTTTTTTATTTTTTTTATTTTTTTTTTCGGCGCGATGGGTGGATCTGCGCATGCGCGGCGCGCGTGCGCCAAAAAAATAAAATAAATAAAAAAATAAAAATAAAAAATAAAAAAAACAGAATGGTGGCCCGCGGTGTTAAGTTCTGTGTTAAGTCAACAGTTTTGCTTGGTTTTTTGGAAAGAGTTTCTGGGTAAATGGATGGGATCCTTGGATCTGTTAAATGGCCACCATGAGATTCGTTTTATTCATTCATTAAATTTATTTGCCACCCATCTCCTACCAAAACAACTCTGGGTGGCTTTACAGCAGCATGCCCCTCCTGTTTGGTTAAGGCCTCCAGTGAGATGATATAAGGTTGGGTCTATGTGCTGGTGAACTCATCCTAGAGTAGTGGTTCCCCATGCCTTTTCAAGAAACTATCACCAGATCCAATAGCCTGTGTCAACTTTTGCCCATTCTTCAGCTTCCTCTTTCTGAGATAAGTTGTTGGAAAGGTGATCAGGCTGCAGCTTCAGAAGTCCAGGAGAAAATTGATTATCTAGACC
Source organism: Bothrops alternatus (assembly GCA_034064705.1). Classification (NCBI taxonomy): domain Eukaryota; kingdom Metazoa; phylum Chordata; class Lepidosauria; order Squamata; family Viperidae; genus Bothrops; species Bothrops alternatus. The sequence goes on along the minus strand of JARGCV010000014.1, from coordinate 2,387,243 downwards.
AGGGCTTTTCAACCTTTTCACCCATTGTACCACTTTTAAGATAAGGCAACATCCGAGTACCACCAGTTGCCCAGTAAGGTGTCAAAAACTTGACCCCTCCCCAAAAAAGGAAAAAAATGATAAAGTACAGGTAGTCCTTGACTTACAACAATTCGCTTAGTGACTGTAAAAAGTTACAATGGCACTGCAAAAAAGTGACTTATGACCATTTTTCACACTTATGACTGTTGCAGCATCCCCAGGGTCATGTGATGTACATTCAGATGCTTGGCAACTGATTCATACTTATGACGTTCACAGTGTCCCAGGGTCATGTGATCACCTTTTGCAACTTTTTGACAAGCAAAGTCAATTGCGGGAATCTCCACTGAAGACTGGGTGAGGCTGCCTGCCGCCCCCAAGGCTGCTGCCAATCAGCTGGAGCTACACACTTTGATCCTGGGCTCTCAGTAGGACCCAGGCAACGTGCAGTTCCAGCTGACTTTGCCACAAGCCTGTGTAGTGCTGCTGCCGCTTCACCTCATCCACTTTTACACTTTTTAAAACATTTTTTAACATTTTTTTAACATTTTTTTCAACCCGTCCTTCGCGTACCACCAGCCAGGTGCTCGTGTACCACTGGTGGTATGCGTACCACTGGTTGAAAAGCCCTGATCTAGACCAGGGGTGTCAAACTGCCAGCCCGTGGGCCGGATGCATCATAACGAAACCGCGCCCACATCATTGCCAGCAATGGAAAAAAAGTTGTGATACGTCACGACATGACACGTGACATTGCGAGTTTGACACCCCTGATCTAGACCTTTTCAGTCAGGTTACAGCCAAAGCACAGAGCTGAGATGGCATTCCTGTAGCTGAGACTGGGATGGTGGCTCTCCTTGATCTCTCACCCACTTTTAATACCATCAGTCATGATATCTATCCTTTGTCATCATCTATAGCAGGGGTGTCAAACTGCCGGCCCATGGGCCAGATGCATCATAGCAAAACCGCGCCCACCTCATTGCTGGCAATGGCAAAAAAGTCACGATACGTCACTACACGTCACTTGACATTGCGAATTTGACACCCCTGACCTATAGAGATTCGAGTGAGGGGCATGGTATTGCAGTGATTCTACTTTCTTCAGGGCCAGTTTTAGATGGTGCTGATAGGGATCTGAGATTGAGTCCAAAGTCTCTGATCTGTGGAGTGCCTCAGTACTTGTAAAGGAATGTGTGGATGACCTTGGGGGACAAAGGAAAGCGATGCTGTCTAGGAAACTATCAGAGAAGAGAGGGAGGAGCCTGCAGTCACTTAACAGAGAAAGAAACTTAGGAAAGACCCACCCTAATTGGTCAGACAGTTAAAAGTGGCAGTGGGGAGTTTGTACTTGCAAGATTCTGTTAATGTAGTCTTACAATAAAGTAGATTTAGCTCATCTAGTCATGTTTCCTGTCTGATTTACCTGGGAGGGCTGATAGGACTTGATGCTCTCATCCCTCCGGATTAACATCTATATGAAACTCCTGTGTAGAGAGCTTCCAGTTTGGCAAGGAATGAGACAGACATGGGAGGCTGGATCTCCAGCCTCTCAGTCTGGTTTCGCTTCGCCTAGCATCTCTTAAAGGGACGGAAAGTTGCCCTGGAGGGGCAACGAAGAAAGAGGGATACTTCAGGAGCTTGGATCTGGTGGTGACCAATCTGGGTGTACTGAAGCCCCCTCTAAAAGGGTGGAAGAAAGGCTGCTGGGAGAGCTGAGGCAGCCCAAGTTGTCTGCAGCCGGAAGGGAAGCTATGAAAAACAGCTGATTTCCAACAACATGCTATGTCTGGGTGAGCTGAAGTCTTTTCCTTCTCTTTTGTGATTGAAAATGTTGAGACCCTGGAAGGGAGAACTTGAAAGAGTAAAGACCCCCAGAGAGACTTTTGGAGTGGCAATTTAACATTAAGGGGAAATGTTAATAAATATCAAACCATCGGAGTACTGGAGTGTGGAGACTGATAAATAAGCTGATAAATAAGCCAAGGAGGACACCTACTGGCAAAAAATAAGAATTAAAAAGAGAGTGACCTTGGGAAGCTTGAGAACAAAACAAAGACTTGGTCTGAGATAACAAGTGAAGAGACTGTTTATAGCTATGCTTGTTGACATTGGCTAAAAACTGAATAGACATTATCTGGGGGGAAAAAGAACATTTTAGATCCAAGAAGGGACTGGAGGAGGTAGGTTTGCCTCACAACAGCTGATTCCTGTTTACACTTTGGATATAAGTTTAAGACTGTGAGCCACAAAATGAGTACATCTAATATTTCCAGACTTGCAAAGAAAACCTCTTCAGCGCCCTCTGTCGGACAAGCCAGTCCAACAACTCAGAGTTCTGTAGGTACATTGCTACAGCGTGACAAAGCAAGCATGGCTGAAGATGAAACACAGGCTTCTTTAAAATTAATTCAAGAAATCTTGCAGAGGAACCATGAGGAAACACAAAGTAAACTGGAGAAAGTAAGTGAAGAAATTCTGGATATAAAGGCACAATTTGAAGCTCAAAATCAAAAGATCATTAAAAATGAACAGAAAAACCCAGAAGTGGAAAATAAAACTGAAGACATTGACAAAAAGGTGGAAATGTTATTGCAAAAGAATGAAGGACTGGAACAAACAAATCAAGAGCTAGAATGGGCTATGGCAATGGTAGAAATGAGAGAAGGTTTGAGGTTTCAAAATATTCCTGAAGATAGTGAAGAAAATATAGAAATGGTGATTATTGAGTTGTTGGCAGAACTTTTAAACGCAGACCGAGCAGACATTCAGAATGAGATGGATCAAATAGTCCGTATGAATTCAAGCTATGCAAGAAAAAACAGATTACCAAGAGAAGTGCATGTGAGGTTCATGAAGAAATCAACAAGAGATGAAGTACTGAGAAAAGTGAGAGAGGAACCCTTACAATATAAAAATAAAGAAATTGTGGTCCTAAAACAGATACCCAAGAGAGTAAGGGATACCCAGAGACACTACCATTTTCTAACTACAAAATTGATTGCCAAAGGCAAAAATTTCAGATGGCTAATGCCAGAAGACATTTTAATAAACTGGAATAATACAAGATATTGACTGGATTCAATATGGAAAGCAGAGGACTTTGAAATAAGAAATAGAGTAATTTTGGATGAAGGATTGCAGCAACAACAAGAGGATAAGCAGATGGGAGAGACGGCCCAAGGAGCAATGGCACAAGCAGAACAACAGAAGGAGAAAGGTGAACAAACAGGTGAAGGAGAAGGAACTGCCAGAGAACAAAGGACTACAAGATCGACTAGACCATTGAGAGGTTATATAAAATCACCCAAACCATCAAGTTTAATATATACCATTCTTTTTTTTTAAAAAAAAATAAACAAATAATATCAATAACAATAAATCCCTCAATTCAAAAAGAAAAATTATGTTCTTAATCAATTTAATATATCTTAATATATCTTAATATATCTTCATTTAAACATCCTCTCTTACAACTTACTTATAAAATTGATCTTTAATTCAACCCATAGTCTTAGATTGGCCTTAATTCCTTTCATTTAATTATAAATTATTATCAATCGACTTCTGGGCTCTCTCATCTGTCAAATAAACCTCCATAACAAATACAGTCTATTTATTCCATTTCTAACTTACATTCCTTCAACTTTATCCAATCACTTAATGCTTATCTATCTCATCAATAAATCAATCTAATGTCAAACCTAGATCATCAAAACAAATACATTCTTCATCAATTTAATTATATCAACCATTAATCATCTTCTCTTACATCTTACTCATAATCTTAGTCCTTAATTCAGTCCATAATTTTAGATTACCCATAATTCCTTACATACAATTTTAAATTTCATTTCTTCAGACGAATTCTAGGTTTTTTTTTAACCAAGTAAACCTCCATAACGAGGCCTCCCATCCAAATAATAAGTCTCTCTTCTTTATTTATCAATGATTGAATGATTTAAGATTTGACTTAGATTGATGGTTTAGATGTAAATGATAATTATTATTCTTAACAAGATGAGTTCTTTGTTTTGTTTAATGGATTGAATTGATTTAGAGAGTGTATATAGTATATAGTTTAAAATTCTTGTTAGGATTATATAATAATTTTGTTTGATGTAGTGGGGTTTTCTTTTGTTGTACCCTGTACTCACTCTGGGAAGTCGGGGGGGGAGGGTTAGGGAGGGTTTATAATTTTATATATGATGTTTTCTCAACTGTAATTGGGGTTGGTGGAAGAATATATGTAATTACTGTTATTAAGGGGTTGCTCGGGTGGCCTCTGGGCACCACATCTGATGGAAAAGAGGAAGGAGGAGTGAAGGCTGATGTAAGTGGAAGTTGATAAGAAGGGGGAAGAGTAGGATGGAGATAGAGAAGGATGAAGAAAGAAGAGAAGGAGGGAGGAAGGTAGGTAGTTAGTTGGTAAGTGAGGGGGGAAGGATAGGGTTGGGGGGATGTGGTGGTGGGGGTGCCGAGCAGTGATGTTAATTGTTTGGGATGATTATTTTCAGTTGAGTTATTAGTATTAGATGTATTGAACAATGTATTTATGTTTTGTTTATGGATGATTGTTTATTTTAATACTATGATTTGATTTGACTAATTTTTTTCTTCTGTAAAATTTTAAAAAAAACCAATAAAAATATATTTAAAAAAAAAAAAAGATCGACTAGACCAAAATATAAGTAATGAAAGAGGAAATGGAGAAAAAAAATGAAATTTTTTTGGTAAATGTAAATGGACTAAACTCCCCAACAAAAAGAAATAAAAATTTTAGGAAACTTCAGAAATTAAATATAGATATAATCTGTTTACAAGAGACACACATATAAAAACAACATTATAAACTGTTGGAATACCTGAAAATGGGGAAGCTTCATTATACATCATCACAACAAAAGAAACGAGGGGTGGCGGTATACGTTAAAGAGACAATAGATTCTAAATTAATATATTCAGATGAAGAAGGAAGAATTGTAATGGTTGAAATATATTTACATCAAAAACAAATACTGTTAGTGGCAATTTATGCCCCAAATGATAATCAAGAACAATTTTATCAAAGATTACACAGGGAATTAATAGAAATGGAATACCAAAATATTTGTTTAATAGGAGACTTTAATGCAATAGTAGATGGAACAATGTATTATAAAAGTAGCAAAACAGGAAAACCCGTAAGAAGAAGACTACCCAAGACATTCTTTGATATGGCAGAAGAAATTGGAATACAAGATGTCTGGAGAGAAACCAATCCTCAAAATCGACAATATACTTTTTACTCAAATAGCCATAAATCTTGGTCAAGAATTGACATGATTTGGATGACTCCTGAATTAAAGATGGATATACAGGAAATTGAGATAGAAATAGGCACATGGGCAGATCATAACCCTTTAAAAGCAACATGGAAAGGAATAAAAAAAACCCAAGATGGATTTTAAATCAATCTATACTAAAAGATAAAGAATTCGTAGATTTGGCCAAAAGAGAAATGGAATTTTTTTAAAGAAAACAAAGAAGAAGATACATCACTACAAAACGTATGGGATACACCTAAAGCATATTTTAGAGGCATAGCTGCAATGTATATGGCAAAGAAAAACAAACAGAAAAGACAGCAATATTTATCATTAAAAGAAGAATTTAGAAAGTTAGAAATAGAATTACAACAAAACCCACAGGAGAAGACTTGGAAAAGAGAAATGGAAATAATAAAAGATAAGCTGAATTTGCTGGACTCAGAAAAATTGGCTGAACAAATAAAAAGAGCAAAACAAAATTTTTTCGAAAATGCCAATAAGCCAGGAAGATGGCTAGCTTATATGCTCAAAAAACAGAAAGAGAAGAAAATAATACATAATTTAGTAAATGGGAAAGGTTGTTTACAATTTAAAAAGGAAGAAATAAAAAAGATAATTAAGAAATATTATAAGGAATTGTATGGTAAAGAGGAGGCTGCAAGAGAGAGAATTGCTCAATATATAGAAGAAAGTAAATTGCCAAAAATTCCAGAGACATTCAAAACTATGTTAGAAGAAAGAATAACAATGGTGGAGATATTAGAGGCTATAAAATGACAAAAAAATGGGAAAACACCAGGCCCAGATGGGCTACCGGCGGAACTTTATAAAAATCTACAAGATACATTAAGTGAACCACTGAAAGATGTCTGTAATGGATTATTGTTAGATGTCAAACTTCCAAATACATGGACTGAAGCAAATATTACTTTGATACCAAAAGAAGATTCAGACTTGACGTATATTAAGAACTATAGACCGATTTCATTACTCAATGTGGATTACAAAATTTTTACTTCAATAATGGCAGAGAGATTGAAAAAATACTTAGTTGAATTTATACATCCAGATCAAAACGGCTTTTTACCGAAGAGACAAATTAAAAACAATTTAAGGGTGATAATGGACGTATTAGAATACTATGAATTACATCCAGGGAAACAATTAGCATTAGTGTTTTTAGACTCCCAAAAGGCGTTTGATAATGTTTCCTGGCAATTTATGGTTCAGCAATTACAAAGAATGGATTTTGGAAAGAATTGTATAAATATGATAAAAACAATATATAGCAATCAGACAGCAAAAGTGATAGTGAATGGAGATTATACTGAGAGCTTTGAGATAAGAAAAGGTACGAGACAAGGGTGTCCACTATCTCCATTATTATTTATCTTTACTTTGGAAGTACTAAATAGAAGGATAAGACAGGACACAGAAATTAAAGGATTGAAAATAAAAGATGAAACATATAAGTTACAAGCATTTTCTGATGAGTTAGTGTTTATCTTGGAAGAACCTTTAGAGATGATTCCTAAACTATGGGGAAAGATAGAAGAGTATGGAGAAATGGCAGGACTAAAAATAATAAAGAAAAAACTAAAGTAATAGTAAAGAACCTCACAGATAAACAAAAAAGGCAAATACTAGAGAAAACAGAGGTACAAATAGTGAAAAAAGTTAAATATTTAGGTATTCATCTCTCAGCTAAGTGTTCGTCAATAAAAGAAGACAATTATACAAAATTATTGAAGCAAATAAAGCCAGACTTGGAAAGATGGAAAAATCTCCAGCTGTCAATATTAGGAAGAATTGCTACAGTAAAAATGAATGTGTTGCCAAAGATTTCATTTCTGTTTCAAATGATTCCGATAAAACTTGAGAGAAAATTCTTTCAAGATTTAAATTCATTGGTTTTGAACTTTATTTGGCAGGGGAAAAAAGCTAGAATTAAGATGAAAACATTACAACATGCTAAGGAAAATGGAGGTTTTGGGTTGCCAGAATGGACGTTGTATTACCAAGCATCTGTGTTAACATGGGTGAAAGAGTGGATAACACTTAGAAATAAAAGGTTATTTTATCTAGAGGGACATGATTTACAATTGGGGTGGCACGCTTTCTTATGGTACGGGAAAAGCAGAGTTCATAAGTACTTTCAAAATCATTTTATAACAAAATGCCTTGTCAACAGTATGGGAAAAAATTAAAGCTAAAATATATTTAAAAATTCCAGGGTGGTTATCAACGACAGGGGCATTTATACATCCGAACTTGGTAGACTTTGAAAAAATATGGACATATAAAGATATTCTAGATATTGATGGGAAATTAAAATCTAAACAAGAACTGGAAAATCAGGGAATTAACTTGTCCTGGTGGGCACATTTACAGATACAAAGTAGATATGAAAAAGATGTAAAAATGTATGGATTTTATAAGGATCAAACTGTGTTTGATAAGATTTTGTTAACCTCAGATGAGAAATTAATTAAGAAAATGTATAACTTTTTGTTAATTCTGGATATGGAAAGTGAACAAGTGAAAGAAACAATGACAAGATGGGCAAAATTTTTTGGCTATAATATAGAATTAGAAAAATGGCAAATGTTATGGGAGAGAAACTATAAATTAACAATGTCAACTTCATACAAAGAAAATCTGTATAAAATGTTTTATAGATGGCACCTGCCGCCAGCAAGATTAGCAAAAATGTTTAAAAATATGTCAGATAGATGTTGGAAATGTAAACATAACATTTGGAGAAAGATACATATGTGGTTAGAAAAAATATTGGGTGAACAAGTGGATTTTAAACCTGAACTTTTTTTACTAGGTATTATGCCTGAAAAGACTAATAAGCAGAAATTATATTTAATCTTACACATTACTACAGCAGCGAGAATATTTTTTGCACAATACTGGAAGAATGAAGGATTGCCATCAGAAGAAGAAATAATCAGGAAAATATTGGAATGTGCAGAGATGGACAGATTAACTATAAGGTTGAAAGATAAAGAAGATACAGACTACTATCAAATTTGGAACCTATTTTATTCTTGGCTAGAGGAAAGAATGAAGGATTAGGAATTGAACATGTATTAGCATAGCAAACTCCAGACAACTTGTTGATTGGAAAAATTAACATCTGTTGATGAAAAAAAAACCAATAAAATCTTTATATATATAAAAAAGAACCTCCTGTGTAAGGTTATCCATCAACATGGGTCATGTGTAATTGGTATGCTGATTATATAGCTGACTATCATGTGTATCATGAGTTCTTGACAACCAACTGATGCTCTCAAGGACTTGTGTCAATGCCTAGAGACTGTATGGCTATGGATAGGGGGCAAAGTCTTAAGCTCAACCCCCAGCAAGACCAAATAGATATTGATGTGGGTATGAACTTCCAGTTCTGGGGACTTTCTGTCTCTAGTTTTAAATGGGGTTACACTCCCCCAGATGGAACTGGTGCACAATTTGGGGGTCTTTCTGGACTCTAGGCTCCCGCTCAAAAAGCAGGTGATAACTGTAGCCAGGAAGGTCTTCTCACACATTCGTCTTGTGCACCAATTGAACTTGTTCCTGGATTGGGAAGCTCTTGTAGTCACTCATGCCTTGGTTAGCACAGTTGCAAGCCTGCTCTTCTTTAAATGTGGCTTAGCTATTTTTTTGGATTTTAAGATCTGGTAAATTGAGGTTTTAGCTTTAGGCATCCTTATAGCATAGTGTGCTCTCCTATTCTCAATCGGTGTGCACTCTTTTTTTGCATTTTTTTTATTTTATTCAGAAAGTTAAAATACATGGTCCCAAAAAAGAAAAAAAGAAATTTTACAAAAACAAAACAAAATTAGACAAAACATTTAAAAAGTGCATCAGAAAAGACAAAACAAAAACACATATACATACATTATCCCTCCTAGTCGAATACTGATAAATACATTACAACAATAATAGTTCCCCCCCTTGCAAAGCAGATCTATAATGTATAAGCTTCTACGTATCTAATTTGCAACCAATTTAGCCTGTCATCTATCTACTATACAGTATATAAGGTAAAATTGTTAACAAGTAAATCAAGAGCAAAGTTGAACTTCAAAGCCCTCTGTTAACAATCTATTATTGTATTTAAATTGTAGAAAGTCTACAGTGGTTTCCTATCTACCACAAATCATCACAATCATTACCTGTGATCCATCCAGGATCAAATATCCTTGTTTGATTCTTTTAATAATAAAACTCGTCCTTAAAATTTTGATTGGGATCTGTCCCAACAATTACATCTCATTCCCCAACAGAGTCATAAGCCTCTGTTTGTAAATATCTCCACAGCGCCTGTTGTTCAGAATGTCTCCCTTTAAATAAAAACACAGCATCTCTTGTCAATTGTTTTTTTATTAGATATAATAAATCCATTTTCCAAAGTCCATCAATTTTCCCAAGAAAGTCCAGTCCATCATTCATCAATTCCATCATCTCTGAGTTTCTTGTATTCGTGCCCCTTTCAGCCTTCTGCACCAAGCCTACAATTCTCAGACAGGCTCTTTTTTCCTCACATCTGCCAGCAACAGACCAGATTCCAATCCATCTGACTGCAAAAATGGTCCAACTGCTGTCATCTGCATCTGGGTGTCATTGTAGACCAATCAAACTTTTTATTGAAGTTTTCAAATAGAGCTTTTAAGTTAAATAGCATTCTTTTTACAAAGGCTTCCCAAAGGGCTTTATCTCTTTTTGTAGACATTGTAAAGAATATATAATGTACAGTATTCAAAGTCCTCAGTTTGTTGTTCTCTGCATTTTAATATACTCCAAGACTCTTTTGTAATTAGGCCTCCATGACAAAAGGACAGTTTCTTTCAAGGACAAGAGAAGCAGATGTACCATAGGAAAATGACCAGAGACAAAAGTTCAGATTAAAAAATCCCAGAATAAAAAGTAATTAAAGAAGAAGGAATTTTTCCATCAGAAGTTGAAAAGAAATAAGATGTTAAAATCCAGCAAGGGGTTATAGGATAAGTCAGCATTCAACTAGCATTAAAAAAAAACCTTTAAAAAGTGCAGTTAAAACCAAGGCATGCTTAAAAATAACAAACAGCTGAAAGGAAAAGATGAAAGACCCAAAACTCTGATTGAGCCTACCGAGCACTACAGTCCCTCATCTCAGAAGGTACATGATCCTCCAAGAGTCCTATTGGGTTGTTCCTAATTGTTCCTGTTATGTCCTGGGCCGGCAGGCACAGGCTGCAGCGATTGGCCCAGGCAGACCATGTGGATGCCCGGGACAAGAAAGGCTGCTCCCAGCCTTGCGTGCCCACGCACGGCGGGAAAAGATCCTTTGAAATGATTGGCCAGCAAAGTATTGTGCAGGGGGGCTATAAAAGGGGGGCGCACCATTTTAAAACCTGTTCTGTTGGTGTTTGCAATAAAGGAGAACTGTTGGAACTCGTTGCTTCGTCTCAATGCCTCTTTTCCTGAAACAGAACAGTTCCCATTCAAATCTGGGGAGCAAGCTGCCAAATTTAGGAAAGGATACAGAGGTTTTGAAAGAGGTCAGGTGTCTTCCAGGTGCTACTGCCAGGAGGGACAAGAAGCATATTTTTAAGATAGTCAAGAATGCCAGCAAGGACTGTGATGTGGATGCTATTGTACATCTTGGCACTAATGATCTGTCCCCAAAAGATGTACTCTCTGTGCAGAATGATTTCCAGAACTTGGGGCAGGAACTTAGCAGGATAGGCTGTAGGCTTACTTTTTCAGAGGTTTTACCAGTGTATAAGGAGCAAAATGGAAAAGGCCAGCGTATAGCAAAATTCAAAATGTGGCTAAAGGAGTGGTGTAAAGGGGAAGGCTTTGGTTATATTCGTCACAATGTCTGCAGCTGGTCCAATGAAAAACTGTACAAAAGAGATGGTTTGCATCCATCAAAGAAAGGGACTGAGTAACTTGGCAATAAATGCACAGATTTTCTGGAGAAATATTTAAACTGAACAATGGGGACAGTGAGTTAATTGATACAGAACATTCCTGTCCCCAGCAATCTTTTTTTTGTAAATATTTTATTATTTATTGGAGGAAGCCGATTATCTGGGCCCTCTGCAGTCGGGGTTCAGGCCCGGCTACAGCACCGAAACAGCTTTGGTCGCTCTGATGGATGATCTCTGGCGGGCCCGGGATAGAGGCCAGTCCTCTGTCCTGGTGCTTCTTGACCTCTCAGCGGCATTCGATACCATTGACCACGGTATCCTTCTGCGCCGGCTGGAGGGATTGGGAGTGGGGGACACCGTATTGCGGTGGTTCTCCTCCTATCTCTCTGGTCGGTCGCAGTCGGTGTTTGTGGGGGGCCAGAGGTCCACCTCTAGGTTACTCCCGTGTGGGGTGCCTCAGGGGTCGTTTCTCTCCCCCCTACTTTTTAACATTTACATGAAGCCACTGGGTGAGATCATCCACTGCCACGGAGTGAGATACCATCAGTATGCTGATGATACTCAGCTGTACATTTCCACTCCTGGCCACATCAGTGAAGCTGCTGAGGTGATGTGCCGGTGTCTGGAGGCTGTGAGGGTTTGGATGGGTGTTAACAGATTAAGGCTCAACCCCAATAAGACAGAGTGGCTGTGGGTGATGCCTCCCAAGGACACTTCTATCTGTCCTTCGATTACCCTGGGGGGTGAATCTATAAACCCCTCAGAGAAGGTTCGCAACTTGGGAGTCCTCCTTGATCCACAGCTGACATTGGATCATCATTTGTCGGCAGTGGCGAGGGGGGCATTTGCCCAGGTTCGCCTGGTGCACCAGTTGCGTCCTTACTTGGATCGGGAGTCTCTCCTCACAGTTACACATGCCCTTGTCACCTCAAGGATCGACTACTGCAACGCTCTCTACATGGGGCTACCCTTGAAGAGTGTTCGGAGACTACAATTAGTGCAAAATGCAGCTGCGCGAGCAGTTGTGGGCCTTCCTCGTTGTGCCCACATTTCATCAACTCTCCACATGCTGCATTGGTTGCCTATTGTTCTCCGAGCCCAATTCAAGGTGTTGGTTATTACCTATAAAACCCTTCATGGCATGGGACCAGGATACTTACGGGACCGTCTTCTGCCATATACTTCCCTTCGACCGGTGAGAGCGCACAGGGTCGGCCTCCTCCGGGTCCCGTCGGCGAAACAATATCGTCTGGCGGGCCCTAGGGGGAGGGCCTTCTCTGTTGTGGCGCCCACCCTCTGGAACCAACTACCTCCTGAAGTCCGCGTTTCTCCGACTCTCCCGGCCTTCCGAAAGAATTTAAAAACCTACCTCTGCCGGCAGGCCTGGGAATGATTGTTGATTGTGGTGTGACTGAGGAGTATGTGTGGGGTTTATTCTTAATGTTTTTTTTTTCGGATTTATATTGAATTGTTTATTTGTATGTTGTGAGCCGCTCCGAGTCTGCGGAGAGGAGCGGCATACAAATCCGAAAAATAAATAAATAAATAAATTAGTTTTTAATAATTATTAACAAAAAGTCAAATTAAATACAACTCAACTTAATATAATCATTTTCGACTTTGTCTCATACAAAACAAAACATACATACTTTTAAAAAATTACATAAAATAGAATAGCTATGGATGTTGCTCGGCAGCACCCCCTCCACCACATCCCCCTCTTCCTACCTCCCTATCTCCTACTTCCCTCCCCCTCCCTCTCTCCCTCCCTCACTCTCCACCCTCCTCTCCAACAACCTTCCTACATCCCTCCACTCCTTCACTCCCCACTCTCCACCCCCTCCGGATGTGGTCCAGAGGTACTGCCCAAGCAACTCCTCTTATATCAATAAATATATCATCCTTATATATTGCAAGTATTACAGTTGAGTGCATTATAATACATTAATATAATAAACCCCCCCAACCCACCCCACCCCCGACTTCCCAAAGTGAATACAGGGCAAAACAAAAGAAAACCCACTAAGTTAAACTAAGTTATTATATAAATCCTAATAAATATTAACTATATGATAAATACAATTTCTTTATCCCCAGCAATCTTAAACTAATAGGGTTATCAGTGCATGTAACATAGATGTGTGTGCGGATAAGAATATCAACCTTGCTGTCAAGCAAAATCAACCTTTTAATAGTGAGTGCCACACCAAGTGCACTAATCAAACAGGTTGTAAGAAAATAGGGGAACTCAGGCACCACAAAGGTTATGTAGAAAGTAAACACAGGGGCAGTCATAAAGGACTCATGTCTATACACCAATGCACAGAGTATGAGCAATAAACAGGGTGAATTAGAAATTCAGGTAAATGAGGGCAGATATGATATTGTTGCCATTATGGAAACTTGGTGGGATGAAACCCACAAATAGAACACACAGCTAGAGGGATTTAAATTATTTAAAAGAAACAGACCAAATAAAAAAGGAGGTGGAGTTGCTCTCTATAAAAGAAATAACTACATCTCTACTGAAATAGAGCACAACAATGATGAAAACAGTCTTGAATGCATTTGGGTCAATATGAAAGGGGGGGGGGAATGACATTGCCATAGGTGTATACTATAGGCCACCCAACCAAACAGAGGAAATAGATGAACTTTTTGCTAGTCAGTTAAGTAAGGTATGTAGGAAGCACTTCACAATGTAATGTGGTACTTTAATTACCCTGACATCAACTGGGAGACAACTCCACACCAAGTGGAAGATCAAACAGATTCCTGACAAACCTAGCAGACAACTTTGTCTCCCCAAAAGTAGAGAGGGGAACTAGGGCAGTGGTGGGATTCAGCCAGTTTGCACCAGTTCGGCAGAACCGGTAGCTAATTTTTGTTCCCCAGGCCCAGAATGGACTTCCGGAAGTTGCATCAACACAGAGAACCAGTTATTCACATATTTGAATCCCACCACTGAACTAGGGGATCAGCCATATTGGACTTAATTCTCACTAACAGAGATGAAATGATAGAAGGTGTTGAAGCCACAGAAACCTTGGGGGGGGGTGACCATGCAATATAGGAATTCAACATTATGGAAGCACAAGCAATAGAACACAGTCAAACTAGAGTCTTGGACTTCAAGGGAGCTAATTTCAATAAACTTAGAGAGGGCTTGGGAAGGATTCCATGGATGAGAATCCTCAAGCAGAAAACAACTCAAGAAGCTTGGGAAATTTTGAAAAGTGAGATTATAAAAGCCCAGTCTAGCACAATACCAACGAAGAAGAAAAATAACAGCTCTCAAAAGAAACCAGCATGGCTGCATAAAGAACTCTCTGATAAATTGAAAGACAAAAAGGACAAGTATAAAAAGTGGAAAGAGGGGCACATAACTAAGGCAGAATATCAGCAAATAGCCCGAGCCTGCAAAGATGAAGTGAGGAAAGCTACGGCTCAAAATGAACTAAGGCTTGCGACAAAAGTAAAAAATAACAAAAAAAAGCTTCTTTCAACATGTAAAAAACAAGAAAAAAGTTAAGGAAATGATTGGTCCATTAGTGGGAGAAAGTGGCAAGAAGGTGACAAGCAACAGGGAGAAAGCAGAACTACTTAACTTGTTTTTTGCATCGGTCTTTACTCAAAGGGAAAAAATAGTCCAACCTATCAAAAACAGTACAGTAAAAAACAAATTGGAAACACAAGTTAAGATAGGCAAGACAATGATAAGTGAGCACCTGTCCACCCTAGACGAGTTCAAATCACCAGGACCAGATGGATTACACCCTAAGGTTCTGAAGGAACTGGCAGATGTGATCTCAGAACCACTGAACTATATCTTTCAAAGATCCTGGAGCACTGGGTAACTAGTAATTGATAGTAATTAACCTCACACTTAGACTTTCTACTGTGACAGCATGGGGACAGAGGGGAATCAAAATACTCAAGATGGTGGTATGGTGGTCACAGCAACAGCATGATTGTAGCTGTACCTTTTTCCACGTGCATGTGACATTGACATATGTACAAAGAGGGGCAGGGCTCTTCAATCATATTTCCTTTTTTTAGAAATGATTTATTGATTTTTTTACAGTAACAATCCTTAGTGCCTAGTGTACAGTGTGTTGCCTTGGTTCATATATTTTGAAAAAAATCAATAGTAGCTAATTAACAGTCAATAATAATCTTTGTAATTCCATAATTAGTATATTAATTAATAGTGTATTACTTTGATGTTCCCTTGTCCCAATAATATTCTCCTTCAACCTTAAACAAATATCATTCTTAATATTTTCAATGCATAAATGGTTAAATATAAACTTTTTTCATGTTTGTACAAATAATAACGTCCATGTATGACATTTTTTATCAACTTGTGTTATTTTTCTAAAAATCATCTTATTAGTTCACCATATATCCTATTCTCATAGTTCTTATTGAAGCTTAATTTCCACTTAATATTCAAACAATTCTTATCAGTCATAATTTGCTCAATAATAATCATCTAAATCAGGGCTTTTCAACCTTTTCACCGATTGTACCACTTTTAGGATATGGCAATATTCGAGTACCACCTAGCAAGGTGTCAAAAACTTCACCAAATAAAACCTGCTCTAAGTTGCAATTGCACTGAAATGACTTATGACCATTGCAGCATGCCCAGGGTCATGTGATTTATATTTGGATGCTTGGCAACTGATTCATATTTATGATGGTCACAGTGTCCCAGGGTCATGTGATCCCCTTCTGCAATCTTTTGACAAGCAAAGCCAATGGCAGGACTGCTGGTGGCCAAGTGCTAAGGCAGGACTTCCTTTCCTCCCTCCCTTCCCTGCCTCCCTCTTTCTCATGCCCACCTCCTTCTGAAGGAAGAATTTGAACCCCCCCCCATATTTTCTCTCTTCCATATATTGATCAAACAAGGAAAAGCCTCCAGAGACAGAAAAGACAAACTGCTGAGTGAACTAGCTTAAAAAGGCACATTCCCCTTTAAGAATTTAGCTACTGGCTAGAAAGGAAAGTTAAGGAGCGCAGCCGGCACTTAAGGAAGAAAAAAAATGTAGTAAGTATTGGCTGCCGGCTAAGGCAGCCTCCCCAAATGGCTCCATTCATAAGTAAAGGAATGCTACAGGCAAAATCCATTCAGGAGAAAAATACTTCAAAATCCCTTGCAGCAAAACTTACAGCTAACAATAGCAGAGCAATAGAAGCTAACATGAGACATCAGCCAAATAGAAATTGCCAAACACTCCTTAAGAACACAAAGCCCTCATTGCACAAATCCCAGAACTTCAAAGTCACAACAGCACATAAGAATCCTTCCACTCTCCATCTCCCTCCCTCCCTCCCTCCTCCATGCCTCACCTCCAGCCATTGCTGCTTTTTTTCATTCCTCTTGGAGGGTGACCCCTCCCCCGCTACATTTCTTGCCTGTTTGCTGCTGCCAGCACAGGTGGCTGCCACAGAAGTTGTAGATCGGCTCATGGCCAGCCTGCTTAATCTCCTCTCCCCCCACCCTTCCCCACCCTCCCCCACCCTCCTCCTCCTCCTCCTCCTCCTCCTCCTCCTCCTTCTTTCCCTTAGGTGCAGCTAGAGCTGACTCCACCTACTCCCAAGGCTGCTGCTACTTTTTTCTCTCTCCCTCTCCCACCCAAACTGCCTCCTTTTATAGCCTCTCCTGTCTCCGCTCCCCTCCTCCTCCTTTCTCATGGGGGAGGGTGAGCCAGAAGTGAGCCTGGGGCCTTTGCCTCACCCCAGCCACTCTGCAGCTCCAGAGGACTCTCTCACAGTAAGTCCTTGCCTGCGCTGGCTCTTTCCCTCCCCCACTACACTTGGCTAGGCAGGGCTGCGTACCACCTGCCACTCATTAATGTACCACAAGTGGTATGCGTACCACAGGTTGAAAAGCCCTGATCTAAATATCCAAATTTTCCATTTAGATACACCATCCCAATGTTTTCATATTTCATGCATTATAAAAATACTATACTGCTTATCTATCTTATGACATCTACCTATAACATCTTCTCTGATCAGTTTATATTTCACTTATATTTGTACAAATCTGTTAAATCACTATATATCTTATTTTCAAAGTTCTTATTTAAGCTTAATTTCCCCTTAGTAGTTCAGTCATTCCTTAGTCCTGATTCTCTTCAGCCTAATTTACCTTTAAATTTCAAACTTTTCATTCACATACATCATCTCAATATTTTTACAGTTTATATATTATGAAGAATACTATATTACTTATATCTCTTATCCCTCTTATTGTAGGGCCCCTTTATATTCAAAGTTATCTGTTATTTTAACCATATTGAAACAAGTGTTTGCTCATGTAATATTCCATCTGGTAGGGCAAGTCAAATCTCTTGAATCTGTCTCTGGCCTTCTTCTTTTGCCAAGTAGCTTTCCAGGTTGATATATTCCGCTGGCCAGGAAGTTCTTGTAATTTTGTAAGTATTGTTGGGAGTGGAGAAGACAGGGTGTGTAAAATATATGCTTTTTGTCTCCTGAACTTTAATGGTTCTCCTGGCAGTTCTATAGTCCATTTTGTTAAATCTTCTTTCTTATCCTCAGGTTTATTTTGATATTCTGATGAATAAAGTATCTTTTCCATTTTTATTGTTATGTCAAAGTCTTGTAGATTTTTTCCTGTTTGTGTTAAATTATAATTCTCTTCATTTGTAGCTTCACTGATTAAGCCGTTTTCTTCTCGTTTATGTTCTGTTATATGATTTGTTTGTTCATTCTTTGCCATCATTTTCTGAGTGTTTTTGATTGTGGGTTTAGATTAGAGATGTGCTCATTTATGTCGTCAAAAGTTATTTTTTATCTCCTCGTGGTTTGAAGCTATTGTCATTTGTATCTGTCATAGCATTACATACATTTCCTCCTGGAAAGTATTTCTCTTGTCTTGAAATGTTGCCTCTGTAAGTCTTTGATATTCCAGGCTAGGTCCTTCAGAAGTAAGCATTAAATGTGGTTTTCTGTCATTTTTAGATAAGTATGCAATATCCATGTTGTCTCCCCCTTTCAAATAGTCCTTCATCAGTGCCATAGTCTCTATAATTAGCCTTATCAAACCAGCCAAACGTAGAATCCAAACAGCCCAATTTTGTATAGTTCTTATCTTTATATATAGTTTTTATAATCCACCGTATTTCCAGTTGTCAAGGCATCAGTAGAATCAGTATTGTATAACAGTTCTTTTATTCATGGGTCAGTTATAAACCAGTCAAAATTGCAATTCAGTTTATTTAGACACCTTGAGTCCTTCCTGTAGATTTCCCCCTAAAAGATTAGCCTAGAGTCAAAGTTTTTCTTTTTCTGTAAGCAATTCTTGAGTTTAGACAACACTCAGAGTATTTCTTTTCCTTCAGACACTTTTTAATCTTATGGCTGGCCCAGTATGTACTTTTTCTTTGTTCCCACCAACTATCTTCTGAGGGCTATTAAAATTCAAGGGAACAGATCATTCTTTGTTTCTGGGCATCTTGCCAATTTCTGAGTCAGTGTTGTTAATTTTCTATGTCAGTGGTGGCAAACCTATGGCACGCATGCCAGAGGTGGCACTCAGAGTCCTCTCTGTGGGCATGCACACCATCGCCCCAGCAGAGTTCACCAGAGTAGCGAGCACATGGTGTTTGGAAGCGACGGGGCAGGAAGTGAGCGAGCAAGTGGCATTGCCCCCCAGGTATGCCCCAGAGATGGCGAGGGACTGCCCCCGCCACCCTGGCCCCGGCCCCACCCAGCCCGGCAGCCCCCAAGGGGTGCACACAGGAGGCGATGAGTGTACGGGGCCCAACAGCATCCAGCAGCAGGGGCTGCATACCCCACTGTGAATACTGGGCCAGCCCTCCAGCAGCAGTGCTGAGGCGGCACCAGCAGCACACGGAGTCGGGGGAGCACGTGATGTGGACCGCCGGACACACCTTCTCCATCCCATCTCTTTTTGGTTGGAGAGCTGATCACCACTGGTCATCTCCTCAGCCCCCTCGAGGGTCTTGCCCTTGGTCCGTGGGTGGAACGCATTCCCCTTGCGCACCTTGGTACCTACCATGGCCGCCAGCCACTTGTGTAGGTCCATTAGGCCACCACCCAAAGCTGCAGGCTGGCCCAGCATGAAGGAAGCACCGCATTGAGGTGGTAGAGCATGCCCAGGGACAGCAGGCAAAAGGCCACCCTGAGAGGGGAAAGCCGGATCCCCATAGGCATCATGGCTGCCCAGGCCCAGCAGAGATGGGGGGAGGCACGCAATCCTAGCTGGGACTGCGGGGCCATGGCACCAATGGGGATCCGGCTTTTCCCACTCGGGGTAGCCTTTGGCTTGCTGGGTGTGGGTGTGCTTTATACCACCTCTATTCGAGTTTGCTAGCTGGCCGTTTTGCCTCCTTTGTGCTGGGCAGGCCAGGTGTTCCGGGTGGCAGCGGCAGCCTAATGGACCTGCTTGAGCTGCTGGTGGTGGCAGCCTGAGGCAGGATCAAGGTGTGTCGGGTGCACAAGGGGAACAAGCTCCATGCATGGGCCAAGGGCAAGATCTGTGAGGGGGCTGAGATGACCAGCAGTGACCTGCTCTCCAACCACAAGCAAAGACAGATGGGACAGAGTAGGCGCATCCGGTAGTCTGCATCACGTGCCTCCCCCCTCTCCTACTCCGCCTTGCATAGAAGGGGCGCCGGGCAGGGGGCTGGAGGGGAAGTGGCCAGCAGGTGGGGAATCAGGGCAGCTGCCATCTCCCTTCTGCAGTGCAGCCCCTTTGGCGTGGGTGGAGACAGCCCCCGGATGGCCGGAAGTGGGCCCTTGCCTGGCCCGGGCCATGTCCTCTCGGCTCTGATGGGGGTGGCGGCTGCTGCTGCTCCTGCTGAGACAGCAGTGGCGAGGGGCCAGGGGTGTGCGCAGGACGATGCAGAGTGGCAGTGGCAAGGGGTTGACGTGCACCATAGCCCACCTTTCCCTGCTTCCGCTGCCTCCCTTCTCCATGTGTGGCCGGCTGGTCGAGGGCCTCAGAGCAGCAGGAGAAGCAGCAGCCACCGCCCCCATTAGAGCAGAGCAGATGGGGCCCGGGCCAGGCGAGAACCCACTTCCAGCTGTCCTGGGGCCGTCTCCACCCACACCAATGGAACTGCACTACAGAAGGGAGATGGCGGCTGCCCTGATTCCCCCCTGCTGGTCGCTTCCCCTCCAGCCCCCTGCCCAGCGCCCCTTCTACGCAATCCTACGTGACTGCGGTGTGGATGAGAGGCTCGGCTGGTGGGGGTGCAGCTTTCCTCCGCGGAGGCATCCTGACCCTCCTGCCCCCCTAGCTGGACCCCCTCACCTTCCCCCAGCTGGGACCTGCTGCCCCCCACCCTCCTGCACCCACCTCATTCTGAGACTCCTGCAGCTCCCCCCAACTGTACCCTCTTCCCCCCCCCAGCTGGGACCTCCAGCAATTCTGCAACCAGGAGCTCCTGCCCCCCTGCTGAGACCTCTTGCCCCCACCCCAGCTGACCCCCAAGCTCTGCTTCAATTCAATTAATTCTCCAAAGCGCTGATTGTTGTGTCCCGGCTGGAAGAATCCCCAAGGGAGGGGTTCTTTCCTTTCCACAATCTGGGCACCATGAAGGGACTTTTTTAAAAAAAGGGTTTGTTTTTTTTCTGGTAGACCAGGACCTCCCATCAGAAGTTAATAAGCGAAGTCCTAAAAAGGACGGGTCTATACCTCTGGGAAGCAAGTGGAGGTCCTCCCAGACTTTAGTGAGTCCGAAAACTGAAGACAGGAAAAGGCCAGGGAAGGAGATGTGCATACTCACTGCGGGGAGCAGCTGGAGTCCTCCCGGACCCCTTTTTGGTCTGAAAACTGATGGCGGAGTTCCCTTGGAGGGGGGGTCCATACTCTGTAAAGGGAAGCAGAGTCCCCCCAGGCTCTTTTTGGTCTGAAAACTGTAGACGGGGTGAGGGGCTTTACTAGGAATCCCAAAATTCGCCAGGACCCAGTGGAGACGAAGTGAATCCTTATATCAGTAATAGGGAAACATGGGAAGCTCTAGCTTGAGGGTTATGGTAGGCTCCCCACTGGAAGACTTGCTTAACGCCTGGGACAGGAGGCAATTGCCTGTCCAGGCAGGTATGAAAAAGGGAAAAGCAGAGAAATTGTGTAACAAATGGACTTTGCTTAGAGATGAGCACAGGAACCAGATTTGGCCAGAGAGTGGTACATTTAAATATCAAACTCTGAAAGCACTTAGGATGAGATTGAAGCTGACCCACATACCATACTGGTATTGCTGGGCTGAGCTTTCCAGGTCAAAGGACCCAGATATAAATAAAGATGAAAAAGGACCTGAAACATAGACACCTTTAAATAACTCAGAGCAAAACTTATGGCCCCTCTGCTGAGCAGACCTGTACCTGGGTGACAGAGGGGCCAAGCTGAATACATCTTAACCCATACCCCCTTCTCCCATTCTGATTTGGTTGTTTGGAAAAGGGAAACTCCTACCTTCCGGTTGGACCCCCAAGCAGTCATAACCACCATCAAATCGATTGTGGAAACCCACAATCTGTCTTGGGGAGACATGACCCAGTTATTACATGTGTTTTTAATGAAGGATGAGCTTATGAAGCTTTTCGAAAAGGTTGAAGAAATAGCCAGGCGACCCATAATAATCACACCTGGGCAAGTAGCCCCTGTCAGAGTTGCCTGGCCCCTTAACCACCCAGACTGGGATTATAATAATAAAACCCACTGGGACAAATACACAAGGACCAAGGACAATCTGTTAGAAGCCCTCCAAGAAATAGGAAGGAACCCCCTGAATTGGTTTGAGTTTCAACAAACTACCCAAAGGGAAAAGGAAACACCAGACGCCTTCTGGGTCCAACTCACAGAGGCAGGGGTAGCTCATGCCCACCTGGATCTTAACTGCCAAAAGGATCAGAGGATCCTAGCTGCTGCTTTCATCGAACAGTCAACAAGCGATATCCGGGGACATTTTCACAGAATCGTCTCTAACTGGCCCACTTTAGAAATCATGGAGTTACGCAGGATTGCAAACTTCGTATTTGACCAGAGAGAGAGACTAAAAGAGGAGGATAAGGAGAAAAAAGGAAGTAGAGAAAGAAAGAGAGAGAGAAAGGAGGAGGAGGGCGGAAAGGAGGGAAGATCTATAGGCATTCGCAGTCTTTAATGAACATAATAAGCAAATGCAGCACCGGAATGATGACAACTCTACACCAACAACTCAAAGAACTGTGGAAGCAAAGTGCCCTGATGCAAACCTTACCATTAGAAAAGAACCTACATCCTTTTGAACCAGGGGACTGGATTTGGATAAAATCATACAGCTGCAAGTCACCACTACAGCCAAAGTGGAATGGACCCTTTCAAGTTCTGCTAACCACCCAGACAGTGATCAAGGTAGCTGAAAGGAACGCCTGGATCCATTGGACCCACATCAAACCAGCAGTTGCAGACCACAGCATTACACCTGAAGCAACACCAAAGGTTCCACCCCTGAGACTTAGGAAAGACCCAGAGACCGAAGAGTGGATGCTAAAGACCCTTTTTGAAGCTGAAACAAATGGGGGAGAGAATTAAGTTCATCTTTGTTAAATTCCTGTATAGTATTTGTATTGTATTTTTGTATTTGAAATGTACCTCTGGGTTCATAGAACCAAAATTATTTCCAGACAAAGTGAATGTATGGGAATATTTAGCAAGGGAGGTGCTGAACACCACAGATTTTTGCCTTGCCAGGGGTAGATCAGTAAAAGACATTTTGACCACATGCCTGATGGGAGTAGCAATAGCACCACAAGCCATCACTAATGACACCAAGTTAAGAGGGTTTTCACTCACAGCCTCATATTCCAATATTTTTGATTGGGGCACCAGTGCAGACATAAAAGACAACAGCATGTATATATTGCAGGTGGCAGCTATAACCCAAGCAGCTACCTTCTTCACACTGACAGGATGCCACATGCCTAAGGTCTCAAATTGCTACAACCTCACTAACACTGAACTAGCCTGCAACAACACCAGGGCCATCACCTTTTCATACAGCCATATGAAACTTCCTACAGGATGGTTTTTGCAGTGTGGCTTAAAGGCTTATTCCTACCTGCCAGCAAACTCCACAGGGTGCCCTTGCATGTTGGGGCGATTAACCATGTTAATTTCCTCCTTGCAAAGGCGACAAAAGAGGAGCTTCCACACATTGACTCCTAACTGTGACTCAAAGGCCCCCCTCCTCACCAAGGCTGAATATATTGCATTGGCTGTCTCTCTAGTGGGAGTGCCAGGGCTTGCAGCGCGGAACTCAAGGAATATAAACAGCCTGGCATGTACCCTAGCTAAAAGCCTAAATACCACCTCCCATGCCCTGGATGCTTTAAATCAGGGGTTCTCAACCTTGGCAACTTGAAGACTTGTGGACTTCAACTCCAAGAATTCCTCAGCCAGCAAAGCTGGCTGAGGAATTCTGGGAGTTGAAGTCCACAAGTCTTCAAGTTGCCAAGGTTGAGAACCCCTGCTTTAAATAAAGAACTAAGGCAAGTAAGAGAAGCAACACTTGAGAACAGAGCAGCTATAGATTACCTCCTGCTGAGACATAATCATGGCTGTGAAGAGTTCCAAGGACTTTGTTGTTTCAATTTGACAGATGAATCTGGCTTAATTGAACAAGATATCAAACGCCTAAAAGAGCTAGCACATGACATTGGACATAACCAACCTTTCTGGGACTTATCATGGCTTTTTTCATGGATCCCAGACTTTCGTTGGCTAAAAATTTTCATTGGTACTATAGTCACAGTCGCAATGGTGGGGCTCATAATTTGCTGTTTTTGCCAGTGCATAGGGCCATTTTTGAAATTTCAAAGAAACTGTATTTCAAAAAACTAGCAAACAGGCCCATAAGGTTTCCCTAATGATGAACCCAACTGACAGCCACTATCAAATTTACACTCCACCTGTTGTACTAATTACTGAATCATCAGTAATAGTACAAAATGGGGGATTGAAGGAAGACCCCCCCCTCCTCAGATAGAAGAAGAAATCTGGAGGCAGGAAGAAAATTTAACCACAACAGTTTAAATCTTTCCAAAGTAGAAATAAGCCCTCCACAAAAAAAGAATTAATTAAATCACAAGTCCTTTTTAAATTAAAACAAACACTCTGTCTAGCTCATTTTCAGAACCCACAGCCTCAGACAACCCAAGTGCAAACAAACAGCTACAAAGTATCAACTTGAACAAACACTGAAGATAAGCTTAACCACAGGAATGCAGGACCAGCTACCAGCAATTAAGACTGACAGGATTAGAACAGAAACAGAAAAATACATAAAATTAATGAAACACATCAGATTCTTTCCTGAGACAGGGATTAACTTTTAACCTTTTTCCTAAACAAGATTGGATAAAGAAACTAGCCCATCAATCGACACTGCTCCACGAATCAGGAATGACAGTTTGAAAACTCAGAAATTCAACGAATCAAAATTGACAATTTTGAAAACCCTGGAAAGGTATAAAGACACACATTTGGAGACCACTCTTTCTAGCTAGCCAACAAACTTTGCTGAATGTCACTCATCTTAGTTTCTTGCCATTAAAAGACTTCTTTCGGGCAGCTCTGCTTCAATTCAATTAATTCTCCAAAGTGCTGATACTAGTTGTGTCCTGGCTGGAAGAATCCCCAAGGGTGGAGCTCTTTCCTCTCCACAGTGCACAGGCAGAAAGTTACAGTAGTACATTATGCAAAACTGTTTCATCTGAGGGAGGGAAAACAGCATCAGAAAGAGGAAATGAAAGTTGCTTCCCTTTTCAGTGGAACTGCTGAAAGTTGGAGCAGTCGCTGAGCTGATGCTTTGCTGAAACCTGTTTGACACAGCCTCAAGGTCAAGCCAGAAGGTGTTGCCATGGTGATGCCAAGCAGCAGAATCTCCAGGTGGCTGTGGGTGTTGGGCATATCAGGCTGTGGGGGAAGGATCACTCTTGTACAGCATGGATGGCAGAAATCATTTGTACAATTTGTAACAGGGTCAAATATTAATAATAATAGAAGTTTCTTTAATCTGACCATTGAATCCTGGCAATTCTGACTTACTTCCTTTACAACATTGATGTACTCAGTGGTTTACTCCACTCACCCAATGAAGTGGGCTTGAGCCACAGCAGCTTATGATATAATAAAAGTGTTTGTAGGAGAAGACGAGGAAGAGCCTGGGGGGCAAACTCAAGAGAGGAATCAGCCTGAAGTCCCATAAGTGGTCCAAGTCCAACCCCGCTTCAATTCTGTTGACTCTTATCTAGTGCCAATTTAGTGCCAATCTTAGTTGACCTGATTCTTGTGTATAGGCATGAGTAATAAATCATCTTAACTGGAACTTAACACATGGTCCTGATTCTTCGCGCCTGACAGTGTTACTTGTAAAGATGCCTTCAATATCTGTATTTGAGTACAAAGTATGGTGGGAGAGCAGTAAGTCACAACTTTTGTGCCGTCCTTTCAGATAAAGCTGTAGCTTTAAGCTACTAGTCAGAGCTGGTTTGTAGGTGTCTAACCCGTTTTGTGACACATATTGTACTTGGGTGGCTTCTTCTTCAGCAGCCGTCTAGATTTCCTCCTTGTTGTGCATTATGCACCTTCAGACTCTTATGATTAATTCTGGCATTATGTTCAAAAGAACAGAGGGGACCTAAATTAACAAGCTCGGGAGCTCAGATGGCTGAACTTTTCTCTGATGTGTCTGTATGCAGAAAACCTGAGGCTGTTATTTTATCATTCCTTTTTCTCCTCCATGCACTGAATTTCCATTCTTTGTTTCATGATCTGATCCAACTATTATCAGCAGCTAGCATGCTAATGACTAATGTTTTCCTTCTCTTTAACAGTTATCCTCTTCTACAGACTCTTTGTTTCACCAGACAATATTTCAACTGCTTTTGTTTTAGCTTTTCTGTATCTGTAATTACGGACAGGGTACATTTTAATGTCTGGCTTCAAAACACAAGCTGAAAGCTGTATATTTAGCTTCATTCATACAAAAAACTACTAGGATTTGTTTAGCCTAATTTTGAACTCACACTAAATTTATATACCACTCTTTACTGTCTGACAGGAATAGCCTGATGGCACAATGTAAAGTTAGCTTTCAGATCCCAGCTTGTTTAAAAAAGAGTGTATTACTATATCAAACCTGCAATATTGGCTTATTCTTGTTTATGTCTTATCCTACACACTGAGGTCCACACAGGATGGACTTCATAGTACCAACAACATGGACTTTATAGTATTGCTGTACTTGCTAACTGAGGGAAACAGTTCAAGGGAAAAGAATGTTTTAAAAATAAACAGGATGAGTGCACCAAAACCAAAGAACAAACTGAATTTCTGCCAGAACAACAACATGCCCATATATGGTAGTATGTCGGATGTTGAGGTAACCTGAGCAGACAAGGACAGAGATAATGTATCCCGGTTAGGCGCTTCTCATAGATTGTGACCTCTGTGGGCCTATCTAATGGGACCAAAGGGGAAGGGAAATGGGGCGTTGCAATAGGATGTATAAAAATGACTGCTCAACATGGCTCGTGTGCCGTCCGTTGCTTGAGAACTTCCTGTGTGAAGTCTTGACTCGGATCCACCGCACTTTGCAAACCACTCTTTTCTTTGTTAGTAATAAATTTCGTTTTCTTTTCAACCCAATTAGTGGATTTAATTTGTTTTTAAATTCATGCGCAACAGTTTTGGCGCCCAACGTGGGGCTACAGGAACACTCATTTCCAGATCCCAGAGAACCTGGAGACGACATCAGAAGGCATGCCCTGTTGAGTTCGACGGTCTGATCTCAAACTCCAGGGACCGAGGTCTGGAATCGACACTCAGCTTCCATGGACCCAAATAGAGGTTGCTAGGAAAACGACGGAAGGAGGGATCAGTGAATTACTGGCCTCAGTGACTGGGCAACTTCGTGCATGAACCTAGGTGAGTTATCTGGGGTAAACCAGAGGAAATAACTACCTAGGCAGTTGGGTGGAGGACTGGGTAGGACTGTGAATCTGAGATCTGTGAGAGGAGTGCTTGAGACGCCCCAAGAACCATAGGGCTGCAAGGCAAAGTGAGTGCGGACTCTTGAGTACCTGATTTCCATACCTCTGAGAGGAGATTGGTGGGGAAAAAGAGAAAGCAGCTTGGTGAAGCGAATCGTGGTCTCATTAGATTGGTAAGGATAAAAGAACAGTATGGTAAACCAGTATGGGTAATTCAGGAGGATCCCAAAAGAAGAAATGTGTAAAGAAAATAAGAAAGAACCCCAAATTGAATATTGATCCGGGAAGTCCATTAGGAATCCTGCTGGCCAATTGGGGAAAAAACCCCTATAATAAGATCATTATTAAGTTGAATCTGACCAAAGAAGATACGGTAAATTTGTGTTGTTTTATTTGGTGGGAAGATGAGAGAATAGAATGGCCACGTATGGGAACTACTGACTATTTTGTGTGCCGATACTTGGATGAATATGTTAAACAAAAATCATGCAAGTCCTTAGACAATGAACTGGATTATGCCTTAATTTGGACCCCTGATAAGTGGGTAGGACAAGCAGATCCAGTGTATACTACAGTTTATTTGAACCAAGAGGAAGAAGAAGAGGACAAGGAAGATAGGCAACACTGATATTTTCCCCCTCCATATAACCCCAGACTTGTTCTGGAAGTTCAAAACATCACACAAGGTCCACCCCCTTTGCCAGAGACCAGACCCGAAACTCCTCCAATTACTAAAAGAAGAATAAGAAGTATAAAAATCTCAGAAGGGAATTAGAACAGTGTAAAAAAGATATTGAAAATTTCCCCTTCCCTAAAGACAAGGAAATGGAGGACCCAACTCTGTTCCCTTTAAGGGAGGTGCCCAATAGAATTGATGCTCAGGGGGTGCCCATAATTAGTTTTGTACAGGAACCCCTTCGGGCATCTGAGGTATGGGCCTTTAAGAAGGAACTTAAAAACCTGATAGACAATCCTTTAGGAACAGCAGAACAGCTAGAGAATTTATTAGGGCCAAATATTTACACGTGGGACGAAATTATGGCCATTTTGAATACCTTGTTCTCTGCTGAAGAAAGACAACTCATTCGTATGGCAGCAATGAAGATATGGACAGGGAACATCCCCAGGGAGGGAATAATCCACCACCTAACAGGGAAGCTAAAGTTCCATTAACAAGACCAAATTGGAATAATAATAATCCAGTAGATAGATAGAATATGGAAGATCTAAGAACTATGATTATACAGGGAATGAGGGAAGCTGTGCCAAAGGCACAGAATATGTCAAAGGCACTACAAATAGAGCAAGAAAAAGAGGAATCCCCTGCTACCTTTTTACAAAGACTTAAAGATGGCATGCGGAAGTGGTCCGGAATGGATCCGGATGAAGCCGCAAATGTGCCACTAGTTAGGGTGCAATTTGTTACTAAATCTTGGCCAGACATCCGAAAGAACTTACAGAAGTTGGATAACTGGACAGGGAGGTCGATTGATCATTTACTGAAAGACGCGCAGAAAATATATGTGCAGAGAGATCATGAAAAGGCAAAACAAAAAGGAAGAAAGATGGTTGCAACAGTAAATGAACTCTTAAAGAGGCAACCTGAAAGGTCTCAGATAGACCCCTCACCTCAGGCCCCATAAGGCAGAGGAAGAGGAAGTTTTGGAATGGGATTCAGAGAAAGAGCATGTTTTGAGTGTGGACAGAAAGGACACTTTAAGAAAGATTGTCCACAAGTGCAGAAGGATCAGCAAGTGTGCAAATTAATGGAGGAAGATGAAAGTCTATTTTAGGGGTGTCAGGGGCAATTTACTTTAAGGTCCCATGATGAGCCCTTGATAAATTTAGAAGTGGGACCAGATAGAGAAGAGATAGTGTTTTTAGTGGATACTGGAGCAGCACACACTTCTGTGTCCACTTTAAGCCCTCAGATGCAACTAAGTGAACAAACAATCAGAGTGTCAGGGGTAAAAGGGGAAGGATTTCAAGTGCAAAAGTTAAAATCATTACAGATTAAGCAAAAAGATAAAGATGGGGAATTGAAATAGAAATGTTATATATACCAGAGGCAGGTGTGAATTTGTTAGGAAGAGATGCCTTAAATGCTCTTGGCTTAAGCATAACATTTGGACAAGAGATTAAAATTAATGTGTTAACAGAGGAATACGAAAAGAGAATGCAACCTGAAGTATGGGTAAGAGAAGGAAACAGAGGAGGACTCAGAGTTCCCCCTTTGAAAATAGAACTTAAAGCACCAGGAGAAGTAGTGCAACAAAAACAATACTCCATTTCAATGGAAAGGAGAGAAGATTGCAACCTGTCATCGACCAATTGATTGAAGACGGACTTTTAGAGCCAACTATGTCTCCCTTCAACACTCCCATTCTGCCAGTAAGAAAACTAGATGGAACCTTCAGAATGGTACAGGACCTTAGGCTCTTGAATAGAATTGTAAGGATTAGGCACCCAGTTGTCCCTAATCCATATACTTTAATGGGACATATTCCACCTAAACATAAGTGGTTCAGCGTGATAGATCTAAAAGATGCTTTTGGGGCATGTCCTCTGGATAAAGAGTCAAGGCCCCTTTTGCCTTTGAATGGGAAAACCCATTTACTGGCAGAAAACAACAATATCAATGGACAGTGTTATCGAATCTCCCAATTTACTGAATCTCCCAATTTATTCGGACAAACATTGGAAACAAGGATGCCTTGGACAAAATGTTTGCCTTTAGCCTTACTAAGGTTATGCACTCAGCCTAGAAAAGATATTGGATTATCCCCTTATGAATTATTATTTGGTGTTGGATTCACCCCAGGGAATATATGTTTAGAATCATTTAAAACTAAAGATACTATACTAAGACAATATGTGCATAAACTGTCCCAGTATCTTGACCATTGCAGGAGGCAAGGATTGCTGGCTCAAATGCCGCCTCTGGAGTTTCCTGTACACAAATTCAAGATTGGAGATTGGGTCCTGATCTGAAGTTGGAAAGGGGAGAAATTGCAACCCAAGTGGGAAGGCCCGTTCCAGGTGTTGCTGACCTCTGAAACCGCTATCCGGACTGCTGAAAAAGTGTGGACCCATTATACAAGAACTAAGGGACCAGTGACTGAACCTCATGAGGACTGGACCATTGTGACCTCAAACGATCCTTTGAAACCGGTCCTGAAAAGGAGATAAGAACATACATTGCCAGTGGACAAACCCTTCTGGATAGGGATAGGTTTAAACATTTTCCTTCTTCTCTTAGGTATAGCCGTTGCTTACTGGGCAAGAGAGGAGTGGGTTCCTATCCTGTGTCCAAAAGGAAGGCAAACAGGCTTCCGGTGGCACCGCCGGCATCGCTAGAGTCTCCTCTGTGAGGCTCCGTTCCCTGGGTTTGTAAAGCTGCAAAAAATAGCGAACACCAGCTGTTTTTTGCTGTGAAAAATCCCCTCTTTGGGCGAAGAAGAGGTGAAGAGCATCAAGAGCAGAGTTGAGCTCCTCTAAAATCCCTGGAAAAAGTTTTCAGGGATTAAGAGTGAGAGCTCCCCACGCTCTTGAAGACGCTCCTGCCCAGAGACGCTTCTGTCATTAGACAGAGAAAGACGCTGCGACCGCTTCTGCTTTTAAAAATAGAACATAAGAGAGACTGTTTGCAGACGGAATGAATACAGGAGTTCTTATTGGATTGCAAGTATTTTTTATTGTATTTCTGGCTATATATTTCTAACTTTTACAATCAACATAATGCATTCAAAATGGCGTATAGCTTTCACTACTTTCACTGTTAAAGGAAAGTGCTTGAGAGTGAAAGTGAATTCTCCATCTTTTTTTTCCTTTTTCTCGTAAGCGAAGCTAGAGAAACGGCTGTAGGAATTTGAATAAAGCCAGAGCGATTGTTTTAAAATTTAAAATGGAGTGGAACTTACATTTAAATGTTAAACCTATTTTTGATCGTATTGATGAATTTAAAGAAGAATTTAAAGAAGAATTGCGCGCAATAGTGAAAGAGTTTACTACAGAAATATTAACTAGACTCTCTCTTCCAAATAAAATTGATCTGCAACCGACTGCTGAGCATTTTATAAAACAACCCATACAAGAAGAGGACAGTATTGAGAATAAAGAGGATAAAGAGAATTGGATCTTGCTTGATAATCAGTTTATTTATGGAGTGGAGGAAGAGGATTTGTTTCAAGATAGGAGGGGATGCCCATTCCTTTCAGATAAAGAGCAAGAAGAGGATTTAACTGAGAAAAAAGAGAAATTGACCCAGTTTAAGAAGCAATCTACTTATGGTGTGGAGGACCAGGAAAAGCAAAGACAGAGATTTGAAATGTTACTGCAACGAAATTCTATGGCTAAGAGAAGCAGAGGACTAATGCAAAGGCTAAGATGGTTTATATGGATTCAAATGATATTGCAAGTAAAAAAGAGAGACTTATTATTTGGAAGGGAGGCTTTGTTATGGAGGTTTACCTGGCAGAAGAAAAAAACCAGAATTCGACTGAAGAAGTGAAATTAAAAAAAAAATAAGGGTAATTTAAAAGTATGGACTGATTTAAGGACCAAGATTATGAGCAAGATGCAAGAGAAGATGAGTAACGGAAGAAATAATTAAATTGACTAAGAATGTATTTGGACTGAAATGATTTAAGGTTTGACATTAGATTGATTGATAGATGGGGTAGATATGCATTATGTGATTTGATAAGGCTGAAGGAATGTAAGTTAGAAATGGAATAAATAGACTGTATTTGTTATGGAGGTTTATTTGATAGATGAGAAAGCCCAGAAGTTGATTGAAGAAGTGAAATTTAAAATTATATGTAAGGAATTAAGGGCAATCTAAGATTATGGGCTGATTCAAGGACCAAATTTATGAGTAAGATGTAAGAGAGGATGTTTAATGGAAGATATATAGTAAATTGATTGATTAAGAACGTATTTTTTTTTTGAATTGAGGGGTATATTGATATTGTTTATTTTTTTTTTAAAAAAAGATGATTTATTTATTTGATGTTTAATGGTTTGAAATGATTGTTTAGAATGTTAAAAGAGGGTGATTACTGGAAGATATATATTAAATTGGGCCGTTTGGGTGATTCTATATAACCTCTCAATGAATTGAAGTGATTTAAGGTTTGACTTAGATTGACGGATTAGATATGTAAATGAAAATTACTATTCTTAACAAGATGTTTTGTTTGTTTAATGTTTAATGGACTGAAATGATTTAAGGTTTGATACTAGATGGATTGATTGATGGATTAGTTATTTATTTGAATTGATAAGGTTGAATAAATGTAAGGTAGAGATTGTATTTAGCATATAGTTTAAAATTCTTGTTAGGATTATATAATAATTTTGTCTGATGTATTGGGTTTTCTTTTGTTTTACCCTGTATTCATTCTGGGAAGTCGGGGGGGGGGGTAGGGGGGTTTATAATTTTATATATTATGTTTTTCTCAACTGTAATTGGGGTTGGTGTAAGAATATATAATTATAGTTATTAAGGGTTTGCTCGGGTGGCCTCTGGGCACCACATCTGATGGAAAGAGGAAGGAGGAGTGAAGGCATATGTAAGTAGAAAGAAAGTTGGTAAGAGGGGGGATGAGTAGGGATAGGTGGATGGAGTATAGAGAAGGAGGGAGGAAAGTAAGTAGATAGTTGGTAAGTGAGGGGGGAAGGTTAGGGTTAAGGGGATGTGGTGGTGGGGGTACCGAGCAGCTATGTTATTTGTTTGGTAAATATGGTCGATTAGTTTCAGTTGAGTTATTATTACTAGATGTATTGATTGAATTATGTATTTATGTTTTGTTTATGGATGATTGTTTATATTAACACTATGATGTGACTTGAGTATTTTTCTTTTTCTGTAAAAATTTAAAAACCAATAAAAATGTATTTAAAATACAAACAAAAGGAAGGCAAACAGTGGATGAAACAGAATTCCAGAATTTACCTGATATGTTGGTATTGTGACTGCAAATGTATATTTGATTGTTGTTGCTGTCAGCATTGTGTAGACTGTGGACCAGCTCACGGTTATTGCAGACAAGAGTGTGACATTGTAATCATTGAAAATTTGGTACCAAACTATTTCAAGGTCCCAAAAGAGAAGAAGTAAAAAAACTTAAAAACAGAGGAGAGGTTTAAAACATGGCAAGAATGGCAGGACTCTATGTGCTCTGCCTGTCCTTGGTTACAACAATAGTTAGTATGAAAGTACATCAATGGTGTGTATGGAATGAAAAAGGACAATGGGAATTTAATAATAAGGTCCTAGGGTTTTATGATAGAAATGCAACAATGGAATGTATAAAAGAAGATCAAATAACACAAAATCGTCAGTTTGTAAAAGCTATTAGAGAGGAAATAGGCACTCTTTGTGATAAAGACAAAACAAGGAACACACATATTTGTTGGACCCTTTATCACAATTGTTTAAAAATTAGACCAGAGAGAAACACTAGTAAAAAGCAAAGTATAAATAACTCTGATAACTGCAATGCTTGCATTAAAATCACCAAAATGGGTAATTTAATTTAATTTTTTAAAAATGGTATAAAAAGAAAAGGAGGGAATTTGAGGGAAACAGTTCAAGGGAAAAGGATGTTTTAAAAATAAACAGGATGAGTGCACCAAAACCAAAGAACAAACTGTGAATTTCTGCCGGAACAACAACATGCCCATATATGGTAGTATGTCAGATGTTGAAGTAACCTGAGCAGACAAGGACAGAGATAATGTATTCCGGTTAGATTGTGAGCTCTGCGGGCCTTTCCAATGGGACCAAAGGGGAAGGGAAATGGGGCGTCGCGATAGGATGTATAAAAATGACTGCTCAACATGGCTCGCGTGCGGTCCGTTGCTTGAGAACTTCCTGCGTGAAGTCTTGACTCGGATCCACCGTGCTTTGCAAATCGCTCTTTTCTTTTCTTTGTTAGTAATAAATTTCATTTTCTTTGCAACCCAATTAGTGGATTTAATTTGTTTTTAAATTCATGCGCAACATAACTAACATAGTTATTTTGAATTTTAATTTGACTTATTTTTCTTTCTTTCTAAATGATGTTTTAATGGTTTGATTGCTTCTAACATTCCTAAACTTCAAGATAAAAAAAACTGTCTTTGTTCCCCAGGTCAGGATAGGATGAGATGTCTGGAGTTTGTCTTCTGATAAGAGAAAGCTTTGAAATTGTATTTTGTTTTTTGTTGTTTGGTCTGGCTAAAACAGTGGGGCGAACCTCCAGAATAAGAGGCTACTCTATTTAGAAGGTCATGAACTAAGGTTTGGATGGCACGGTTATTTATGGTATGACAAAGTTAAAGTAAATGTTGATTTTAACAACCATTTTGTTAGACGTGCCATTCTAAGAGTTTGGAATAAATATAAAACAAGGTTTTCTATGAAGATGCTTCTTTGGGTGTCTCCCCAGGAAGCCTTTTTCAGAAAAGAAATGGTGGCAAAGCCGGACTGGTGGACTTATGGTAAAATAATATCCTTTAATTTTGGTGATCCTACCCTCAAGTCTAAGGAAGAGTTAGAATCAGAAGGACATGTCTGCCATTGGTTTACATATTTACAATTGAAAGAAAGATTTAAATTAGATAAAAAGAGTTATGGGTTTGATTTAGTTAAAAATGAATTGGAAATCTTATTGTGTGGTAATGATGAACATATTATTGCTAAAGTCTATAAAATGTTACTGAAATTGAATTTGGAAAGTGAACATGTAAAGTATTGTATGATGCAGTGGGCAAGGAATTTTGGATATAATGTTATGCTTGAACAATGGGAGAATATGTGGACGAAAGGTTTAAAATTTACATTAAACTACAATTGAAAAGAAAATTTCTATAAGATGATATATCACTGGTATTTAACACCAGACAAGTTATCCAGAATGTATAAAGGTATTTCAAATGAATGTTGGAAATGCAAATGTAAAGAAGGGACCTTTTATCATTTGTGGTGGACATGTGTTAAAGCAAAGAAATATTGGAGTAGGATTCATATTCTAATACAGAAAATTCTTGAAGTGAACGTAAAGATAAAACCAGAAACTTTTCTTTTGGGCTTAATGGAAAAAGACTTGAAAAAAAAATTTGGAACTTTGATGTTAGATATGTTGATGATAGCAAGACTACTTTATGCACAAAAATGGAAGGACATTTTGATCCCCACAATGGACAAATGGCTGCACAAGTTGATGGAGTTAGCAGAGATGGCTAAATTGACTGCGTTGATTAAAGAAAAAAAAGTACTTTTGTTTCTACTTGGAAATCGCTTCTGGACTTTGTTCTTGAGGTGGAAAAAAATGAAACTTTGGTTTTAGGTTTTACTGACTAGAGAGATTTGTTGTTATAGAAATGGCTAGTTTATACTGTTATGTAAAAGTAAAAAGTTGAGGTTTGATGTTACTGTTTTATTCTACTGCACTAGAGGGAATCGGAAGTCAACACCTTTTTTTCTTTTCTCCCTTCTTTTCTACACTTCTACTTTCCCCTTTCCCTCCCTTTTTCCCCGCTATTTGCTTTTGTATTTTTGTATTTTATATTATAAACCAATAAAAACTGTAAACATGAAAAAATAAAATAAAATAAAAAATAAGATTGAAAAAAAGAGAAAGCTTGTTAGCGCTAATTTGTATCTGGTTTGTCTCTCAGTAAACTCCATACAACCGTATGACTTTTCCTCATTAACATCTTAAATTTTACACCCTTGCTTTCATCAGACCTCATTTATTTTTTTTATTTTTTTTTAAAAAATTTTATTTTTTATTTTTCCACCATACACCATACACCAAAACAAACTAAACATACATAAACAAAAATCTTTTCTTTTAACAGAACCGTGCTATACATTCTAACCATTCTATTGCATCTTATTTACATTTTATTTACATTCGATAATTATATCTTTTTCTTTCTCTGTTCTAGCCAATTATAACATTTATTCCAAATTTCATAAAATTCTGTCACCTCCTTGTCTTTTAATTCTAACGTGAGTTTATTCATTTCTGCGCATTCCAAAATTTTGTAAATAACCATGACATCAGACCTCATTTAAATGGACATGTGTGTTGTCACATGTAATATGTTTAACTCCATGTAACTGATTTTCTATGCAAAGAAGGGGTTACTTTTGTCCTGTCAAGTATTCGGTTCTGGAAGGCATTAAGTAAGATGAGTGTTGAAACAGCAACAAGTTTATTTAACTCTGAACAGAAGCAGCTCAAATAGCTGCTGTGCAGCTATTTATATGGTTAGCCTCCAGGTGGCAGCCAATAGGTTTAAAGTAACACTTTCCTGCCCAAAACCTAATTACCAGCCTGGAGACAGCAAGTCTGGCTTAAGTAACAGCAGCCGTTACATAACAACAGAATCTAGGTCAGACATTCAAACAAGTGATTAGACATTAAGCAAGTGATTCAAAACAGTTGTGACCAATACATTACACCCCTTCCCCCTAGATAGTTCAAACCCTTAATTGTTTGACATAATCTTGCAGATACTTAGGTGGCCTTCTTGACCATTCAGAACACCTAAGGGTTGCCGGGGTTCCCTGGTCTACCTGCTTGCCTGCCAGGCTGGGTAGACCAGGACTCAGAGGTTCAGTGGAGTCGGTTTGACTCGAGTCACTTTGGCCGGCCAGTCCTGGTCAGCCCAAACCAAAGTCCACTCATGCAGCAAAGTCTGCAGGGCTGTCTCTCAGCGCCGTTTGCCTGTCCTGTTCAGCCGATGCAGTCTGTGCGTCCGGAGGAGGCTCTACTACGGCCATTCCCCCGTCTCCTTGAGGGAGGGTCCTGTCGTAGCATGAAAACCCTTCTGTTGGACCGCTGTCGTGTGGGCCCTGTGTGTGGCCCTTTTGGGAGTCCTGACTGATCCACCAGCCACTGACGCGGCTGATCAATGTGCCGGCGAATGACTCACTCATCTTTGAGGACCACCTCGCAGGAAAGTGGCCCTGACACCTTTACAACCACTGCTGTCATCCACAAAGCCCCTTGCCCCTTTGAGGCAACAGAATCTGGGGTGTCTGTTTGTTCGTAGTGAACAACCCTAGGAGTGGCTTGTGGTCTGTAAAGACCATGAACTGGCAACCGTACAAGTAGTCGTGGAATTTTTTAACTCCAGCCACAATTACCAAAGCCTCCTTATCAATTTGCATGTAGTTGCGCTCTGCGGACAACAGGGTCCTAGAATAGTAGGCGATGGGAGACTGTTTCCCATCAGGCAACAAATGGCTCAACACAGCCCCAACCCCATACGGAGATGCATCACACACAATGCAGACTGGCAGCCTTTTGTTAAAATGTGTGAGTACTGAGTTCGAGGACAGCAGTGATTTGACTGCTTGGAAGCTCCTTTCGTGGATGCTGGTCCACTTCCACTGGGCTTGTCTGTCCAAGAGCCGGTGTAACGGCTCTGCCACAGTGGCCTTGTTTGGAAGGAAGGCATGGTAAAAATTAAGGCCCAAAAAGGCCTGAAGCTCTCCCTTGGACTTCGCGCTTGGGGCCTGCTGAATTGCTTTCAGCTTTAAGTCGCCGGATCAATGCCATCGGCACTGATGCGGAACCCCAAGAACTCCGTTGACTCAATCCCAATCTTGCATTTTTCTTTCTTTAATCTGAGTACCACTGTGCGGAACCGCTGAAGGACGGCTCTAAGCCATTCAGCCAGGACCTCTGCGGTTTCTCCGGAGATGAGAACATCATTGAAGTATGGGCAGACCCCTGGAATGCACTTGAGCATTAGCTCCATTACTCCCTGGAAAATCCCTGGGGCTACACTCACCCCAAACTGTAGGCGCTTGACCTTGAAGGCCCCCCGATGGGTGATGATGGGTTGGGCGGCTGCCGTGGCCTCGTCCACCAGCAGCTGTTGGTAGGCTTGTGCCAAATCTAATTTGACGAACATGCAGCCACCTTGCAAATATGCCAAAATATGGCTGACAACTGTTGTATCTGGCCCTTCTCAGCTTAGTAAAGTCCACAGGAATATTTCTTTAAGAGTTTTATTTAACACATTTCAAGAGATTCACTTCAAAGCAAGCTGCTGGCATTTTGTTTGCGGAACGGCCAAATCTGATTTATTTACATTCAGCTTAAACATGCTCTCCCCCCTTCCAATAACTCACTCTTTATCGCTCAGGTTGTTCAAGACCTCATTAATCTTCCGTACATTCCAAAAACACCAGAAAACTGAGTTCAAACGAACTTCTCAAGATATCAGGTTACTCCTTGATATTAACGTTGCTCGTGACAAAGAATTAGTCCCTTGTTCACCTTCTAATATAGTTTCCGATACGTCACTTCCCCCATGGCTTCCTTTTTCCACGTAACTGAGACCTCCGCCTATCAAACCTTCGGAATCTCGGATCAAGCCATAAATTTTCCTGTTCCAAATCTGAGTCTCCGCTTTGAGAGTCTGACTCAGACTGCATGCAAATCTCCTCCCTCTCTGTCTCTCCTGCCGGGAGGGGAAAGCACCCAGAGGGGCCTGGTTGCTCCTCTTCATCTTCTGACATTTCCCAAGCTGGTCTAGAGACACCCACAACACTATTCCCCCCCGCAGGCCCCGTCCCTCGGGTCCGTCGCAGGGGATGTGGTTTGTAGGGAAACGCAGCATGAAAATCCCAAATTAACCCAGGAGCCTCAATAGCATGAGCATCGACCCAACAGCAAGCGTCTGGCCCACCCCCTGTCCAATCAACCAAATATTGGAAGCGGTCGTTGAGCCATCGGGAATCTCGGATGCCGGACACCTCCAACCGGGAAACAGGAACTTGAGCACGGCGAGTTGTCGGGCCCGGATCAGGAGGTCGAAGCGGAGAATCAGGGGAGACAGGAACAAGCAAGGAGCGATGAAACACGGGATGTACGCGAAGAGACCTAGGCAAAGTCAAACGATAGGTCACCGGATTGATGACCGTCTCCACAGGAAAAGGACCCAGGAAACGTTGGTCAAGCTTGCGGTGAATTCTCCCTGGAAACAAATACTTGGTGGAGAGCCAAACCCGATCTCCAACAGCTAACGGCGGCGTGTCGCGACGAGAGCGGTCTGCAACCTTCTTGTAGTTTTTCCTTGGCCTTAGTCAAGTGCTGCTTAACCATCTCTTGGACTGACTGGAGCTCGGATAAATAGTCCTCTGCAACTAGAACTGGAGAATCAAGGAGCGTGAGTGGGAAAAATCTGGGATGATAGCCGTAGTTGGCAAAAAACGGAGTGGTCTGAGTGGAAGTGTGCTGAGAGTTGTTGAAAGCGAATTCGGCCACGGAGAGATATTTGGACCAATCGTTCTGTTGGTCGTTGATGAAACAATGCAAATACTGCTCCAGGATGCCAATCACTTTCTCTGTACCCCCATCAGTCTCTGGGTGATGCGTGGAGGCTAGATTAACTTGGACTTGAAGCGCAGACATGAGTTCTCTCCAGAACGCTGAGGTGAACTGGGTCCCTCGGTCGGACACTATTTTGTCAGGTAAACCGTGTAGCCGAAAGATATGTTGAATGAACAGCTGAGCAGTGACCTTGGCTGTCGGTATTCTTCTGCAAGGAATGAAATGTGCCATCTTGGTCAACATGTCTACCACTACAAAGACAACGGTGTAGCCGGCAGAAACAGGGAGACAAGTCAAGAAGTCCATGGAAATAGCCCCCCAGGGTCTCTCCGGCGTGGGCAATGGCTGTAACAATCCCGGAGGGGTTCCTGTGGCATGTTTTGCCTGACGGCACCGTACACAGGAATTCACATAAGAATAAACATCATGGCGAAGTCTGGGCCACCAAAAAGTCCGAGACACTAAGTGGAGAGTCTTAAAGAGACCAAAATGACCCGCCGCAGGGTTATCATGGCATTGAGTCAGAATGAGACCACGGAGTGGGCCTGCTGGAACATATAACAGGTCGCGGAAGCGTAATAGACCCTCGGACAAGGTCCAAGGTGAGCCGGGACCCACCTCTTGTTTCCTCTGTGTCACAAAGTCATCTAGTTGTTGCGCTTCCCGAATCTGTTGTCGTAGATCTACCGGATCGTGCACGGCTGCGATCGATTTGACAGGCAGAATGGTTCGAAGCGGCAAGGGGTCCTTGATCTGTAGATACTCTGGTTTACGGGACAAGGCATCTGCTCTTTTGTTGTACCCTTTCGGAATGTAGGTGACTTTGAAGTTGAATCGAGCGAAGAACAAAGACCAACGGATCTGACGTTGATTCAATTTCCTGGCAGATTGCAGAAATTCCAAGTTTTTATGGTCAGTCCGAACTTCAACTTGGTAGCGGGCTCCTTCCAGGTGGTGTCTCCAGGTCTCAAAAGCAGTTTTGATAGCCAAGAGCTCCTTCTCCCAAATGGTATAATGGCGTTCGGAGGGACTCAGTTTCCTGGAGTAATAAGCACATGGGAACAGGGGGCCGCCATCTTGGCGTGTTTGAAGAAGCACGGCCCCTACAGCAACATCTGAGGCGTCGGCCTCCACTACAAAGGGACGACAAGGATCTGGATACTTGAGAATGGGTTCCTGAACAAAAGCCTTTTTGAGGGTCTGAAATGCCTGTTGCTCGGCATCACCCCACTGGAACTTAATGCCTTTCTGTAACAGTCGAGTAAGGGGCGCAGTCAAGGTAGAAAATCTCGGAATGAATGTCCGGTAATAGTTCGCAAATCCCAAAAGTCTTTGGACATCTTTTGCTTTACACAGTGGTTGCCAGGTTTGCAAGGCCTCAACCTTGCCAGGATCCATGGCGATGCCTTGTGGAGAAATCACATGTCCCAGAAACTCAATGGTGGTTTGATAGAATTGACATTTCTCTAACTTGGCGTAAAGGTGATGCTCTCTCAAGCGTTGCAGAACTTGCCGGAGATGCTGGAGATGAGTTGCTCGTGACGGGGAGTAGATCAGGATGTCATCGAGGTAAACCACCACGAATTGATCTAATAAATCCCGAAAGATGTCATTCATGAAATGTTGAAAGACGGCCGGAGCATTGGTGAGTCCAAAGGGCATGACTGTATACTCAAAATGACCATACCTGGTCCCAAACGCAGTCTTCCACTCGTCCCCTTCTCGAATGCTAACCAGGTTGTAAGCACCCCGTAGATCTATCTTGGTGAAGATGGCCGCTGATCGGAGACGGTCCATGAGATCAGGAATCAAAGGCAGAGGGTACCGGTTACGTACCGTGATGGCATTGAGCTTGCGATAGTCACAGCATAGGCGTAAATCTCCTGTTTTCTTCTTCACGAATAACACAGGAGCTGACAGAGGCGAGGAAGAGGGACGAATGAAACCCCTGGCCAAGTTTTTATCCACAAAGTCTTTTAATGTGGCCAACTCGGGTTCTGACATGGAGTAAAGGTGTCCCCCTGGAAGCTTGGCATTTGGCAGCAAATCAATGGCACAGTCATATGGTCTATGCGGAGGCAATTGGTCTGACTCTTTGTCACTGAAGATATCTGCAAAGTCCGCTAGGTCGGCCGGCAAGGTGATGTCAGGGTGGGATGGTAGCTGGGCTGCGCAAAATTGGCGTACGTGGTCTACGCATTGCAAACTGGGAAATGAAACAAAGTTCTGGGACCACACCACACAAGGATCATGGGTTCTCAACCAGGCTAAGCCGAGAACTAAGGGGAAATGAAGTCCCTTGGTAACATATAATTGGATGGCTTCTTCATGTTGTCCTATGACCAGGCGTATGGGCTGGGTCATAAACTTGATCGGTCCAGACAATAACTCACGACCATCGATTGTCTCAACCAACATAGGCGGCTTAACGGAGCACAAAGGTATGGCATGTTGACGAGCGAAAGCTTCATCCATGAAATTAGTGGTGGCTCCAGAATCCAACAAGGCGTGTGCCGGAATGCCCTGGGCATGGTTTCCCAGAAATATATTGGTTGCTAGGATCAAATGTCTCGGAGGACCGGGGTCTTCGTCTGTGGAACTGGAACTGGGTTTGGCGCCTGCCCGACCCAACGTTTCCATTAGGCCGGGCTCTGGCCGTTTCCCGGTAAGGTGGCTTGAAACTGCTGAGTGGGAGGCCGAGCTGGAACAGGAGTAGGACCTGCCGTACCACGTCGTTTCTGGGGGCAGGCCATGACGAAGTGACCCATCTCTCCACAGTACAGGCACAATCCCTCAGCTCTCCGTCTTGCCTTCTCAGCCTCGGTCAATCGAGATCTGGCTGCACCCAGATCCATGGGCTCATCTCTGGTCATGGGTACAGGACGCCTCTCAGTGTAAGCCGGCAGTGGTTGAAAAATACGTCTGGGTGCCGGGATGGGTGGAGTGATAGGTAGAGTCTGAAATCCTCTGCATGGTGCAGGAACTGGCTTGGCACTTCCGGTGACTGGAATCATCTGTTTGACCAGGCGGGCATCCGTGGCTTGTGTTTGCGCCTCAATAGTCAAACAATGTTGATATAAGGCATCCAGGGTCGTGGGCATTACAGTATGTCTAAATTCATTCAAGATCTGGGAAGACAGGCCATCTTGAAAGATTTCCATGAGAGCCTCTTCATTCCAATTAATTTCTTGAGCTAGGCGGCGAAAATCTGATATATATTCCGCTACGCAGCGCGATCCTTGACGTAGCTCTCGTATCCGCCTGGTGGCATTTTGTCTACGAAGAGGGTCAGCAAATTCTCTTTCCATCAGCTGGCAGAATCCTGCATAATTGCGCAGGACAGGATCTTGTCCGTCTATCAGAGGAGATGACCAATCAGCAGCTGGACCAGAGAGCAAACTTAAAATGAAAGCCACTTTAGTCTCATCAAGCTGGAAATCTGCTGGAGTTGAAGCAATGAATGTTCTGCATTGGTTTAAAAAGGCTGGAAATTTACTACGCTCTCCAGTAAACTTATCAGGCAATGCTAAATAACACCTGCTTCTTCTGGGAGGGGGGGCTGGGGCTGCTGCAGCTTGCTGAATATCTCAAAGTTGCTGGAATCTCAGAGTCATACTGTAGAAGGCTGTGGTATGGGGTCAAACAAATGACTATATCTCCACAAGTATTACATTGACAAACATAACACTTTACCAATGTTCATTGGGGACATGTGTGCATGTTCACACAAAATTTCATCAAAATCCGTGATGGTCGAGCAGGGACCCCCAGACCACTTGACATGAAATGACCCTGATGCTATCCATGCAGTCGAGTCCATCTCTTGGCAATTCTATTGTAAACGTTTTATTATTTTTTTCCATATAATTCAATAGTGCTTAATCAACAATGTGTTGTGTGAGTTTATCATTCACTAATACAAATTTAATTCCTAATCTTTTATTCTTTTCTCCAGCCATTGATAAAACAAGTCCCAAGACCGATAGTATTTTATTTCTTCTTTTTCTTTCAACCTCATAGTAAGTCTGTCCATTTCTGCACATTCTAATATTTTTTCAATTATTTCTTCTTCTGATGGTAATTATTCCTTTTTCCAATATTGTGCAAATATGATTCTTGCCGCTGTTATCACATGTAAAATCAAATATATACTTTGTTTATCAATCTTTTCTGGCATGATACCTAATAAAAAAAGTTCCGGTTTAAAATCTACATGTTTTCCCAACATCTTTTCTAGCCAAGTATGTATTTTTTTCCAGTACCTCTTTGCTTTAACACATGTCCACCATACATGATAATAAGTACCTGCCTTATGTTTACATTTCCAATATCTATCTGACATATTTTTAAACATTTTTGCCAATCTTGCTGGTGGCAAGTGCCACCTATAAAACATTTTATATAAATTTTCTTTATAAGAAGCTGCCATTGTCAGTTTATAATTTCTTTCCCACAAGTTTTGCCATTTTTCTAATTCTACATTATATCCAAAGTTCTTTGCCCATGTTATCATTGTTTCTTTAACTTGTTCATTACCATTTTCAAATTCAATAAAAATTTATAAATTTTCTTAATTAGTTTCTCATCAGAGGTTAATAATGTCTGATCAAACAAGGTCTGATCTTTATAAAATCCATACA
Source organism: Bothrops alternatus (assembly GCA_034064705.1). Taxonomy (NCBI): domain Eukaryota; kingdom Metazoa; phylum Chordata; class Lepidosauria; order Squamata; family Viperidae; genus Bothrops; species Bothrops alternatus. Next base: position 2,342,973 of record JARGCV010000014.1, on the reverse strand, counting down.
GTTTGATATCTTTATCATATCTAACTTGCATTAATAAGTATATCCACCATGATAGATCTACACCCTGATTTTCCATCTCTTGCCTAGATTTTAAATTCCCTTCAGAATTTAGAATATCTCCTAGTTCAGCAAGTCAGGGATCTATTGAGACAACGTTGCAGCAAGAAAAAATAAATACTGCTCAAACAGAGATGCAAACCACATTACGGTTAATTCAAGAATCAATACAGAAAAATCATGAAGAGACAAAAAGCAAACTTTATGACCCTATGTATATATTGGCTAGAGGTCTAAGTGGCTAGAAGTGGCCCAGACATTTTCTTGATCCATTTACAGACCATAAGAACTTCACATTATGTCTATGGAGATACTCAGTCATCCAGGTCATGGATGTCCCAAAGGTGCTTTTTCAGGAGGCAACTGGACTTTCTTGTTTTTCCTTTAAAGACATTTCGCTTCCCATCCAAGAAGCTTCTTCAGCTCTGACTGGATGGTGGAGAATGGAAGGATTTATATTTCTTGCAGACAGCTGGTCATTTTCATCTTCGAAGAAAAACAAGAAAGTCCAGTTGCTTCCTGAAAAAGCAGCTTTGGGACAACCGTGACCTGGATGACTGAGAATCTCCATAGACATTTAGCCATGCACTTTGGGATAAACACTCTTCGAATGATGCGGAAGTATGAACAGATTTCCAGAAAACATTGCAGATTACAGGAACCATTTGCAGCTCAGTTTGAGATGCAGGCAACACAGACTCATCCCCGACAGCCTTTGATTGTCTTCAATAGTGAAGGGACACAAGGCAGAAAATATTCTGCAGCCAAGAAGGCGCCATACACATTTGCACTACTCAGGTGACCCTGATGACATAGATAAGCCTCCAGATGACATCAACAACTCTCTAAAAGAATGCAAATGACCAGCTGTCTGCAAGGAATAGAAAACCTTCCATTCTGCACCATCCAGTCAGAGCTGAAGAAGCTTCTTGGATGTGAAGTGAAACGTCTTTGAAGGAAAAAAAAAAAGTCCAGTTGCCTCCTGAAAAAGCACCTCTGGGACAACTTCGCATTACCTTAATGAAGAAATTGGTCTTTCCCACTGCTCCAACTTTTCCTACATAATTAATGAATACACCAATTCCTTCAGTAGCTCCATAAACTTCATAGATTTTGATGGGTCCAAATCAATTCAGGAACTCATTCCAAATCTCTGTTCGTAATCCATTGCCAATGGCTGCTCGCACCCTATGGTCACGGTCATTGTCTCTCTGCAAGGTGAGATATCAAAGAAATTAGAGCTCTCCAAAATAAATACTGTATTAGCAGTGCCATGCCAACTGATCAGGCAGGGAATCAGCTTTTTAAGAGGTTGCTTGAAGAACAGCCTACAAGATGATGGGAAGTCCATAAAGATTGTTTACAATTAGACTCTAAACTCTATGAGGGGATGTTAGTTATTTCAGACTACAGTTGCATATCTATGATGCTATTAGTATAGGCAGATGGAAATCCATGTCACCAGTAAATAAATAAAACAGATTTGGTTTCCAAATTCTGGTTAATACCTTAGTACCACTGAATAGCATCTCTGAGCAAGTAGCAGGGACTCAGAGTTGACTAAGGCCTAGCAGAAATGTCAGGAATTACCACATTCTAGCATTTGTAACTAAATGGTTGTTGCTAGAAAACATGTTGTTTACTGTTCTTGTGACAATGACTATTCCCTCCCACTCCTCAACAGAAAAATGGTTCTCATCTAGTGTCTCCCAGACCCTTAACAATTATTTCTGCTTTTGAAAACTCCCTGTAACCCTTTCTTGGTTCTCCAGATCTATAAAAGATTCATTCAATCTTGGAAGTGGCCAGTTTCAAATCAAATTTGTCATACAAAAACAAAGCTAAGCGACCATAAATCTATTGTTACCATATAACCATTTTTAAACTCCTGAGCACCTTTCTCAGAATATTTTTCTTTGTTTTACCTCCATGTACCTGGATCAATTCCCAAAGCTCTTTTTAAGTGTTTTGCAACCTGCTAAGATCCTGATTGCTATAAGGAATATACAAAGGAATAGTGGCATTGCACAATAGCATCAGTCTACATGTACTACAACTATTGTTATTGTTAGTTGTGAAGTTGTGTCTGACCCATCGCAACTCCATGGACAACGTTCCTCCAGGCCTTCCTGTCCTCTACCATCTTCTGGAGTCCATTTAAGCTCACGCCTACTGCTTCAGTGACTTCATCCAGCCACCTCATTCTCTGTCGTCCCCTTCTTCTATTGCCCTCAATCTTTCCCACTATATATTCCCATATAAAGATACAGCACTATTCTTCCATGAAAGATTAGTAATAATACCATTCTTTTTTCCTTTTACCTCTATAAATACATAGATTTATATATATACATATGTAACTTTATGCATATATGTGTTCTATGACCTTCTCCTTGGCAAGTACAATTATCAATTTTTCATGAAATGGGAAACAAAGGAGCAAACTGGGTTACATGAAGGGAGAAGGAATGGATATAGGAGAAAGGAATATATAAACACGTCATGCATTCATGAGAAACTGGGCCTACATCTCTATGATATGATATGGGCCTAGTTATTTTTTAGATTGTTATCTGCATCACCTAGACACTGCTATGTGCAATTTAGCAGGCAGTCCCTTATCATTCTTTATAATATCATTTTCTGAGGTATTAGTCCATCTTATCAATTACCTTTGGTGCATTACACAAGTAGCGCATCAGTTCTCCTACATACTGGATCACAGTGACATGGTAACGCCTGCAGTCATCCCAGTAATGAGAAACAGACAACTTAGATCTCAGAACACATGTAGCGCCTTACATAAACAGAGAGAGAAAGTTCAGGAAGTTAGTGTGATCACTGGGTTAGAACCCTGAGCTGAAATAATAATAATAATAATAATAATAATAATAATAATAATAATAATAATAATAATAATAATAATAATAATAATAATAATTTATTAGATTTCTATGCCGCCCTATTCCAAGAACTCTACCTTGCAACTTTTCAATGGCATCTTCCCCCGGTTACTTAAAAAGGCCTAAAATGATTTGGATCTGGGACAGTTGAAGAGGACAAAACCAAGATATAAGTAAGATAAATAAATATATAAATAAGAGGTCTTCTTCTCTGCAACTTTCCTGCTCCTGTGAATGTCATTGTTCTGCAATCAAATATCCAAATAGTTTGGGATGTTGGCAAGAAATAGGCCATTTAGGTTTATATATTTTTACAATTTATACGGTTGTGATCAGAAAATATTTGATCCACACATCTTTGGTCCACTGATCTATCCACCCACTATTCAATGATTTACAAGTTGTTTTCTGCTTCTTAGTTTAGCTGTGTAGTCTTTACCACTTTAAGTGTTCCATAAAACTGATACCATGACCAGCCCTAGAATTACCTACTAGGAATAACTGGCAAGAAAGATTTCAATAAATAAATTAGCAAACAAAAAGGGATGTAATTTTCATGTTCTTCCATTACGGAGATTGTGAGTTCAGGTCCTATCTTAGCCATGAAAGCCAGCTGGGTTTGACTTTGGGTCAGCCACTCTCTCTTAGCCCAACCTACCTCACAGAGTTGTTGTTGTGGGAAAATATTGCTATGTTTGATATATTCGCTGCCTTGGCTTATTTGTAAGAATAATGAAGATGGAATATAAATAAACAAATGATACAATCATAGAAAATGAATACTGCTAAAATATCTATCAGTCTGTGAAATTCATGTATACTTTCTGGTGGCCTATGGTTAAAACAAGAAAAACTCCTCCCCCTCCTCCCCCTCCCCCTCCTCCTGCTGGTCCTCACACTCCCAGCATTGACATTCATATCTTGACATGTCCATTTGCTGCCTTATAAGTACATTTATTTGCATTGCAAAACAGCTCCAAGAGAGAGAAGTTTCATTCTGAATCTGCCAAAAGCCAGTTAAAGTGTTCTTGGCACATCTAATTTTTACTAATTTTGAGGTTACTGTATATTTGTTATTTTTGTGTCAGAATACTGGAAATGTACAGGTAGTCCTCGACTTACAATCATAAGTGAGCCCAAAATTTCTGCTAAGTGAAATTTTGTTCCATTTTATGATCTTTCTTGCCACAGTTGCTAAGTGAATCACTGCAGTTGTTAAGTTAGCAACACAGTTATTAAGTGAATCTGGTTTCCCTATTGACTTTGCTTGTAAGGAGTTTGCAAAAGGTCATCATATGATTCCAGGACACTGCAACCGTTATAAATATGAATCAGTTGCCAAGTATCTGAATTTTGATCACATGACTATAGTGATGCTACAACAATTGTGTGAAAAATGGTCATAAGTCCATTTTTCAGTGCCGTAACTTTGAATGGTCACTAAATGAACTATTGTAAGTCGAGGCCCACCTGTATATCATTACAGTATGAAGGTTGGTAAATAATTGACACCACAGGACTTCCAGTTCCAGATCGCGTCGTGTGCAGTCCTTTGGAGAGCTCCGTCTCTTCACCGGCTGCTTTCCCTCCGCCGATAGACCCTTAATCGGGTCGAAAAGACACCCTGGAGGGGCAACCACTGTCGAGGAGGCCCCCGTTGACTGCGGAAGGGCGGAAGCTCCTTCTGCAGTCCGAGCTAGCTCCTTAGGGCCATCAGAGAAAAGATCAGCCAGTAAAATGGCCAATCACCCAGCTGCACCAGCCGAAAGTCAGAAGAACAGCTTAGCGTGAAGAACCATCGTGGAGAAATCCGGGTGAGACCTTTCCTCCCCTCTCTTAGCTCCAATTATTTTCCTGTAAAAAGCTTCTGAATGACTTCCCTGCCTTAAGAGAGTGGCATCTGTTTACTTGGGGGGGAAAGCCTGGAACAAAACTACAAAACAGTAAACTTTTAATTGGATATTTAATTTTTTGGATATTTTGGGGCCCTGTAAAAATCCTTATCATAGAACATTATTATTATTTTATCTACTATGCTGGAGATATTCACTTTTCCTTTTTCTCTACTTTTCTAATGAGATAAAAGCTTTTTAATTCGGAAAAAAGATTGTACAGCCTACTGAGGACATCTTGTGATGAAAAGTGTTACTGCAATTGTACTTTCACTTGGTGTTTGAAGGTGGATTTGACCGTCAACTGATAATAAAAGGGAAAAGATAAAGGCTTTGAAACAGCTGTGGGTTGAATTGGCTTACTAGAAACTATGGAGGTGGATATTTGTTGACTTTTAATAAATATAGCTTCTACTAAAAGACTAAAAGACTATTTTATTACGGAAATGTAGGAATCTTGCCCACAGCTTGATTATGAGCTTATATTGGAAAAAATCCTGGAAGCTACAGAGTACATGAAATCCTGGAGAAAAATTAAAGATCATATTGCAGAACCACAAACTTAACTTCAAATTTTAAAGGACCAATCTATAGGCCAAGGAACAATAAAGGAAGAACAGGTTAGCTTTAAAGAGGCCTATATGCAACAGTGCATACAATCTAAAGAGATGGAGGAAGAAGCTACTGATCAATTGAGCTCTAGAAAAATGCTTGACTTAAAATTTCAAATTGAGACTCTAATTGATCATTCAGTCAATTAATCACTACAGAAGAGGATATTTCACAAGTCTACGTACAAATTATGGAGAACTCTGAGGATCAATACTTGCAGTCTTAAAAGCAACAGGAACTGACTTCCAGATGCGATCTATTGAAAGCTGTGATAATCTCGATAATCAACTAGTAACAACAACATTGAACAAAATTGACTATACTATCCAGATGATACTGGAAGAAGGGGAAGAGAAATTAAACCAGATTGATGTGTCGATAAATACCCGTACTCAAATATTGAGATTGGATGAAACAGACGCGGTATTATGGAAACCAGCCTGGCACAGAAAGAAAGCTAGAGTTAGATTTAAAAATGTGACTTAAAATTTTACTTAATGGGTTAAAAAGGCTTTAGAGATCTGGACTGATTTAACAATTAACTGAGTATGTGAAGTTAGTAAGATGATATTTTGTGTAACAATATGCTTGTTTTAGATATGATAATTACTTGGACGAGATTTAAATTTTACCTATTTTTTTTTCTATAGAAATAGATTGACTGATAGATTATATATCTAAAATAGAGTAATATTATTATTTTAAGTAGGATAATTATTTTGTAATGGAAGAAGAATAGGAGAGTTTTGTGATAAGAGAAGAAATGGTATCAATCAATGATCTATTTGACTAAGAAATAGAATATATGTGGAAATATTAGAATGTCACTGTCAGAATACTACGTGTATTGAGTGCTGAGAGCATGCGCAAGATGGACGCTTCCCTGTGAGAGCAGCCGGGCCTCCGATGGGGAATGGCTAGAGACCTCCCCCAGGGGCCGAGAAACATCTGGGACCCCTGGGATTTTGGCAGCGGAACATCTTAGTCTCCCTGAGATATGTCTGTCAGCTCCCTTCTTGCCGGGAATGGACGAAGCTGAGTGGTGGTAACAGCGTACTTCCCCCTGCGGCCTGCGGTGAGGTGAGAAGCCAGCTGGGAGTCGGGAGGCCACCGAAAGAGAAGAGCTTGGCGGCGGCTCCCCCCTCCCCCACCATGTGAACGAGTGACTCTTGAAAAGACTGCTGAGAGGCTCCTGGCTTTGAGAGGCCGCTGTGAGGGGGAACAGCTTGGCAGCTGGCCTCCCCCTCCCTCCTTCTACCATCATTATGCTCAGGTAGGCAGTCGAGAGGCCTTGGTGCTGGGAGGCTGCCGCAAAAGGGAAGATCAGCGGCGCCCCCCCCTACCATCATGTGAGCTAGTGGTTCGGGGAGACAGCTGAGAATTGCAGGGGATAGAGGGGGCAGCATGGACCTGGCAGTGAGGGAAACAACGTGGTCATGCTTCCCCCCCTATGAACTGGTGAACGAGCGTCCAACGGTGAGGCCAAATGGGAGAACTGCAGTGGCCTCCCCCACCCCATGAGCTTTGTGCGGGAAGGAAAGTTGAACTGAGCACTATCAGGAGGGGCAGTAAGACAGCCCTGAAGAAAGAATCCCGGATTATGACTCTGGTGCTGCCCTTATGGACCCCTTTTCAGAGACCTGGTCCTTGCCCCTGGCAGCACATATGCGAATCTGTGGATTGTGGATTAAACGAAGCAGGATGGAACAACATAGGGGCTTTTCCTGCTCGGACCACTCAAAATCTACCTTCATTATTGTTATTATTATTATTATTATTTTTACCATCACCCTGATAGAAACTTGGTACTTGGACCTTAATTCAGACTTGACTGCCTGGTTTCTTGCCGGACCCTATCGATTCATTTTACTTGACTGGCTGCTTACTCGAAGTGGACGCTTCTTGCATTGCGAGACTCCCCCCTCTCGCAATTATGGCCCTCTGTTCTATCAAGGGCCCATCTCGAGGATGGACTTTGGAGTCCTGAGAGATGGCATGCATCAAAAAAGGGGCTTTGGGGTTTTTTAAATAGGTACTTAGTCAAAGTTTTAAGGGTGGGGAGGGGTGGGGAAGGGGTGTTTAGGGCAGGGGAAGAAATTGTCAGAAGGGAACAAGAAGACAGGCCAGGCGACGGAAGGGGACGGAGTCCTGAGGGTGCGGACGGGGGGCTGATTAAGACTAACTCAGTTCCAATAAGTACCGTTAGCGGGAGGGGCAGGTATGGTGGGAGCAGGGGGCCGTATCATAATAAGGGAGCGCGCACCCGCTGCTTACGAGCGGTCGTGCGCTCCGACCCCCAAGGCTCAACCTGTTCTCGGGGTTGTTCAGAACCACAGGGCCCTGGCTGTAGGCTGATGCTGTGCAATGCCAGGTCTGTGGTAAATAAGGCCCCCCTCATTCAAGATTTAATCTCAGAGGGGGGAGCAGACCTGGCGGGTATAACGGAGACCTGGTTGGGACCAGAGGGCGGTGTCCCTCTGGTGGAAATGTGCCCACCGGGTTTCCTTGCATTCCACCAGCCGAGAGCTCAAGGCAGGGGTGGGGGAGTGGTGGTCGTGATCAGGGAAAGTTTCAGGCCGAGGGAGGTCACTGTTCCTCAGACGGCAGGCTGTGAATCCCTTCTGGTGAAGTGGGACCTAGGGGGTCCGAGGGCGGTGTTGATTACGTACCTGGCGCCCTGCCACGTATCAACCTCCCTGCCCGAGCTCCTGAGCGTTGTCGCCGCGGTGGTGGTTGAAGTCCCCAGGCTAATAGTCATGGGTGACTTCAACCTGCCGTCCGGGGGCGGGGCGTCCGGGGAGGCTCGGGAGTTCATGGCTTCCATGACAGCCATGGACCTGACCCAGGTAATTCAAGGCCCCACACACACAGGGGGGAACACGCTTGACCTGGTTTTTGTCTCTGGACAGTGGCTGAGTGGTCAGAGTGTAGGGGATATAGTCATTGAACCCCTGTCATGGTCTGATCACTCTCTCCTATGCTTGGACTTTCGGACCGTTGCACCCCACCACAGGGTGGCGGAACCGGTGAGATGGTACCGCCCCAGGCGGCTGATGGAACCCGAGCGGTTCCAGGCAGAGCTTGGGCCAATTCCTGAGGTTCTGACACACGACTCGGTTGGAGAGGTGGTGGCGGCCTGGGACAGGGCTGCTGCCGGTGCCCTGGATCGAGTTGTGCCTTTGCGGCCTCTGATTCGGCGTGGGTCTCGACCGGCCCCGTGGTATAACGAGGGGTTGAGAGAGATGAAACGCCGGAAAAGACGCCTAGAGAGCAGTTGGAGATCGAGCCGTGCCGAATCTGACCGAACATTGGTAAGAGACCATATTAGGTCCTACCTAATGGCGATAAGAGCAGAGAAGTGTTCCTACCTCACTGCTCTTATTGCGTCATCAGATAACCGCCCAGCCTCCTTGTTTAGGGTGACCCGCTCCCTCCTTCATCAGGAGGTGAGGGGAGACCCCTTAGAGGGTAGAGCTGAGGATTTCGGAAAATATCTGTATGATAAAATCGCTCAGATACGGGAAGGCTTCGACTTCAACTGGGTATGTCCAATGGGAGAGGCGGAGGCTGGTCTTGAGACTGTTACCTGGGTTGAGTTTGACCCCGTGACCCCCGAGGATGTGGACAGGTTGCTGGGGGGACTTAGGGCGACCACATGTTTACTGGACCCGTGCCCCTCCTGGTTGGTGCTGGCCTCCCGGGAGGTGGTACGAGGCTGGTTCCGAGCAATTATCAACGCTTCCTTGAGTGAGGGTGTCTTTCCCGCTGCCTTGAAAGAGGCAGTGGTGAGACCCCTCCTCAAGAAGCCTGCCCTGGATCCAGCCGTTTTATCAAACTACCGTCCCGTCTCCAACCTTCGCTTTCTTGCGAAGGTTGTTGAGAGTGTGGTTGCCCGACAGTTCCCGCAGCACCTGGAGGAATCGTCATATCTCGATCCGTTCCAGTCGGGCTTCAGGCCTGGCTACAGCACGGAAACAGCATTGGTCGCGTTGGTGGATGATCTCTGGCGGGCCCAAGACAGGGGTTGCTCCTCTGTTCTGGTGCTATTGGACCTCTCGGCGGCTTTTGATACCATCGATCATGGTATCATGCTGCAACGGTTGGAGGGGCTGGGCATAGGAGGCACTGTCTTGCAGTGGTTCTCCTCCTTCCTCTCTGGCCGGATGCAGTCTGTGTTGACAGGGGGCCAGAGGTCGACCCCGAGACCCCTCGTATGTGGGGTACCTCAGGGGTCGGTCCTCTCGCCTCTACTGTTCAACATTTATGTAAAGCCGCTGGGTGAGATCATCCGTGGTTTTGGCGTGGAGTACCACCAGTACGCTGATGATACCCAGCTGTACATTTCCACGCCAAACCACCCCAACGATGCCCTTGCCGTGCTGACCCAGTGCCTGGAGGCCGTGCGGGTATGGATGGGGAGAAACGGACTCAAGCTCAACCCCTCCAAGACCGAGTGGCTGTGGTTACCGTCGTCCCGGTACAGCCAGCTGATTCCATCGCTGTGTATTGGGGGCGAAACAGTGGCTCCCACAGGAAGGGTTCGCAACTTGGGAATCCTCCTGGACTCACGGCTGTCCTTAGAGGACCATCTGACGGCCGTGGCCGGGAGGATGTTCCACCAGGTTCGCCTGGTGCGCCAGTTGCGTCCCTTCCTAGACCGGGACTCGCTACGCACAGTCACTCATGCCCTCGTGACCTCCAGGCTGGACTACTGTAATGCTCTCTACATGGGGCTCCCCTTGAGGTGCATCCGGAAGCTCCAACTTGCCCAGAATGCGGCCGCGCGGGTAGTGATGGGAGCGTCGTGGCGCTCCCACGTAACACCGCTCCTGCGTGAGTTGCACTGGTTGCCGGTGGTCTTTCGGGTGCGGTTCAAGGTGTTAGTGACCACTTTTAAAGCGCTCCATGGCATCGGACCCGGATACTTACAGGACCGTCTACTGCCAGCAAATACCTCCCGCCGTCCGGTATGCTCCCACAGAGAGGGCCTCCTCAGGGAGCCGTCGGCCAGACAGTGCCGGCTGGCGACCCCCAGGGGGAGAGCCTTCTCTGTGGGAGCTCCCACGTTATGGAACGAGCTCCCCCCCGAACTCCGTATAATAACAGATTTACGCACCTTCCGTCGGGAACTAAAAACATTCCTTTTCCGACAGGCCGGCCTGGCATAGAAGCTTCTGAGTATTTTTTAAGATTTTAAATTTTATATGTTTTGGGTTTTAGGATTTTGGCCAAATGATTTAATTTATTTTTAATTATTTTAAATTTTGTATATTTATATGTTTCTTAAATTTTAGGCTGTACACCGCCCCGAGTCCTTCGGGAGAGGGGCGGTATAGAAATTTAATAAAATAAATAAATAAATAAATAAATATTGTAGAAGGGATACCCGAAGTGCTAATAATATGTTTATGCAAGATTAAAATGGAATATGGTAATGGTAAATTAGTAAAGCTTAAAAACAGGATTTGGATTTACATAGATGTAATGCTATTGATGATTTGCTTTGACTGATTGAATTTCATGTAGAAATGGATTAATCTAAATATGTTATACTATTTGAGGGAAACAGAGAGCGGACTTTTAATGAATTAATTGGAGTTATATATGTATGACTTTGTTTTTGGATGATTGATTACCCCATCACCACGGTGTTTCTTGAGCACTCTGATGTAAAAATTAAAAAACCAATAAAACTTGTTTATAAAAAAATAATAATAATTGACATCACAGTATAAGCCTTCACATTTTCCTGCTTGCTTCCTCCTATTTTTCTTAACTCCTTCACGCAGAGCTATTATTAGTTTGCTGGGATAAAATCTGGGGCAGGCTATGATGTCCCCCAAACTGTATGATATCTTGATTATACTCTGAGTGAAGAGTAAGGAGTGAAGATCTCTTTATGTGTATTCCAGGCTCCCTAACCTTTTGTGCCTACCCACGTTTATGGTCCCCAGAAGCCCAAGGAGTCCAGCTGAGTGGTACAGTGAGAGTGGAGTATAAATAACATCCTTGTTATGGACACCGGTCAAGTGAAACAGGTACAACCCCATTAATGCTTTCTTCTGGGAAATGACAGCAGCTTTGGGGAGTCCTGGAGGAAAGTAAAAAGAGAACAAGAAATAAAGGGTGCAATGAATTGAGAGAAAAAGCAAGAAATAATAATTTAGAATCAATTTCATAGCATGTTTGACTCCATGCCAGACATAGGGATTATAATATGATCCTTTTTGGGGGGCATTCACTGGCCAAAAAAAATCACAGATCAATGAACTAAAGCTTTGCAGCATACCACTTTCCATTCAACAACAGCATCATCAGCTGACATGACATGATGATTATGATGTCAGGTGGACAGGTCATAGTGACATGATAATGATGATGTTTGATGGGCAGGAAGCCTTGCAGATACCAAGGAAAATGACTTGTTAACCTAACCTTGTCACTTGTTACCTAACCCTGATCTAGCCTCTAGGCCACGGGTGACAAACTTGCCATATCACGTTGTGAGAAACGGAGAAGTTTAAAAATAAAACGGTCACAAGTGATTAACAATAGAAAGATTAGACAATAGCCAAGCCTTGCACGTAGGCACTAGATTCCAGGAGGCTTGGCTAGAAGACACACTCAACAAGACAAAAGGATGACAGAGGGTAAACACTGTAACTGAGGGGGAGGGATAATGTATTTTGTTTAGGCGATCCTGATAAGATTGTAACCTCAGAGGAGGGGCCAAGGCGTCGGGATAGAATGTATATAATGTTATGTGTTTGAATATTTTGGTGTGGTCTCTGGGTTTAGAACTTCCTGTTGAAGTCTCTCACCAGGATCCACTGCGCTTTGCAAACCGCTTTTCTATTTTCTGCAGAATAAACTCTTTTTCTTACCAATCCAATTTTGTTGGTATTTTAATCACGTTTCCAACAACGTGACGTGTCGCGACATATCACAACTTTTTTTGCGTTGCCGGAGCTGGGGTGGGTGCAGCCTCCGTATGATGCAACCGGCCTGCGGGCTGGCAATTTGACACCCCCGTTCTAGACTATGCATATCATAAAAATCATGCAATGATACAAGCAGAAGTCAATAGAAAGTCTTTCCAGCCAACAGCATATTCTATCCTTCTAGGTCTCCCAGCAACCACTCCACCTTTGATGCTGCTCACCTGTGGTACCAGAGGTGAAAATATATAGGCATGTAGATTTAGGAGTTCCATGGGCTCTGAGGGAAAAGGGCACTGATTCAGCAGAGCTTAATTTAATCCGTTTGAGCAGTGCCTCTACACCTTCAGTTAGGGAATCATCACTCAGATAGAAAACATGTATCCCTTCATCATTTAAAGTAGGCAGGACATCTTCAATGACATCTTTTAAATCTTGAAAAAGGAAAGAAAAAATATTTGAGTGAATTTACTGCCTTAATTTTGGAAATCTTTTTTGTTTTTTGAGCCTCTTTCATAAGTACTAAAATGGAGGAAAAGCATGGCAGAGTTTTTGCAAAGACAATATAAAGAGTAGAACTCTAACCTTGTTTTCTTAGAAACACTAAGCACTCCTAGGCAAAAATGTATAATATAGTCCATTTTTCCTGATTGTTTTATTATATGAAACAGGATGAAAAATGTATACATGAATCTGTCTGCTAGCACTAACAAGCAAGCCATAAAGCAAGAAAAAGGAGGGGAAAAAGAAGCAAGGTTGGTATATTATTTTATTTAAAAAAAAATAAAAAAGAATGATTGAATTGCTTTCATGTCTTTTGCATGCTTCTTTGTTGAAAAATATTTAATTCAAGTGTTAACAAATAATATACAGTATATCAGTATTCTGTTGCTGCAGGTCCGGAATACATTTATCTTTCTAATGTTGTGTAATAATTCTTTGGCCATTTTTATGGTTACATTCAAAATATAATTATAACCAAGCTGAACATATACATCATTGACTTATAGCAATCTAGTGTTAATCACTTTTGAATATCAATTCAAAATCTGTCAATAAATAGTATGGTTACCTTAGAGTACTTATAATGTACAACTGTTTGTATGAAAAGAATATTGCTTTTGGAGATATGCTTCAGTGAGAACAGTGTATTTGCATATGTTATGGATACATAGAAATATCAATTTTGGAGGGAGTGTAAAACTTGCTATATAATTTTAAGACCACTGAGATCATGTTGAAGATATAATACAAAGAAAAAGGCAAGAATTGGAATAAAAATGTTCTAGTCCAACTAACACAAAAATCGCTCTAAATCACTGTCAACAAAACAAACCCCACCATCATTAACAATGGGATTGAATAAGTTTTGCAAAATATTTCATGGGTCCAAACAGTAATGGGATTATACATGATAAAATAGAATCCATACACTTTAGAATCAGAGTAAAAATCCAAGGAACAGAACAGTAGTGATATCGTCTAATGATATCTTCTGAATATCTGCCAAATTTTTCTATAAAACATTATCCCCAAACCCCACCTCAGGCTGTTGTTCAGAAAAATGGTGCTGAATATTATTACTAAGAAGCCCAAGAAGATCACTAAATTATACTTCTTTCAAATCATAAAAGAAAAAATGAGAACAAAGATAGGATGAAACCACTTTAGGAATATCAGCATTTCATGCAGAAATATCCCAAGTCATGTCTAATGTGAGAATCTCCAAGTATCCTGCAAAATTATCATAGTAAGTCATTCAGAAAATGACCAGTTCTCTTCTAGGACCAGAATGTGATCAATATTTCATTTCCCAACCCAGCTGTACTGGAAGACATTGTGGAAATGCAGGGAAGGTAGAAATTGACTCCTTTGCTGAATAGGGCCCAATTGCTAATGAACTTTCACTTATCAGATTGTTTCCAACCACAACCATAGCCACAACCTTCCTTGCTTCATTATTCACAGCTCCAAAGTATACATTTATTAAGTATAAACTCATTAGGTATATGATTCTATGAATTATATCTATACATAATAAGATTAATAAATGCATTAAAACAATGTAAAAGGGTTATACAAATTAATGGAAGATCTCTCTCCCATGCATACATACACATACACAGATCTCTCTCTCTCTCTCTCTCTCTCTCTCTCTCTCTCTCTCTCTCTCTCTCTCTCTCATCAGCAATGTTCATTTCAACATCTATAGGGAGCCTGCAAGCAATATGAATCTGAATACTGTGATAAAATTACATAGCTGTGGATTATCCAGATTTATCAAAGAGGCCCAGAACTAGGATATTCATTAATTAGCAATGCAAATTACTTCCTTACTTCAAAGTGCAGTAAAGACCCTAGACTTCTGTTATGTATTGAGGTTAATTACTTGGAAACTGTTGGAAATGGTCAAATGGCCACACCTGTTTAAGCTCCAGACTGACTGTCTGCATGTTAATTGGCTTGTCTTTAAGCAGGAAATACTGCTTCAATTCTATTGGCTGCCGCCTAGTGGTGAGCGGTATAAATACTGGTTAAGCAGCACTTAGGGCTGCTTCTGTTGTTAACTAAATAAAGAGTTGTTGTTTGCACCGTTCGCCTCGTCAATGCCTCACCGAACTTGAAACATAACAGTGGCGACGAGGAGGGGATGTGCTGCGAAGAAAGAAAGAGCCAGAAGTCACTAAGGGTAAGACAAGGCCTCAGCGCCCTGGTAGGAACTACATTCCCCCCTCTGCCTGCCAGCAAGCAACACTGGAGGCCCACGCCTGAGGGACCCGTCCCCAGGACCAACAACAGAAGCCTTTGCAGCACAAGGCATTGAGAGGTCGGAGACAACTCACCATGGCCAAGCTCGGAAAATTGTCGGAGTTTGACATGTCACATCCTGAGAGGTGGAGCTCTTACATTTCACGAGTTGAGAACTATCTGAGAGCTAACCAAGTTAGCGAAGACGACTTAAAGGCCGCAACGCTGCTGGGTGTGTGCAGCCAGGTGATGTTCGATATCGCTGAAAACCTGGTCGCACCAGCTACACTTGAATCGGTCACCTCAAGAAAATGCTCAAGGAACATTTCGAGCCGAAGCTCTCAGTCATTGCCTGGAGACATGCCTTAGAACAAAGGGAGCAGCAACCAGGCGAGTCTGCTGCCGAGTTCATAGCCGCTCTTCAACAGGCATCCCAGCTCTGCAAGTTGCTCGAAGAGAGACTGAGAGACCGTTTGGTGTGCGGGTTGAGGAACAAGGACCTTCAGCAGAAGTTGTTCGCGAAGAGTCCTTGTCATTCCAAGATGCTCTAAAGGAGATTATGGCCGAAGAAGCTGCAGGGGGAGCCATAAAAGCCTTATGGTCCTCCAAGAACACTCTCTGCCCAGAAGCAGTCCACCAAAAGGACACGGAAAGAGGTGAGGCCTCCGACATGAACAATGAAATCAATCTGCTGCAGAAGCCACCAGCAAGAGTTCAGCGGCCACTTGACAAGAAAGTTCCCTTCACTCGATGTATGTGCTGTGGAGGCCAACACAGACGCTCAGAGTGCAGGTTCCACACAGCAACGTGCCAGGCATGCAGCAAACAAGGCCACATCACCGCTGTCTGTAAAGGTTGCCAGAGAAACAGTCAACAAGAAGAATTTCTCAGGAAAGGTACCGGGGCCCTGGGGCAACACAGAGTTGGTTTTTGTGCCAGCAGGAGGAGCGTGTTTAGAACAGGTGCCCATCACCCCATGAAGGAAAAGCTGAGACTCAAAGTCAAACTTCATGGAGTCCCATGCAACATGGAACTAGACACGGGGTCAGCCCTGTCTATAATTTCCCAAGGAAATTTTAACCACATTTGCAGTCACAGCGGCAAACAACTTAAACTCAAGCCATCAAATCTTCTGTTAACTGATTTCCAAAACTCCTGCATAGCGGTTAAAGGAAAAGCCACACTCAAAGTGCAGTTCAAAGATTTTGAGGGTCCCCTGGACGTCGTAGTAGTTGAGGGCCACTGCACAAGCCTCATTGGGCTAGACTGGTTTGATGCATTGGGCATCCATGTGACTAGCATGCACAGAATGCAAACAGCGGACCTGTCGTTAGTTTGCCAAGAGTTTGATGATGTGTTCAGCCATGACTTAAGGAAGTACAAGGGTCCTCCAATTACCCTCCACCTTGATCCTACCATAACCCCAGTAAGAATCAAGCCTCGTAGAGTGCCTTTTGCCCTCAAACCCAAAATTGATGCAGAGCTGGACAAGCTGGTGCAGCCAGTGTGTTGCAGCCAGTAGATAGCACTGGGTAGGAAACCCCCATAGTTACACTATGTAAGGCCAACGGTGAGGTGTGCATATGCGGATTATAAGTGCACTATTAATAGAACACTTCAACAACATTCATATCCGGTGCCTGTAGTCAGCCACATTTTGGCATCACTACAGGGAGGTCACATATTCGCCAAATTGGATTTGTCTCAAGCCTACCAGCAACTGCCCGTGGATGATGCCATGGCAGAAGCTCAAACTATAGTTACCCACAGGGGAGCTTTCAGGGTGAAGCACCTACAATTCGGGGTCAGTGTCGCCCCAGGACTTTTTCAGGGCGTGATGGAGTGCACGCTCAAAGGTATTCCAGGCGTGTGTCTGTATTCCGATGACGTCCTCATAGATGGGGAGTCAGTAGAGAAATTGGCAGAATGGCTCAGGGCCATCCTTCAGCGTTTCCGTGAAGCGGGCCTGAAACTGAAAAGGGACAAATGTAAAATTAGGGTAGCTTCAACCAAATTCCTCGGTTTCTACATAGATGCCGCAGGCATTCACCCAGCTGAATCCAAGCTTCAAGCAATTCAGCAGGCTCCACGCCCTAAGACAAAGGGGGAGCTCCAAGCATTCTTAGGCCTGCTCAATTTTTATCACCCCTTCCTCCCGAACAAGGCTGCAGTGGCACAGCCGTTACACCGGCTCTTGGACAAACATGCACAGTGGCAGTGGACCAGCGTCCACGAGAAAAGTTTTTCAGCAGTCAAATCACTGCTGTCTTCAAACTCGGTATTGGTTCATTTCAATGAACAGCTACCCATTTGCATCGCCTGCAATGCATCTCCATACGGGGTAGGGGCTGTGTTGAGCCATTTAATGGCCAACAGGAGCCAAGCTCCCATAGCTTATTATTCAAGGACTCTGTCCTCGGCAGAACGCAACTATGCCCAATTAGATAAAGAGGCATTGGCCACCATGGCTGGTGTAAAGAAATTTCATGACTATTTGTATGGTCGTTCATTTATGGTCTTTACGGACCACAAGCAACTTCTGGGTCTATTCACGACGGACAAACAAACACCTCAGATTCTATCTCCTAGGATGCTGAGGTGGTCCATTTTTCTCTCGGCTTATAGTTACAGTCTGATTCACAAACTGGGCAGGGAAATGGGCCACACGGATGGCCTTAGTAGGCTGCCCCTGCTGCAATTAGAGCCAGACCCCACTCCAGCTGCTCGCATCCTGGCTATCCAGGAATTGCCGGAGTCTCCCCTTAACGCAGGGCACATGGCTGCTGAAACAACTTCGGACAAGACGCTGAGTCACGTGTTGAATTGGGTGCTCACAGGATGGCCAGACATAAGTCCGGGGCCTAAGTTTCAGAGTTTTAGTAGGAGGAAGGATGAGTTTCAGCTCACAAAGACTGCATTTTGTGGGGGAATCAGGTCATAGTCCCGCACTCTTTGAGGCCCAGGATACTAGAGTCTCTGCATGAGGGACATCTGGGAATAGTCCAGATAAGGCACTCGCAAGAAGCTACCTGTGGTGGCCAGGGTTAGATAAAGATATTGAGGCCCAAGTACACAGCTGCTACATTTGCCAACAATCCAGGCCAGAAATGCCACAAGCCCCCGTCCATCGATGGGAAACCACACAAGCCCCATGGTCAAGAATCCACATCGATTTCGCAGGACCCTTTCAGGGACAGCTGTTCCTAATCGTGGTGGACAGTCACTCCAAGTGGTTAGAGGTCACACCTGTCCCAACTATGACTACTGCCAGGACCATCCAGGAACTACGCAGAATCTTTGCCACACACGGGTTACCCGATGTGATAGTCTCAAACAATGGGGCTCAATTTACCGCTACAGAATTCCAGTCCTTTTTGAGGGCTAATATGATCAGGCACACCACTTCGGTCCCTTTTCACCCGGCCTCAAATGGCCAAGCGGAGCGCATGGTCCAGACGACCAAAGAGTCCTTAAAAAGGATCATAACCGGCAACTGGCAGCATAGGCTAGCCAACTTTTTACTCTGCCAATGCACGACTCCCTGCACTTCCACAGGCCAAAGCCCAGCAGAACTCAGGTGGGGCCTTCGCTTAATAACTAAGCTAGATCGTCTGCATCCAGACCGAGTTGCCTCAGAATCAGCACAGCCAAGGCCACCACGGAGCCTGAAAGTGGGTGACCCAGTTTGGGCTCGAAATTACGGGCAAGGGGTACTGTAGGTGGTAGCTGTGGTTGGTAAGATGTCAGGGCCATTCTCTTACGAAGTGGTCCTGGAAGACGGTTGCATGCTACGAAGGCACATCGACCAGCTGTGCAGGAGGCTAGCGAACCAGCTGCTGGCTCATGATTCTCACAAAAGCCAAATCTAGGGGGGAGCCCAACAGTAGCCGTGTATCGGAGTATTTGAGCGAGGGCGAGATTCCCAGGGAAGGGGCACTAGCGGACAGCGAGTTGGCCCCAAACACAGAGACTGCACCCACTGAGCAATCCCAGCAGTCAGCTCCAATTCCCAGCCTCGTGGAAACCATTCCATCTATAGACACTGGCTTGGGTCTACCCAGACAGACCATCCACAGAGACTCAGGTCTACCCATAGTAAATGGGTCCCAAAGCCCCAGTCTACCCAGCCTGGCAAGCGAGTTAGTAGACCGGGGGCTTACAGTGGTGGCGAGGCACTCGGAACAGTCAAGAAAGCCACCAAAATATTTACAGGACTATGTTCAATATTTGTCATTATGAACTATCTAGGGGGGAAGGGGTGTTATGTATTGAGGTTAATTACTTGGAAACTGTTGGAAACGGTCAAATGGCTGCACCTGTTTAAGCTCCAGACTGACTGTCCACATGTTAATTACCGTAGCTTGTTTTTAAGCAGGAAATGCTGCTTCAATTCTATTGGCTGCCGCCTAGTGGTGAGGTGTATAAATACTGGTTAAGCAGCACTTAGGGCTGCTTCTGTTGTTAACTAAATAAAGAGTTGTTGTTTGCACCATTCGTCTCGTCAATGCCTCACCGAACTTGAAACATAACAACTTCTACCTCAAAATACTGTCCTGAACATGCTTCTGTCTGAATACTAGTGTCCAAAAGACACTAGAATGGACTGATCCACTCATTTATTTAAATTTATATAGCTGCCTGTCTCACTTATGAGACTTACAAGTTAAAACAGCAGACATACAGAAACTGATTAAAGATGTTAAAGTGCAAGAAAGTGCCAACTTAGAGCTCATAAAACATGGGCTCCACACAACTAATGGTATAGACATGTCTTCAGGGACTTCCTAAAGATCAACAAAGTTGGGACCAGTCTAACCTTAGTGGGGAATAATGTTCCAGAGTCTGGGTGCCATCAGATGGAAATCCTGTTTATATAGGACCCATCATAAGCTCCTTCTTCCAGATCTGATGGGACAGTTGGATAATCTTAGCTTCTGGAAAATACCTATTTTATACTACGGAAACAAAATGCTACTCTACATGGCCCATTGCAGTTCTTATGGTCTTACCCTCCTGATCTCAGAAGACAATTGATGTCATAGTCCTGGACAAGACAAAAAGAATAAAGGAGAAAGAGGTTCATTCATTCAAACATATTTACAGTGGGAGATTTGTAATAGAGAAATGTAAATGTGGACTTTTATTAAACCAAGAGTGTTTCCCTACTACAAAAATTCAGAATCTTAACTCATCCAATGCTGACAGAATACGGATATAAAAGAAATAATTTTGCATATGTCAAATTTATTTTACTAATGCAAAATCAGAAATTGTGGTAACACTTTGCCCATCCCCCTGGGTTAAAAAAATATCTTTGGATGCAATTCAAAAGGAAGAGAAATGACCAATAGTTACAACATATTACTATTTTCTATGGAAGTATTTCCTACACGATTCTCTCACCTGAAGTTGTTAGAAGAATTTTAGCCTTGCAAGACTTCAGCACATGTATCAGAGATTTGAGTCGTAAATTATAGTTGACACATGCCATGGGACAGCCAATATTTGATAAGCCAATCAAAATGGAGAGATAGGCAGGGATGTTTTTGAAGAAAATAGCCATGGTCTCCTCTTCTTTCAGCCCCACATAGTTCTTCAGTACTCTGGCTATCTGGTTGCTGTGTCTAACGATGTCTCGGTAGGAATAAACCTCATCTTCAAAGATAATCAAGGGTTTGTCTGAATACTTCTTAACTCTGGCCAAAAATATTTCTAATACAGTGAAAGGGGCAGTGCGCTGCATGTAACTGTGGCATTGATATCCCATGTGTATGCAGGCAATAATGTTTTTCAGATCTAACCAAAAATAGGGGAAGAAATATTTGCCCAGCAGGGGCAGAAGACTCAAAAGCCCAAACACAGCTGTGTATAGATCCAGCATGGCAGGAATTTAGTCTTGGTATCTTGGAATCAGAATCCAATATGTTGCAGGCTCTATCCAAGCCCTGTTTTGTGCAAGGCAAAAAGAAGAGAAGTCACAAATAATCAAAAGATGTAATTCTCACTCTCCACCCAGTCCCTCCAGGTTTAAATGAAGGAACCTTTGTCTCCCAGCCAAGAAACTTTGAATCACATGTTATAGCTCTGTAATCCCAACATGCTGTTTGTTCCTTACCTTCCTCATCTGTTGCACAACTTCCTCATCTATAACACAGGTGCTTAATATTCAGCAGAGACTGAATACACAGTGCTGCTTAATTTTGTCCTTGCCCACAATTTATATCTCAAAGTCCTGTGGAAAAAAAGTTGTTGGCACAGTTGATGCTAAATGAAAATTAACAATATGGAAGGTCATTGGCCTTTGCAGAACAAACATTTATGACACAATTTAATCAAGAAAGGAAAGAAAGATACAAACAGCTGCAATACAAATGAAGGAAAGGCACATTGCATGAACTAGTTTGGCAAAGGATTCTGCAATCATCAGCTCCTTTTTCATGCTGCTATCTAGAGTGGATCACTTTATACTATGGCATTTCTCTGCAATCTGGTGGTCACTAACATTATGGGCTTCAACACTCAGAATTCCCGACATGATTGACAGGGATTCTGAGAGTTGACCTAACACATTTGGAGGCCACAGTATTGTATTTAATGATAAAGCAAGACTCCTGAAAGATAGAACTGGAGAACCTATACTTTTTCAAATATTGTTGGATTCTATCACCTATTAGTCCCTGCCAGCATGCCCAGTGGTTAGGGATGATTTTAGTCCTATATTATGTATTATACAAGAGTGAGTTTAATATAGTGGTTAAGGCACCCAGCTAGAAACTGAGAAATTGTTAAGTTCTGGTCCTGCCTTAAGCACAAAGTCAACTGAATGACCTTGGACCAATTATTTTCTCAGCCCTAAGAAACTGCAAACAGCAAACCAACTCCGAAAAACTTTGCCAAGAAAACTGCAGAGATTTGTCTAAGCAACCTCTGAGAATTGGACATGATTGAACAGAAGAATATATATATTATATTAATATTTATCTGTATTATACTTAAAACTATAGGATTCCAATTCCTATTTACTCATTTGAATTTTAACAAATATTTTAAGTTCTTTTGTTTAGAAAAACAATAATCTTAAAAATCACAAATCAACTGTGTAAAAAGTATATTTTATTTTAAGGGAAGAGAGGGAGGGAGAAAGAGGGAGAGACAGAGAGACAGAGACAGAGACAGAGACAGAGACAGAGACAGAGACAGAGACAGAGACAGAGACAGAGACAGAGACAGAGACAGAGACAGAGACAGAGACAGAGACAGAGAGAGATCTGCGAAGTTTGGTCCTGAAACACAAGTGATAAAATGTTCAAGTGGAGTTGATCATATAACTTAGATAAGGTGTGAAACTAATTGTTTTCTGGATGTCTTCAGATTCCAATCTGCACAGATTCCAGCCAATGCTATGGAAGAATAATGGAAATTGTGGCTCAATAACATCTGAAATGCCTGTAAAAATTACCCAAGTTTAGTGACTTCTATAATGCATCTATTAGTTGGCTGAGATCTCAGAGGAAACAAACAATGTTAACAATGTCCATTTAAAATATTTTAATATGTTTTTTATTTCTTGCTTATTTAGTTTTCTCAGCTGTATTTGGAGATGTCATGGAATGAATATTGCATCTTTACATGCAAAGGAAGTGATATCAGTTTCACGATTTTGATATTGTCTTTTGTTAGTGAAAAGGGCCTAATTTGAGGGACTATCTATATCCCATACTGTCTGTCTAGCTGATAAGAATGGTCGGTCAGTTGCACTTATCAAAATTTCCTTTTAGATCTCAATGTCCTTTGGCACCAAATGCAATTTGAGCTGTCTCCCACAGCTCTGAATCTATCAGGAACCACTGACTTGTGTTCTCCTCAAGAGGAGTAATTGTATGGAGCACTTGTGGTCCATCTCAAGTCCTCTTCCCGTTCAGAGTATAAAGATGTAGTCAGATCTTCATTCTGTTGCTTCGCTTTCAGGGGAGTTGTCTTCAGTTTGCTATTTCTTTCCCAGAAATCTAATAGAAATGTTCTTTGGTATCTTAGAGATGCAAGAATGTAGCCTACTTTTACACTGGCTTTCCTGATTTAAATCATAATCCTATAGTACTTGGAGGCAGCATAGGGTTTGTTGGATTTTCCTTCCAAAGTCTAGACTGGAGCTGGGTTCTCAAATGAAGAAATCCAGCAATATTCCTTTTTTATCATGGTTGTTGGGTGTTTTTCCCCTGAGATTGTGATATCGAACATTGTAGAGCTCGTAAAGGAGGTGTGACTAATCTTGGGCAATTTAGTCTGATTTTTCTCTCAAGCTGAAGTCAGGAATAGACATTACTGCCTCTGTTGATTTTGTGAACTGTTATACTGATCCATTTTAATAATTCTCTTAAAGCATTTAGGAACCACTTCTAAGAGTCAAGTTCATATTTAATGATTCATAAGTTCATACAAATAGTCCTTGACTTAACAACAGTTCATTTAGTGATCGCTTGAAGTTACAATGGCACTGAAAAAAGTGTCTTACACAAACAACCACTGCAGCATCCCCATGGTCCCATGATCAAAATTCAGATGCTTGGCAACTATTTATTATTATTATTATTATTATTATTATTATTATTATTATTATTATTATTATTATTATTATTATTATTATTATTATTATCTCATGTTTATGACAGTTGCAGTGCCCCAGGGTCATGTGATCCCTTTGGCAGCCTTCTAACAAGAAGAGTCAAGGAGGAAACCACTAAAGTTAGTGTTACTAATTTTGCATCTGCAATGATTCATTTAACAAGCATGGCAAGAAAGGTTGTAAAATGGGGCAAAACTCATTTATCAAATCTCTCGCTTAGCAACAGAAATTTTGGACTCTATTGTGGTCGTAAGTCAAAGACTATCTGTACAGGTTTAGAAAATGTCTGTTCACAAGCGTAAAAAAGGGAATTAAGCAAGTGCTACCCTTTCAATAGAACAGGCTGCATCAATCAATTTGAAGAAAGCTTCATAACTTTTGGGCTACCAATAAGAAGGCTATATTAAGTTAGCTTTTCTAGAACCCTACTTCCCTCTACATAAAAGCAATTGCTTGAATGTAATTTATTACTTTTGAGAATTAGAAACATTTTCCACATACATATATTATAGCCAGAATTAATCTGACATATTTGTTTTTACTAATTTACCAAACTAAATGAGTAAATCAATCTTTGATTATTATTGCTGAAAATGTTTTAGATCTTTTCTGGAAATGGAAATAAGTGGAAATAATGTCCTGGCTCAAGAATGAACATTAATTGATTAATTGATTCCGAATTGCAGGTGAAACAAGTTTACTAGTAGCCAAGACCACCAAGAGGACTCCCTTCTATGGCTATGCAGGAGATCCTGAGAAAACAAAAAAGAAGCTTCTCCAGGATGTCCTAGAGACAGGAGACAGCTACTTTAACAGTGGTGACCTCTTGATGCAAGACCATGATGGGTTTATATATTTCCAGGACCAAATGGGAGATACTTTACGGTGAGTCCCACAGGCACTAACAGCTGATCTGCACTCTCTGCTTACTCCCACCTTTTCAGCATTTTTATAAATAAGTTAAGGTGGCAGACATACCTAAAACGTCTTCTTTCTCCTATTTTCTCTACCACAACAACCCTGTGAGGAGGATTGGACTGAGAGAGAGTGACTGGTCTAAAGTCACCCAGATGGCTTTCATAATTGAGACAGGATTAGAACTTATGGACTCCTGATTTTTAAATTGACATTTCCCCTTGTTTGGAGCAAACAAGACAGTCCTGCCTGCCTGCCTGCCTGCCTGCTACTTTTTTTATTCTGTCATATGTTAAAGCTTCTATTCCAATTGGCCAGTGTATGTTTTCCTTTCAGTAGCCATTTTATACTGGGCTGCTGGGGCATCTCTTTTGTAGGGTTCGGTGGAAGAGAAAAAGAAGGGTGGGAGTCCACCAATGGAGGGCTGTGCTAATCACTATAAAAGCAGCAGACCTGGCCATTACTGAGGGCACAGTGGCAGAAGCGCATGAAACCCAGAAAAGGCTTTTTTAAACTGGCTTCATTTCCAGTTGGTGCCCAGGAACAAGAGCTGAATACAACGACAGGCAACCTTTTGTCTGCAGAATCTGCATTCCATATATCTGGATATGACGTGAGAACCCTAACTGGACAGAGTCACATTATAAACAATTCCTTCCTTCCTTCCTTCCTTCCTTCCTTCCTTCCTTCCTTCCTTCCTTCCTTCCTTCCTTCCTTCCTTCCTTCCTTTTATTATTTTATTTTATTTACTTTATTTTATTATTATTTTTATGTATGCAGGTATGTGTGCTAAACTAATGCAGAATTTTAGTGATGAATAAGCAAAAGGTTTCCAAAATCCAAACTTCAGCTGAATGTGGTCTGAGGACTTAGAAAGACACAGAAATATAACAGCTTGAACATTTCAAAGAGGGAAAGTAGCTCAGTAAATAACTTGTGAAGCAGGAAGTCTCTAGTCTGAATCTGCTGTAAATCGGGGACAATATTGGGAAGCAACACAGAAGGGCTTCATCTGAGGTTTATTTTATGTTTTGAGGTTCGAAGCATTGAAGCAAGAGACATGTTGTAAACAAACACTCCTTTATTCGTTCCTTAATTCTCTCAACTCAGCAAACAGGCCTTTTATATTCTCCCAAACCCGCCAATAGAAAAGAACCTCTTTTCATGCCTTGCGCATGTGCACAAGTCCGGCACCAGCCAGTCTGGTCCCGGGCAGCTTTTTCGGTTGCCTGGGACCGTTTGCAACATTTCTGGGCCTGCTGAATTGCTTCAGCAGGCCCAGGACACAACACCCCTCCCCCCTGGATGAAACATGCCACAGAAGGCACAATAGCCCAAAACAGGTGTCTTGGACAGGATAAGTGTTAAACACAAGTTTCTTTTACCGCGCATGGGCAGAGCACTTTATACTAAATCATAATAATAACAAATAAACTCTTAACAAAATAATGACAACAACCACTTTGTGGAACATAATTCTTGACTAATAGGTGGCCTTTGGACTTAGTCACCTTACATACCCTTTAAGGTATTTAGGTGGACCCTTGGCCCTTTGTAACCATCGCAGGGGCAGGGAGGGTGCCTGGCCTGACAGCTCACCTGCCAGTCTAGGCAAACCAGGACTTTTATTTAACGATGCCTGGCCTACCTGCCCATCTGGTGGGCTCGATAGACCAGGACTGTGATGCCTTATAATTCCAGGTGACCCACTCCGCTGTTGACTGGCTGGATCCTCTGAATTCGAGCCAGGCTTTCTCAGAGGGGTGGAAATACCCTGGGAATTCTCCCAGTCCACAGTGGACTCCTCTTGGGAAGAACATTGTCCCTCGAGGCCACGACCAGCATTGGAAGTGGCCTGCATTGCAGAAGTGCCCCAATAGTAAGTGTGGCCAAGGTGCCAGAGTCAGGAGCCGCCTCTATGGCAACCCCCCACTCAGGAGAATTCCTGTTTGGAGCACTTGCAGAACCCTGGGATGCCCCCTTTCCGGAGACTTCCTGTTCGGAGCAATAGCTGAATTCTGAGAATGCCCCCATTCCATCACTGGACCCTGTGAATTAGCGTGTGAGAACTCGCTGGATCCCGGAGACAGAGGCCCAGAATGCAATTGATGGCCTTTCTCCCCCCCTGAGAGCAGAGCCAGGAGCAGAAACATTGTTGGACAGCTGCCAGCACAGTTGGTCAATATGGCACCAAAGGACGCGTCCATCGCCCAAGGCCACTTCGTATGAGAGTGGCCCTGAGACCTTGCATACAACAGCACTGACCCAGAGATGTCCAGGACCATAGTTCCTTGCCCAGACCAGATCGCCCACCTGAAGTCTCCTAGGTGCCCGCGGCTGTGACACCTGTGAAGCCACCCGGTCTGGGTGCAGTCTGTCCAACTTCGTGATGAGGCAGCGACCCCAGCGGAGTTCAGCTGGGCTCTTTTCAGTGGCAGTGCATGGTGTGGTGTGGTGTGCAAGAAGAAAATCTGCTAACCTGTGATGCCAGCTACCGTGTGTGATTTTTTTGACTGCATCTTTAGTGGTGCGTACCATCTGTTCAGCTTGCCCATTGCTGGAAGGGTGGAAAGGAGCTGACGTTGCATGCCAGATCAAGTTGGCCTGTAAGAAAGCCTGGAACTCAAGAGAAGTAAATTGGGGTCCATTGTCAGAGACGAGGACATCAGGAAGTCCATGGTTAGCGAAGATTCCTCTCAACACCTGGATGGTCCTAGCAGTAGTAGTGGAGGAGACAGGTACAACCTCTAGCCACTTGGAATGGCTATCCACCAGGATAAGGAAGAATTGCCCCTGAAAGGGCCCAGCATAATCTAAACGTACCCTTGACCAAGGGGTTTGTGTCTCCTCCCACCTGTGTACAGGGGCCTGAGGCATTTCAGGCCATGACTGTTGGCACACCTGGCACCCGTGCACCTGGACCTCGATAGCTTTATCAAGCCCAGGCCACCACAGATGGCTGCGTGCAAGCGCTTTCATGCACACAATGCCCGGATGTCCCTCATGCAGAGAGAGCAAGACTCCAGATCTCAGTGAGGCTGGGATAACTACTCTACTACCCCATAACAGGCACCCCTTAAATGTAGACAGTTCGTGCCTCCTTTGCCAGAAGCTTTGAAATGCAGCATCTGGACATGTGTCAGGCCAATCTGACAACACCCATGTCAGCACGCGTGCAAGCGTGTGATCAGTGGCTGTTTCTGCAGCCATGTCCCTAGCATTGAGGGGAGATTCAGGCAGTTCCCGAATAGAGAGAATATTCACAGCAGGTGCATGATCTTCCTCTATTTGTGTGAGAGGTAGCCTGCTGAGGGCATCTGCATGGCCCATTTCTTTCCCAGGTTTGTGAATGAGCATGTAGTCATACGCTGACAGGAAAATAGACCACCTCAGCATACATGGGGATATGATGTGTGGGGTTTGTTTGGTTGTTGTAAATAACCCCAGCAAAGGCTTGTGGTCTGTATAGACTGTGAAGTGGCGGCCATATAAGAAATCATGGGATTTCTTTATACCAGCCACTATGGCCAAGGCTTCTCTGTCAATCTGAGCACAATTTCGCTCTGCAGATGACAGAGTCCTTGAATAGTAGGCCACAGGGACTTGTGTCCCATCAGCCTTCAGGTGACCGAGTAAGGCACCCACACCATAAGGGGATGCATCACAAGCGATGCACACAGGCAGTTGCTCGTTAAAATGTGTTAACACAGCATTTGGTGAGAGCAAGGCCTTGACTTCTTTAAAACTCCTGTCATGGACCTTAGTCCACTGCCATGGAGCTTGCTTATCTAGGAGCTGGTGTAACGGCTCAGCCACTGCAGCCTTATGGGGAAGAAAAGCATGATAGAAGTTGAGAAGTCCCAAGAAAGCCTGAAGCTCACTTTTAGACTTGGGACTTGGGGCCTCCTGAATGGCCTTCAGTTTGGATTCTGCAGGGTGGATGCCTTGAGCATCTATTTTAAACCCTAAACATTCTGTGGAATTGACTCCAATTTGGCATTTGTCTTTTTTCAATCTGAGGCCCGCTTGGCAGAACCTCAGCAACACAGCCTGTAATGTTTTAAGCCAAATTCTGTGATGACTCCCCTGTGATGAGGATGTCATTGAAGTAGGGGCACACCCCCGGAATACCCCTGAGCATGCGCTCCATGACGCTCTGAAATATTCCAGGAGCAACATTCACCCCAAATTGTAACCTCTTTACCTTAAAAGCGCCCCTATGGGTCACTATTGTTTGGGCCTCAGCAGTTGCCCCATCAACAGGTAGCTGTTGATAGGCCTGTGCTAAATCAAGCTTTGCAAACAGCTTTCCCCCTTTGAGGGAGGCCAGAATATGACTGACTACCGGTACAGGATATGCATGCTGTTGCAAAGCTGTATTCAAAGTACATCTATAGTCCGCGCAGATTCGGACTTCCCCATTAGCCTTTAAAGGCGTTACAATGGGGGTTTCCCATGGACTGGAGTCCACAGGCTCCAAGATGCCTTGCTGGAGCAGCTTGTCCAGCTCAGCATCAATCTTGCCCTTGAGGGCGAATGACACCCTCCTAGACTTAATCCTAACCGGTGTGATGTTTGGGTCTAACCGCAAGGCAATGGGAGGCCCCTTGTATGAACCTAGCTCTGAACTAAACACATTCATAAACTCCCTGCAGACTTCTGCAATTCCTGGAGTTTGCAGGCTGTGTAGGCCAGTAATCTGGATTCCCAGGGCCTCAAACCAATCAAGTCCAATTAGACTTGTACGATCACCCCCAACAACCACCACATCTAATAGGCCTTGGAAAGCCTTACGCTGCACTTTGAGCGTGGCTTCTCCAAGTACACTAACCCTTGAATTTTGAAAATCTGTAAGAATTAAGTTTGATGGCCTGAGTTTTACTCGAAGGCCACTACTACTGCAAATCCTTTTAAAGGTATTGTGTGAAATGATCGATAGAGCGGACCCGGTGTCCAGCTCCATCGATAAGGGAACCCCTTGCAACTGCACATCAATGCAAAGTTTCTTTTTAAGGGACTTGTGTGTCCCTGTTCGCAAAATGCTTCTACGTAACGCGCAGAAACCCACCCTGTGTTGGCTGGGGACCCTGGTACCTTTCTGAAGGAATTCTTCCCAAGGTTGCACCTGCTGGCGACCCAAACAAACGGTGGCCTTGCTTACCACATGCTCGACAAATGGCGGAGCAGAACCGGCAGTCCGTGCGCTTGTAGCGTTCTCCGCAACCAAGACACTGAAGGGCTGCTGGGGCCTTGTCTGGTTTCTCTCGCAGCCTTCTTACCACAGGCTGGTGAAGTCTGTCCACCTCTTCTTCAGGATCCAGGTCTGAAACTTCTTGAGCGACCTCTTGATGGATGGTCGCGATGGCTGGAGCGTTTCTGGCGAGCCGCAAGGCCTTCACAGCGTCATCTGCTGCTTCTTCAGCTGCAATTTCATGCAAGACATCTTGGAAAGTGACTTCAGCTTTAGCAAAGATTTTTTGTTGCAGCTCTCTGCTTCTAAGGCCGCAGGTGAAGCGGTCTCATAAGCGTTCTTCCAGGTCCTTGAATTCACAAGGCCTGGCAGCTTGTCTCAAGGCAGTGATGAATTCGGCAGCAGACTCACCCGGCTTCTGGTCCCTCTGCTCGAAAGCATGCCTCCATGCAATCACAGACAGTTTTGGATGGAAGTGATCCTTCAGCATGTTTTTTAAGTCTGTGTAGGTGACAGACTCCAGCGGTGCAGGGGCTACCAGGTTTTCGGCCACGTCAAAAGTGTCCTGACCGCAGACACACAGCAGGGTTGCCACTTTCAGGCCGTCTTCCCGGACCTGGTTAACCCTTAGGTAATTTTCTACCTGGGCCACATAGGAGTTCTAGAGATCCGGATGAGAAACATCAAATTCTGACAAGTGTCCTATCTTCGACATCTTCAGCTTCGAAGTGCCTCGCTGCAAACCTTCGTTGGGGAAAGGGCCCGTTTGCCAAGCTCACCTCCAGTGATGCTGTACTGGCAGGTGAGTGCAGAGCTGGACACCAACTTCCCAGGCTTCAGGCTCTTCAGATGAGGCTTACCCTCTTCTTATTGCCTTCTTCCTTGCAGCAATCCCACCTTTGTCGCCACTTTTATGTTTTGAGGTTTGAAGCATTGAAGCAAGACACATGTTGTAAACAAACACTCCTTTATTCGTTCCTTAACTCTCTCAACTCAGCAAACAGGCATGCAGGCCTTTTATAGTCTCCCAAACCCGCCAATAGAAAAGAACCTCTTTTCGCGCCTTGCACATGCGCATAAGTCCGGCGCCAGCCAGTCTGGTCCTGGGCAGCTTTTTCGGTTGCCCGGGACCGTTTGCAACATTTCTGGGCCTGCTGAAGTGCTTCAGCAGGCCCAGGACACAACAGTTTACAATCATGTTTTAGTAATAAATGAAGTTATTTTTTTGGCAAATTCAGTTATTAAAGTGGACAGGTGGTGGTAATAACTTCTTTTTCACTGTATTGTAGGTGGAAAGGAGAGAATGTGGCTACTACAGAAGTTGAGACAATCCTTGCTATGCTGGAATTTATTCAAGAAGTAAATGTATATAGAATACCTGTGCCAGGTAGATCAAAATGTATTCTTTAAGAAATCTATCTTTAGTGGCTGTAAAAGAATAATGCCCAGAATCATAGCAGGCATTGCATGACCTGTCAGTCACAATCCTTAGGGACGTTGCTCCCATTGCAAATATTAAATAAGGTCTTATGCTCTTGAACCATAATAGGGAAGTCAAATATTTCTGAAATGGTTCACAACACTTGCTAGTAAAAAGTGTAGTTTATTGCAAAATGCCATTCTAATATATGTAGATAGTGCCGATTACTTAAAAACTGAAGCCAATAATTAGAAGATGTTTTAATAATGTTTCAATAATTAACATAATGTTTAGACAAATGATGTTTTTTTAAACCACCTGAATAAGGCAGATTTTTGGGAGGGTGGTGGCAGTAGGATGGCTATAGAATAGGTTCCCTAGGCAGGGAAGAAACAGGTTTAAAGACAAACATATTCCAAAAGGAGACTGTATGGATTGTAAATTTTGGCAGAATGATTAGGAATGGTTACATGATTATTGAATATCTATGTTTCTGTGGGTGTGTATTTACATATACCAAGACCTTATAAGATTACCTAGTCTTTGTTCAAATTTTGATGTTTTGGTTCTTGTTTTTATTTTCAAAGGGAAACAGAAATAGAGGTTGCTAGGTTAAGCATTGTTACCAACCTTCTTTTGTTGTTTTATATTTTACTATGATTCATAGTAGTTGCAGGAAAATAAACACTGCAGGGTTGTCTTTGGTAGCCAGATTTTAGAGAACATTTAAGATGGCGGGGTATGAGTTCTTTTTCAATCTGTTTTATTAAGATTAGATTTGGACTGAATGGTCCGTTCAGAAGTCCTTTCTGTTTTGCCAAGGTTAATGAAGAAAACATTTGAATCATCTTTTTACATGGACAACTCAGTTAAATATTAATTTGTGGTTATTTAGTTATTGAAACATTGATGCTACGTTGAACTGTATGCAGGATCTTTTCCAGTCAAATGGGCCATACTTACCGGATGACAGTTGTTACAGTTACGGTTTGTATTAGAACAGGTATATTAAAATCTTAGAACAGGTATATTAAATTCACAATCCATGGGCTGTATTTCACTTTTACCCTCTCAATTACAATCCTCCAGAAAACTGAGAATGGAGATGCCAACATTATATAATTACAATTTCTGGCAGTAAAATTTTCCAGATTTCCCCCCTCACACATACATAAATATGGTTCAGAATGGAAAGGGAGGTCTTCTAGGTGACAAACTGTCTCCTTTTCACTTTAGGTTCCTGCCTAGTTCCCACAAAATGGCCCAAAATCACACTGCCAAAATAAGTTATTCTGGCAATGATGTTTGCAGTGAAATTTCTGCTGTTTTCTGAGGTTGGTTTTTTTAAGGGCAGGCATGTCATCTAATTGCTCCTATTCACTCCTTTAAAAAAAAACAACCCAGCTCTTGTAAATTTGAACAGTTGCTAAACAAATGATCATAACTTGAGGACTTCCTATAATACAGTAGAAGAAAGTATCGGCTTACTTTTATAGCTATCCATTCTATCCATGAGGTTTTAGGTGCTTCCTTTATAGCTTGCACTATTTTACATCACACCAGGGAAAAGTGTTTGTGTAAGTATTTATTTCTTCATTTTACAATGAATGGGCTCCTCTTCACTCTGCAAAGAGGGATTCTGGAATTCACATAGAATTACCTCCAAACTATGCTATACCTCACTTTATTTGCATCCGGGTGAGACTCCTCTCTGTTCCCTTGTTGTTTTACTGCTAAGTTGATATAATGTGAATAAACCTTGATAGGATTGATAACAATTAAAACAGCACTCCCTGTTTGGATAGATAGAATTCATGAGTGAAAGGAAGTTTTGATCCTGCTATCACCTTGTTTGGATGTGGGTTGTCTTAATACAGTATTTCTCAAACTTGGGATCTAGATGTGTGAAGTTCAACTCCCAAAATTGCTGGATGGGGAATTCTGGGAGTCAAAGTGCACACATCTTAAATTTGTGAAGACCATGTGGCATATTACTGTTTCTTCCAGCAGCCTCTTGTAACTTCCCAGCTTCTCCTGCCTAAGGTAAACTGTTCCTCTGCCTCATCATAAAGCTGATCCTTCAGAGTTGAGGGCTAGTACTAGTAGCACCAGAAAGAGTGAAGTGACTGGGCCAAAGCTGAAAGGACGCTCAGCTGTGGATGCATCTGGTGGTGAAAGGAAAGTCCGATGCTGTAAAGATCTTTTCTCCATAGGAACCTGGAATGTAAGATCCATGAATCAAGGCAAGCTGGTCATGGTCAAACAAGAGATGACAAGACTGAACATCGACATCTTAGGAATCAGCGAACTAAAATGGACAGGAATGGGTGAATTTAATTCAGAGGACCATCAGGTATACTACTGTGGGCAAGAATCCCTCAGAAGAAATGGAGTAGCTTTCATAGTCAATAAAAGAGTAGGAAAAGCAATACTGGGATACAATCCCCAAAATGACAGAATGATCTCAGTGCGAATCCAAGGCAAACCATTCAATATCACAGTAGTCCAAGTCTATACCCCAA
This sequence comes from Bothrops alternatus, assembly GCA_034064705.1. NCBI lineage: Eukaryota > Metazoa > Chordata > Lepidosauria > Squamata > Viperidae > Bothrops > Bothrops alternatus. The sequence goes on along the minus strand of JARGCV010000014.1, from coordinate 2,309,152 downwards.
CCATTGGTGCTGAAGAGGATGAAATTGACAGGTTCTTGAAACCCTACAGCACCTTATAGAATTAATACCAAAAAATGATGTCCTTATCATCATGGGGGATTGGAATGCTAAAGTAGGAAGCCAAAAGATAACCAGAATAACAGGCAAGTTTGGCCTTGGAGTACAAAATGAAGCAGGGCACAGGCTGATAGAATTTTGTCAAGAGAATATGATGGTCATAGCAAACACTCTTTTCCAACAACCCAAGAGATGGCTCTACACATGGACATCACCAGACGGTCAACACAGAAATCAGATTGACCATGTGCTCTGCAGCCAAAGATGGAGAAGCTCTATACAGTCAGTAAAAACAAGACCAAGAGCTGACTGGCTCAGATCATGAGCTTCTTGATGCAAAATTTAGGCTTAAATTGAAGAAAGTAGGGAAAACACTAGGCCACTCAGGTATGAACTAAATCATATCCCTGATGAATATACAGTAGAGGTGACAAATAGATTTAAGAAATTAGATCTGATAGACAGAGTGCCTGAAGAACTATGTATGGAGGTTCGCAATATTGTACAAGAGGTAGCAACTAAAACCATTCCAAAGAAAAAGAAATGCAAGAAAGCAAAATGGCTGTCTGAGGAAGCTTTGCAAATAGCTGAGGAAAGAAGGGAAGCGAAAGGCAAGGGAGAAAGAGAAAGATACACCCAACTGAATGCAGAATTCCAGAGAATAGCTAGAAGAGATAAGAATGCCCTCTTAAATGAACAGTGCAAAGAAATAGAAGAAAACAATAGAATAGGGAGAACCAGAGATCTCTTCAAGAAAATTGGAGATATGAAGGGAACGTTTCATGAAAAGATGGGCATGATAAAGGACCAAAATGGCAGGGACCTAACAGAGGCAGAAGAGATTAAGAAGAGGTGGCAAAATTACACAGAAGAACTATACAAGTACGAGCTTAGCATCCCTGATAACCACGATGGGGTGGTCACTGACCTCGAGCCAGACATCCTAGAATGTGAAGTGAAATGGGCCTTAAGAAATCTGAGGAACAACAAAGCTAGTGGAGGTGACAGTATTCCAGCTGAGCTATTCAAAATCTTAAAAGACGATGCAGTAAAAGTGCTACACTCAATTTGCCAGCAAATTTGGAAAACTCAACAGTGGCCACAGGATTGGAAAAGGTCAGTTTACATTCCAATTCCAAAGAAAGGCACTGCCAAAGAATGTTCAAACTATCGCACCATTACACTCATTTCACATGCAAGTAAAGTTATGCTTAAAATCCTACAAGCCAGACTCCAGCAGTATGTGGATCGAGAACAGGGAGGATTTCGAAGAGGCAGAGGAACTAGAGATCAAATTGCCAACATACGCTGGATCATGGAGAAAGCTAGGGAGTTCCAGAAAAACATCTACTTCTGCTTCATTGACTATGCTAAAGCCTTTGATTGTGTGGATCACAACAAATTGTGACAAGTTCTTAAAGAGATGGGAGTACCAGACCATCTTATTTGTCTCTTGAGAAACCTATATGCGGCTCAAGAAGCAACAGTGAGAACTGGATACGAAACCAGTGATTGGTTCAAAATTGGGAAAGAAGTCCAGCAAGGCTGTATACTGTCGTCCTGCCTATTTAACTTATATGCAGAGCACATCATGAGAAAGGCAGGGCTAGATGAATCAAAAGTTGGAATTAAGATTGCCTGGAGAAATATCAACAACCTAAGATATGCAGATGATACCACTCTAATGGCAGAAAGTGAAGAGAAACTAAAGAGCCTCTTGATGTGGGTGAAGAAGGAGAGTGCAAAAGTTGGCTTGAAACTCAACATTAAGAAAATCAAGATCATGGCATCCGGCCCTCTCAATTCCTGGCAAATAGATGGGGAAAAAATGGAGGTAGTGACAGATTTTATCTTCCTGGGCTCCAAGATCACCGCAGATGGGGACTGTAGCCAAGAAATTAAAATTGCTCCTGGGGAGGAAAGCTATGGCAAATCTAGACAGCATACTAAAAAGCAGAGACATCACCCTGCCAACAAAAGTACGTATAGTCAAGGCCACGGTTTTCCCAGCTGCAATGTATGGCTGTGAAAGTTGGACCATAAAAAAGGCTGAATGCCAAAGAATTGAGGCCTTTGAACTACAGTGCTGGAGAAGACTCCTGCGAGTCCCCTGGATTGCAAGGCAATCAAACTGATCAGTCCTAGAGGAGATCAACCCTGACTGCTCTTTAGAAGGCCAGATCCTGAGGTTGAAACTCAAGTACTTTGGCCACCTAATGAGAAGGAAGGACTCACTGGAGAAGAGCCTAATGCTGGGAAAGATTGAGTGCAATAGAAGAAGGGGATGACAGAGAATGAGATGGCTGGATTGAGTCACTGAAGCAGGAGGCGTGAGCTTAAATGGACTCCAGAAGATGGTAGAGAACAGGAAGGCCTAGAGGAATGTTGTCCATAGGGTAGCGACGGGGCGGACATGACTTTGCAACTAACAACAAAATCTCCAGAATACCATATTTTAATCTCTTTTCCCAGGCATGAAGTGCAACCTTCATTTTGGTATCCCAAGAGAAGGGAGGTAGGAAGAATCAGACTTCTCCAGAAATTTCATGTGACCACTCCCATGAAATTGAACTTGCTGTGACCAAGTGACCTGTTCAGTGGAAAACCCATATGGGGCATTGAGTCAATCAAGGACTTAACTCCTAAGGTCTGTATCTGACAACTGGCAGGGAGGGGAAGACCTTTTTCATCTTTGGAAGTAGCCCATAACGTTGCCTTCGCAAAGTCCAATTCATGTCCAAATATAAATTTTATTAACATACCTGGGGCCACCAGGACATAGTATCCTTTTTCATTCCTGACAACCTCATTCTGGTCAACATCATATTGAATTATTTCAAATTTTGTCAGTTTCTGAAGCAGAACAGACAGAAATTGGTAAGAGCCATAAGGCAGAAATTCTAAGCAACTCCAGCAGGTTGTAAATTACAAAGAACCCTGCAACTCTTTGTGTGCCCCTAGAGCAAATGCTCCCAATTTGGTGACTGCTAAATGTTAGAATTATGGCATTCTGTACTTTTATCCAAAAATTAGAATTAATGCAGGTGGGTGGTGATTTGGGGAGTTTTTACTTTATGTTTTAAAATAGAAATCCCGGAAGGAAACAAAACCCATAAATTGCTTCCTTGTCATTTCTCCTTCAGGGTACTGATTTAGCATCGCCAAATGTACAGTCTTCCCTCCAACAGCATCAAGGCAATGTAGCCATCTCCCACCTTATCCAAATCATATTTAGAGGGAGTTTGGGCTGGATGAATGGTCTGAGAATACCCAATAAGCTTTGCAGCTGACCAGACATCTAAATCAAGGTTTCCATTTTTAAGATACTGCTCTCTTTGCAGGACTAGCAACCTGGTGCTCTTCAAGTGTTTTGAGCAAGTCCTACCCACTCTTGCCATAACCATGCTGATATTGATGTTGCATGATAGGTGCCACGTGTTCAAATATGTATATATATATATATATATTTGAACAAGTGGCATCTGTATCCAGTTTGTAAGCAGAATAACAATTAAATTGAGGGATCTAAGAGGATGTGGGTTATCAAGGATACGCAAGTCGACCATTTTACCACACCATTCCCCCACAGACACAAATATATTGGTTGGCCAGATGATGTCATTACTATCTAGTACATAGTCCAATCTGTATATGCTCTTCCACCACAATCTTTCCCTGCTACAGAAGATTGGAGGGGGGGTGTTGTTCCTTAGAAATTTGCCCAACTCTCTGATGACTTGAAAATGCAAATATTTCTCATCTTACTCATCACTATAATATTAGTGATAATCTTTTATGAAATTTTTAGAGGCATGATAACTTCCATGCCAGATTTTTTTAAAAAATAATAATGTAAAATCCTTACCAAAATTCTTTTTAAAAAATCTCCATAGAATTAATTGGCTGAAATATACTTTCAATCATATCATAGGTATGACAAATCTAATATGGGCTTCAAGAAATCTAAATAGGGTCCTTACTAACAAGAAGGAATTGGCTGACAGTGTTAAAGTGCTGGAGACTCTGAGGGCAAATGACCCATTGTTAAAGTTCCTGTTTTTAATATACATTTAAAAAAATTAGTTAAAAACCAGTTAAATGCATGCCATGGATTTTAGAAATGCCAATTTTAACAATGAGAGAGAAAGAGAAAGAGTTCTTTAATAATTGACCTACTCCTTAACATCGGAAATCAGCTGGATAACTTTGGACCGTCACTGTCCCTCAGGCCTAGGAGAAAGGCAATGGCAAACTACTTGCAAAAAACTTGGAACTGCAAAGGTGCCAAGTAAAAGGATTCTAGTAATCATTAAGCAGTGACCTAACATCAATATCTAGAATGTTGTTAACGCAGATGATAAAACAGGGCTTTTGTAGGCATCTTGAGGACAATGTCAGGATTGCTAGGAATCAACATGATATTGTCCAGAATAGATCAGATGGAACAACTATTGTCTCTTTCTTTGACAAAGCAACTACCTTAGCAGATAAATAACACAACAGAACAACAATTGGAAGTGACCTTGAAGGACTTCTAGTCCAACCTTTGGCTCAAGCAGGAAACCGTACACTATTTCAGATAAATAGTTGTCCTATCTCTTCTTCAAAAGAAATACAGAGAATGTTGGGATTTTTTTACCTCAGTTTCAGCAAAGAAATTGATTATTAACTTCAGAGATTCAGCATTAATAGCTGTAGGTAAAGAGCAGAAACCAGAGATGCCCTGCAGGTTCTGTTTTGGGCCAATATTAGTCAATCTTTTTATTAATGATTGGAATAACAAAATTGATGAGCTGCTTATCAAATTTGCTGATGACAAAAAATTGGAAGATGTAACCAATGTCCAGAATGATAGAATGAGACCTGTCCAGAGTCCAGTCTGGACAGGTTGAAAGACTATGGGGAGAGGAACACATTGTTCTTCAAACTAGTATTGGCATTAGTTTGCATTGCTAGATGCCAAATCCAGCTAAACTGTGGACTTCAGGCAACCATAGGTTATAAAGAGGGCCAACTCCACTGCTAGGCCACTATTGTTAATAAGTTATGGAAAAGGGAGATAAACTGAGTTATGCAGCTTTAAAAGTTCATTAAAACCAATGGTATTATAAGATCATAAAACCATATGAATGTCACAGGCATCACCAGGTTAATTCAATGTCTGTGGTCATTAGTAAGAACATAATTCATCATTTCCATATCATTTCATAATAATTCAAAATAATATTTTTCCTATTTTGGGGACTTCCGGTTTCCCAATGCGGCTGCCACGGAGGCTTGGAAGGCAAGCTCCATCTTCCATGTCCGATTTCACATTGCTGGGGGACCCTGGAAAGGGTCAAAAGTTGCCCTGTAGGGGCAACAAGCAAGGAGGGGATCCCCACTTGATTGCAGGAGGGCAGTAGCCCTTCCACTCGATCCTCCAAACCAGCGGACGAAAGACCAGCCATAGAAATATGGCTCTTCACTAGGCTGCAGACAGCCGAAGTCAAACTTACCACCAGGCACTTACAAAGCAGCACAGATGTGACTGGGTGAGATCTGAACCTCTCTTGAATCCTAATTATTTTTTCCACCTGTATAAGCTGCCCATAGTATTTTTCCCCCTGTTGAGAGAGGGAAGGGAAATTCTATCCCACTCTCTAAAAACAGCAGCGACTGAATATCCAGGGGAGTTTAAAATGCTGAAAAAATAACTTGATTTTAACTAGATTTTTATCTTTCTAAAATTTGAGGACTAAAAGATTTCTTATTTTTATTGAAGATTTGAGTTTTTATTTACAAAAAAGAAGTAAAATTGAGAAGGATTATAAAAATTTTGGACTTAAAAAAAACAAACAAACAAAAATCTTAAATGGTGTGGGCAACATCTTGTGGCTAAACCTGATATTACAACTTGTTATTGTTTAAAAGAGACTTGGCTTGAAGCCCAGACTATGGATAAGACTCTTGCAACCTTGGCAGATATCAGCTGTGAGAAGCCCAGCTGTGTTTTATACTCAGTGACAAAATTATTTTCATTCTCTGATTATAAAGCTTTTAATTTAACACACCACTAAGAGAACATGGAAGAAGATGAGGAACAGATTCTTTTTATGCTGAAAGCAATTTATGAAACTATTCTTACAGCTACTGAAGAAATAAGAAGCTACAGAAAAGAACAAGATGTCAGCCTAGATATAAAAACCCAAACTTTGATTATAACTAAAGAAACAACTATACAGAACATAATAGAAGAACAATTAAATACTACGATAGAAGATTCAACTGACCAACAAACACAGTTAATGGAAAATCCAGAAAAGGGACTGACAACACTGAAAATGGAAAAGACTTTTTATATAAACCAAATCAAGAAGAAGAACAGACTGAAGGGAAGATAAACATTTCAGGACAACTATGTCAAGGTGGAAAAATAGAGAGACGATTTGTTAGTTCGTCCAAAAAATGGAGACTGGATGGCCTCTTTTATCTCAAACAACATATATAATAACAAAGGGAGAACTATTTGATAACTTAAAAGCCCGGATATGGAAGGTGAGTTGGCAAAGAAAAAAAGCCAGAATAAGGCTGAAGAAAATTGGGGTTTTGACTCACTAGTGAGGATTAAAATAGAATATACTCAAATAGATAAGATGTGTACTTTGAATACTAGATTTTGTTAAGAACTGAGATAAAGAAAATTTTGGTCATTTAAAATTTGGAAGTATAAATATCAAAAGTTAAATTTGAATATTGATTGGTCCATAAAGGTTGAATGTAAAAGTAATTAAGATATATATAAACTAAAAACTACTGATAAATGTAATACACGTGTTTTTATTTAGCTGATATAATAAGAACTGTACTACCTTAAATATGAAATAGTAGACACTAAGAGAAAAAGAGAGGAAGTATTTGATGTTGAAACAAGGGAAATTTTGATTACTAAATTTAAGACATTTGGAAATTAATAGCAAATAAGAATGTTACACTGTATTATTAGTTAGATAATGTAAGATGGTGAGAAATAGAATATATTCAAATAGATAAGAGGTGTATCCTGAATATTAGACTTTGTGATGAATTGGGATAAAGGGAACTTTGGTCACTTAAAACTTGGAAATTATAAATATTAAATGTTAAATTTAAATATTAATGGCAAACTAAAAATTGGGAAAAACTAATTAGGACATTGATTGTCTATAAAGACTGAATGTTAAAATAATCTGGATATGTATAAGCTAAAAGTTATTGATAAATGTAAGAATGTTATTTTTATTTAATTGATATAATAAGAATTGTATTAGTTTAAATATGAGACAGTAAATACTAAGGGGAAAAGAGGAAATACTTAATGTGATAGTTTGAAACTTGCACTAAAGATGTTTGTATGTCATTGAATTTTCGATTAACTCAGCCACCACGTTGCTTTTTAAATACTTAAATGTAAAATTAGAAAATCAATAAAACATTAAAGAAAAAATATTTTTCCTATTTTGTCCTGTCCATATTATCAAGTAATTGTTTTACTTTTCCACAGCTTGTGCTGCACTACACGAAGTAGTGGGTCATCATCCAAGTTCCTCCTTACAAACAAAAGTTGGCACAGCCCATTATAACCCCTCTTGTATCTTACACGTTTATTCTAATGGTCTTTATCTTCTCAAATATATTGTTTTTCAATATATTACTTATACATATACCCTAATTTATCCAGTTTTTGCCCTAATCTATATTTCTAAACCCACGCACCAAATTCTATGTCATCATGTCTTACAACACCCTTATTGCTATCTAACTACCTGCTGAAAATTCTTTTTGTTCAGCCCTTCCCCTTAAATTCCTCTACATCTCATTAATATTGGCTTCTGCTATTCAGTTTCATGAAGCAAAACATACAATGGCTTCCACTGGTTTTGAATCAGCTCTGGATCTGTGCAATCACATGATATCAGACAGTTTTGACAACTGAGTCTTGTCAGCCTCTGTTCTGATGTGCTTTATTTAAACCCAGAAGAGGGTAGAGGATTCCTCTGCACTACAGAGATTTTGTAGAGCTTGTGTGCAGTGTTTTCCCAACTGTGGAAACTCATGATGCAGCCTACTACATAGTCTCCCTATTTCTGCTGCTATATTGTTATCCTATCATTTTGCTTTCAGACACCCCAACTGCATGAAAGGAATGGCAGTCATGTGGCTTGGATGTTTACAAATTACCTTTCCAGTCATAGCTTCATATCATAGCAATAGGAAAGGACAAGGCATACTTAATTTCTCTTTTGTGCTGAGTAAAGATAAGACGATTCTTACTCTCTGGTGCTTGCACTAGTTCCAGGGCAGGTGACTGAACTAATCATATTCTTTGCACTCTCAATCTTTTTTAGCAGAAATTAAAATTATCACACCACAATTTTGAAGTGTTTTCTAGAGATTGGAAAGTGAAAATAATCAGGATGTAAAATTGCTGATGGATCTTACAACTATTTTTTTTTTAGATCAATATTTCCAAATTTCAAGTTCCAAATTTCTCAGCAATGGCCTTCTGGTCCTGTGATGGAATGTAGTGAGAAGATGAATCCTCAGGATGGAGGAAGTACATTCCAGAGCAGTAAGAGGCAACTGAGCGTGGAGAAGACATTATGTGTGACAGAAAGAGGGTGAAAACACCCCTTCCCTAACAGTTCACAGAGTATACTGTGGATGCAAATATTAGAGAGCTCAATCTGGCAAGATTTTGTCTATGTCTAAACAATAAAGAATTTGGTTTGGAAGTATTACTATGTGTTATTCTTGGTTTTAGGCCTGACAAGTCCCACATCTGGAGGCTACAGGATTGGGAATCTGTAAATGTTAATATTTTCCCCCAATGAACTGAATGGCCACAGGTACTGTTGTAGAATCAAGTATGCTTTCCAGCACTTGTCCTCTGTCTGGCCACACTGAACTTGCTCTTTTGAATTGGATTTCATGAATGAATGCACAAGACTTACTAGATGCAGAAATTTTATTTATTCTATTGCTTTACTTAAGGCATTCTCTGTCATAGGTAAGCTAAAAGAATATTCTATATTTTCTCCACATACAATGAACTAGAGAGAGAAGAGATAATAATCAAAACATTTTTTTTGAGGTTGGAAGCTGTTTATCTGAATTTAAATGATAACAGATGTTTTTAACTGACATGAGATGATTCTTTGTAATAATTTTAAAAAATGACTATGAGAAATAAATCATATCAATTCTGATTTTTAAAAATATATCCCAGGCTCCCACCTTCCCTTTGGCTCTATTAGACTTTTAGTGCTTGTATAGATAGCAATAACTGGATGAATGTGCAGGAGATCTGTGTATTTGTACCAAAGTGTATGAACCTTCCTTTAAGATGAAGTCAGTGATTCCAGTTACCCTTCATAGGAAACGTGCACGGGTTTTGCTATGCAAAGTCAAGCACTTGAGTGGAACACAATGCCTGCCACATTGTTGAGACACAGGATGCCCGTTTCATACATCTTGCAATGCATACACATATTTACCTCCATCTACTGCAGAGCAAACAGCTCACATGAACAGAGAAAGGCTCTTTATAGGGGAAGCAAAAGAATAAAAATAAAATTAACTTTTCTAAATATCTCCAAGTTTGATATGCAAGATACCTGTCCCAGGCTGGCAAATTAAAAAAAATAATCCAGGATAATTGCTCCACTCTTAGGTTACAGTCAAGAAACACCAAGCTGCATTCCTAGGTTGCTATGCCACCCAAAAATGATGATGTGATATCTCTTGAAGTCCTTTTCAGAGTTTCCGCTTCATCTCTGTGATGGAATGGTAGATCTGCAGTCAGTGGCGCAAAGCTCTTTTCTGAATTGTCTAAGAAAAATAGGGGTTCTGTGATGGTGATAGGGTCAAATTCTTTCTTCACCAACTGATTTTTGCGCTGCTTGAAAGTCCCTGTGATCTCTAAGGCCTCCTGTGGTGAAAAGGAGAAAATCAACCCATCATTCCACTGCTCTCCTAAAGCACACCAAACATGGCAGAAGACGCCCTCATTCTCAAGTACACGCTGCACTTTCTCCAGAGTGCTCAGCAGTGATGTGGGTGTGGAGGATGGAGTGGATGAAGTGGAGAATTTCATTTGCATCAGACTGGTAAATAGCACATCATAGATATTATATAAGATGGAACAAGTTCATTTTCCTAGTGCAAGCAGCAAGCATATCACCATCATTTTAAAAAAATCCCTTTAAGTACAACACAAGCACTGATATTATGGTCCATTTGGGGACCAACAGCAGCTTGGAAAGCTGATTTAGATTAAAAAATGATAGAAGAATTTAAATCCTTCTTACAAAACTGCTGCTTTGATTAAAACTGTGCCACATTATATATACTTTGCCTTGGTTAGGTATGTTTTGCTGCAATAGTGAGATGGGTTCTTGAATACCATCACTCACCTTGATAACAAATTTGAAGGATCAGCTTTATGATGAGGCAGAGGAACAGGTTACCTTAGGCAGCAGAAGCTGGGAAGTTACAAGAGGCTGCTGTAGAAAATAGTACTGTGCCACGTGGTCTTGACAAATTTGTGGACTTCGACTTCCAGAATTCCCCATCCAAATATTTTGGGAGTTGAAGTTCACACGTCTAGATCCCAAGTTTGAGAAACACTGTATTAAGACAACCCACATCCAATCAAGGCAATAGCAGGATCTAAATTTCGTTTCACTCATGAATTCTATCTATCCAAACAGGGGGTGCTCTTTTTAATTGTTATCAATCCTATCAAAGTTTATTCACACTATATCAACTTAGCAGTAAAACAACAAGGGAACAGAGAGGAGTCTCACCCGGATGCGAATAAAATGAGGTATAGCATAGTTTGGCAGGTAATTCTTGGTATGTTCATATAACTGCTTTCCAACAAAGGATCCTCCTTCCTTTAATCGTATTGCTGCTATCCCAATCTTTCCTTCATGCCCTAGAAAATATCAGAATGTCCAAATGCCTTTTCAGGATAGAAAGACACAGGTTTGCACTGAAGGAATAGCAAGAGAAAAGAGATTGACGTAGCCCTTTGCCTTCCAATTGTTTTTCTCCTGTGAATTCCAGAACCCCCCCTTTGGAGAGTCAACAGGAGCCCATTCATTGTAAAAAGAAGAAATAAATGCTTACACAAACACTTTACCCTGGTGTGATGTAAAATAGTGCAAGCTATAAAGGAAGCACCTAAAACCTCATGGATAGAATGGATAGCTATAAAAGTAAGCCGATACTTTCTTCTACTGTATTATAGGAAGTCCTCAAGTTATGATCATTTGCTTAGCAACTGTTCAAAGAGCTGGGGTTTTTTAAAAAAAGGAAAAAAAGGAGTGAATAGGAGCAATTAGATGACATGCCTGCCCTTTAAAAAATCCAACCTCAGAAAACAGCAGAAATTTCACAGCAAACATCATTGCCAGAATAACTTATTTTGGCAGTGTGATTTTGGGCCATTTTGTGGGAACTAGGCAGGAACCTAAAGTGAAAAGGAGACAGTTTGTCACCTAGAAGACCTCCCTTTCCATTCTGAACCATATTTATGTATGTGTGAGGGGGGGAAATCTGGAAAATTTTACTGCCAGAAATTGTAATTATATAATGTTGGCATCTCCATTCTCAGTTTTCTGGAGGATTATAATTGAGAGGGTAAAAGTGAAATACAGCCCATGGATTGTGAATTTAATATACCTGTTCTAAGATTTTAATATACCTGTTCTAATACAAACCGTAACTGTAACAACTGTCATCCGGTAAGTATGGCCCATTTGACTGGAAAAGATCCTGCATACAGTTCAACGTAGCATCAATGTTTCAATAACTAAATAACCACAAATTAATATTTAACTGAGTTGTCCATGTAAAAAGATGATTCAAATGTTTTCTTCATTAACCTTGGCAAAACAGAAAGGACTTCTGAACGGACCGTTCAGTCCAAATCTAATCTTAATAAAACAGATTGAAAAAGAACTCATACCCCGCCATCTTAAATGTTCTCTAAAATCTGGCTACCAAAGACAACCCTGCAGTGTTTATTTTCCTGCAACTACTATGAATCATAGTAAAATATAAAACAACAAAAGAAGGTTGGTAACAATGCTTAACCTAGCAACCTCTATTTCTGTTTCCCTTTGAAAATAAAAACAAGAACCAAAACATCAAAATTTGAACAAAGACTAGGTAATCTTATAATACAGTGAAAAAGAAGTTATTACCACCATCTGTCCACTTTTATAACTGAATTTGCCAAAAAAATAACTTCATTTATTACTAAAACATGATTGTAAACCTCAGATGAAGCCCTTCTGTGTTGCTTCCCAATATTGTCCCCAACTTATTTACTGAGCTACTTTCCCTCTTTGAAATGTTCAAGCTGTTATATTTCTGTGTCTTTCTAAGTCCTGAGACCACATTCAGCTGAAGTTTGGATTTTGGAAACTTTTTGCTTATTCATCACTAAAATTCTGCATTAGTTTAGAACACATACCTGCATACATAATAATAAAATAAAATAAAATAAAATAAAATAAAATAAAATAAAATAAAATAAAATAAAATAAAATAAAATAAAATAAAATAAAATAAAATAAAATAAAATAAAATAAAATAAAATAAAATAAAATAAAATAAAATAAAATAAAATAAAATAAAATAAAATAAAATAAAATAAAATAAAATAAAAAAAGGAGGGAAGGAAGGAAGGAAGGAAGGAATTGTTTATAATGTGACTCTGTCCACTTAAGGTTCTCACGTCATCTCCAGATATATGGAATGCAGATTCTGCAGACAAAAGGTTGCCTATCGTTGTATTCAGCTCTTGTTCCTGGGCACCAACTGGAAATGAAGCCAGTTTAAAAAAGCCTTTTCTGGGTTTCATGCACTTCTGCCACTGTGTCCACAGTAATGGCCAGGTCTGCTGCTTTTATAGTGATTAGCACAGCCCTCCATTGGTGGACTCCCACCCTTCTTTTTCTCTTCCACCGAACCCTACAAAAGAGAACCCCCCAGCAGCCCAGTATAAAATGGCTGCTGAAAGGAAAACACACACTGGCCAATTGGAATAGAAGCTTTAACATATGACAGAATAAAAAAAGTAGCAGACAGGCAGGCAGGCAGGACTGTCTTGTTTGCTCCAAACAAGGGGAAATGTCAATTTAAAAATCAGGAGTCCATAAGTTCTAATCCTGTCTCAATTATGAAAGCCATCTGGGTGACTTTAGACCAGTCACTCTCTCTCAGTCCAATCCTCCTCACAGGGCTGTTGTGGTAGAGAAAATAGGAGAAAGAAGACGTTTTAGGTATGTCTGCCACCTTGACTTATTTATAAAAATGCTGAAAAGGTGGGAGTAAGCAGAGAGTGCAGATCAGCTTTTAGTGCCTGTGGGACTCACCGGAAAGTATCTCCCACCGGAAAGTATCCTGGAAATATATAAATCCATCGTGGTCTTGCATCAAGCGGTCACCACTGTTAAAGTAGCTGTCTCCTGTCTCTAGGACATCCTGGAGAAGCTTCTTTTTTGTTTTCTCAGGATCTCCTGCATAGCCATAGAAGGGAGTCCTCTTGGTGGTCTTGGCTACTAGTAAACTTGTTTCACCTTCAATTCGGAATCAATTAATCAATTAATGTTCATTCTTGAGCCAGGACATTATTTCCACTTATTTCCATTTCCAGAAAAGATCTAAAACATTTTCAGCAATAATCAAAGATTGATTTACTCATTTAGTTTGGTAAATTAGTAAAAACAAATATGTCAGATTAATTCTGGCTATAATATATGTATGTGGAAAATGTTTCTAATTCTCAAAAGTAATAAATTACATTCAAGCAATTGCTTTTATGTAGAGGGAAGTAGGACTCTAGAAAAGCTGACTTAATATAGCCTTCTTCAGTGCTTTTTTTATATATATAAAAAAAGGTGCCGCCTTGCCTACCCTACAAGGTTCCATCCAAAAAAGGTGCCGGAACTCTGTTCTGGGCGTTCTATGAGAAAAAAAGCCCTGGCCTTCTTACTGGTAGCCCAAAAGTTATGAAGCTTTCATCAAATTGATTGATGCAGCCTGTTCTATTGCAAGGGTAGCACTTGCTTAATTCCCTTTTTTAAGCTCGTGAACAGACATTTTCTAAACCTGTACAGATAGTCTTTGACTTACGACCACAATAGAGTCCAAAATTTCTGTTGCTAAGCGAGAGATTTGATAAATGAGTTTTGCCCCATTTTACAACCTTTCTTGCCATGCTTGTTAAATGAATCATTGCAGATGTAAAATTAGTAACACTAACTTTAGAGGTTTCCTCCTTGACTCTTTTTGTTAGAAGGCTGCCAAAGGGGAATGCTAGTTCCAAACACACTGGCACACTGCTCAAGGGTAATGCTAGTGCCAAACACATCTCTAAAAAGAGGCCACGGCTTTGCTGGATGATCAGTTTTTCTGTCACTTAAGTCATCTAGTCTGGTAGCACCTTTTCCAACCAGTTTTATTAAAAGGCTATAGGCAATTGTGAGCTTAACTCACTTCATTGGATGCACAGAGCATCCTGGGAAATTAAAATGCTCTGACATCACTTATGCTTGTCTATTATGTCTTATGTCTATTAATTATTTTTCACAAAGTTTGTCTGTTTATCCTATGTAGAACCCACAACGTTATTGTTAGCAATTAATGGGATATATTATACTAGAAGTATAAAACTGTGAAGACAGTTTTAACCTTGTGTTTATTTGTTGAAGTCTGTGATGGTCCTGTTGGCATAGTTGTAAAAGTGGGTGACAAAGTAAAATCAGACTCTGCTATAAACTCAGATATCAGTTTCCTTCTGTTTTTTGCCATCACAGTCTAACATAAACATTTTCTACAATATCAAGTTTTTGTTTCACATGGAAAAAAAGAGATATGGTACTGATCTGGGTTGTTTTGATTGTTATAGCTATTGGAAAGCAACTGGATGTGCACAGACTTGTTTACATAATTGCAGTGCTTGCGGAGAACTTATGACTGATTAGTACAAACTCTGTCTAAGCCAATAATCGAGCACAGACTCAGTCGATCTTTTCCTGATTAGCAACAAGTGCCTCTCTCCACTGCTCAGATTCACACCAAACATGTAAACTTCATTTTTCCTCCATAAAACAGGGAAAAATAAACTGCTGGATTTTGTGAATTTATCATCTGCAATCTCCAGAATACCATATTTTAATCTCTTTTCCCAGGCATGAAGTGCAACCTTCATGTTGGTATCCCAAGAGATGGGAGGTAGGAAGAATCAGACTTCTCCAGAAGTTTCATGTGACCACTCCCATGAAACTGAACTTGCAACTCATTCAGTGCTGTGACCAAGTGACCTGTTCAGTGGAAAACTCATATGGGGCATTGAGACAATCAAGGATTTAACTCCTAAGGTCTGTATGTGACAACTGGCAGGGAGGGGAAGACCTTTTTCATCTTTGGAAGTAGCCCATAACTTTGCTTTCCCAAATTCCAATTCATGTCCAAATATAAACTTTATTAACATACCTGGGGCCACCGGGACACAGTATCCTTTTTCATTCCTGACAACCTCATTCTGGTCAACATCATATTGAATTATTTCAAATTTTGTCAGTTTCTGAAGCAGAACAGACAGAAATTGGTAAGAGCCATAAGGCAGAAATTCTAAGAAACTCCAGCAGCTTGTAGGTTACAAAGAACCCTGCAACTCTGACCAGACGTCTAAATCAAGGTTTCCATTTTTAAGATACGGCTCTCTTTGCAGGACTAGCAACCTGGTGCTCTTCAAGTGTTTTGAGCAAGTCCTACCCACTCTTGCCATAACCATGCTGATATTGATGTTGTATGATAGGTGCCACGTGTTCAAATATATATATTTGAACAAGTGGCATCTGTATCCAGTTTGTAAGCAGAATAACAATTAAATTGAGGGATCAAATAGAGGATGTGGGTTATCAAGGATCCGCAAGGCATCCATTTTACCACACCATTCCCCCCCCCACACACACAAATGTATTGGTTGGCCAGATGATGTCACTACTATCTAGTACATAGTCCAATTTGTATACCGTCTTCCACCATAATCTTTCCCTGCTACAGAAGATAGGAGGGGGGTGTTGTTCCTCAGAAATTTGCCCAACTCTCTGATGACTTGAAAATGCAAATATTTCTCATCTCACTCATCACTATAATATTAGTGATAATCTTTTATGAAATTTTTAGAGACATGATAACTTTCTCCTTCTCTACGTTTTTCAGGATTCTCATACGATATCTTTCCTTCAAAGATATCATAGACTCAAATGCACATTTAGTTGATTTCTCTTTCTTCCATGCCAGATTTTTTAAAAAAAATAATGTAAAATTCTTACCAAAATTCTTTTAAAAAATCTCCATAGAATTAATTGGAAGAAATATACTTTCAATCATATCATAGTGTGGAAAAAACTGGAAGTAGCAATATTTAAAAATAAAAATATATACTTTTAGTATTATCATCATGTAATCATATTTTATATTTTATAATTATCATTGTATAATCAATTGCCTGAGTAGATGCTTTGAGTATATAGGGAACATACAAGCCTCAGGTGGAGGAAGGGGGGGAGAACAGGAGTTACTGTGGGGCCCAGTGTGAGTAACCATCTAGGAATTGTTTTTGAGTACCTTCTGGTGCCTGGTACCCCTACTGGATCTAACAGGTATAGAAGATGGGAGACATCTCTCCTCTAGAATTGATATAGGATAGTAGGGGAGGGATCTTATTAGTATAATGTAAGCAAACAGGGGCGGAGATAATATATTCTGTTTAGGCGCTTCTGATAGATTGTAACCTCCAAAGCCTAAGCCAATGGGGCCATGGGGGAGGGAATGGGGCGTTGCGATAGGATGTATAATAATATGTGATTTTGGAATTTGGGATGTGGTTCAGTGCTTGGCAACATTGTATTTTGCCTTCCTGAATCCACCATGCTTTGCAAACCATTATTTCTTTTTTAAAACTTTGTTGTGAAGTCTAATAAACTTCTTTTCTATTTGTAACTCAAACAGAGTGGATTTCAATTTGTGACAATTTTTGGTGTCTAACAATTTTGGTGCCGAAACCCGGGACTCAACAGGATTTCGTTCGGGACTCCCTAACTTGGAGGATGATGTGGAAGGCATGCCTTGTCGAGTTTGACAGTCCAGCTTCGAACTCCAGGAGCGGTGGGTGCTGAACGAAATCTGGAGCCCTATGAACCTAAATAGAAGTTTCAAATAGAAACGAAGGGTGAGGGAACCAGGAATAGAGATTGCCAGCCTCAGGAAAAACCGGGTAAGTTCGTGCACGAACCTAGGTGAGTAAACTCTGGGGTGGCCAGATACAAAAAACCACCTAGGCGGTTGGGGGAGGACTGGGTAGGACGGTTTGAATCTGAGATCTGTGAGAGGAGTGCGTTAGATGTCCCAAGTACCATAGGGGGTAGCAAGATGAGTGGGAGCTGACCCTTCAGTATTTGCCATACCCTCATGAGAGGATTGGTGGAGAAAAGGGGGAAGCAGGAGCTTGGTGAAGTGAAAGGTGGTCTCATTAGGTTGGTAAGGATAAGATAACAGTACGGTAAACCAGTATGGGCAATTCTTGGAGTGTTCCCGAAAGGAAATGTGTGAAGAAAATTAGGAAGAATCCTAGGTTGAGCATAGATACAGGGAGTCCTTTAGGACTCCTACTAAGTAATTGGGGTAAGTCGCCTTATAATAGGATAATTGATAGATTAAATTTGACTAAAGAAGATATGTTGAATATGTGTTGCTTTGTTTGGTGGGAGGATGAGAAAGTAGAATGGCCGCGAATGGGAACTAATGATTATTTCGCGTGCCAAAATTTATATGATTATGTGCAGAGAAAAGTGTGTAAATCATTAGATAATGAGTTGGATTATGCATTAATTTGGAATCCAGATAAATGGATCTCTGGGGTAGATACATTATCAACTGTCCCTGTAATGGTACAAAAAGAGGAGGAAAAAAGAATTAGAGGAAGAGGAAGAAACAAAACCAAGATATAGGGACTATTGTCCACCACCCTATAATCCAAATCAGGCTCCAGCTCAACTTCCACCGGCGATGTCTCAAGGGGCAGTGGGAGGTATTGGAACCTGGCCCCAACAACAGCCAGAGAAGGAGGATAGAAAATATAAAAATTTGAGAAGAGAAATAGAACAGTGTAAAAAGGACATTGAGAATTTTCCCTTTCATAAGCATCCAGATATCTCAGCCTTCCCCTTAAGGGAGGTGCCGAATGGGGTAGATGGAAACAACGCCCCAAGAATAAGCTTTGTCCAAGAGCCATTAAAGGCATCTGAAGTAAGGGCATTTAAAAAGGAATTGAAAAATCTAATTGAGGACCCGCTGGGGGCTGCTGAACAGTTGGATAATTTACTGGGACCAAACATTTATACCTGGGACAAACTGACGGCTATTTTAAATGCTTTATTTTCAGCTGAAGAAAGACAATTAATTAGAACTGCAGCAGCAGCAATTTGGACTAGGGAACACCTGAAGGGGGGGGTAGCGGCAGATGTAAAACTTCCTCTGGCCAGACCAAATTGGGATAACAATGATTTGGCTGGAAGACAAAATATGGAAGACATGAGAAATCTTATAATCAGAGGAATGAAAGAAGCTATACCCAAGGCTCAAAATATGACCAAGGCATTGCAGATAGAACAAGAGAGGGACGAATCCCCAGCTGCCTTTTTGCAAAGACTAAAAGATGGTATGCGTAAATATACAGGGATGGATCCAGATGATGCTGCCAATGTACCACTGGTCAGAGTTCAATTTGTGACTAAATCCTGGCCTGATATAAATAAGAAGCTGCAGAGATTGGATGATTGGACAGCCAAACCAATAAATGATTTGTTGAAAGAGGCTCAGAAAGTGTATGTTCAGAGGGATACAGAGAAAGTAAGGCAGAAAAGTAAGAGGATGGTAGCAACAGTACAGTAAGTGATGAAGCAGGAAAAACCTCCTAGAAGAGAGTTTGGGGATAAGCAGAGACCCTTTGAAACAAGATATAGGAGGGATGAAAGGAACCAGTATGTTAATGGGAGTAGAGGAAGGGGATTTGGAGGATTTCGGGGTGGATACCAGAATAGGGAGAAAATGTGCTTTGAATGTGGAATGAAGGGCCACTTTTAAAAAAAGATTGCCCTAAACACGAGAGAGAACAGCAAGTTTACTCAGTGTGGGAAGAAGATAGTTTTTACTAGGGGAGGGAAAGGAGCTCATTGGCTTTTGAACAGCTCCTTGAAATTATAATAATAGTTATTGATTTGTCAAGAGAAAGTATGAAATGAAATATCTGTATGTGAAAGTGTTTATACAAGCAGTTTGAATAAAAGTGAATGTGTAGATATGCTGATCCTCTCTCTCTCTCTCTCTCTCTCTCTCTCTCTCTCTCTCTCTCTCTCTCTCTCTCTCTCTCTCTCTGTGTGTGTGTGTGTGTGTGTGTGTGTGTGTGTGAGTGAGTGAGTTTCTCCCCCATCCACTCCCTCCCAGGCTGTGAAAGAAATTGTAAACTGCAGATTATATTGTTGTAAAAGTAAATTGAAAAGCAATAGGAAGTGTTTGCATGAGAAAAGTTCCATGGAGGGTGTGTGAGAGAATTTATGGCAAATGCATGTGAAGGAGAGAAAACTATTTTTTTTAGTGGTGAGATTTTTGTAAAAATCTCCCCCGTCTCTTTCGTTTTAAATATAAGAAGAGACTGGAGGAGGCAATTTTGTCTCACAACAGCAGATTCTTGATTATGCCTGGGACATAAGTCTAAGACTGTGAGCAATAAAATGAGTATATCTAATATTTCCAGACTTGCAAAGAAAACTTCTTCAGCACCCTCTGTCGGACAAGCCAGCCCGACAACTCAGAGTTCTGTCAGCACATTGTTACAGCGTGAAAAAGCAAGTATGCCACACGAAGAACAAACCTCTTTAAAATTAATTCATCAATTATTACAGCAAAATCATATTGAGACACAAAGCAAACTGGACAAAGTAAGCGAAGAAATTATGGATATAAAGGCACAATTCGAAGCTCAAAATCAAAACATTACAAGAAATGAACAGAAAATTTATCAAGACATTGATAAAAATGTGGAGATGTTACTGCAAAAGAATGAAGGATTGGAACAATCAAATCAGGAGCTAAAATGTGCCATGGCAATGGTAGAAATGAGAGAAGCGGAATATTACTTGAGGTTTCAAAATATTCCTGAAAACACTGAAGAAAATATAGAAACGGTGATTACTGAGCTGTTGGCAGAACTTCTAAACGCAGATCGAATTGATATTCAGAATGAAATCAATAAAACTTATCGCATGAGTTCAGCGTATGTAAGAAAAAATAGATTACCAAGAGAAGTGCATGTGAGGTTTATAAAGAAATCAACAAGAGATGAAATACTGAGAAAAGTCAGAGAGGAACCCTTACAATATAAAAATAAAGAAATTGTGATACTAAAACAGATACCCAGGAGAGTGAGGGATACCCGGAGACACTATCATTTCCTAACTACAAAATTGATTGCCAAAGGCATAAATTTTAGATGGCTAATGCCAGAAGGCATTTTAATAAATTGGAACAATACAAGATATCGACTGGATTCAATTTGGAAAGCAGAGGACTTGAAGAAAGAAATAGAGTAATTTTGGATGAAGGATTGCAGCAACAAGAGGATAAGCAGACAGGAGAGACAGCCCAAGGAGCAACGGCACAAGTAGAGCAGTAGCAGGAGAAAAGTGAACAAACAGGTGAAGGAGAAGGAACTGCCAGAGAACAAAGGATTACAAGATCGACTAGGCCTAAATATAAGTAATGAAAGAGAAAATGGAGGGAAAAAACAAGATTTTTTTCGGTAAATGTAAATGGACTAAATTCCCCAACAAAAAGAAATAAAATTTTTAGGAAACTTCAGAAATTAAATATAGATATAATTTGTTTACAAGAGACACATATAAAAAAACAACATTATAAATTTTTGGAACACCCCAAAATGGGGAAGCTTTATTATACATCAGCACAACAAAAGAAACGAGGGGTGGCAATATACGTTAAAGAGACAATAGATTCCAAATTAATATATTCAGATGAAGAAGGAAGAATTGTTATGGTTGAAATATATTTGCACCAAAAACAAATACTGTTAGTGGCAATTTATGCTCCAAATGATATTCAAGAACGATTTTATCAAAGATTACACAGGAAATTAATAGAAATGGAATATCAAAATATTTGTTTAATAGGAGATTTTAATGCAATAGTAGATGGAATAATGGATTATAAAAGTAGTAAAACAGGAAAACTTGGAAGGAGAAAATTACCTAAGGCATTTTTTGATATGGCAGAAGAAATTGGAATTCAAGATGTCTGGAGAGAAATTAATCCTCAAAATCGACAGTACACTTTTTATTCAAATAGCCATAAATCTTGGTCAAGAATTGACATGATTTGGATGACTTCTGAATTAAAGATGGATATACAGGAAATTGAGATAGAAATAGGCACATGGGCAGATCATAACCCTTTAAAAGTGACATGGAAAGGAATACAAAAAAAAACCAAAATGGATTTTAAATCAATCTATACTAAAAGATAAAGAATTCATAAATTTGGCCAAAAGAGAAATGGAATTTATTTTAAAGAAAACAAAGAAGATACATCACTACAAAACGTATGGGATACAGCTAAAGCATATTTTAGAGGCATAGCTGTAATGTATATGGCAAAGAAAAACAAACAGAGAAGACAGCAATATTTATTATTAAAAGAAGAATTTAGAAAGTTAGAAATAGAATTACAACAAAACCCACAGGAAAAGACTTGGAAAAGAGAAATGGAAATAATAAAAAATAAGCTGAATCTGCTGGACTCTGAAAAATTGGCCGAACAAATAAAAAGAGCAAAACAATTTTTTTTTGAAAATGCCAACAAGCCAGGAAGATGGCTAGCCTATAAGCTTAAAAAGCAGAAAGAGAAGAAAATAATACATGTATGGTAAAGAGGAGGCTGTAAAAGAGAGAATTGCTCAATATTTAGAAGAAAGTAAACTACCAAAGATTCCAGAGACATTTAAAACTATGTTAGAAGAAAGAATAACAATGATGGAGATATTAGAGGCTATAAAGCGACAAAAGAACAGGAAAACACCAGGTCCAGACGGGCTACCGGCGGAACTCTATAAAAATCTACAAGATATATTAAGCGAACCACTGAAAAAGGTTTGCAATGGATTACTGTTAGAGGCTAAACTTCCAAATACATGGATAGAAGCAAATATTACTTTGATACCAAAAGAAGGCTCAGATTTGATGTATATTAAGAATTATAGACCAATTTCATTACTCAATGTGGATTATAAAATTTTTACTTCAATAATGGCAGAGAGACTGAAAAGATACTTAGTTGAGTTTATACATCCAGATCAAAACGGCTTTTTACCGAAGAGACAGATCAAAAATAATTTAAGGGTGATAATGGATGTATTAGAATATTATGAATTACACTCAGGAAAACAATTAGCATTAGTGTTTTTGGACGCCCAAAAAGCGTTTGATAATGTTACTTGGCAATTTATGGTCCAACAATTACAAATAATGGATTTTGGAAAGAACTTTACAAATATGATAAAAACAATATATAGTAATCAGACAGCAAAAGTGATAGTAAATGGAGATTATACTGAGAGCTTTGAGATAAGAAAAGGCACGAGACAAGGGTGTCCACTATCTCCTTTATTATTTATCTTTACTTTGGAAGTATTAAATAGAAGGATAAGGCAAGACACAGAAATTAAAGGACTGAAAGTAAAAGATGAAACATATAAACTACAAGCATTTGCCGATGATTTAGTATTTATTTTGGAAGAACCTTTAGAGATGATTCCTAAACTATGGGGAAAGATAGAAGAATATGGAGAGGTGGCAGGATTAAAAATAAATAAAGATAAAACTAAAGTGATAGTAAAGAACCTTACAGATAAACAAAAAAGACAAATATTAGAGAAAACAGAGGTACAAATAGTGAAAAAAGTTAAATATTTAGGTATCTACTGTAGTAGAATAATTAGACAGGAGCCAGCTCTTCTGGAGAAGGAAAGGTTTATTGCACAGGTTCAGCAAGCAAAGGGGTCTGAACCCCGAAGGGTGGTCTTCACAACATATTTATAGCCAATAATACGTATACATTTCCTGATCACACAATATTCCTTACATGGTTACATTCTATACTTCCCTATCCGTACATGTGAACAGTTACCAGACAGCGGTCATTGATCATATGCTTGTAGACAAAACAGGACGTACCCACCATAAATCCTGATACAGCAAAGCTATAAATCCTGATCCAGCAAAGCTAAATTAGACTTATCTCGTGAGACAGGAAACCTCCTTCCAAGCCAAGCTCAGCCACTTTAACCATATTTCCTTTTCAGTTATAAATTGTTAGTTTAACTTGTTAGTTCGTTATTTTCCCACTTTATTCCCCCCTTTTGAGACTTATCTCAATTAGTGACGATGAGTCTCAATTAGTGAACACATACTCACTGATCTCTGGATCAGCAGTATTCATTGTATTATACTCTAACAAGGCCAAAACCTGGGCAGTAGCTTTCCGTTCGGCCAATATAGACATCCGTTTTGGTAAGGTAATATTAGTCATTAATGAAAATACACATTGCATACAGCAGCATCCAGTAATAAGCAAGGCTATAAAAATAATAATATATTGCATGATATTACCAATAAGACCCATCGGGAGCCATGACCACAAATTGTTCCACCAACTACCTAGAGAGTCAATTTGCAAGTCTGATGCCAAATTATTAAGAACCTTAACTTGTCGTTTTATAACTTGGGATTGATCTGTTAAATTAAAACAACACATTCCTTCAAAA
This sequence comes from Bothrops alternatus, assembly GCA_034064705.1. Classification (NCBI taxonomy): domain Eukaryota; kingdom Metazoa; phylum Chordata; class Lepidosauria; order Squamata; family Viperidae; genus Bothrops; species Bothrops alternatus. The sequence continues at coordinate 2,285,160 of JARGCV010000014.1, read as the reverse complement.
GATTCACACCCTAAATGTTGACGAAGCAAAAGGTAGTCAATAGCTGCCCGATTCTGCAAAATGGCTTTACAAAGCTCCACCAACTCTTGATTAATAGCAAATAATGCCACAGAAGTGGCATTTATGGTCTTTGCCAAGTTACAGACAACAGAATTCAAGTTAATATGTGCTCTTACAGCCAGTGCAGGAACACCTACTAATGACACCCCCAATGCAGTATATTCAGCTTCATTCAAAAGAGTACGTGAGGGGTCACATTCTTCATCTAAAACCTCTGCTCTTTTATGCCGTGTAACATTTGATACAGTAAAAAGTGATTTATCTGGCAAAAAGGTAGTTAATCTGCTTAGACAACAATAAGCTTCACTCAGGTTAGCAGGAATATAATTAAAAGTGTCTTTGCCACATGTGAAAAACCATCCCTGGGGTAACCATATGTTTGCAAAGCTGAAGGACACAGATTGGAAAGATGTGCAATTCAACTTGTCATGACTTACTTTTAGGCAATGAGGTTGAGGTTGTGCTGTAGAGTGTTCACATCCATCAATATGAGCACATTGCAACCCTTCCGGGACTGCCACAATGGGCGTATGCAAAGCAAGAGCATCATAGGGTAGATGCTTAGCAATATGCCCCCAGTTATACAAAGTTTCATATCCTATCCTTTATCACATAACTACGTAAATCAGTATAATTCTTTGCTACTGCGGCTGGAACACATACAGGTATTAAACATGTAGATAACAAATTTTCCATGTCATATGCTTCAGAAAGGCAAACGTTTGAGGTGTTGGCTACCTTGGCCAATTGCACCCACAGATTATATTGCATCCTTGACTCTAATGGATGGGACCTTTTTATTCTTTTCTGTTGGGGTCGTTTCCTTCGTGGTTTTTGAATAGTAATTCCAAATTCCACTGGATTCACATCTATCACACAAGTTCCCTTCCATCCTGGTCTTAACTGTGAGACTAGGGTAACTCGTTCCCAACCCCAAAATAAGGGCGGTCCACAATCCAATGTCACCAGGGGTAAAGGCTTTTTGTGAGGTGCTTTTATACATATGCCTTTTCTCAGGACATATCCAGCATATTGACAGGCATCAGGATTCGTGGGCTTTCTAATAAGACAAGCTTCTTTAACTACCCTATCAAAAGAATATGGATGCAAACAAGGATGAGGAAGAATACAATTTCAACATTCTGGAGTGAAACCAAGAGGGGGATTACCATCACAGTCACGATTTCCTATAGCATAGGACTGAATAATAGTAGGAGCCTCTTCTGGTCTGCTCCATTGTCCTGCATTAAAAACACAAACATTATTACATGCCACTATAATACGACATAAAGATAATAGTAATACTCTCATCCTTTCTTCTCCCGTGCGTAGAAAGCCAGCTTACGGGGTGGCTTAGCAAGGGTCTTCACTACTGTACGTAGAGGGACCTATTACCGGTAATGTCCCAGTAGAGTAGCCGTTGATGTCCACAAATCACCTTTTAATATTACAACATCTGTTATTCAAACAACAAAATGACCATTAAATGTGTTTAAAAGTAAGTTTGGTGGGACTCCCTGGATTCCTGGACACTGTCCATAAGGAGTCAGCTGCTGCTTTTACCCTAGTCCAGTGAATCCAAGACTTTGATTCTGCAATTTTTACAGCTAGAGGAGAGGCCATTATTACTTCACAGGGTCCTTTCCAACGTCCTTCTAGCTGTTCCTTCTTCCAATATTTAACCCACACTTTGTCTCCTGGTTTGAATGGATGGCACCTTGTCACCAATTTAGGAGGCATTTGTTCAATGACATAATTCCTTAATTTTTCCACTTGCTTGTTAAGCCCCTGCACCATTTCTAGAGCCCATACTCCCCCCTTATGACCCAAATCAGGCCATCCGGCCAGGTTTCTTTTCAACAGAGTGGGGGGTCTACCAAACATCAATTCATACGGAGAACGTTTACACTGCCGACGAGGCGCACATCTTACAGCATACAATGCTAGGGGCAAAGCATCCGGCCATTTCAAATGGCTTTCAGTACAGATTTTAGTAATTTTCTCTTTTAAAGTGTGATTCATCCTTTCCACATTAGCACCTGACTGAGGATGGAAAGCACTATGGAACCTCCATTTAGATCCTACCGCTTTAGCAACTGCCTGATTGATTTGGTGAACAAACTCTGGACCATTATCAGATGAAATAAATGAAGGGCTCCCAAACCGGGGAATTAATTCTTTCAATAGCAATCTGGCGACCTCCCTAGCCTGTTTGGTTCTTGTAGGAAAAGCCTCAGGCCACCCTGTATATCTATCCACAAAGACCAATAAAGCTTTATACAATCCACATCTTGGCATGTCTGTAAACAGAATCCATAGGAAAATAGGAAACTGGTATTGTTCCAGGAGGTAAAGCAGGCCCCTGCCGAAGGTTAATTTTAGCACAGATAGTACATTGCGAAACAACCCGGGCCACAATGCCTGCCAAACCATTTATAAAATACTCTCTTCCTATGGCTTCTGCTAAGCCTGTCTTCCCCATGTGGGTAGTATCATGAGATGCCTGAATCAGAGTCCATGCAGAAGATTGTGGGACAAAAACACGCTTATCGGGTAAGATGTACCACCCATCCTGCAGAGTTGCCTTGAGATCTACCACTGCCTTTGCACATTCTTGCTGGGAATAAGAGGGCTTGACCTCGGGAGGCAAGACCCCCATATCCATAGCAACATGTATAGCTAAGTCTGGAGTTGGCCCTTCCTTTCTGGCAGCATGTCTTGCTTCCCAATCTGCTCTTCAATTACCTTGTGCCACTTTGTCAATTCCTTTCTGATGTCCTTTACAATGCATGACTGAGACTCATGCTGGTTTTTGAACAGCATCAATCAGACGCTGTATCAGATGTCCATGTTGTACATATTTCCCTGAGGAATCCCTAAACCCTCTTTCTTTATATACAGCACCATGAGCATGTAGAGTTAGGAAAGCATATCTACTATCCGTCCAAACATTCAAGGATTCCCCTTCGGCTCTTTCCAGGGCCCTAATGAGTGCCCACAATTCAGCCACCTGAGCACTATATCCTGGTCCAAGAGGACCGCTCTCAACTACTTTGTCATCATCCACTATAGCATATCCTGCAACTCTTTGTCCCTCATTCATATAACTGGATCCATCTGTATACCAATTGAGATTAGCCTGAGGGAGAGGAATGTCGGATAGATCTGGACGACTAGAATATACACTTTCCAACACTTGTAAACAATCATGTTCTGCTTTAACATCTATTGGCAGTGAAGTAGCTGGATTCAATCGATTGGAAACCACCAATCTCACTTGTGGGTTTTCTATCATCATTGCTTGATATTTAAAAAGTCTTTGGCTACTAATCCACAAATGCCCTTTATTATCCAAGATAGATTGCACCGCATGAGGGGTATGAACATTTATAGGACATGAGAAGGTCAATTTATTACAGTCCTGTAAAAGGACTGCTATAGCAGCAAGAACCTTCAAACAGTGCGGCCATCCCTGTGCCACTCCATCCAATTGCTTAGACAAATATGCCACAGGTCTTTGCCACTGTCCCAGTTGTTGAGTCAATACCCTTAAAGCGGTGTTTCTCTTGGTGTCCACATACAGATTAAAAGGTTTTTCCAAGTTGGGTAATGCCAGGGCAGGAACAGAGACAAGAGCCTGCTTAACTTCCCTAAACGCGTTCCTCTGTTCCCCTGTCCAGATGAAAGGCTCACTATCACCCCCCTTAGTAGCAGAATACAGAGGGGCTGCTAACAATGCATAATTTGGTATCCATATTCGACAAAAGCCAGCCAATCCTAAAAATCCCCTCAACTGCCTTCTGTTTAATGGCTCTGCGATCTCCAACACCGCTTGTTTTCTTTCCCATCCTAAAGCCCTATGACCTTGCTCTATGTCATATCCCAGATATCTCACCTTCTGTTGTACCAACTGTGCTTTCTTTCTAGAAACCCTATATCCACAATCTAAAAGCAAATGCAAGAGAGCTTCTGTATTTTCCCAGCATGTTTCTTCTGTCCTTCCTGTTATTAAAACATCATCTACATATTGCAAGATAGTATCCCCCTCCCGTCGTGGCACAAAATACTGCAAATCTTTTCCCAAGGCACTCCCAAAAAGAGTGGGTGAATTCTTAAAACCCTGGGGTAGCCTTGTCCAAGTATATTGTGACTTTTGCCCTGTCCTGGGGTTTTCCCATTCAAAAGCAAATAGTGGTTGACTGATCTTATGCACAGGAATTGTAAAAAAATGCATCCTTCAAATCCACAACTGAAAACCACTCTGCCGTAGGTGGAATCAAACTCAATAATGTGTACGGATTGGGCACTACTGGATGAATAGTCACTGTCACTGAATTAATAATTCTCAAATCCTGAACTGGTCGATATGTCCCATCTTGCTTCTTTATAGGCAATATGGGAGTATTCCAAGGGGACTGAATAGGCACTAAAATTCCTGCTTTCAAATACTTCTGAATGCTCTCATAAATAGCTGCTATAGCCTCATTAGAGCAGGATCTCTGGCGAATGTGCACGGGAGTTGATAAAGGTTTTACTTCAACGATTACAGGAGGATGATGGGCTGCAAACCCGGGAGGATTATCCTCTGCCCACAATCCTGGCACATTAAATTCTCTCCACTTTTCCTCCAAAGACTCATCCATATTAGATCTAGAAACCATAAGTCTCCACATGGCTTCCGGTTGATGTTTTATCTGAATCTTTTGCTGACCCTCATCAAAAGAAATAGTTGCACCCAATTTATTAAGCAAATCTCTACCTAGCAAGGGTATTGGACATTCAGGAATGTACAGAAACTCATGTTGGATTTCTGATCCCTTAAACACACATGTTACAGGCTTAAGGAACTGACGTCCTAAAACTTGCCCTGACACTCCCTGAACGTGTATTCGATTAGGTCCCAGTTGAGCAATCTGACTGTTCACAACTGATCTCCCTGCTCCTGTATCCACCAAAAATGTTGTTTGTTGGCCCCCTATATTCATGGTTACCAATGGCTCGGGGGGGGGGCGCCTCCAAGCCTGGTCCCCGTCAATCTGTCCATCCAGTACCAGCCAATCCAATCCCTTCTGTCTCTCTTCCCATACCTCCTCTGTCCATACTTCCTCTGTCCATACCTCCTCTGTTTCCCCCTCTATTTCCTCCAAATCCTCGTCCCCTAAAGGGAAATCTAGACACCCCTCCTCTTCCTAGTCCACCTAGTCCACCTCGTCCAAATCCTCTTCGACCTCTCCAACCTCTGCCTCTCATCACCCCTTTCGGACATTCTCTTTGCCAATGACCTTCCTCTCCACAATTAGCACACTGGTTGGATCCCAGTAGTGTGCCTCCCTGTAACGCCACAGCCAACAATTCTGTTTTCTTCTGCATCCTTGCATCTTTCTCCTTCTTCTCAACTTTATCTCTATTCACATACACTTTCCTTGCCACCTCTAACAATTCCGAGGTATTTTCCCCCACAGCTCCCTCCAGCCTCTGCAACTTTTTTCTAATATCATCATAACTTTGTGTGATGAACCTCTCATTCAACATCCTCACATTATTCACATCCCTCGGATCTATTTGAGTATAGATTTCATATGCTGCAATCAACCTTTGCAAAAAACTCTCTGGGCTTTCATCCGCTTCCTGTATCACTAAACAAGGCTTAGACATATTTACCGGAGGCTTCCCAGCCTTATGAAGAGCTTCCACCACCAGGTTTTGATACTCCTTTAACTTAGTCAAATTAGCAGGAACCCTAACATCCCATCCAGGATCTCTGTCTGGTGCTCTAGCCTCCAACTCAGGCTGTATATTTTGTACTGCCGGAAACCTGTCTTTTACACATTTCATAACAGCAGCCTTCCACTTCTCCTTTTCTTCTGGGGTTAACAAAGTATTCAACAACTGCTGCACATCCTGCCATGTGGGGTTATGAGTCTGCATAATGGTTTGAACTAAATCAGCCATTTCTGCAGGCTTAATAGAAAGAGGACCAAAATGCTGTTTCCAATTCAACAAGTCAGTTGTGGTAAATGGAACATATTGGAACATTGACTGAGTCTGTATTACTCCTTGCTGATCCATCATTGCCTGGTCTACCTACCTTAAAGGTGCTATAAGATCTCACTTGGCTGCCTCTGCCCTTGCTGCTGCAGATCTCGTCACTACTCCAGTAGCCCCAACTACCTCCACATCTATTCCTTCATTTCCCTCACTTTCTTCTGCTGAAAGAGCTTTCTCCGTCTCTCCCTCTTCCTTGAAAGCTCCTGACCCCCCTCTCTGTCTTGGCCTCACCTCTGCTGCTGGTATCGGAGGCAGGGGGGGGTGAACACGGCACAAATCCTTTCATCATGCATTCCAGCAGTGTGCTGGGAATGCTGCTATGCCCCCACATCCTGACAACACTGCCACTGACCTACGGCGCCGGCTGTTCCAACGGTCACCAATAGGGAATGCAGTGGCTTAACCACCCACACAACCTAACACGGACTTCTTTAGGAATAACGTCCTGAGTCCAGGGGGGTGATCAATCCCCCTCTTCTATCTTCAAACGAGATAGGTACTTTCCACTTTTACCATATACTCACCTGTGGAGTCTTGTCCCAGCCAGGAGATGGTTCAGACCTCCGTTCCTTCCCCCAAGGGTTCTTGGACTGGCTCTCTGCACTGTCGGCTCTGCTGACAAGCCACAGCTGTCTCCCGGAGGAATACACCCCCGTGGCGCCTGGAGAATGTTCAGGAGAGGCTTCCCAGCAGTGCCAAGGGGGTCAAGCCGTCCTCAGCGAAACATCGCCTCACTCCAATGTCCCATCTGACGGTGCCAGAAACTGTAGTGGAATAATGAGATAGGAGCCAGCTCTTCTGGAGAAGGAAAGGTTTATTGCGCAGGTTCAGCAAGCAAAGGGGTCTGAACCCCGAAGGGTGGTCTTCACAACATATTTATAGCCAATAATACGTATACATTTCCTGATCACACAATATTCCTTACATGGTTACATTCTATACTTCCCTATCCATACACGTGAACAGTTACCAGACAGCGGTCATTGATCATATGCTTGTAGACAAAACAGGACGTACCCACCATAAATCCTGATACAGCAAAGCTATAAATCCTGATCCAGCAAAGCTAAATTAGACTTATCTCGTGAGACAGGAAACCTCCTTCCAAGCCAAGCTCAGCCACTTTAACCATATTTCCTTTTCAGTTATAAATTGTTAGTTTAACTTGTTAGTTCGTTATTTTCCCACTTTACTACCTTTCAGCTAGATGTTCGTCAATAAAAGAAGATAATTACATAAAATTATTGAAGCAAATAAAACTGGATTTAGAAAGATGGAAAAATCTCCAATTATCAATATTAGGAAGAATTGCTACAGTAAAAATGAATGTGTTGCCAAAGATTTTATTTTTATTTCAAACGATTCCGATAAAACTTGAGACAAAATTTTTTCAAAATTTAAATTCATTGGTTTTGAATTTTATTTGGCAGGGGAAAAAAGCTAGAATTAAGATGAAAACGTTACAAGATGCTAAGGAAAATGGAGGTTTGGGGCTGCCGGAATGGACATTGTACTATCAAGCATCGGTGTTAACATGGGTGAAAGAGTGGATAACACTCAGAAATAAAAGGTTATTGTATTTAGAAGGACATGACTTACAATTGGGGTGGCACGCTTTTTTATGGTATGGGAAAAACAGTCCATAAGTATTTTCAAAATCATTTTATAAGAAATGCCTTATTAACAGTATGGGAAAAAATTAAAGCTAAAATATATCTTAAAATTCCAGGGTGGTTGTCAGCGATGGAGGCATTTATACATCCGAATCTAGTGGATTTTGAGAAAGTATGGACATATAAAGATATCTTAGGTATTCATGGGAAATTAAAATCTAAACAAGAATTGGAAAATTTAGGAATTAATCTGTTCTGTCTGGCCCCTCTCAGCTCATTAAAATCCACATAAATATGTCTTTAAGAGGTTTATTTAACACATTTCAAAAGAATTCACTTCAAAGCACGCTGCTGGCATTTTGCTGGCAGAAACAGCCAAGTCTCATTTATTTACATTTAGATTAAAACATGCTCCTTCCACACCTTCCAATTAACTCACTCTTTCTTTATCACATTGTCCAAGACCTCATTATTCTCCCGTAGATTTCCAAAACATCAGAAGACTGAATTCAAACGCACGGCTCCAGATATCAGGCTACTCCTTGATTAACGTTGCTCGTGACAAAGGCGTAGTCTCTCTGTCCCCTTCTAATATAGTGTCCGATACGTCACTTCCCCCCATTACTTCCTTTTTCCACTTAACTGACACCTTTGTTTATCAAACCTTCGGAATCTCGGATCAATCCATCTATCTTCTTGATCCAAATCTGACCCCTCACTTTGTGAATCTGACCCAGACTGCCTGTAAATCTCCTCCCTGTCTGTCTCAGCTGCCGGGAGGGGAAAATACCCAGAGGGGCCTGGCTGCTCTTCCTCGGCTGCCGGGAGGGGAAAACACCCAGAGGGGCCTGGCTGCTGATCCTCATCCTCTGATACTTCCCAAGCTGGTCTAGGGACACTCACAACATAATCTATCCTGGTGGGCACATTTACAGATACTAAATAGATATGAAAAAGATGTAAAAATGTATGGATTTTATAAGGATCAAACTGTGTTTGATAAGATTTTGTTAACCTCAGATGAGAAATTGATTAAGAAAATGTATAATTTTTTGTTAATTTTAGATATGGAAAGTGAACAAGTGAAAGAAACAATGATAAGATGGGCAAAAAAATTTGGTTATAACATAGAACTAGAAAAATGGCAAATGTTATGGGAGAGAAACTATAAATTAACAATGTCAACTTCATACAAAGAAAATCTGTATAAAATGTTTTATAGATGGCATCTTCCACCAGCAAGATTAGCAAAAATGTTTAAAAATATGTCAGATAGATGTTGGAAATGTAAACAAAAAAAATGTTTTTTGCTGTGAGCCACCCTGAGTCTGGGGAGAAGGGCGGCATATAAGTCTAAATAAATAAACAAACAAACAAACAAATAAATAAATAAATAAATAAATAAATAAACATAATATAGGCATGTATTATCATATTTGGTGGACATGTGGGAAGGCAAAGGCTTATTGGAAAAATATACATATGTGGTTAGAAAAAATATTGGATGAACAAGTGGATTTTAAACCTGAACTTTTTTTACTAGGCATCATGTCTGAAAAGACTAATAAGCAGAAATTATATTTAACCCTACATATTACTACAGCAGCAAGAATAATTTTTGCACAATACTGGAAGAATGAAGGATTGCCATCAGAGGAAGAAATAATCAGGAAGATTTTGGAATGTGCAGAGATGGACAGGTTAACTATGAGGCTGAAAGACAAAGAAGATACAGACTATTATCAAATTTGGAATTTATTTTATTCTTGGTTAGAGAAAAGAAGGAAGGATTAGGAATTGAACATGTATTAGTTTAGCAAATTTCAGACAACTTGTTGATTGGAAAAATTAACATATATTGACGGGAAAAAATTAATAAAAAAGATTGGAAAAAAAACTTTTATTTTGCTCAAAACAGAGTTGGGTGACCCCATCTCTCTTCGTGGCTGGTAGAGAGATGAAGGCAACAACCAGGAAAGATGTCTTCCACCTTTTATACCTTTTCAGAACAAAAAGATCAGGTCTTGGTACTAAGCATAAGATGGCACAAAAAAACAATTCTTAGATGATGACTCATACACAGCAACGCAGGCTCCATCCGTAACTCCTTTCCCCCTCCCCTTACTGTGCTCTTTTCATATAAGCAATCACCTATGCCTAAAGCATGAAGCCCTTACTTTTCCAATATATATATATAAAGCATCTGATCAAGCAATTAACTACAAAATAATGATTACAAAATAACAAAACAATGATTACATGATAACACTATAAGTATCAATATAAAATGGTTACTATATATAAAATAAATGCTAATGTCAAACTTAAACATACTAAAATCATAAGCACAATAAAATCCCTTCACTCCTCCCTTTTTTTTAATTATAAATTCTTTTATTAAAACAATCAACATTGAACATAAAATCATATTATGCAGCAATCATCATAGCACCTGATATACAACACTAAGTATTAGTCTTTGTAAACGTCTGATTTGGTACACATTTATCACTCCTCCCGTCGAGCCTCAACCATATGTCCGTTACACTTTATTTGATTGGTGTTTCTCCTATCTATAGTTTATCCACTGTTTCTAGTCTATCACATACTATTCATCTCAGTAGTAGTACAATCTTTTATGATCCCTAACCAAAAATCCTGAGGTAAGAATTCAATAACCTGAGATAGATATTCAATCCGCTTTTTCAATATTAAAGTGATCAACATTAAACATAAGATCCTATTGCTAAGCAATCATCCTAGAACATAGCATACGACATTAGGTATTAGTCTTTGTAAACATCTGTTTTGGTAAACATTCTTCACTCCTCCCTTCCATCCTCAAGTATACTCTAAATACATTTTGTTTGATTGGTGTTTCTCTTATATATGGTCTATCTACTGTATCTAGTCTATCGCATATTGTTCGTTTGCGCTTCTGAATTGACCTCGTCCCAGTAGTAGTGCAATCTTTTATAGTCCCTAACCAGAGATCCTGAGGTAGAAGTTTCATAGCCTGAGGTAGAGATTCAGTCCGCTTTAACAGTATTAAAGCAAACAACATTAGTCATAAGATCATGTTAAGAGGCATTAGTCATAGAACATAAACATTCAACATTGGGTGTTAGTTTCTGTAAACATTTGATTTGTTAAACATTCTTCCCTCCTCCCGTCGAGCCTCAGCTAAACGCCAGCTGCATTCTGTTTGATTGGTGTCTCTCTTGGATATAGTCTATCCACTGTTTCCAGTCTGTCAAATATTGTTCATTGGAGCGATCTTTCAAGTATGCTGATATTTTCGCCATTTCCGCCAAGTTTGTTACTTTCACAGTCCATTCTTCAATAGGCGGTATTTCTGGATTCTTCCAGTATTGTCCCACCAACAATCTTGCTGCTGTAATCAAGTTCAGGAATAAGTTTGTCTCTGAGGTAGTGAAATCCTTTGTGATCCCTAACAGAAAAACCTGAGGTAGAAATTCGATTCGCTTTTTAAAAATGGTTTGGAGTGTCCACCATATCTTCCTCCAGAATGCTTTGATTTTTCTGCATGTCCACCATATGTGGAAGTAAGTAGCCTCCTCGTCCCCACACCTCCAGCATTTGGGCTGGGAAATATAAAAGCTGAATAGGCTTAGGGACTCTTAAAGAGGGGAATATAGTCAGAAGGGAAAGGTTGCAAAATCATTGCTTTAGCTGGTCTATCATTATAGATAGGAGTGGCAATAAAATTTGGTCCAGATATAGTAGATCTAACAATTCTCTAAATAAACGGGATAAGGCATGATAAACACAACAACCCTTCTAAGACCAAAACCACAATGAACAATATCCATTTCCAAGTATCAAACATTTCCAAAAACCATCCTCCAACATCCATTGCTCCTGTCCATGTCTGGGCAGGGACATGTGCCAACTCTCACATACTGTCAGTGACTTCTTTGACATATTCCTTATATGTAATGTCAGACTGGGGTCTAATAATACAATTTAGGGCCACAATGACAAAATAGAGGGCCCATTTGGTTGGACGGTCCTTTCCAAGTCAAATTAAAATAAGAAGTGATGTTCTCTCAAGCTTCACATTTAAAAATGAAACAATTCTTTAGGGCCAGATTAATAATAATAATAATAATAATAATAATAATAATAATAATAATAATAATAATAATAATAATAATAATAATAATAATAATAATAATAATAATAATAATAATAATAATAATAATAATAATAGTCTTTGATACTGAGGGAATCTCAGTTGTGGTTTCCAGTTCATGAAAATCAACTTGAACCCATATTTGTATCTGGTGCAATTGATAGCGAGTTCAAATGATGCTGAAAAATCCATTGGTCTGGTTATCATGAAGCACACCAGGTTGCAGGAATCCTTCGAATGTGCCAGGTTGGGTAGGATGTGCAAACATATTTGGCATTTAATGTGTAGGCCTGTCTCCCTACTTAGTCCATTTAGCTTGATTATAGTCAATAGCTTTACATGCATCAAAGAAGATTCTGGCACTTGTCCATAAATCTCGTGTTATTCTTCCCCAAAAGGTAATGTCTGTATGTTCCTCCATATGTCCAGATTTAAAGTTGTGGGTAAAGCTGCACTGTATTGACAGGAGCATAACAAGTGACCCTGTTGCCCCTTTGCAAGTGGAATACATAGTCTTGTGATAAACACAACTCCCATTTATTCCTTAAAGTATTGGGCCTATGGTCCTTCCTTCTACCAAAGAAGGTACGAGGGAAACAACAGTAGCAGAAGAAAAATATTGCAATACATAGTCCAGGTTCTAGGAACACGATTTCCACGGTACTCCAATCCATTGAGGTTCTTCTCCTACTTAGATGGAAACAGTTCAACAGGTGAGGCAGGTTGAAATTTCATTTTCAGGCCATCCAGCTGTGGAGCTTGTCACTGGAGAGGATATGATGGGACTTTCCATGGACTCACACCTTGATTCCTTAAATCAGGAGGACCTGGCATGGTGGAGACCACTGAGAACTGGTATTTCAAGGTGACAGTTCTTTTCACTTGAACCCACTCTCCAGGAACAACAATGGCCAGAGACAGGTGGTATGGCAGCCTGGGCCTGTACTGAGATAGAAGACAAAACCTGCGCCAGATTATGTAAATACTGAGTAACTTTCTTCTCTTCTTCATTGACATTCTTGAACCTTCATGTAACAAAAGCCTGCCATACATCATTTCAAAGGGACAAAGATAGCTTTCCAACTGAGGCCTATATTGGAATGGCCTCACCACTAAATGTTGTAAAGCGTTTTATTTACTTGTATTTATCACAGATTTGTTTAGCTAAAGTATAAATACAACCATCCTGTTTTTAACAAGTATCTATCATCCCTTGTGACCCCCCTTCAGTGGCTGCTTCTGTGTCCTAGCTATTGCTTTCTTTCTTTCTTTCTTTCTTTCTTTCTTTCTTTCTTTCTTTCTTTCTTTCTTTCTTTCTTTTCAACATCCTCCAATCTTGCAACATCCACCTCCCACTTTCTTCCGTTTTTTCATTGTTCTCTCTATTCATATTTATATAGTACATTCTTGTTCCTTCAACATTCTAAAGCTTGTGTTAAGGCATACAATTCACATGTTGGGCTGACCACGTTAATGGCAGTCTCCCTGCTTAATGCATGCAATTCACAAGTCTGTGCACACCCACTTAAAAACAGCTTTCCTGCTTCTTCCTTCTATTATCCATTCCTTCACTTCCCTTCCACCACTTTGGTCTAACTTCTACTTTTTTTTTCTTTCTTCCACAATTACATCTGCTATCTACAAGTGTATACCTCCTTTTGGCTTTCTGATTTAAAATTGCCCACACTTGATAAGAAATGCTAACCACCAAAACGTCCCCAAATGTGAATTTTAGGCAAAAATGCCACTGGCTGCCTCTTTCTCCCCAGTTCTGAGTCAAAACCTCCTCCAAGCCATTACTTTGCCCATATTTACAAACAAAGTACCTAGTGAAGAGCCAACAAAAGAACATTCACCAAACTCTGTTTGTATTTGTTAACATAAATTCTTTTTCTAACAGTTTTGGATACAAATCTTTAGTCAAAACAACCTAGCTATTTATAATCCCAAAATTTTTCTCAACTTCTTCATTTTAACTTCACAAAAAAATTAACAAACTTAATAAGATATTCTGAGTTACTGAAATAGATTTATATCAAACTCTAGTATTGGTTTTAATATAAAGTTAGTCAAATTCCAATTTAATCAAATTCCATTCAGATGGAAACAAATTTCCATTAAGTAGGTTAAATATTTATAAATCTAATCAAAACAATTCAGAGTCATGTCTTTTGGTTGATGGATATATAGGTCTAACTAAACAATTTAAATTTCACATCCACTCCACCACTCCCAAAGCAGAATTCCAAGCAGAGAAAAAAAAGTTAAAAATGAGCACCCCCCCTCCTTCTGTCTCTCTCGCTCTTAAAGCAACACAGCCAATGGCAAAACGAAAGAGACCGGGGGGGGGGTTTACAAAAATCTCACCACTAAAAAAAATAGTTTCCTCTCCTTCACGTGCATTTGCCATAAATTCTCTCACACATCCTCCATGAAACTCTTCTCATGCAAACACTTGCTATTGCTTTTCAATTTACTTTTACAAGAATAAAATCTGCAGTTTACAATTTCTTTCACAGCCTGGGAGGGAGTGGGTGGGGGTGGGATTTGAGGGCTAACACACACTCAGGTATCAACAAATTAACTCATTCACTTCCATGCTAACTGCTTGCATAAACAATTCCACATACAAATATTTCATTTCATACTTTCTCCAGGCAAACTATTTATTTTTAAATAAGGCCTTTTTGTGTGTTGTTATCAGAGAGGGTTTTGACCCTCGTCCAAGTCTTGGAAATAACACAGAACAACACAGACAAACATATATACACAAATACTATTAAAACAACATTTATTTAGACATATGGCTTGTCCTGCAAGAAGCGAGAAAAATCATGAGGTGATTCCAACCAAACATATGGTTTTTATAGGCCCTTTAACCATCTCCTATTTTTCTCACCATTTCAAGCCCAAGCATAATGTTCTGGGTGGACACACACACACACACACACACACACACACACATACATATATATAAACAAAACACACTACACATCAATTTGGGGTTTGAGGCTAAAACAGGCCTCCCCTTTTATTGCATACTGCCGTAAGGAAACACATTGGGCCCCTGGATGAAGATGGGCTCGGTGAGGGACAGAATAATGAGCAAATCCTGGGATTCCATGAGACCAAACTTCAGGGGAAATAGAATCTGGAAAAGAAACAGGAGGTGCACTAGCATCCAGATAACAAATATAAGCTTGCAAAGCTGGAAAATCCAAAGAAATACCCTGGGGTTGACAAGTGATTGTTGCTCCCACTTTCCCCAGCAAATCTCTGCCCAGCAAATTAATAGGGCACTGGGGTAAAACCAGAAATGAGTGTTGAACTTTGGGCCCTTGGCTTGGAGTCACACACAAAGGGATGGTGCAGGGAGCCATTTCAGTTTGCCCACTGACACCAACAATAGGAGTAGTCTGAGAACTCAAACAGTCTTTAGGGGCATGCTGCAAGACACTGTAAGTTGCCCCAGTATCTACAAGAAAAACTTTGTTCCTTCCCCCTACCTGCAACTCCAAGAGAGGTTCGGGGGAGGAAACAAGACCTATGGAGCCACATCAGTATTGGGAGGGATAGCCATTATTAGCATACATGTGCATTGTAGGATGGAATGGTTCAGCCTGTGGTGACAGCCGGGATGGGGGAGGTCCCTTGCTATTGGATGGAAATCCTCCCCTTCCCCTCCAGGGCACTTGGCTTTGTCCCCATCCACGGCCCTGATTCTTTGGACATACACTTTTCCAGTGGCCTCATGCTTTGCAAAGGGCACACTGGTCTCGCCGCAGGGTAGCCTGATGAGGCTGGAGAGCAAAGCCCAAAAGTTGGACATGCTTCCTCATGTTATCTTCCTCCTTCCCCTCTGCAGCCTCCTCCCTCTGGGCATAAACTCTGAAAGCAGTTTGTATTAAGAGTTCAAAAGTTTGAGCAGTGGGTGAAACAGGTTTTTGCAATTTGCGCCGAATATCAGAGGCACTTTGTGCAACAAAAGCCATTTTCAAAAGTGGTTCACTGGCTGGGCTATCAGGATCAATGTCTGTATAAGAACGAAATCCATCTTTTAATCGGTTGATAAAATCAGTAGGACTTTCTTGTGCTGTCTGGAAAATCTGATTCACTCTATAGTAATTAACAGTCTTGGGGACCCCAGTTCTAATGCCATGGAGAATGGCTTTGTGAAAATTCAGTAAGGCACCATATCCCCCATCAGTGTTAACATCACATTCAAAACTTGGAACAAAAACAACTTCAGGTGCTGGCTACTGTTCAATGTCTCTTTGTCCATCATTGGTGGCTTCCTTCCATCCCTTAGCATATTCCTCCAAGGCTTTTTTCAAAACCTGGTGTTTGTCCTCGGCCCCCAAAAATCCAGATAACAAAGTGTCTATATCAGGGACCGTTGGCTTGTGGGTGGCAAAAATTCTTTGAAATAAATCAACGTACTGCTGGGGGGATTCTCTAAATGGTGGCAAGTTAGCTTTCCAGTTAAAAAGGTCACTGGTGGTAAATGGGGTGTGAACCAGGACCATTTTTCCATTTGCTGCTGGCACTGTCGCAGCGGGCATATTGTCTTCTCCTCCAAGTGATTTTTTTTTAGCATAAACTTTGCCCTGTCTCATGTGAGAAGGGCTTTGAATCCGTGCAGCAGAGGATGATCCCTCATCAGGATCTTCGTCTTCAGAGACGGAGAGAAGGGGGGCTGTGGGGGAAGCATCAGCTGAATGCAAGGATGGAGAAGAGACAGAGGGGGCTGTGGGGGAAGAAGCAGCTGAGCTCAGGGGCGGAGCTTCAGATGCAGCAGCAGGAGCAGTCGGGATCACATAAGGTGATGGGTAATCTTCAGGTTCAGGACAAGTTTGTATTGCTTTCTTTTGAAACTTATTTATTTCTGGGCAGGCTGGACAGACCAAATTCAAAACCTCTGGACGGACTAACAGGTCACATTGTTTTAAAATGTCCTGTTGGATGCTCAAATTAAAGAAAAAGCCTGCATATAATTCTTCATCCGTATGCCCTTGTATAGCAAGAACATCTGTAAGCTTATTATAATATGAATTGAGCATGCGCAAGATGGACGCTTATGCCTGAGCGTCTGATGCTTGGGTCCTGGAGATGAGGTTTGAGGGAGCCCACCCAGGGGGTAGAATTCCATCAAACACCCCTGGGTGGGTACCGGAGGATGCTGCCGACCATCTGGCGGCGTGATAGGGCTTCCAGGAGTCCGGACTGAGCTGGAGCAGCGGAGGCATCTGAAAATGCCGAGGCCTCGAGAATTATAGGGATTGGAGCCCGGAGCTGGCGTGGCTGAGAAGACCTGGAGTGGTGGAGTTGCGGTGGATTGAGCGCTCCGCTGGTCTCCCCCCCCCTTGAGAGGAGGAGAGCTTGGAGCAATGGAGCGACGGGGTGACGAGGGTGAGAGCCTCGTGGGGGAGAGCCGGCCTCCTTCTCCTCCTTCCTCTCTGGCCGGACGCAGTTTGTGTTGACAGGGGGTCAGAGGTCGACCCCGAGGCCCCTTGACTGTGGGGTGCCTCAGGGGTCGGTCCTCTCGCCCTTGTTGTTCAACATTTATGTGAAGCAGCTGGGTGAGATCATCCGAGGTTTTGGGGTGAAATTCCATCAGTACGCTGATGACACTCAGCTGTACATTTCCACCCGAACCACCCAAATGAAGCCCTTGACGTACTGACCCAGTGACTGGAGGCCATGCGGATCTGGATGGGGAAGAACAGTTTCAAGCTCAACCCATCCAAGACCGAGTGGCTGTGGTTACCGTCGTCCCGGTATAGTCAGCTGACTCCATCGCTGTCTGTTGGGGGCGAGTCAGTGGCCCCCACGGGAAGGGCTCGCAACTTGGGAGTCCTCCTGGATTCACGGCTGTCCCTTGAGGACCATCTGACGGCCATAGCCGGGAGGATGTTTTACCAGATTCGTCTGGTACGCCAGTTGCGTCCCTTCCTGGATCGGGACGCGCTACGCACGGTCACTCATGCCTTCATCACTTCCAGACTGGACTATTGCAATGCTCTCTACATGGGGCTCCCCTTGAGGTGCACGCGGAGGCTCCAACTGGCACAGAATGCGGCCGCGCGGGTGGTGGTGGGGGCGCCCTGACGGGCACGAACGGCCCGCATCCTGCGCGAGCTGCACTGGTTGCCGGTGGTCTTCCGGGTGTGCTTCAAGGTGTTGGTCACCACCTTTAAAGTGCTCCATGGCATAGGACCCAGTTATTTACAGGACCGCCTACTGCCAGTAAATACCTCCCACCGACCAGTTCACTCCCACAGAGAGGGCCTCCTCAGGGTGCCATCGGCTAAGCAATGTCGGCTGGTGGCGCCCAGGGGGAGAGCCTTTTCTGTGGGGGCACTGACGATGTGGAACGAGCTCCCTCCGGAACTCCGGACATGTCATGATCTCCACACCTTCAGAAGAGAATTGAAGACTTATCTCTTCAATCAAGCCAGCCTGGCCTAGAGCTCCTCGGGTTTTTAGGTAATTTAAATTAAGTAGTTAGGGTTTTAGTATGGGATTTTAATTTGGTTTTTAGTACAGCCTAGGTTATTTAATTCTGTTTTAAATATTTATTATTGTTACGTTTTAAATTTGGCTGTAAACCGCCCCGAGTCCTACGGGAGAGGGGCGGTATAAAAGTTTACAAATAAAATAAATAAAATTAATAACATCCAAGTCCACAGACCCTTCTCTTGGCCAAGGTTGTAGCCCAGGGCCCATAAAATAAGTTGGCCACACATCAACACAAAGCACCACCAGACGTTGTCTGACAGGGTTAAACTTAACAGCCACTTGAGGTTTCAAAACATTCCAATTTTTCAAAACACATTGCAGAGGAGTACATTTTGATTTAATTTGTTTCTTTAAATTACTCTGACGATTCCCCATATTTTTCTTCTCTCTTTTTTTCTTTGTTTTCTTTTCTTTTTTTTTACTTCAAGATAGTTTCTCGGCTTCCTCCCTTTTCACTTAATTAATTTGGAATTTTGTAATTAATTTTTCCTTTGGAGGACTAGTTGGGGAGATCAGCCCCCTATCTTATTCCAAAATTACCAAAACCTCTGCAAAAAAATTACATACCAATTCAATTATTTTTCTTAAATCACTCTATCCTGTATTAGAAGACAGTTGCTTGGCTTCATCTTTTCTTACATTTATTCATTCATTTATTTATTTTTTATGCTTATCTATAGAGGACTAGTCAGAGAGATCAACCTCCTGCCTTATTCCAGGATTTCCAAAGCTTTTTATTTCTTTTACTTACCAAGGAGCCTGTTGCAATTTCTCCCATCAGTAGAGAAGCATGAAACCTCGTTGAATTTGGGCATTCAGGTTGCTCAGACACGGACCCCACCAGTGACAATGAAGCATAGAATCTTCCAGGTCAAACACCTGGGAGCGCTCTAAGACTCACAATTCAGTCATCGCTGGT
The DNA here is from genome assembly GCA_034064705.1 of Bothrops alternatus. Taxonomy (NCBI): domain Eukaryota; kingdom Metazoa; phylum Chordata; class Lepidosauria; order Squamata; family Viperidae; genus Bothrops; species Bothrops alternatus. The sequence continues at coordinate 2,265,845 of JARGCV010000014.1, read as the reverse complement.
TTCGTCCTGCTGAGAATTGAAAGCTCACTGGGACCTCAACAGGGGTCTCCAGATGTGGGAGAGAGAGCCATTGTAGTGTCCACCACGTTAAGCACCAGGATGTAAGGTTTTCCACTTAGCCTCACAATTGCCCCAGCATTACTCAGGAATTTAAAAGAGCCAAAGAAACTCCTGAGCCGAGGTTTCAGCAAGCAAACAACTTTTATTTTGATCAAAACAGAGTTGGGTGACCCCATCTCTCTTCGTGGCTGGTAGAGAGATGAAGGCAACAACCAGGAAAGATGTCTTCCACCTTTTATACCTTTTCAGAACAAAAAGATCAGATCTTGGTACTAGGCATAAGATGGCACAAAAAAAGGAAACTACGGAATCAACTAATGCTATGTGTTATCTACAATTGTCTGAACAGATCTATTTACAATTTAAAGAGACAGAGATATTATTTCTACAACCTAATGATGAATCTGCATTAAGAGAAAATGTGGAAACCATTGAATCATCTAATGACATGCGTTACCTACAACTGATGGACAATTTTGATAATCAAAAAATAGCTGTAACTGACTCAATTCAATTACTAAAAATAACAAAGATTGACACCCTGACACAACTTTTTGGAGATTATAATAAAGAGGAAAAGGAAAAAAAATTGAATTTGAATTTGTTAGGAAGACTTGTAATCAAATTTTGAGATTTGAGAATCGAAAAGCCTTATTATGGGAACCAAATTGGCATAGAAAGAAAGCTAGAGTCAGGTTCAAGTGTGATACAAAATGTTACTTGACGGGTTAAAAAGGCTTAGAAATTATCTTTGATTTAACGTTGTATGAAGGATGTAAATTTATTGTTACTATGGTTGATAATTATTAGAGGGAGTCAATCTTGCTAGAGGACAGAAAGATTTTATACAAGTAGACTGAGGAAATGATTGAATATATCTAGTTAAAAAAAGAAAAAAGAAAGAGAATATGTCTGATTTAATTAGGAATGAAAGAGGAGAATTATTTGATATAATCAACAAATATTTGAAAATATAAACTTTTTTGAGGTCTTAAAAGGTATTTGTTTGGATTTATATTATTATTTTAAATATGATAACTATGTTGTAAAAGAGAGAGAGAAAGAGTTATTCGTGATAAGGGGGGGGGAAGAAAAAGAAAAAAAATTGTCTCAATGAATGATTGTGTATTAAGGTTACCTGAAATCACAACTATATTCTTATTAAATGTACTTGGAGTATGATGACTGTAAGGAGTTTAGCCTAAAAACAGGATATAGATTATATTTGCATGTGTTTGATAACTTTTGTAATTGTATAAACTTTAATAAGCAATATTATATTTAATTTGAGCTTCATTTATATGACTTTTTTGCTAAATGAGACATCCCGATCACTATGCTGTGTTTTAAGCTTTGGGAAATTTGGAGAGAGGAGTTGCTCGGACATTACTCCTGGACTACATCTGAAGAGGGATGAGAGGGAAGAGAGTGAAAGAGGGGAGAAGGAAGTAGGAAGGTTGGAGGAGAAGAGGAGAAGTGGAGAGAAAGGGAAGAGAGGGGTGGAGGAAGAGGGAAGTAGGAAGAGAAGAAAGGGAGAAAGAAGGTAGAGAAGAAAGAGGGTGGATGTGGTAGAGGGGGAAATGGGCGAGCAACCCCAAAAAGTTACATGTAGGTATTTATTTCATTTCATTTAAAGTATTGTATATATGAATGAAAAAGAATGTATGGTAACATCTTACAAATATCATGGTATATATATCGGGGAGAGTTTGGAATGAAATTGATAAAGTCTTAAAATAGGTTTAATAGAAATTTATGATAAAAATGGAATGTATTAAATTTATATGTTTTTGGGGTTTTTTTCTTTTTTGTTCTTTTTTGTTCTTTTTTTTGTTTTGTGCGGGAGAGGGAAATAGAAAGATGAAAGTGAATGTATTAAGTTGAGTTGTTTATGTATGTTTTTATTTTGAAAATGTTGTTTACCCAATCACCACGGTGTGTTTTAAGCATTTATTGTTAAAATCATAAAATTAATAAAATATATTTACAAAAAAAAAGATGGCACAAAAAAACAATTCTTAGATGATGACTCATACACAGCAACGCAGGCTCCATCCTTTTCCCCCTCCCCTTACTGTGCTCTTTTCATATAAGCAATCACCTATGCCTAAAGCATGAAGCCCTTACTTTTCCAATATATATATATAAAGCATCTGATCAAGCAATTAACTACAAAATAATGATTACAAAATAACAAAACAATGATTACATGATAACACTATAAGTATCAATATAAAATGGTTACTATATATAAAATAAATGCTAATGTCAAACTTAAACATACTAAAATCATAAGCACAATAAAATCCCTTCATATGGTTAATATATGGTTGGTTATATGATATGTAGACAAATACATAAAATGCTCTATAACATCTAATGGTGAGGCTATTTCAATGCATTCAAGCTGATTTTAAATTACCTCATGTGGGAAATTCCACAATATGAAAACTAATGACATGTTTATAAAGAATTAGATACTGGGGCTGTTTTCTGCTTTGTCTTATCTCAGGAAACAAGGCTTGCTGATCCAAACACCCCCTTTGAAATTTCCTGTCCACAAGTTTGAGGTAGGACAGTGGATCCTGATCCGAACGTGGAAGGAGGAAACACTGCAACCTAAGTGGGAAGGACCATTCCAAGTGTTGCTGACCTCTGAAACTGCAGTCCGGACGAAATAAAAAGGGTGGACCCACTACACATGAGTGAAGGGACCAGTAGCTGAACCAAAAGAACAGTGGACCTGTGTTCCAAATCCAGAACCTTTAAAGATCACTCTCAAGCGACAGTAACCGAATGTCCAAACCAGATCTATATGACTGGGTGGGATTAGGGTTTGCTATTTTTCTTTGTCTTATAGGAGTTGTGACTGCGTGCCAAAACAGGAATGAATTCACATCCATATTGTGCCCAAAATCCCAACAGCCTCGAGAGATTCAAGAACTTAATCTCTTACCTGATGTGCTGGTACTGTGACTGTAAATGCCATGTTGATTGTTGTTGCTGTTTCCATTGTATTGACTGTGTAAGATGTACCAGATATGAAGAACATTTTGGAAATTGAAACCTTTTGAGGAATATACTATATACTTTAAAAGATAACTAGTCCAGGATGAACAACGAGAAGCCTTTAGAAAATATCATAGTTTAGATATAGAGGAAGAGTGACTAAAATGCAAATCCTTAGTGTTGTATACTTGTCCATGGTTATCTATCTCTCCCTTTCTAAAGAACGATATAGGAGAGCAACAAAAACAGAAGGATGTGAAGCCTGCATTACGAACACCACCAAAGGAAATGCAGTAATTAAAACCTTGGTATATCATACCCAAGCACCTAAGGGATGTATATTTCAATCTATGTGTCAATTAAATAACACACAATATTCAGTTTGTAAGGGAGAAGACAAGAAGATACAATGTTATGATCCATCAATGCCAACATATTTAAATTTTAGTATATATGTAGGTCTAGCTAAAACAGGAGCGAGACAGAGACCTGAAGGTGAAGGAAGATTAATATATGTTAATTCCACAAAAATATTAGAAAAACGGACAGAAAAGGCTTTAATACAGTTTGATGCCTGTACAATATTAAGTTTATCTCCTCTCACCACAAAGTGTGGGGACTCTAGTTGGATCTCAGCATAAAAACAAAATCATAAATATATATGTCCCACTAATTTGAACTTTGCAAATGGGAACCCCAATCAATGGTCACCTTGTGGGGGATCTGTTAAATGTTCAGGGTGGAGTTGTGTGTGTGATTACACTGGAGGGGGTTATCCAGGATGTAGTGGTATTACCAAATTTAACAGAATATACGGAACTAATACAATGGAGTTGGAAATCACTAAGAACCATGCTGAAGTAGTAAATAAAACAGATAACAGCAAATGGATAGCCCCAAAGAATATGTATTGGATTTGTGGGAACCAAGCCTATGAAAGTTTGCCTGGTAACTGAAGTGGATCATGTGTTTTAGGATGGATTAAACCATCTTTCTTTTTATTACCCCTAAGCACTAAACAGACACTGGGAATCCCTATTTATGATCATTTAGATTGCTATAAAAGACCTATTGATTCAGATATTCTATGTAATGTTGAAACAATGAGAGGAAATGAGTGGACACCAGAAAAAATCATGTGCGTCTATGGGCCTGCTACTTGGGCCTGTTGTAATATGTTGTAATGCATGAGGCTTGGAGAGGCTTGGAGAGGCTTGGGACAAAGAGACTGTGCCATGTGACTTTACCATGCTGTTTTGGAGCAACAGGAAATTGAGGCGGGGCCAAGAGGTGGCCTGGAACAAAGGAAGCAAGATGGCCATGTTATGTTGTAATGCCATAGGCCTGGAACAAAGAAGACCATGTGGCTGACCATATGGCCTTGGGACAGGAAATAAGGGGGGCTAAGAGGTGGATGGACGTTGTACCAAGATTTGAATCCATTGGCCACAGGGTGGCCCTGCCAGTGTAGCCTTGTCATTGGCTGAAGAAATAACATTGTCATTGGCTGTTTGTAACCATGTGATGCATTGTGTAACCGCCCACTGTAACAGGGAATAAAAGGGGGAAGGCAGCCCTTTGTCTGAGGCCTCACACCACAGAGAGAAACCTGGCTGGAGTCATGCTTCCTTCTCTAATATTCGGCCCACGTGTGTAGGACCAACCATGGGAATTGAAGCTTGCCTACGGAGGGCAAGGCTTCAAGTGGTGACCCCGACGTGATTTGATGCAGAAGTCACGTCCTTCTGACATCTCACTACTCACTTCGCCTGGGATAGGCCATCGTGCACGTCTTTAAGTAAGTATGAGACAGAAGCTTTGCAAAAATTGGGCTGTGTACCTGAAACAATTGCTTAGCTTAGTCAGGAGAGCAAATTATGTTCAGAAACTTAATTAGACTGTTTTCCCTGTCACTCAAAAAGATCTATGTCTTTTATTGGCTTTTTTGAAAAAATCTTACCAATTAGACCTCGCCACATGGCAATAGGTATCTGGCTCCATTGCTGAGAGCCCCGCCAGATGTCTTAGCCCATGAGAGGCTGTAGTGTCACATGCTGGCGTTACACTATGCAAAACAGAGCAAGCTAAATTGGCTAATTCTCAGGCTTTCAAAAAGCAAGCCCTGCGACAAAATGTTACCATCTGGCTCTAAATTTGGCCAACTGGAGGAACAAACCTCGTGGCGTTTCTTCAGCAAGAAACACCCCCCCCCCCGTGAGTATGTGGGTGGAATTCTCCAAGGATCAAAGGGGAGGGCTTGGTGTTATTGTCAGGACCTTAATTATGCAACTAACAAAGTTACACAATTTGCCTTCACGTAAGGAGTTTAAAAAGTATTAACGTTTGTTTGGCATTGTCTCTCTTACATCTTAAAGGGACCATAAAAATTGCTAATTGGATTAAAATTGGCTTGTGTGAGGAGCTCTCTGCTTCTTCCCCAAATTCTCCTTATGTGAAAGAATTGTATGCATGGCTATTTCAAAAGGCTATCTGCCTTCTTTTTCTTCTCCTGTAGCTATTGGCTTGCAGGATTCTGTTTCTGTTTCTTCTGCCTGTACTTTTTAACTTGCTAAAAGATCTTAAGTCTTTTTCTCCTTCTGACTCAGAACATGCTTTCCTATGCTAATTCAGTCTTCTATCTCTTACCTTTTAACTTACTAAAAGATCTTAAGTCTGTTTCTCCCTCTGACTCAGAGTATGCTTTTCATGGCGTCATTTCCTCCCAGTTCTTCTCCTGATAAAGACTTAACTGCCTCTGCTTATCTGGTTTGATCTTCTATGCTAATTCAGTCTTTACTGTCTTACCTTTCAACTTGTTAAAAAATCTGAAGTCTGTTGCTTCTGTTCCTAATAATTGAAAAAATGGGAAAATATTTCCTGGTAATCCATTGATTCAAAATGCCTTGTTCGCTTGTTAACTCTTCCTCCCCCGCAGGGCCATTTTCTCCCCCCTTCTTTTGTCCTTTTGTAGGTTTATCTGAAGGCAATGAAGTTTTTACCATCTACATGAGCTAGCTCCTGGTTTCCAAGGAAACGGATGGCTGTAAACAGAGATTCAATTTACATTTGAATCTGTGATCTCATCTTTGAATCTGTGTTACCTTCTCTCACACACACACCCCTCCTCTCTGGTTGTGTTGCTTAATAAACCATGGCTTCTTTGAATCTTATTTTCTCTTTGCCAATTTTGCCCTTAATTTTGCCTTTCTGATTTCTTTGCAAAATTTGTCTTTCTCATTTCTCTTTGCCTATTTTGAATTTTATGTTTCTAGTTTGTTAATGATTTTTATTTCTGTCCCTTTCTTATCCCTTTCTTATTTTTCTTTAATGATTTAATTTTTGTGACAAATCATTGCTGTTTTGCATTTTATGTTTCTCACCATGCTAATATATCCAATTGTTGGATCTGATAACATTCCAGCACAGAACAAACATGCCTTTTCTCCCTTCATGATCTATCTTGCTTTGTGTTATCTTGCTCAAGTAACAACTATCACTATAAAGCTAGATATTATAATGAGACAAATCTGACAACAAGAAAGCATGTGCTGATTCTGTTCCCTTGTTTGATTTTGGTGAAAACTTTGAAACTTTGTACTACTTCTCAAAAGACAATGTACTCACATCTGATAAAGATTAGATCTTATGTGGAAAAAATGCACATTGGTCAATACCCTAGAATTGGTCTGGTACATTTACATTTCTGACAACACACACAACATTTCTGCCACAGTTGCTCACATGGAAAGTGTGGTACAAAACAATCCCTTATCACAAGAAACTGTATGCCTTGTTTTATTGACAGTTATTTTCCTGGCTACCTAATGCTGGGTGGCTCAAGGAATTGGTTTTCAGTATCATAATGTTTCTAGTATTCTGTGTAACAATCTGTTGCTGTGTACAAATGTATTCCTCCCCTGCTGAACCTGTGTAAAACCTGTGTAAGCCTCCCTCTTCTAACCATCTCCTGTAAAAGAACCAAGAACCAACTGCTGCCTCTGATGACTGGACAGAGATGTTTCTATGATTGCAGCCTCTGATGACTGGACAGAGATGTTTCTATGACGGCCTGTGCCCTAGGATTGTGTCAGAACTGGACGGCGCATAGGTGGAACAAACCACAGCTGCTAAGAAAAAAATAAAAACAGTTGATATGTTGTAATATGTTGTAATGCATGAGGCTTGGAGAGGCTTGGGACAAAGAGACTGTGCCATGTGACTTTACCATGCTGTTTTGGAGCAACAGGAAATGGAGGCGGGGCCAAGAGGTGGCCTGGAACAAAGGAAGCAAGATGGCCATGTTATGTTGTAATGCCATAGGCCTGGAACAAAGAAGACCATGTGGCTGACCATATGGCCTTGGGACAGGAAATAAGGGGGGCTAAGAGGTGGATGGACGTTGTACCAAGATTTGAATCCATTGGCCACAGGGTGGCCCTGCCAGTGTAGCCTTGTCATTGGCTGAAGAAATAACATTGTCATTGGCTGTTTGTAACTATGTGATGCATTGTGTAACCGCCCACTGTAACAGGGAATAAAAGAGGGAAGGCAGCCCTTTGTCTGAGGCCTCACACCCCAGAGAGAAACCTGGCTGGAGTCATGCTTCCTTCTCTAATATTCGGCCCACGTGTGTAGGACCAACCATGGGAATTGAAGCTTGCCTACGGAGGGCAAGGCTTCAGGGCCGAAGATGGATCTTGGGGATATAGAACGCCCATTTATATGTTAAACAGAATAATAAGATTACAGGCTGTATTAGAATTAGTTGGAAGAAAAATAGATACTGCTTTAAATATTTTGGCAAAAACTACTGATAAGCTTAGAGTGGCTGTGTATCAAAATAGATTAGCATTAGATTATATATTAGCTAAAGAAGGAGGGGTATGTCGGAAGTTTAATTTAACTATTTGTTGCTTACAAATAGATGAAACAGGTACAGTGGTGAAGCAATTAACCACTGAAATGAGACAACTTGTACATGTTCCAGTCCAGACTTGGACTGGTCTTTTAGGTGAAGGGGGATTTTTAGGGGGAATTTTTAGAAACTGGAAGCAAGCTTTATTCATGCTTATAATAATCATTATGGGATTAATGTTTTTACCCTGTCTCATCCCTCTCATTAAGAATATTGTCCAAAGTACTGTAGAAGCAATAATACACAGTAATCAGAAGGAATCACTAGGGAGAAAAATGTATAACCTTACACAAATCAATGAAGAAACTAATTTTGTAGAATATGAAAAGACATTAGAAATACAAAGAAATTTGGAAAAATTTTAATGTTTTATTTTTAAAGAATGGGTAAAAAGAAAAAGGGTGGATTGTGGAAAAAACTGGAAGTAGCAAGAATATTTAAAAATAAAAATATATACTTTTAGTATTATCATCATGTAATCATATTTTATATTTTATAATTACCATTGTATAATCAATTGCCTGAGTAGATGCTTTGAGTTTATAGGGAACATACAAGCCGCAGGTGGAGGAAGGGGGGGAGAACAGGAGTTACTGTGGGGCTCAGTGTGAGTCACCATCTAGTAATTGTTTTTAAGTACCTTCTGGTGCCTGGTACCCCTACTGGATCTAACAGGTGTAGAAGATGGGAGACATCTCTCCTCTAGAATTGATATAGGATAGTAGGGGAGGGATCTTATTAGTATAATGTAAGCAAACAGGGGCGGAGATAATGTATTCTGTTTAGGTGCTTCTGATAGATTGTAACCTCCAAAGCCTAAGCCAATGGGGCCATGGGGGAGGGAATGGGGCGTCGCGATAGGATGTATAATAATATGTGATTTTGGAATTTGGGGTGTGGTTCAGTGCTTGGCAACATTGCATTTTGTCTTCCTGAATCCACCACGCTTTGCAAACCGTTATTTCTTTTTTAAAACTTTGTTGTGAAGTCTAATAAACTTCTTTTCTATTTGTAACTCAAACAGAGTGGATTTCAATTTGTGACAATTTTTGGTGTATAACAATAGGTATGACAAACCTCATATGGGCTTCAAGAAATCTAAATAGGGTCCTTACTAACAAGAAGGAATTGGCTAATAGTGTTAAAGTGCTGGAGACTCTGAGTGCAAATGACCCATTGTTAAAGTTCCCGATTTTAATATACATTTAAAAAAAACTAGTTAAAAACCAGTTAAATGCATGCCATGGATTTTAGAAAGGCCAATTTTAACAATGAGAGAGAAAGAGAGAGAGAGAGAGTTTTTTAATTAACACTGGAAATCAACTGGATAACTTTGGACAGTCACTGTCCCTCAGGCCTAGGAGAAAGGCAATGACAAACTACTTGTAAAAAACTTGGAACTGCAAAGGTGCCAGATTCTAGTAAGGATTCTAGTAATCATCAAGCAGTGACCTAACATAAATATCTAGAAAGTTGTTAGAGCAGATGGTAAAACAGGGCTTTTGTAGGCATCTTGAAGACAATTTCAGGATTGCTAGGAATCAACATGATATTGTCCAGAATAGATCAGATGGAACAACTATTGTCTCTTTCTTTGACAAAGTAACTATCTTAGTAGATACATAACACAACAGAACAACAATTGGAAGTGACCTTGAAGGACTTCTAGTCCAACCTTTGGCTGAAGCAGGAAACTGTATACTATTTCATATAAATAGTTGTCGTATCTCTTCTTCAAAAGAAATAAGAGAGAATGTTGGGGGGTTTTTTACCTCAGTTTCAGCAAAGAAATTGATTATTAACTTCAGAGATTCAGCATTAATAGCTGTAGGTAAAGAGCAGAAACCAGAGATGTCCTGCAGGTTCTGTTTTGGGCCAATATTAGTCAATCTTCTTATTAATGATTGGAATAACAAAACTGATGACCTGCTTATCAAATTTGCTGATGACAAAAAATTGAAAGATGTAACCAACGTTCAGAATGATAGATGAGACCTATCCAGAGTCTAATCTGGACAGGTTGAAAGAGTGTGGGGAGAGGAACAAGTTGTCCTTCAACAGGGAAACATTATTTTTTAAAGAGCAAAATGCAAAATGTCTTAGGTAATCTTCTTCTTGCGGATTTTCCTGTTTTATTGCTTTTGTAATCCATTGTTCCATCTACTATCGCATTGAAGTCCCCTATTAAACAAATATTTTGGTATTCCATTTATATTAATTTCCTATGTAGGCTTTGATAAAATTCTTCTTGATTGTTTATTTGGAGCATAGATTGCCACTAACAATGTTTGTTTTTGATGTAGATATATTTCAACCATCACAATTCTTCCTTCTTCATCTGAATACACTAATTTAGAATCTATTGTCTCTTTAACATATACAGCAACTCCTCTTTTTTTCTGTCGTGCTGATATATAATAAAGCTTCCCAATTTTTGAGTATTCCAATAATTTATTATGTTGTTTTTTATGTGAGTCTCTTGCAAACAGATTATATTCAATTTCTGAAGTTTCCTAAAGATTTTATTTCTTTTTGATGGAGAGTTTAGTCCATTTACATTTAGCGAAAAAAAAAATCCATTTTCTTTCTCCATTTCCATTTCCATTATTTATATATAGGTCTAGTTGATCTTGTAATCCTTTGTTCTCTGGCAATTCCTTCACCTTCACCCTCTTGTTTATCTTTCTCCTTCTGTTGTTCTGCTTGTACAGTCACTCCCTGGGCCGTCTCTCCCATTTGCTTCTCCCCTTGTTGTTGGTGCAGTCCTTCATCCAGAGTTGCTCTGTTCCTTACTTCGAAGTCCTCTGCTTTCCAAATTGAATCCAGTCAATATCTTGTGTTGTTCCAGTTTATTAAAATGCCTTCCGGCATTAGCCATCTGAAACTTATGCCTTTGGCAATCAGCTTTGTGGTTAAGAAGTGGTAATGTCTCCAAGTATCTCTTACTCTCTTGGGTATCTACTTTAGGACCACAATTTCTTTATTTTTATATTGTAATGGTTCTTCTCTCATTTTTCTCAGCACTTCATCTCTTGTGGTTTTCTTTATGAACCTTACATGTACTTCTCTTGGTAATCTATTTTTTCTTGCATAGCTCGAATTCATGTGAAATATTTCATCAATCTCATTTTGCATTTCTGCTCTATCTGCGTTTAGAGCCTCCTCCAACAGCTCAATGATCACAATTGCTATATTTTCTTCTGTATCCTCAGGAATATTTTGTAATCTCAAATAGTGTTCTGCTTTTCCCATTTCCACCATTGCCATTGCGCGTTCTAGCTCTTGATTTGCTTGTTCTAATTCTTCATTTTTTTGTAATAACATTTCCACCTTTTTATCAATGTCCTCAGTTTTGTTTTCCATTTCCTGGATTTTCTGTTCATTTTTGATGATCTTTTGGTTTTGGATTTCAAATTGCGCCTTTATATCCAGAATTTCTTCACTTACTTTCTCCAGTTTTCTTTGTGTCTCTTCATGATTTTTCTGTGTTACTTCCTGACTTTTTTGCATCATCTCTTGAATCAGTTTTAATGAGGCCTGCAGTTCATCTTGAGCAGTGCTTGCTTTCTCACATTGCAACATTGTCCCAACAGATCCCTGAGTGGTTGGACTAGATTGTCCCACAGAGGGTGCAGAAGAGGTTTTCTTTGCAATTCTGGTAATATTTGATGTACTCATTTTGCAGCTCACAGTCTTAGACCAATATCCAAAGTATAAACAGGAACCAGCTGCAGTAAGGCAAGTCCACCTCCTCCAGTCACATCTTGAATTTAGAACGTTCTCTTTCTCCAAATAGTGTCTGTTTAGTCTTAGCCAGCATCAACAAATGTAACTGTAAACAGTCTTTCTGCTTACAATCTCAGACCAGGACACTGTTTTGTTCACAAGTATCTGTCAAGGTCATTTGCAGTAAGAACACTTTTTTCTTTTTCCCCCCTTTTCTTGGTACTGTCGTTTCTTTTTTTCGCCACTAGATGTCCTCCTCAGCTTATTTATCACTCTCCGATATTCTTAAACCGCTTCTCCCTTATGATTACTCGCCACTTTTAAGTTAGTCTTTTGGGGGGTCTTTACTCTTTTAGCTTCTCCCCATCCAGGCCTCAATGTTTTTAATCCTCAAGGAGAAGGAAAAGACTTCAGCTCACCCAGACTCGGCTCATTGTTGAAGATCAGCTGTTTTGCGGAGCTTCCCTTCTGACTGGAGATGACTTGGGCTGCCTCAGCTCTCCCGGCAGGCTTTTTTCCACCCCTTTAGAGGGGTTTTCCAGTTTGCTCAGATCGGTTGCCACTAGATCCAAGCTCCTGAAGTGTCCCTCTTTCCTCATTGCCCCTCCGGGGCAACTTTCCATCCCTTTAAGGGACGCTGGGCAAAGTGAAACCAGACTGAGAAGCTGGAGCTTCCATCCGTCCTGTCCTCAAACCAAACCGGAAGTTCTAATTCAGGGCTTTTCAACCAGTGGTACACATACCACCTGTGGTACATTGGCACATGGCAGGTGGTACGCGGCCCTGCCCAGTCCAGCCCAGGGTAGCAGGGGAGGGAAAGAGCCAAAGTGGCGCAGCACAAGACTTGCCCTGAGAGAGTCTTTAGGAGCTGCAGGACTACTTGGGATGAGGCAAAGGTCCCAGGATTGACACTTCCGGCTCACCCAGAAGAGAAAGGAGGAGGAGGGGGGAGGAGACAGAAAGAGATATAAAAGGAGGCAGTTTGGGTGGGAGAGGGAGAGGAAAAAAAGACGCAGCCTTGGGAGGAGGAGGAAGAGTCAGCTGGAGCTGCACTGAAGGGAAAAGGAGGAGGAGGAGGAGGGGTGAGAGAGGAGATGACAAAAAAGGCTGGGCACGCACACGGGTGGCAGCGACAAACAGGTAAGAAACGCAGCTGGGGAAGGGTCATGGCATGAGAGTCCATATTACCTGCGCATGCGCTCACTGCCGCCTCTGTGCACACACAGGCAGGTTCGGCTTCTCGCCAGTTTGCCTTGCCTGGCCCAGCCGCTCCGCACATTGTACATCAGGGGACAAGGGGTCTATGGGTAAAAGGCATGGTAGTTTTCATCTTTGGGAGGAAATAAAAGGCTGAGGGTTTTTGGAAAGGGGGGGAGAGGGAAGTAGGGATTGGAGGGCTGTGCTATAATCAGTGCTTTCCAAAAATGAACACCCAGAAAACTTTGATCTGCCACTGTTCCTCTCCTCCAAACTCAACTCTCCTATGAGGTGTCCTGGCATCTCGGGTGACTGTTTTGCCCCGCAGGCTGACCACATTCTGAGTGCTTCCCTGAGTGTTCGCCGCCACCTCTGCGTGTGCCCAGGCAGGTTCGGCATGTCACCGGTTCGCCTCGCCTAGCTCAGCTGTTCCGTGCAGTGAGCAGAGTGCGCTGCTGCCTGCTGAAACCAGGCTGGGGTCTGGGCGGCATAGCACAGATAATGTGGACTCTCGTGCCACTTGTGGCATCCCCTCCCCTGGAGTCCACAGGTGTGTGAAGTGGGTGAGGGCCATTTGCTGATCTCCATTAGGAGATGCCTGTTTTTCTCCCTCCCTCATTACAAATATCTTCCCACCACTCTGCACTTAAAGTTATGCGGCTCTTGTCCAGGAATTTACAGTGGCCTTTCAAGCCATGGCCACTGGCAGCACAGCCACCAGCTGCACTGGCAGCCTGTCCCCCTCGTCCCTTCCTGGGGAGGGAGGGAAGGAGGGAGGGAAGGAGGGAGGGAGGAAGGGACAGTGGGAGGGAAGGATGGAAGGAAGGAAGGGACAATGAGAGGGAGGGAGGGAAGGAAGGAAGGGAGGAAGGAAGGGACAGTGGGAGTGAGGGAGGAAGGGAAGAAAGGGAGGAAGGAAGGAAGGGACAATGAGAGGGAGGGAGGAAAGGAAGGAAGGGACAAAGAGAGAGGGAGGGAGGGAAGGAAGGGATAATGGGAGGGAGGGAGGGAAGGAAGGAAGGGACAAAGAAGGAAGGAAGGAAGGAAGGAAGGGACAATGAGAGAGGGAGGGAAGGAAGGAAGGAAGGGACAATGAGAGAGAGGGAGGGAAGGAAGGGACAAAGAAGGAAGGAAGGAAGGAAGGGACAATGAGGGAGGGAGGGAGGGAAGGAAGGAAGGGACAATGAGAGAGAGGGAGGGAAGGAAGGAAGGGACAAAGAAGGAAGGAAGGAAAGGAAGGAAGGAAGGGACAGTGGGAGGGAGGAAGGGAGGGAAGGAAGGAAGAAAGGGACAATGGGAGATAGGGAGGGAAGGAAGAGACAGTGGGAAGGAAGGAATGAAGGAAGGAAGTGACAATGGGAGGTAGGGAGGGAAGGAAGGAAGGTGCCAACCCCAGTCCCACCCCCTCCACCAGAGACCCACGGATCCCCCCACAGCCCCGCTTGCATCCCCCACAGGTGCCCCGCAACCTGAGTGACGTTGAGCTGGCCACATCCCCCTGAGCCATTGACTTCGCTTGTCAAAAAGTTGCAAAAGGTCATCACATGACCCTGGGACACTGTGACCATCATAAGTATGAATCAGTTGCCAAGCATCCGAATGTAAATCACATGACCCTGGGGATGCTGCAACAGTCATAAGCATGAAAAATGATCATAAGTCACTTTTTTCAATGCCGTTGTAACTTTGAACAGTCACTAAGCGAATTGTTGTAAGTCGAGGACTACCTGTACTTTATCACTTTTTTCCTTTTTTTGGTCATCAAGTTTTTGACACCTTGCTAGGCGACTGGTGGTACTCCAATATTGCCATTTCCTAAAAGTGGTACAATGGGTGAAAATGTTGAAAAGCCCTGTTCTAATTGGATGTATCACTCATTTTGGTCTCTGTACTTTGGGTTCGGCTGTAATGAGTGAGTCATCTTCCCGGGACTTTCCGCACCCAAAAGTCTCCGGGGCTGGAGACCCATTCTTTGGTTCTGACTGTTGTGAGGCATGTGGAAGGATTGGGATTGGGACTGTCTCCATAGGCTCCTCCAGCCCAGGAGCCTCTGGAGCTGGTGGCTCTCTCTCCAGTTCTGGCAGCTCCTCAGGCTGCTTGTCAGCCTTCCACTCTGGTTCTTTAAGAACTTATCCCCATTCCCAAGCTTTAGGTACAAACTCAGGGGCATCTGGCCTGAGCTGCTCAGGCCCCATATCAGTGCCTGATGTGGGGGGAGCTGTTGCAATGTTTTCTGTAATCGAATGGCAGCCCCCACAAACTCGAAAACAACTTCAGAGCTTTCTAGAATTTGCTAATTTCTACCGCCACTTTATCCACTCATTTGCTGAGATTGCTTTGCCCATCACTGAACTGTTAAAAACTGGCAAAGATGGGGGTAATCCACGACCAGGTGAACCCCTACGCTGGTCATTAGAGTGCCAGACTGCTTTTGAGAACTTAAAAAGACTGTTTGCTGCTGAACCAGTTCTCAAACACCCTCATCTTGAAGAGCAGTTTATCATTCAATCTGATGCCAGTGATGTGGCTGTGGGGGCAGTCCTATTACCAAAAAACTTGAAAGGAGAATTACAACCCTGCGCTTACATTTCGAAAAAAACTCACTGACACAGAACGGAGATGGGCTGTCTGGGAGAAAGAAGCTTTTCAATCTGATGGGCTTTATTGACTTGGCATCATTTTCTAGAGGGGAACAAGGTGCCTTTTGAGGTTTGGACTGATTACAAGAACTTAGAAGCACTGAAAACTCCCCGCAAACTTTCTCCTAAACAAGTTTGCTGGGCGCAATATTTTAACTGCTTTAACTTTACCCTGAAATATATACTGGGGGGGGATTTTTGGCTGATGTCCTCTCTAGGTTACCCCAATATAAAAGCCAACGCGAACAAATCATAAACCCTATTATGCAACCATCACAAGTTATTTCTCAAATAAACCCTGGAAGACAACAACATGTGAGGTCACCTAATCCAAGTGACTCATTAATAGAGAAATTAAAACAAGAACTAAAAAATGATCAATGGTTCAAGGAAAATCAAGCCATCTTGACCCATAGGGATGGATTGGCTTGGAAAGGGGGGAAATTAAATTTGCCTGAACCGCTCAGGCTCCAAGCGCTCCAACACAGCCATGACATTAAGCAAGCTGGTCACTTTGGTTATTCAAAGACATTACACTTAATTCGGAGGCAATTTTGGTGGCCAGGCTTAAAGAAAGATGTGGAGAACTATGTAAAAAGTTGTGCAATCTGTGCTACCATGAAGAGGATCCCAGGAAAGCCTCCTGGGCTATTACAGCCTGTTGCAGATCCTTCTCAGCCATGGGAAGAGATCGCTATGGATTTTATTGTTGAATTATAGGAGAGCAGAGGAAATACGGTAATATGGACTGTGATTGATCTTTTTTCAAAGCAAGCTCACTTCATAGCATGCTCAGGCCTCCCCTCTGCCCCAAAACTAGCCAAATTGTGTTTCTCAAGCATATTTACCGATTACACGGTGCACTAAAATGGATAATTTCTGACAGGGGAGTTCAATGTACAGCCAGATTCTGGAGAGATTTCCTCAAACTGATTGGTTCTACACAAGGACTGTCATCGGCTTTTCATCCCTCTACGAATGGGGCGGCTAAAAATGAGAACGCAATGGTGGAACAATATCTCTGATGCTATGTGGATTACCAGCAGACAAATTGGACTGATCTCCTCCCTTTCGCTGAAGTGGCTTATAACAACACTGTACACAGCAGCACCGGACTTACGCCATTTAAGGGATTTTATTCCGATGCCTGAATACCCCCAGGAACCCCCTACTTCTCAAACATTAGATCAGTGGGTGTCTGCTTGGAGGGGTGTTTGGGACAATACTGCTCTGATCTCCCTTGTTAATACATTTCTGGCCTGATTGTACACCTAGTGGTTGATAAAACTGCTTTTATATTTTTGTATTGTATTCTACAATTTAATAAAATGTTACAAACCATAAAAAAGGAAAAAAGTTCCAGTTTTAATTTTTTCAGTGGCAGTTCTTTTGCAGAATCACTTTCCCTTTGCACTACAAATGTATGATGAATTTATCCATATTTATTAATATGCACCACTACCTTGATGGTCAGCTGGCTGGTCAGCCCTTCTTCCTCTCTCCCTCTCCTCTCTCTTTTTCCTCCCTGCCTGCTGGGCTCTCCTTCCACAGTTTCTTCTCCCCTGTCTCTTCTTCCTCCCTGCCTGCTGGGCTCTCCTTCCACAGTTTCTTCTCTGTCCCGTTCTCTTTCCCTGTTGTCTTTTTTCCCCTCTCCTGCCAAAACCACCTCCTTTTATATCCTATCCTCTCTCCCCCTCCTCCTTTTCTCTTTGGTGCACCTCCAGCTGATTCCTCTCCTCAAGGCTGTGCTTCTCTGTCTCTCTTTCTCTGTCCCCTTCTCTTTCCCCCCTCGTTGTCTTTTTTCCCCTCTCCCTTTCCCACCAAAACCTACTTTCATATCCTCTCCTCTCTCTCCCCCCTCCTCCTTTTCTCTTTGGTGCACCTCCAGCTACGCGCTGCTTCCAGAAGCACCAATCAGCTGGAGCCCGGTGCTGATCCTGGGGCTTCTGCTGAGCCCTGACAGCCCTGCAGCTCCAGCTTCTCTCCCTCAGGCTTATGTGGTGCTGCCGCTGCTTCAGTTCATTCCCCTCCCCTGCTACACTTGTCTAGGATGGTCACGTACCGCTTGCCAGGTGCCAAAGTTGAAAAGCCCTGATCTAGATGATTTCTTGGTAAGAGCATCCGGAGGGTCAGCTCTCCATCTTCCTGCAGCTATTGGTATTTTTAGGTGTGCCTCTCTTTTTAATATCACTTTTTGAAGCTTAATTGTTAATAGCCTGACTGAATGGTGATTTGCCTATACCATTTTGCTTGATTATAAATGTAAACTTTCATCTTATTTCAGATTTTTAAAATACTTTCTCTTTTGCTGCTAGGAAGTGTTTTTTTTTTTACTCTCTGCTGTGAGAGTCATACTCCTAGCTTGTTCTGTGGTTACTCTTTTTGTCCTTGAAAAAGAATTGTCTACACTCTGCTGTGAAAGCTTGGTTATAAGATAGATTCAAATTAAAACCAAAACAATAAATTAATATTATACATTGAATATTATACATTACATATGTTCTACAATGCCCTCAAAAAGAGATATAAAAAAGAGATGGGACTCAGATGACTTTAACGTTAAAGCCTTCTTGGAAACTTTTGAAAAAAAAATCTGCCAATTTACAAGTTTTAAATGAAAAATTAGGTAAAAAGTTTGATGGATTTGTCACAATTTCAAATCATCCTAAAGATGACATTCAGATACAGTTAGTCATGCAATTGTATAGACTGGAAATAAATTTGTTGTTAACAGATTTGAAAGAGAAGGAGTTTTGCTTGAAAACTGGAGACTTGTTGGAGGAGGCTGAAGGGGGCATTAAAAAACAGAACTTTCTTAGGAAAGTTGATGAAGTCTGTGGAATAGAGCCATCATGTGTACCTAGAAGACAGCTTCAAGAGACATCGTGTTCCAATTTGTAGGAAAATTTACTGAACAATAAGTGCTATGGAGATATCCTCAATGGAGAGCTATGTTTTTTGGGAGTGATAAGCAGTTGTTTAGAAATATTCCATTTATAATTTTAGAGAAGTAAAGATGATAAACTGGAAGGAGTTGTTTTTATTATCAAGAATCGATGGTATTTGATCCTAGACAGTTAAGAGACAATGGTTGCAGTGGGTTTATGAGAGACTAGAGGCCACTTGTGGATTTTCTACAAGTTAAATACAATAATAAATTGTTAACAGAGGGCTTTGAAGTTTAGCTTTGCTGTTGGGACTACCTGTTCACTGTATTTTTTACAGTAAATAGATGGTAGATCAAATTGGTTGATTGGTAACAGATTTCTATATTTATGATATTTTTAATGTTATATAGCAATTTTGCAAATATAGTTGTAGAAGTTCATAAATTGTGGACCTGTTTTGCAAAGGGGGAACAACTATTATTACTGAAATATATTTATCAGTATTCAACCAGGGGAACATTTTATGTGTATGTTTAATATTTTGCTCTATATACTTTTTTCTTTGTCTTTGTTTTTTGTCTTGTATTTTTTGATTCTATATTTTAACTTTGGAAATAAAAAAAATATTAAAAAGTGAAAGCGATGAACAAGGAAGGTGAAGGTTTTAGTTATTTGAGATAGATGTTTCCAAGAACAATTGATGCCAAGATTAAGGAAAACATTTTTGTTGGTGCACAGATCAGATACGTCATCAATGACAAGCGGTTCAAAAATCTGTTAGGCCAGAGAAAATCACCTGGAAAGCATTCAAGGATGTTACTGAGAATCAGAGTACCAAACTACCTTCAGCTGGTTGACAAACTTCTTACGGCATACAAGACCATGGAGTGCAACATGTCAGTGAAGATTCATTTTTTGCATTGAGCCTTTGACTTCTTTCCTGAAAATGTAGGTGCAGTCAGTGAGGAACATGATGAAAGGTTTCACCAGGACATTGCCACAATGGAAAAATCATATCAGGGTAATTGGACACTGCAGTGAGATGCATTGGACACTGAGTACAAATGAAAATCAGCAACAAAACACTTTTAGCCCTGTTCAACTCATGCAGTGTGTCGGAAACATGTGATAAATACATTATGGTCATTAAAATTAATTTCATATTTTTCAAGATTCCTATGTGATAAGTCATTCTGAAACTATATTTGTGTTCAGTTTGAAGTGGTCTATCATAATCACCAAAGGTTTTTCGGGAAGCAAAATGTTTGAAAAAAATTGTCCAGTGAATTGATATTACTGATTTTTCTCTACTGAACTCTGATGCCTCGTAATAAAGACTCAGTCTTTATTGCAGTATTGAAGCTATTACACTTAGAGAACAGGAAAGCTTGGAAGTGTTGCATTGAACAAAATGTGTATGTATCTTTATTTAAAGAAACTATTTATAACATACTTTTAGTTTTGAGAAAAAAGTGTACTTTTCAAGGTCACATATCACAAAAAATACAGAGAAACTGGGACGTTTTTCAATATAATTTAAAGAATGTAGATGGAAAAATTGGAAGCATATCACAGTAGAAATGGTAGAAAAACATCACCACGGAAAACAGAATTCTAACAATCTGCTTTCTATTTGTGTGTGTGTATGATTTTGACCTGAAATAGAGGTCTCTTTACTCTGAATTTACTAGCGGATGATGAAGAAACATTTAGAAAGTGTCTTGTTCACATTTATTTGTAAAATGTATTTGTGAGATGTAAAAATCCCAAATTCTGATACTCACAATACGAAGACAAGTCTGGTTAACAAAACAAAATTTTATTGGAGAAAAACATAAAAATAATAAGAAAAGAAAAGCGTTTGCAAACGCGGCCTCCTGAACTCTTCCCACTAGAATGAGTTCCAAGCGCACAAAGGCCCGGTTTCAAGCTTTGCATTTTATACTTTTACAATGCATGTCACATCTAAGAAGCTCTTTCAACTTTATAGTCATTCGTTGAAGTTGTTTTTACACTTAAAGTCATCCTGACCTCTTCCGTCCATCTGCTGTTATCTTGTTTATTTGTAATTTTCACCTTGGGTCAAAATCCCCCTCTTTGTTAGTGATTTCTACTCAACGTGTAAGTTTCTGTATCTGGAGGAATTTTTTTTTTAGCCAGGAAAGAGTAAACAAACCTTCCCACACATTTGGCAGTGCATTGCTACATTTGCATTACAGTGTTACATTTGTACTAAAGAGACAGTTTCATATAATGGCATCACATTTCTACAATTATTAAAATAATAACTTTTATTTCCTTCAATTCCACCCTTTGTCTTTTCCACCTGAATTATTCTTTTATACCTTTAGTAGTTCATAATTTCCTATATTTTCTTTAGATTCCTGTGTAAGTTTTTATATTTTGACTCTTCTTCCCCCGACCTGTTTTCCTACCTTCATTATTAAAATTGTTTCTTTCTTCCCACTCTCTATTGAAGTTGTTATTAAAGTCATGCTCTTCATTGTTCGTTTTATTAGCATTTGTATGAGAGGAATCAAACATGGTAAAAACATAATAGCCAAGAATCCTAATATTGCAAATTTTGCTAGTTCCTTCCAGTCCGCAAACCATCCTCCAAACCAATTATTTACTCCATCTAAAGTCAATCCCCTCCAGGTTTGGACTGGGACATGAGCTAATTTTATCATTTTGTCTGTAATTTCTTTTACTACTTTTCCACTCTCATCTACTTCAATGCAGCAATTACTCAAATTAAATTTTCCACACATACCTCCTTCCTGGGCTAATAAGTAGTCTAAGGCTAACCGATTTTGCATGATGTAAGTTTGAGATTTTACGCTTTCCTTAGCTAAATGTGTCAGAGTATTTACAGTGTCATTAGTAATTATTTCAAGCACTGCTTGCAGCTGAATCACCCTGTTTAAGATATAGATGGGCTCTCTGGCACCTAAAGTACCATCTTCCACCCAAGTAGCAGGTCCATAATATTTGATGTTATTCTCTGGAGTCCATTCATCATCCTTCCAACTTCCAATTTTTATATCGCTTGGCTGTATAGCTCTTTTTGCTCGGACTTTATCTGATAAATCATTATATACAGTTAGTCCCAGCAATTGTTTCTGTTTGATGGGGAGGAGGAAAAAAACTTGGCTTTATTATTCCTAAGATGCAAGATCCATACCACCCCTTGGGTAGGTACCCATAGGCATATTTTCCACATATCCAGTACATACCTTCTGGGGCTACCCAGTCC
The DNA here is from genome assembly GCA_034064705.1 of Bothrops alternatus. Taxonomy (NCBI): domain Eukaryota; kingdom Metazoa; phylum Chordata; class Lepidosauria; order Squamata; family Viperidae; genus Bothrops; species Bothrops alternatus. The sequence goes on along the minus strand of JARGCV010000014.1, from coordinate 2,244,155 downwards.
AGGGTGTCATTCTCAGGATCTTTTAAATAAACCATCTCAGTTATTTCACTTAATGTCTCCTTCTTTGATATTCCACTTCCTCCCCACCAACTGCCATTATTCCATATAGTCAAGCAAATCATGTTTCCAACTGCTATACTCCTATTCTTCCTTTTTCTTTCATAACGTATTTTTCCCACTAAACTTGTGGTTAATGCCCAAGTTCCCTCTTTTCCTTTTGTGAATTTGAGAGTTTTATTTTTCCACATCTCTACCACAATGTCGTGTTTTAATTCTTGAGCTTCCCATGGCCACTGTTCTCCCATATTTGTTCCTCCACACACAAAACAGTTGCTCACTGTTAGAGTCTTAGCAATTTCCTCAGCCATTTGCACAAACATATTCACTGCTTTCTTAGGAAATTCAGGTAATTCTAATTTCTCGAATTCCTGATAATAAGACCAAAAGATACTTTTGCATATTGGTTTTATTTTAGTTGTTTCTAATTTTAATACTAGCCAACCCCATGGGTCCTTTCCGATTCCGTCTATTCCTATTCCAATTCTTTCATATTGGATTCCTTTTTCCAGTGACTGATTGGTATATATACATAGGGGGTTACATTTTCCTTGAATACAATCAGTCCTGGTATTACCCATACTGATGTTTATTCCTTTTGGTCCTTTTCTTCTTTCATTTGGAACTGTAGTCGTATAAAAGTAATCATAATAATCATAACTTGGAGCAAAAGCAACCTGCCCTGTACTTATTGTAGACACTTTCTGAAATAAGTACTTCCTTTCCTTCATATAACTTCTTTCCCACTCTAAATTTTCACATTTCACCCCTAACGAGTTGTCAGATCCTTGTCCGTTATTAATAGCTTGGCATGCATCAAAACACACCCCCACACTGGTTTCACCCCTTGTTTCATTGTGAGTTATATAACCTTGTCTGATTTGACTTAATGAGAACATTTGAGATGTGTTTCTCCCTCCTTTATAAGCATATACCCATATTTTTGCAGTTGCTGGTCCTATTGCCTTTGGGTCATAACATTCTACCCCTGTGCTAGTGTTGCAGCATTTGTATTGTGTTTCATTCTGAATGCAGTCTGTCAAGTCATTCTGTAAACATTCAGGGATCATAGTGTGGTATATCATTGTATTCTCAATCTTCCCTTCTCTGTCATTTTCACGCATTGCGTACACGGTTCTAATGGTTGGGCAGGTTTTAAGAGTATAATAAGAAAACCTCCCCAGACATACCACCTTGTAACATTCCAATACATCTTCTATGATCTTAATATCACACTCTATCTCACACCCTATCTCACACAATCAATACAGTGAGAGCAGCAACAACACCTACAAAGACACCCACAAAACCAGCACATCTGGTACCGCTCCTTCTGTCAGGAAGATTGACTATTAGTCCATTACATCCTTCGGAACTTTAACTTCAGTGGATCTCCTTGGTGAGATTCCACCTTCCACTCTTCTGGGGCTGGCATGGGCCCTTTTATTCGGGAGTAATGGGTCCAACCTTTTTCAGCTGTCCGGATAGCTGTCTCAGTGGTTAATAAGACGATGTAAGGTCATTCCTTACATGTTCGTTTTCAGACAGACCATACATTTTCTAACCATTTGTAAGGCCAAACTGTATATTCCTTTACATACATATTTTCTTTGTTTCAAATCTATTAAAGCCTGTGCCCCCCAGTGTGTCCCTTCATGTAGCCTCTTGATCAGATTTCTCATGATCGGTTTAACATCTTTCTTCCATCTGGCAACACCCATTCCCCATCTGCATTTTTAACTGCCCCCTCCTTCTTCATTGCTTCTTCCTCTTCCTTGGAGAACTTTGGTATGCCTTGTTTTTCTATTTCAGGTATCATTATAAAACCCTTTTCTTTTTCCTTTTCCATGAGTCCTGCTTCCTTAGCTCGTTCATCTGCTAAATTGTTGCCATAGATTTCGAATCCCTCTCCCTTCTGGTGTGCTTCTACGTGAATTATGGCTAATGCCTGAGGTATAGTTATTAAATTTAAAATGTCAGTAACCAATTCTTCTTTTGCTAATCCCTTCCCTTTACTGTTCACCAGCCCTCTTTCTTTCTATATCTTTCCAAAAGTGTGTGCTACTCCAAAAGGATACATAGAATCTGTGTATATATTACCACCTTCCTTTCCCAATTCCCTCAGAGCCATTTTTAATGCATATAGTTCACAAGTCTGAGCAGACCACTGGCTTGGTAATCTCTCAGCTAGCACAGTTTTCCATGATCCTCCTTCTGCTATGGCATATGCACTCCTTCGCTCCCCTTCTATCACCCTGGAGCTCCCATCTATAAACAAAGTCCTCAGCCCTTCTATTCAAGTTTCTTTCACATCATCCCTCACCTTTGTCTGGTAGTCTATTGTTTCTAAGCAATCATGTTCTATTTCTTGTGAATCTCTTTCTCCAGTTAGAAACTGAGCTGGGTTTACATAAGCTTCAGTCACGATTACTAGGCTTGGATCTTCTAGTAAAATGCTTTCATATTTCATTAATCTAGAGTTTGTCATCCATTTTTGAGCTTGTTGATTCAAAATATTCCTTACTTGGTGTGGACTACTTACTACAATTACAAATCTTCCGGCTTTCTTGAACTAGCAAGGCGGTGGCTGCGATGGCTTGTATACAAACCGGCCACCCCTTTATTACCGGATCCATTAGTTTTGATAAAAATGCTACAGGTTTCTTCAAACCCCCCCCCCAATTTCTGGGCTAGAACCCCTTTGGCTACTCCATTCTCTACAGCAACAAAAAGATGAAATGTTTTTTCTAAGTTTGGTAATGATAGGACCGGTGCCTTTTCTAACTTCTCTTTTAGTTCCTGGGATTTCTCTTTCTCTTCCTCCAACCACTCGATTACCCATGGTTCGGAGTCTATCAGTTTTGTGGACAATGATTTTGTTGTTTCTGCATAATTTTCAATCCATTATCTACAATACCCTACCAGTCCCCAAAATTTTCTAAGGGCTTTTTTTATCTTTTGGCAGTGGTTGTGTTATTATACCTTTTATTCTACAGGGAGTGATTTTTCTGCTGCCTTTACTTATCAAATGCCCTAGATATTTCACCTCTCTTTCCACATACTGGAGGTTTTTTTTAGATACTCTCAGTCCTTGAGATGCTAAATAATTCAGCAAGTCATTTGTTCCTTTCTCTACATCCTGTTTCTTTTCCCCTGAGAGTAACAAATCCTCCACATATTGTATCAAAGATAATTTTGGATCTTTTTCAAATTTCTCCAGGACTTGTTCTAAGATTTGACCAAATAAGTTAGGACTTTCAATATACCCTTGAGGCAATACTGTCCATCTGAACTGACTTTTTCTTCCTGTGTCCGGGTCTTCCCACTCGAATGCAAACACATCCCAGGATTCAGGATCGAGTGGACAAGCCCCAAAAGCATCTTTTAAATCAATTACACTAAACAATTGATGCTCTGGTGGAATTCTACTCAATAATGTGTAGGGATTGGAGACCACAGGATGTCGAGATACAATTATTTGATTGACTTTTCTCAAATCAACTAACAAGCGAAAATTCCCATCAGGTTTTTGAACCACTAAGATAGGAGAATTATATGGGAACATGGATGGTTCCAACAATCCATCCTGTATTAATTCTTCTATTACTGGTTTAACCCTCTTCTACCTTCTAAACTAATCTCATATTGCTTCTGCTTTGTGGGCTCCGTGTTTTTGAGAGTAATCTTTATAGGAGTTACTTGCAATCTTCCCCGGTTTCCTTTCGTGGCCCAAACTATCGGAGTTATTTCTTTCTCATTCTGTTTAGTTAATATTAACATCTGTTCCCTGAGTATTTGTATTTCCCACCCCGTGTTGGAGTATGTCCCTCCCTAGCAAATTTACTCCAGCTGCTGGGACGTATAATGGTTGGATCGTAGCTTCATAGTTTTTCCATTTAAGAGTTATTTCTTCTATTTGAGGGACTTCAAAAGATTGTCCAGCTACCCCTGAAATTCTTATTGTACTATTAATTAAATGGCAGCCTTGGGGTATATTTATTAGAGATGTCCTAGAAGCTCCGGTGTCTATTAGAAACACTAATTCCTGTTTTTCGGGTCCCACTTGAATGTTTATCAAGGGCTCTTGGTGGAACCTTAATATCAAGGGCTCCTGACTCCCCTATTCTTCATCTTCATCTATTAGCCTATACACTTTCTGCTCTCTCTCCCTTTCTCTCGCTAGCTGTGGACAATTCCTTGCGAAATGCCCTTCCTTCCTACAATTAAAACACTGATTCCTGCTACCTTGTCTCGTCACTCTCCTGCCTTTTCCTCTCCCTCTCCCTCTCCATTGTCCTTCCTTCTCAAATTCTCTTCTCTGTCCTTTCTGATCTCCTAACTTTCTATCCATCATTTCTCCTACTGCTGACAATAACACTTTCTTCGCTCCTGTACATCATGGTTCACAAACACTTTCTGTGCCTCTGCTAATAAATCCATTATACTCTTTTCTCCCCATCTGTTCGTTTTCTATATCTTTCTTTGTATATCTCCATATGCTCCTATCACAAACTGACTCTTTAATAACTGTCTAAAACTTTCACTTTCTTCCTTCATCCCTCCGTATCTCCTCATCTGCTCTCTAAGTCTCTCTAAATATTCCCCTGGAGATTCTTCCTTTTTCTGTCTTACATTAAAAGCCTTACTGATATTTTTGCTTTGGGACACACAGTTCCGAATGCCTTCTATAATTATGTGTTTTAAATCATCCATTTGCTGCCTATGGACAGGATCGTTATTATCCCAGTCCGGTCTTTCCAATGGAAATTTTACCTCAGGAACTGGATCATTTGCCCCTGGATGATGAACTTTCCAATATTTCATGGCAGCTTTCCGAATTAGATCCCTCTCTTCTGGGGTAAATAGAAAACCCAGAGAGTACTGGAGTTCATCCCAAATGTATGTATTGGGCCCCCAAAAGGCAGCAAATTCCTCAGCTACTGCTTGGGGTTCCTCTTGAACTTTTTTCATTCTTTGTTTAAATTCCCTCAGTTCAGGAGCTGTGATATTTACTGCTACATAGCCCATCACCGGTTGCCCATCTGAATTTATGCCTTGAGGGACTTGTCGCAATGGGTATAACCTTTCCTCTTTTTCATCTTCTCTCTCTCTCTCTCTCTCTCTCTCTCTCTCTCTCTCTTTCCCTTTCTCTTCTTCGAGTTCTTTCAGCTATGGGTGGTTCTTCGGCTCCCCCTACTGCTCCTTGACCATCTTCTGGGACTGGAGCATTTGGTATTACTTGTGGAGAGGGAGTATAAGGAGGAGGGAGACATTCTAAAGGATCCCATCCCTTTCTTTCCTCCTTCAATTTAAAAACCCTACCTTACTCTGGTGGAATTGGTCCTTCCCAATTTACAAAATACCATGGCTTTACGTATGGTATTTCACTGCTTAAGGTAGGTCTCTTACGAATATATTGTTCTAATTTTCCTATCCAATATTTATTTGGCTCTCCCAACCGGTCCCAATGATAATCAGGCAGACTAATTACGTAATGAGGCCATTTCTTTAAGCACAACATTATCATTCTGCTTTTTGTTATCTTACAAGTCCACACTTCTACATTCTCATCATCCCAATGGCTTAGCAATTGTCCTAATGGACTGTCAGAAGGTATTTCTATTCCCTATTAGTTAGTTTTACAGTTATTTTCCTTTCTTTGGGTTTACAACAACAACAGCCCATCTTCTTGAGAGTTTCCCTGATTATGGTTCCCTGAGGTTCTTGATTTGACGGCCACTCAAAACTCTTAACACCAGTTCGCTTCCCTTCAGGCTGGCCTTCCCCCTCGCGGGAGTAAGGAACCTCAACCTTTCAGGTCCGCACTCGCTCTGGACTTACCAGTGTTCCCAGAACACAGCCCATCATCGCAGAAACCTCCCACAATCGCTCTCCTGACCACCCAGGTACAATTGCATGTGTCCCTCCTTCGGGGCAAAACTGTCTTACCTGGGCTGGTGCACCGGGTTACCTGGTCTGAGCTCCAGTTGTTGACTTTCTTCCTTTTTCCTGTTCTTTGATTTTTGTAAACCAGAGTTGTCAATTTAGTTTGGCTTGGTGCCTGCAAGGGGAAAATAGATCTCAGATTACTCCAGGCAGTTGAAATCAACAGGTGCGCTCCTGGATTTTACTGAAAACAGTGTCCCCTAGAGCAGCGGTTCACAACCTGTGGGTCGCGGCCCTTTTGGGGGTCGAACGACGCTTTCACAGGGGTCGCCTAAGACCATCGGAAAAGACATATTTCCGATGGTCTTAGGAACCGACACACCGCTCTTCTATCCGCCCTCCTCCTCCTCCGCTGGCTCCTCTGCCTCCAGGGCGCCCTTCTCCTCCGACAGCACCTGCTCCTGCCACCGCAGCGTCATCCCGTGGCAGCCATGCCGACTCCCTGCTGATTCCCAGGAGCCTGGCTGACAAGCGGAGGCTGGGCCAACTCCCAGCTGACGTGCGCACGCCGGGCCGACTCTGAGCTGGCTGTTGGGAGCTGGGCGGTGTGTAGCGGCCCCGCCGGTTCCCCACTGACGTCCGGACACTGACCCGACTCCCAGCTGACTGTCGGGAGTCAGGCGGTGCTCATGGGAGCTATGCGGACGTCGGCTGGCTGCTGGCTGCGTCCTCCCCGTCTCCCGGCTCATGTCAAGCCCATGGGCTTGACACGCACCCCCGATGCTGCCCCGGGCTGGCTCAGCTGCATGGGCAGCCAGTCCGAGCCGGGTCTGAGCTGCTGCTGGCACTGCTGCTGGGCTGCTCCGCCGCTGCTGCCACTGGTGGCTGAGCTAAGCTGCAGCGCCGAGCCGGTCCCCACGCCGCCTGGTTGCCCATCCGCGCTCCGCCCCAGCTGCCCTCTGCACCACGCTGGACCTTCCCTCGCACCGCCCGGCCTGCCTCCCTCACCGTTGGAGGCCGCCTTGGCCCTCTGGTGCCCAGCGCGGCCCTGGGGCTAGCAGGCAGGAGCGACTCCTTCCCGGCTCGCCGGGCTCCGGGCCTCGGAAGCGGCCAGGCGGTGGGGAAGAGGGTGATGCCCGCATGTGCGTCGGAGGCCAGCCGGATGGGCCAGGAGGGGAGAAGCGGCACCTTCTGAGCGGGAGCTGGCGCTCCGGCGGCGCCCCTCTCGCATGTGACGAGTCGGGGAAGGGTTGTGGCGGTGAAGGGGCTCCCACGATCCCGCCGCTGCAATGGCGCTCAGGAGGCTGGAGGGGCGGGCAGGTCCCGGGGGCGGCTGGGAGAGGGCAAGAGGTGCCGGGATGAGGATGGGGGGCTCCAGACTACCATCCCCAGAAGCCATAAAAAGCACTGGAAGAGTGGGGAATGCTGGGAGTTGCAGTTCATCACCATCTGGGAAAACATGACTCTCCAAAGATCAATCCTTCCTTCCTTCCATCTCCTTCCCTTCCCCTTCAATCTCTCCTTCCTTCCTTCCTTCCTTTCCCCTTCAATCTTCTTCCTTCTCCTTCTCCATCTCCTTCCTTTCCCCTTCAATCTTCCTTCCTTCCTTCCTTCCCTCCATCTCATCTCCATCCCTTCCCCTTCAATCTCTCTTTCCTTCCTTCCTTCCTTCCTTCCTTCCTTCCATCTCCATCCCTTCCCCTTCAATCTCTCTTCTTTCCTTCCTTCCTTCCCCCTTCAATCTCCTTCCTTCTCCTTCTCCTTCCTTCCCCCTTCAATCTTCCTTCCTTCCTTCCTTCCTTCCATTTCCATCTCCATCCCGTCCCCTTCAATCTCTTTCTCCTTCCTTCCTTCCTTTCCCCTTCAATCTCCTTCCTTCTCCATCTCTTTCCTTTCCCCTTCAATCTTCCTTCCTTCCATCTCCATCTCCATCCCTTCCCCTTCAATCTCTTTCTCCTTCCTTCCTTCCTTCCTTCCTTCCTTCCTTCCTTCCTTCCTTCCTTCCTTTCCCCTTCAATCTCCTTCCTTCTCTATCTCCTTCCTTTCCCCTTCAATCTTCCTTCCTTCACCTTCCCTCCCTCCCAACATTTTTGAGCAAGGAACAGTAAGCTTCTCCAGCCAGCATTGCTATATTGTTTTGTGATTAATCACTATGCTTTAATTATGTTCAATTCGTAACAATGAAAATACACCCTGCATATCAGATATTTACATTACGATTCAAAATAGTAGCAAAATTACAGTTATGAAGTAGCAACGAAAATAATTTTATGGTTGGGGGGTCACCACAACATGAGGAACTGTATTAAAGGGTTGCGGCATTAGGAAGGTTGAGAACCACTGCCCTAGAGGCTCTTAAATGCCCGCATCTTCCACCATGATTGTGAGATGTAAAAACCCCAAATTTTGATACTCACAATACGAAGACAAGTCTGGTTAACAAAACAAAATTTTATTGGAGAAAAACATAAAAATAATAAGAAAAGAAAAGCGTTTGCAAACGCGGCCTCCTGAACTCTTCCCACTAGAACAGTGGTTCTCAACCTATGGGTCACGACCCCATTTGGGGTCGAACGACCGTTTCGCGGGGGTCGCCGGACACCGCGGTCCGCCATTTTTTTTGCCCGTCGTGCGCGCGCCGTGCATGTGCGGTTCGGCCCGTTGCGCGCGCACCGTGCATGCACGGCTCTGGCCGTCGCACACGCGCTGCACATGCGCGGATTGGCCCGTCGCGCTGCGCATGCGCGGTTTGGCCCGTCGCGTGCGTGCTGCGCATGTGCGGATTGGTTCGTCGCGCGCATGCGCGGTTCGGGCTGTCGCACGCGCACCGCGCATGCGCAGATCGGCCCGTCGTTCCGTGTGTGCGCGCCGCAGGTCGGGGTCGCGCCACGCATGAGCAGCGCAAGTGGGTTCTCAACCTGAAAAAGGTTGAGAACCACTGCACTAGAATGAGTTCCAAGAGTGCAAAGGCCAGGTTTCAAGCTTTGCATTTTATACTTTTACAATGCATGTCACATCTAAGAAGCTCTTTCAATTTTGTAGTCATTCTTTGAAGTTGTTTTTACACTTAAAGTCATCCTGATCTCTTCGGTCCATCTGCTGTTACCTTGTTTATTTGTAATTTTCACCTTGGGTCAAAATCCCCCCCTTTGATAGTGATTTCTACTCAACCTGTAAATTTCTGTCTCCGGAGGAATTTTTTTTTTAGCCAGTTAGTGTTACATTTATACTAAAGAGACAGTTTCATATAATGGCATTACATTTCTACAATTACATTTCTACAATTATTAAAAGAATAACTTTTATTATTTCCTTCATATTTGATGGAGGGGAGAGGTGGGATCTGTTATTAATCTACCAACCACCTCCATTGTGAAGCTCCCCCATTACAGCCCCAAGCCAACTGGCAGAGCCAGATCTTTAAGCTCTTGCAAAAGGTCAGAAGGATTGGAGCCGACCTCAGGGAGGCAAGGTGTTCCAAAGGGCAGAATAGCAGAGAAGGATCTTCACCTGGACCCCGCCAACCAGAATACCCTGGCCGACGGGGCCCGCCGCATACCTCCTCTGGGTCTGGCGCTAACCATTTAGCATTGGTTATAACTAATAACCATTATAAAATGAGTAAACATCTATATCAATTTCAGTCCCCAGTTGAAGGTGTGTTTGTGTGTACAATCTACGTATTCAGCGTACTTCTATGATGCTGAGTTAGCGTAGGGCGTAGATAGTTCAGCTCCGCCTTCATTGCTTCATTAGCAGCGACCCATCCACTTGATTCCTATGGTGTTCGTGAAACACTACATTTCCCAGCCAGCGCTGCTTCTTGGTGGGTAATCATAGAATTATATCATTGTAGCTTGACGCAGCAAAGTCGAAGGGGAGGAAGTGAGACAAGCAGTTTCCGGTGAAAATAAGGCCCTGTGGTTCCGGCCGGCGTGAGTGAGCGAGTTTTTCATTTAAGATGGCGGCTGCGGCGGGCTTGGAGTTTCAGCGCGCCCAGTCGTTGCAGAGCACTGATCGCGAGGCCTCAATCGGCATTTTGCACTCCATAGGTGAGTTGAGCCCGCCGAAAAGTGGAAAACTGGCAGGTGACCTGGCTGCCAATAGTGGAACGAAATTGATGATGGGCCTGGACGGGTTGGACTGGATCCACTGCTGACTCACTGAGCAATTCCGAAGGAAAACGGGAGCTGCTGAGAAAGGAATTTGGAAATGGAAAGGCTCAATGGGAACGGCCTGAGTAGGTCTATATTCAGCATCGCTTCATGGAAATAGAGAAAGCAAGTCGGGATTGGAAGACAAATGCTGGGATTTAGCTGAAGGGGAGGGTCGAGGTTGACAAGTGGTCTCAGCACCAAGCGGGCTCTCTAACCTGTCATTGGATTTTATTCAGAAGGGGTGGTCTCTGAGGATTAGAAGCTAAGCGGGCGGATTTGTCCGCTAGGAATGTGTTTTGCTACCGCTTTTCACCTACTTTCTAGCCTTTGTCCTGACCTAATTAGGTTAGTCTGACTTCCTAAACGGACTGTCAGGCCTGCTTCACCCCCTTCACTTTTTTGGATCTCCATTCAAAAGCAGCTTTCTCTGACGTTAAAAGGTAATGAGCGGGCGATTGTATACAGAGGGGAAAGAAGTGTGTATGAGCTGATGATCAGAGGAGAGTTTTTGAAATATAGGTTGATGATCTAATGGAAGTGGAGCGTGGATTCTTGGTCACAGTGAATATATAAGGGAGTACATTGCACTTGTTTTACCAGTTGTTTAATATGTTTTATCATTCAGTATTTTTAGCATTTTGACAGGCAAGTGGTAGTACATGATAATGCATTTTACATGTCATGAAACATTTCACTTGTTGGTTGTAGAAAAGACTATTTACAAGTGTAAATTAGTATATCCTGTGTTGGAAGAAAAGTCTTCATCGTGATTCATCCAAACTGGGAATAAGCATGGCAACTGCTTTGGGAAGAAGGTTGTAGTTTATTGAAGAGGGGAGCCATAATAGTGTGGGTGACACACTTTTACTGGCACAAGATTAAAATTGATCTGATCAGGGAGACTTGATAAACAAGCTTTAAACTGTTAAGCCAAAAAAAAGAAGACACTAATTGAGGCAAGCAGAAAAAGATCCCTGAAGTGGCTCCCAAAAGGGGAGTTTCCAACCCATAAAGTTCTAAAAGTCAGGGCAAAACTTTTGTTAGGTGGAAAAGAAATTTATAGTGTCCAATATTCTGTGCCAATCATTGTCAAATGTTGGATGTCACTTTTAGCTTCCAGTCAGGTTTGCACATTCCTCCCAAAATTCTTCACAGCCATGGTTTGCCTCAGTACATAACCACTGGCTGCCCATTTTCAAGGGTTGTAGCTTAGCTCTTAGTTCAGTGCATCCAGGTTTGTAATGTCCAATTGATGTTAGCCAGTATGCAAGCCAGGCTATTAAATTTTCTTAAATTGCACATAGTGAGCTCTAGGACTCCCAATCTGAGTCCACCAGTGCAAGATATTCAGGGCTTAGGTTTGGGGATCTCTTTCCTGCTAATTCCTCAATCAGGGCATATGAATTGCAAATTGCCTGAGGGGGGCTGGTTCCATCCCCCTTGGAATTTGCTGGAAGTTGTGCATGCAAAGCTTTGGTGCAATAGAGCAAAAATCATCCCGGGGAACTTCACTCCATAAATACATCCAGCTGGCTTATTACAATACAAATGGGGCAAGAAAGAAAACTTTACAATGACTTCCCACCCTCCCCCCATAGTCTTCCTAGTTTTCTTCTGAGGCTTCACGTGGGGACCAATGGCTCCAGGGCTCCTTCCTTCTTCTGCAGCTTTTACAGGCATCTGGGTGTTAGAAACGTGATTAAAATACCAACAAAATTGGATTGGTAAGAAAAAGAGTTTATTCTGCAGAAAATAGAAAAGCGGTTTGCAAAGCGCGGTGGATCCTGGTGAGAGACCAACAGGAAGTTCTAAACCCAGAGACCACACCAAAAATATTCAAACACATAATATTATATACACTTCTATCGCGACGCCCCCGTCCCCTCCCCTTAGGTCCCATTTGAGATGACTTCTGGGGGCACAATCTGTCCGATCCGCCTAGCCAGAATACATCATCGCTCCCCCTCAGTTACATTGTTTAGAACTTCCCTCTGCCATCCTTTTGTCTTGTTGAGTGTGTCTTCTACCCAAGCCTCCTGGAATCTAGTGCCTACGTGCAGGGCTTGGCTAATCTTTCTATTGTTAATCAATTGTGACCGTTTTATTTTTAAACTTCTTTCTTTCTCACAAATCCACCCTTTCCATTTTTTATACTAATTTAAAAATAAAAATTTTCTCAAATGGTTTTAAACTTTCCCGGATCTCCTCTGCATTCTGTAAGTGAAGTAGTGCAGCATGTCCAGTCACCTTGTTTAACATCAGCATTTGTTCGTCACTCTTATTGGTTGCATTTACCATTCCCTCCACTGTGTTTTGTACAATACTTCTTATTATAGGGATCAAACAGGGTAAGCACATTAACCCGAAAAATAACAACTGCTAACATGAATAAAGCTTGTTTCCAGTTTCTAAAAATTCCTCCCAAGAACCCCTCATCATCAAGTATTCCAGTCCAGATTTGGACCAGTACATGGGCTATTTTCCTCATCCTGTTTTTTTTCCTTTCTCAATGGCTTTCCCTTCATCATCTATTTGCAGACAACAGTTGGTTAAATTAAAATTTTCCACAGACCCCTCCTTCTTCTGCCAATAAATAATCCAAGGCTAACCTATTTTGATAAATTGCAGTCCTCATTTGGGTATTTTGTTTAGCCAACTTATTTAACGCTAGCGCTGTCTCACTAGTGATAATCTCCAGAACCACTTGTAACCTAATAATGCGATTCAGCATATAAATTGGAGTCCTATATCCCCATGATCCATCTTCAGCCCAAGTGGCAAGTCCATACACCTATATTATATGTTCAGGTGGTCATTCATTATCCTTCTCAGTCCACACCCTAGGTGGGCCCCTACCATCGGACTACCAATATGTAAGGTAACTCCGCTTCCAACTCAGGCCCCCATAGGTGGTCCAGGGACTAAACTTCATGGCACAGCAGGCATCAAAGCAGATTCTACTCTTGTGATTAGCAGAGGTACTGGTGTTCTGTCCTAATAATAATGAAGTAAATATCTGAATGATTTTGTTGATATTTCATACTAGAAGGGTCAACGCATGTAACCCTTCCTGTTTCATGACACAGGGAAAATTGAGTGGTATTATGAACACATGTTCCCACCACCTTCTTGCAGTCCATCTGAGTATGATATGTCACAGTTTTGGTTATCTTATTACCCATTTTGGTGGTTCTAATGCAATCATTACAGTTATCAGAGGTATTTATACTTTGACCTTTGCATATGTTCCCGGACCCTACTACTCCCACTATAATCCATATCTTAATTATTCCTGTAACCAAGGTCATATTGAGGTCTAACATTGTCCCAATTCTGTCCACTCCTGGAAAAGTACTTCTTCCCTTTCACTTTTGACACCACCGCCTGTAACAGGCTGAGATTGGTACACCAGTCTTCGATGATCACTATATCACACTCTTCTCCGCAGTCTCTGTGTATCGGTGTGCAGTCTGGGCAATGGGTACAACAACAACAATTACACCATCATTTACAGTCACAAAACCAACACATTTAACCCCCCCCTTTTCTCCAGCATGTAGGGAATGTAGAATCCACGAATGGGATGTTGTAGTCCTCTAGCCCAATCAGACCAAACAATCAAACTTGCCACGCCCCTCCAGGGTCTGAGCATGCCCCAGTTTTTGTTTGGTCTCAGCCCTGAAGAGACGTGGATATTTGGCTCCAAATTAGATTTAGTGAGGTATTTTATCTTATTTCCATTCGTGGGTTCTTCGTTTGCCTTGGGGGGGAATAGTTCAGCTCTGGGCTCAGAGCTGCATTAGTTTCTCCCTTTGCTACCTTCCATTCAATCTCCCTGATAGGCAAAGCCCTCACCAGCAGCCAGCTGATCGTCACGATCGCTGTTTTGCACGAAGCGCGGCAATCCCACTCCCCCCCACCCCCCATCTCTTCAACTCACTTGTAATCGTTTCTCTGCCTGCTTTTCCTTAGGGGAACTTGTTTCCCTCAGTTCTCTGTGTGTAAGATCCTTGCGGTCGCCATTTTTATTCCCTACATGTGATCCTTTCCTGTTGGTTTTTTTTCTTGAAATTGCTTCAAAATTTGGGGGTGTCTTCTTGGGTCTTTCCTGCAAGTTCTTTGCCTTTCCTGGAGCTCACAGACTAGTGCGGATCGTCGTGGCCGCCATTTTGAGCCTCCGCTCGATCGCACTCCCCTAGAAAAATAATAATTAAAAATAAATAAATAAAATAAATAAAAAAATAAAGGACTTGTTTTATCCAATTTTAATTACTGTGAACTCACCTTAATTGTTGCATTCGAGGAATAACCTCACATGGGGGGAACAGGGGCTTCTGTTGTCCCCCCTATAAGTCAGATATTCTTGTTTTTCCCTTGGCTTTCCTCCTCTTTTCTTCCTGGCAGACGCCATTTTGAATGCCTCGTGGTTAGCAAAGTGAAACCACTTTTGATTGTTTCTCCAGCTTTGCTTTTATAATCCTACTGCTATTCTTAGTTAAACCTGTTTTCACAAGGTTTTGCTTGTCTGTTCTCTCTTTAGTATCAGAGTATAATAGATTGGGTTACTGTGCCTGTTCCGCTGTCTGCACCTGGTAGACTGGCTGTCACTGTCCGAGCCGTCACTAAGTGAGACACAGGGGTTTAAAAAAATTAAATTAATTTGAAAATAAATAAACAAAAATAAATATTCAATATTAATTGACCTTTAACGTAAGGTTGGCCCAGTTGTCTTGGTATCGCAAGCGGGCCTGAATAATTGAAGGGAGAGGACAGCTCCCTGGGTAGAGTGCGGCTTATTTCACACAGGTGACTCCGCGCTTGACAGTGGGCCGGACATCACAGACCCCCGTGTAGGCCTGTACCACGTAGGTGGGCTGTAGCCTTATCTCCTGCAGACCAGGACGGATCCAGGGATCTCCTGGTGAAAACCTGTTTCTGATTTACAATATGGCAGATAACACCGTGCCACAGGCCTCCACCTCCGGTGGTAATGCAAAACGGAAGTCACCCAATCAGGATGCACCCGCAAAGGCCAAGGCCAAGGTTAAGCGAACCTCTAAGGCGGCTGACAAGCAAGCAGATAGCAGACATAGGGCGCTGGAACGACAATTTTCTAAAGCTCAGCAACGGGCAGTGGAGACAGGTGGTTCCCCTATTGCATCCACATCAGGCGATCATCATCTTCCCCCTATTCCACGGGTTTGGTCACCCGAGCAGATGATGGATCAGAGTTCCTTGCTTGGATACGATCGAGACCATCTTGCCATTTTTGATCAAGACTTGAGATTGCATATACAAGATCCGCTTCATGTTACTGAACCAGGGCCGTCTTCCGTGACTTGTGAGTCTCGGGGGGGGTTCTGTAGGTCCCCCCCAAAGTCCGTCGGCTTCCTTCACTCTGACGGCGGCGGGCCTTCGGGCCCCTGAACATCCTTCTTTCACTGCCCAGCTCCAGGCCATGATCTCACAGGCAATGGAGGCTTCAGGGAAGGCCATTCCGGCCCCAGGGCCATCTAGACCCTCTACGACCACGGAAACTTTGCATCCCAGGGAGTATTTGATCTCAGATCACGGTTTTCCACCTCATTCTGAGGGGAGCGAGGTATCAGAATATTCCGTGCAGGTTCCCGAAGAGGGCATGTGGTCGGACGAGGAAGACACTCAGACGGAGACCACCCCTTTGGTAGGGGTGTTTAATCCAAATTCCTTTCATTCCCTCTTGCGTAAAGCTTACATAACTGGTAAGATTGAACTGGTGAAACCTCAAGCGGCCGATCAGGCCTCTGGACAGAGTTCTGACCCGCTGTTCCTGGAACCGGTCACACAGAACCTACAGATTCCTTGTCCCCCCATGTTTTTAAAATCCATTCAGGATCAATGGGGATCTCCTGGATCTTTCTCTGCTCTTGGGGGAATAGACCGTAAGCTTTTGGACACGGTCTCTTCCCTCAATGATGTCCTTGAAGTTCTGGGAGTAGACGAGGCTCTTGCTCCCATTCTGTCAGACACCAAAATTCCAGGAGATATGTCAGAGGCCCTTAAGGCCGAGGACAAGAAATCTGAGACTTCACTCCACAGGACTCATCAGGCATCAGCATGGGCTGTAAGAGCCTCAACATCTAACTCCTTTTTTGCCAGAATCTCACTAATCTGGCTCCGGGAATTGCAGGCTAGGATATCACCAGACGAGGTGAGGGTGCACCAGGATGTCACTAAGTTGAGGGCCGCGCTGGAATACATGGCGGATGTGTCTCTGCAGGCGGCCAAATATTCGGCTCGAGCCATAGCTTCAAACGTGGCCGCACGTCGGTTGTTCTGGCTCAAAAATTGGAAGGCTGACACCAGGCACAAATGGAGAGTGGTGGCGGCACCATATAAAAAGGGCCACCTTTTTGGGGAGGCTCTTACTCTTTACCTGATTGAAAATAAGGAAAAGCTGAAAGTACTATCTCACGTTGCCAAAAAGACGGGCAGACGCTTTTCACCATATAATCGGCGTCAGTCATTTAAGTCTGGCTCAGACCGAACTTCCTGGAGCGGATATAGGCCCTTTCAAGCGGGGCCGGACCGCTCCTCGGACCGTTCCGGCTACAGAGACAAGCCAAAGCCACAATTCCAGGCGAAGCGGCCCTTTCATGGCAGAGGAGGTCGCCCTTTCCGAAAGTCAAAGTGACTTGGGGAGGACTCCTCCAATAGGCGGAAGGCTGGCACTGTACTTCCACAAATGGGAAAGCACCACCACAGACACCTGGGTTCTCACCACCATCAAGGACGGTCTGTCCCTGGAATTCCTATTCCTCCCCCCCCCGGCATTTTATCTCCTGCCCCCTATCACGAAATCCCATTAAAAAAGGCCTCATGGAGGAGGCCATTCATCATCTGCTAAACATAGAGGCAATAGAGTGGGTACCACCAGATCAGTGGGGACTAGGATTTTACTCCATCCTATTCGTGGTGCCAAAAGCCTCGGGAGGATGGAGGGCGATCCTCGATCTCAAGGCCCTAAATTCCTTCCTAGTGTACCACAAATTCAAGATGCAAACTGTCTTTTCCATCTTAGGCAGCATACGGTCGGGGGATTTTCTCACATCAATAGATATGACCGAAGCTTACCTACACATTCCCATACATCCGGGTCCCAGACGTTTTCTCAGATTCAGGTATTCCAACCGTCACTATCAGTACAAGGCCCTGCCATTCGGCCTATCATCAGCTCCAAGGGTTTTCACCAAAATCCTGGTGGTCCTCGCGGCCCAGCTCAGATTGGTGCCAGTCCGCGTTCAGTGCTACTTGGACGATATCCTAATATAGTCATCCTCGGTACTGAACGCTCGATCACATGTGTCACTGACAATCAAGACGCTTCAGGAGCATGGCTTCATGATAAATTTTCAAAAAAGTCATTTAACCCCAACAAACCGTTTGCTCCATCTGGGCGCAATAATAGACACCAGCCAATGCCAAGTTTCCCTGTCCCAAGAGCGTCAGGTCAGTATTCGCACAATGGTCACAAAGGTGCACAAGAAAAAAAGAGTGACCCTTCTTCTGCTTTCACAACTGTTGGGAAAACTGATCTCATGTATTTCCATAGTGCCTTGGGACAGACTTCACACGAGGCAACTACAGTGGTTCCTGCTTCCTTACCAGAAACGAGGTGTGGCCTGTTTTCCACTGCAGGTCCGAGTCCCAGCACGGACACTCACGTCCCTTCTCTGGTGGCTGTCCCCGGCATTGTCCAAGGGGTCCCTGTTCAGAGAACTAACTCGTATAACCCTGACCATGGATGCCAGTCTGTTCGGTTGGGGGGGGCACATTTACACTATCAGTTCGCCCAGGGGCGGTGGTCTCAGCGGGATCTACAAAGAAACATAAATTGGTTAGAACTCAGAGCCATACACCTGGCACTCCGCCATTTCCATAGAAAGGTGGCAGGCCGCCACGTGCTGGTTCTGACGGACAATGTGGCGGCAAAGGCACATGTCAACAGACAGGGTGGCACTCGCTCTCGAGTTTTAATGTCCGAAGCCCAGCACCTGGGGTCATGGGCGGAACGGAACCTGTTATCCCTAAAGGCGGAACACATATCGGGGAGGAGAACCACCAGGCAGATTTTGTGAGTCGATCGACAATAGATCATTCGGAGTGGCGTCTGCATCCCAGTCTCTTCCGGGAACTTACCCACCGCTTTGGTCAGCCCTGCGTCGACCTGTTTGCATCCCCGGCCAATGCCCAGCTCCCTCGGTTTCTCTCTCAGTACCCATCTCAAGGTTCGGAGGGAGCGGACGACCTCCGCAGTCCTTGGCCGCCGGGCCTCCTATATGCATTTCCACCTCTCCCCTTGATCCCGGCCGTCATCAGGAAGCTGTTACAGGAACGAACGGAGCTAATCTTTGTGGCCCCATATTGGCCAAGGCGTCCATGGTTCGTGGATATCGTGAGCCTCGCCGTAACTCCCCCATGGCAGATTCCTCCAGAGAGGATAATTCTAACGTAAGGGGCCATATGGCACCCGGATCCACAGTGGCTACAACTAGCTGTCTGGCATCTGAACGCCAGTTCCTGATGCGAGGATCTTACTCTTCGAGAGTTATTTCTATGATCCAAGCTTCTAGATGGCCGGCGACAAATCGAATTTATGATGCCACTTGGAGGAACTTCTGTGACTGGTGTACCCGTCAGGGTTTGTCCTTATCCTCCGTCACTATTCCAGTGATTCTTGAATACCTTATGGATGGAGTGGATAAGGGTTTTGCACCCAATACCTTACGCAGGCATGTGGCCGCTCTTTCTACAGTGTTCACCTGTGCCGACTCCACACCATTGTCCCATCATCCCAGGCTTAGGTCCTTCATGAAAGGGGTCTCCAACAGCAGACCTCCGGTAGTACACAGGTATCCCTCTTGGGAACTGCCTTGAGTTCTACGGGCTCTCACAAAACCCCCATTTGAACCTATCAGGTCTTGCCCTCTTCGTATTCTGTCCCTTAAGGTGGCCTTCCTGGTGGCTATCACGTCGGCAAGGCGTGTGTCTGAGCTGGCGGCTCTTTCAGTCAGGGAGGGCTTGTGTACTTTCCACCAGGACAGAGTGGTGCTGACGTTAGACCCCTCATTCATTTCCAAGGTGAATACTCTGTTTCACCGGGCTCAGGAAATTGTACTACCAAACTTTTGTCCAAATCCTTCTCACACACTAGAGAAGCAGTGGCACTTTCTAGATGTACGTAGGGCGCTACGTCATTACATTAGGAGGACAGCTCCTTTCCGCAAATCGGAGGCGTTTGTTTCTTTCCACACGGCTTCTAAGGGACAGAAGGTCTCCTCTACCATAGCCAGGTGGATCAAAGCTTGTATCGCTCAATCTTATCAGGCTTATTCTTTACCTGTTCCAGGTCGCCTGACAGCGCATTCTACTCGTAGCGCTTCCACGTCAGTGGCGTGGCAGACTCAGGCGTCCATAGAGGATATCTGTAAGGCAGCTACGTGGTCATCCCCTTCACCTTTCATTCGCCACTATAAGCTCGACAAGTTTGCTTTTGCAGAGGCCGCCTTTGGCCGTCGGGTTTTACAGCAAGTGGTTCTTTTCAGCGACGACACTTAACCAAACTGTTTTTCCCTCCCGTGGTATCATGGGGGCTTTGGTATGTCCCATTCGTGGATTCTACATTCCCTACATGCTGGAGAAGGGGCATTGTCTTACCTGAACGCCTTTTCTCAGCATGAGGAATGTAGAATCCACCCCCACCCTGATTATTTTTATTATTGACAGTTAGGTTAGTGTCAGCATTTTAGGAGCCATCACATCACACAATCATTAGCTTCGCCCTTTCGAAAACTGGGGCATGCTCAGACCCTGGAGGGGCGTGGCAAGTTTGATTGTTTGGTCTGATTGGGCTAGAGGACTACAACAACGCATTCGTGGATTCTACATTACTCATGCTGAGAAAAGGCGTTCAGGTAAGACAACGCCCCTTCTAATGTCTCTATATTTTGCTTTTTCTTATTATCAACTTCAAAGGGTCAGGTTGAGGCACACTTTCCCACTTGGTTGGAGCGTCCACTGGTCCTTTCACACAGGTGTAGTGGGTCCAGCCTTTCCCTGCTGTTCATACTGCTGTTTCGGATTTCAGCAGCACCTGGAAAGGGCCTTCCCACTTCGGAACCAGCTTCTCCTCCTTCCAACTCCGGATCAGCACCCAATGTCCGATCTGGAATCTGTGGACTGGAAACTCCAAGGGAGGTGTTTGTGCCAGCAATCCTTGTTTCCTGAGAAAATCAAAATATCTGGACAGTTTATGCACATATTACTTCCAATAGTATTTTAGAAACCATATTAGTTGTTGCATTACTACACGGGTACTACATGGGTAGTAAAACCTGAATGCACTGAAATGGCCTAAGGGCTGGAGGCTTCCCTCCCCCTTCTTGTTTCCTGATTGCTTGCCTATTTACCTTTTTACATATCAAGCATTTATTCACCATTTGTCTTGCTGGTGTATAAATTCCGATACATCCATAATGTTTCAGGAGCTCATCCACCAATGCCTGAACTCCCCCAGTGGCTTCCTTCATGTAACTTCTCCAATAATCCTCACGCTATGGGTTTATTGATTACCTGACTCCCATCTGGGAGAAACCATTTACCCTTCTCTCCTTGTTGCCCACCTATCTGCATTATTTCTTTTCTTCTGTTTCTGAACACAGGGATCTCTTCTAGTGTTTCTACAATGGGTATTAAGACATTTATGCTTTCTTCATTTGCTGTCCTCTTGGCTTCCTCATCCACAATCCTATTTCCCACACTTTCAAAAAATTGCCCCTCTGATGTGCATTCACATAGGTTATGGCAATTCTTTTGGTCAATCCCTTTCCTTTGCTGTTAATCATTTCCCTTTCCACCCAAATTTTCCAAAGGTATGGCCCATCCACCCCAAAGGCATACTTTGAATCCATATAATCAGTTCCAGCCTTGTTTTCTAACACTTTTAGGGCCTGATTTAATGCATAGTTTGCAAGTTTGGGCTGACCAGTTCTTTGGCAGGCTACCGGATTCTACCAATTCCTTGGTGTGTCCATTTATGATTGCATACCCGTTTTTCTTTAACCCATTCTCTACCTGGGAGGAGCCATCTATAAATAATCCCTCCCATAATTTAGAATTATCTCCATGAAGCTCTGAACCGACTGTGTTGGTTGAGTCAATGTCACAAGCAAATCATCAGCAAAAGCACATAATCTATAATCACGTTGTCTAATCTGTATACCTTTTAAATCATCTGAAGCTCTAATCTTATTCAATAAAACCTCTAGAGTTAAAACGAACAGCAAGGGGGATAAAGGACATCCCTGTCTAGTACCTTTCTCTATATTAAATAAATCTCTTAAATGCCCATTCACAATAATCTGACCTTTTTGTTTCTGATAAACTGCTAATATAGAGTTAATAAACTGATCCCCCATTCCCATCCTAACAATTAATTTTTTCAAAAACAACCAATTCAGTCTATCAAAAGCTTTCTCTGCATCTAAAAACATAAGAACTGCAGGCACCTGGATATACTTATCCAAATATTCCATTATGTTAATAAGTTGTCTAACATTGGTTTTCATCTGTCTCCCTTGTAAAAAACCAGTTTGGTCAGAATGAATTATTTGTCTTAAAACTGTCATTAATCTATTAGCCATAATTTTTGCAAAAATCTTATAATCCGTATTTAACAATGAGATAGGTCTAAAATTTTCTACCTTAACGTTATCTCTTCCCTCTTTGGGAATCAAAGAATTTGGAGGAGTGGCAGAAAGGTATTAATAGATTTATTTGGAATGGCAAGAAACCAAGGGTTAAACTAAAAATTATTCAGGATACAAGGGAAAGAGGTGGTTTGAAAATGCCCAACTTTAAGTTATATTACTATGCTGCTGTTTTAGTAGCGATAAGTGACTGGGTTAATTTAACTAAGGATAGAATATTGAATATAGAAGGGTACGGTTTACTATACGGTTGGCATGCATATTTAGTTTATGACAAAAAGGTGGATAGGAGTTTCAAAGAGCACCTATTGAGAAGTGCTCTGCTGCGTGTCTGGAAAAAGTTTTATTATAAGTTAAACGAAAAGATTCCTCTTTGGACAGTTCCCAGGCACGCAATAGAGAGTATAAATAGACAACAAATTCAAGATGTGGTGTCTTATGAGAAACTTCTAATTAAAGAAGGGAATTTGTTATTATTGAAATCATTGAACATGTTAAAGGAAGAAGGAATAGTTCATACTTGGTTTCCATATGCACAACTGCAGACTAGATGGCAGAAAGATTTTAAGATAGGCTTTTCTTTAACAGATGAAATTTTAATTAAACAAGTTAGAGATCAAAGGCCTATGCATATTAAAACCAATTATGATGGAAACATGGGAGAGGATCTGGGTGAAAAATGTAAGATTTACACAAGCGCAACATTTAAGAGAAAATTTTTATAAAATGTTTTATAGATGGCATTTAGACCCGGAAAAAATATCATCTATGTACCCGGATTTACAACCGAAATGTTGGAGATGTGAATCTATGGATGCTACTTATTTTCATGTATGGTGGACTTGTAGAAAAATCAAGGCTTTCTGGATAAAAATATGGTGGATACTTCAAAATATATTGAAAAAGCGTATTGAATTTTTACCACAGTTGTTTCTGTTAGGTATTATAAAAGACTGCACCACCATAGAGACGAATTTGATTTTGAACTTGATTACAGCAGCAAGACTGTTGGTGGGACAATATTGGAAGACATCATAATTACCATCTATTGAAAGACTTCCGGGTGGCTCCGCTGGCGTCGCTAGCCTCCTCGGAGGCTTTGTTCTTCTGGGTTTGTTAAGCTGCATAAACAGTGAACACCAGCTGTTTTACTGCGGTGATAAATCCCCCCTTCGGGCAAAGAAGGGGTGAAGAGCATCAGGCTAAGGTTGAGTTCCTCTGAAATCCCCCTGGTAAAGTTATCGGGGGAAGAGTGAGAACTCCCTAGGAAAAAGCTTGAAGAGGCTCCTACTCAGAGACGTTCCTGTTTGTAAACAGGCTCAGACGCCGCGACCAGCTCCTGCTCGAGGAAAACTTTAAAGAGACCTATATGCAGGCGGAGTGAATACAGGAGTCTAGTACTGCAAGTATTTCTTTATATTTTACTTCTGACCACGTATTTCTACAATCAACATAATGTATCAAAGATGGCGATCGCTTTTACTGTAAAGAGAAAGTTACCGGAAAGTGAAAGTGATTTTTTTTCCTTTCTTCTCAAGCGTTTAGAGCGATCGCTATGAGATGGCTCAGATTTACATTTTAAAATCTTATAAACTGTAATTCAAGAAGATAAGAGGAGGATATATTTTTTAAAAAATTTTGGTTTGAACAAAATGACTTCTAGACAAACTAAGTTAGTTTCCTCAAAGGTGGTATCTTCTCCAGCTCAGCCCTCTAAAGCAGTGACCAGCTCTCTTGCTCCCCCTCCTTCTTCAGCAACTACAGAATCTCACCCTTTGCCTATACAAGCTTCTTTGGAAATGCTTACTGTGAAAGATCTACAGGTTGCATTGTCAACAATGACTCTTAATTTGACTGAGGATTTGGAGAGAAGATTTTAAAAAAGGTTTGATAAAATGGAGAAAAAGTTGGAGAGTAAGATTGAGGATTTGAAGAATAAGATTGAGAACCAAGGCAAAGGTGTATCTGATGAACTGGAAAAAATTAA
Source organism: Bothrops alternatus (assembly GCA_034064705.1). NCBI lineage: Eukaryota > Metazoa > Chordata > Lepidosauria > Squamata > Viperidae > Bothrops > Bothrops alternatus. The sequence goes on along the minus strand of JARGCV010000014.1, from coordinate 2,220,321 downwards.
GGCAACAATCCAGACCCATAATATGGAAATAAGAGAGGATATTGTGGAAGCTGTTAAGGGGGTCTGGGAGGGTATTGAAGAAAAGGTTCAGGAGGTCGAGCAACAAATGAAAAATGAATTATATGATCATGCTTTGATGGTGCAATACAATCAGATGTTGTCTGCTATTAGAATTAGAGGCCTGAGGGAGGTACCAAATGAGACTCAGGATGATTTGAGAAAAATCTTTGAGGAAGCCTTGGAAAAATTTTTAAACGATGCCGTCAAGAATTTTTCCTGGCAAATTGATAGAATATACAGAATCAATTCACGGATTGCAAGACAAAGAAATTTACCTAGAGACGTTGTTATTTATTTTGTAACAAGGAGATTCAGAAATCATGTTCTTACAACATCTTATAATAAGATATTAAATGTTGCTGGTCAGGAGGTTGTGGTTCTGAAGGAGATTCCTCCAAAGATGTTGAGAGCTAGAAAGGACTATGCATTTTTGGTTGCTGAGCTTAAAATACGTGCTTTACGATATAGATGGGAGGTCCCAGCTGGACTTTCATTATCATATCAGGGTAAAAGATATTATTTGAATTCTGTTGCAAAAGCGAAAGATTTTGCTGAGAACGTGCTGAAGGCTGGTAGACCACCATCCTCGATACCAAAAAATGCAGATTTGTCAAAAGAAGAAGGGATGGAACTATTACAACTACAATTTTCAGACTCACAGCCCCCCCAGCAGCTGGAGGAGTTTCAATGGAGTTGCCCGTACAGAGTATTGATATTTTCCAACCCCTGAAAATAGAGAAATCTAAAGATCAAAGGCAAACTAGATCAGCTACCAAGCGTATGGAAGAACAAGAAAAAGAACAACAACAATTACGCACATCTGCAAGTTTGGAAGCCATGGGAGCTAGACCAAAGAAGAAAACGGCGAAAATTGATTTGGTCTTGCAAAAGCTTTCTCAATCCGGCCATGTCAAATAAATATTTGACATGGAATGTCAACGGTCTAAATTCTCCTCAGAAGAGGAAAAAGATATTTCACTATTTGACTCAATGTAAAAATGATGTAATCTGCCTACAAGAAACACACATTAGATCTAGTGATCAGAAATACTTGATAAATAATAAATTAGGTTCACATTTTGTGGTAGCGGCTAAAGAGAAGAAGAATGGAATTGCTATTTATGTTAAAAATCATATAAACGCTAAGTTAATAGAAGCAGATGTTGAAGGCAGATTTTTAGTAATTGAAATTTTAATAGATGGGAAGAAAGTTCTTCTGATGGGTATTTATGCACCAAATCAACACCAAGGAAAGTTTTATAAATTAATACATAAAAAATTAACACAATTTGATTATAGGTCTTGTATTCTAATGGGAGATTGGAATGGTGTTATGGATATTAGTTTAGATAAGAGGAAAACATCACCATTCTCCTGCATGGGTGGATTCCGAATCCACCAATGGGTTAACACAGTCCTCTGCCCAATGAGAGACTAGGTCCGAACTTTAGCTCCGCCTCCGGCTTCCTTCTTCCCCAGTTTTTACCTAGTCTAAGCCCAAGGAACAGCTCTTTGCATAGCTCCGCGAAAAGAGTACCTTTCTTTTTCGGTTTAGGACTGGTAGAGTAAGGTTTTTTTGTTGTTTGTTTTGAGTTAGGTTTAGTTATCGAACTTTAGTGTGGTTTTTTAATTTTAAAGATTTTTTCTTGTTTTCGGGGACCTTCGGTCGATCCTCCCCCCCACGCATTGGGAGCGCGGCAGCGAGTCCGCCCGGGCCTAGGGCCTGGGAATAGCGGAGAAAAAGGGGGAAATTTCCCTGGACTCCGCTATTCGACTCGCAGCGCCCCAGGAAGCTCCGAGGGATCACAGGCGTCGAGGGAAGCTTCGAGGAGCTCGACGCAGATCGTCGCGAAAAACGCAAGTGGGGCAAGGGGGCGCGGGGAGGAGTCCAGCCAGTCAGCCGGGAGGCGGACAGAGGCCGGGACCGTCGGTACCGGAGGGGTAGGCCGAGGCCAGCTTCCCTTAAGGCACCGCGTGGCCGGGAGCACAGAGCTCCGACCGAAAATTCGGCGCGGCGGCCATTTTTAAAAAGGGGCGGTCTCGCCTACTGGCGCGAAGCGCCATTTTGGAAAGGGGCGTGTCAGAGCGCCTCAGACCTCTGATTGGGGCCTCGCTTCTTTGGCGCGAAAGCCTTTAATTCCGGCGCGAAAGCCTTTGTTTCTGGCGCGAATCTCCCTTCTTCACCCGGTCGAGTTGCTTGGGCCCAGGGGGAAGGGAAGGGACTGCCGGCGAGGCTGAGGCCTAGCTCCGGCTGCCAGATCAGGAGAACTGAGGCCGAGCACCCAGGGGGGTCCAGTTGGAGGCGTGTGTGTGTGTGGTTCTCGGTGTTTTGGCTCCTAGCAGATTCCCCAGCGGAGTCAAGGCGGTCTGGACGGGCATAGGGACAAAACTCCCTGGCTAAGTATCCTCGTGACCGCAGGAGCTCTTCGACCAGGCACGTTAGGGACATTCCCTGTAGCGCTGCCGACCTCGATCTGTGCCTACTAGATACCCGGAAAGGGTGCTTCCTGGCGCATGGCAATGGCAGAAGGAACTCCGGCCCAGGGCTCAGCGCCCCCTCCGTCGCCGACTAGACGCAGAACGGAGGAAGCGGGGGGCAAGAAGAAGGCCAAAACAAAGCATCTGTCTGAGCCATCAAGGGCGGACGAGCGCCAGGCCGCAAGGAGACACCAAGCCTTGGAGAGGGAGTTTGCCAAGGCGCAGAGACTGAGGGACAGCGGGATGGAAAGTCCGGCCTTGTCCCTCGGGGAGACACCAACCTCCTTCGAGCCTGCAGAGGAGGTTGAACAGGAGTGGTCTCCCAGGGGGGAGACAGAAAGGGAGGTGTCCCCCATTTCGGTGCCATCTTCACCAGAGCATTCAGAGCCTTCCACAAGCCAGGAGGATCCTGAGCACAGAGGTAGGAAAAGAAGGAGATCTGGTAAGTGGCCTTCACGACTTCATTCCCTCTTAGAGGAAACATTAGTGCACCTCAGGGCCTCTAGGAGGAGTTCCCCTCCCAAGAGAGCTCACAAAACACGCACACCATCTTCCCGTGGGGAAAAGATATTGTTTCAGGATTCTGATGAGTCTGAGAACTCTCCACAGGTGGCAGACGAGGAGCAGGAGGACTGGGATGATGAGGATGCCCCGTTGTCAGAAAATGAGGATGCAGAGCCACAGGCGGCTCCAGTGTCAGGTTTATTTGACCATAATCTGTTTTATTCCCTCATGATTAAGACATGCTCTGTTCTAGAACTGCCAGCTAAGACCAAGGAGGCCAGACCGCCGTCCTCAGAGGAGGAGGACGCAAAGGATCCTTTGCTTCACGCACCGGTGTCAGAGGTGATCCAGGTACCATGCACTAAGGTGTTCAGGTCAACGGTAAGGACCCAGTGGTCTAATCTAGGCACCATCCCATCGCCAAATGGCGTAGAAAAGAAAATGTACAATGTTTGCAGTCCATTAGCGACTTTAATAGAGGTGCCACAGGTGGACGCTCCACTAAGCTCTCTTCTTCCTTCCTCAGCCATCCCAGGAGACCTAGCAGAATCAATGAAGGCGGAGGATAGGAAGGTAGAACTTTCCCTCCGCAGGGCTCACCATTCATCTGCCTGGGCCATCAGAGCCGCATCTACGAACTCATTAGTCGCCAGAGCTGCGATCAGGTGGCTGCGGGAGATCCAGGCAAGTGTTCCACCTGAGCAGGTACGTGTAAGACAAACACTGACCAAACTGCGGAGGGCAACGGAATTCATGGCAGACTCCGCACTGGCCGCGTCCAGATACTCAGCTAGGTCCATTGCAGGGACAGTGGCAGCCAGGAGGGGACGATATCCTGATACTCTCAGCGTCCCACCAGGCAGCCCTAAGGGACATCCAGACCACCATAGCCGTACTCCAGAGGCACGGCTTCTCGATCAATCACAAGAAAAGTCAGCTCACACCCTCAAGGAGGCTCCAGCATCTGGGAGCGATCATAGATTCAGATCAGGGCATGGTGTACCTCTCCCAGGAACGCCGGGAGAGCTTACAGAAACTAGCGTTTCTGGAAAGGCAGAGGAAGGTGGCCACAGTGGTGCAGCTCTCCCAGCTCCTGGGAAAGATGATATCATGCCTGGGAATTGTCCCGTGGGCCAGACTGCACTCCAGAGGTCTGCAGTGGCTACTGCTCCCCTTCCAAAGACAGAATCAGAGCGCTTCACCCAGAAAAATCAGAGTGCCTCCCCAGGTCCTAGCCTCCCTGAGGTGGTGGAGGTCGGGGGCCCTGAACAGGGGCACCCCACTCAGGGAACCCAACAGGGTAACCGTCACAACCGATGCAAGCCTGTTCGGCTGGGGGGCTCACTCCGGGGATCAGATGGCCCAGGGAAGGTGGAGTCCAGGGGACCTAAAGCACAGAATCAACTGGCTCGAGCTGAGAGCCATCCACCTGGCCCTACTTCAGTTTGCACCCCTGTTGGCAGGGAAGCACGTGCTAGTCCTGACGGACAACGTAACAGCAAAGGCGCACGTAAACAAGCAGGGCGGGACCAGGTCAGTGGCTCTCATGCAGGAGGCCAGGGCGCTGGGCCTGTGGGCAGAGCGACACCTGGCATCAATAAAGGCAGAACACATCTCGGGGGAGGCAAACCACCAGGCAGACTCCCTCAGCAGGGTCACCATAGACCATGCGGAGTGGAGGCTGGCACCGGAGCTGTTCGAGGCGATCTCGAACAGGTTCGGCCGGCCGTGCCTAGACCTCTTCGCAACACCAGAGAACACTCAAACCCACCGCTTCTTCTCCAGGTTCCAGACCAGGGAAGCGGAGGGGACGGACGCACTAAGATGCAGGTGGCCCCAGGGGCTACTGTACGCCTTCCCTCCTCCGCCCCTGATCCAAGCAACGGTCCGCAAGCTCATCCTGGAGCAGGCGGAGGTGGTACTGGTTGCGCCATACTGGCCGAGGCGTCCGTGGTTTGCGGACCTGGTAGACCTATCGCTTTCGCCTGTATGGAAACTGCCGCCGAACCAGGTGTCCCTGAGCCAGGGGAAACTCCTACACCCAGACCCGCAGTGGCTACAACTAGCCGCCTGGCACTTGAGCGGGAGGGTCTGAGTAGGCAGGCTTTCTCCCAACATGTCATCTCGGTCATACAGGACGCTCGACGTCCTTCTACAAACAGGATCTATGATGCCACATGGAGGAACTTTTCTTCCTGGTGCAGCAGACAGGACATAAACCCCCTGACCGCCAACATCCCTACCATCCTAGAGTATCTTTGGGACGGCATGGTCAGGGGACTAGCGTTCAACACCATCCGCAGGCAGGTTGCGGCATTACAGACGGTCCTAGTCTGCGAGGACCGGGGACCTCTGTCACAACATCCGGCGGTGAGCGCATTCCTAAAGGGGGCAGCCACTAGGCGACCCCCTGTAGTTCACCGTTTTCCATCCTGGGACCTACACAGGGTCCTACAGGCGTTAACCGAAGGTCCTTTCGAACCACTGGGGACTTGCCCACTCCGTTTCCTGACGCTGAAGGTGGCCTTTCTGGTGGCCATCACATCGGCAAGAAGGGTATCGGAGTTGGGGGCCCTCTCGGTCCGACCGGATCTGATCACCTTCGCAGAGGGCAGGGTAATCCTACGCCTGGACCCATCCTTTGTGCCGAAGGTCAACACATGGTTTCACAGGTCCCAGGACCTAGTACTACCGGATTTCTGTCCGAATCCCACTCATCGTCTGGAAAGACGATGGCATACACTGGACGTGCGCAGGGCTCTGCGCCATTATGTCACCAGAACAGAGGCCTACAGAAGGTCCGAGGCCCTCTTTGTGTCATATCACCCCACATCTAAGGGCCTGAAGGTATCAGCCTCGACCATTAGTAGATGGATTAGAACATGCATAGCCAAGGCCTATGAGGCGCTGGATCAGCCAGTGCCAGACAACATCACGGCGCACTCCACAAGGAGTGCGTCCACATCGGCTGCCTGGCGCACCCAGGCATCACTAGAGGAGATTTGTAGAGTAGCCACATGGGCCTCTCCGTCCTCGTTCATAAGAAATTACAAGATAGACCAATTTGCTGCAGCAGGGGCTTCATTTGGAAGGAGGTCTTTGCAGCAGATAGTTCAGGACTAGTAAGAGACATCCTAGACCCCCACCCGAAGGGACTTATGAGGGCTTGGGTACGTCCCATTGGTGGATTCGGAATCCACCCATGCAGGAGAAGAAGCGTTGTCTTACCTGAACGTTCTTTCTCTGCATGGGGGGATGGAGAATCCACACCCTCCTCTAACTGGTCTAGGCAAGAGTTCTCTTACAGGTCAGTGAGAAGGAGCTACACGGTCCGACCTGATGGAGTGCTTCGCCTGGCAAAAACTGGGGAAGAAGGAAGCCGGAGGCGGAGCTAAAGTTCGGACCTAGTCTCTCATTGGGCAGAGGACTGTGTTAACCCATTGGTGGATTCTCCATCCCCCCATGCAGAGAAAGAACGTTCAGGTAAGACAACGCTTCATTCCTCAAACACGTTCTTTGCTGCCTAAATCTTTTTTTGATATTAAGGATGATTTTGATTTGATAGATATATGGAGAGAAAGAAATGGTAAAGACCAAGAATTTACTTTTTTTTCTGATAGACACCAATCATTTTCTAGAATTGATTTTATACTAATTACAAGTGACTTTATTTCTGGGGTAAGGAAGGTAAAAATTTTGCCTAAAGTTTTATCAGATCATAATCCGGTTTTGATGGAGTTAATGGTGGGCCAGACTCCTAGAACAGTGGTTCTCAACCTTTCTGAGGTTGAGACCCCACTTGCCCCACCCATGCGCGCCGTGACCCCAACCCGGGGGGCGTGTGCGTGTGCGCGCGCAAAAAAAATTTTTTAGGATTTTTTTAAAAAAATCAAACAAAAAACAAAACAAAACAAAATGGCGGCTGCGACGGGTGGATCTGCGCATGCGCGGATCGGCCCATCGCACACGCCACGCATGCGCGCATCCGCCCGTCGCGGGCCGCCATTTTGTTTTTTTAAATTAAAAAAAAACAAAAAAAACAAAAATGGCAGCTGCGACGGGCGGATCTGCGCATGTGGGATCGGCCCATCGCACGCGCCACGCATGCGCACATCCGCCCGTCGCGGGCCGCCATTTTGTTTTTTATTTTTTAAAAATTTTTTTTTTAAAAATAAAAAAACAAAAACAAAATGGCGGCCACGATGGGCGGATCTGCGCCTGCGCGGATTGGCCCGTCGCACACGCCACACATGCGTGGATCCGCCCATTGTGGTCCGCCATTTTGTTTTTATTTATTTATTTTTATTTTTTTTTTAATTTTTTTTCCGGCGCGACGGGCGGATCTGAGCGTGCGCGTTGCGCGCGCGCCAAAAAAAAAAATTAAAAAAAAATTTAAAATTTTTTTTAAAAAAATAAAAAAAACAAAAAAAAAACAAAATGGCGGCCGGCGGTGTCCGGCGACCCCCGCGAAATGGTCTCGCGACCCCAAATGGGGTCGCGATCCCAAGGTTGAGAACCACTGTCCTAGAAGATCTTGGAGACTCAATGAAAATTTGTTTCAATATGATTCAAACGTGCTTGAATGTAAAAGTGCCATGAAGGAATTTTTTATGTTAAATCTTCATAAGGGTACAACAATAGAAATGGTGTAGGGTGCTAGTAAAGCTTTTATGCGTGGGGTTTTAATTGACATGAATAAAAGGTATAGACGTAAACGGGAGGAAAAAAGGAATTAGAGGAGGAAATAAGAAAGAAAGAGCAACTTTTAGTAAAGAGACCAGATGATAAAAATATTAAAGAGGGGATTAAGATTTTACAGAAACAATTTGATTTGTTGATGGCCGACCAAGTTGCTAGGAATATGCAATATGCTAAACATAACACATTTTTTAATTCTAATAAACCTGGCAGATGGTTGGCCTATATACTAAGGAAAAAACAAAAATCCCGCATTATTGATAAAATAGAATATAGAGGGAAGGTGGTATTTCAACAAGAAACTATTAAAAAAGCCTTTTTAGAATTTTACTCCAAGTTATATGCTGAAGACAAGATACAAGGGAACGAGATAGATGTTTTTTTGCAAAATGAGAATGTATTGACAATTACTAGTGAACAAAGAGATAGACTAAATAGATTAATTACATCAGATGAAATAATTCCAGTGATTAAACAATTGAAAATGGGAAAATCTCCTGGGACGGATGGTTTAACGGCAGCTTATTATAAGCATCTTCAAATGGAAATGGTGGAACCTCTTAGAGAGTTGTTTGTCAATATACAAGAGGGTGGTCAGGTTCCACCTTCGTGGAAAAAGGCTTATGTTTCTTTAATTCCCAAAGAGGGAAGAGATAATGTTCAACCAGAAAACTTTAGACCTATTTCATTGTTGAATACGGATTATAAGATTTTTGCTAAAATTTTGGCTAACAGACTAATGAAAGTTTTACAAACAATAATTCATTCAGATCAAACTGGCTTTTTGCAAGGGAGACAGATGAAAACTAATGTTAGACAACTTATTAATATATTAGAATATTTGGACAAGCATATCCAGGTACCTGCAGTTCTTATGTTTTTGGACGCGGAAAAAGCTTTTGATAGACTGAACTGGCTGTTTTTGAAAAAGTTAATAGTTAGGATGGGAATGGGGGATCAGTTTATTAATTCCATATTGGCTGTTTATCAGAAACAAACAGGTCAGATTATTGTGAATGGGCATTTAACAGATTCATTTAAGATAGAGAAAGGTACTAGACAGGGATGTCCTTTATCTCCATTGTTGTTTATTTAACGCTAGAGGTCTTATTGAATAAGATAAGAGCAGTAGATGATTTAAAAGGTATACAGATTAGACAACATGATTATAAATTATGTGCTTTTGCTGATGACCTGCTTGTGACATTGTCTCAACCAAAGCAGTCACTACAGATTTTGATGGAGTTAATTAAAAACTATGGTAGGGTATCAGGTTTTAAACTAAATATATCTAAGACAAAGATGTTAGTAAAAAATTTGGATGGCAACTTAAAACAAGATTTGGAAAGAATAACGGGTTGTGAAATAGTTAAGAAAGTTAAATATTTAGGGATTGATATTGAAGCTTCTAATGGGAAGTTATATAAAAACAATTACCAAGTTTTGTGGAAAAAGATACAAATAGAATTGGATAAATGGGCTAAATTACAATTATCTTTGTTGGGTAGGATAGCAGCAGTTAAAATGAATGTATTGCCAAAATTTTTATTCCTTTTTCAAATGCTACCTATACTTAAAAAAGATATGAATTTGGAGGAGTGGCAGAAGGGTATTAATAGATTTGTCTGGAATGGCAAGAAACCGAGGATCAAATTAAAAATTATTCAGGATATAAGGGAAAGAGGTGGTTTGAAAATGCCCAATTTTAAGTTGTACTATCATGCTGCTGCTTTAGTAGCGATAAGTGATTGGATTAATTTAACCAATGACAGAATATTGAATATTGAAGGGTACGGTTTATTATATGGTTGGCATGCATATCTGGTTTATGATAAAAAGGTGGATAGGAGCTTCAAAGAGCACATATTGAGAAGCGCTCTGTTGCGTGTCTGGAAAAAGTATCAGTATAAATTAAATGCAAAGATTCCTCTTTGGACAGTTCCCAGACACGCAGTAGAGAATATAAATAGATCACAAGTTTTAGATGTGGTGCCTTATGAGAAACTCCTAATTAAAGAAGGGAATTTGCTAGTACTGAAGTCTTTGAATATGTTAAGGGACGAAGGAATTGTTTATACTTGGTTTCCATATGCACAATTGGAGTCTAGATGGAAAAAAGACTTTAAGATGGGCCTATCTTCAACAGATGAAAATTTAATTAAACAAGTTATAGATCAAAGGCCCATGCATATTAAAAGACTGTATAATGTATTGATAGAAATTGATTCTGAAACTGAGTTAGTTAAGGATTGTATGATAAAATGGGGACAAAATTTTGGACAACCAATCATGATGGATACTTGGGAAAGGATCTGGGTGAAAAATGTAAAATTTACACGAGCGACTCATATAAGAGAAAATTTTTATAAAATGTTCTACAGGTGGCATCTGGATCCAAAAAAATTATCATGTATGTATCCTAACTTACAAGCTAAGTGTTGGAGGTGTGATAGTACGGACGCTACTTACTTTCATGTATGGTGGACTTGTAAAAAAATTAAGGCTTTTTGGATAAAAATATGGTGGATTCTTCAAAATATCTTGAAAAAACGTATTGAATTTTTACCACAGATGTTTTTGCTTGGTATTATAAAAGACTGTACCAACAGAGAGACAAACTTAATCTTGAATTTGATTACAGCAGCAAGATTGTTGGTGGGACAATATTGGAAGAAGCCAGAATTACCATCTATTGAAGAATGGATTTTGAAAGTAACAAATATGGCAGAAATGGCCAAAATCTCTGCATATTTGAAGGACCACTCAAATGAGAAATATATGATGGATTGGAAAAGATGGATAGACTATATACAAGGGAGATATCATTTTAAGAAATTGTATTTAGCATATAATTAAATATTTATCTGTTAGGTTGTAAAATATAGTATTTTCAATAGGTTTTAAATAATATTTTGGGGTAATTTAGTGGGTTTTCTTGTGTTTTTACCCTGTATTCACTCTGGGAAGTCGGGGGGGGGGGGGTTGGGGGGGATTCGTAATTTTATTATTTGTAATATCTAATATTTAATTGTGTTATATAAGTTTAGATATGGATTGTTTTAGTGGCACCTCGGAACCACATTTGAGGAGGAGGAGATGTTTGAGGAGTGAAGGAGAAGGGAAGTAGGGAGTTGTAGGAGGAATGAGGAGAGTGGGGGAGATAGAGAAAGTGGGGGGATAGAAGTTGTAAGGGAGGAGGTAGAGGGGGATGTGGTTGGTGAGGTGCCTTATGAAATATGTATACTATACACAATTATATTGTAGTAACTATTTTTTGTTCTATTATAGCTATAAAACTAATAAAATTAAAGTGATAAAAAAAAGAATTACCATCTATTGAAGAATGGACTTTAAAAGTTATAAATTTGGCAGAAATGGCTAAAATATCCGCATATTTGAAGGATCATTCAAATGAAAAATATATGTTGGATTGGAAAAAATGGATAGATTATATACAAGGGAAATATCAATTTAAGAAATTGTATTTAGCATATAGTTAAATATTCATATGTTGGATTGAATAAGGTAGTTAAATTTTTAAATTTTTAATAGGATTTATATAATATGTTAGAGTAGTTTAGTGGGTTTTCTTGTGTTTTTTTACCCTGTATTCACTTTGGGAAGTGGGGTGGGGGTGGGGGGTTGTTATAATTTATAATTTATAATCTTCTCAACTGTAACATGATACTGGGATTATGTAAGATAATGTAAGAACGATATATATATATATATATTAGATAAAGGATGGGCGGCTCGGGCGGCTCCTCGGCACCACATCTGGAGGGGGTGAGACTGAGGAGTGAAGGTTGAGGGAAGTAGGGAGGTGGTAAGAGGAGGGTGGAGAGAGTGGGGGTAGAGATAGTGGGTGGATAGAGGTAGAGGAAGGGAGAAAGGAGGAGGGGATTGTGGGGGGGTGCCGCCAAGCAATATCCATAGTTATTTTATGTTTTGTTCTCGTGTTTGAAAAAGTCGCAGATGTTTGTATTCAGTTGAGTTGTTTTAATTTGAATATTTTTTTATTTGTTATATTTACAATTATAAAATTAATAAAATTTCATTTATATAAATAATGACTCCCTGCCTTCTACTTCCTATTTCATTCATTCATGTCTCTTTTCCCCCACTTCTGGGTAAACCCCTCTTCTCCTAGCAATTGCTTTGTCTGTATTTACAAACAAATTGGTTAATAAAGAACAAACAAAGGAGCGCTTTACCAAAAACTCTACTTGAGTTTGTTTGCACACTAATCTTTATTCAAAACAACATAATCCCAAAAAATTTGCCGTTTCGGTGTTGGGGCTGTTTGCGGCCGTTTTTGGAGCCGTGTGTGTGTGCGGGCGACATTTGTTTGGGCGCAGCTGCAAAATTTGTAAGCAGTCCGATCACGTTGTCTGGCGCGGTGGCCATTTTGGTGGGTGCAGCCCTGGTCCTTCGCTGGCAAGGCGCGGCCGCCATTTTAGAAGGTGCGGCCTCGGCCTATCTGGTAGGCGCGGCCGCCATTTTGGAGGGTGCGGCCCAGGCCTTTCTATTACAAGGCGCGGTCGACATTTTTGCCCAGGGTGTGGCCGAAGGCCTTCGGTGCCGGTGAAGGCCTTTTTTGCAGTTTGACCCTGGTTCCTTGCTGCCACAGTGCCTGCTGTATTCAGGCCTTACTGGGGGGAGTAACAGAGAATATTCGGCTTGCCACCGGAGTGCCAATTATTTATTCACAGTTGTTTACTTGTTATTGTTTGCTCTTAGAACTTTAGCAGGTGTTGGTTACAGTCATTTCTGTTATCAGGGGATTTAATACCACCTGTTCCTCATAGTTGTGACCTTTAGTCACCCGGCCTTGCAGACGCATTAGTGATTCGTCTGACTGTGACTGCCATTGCATCTGTGCAGAATTAGGGCTTCTCCCTTCCCTGCCTGTTTGATCTGCGTCTTTGGAAATCCCCCCCTTTGTTTGGATACCTTTACCGGACCTTCCAGACAGCATGGCAGACAGTGCTTCGTCCCAGGCATACCAAGGCTCAGGCACCCCCCCCACTACGCAAAAAACGCAGATCTGCTGATTTGGAAATGGGGAGGGGCAAGAAGAAGGCTAAAACTAAGCACCTGGTTAAGGAGCCGTCGAAGGCAGCCGAGCGAGAGGCCACGAGGAGGCACCAGGCGCTGGAAAAGGAGTTTTCCAAGGCCCAGAGGCTCAGAGCCAGTGGGGCTGAAGTGGTTTCCCCCGCCCCATTGGACACTCCTATTCCCTTTGAGCCTCAATTGGAATCTGGGCAGTGACCTAGGCCATGGTCTCCTCCGGGGCAAACTGAACAGGTTGGTTCCCCTCACTCTAGTCCATCTTCTCCTGAACACCTGGATCCTGCAGCCACCCAGGTTGAGGCGGGGCCTAGTACCAGGGGACAGCGTAGTCAGTGGTCTGATCAATTCCACTCGTTTATGCAACAGGCACTTGATCAATTCATGTCTTCCTCCAGGGGTCCTCCTCTCCCTCAAGGTTCCTTGCCTTCGTCTGCGCTCCCTCCCCGCACGGGGTGGGCAGCTACCCAAGCTTCTGGTGTCTCTGAGACTTCTTCACAAGTAGCTGAGGAGGGATCCCTGGACCTGGAGATGACTGACATACCGATGTCGGAAGATGAGGACGCTGCTCCGGAACAGGCATCGACCTCAGGTTTATTTGACCCCGCTTCCTTTCGCTCACTCCTCTCAAGGCCTGTGCTACACTAAAGTTTTCGGCAAAAGCTAAGGTGGTTAAAGCTGCCTCCTCTGATGAGGAGGATGATTCCAATCCTCTCTTTCTCCCTCAGGTGGCAGTGGAAATGCAGATTCCTTGCCCCAAGTTTTTTCGCACCACGGTGCAGTCCCAGTGGGCGTCATTAGCGACTGTCCCTTCTCCAAACAATATATATATATATATATATATGAAGAACTGTTTATTGTTTCCTCCCCATTCGCCTCCATCTTGGAGGTGCCGTCGGTAGATGAGCCTCTTATATCTCTCTTTTCCACGTCTGCCATTCCAGGGGACATGGCCGAGGCCATGAAAGCGGAGGACAAAAAATTTGAGTTCTCGTTCCGTCGGGCTCACCAATCCTTGGCCTGGTCAATCAGGGCTGCTACCTCAGTCTCCTTCTTTGCCAGGGCATCTATTATGTGGCTTCGGGAACTGCAATCAAGTGTCCCGCCTGAACAGGTGCGCGCTCACCAAACATTGACCAAACTGCTTACGGCAGCAGAGTACATGGCGGATGCATCTTTGTTTGCCACTCGATACTCGGCTAGATCGATTGGGGCAACAGTAGCCTCTTGGAGGCTTCTCTGGCTCGAACTGTGGAGGACAGATTTGAAGTCTAAGTGGCGGCTGTCCACCTCTAAGTATTCTGGTGCCAAGTTGTTTGGGTCTATTCTGGAACCACACATTATTGAGGATAAGACCAAGAGAAAAATCTTAGCCCACCCTTCCAAAAAATCGGAAAGGCGGCCACAGCAAGAGTTTCGCAGACAGGGTTTCTGCCAGGGCGGTTCCTGGGAGTGGAGGCAGCCCTTTCGTGGGGGGCAGTCCTGGGATTGGCCCAGAAGCTCGTGATCCTTTTCCTCCAGGCAGGATCGTTACCAGGACCGCCCTACCTCTGGCAGGGGCCAATTCTCATCTAGACGTCCCTTTAGAGGGGCGGGGGGCCGTCCCTACAGGCAATCCAAGTGACGCCAGGGACAGTTCCATTGGAGGTCGCCTGGCGCTGTTCAGCGAAGTGTGGCAGGCAACCACGACCAACTCTTGGGTAAGAGAGACCATAACTTACGGCCTGGCCATAGAGTTTTACTCCCCTCCAAGTCACTTCATAAGATGTCCGGTCTCGCGCAATCCGTCAAAGGCGCGGCTGCTAAACTTGGCCATAGATCATCTCGTAGAGATAAAGGCCGTAGAACCGGTTCCTCCAGGACAGGAAAAACAGGGGGTTTTCTCCATTCTGTTTGTCGTGCCCAAGGCATCGGGGGGTTGGAGAGCGATTCTCGACCTCAAAAGGCTAAATTACTTTGTGGTCTACAAAAGATTCAAAATGCAGTCCCTCAAATCCATTTTGGCCAGCATCCGAAAGGGGGACTTGCTTTCGTCCATAGACCTGACAGAGGCATATTTGCACATTCTAATCAGGCAGGAGCACGCAAACCGACATTTTCAATACAGGGCCCTCCCGTTCGGCCTATCCTCGGCTCCCCGGGTATTTCCAAAGGTGCTAGCGGTATTGGGGGGGCTCTCTTTCGCACGTTGCCGGTGCGCGTCCAATGTTATCTGGACGATATATTGATCCTGTCCAGTTCCCTCCCGTCCGCTCAGGCGGATCTAAGGGTCACGCTACGCACCCTTCAGGATCACGGCTTTTCCGTGAATTACAAGAAAAGTCACCTCGTCCCCACAACACGTCTGTTACATCTAGGGGCGGTCATAGACTCGGACGCATGCATGGTTTATCTCTCCCAGGAGCGCCGGGCAAGCATTCGAAAGCTTATGCAGCTCGTTCGTCGGCTAAGATTGGTCTCTCTAGCACAACTATCCCAGCTCCTGGGAAAGATGGTCTCGTGCATGGGGATCGTTCCCTGGGCCAGGCTTCACTCCAGACATCTCCAATGGTTTCTTCTTCCCTTTAGAAGACTAAACCAAAGTGCGTCGTCACGAAAGGTCAGGGTTCCACAACAGGTCCTCTCATCCCTCCTGTGGTGGACCTCATCCGCCATGTCCAAGGGGACACTCTTCAGGGAACCAGCCAGACTCACAGTGACCACCGATGCCAGTCAGTTCGGTTGGGGGGCTCATTTTCAGACTCATTTAGCCCAGGGCAGGTGGTCCCGACTGGACTTGGCCCACAACATCAATTGGCTCGAACTCAGGGCCATTCACCTAGCTCTTCTTCGCTTCTCCTCCCTTCTGGCAGGGTGTCACGTTCTGGTCCTGACGGACAACGTTGCAGCAAGGCACACGTGAACAAGCAGGGAGGGACCAGATCGGCGGCTCTCATGCAGGAGGCCCGGGATCTGGGTCTGTGGGCAGAATCACACCTAGGTTCTATCAAGGCAGAACATATTCAGGGAAGGCAAATCGTCAGGCGGATTCCCTCAGCAGGGTCACAGTGGATCACTCGGAGTGGAGACTGGATCCGACTCTGGTTGAGGCTATCTTGGACAGGTTCGGCCGTCCTCTTCTGGATCTATTCGCGTCTCTGACAAACACCCAGCTTCCCCGGTTCTTCTCCAGGTTTCCAACACGGGGAGCGGAAGGGACGGACGCCCTCAGGTGCAGGTGGCCACGGGGGCTGCTATATGCCTTCCCTCCACTTCCGTTGCTGCAAGCAACGATCCGCAAGTTACTTCTGGAGGAGGCGGAGGTGATCTTGATTGCTCCGTACTGGCCAAGGCGTCCATGGTTTGCAGACCTTGTGGACCTGTCGCTCTCGCCAGTGTGGAGACTCCCTCCGCACCGGGTGTCTCTCAGTCAGGGGATCCTTCAGCATCCGGACCCTCAGTGGCTACAACTAGCCGCTTGGCACTTGAGCGGGAAGGGTTAATTAGGCAATCCTTTTCGGATGGAGTTATCTCGGTCATCCAGGCTTCACGCCGCCCTTCCACTAACAGGATATATGATGCCACGTGGAACAGTTTTTTTTACATGGTGCAGCAAGCACAAGTTGGATCCTTTTTTCGGTTACTATTCCCAACATCCTACAGTGCCTCTTAGAGGGCATTAATAAGGGTCTGGCGCTCTACACCATTCGCAGGCAGGTGGCAGCCTTACAAACTGTTCTTTCCTGCGATGACCTGGCCCCTTTGTCGCAACATCCGGCTGTATGTGCCTTTTTGAAAGGGGCTGTTGCAGTACGGCCTCCTGTAGTCCATCGTTTCCCGTCAGGGGACCTGCCCAAGGTTCTGCAGGCTCTGACTTCCTCGCCCCTTGAACCCCCGGGGTCTTGCTCGCTCTGCTATCTTTCGCTGAAGGTAGCCTTTCTAGTGGCCATTACTTCAGCAAGACGGGTTTTGGAGCTGGCGGCTCTTTCGGTTCGCAAGGACCTGATCACTTTCTCTGGTGACAGGGTCACCTTACGTTTGGTTCCCTCCTTTGTGCCAAAGGTTAATTCCTGGTTTCACAGGTCACAGGACCTCATACTCCCTAATTTTTGTCCGCGTCCTTCCCACCGTCTGGAGGGACGTTGACATACTTTGGACGTTCGCAGGGCCCTGCTCCATTATGTCAGGAGGACTTTGGCCTTCCGTAAATCTGAGGCGTTGTTTGTCTCCTTTCAGCCATCGTCCATGGGTCAGAAGGTTTCTTCCTTGACCATTGGCAGGTGGATCAGGGTCTGCATAGCTAAGGCTTATGTTTCCTTGTCACTTCCGGTCCCATCAAATATTACAGCTCACTCCGTGCGAAGTGCAGCCACTTCAGCGGCCTGGCTCACTCAGGCGTCTGTGGAGGAAAATTGTCGGGCAGCGACCTGGTCTTCCCCCTCTTCGTTTGTTCGGCATTATAAGATTGACAGGTTTGCAGCAGCAGATGCCTCATTTGGCAGGAGGGTGCTGCAGCAGGTTGTTTCTTCCGAGGGGACACTAGCCTAGACTCCCACCCGTAGGGACATGGAGGGCTTTGGTATGTCCCACCGGTGGATTCTACATCCTCTCATGATGGAGAAGGGGCGTTGTCTTACCTGAACGCCTTTTCTCAGCATGAGGATTTATTTATTTATTTATTTGACTTCTAAGCCGCCCTATTCCGGAGAACTCAGGGCGGCTCACAACATAATAGAAATCAACATTTAAAAATACATATATATAAAACCCCTTAATTTAAAAAAACCAATCATTCAACATACACACAGACATACCCTGTCTTGGGGCAAGATGTTAACTGCCCCAGGCCTGCCGGCAGAGGTGTGTTTTAAGTAATTTACAAAAGGCGGAGAGGGTGGGGGCGATACGGATCTCCGGGGGGAGTTGGTTCCAGAGGGCCGGGGCCGCAACAGAGAAGGCTCTTCCCCTAGGCCCCGCCAGGCGACACTGTCTGGCTGACGGGACCTGGAGAAGGCCAACTCTGTGGACCCTAACCGGCCGCTGGGATTCATGGGGCAGCAGACGGTCCCGTAAGTAGAATCCACGCCCTCCTCTTCTTAGTCTAGGCAGGTGTCTTGGTTGTTTGTTATTTGTTTGGAGCCATTGGGTCAGACCTTCGTCATGGAAGCTTCGCCTTGTCAAAACTGGAAGCAGAAGGCACTCCCTGAAGGAGGCGTGGCTAAAGTTCTGACCTAGTCTAGCTGAGCAGGTTGGCTATGATTACCCACCGGTGGATTCTACATCCTCATGCTGAGAAAAGGCGTTCAGGTAAGACAACGCCCCTTCTCACTCACACAGAGACATACACACATTTCTCTCATTCCCCTTCTTTCCAAAGCAGTCCTTGAGCTTAAACCCAAAACTCCCTTTTCTACCCTAGCTACAGACACAAAGGGTCTGTGCCAGCAAGATGGGTTTATGTTTCCTTTTCCTGTTTGGGGCTACTCAATTTTCTCACCACCCCCCCACCATATGAAGCAGCACAAATTTACCATATCTTCTTTTGTTAAATTTAACTTAGTAATCAGCTTGTTTTATGGTGGTTTCCCCCAGTTTTCTAACAATTTTCCTAATGGGCTGTGGGGATCTATTTTTAGTTTTGGATTTTTCCTAACCTTTTTCACACATTCTTTCTCCTGGGACCCTCCTGAATTACTTATGGTTGGTTTACCACACAATTTTGTTGTCCTTACCAATCTAATGAGACCATGGTTCGCTTCACCAAGCCTCTTTCTCCTTTTACTCAGGAGTTCCCTCACTCCGCCTTGCCAGTTGCCAGTCCTGTGGACCCTCGGGACATCCGTAGCTTGTGTATGTCTTGCCAGTCCTGTGGACCCTCGGGACATCCACAGCTTGTGTGTGTCTTGCCAGTCCTGTGGACCCTCGGGACATCCACAGCTTGTGTGTGTCTTGCCAGTCCTGTGGACCCTCGGGGCATCTTACACACACCTCTCATAGATCTCAGACTCAAACTGTGCTACCCAACCACCCCCGACCGCCTAGGTTTTATTCCTTGGTTTACCCCAAGTTTTACTCACCTAGGTTCGTGCACGAAGTTGCCCAGTCCTTGTCCTGGTAATTCTCTGGTCCCCTCTCCTCAGTTCTTACCAATCACTATTTGGTCCTTGGGCCTGGCTTCGTTCTGCTTCCTCGACCTGCGACTGCAACTTTGGACCATTGAAATCAATGGGGCATTCCTTCCTCAGTTGACCTCGCCTCCCAAAGATGCAGGAACAGATACCCAAGGCCCCACGTTGGGCACCAATTTGTTGGAAACGTGATTAAAATACCAACAAAATTGGATTGGTAAGAAAGAGTTTATTCTGCAGAAAATAGAAAAGCGGTTTGCAAAGCGCGGTGGATCCTGGTGAGAGACTTCAACAGGAAGTTCTAAACCCAGAGACCACACCAAAAATATTCAAACACATAACATTATATACACTCCTATCGCGACGCCCCTGTCCCCTCCCCTTTGGTCCCATTTGAGAGGACTTCTGGGGGCACAATCTGTCCGATCCGCCTAGCCAGAATACATCATCCCTCCCGCTCAGTTACATTGTTTAGAACTTCCCTCTGCCATCCTTTTGTCTTGTTGAGTGTGTCTTCTACCCAAGCCTCCTAGAATCTAGTGCCTACGTGCAGGGCTTGGCTAATCTTTCTATTGTTAATCAATTGTGACCGTTTTATTTTTAAACTTCTTTCTTTCTCACATGGGGGAATGGTAGGACTTGGGAAGATGTTCCACTCAGGTTGCATGGTGGCTTTTTAGTGGATGGCTGGATTCAAAACTCAATTCCATGGCTTAAATGGATGGAGGCAACATCTGGGTCAGTGTGCTCTGTTTCCAAAGGTTGGGAGGGGTCATCTGTGTAGGGCTGAAAGATATGAGAGCAAGATCTCCCCCCTTTCTGGGTGGACTCTCCCAGGAGAGGAAGACAAAAGGCATGGTGAACAGAGGATAAGAAAAAAAGAGAAGTACATGAGGGTGGGGGGGGGTAGCTTGCAGGCAGAGTTTGAAAAGGCATTAATACTGCATTGGTTAAAGAAACAGACAGACAAAATGAAGACATCCTAGATGAGGACAAAAGAAAAGTCTGGATTCTGGTGAGAGAACATACATGAAAAGTTTCATTTCTGAACTGAACATTTGTAACATGTTAAAGACTTAAGGACTTGCAACTTAAAAAAAATGCTAGGCAGCTTGAGAATGCTGAAAGCTCCAAATAATTTTAAAAGTGTTAATATTTTAAGGTGTGCAATTTTCCAGGGGCAAGAGAATCTACCATTATCATTTATTCTAAAATAGACCACATTATTTTAGAGATTGAAAAATGCTTATATGTTTCAGGAAAAGGATAGGCAGATAAAACCCATTTATAACACATACAGTAAAACTTTCCCAGCAGATGAACTTAAAACATTCCCTCCTGCTAACTTTGGGCTGTTCTTAAGTGTACAGAGAGAGAAAGGAAGAAGAAGAAAAAAAACACATTTTTCTTCACTCTGTTTGTTGGCCAGACAAACAGATTGAGGGTATTTTCCTTTTGGTAGCTTATTTTAAGCAGAATTTCTAGCAGAATTTTAAAATTCTTTTATCTTTGGATTAGAAACAATAAACAGTCACATTTACCTCACACACAAAGACTTTGACACACATATATACACAAAGACAAGGAAAACAGAAAGGGAAACAGAAGTCTTAGTTCTATACATCTTAGTCATTCTGACCACAAATCTCAGTTAACTCAATCAAGCTGGGAATAAACATGGCAACTGCTTTGGGAAGAAGGTTGTAGTTTATTGAAGAGGGGAGCCAGACAGAAAGATGGCTCTGGCAGAAAAAGGAACTAGCACATGTAGGGAGTGGATTTTTATACCCTCTGGAGCCTTTTGTTTGGAGTTATTTCCTGTTCCTGTTTTGAGACTATTTCCTGTGTCATGTATTCTGACCTGAGTTTGGGTGTGCCCTTTGGCCTTTGTGAGTTAATCCTACCATGTCCTGTCTCAGGTGGGGTATGCAGATTTTAGGTCTTTGTCTTCCTAATCTCCTAGCTCCAACTTTCCTGATGGTTTACATCTGCATTTGTACAGAGCTGGCTTCTGCTTGGGGGAGGGAGACCTGGGGCTATCAAGAAAAACTGGGCATGCTTTTCTGTCTCTTTAAGGTCCTTTGAGGAAATATATTTTTCTGCCCTTTAAATATTTCCTTCTCTGGGAGGCTGACTTCCCACACCTGGAAGTTTTATTGGTTCATTTTTAGTTGGGATTTTCTTAGCTAATTGTATGCTTGATAGAACAGCCCTGGGGAAACATGCTCTGTGCAACAGAAGTGGACTTTTTAGGGAGACAGAAGTTATGGTCTGGGAATGGCAGTAGGAATGGTAATGTGAGGAGTAAGAATGATGGATCTAAAAAGGGCTAATACAGAAATTGGATATAGAAAAAATGGTGAAGCAGCATGAGTAAAGTTGTTGGTGGACCACACTTTGAATGTTCCTGACTTGTCTGTGTGAGGGTATTGCTAGTTAGAGCATGTTCATGTTCCAGAAGTCTACTGTATGTCCACATAGGTAAATATGTAGTGTAGAGATGTCAGCTGCTGTTATTAAACAAGATGGCTACTATCCTTATGCCCATTAATGGGCTTCATGAGGGCATATGGTTAACTACTAAATTAAATGAGCTTTTGTTCTGATTTTAGGACTGACCTTGTTTCTTATCTAAAAAGAATTTGGTTGAATTATGTAATTCTCCAGCATGTGGATTACGAATCCACTATTGATGGGTTTATATCCAGCTCCGCTGCCCATAGACTAGGACCAAATTTCTTAGCTCCGCCTCCAACCGGGACTTCCTGTCCTCCCAACCGGGCTTCCTGTCTCCCAGTTTTTTCCTAGTCTTCAGCCCGTCAACAGCTAATTTAGCAGGCTCCAGAATAGGACTTAGAATTCAAGTTAGGTTTAAGTTGCTTTTCCTTTTTACTTTAAAATTGAGTAGATAGGTTGGATTAGACCTCCTTTAGACTTTCCAACAGAAGGAGGATTTTAATCAAACAACAGAAGGAGGATTCGGAGCCAGACGATCCAGGGGACCTCCCCGGATCGCTCGGACCACGCGGGGAAGCGGGAAGGAACAACACCCCAACGCAGACCGCGACTTGAATCCCCTTCGTGGATGAGGATTCTCCCCCGGAAGGCACCCCAGGACCCAGAGAGGCGAGGACCAAGCGGCAGAAGCGGCGACGGATCCGGCGCATCAAACCGCAAGTGGGGGGTGCAGTAGGGGGGAGGAAGGCGCCGCTGAGCTGTTAACCGGCAAGCGGCGCGGAGACCGATCGACAGCGAAAGCGAGTCGAGGGCTCCGGCGGCCATCGAGGACCGCGTGGAAGAGGCGGAAGCCATCTTGAGCAGCCGACCTCGAGGTGTTTTGGCGCGAGGGGCCATCTTGAAAAGGGGGCGGGGCCCCAAAGGGCGGCAGGAGCGGCCATCTTTTTGTAGGCCCAATCTCCGGAATAAAGCCGGAGCGCCGAGCAAGGTGGGGGGACTTCTGAATCCGAGTAATCGCGGAACACAGGAGGCCAGCAGAGGCAGCATCCGCTGCCATAGGCAACCGCAAGTCCTGCCACCTCTGCGCCTGCTGAGTCAGGCCGACAAGGGAGTCTTTGGAGGGTGTGTGATCTTGAAGGGGTTAAACCCTAGGGATAATCAGCCTCGCAGACCTACCCAGAGAGAGTCTGCCTGCCTGTCTTGCCAGTGCCTCAGTGCAGAAGAGGGTCTGACTCCACCTGCCTGTGGAGCTAAGCCTCCCACTTACTCCCGCTTGTCTGGAGCAATCCATAGCCTCCCAGACGCACGATGGCAGACAGCGCGTCGCCTCAGGTGTACCAAGGCTCAAGCCCCCCCCCTTCCTCCCCAAAACACAAGGCCATGGATCCGGAACTGGGGGGGGGGCAAGAAGAAGGCTAAAACTAAGCACCTAAACAAGGAGCCATCGAAGGCAGCCGAGCGACAGGCCTTAAGACGGCACCAGGTGCTAGAGAGAGAGTGTGCCAAGGCCCAGAGACTTCAGGCCAGAGAGAACGAACAGGCTGATTTTTCCCAATCCATGCCTTCCACACCAGAGCATGCTGACCATACAGACACGCAGACGGAACTGGAAAACACAGAGCTACCTAGAGGGTGGTCTGAACAATTACAGACATTTATGCAGAAGGCCTTTGATAAGTTTATGACTACTAAACTTTCCTCTTCTCCTCAGGAGCACAGCAAACAACCAGCGCCTCCGCCTCACAGAGGAGGCGTGTCCACCCCAACCTCCGAGGAATCTGAGGCCTCCTCACAGCTTACGGAGGAGGAACCGGAGGACTGGGAAGTATCGGGACGCCAGCTGTCAGAGGATGAAGATGAGACCCCAGAACAGGCCCCAGCCTCAGGGCTGTTCAATTCAGCTGATTTCCGTTCACTCATGCTCAAGATCTGTTCCACCCTGTGCCTGTCAGCCAGGCCAAAGGTGACAAAACCCTCCTCTCCCGAGGAGGAGGAGGAAGGTAAGGTCCATCCGGTGCTACACCCACCAGCACCGGAGGAGATAAAGGTACCGTGTCCATTAGTATTCCGCACTGCCCTGGAAGCACAATGGACCTCATTGGCTACCACGCCATCTCCAAGTAGCACAGACAAAAAGATTCTAAATGTATGCAATGCCTTAGCTTCCCTCATAGAGGTACCCAAGGTGGATGAGCCACTAATATCTCTCTTTGCCTCATCCGCCATTCCAGGAGATATGGCGGAATCCATGAAGGCCGAGGACAAGAAATTCGAGTTTGCACTTCGCAAGACGCACAGCTCATCAGCCTGGGCAATCAGATCCGCGCTCTCAGCCTCGCTGGCAGCCAGGGCTTCAATCTTGTGGCTTCAGGATCTGCAGGCAAGTCTAACACCAGACCAGGTACGTGCGCACCAAACACTAAACAAGCTGCTGATGGCGGCAGAGTACATGGCAGACACCACCCTGTCCTCTTCCAAGTATTCGGCCAGGGCCATAGGTTCCACAGTAGCTTCTAGAAGGCTCCTCTGGCTCAAGACATGGAAGACGGACCTTAAGTCTAAGTGGCGCCTAGCCACCGATAAATATTCAGGATCTAAACTGTTTGGGACCATCCTCGACCCGTATGTAATCGAGGACAAGAACAAGAGGAAGATCCTCGCCCACCCGTCCAAAGGGACGGATAGGCGACAAGAGTTCCGCAGGCAGGGGTTCCGTCAGAACGGGACCGGCGATGGGAGGCAGCCCTTTCGCGGGGGGCAGTCCTGGGATTGGCCCAGAAATCAGCGCCCCTCCTCATCGAGTCAGGAGCGCTTCCAGGACCGCCCGGCCGCAGGCAGGGGCCAGTTCCCAAAACGCAATGCCAGAGGCGGGGCGGGACGACCCTACAGGCGCTCAAAGTGACGCCTGGGACAGCCCCATAGGGGGTCGCCTGGCGCTGTTCAAGGAAGTGTGGCAGGCCACCACAACAGACGCCTGGGTAAGGGACACCGTAACTCACGGCCTAGCCTTAGAGTTCTACACTCCCCCCCCGAACCAGTTCAGACGTTGCCCAGAGTCAAGAAATCCCTCAAAAGCAAAACTTCTGAGACAGGCCATAGAACATCTGATAGAGATAAGAGCCATAGAACCGGTTCCGCAAGAACAGGAAAGACAGGGGTTCTACTCCATCCTGTTCGTCGTACCCAAGACATCGGGGGGATGGAGGGCAATCCTAGATCTCAAGAGATTAAACCACTTCATAACATACAAAAAGTTCAAAATGCAGTCCCTCAAATCCATCTTGGCCAGCATTCGAAAAGGGGATCAGTTATCATCCATAGACCTCACAGAGGCATACTTACACATACCAATAAGGCAGGAAGATCGCCAATTCCTACGTTTCTGCCACCAAGACAGACACTTCCAGTACAGGGCCTTACCCTTCGGCCTCTCGTCGGCACCCAGAGTATTCACAAAGGTGTTGGCGGTGTTAGCAGCACGCCTGCGCAGCCTACCGGTGCGGGTCCTATGCTACCTGGACGACATACTGATCCTGTCAAGGTCCTTACAAGCAGCTCACGCAGACTTGAGGGTCACACTAAGCACACTACAAGAACACGGCTTCTCCGTAAACTACAAAAAGAGCCATCTAACACCTTCCACACGCCTACAACATTTAGGGGCGGTCATAGATTCAGAAGCAGGGTTAGTACACCTCTCACAGGACAGGCGGGACAGCGTTCGAAAGCTCGCACGCACCATCCAGGGGAAGGGGTCAGCCACAATAGTGCAACTATCTCAACTCCTAGGGAAAATGATATCCTGCCTGGGCATCGTTCCATGGGCCAGACTCCACTCCAGAGGGCTCCAATGGTTCCTTCTCCCCTACCAAAGGAAAAGGCAGGCAGCATCCCTCAGAAGGGTCATCCTTCCTCCTCAGGTCCTAGCATCCCTCCGATGGTGGACCTCAACCGCCACGGCCAAGGGAACGCTGATCAAGGAACCAGACAGAATAACAGTCACCACCGACGCCAGCCAGTTCGGCTGGGGAGCCCACTTCCAGGACCAGATAGCTCAGGGCAGATGGACGCCCAGGGACCTGGGTCACAGCATCAACTGGCTCGAACTAAGAGCGATCCACTTAGCCCTTCTACAATTCTCTCCCTACCTGGCCGGAAAGCACGTGCTAGTCCTAACGGACAACGTGACTGCCAAAGCACATGTGAACAAACAGGGAGGGACCAAATCCACAGTTCTCATGAAGGAGGCGCGAGAACTGGGACTTTGGGCAGAGGCGCATCTAGGGTCAATAAAGGCAGAGCACATATCGGGGGAGGCGAACAGCCAAGCAGATTCACTGAGCAGAGCCACGGTGAATCAAGCGGAGTGGAAACTGGACCCGAGCCTGTTCGAGGCCATCTCGAACAGGTTCGGGCGGCCACTAGTAGATCTGTTCGCGTCTCACATGAACAAGCAGCTCCCTCGCTTCATGTCCAGGTTTCCGACCTGGGGAGCAGAGGGAACGGATGCTCTCAGGTGCAGGTGGCCCCCGGGGCTGATGTACGCATTCCCGCCTCCTCCGTTGATACAGGCAGTCATCCGCAAGATCATCCTAGAAGGAGCGGAGGTGATCCTGATTGCCCCACATTGGCCACGCCGGCCTTGGTTCGCAGACCTGGTGGACCTGTCAATTTCACCAGCCTGGATAATACCTCCCCACCAGGTGTCGCTCAGCCAGGGGAAGCTGCAACACCCAGACCCACAATGGCTACAGCTAGCCGCTTGGCACTTGAGAGGGAGGGACTAGCAAGACAGTCCTTTTCGAAGGACGCCATAGAGATCATCCAGGCTGCCCGCCGGCCTTCCACTAACAGAGTGTATGAGGCAACGTGGAAGAGCTTTGTCAACTGGTGCGGCAAGCAAAAGATAGACCCCTTAACGGCGACCATTCCCATCGTCATAGATTATCTGGTAGAAGGGGTTAAGAAGGGCCTAGCCCTTAACACTATTCGCAGACAGGTGGCAGCCATACAAACCGTGATCTCCTGCGACAGCAGGGAGTCATTATCACAGCATCCGGCTGTAAAAGCCTTCATGAAAGGGGTAGCCACAGTACGACCTCCGGTGGTACACCGTTACCCGTCTTGGGATCTGCCCAAGGTACTCCAGGCCCTAACATCTGTTCCGTTCGAACCACTGAGACTCTGCTCACTCCGTCATCTGACATGGAAGGTAGCCTTCCTGGTGGCCATCACATCGGCTAGGCGGATCTCGGAGTTGGGAGCTCTCTCGGTCCGAGCGGACCTGATGATCATTTCAGAGGACACTGTCACATTACGCCTAGATCCAGCCTTCATCCCAAAGGTCAACTCCTGGTTTCACAGGGCACAGGAGATAGCATTACCAAGTTTCTGTCCAAATCCCTCTGACCCACGGGAACGGCGATGGCACAATTTAGATGTGCGCAGGACCTTACTCATTTATACCAAAAGGACATCTGCCTTCCGGAAATCGGAGTCGCTATTTGTCTCCTTCCAACCAGCGACCATGGGTCACAGGGTTTCTTCCTCAACCATTGGCAGGTGGATCAGGGCATGCATAGCAGAAGCCTACGGGGCACAGTCATTGCAGGTTCCGACAGGAATAACGGCACACTCCACCAGGAGTGCGGCCACATCAGCGGCCTGGCACACGCAGGCACCGGTGGAGGAGATTTGTAGGGCGGCAACATGGGCGTCCCCGGTTTCCTTCATTAGAAGTTACAGGATAGATCGTTTCGCTGCGGCAGGGGCCTCCTTCGGGAGACGATCGCTGCAGCAGGTCATTGCCTCAAATGAGACCTCAGCCTAGACCCCCGCCCGGGGGACATGGGAGGGCTTGGGTATGTCCCATCAATAGTGGATTCGTAATCCACATGCTGGAGAAAGAGCGTTGTCTTACCTGAACGCTTCTTCTCAGCATGGGGATGGAGAATCCACACACCCTCCACTAACAGTCTAGGCAGATTTGAGTTACAGGAATATGAACAGGAGCCACGAGGACCAAACTACGTTGAAGGAGCTTCGCCGGTGAAAAAACTGGGAGACAGGAAGCCCGGTTGGGAGGACAGGAAGTCCCGGTTGGAGGCGGAGCTAAGAAATTTGGTCCTAGTCTATGGGCAGCGGAGCTGGATATAAACCCATCAATAGTGGATTCTCCATCCCCATGCTGAGAAGAAGCGTTCAGGTAAGACAACGCTCTTTCTAAACATTGCAGAAAGTCTAGGTTTTCCAAATTGGGAGGTAAGTGCCAATCCAATTTTCTGTAAAATGGGTGTGTAATTAACTATGAGAAGTACCCTTTTTTCTTCTGTGCACATACTCTCTTACACATACATCTTAATATAGTCTATTCCAGGGGTATCAAACTGCCGGCCCATGGGCCGGTTGCATCATACAGAGGCCGCGCCCACCCCAGCTCCGGCATTGCAAAAAAAAGTGATACGTCGTGACATGTCACGTGATGCGGCGAGTTTGACACCCGTGGTCTGTTCCATACATTTTATATCACATTCCACTTGATTTTCTGTAGAACACGTTAGTTGGTAACAGCAGTAAGACAACATCCTCGCTCAGACAAGTTTGAGTACAGGACAACTGCTGTAGAGGTTCTTTTTGTGAGCAGTGAAGAAATGAGATAAGTACACCACCAAGGGCAACTTGCTTCCACGTTTGTTGTCCACAGAAGGTTCCCTGGTCTTGCAGTGTTCAGTGAATCCTGGTGTTAGTCACTGGAACTTATGAAGACAAGATTGATTCAGGGAATTGGTTCCTATGCATCTTTGCTGTGCTTGACAATGAGTGTTTGTCTTAGGACAAAATAAATTTTGATATTCTGATTATTCTGAAAATGGGAAACAAAAGTATTAATTTGATTCAGTAACTTTGCTATTGGGAACTGTTGTGTCCTGAGAACAGCTCCTGTTGTCACCCACACAGCATTTTATTTTTCCTATAGTGCTATAATTTTAAGTGCAATCCATCATAGATGACAGTTATGCTGTTCTTTGCATTATCAGTTGCCTCAGGATGGAAAGAAGATAAATTAGGATGAAATGAATGATTCTGCCAATGAACCTTTTGTAAGCAATAGTAGGTTATAGTGGGGATGTGTATTTTTTATTTCAGGTCAGTATATGACATTCACCCTTAGTATTGCTAAAGATAATTGGATGATCTCCCAAGCAAAAAAGTTTGTATTTCATTAATGCCTTTAATGTTAGCTGCTGCACTGTGCAGGTACTCTAAGAAACAAGCTTACTCTTTTGGCTTCTCTGAATAACAGTGGTTTTTGTGCCTGTTTGTTCATGCAAATTAGCACTGGTGGCATACCTGTTTTTAGTGTTGGAAAACTTTATATGCATTGTCTTATTTACAGTATCTAGTAACACGTTCAAGAGTGAAGGAGATTAATTTCATAGTTGCAGCCATATTTATGCTGATGCAAGTATTAATACCAAATGGGCCGACATCAAACACTGTATAAATATTCTATTTGATGAGCTGCCTCACGATGCAGATCTTTCTGCTCCTTGTTCAAGACAATGAATAATCTGTCAGGCAGGTCTTTTTGGTTTACAAGAAGCAAGTTAAATTTAAAATGGAAGTTTGAGAGAATTGTAAACAGTCTTCCATTTGAAATATACTCTTCTTTTATTAAAATGTTTATCTTCACAGTGAAACGTGATGTTCAAGAGAATGATGAAGAAGCAGTCCAAGTCAAAGAACAGAGCATTCTGGAACTTGGGAGTCTTTTGGCCAAGACAGGACAGGCAGAAGGTAAATTCTATATTTAATCAATTTAATGGTCACATCCCTAGCAGCTTTTCTAAAACTACTATAAATACTAAAGTAAGAGATTTTCTCTTTTTCTACCAGTAATTTCAAATTGATCTTGATCAAATAATTATCCTGCTTAAACCTCTTTGTTCTCCAGCATGAGAAGATGTATAATCCACCGGTGGGTTGCGACAGCCAATCAGCTTGAGACTAGGTCAGAAACTTTAGCCATGCCTCTTCCGGTAGTACCTTCTAACTCCAGTTTTTGACCTAGTCTCCAGCTTGAGAACATCCTAATTTGGTAGCTCCGTAGTTTAAGCTAGTTTTGGTGAATTTTTCGCTAAGTATCCTTAAATTTGCAATTCTAATTGGATACTTTAACTCTTTATGCCAAATTCTTTAAAATTGATTGGTAGGAAAGTAGGCTGCAGGGAGTAGGCTTGGTGTTCAAGCCTCGTGGCTGGGGCCGCTGGAGCTTCAGGGGGTGACTTCCCTGGCTCCCCGTCGCTGCCCGGCTTGTCTCTCTTCTACGCTCCCCCTCCGGAGCGTTTTTTTCCTTTTGGCGTTCCCCCCACCGGCTTCCCAGGAGCGGAGCGGCTTCCCTGGATTGCGATTTCACGGATCCGACTTAAACCGCAAGTTTGGGGCTGGGAAGGCGAGCGCTGGGTAATCGCCAGGGAGGGGGTGATCCGGAGTGTGTGTGCCTTCATTTAAACTTGACGTTTTGAGTGTGTGAGTGATTGCGGCCGTTTTGGGAGCCGCGTGACTGCAAGGGCGCTCTTTTCGGCGCGAATCGCCATTTTGGGAGGCACCCGGATCACGTCTGTGGGCGGCGGCCATTTTGGGAAGGGCGGCCTGGTTCCTTCTTCGTAAGGTGCGGCTGCCATCTTGAGTGTGGCTTGGGCCTTCCTGGGGAGGCTCGGCCGCCATTTTGGAGAGCGCGGCCTAGGCCTTCTTCACAAGGCGGGTTGCCATCACTGAATCAGAGTGTGGCAAGAGCTACAGGCTGGTGAAGGCCTTATTATTATTGCAATTGGTTCTGTTTATTGCCGCCGCTTGTGCCTGCTGAATTCAGGCCTCCCTGGGGGAGTAACGAGATCATCCGGCTTGCATCCGGAGTGTTGAGATTTCTTGTGAGTGTTGATTGTACTTTTCTTAGAACTTTAGCCGGTGTTAGCCTTTAGGGCATTGCCCGCAGGAGTTTTATTCCACCTGTTCATTTTTAGTTGTGACCTTTAGTCACCAGGCCTTACAGACGCAATTTAGTGATTGGTCTGACTGCGACTGCCGTTGCATCTGTGCAGAAAAAGGGGGCTCACCCCTTCCCTGCCTGTGATCTGCGTCCTTGGAATTTTTCCCCCCTGTTTGTCTGGATACCTCTGTTGGACTTTTCCAGACAGCAATGGCAGACAGTGCTCCGTCGCAGGTGTACCAAGGCTCGGGCCCCCCCTCCTCCTTCGCAAAAACGCAGATCTATTGATTTGGAACCGGGGGGGCAAGAAGAAGGCTAAAACAAAACATTTGGAAAAGGAGCCGACGAAGGCAGCTGAGCGACAGGCCACGAGGAGGCATCAGGCGCTCGAAAGAGAATTTGCTAAGGCCCAGAGGCTCAGAGCCAGTGGGGCTGAAGTTTCCCCCACCCCATTGGACACTCCTATTCCCTTTGAGCCTCCTTCGGAAACTGGGCAGCGACCTGGCAATGGTCTCCTCCGGGGGAAACTGAACAGGTTGGTTCCCCTCAATCCAGTTCATCCTCTCCTGAACGCCCGGCTTCTGCAGCCACCCAAGTCCAGGCAGGGCCTAGCACCAGGGCTCAGCGCAGTCAGTGGCCTGACCAGTTTCAGTCTTTCATGAGACAGGCGCTGGATCAATATTTATCTTCCTCCAGGGATTCTTTTCCCCCTCAAGGTTCATCGCCTGGAGCTGCGTTCCCTCCCCGTTCGGAGCGGGCAGCTGCCCAGGCTTCGGGGGTCTCTGAGACTTCTTCACAGGTGGCAGAGGAAGGATCTGAGGACCTGGAGGCGACTGGCTACCCGATGTCAGAGGATGAGGACGCTGTTCCGGAACAGGCATCGACCACAGGTTTATTTGACCCTGCTTCCTATCGCTCTATCCTTCTCAAGGCCTGTGTGGCATTGAACCAATCGGCTAAAGCTAAGGTAGTCAAGTCTGCCTCCTCCTCTGAGGAGGAGGACTCTAACCCTCTTCTTCTTCCTCCAGTGTCGGAGGAGGTGCAGATGCCATGTCCCAAAGTTTTCGCACCACGGTGCAGTCTCAGTGGGCGTCCCTGGCAACTGTCCCTTCTCCAAACAGTTTGGAGAAGAAGCTGTTCAATGTTTCCTCTACCTTCGTCTCTCTCTTGGACGTTCTGTCTGTGGATGGGCCTCTGATCTCCCTTTTCTCCACCTCTGCCATTCCAGGGGACATGGCTGAAGCCATGAAGGCGGAGGACAAGAAATTTGAGTTCTCGCTTCGGCGGGCTCATCAAGCCTCGGCCTGGTCCATCAGGGCGGCTTCCTCAACTTCCTTTTTTGCCAGGGCTTCCATCATGTGGCTCCAGGAACTGCAGGCGAGTGTCCCTCCGGACCAGGTACGCACTCACCAGACCTTAACCAAATTGCTTACAGCAGTGGAGTTCATGGCAGATTTCTCCTTGTTCGCAACACGTTATTCGGCCAGATCAATTGGAGCAACCATAGCCTCTCAGAGGCTCCTATGGCTCAAGCAGTGGAGGACAGATTTGAAGGCTAAGTGGCGGCTGTCCACCTCCAGGTATGAAGGTAAAAAATTGTTTGGTACAATTCTGGATCCGTACATTATAGAGGACAAGAATAAGAGGAAGATATTGGCCCACCCCTCTAAAAGATCGGAAAGTCGGCCTCTTAGACAAGGGTCCTGACAGGGCGGTTCCTGGGAAGGGAGGCAGCCCTTTCGGGGGGCGGTCCTGGGATTGGCCCAGAAGCTCGCCATCCTTTTCCTCTAGGCAGGATCGCTACCAGGACCGCTCTTCCTCCGGCAGGGGCCAGTTCTCATCAAGGCATCCCTTTAGAGGGTCGGGGGGTCGGCCCTACAGGAGGTCCAAGTGACGCCACGGACAGTCCCATAGGCGGTCGCCTGGCCCTGTTCAGCGACGTGTGGCAGGAGACCACAACCGACTCTTGGGTCAGAGAGACCGTAACTCACGGCCTGGCCCTAGAATTTTATTCCCCTCCACCAAGTCAGTTCATAAAGTGCCCTGTCTCGCGCAATCCGTCAAAGGCGCGTCTGCTAAATCTGGCCATAGACCATCTCGTAGAGATAAAAGCCATACAGCTGGTTCCCCCAAGACAGGAGAAACAAGGATTCTACTCCATCCTGTTTGTAGTGCCCAAGGCCTCGGGTGGTTGGAGAGCAATCCTCGACCTCAAACGACTAAATCACTTTGTAGTATACAAAAGGTTCAAAATGCAGTCCCTCAAATCCATTCTGGCCAGCATCCGAAAGGGGGACCTGCTCTCGTCAATAGATCTGACAGAGGCTTATCTACACATCCCTATCAGGCAAGAGCACCGACGGTTTCTCCGGTTTTGCCATGCAAACCGACACTTTCCGTACAGGGCACTCCTGTTCGGCTTGTCCTCGGCCCCTCGGGTATTCACAAAGGTGCTAGCGGTGCTAGGGGCGCATCTCTGCACGTTGCCAGTGCGCGTCCAGTTTTATCTGGACGACATACTGATACTATCAAACACCCTTCAATCCGCCCAAGCAGATCTAAGGGTAACATTACACACCCTTCAAGCTCACGGGTTTTCCGTCAATCACAAGAAAAGTCAACTGGTTCCCTCATCACGTCTTCTGCACCTAGGAGCAGTCATAGATTCAAACACGTGCATGGTTTATCTTTCCCAGGAACGGAGGGCGAGCATTCAAAAGCTCACGCGTCTCATTCACGGACAAAGATTGGTCACTCTATCGCAGCTATCCCAGCTCCTGGGAAAGATGGTCTCGTGCATGGGGATCATTCCCTGGGCCAGGCTCCATTCCAGGAGCCTTCAATGGTTCCTCCTTCCTTTCCAAAGGCTCAACCAAAGTGCATCGTTAAGGAAGGTCAGGGTGCCACAGCAGGTACTCTCGTCCCTCCGGTGGTGGGCCTCGTCCGCCATGTCCAGGGGGACACTCTTCAGGGAACCTGCCAGGCTTACGTTGACTACCGATGCCAGCCAATTCGGCTGGGGGGCTCACTTTCTGACGCACCTAGCCCAGGGCAGGTGGTCCTCATGGGACTTGTCCCACAATATAAATTGGCTCGAACTCAGGGCCATTCACTTAGCCTTTCTCCACTTCTCCCCCCTACTGACAGGGTGCCACATTCTGGTCCTGACGGACAACGTCACAGCAAAGGCTCACGTGAACAATCAGGGAGGGACCAGATCAGTGGCCCTCATGCAGGAGGCCAGAGCTCTGGGTCTGTGGGCGGAGTTGCATCTAGGTTCTATCGTGGCAGAACACATCTCGGGGGAGGCGAATCACCAGGCGGATTCCCTCAGCAGAGTCACGGTGGACCATTCGGAGTGGCGTCTGGATCCGACTCTATTCGGGGAGATCTCGGACAGGTTTGGCCGTCCTCTCCTGGATCTCTTCGCGTCCCCGGCGAACACCCAACTTCCCCGGTTTCTCTCCAGGTTTCCTGCGAGAGGAGCGGAGGGAACGGACGCTCTCAGGTGCAGCTGGCCGCGGGGACTGCTGTATGCCTTCCCTCCACTTCCGTTGCTACAAGCAACGATCCGCAAACTGCTTCTGGAAGAGGCGGAGGTGATCTTAATTGCTCCATTCTGGCCAAGGCGTCCGTGGTTTGCAGACCTTGTGGACCTGTCGCGCTCGCCAGTCTGGAGACTCCCTCCGCATTGGGTGTCTCTCAGTCAGGGACCCCTTCAACATCCGGACCCTCAGTGGCTGCAACTAGCCGCTTGGCACTTGAGCGGGAAGGGTTGATTAGGCAATCCTTTTCAGAGGGCGTTATTACAATTATCCAGGCTTCACGCCGCCCTTCCACCAATAGAATATATGATACTACGTGGTGCAGCAAGCACAGGTTAGACCCTCTTTCGGTCACTATTCCAAATATCCTAGAGTACCTTTTAGAAGGCATGAATAAGGGGCTGGCGCTTAATACTATCCGCAGGCAGGTGGCAGCCCTGCAGACCGTTCTCTCTTGCGATAACCTGGCTCCTTTGTCACAGCATCCGGCTGTGTGTGCCTTCCTAAAAGGGGTGGTTTCAATACGGCCTCCTGTCGTTCACCGTTTCCCGTCCTGGGACCTTCCCAAGGTTCTGCAGGCTCTGACTTCCCCGCCCTTTGAACCTCTCGGGTCCTGTTTGCTCCGCTATATCTCGCTGAAGGTAGCCTTCCTGGCGGCTATTACTTCTGCGAGACGCATCTCGGAGCTGGCGGCCCTTTCAGTTCGCAAGGACCTGACCATTTTTTCTGATGATAGGGTTACCCTACGTTTGGACCCCGCCTTTGTGCCAAAAGTTGACTCCCGTTTTCATAGGTCGCAGGACCTAGTGCTCCCGAATTTCTGTCCGCGTCCTTCCCACCGCCTGGAGAGACGTTGGCATACCTTGGATGTTCACAGGGCCCTGCTGCATTACGTCAAGCGGACTTTGGCTCTTCGTAAATCTGAGGCGTTGTTCGTCTCCTTTCAGCCGTCGTCCATGGGTCAGAAGGTTTCTTCTTCGACAATTGGCAGATGGATCAGGGCATGCATAGCCAAGGCTTATGTTTCC
Organism: Bothrops alternatus; assembly: GCA_034064705.1. Taxonomy (NCBI): domain Eukaryota; kingdom Metazoa; phylum Chordata; class Lepidosauria; order Squamata; family Viperidae; genus Bothrops; species Bothrops alternatus. The sequence continues at coordinate 2,185,385 of JARGCV010000014.1, read as the reverse complement.
TTGTCTCTTCCGGTCCCGCCACATATCACTGCTCACTCCACGCGAAGTGCGGCTACCTCGGCGGCCTGGCTCACTCAGGCATCCGTGGAGGAAATATGTAGGGCGGCAACCTGGTCTACCCCTTCTTCCTTTGTTAGGCACTATAAAATTGGCAAGTTTGCTGCATCGGATGCCTCCTTTGGTAGGAGGGTATTGCAGCAGGTTGTTCCTATTTCGGAGTCACCAGCCTAGACTCCCACCCGTAGGGACATGAAGGGCTTTGGTATGTCCCACCGGTGGATTATACATCTTCTCATGCTGGAGAAGGGGCGTTGTCTTACCTGAACACCTTTTCTCAGCATCCACGCCCTCCTCTATTCAGTCTAGGCAGGTGTTTTTTTGGAAAGTTGTTTCTATTGTTTTGTTTGAAGTTTTGGGTCAGACTTTCGTCATGGAAGCTTCGCCTCTGTCAAAAACTGGAGTTAGAAGGTACTACCGGAAGAGGTGTGGCTAAAGTTTCTGACCTAGTCTCAAGCTGATTGGCTGTCGCAACTCACCGGTGGATTATACATCTTCATGCTGAGAAAAGGCGTTCAGGTAAGACAACGCCCCTTTTCCCATCACTGTTTCTCCGTGTTAAATTATGATTTAACCATGGCTGGCTTCACACATTTTATAAAACCATAAACTATAAACACTAACTAGGTTCACACTGCATTCTAAGCCCAAACAAGCCATTTTGTGACCTAGTCTTTAGAAAATGTAGCTTGTGGAAAATTAACTTCCCTGCCTATTTATTGTGGTTTGACATAAATAACATGCAGCTTAATTATCTGTTTCTGAGGAAGACTTAAAGTATTCATAATCATTAAACACTGACATGCTTCGGGACCAAACTAAATAAAATGTTAATTATAATATCTATTTACTACTAATATTTCTATGCTGCTTCATTTCAAATGGTTCTGAGCAACTTATAGCAAAATAAGGATTACATAACAGAAAACAATGTAAATTGGTTGGCTTTATATGTTTATAGTTTATTTACAAAGTGACAGTTCTGGCATAGAGAGAGGGTGAGTCTTTGTTCCTCATGTTACCAATCCAGATCTTTGCCAGATGCTATTTATTCAAGAACTAAATGTGTATAGATGAATTATACAATTAATTTTATATCTAGTTTGCCCTTGACAAATAAGGGGACAAATATTGTGTTCATATACTTTTCCAGATCCCACATACATTTTAAGACAGGCTTTCCTATTTCCAAATATATTGGATTATCATTCTTATATTTCCCAAGACCTGAAATACATAATAAGCATAAAACAGAGGTGGCAGAGGTTCTATCTGTGCTGCTGTTGGCTAGAGATTATTGAGCAAAGGTGAGGTATGGCTATGAAGGTGAGAGTGAGAATCAGTGAAGCTCATGTTTAGAGATTTAGTGCTGTTTTGGGCATAAGGAAAACACTATGGCCTGAGGGATAAGTTTACTACAGATTTTGAACCTTTTTCTATGAGGGATTTAGAGTTAATGGATTAGACTTTATACTTATCCCTATGTGTTCAGTGCACTATTAACAGTTTTTCTTTTTTATTGCAGCTTACTGTGTAATATGTTTTTATAAGCCATTTGTTTCACAGTGTTGTGCATGATGGTTTTATTCTTGAATATTGATTGTGGTATTAGTCACCCAGAGTCACCTGGTAAATGGGTGGCCATATAAATTGAGGAAATAAACATTTCAAACAACTGGAGGAAATAGAGAGTAATGTTGAGAAACAATTAGGCAAAGTGACACATTTCAATTACACATTTGGGAAAGACCCCTATAGTAAACCTGTAATGGAAATCAGAATGAGTTTATATGAATATGCCTTTTCTGTCTCATAACTGACTGCTGAGATTAAGAACTATGTGGTCACTTTTTCTAGAATATGACCATAATCTTTTATAATGCATTCTGATGCAATCTCAGATCCTGAGCTATATTGCTACTTGATTATTTTATTGTTAATACAGAGCTTGGAGGACTTCTGAAGTATGTTCGTCCTTTCTTAAACTCCATTAGCAAGGCAAAGGCAGCCCGTCTGGTTCGGTCCCTGCTAGACCTATTCCTAGACATGGAAGCTGCAACAGGACAAGAGGTGAGACAACTGAAATTCAGGCACAGGTATGCTACTTCAAATTCAGAATGTTGGCAGCTGTTTCTGAAAAGTCCTCTTGCAAAACGTTCAGAGCCAGCTTATGTAGAAAATGATATGACAGCAGTGAAGATACAAATAGTAGAAAAATAATTCAATGTAGTTTTTCTTTTAGGTTGACCTATGTCTTGAATGCATTGAATGGGCCAAATCGGAAAAGAGGACGTTCCTACGCCAAGCTCTGGAGGTATGCTGTAACATGCCCATTTTAGTTAATGTAGTGATGCACCTGGGTTTGGAAACCTGCCATTCTCTATGCCAGTACACCATACTCAAACATTTGCCATCACTTTAGGTCAGGGGTTCTCAACCTTGGCAACTTTAAGACTTGTGGACTTGGGCTGGCTGAGGAATTCTGGGAGTTGAAGTCCACAAGTCTTAAAGTTGCCAAGGTTGAGAACCCCTGCTTTAGGTTATTGATGGCATGTTCTCAAGTATTAGTTTGGAGCATGATAAACTTCCAGACTGATATTCACATGTTATTACTGGCAATTTTTCCTCCAGTTTATAATACAAATATCTTTTGCTTCTTAAAGCGTGTCCTGTTATGGTTGAAGTAAGATCTTATCTACATAAATGCATTAATGAAATAATGATTCTACCAGCATGTTGTTCAGTGTGTGCCTTTAGTCCATATTTCTGTTGCACCGTTGCTAATCCTTGAACAGCATTCATTTCAAAATCATTACAGGTTACAACAGTTCATTTAGTGACTGTTCAAAGTTATAACTGCACTGAAAAAAGTAACTTGTGAGCATTTTTCACACAACCGTTGCAGCATTCCCATGATCACGTGATCAAAATTCAGAGGCTTGGCAACTGACTCATATTTATGATGGTTGCAGTCACCCAGGGTCATGTGGTCCCCTTTGCGACCTTCTGATAAGCAAAGTCAATGGGGAAACTAGATTCACTTAACAACCATGTTACTAACTTAACAACTGCAGTGATTCACTTAACAACTGCAGCAAGGTCATAAAATGGGGCAAATTCATTTAACTGTCTCGCTTAGCAATGGATAGTTTGGGCTCAATTGTGGTTGTAAGTCAAGGACTTACCTATACTTGTTCTACAGATTTCTTTTGCATTACTGTGGATGTACTTTCTTCTGTCTTTTTTCTCTGTTTTCTTGCTACTCCTGAAACATGAGTAGTTTCCCCAGGAGTCTTGTCTGCTTCATATTTCATACCTATCAGCTCTAGTTAAATGTATGAAAATGATAAAGTAGTTTTCATGACAATTCTTTACTTTTTCCTTTTCTAGGCAAGACTGATTTCTTTGTATTTTGACACAAAAAGGTATCAAGAAGCATTGCAGTTAGGTAAGTTGACTTTCTAGACTGATCCTAATATTAATTAGGTTTATTCTAGAGATACATAAAATGGAATGAAATAGTGCTTTTTTTGTTCTGGTAACAGTTTGAAACATCTTTGTTAGAAGCTGAAGTGTTTTCAGGGGTAGGTTATAAGAGTGAATAGTGGAGAAAAATCAAGGCCATTGGTGTTGATAGAGGCTATGAGGAGAGGGGAAGATCCTGGAAAGATTGTGGAAGGGTAGGCTGCTGAGGCTTGCCATACTGGTAAACGTGGCAGACTGGAAGAGGGAAGGGAGGTGCTGGTTCAGATCATGTGGTGGGTCATCAGGGTATGTTATACTAGGACAATGTGGCAGTTGAGTGGGGAGCAGGGAAGGTGCTAGAAAGATTAGGGGTGGGCAGGATAGAGGGATATACTGTACTGGAAGTTCTTGAGGGGAGAAAAAAGGTGATATGCACCAGCTTTGCCCTACTTACCCCATTAAAACACTCTCATAGAATATAGTTTTAGCTAAAACCCAGAACAAAAAAGTATTCTTTTTTTTCCTGTTGAACTGTAGCCAATCCAAAATGGTTTGGCAAAATGTCCAGAATCCAATGTGTCTGCTGCAAGCTTGAAACAAAATACATGTTCTGAACTTTTCAGATTCAATTTAGAAACAAAATTCACAGTGACTTAGTTAAGTAACTGGCAACTGTGCTGGATTCTCTAGGTTCCTGAAGGGGTCGTGACAGCTGTCAGCCTTGACAGCTTCAAGGCAGGGCTAGATAGATTCATGGATGCAAAGTGTATCGGTGGTTATTAAAACGGATGTCCATGTGCCGCCTCTATGTTGGTTGAGGCAGGCAGGATTCCCTTGGGTACCATTTGTTGGGGGTCAAGGGAAAGGGAGGGTTTTGCCTTCTCTTTCTGCTCAAGATCCCCATGTACAATTGGTGGGCCACTGTGTGACACAGAATGCTGGACTCGATGGGCTTTGGCCTGATTCAGCATGGCTCTTCTTATGTTCTTATGTTCTTAGTTAAGCACACGTGGTGTATTTGGAAGCTTTGGGAGTATTATACTGATATTGAAAAAGAAATACTAGTTTCCGCATCTAGTGTATCAGCTTGTATCTACTGTTTTCACTCTTTCTGTACTGCTATCAAACTAATGCATTAGATTTTTCTTTTTCTGATCAAGTTAAAGGATTCAGAGGAAGGCCTTTAACATGGTGTAAATGCCACCATCGCGTTGCTTTTATCAGGATCACAGCTTTTGCGGGAGTTGAAGAAGATGGATGACAAGGCTTTGTTGGTAGAAGTGCAGCTACTAGAGAGCAAGACCTACCATGCCTTGAGCAACCTGCCAAAAGCCAGAGCAGCATTAACCTCTGCCCGTACAACAGCCAATGCAATCTATTGTCCACCGAAGTTGCAGGCAGCATTGGATATGCAATCAGGTAAGGCCTCTGATTTTCGTATTACGAGTGCCTTTATCTTGAGTCAACAGGAGTTGCACAAACCAGGAGAGTGTGAGTTCTAGGCCTTCCATAGGCATAAAAGTTGGCTGGGTGACTTTGGGCAAGTCACTCTCCCTTGGTCCAGCCCACCTCACAGGGTGGTGGTTGTTGGGGGGGGGAAACAGGAGGCAGGAATATTAGGTATGTTCACCACTTTGAGTTATGTATAAAACAGGATAAAAATCTAATAGTTATAATAGTACAAAAATGCTTATAAGACAGAACCACACTGAAGCAGTCTGTCTAGGGAAAATTGTAGCATGTATGTTCCAAAGATGTTTGTATGGAGTTTGAATAAATCTTTTTCAGAATTATTGTAGGCTGAGAATATCTGCTTTGGATGGTACAGGCAGTCCTCGTGTTACAGTGACAATTGAGACTGGAATTGCCATTGCTAAGCAATGTGGTTGTAAAGCATGACATCACATGACTGCATTGCTTAGTGGCGGCAGTCCGAGATGCCATTATTAAGTGAGGACCTCATGTTGCCATGACTTCTGACTCCCTGTCAATTTCCCCATTGACTTTGTGGGAAGCTGGAAGGGAACATCAGAAATCACAATCACATGACTGCAGCTTGCTGCAATGTTGTAATCGCAACCATGATGGTGGGAATGTTGAAGCGGCTTGAACTCCGGGGACCTATTTTAAGTCCGCCCCATTCAGCACCATTGCAAGTTTGAATGGTTGCTGAACAAGTAGTGGTAAATCAAAGATTACCTATAATTGTTGGATTTCTTCTAGCATTTTTTTAAAAATAGCCTTATTTTATAATGTCAATCGTCTGACTAGCGAACCCAGTGAAAGGATCCCACAAGGCAGTTAAGTAGTCCCAAAAGGTAAAACTTTATTGGATACACCATCTCGGAACTAAAGAAGCAAAACCAGCTTTGGTTTTCTTGTGCAAAAGCTTCCTTAGTTAAACAATAGATTCCCTTGCCCCCACCCACCGGGTGTTCACATTGTCCAATAGTAATACTTATTTTTGTTATGGGAACAGTCCACTTCTCCATCAAGCACCTGTGTTAGTGACCTTGGTGTTCTTGCAGGCTCTCACAGTCCGTGAACGGCTTCTTGGAATTCCGTTTCCTCCCTTCGCTTTCTCCAGTACCGGAGTTGGAGAATCCACCAATGGGTTTTCTTAGTCTGCCTGCTCTTGAGACCAAGTAGCCAAACTTGACACGCCCCCTCTTGCTAGGAGATCCAGTCTTAACTTGGTCTCAGCTCTTGAAGATTGTATAAGGTTTGGCTCTCAGCAGATAGCAGGTTAGAAAAACTCCATTGGTGAATTCTCCTCTCTATATTTTATCAAAAACTAATTGGCTTTCCCTTTAACAAATTCCCCACAACACTAGCTCGGTGTAATTAATTTTATTTGAGGTGTGTGGGGTGGAAGGGGGGGGAGGTCTTGCAGCTTCCCTGCGTTCCTTTCCCCAGGGCTCTGGGGAAAAGCTTCCAAGCAGGGTCTGCTTGGAACTTTTTCCAGATTCCCTCTCTCCCCTCTGCTTTGCATCTCCCAGATCGGTTCCCAGGCTGCAGATCCAAAAGTCATTTTTTTTTACTTCGGATCGTTCCAAAGCTTCCCAGGCAGCCGGGAACAGTCGCGGGAGCCATTTTGGCTGCCGAAAAAGACAACGAACTCATTTAAAACCCCTCTTTGCCTACCGGCTTCAGAAGCAGCCCCAGGGGGTTTGACTTCAGCGCAGCGCTTTTCGCTACCACCGCGACTTGCAAGGAGGCTGAAAACAGCCCCAGGACTGGGAATTGAGGCCGAGGAGACCGTTCTCACAGAGAACGAGTCGTGGCCGCCATTTTGAATTGCAAGGAAGGGACGAGAAGGCTGCATCGGCCTATGTGCCCATTCCCTGCGGTCCCAATTCAGTCGGCAGTTCGCCCTCGGCCCACTTAAGAACCCCACCTGTTGCTTCAGGGGCCTATGTTAACGGATCGCCTTTTCACGGCCATAAGTCCGAATCCACGTGGGTGGGGCCTAGCTAGGCCCACGAGGCCTACTCTCAGTAAACGGCCCTTTTGAACTCCAAAGCATTCCTATTTACAGTAGTAGGCCCGGCTTAGGCCACATTTGGACTGTGCCCCAATACTACCACGCACACAATTTGAGTAGCCGCCAATTGGGATTGATCCTCCCTTGTCAGGACCCTTTTTGTCCATTCAGGCCTCTAAGTCCTTTCGGGGTTTCTTTCCTTTTTCCTTTTACTGGTGCACCCTGACTGGCCACCTAAGGCCTCCGGGCGGAGCCCAGAGAGTGGCCCCAAACGTGCCTTTGGCATCTGACTCAATTGCCGTGACCTAGACCCAGAGAGAATTTTTTTCTGGTCAGGTGGTCAGGGGAATAGTCTTGTTGCTTGTTCCAATTTCGCTCCCGCCAGCTACTTGCCTGCCAGAGCGATTATCTCACTTGTTTGGGATTACTCAACCGGGATGGAGGGCTCCTTGAAGCCTCAAACCTCGAGTACTGTCTCTCCATCCTCTTACGGCTGCCACTCATCCTCTGAACAGGGGGTGGCAGGCAAGTCCAAATCCAAGACTAAGTACACGCTTAAGAAGCCTTCCAAGCTGGCGGAGAAGCAAGCCAGCCGTAGGCAGCAGGCCCTGGAGAAGGAGTTCTCCAGGGCACAGAGGCAGGCCGGTTTGGATACGGATCAGTTGGCGGCTCCTGAAGTTGACCTTCCCTTAGGTCCCTCAACTTCAGCTCAGAGCGTGTGGTCCCCCTCAGGGACACCGGTCACGTTGGGTTCTCCATCCGCACTGGCTCAGCACGCCACTATGGCTCCAGGCCCAGCCCCAGAGGCCACATTTACCCCCACAGCTGCAGGACTCAGGGGGCCGGACATCGGGGATATTTTCTCCGACGGCCGCCTTGAAGCCTTGCTTTCTAAGGTCGTGGACCAAGCGCTAGTGCAGCGCTCCTGTCATACACCAGATCAGGGGGCCTCTACGTCAGCCATGCCATCTTATGGCTCCCCTGCAGAGACCCCCATGATTCAGGAGCCCACGTCTCCAACGCACTCCTCCATGAGCGGTTACTCTTCCCCTCAGGGTGAGGAACAGCCGGACTTAAATTTATCAGAGGAGGAGGAACTTCCTCCTGAACCCTCTCCTTCCGGGGGCTTATTTAACCCGACCCTATTTCTCACGCTGTTGCGCAAGGCCACATCAACAGCCAACATTGGATCCGATCAGTTCCCGCAACCGCAGGCCACATCGGATTCCAGCCCCAATCCTATCTTTTTTGAAACAGTGGCAACAGAACATCATGTCCTGTGCCCCTCTATTTTCCTTAAAGGGATTAAGAAACAATGGGCTTCCCCTTCCTCATTTCCTTCAGTAAGTGGGACTGACAAAAAGCTCTTTAGCACCTCCACAGACCTCACTGACGCATTGGAGGTCCCTAAGGTTGATGAGGCCTGGACCCCTCTGGTTTCCCAGACTGCGATAGCGGGGGACCTGTTGGAGGCGCTAAAGGCGGATGATAAAAAATGGGAGCAGACCCTCCGGAGGATCCATCAGTCTGCAGCATGGGCAATTAAAATGGCCTCTTGCGCGTCCTTCTTTGTTAGGACTACTCTTTTATGGCTGCGCCAGTTACAGGTCAGAGCCCCGGCTGAGGACACTCGGACCCACCAGGACCTAAGTAAAATGGTGGCGGCCACAGAGTATGCAGCAGATGCCACACTTCTGTCAGCCAATTTTGCCTCCAGGTCCATAGCATCCAATATCACCGGGAGGCGGATGTGGTGGCTCAAACACTGGCAGGCTGATGCCAGGGTAAAATGGCGTCTAGCGACTGCCCCTTACCTGGGCAACAATCTATTCGGGGAGGCCCTGGCTCCATACCTTGTTGAAAATAAGGATAAATGCAAGTCATGGCCCACTTGAACAAAAGCCCGATAAGCGCCCCACTCCATACTTTCGCAGGCAGTCCTTTCGGCCAGCAACTGGCGCGACAGTCACTCATCCATCCCGCTCATACACTCCCAGACAGGAGAGGCCGTATGACCGTCCCTATGACAGGCCCGGGTTTCGACCCAGACAACAGGGTCAGGCTAGGCGGCCATTTCGAGGGGCAGGACGCCCCTACAGTAAATCCAAGTGACTCCTGCACAAGGCTTCCAATTGGGGGAAGGCTAACCCACTTTTTCCACCAGTGGGAACTTACTTCCACGGACAGCTGGGTTTTACAAACCATCCAGTTCAGTCTTTCTCTAGAGTTTCTGGCCACACCCCCGAATCGATTCATTGCTTGTTCCATTTCCAGGGACCCACTCAAACAGGGACTCATGCAGGAGGCCATACAACACCTTCTAGAAATTCAGGCCATAGAACCGGTACCATCAAACCACAGGGGCGGGGGGTTCTACTCCATCCTCTTTGTGGTCCCCAAAGCCTCAGGAGGGTGGAGAGCGATCCTAGACTTCAAACATCTCAACCGTTACATCACTTACAAAAAGTTCAAGATGCGCTCTCTCCAGTCCATCCTAGGGGGCATCAGACAGGGAGACTTCCCAGCGTCAATAGACCTCACGGAAGCATACCTCCACATCCCCATTCATCCAGCGCACCGATGGTTCCTAAGGTTCTGCTACAGGGGCAGGCACTTCCAGTACAAGGCCCTTCCATTCGGCCTGTCCTCGGCACCCAGGGTGTTCACAAAAGTCCTAGCCGTGTTAGCCGCCCAGTTAAGGAAAATACCAATACGCGTCCAGTGCTACCTGGACGACATCCTAATTCAAGCATCCACATTCCAGGCAGCTCAGGCAGATGTAAAGAACACCATTCAGGTCCTTCAACAACATGGCTTCTCGGTAAACTTTCAAAAAAGCCAGACAGTTCCCTCGTCCAGGCTTCTGCACCTGGGAGCCGTCATAGACACCACAAACTGCATGGTTCATCTATCCCAGGAGCGAATAACCAGCATCAGAGACCTGGCCCGTCAGGTACACAGGAAACACTCAGTTCCATTGATCCTACTCTCACAATTGTTGGGAAAGATGGTCTCCTGCATAGCCATTGTCCCCTGGGCCAGACTTCACTTGCGGGATGCCAGCGCATCCAACCGCCAGGTCAGGGTACCGATCCACATTTGCAGGGCACTGCGCTGGTGGTTCTCGCAAGCGGTGACCAAAGGATCACCCTTCAAGGAACCGGATCGCATCACGATCACAACAGACGCCAGTCTGTTCGGCTGGGAAGCCCATCTGCAGTCTCAGTATGCTCAGGGCCGTTGGTCCCACGCAGATTTAAGACACAATATCAATTGGCTGGAGCTCAGGGCCATCCATCTAGCTCTACGCCAATTCAGACACTGGATCAGGGGTCGCCATGTGCTGATCCTCACGGACAACGTGGCCTCCAAGGCGCACATCAATCGCCAGGGGGGCACCAGATCCAGGGCCCTCATGTCCGAGGCACGGCTCCTAGGTTCTTGGGCGCAATCCAACCTAGCCTCGATCAGGGCTGAACACATCTCGGGGGTCATGAATCGGCAAGCGGACTTTTTAAGTCGCTCCACGGTCGATCCCTCGAAGGGGGGGTTGCACCCGGATCTCTTCTCCGAGATCTCCCACAAGTTTGGCCATCCACTCCTAGACCTGTTTGCGTCATCAACCAATGCCCAGCTTCCCAGGTACTCCTCCCATTACTTCCTGCCAGGGGCAGAGGGGACGGAAGCCTTGCGGACTCAGTGACCACCAGGCCTACTTTACGCCTCCCCTCCCCTCCCTCTCATACCGGCGACCATCTGCAAGCTGCTTCAGGAGCAGGCAGAAGTAATCCTCGTGGCCCCTTATTGGCCACAGAGGCCATGGTTTGCCGACCTGGTGAACCTTTCCCAGTCTCCCCCTTGGCGAATCCCTCCCCATCGTGTGTCATTACACCAAGGGACCATCCAACACCCGGACCCTCAATGGTGACAGTTGACCGTCTGGCACTTGAGCGCTCTATAATGACTCAAGAACTGTTTTCCCCTCGAGCCATTGACATGATTCAGGCCTCTCGTCCAGCGACCAATCGTATTTATAATTCCACTTGGAAGAATGTTTGCCATTGGTGTCGTGGGAGACACCTGAATATTTCCAAATTGACCATTCCTCAGATAGTTGATTACCTCTGGACGGCCTGGACAAGGGTCTTGCCCCGGCAACCATTCACCGACAGATAGCGACCTTGTCTACAATACTTACTTGTGCAGATTCATTTCCCTTAGGTCACCATCCTAGGACTCGTGCCTTTATCAAAGGCGCGTGCAAACCAGGCCCCCCACGGTACACAGGTACCCCTCGTGGGAATTGCCCCACGTCCTTCGCGCTCTAACCAATCCTCCCGTTGAACCCATAGCTACTATTCCATTGCGGAATCTGTCCCTTAACGTGGCATTTTTAATCGCCATTACGTCGGCCAGACGTATTTCTGAACTAGCCGCCTTATCGGTCAGAAATGACATTTGCATTTTCCACAGCGATAGGGTGGTTCTTCGCCTGGATCCTACCTTTGTACCCAAAGTGAACTCGCTCTTCCATAGAGCACAGGAAGTTATCTTACAAAATTTTTGTCCCAATCCTTCCCATGACCTGGAGCGGCAGTGGCACATGTTGGACGTCCGCAGGGCACTGCGGCGTTATATGAAGCGCACGGAGCCTTTTCGTAAGTCAGAGGCTCTGTTTGTTTCCTTCCGCCCGGCTTCACTGGGCTACAGGGCTTCCGCTGGTACTATTGGCAGGTGGATCAGGGCCTGTATTGCGGAGGCGTATCAATCATCTTCCCTGCCATCTCCACATCATCTTACCACCCATTCCACTCACAGTGCTGCGACTTCTGCGGCATGGGCCACTCAGGCGTCAGTCAAGGAGATTTGCAGGGCTGCGACATGGTCCTCGCCCTCCCCGTTTGTTCGCCATTACAGAATTGACCGCTTTGCTTCAGCGGACGCCTCCTTTGGTCGGAGGGTCCTTCAACAGGTGGTCTCCGGGGACACTATTCCGGCCTTATCGGTTTCCCACCCAACGGGACAGTGAGGCTTTGGTATGTCCCATTGGTGGATTCTCCATCTCCGGTACTGGAGAAGGGGCGTTGTCTTACCTAAACGCCTTTTCTCAGTACGGAGATGGAGAATCCACACCCACCCTTTAGGTCAGTTAGGCCTTATTTAACGGTTTGAGAGCCAACACCTCATCCACCTTCAGCCACTTCGCCCTCGTTAAGACTGGATCTCCTAGCAAGAGGGGGCGTGTCAAGTTTGGCTACTTGGTCTCAAGAGCAGGCAGACTAAGAAAACCCATTGGTGGATTCTCCATCTCCGTACTGAGAAAAGGCGTTCAGGTAAGACAACGCCCCTTCTACCCCTCCGCCCTTTTCTATAGCAAGTTGATTAGCGATAGAAGGTAGCAGGCATCATAGCGATTCAATCTTGACGTGCCAACCCCATGAAAGGGTAAACCTGGGAAAATGTTAAAGACAAATTATCATTGTTAATCATGATTAACATTCCATTATCCTTTAGGACGTTGGGGGTATTTGGCATGGAATCTTTTTATTAATCTGTCTGCCCTAACATTATGGGAAGCCGAGGGGTAGCCTCTCCACTGTATTAAGTACTGTAATTTTCCCCTAAAAACACTTGAGTCCAGTATCTTCTTAACCTCATAGTGTTCCTCACCCTCCACCATACCTGGAGGAGGGGGCTTCTTTCCAACTGGCCTCAGACTAGATTCTTGGAATGGTTTTAACAGGCTGCAATGGAACACCAGATGGACCTGTCTTAAGTCTTTTGGCAACCATAGCTCGACTGTCACTGGGTTTATGATCCAAACAATTGTGAAGGGTCCTATATACTTAGGACAGGGGTCTGCAACCTTAAACACATCATCCTCCCGGGCTTCCTTCAATTTCTGGGTTAATTCATTATCGGCTAGCTGAGGGAGGGCCAACTACCTTAGCCTTGCGGAGCCTTGTGCTGCCAGCTGCCGGGAGGGGATGATCGAGTTAACTGTCTCCTCCCGGGTGCTTTTATATTGGGGCAGACGGGAGAGTGCATCTGCAAGGAAACCTTTCCCCCTGGGCAGGTACCGAAGGGTAAAGTTAAATCGATTGAAGTACTGAGCCCATAGGACCTGTTTGAGGGATAGTTTCCTTGGGGATTTCAGAGCCTCTAAGTTCTTGTGGCCCATCTGCACCTCAAAAGGGACCTTGCTGCCCTCTAAAAACTGTCTCCAGGTCAGCAGCAACCATCAGACCGCATAAGCCTCCTTCTCCCACACCGCCCAATGCCTTTTGGTATCGGTTAGTTTCCGGGAGGTGTAGGCGCAGGGCTGGAGCTTCCCCTTTTCATTCTTCTAGAGCAGGACTGCCTCCACGACTACATCGCTAACATCAGCCTGTATTACGAAGAGCTCTACTGGGTTTGGGTGCTTGAGGGTAGGCTCTGCAGTGAAGAGCCACTTAAGCTTTTCGAAAGCCGCTTTACATTCCATAGTCCAATTGAGCGGCTGGTTCGATTTTGGCTTCAACCCCCCCTCCCATTTTTAGCATTTTGGTGATACAGTGAGGAAAAACATTATTTGATCCCCTGCTGTTTTTGTGCGTTTGCCCACTGACAAAGAAATGATCAGTCTATAATTTTAATGGTAGGTTTATTTTAACAGTGAGAGACAGAATAACAACAAAAAAATCCAGAAAACACATTTCAAAAAAGTTATAAATTGATTTGCATTTTAATGAGTGAAATAAGTATTTGACCCCTTCGCAAAACATGACTTAGTATTTGTTGGCAATCATAAAGGTCAGACGTTTCTTGTAGTTGGCCACTAGGTTTGCACACATCTCAGGAGGGATTTTGTCCCACTCCTCTTTGCAGATCCTCTCCAAGTCATTAAGGTTTCGAAGCTGATGTTTGGCAGCTCAAACCTTCAGCTCCCTCCACAGATTTTCTATGGGATTAAGGTCTGGAGACTGGCTAGGCCACTCCAGGACCCTTTTTAAAAAAAAACAAATTTTATTGATTTTTTAATTTTAATACAATGTGCTCGAGACACACCGTGGTGTTGGGGTAATCAAAAATCCAAAAACAAAACATATGTGATAACTTAATCAATCCATCAAATATTCCCTCTCTATTTCCCTCAAATAGCTTATATATTTAAAATAGTCTATTTCTAACTTAAATTTCTATTAATCCTAAACCTGTTTTACAGCTTTATGCAATTACAAGACCATAATCAAATTTAACTTTAAATAAGCACATTATCAATTCAGGTATCACTTCCAAATCTATCCTAATTCTTTAATTTCATCATAAATCTTATTTATTCCTCCTTCCACTACTATCTCCCAGTTAAAATAAAATATTAATCTACCCTATACATATCTAATCCACCAATCAATCAGTTTCTTAGGCTAACACAATAATCTCAACCTTAAATCATTTAAGTCCATTAGACAAGGTTCTAATTTCATCCAATTAGTTATCAGACCTAATAACATCCATATTATCAGATAAAACACATCATCTTATTAAAATAATATTCAATTCATTATTAGTTCAATCCCGATCTAGAGCACCTCTTCAGTTTTCTTCATTCCATTATATAATAATTTTCATACATATAAACCTATTATACCAAAACATACATTTTACTTTATTTAATATATATATTCTAATAATCACCCATTTTCCTTATTTCTAACACAAGAGCTTAATCCTTAGATCAGTCCATAATTCTAAAATGCCTTAAATCCAGTATAAATAATTTTAAGTTTCTATTTTCAGTCTTATTCTGGGCTTCTTTTTCTGCCAAGAAGGTTTCCACAACAACGCTTCCCTTCCAACCGATGGGTCTCTTTTTGTTGCTTGTGATGCTATTTGAGGCAGTAATAATCCTCCTATCCTCTGCATTGGACCTCTATTTCTCTTATTCTTGAAGCCTTGGTGCTTTAAAGTTTCAAATCTCAGTCTTTGCTTTTTCTGATCCTCAGAGATATAGCTGAGATGCTTGTAAGGTGAGATAAGTTCCTCTGTATCCTCCATGAAGTCAACTTTTAGTGTATTTTAGTTTCTAGAATAGTCAGATATAGTCAGAAAGACACTTTTAGGATTTAAGGAGGAATTTCTGGTTCTTAGTTCTGTAGTAATCTCTTTTGTTGTAGCAAATTCCTCTTTAATCTCCCTTAATTCCTCTTCTGGTAGGTTTTGGTTTGTAGAATAAACAGATGTGATCTGAAAGTCAGTTTGAGAGTTTGGGGTAGAGTTGACTCTTCGTTCTGTAATAATCCCTTTCCTTATAGCACATATTTCTTCAGTAACCTCGTAAATCTTTTCCAATATAAGCTTGCAATTTAAGTGAGAGTGAAGTGGATAAAGTGGATAAAGAAAATCCTTTCTTTCTTTTTTTTATTTAATGAAAGCTGTAATTAAACAGTGTCCACCCCCTCAGTTCCCACAGCTGCATCAGGTTATCTTTTCCAGGAATAGTTTTTGAAGGTCAGCTCCTTCTCTCCAAAGACTACTCCACAGTTGCAATATTAATTTTTCACCACAAGATGTCCTCAGTAAATAAAAAAACATTTCCAGACACCATTTTTTCCCCTTTTTTCTATCTTTTAAAGGAAAGAGTGGAGGCAGAAATAATCTTCCAATATTAACTACTAATACAATTCAAAAAAGCATTTTTTCCTGTATCCCAAAATAAATAAAAATAAAATGTAGTCTTTAAAGATTCTTTGTTCTCAGCGCCTTTCTTCCCACACAAACAGAAGCTGCTTTTTCCAAATGGGGAAATACTTCCAACCAAGTTTTTATAGGCAGTAAAAAAAGCCAAAAGAGGGAAAAGAGAGGGGCAAAAAGGGTCTCACCTGGATCCTCCGCGGTGGGTCTAATTACGCTTAGCTGTAATTGTGACTTCGGCTGGTGCAGCACGATAATTGGCCATCTTGCAGGACGATCGTTGCTCCATCGGCCCTAAGGAAATAGCTGGAGACACAGGAGAAGCTGCCACTCTCCTGCAGTCACCAGCAAGCCTCCTTCTCAGAGAGAGAGAGACAGAGAGAGGCACTTGCACTTTCCTTGCACTTTCTCACTCTCTCTCTCTCTGTCTCTCTCTCTCTCTCTCTGTCTGTGTGTGTGTGTGTGTGTGTGTGTGTGTGTGTGTGTGTGTAAAAAAGAGTGGACTCACGGTCTTCTCCGATGAGCTGAAAAGCTTATTTGCTGCGTCTCTGCAGGAAGCAGGAAGGGCAGCAGAGAGCTAAGCTAGCCCAGCTATGCTGACTCAGGAATTCTGGGAGTTGAAGTCCATGAGTCATAAAACAGCCAGGGTTGCCTACCCCTGAGCTTGTTGGAGAACAGCTTGAAGCCAGCTTGCCAGGTGAGCAGAAGATTGGAGAGAGGGAGAGAGGGGGGGAGAGAGAGAGAGGGAGGGAGAGAGGGGGAGATGAAAGAGAGAAAGGGAAAGGAAAGAGAAAGAAAGAAAGAGAAAGAAAGAAAGAAAGAAACAAGGAGAGAGAGACAGAGACCCTTTTGACATCTCAGATGAAGATAACACTGCATATATCCTTTTTTACCTTTACTTACGACCACCAGGAGAATCTAAGTAGAAAATTACTTTAATAAAACTGAGCTTTCGTTGGGAACTTCCAACATCGTCAGGGTTAAAAGCCAGTTAACAGGAATGCCTTAAGTAAGGTGAGCTAACGCTTGCACCCGGCTCCTAGACCGCGTCATCGGTCCTGGCCGGTTAATTTGTGTTCTAATTGTTTCTTTGGCGTTTGCACCCCACCCTCCTCCATCACACCTTTGATCATTCTTGCCTACTCTCTCAATGTTGATTCTTAGATTTGTTACAATCCTTTCATCTTCCTCTCCTTTGATGGTATTTGCTCCCATGCCATCCTTCTCTTTACTGCGGGTCTCGGGGGGGCCTTTTGATTTCCCCCCTGATACTGTCATACATCCCATTAGGGCTCCAGGTATTTCCTCCCGCTCCCTTCAATTGTGGGTCGATGGGAGCAGGGAGAGACCCTAAGGGGTCTACCGACGCAGAAAAACCAGCCGGACTGGAGACAAGTCCCCAGACGCGACTGGCGTCGCTGCGTACCAGAACCGGAAGTCGGCCACTCCAGGACCTTAATGTGCTTCTTCTTGAGCCACGCCTTTGTTGCCTTGGCCATGTGTTTTGGGTCGTTGCCATGCTGGAATACCCATCCATGACCCATTTTCAATGCCCTGGCTGAGGGAAGGAGGTTCTCACCCAAGATTTGACAGTACATGGCCCTGTCCATCATCCCTTTGATGCAGTGAAGTTGTCCTGTCCCCTTAGCAGAAAAGCACCCCCAAAGCATAATGTTTCCACCTCCATGTTTGATGGTGGGGATGGTGTTCTTGGGGTCATAGGCAGCATTCCTCCTCCTCCTCCAAACACGGCGAGTTGAGTTGATGCCAAAGAGCTTGATTTTGGTCTCATCTGACCACAACAGTTTCACCCAGTTCTCCTCTGAATCATTCAGATGTTGATTGGCAAACTTCAGACGGGCCTGTACATGTGCTTTCTTGAGCAGGGGAACCTTGTGGGCGCTGCAGGATTTCAGTCCTTCGTGGCGTAGTGTGTTACCAATTGTTTTCTTGGTGACTATGGTCCCAGCTGCCTTGAGATCATTGACAAGAGCCTCCCATGTAGTTCTGGGCTGATTCCTCACCGTTCTCATGATCATTGAAACTCCACGAGGTGAGATCTTGCATGGAGCCCCAGACCAAGGGAGATTGACAGTTATTTTGTGTTTTTTCCATTTTGCGAACAATTGCACCAACTGTTGTCACCTTCTCACCAAGCTGCTTGGTGATAGTCTTGTAGCCCATTCCAGCCTTGTGTAGGTCTACAATATTGTCCCTGACATCCTTGGACAGCTCTTTGGTCTTGGCCATGGTGGAGAGTTTGGAATCTGATTGATTGATTGCTTCTGTGGACAGGTGTCTTTTATACAGGTAACAAGCTGAGATTAGGAGCACTCCCTTTAAGAGAGTGCTCCTAATCTCAGCTCATTACCTGTATAAAAGACACCTGGGGGCCAGAAATCTTGCTGATTTGATAGGGGATCAAATACTTATTTCACTCATTACAATGCAAATCAATGTATAACTTTTTTGAAATGCATTTTCTGGATGTTTTTGTTGTTATTCTGTGTCACTGTTAAAATAAACCTACCATTAAAATTATAGACCGATCATTTCTTTGTCAGTGGGCAAATGTATAAAATCAGCAGGGGATTAAATATTTTTTTCCCTCACTGTAGGTAGGACTATTTGTGTGAATGAGGATATGAACTGTTGGTAGAAGTTGGCAAAGCCCAGAAAGCTCTGCAGTTGCCTTGTGGTCCACTGTAGCGAAAGTGTGTCCGTGGCGTCCCGGCATCCATAATTAATGACAGAGACTGGAGCTTGTCTCGAGGTGGAAGCCCCGACAGAAGCCAGGCCTCTACTTTTATTGCACATCAAAGGTTTCTTCCCCCAAATTGTCATCCCACTGATTTACAGCCAATCATCGTACATAGATAGTTAAACACATACACTTCAAAGCCTGACGTTTTCCTCAGGAAACGAAACTCATTCCCTTCTTTCTCCACCCCCCTAGTGTAGCTGTCAGCTGACAGCCTGTAAGGGGGGGGAAAGGGAAGCCCAGACAGAGAAAGGATTTCTTAAAGGAGAAATGGACATTTATCGCAACATCTCATCCTTTTTTGTTTTTGTTTAGAAGCAAGGGCTTTCAGTCCATGTATTCGATTTCATCCAACTGAGGTGGCTGTTTATCCATTGGCATCCGCTCAGATCCTTGTTGACTAATGTTCACTTGTTGAGACAATTTGTTCTTTGGTATAAAAGATTTCATCATAGGAAAAATACCAGGCAAACATTGTATATAAAAGCATCCACAATGGAATAATATAACAATACAAAATAATACTACTTATCAAATTTCTTAACCATTGAAAATTTTGTAACCAAAACCAGAATGCATCCCAAATATCCCCAATGCTTATGATCTCCGGATATTGGTGGAGGGATTTGTCCTTGTTCTTCATTAAGCATTTCAACGGCCGTCACTGTCATTGGCTGCAGTCCAATTCCATGCGCCATTCAAATAGCTACAAACCCAATACATTTGCATTGTACTCTCCATCCTCACATTTTACATACTCTTTGTTATTACTTTGAACACAATTATCAGGCATATTAAAGGTGATATTACAAGAGAGATATATATTTAAAAGGATAATTCCCTTAGAAAATTAAAACACACTAATGCAAAATCTACATAATAAAACCTAAGTGGCAGCGTATAATGTCCTGCCACATTAATATTTACAAAGCTTTCGCTGGCTCCAGTGTTGTTCAAAGGAAGTCCAACTAAAGAAAGTCCTTGACTGGCATCTGATGGTGACAGCATACACATCCAACAGTCAGTATGGTTTGTTAAGGCACTAACTTTTATTGTCCTTCCAAAATTATTGTCCGTCCACTTTGGGCTCACCAGAGTCTTTGCAATCTTTTGGCTGTACACTGTAAGGGCGAATATTGCGGCCAGGAACCCATATCGTATTGCCTTCATGTTGCACCGCAGCATATCCACGACCCCAGGTAATAAGTTCAGCTGGTCCTTTCCACTGGGGGTCTGGTAGTTTACGATACCAAACTAGCGGTCGAACCATGGTTGCTGCATCTGGAAGGGGAGAAAAATGCCTGCTGGCAGCTGTATTAGGTAGTGTGCCAGTAAGGATCAGAAGATTGAGAGTATATAAAGCTAAATTAAGATGATTTTGCACTCCAGGTAGTCCGGGGGTATTTCCCCCATTTTTTGTTTTTAATTTGTCAAGCATGTGCTTAAGAGTGGAATTGGCCCGTTCCACTACTGCTTGCACCTGTGAATTGTAAGGAATGCCGAATTTATGAATAATGTCCCACCGATTGCAGAA
This sequence comes from Bothrops alternatus, assembly GCA_034064705.1. Lineage (NCBI taxonomy): Eukaryota > Metazoa > Chordata > Lepidosauria > Squamata > Viperidae > Bothrops > Bothrops alternatus. Next base: position 2,165,411 of record JARGCV010000014.1, on the reverse strand, counting down.
CTGAGCAAAAGCATGACTACAATATGCAGGTCCATTATCAGTTTTTAATTCTTTAGGAGTACCCAGAGTGCTAAAAGTTTGAATACAATGATTGATGACATGTTTAGTTGCCTCTCCACGCTGTGGAGTAGCAAGGATGAACCCAGAATATGTATCAATAGTCACATGTATATATTTCCATGGACTAAAAGATGCATATTGGGTAACATCCATCTGCCAAATTTGACATGCCTCAAGTCCACGGGGATTCACACCTATTGGAATAGACAGTCCTTGTTGTGAACAGTTGGGGCACTGTTGAATGATAGCTGCTGCCTCCCCGGGGGTTATGCCAAATTGTTTAGCCAAAGCCTTGGCGTTTTGATGAAAATAGTTATGACTATCCCAGGGAGTGAGTTGCTGCATAGTCATAACGTGTGTTGCCACATCCGCCCAGGAATTCCCTTCACTGAGAATTCCTGGAAAATTTTGATGACTTCGGATATGTGCAATAAAATAAGGACAATATCTTGTCTCAATAAATTTTTGCAATGTCAAAAATAGTGTCAGCAAAGTCTTATCCAAACTGGGAGAGATATAAGAAAAATGTAAATTTTTTATGGCCAAAAATCGTGGATCTGCTGGAGGATGACAAGAAAATAATTGTAAAACCGAATTGTTTTGAATCAAAGTTTCCCACAATTTTAAGGAAAATGGGATAAAAATAACTGCAAATTCAATTCCAACAATCTGGCGCCATCGTGTGGCCACGATGTGTAATTTCAGCCAAAGTCATAGCTGGAGTGAAAACAATTTCCTGTAGGCTCATTAGATTGAGTAATTGCCACTGTGGGTGGTCGATCAAGAATCACATTCAAATGCACAGGGTGATTGTCAACACACCGATCAGTCCACTGGGTGTTGAGGGCCATTTGGACTTTCTCAACGACCGATAGCTGGTCAGAGGTCAATGTCACAACATCTGTGGGATTTTTGAGGCCTTTTAATGCCATAAACAAAGGAGAAAGGGTAGAGGTAGAAAGACCTATATATGGCCTTAACCAATTAATATTTCATCAAAATCTCTTGGGTGGCCAATTCATTATCAATTTTTGCATCCATGCCCACAGTTACAGGGTATAAATTTGCCATTTCATCAGCATTTAATTCTTCTGTTTCATAAACATTCTGTAACTTTTCCTGAATAAGATTACTGATTTTGGTCAGAGCTGGAGGATCACACGACCCAACATTGCTAGTAGAAACCCTGCTGTGATTTTTAATTGTTACTGGAGTTTCACTGGCAGGGGTAAGAAGTTGAACTTCATTATAATTTGGTGGCTGCATTAGGTTTTTTAGTAGGGGCTGTTCCTGTGTCTTCGAAGCTTTTAACACTACTCTCCAAGATGTTAAAATAGAAGCGGGGGCCCTAGAATTTGTATGTAAAAACTCCCCCACTCTCCTCCAGGTTTCAACTTTAAGGCAACCTGCCTCTGGGTAGAAAGGAATGTGTTTCCAAATAAATTCAAGGAGAGATCTTAAATCTCCTCCTGTCAGCTTCTTCGCTGTAAAATAAACATAATTCTTCCTGGTTATCTCTCTGAGCTCACTTAAATGTATTTCCTGCACCTTTGAGAGATCTCCCCCCATAACTTACGTGGGATCAGTCCTCGTCCAGCGATGAACTGATGAAGCGCACTTGGCCACGTCCGGGCGGTAAGTATGAGGGTCCAGGGACGTATAACCTCTTAGGGTTATCACGTTGGGGTCACCACTTGTGGCGAAAGTGTGTCCGTGGCGTCCCGGCAACCATGATTAATGACAGAGACTGGAGCTTGTCTCAAGGTGGAAGCCCCGACAGAAGCCAGACCTCTACTTTTATTGCACATCAAAGGTTTCTTCCCCAAAATTGTCATCCCACTGATTTACAGCCAATCATTGTACATAGATAGTTAAACACATACACTTCAAAGCCTGACGTTTTCCTCAGGAAACGAAACTCATTTCCTTCTTTCTCCACCCCCCTAGTGCAGCTGTCAGCTGACAGCCTGTAAGGGGGGGAAAAGGGAAGCCCAGACAGAGAAAGGATTTCTTAAAGGAGAAATGGACATTTATCGCAACAGTCCACAGGGCTTTCCACTCTAATATGGCCATCACCTTCCCAGGGTCCATTTCCACTCCCTCTCTAGACACACGATACTCCAAGTAGTCCAAACTAGCTTTGTGGAAGTCACATTTGGAAAGTTTGGTGTAAAGCTTAGCTTCCAATCGCTTCTTAGAAATTCAGGTAAATGAGGGCAGATATGATATTGTTGCCATTACGGAAACTTGGTGGGATGAAACCCACAAATGGAACACACAGCTAGAGGGATTTAAGAAACAGAGCAAATAAAAGAGGAGGTGGGGTTGCTCTCTATATAAGAAATAACTACATCTCTACAGAAATAGAGCACAACAATAATTAAAACTTTCTTGAATGCATTTGGGTCAATATAAAAGGGGGGGAAATGACATTGCCATAGGTGTATACTATAGGTCAGGGCTTTTCAACCGGTGGTACGCGTACCACTTGTGGTACATTAATGAGTGGCAGGTGGTACGCAGCCCTGCCTAGCCAAGTGTAGTGTGGGAGGGAAAGAGCCAGCACAGTGAGAGAGTCCTCTGGAGCTGTAAAGTCCCCAGGCTCACTTCTGGCTCACCCTCCCTCATGAGAAAGGAGGAGGGGGTGGAGACAGGAGAGCCTATAAAAGGAGGCAGTTTGGGCAGGAGAGGGAGAGAGAAAAAAAGCAGCAGCCTTGGGAGGAGGCAGAGTCAGCTGCAGGGGGGAGGGGAGATCAAGCAGGCTGGCCATGAGCTGATCTACAACTGCTGTGGCAGCCACCTGTGCTGGCAGAAGCAAAAAGGCAAGAAATGCAGTGGGGGAGGGGTCACCCTCCAAGAGGAATGAAAAAAGGCAGCAATGGCTGGAGGTGAGGCACAGAGGAGGGAGGGAGGGAGGGAGATGGAGAGTGGAAGGATTCTTATGTGCTTTTGTGACTTTGAAGTTCTGGGATTTGTGCAATGAGGGCTTTGTGTTCTTAAGGAGTGTTTGGCAATTTCTATTTGGCTGATGGCTAATGTCTCCTGTTAGCTTCTATTGCTCAGCTGTTGTTAGCTGTAAGTTTTGCTGCAAGGGATTTTGAAGTATTTTTCTCCTGAATGGATTTTGCCTGTAGCATTCCTTTACTTATGAATGGAGCCATTTGGGGAGGTTGCCTTAGCCGGCAGCCAGTACTTACATTTTTTTTCTTCCTTAAGTGCAGGCTGCGCTCCTTACTTTCCTTTCTAGCCAGTAGTTAATTCTTAAAGGGGAATGTGCCTTTTTAAGCTAGTTCACTCAGCAGCTGGTCTTTTCTGTCTCTGGAGGCCTTTCCTTGTTTGATCAATATATGGAAGAGGGAAAATATGGGGGGGTGTGTTTCAAATTCTTCCTTCAGAAGGAGATGGGAATGAGAAAAAGGGAGGCAGGGAAGGAAGGGAGGAAAGGAAGTCCCGCCTTAGCACTTGGCCACCAGCAGCTCTGCCATTGACTTTGCTTGTCAAAAGGTTGCAGAAGGGGATCACATGACCCTGGAACACTGTGACCATTATAAATATGAATCAGTTGCCAAGCATCCAAATATAAATCACATGACCCTGGGCATGCCGCAATGGTCGTAAGTGAAAAATGGTCATAAGTCATTTCAGTGCAATTGCAACTTTGAACAGGTTTTTTTTTTGGTCATCAAGTTTTTGACACCTTGCTAGGTGGTACTCGAATATTGCCATATCCTAAAAGTGGTACAATCGGTAAAAATGTTGAAAAGCCCTGCTATAGGCCACCCAACCAAACAGAGGAAATAGATGAACTTTTTGCTAGTTAGTTAACTAGGGTATGTACCTCTCCCCCCCCCTTTCTATGGCAGGTTGATTAGTGGTAGATGCTGACAGGCATCATAGAAATTCAATCTTGACAATATGAGTAATTCATGCAAAATAGAAACATCTGACTAATGCTTGGGAGATTACAACAAGAAATACGTTTATATAATGCTGTATATACTGTATGTTCTTGCTTTGACAATATGAAAAACTGTCTGGTTTTTATTGGGTTAATACATAGCTTAGAGTGGTGGGGGTAAAAAGCCTGGGAAAGAAAGAAGAAGTAAACCTTTGACCTTCATACTAATTGGATAATGTGACTTGTGACTGCAAGATAAGGGAGGGGTTTAGCAAGAAAAGTTAGATGCCAGCAAGAGGAAGTCAGATTCTGGCATAAAACGTCCATGATGTGCCATCAATTTGTAACACTGTAATAAAGGCTTTAGGATAAACATGCCTGAAAGTTCTTTGAAGTGTTTCATTAGTCGGAACCTTGACATCATGCCAGAATCTAAATTTCCTTTCAAACGACCTGGGGTCCTGAACTCCATCCACTGCCTCTATGCTTGAGAGGAGCTGGTAAAGATTCGGGGAAGATCTCATTATGGAGAAAGAAAGATTGCACGATACCAGTTCCCTGCCTGTAACTGTATCCCGGGGGGGGGGAGCGACAGCCGGCAAGCCGGGGGAGAGAGGAGTCTGGCAGATTTCCCATCTGAGAGCAAAATCTTCAAAAGCAGAATGGACCGATAGCAGAGTTGATGGTGAGTCATTGGGAAGATTTCAAAGTTCAGAGATGAAAACCAGAAATAGATGCTTACAGAGGGAAGCGTACAGCCCTTCCATTGCAGATGTTCTTGCCAGGGACTCCAGCCCTGAAGAGTGGGGGATTCCCAGTCTGAGTCCTCTGCAACAATGGGGAGATTGGATTCTCCAGCAGGTGGCTGAATTTACCACAGCTAATAGAGACTTTGCAATGCCTTGGGGTGGTACAGGAGCCAGGAGATCAGCAGCTGGTGGGAGAACAACCACAGCAAGGTGAAATTGAGCAAGCCCCACAGATGAGTGGTCAGCCATCTCTAAGCCTACATCAACTAATAGAGGCCTTGCAGCAGCTTGGGGTGGTGCCAAAGCCAGGGGAGCTGCAGCCGTTGAGCTTGCAGATAAGGGAGGCCCAACATGTCCAGCAGCCATTGAGGGGCCTACAGCAGCAGAGGGCATCACCACCCCCTGCAGTCCTACAGCAGAGGAGACCACTACAACCCCCACTTGCACAGCTACCACTGAGAAGCCTGCAGCAGCAGGGGGCACCACCAGCCCCCGCTGGCCAGCAGCAGAGAGCCCAGCAACAGTTGGATCAGCAGGCCGGATGGGGCCAACAGCAACTGGGAGCACGACAAGCGCGGAGACTAGACCAGCAACCAGGGTGGGGCCCGCAGCAGCCTGTATTGGCACCACCCTTCAAAGCAACCTTCGATGGGGACCCGGAGAAGCTGATTTTTTTCATCAACCAAGTGCGTTCTCACTTGAATCACTGGGCCTATCTTTACCCAGAACCAGGGGCCATGGTTGATGTCATTGCATCCAACCTAGAGGGAGAAGCATCTGAATGGCTGAACAATCTATATAGCGAGCAAGCCCCTGAATTGGAAGGGATACCCGTTGTCTGAAGCCACCTGGGTGAAATCTAGTGAACTGAAAGCTGACAGATTGGTCAAAAGGTTTCATGTGAAAAACCCCAACAAACCGAAAGATAGCTCTTAACATATGCTTTTGTTTACTTTACAGGATCTGTCCTTGTAAGGGGGGGCGGATGTCAATGCTGCAAATACTGTATATTCTTACTTTGACAATATGCAAAACTGTCTGGTATTTATTGGGTTAATACATAGCTTAGAGTGGTGGGGGTAAAAAGCCTGGGAAAGAAAGAAGAAGTAAACCTTTGACCTTCATACTAATTGGATAATGTGACTTGTGACTGCAAGATAAGGGAGGGGTTTAGCAAGAAAAGTTAGATGCCAGCAAGAGGAAGTCAGATTCTAGCATAAAACGTCCATGATGTGCCATCAATTTGTAACACTGTAATAAAGGCTTTAGGATAAACATGCCTGAAAGTTCTTTGAAGTGTTTCATTAGTCGGAACCTTGACAGGAAATAGATGAACTTTTTGCTAGTCAGTTAACTAAGGTATGTACCTCTCCCCCTTTTCTATGGCAGGTTGATTAGTGGTAGATGCTGACAGGCATCATAGAAATTCAATCTTGACAATATGAGTAATTCATGCAAAATAGAAACATCTGACTAATGCTTGGGAGATTACAACAACAACAAAAAAAAAGAAATACGTTTCTTGTCATTAGCACCTAGATACCGAATGTATCTGAATTGTTAGCTAATGCTCTTTTGTTAAAGTTTATCCTGAGTTATACTTTTGGACATCTCTTAATCATTTCCTTGACATGGTTTCTCTGACTTAGCGTCTACTTAATATAGTTGGTGTTGTTTTGAATCTCATTCAGTCTGTTGTCAAAATAATTTTAGGTGAAATTTCAAATATTGGAAGAAATTATATTTGCTATTTTGCATGAGTATATGAAAATGAATTTTGTGGGAATTAGAAAAATTTCTAGCCATATACATAAAATTAGTTTTCCTTGCCCTACCCTACAACCCAGGGGCAGGGGATAAAAAAATTGCAGTTTAAGAATTTTCTGGCTTGGAGAAATAAATAGGACTTGGCAGCAATGTTTTCCCTTATCTTGTACCCCAGGTACCTCTGTTATAGACAGACCTCTTTTTTATTTTACCTTTAATAGGTATTATCCATGCAGCAGAAGAAAAGGACTGGAAGACAGCATATTCTTATTTTTATGAGGCATTCGAAGGTTATGATTCTATTGACAGCCCCAAAGCCATCACTTCATTGAAGTATATGCTGCTGTGCAAGATCATGTTAAACTCGTATGTGATTTTTATTTTATCACATAAGGAATGCAACATGTACTTGTTTCCTTTTTTATACCTGCACATAGGATAGTTGCTCTGATCAGATCACATGTTGCCATTTGCAAAACTCTTGTATGAATAAGTTAAATTTCAAATTCTGATGGTGGTTGAGATATGAATACTAAAGGAGGAAAAATGGAGAATTAAAAGCCAGGAAAGGGAGCAAAGAAGGATAGAATATTTGCCTGTCTCCTGTTTAGGCTTCTACATATTGGAATTGCATTATCACTGGCAAAATATTGCCTATTTCAGCTCTGTTCTAACTTTAAGAAAGCTGGGCAGCGCTTGTTAGAAGCAAATCCTTAAGAAGAGTGGAAAGGCCAGTATGTTTGAGTTCCTTGCCATCTACAGTAACAGAATTGAATGTTTTTATAACATGCGTCCCTAGTCAAAACAGGATTTGGCCTGAGGAGGCTAAGTTAACTGTTGAGATAGATGCAGGTCCTTGAAATACAATTTTTTATTACTTCTCATTTCTGACAGTTGAGAGAAAGCAAAGGTTCTCTTGGTTTCTCTTCCCCAGGATGAGCAGACATTTGAAAAAGGAACCTCTAGAAACATTTTTGTCCAATGCCTTATATCAATACTGTCATTTTGTTTTTGATGTTGAAACATGGCAGAATCTGTTTTGTGCTTTTGTTTATATTTACTGATCTTTTTATAATTCTGGCATTTGCAGTGGCTACAAGCAAAAGTTATTCTCTCTATATATGGAGTCACAAATATTCAAATGGCTGGTTACTTTTTCTCTTGATTATCTTTGGTTCATGCTTATTTGGCAGTCCCATAAAGCATTTTAAATACATTAATGTAAAGCTGATAGTGGAATGCAGACATTTCTGGAAAGCAGTGATATATAGTGAGGTTCATTTGTAGCCTGAGTTTAGTAAATCGATATCTCTTTGCTTTTTTACAGACCTGAGGATGTGCAGGCATTGGTGAGTGGAAAGCTTGCACTGCGGTATGCAGGCAGACAGGTATAGAAATCCTGAACTTCTTTTTTTGTTCCTGAAAATTTTTCCAATCCTAGTTGACTCCTGTTTAAAAAGTTTCCAAATACTGCTCAAAACAGTTACCCACAAATTTGTTCTGCCTCCACAGCAGTAATTCATTAGATGGCTTTTATGCATCCTGGGTACCTTGGGAGTCAGTTGGCATGTGCTCCCTCCTGGATGCAGAAAGATGGGCCAGCAGCATTAATTTGGTGATTCATCAAAATGGAGTTTATTAACAAGGAGCTTCCCTGAACTTATGTCATTGGATTACTACTTTTGAGCCCAATTGAACTTGAAGGCCAGGGGCCTTGACTGGTGTGTGGTATTGATGCAGCAGTTTCCTTTTGTTCCATTTCCTGGTCTGAGTCAGAGATGGAGCAGATCTCTGGCATCTAGAGATTGGCAAGATTAGGGCAAACTAGACTGCTTTGGAGTTGCTAAAGTGTGAAGTATTTCTCTGCTTTGGCGAGGGAGTTAAAATGTAGGGCTCTTGAAATTTATAAAGGCTTTCTTCATGGTTGTCATATCCAAGGATACCAAGAGAGTGTTTTGGCTGCTGCACAGATTATTGCCAGTTTTTAAGTTCATCAAGTGTTCTCAGCATTTCTTCTTGCTCACGATTTGGTAAGGCTACAAAAGAGGTAATTACTACTCTTTCTAAGGAATATATTTGTGGCATTATTTTAGGTTGATTATTTCAACTTTGTCTTGACAAGGATGCTAGAGTTACTGGGTTGCCATAGTTTTTATAATTTGGCATGCTGCCCTTGGCATTGGGCAAGACAATCTCTGAATGTGCTCCTTTTTTCATCCTGAAAAACACATAGTTGATATATTTGAAAAGTGCACCTCAAAGTGCCCAAAACATGGAAGGAATTGTAGATTGGTCAAATGACAGCAAAATAATTTTATATCCTGCCACACGTTGATACTCTTTTAACAGGATTTTGAAAGAAATGGCTAAATGCCAGAATACAGTAATAGCTCTTCTATTAAACCAGCACCCATTATTAACTCTAGTAAGTGTAACTTTAAACAGCTTCATTCATTTGAATTATATAATTGCCTGTTTAGGTTTCTTTTTTGTGGAATGTGATGCTATAAGATCTCCCTTTATTTGAATGTTCTTAATAGTCTTAATTTGGTTTCCCCAATAGTTTCCATTCATGACTAGCTGTGGGCTGTTCACTGCTACTGCCAGTCTTTTAATCTTATGTGGAAACTGTTAACTTATTTGCAAGTTTTGCCCAAGAGTTTCAAAAGCTATTTTCTAAGAAGTCCACATTCTTGTTTATAGATGGTTAATATTCAAAGATAGAAAGTACTGTTTGTGTAGTCAGTCAGCATCCCCTGGCAAAAAGGTCTGTTGTAAATTCCTTTCAAAGTTGTTTGACCTGCTCAGCCTTCACTGAGGACATATTTTTCTGGAGAAAATTGCTGCTTCAGGGTGGGAAACTAAGGGATCATTCTGATCACCTGATTCCTTGTTTATGAGAGGTAGACAGCTCTAGAAATGGTTACTTTTCAGGTTCTGTTTCCTAATGCCAGTTCAAATGGTCATGTGTATTTTAGGTGTGAATAAAGTAAGTAGGATTTGTCTTGTTATTTATTTACAGTTTTCTTGTCCAGGCGTAATCACATCTATCTGCTTTGTGATTTAGGTAGAATCTGGACTTCTTTTGTTGCGGGGGTGGGAAGATTTTGACTTTTATCTTGAGAGGTTAAATTAGATTGAATTTGAGGATTTTCAGGATGTTATAGCTGTCTAATCTTCGAGTGAGCCATAGGGATAGTTAACATTGAGTAGCAGATTGAAATAAAATAAGGATAATATAGATAAAATGAGAAAAAAATACCAAACAAATATATTGTCCTGTCAGCTCATCAGGGTCATTTTCCTACTCCCAATACTAGCTAGCACTTCTGTTTTTTTAATGAGTTTAGATCCTCATTGATGGATTTCAGTTGCAGAGAATATTTGTCGGGCTTTCAGGTACTTCCTTGTAGCAGCCTAAATTTCTGCTTCTATATTGTGGTTATTTTGTCTTGATAGTGTTGTTTTTTTAACTTAATATGAATGTTTCTGTGATTTAGCAACTGCTTGAGTTAAGTGAGGGCAGAAAAATTAAAGCAGTCTTAGTATTTTCATCAAGTATCCTTCCTGAATTACATTCTGTCCAACTAAAGCACTTTTCTCACATATGAACATTACACGCACTGCTTGTATCTTAATGGTTCAGAAGAATATAAATGTTGGCTGTACTCTGTTTTACAGACAGAAGCACTGAAGTGTGTAGCTCAAGCCAGTAAGAATCGATCATTGGATGATTTCAAAGAGGTAAACAACCATAATAAGGAAAATGGGTTGAATATCTTTGGGTTAGATTAATCCTTAGTCTTAGAAAAGGGACTTCTACATTGAGAAGCAGTAAAGAAAAAAGGGAGATCCAGCCTTTGAGTCTTCAAGATACGCTTGCTGAACCCATTTGAGACTGGGTGGACTGGCCTGTGATTACTAAGCCCACAGTTTCAATCATAATAACTCAAGAGTCTGATTTCTTCAGAAGGTGCACTTTAGAGTGCAGACTTTTCTTCGCTGAAGGCCAGAAGAATCAATAACTTGGATCCTGCTATTGTTTGATAGGTCAAAGCATGTGGCAATGAAAATATTCTGAAGATAACCTGTTTTACAGATGTTGCAGGCTTACTATGCACAAATCAAAAGCAAACTAGAAAAACAATTAGAACAGAAAGAAAGCTAGATAACTTCTGTTGCTGGGAAGTAAAGTAAAGTTCAAATGTTCCCTTCTCCAACTTGGAAAAATATGTTTCTATCTGTATACAGATATATATGTGGGAAAGCTTTGAATATCTTGATTTGCACAACTGATTAATTGACCTGAACTAGGGGCTTATCTACAGAATTAAAGTTCAGTTTGGTTATGACTACCTCACTATGAGAAGCTGTTTGGCTCCAAAGTGGAAATGGTGGTTTTAAGAAGGTGTGGGCATGCTTGCTGCCCCTCTTTGGCGTGTCCTCAAAGGAGACAGCAGGTTCAGTAAGCATGTCCACAACCCCTCTGAAGCACTATTTTTGCTTCAGATCTAAACAAATATACATCACTAGGACATATGATTGTTGCAAAAGTTCATATAGCCACTTGAAAGTGCCTGTTGGACGCTCATAGGTCTGTGTGTATTTTCATTAGTCAGATATAACCATTTCAGTCCCATATGTAATTCCTTTTTAATGAAGTTTTTAATCATATCAAAGATGATTCTAAAAAATAGACATGAATGGGATAACTTCAGGTAACTTGTTCAGGATGATTGTGAGGTTGCCTTCTGCATTTATTAATGATTGAATTTGATCTGCTATAGGCTCTGAAAGGTTATAAAGTGGAACTCAGGGATGACCCCATCATCAATACGCATTTGGGAAAACTCTACGATAACTTATTGGAACAAAACCTCATCCGTGTTATTGAGCCTTTCTCCAGAGTACAGGTAAAAAGCTCCTGCAGATCTTGCCATGTGCTTCCCTTTCTGCTTTTATTAAATCATTGTTGTTCTCTCTTTTCCCATCAAATTGGGCATGGAGATTTTATTCTAAAACATTGGCACGTTCATATAAAACTAAGATTTGTTTTAAATCTTGGAAAGCCTTTTATATCTCTGTCTTGTTGAACAAGTCAGAGTCCGTATGACATGTAAAGTAATTATGTCTTATATGGACAATTCTGATGTGCCTTCCTTCTGTTTCTTTTGTATGGAGTACAAAACCAAACTGGGACTAAACTGTTATTCTAGCATCAAACATAATCACAAGCCCTGGTTAAAATGAGGAAGGATTTGTAAACTAATAGCAACTTGTGGTTCTATTAAAAAATCAGCCATGGTTTCTTTTCTCATAGTACATATTTATTTATTTGGCCACCATTTATGCATTAGCTAAACCAGAAAGGAACATATCATACATTTTAGTGGAAAAGCTGTATAGACATAAGTAAAATAAAAAAATAATTTTGTCTAAGCCAGGCTACTCACAAATGTTCTGTTACATGGGTTTTAGGACTGGGATAGGAATTTCAGGGCAGAATGAATTGGGTGAAACTGTTCCAAAGCTAGAATAGTAGTTTTCAATACGGGGTCAATAAATGGATTTAGTTATCAAATTATTCTATAGGAATTCTTTGATCAGAAGTACTAAGAATCCTCAGTTAATAAATTGTTTGCCATGCATATGTAGTTGAATAATAGATTCTAAATAATTGATCATAAAGTCGATAAGATTATTTCAAGATAGGAAGATTTTTTTAAAGAATTGTAGTATGGGTAGAGATTCTTAATACTTTTCTTTATCAAATTAATAAAAACGTAATTGCCAAAATGACCTTGTGTTTCATTATGAAGAAAAACCTGTCAAGTGTGAATCAAATAATCAGAAGCTGTAACATCAAAGTTAAAATTATATAGAGCATAAGGAAGGCAACTTTGACAGATGTGTTAGATTCATTACCAAAGCTGAAAAGCATATCTTAAGTCAACAAGCAGAAAATATGTGGAAGAGGCTCAGGATACCTCCCTAATTCACATGAGTATAAAAAAGCAAGGAGGTACAGCATAATCAGACTTGTAAGATTCTGTTATCATAGCCACTCTTAATAAAAATTGTTTTAGCCTTCCTTTGGAGTGGATTCCTGGCCTGGTCTACCTAGTAATGCTGACAAATTAGCACCATCAGTTGTGAATACAGGGGTAGCGCCAAATAGTGTAAAGATTAATAGATAAGTATTACACATTAACTGTCAGAAAAATAGCAGTTCCACTCACTGTGGCCCCATCTCAATTTCTTTTGCAGATTGACCACATATCTAGCCTTATCAAGTTATCAAAGGTAAGAGTTCGGATGTAGCAGCCTATATGATACTACTTTCAGTAATTTTTTGTTGAAATATCAGTTACAGTTGTGAAAAAGCCACATTAATTTTCTTCAGCAACAGAAGTGATTCAGGGAGAAATTTCAAATTCACTTTCAGCTCTTTTAAAAAGACATAAGTAATTCTGTTCTTGAAAAATTTAAATAGAACAAAAAACTTACTAATCCTGAAATACTAGAACTGCACATGAAAATAAGCTGTATTGAACACACTAAGCAGATGTACATGGGTTGAACTGTAAAGATTTATCAGACTTTGGCAACTGATTTTTTGAAATAAGTAATGGAAAATAGTTCTTCAAGGGAGAAAAGAGGGGGGGAAGCATTATTCTAAGGCAGGGGTGTCAAACTTCCGGCCCATGGGCCGGATGTGTCATGCCAAAACTGCGCCCACCCCATTGCCGGCAATGGAAAAAAAGTTGCGATACGTCGCGACATGTCACGTGACATTGCGAGTTTGACACCCCTGTTCTAAGCAATCTCTCACTTGAGCATTTCCTGGTTCAATTTCAGGCAGATGTGGAAAGAAAGCTCTCTCAAATGATCCTGGACAAAAAATTCCACGGTGAGTTCAGCAATTCTCAAGAATGAAGGAGTTTGTTCCTGAATAAATATGAAGTACCTCAACAAGCATCAACAATAAGTTGTATTATATTGAGGAATTCCCACAAGTTTTAGGGTTCTTCCTTTATCCTCATCTTTAAAAGTTCTGTACTTGGAAACTATATAGATGGAGTCTAATCTTCATTTATTAAATACATAATTTAAGCTAGTCTACTTGCTTTGCTTCTTTGAAGTTTGTCAAAATTAAAGTGGAACACTTTGTGTTAGAGATGTAAGTTATCCAAAACCCTTAATTGAAACTTTTCTCTCATTAGGGATTCTTGACCAAGGTGAAGGTGTCCTGATTATTTTTGATGAACCACCTGTAGACAAAACATATGAAGCTGCTTTGGAGACCATTCAGAATATGAGTAAAGTAGTGGATTCATTATACAACAAAGCTAAGAAGCTAACATAGGTGAGGGGCTCTTTTAGCCCATAGTTAAGGCTGTAACAGATTTTTGTATCCCCTCCAGAAGAATTGTTCTGTTGAATGATATGGCTCTGTCTTTTATTTTCCTTTCAGAGTTGAAAACTCTTGGCTGTTTGGAGTGTTGGTGTGTGAAACTGGGGGGAGGGGGGAACAAAAGGTTTAGAAGACTGATGGAGGGGGTTGTTCCCCACCCTCCTTTTGCTCTACTTCTCACTCAAAAAATTTAAGACAGCCTTCCCCAACCTGGTGACCTCTAGATGTGTTGGAACTATAGGTCTTTGAATTCCAATCAACATGGCTAGGAATTGTCTATAGATATTCTCAGTCATCCAGGTCATAGTTATCCCAAAGGTGCTTTTTCACAAGGCAACTGGACTTTGTTTTTCTTTGAAGACATTTTGCTTCTCATCCAAGAAGCTTCCTCAGCTCTGACTGGATGGTGGGGAATGGAAAGATTTACAGGTAGTCCTGGAGGTATGAACCTAATGGAGCCTGCCCATTAGATTCGCAAGTCAAAAAATTCATGAAATGAATCAGGTTCAATTTTACATTTTTTTTAAATCAAATTCATTAATTAAATCAAATGGATCATTAAATGAACGAAGTTCTAACTTACTATTTCCTCTACTTTGTTAATTGATCTCTGCCTGAACTGAGAGGCCTTCCCGTAGCTGCCAGCCGCCAATCAGCTATTTGCTTCCACTCAGGAATTAAATGCCTGCAAGCAGGCTGCATAACTCTCCTTTTGCAAAGATTTTTGCAGTTGCCACTAATTAGCTTAAGTCTCCAGCCAGGCACTCAGAGGGAGATGGGGGAGGGGTTTACAGAACTGTTGGCTTGTAACAGTAACAAAGATGGAAGAGACCTTGAGATCATCTATCTAACCCACTGCTCTCACAAGAGAATACTGTATTTCTGGTAAATGCCTATCCAGTCTCTTCTTTAAAACTTTCAGTAATGGGGCACCCACAACTTCTGGAGGCAATTTAAATTTAAAACCTACAAACTACAGTAATATATGCTAATCTCCAAAATAAAAGCAAAGAAACACAACATTATAGAATACTTTATGAGGAGGCTGGCTAGCATTGCTACAAGTACTGTACTTAGAAACACAGTATTAAGTACTTAAAAAGAAGAGCAGTTTCCAAAGTGCTTGCAAACAAACAGTTCACAAGCATTCTAGAGTAACAGCAAATGTTTTTAAAATACTTACAGAAGCAGTTCTAGTCCTGAAGCCCAAGCAGCAGCAGCTTCTCCACTAGCACCAACAAAAAAAACTTGGCGGCTCTGCTCTTGTTTGGCCATGTGACCAGGGACCAAAAAAAAAAAAAGCCCTACCTGCTTCGTAAGCCTAAAGGCCCAGGCAAGTCACACAGTTCAGAATGGCCACCACAACAGCAGGGACTGAATTCAAGTCACATGGCTACACAGGCCTCTTTTTGCTCACAGTTTTGAATTTCTAACGTAAGTATCCTTTCTGAATTAATTTGTTTTTGTGAAAATTTGCTAAATAAATGTTCATACCTGGGGGATTACCTGTATACTCCTTGCAGACAGCTGGTCATTTGCATTCTTTTAGAGTACAGGTGTCAAACTCACTGCATCACGTGATGTGTTGCGATGTATCGTGACTTTTTTTGCATTGCCGGAGCTGGGGTGGGCATGGCCTCTGTATGATGCAACCGGCCCATGGGCCGGCAGTTTAACACCCCTGTTTTAGAGAGTTGTTGATGCCACCTGAAGGTTAATCTTTCATCAGGGTCACCTGAGTAGTACAAAGGGGTGTGGTGCCTTCTTGGAACTGCTGAAAGTTGTAGACTGGAGATAGATATTGTATCCTTTACCCCAAGGATAAAACAGCCAAACACAAACTGAGCAACGTGGTATATGCAGTACAATGCAGTGAGACATGTGCAGATCTGTGCATTGGGGAAACAAAACAACTTCATAATGCATGGCACAACATAGGAGAACAAACTGATCAGGACAAGATTCAGCAGTCCATCTGCATTTAAAAGACAAAGGCAACTCTTTTGAAGACAGCAAAGTCCACATTTTGGACAGAGAAGTCCACTGGTTTGAAAGAGGGGTCAAAGAGGCCATCTATGTCAAAATTGAACAGCCCTCAATAGAGGGGGATGGATACAACATCATCTATCTCCAGTCTACAACACAGTCCTTTCAACAGTTCCAAGAAGGCTCCACACCTATTTGCACTACTCAGGTGACCCTGACAACAGATAAATCTCCAGGTGGCATCAACAACTCTCTAAAACAGTGTTTCTCAACCTTGACAATTTTAAGGCATGTGGACAATTTTAAGGCATGTGGACAATTTTAAGGCTGTGGAATTCTGGGAGTTGAAGTCCACATGCCTTAAAATTGTCAAGGTTGAGAAACACTGCTCTAAAAGAATGCAAATGACCATCTGTCTGCAAGGAATGTAAATCCTTCCATTCCCCACCATCCAGTCAGAGCTGAAGAAGCTTCTTGGATGAGAAGTAAAACGTCTTCAAAGAAAAACAAAGTCCAGTTCTCTTGTGAAAAAGCACCTTTGAGATGGCTAGGAATTCTAAAACTTGTAGTCCTGATACATCGGGGCACCAGGACAGGGAAGGCTGTTTTAAGACTTCCTCATCTGATCCATCTTGTCTATACAATTGTGTGTTCCAGTTTCCATGCAACCTTTTACCTGCTGAAGTTTGTCCTGGAATGAGGAAATGTTTTTTTTTAAAGGGTGGGAGGAAGCAGTGGCAGTATCCTAAATAAAAGGACTGAGACTTCTGCTACCTTTAAAAATGAACAGCAAAGTTGCTTTTCATTTTCTTGAAGGTGGCAAAGGGGTGGGCTAAGATGTCTTTTAAATCACAAGAATCCAACCACACAAATTTCCTGCATAGAAGGTATTTCTTGTGTGCATTGTGTCCAAAATGATTGTCCACAGGTGTACATGCACTGGGTAATCAAGGTTGATTACTGTTTCTCAGTACATGCCCAGGTAGCAAATGTTCATGAGTGTATGTTGATTTCCCACTCTCTACTCTGTAAAGAGTAAATTAGAAATTGGGAGCTATGTTAACTTTGGTTAGAATTCACGAGTTACGGGCAGTGAGAGTGAGATGAGTTGGTTAAGCCACAACAATCTTCACACTTATTGAAGAGTCAGTTTAAAAAAAAACTGTTACAAGCCCCTGTCATTCTTAAGTGCTCCATCTTCAATTCTAAGGCCTTATCACATGGGGCCTGCTTGAAATACAGTTTTCCATAACAGTAAAAGGGCAGAAAATAACCACTCCTGAACAGTGGTTCTCAAGGTTTCCTGGTTCTGTACTTCAGGGCTTTTCAACCTTTTTACCGATTGTACCACTTTTAGGATATGGCAGTATTCGAGTAACACCTAGCAAGGTGTCAAAAACTTGATGACCAAAAAAAAACCCCAGTTCAAAGTTGCAATTGCACTGAAATGACTTATGACCATTTTTCACACTTATGACCATTGTGGCATGCCCAGGGTCATGTGATTTATATTTGGATGCTTGGCAACTGATTCATATTTATAATGGTCACAGTGGTCCAGGGTCATGTGGCAACCTTTTGACAAGCAAAGTCAATGGCAGAGCTGCTGGTGGCCAAGTGCTAAGGCGGGACTTCCTTTCCTCCCTCCCTTCCCTGCCTCCCTTTTTCTCATTCCCATCTCCTTCTGAAGGAAGAATTTGAAACCCCCCCCCATATTTTCCCTCTTCCATATATTGATCAAACAAGGAAAGGCCTCCAGAGACAGAAAAGACCAGCTGCTGAGTGAACTAGCTTAAAAAGGCACATTCCCCTTTAAGAATTAACTACTGGCTAGAAAGGAAAGTAAGGAGCGCAGCCTGCACTTAAGGAAGAAAAAAAATGTAAGTACTGGCTGCCGGCTAAGGTAACCTCCCCAAATGGCTCCATTCATAAGTAAAGGAATGCTACAGGCAAAATCCATTCAGGAGAAAAATACTTCAAAATCCCTTGCAGCAAAATTTACAGCTAACAACAGCTGAGCAATAGAAGCTAACACGAGACATTAGCCATCAGCCAAATAGAAATTGCCAAACACTCCTTAAGAACACAAAGCCCTCATTGCACAAATCCCAGAACTTCAAAGTCACAAAAGCACATAAGAATCCTTCCACTCTCCATCTCCTTCCCTCCTCTGTGCCTCACCTCCAGCCATTGCTGCCTTTTTTCATTCCTCTTGGAGGGTGACCCCTCCCCCGCTGCATTTCTTGCCTGTTTGCTGCTGCCAGCACAGGTGGCTGCCACAGCAGTTGTAGATCAGCTCATGGCCAGCCTGCTTGATCTCCTCTCCCCCCACCCTCCCCTTCTCCCTCCTTCGGTGCAGCTGACTCTGCCTCCTCCCAAGGCTGCTGCTTTTTTTCTCTCTCCCTCTCCTGCCCAAACTGCCTCCTTTTATAGGCTCTCCTGTCTCCACCCCCTCCTCCTTTCTCATGGGGGAGGGTGAGCCAGAAGTGAGCCTGGGGACTTTACAGCTCCAGAGGACTCTCTCACTGTGCTGGCTCTTTCCCTCCCCCACTACACTTGGCTAGGCAGAGCTGCGTACCACCTGCCACTCATTAATGTACCACAAGTGGTACACGTACCACCGGTTGAAAAGCCTTGCTGTACTTCATTCTTTTTTTAAATACCAGAATGTACAGGTAGTCCTCGAGTTACGAGTGTAATGGAGCCTGCACATTCCATTCGTAACTCAAAAGCTCAGAGTGAATCTCGTACCTCGAACGAGATCACTCCCTTGCTCATTAAGACGCATTTGGCTCGTTAAGTGCACATGAGGTATCTCACTGTGGGGAAGGCCATGGGGGGCCTAGTGATGGAACAGGCCCCCAAGGCCTCCCCGACCCACTAAGATACCTCATGCTTCACCCTCCCTTCCTGCTGTGCCGGAGTCACTTACCTTGCAAAATCTGTCTGTCTGCCGCAGTTTCTTTCCCTTTGAGGGAGAGTTGGCTTGGAAATGCTTTTTGCACCAACAATGGAAGCTCCTGGGTGCCATAATATTGCTCGAGTTCAAACACAAATTCTCTGCAAAAGAGATCATGGCCCCCGGAAGCTTCCATTCTGGAGTGGGGGAGTGTTTGCTTTGTTTGCATGCCTATGGGGCAAAGCATGGAATCAGAGTCAGCTGGGTGCAGGCATGCAAACGAAGGAAACACTTCCCCCCCCTCCAGAATGGAAGCTTCCGGGGGCCATGATCTCTTTTGCAGAGAATTTGTGTTTGAACTCGAGCAATATTATGGCACCCAGGAGCTTCCACTGTTGGTGCAAAAAGCATTTCCAAGCCGACTCTCCTCTCCCTCAAAGGGAAAGAAACTGCGGCAGAGAGGAGACAGATTTTGCAAGGTAAGTGACTCCGGCGCGGCAGGAAGGGAGGGGGAAGCAGTTGTGAGGAGGGGGGGAATAGGGTGAATGTTGCAGTGCCACTGCGGTCGCTCGTAAGGGCAAACGACTGCCGTGGTGCTGCAATATTCGTAATTTTGGGACTTGCTCGTAAACACTAGGGGGCACTGATCGTGTAACTTCGAACGAGCATTAAGTGAACACTCGTAACTCAGGGATTACCTGTACTTGCCTTTTGACTTTGCAAGATATGCCATTGAAAGTACAGTTGAGCTTCTGTTCCTAACTGTTTTCTTTTTTTAAAAAGTAGATGGATTTTTATTGATGGAAGGCTGGTTTGGGCCACCCAAAGGTATTTTTAACCTGTGTTCCATTCCCTGAGCATCAGGAATAAAGCTACTCTTTGAGGGAGAGGGCATGGCTGCATATTACACTACCCATGTAGCTGCTATCTGAAACTGCGTTCTTCTGTTACTGTGCCAGATACCTAAGGGGATTTGCTGCACAACAGATTTCCTTATAATTTGCCATGCTGTCATCTCAGCACTGAATTTTCTCATAGTCTATGTTAAGGATCAAGCAACTAGTTGCTCCAATACCAAATTAACTCTATCGGGTGTAAGAATGGGTAGAGGAAGTAATGATTATAGAATTTTCTGGCAGCCTGTCTTTTGCAATGGTAGGTGGGAATCCCTGCCTGCTCCTCCATTACTTCCAGAAAACAATTATTGGCCATAAATATTTCATCAGGGAGAGGGGAAAACTTTTCAGAGGCAACCCTGTAGCAAAAGTAAAGCAGCCTTCTTACTCCTGGTTCCCACAAGATATCTTGGATTTCAGCTCCAATAATTCCAAGCCTGCTGGGGCTGGGGGTCCTAGAATGAAGAAGACTGCTGTAAATGATTTGCCTCTTAAAACTGTCTGTTCAAATCTAGAGGAACTTTAGAGTGGTGGTTTTGTGTGGGAGAGACAGGGCACTCTTCACCCTGGTGTTATGTCATTGGATAATGAAGTTATATTTAAGGTGTTGCTGACATGTGAGTAGTGTAACCTTCCACATCGCTACCCTCATCTTCCACTTCCTTTCTCTGCTTTCTCATAATTATTTTGTAAAATACTTATATGTCACAAAATATTTTTGCATACACATGACATCTCTTAACTAGCTATATCTACCCCTCATTTTACATTCTGCTTTTTTTTACCTTTTGTCTACTTAGCATTTTTAAAGTTCTGTCTCAGCCAGTTCAAATGCTCTGGGGAGGTGGTTTTTTGGGGGGGTGGGGTGCCTTGGGGGAGGTTTTTGTCACCATGAATTTCAAAATGTAGAACTGGTTCATGCTAACACACACCAGGTATATCTGATGTTCAGATGGCATACAAATAAAAAAATATTTTTCAAAAAGTCTGTCTGTTTTCTTTGCCTATAGAAGCACAAATATATGATCTTGGGAGTATTGGTGGCATGGTGACTCAGTCCCTATAACTGTTAATCTTCATAGCGCAAGTTACCTTAATAAGGTTCTTCTCTTTACTGTAATTACTCTTTTGTAAAAACATTGAAGTGGATTATTGACTCCATCGGACTTCATGTGATCTCACTGAGTTTTGTTGTCTGAACATAGAAGCATTTTACTGCAGCCCATCAACAATAAGCCAGTCTTCTGGAGAGAGAACCCACCCAGTATCTGAATATCTTAACCAGTGAGCATTTTGAGCTATAAGATCTTAATCAGCAACACCAAACATGTAGTTGCCAGAAATATGAAGTTGCAAGTAGTCACTTTGGACCTCTAATCTTACATAAACTCAGTAGATAGCCATAGGTAAACCTTTATCCTTACATCCCACCCGCCTCTGTATAGTATCTGTATAAGGTTGAAAACAATTGATGATTATATATAAAATGCAGTATCATTGAAGTAACTACAGGTAGTCCTCGAGTTACAACCATATTGGAGCTTGCCCATTATGGTCAGAAGTCAGGATGGCTGTTAAGTGAACCACCTCACTTAATGACCCCCTCCTCCCATTCCTGCTCTCCCCAATGCAATTGTTAAACAAATGTAAGGGCTGTTAAGTGGAGCATGGGGTGCCTCAGGGGTGCAGAGATCCTGGGAGGGCTAGTGCAAACACAAGCCCACCTGCCTCGGGCCTCCCAAGCCCCCCCCATAGCCCATGCTCCACTTCCCAAAGGTGCTTTTTTCAAGAGGCAACTGGATTTTCTTGTTTTTCTTTGAAGACGTTTCACTTCTCTGACAGCCGAAGAAGTTTCTTGGATGAGAAGTAAACATCTTCAAAGAAAAAGAAAGTCCAGTTGCCTCTTGAAAAAACACCTTTGGGACAACCATGACCTGTATGACTGAGAATCTCCATAGACACATGCTCCACTTCCCACCCCTTGGGGTCCCCATAGCACAATCACACACTTAACTTTCAAAGATCTCCAGAGGTCAGAGTAGGGAAGGAACACAGGCTGTTATGTTGCTGGGCTACATTCCACAAGTGGCCATCTTTTTCTGAGTGCAGCTGCAAACTGCTTTGACCCACCCACCTTGTGCAGCCCAGAAACAAAGCAGTTTGTGGCTGTGCAGTGTGATCATGGAAGCATCGGCTTGGAAAATGACAGCCACTTGCAGGATCCAAGCAATGGAGATCTTTGCTTTGCAAAGAAAAGCTAAGCTCACTGTAAGTGGAGAGGTTTGATTTGCTCCGCCAGTGATGGCAAGCAAATCAGATAGCTGAGCAAAGAGCTCACTATCACCAGTGGAGCAAGTTGGACCTCCCCCAACTATATGCATTTTTTTCTTACTACTATATGAATGTTGATAGGAATGATCAAGCATGATAGGCATGTATATAATAGAAGGGACATCTACATTGATAGGCTTATACCAGGTTTATACTACTAGATTTGTCAGGGAATACTGTATTAAGTATATTTCATTTGCTAGTTAGACTTATAAGTCATCTGGAACATGCCATCTTGTAAGCTTCACTTTTGCCTTTGAAGACACATCAAGTCTCTGATAAACAGTATATATATATCTTTCAACATAAATGCAGAAACTAATGGAGAAAAAGGTGCTTGTATGAGAAATACAACTGAAGTATATATACAAGCAGGGCTAGATCTAGTCTTGGCTCTCTACTTTTATCAGGAAATCTTACCTAAACTACCCTATTTGCCTATGTCACTTGCTAAAGCCTTGGCCCAGGAGTATATATTTTGTTAAAGTGCTGAAAAGTAATACATGTGAAACATAATTCAGTATCATGATAGTTTATACTTTCACATAGAACAACAAACAATGTTTATAGCCTTTGTGGTATCAGCTATATGTGTATTATTAACTGCAATCCCTGAAGATACCTCTTGTGTTGACCTACTAGAGGTAAGGAAGGATGAATTATTGGGGCTTCTAGTTTATCAAGATTAGAGCAAAGTTGAAGGGAATCTCATTGAATATAACCATTTCCATGATAGCAAAAAAGTATTTTCCACTACTGTTGAATCGGTATACTATTCAGAAGAGCAATTCCATATTATAAAGGTTTTATTGCAGCTTGTTCCTCTTACAGTAAATGTTAGCAGTGTTCAGAAATCCTGTATGATAATTCTGTGAAGAATTTTGCAGATAAAAGTTGCTTGGATCTGTTCACACTTGGGCTCTGCTCAATGGTGGTTCTGGAGAACACTGACTTCCTCTTGGCAACTTTTGTTCAACATCTTTCACTTTGTATATACTGATAATTGAACAGGATCCATGGAGAAACACAGGCTTACTTGTCCTGAACTTCCTGGGAGAAGTTCTCTGATACTTCACATGGATCTTTCCTAGCCCTAGGAAGTATTAAACCCCCCCCCAAAAAAGCTGAAAAGACTTGCTCAAATTTTGAATTGTGTAACTGCCAAAATACATTTTTCAAAGGTATAGTGAAATAATAAATCTAAACATACCAATAAACACAATTAGTTGTTTTATAACTGCACAGTCTTGTCCATCTATTCTGTTACAGTGACTTTCTGAAACTAAGTCAATTTCCTATTCTCTGTCATGTGAATCTTGCCATTAAGAATACAAGGGCAATTCGGAAATAAACCTCCATTTGGTTATCAATGACAGACACTTGCAGATACAGAAGTTTTATTATACACATTAGACGGCAACCTCCCCAAATGGCTCCATTCATAAGTAAAGGAATGCTACAGGCAAAATCCATTCAGGAGAAAAATACTTCAAAATCCCTTGCAGCAAAACTTACAGCTAACAACAGCAGATCAATTGAAGCTAACAGGAGACATCAGCCAAATAGAAATTGCCAAACACTCCTTAAGAACACAAAGCCCTCATTGCACAAATCCCAGAACTTCAAAGTCACAAAAGCACATAAGAATCCTTCCACTCTCCATCTCCTTCCCTCCTCTGTGCCTCACCTCCAGCCATTGCTGCCTTTTTTCATTCCTCTTGGAGGGTGACCCCTCCCCCGCTGCATTTCTTGCCTGTTTGCTGCTGCCAGCACAGGTGGCTGCCACAGCAGTTGTAGATCAGCTCATGGCCAGCCTGCTTGATCTCCCCTCCCCCCACTCTCCCCTTCTCCCTCCCCCTCCTTCCCCTTTGGTGCAGCTGACTCTGCACTAGGCGCTATCTAACAAAATGAAATTCAGTGGTGAAAAAAGCAAGGTTCTACATTTACGCAAGAAAAACCAAATGCACAGTTATAGTATAGGGGGTACCTTGCTCAATAGTAGTAACTGTGAGAGGGACCTCGGAGTCCTAGTGGACAATCACCTAAATATGAGCCAGCAGTGTGCTGCAGCTGCCAAAAAGGCCAACACAGTGCTAGGCTGCATTAACAGAGGGATAGACTCAAGATCATGTGAAGTGTTAATACCACTTTACAATGCCTTGGTAAGGCCACACTTGGAATACTGCATCCAGTTTTCGTCACCGCGATGTAAAAAAGATGTTGAGACTCTAGAAATTTCTAGAGTACAGAGAAGAGCAACGAAGATGATTAGGGGACTGGAGGCTAAAGCATATAAGGAACGGCTGCTGGAATTGGGTATGTCTAGTTTAATGAAGAGAAGGACGAAGGGGGACATGATAGCAGTGTTCCAAATATCTCAGGGGCTGCCACAAAGAAGAGGGAATCAAGCTATTTTCCAAAGCGCCTGAAAGGCAGGACAAGAAGCAACGGGTGGAAACTAATCAAGGAGAGAAGCAACCTAGAACTAAGGAGACAGTGAGTACAATTAATCAGTGGAACAACCTGCCTCCAGAAGCGGTAAATGCTCCAACACTGGAAGTTTTTAAGAAGAGACTGGACAGCCATTTGTCCGAAATGGTATAGGGCAGTGGTTCTCAACCTTCCTAATGCCACGACCCTTTAATACAGTTCCTCATGTTGTGACCCCCAACCATAAAATTATTTTTGTTGCTACTTCATAACTGTAATTTTGCTACTGTTATGAATCATAATGTAAAGCTCTGATATGCAGGATGTATTTTCATTGTTGCAAATGGAAAAAAAGTGATAAAGTGCAGGTAGTCCTTGACTTACAACAGTTTGCTTAGTGACTGTTCAAAGTTACAAGGGCACTGAAAAAAGTGACATGACCATTTTCCACACTTATGACCGTTGCAGGTCATGTGATTTACATTTCGATGCTTGGCAACTGATTCATATTTATGATGGTCACATTGTTCCAGGGTCATGTGATCACCTTTTGCAACCTTCTGACAAGCAATGTTAATGGGGGAAACCAGATTCACTTAACAACCATGTTACTAATTTAATCTCTCCCTCTTTCTTTCTCTCTCTCCCTCTCTCCCTTTCTTTCTCCCTCTCCCTTTCTTTCCCTCTTTCTCTCCCCCTCCCTCTCCCTTTCTCTCTCCCTCTATTTCTCTTTCTCCCTTTTTCTCTCCCTCTATCTCTCTCCCTCTCTCTCTCCCTCTATTTCTCTCACTTTCTCTCCTTTCTCTCTCTCCCTCTGTCTCCCTTTCTTTCTCTCCTTTTCTTTTTCTCTTTCTCTCCCTGTCACTCTCTCTCTCTCTGTTTCTCTTTCCCTCCCTCTCTCTATTTCTCTCTTCCTCTCAAAGATCCTTAAAATCCTTAAAAGTTATGCTTGGGTGGAAGACTTTTTTTTTTATTATAAAAATTCTTTTATTACAGATGGAGTGGGTTGGCAGACAAGTACTCAAAAAAAGGGGGGGGAAAGTGCGAATAGGCGTCCAGTAGCTAGCTTGAAGTTTGAACTTCTTTCTCTTGCCACCGGCTTCTAGGAGGCGCAAAAGACATCCAGCACGGCAACCAGGCACCCTGGACTGGCCATTCCAGGGCTTCCTGCACCGGCTGACATAGTTGTCTGCAACCTCCTGTTGTCGCTTGAGGGGGAGGGAAAAGGACACGGGCAGGAGAGATTCCTTCTTTCTCATCTGAGGAGGGAAGTTATGTTGGACCGTCAACTCTGTGTTGAGCCCCGTGGGCCTGACATTCGCGGGCAGGCGGGAACCCACCAGACGAGCCGCCACCTCCCTATCGCCCTCCAAAAAACCCCATCTTGCTCCGGAGGGTCTCCAGCTGGGGAGAGGGACAATCGGATGGGGGGATCCTCGAAGACTGGAGGGGGTCGAAGCCCCACCCGCTCTGACTTTTATTCCCTCTCCAGGATCTGTTTCTCCAAGTGCCCGATCCAGCTGGTGGTTGGGATCCCAGAGGGTCGCTCACCTCCCGCCGGCGGATACCCCGCAGGTTTAACTCACGAGTAAGGGTGAGAGTCAGTCCCGGCTCAGCCCTTTACCCCGCTAAGGCTGCGCGTTGATTAACGGGCTCCCCGGGTTTGTTTGGTGGTTTTTTTCCCCCAACCCTTCTCCCTCGCCTTCTCTTGCGCCGCCAAAGACCCTTTTTAGGATGGGGAAAGTTAGATATCTAGAAAGCGAACTTCTTCAGGAGGGAGTTGTTTAAGGGCGGCGTCAGCAAGGAGAAGGAGCCTCTGGGATGCTTACTCGCAAGTAAACCCGACGGCTTCCTTCTCCACCCTCCCCCCTCCTTCCCCAAAGTGGATTACGCATTTGGCGAGGGAGCCTGTTTTGCAGCGCGCGCACACGTGACTCCCATTCCCCTCCCTGCGAGCTAAGAGGAACCAAATTATTTGAGGAAGAAAGGGTGGGGTGGGGTGGGGCAAACTTTTGAAGCTTTCCCTCCACGGCCCCCCCAGAAAACGACCTCTGCCTGCGAGGAGGCTGCGAAAGGAGAACAAGAAGGGGTTGGGTGTCAAGCCCCCTTGTCTACTCAATCTCCTCCAGAAATGTTTACCATGAAAGATTTGCAGGTTGCATTATCAACAATGACTGAAAAATTGGAGAGAAAGATTGAGGAACAAGTTAAAGGTGTAACTGATGAACTGGAGACAATTAAAGAAACAATCGAGACTCACAATATTGTGATAAGAGAAGATATTGTGGATGCTATTAAGGGGGTTTGGGATTATACGTTGAGTTGAAGAGAAGGTGGAAGGGGTTGAGCAACAAATTGAGGGAAAACTTGATGAAATTAAAAGCAATATACAAGATCAAGCAGTCATGGTACAATATAATCAAATGATGTTGGCTATTAGAATTAGAGGGCTGAAGGAGGTGGCAAATGAGAATCAGGAAGACTTGAGAAGAATTTTTGAAGAAGCTTTGGCACAATTTTTAGAAGATGGAGTACAAAATGTCTCTTGGCAGATTGATAGGATCTACAGAGTTAATTCATGGATTGCAAGACAAAGAAATTTACCTAGAGACATTGTGATTTATTTTGTTACAAGGAGATTCAGAAATCACGTTCTTACAATATCTTACAATAAGAAATTAAGTGTTGCTGGTCAGGAGGTTGTGGTTTTGAAGGAGATTCCTCCGAAGATGTTAAGAGCAAGAAAAGATTATGCATTTTGGTGGTTGAACTTAAAAAACATGGTATACAATTTAGGTGGGAGGCTCCAGCTGGACTATCATTATTTTACCAGGGTAATAGATACCACTTGAATTCTGTTGGGAAAGCAAAAGATTTTTTTGAGAATGTGTTGAAGGCTGGTAAACCCCCATCTCCAACACCAAAAAGTGCAGATTCACCAAAAGAGAGAGAAATGGAGTTAAAACAACAAATACAGTCTTCAGAGTTACAACCCCTTGCAGCATCAGGAGTTGATAAAAGAGTTTTGATGGAGCTGCCCGCGCAGAGCATTGATATTTTTCAGCCTTTGGAAGTAGAGAAGTCTAAAGATCAAAGGCAAACAAGAGCAACTACTAAACGCATGGAACAACAAGAAAAGGAACAACAAGTACGTACAATCCAAGCTGTATCTACACGTCCGGAAGCCATGGGAGCAAGACCAAAGAAGAAAATGGATGAAAAAGTTGATTTGGCCTTGCAAAAGCTTTCTCAAGTTGGTCATGTCAAATATTTGACATGGAATGTCAATGGTTTAAATTCTCCACAGAAAAGGAAGAAGATATTTCATTATTTGACTCAATGTAAAAACGATGTAATCTGTTTACAAGAAACACATATTAGAATTACTGACCAGAAATATTTGATAAATAATAAATTAGGTTCACATTTTGTGGCAGCGGCTGCTGAGAAGAAGAATGGAATTGTTATCTATGTTAAAAATTATATAAGAGCTAAATTAATAGAATCAGATATTCAAGGTAGATTTTTAGCAATTGAAATTTTAATAGATGGGAAGAAAGTTCTTTTGATGGGTATATATGCACCAAATCAACAACAAGGAAAATTTTACAAGTTAATACATAAAAAGTTAACACAATTTGATTATAGGTCTTCTATTTTAATGGGAGATTGCAATGGTGTTATAGACATTGGTTTAGATAAGAAGAAGATATCATCAATTCCTCAAACACGTTCTATGTTGCCTAAATCTTTTTTTATATATAAAGGACGATTTTGATGTGATAGATATATGGAGAGAAAGACATGGTAAAGAGCAAGAATTTACTTTTTTTTCTGATAGACATCAGTCATTTTCTAGAATTGACTTTATATTAACTTCAAGTGACTTTATTTTTAGATTAAAGAAGGTGAAAATCCTACCCAAAGTTTTAACAGACCATAATCCGGTTTGGATGGAATTAATGGTAGGTCAGACTCCCAAAAGATCTTGGAGACTTAATGAAAATTTGTTTAAATATGATACAAATGTGAATGAATGTAAAAATGTTATGAAGGAATTTTTTACCCTAAATCTGCATAAAGACACAACAATAGAAATGGTATGGGATGCTAGCAAAGCGTATATGCGTGGGATTTTAATTGATATGAATAAAAGATATAGACGTAAACAAGAGGAAAAAAAGGAAGGAGTTAGAGGAGGAAATAAGAAAGAAAGAGCAATTATTAATAAAGAGACCAGATGATAAAAACATTAAAGAGGGGATTAAGATTTTACGGAAACAATTTGATTTGTTGATGGCCGACCAAGTTGCTAGGAATATACAATATGCTAAACATAATATATTTTTTAATTCTAATAAACCTGGCAGATGGTTGGCCTATACATTAAGGAAAAAACAAAAATCCCGCATAATTGATAAAATAGAACATAAAGGGAAGGAGGTGTTTCAAGAAGAAATTATTAAGAAAGTTTTTTAGAATTTTACTCCAAGTTGTACGCTGAAGAGAAGATACAAGAGAATGAGATAGATACTTTTTTGCAAAATGAAAATGTATTGACAATCACCAATGAACAAAGAGATAGGTTAAATGCACTGATTACATCAGAAGAAATAATTTCAGTGATTAAACAACTGAAAATGGGAAAATCTCCTGGGACTGATGGGCTAACGGCAATTTATTATAAGCATCTTCAAATGGAAATGGTGGAACCTCTTAGAGAGCTATTTGTTAATATACAAGAGGGTGGTCAGGTTCCACCTTCATGGAAAACAGCCTATGTTTCTTTAATTCCCAAAGAGGGAAGAGACAATGTTCAACCAGAAAATTTTAGACCTATTTCATTGTTGAATACGGATTATAAGATTTTTGCAAAAATTATGGCTAATAGATTAATGACAGTTCTACAACAAATAATTCATTCAGATCAAACTGGTTTTTTACAAGGGAGACAGATGAAAACTAATGTTAGACAACTCATTAATATAATAGAATACTTGGACAAGCATATCCAGGTGCCCGCAGTTCTTATGTTTTTGGATGCGGAAAAAGCTTTTGATAGACTGAATTGGTTGTTTTTGAAAAAATTAATTGTTAGGATGGGAATGGGAGATCAGTTTATTAATTCTATATTGGCAGTTTATCAGAAACAAACAGGTCAGATCATTGTGAATGGGGATTTAACAGATTCATTTAATATAGAGAAAGGCACTAGACAGGGATGTCCTTTATCTCCTTTGTTGTTTGTTCTAACTTTAGAGGTTTTATTGAATAGGATAAGAGTTGCAGATGACTTAAAAGGTATACAGATTAGACAACATGACTACAGATTATGTGCTTTTGCTGATGATTTGCTTGTGACACTCACTCAACCAATACAGTCAGCTCAGAGCTTGATGGAGATAATCAAAAATTATGGTAGGGTATCAGGGTTTAAATTAAATATATCTAAGACAAAGATGTTAGTTAAAAATTTAGATATTAATTCAAAACAAGATTTGGAAAGAATAACGGGTTGTGAGATAGTTAAGAAAGTTAAATATTTAGGAATTGATATTGAAGCTTCTAATGGGAAGCTATATAAAAATAATTATGAAGTTTTGTGGAATAAGACACAAATAGAATTGGATAAATGGAAAAAATTACAATTATCTATGCTGGGTAGGATAGCGGCAGTTAAAATGAATGTATTGCCAAAATTTTTATTTCTTTTTCAAATGTTACCTATACTTAAAAAGGATGCGAATTTGGAGGAGTGGCAGAAGGGTATTAATAGATTTATTTGGAATGGCAAGAAACCGAGGGTCAAATTAAAAATCATTCAGGATATAAGGGAAAGAGGTGGTTTGAAAATGCCCAATTTTAAGTTATATTACCGCGCTGCTGTTTTAGTAGCGATAAGTGACTGGGTTAATCTAACTAATGATAGAATATTGAATATTGAAGGGTATGGTTTATTATATGGTTGGCATGCATATTTAGTTTATGATAAAAAGGTGGATAGGAGTTTCAAAGAGCACCTACTGAGAAGTGCTCTGTTGCGTGTTTGGAAAAAGTATCAGTATACATTAAATTAAAAGATTCCTGTGTGGATGGTTCCCAGACACGCAATGGAGAATATAAATAGAGTACAAGTTCAAGATGTGCCCTATGAGAAACTCCTAATTAAAGAAGGGAATTCGTTATTATTAAAGTCTTTGAACATGCTAAGTGAGGAAGGAATAGTCCATACTTAGTTTTCATATTTACAATTGCAGACTAGATGGAAAAAAGATTTGAAGATGGGTTTATCTCAAATATATGAAAATTTAATTAAACAAGTTAGAGACCAAAGGTCTATGCATATTAAAAGATTATATAATGTACTGATAGAAATTGATTCTGAAACTGAATTAGTTAAGGACTGTATGATAAAGTGGGGACAAAATTTTGGACAACCA
This sequence comes from Bothrops alternatus, assembly GCA_034064705.1. Lineage (NCBI taxonomy): Eukaryota > Metazoa > Chordata > Lepidosauria > Squamata > Viperidae > Bothrops > Bothrops alternatus. The sequence goes on along the minus strand of JARGCV010000014.1, from coordinate 2,134,541 downwards.
ATCATGATGGAAACTTGGGAGATGATCTGGATGAAAAATGTAAGATTTACACAAGCGCAACATTTAAGAGAAATTTTTTATAAAATGTTTTATAGATGGCATTTGGATCCGAAAAAATTATCATATATGTACCCTAATTTACAATCTAAGTGCTGGAGATGTGAATGTATGGATGCTACTTATTTTCATGTATGGTGGACTTGTAGAAAAATCAAGGCCTTTTGGATAAAAATATGGTGGATACTTCAAAATATTTTGAAAAAACGTATTGAATTTTCACCACAGCTGTTTTTGTTAGGCATTATAAAAGACTGCACCACCATAGAGATGAACTTAATATTGAACTTGATTACAGCAGCAAGACTGTTGGTGGGACAATATTGGAAGAAGCCAGAATTACCATCTATCGAGGAATGGACTTTGAAAGTTATAAATTTGGCAGAAATGGCTAAAATATCTGCATATTTGAAGGATCGTTCAAATGAAAAATATATGTTGGACTGGAAAAATGGATAGAGTACATACAAGGGAAATATCAATCTAAGAAATTGTACTTAGCATATAGTTAAATTTTTATATGTTGGACTGAAAAATATAGTTAAATTCTTATTAGGATTTATATAACAATCTTGTTTAGTTTAGTGGGTTTTCTTGTGTTTTATCCTGTATTCACTTTGGGAAGTCGGGGGGGGTGCCTTGGGGGGTGTTATAATGTACTCAACTGCAATATTAGTATTATATAAGAATGATATACTTTTTGTTAAAAAAGGGGTTGCTCGGGCAGTACCTCGGAACCACATCTGGAGCGGGTGGAGATTGAGGAGTGAAGGATTGGAGGGAAGTAGGGAGGTTGTAGGAGGAGGGTGGAGAGAGAGGGAGGGAGAAAGGGTGGGGGGATAGAAGTAGAAAGAGGGAGGAAGGAAGAAGGGGATGTGGTGGAGGGGGTGCTGCCGAGTAATACCCATAGTTACTTTAACTATTTCATGTAAGTTTTTATGCTTTCTTTTGTGTTGGAAAAAGTTGTAAACGATTGTATTAAGTTGAGTTGTACTTAATTTGATTTTTTGCTTATATTTATAATTATAAAATTAATAAAATATTAAAAAAAGAAGGGGTTGGGTGGGTGGGATGCTTAATGTTTTTTCATGGAAGTTTCCCAAAACAGAAGGATACGACTTTACAACTGTCCCAGATTCCAGCAATTTTCACCTTCCACTGAGCGTACTTGATTCTCAGCTAAATGTTTTCTGACAAGTCCCTCTCTCAATGCATTTCCTTTTTCCTAACAATTTCTGGCAGTGGAGTATACACTTCCCCAATCGGAGCCTCGCTTTTGGATCCCGACCAGGCGGGAGGCAGAATAAAAGGAAGCCACTTAAAGGTGAGAGGAGGGAAAATCCCGAGGTTGGCTTGCTCCCGATTCACGATGAAAAAGGCAAAGGGAAGCTTGCAATTCGGGCTGGCAGGCTGGCTGGCTGGTTTTCTCACCCGCGCCAACTCCCTTCTTTTTGCTTGCAACCGGGCGATTCCGAGTTATAGCGCAGCTCCTAGCAACCCCGAGGAAAATCCCATGGATGAGGGTGGGGAGACTCAATTAAGGTGCTTGCAACCCCCCCCATGCAAGGGCAGAGACCAACCCCACGAATGGCCATCCTGGCTCATGCCCGCGCAAAGCAGCAACTCTGATCTAGACGGGGTGTCAACAGAAAGGAGGCGAGCAAGTGAACAACACCTCTGATGCACCAGCCTGTCTTCTGCTGCCCACAGCAGCCCCCCTCCCTCGCAATTGCACTGAATGCTGGCGGAAAGAAAAGATGATCGCCGGCGCTTTTATTCACAGACACCAGATTTTTCCCCCCAGATCATAAAATGTCCATTCCTCCCTCCAAAAGGGAGGGAATCAAACTACAAAAGGAACCCACCCCCACGGCAAAGCCCTCCGGCGTGCTGATTCCATGGCTAACAACCCTTCCTTCCCTTCCTCCTCCTTCTCCTGCCTCACCCCCCCTCAGCTCTCCACCAGCCCGTCTCCCCTCTTCCACTGAGGCGCGAGCGACTGCACATAAGAGCGATCTGGAGCAGCTGCGGGAAGTTACATCACGGACGCCAATGTCTGGGCCGCAGCTTCTGATTGGTGAAAAGGCTGGGAGAAGGCGGGCTGAGTCGTTGGCTCTTGCTAGCTCTACCTGAGAGGCGGGGAGTTGCTCCTTTAATGCTTTCAGTCTTACCGTTCTCTGTGCTGTTTTTATCTGCTTGGAGACGGATAGAGGAGCGGTGTCTCGGTTCCTAAGACCATCGGAAATATGTGTTTTCCCATGGTCTTAGGCAACCCCTGTGAAAGGGTCATTCGACCCCCAAAGGGGTCGCGACCCACAGGTTGAGAAGCACTGCCTTAAAGGGAAAAAATACTTTTTTCATCCATTTTAAAACACTAAACTTTTCTTTAAAAACATTTCTAAAATCAAAAAGTTCTAATACATCTTTTTTTTAACTTTCTCTTAACATACAGATTTTAAAGTTCACTTTCAGTCAGAACAATAAAATTCCAACTAATGCCAATTAACTCATTAAATTTAAATCACTCCCTCCAAGTTACCCTCATAAAATAAAAAGTTTCTTATACATCCTTTTTAAAACTAAACTTTTCTTTAAGCTAATACATCTTTTTAAAACTTTCTCTTAACATAGATACTTTCAAATACACTTTCAGTAATATTTTACAAGCTTTAGGAATTAAGCATTATATATAAAGGGGGGAAAAGCATTTTCAAACCCACTTTACAATAAAACTTTCAGTTACAAATATCAGACTGATAAAAAATCCATCCTAATTCCAATTGACTCATTAAGTTTAAGTCACTCCTTCCAGTTTATCTTCATGGAATAAAATCTTTTTCTTCTCTGGAATGTTTGTCAAGTAGCTATAAACCTCTCTTTTTCTCAAGGATTTCTCAACCTTGTTAATGTCCATGAAGAAAAAGTCCAAAACTTGTCCTTTTGAAAGTTGCAGATTTTCTTGGAACTCTTCTTTCAATTTATATTTAAACCATCATAATAAAGATTGGTGTCAGGTTTATATTCCAAAATTGCAATTGACTCTTCTACATTGTCAGCTACTTGTGAAATTGCCTCAGTGGTTTGGTAACTTTCTACACATAATTGCATCTCTGAAGTAGTTTGAGTAGTTTTTTTAAAAATTTATTGTTTTTTTACAATAACAATCTCCAGTGCCTGGTGTACAGCATGTTGTCCTGGTTTATATATTTGAAAAAAAGCAATAATAATTAACAGTCAATAATTATTGATTTTGATAATTCCATAATTAGTATATTAATTCATAACATATTTCTTTGATCTTCCCTTCTCCCAATTGTATTCTCCTTCAACCTTAAACAAATATAATTATTAATATTTTCAATATATAAATGATTATAGACATTTTTCATATTTGTACAGATAATGATAACATCTATATATAACATTTTTATCAGCTTATATTATTCTAATAAAAATCATCTCATTAGTTCACCATGCACCCTATTTTCATGATTTTTGTTTAAGCTTAATTTCCCCCTTATATTCAATCCATTCTTATCAGTCATGATTTTCTCCATGCTAATCATCTAAATATCCAAATTTTTCCATTTAAGTACACCATCCCAATATTTTCATATTCATGTGTTATAAAAATACTGTACTTCTTATCTATCTTACAGCATCTGCGTATAACATCCTTTCTGATCAGCTTAGATTTCACTTATATTTATAAAAGTTACATCATCCCAATATTTTTACATTTCATATATTGTAAAACATACTATACTACTTAAATCTCTTATCCCTCTTGTTATAGGGGCCCTTTATGTTCAAAGTTCTCTATTCTTTTAACCATATTCAAACAGGTGTTTGCTCATGTAATACTCCATCTGGTAGGGCAAGTCAAATCTCTTGAATCTGTCTCTAGCCTTCTTCTTTTGCCGAGTAGCTTTCCAAGTTGATATATTCTGCTTACCCAGCTGTTCCTGTGTAGGAATGGATTATAGAATTCCCAGGAGAATCATCAGAGTTTGGGAGACAGAAAGTATATATTTTACCTATTTTATCTTCTTGAGTAGTTTTTTTTTAACATCCTTGGAGCATGAACTAGTGGATTTTATTTAAGGATTTTTCAAATACATCTCTAATAATTTGTTCCTCCATCTTCTTAACTTCCTCTTTAGACAAAGAGTAGCTTTTTTGTAAGTGACTTAAGAATTGCTGGCCAATCAGGAATCATAAAATCAGAAAGTTTTAGTCACCCACAGCAAAGCAGACCAAGCTACAAATTACTAAAAATAATAAAGTAGAACCACAACTTTCTGCCCTTATACTTCTCCATCAATTTTTTTTTAAAAGATACTCCAACACTTCCTTATTTTAGCTTGCCTTTGTTGGAAACGTGATTAAAATACCAACAAAATTGGATTGGTAAGAAAAAGAGTTTATTCTGCAGAAAATAGAAAAGCGGTTTGCAAAGTGCGGTGGATCCTGGTGAGAGACTTCAACAGGAAGTTCTAAACCCAGAGACCACACCAAAAATATTCAAACACATAACATTATATACACTCATATTGCGACGCCCCCATCCCCTCCCCTTAGGTCCCACTTGAGAGGACTTCTGGGGGCACAATCTGTCCGATCCGCCTAGCCAGAATACATCATCGCTCCCCCTCAGTTACATTGTTTAGAACTTCCCTCTGCCATCCTTTTGTCTTGTTAAGTGTGTCTTCTACCCAAGCCTCCTGGAATCTAGTGCCTACGTGCAGGGCTTATCTAATCTTTCTATTGTTAATCAATTGTGACCGTTTTATTTTTAAACTTCTTTCTTTCTCACAAATCCACCCTTTCCATTTTTTATACTAATTTAAAAATAAAAATTTTCTCAAATGGTTTTAAACTTTCCCGGATCTCCTCTGCATTCTGTAAGTGAAGTAGTGCAGCATGTCCAGTCACCTTGTTTAACATCAGCATTTGTTCGTCACTCTTATTGGTTGCATTTACCATTCCCTCCATTGTGTTTTGTACAATACTTCTTATTATAGGGATCAAACAGGGTAAGCACATTAACCCGAAAAATACAACTGCTAACATGAATAAAGCTTGTTTCCAGTTTCTAAAAATTCCTCCCAAGAACCCCTCATCATCAAGTATTCCAGTCCAGATTTGGACCAGTACATGGGCTATTTTCCTCATCCTGTTGTTTTGGGTTTTTTTTTCTCAATGGCTTTCCCTTCATCATCTATTTGCAGACAACAGTTGGTTAAATTAAATTTTCCACAGACCCCTCCTTCTGCCAATAAATAATCCAAGGCTAACCTATTTTGATAAATTGCAGTCCTCATTTGGGTATTTTGTTTAGCCAACTTATTTAACGCTAGCGCTGTCTCACTAGTGATAATCTCCAGAACCACTTGTAACCTAATAATGCGATTCAGCATATAAATTGGAGTCCTATATCCCCATGATCCATCTTCAGCCCAAGTGGCAAGTCCATACACCTATATTATATGTTCAGGTGGTCATTCATTATCCTTCTCAGTCCACACCCTAGGTGGGCCCCTACCATCGGACTACCAATATGTAAGGTAACTCCGCTTCCAACTCAGGCCCCCATAGGTGGTCCAGGGACTAAACTTCATGGCACAGCAGGCATCAAAGCAGATTCTACTCTTGTGATTAGCAGAGGTACTGGTGTTCTGTCCTAATAATAATGAAGTAAATATCTGAATGATTTTGTTGATATTTCAACAAATATCAACGCATGTAACCCTTCCTGTTTCATGACACAGGGAAAATTGAGTGGTATTATGAACACATGTTCCCACCACCTTCTTGCAGTCCATCTGAGTATGATATGTCACAGTTTTGGTTATCTTATTATCCATTTTGATGGTTCTAATGCAATCATTACAGTTATTAGAGGTATTTATACTTTGACCTTTGCATATGTTCCCGGAGCCTACTACTCCTACTATAATCCACATCTTAATTACTCCTGTAACCAAGGTCATATTGAGGTCTAACATTGTCCCAATTCTGTCCACCCCTGGAAAAGTACTTCTTCCCTTTCACTTTTGACACCACCACCTGTAACAGGCTGAGATTGGTACTCGGGACACCAGTCTTCAATGATCACTATATCACACTCTTCTCCGCAGTCTCTGTGTATCGGTGTGCAGTCTGGGCAATGGGTAAAACAACAACAATTACACCATCATTTACAGTCACAAAACCAACACATTTAACCCCCCCTTTTTCTAATATCTCTATATTTTGCTTTTTCTTATTATCAACTTCAAAGGGTCAGGTTGAGGCACACTTTCCCACTTGGTTGGAGCGTCCACTGGTCCTTTCACACAGGTGTAGTGGGTCCAGCCTTTCCCTGCTGTTCATACTGCTGTTTCGGATTTCAGCAGCACCTGGAAAGGGCCTTCCCACTTCGGAACCAGCTTCTCCTCCTTCCAACTCCGGATCAGCACCCAATGTCCGATCTGGAATCTGTGGACTGGAAACTCCAAGGGAGGTGTTTGTGCCAGCAATCCTTGTTTCCTGAGAAAATCAAAATATCTGGACAGTTTATGCACATATTACTTCCAATAGTATTTTAGAAACCATATTAGTTGTTGCATTACTACACGGGTACTACATGGGTAGTAAAACCTGAATGCACTGAAATGGCCTAAGGGCTGGAGGCTTCCCTCCCCCTTCTTGTTTCCTGATTGCTTGCCTATTTACCATTTTACATATCAAGCATTTATTCACCATTTGTCTTGCTGGTGTATAAATTCCGATACATCCATAATGCTTCAGGAGCTCATCCACCAATGCCTGAACTCCCCCAGTGGCTTCCTTCATGTAACTTCTCCAATAATCCTCATGCTATGGGTTTATTGATACCTGACTCCCATCCGGGAGAAACCATTTACCCTTCTCTCCTTGTTGCCCACCTATCTGCATTATTTCTTTTCTTCTGTTTCTGAACACAGGGATCTCTTCTAGTGTTTCTACAATCAGTATTAAGACATTTATGCTTTCTTCATTTGCTGCCCTCTTGGCTTCCTCATCCACAATCCTATTTCCCACACTTTCAAAAGAATTGCTCCTCTGATGTGCATTCACATAGGTTATGGCAATTCTTTTGGTCAATTCCTTTCCTTTGCTGTTAATCATTCCCCTTTCCACCCAAATTTTCCAAAGGTATGGCCCATCCACCCCAAAGGCATACTTTGAATCCATATGATCAGTTCCAGCCTTGTTTTCTAACAATTTTAGGGCCTGATTTAATGCATAGTTTGCAAGTTTGGGCTGACCAGTTCTTTGGCAGGCTACCGGATTCTACCAACTCTTTGGTGTGTCCATTTATGATTGCATACCCATTTTTCTTTAACCCATTCTCTACCTGGGAGGAGCCATCTATAAATAATGTCTCCCTGCCTTCTACTTCCCATTTCATTTATTCATCTCTCTATTCCCCCTCTTCTGGGTAAACCCCCCTTCTCTTAGCAATTGCTTTGTCTGTATTTACAAACAAATTGGTTAATAAAGAACAAACAAAGGAGCGCTTTACCAAAAACTCTGCTTGAGTTTGTTTGCACACTAATCTTTATTCAAAACAACATAATCAGAAAAAAATTCTCAACTCCTTTATTTTAAACAAGCGTTGAATTCCAATTCCTTCTTAGGTATTTTTTTTATCAGTGTGTCCTGCACACAGACATACAAACATAAAAAAATTAAACAACAACAAAAACCAACTCCACACACACAAAAAATCTGAGTTACTGAAATAGTTTTGTATCAAACTCTAGTATCAACTCTTTGCTTTTAATATGAATTTAGTCAAATTCTAATTTAATCAGATTCCATTCAGATGGAAACAAATTTCCATTAAGTAGGTTAAAACATTCCCATCCACCCCTCCTTCCTCAAACCAGAATTCTAAACAAAAAAAATAGTTTAAAAGATCAACCCCCCCCTTTTTTTTCTTTCTGTCTCTCTTTTTCTCGCTCTTAAAGGAACACAGCCAGAAAAAGCAGGGGTTTTTGTGCCTGCAGACAGAAGTTGAAAAGGCATCCTGCCTGAGCAGGGGGTTGTATTAGATGACCTCCAAGGTTCCTTCCAACTTTATTATTCCTGCTAACTTTGGGCTGTTCTTAAGAGTGTATATATATACCCGGAGAGGTATGATATTTGTTTTCTGAGGTTTTCGCGTGTGTTTGTATGTAGGTCTTTGGTACTTCGGGTTTTCTCCCACGTAGAATTTGAAGTGTCTTGGCGACGTTTCAACGAAGTCTCATTCATCATCTTCAGGCTGGTGCTTTCGGCTTCTGCTCTCCCCGCCGTGCCGGCCTCGGCGGCCAGCAGGGCGCCCAGGATGCGCTCCGACTCGCCCGCCGCATACATGTGCACCGTATCCAGGCCGCCGTGCCCGCAGGCCAGGAAGGCGCGCACCATGGCCCCGCTGGCCTCCGTGTCGGCCCGGCGCCCGAACTCCATGGTGCCCAGCACCGAGCGGAGCCCCGGACCCGCCGCCATCCTCCCGGCCATCGTCCGGAAGGGAAGCACCTCCACGCAGGCGTTAACCCGGCCCCCGGCCGCGCCTCCGAGCCCAGGCAGTTGGAGGAGGGACCCTAGCGGGGCACCCCGAGGGCATCCGGACGGACCTGAAGTACGCCGACCTCACCTGGCCCGCGGGCACGGCCGCCTGCATACGGCGCACATGTACGCGGCGGGCGAATCGGAGCGCATCCTGAAGATGACGAATGAGACTTCGTCGAAACGTCGCCAAGACGCTTCAAATTCTACGTGGGAGAAAACCCAAAGAACCAAAGACCTACACATATATTATTATTATTATTATTATTATTATTATTATTATTATTATTATTATTATTATTATTATTTAATTTCTATGCCGCCCTATTACGGAGAACTCAGGGCGGCTTACAACATGATAGAAATTACAATAAAATACATAAATATAAAAACCCTTAAGATAAAAAAGAAACCAATCATTACACAAACATACACACAAACATACACTGGCTAGGGGCAAGGTGTTAGCTACCCCAGGCCTGCCGGCAAAAGTATGTTTTAAGCAATTTACGAAAGGCGGAGAGGGTGGGGGCGACATGGATTTCCGGGGGAAGTTGGTTCCAGAGGGCCGGGGCCGCAACAGAGAAGGCTCTTCCCCTAGGCCCCGGCAGGCGACACTATCTGGCTGACAGGACCTGGAGAAGGCCCACTCTGTGGGCCCTAACCGGCCGCTGGGATTCATGAGGCAGCAGACGGTCCCGAAAATAACCTGGTCCAATGCCATGTAGGGCTTTATAGGTCATAACCAACACTTTGAATTGGGTTCGGAGACCAATTGGCAGCCAATGCAGCTCGCGGAGTGATGCCGAAATGTGGGCATTTCTAGGCAAGCCCAACACTGCTCACGCGGCTGCATTCTGCATTACCTGAAGTCTCCGAACATTTTTCAAAGGTAGCCCCATGTAGAGAGCATTGCAGTAGTCGACCCTCGAGGTGATAAGGGCATGAGTGACTGTGAGAAGAGACTCCCGGTCCAAATAGGGCCGCAACTGGTGCACCAGGCGAACCTGGGCAAATGTCCTCCTCGCCACAGCTTAAAAATGATGTTCCAAATTTAGCTGTGGATCGAGGAGGACGCCCAAGTTGCGGACCTTCTCCGAGGGGGTCAAAAGCTCCCCCCCAGGCTAATGGACGGATAGATTGAAATATCTTTGGGAGGCAGAACCCATAGCCACTCTGTCTTGTCAGGGTTGAGCCTGTTGGCACCCATCCAAACCCTAACAGCCTCCAGACATCGGAACATCACTTCCGCTGCTTCACTGAAATGACACGGGGTGGAGATGTAAAGCTGGGTATCATCAGCATACTGATGATATCTCACCCCATGTTGTCAGATGATCTCGCCCAGCGGTTTCATGTAGATATTAAACAGCAGAGGGGAGAGGACCGATCCCTGAGGGACCCCACAAGGGAGGAACCTAGGGGTCGACCTCTGACCCCCTGCCAACACCGACTGCGACCGACCAGTGAGGTAGGAGGTGAACCACCGCAAAACAGTGCCCCCAACCCCTCCAGTCGGTGCAGAAGGATACCATGGTCAATGGTATCGAAAGCCGCTGAGAGGTCAAGTAGCACCAGGATAGTGGATAATTTATTTTTATTTATTTATTTATTTTATGATTTTTATACTGCCCCCCTCCCGAAGGACTCGGGGTGGTGTACAGCCCAATTAAAACGACAACATACAAAAATTTAAATTATTAAAAATAAATTAAATAATTTGGCCAGATATTTAAAAACCCAATACTTAATCTAAAAACACAATCCCCTAAAAACAATTATGGCCATTGTTGGAGCTGGAGCTATTATCCCAGGCCGGCTTGTCGGAATAAGTATGTTTTTAATTCTCGATGGAAGGAACTCAATTCTGTCATCGTACGGAGTTCGGGGGGGAGCTAGTTCCAAAGCGTTGGAGCTCCCACAGAGAAGGCCCTCCCCCTGGGGGTCGCCAGCCGACATTGTTTGGCCGACGGCACCCTGAGGAGACCCTCTCTGTGGGAGCGTACCGGACGGTGGGAGGTATTTGCTGGCAGAAGGCGGTCCTGTAGATATCCGGGTCCGATGCAATGGAGCGTTTTAAAGATGGTCACTAACACCTTGAAACGCACCCGGAAGGCCACCGGCAACCAGTGCAGCTCACGCAGGAGCGATGTTACATGGGAGCGCCATGGCGCTCCGGTCACTACCCGCGCAGCCGCATTCTGGGCCAGCTGAAGCCTCCGGGTGCACCTCAAGGGGAGCCCCATGTAGAGAGCATTACAGTAGTCCAGCCTGGAAGTGACGAAGGCATGAGTAACTGTGCATAGCGAGTCCTGGTCTAGGAAGGGACGCAACTGGCGTACCAGGCGAACCTGATAGAACATCCTCCCGGCCACGGCCGTCAAATGGTCCTCTAAAGACAGCCGTGAATCCAGGAGGACTCCCAAATTGCGAACCCTTTCCACAGGGGCCACTGTTTCGCCCCCAATGGACAACGAAGGAGTCAATTGACTAAACCGGGACGACGGTAGCCACAGCCACTTGGTCTTGGAAGGGTTGAGCTTGAGTACGTTCTTCCCCATCCAAACCCGCACGGCCTCCAGGCACTGGGTCAGCACGGCAAGAGCATCGTTGGGGTGGTTCGGCGTGGAAATGTACAGCTGAGTATCATCAGCGTACAGATGGTACTCCACACCAAAACCACGGATGATCTCACCCAGCGGTTTTACATAAATGTTGAACAGTAGGGGTGAGAGGACCGATCCCTGAGGTACCCCACATACGAGGGGTCTCGGGGTCGACCTCTGGCCCCCTGTCAACACAGACTGCATCCGGCCGGAGAGGAAGGAGGAGAACCACCGCAAAACAGTGCCCCCCATACCTAGCCCCTCCAACCGTTGCAGTATGATACCATGATCGATGGTATCAAAAGCCGCTGAGAGGTCCAATAGCACCAGAGCAGAGGAATAACCTCTGTCCCGGGCCCGCCAGAGGTCATCCACCAACGCGACCAATGCTGTTTCCGTGCTGTAACCAGGCCTGAAGCCCGACTGGTATGGATCCAAGTATAACGATTCCTCCAGGTGTCGCGGGAACTGTCGGGCAACCACGCTCTCGACAACCTTTGCAAGAAAGCAAAGGTTGGAGACAGGACGATAATTTGATAAAACAGCTGGATCCAGGGTAGGCTTCTTAAGGAGGGGCCTCACTACCGCCTCTTTCAAGGCGGCAGGGAAGACACCCTCACTTAACGAAGCATTAATAATTGCCTGGAACCAGCCTCGTACCACCTCCCGGGATGCCAACACCAGCCAGGAGGGGCACGGGTCCAATAAACAAGTGGTCGCCCTAAGTCCCCCGAGCAACCTGTCCACGTCCTCGGGAGTCACGGGGTCAAACTCAGCCCAGATAGCAGTCTCAAGACCAGACTCTGTCTCTCCCACCGGACATACCCAGTTGAAATCAAAGCCTTCCCGTATCTGAGCGATTTTATCATGCAGATATTTTCCAAAATCCTCAGCTCTACCCTCCAAGGGGTCTCCTCTCACCTCCTGATGAAGGAGGGAGCGGGTCACCCTAAACAAGGAGGCTGGGCGGTTATCTGATGACGCGATAAGAGCAGTGAGGTAAGAACACTTCTCTGCTTTTATCGCCGCTAGGTAGGACCTAATATGGTCTCTTACTAGTGTTTGGTCAGATTTGGCATGGCTCGATCTTCAACTGCTCTCTAGGCGTCTTTTCCGGTGTTTCATCTCTCTCAGACCCTCAGTGAACCAAGGGGCCGATCGAGACGTACGTCGAATCAGAGGCCGCAAAGGCACGACCCGATCTAGAGCACCGGCCGCAGCCCTATCCCAGGCTGCCGCCAACTCTTCGACCGAGTCGTGTATCCGAACCTCAGGAATTGGCCCAAGCTCCATCTAGAACCGCTCGGGTTCCATCAGCCGCCTGGGGCGGTACCATCTCACTGGTTCCGCCTCCCTGCGGCGGGGTGCAGCGGTCAGAAAGTCCAAGCGAAGGAGAGAGTGGTCAGACCATGACAGGGGCTCAATAACTATATCCCCTATATTCTGACCACTCAGCCACTGTCCAGAGACAAAAAACAGGTCAAGCATGTTCCCCCCTGTATGTGTGGGGCCTTGAATTACCTGGGTCAGGTCCATGGCTGCCATGGAAGCCATGAACTCTCGAGCTCCCCTGGACGTCCTGCCCACAGATGGCAGGTTGAAGTCACCCATGACTATTAGCCTGGGAACCTCAACCGCCACTGCGGCGACAACGTCCAGGAGCTCGAGCAGGGCGGTTGACACGTGGCAGGGAGCCAGGTACATAATCAACACCGCCCTCGGACCCCCAAGGTCCCACTTCACCAGGAGAGGTTCACAGCCTGCCGTCTGAGGAACAGTGACCTCCCTCGGCCTGTAATCTTCCCTAATCACGACCGCCACTCCCCCACCCCTGCCCTGTGCTCTCGGCCGATGGAATGCAAGGAAACCCGGTGGGCACATTTCCACCAGAGGGACACCGCCCTCCGGTCCTAACCAGGTCTCCGTAATACCTGCCAGGTCTGCTCCCCCCTCTGAAATTAAATCTTGGATGAGGGGGGCCTTGTTTACCACAGACCTGGCATTGCACAACATCAGCCTACAGCCAGGGCCCTGTGGTTCTGAATAACCCCGAGAACAGGTAGAGCCTTGGGGGTCGGAGCGCATGACCACTCGTAAACAGTCAATGGTATCGAAAGCCGCTGAGAGGTCAAGTAGCACCAGGATAGTGGACAATCCCTTATCCCGGGCCCGCCAGAGATCATCCGTCAGCGCTGTTCAAAAACCAGCACGAGTCTCAGTCATGCATTGTAAGGGACATCAGAAAGGAATTGACAGAGTGGCACAAGGCAATTGAAGAGCAGATTGGGAAGCAAGACATGCTGCCAGAAAGGAAGGGCCAACTCCAGACTTAGCTATACATGTTGCTATGGATATGGGGGTCTTGCCTTCAGAGGTCAAGCCCTCTTATTCCCAGCAGGAATGTGCAAAGGCAGTGGTAGATCTTAAGGCAACTCTGCAGGATGGGTGGTACATCTTACCTGATAAGCGTGTTTTTGTCCCACAATCTTCCGCATGGGCTCTGATTCAGGCATCTCATGACACTACTCATATGGGGAAAACAGGGTTAGCAGAAGCCATAGGAAGAGAGTATTTTATAAATGGTTTGGCAGGCATTGCAGCCCAGGTTGTTTCGCAATGTACTATTTGTGCTAGAATTAACCCTCGGCAAGGGCCTGCTTTACCGCCTGGACCAATACCTGTTTGCTATTTTCCTGTGGATTCTGTTATGGTTGACTTTACAGATATGCCAAGATGTGGATTGTATAAAGCTTTATTAGTCTTTGTGGATAGATATACGGGGTGGCCTGAGGCCTTTCCTACAAGAACCAAACAGGCTAGGGAAGTCGCCAGATTGCTATTAAAAGAATTAATACCCCGGTTTGGGAGCCCTTCATTTATTTCATCTGATAATGGTCCAGAGTTTGTTCACCAAATCAATCAGGCAGTTGCTAAAGCAGTAGGATCTAAATGGAGATTCCATAGTGCTTTCCATCCTCAGTCAGGTGCTAACGTGGAAAGGATGAATCGCACTTTAAAGGAGAAAATTACTAAGATCTGTATTGAAAGCCATTTGAAATGGCTGGATGCTTTGCCTTTAGCATTGTATGCTGTAAGATGTGCACCTCGTTGGCAGTGTAAACTTTCTCCGTATGAATTGATGTTCAGTAGACCCTCCCACTTTGTTGAAAAGAAATTTGGCCAGATGGCCTGATTTGGGTCATAAGGGGGGAGTATGGGCTCTAGAAATGGTGCAGGAACTTAATAAGCAAGTATAAAAAATTAAGGAATTATGTCATTGAACAAATGCCACCTAAACTGGTGACAAGGTGTCATCCTTTTAAACCAGGAGATAAAGTGTGGGTTAAATATTGGAAGAAGGAGCAGCTAGAAGGACGTTGGAAAGGACCCTATGAAGTAATAATGGCCTCTCCTCTAGCTGTGAAAATTGCAGAATCCAAGTCTTGGATTCACTGGACTAGGGTAAAAGCTGATCCCTTATGGACCGTGTCCAGGAATTCAGGGATCCCCACAAAACTTACTTTTAAATGCATTTAATGGTCATTTTATTATTTGTATAACAGATGTTGTAGTATTAAAAGGTGATCCGTGGACAGATCAACGGCTACTCTACTGGGATCTTACCGGTAATAGGTCCCTCTACGTACAGTAGTGAAGACCCCTGCTAAGCCACTCCGGAAGCTGGCTTTCTACGCACGGGAGAAGAAAGGATGAAAGTATTACTATTATCTTTATGTAATATTATAGTGGCATATAACAATGTTTGTGTTTTTAATGCAGGACAATGGAGCAGACCAGAAGAGGCTCCTAATATTGTTCAGTCTTATGCTATAGGAAATCGTAATTGTGATGGTAATCCCCCTCTTGGTTTTACCCCAGAATGTTGGAATGGTATTCTTCCCCATCCTTGTTTGTATCCATATGTTTTTGATAGGATAGTTAAAGAAGCTTGTCTTATTAGAAGGCCTACAAATCCTGATGCCTGTTAATATGCTGGATATGTCCTAAGAAAAGGCATATGTATAAAAGCACCTCACAAAAAGCCTTTACCCCTAGTGACATTGGATTGTGGACCGCCCTTATTTTGGGGTTGGGAAGGAGTTACCCTAGTCTCACAATTAAAACTGGGATGGAAGGGGACTTGTGTGATATATGTGAATCCAGTGGAATTTGGAATTACTCTTCAAAAACCACGAAGGATACGACCCCAACAGAAAAGAATAAAAAGGTCCCATCAATTAGAGTCGAGGATGCAATATAATCTGTGGGTACAATTGGCCAAGGTAGCCAATACCACAAACTTTTGCCTCTCTGAAGCATATGACATGGAAAATTTGTTATCTACATGTTTAATACCTGTATGTGTTCCAGCCACGGTGGCAAAGAATTATACTGATTTGCGTCGTTATGTGATAAAGGATAGTATAGGATATGAAACTTTGTATAATTGGGGGCATGTTGCTAAGCATCTACCTTATGATGCTCTTGCTTTGCATACGCCCATTGTGGCAGTACCGGAAGGGCTACAATGTGCCCATATTAATGGATGTGAACAATCTACAGCAAAACCCCAGCCTCATTGCATAAAAGTGAGCCATGACAAGTTAAATTGCACATCTTTCCAATCTGTGTCCTTCAGCTTTGCAAACATATGGTTACCCCAGGGATGGTTTTTCACATGTGGCAAAGACACTTTTAATTATATTCCTGCTAATTTGAGTGAAGCTTATTGTTGTTTAAGCAGATTAACTACCTTTTTGCCAGATAGATCACTTTTTACTGTATCGAATGTTACACGGCATAAAAGAGCAGAGGTTTTAGATGAAAAATGTGACTCCTCATGTACTCTTTTAAATGCAGCTGAGTATAATGCATTAGGTATGTCATTAGTAGGTGTTCCTGCACTGGCTATAAGAGCACATATTAATTTGAATTCTGTTGCCTGTAACCTGGCAAAAATTATAAATGCCACTTCTGTGGCATTATCTGCTATTAATCAGGAGTTGGTGGAGCTCCGCAAAGCCATTTTGCAGAATCGGGCCGCTATTGACTATCTTTTGCTTCGCCAGCATTTAGGGTGTGAATCTTTCGAAGGAATGTGTTGTTTTAATTTAACAGATCAATCCCCAGTTATAAAACAACAAGTTAAAGTTCTTAATAATTTGGCATCAGACTTGCAAATTGACTCTCTGGGTAGTTGGTGGAGCAATTTGTGGTCATGGCTCCCTATGGGTCTTATTGGTACTATTATACAATATATTATTATTTTTATAGCCTTGCTTATTAGTGGATGCTGCTGTATACAATGTGTGTTTTCATTGATGACTAATATCACATCACCAAAAAGGATGTCTATATTGGCTGAACAAAAAGCAACTGCCCAGGTTATGGCATTGTGGGAATATAACAGATTGAATACTGCTGATCCAGAAATTAGAGAGAGCAATTTATCAGATTGAGACTCATCGTCATTAATTGAGATAAGTCTCAAAAGGGGGGAATAATGTGGGAAAATGAAAAACTAACAATTCATAATTGAAAAAGATATATGGCTAAAACGGCTGAGTCTGAAAGGAGGTTTCCTGTCTCACGAGAAATGTCTAAATTAGCTTTGCTGTATTAAGATTTATGGTGGGTACGTCCTGTTTTGTCCAAGAGCATATGATCAATGGCTGCGGTCTGGTAACTGTTCACATGTACGGATAGGGAAGTATAGAATGTAACCATGTAAGGAATGCGTGTGATCAGGAAATGTATACGTATTATCAGCTATAAATATGTTATGAAGACCATCCTTCGGGGTTCAGACCCTTAGCTCTGTTTAGCTCTCTGAACCTGCGCAATAAACCTTTCCTTCTCCAGAAGAACTGACTCCTGTCTCATTATTCTACTACAAGAACAAGCGAGAGAAAGTAAGAGGGAAAACGGACAGAGGAAGGAGAAAGGAACAGGCCCAAGAACAAGACAAGCTCACAAGTAAAACACACAAGTAGAAAATAGAAAAGGAGATTAGGTTATTATCTATCAACATTAATGGATTAAACGCACTAGCAAAGAGAAAGCAAATATTAACAAAACTAGCCAAACAACACATAGATATTGTCTGCTTGCAAGAAGTACATATTAAAGAGCAACATAGGCACCATTTAGAGTTTCCCAAATTAGGATCATTATTTACAGCATTAGCTAACCAAAAGCAAAGAGGAATAGCAGTTTACATCAAAAAAGAGATAAATGCAAATTTAAAATATCAAAATATGGATGGAAGGGTATTAATAATAGAAATACAAAATGAACAGAAGACCTGGCTCTTAGTAGTAATATATGCACCGAATGAGAACCAATACAATTTTTATCAGAAGTTACACGAGAAATTGATAGAACTGGGTCATTCAAATATTTGTATTGTGGGTGGTTATAATGTGGTGGTGGATGTAAAAAAAGATTATATCACTGATAAGAAAAATAAAAAGGAAAGGAAAATTTTACCAAAGACCTTCTTCGATCTAGCACATGAACTTAACCTATTAGACCAATGGAGAAAGAGAAATCAAAAAGAAAAAGGATATACATTCTTTTCAAACCCACACAAATCATGGTCTCGAATAGATATGATATGGACAAATGAAGAATTGGGACAGGATATAGAGACTATAGAAATAAAACCAAATGTATGGGCAGATCATAACCCGATAGAAATAGTCTGGAAGGGGCAAAAAAAACCTAGAAAAAGATGGGTAATGAACTCTTATATTTTAAAGGAAAAAGAATTTATTACACAGACTAGAAAGGAAATGGATTATTTCTTTAAAGAAAACACAAAACAACAAACATCAATACAAATCATCTGGGATACAGCGAAGGTGTATTTAAGGGGACTAGCAATAGCTTATATAGCACAGAAAAATAGGGAGAAAAGACAAAGGCAAAACATACTACAGGAAGAGATCAAAAAAGTTGAATTTAAATTACAAGAAAAGCCTCAGGATGAATTGATTAAAGCGGGATTAGCACTAGCCAAACATAAATTAAATGTGATGGAACAAGAGGAAAGAGTTAAAGAATTGAAAATGATAAAACAAATTTTTTTGAACACGCAAATAAACCTGGGAGATGGCTTTCTTATAAATTAAAAAGAGAGAGAGAGAAAAAAAATCATTCAGTAACTTTATGATAGAAATGGAGAACTACAATATAAGATGGATAAAAAGAAAGAAATAATCCAAACCTTCTTTGAGTCATTATACAAAAAAGATGAAATAGATGGGGAAAAGATCAAACAATATCTAAAAGTTAATGGTCTCCCAGAATTAAAAGAAGCACAAAGAGACATACTGAATGGGAAAATAACAGCTACGGAATTAAAAAGGGCGGTCCAAAAACAAAAAAATAATAAGACTCCGGGACCGGATGGTCTTCCAGGGGAGCTGTACAAAACCTTTTATGAAGAGTTCGAAAAGATATTATTAGAGGTATATAATGATGTGTTGGAGAAATCAAATCTACCAGACTCCTGGATAGAGGCTATTATATCTCTTATTCCAAAAGAAGGCACAGACCCTAAACAGATTAAAAACTATAGGCCAATCTCGCTCCTAAATACTGATTACAAAATTTTTACTAATATAATGGCGGAAAGATTAAAGTTAATTTTGCAGGATATAATACATCCAGACCAAAATGGCTTTTTGCCCCAAAGACAAATTAGAAACAATATTAGAACGGTGTTAAATGTCCTTGAATACTATGAAATACATCCAGGAAAACAGGCAGCGTTGATCTTTGTAGACGCGCAGAAAGCATTTGATAGCCTCAATTGGCAATTTATGTTCCAACAGATTGAGGATATGAAATTTGGGGACAAATTTAGTAATATAATAAAGGCAATATATAGAACACAGAGGGCCAGTGTGATAATTAATGGAGAGAACACAAAAAGTTTTGAAATAAACAAAGGGGTAAGACAGGGATGCCCAATTTCACCTCTACTCTTTATTTTGTCTCTTGAAGTATTACTAGTTCAAATTAGAGTTAATGAAGAAATAAAAGGGGTACAGGTCAAAGCAGAGGAATATAAGTTACAGGCATTTGCTGATGACCTGGTTTTCTTTATTGAGGAACCTATAGAGAGAGGAAATATTCTTATGGGTGAAATAGAAAAATTTGGAATAGTGGCGGGTTTAAAAATTAACAGAGAAAAAACTAAAATGTTAGTAAAAAATTTAACTGATAAACAAAAAAGGAAATTGGAAGAGAATTTGGATTTACAAGTAGCAAAAAAGATTAAATATTTAGGAATTTGGATAACTTCAAGGTGTTCCTCAATAAAAGAAGACAATTATACAAAATTGATACTAAAAATGAAACAAGATCTTGAAACCTGGGGAAATTTCCGATTATCATTATTAGGTAGGATTGCAGTGACTAAAATGAACATATTACCAAGACTATTGTATTTATTTCAAACAATTCCAATAAAATTAGAGAAAACTTTTTTTAAAGAATTGGACAAAATAATAAACAAATTTATTTGGGCGGGCAAAAAAGCTAGGATAAATATGAAAACGTTACAAGACAGTAAGAGTAGAGGTGGACTTGGACTCCCTAAATGGGAAATTTATTATTATGCAGCAGGGTTATTATGGATTAAAGACTGGATAAATTTGGATAATGATAGGATATTAACGATTGAAGGACATGATTTACAGATGGGCTGGCATGCATTTCTGTGGGGGAAACAGAAGAAAATACATACATACTTTCAACAACATCAGATAAGAGGAGTATTGATTGGGATATGGGAAAAAATAAAAAAAAGACATTATGGGAAAATCCCAAATTGGTTTTCGCCGATGGAGGCAGTAATTCACCCTAATACTCTAGAGAAAAAAAAGATGATGAGATACAAAGAATTACTGGATAACCAAGGCAACCTTAAGTCAAGAGAAGAGTTGGAGGAACAAAGAATACCCATAGATTGGTGGTCGTATCTACAAATCAAATCTAGATATAATAGAGACAGGCAAGAATATGGAATAAATCAGACCCCACATTTACTTGATAAAATCCTAATAAGCAAGGAAGGAAAATTGTTATCAAAAATTTATAAATATCTATTAGAAATAGAGTTAGAGGAAGAAATAGTGAAGGGGTCGATGTTAGCGTGGGCACGAAATGTGGGGAGAAATATAAACTTAGAGGAATGGGAAAGATTATGGAACATAAATTGTAAATTGACGCTATCAACTGCATATAGAGAGAATCAATACACAATGATTTATAGATGGCATTTAACACTAGCGAGATTGGCCAAAATGCATAAAAATATAGATCCGAAGTGTTGGAAATGTAGAATTAGAGAAGGAACATTCTACCACATGTGGTGGCTGTGCCCCAAAGCAAAAAAGTATTGGGAACGAATAAGAGATTGGATACAGGAGATAACGGAGATAAAAATGGATTTTAAACCGGAATTATTTCTATTGGGCATAATAAATTCAAAGATTGAAAAACAACTCCAACACATCATTATATATATATTGACTGCAGCTCGCATAGCATATGCCCAATGTTGGAAAAATGAAAATATACCCACAGATGAAATGGTTATTTATAAAATTTTGGAATGTGCAGAAATGAATAAACTCACGCTAGAATTAAAAGACAAGGAGGCGACAGAATTTTATGAAATTTGGAATAAATGTTATATTTGGCTAGAACAGAGAAAGAAAAAGATATAATGATCAAATGTAAATAAAATGTAAATAAGATGTAATAGAATAGTTAGAATGTATAGCACAGTTCTGTTAAGAGAAAAGATTTTTGTTTCTGTATGTTTAGTTTGTTTTGGTGTATGGTGTAGGGTGAAAAAATAAAAAATTAAATAAAAAAATGACAAGTTAAGAATGCAAATTAAAATATGCAAAAATAAGGTAAGAGAACACCTGTCAGCTCTAGATAGATTCAAACCACCGGGTCCTGACGGACTACATCGCAGAGTTCTGAAGGAACTGGCAGACGTCATTCAGAACCATTGAAACATGTCTTTCAAAGTTCTTGGATCACTGGGGAACTACCTGAGGACTGATGTGGTCCCCATCTTCAAAAAAGGAGAAAAAAAACAGATCCAGGAAATTACAGACCAGTCAGTCTGAGATCAATACCTGGGAAGATCTTGGAAAAGATAAGCAACAAATCTGCAAACACCTAGAAGCAAACAAGGTTATAACCAGAAGCCAACATGGGTTTGTCAAAAACAGATCATGCCAAACAAATCTTACATCATTCTTCGACAAAGTGACCAAATTAGTAAATCAGTGAAATGCTGTGGACATAGTATTTATTTATTTATTTATTTATTTATTTATTTATTTATTTATTTATTTATTTATTTATTTATTTATTCGATTTGTATGCCACTCCTCTCTGGAGACTCGGAGCGGCTTACAACATATACAAAACATCAAAGAATCTAAGTCCAATCAAAATATTAAAAATAAACACCCAACACACGTACAACTTTCAAACAACAACCCACAATCATCCCCAGGCCTGCCGGCAAAGATAAGTTTTAAGGTTCTTTCGGAAGGCCGGGAGAGTGGGAGAAATGCGGACTTCAAGGGGCAGTTGGTTCCAGAGGGTGGGCGCCACAACAGAGAAGGCCCTCCCCCTAGGACCCGCCAAACGACATTGTTTCGCTGACGGGACCCGGAGGAGGCCGACCCTGTGCGCTCTCACCGGTCGTAGGGAAGTATGTGGCAGAAGACGGTCCCGTAAGTATCCTGGTCCTTAGATTTACTTAGATTTTTTTACTTAGATTTACTTAGATTTTTTACTTAGATTTCAGTAAAGCATTTGCTAAAATAGACCACAACCTACTTCTTTTTTAAAAATAATATTTTATTGGTTTTCCAGTTTTACATTTGAGTATTTAGAAAGCAACGTGGTGATTGGGTTAATCAATAGTTCAATAACAAAATCTTTAGTACATATTGTTGTGATTCCGTGCCAGCCTGTGCTCGTAACAGCTGAGTCTGAGGAATCTGAGGAGGAGGTGGAGGAGGCATTTGAAGGGCCATCAGGGGCAGAGGGAGGCTTGGATGAATTACAGGACTCATGGTTTGATGCAGAGCCTGGGCCCTCCAGTCGTGTTCCTGATGAAGCTCAGCTGTGTGAGGAGAATGAGTCAGACTCGGAAGACTCACACCTGATGGACTTGTTAATTGATGCCCGCACACGTCGGCATTTGGCAAGAGAAAATCAGCAGCAGTCAATACGACACCTCCAGAGTAAAAGAAGGAGGCAACGCCTTGGGACTGCTGAATAAAGGGAGGAGGTGTGGGCGGTGCTGGTTGCTGAAGGCAACCGTTTGTAAGTGCTTCTTGGAATCCTCGTCTGTTCGTCTTGCTTGTGACTTCTCTTCTGTTTTTTCCTGTGGACTATTTCCTTCCTTTGTACTTGAGTTTTTGCTGTTTGTGTTTTGGACTATTTGACAGGTTTGTCACCTATATTAAAAGGGGTTTGTTTTGTTTGAAAGTCTCCAGCCTATTGCATCAGCAGGGGTTTGGTCCTTGTGCCTTTAACAAGGACGGCAATAGGCTGGGATAGAACACATATCTCAGGTTACATCATCAAATGTTTCTTCTCTGTTTCCCTTAACATTTACTATATTGTATTTAAGCTAGTAAATTTCTAATTGTATCAAACTCAATGAAAACTTTATTCTCACATTTATCAATACATTTTTGCTTATACATATCTTAATAGATCTTCATAAACAATCCATGTCCTGTTATTAAATTTTACCTAATTTTTAGTTTTTAATTACAGTACTCCAATTTGACCTTTGATATCCATAGTATTTGATTTTCGGGTAACCCAAATTTCCTTTATCTCACTTCATAAAAATTATAATGTCTAAAATGTACATATTACTTATTTAAATATATTCTTATTCTATTTCGTAAACGTTTTTCTATTTCTCACCCTAGTACACCACCACCTTAATAATAGAGTGTTCTTTGTTATCTCATCTATATTATCTGGGCTAATCAATGGTTCAAACCTACTTCCTAATAGTTAGTTTTCATTTCCCTTGTGAATCTAAGTCCTCAGTGTTAAACAGATTAATCCCTTATTTTTTACTATTTTCCACCTATTTTAAATCTAATAGTCAAATTTAATATACAAGGGTCTCTCTTGAGGTCAGTTGAAACTCAAAAGGGGGTTAAACAGGGGTGCATTTTGGCCCCCTTGCTTTTAAAATTTTTATATAAATGATATGGTAAAATGGTTGAATAATCCAAATTACCACCCCCAAAAAATAGGTGACCGAAGCATTGCTCTGCTGCTCTATGCAGATGACACTGTGATTCTCTCCAGTTGGCCGTAAAAGAGCCTTGCAAGCCCTTGCCCAGTACTGCAAATACAATAAACTGGACATAAATTATGAGAAAACAAAGGTTATGGCTTTTGCTAAAAGGCCAAAACAGTACACATGGTACTTAAATAGCCACAAAATAGAGCAAGTAACCACCTTTAAGTACCTTGGAGTGGTCATCCATGCCACCGGCTGACAAAAAGCCCATGAAGAATACGTGGCTGCCTCTGGCCAACGATCAGCGAATGCCATTCTTAAATTTTTCCACACAAAGGGAGGACACTATGTTCCAGCTGCAATTAGGCTCTTTCTGGCCAGATCACTAGCACAGCTTCTCTACGGGACCTTGCTCGGACCCTCAGCTTCATGTTTTACACCACTGGAAAGAGTTCAATCCAAATTTATCAGAACAATTCTCCAGATGCCTCACTGTGTTCCTAATGCACTTCTGTGCCTGGAGACAGGATTGATAAAAGTTGAAGAAGAATCTGTATAGCTTCCTTAAACATCTGGCTAAGGCTTAATTGCTTTCCGCAAGGACTTGCTCCATTGATTCTACAAGATAAATTTTCCTCTTCGTGGATCAAGGCAGTCAAGTCCAACCTTGCCAAACTAGGCTTTTCATCAGCCTCAATTCTCAAATTGGACTACAACCAAGCAAAACAAACCTTGTGTCAAAGGGTAGAGGACATCGAGAGGCAAGTGGACTTAGGGAAAGCTCAATTGTTTCTGGCTCCAGACTCTATTAGATATGTGGTTACACCTGCCAGGTATCTTAGTCAGTTGGAGTCAGTAAACCACCGGAAAGCATTCTCGCTTGCACAGTGCCATGCGTTTCCATCAGCTGTCTTGTATGGCAAGTACAAAAAGACACCACTGTCTGAAAGACTCTGCTCCTGTGGCTCAGGAGAGGTGGAGACCATTGGACACATACTCTTTCGATGTTCCTTCTACATAGCCATTCAGAAAAACAATATCCTCCCCATAATCGATAAATATCCTGGTCGTTTGGAAAGAATCTATTTCCAGTGGCTGCTTAAGGATGAGCAGTCAGAGATCACGGCACAGGTGGCCAGATTCTGTGCTGCAGCATTGGGGATTCGCCAGAATCATAATAATTTTAGATCCTTTTAATAATCTTTTGAAATTGATTTTATTACGTGTTCTATTCAATTTTAGACTATACTTATTGTATTTTTAGTGTCAGGTCAGTATGTTTCAGTTTCTGAAGGTAGCTTGTTTTTGATATATTGCCTGTAAAACGAGGCAGACCTTGGTCGCCCATTGATTGCACCATTGATTGTGATATATTGCTGTGTCCTCTTGTGATGGCTCTGTCTAGTTTTGTTTTATTAGGATGTTTGATTTATGTGTGGCCTTTAGCTGTAATAAATTGAATTGAATAGTCAAATTTCTCTTTGTCTCAAAATCTCCCTTTAGCCCACCGGTTGACAATTTAGGATCCTCTCTAGTAAATCAAAGGACCCCAGTTTTTCAACCTAATTCTAGCTTTCTTCTTTTGCCAACCAGGCTTCCATACCAATGCTTTTAAATCATCGAATAGATCTCCCTTCATTATTGTGTATGTTACTTGAATTAAAGGAGACCATCTAGTTGCCAATTTTCTGGAAGAACTGGCCCATTTATAATCATTAAGTTGTCGCCCTGGTGGCCCAGATCCCCATATTAGCTCTGGTATAGTTGTCTTCAATTCGATCTGGTCTTCTTCTTTCTCAGATTTCTTCTGGTTTGTGTAGAAAGTCATTTCCATTTTTGAAGTTGTTTCATTATCTGGATTTTCTGTGAGCTGTACTTGTTGATCTTTAAAGCCTTCTGTCTTGGTATTCACTTCTTCCACTTCTGTTATTTTTGGGATTGTTGGTTCTTTAGTTGCAATCAAGGGTTTGCTTTGTACATCTGGGCTGGCACCTTGGTCTTTCAGATTGGATCTCATTGTCTTGTTGGCTGTAAGAGTAGGAACTTTTTGGGTCCCCAAATTCCCAAAAGATGTAAACCCAATTATATTAAGTTGTTCTTTTCAATACTTTATTTCCCCTGGGTAGTCAAATGCCGCCATTTTAGAGGGTGGGAGGAAAAGGTTCCCTTTCCTCTCTACTCACAGGGGGAAGGAATTTCAAGAAGCTTTTTACAGGAAAGTACTTGGGGTACAGAGAAGGTAAGATCTCACCCAATTCCTCTGCATTGCTTTAAAAGTGCTTGTTCATAAATTTGGCCTTGGCTGTCAGCAGCTTAGTGATGGGCCATGTTGATGGCCGATCTTTTCCCCGTCAGTTTGAAGAGCTGCCCCAGATCAAACGGGAGGGCTGCCACCCTTCCGCGATCACTCGGGGGTCTTCTTCTTGCTAATCACCCCTACAGGGTGACTACCAACCCTCTTCAGGGTCCCCTGGTGGGAGAAAACTGGACGGTGGAGGGAGCAATAGCTCCACACTTCCGCCAACACTGCAATCGCAAACCGGAAGCCTACCACAACCTACTTCTTGACAAGCTAGTAAAATGTGGGATAGACAGCACCACCACCAGGTGGGTTTGTAACTGGCTGACAAATCATGCTCAATGTGTAGTCCTTGAGACAAGCTCAAGATCTGAAAAGATCTTGACAGACTTGAACACTGGGCCCTATCTAACAAAATGAAATTCAGTGTAGATAAAAGTAAGGTTTTACACTTAGGCAAGAAAAACCAACTCTATAGGTATAGACTAGGTGAAACCTGGCTTAATACCAGTAACTGTGAGAGGGATCTTGGAGTCCTAGTGGACAATTACTTAAATATGAGCCAACAGTGTGCAGCAGCAGCCAAAAAAGCCAATGCAATCCTAGGCTACATTAATAGATAAAATCAAGATCATGTGAAGTTCTAGTACCGCTTTACAAAGCCTTAGTAAGACCACACTTGGAATACTGCATCCAGTTCTGGTCAGTACAATATAAAAAAGATGTTGAGACTCTGGAAAGAGTGCAGAGAAGAGCAACAAAAATGATTAGGGGGCTGGACGCTAAAACATACAAAGAACAGTTACAGGAATTGGGTATGTCTAGTCTAATGAAAAGAACTAGGGGTGACATGATAGCGCTGTTCCGATATTTGAGTGGCTCCTACAAAGATTAGGGTCAAACTACTTTCCAAAGTACCAAAAGGCAAGACAAGAAACAATGGTTGGAAACTAACCAAGGAGAGAGGCAACCTAGAACTAAGGAGAAATTTTCTAATGGTGAGAGCAATCAACCAATGGAATTGCTTGCCTTCAGAAATTGCGGGTGCTCCATCACTGGAGGCTTTCAAAAAGAGACTGCACAACCATTTATCTGAAATGGTATAGGGTCTCCTGCTCAAGCAGGGGGTTGGACTAGAACAGGGCTTTTAAACCGGTGGTACACATACCACCAGTGGTACTTTAGCACCTGGCAGGTGTTACGCGACCCCTAGCCAAGTGTAGCGGGGGAGGGAACCGACTAAAGCGGTGCCGCACAGACCTGGAGGAGATCAGCTGGAGCCGCAGAGCTTGGCAGAAGCCCCAGGATTGGCGCATGTGATGACATAGTAATTGGAGCTTCTGGCACACCCAGAAGAGAAAAGGAGGAGGAGGGCGGAGAAGTCACCTTCTGGTTGGTGACTCAGTTGTAAGAGGTGTCAATTTAGGAAAGGATGTGGAGGTTTTGAAAGAGGTGAGGTGTCTGCCTGGTGCTACTGCCAGCAGAGAAAAGAGATGCATTGTTAAGATAGTCAAGAATGCTAGTAAGGACTGTGATGTTGATGTTGAACTGTCTGAAAAAGACGTACTTTTTGTGCAGAAGGATTTCCAGAGTTTGGGTCAGGAACTTAGCAGGATAGGCTGCAGTCTTACTTTTTCGGAGGTTTTACCTGTATATAAGGAGCAAAAAGTAAAAGGCCAGTGTATAGTGGAGTTCAGTGTGTGGCTAAAGGAGTGGTGTAAAGCAGAAGGTTTTGCTTATGTTAGTCATGATGGCTACAGTTGGTCTGATGAAAAGCTGTACAAAGCAGATGGTTTACATCCATCAAAGAAAGGGACTGAGTTACTTAGTATTAAATTCAGTGGTTTTCTGGAGAAAAACTTAAACTGAATAATGAGAAGACATAGTTAATTGATACACAACATTTCTGTCCCCAGCAGTCTAAAACTAATAGGATTGTCAGTGTTTCTAGCATAGAAGTTTGTGCAGCTAAGAATATCAACATTGCTGTTAAGAAAAATCAAGCTTTTGTGATAGTGTGTGCCATACCATGTGCACTAATGAAACAGGTGGTGAGGAAGAAGGGGAACTCAGACACAAAACAGATTATGTAGAAAACAAACACAGGGTCAGTTGAAAAGGACTCAAATGTCTATACACCAATGCACAAAATATGAGGAATAAACAGGGTGATATTGTTGCCATTACGGAAACTTGGTGGGATGAAACCCATGAATGGAATATACAGCTAGAGGGTTTTAAATTGTTCAAAAGAAACAGACCTAATAAAAGAGGAGGTGGAGTTGCTCTCTATATAAGAAATAATTACATCTCTACAAAAATACAGCAGAACAATGATGAAAACTGTCTTGAATGTATTTGGGTCAATATAAAATGAAAAAAGAATGACATTACCATACAGTAAGTGTATACTATAGGCCAGGGGTCCCCAGGCCGCGGCATGCCAGCAACCAGGCCGCACAAACAAGCAAAACCCCATCCGCCAGATGCAGGCAGCACACAAACCAGGCCCCCTCCGGTCTGCAGAAAAACCTCTCTCCACAGAACCGGTCCCTGGTGCCCAAAAGGTTGGGGACTTCTGCTATAGGCCACCCAACCAAACAGAGGAAATGGATGAACTTTTTGCAATCAGTTAACTAAGCTATGTAGGAAGCACACCACAATAGTAATGGAGGACTTTAACTACTCTGACATCAACTGGGAGACAAGCTCTGTACTTAGTGGAAGTTCAAACAGATTCATGACAAACCTAGCTGACAACTTTGTCTCCCAAAACGTAAAGAAGGGAACTAGGGGATCAGCCATATTGGACTTAATTCTCACTAAGAGAGATGAAATGATAGAAGGTGTTGAAGCCACAGGAACCTTGGGGGGGAGTGATCATGCAATATTGGAATTCAACATTATGCAAGCACAAGCAATAGAACATAGTCAAACTAGAGTCTTGGACTTTAAGAGAGCTGATTTCAATAAACTTAGAGCTTGAGAAGGATTCCAGGGATGAGAATCCTCAAGGGGAAAAGAACCCAAGAAGCTTGGGAAACTTTGACAAGTGAGATTATGAAAGCCCAGTGTAGCACAATTCCAATGAAGAAGAAAAATAAGAGATCTCAAAAGAAACAAGCATGGCTGCACAAAGGACTCTCTGATAAATTGAAAGACAAAAAGGACAAGTATAAAAAGTGGGGCACATAACTAAGGCAGAATATCAGCAGATAGCCCAAACCTGCAACGATGAAGTCAGGAAGGCTAAGGTTCAAAACAAACTAAGGCTTGCGACAAAAGTAAAAAATTAACAACAACAAAAAAGCTTCTTTCAACATGTAAAAAACAAGAAAAAAGTGAAGGAAACAATTGGTCCATTAATGGGAGAAAATGGGAAGAAGGTGATGAGCAGCAGGGAGAAAGCAGAACTGCTTAACTCATTTTTTGGAAAAAACAGTCCAACTTATAAAAAAAAGTACTGTAAAATGCAGATTAGGAATGCAAGTCAAAATAAGCAGGAAAATTGTTATAGAACACCTATCCAGCCTAGGTTCCTCCAATAGTGAAAGTTTTTAAGAAGAGATTGGACAACCATTTGTCTGAAATAGTATAGGGTTTCCTGCTTGAGCAGGGGGTTGTACTAGAACACCTCCAAGGTCCCTTCCAACTCTGTTATATAAGATTTCATCAGTTAATCGACTGAATCTGTATAGAAATAAAACTTGAAATCTCATATAATAGTCTGCATTGTTCAGTTCCTAATGCAGGAAATGCATTCTTTGAATTTAAAGGTATTTATATGGTGCCTTGGGTAACTTATTGTATGTTGCAGAACAAATTAAATATGTAAAATAACTAAATATAAATAGCATATTCAGGTAGTTTAGAGTACATTATTTCCTCTGAGATAGTGCTTTCATTCTGCAATTTTCTAAAAACGTACATTAAAAATCATAATCTGTTGGTAAAAAAGAAATGGATTTTTAAAATTATAGCATCATTTAAGGGTTTATATTAATACATGTAATTAATTAACAGGGCAATTCTATACTGGACATGTCTACTCAGAACCCCCATGAGCTCAGTAAAACTCATTGAACCTAATAGATTTTCAGCCTAACACTTTACGTGGTACAGCCCTAACAATGTTATATGATGTTTCTTGGATAGTCGAGAATGGCAAAAGCCTGTTTGTTTCTGATAAATCGCCAATATAGAATTAATAAACTGATCCCCCATTCCCATCCTAACAATTAATTTTTTCAAGAACAACCAATTCAGTCTATCAAAGGCTTTTTCCGCATCCAAAAACATAAGAACAGCAGGTACCTGAATATGCGTCTCCAAATATTCAAGTATATTAATGAGTTGTCTAACATTAGTTTTCATCTGTCTACCTTGTAAAAAACCAGTTTGGTCTGAATGAATTCTTTGTTGTAAAACTGTCATTAGTCTATTAGCCATATTTTTTGCAAAAAATTTATAATCTGTATTCAATAATGAAATAGGTCTAAAATTTTCTGGTTGAACATTATCTCTTCCCTCTTTGGGAATTAAAGAAACATAAGCTGTTTTCCCAGACACGCAATAGAGAACATAAATAGAATACAAGTTCAAGATGTTGTGCCCTATGAGAAACTCCTAATTAAAGAAGGGAATTTGTTATTATTGAAGTCCTTGAATATGTTAAGGGAAGAAGGAATAGTTCATACTTGGTTTCCATATTTACAACTGCAGACTAGATGGGAAAAAGACTTGAAGACGGGTTTATCCCAAACGGATGAAAATTTAATTAAACAAGTTAGAGACCAAAGGTCTATGCATATTAAAAGATTATATAACGTATTGATAGAAATTGATTCTGAAACTGAATTAGTTAAGGACTGTATGATAAAATGGGGACAAAATTTTGGGCAACCAATCATGATGGAAACTTGGGAGAGGATCTGGGTGAAGAATGTAAGATTTACACAAGCGCAACATTTAAGAGAAATTTTTATAAAATGTTTTATAGATGGCATTTAGATCCGAAAAAATTATCATGTATGTACCCTGATTTACAATCTAAATGTTGGAGATGTGAATCTATGGATGCTACTTATTTTCATGTATGGTGGACTTGTAGGAAAATTAAGGCTTTTTTGATAAAAATATGGTGGATATTGCAAAATATTTTGAAAAAACGTATTGAATTTTTACCACAGTTGTTTTTGTTAGGTATTATAAAAGACTGTACCACCATAGAGACGAACTTAATTTTGAACCTGATCACAGCAGCAAGATTGTTGGTGGGACAATATTGGAAGACGCCAGAACTACCAACTATTGAAGAATGGATTTTAAAAGTTACAAATTTGGCAGAAATGGCTAAAATATCTGCATATTTGAAGGATCATTCAAATGAAAAATATATGTTGGATTGGAAAAAATGGATAGAGTATATACAAGGGAAATATCAATCTAAGAAATTGTATTTAGCATATAGTTAAATTTTTATATGTGGGATTGAAAAATATAGTTTAATTTTAATAGGATTTATATAATAATTTGGTGTAGTTTAGAGGGTTTTCTTGTGTTTTTACCCTGTACTCACTCCGGGAAGTCAGGGGGGTGGGTGGGTGGGTGGGGTTTTATAATCTATTCAACTGAAATATGGTATTGGTATTATATAAGAACGATATATTTTTTGATAAAAGAGGGGTTGCTCGGGTGGCACCTCAGCACCACATCTGGAAGATCGAGGAGTGAAGGTTGGAGGGATGTAGGGAGGTGGTATGAGGAGGGAGGAGAGAGAGGGAGGCAGTGAGGGTGGGTGGTTAGAAGTAGAGGTAGGGAGGAAGGAAGAGGGGGATGTGGTGGGGGGGTGCCACCGAGTAATACCCATAGTTATTTTAATTATTCTAGTTAAGTTTTTTATGCTTTGTTTTTTGTTTTGGAAAAAGTTCTAAATGATTGTATTCAGTTGAGTTGTTTTCAATTTGATTCTTTGTTATATTTATGATTATAAAATTAATAAAAATTCCTATTAAAAAAAAGAGAATGGAAAAAGCTTGGTAGTTGTTATTGGTAAGTGTAAAGAGGATATTGGGAACAAAAACTCTGGGAAAGGAGAAAATATGGCAAATTACTTGCCAAAGATCTTACATTTTCAAATGTTCCTCCCCAAAGTAAAGATTTAAAGGTTTCCCCTGTCCAGTTGTGACCGACTCAAGGGGGCGGTGCTCATATCTGATTCTCAACCAAGGGAGCCTGTGTTGTCTGAGAGACGCTTCTGTCATCATGTAGCCAGGATGAAAATACAGAATGCAGTAACCGTCCCATCAAAGCAGTAACCTTCCCACCAAAGCAGTACCTATTTATCTACTCGCATTTGCATGCTTTCGAACTGCTAGGTCCGTGGTGGTGAACCTATGGCACGTGTGCCAGAGGTGGCACTCAAAGCCCTCTCTGTGGGCACGTGCACCGTCTCCCCAGACAGAGGGACGCAAGGCTGGGCTGCTCCCCTCCCCCTCTCCATGCATGCAGAGTCCAGGAACAGCTGCGAGAGCTGGGTGGGGAGAGGGAAACCTATAAAAGGATCAGGTTTTGGCGGGAGAGTGAGTGAGCAGCATTTGGAAGTGACAGTGCAGACAGCGAGTGAGCACATGGCCTTTGGAAATGACCAGTGGTGAGTTTCAGCGGCTGCTGCTCCAAGCCCCTTGACCAGCCGGCCACGCAGGGGAGGAGGAGGAGGAGGAGGAGGGGCGGCCGGGTGTCTGGAGCCACCTTGGCTGACCGCAGCCAGCCCCAACGAGGCAGCTGAGCTTGCACACTGGCTGCCCAGCCTCGTGGGGCAGTGGCACCTGGGCAACGCACGGGGCTGGGCAGGAGGCGGCAGCGGCGGTGGCAGCCTAATGGATCTGCACGAGCTGCTGGGGCGGTGGCCTGAGGCGGGGCTAAGGTGCGTCGGGTGTGCGAGAGGAACAGGCTCCACGTGCGGGCCAAGGGCAAGATCTGCGAGGGGGCCAAGGAGATGACCAGCAGCAACCTGCTCTCCAACTGCAAGCAAAAACAGATGGGATCTGTTATCTGCATCACGCACCTCCCCCCTCCCTTACTCCTCCTGCTGCTGGAGGGCTGGCCCAGTGTTCGCAGCGGGCTGCAGAGCCCCAGAGTGCGCCGGTCAAGAGGCTGGCATGTTGCGGCTGCTGACAGACACCGTCGGCCCCCATGTGCTCACTGGCCTCTGTGTGCAGGGGCTGATGGTGTTAGGTAGCAGCCGCACTGGCAACTGCAACCACCTGCTCCACCCACCCATTCCTGTTGTGCTCATCCCCAAGACTCCCAGCTGCCTACTGCAGAGATTCATCAGAAAGTCTGATAAGATGATAACATTCCTAGCCCAGTGTGAAGTATTCATCAGCACCAGGCCAGGGAAGTTTCTGACAGACAGATTGAGAGTTCCCTTCATCCTCAGTCTTTTAATTGACTCCACTGTGAAATGGGCACTTTGACTCATTGAAAGCAACAACCCCGTCCTGCACAATTTCCCAAACTTCCTCACTAAATTTAGAGAGCACTTTGGAGACCCTATTCAGATGGAATCTGCCAAACAGCACATCCACCAGCTCCACCAGGGCAACAACTCCATGAGAACATACATCGAAGATCTCGATTGGAACAAGCCAGCCTTAAGAGCACAATTCAAGAGCAGGTTCAACAAGGCCATTGCCAAGCAACAACAAGGTATTCCCCGCGGTCTACAAGACCTCTACCTAGTCGCTATAACAGCTGAGTCTCAACTTGCAGAACTTAGAGCATTTTCCAGCAGCCCCAGCCAGCTGCTTCCAAAGCTGCCTCCTCCCATCACTACCCTGAGCCTCCCTGGCCCCTTGGACTTGGACGCTGAAGAGCTGATGCAAATCAGAGTGGCCAGAAAGGTTCCAAGAGCAGAAGAATGGAAACAGGGCAGAGAGCTCACCCTGTGTTTCTATTGCGGAGACCCTGGCCACATGGTCAAGGACTGCCCTACTAAGCCTCCCAGAAGAGGCAACAGACAGCCAAGCAATGTCTCCACTACTGACTGCTTGGATGACAAGCCCCAAGGCCAGGGAAACAAGAAATGCCCCCCCTCCATGACCTCACAGGGGGGCCACCCAAGCACTGATAGGGGCTCAATTACCTTCACGCTCAGGTACATTAATAAAATTTCATTCTATCCTGATACTTCTCAGTGGTCAGGAAACCACCATCCCTGTTTTGATAGATTCTGGGGCAACTACCAACTTCATAAGCCTAACCACAGTCCAGAAACCTAAGTTCCCTATAGTTTCCCTGAAGTCTCCATTGCCAGTGATAACTATTGATGGCCGAATGTTAAAAGCAGTCCCCATCACTCACACTCAATTGCCTTTGCAATTGACAATAAATCAACATCCTGAAACATTAACCCTTTTCATGGCTGACCACATTGATCTTCCACTGGTGCTGGGAACTGCTTGGTTACAACAACACAATCACACTATTAAGTGGAAGAACCGGTCTATTGCCTTTGATAGCTCTTAATGCCACCACACCCCCTGAAAGCTAATAGAAAGATTTCCAATCTGCCAAGTAAATACACAGACTTTGCTGATGTTTTTGGAGAGGAAGAAGCCTCAGTCCTCCCCCCTCAGAGACTGCGATTATGGCATAAATCTAGTCTCTGGCACCAAGATTCCTGCCAAGAGACACTACCAAATGTCTACTAAAGAATTAGAACTCTGAAACAACATTGGGACTCTAATTTGCAAAAGGGATTCATACGACCCGCCCAGTCTCCTGCCTCAGCTCCCACCTTCTTTGTACCCCAAAACCAAGACCCCATTGGATCTAACAATAGTGGGGACCCTCCACTGAGAGTGGTCCATAATTACAAAGCTTTGAACTCAGTGACAGTAAAGGGCCATTATCCACTGCCGTTAATTCCAGACCTCTTAGATAGACTACAGAAAACACACATTTTTACATGACTGGACCTCCGCAATGCTTACAACCTCATTAGAATCAAAGAAGGCCATGAATACCTAGCCACATTTGACACCAGATACCACAAATTTGAATGCACAGTCCTACCCTTTGGCCTCTGTAATGCAGGGCCCATATTTTCCAGATTCATGAATCAAGTCTTTGCAGGTTTAATAGATAAATTTGTGGTGCTCTATCTGGTGACATTTTGGTCTACTCTGAGAAACACAGACCACATGTGCACAGTTCTCAGTAGACTAAGAGATAACCATCTTTTGCCAAACCAGAAAAATGCACCTTTGACCTGCAACAACTAGACTTGGGTTACCATATTTCCCCAAAAGGCATCCAGATGAACCCCCAGAAGTTCCAAGCTGTCCTAGACTGGCAAGCCCCTCACACAGCCAAATCCAGTGCTTCCTGGGTTTTGCTATCTTCAGGAAATTTATACCAAGTTTTGCTCATAAAGCCAAGCCACTGACCCAGCTGACTAAGAAATGTGTTACATTTGCTTGGAGTCCTACACACCACTCAGCATTTGAAGAGTTGTTCTGGAACGTGGTGAACCTGACTAGAGCATGTATCTGTATGTTAGATATCTGGCATTTATTGAGATAAGTGCTGTCTCCCTAAGAGATGGCTTATGGGTAATGTAGTTTTAGCTAGTCAGCTATAGCATGTTAGTAAGTTAGTGGGAGGAGTTTCTAAAGGGCATCACAGGACTTCCTGGACACAAGCCAGGGGGGAATGTTCTTTGTCTGAGATACGCATGAGCCATCGGAGGTCAGATGGCTCCGCTCCATGTGAGAACTTGGTGTGGAGAAGCTAATAAGTTTACCTAATGAAGATCCACAGATTGCTTTCTCCAGATGGAATCTACCAATAGCAAGTATTATTTCTGACTGAATAAATATATATCTGTTTTGAAATCATCTTCATTCGAGTTAATCTGTCTGTGATTGAATTGGATTAGGGCATTCTGATTCATGATCAGAACAAGAGTTAAAGCAGCTTTTTGCTCAACAGCCCCTCCTTCAGCACCCAGACACATCAAAGAGATTCATTATTCAAATAGGTGTTTCAATATAGCCATCAGAGCTGGTTTTTTTTACAAGAGAGAGAGGGAGTGTCATGCTTGACTCACTATGCAACCTCCTTCAAAAGCAGACAACAAACAGGGAGGGGGAGGGGGTAGATTTGGAATGCATGGGAGGAAATTGTGGTATGTAAGAGTCAGCTGTTGCCTGGCAACATCCTGGTGCCCAAGGTTGAAGGATGGGGAATTTCCAAGGTGTCAGATCATTTCCCAAAACAAATTGATTGTAATTGATTAATGGACAATGAACAGAGGGTGGCCCAGGGGGGAAAAAGGGGATTTTAACTACACTACTTTGTGCATGAAAACCTCAGAACTGGCTTCTCTTCTGTGCCTGTGTGGAATTATCAGTAAAGTTATACTCTTGGTAAAATAATGTCCCAGGAGTTTCTTTTGCTGCATATGCCAATGGGACAGTTGACACTAAACCAGTTCTCACAAAAGTAGCCTGCCTGGATCCCACCAGGCGACCAATTACAGGTAGTCCTCGAGTTATGAATGTAATAGAGCCTGCCAATTACATTTGTAACCTGAGGATTTGTAGGAGTGAATTGCGTAATTTGATCATGATCACTCCCTGCTTTCGCCCATGCATTCGCTAGTTGAATGTGTGGGTCGTTAAGTGCACATGAAGGAGGGCAAGGCCATGGGTGGCCTAGTGCTTCTGACCACCCAAGGCCTCTCCCAACGCACTAAGATATCTCATGCTTCCCCCTCCCCCCATCCTGCCTGATTCGGTCACTTACCTTATGTAGATCTTGATGATCAAGGGAGCTGTCTCCAGCCTCTCTGCCATGGTTTCGCCTTGAGCAAAGGCTTGCCGAAGCCTGCAGGGACAAGAGTTTGCATCCCTATAGGCTCTGGTCATCTGTGCAAAAAGTCTTTGCCGCCGAGAACGGAGGCCGGGAGAGGCACACGCATCCCTCCGGGCCTCCATTTATGGCAGCAAAGGCCTTTCCTCAAGGCCTTTCCTCAAGTCCCTCCCAGCCTCTGTTCTCGGCAACAAAGGCTTTTTGCAAAGATGACAAAAGGCTTTGCAAACAGAGGGAAGGCGTCGATGTTTCAGGCCTTCCCTTCATTTGCACAGCCTTTTGCCGCAGATGTCGTCCAGGCCTCCATTTGCCGAGAACAGAGGCCTAAAGTACTGTGAGATCATGCAAGATCAGTAGCATGAGATCTTGCACTACTGATCTTGTGTGATCT
Organism: Bothrops alternatus; assembly: GCA_034064705.1. NCBI lineage: Eukaryota > Metazoa > Chordata > Lepidosauria > Squamata > Viperidae > Bothrops > Bothrops alternatus. Next base: position 2,097,417 of record JARGCV010000014.1, on the reverse strand, counting down.
TACGGTACTTTAGGCCTCCATTCTCTGCGAATGCACCGAAGGCCTGAAGCACAAAAACAGGCCAAGAAAGAGTTTCCGGTGACCTCCGCTGAGCTTAGACCCAGGGGAACGACTCTCCATTCCCTGGGTCTGAAATTCTTCCGCTGGCGGGTCTGTTTGGACCAAATGCCACCCTAGAGAAGTGGCCACCAAAGGGTGAATCTGAGGAACGCGAGCTGGCAGTAGCCGGCTTGCCAAACTCAAAGCAGCCCCTGGAACCAATGGGAGAAAGGCAGACCGCATTTATGCGATCCACCATTAACAGCTGATCATTGGAGACGAAGAACAGCTGAATCTGACAGCACGCAGCTGACCCGGGTGAGACAATGATCCCTTTGCCTTTGGAAAGTGGACTTTGATCTGAAATAGCCTGTCTTTAACTGAAGCGGCAAGCCTGAAGGGAGGGAGGAGGAGTTTTTTCCCCCTCCCGTGTAAGCGGTGGTTTAAGTTACATTCAATTACAAAAGAACAATTTGGACTATACTACAGTCTTTTGAAGTGCTAATTGACGTTGGGGAAGCTAATTGAAGTTCATTTTTTTTACAAAAATATTTTTAAATTGGGGAAAGCCATTCTAGGTTTATTTTTTGGTTTTTAAATTTCTAGAAACTTTTTTCCTTCACTGTGAACTTTTGTTCCTGCTTCCTGTTTAAACCTTTGAGAAGGACACATCGTTGCCTTGGTGGCTACATTGTATCTTTTTTCCTTTGTTCTCCAGCTGCTGTTTATTTGGCTGGAGAACTTGGCTCAACACCCAGACATTTGGCTGAATGCCCAGACATTCCTATCTGCCTTTAAAAGTCATCTAAAGAGACTTTTTTTCCTGTTCTGTCTGGTTTTGTAGGTGTTTTGGCTGTAGAACCTCTATTTTAAGAAGAAACATTAAGAAATCTTGTCTTCTTTTTTGCTTTTTCCTTTGGTGCTGAACTGAACTACTTGGATTATAATTTGGATAATTTTTTATAGTTTTTCTTTGTTTTTGGCTTTTTATTTCTTCCTCCCCTTTGGCTCATTTTTTCTGCTCCTTTTTTTTGTGGATTTCTCCTTTTTTTGTGGACATCCCTTTCTGTGGGAGTGCTTTTGAGAACTTTTCCCCCTTTTTGGATGGTTTCTTGGGGTTCCTTTCTACCCCCCACTGGAATTATTTTTTTTCTTTTCTTTTTTTTTGCTGGCTTCTTTCTTTTAACTACGTTTGACCCTCTCTCCAAGTGATAGGAGAGCATTGGATTACAATTGGCCATCGGGCCACCTGGTGGATTATAATATAATATAACAACCAGAAGATGAGTACCTCAAATTTAGCTAAAGGGGCGAGAAAGGGATCCTCTGCCCCTGCTTCAACTTCGGCAAGTCCAGTCCCTCAAAAATCAATTACTACATTTTTACAACAAGAAAAGGGAGAATTCCAACAGAAAGATATACAAGTGATACTGCAAGCAATTACAGCCCAGGTGGCATCTACGACTAAAAATACTGAAGATTTGAAAATGGAAATGAAAAAGGATTTGGATAAGAATTATGAAGACCTGAAAAATGATCTTGTTAAAGTGAATCAAAAAATGGAAGTCTTCCAACAGGCAATTACAGACAACCAACAAAGAATGCAAAAAATTGAAGACAAGTCAGTGGAAGTTGATCACAAATTAGAATCCTTGCAAGATGAGAATCAGAGATTGGCGCAAGCTAATGCGAAATTGGAAGACAGCATGGCTATAATGGAGATGGAAAGAGCATCATACTTTCTAAGATTCCAAAACATTATAGAAGAGAAGGAGAACATATTAGACCTGATGAGTGAGTTACTCGTGGATTTACTTAGAATGGAAATGATTCAAATGAAACGAGAGATAGATCAGGCCTTCAGAGTAAATTCAGGCTATGCCAGAAGAAACAGAGTCCCCAGGGAAGTCCATGTAAGATTTACAAGAGATGAGATTTTGAGAGCAACAAGAGATCAACCACTGAAATATAAAGAAAAAGAGCTTGTAGTTCTTAAGCAAATTCCCAGAAGAATAAGAGAAGCCCAAAGAGAATATCAGCTTTTAACAAAGAAATTGTTTAATAAAGGAGTGAATTTCAGATGGCTGGTCCCAGAAGGTTTGTTAATTTTCTGAGACTCAAAAAGATATAGATTGGATACTCCATTCCAAGCAGAGGAATTCTTTAACAATCATAGAGCTTTTCTGGAAAGAGGTGACCCTGAGCCTAAGAAACAAGAGGAAATGACTGCCGTAGGAGCGTCTAAACGAGTGGAGGAGGAAGAACCTGAAAAGACCCAAACAGAAGAAGATGTAAGATCGAAAGACCAGAGACAGATAAACTCTCCTAGAAGATTGAGGTCTAGATATAATTGAAGCTATGGAGGACGTCGGAATTCTTTCAATAAATATAAATGGTTTGAACTCTCCTGCAAAAAGGAGTAGAATATTTACTAGGTTACAAAAGTCGAAAATGGACATAATTTGTCTTCAAGAGACACATATTAAGAGACAACATGTTAGACTTTTAGAACAACCAAAAATAGGCAAGCTACACTTCTCCCTGGCACCTCAAAAGAAAAGAGGTATAGCTCTTTATGTAAAAGAAAAGATGAACCCAAAACAAATTTATGCTGATGAAGAAGGGAGAATACTAATGGTGGAAATTATGTGGAATCAAAAACAAATATTAATGGTCGCAATATATGCACCCAACGAGAAACAAGACCAATTTTACCAGCAACTACATGACAAATTAGTGGACTTAAATTATCAAAATCTTTGTATATTGGGAGACTTCAACACAATAGCTGATGCAATACAAGACTATAAAAGCCACAAACAAGGGAAAAAAGGGAGGAATACCCTACCTAAGGCTTTTTTAAAAATGAAAGATGAACTGCTTATACAAGATATATGGAGAGAGATGAACCCAGAAAAATCACAATATACATTTTATTCAAATAGACATAAATCTTGGTCAAGAATTGATATGATATGGACATCTTATGATTTGAAGACGATAATACAAGAGGTGGAAATAGAACCTAACATTTGGACAGACCACAATCCAATTAAAATGATTTGGAAAGGAACTAGGAAAAAATTAAGATGGTCGCTGAACAAATCCATATTGAAAGAAAAAAAATTCCTACAATTAGCAATAAAAGAAATGGAATTTTTCTTTAAAATAAATAAGAAAGAAGATACCTCTCTCCAAAATGTGTGGGATACGTCTAAAGCATATTTCAGAGGCTTGGCTATAACGTATGTTGCTAAGAAGAATAAAGAAAAGAAACAAGTCCAGTTCAGGCTGAAAGAAGAACTTAGTAAATTGGAATCCGAGTTGCGACTTGATCCACAAAAGAAGAAGCTGAAAACACAAATGGAACTAATAAAACATAAATTAAACTTACCTGAGATGGACACAATGGCACAACACATTAAACGATCTAAACAGAATTTTTTTGAAAATGCCAATAAACCGGGAAGATGGTTTGCATATAGATTGAAAAAAGAAAGAGAAAAAAGAATGATAAGTAAGCTACAGGACTCAAAAGGCAAGGTACACTGTCATAATGACACAATGAAAAAAATTATTAAGGCCTACTATGAGACACTTTATAAGGCGGAGGTGGTTTCCAATGAGGCAATACAGGACTATTTAAAAGGGACTGATCTGATTGCCATGGTGGCCATGAACTCCTGCGCCAACCCAGAGGATTCGCCGAGCGACGGAAGATTTAAGTCCCCCAAGAGAATAAGCCTGGGGAACTCATCTGCCAGCCCAGCAACCTCCTCAAGTAGCGCAGGCAGGACTGTTGACACGCAGCTGGGAGGCAGGTACGCGAGCAACAAGCCCACCTGAACCCCTAGGTCCAACTTCACAAGGAGCAACTCACAACCCCCAATCTCAGAAACAGCAAGCCTGCGTAAGCTAAAGGTCTTCTTGGCTATAATAGCCACTCCTCCCCCCTTCCCTGGGGTCGTGGCTGATGCCATACCTGAAACCCGGCTGGACACATCTCAGAGAGAGGAACTCCTCCCTCCGGGCCCAGCCAGGTCTCGGTCACACATGCGAGGTCGGCCTCCTCATCCAGGAGAAGATCATGGATGAGGGGAGCTTTATTTACAACCGACCTGGCATTGAGCAGCAGCAGCCTGAGCCCAGGGTCATGGAGTTCTCTCCTCAGTCCAGCGAGAAGGAGGGAATGCTGACCCCCACCAAGACAGGACTAGTCTTCTACAAGAGTGACAGTGAAGGGGAAGACAACCAGATGGTAAGTGGCACCATCATCCCTATGACAGCCAGGGTGGAGATAGTGGTGCCCTCTTTGGGAGTAAGGGGGTGTCCTCACTGCCCTACTGGACTTGGGGTGTACCAGATGCCTGGTTAGCCCCCAGGTGGTAGAGAAGCTAGGGATGAGACTGAGGAAGTTAAGACAAACTGGCGTTTTCCCAGCTGGATGGCTCAACAATGAGCGGATTACTAGCAACCTGCCTGACCAAGACTGTAAAGCTCAAAGCTGGGGCCCATGTAGAGACTATTCGCTTCATTGTAGCCCCTGGGATGACAGAAGCCATGGTCCTAGGGCTAGTGTGGTGGAAAAAATGAAGCCCCTCTGTTAAGTGGGATAAAACCAAGCAGAAGATGTGGAGAAAAGCTGCCAACTGGCAAGGGCTAGTGAAAGTGTTGAGAGCTAGCCACATGCCCACAGTTACGGAAGCAAAGGCAGAGGCTGCAAATACATTGAAGGTGATGGACTAGAATTGCTGATTCCAAGGGAATACCACAATTTAGCTTAGGTCTTTAGTGAGAAGGAATCAGACATGCTCCCACCTCATCGACCCATGGACTGTGCGATTGAGATTGTGCCAAGAGCTAAATTGCCTAAACCGCAAATGTACTTGATGACACCCAGGGAGCTGGAGTTGCTCCGGGCATTTATAGAAAAAAATTTGGCAAGGAGTTTTATTCAGCTGGCACAATGGAGGATGGTGGCCCCTGTGCTTTTCAAGGAAAAGGATGGGTCCCTTAGGCTATGTGTGGACTACAGGGGGCTGAACTGTATTTGCGTAGAAAACATGTACCCCCTCCCATTAATGAAGGACATGCTGGGCCATTTGTCCAAAGGGAGAATCTTCACCAAGTTGGACTTGAGGGAGGCGTGTTACCAAGTGAGGATCAAGGAAGGGGACAAATGGAAGATGGAATTTAATTGACCCCCGGGATGTTACCAGTTCCACGTAATGCCATTTGGGTTACAAGGAGCACCAGCAGTGTTCATGTAATTGATAAATAAAGTTTTACATGTGAACCTGTACAAAGGAGTCTTGGTATACCTGAATGATATTTTGATCTATACCAAGACCAAGGAGGAGGATGTGAAACTGGTCAGGGTGCTGCTCAAAAAACTATGGAAAGCCCAACTTTACGCAAAGCTGTCCAAATGTGACTTTCACAAAACCAGCCTAGACTACCTGGGTTACTGAATTTCAAAGGAGGGAGTGGAAATGGACCTCTGGAAGGTTAAGGCAATATTCGAGTGGGAGCCCCCTCAAATGAGGAGGCATCTGCAGAGTTTTCTTGGCTTGGCCAACTTCTACTGTCAATTCATCCCCACATTCGCTTAGATAGCCCTACTAATCACCAACTTCCTGAGGACTTTATTGTGGAACAGCGGGAAAGCACTGGGAATACCATAATCTGGACTATTACTGATTTGTTTTCCAAGCAAGCACACTTTGTGGTGTGCCCCAGGATTCCTTCAGCCCAATCCTTAGCTAAGCTATTTGTGCAGCACGTATACTGGCTGCATGGTGTCCCAAAAGGGTCTAGGATCTTTAGGCCCCCACCCTTGGCCGTGCCTCCCTTGCCTTGAGCCTCCCACCTCAGCCCATTTACAGCCAGCTTTCCTCTTCCGCTGGCCCTCCCCTGGCCATTCTCCCTGGCCAATGGGCCCCTGGCCCTTCACCCTGCACATTTTGGCCCGGCCCATTCGCCCAGACACCCTTTGTCTCGGGCCTTTGGCTGCACAGGACAAATAGCTGCCAGCCAATCAGGTGGCAAGCAGAAGCAATGGGTAAATGGGCTGGGCCAAAGGGCGCAAGGTGGAGGGCCAGGGGCCCATTGGCCAGGGAGAATGGCCGGGGGAAGACCAGTGGAGGAGGAAAGCTGGCTGTAAATGGGCTGAGGCGGGAGGCTCGAGGTGAAGGAGGCACAGCCAAGGGTCCATGCCTAAACGTCCCATTCCATCCTGAAACACATCATTTCAGATCAGGGAGTGCAATTCACATCAAAGTTTTGGCATGAAGTTTTGAGCTTGATAGGCTCCTCCTAGGGACTTAGCTCCACCCATCATCCTCAAACTAACTAATGGAGTCTGTGAATGCACGAACTCAGTCTTGGAGAAGTACCTTCGATGTTATGTCAACTACCAGCAAAACAACTGGTCTGAACTTTTACCTTTCGCAGAAGTGGCATATAACAATTCTGTACATAGTAGCACCAGTTTTACCCCATTCTGAGTAGCCACTGTGGTGGAATTTGTGCCCATGCTGGAACTCCCTCAAGAGAGACCCTCATCAGCCTCATTGGCTGGGTGGATCGATGCTTTTAAAGCCACCTGGGTCATAGTGCACAAGGTGTTAGAGAAGGCGAGGGAAGTGCAAAAGAGGCAAGCAGATATGAAGAGAGCGCCCCAGAAGGAATTTAGAGTAGAAGACAAGGTGTATCTTTCCACAAAATTCATGAACGTGAGGCAGTCCTGCAAAAAGCTAGGACCTAAGTACATAGTCCCTTTCCCAATTATCTGAATTGTAAATCCGGTGACAGTGGAGCTGGAACTGCCAAGAAATCTCCAGTGCATTCACCCAGTGTTTCATTGCAGTTTCTTGAAACCCGTAGCTTGCCGTTGAGGCCAGCCACTAAGCTGCCTCCCCCTCCTCTTATACTGGAGGGAGAGAAGCATTTTGAGATTAAGGAAATTCTCGACTCACAGTACCATAGAGGGAGGTTACAATATTTAGTGTTATGGAAGGGATTTCCCCTGGCAGATGCAGAATGGGTGGCGGCAAAGGATGTTCGGGTACCTTGACTCATAGGTTCCATGTTAGATATCCAAGGAGACCCCGGTAGGAGGTATAGGAGGGGAAGTTTTGTTTCTGTTTATGTAACCTTATGTATGTTTGTTTCCCTGTAGGATTATCTTTCTTCTGGAGGGTCAGCATGTCATGCTCGACTCGCTATGCATAGCCTTTGACTATGCGCTGCCTTTTCCAGAGCACTGACTACCCCAGAATGCAATTATGACATCTTTAATAAGGAACTCCTTGTTGTTAAATCAGCATTTCAACACTGGAGACACTTTTTAGAAGGAGCAAGCTTTCCTATAGAGGTCAACACTGACCACAAGAATCTACACACTCTGCAACAAACCAAACCGAGAAAAATCAGATGGAGCCAATTCTTTTCATATTTTCATTTTTACATTAAATACATCCCAGGTTCCAAGAATGTAATGCCAGATGTGCTCTCTTGCAAACCAGAATGTTCTCTTGTTTAACAGACTGCAGCACCAAACAACAATTCTACAACCTTCAAATTTCCACCTTCATCAATCACCACCAGTCACTGAGAGGTTGGGAGCTGCCCAACTCCACCAGGACTTAATCAAGATAAAGAGTTAGCAACAACTAGATCTCTTCTTGCAGGTCAGGATAGATGACCTCAAGGAAACCCCAGCAGATACTGTAACCTGTTCACAATGGCAGGAGGAACCCTGAAACACAGAGGCAGAATAGTGGTGTCCCCCCATTCAAGGAAGAGGTACTGCAGCTTTGCCACAACAAACAGCAGAGCATGGGGGGGGTGTTCAAAACCCTGCACAGAACCTTAAGAGACTTTGGTGGCCTAGGATGGCAGTAGACATCAAGGAATACATGACCTCTTGCCACATATGCAGAAGGGCCAAATCTCTCCATCAGAAGCCTGCAGGACTTTTGCAGCCACTGCCAGCATGAGTCTAGGACAACTTGCCATGGTTAGGTCACTGTGGCTGGGTGGCCCTGGCCAGGTCGCTGCCACCAGCTCACCCCAGCTGACTGAACATAGGACAAGTCATCCCCACCAATTGGATGCATGAACAACTCTCCAGGACAATTCGAGGACAAAGCAGGGAGGGCTAGAGACACTGCTCCCCCACCAGAAGAAACATCAGCCCTGTCCGGCAGGACACGAGGATGGGGATAATTTGCGGGGAGGGGAAGACAATGGCAAACTCCACAGGATGGGAACTTGAGGATGTTTTGCACCAAGAGTTTTCCCTGCAAGTTTTAGGACTCTTTCATAGCCTCCCAATTGGAATCCCTTTGGAAGGGTTGGAGATTTAAACATCTCCAAGTTTGGAAATGCTCAATCTCACAGGTGGCTTGAATTTTAGCATCTATTTTTTGTGATTTCCTTTATAGAGAATGTATTGCTATTTAATTAATAAAAAAAACCTCAAGTTCCCATCCTGTGGAGAGTCTACCATCATCTTCAATTGTTCATCAACATCTCTTTATCAAAGCGGACCAGATCAAAATGTTCCACTCTCTCCCCACTTTTGTCCCCCCATTAGAAAGAAGCTGCTCAGTAAAGTAGATCACACCCCCATCTCCCCTTTCCTACCAGTTTATCAATCACACCTTATGACAATATTAGTAATTGTCGATAGCTAAGCACAACAGTCACAGCTTGTGTCTGGCAGTAAGGATTGGGGAGGGAGATGCAGATCCAGCCCCTACACAACAGACAGAATAGGTGGGAGAGGGGACAATCTGGGACAATCCCCCCACCCACGGCATACGGACTCTCTGGATTTCATCACTGATTTACCCCCTGTCCAAGCCTTCACTACCATTCTGGTGGTAGTAGATCTTTTCACCAAGATCGTGATTTCATACCCTGCAAGGGATTGCCCAATGCCAAAGACACAACCCCAACTTTTTCTAGACCATGTCTTTCACTACCATAGCATGGTCTCAGCACTCATTGCAGACAGATGCATACAATTCTATTCTAGGTTTTGGAAAGCACTTTTCTAGCTACTGAATGTCAAAGTAAACATCTCCTCTGCTCACCAACCTGCCACAAATGGAGGAGCTGGTTAGTCTTTTCAGCTCCTCCAATAGTACTTGAGGTGCTACTGCACCTACAGCCAAGACAACTGGCCATCATTACTGCCACTCACAGAATTTTCTTACAACAATTCACTGCACTCATCCACTTCAATTACATAATTTCAAGCCATGTATGGCACACACCCTAAAGTGTTGCCAGACCACCCTGCACTGGACTCAACAGTCCCATGGCGGTTGACTTTTTGCAGGAGCAACTTGCTGCATAAGACCTTTTGAAACAGCAGCCTGAGCAAGCAAAACAGGCTTACAAGAAGGCAGCAGATGCCCATCAGCAGAAGGGCCCACCCATAGCAGTAGGAGGCAAAGTTTGGCTCTCCACCAAGTTCTTAGCCACTTCAAGACCTTCCAAGAAGCTAGATGCTAAATTTGTGGGACCATTCAAAGTTATCTGACAAATCAACCCTGTAGCCTTTCACCTCCAATTACACCCATCAATGAAGGTGCATCCAGTATTTCACTGAGCATTACTGTCCAAAGAAGCTCCAACAAGCACAATATGATCCCAGTGCCCCCCCACTACCAGTTATAGTGGAGAGAGAACTGGAATATGTGGAAGAGATACTAGACTCTAGGCAAAGAGGCAAAGGCATTCAGTATTTGATTCACTGGAAAGGCTACCCTGTAGCAGATCGCTCCTGAGAAAATGCACCATATGTTAATGCCCCTGATTTAGTTAGTCAGTTTCACCAGCGCTTCCCTGACAAACCATGGCCAACCAAGCTCCCAGCCCCCTGCCCAGTTTCACCTGAGGAACCTGTCAAGGAAGAGGTTAACCAGCCCCTCTACATTACTCCAGGGGGAGGAGGGACACTCGCCTATGATGGGCCTTCTACATCTGGCCTTCAATTCCCAGGAGAGGGGAGGGAACCTCTAATATTTTTCTGTTACAGCAACCACCACCTGGCTTGCCATCTCCTTCAGATGAGGGGGAGGCATGTTCCTTTGAGACAGCTTCCCTTCCACCCTTACCAAGTTCCCATGAAAACTCAGACTTTGAAGACACAGTGCAGTGCTGCCCTGCTCACTCTCACACACGCGTAACGACCCATGGTTAAGGGACCATCCAGTCCTATTGACAAGGTGGGAGGGGCTGGCCTGGAAAGGCGACAAGTTGTACGTCCCAAGGGTCCTGAGGCAGGCAGTGCTCCGATGATGCCATGATACAAAGCAGGTGGGTCATTTCGGATTCCTGAAGACCCTGCATTTGATAAGGTGCCAATTCTGGTGGCCCCAGATAAGGGTGGATGTAGAGGCCTACGTCAAGGGTTGCCATGTCTGTGCCACCATAAAGTCCCGCATGGGGAAGCCCTTGGGGTTGCTGCAAAAGGTGGTGGACCTGACACAGCCATGGGAGGAAATCGCCATGGACTTCATTGTTGAGTTGCCAGAGAGCCGTGGCCACACTGTCATCTGGACTGTTATCGACTTTTTTTTCTAAGCAGGCCCACTTCATCCCATGCAAAGGGTTGCCATCTGCCTGGCGGTTGGCCAGGCTTTTCATTGAGCACGTATATTGTCTACATGGAGTGCCTAGATGGGTTATTTTGGACCGGGGGGGGGGTGCAGTTCACGGCCCATTTTTGTCGTGAATTCCTGCGGTTCATCGAGTCGTCCCAGGGCCTTGGCTCGGCATACCACCCCAGCACCAATGGAGCGGCTAAACATGCTAACGCCATGGTGGAGTGCTACCTGCGGAGCTACGTGTCCTATCAGCAAACGGACTGGGTCGACCTGCTGCCATTTGCAGAAGTAGCGTATGACAATGCAGTGCACAGCAGCACCGGGTTCACTCCCTTCTGGGTGGTGCACGGTGTGGACTTCGTCCCTATCCCCAAGTGCCCCCAGGGGACCCCCTTGCCCTGCCTACCCCAGGAATGGATAGCACACGTGGGGGGTTATGGGGTACAGTAAAGAATGCCCTAGTGAAGGCCGAGGCAGACACAAAAGCACAGGCCAATAAGAAGACAGGGCCCCACAAGCCATTCCAGGTGGGCGACTGGGTATACCTGTCGACCAAATACCTACGCCTGGGAGTGCCCTGTAAAAAGCTGGGGCCGAAGTACTTAGGGCCCTTCCAGGTTGTCCAGGTCATCAACCCGGTAACCGTGCAGTTGCGGCTACCCCGATTCCTGGGGAAGGTACACCCAGTATTTCACAGTAGCCTGCTAAAGCCGGCAGGGGGTTCCCCATGTAGGCCTGTGGGTGAGGCACCGGGTCCAGCCTCTGGGGAGCACTTTGAAATACAGGAGGTCCTAGACTCCCAGACCCATCGGGGACAGGTACAATATTTGGTCCAGTGGAAGGGGTACCCCCTCTCAGAGGCATCATGGGCAAGGGAGGAGGACGTCCACGCACCACGACTAGTGCAAACATTTCACCGCCTATACCCTGGGAAGCCAGGTGGCGGGCCAACTGAACCATCCACCAGGGTGAACGTACACTCATATGATTCTCCTTGCCTTCCAGGTGGAGCCCTGGTAGAGGGAGCTGCCTGTCCAGCCCTGTGGGCTCGACATTCACAGGAGGGGGGGACCCAAACAGCCGGCCGCAGAAGCAAGCAGCTGGCCACCGAAAATGCCACACAGGAGGAACAGCTGTCCCAGCCCACACGGCAGCCTACCGGGCGGCATGAGAGGCTCCGGCATTGTCAACTCCACAGGGCGACCGGGTGCAGGCCGCGGATGTCAGCAACATGCACCAGGACAGCCTGTCAGCAACTAATTGGGTCGGCTGGTCAGCGCTCCGTCATAGCTGGCTCCGGTGGCAGCAGGGGTTTCTTGGCGGCGCAGGATGTGGTGTGGCAACATCGCTGATTGGCGGGGCATCCTGCGGAGTCTCCACAGCCTGCAGCTTCTGCAGTGGTGCCCGGAGCAGCTTACTGGCGTACGGGAGAGCCGGAACAGCCTAGGAGTCCGGATTGGTGGCACAGAGTGCAGGATGTGTCCAGCGGTGGCAGGGAGTCAGGGGATGCCATTCCAGGCCGGAGCAGCCCGGAGCCGTCAGAACACAGAACAGCAGGGGGGAGGCTGGACATTGGAATGCAGCTTTTTACCTCTGAAGGCCAGATGCTGGCTTGCTGATTGGGGGCAGAATTGCAGGGTGGGAGAGGCTATGTAAAGCACGGGGAGCAGATCACTCCCAGCGCTGACTTTATTACTGCACAGAAGAAAACTGCTTGTCAACTCATTCCTGCATTCCTAGATTTGTTCCCACGGATGAATAAGGACGTCTGACAACTGTGGTTTAGCGAGTTTATTAATATTCCCCAGCAATTCCCTTTACCAAAAACCCAGAACTGTCCCAATCAAGACCAGCCATGAGCAGACCAATGTTAGTCCACAGAGCAATGGCCCAATAGTCCATAAGGCACTTGAAAGTTGCTCAAACAAAATAACTCCACCAGACAAACTTAAATTCACCAGGCAAAACTTAAATCCACACATAAGAGAGCTAAGGGGGCAAGAAAAGTTCAGCGTCTCCAAGGCACGATTCAATTCCAAACACAGTGTCAATCCAGAGTGAAGCAGGAATCATGATGACCAAACACACAGCTAGAAAAAAAACACATTGTTTCCAGCAACACTTCCATCTGTCTGCTGTGATAAATAGCCAGCTTCTGATGCAATCCATCAAGATGGATTCGAAGAAAATGAAAATACAAAATGCCAAAATATTTCTTAAAAAACAAAAAAAAAAAAACAAAAAATTAACAAAAAAGTGTGTTAAAAAAAACTAACACATATACAAATAACATCCTCCCTAGTTGAATGCTGATTAGTAAAATACAGCAATGTTGGTTTCCCACCCCTTGCAAAACAGGCCAAAAGAATTTTAAATTGTTAAACTACTTAAATCTACTTACAAATTGTTAGCCTGTCATCTATAAACTATATTAATAACAAAGCGGTTAATAGAAAAATCAATAATAAACATATGTAAAATATGATGTGTGCATCAGCCATCACTCTTCAGCCATTCATGAAATTGCATAAATTGTGTAAATTTGAACTCAGGTCTTCTCAATCCAATATTTTATCAATGACTGCTCAACGGTTCAACTGAATCTAGCTTTTCTACTGGTTTGGAAAGGTGTAGCCAGATCCAGTTTTTCACAGATGTGAGTTTCTCTTTCATTCTCTGCACAATCTGCAAGGACCTTGAAGAAAAACAAAATTGGGAACACTCAAATCTCTAACTGGTGCTGGTAGAGGTTTACAAAGTATTTAAAATTTTTATTATTCTTTGGAAGCCATCAAGATCAAGAAACACAGACCAAATTCCATATGTCTGTCTTCAATTGGGTTGCTTTGAAGCCTAAGAAGATCAATGGGACCATCTTCAATGAACTGAATGATGAAAAAGTCCTTCAGGTAGTGCCCCTTTGGTTTTTCCTTTACCTTTTCTCTGCTTACCTAATACATGTCACTTTATTTATTTTGGCTTCTCCTTGGTGCAGGAGCTTGACATGAATGGCTTTGAAGAACAGTTCAAAACTAAAGCTCAGGGTCCAAGCATGGAGCTCAGTTCTATAAAGGCAAAGAATTCACAGAAAGCTCCCACTAAGGTTTCACTGATTGAATGCAACTGGGCATCACTGTCTTTCTGTAAAGGGGGGGGGGTTTGGATGAGGACCAATTCATGATCAAATTCAGCAAAATTCCACACCTAACATTACACATGAACATCATGGCATTCTTAGGCAGTTTTGGAGAGATTGTACAAACTCCTTCTGCCAGTAAGGAACAAAAATGGGCAACTAAGAGGTGGCATCAGTCAGCGATGTCATGGATTAATGTCAACTGGAAGAGTCTGCAAATGGTTATAAAAGTTCATATAGTATCTTGATTGATGATTGTTCTAAAATAGCATTTTCTTTTTCTGTCTTCTTAGTGTGGAATTATATATTCCAAATGGCAGAAAAAAGGCATGATTTGCTGAAGGGCTTAGTAAGGGCAGCAGAATGTAAATTGCAATTTCACATAGGAAGTAGGTCCAGGACTAAATGTAGCAAAGCATTTTCAAGTATTCTGTGTTGTTGGTGGAGAGAGGAACAAATCTGGCACGTACAACATCAGATAGCAGCAGGCAGCATATCCTTTAAATTTTTTACTTATTATACCACAGATTATACCACAGCTTAAGAATAGTAACAGTCTCTCTGGAGAAAATTCTTAAATTTCAGCAGCCATATCTTTGAAAGTTTACTCATATTCAGAAGCCCAATTATAGGGGAAATGCATAGGGAAACTGGTGATGGAGACTGCTGTAGGGTTTGTATTGGTGAAATTCACTTCTACCAACCTGTGCTGATTATGGAAGGAATTCTAGGCCTTGCCAAGCCATTATGTGGAATTATGTGCCTATGGTATTACCAGGGATGGTCAAAGAATTCCCAAACCATGTTAAAAGTAGAGCAGGGAAAAGGCTGCAACTATTTCCCTTTGCAAAACTCCAGTTTTACATCTTGATGTCATGGTTCCAGCTAATGAAACACTTCAAAGAACTTACAGGCATTGTTTATGCTAAAAAGTCTTTTATTCATGTAACAAAATGTCGGCACGGCGTGAATGAGGGATGCCAAGATCTAAATTCTCCTTCCCTGAGCACATATTTTGCCAACATATTCCCTCCCTTAAATTGCTGTCATAAATCACGTTCTCCTATCAGTTTGAAGGTCAAAGGTTCTCTTCCGTTTGCAGAGCAGGATTTTTATCTAATATAATTACCCACATACATTCTTTCTCCTTCCCTCCCAGCGTCATCTGAGTTAACTCTAAAAATACCACACAGCTCTGCATATTTTGTCAGAGCAAGAACATCCAATGTTAGCAGCGTTGACACTTGCATGACAAACTAGGGTTATTAAATATCTTGTTAAATATCTATTAACTATCAAAGAAAACATGAAGACACCTAGCAAAGAAACAACTTCAAATATCCCTAAAAGAGTCACTTCAAATATCTCTTAAAAAGCCACATTAACAAACACACCTGAGATAAACAGAAAAGCACCTCAGATTGCAGCCCCCCCCAAAGGAAGGCGAGTGTTGGTAATAGGAGATTCTATCCTCAAAGGAATAGAATTATCCATCTTCAGACCAGACATACAATCCAGGGAGGTATGTTGTCTCCCTGGAGCAAAAATCAAAGATATGGCTGAGAACCTAACCAAAATAATTAGGCCTACAGATCACTACCCCTTCCTCCTCCACATTGGGACGAACGACACAACAAACAACCTGAGTACAATAGTGAGAGTATCATGGTTCCGATAGATGAAACCAATTAAAAGAACTTCAAGGCAAAGATTTCTTCCTTAAAGAACATTTTATTCAGGGAACAAAGTATCGGCACTTACATAGTTGAACCCAAGACTGAAGTTCCCTCCCACCAGATACAAAGTAACAAGTTGTAATTCGCCCCCCAGAAAAGCTGTCATAAATCACATTCACCAATTATTCCAAAATGTGGGCTCTCCTCCCAACTTCTCAACCCGCCAAAACTTAATCTAACATTGACCTTGAGTTCACACACAATTGCATTTTTTTATTACAAAGTTTTATTGAATATACAGTTAAAAACAAAAAAGACACATTGGACATAATACAATTAAAGACAAAAAAGGCACATTGGACATGATACAACTTCCCTGGTTTGAATGATACTATTAATGTTGCCTTACATTATATTATTACATTGTAACAAAGTGAACATTCTTTCAATAATGTGCATTATAATTAAATAACTTTTAATTCTGATATAAAAAGTACTAGTATAAAAATTTCTAAATTGTCAACTTATTCATTAACATTCATCCCAGCGTGCCTCTTTAAATCTAACCATTTATACAGTTCATTCCAAATTTCAAAATAGTCTGATTCAGTTTTATTTTTGAGCTCTAATGTTAACCTATCCATTTCAGCGCAGGATAGGATTTTGTTTAGTACTTCTTCTTCAGAGGGGGTTTCTTTTCCTTTCCATTTCTGAGCATAAGTTAGTCTTGCTGCAGTTAGAATGTGCAGTACTAAATATAAAGATCCTTTGCTGAATTTATCCTTAGTGATCCCTAATAAAAAAAGTTTCTGGTTTTAATTCAATTTTTTTTAGGAAGAAATTTTATTGTTTTTTTAATTTTTCAAACAAAATGCTCAAGACACACCGTGGTGTTAGGGTAGTCAAACATCCAAAGACAAAACATATATACATAATTCAGTCAATACATCTAATATTCCCTCTCTTTTTCCCTTAAGTAACATTATTTATTTAAAATAGTCCAATTCTAGCTTAAATTTATTCAACCTATACCTGTTTTTAAAGCTTTAGAAATTTACACTATCATAATCAAATTAACTTTAAGTACAAACATTATCAATTCGGGTATCCCTTCCAGATATATTCTAGTTTCTTGATTTTATCATAAATCTTATTTAATTCTTCTTCCACTAATATCCATTTAATTAAAATAACATATTAATATCCTATACATATCTAGTCCATCAATTAATCAATCTCTTTAAACTGACAGAAGAAAATCAGATCTTAAATCATTTCAATCTATTAAACAAAATTCAAATTACATCCAGTTAATTGTCATAACTAATAAGATCCGTGATCAAACAATCAAATCATTTTATTAGATTAACTCAACATTACATAATATTCTTACAAGTAACCCTATCATCCTAAAAAGAGAACACACTCTTAATCCAGTTAATATATATTCCATTAATCACCCTTTTCTCTTACTTCTAACTAACAATCTTAATCCTAAAATCAACCCATAATTCTAGATTACCTTTAATCTATTTCCTGAAAATATCTCCTTTTTAGCTAAAATATTGATCTATCCTAGACCTATCTAATCCATCAATCAATCTCTTTAAGCTGACAAGATAACATCAAACCTTAAATTATTTCAATTCATTGAGCATCAAACAAATAAATCATCTTATTAGAAATAATAGTTTTCATATAGATAAACTTTGTGTATCTTCCATTAATCGCCCGATTCCCTTAGATCTAACTCATAATCTTAGTCCTTAATTCAGTCCATAATTCTAGGTTGCCTTTAGTCCATTACATAAAACTTTCACTTTCACTTTTTTCAGTCTTATTCTGGGTTTCTTCTTATGCTAAGTAGGTTTCCATAGCAGAGCTTCTCTTCCAGCTGATAAGTCTCTCTTGCTTGTAGTGTCATTTGGATCAGTGAGAACCATCTTGGCCTCTGCATTGGTTGTCTGACTCTCTTAACCATAAAGTCTCATTGCTTTAACATTTCAAGTCTCAGTCTTTGCTTTTTCTGGTCCTCAGCACCATAAATGACTTGCTTATAAGGCAAAATCAATTTCTCTTTATTCTCAGTCAGATCCTCTTCTTGTGTAATCTGTTTTATAAAAGAAGCAGGTGTAGTCTGAAAGTTAATTTTGAAGTTTAAAGGAGAGATTGTGGCTCTTAATTCTATAGTAAACTCTTTCATTGTAGTACATATTTCTTCTTTAGCCTCATAGATCTTTTCCAGAATAAGTTTACAATTTAAATGTGAGTGCAACTCCATTTTAAAAATTGTTCAGCTGCATCAAATTATCTTTCTCTTGAAGAACAGTTTAAAGGCCAAAACCATCTCCTCTCCAGATAGACAACAAATACAATATTAGCTTTTAACCAGTAGATGTCCCCAGTAAGCTAAGAAATCTTTTTCAAAAGTCATTTTTTCTTTTCCCTTTTTTCTATTTTTTTCAGGAAAAGGTAGAGGAAGAAATACTAAAAAAAAAGCAGAACAGCATAGATTGATAGTAGAATTCTTAGGAAAAAACTTTTTTCTAGTACCCCAAAACTTATATAAAGAAAAAATGTAGTCTTTGAAGTTTTGTTCTATTCTTTTGTTCGCCTTTCTTCCCAAATATAGAACCTGCCTTTCCAAGCCAGGGAAATAGTTCCAAGAGGGCTTTTACAAGCAAAAAGAAGCAAAAAGGCATAAAGAGAGGAGGGGAAAAAAAGATCTCACCCGGATTCACCATGGTGGGTTTTTAAGCTTAGCTGTTCTTTGACTTGTGGTTACTAGTGGCTAAGTGATTGGCCATTTTACTGGCCGATCTTCTTCTCCGTCGGTCCTCAGAGTTGGCCCAGAAAGCTGGAGGAGCCACCGCTCCTCTGCAGCCGAGCGAAGCCTCTTCGACAGAAGTTGCACCCTCCAGGGTGACTTTAGACCCGCATAAGGGTCTACCGGCGGAAGGAGGCTAGCCGACGAGGAGACGAGTCTCTTCATATGACTAGCAATGCCGTAACCCGGAACTGGAAGTCTTAATTCAATTTTTAATGATAATATCTCTTCCAACCAATTTTTTTATCAAATGTCAAAATTCTTGAGCTTTTGGGCATTCCCACCACATGTGGTAGTAAGTCCCGGGTGATTTTCTACATTTCCAACATAACGGTGAAGATTTTTTGTCCATTTTTGCTAATCTTGTAGGAGGAAGATGCCACCTATAAAACATCTTATATAAATTTTCTTTATAGGTAGTCACTAACGTTAACCTCCTATTCCTGTCCCATAATAGTTGCCAATTATCTAACTCGATACTGTAGCCAAAGTTTTTGCTCCAAATTAACATTGTATCTTTTACCTGTTCTTCTAGCATGTCTTGTTCTAGTAGATATTGGTATATCTTTTTTATCGCTTTATCTTCAGTTCCTAGTAGAATTTTATCTAATTCTGTGTATTCTAATTTTATCCCAGGTTCTTTTTTATCTTTTCTGTATCATGATTTTATTTGCAAATATGCCCACCATTCCAGCTCTATGCCATCTTCTAATAGTTTCCCTCTTGTTTTCAATTCTCCGTTCTCATCTAGAATTTCTTTATATGTGATTACCTTTCCCAGGTTCATAAATTTTGGGTGCAGAAAGATCTCCAATGTCGAAATCCAATTGGGGATTTTCTTGTAGTTAAATTTTTTAATAGTAGTGCTCGTCTAATACAGTATTTCTGAAAATACTGATGTGCCTTGTGTTTCCCATCCCATAGTATTGCATGCCACCCTGTCTGCATGTCATGGCCTTCTAGTTCTTAACAATCTCCTATTCCTTAAGTGTATCCATTCCTTTAACCAAGCAGATGTTGCCGCCTGGTAATATTTTTCCCAATTTGGGAGGCCGAATCCTCCTCTTTCCTTTGCATCTTGTAATAACTTAAATTTAATTCTCAGTTTTCTCCCTTGCCAAATAAATTTAGATATAATTTTGTTTAAATTTTCAAAGAAGTCTTTGCCTAATTTAATCGGTATACATTGGAATAGAAAAAGTAGTTTAGGAAGCACATTCATTTTAATTGTTGCAATTCTCCCCATAAAAGAGAGCTGTAGCTTTTTCCATCTGTCTAAGTCTACAGTAATTTGGTCTATTAGTTTGTCATAATTTTCTCTTTTAAGTGTGATGCATTTTGCTGTCAATTGAATCCCTAAGTATCTTACTTTTTTTTAGCTATTTGAATGTTAATTTTTTCTGCTAGCTCATTTTCTTGTGATTTGGTCATATTCTTAACTAACATTTTAGTTTTTTCTTTGTTGATCTTCAGCCCCACTATATCTCCATAGTTTTCCAGGACCTGTAATAATCTTAAACCAGACTCTAAGGGCTCTTCCAAAATAAAAAATAAGTCATCTGCATATGTCTGTAGTTTAAATATCTCTTTCTTAGTTTCTAAACCTTTAATCAGTTTGTCTTCTCGGATTATTCTTGTTAAAACTTCTAATGAGAGTACAAATAATAATGCTGATAGTGGGCAACCTTGTCTCGTACCTTTTTGTATTTGGAAACTTTTTGTTAATTCTCCATTCATAATTACTTTTGCTTCTTGTTTAGAATAAATTGCTTGGAACATGTTTATGAATCTTTCCCCAAATTCCATATGTTTAAGTTGGGTCAACATAAAGTCCCATCTAACATTATCAAATGCTTTCTGCACATCAACAAAGATCAGTGCCTCCATTCACACAACATACAAACACATTCTCAGAAACAAACAGGACAGGTTATTGTGAATGGGGATTTAACAGATTCATTTAATATAGAGAAAGGTACCAGACAGGGATGTCCATTATCCCCTTTGTTGTTTGTTTTAACTTTAGAGGTTTTATTGAATAGGATAAGAAGAGCAGATGATTTAAAAGGTATAGAGATTAGACAACAAGATTATAGATTACGTGCTTTTGCAGATGATTTAGTTGTGACATTGACTCAACCAATACAGTCAGCTATGGGATTGATGGAGATAATTAAAATTTATGGTAGGGTATCAGGTTTTAAGTTAAATATAACTAAAACAAAGATGTTAGTTAAAAATTTGAATTTTAATTCAAAACAGGAATTGGAAAGAATAACGGGATGTGAGATAGTTAAGAAAATTAAATATTTAGGAATTGATATTGAAGCCTCTAATGGGAAGTTATATAAAAATAATTATGAAGTCTTGTGGAATAAGACACAAATAGAATTGGAAAAATGGAAGAAATTACAATTATCTATGTTGGGTAGGATAGCAGCAGTTAAAATTTATTTATTGATTTATTTGGGTTTGTATGCCGCTCCTCTCCGGGGACTCGGAGCGGCTAACAACATATATATAACAATAAAATTACAATAAAAAACCCAAACAACGATATCTAAAAAAACCCAATAAAACACACATTCAATTCAACAATCAACCACAATCATCCCCAGGCCTGCCGGCAAAGATGAGTTTTTAGATTTTTCCGGAAGGCCGGGAGAGTCGGAGAAACGCGGACATCAGGAGGCAGTTGGTGAATGTATTGCCTAAATTTTTATTTCTTTTTCAAATGTTACTTATACTTAAAAAGGATGCGAATTTGGAGGAGTGGCAGAAGGGTATTAATAGATTTATTTGGAATGGCAAGAAACCGAGGGTCAAATTAAAAATTATTCAGGATACAAGGGAAAGAGGTGGTTTAAAAATGCCTAACTTTAAGTTATATTATCACGCTGCTGTTTTAGTAGCGATAAGTGATTGGGTCAATTTAACTAATGATAGAATATTGAATATTGAAGGGTATGATTTATTATATGGTTGGCATGCATATCTAGTTTATGATAAAAAGGTGGATAGGAGTTTCAAAGAGCACCTATTGAGAAATGCTCTGCTGCGTGTTTTGAAAAAATATCAGTATAAATTAAATGATAAGATTCCTGTATGGACGGTTCCCAGACATGCAATAGAGAATATAAATAGAGAACAATTACATGATGTGGTGCCTTATGAGAAACTCCTATTTAAAGAAGGGAATCTCTTACTATTGAAGTCCTTGAATATTTTAAGAGAGGAAGGAATAATCCTTACTTGGTTTCAATATTTACAATTGCAGACTAGATGGAGAAAAGATTTGAAGATGGGTTTATCTCAAATAGATGAAAATTTAATTAAACAAATTAGAGATCAAAGGTTAATGCATATTAAAAGATTGTATAACGTATTGATAGAAATTGATTCGGAAACTGAATTAGTTAAGGACTGTATGATAAAGTGGGGACAAAATTTTGGACAACCAATCATGATGGAAATTTGGGAGAGGATCTGGGTGAAAAATGTAAAATTTACACAAGCGCAACATTTAAGAGAAAATTTTTATAAAATGTTTTATAGATGGCATTTGGATCCGAAAAAATTATCATGTATGTACCCTAGCTTACAACCTAAGTGCTGGAGATGTGAATGTATGGATGCTACTTATTTTCATGTATGGTGGACGTGTAAAAAATCAAGGCTTTTGGATAAAAATATGGTGGATACTACAAAATATTTTGAAAAAACGTATTGAATTTTCACCGCAGCTGTTTTTATTAGGTATTATAAAAGACTGCATCACCATAGAGATGAACTTGATTTTGAACTTGATTACAGCAGCGAGACTGTTGGTGGGACAATATTGGAAGAAGCCAGAATTACCATCTATTGAAGAATGGACTTTGAAAGTTATAAATTTGGCGGAAATGGCTAAAATATCTGCTTACTTGAAAGATCATTCAAATGAAAAATATATGTTGGATTGGAAAAAATGGATAGAGTATATTCAAGGGAAATATCAATCTAAGAAATTGTATTTAGCATATAGTTAAATTTTTATTTGGATTATATAATAATTTTGTTTGATGTAGTGGGTTTTTTTTCTTTACCCTGTATTCACTTTGAGAAGTCGGGGGGGGGGTAGAATGGGGGGGGGTATAATAATATACTCAACTGTAACACTTGTAATATATATAAGAAAGAAATACTTATTGATATATGAGGGGTTGCTCGGGCAGTACCTCTGGGCTACATCTGGAGGGGGTTGAGAGGGAGGAGTGAAGGAGTGGAGGGAAGTAGGGTTGGAGGAGATGAGGGTGGAGAGAGAGGGAGGGAGAGAGGGGAGGAGGAGGGAAGTAGGAGACAGGGAGGAAGGAAGAGGGGGATGTAGCGAAGGGGGTGCTGCCGAGCAACACCCATAGTTACTTTATGTAAGCATCTAAAAGAATGTATGTTTTGTTTTTGTGTGGGAGAAAGTTAAAAAAGAATGTTTTAAGTTGAGTTGTATTTAATTTGATTCTTTGTTTAAAATTATAAAACCAATAAAATATTTGGAAAAAAAAACAAAAAAAAAAAACAAAGATCAGTGCCATTTGTTTTTCATTGTGCGATTGATAATATTCTGGCGTATCCAATATAATCCTAACATTGTATCTTATTTGCCTTTTGGGCAAAAAACCATTTTGATCAGTATGGATAAATTCAGCTAAGTATCTTTTTAATCTTTCTGCCATTATTGTCATAAAAATCTTATAATCCGTATTTAATAGAGAAATGGGCCTATAGTTTTTTATGAGAGTTAAATCAGAATTTTCTTTAGGTATTAGCGTGATGATTGCTTCTTTCCATGAATTTGGGGTCTTTGCTACTTTTAGTACTTCATTAAATACATCCAATAGAGTTGGGCCCAAAGGTTCTTGAAGGTTTTTATATATTTCAGATGGTAATCCATCAGGGCCTGGTGTGTTATTGCTTTTTTGTTTTTTAATTGCTTCTATAATTTCCTGAAGTGTTATGTCTTTATTTAATATATTTTTGGAATTTTTCCGGGACCTTTGACAGTTCGACGTTCATAAGATACTGTAATATTCTTCCTTCACTAATCTTTACGTTGTCTTTATAGAGGTTTTTATAGAATTCATACGTCACATGTTTTTTCTCCTCCGTCTGGTATACCATCTCTCCTACTTCATTGCATAATTTACTAATCCATCTTTTATCTTTTTGTTTTTTTAGTCTATAAGCCAACTATCTCCCAGGTTTATTTGCCTGTTCAAAAAAATGTTGTCTGATACTTTTTATTTTTTGTGCCAATTTTTCTTTTTCTATAATATTCAATTTATGTTTGTTTAAGTCTAGTTGTTGTTTTAAATCCCTACACTGTGGGTTTTTTTGTAATTCTATTTCTAATTTTTTGTGTTCTTCCTCTAAGCTTTTTTGATATTGTCTTTTCTTTTTATTTTCATTAGCCATATATGCAATTGCAGTTCCTCTCATGACTGCCTTGGCTGTATCCCATAGATCAGTGGTGGCGAACCTATGACACACGTGCCGGAGGTGGCACGTGGAGCCCTCTCTGTGGGCACGCACCATTGCCCCAACACATGTGGTCTCTAAATGTTCACCATCACTGGCCTAAGGCCAGCCAGCCTGGAGCCGCCATTGGGGAGCCCACCATCCCACCCATCAGAGACCCTCTGGATCTCCCCCAACCCTGCCCGGCTCCCATAGGTGTCCCTCCCCATAAGCAACATCAAGGTGGCCACTCCCACCCAGGCTATGCCCACCCAGTCTGCCATGACTACTGCAGCCACACCCATTCAGTAGCCATGCCCACCCAGTCTGCCACGCCCACTGTAGCTGTGCCCGCCGAGTGGGCCACACCCACCCGGCACCCAGCGATACATAAGTGGGTTTTGAGTTACAGTTTGGGCACTCGGTCTCTAAAAGGTTCGCCATCACTGCCATAGATTTTGGGTATTGGTCTCCTCTTTCTTATTTGTCTGGAAGAATATCCGCATTTGTTCTTCCATTTTATGCTTAAATTCTTTTTGATTTAAGATTGCTTTTTTAAAGGTCCACCTCCTTGTTGTCTTCTGACCTTTCCATTTCATTATAATAGGATTGTGGTCTGCCCATGTATTAATATCTATTGTTACATCATCTACATCTGAATTTAGTTCTTTCGTTGTCCAGACCATGTCAATTCTAGACCACGATTGGTGGCGCCCTGAATAATATGTAAATTGTTTTACGTTCGAATTTCTCTCCCTCCAACTATCCTGGATGTTAAGTTCCTCTACCATTTTAAAAAAAGTATCAGGTAATATTCTTCTAGTTCCTTTTCTTACATTCTTGTTTTTATAGTCTAATTCTCTATCTACAATTGCATTGAAGTCACCAATTAAACAAATATTCTCATATTCAATATCACCGATAATCTTATGTAATTTCTTGTAGAATTGTCTTTGTCTCTCATTGGGGACATAAATTCCTACTAGGGGAACTTTTTTTTTTATTCAAGGAGATTTCAGTTATCAGTATTCTACCTTCTTCATCCTGGTAAATTTGTTTTGCTGGGATTTTTTCATTGACATATATCACTATTCCTCCTTTACTCGAACATACCTTATCTTCAGGTATATTCTGAATCTTAGGTAGTGTTATGTCTAGCCCCTCTCAGCTCCCAAGAATCCACTTAACGAGGTCGTTAAGAGTTGGTCAATTAGCACACTTCACACGAAGGCAGTTCAAAGCAAGCTGCCGGCATTTGTTGTTGGTCTGAACGGCAAAAACTGCTTTATTCGACAGTTAAGACAAACACACTAGGAAACTCAGTTACAACTCACTGCGAAATCCCCCAGGCCACTCCTTGAGTAAACGTTGCTCGTGACTAAGGCTGAGGCTCTTGTTCCCCTGCTAATATAGCCTCCCATACGTCACTTCCTTCTTCCACCCAACTGACCCCTTCGCCTATCAGACCGTCTGAATCGTGGATCAATCCAGCTAGCTTCCTGTTCCACATCTGAGTCATCCCCCTGAGAGTCTGACTCAGCATGTATACCAAGCTCCTCGTTATCTAGCTCGGCTGCCGGGAGGGGAAAACCCTCAGAAGGGCCTGCCTGTGCTGCGTCATCATCGGAGAAGTACCCAGCCTGGCCAGAGACACTCACAACACTATCCCCCCCCGCAGGCCCCTCCTCCGGGGTCCGTCGCATGGGATGCGGTTTGGAGGGAAACGCGGTATGAAAATCCCAAATTAACTCAGGAGCCTCAATATCCTGAGCATCTACCCAAGTGCCAGCGGCTGGCCCACCCCCGGTCCAATCCACCAAATATTGGAAGCGGTCATCGAGCCATCGGGAATCTCGGATGCCAGACACCTCCAACCGGGAAACAGGAACATGAGCACGGCGAGCTGTCGGGCCCGGATCAGGAGGTCGAAGCGGAGAAGCAGGGTTGACAGGAACAAGCAAAGAGCGATGAAACACGGGATGTACACGAAGAGACCTAGGCAAAGTCAAACGATAGGTCACCGGATTGATGACCGTCTCCACAGGAAAAGGACCCATGAAACGTTGATCAAGCTTGCGGTGAATTCTCCCTGGAAACAAGTACTTGGTGGAGAGCCAAACCCGATCTCCAACAGCTAACGGCGGCGTGTCGTGACGCGAGCGGTCTGCAACCCTCTTGTAGTCTTCCTTGGCCTTAGTCAAATGGTGCTTAACCATCTCTTGGACTGACTGGAGTTCGGTTAAATAGTCCTCTGCAACTGGAACGGGAGAATCGAGGAGCGTGAGCGGGAAAAATCTGGGATGATAGCCGTAGTTGGCAAAAAACGGAGTGGTCTGAGTGGAAGTGTGCTGAGAGTTGTTGAAAGCGAATTCGGCCAGGGAGAGATATTTGGACCAATCATTCTGTTGGTCGTTGATGAAACAACGCAAATACTGCTCCAGGATGCCAATCACTTTCTCTGTACCCCCATCAGTCTCTGGGTGATGCATGGAGGCTAGATTAACCTGGACTTGAAGCGCAGACATGAGTTCTCTCCAGAACTCCGAGGTGAACTGGGTTCCTCGGTCGGACACTATTTTGTCCGGCAAACCGTGTAGCCGAAAGATATGTTGAATGAACAGCTGAGCAGTGACCTTGGCTGTTGGTATTCTTCGGCAAGGAATGAAATGTACCATCTTGGTCAGCATGTCCACCACTACAAAGACAACGGTGTAGCCGGCAGAAACAGGTAGACAAGTCAAGAAGTCCATGGAAATAGCTCCCCAGGGTCTCTCCGGCGTGGGTAAAGGCTGTAATAATCCCGGAGGGGCTCCTGTGGCATGTTTTGCCTGACGGCACCGTACACAGGAATTCACATAAGACTGAACATCATGGCGAAGTCTGGGCCACCAAAAAGTCCGAGACACTAAGTGGAGGGTCTTAAAGAAACCAAAATGACCTGCCGCAGGGTTATCATGGCATTGAGTCAGGATGAGACCACGGAGTGGGCCTGCTGGAACATATAACAGGTTGCGGAAGCATAATAGTCCCTCGGACAAGGTCCAAGGTGAGTCGGGACCTACCTCTTGTTTCTTCCGTATCGCAAAGTCCTCTAGTTGTTGCGCTTCCCGAATCTGTCGTCGTAGATCTACCGGATCATGCACGGCTGCGATCGATTCGATAGGCAGAATGGTTCGAAGCGGTAAGGGGTCCTTGAGCTGTAGATACTCAGGTTTACGGGACAAGGCATCTGCTCTTTTGTTGTACCCTTTCGGAATGTAGGTGACTTTGAAGTTGAATCGAGCGTAGAACAAAGACCAACGGATCTGACGTTGATTCAATTTCCTGGCAGATTGCAGAAATTCCAAGTTTTTATGGTCAGTCCAAACTTCAACTTGGTAGCGAGCTCCTTCCAGGTGGTGTCTCCAGGTCTCAAAAGCAGTCTTGATGGCCAATAGTTCCTTTTCCCAAATGGTATAATGGCGTTCGGAGGGGCTCAATTTCCTGGAGTAATAAGCACACGGGAACAGGGGGCCGCCATCTTGGAGTGTTTGAAGTAGCACGGCCCCTACCACCACATCGGAGGCATCGGCCTCCACTACAAAGGGACGACAAGGATCTGGATACTTGAGAATGGGTTCCTGAACAAAAGCCTTTTTGAGGGTCTGAAACGCCTGTTGCTCGGCATCGCCCCACTGGAACTTAATGCCTTTCCGTAACAGTCGGGTAAGGGGCGCAGTCAAGGCAGAAAATCTCGGAATGAACATCCGGTAATAGTTCGCAAATCCCAAAAGTCTTTGGACATCTTTTGCTTTGCATGGGGGTTGCCAGGTTTGCAAGGCTTCAACCTTGCCAGGATCCATGGCGATGCCTTGTGGAGAAATCACATGTCCCAGAAACTCAATGGTGGTTTGATAGAATTGACATTTCTCTAACTTGGCATAAAGGTGATACTTTCGTAAGCGTTGCAAAACTCGCCGGAGATGCTGGAGATGAGTTGCTCGTGACGGGGAGTAAATCAGGATGTCATCGAGGTAAACCACCACAAATTGATCCAATAAATCCCGGAAGATGTCATTCATGAAATGTTGAAAGACGGCCGGAGCATTGGTGAGTCCAAAGGGCATGACGGTATATTCAAAATGACCATACCTGGTCCCAAACGCGGTTTTCCACTCGTCCCCCTCTCGGATGCGAACCAGGTTGTAAGCACCCCGTAGATCTATCTTGGTGAAGATGGTCGCTGATCGGAGATGGTCCATGAGATCAGGAATCAAAGGCAGAGGGTACCGGTTGCGCACCGTGATGGCATTGAGCTTGCGATAGTCACAGCATAAGCGTAAATCTCTGGTTTTCTTCTTCACGAATAACACAGGAGCTGACAAAGGCGAGGAAGAGGGACGAATGAAACCCCTGGCCAGGTTTTTGTCCACAAAGTCTTTTAATGCGGCCAACTCGGGTTCTGACATGGAGTAAAGGCATCCCCCTGGAAGCTTGGCATTTGGCAGCAAATCAATGGCACAGTCATATGGTCTATGCGGAGGTAATTGGTCTGCCTCTTTCTCACTGAATATATCTGCAAAGTCCGCTAGGTCGGCCGGCAAGGTGATGTCAGGGTGGGATGGTAGTTGGGCTGCGCAAACGTGGCGTACGTGGTCAACACATTGCAAACTGGGAAATGAAACACAGTTCTGGGACCACACCACACAAGGATCATGGGTTCTCAACCAGGCTAAGCCGAGAACTAAGGGGAAATGAAGTCCCTTGGTAATATAGAATTGGATGGCTTCTTCATGTTGTCCTATGACCAGGCGTATGGGCTGGGTCAGGAACTTGATCGGTCCAGACAACAACTCACGACCATCGATTGTCTCAACCAACATAGGCGGCTTTACGGAGCACAAAGGTATGGCATGCTGACGAGCGAAAGCTTCATCCATGAAATTAGTGGTGGCTCCAGAATCCAACAAGGCGTGTGCCGGAATGCCCTGTGCATGATTTCCCAGAAGTATATTGGTTGCTAGGATCAGATGTCTCGGAGGACCGGGGTCTTCGTCTGCGGAACTGGGACTGGGTTTGGCGCCTGCCCGACCCAATGTTTCCATTAGGCCGGGCTCTGGCCGTTTTCCCGGCAAGGTGGCTTGAAACTGCTGAGTGGGAGGCCGAGCTGGAACAGGAGTAGGACCTGCCGTACCACGTCTTTTCTGGGGGCAGGCCATGACGAAGTGACCCATCTCTCCACAGTACAGGCACAATCCCTCAGCTCTCCATCTTG
Source organism: Bothrops alternatus (assembly GCA_034064705.1). Classification (NCBI taxonomy): domain Eukaryota; kingdom Metazoa; phylum Chordata; class Lepidosauria; order Squamata; family Viperidae; genus Bothrops; species Bothrops alternatus. The sequence continues at coordinate 2,068,373 of JARGCV010000014.1, read as the reverse complement.
CCTTCTCAGACTCGGTCAAGCGAGATCTGGCTGCACCAAGATCCATGGGCTCATCTCTGGCCATGGGTACAGGACGCCTCTCAGTGTAAGCCGGCAATGGTTGGAAAATACGTCTGGGTGCCGGGATAGGTGGAGTGATAGGTAGGGTCTGGAATCCTCTGCGTGGTGCAGGAACTGGCTTGGCACTTCCGGTGACTGGAACCATCTGTTTGACCAAGCGGGCATCCATGGCTTGCGTTTGCGCTTCAAGAGCCAAACAATGTTGGTATAATGCATCCAGGGTTGTGGGTATTACAGTAACTTTCAATCCATTCAGGATCTGGGAAGACAGCCCATCTAGAAAGATTTCCATGAGAGCCTCATCATTCCACTTAATATCTTGAGCTAGGCGGCGAAACTCTGATATATATTCCGCTACGCAGCGCGATCCTTGACGTAGCTCTCGTATCCGCCGGGTGGCATTTTGCCTACGAAGGGGGTCAGCAAATTCTCTTTCCATCAGCTGGCAAAATCCTGCATAATTGCGCAGGACAGGATCTTGTCCGTCTATCAGAGGAGACGACCAATCAGCAGCTGGGCCAGAGAGTAAACTTAAAATGAACGCTACCTTCGTTTCATCCAGCTGAAAATCTGCTGGAGTTGAGGCAATGAATATTTTACATTGGTTCAAAAAAGCTGGAAATTTACTACGTTCTCCAGTGAACTTATCAGGCAAGGCTAAGTAACATCTGCTTTGTCTGGGAGGAGGGGCTGGAGCTTGTGCTCCTGCAGCTTGAAGTTGCTGTTGCAAATGTCCAATTTGTTGCTGGAGAGTTTGAACTAATTGGTACAGAGCCGGGTTATCTGCAAGGAGTTGTTCCATGATGTCACTGAAAGCTCGGACTAATGTTCGTCCTTTCTGTTTTTTGTGCTGAGTCACGAGCAATCTGTTATGTCTAGCCCCTCTCAGCTCCCAAGAATCCACTTAACGAGGTCGTTAAGAGTTGGTCAATTAGCACACTTCACACGAAGGCAGTTCAAAGCAAGCTGCCGGCATTTGTTGTTGGTCTGAATGGCAAAAACTGCTTTATTCGACAGTTAAGACAAACACACTAGGAAACTCAGTTACAACTCACTGCGAAATCCCCCAGGCCACTCCTTGAGTAAACGTTGCTCGTGACTAAGGCTGAGGCTCTCGTTCCCCTGCTAATATAGCCTCCCATACGTCACTTCCTTCTTCCACCCAACTGACCCCTTCGCCTATCAGACCGTCTGAATCGTGGATCAATCCAGCTAGCTTCCTGTTCCACATCTGAGTCATCCCCCTGAGAGTCTGACTCAGCATGTATACCAAGCTCCTCATTATCTAGCTCGGCTGCCGGGAGGGGAAAACCCTCAGAAGGGCCTGCCTGTGCTGCGTCATCATCGGAGAAGTACCCAGCCTGGCCAGAGACACTCACAACAGGTAGTGTACAGCTTTCTCCATTTCCAAGGCTGCAATTGCTCCTTCTAAGCTTTGTTTTGCTTGTTCTAGCCTTTCTTTTTCTTCCATTATTGCCTCCATTTTTTATCAGTTTCTTCTGATTTATCTTCCATTTTCTAAATTCTTTGTTCATTTTTAGCAATCATTTGTTGATGGGCATCAAATTGTGTCTTTATATCAAGCATTTGCTCATTTTGCTTATCTAAGTTGTTTTTTGTCTCTTCATGATTTTTCTGTATTGTTTCTTGAATTAACTGTAGTGTGGCTTGCATCTCTTTTGGAAAGCTGTTTGTCTTTTCTCATTGTAACATTGTTTCAATAGATCCCTGACTTGCTAGACTTGATGTTCCAGAAGAGGGTGCAGAATAAGGTTTTTTTGTGATTTTCGTGAGATTTGGTGCACTCATTTTTTCAATTGAACAGGTTTTGTAAATCCACAAAGAGAAAAGGAAAAAGAAAAAAGCCAACTGCCTTAGGCTATAATCCAACCATGAAAAAAGCCAACTGCTTTAGGCTAATCCAAATGTTCCCATTAGTTGAAAAGTATAAAAAGCCTCTGTTTCCAAATAGTTTCTATTATAGTTATATTCGGGGTCAAAATATATGATTGTAAAAAGTCTTTTCTAGTATAAAGTCACACATAGTTTTTTTTTGTTTACAACTTCTCCAATTCTTTTTGTATTGTTTTAGTATCTCCTCTCACCACTAGATGTCCTTATTAACTGTAATGCCTATATCCAGGTTTAAAAAAGTTTATTTTTTAAAAAAGCTTTCTCACAAACAAACAAACAAACAAACAAAAATCCCACATCATAAAGGTTAGCAAAATTTTCTTTAATTCAGTCCCAGTTTCATTTTTGTACATTCTTTTATATTCCTTAATTTCGTTCCCCCATTTAAAATTTTTCGCCACTTTTAACTCCCTTCTTCCCAAGTCTTCCTGGGGTCTTTGCTTTGGAAATTATCCAATCTGGGGATTTATATTTTAAGTCCACAGGGAAGAGAAATAAAAAACAGTCTCACCCAGATCTCAGCATGTTGTTGACAACCAGCTGTTCGGCAGCATGCCGCAGTTCTTTGCTTCTTTTCCAGTTGTCTATGACTTGGGCTGCCTGTGCATTTACCGTCAGCCTTTATCCTGTCCATTTGAAGAGGTTCGTCGGTTCATTTGGGCCAACCACTGTCGGCTCCAAGCTCCCAAGGCTTCCCTTCCTCTTCGTTGCCTCTCCAGGGCAACTTTTCAACCCCTTGGGGTCTCCATATGGAGCCCCGATTTCTTTCGCCCATCTCATCATGACACCAAACCGGAAGTCTCCCAACAAAAAAATCTATAATGCAGAACATTTTAGTACTTGGGGAAGAAGGTATTTTACTTGCTTCTCAATATTCACTATCTTTGAAATTTTTTTGGCATTCCTGCCTTGAGATAGACCTTTGTTAATACTATCTGAAATACCTTAGAGAAACCCTGGATCTTCACATCACACACTAAAATTTCAGTACAAATTAAAAATAAGCATACAACATAAAGATACTTGTGCTTTGGTCTTTACTTGGGAAATATGTAGATAAGAAAAGCAAGAATGGATACAATGGGGAGAAACAATTTTAAATCTCCACTCAGTCATGATGCTCATACAGACAGTGGATTTTTTTCCTGCCCAATGGGAAGGTTTTGAAGATAAAAAAGAGTGGTTTTTAGTCCATTCTGCCAGGCTCAGTGAGGACAGGTACTTTAAATACAGTCAGAGAATCTTCTCATTATTGGAAAGAGTTAATCTGCCATGCTAATTGCTCACTGCCATATTCCTTCCCCCAAATAAATTCAGTCCCTGCTCTTGATTAATGTTACCTACAACCACAAGCTACAGTGGGCTCTCTTCACTGAAGCTGGAATTGCAAAAGAGGTGAGATGAGTGTTTCCCTGTCCGAACAGTAAAAGGAATAGGTTTCAAAGCCAAGTAAAGGATAGTTCAGGGAGGAAACAAAGGAAAAGAGAAAGGAAAAGCAGAACGTTAGTGAAAGAATGGGCTGAACAAAGAAATATGCCTTGATAGCATACCTGCATTACTGTACTTACTACAAAAGATACCTAGGAAAGGGCTGCCAAATCTCACTTAGAGATTCCCACCACCACCACCCCTGCCCCATGTCATATTCAAGTTCAAGATGCCCTTGAGTGAGCCCAGTTCCTTCTGACTGAGTCCATGCAGTTTCCTTGGCAATAATATCTAAGTGGTTACCTACTCATTTCCTCCTTCCAGGCTTCCCAGTGTAGCAACAACCATGTATTACCAGGTGTTCCCCATCCAATACTAACAGGTTATTGTACGTGGAAAATAGGAGGAGGGAGCATTATGTATGCCACCCTGAACTCCTAAATGAGGTGGAATAACCAACAAACAAACCAATTAAGGAGGCTGACCTCCTTAGTTTCCAAAAGTAGCCAGTTGCCTAGATGCTGCCACCTGCTGAGGCCATGACACAGTACTAATCCCCAAATTCTCTATTGAGACAGGAACACTGAAAACTTTTAAAATTAGTGATATGGATGTATTCGTTGAGAATACAAGGGAGGAGAAAGATGTGGGTATATCTAAACAGAGTGTGCATTTTGCAGTGGTTAGTAAAAGCAAATGAACATACCTTTTAAAAGAATAACAGAATAATAGAGTTGGAAGGGACATTGGAGGTCTTCTAGTCCAACCCCCTGCTCAAGCAGGAGACCCTATACTGTTCTGTTTTGTTTGCAAAGGCATTGAGACAAGGCAAAGAAAGTACAACAAGTCTTCTCTTTATTTTCTCCAGCAGAACCAAAACAAAATGGCACAGATTGTTCTTATATCCCCTTGCAGGGACAGTCACAGCCAATCAATGCAAGGCTTTTCTCCCGCCTTGCACATGTGCCCAAGGCAGGAGACAGCCTGTCTGGTCCCGGGCATTCACGAGTCTGCCCGGGCCTCTCAGCAGCCTCCTGCACCTGCTGAATGACTCAGCAGGCCCAGGACATAACACCCCTCCCCTCTTATTTCAAAACATAATACTTTACTATTACACAGATAATACCTTATCAATCCTTTATCTCTCCTACAAGGATATTTGCTATTATGCATGACTATAACTAAACACTTGTTCTTTTGAGTGCATTCTGATTTCTAAGTGACCTTAAACCTGTCCACATGCTGACAGGCATCTTACATAGTCTTGTAAGTGTTTGGGTGGTCCCCTTGCTTACTCTGACCTTCTTGGAGTGGTTGTGATGTCCTGGCCTGCAAACTCGCCTGCCAGGCTCGACAGGCCAGGACTGTGATGCCCCCTAGCCTCAGGCGACCTCCCCTGCTGCTGACTGGCTGGATCCTCTGAACCCAAATCAGAGTTCCTTGGCGGGGTGGAATTCCCCGGGTCCAGTGGTGGGGTGGCATTCCCCAAGTCCACAATGGACCCCTCTTGGGAGCACTGTCCCTTGAGCCCAAGACCAGCAGCTGGATAGGCCCAGCAGACCGGTTGCGAGCAATGTCCCATTGACCCGGTACCCGAGTCAGGAGTGCCAGAGTCAGGAGCCGCCTCCATGGCAAGACCCCCTTCTGATGCCTGGGAAATTCCACTTTTGTGGAGAGACTGTGGTCCACAATTGTAATTGTGGTCCTCCCCCCCCCGAGAGCAGAGCCAGGAGTGGAAGTGTGGCTGGGAAGCCTCCAGCGCAGTTGATCGATGTGGCGCCGGATCACCCGGCCATCGTCCAAGGCCACTTCGTATGAGAGTGGCCCAGAGACCTTGCAGACCACTGCTGTCACCCAGAGATGTCCAGGACCATAATTCCTTGCCCAGACCGGATCGCCCACCTGAAGTCTCCTAGGTGCCCGCGCCTGTGACACCTGTGACGCCACCCGGTCTGGGTGCAACCTGTCCAGTTTAGTTATGAGCCTGCAACCCCAGCGGAGTTCAGCTGGGCTCTTACCAGTAGCTGTGCAAGGTGTGGTGTGGTGTGAGAAAAGAAAGTCAGCCAACCTGAGATGCCAGTTCCCATGAGTTATTTTCTTTAACGCATCTTTGGCGGTGCGCACCATCCGCTCAGCCTGGCTGTTGGAAGCTGGATGAAATGGTGCAGACATGGCATGACGGATCATGTTGGCCTGTAGAAAAGCCTGAAACTCAAAAGAAGTGAATTGGGGTTCGTGGTCGGAGACAAGGACATCTGGAAGTCCATGAGCAGCGAAGATCCCTCTCAACACCTGGATGGTCCTAGCAGTAGTAGTGGAGGAGACTGGAATGACCTCTAGCCACTTGGAATGGCTGTCCACGAGGAGAAGGAAGAATTGCCCCTGAAAGGGCCCAGCGTAGTCGATATGAACCCTCAACCAAGGGGCATGTGTCTCCTCCCACCTATGTACAGGGGCCTGAGGCATTTCAGGCCTGGACTGTTGGCAAACTGTGCACCCGTGAACCTGGGCCTTGATCTCTTTTTCGAGCCCAGGCCACCAAAGATGGCTGCGCGTGAGCGTCTTCGTCCAGACAATTCCAGGATGTCCCTCATGTAGAGGCTGCAAGATTCTAGTCCTCAATGAGGCCGGGATGACTACCCTGCTACCCCATAGGATACACCCCTTGAAGGTGGATAACTCAGACTTCCTCTTCCAGAAACTCTGGAACTCTGTGCCAGGACACATGTCAGGCCATCCTGACAGCACCCATGTCAGTATGCATGTAAGTGTGTGATCAGTGGCTGTTTCAGCAGCCACGTCCCTAGCATTGAGGGGAGACTCAGGCAACTCCTGAATAGAAAGTATTTGGTGTGCTGGAGCAGGATCTGACTCCACTAACTGTAGAGGTAATCTGCTGAGGCCATCTGCATGGCCCATTTCTTTGCCCAGTTTGTGAACCAGTGTGTAGTCATATGTAGACAGGAAAATAGACCATCTCAGCATTCTAGGAGAGATGATGTGTGGGGTTTGCTTATTAGTTGTGAACAACCCCAACAGTGGCTTATGGTCTGTAAAGACCGTGAAATGGCGGCCATAAAGAAAGTCATGGAATTGCTTTATGACAGCCACTATGGCCAAGGCTTCCCTATCTATCTGCACGTAATTACGTTCAGCAAATGATAGGGTCCTAGAATAGTAGGCTACAGGGACTTGTGTTCCATCAGCCTTCAAGTGGCTCAACACAGCCCCAATCCCATAAGGGGATGCATCACAAGCTATGCATACAGGCAACTGCTCATTGAAATGCGCTAGAACCGCATTTGAAGATAGCAAGGAAGGCCTTAACCTCTGCAAAACTCCTTTCGTGGACCTTTGTCCACAGCCATGGAGCCTGTTTATCCAAGAGCCAGTGTAACGGCTCAGCCACTGCAGCCTTGTGAGGGAGGAATGAATGGTAAAAGTTTAACAGTCCCAGAAAAGCCTGACGTTCGCTTTTGGACTTGGGACTTGGGGCCTGCTGAATTGCTTTAAGCTTAGATTCAGCAGGATGGATGCCTTCAGCATCAATACGGAACCCCAGAAACTCTGTTGAAGTGACCCCAATTTTACATTTGTCTTGCTTTAGCTTCAGCCCCGCTTGGCAGAAACGCAGCAAGACAGCTCTAAGCCTTTCAGCCAGATTTTCAGATGATTCCCCAGCGATGAGGACATCATCAAAGTACGGGCAAACACCTGGAATATCGTGGAGCGTTCGCTCCATCACACTCTGGAAGATGCCAGGGGCTACATTAACCCCAAACTGCAGCCTTCTAACTTTAAACTCTCCCCGGTGCGTTACAATTGTTTGGGCCTCAGCCGTTGCCTCATCAACTGGTAATTGTTGATAGGCCTGAGCCAAGTCCAGTTTAGCAAAAACGCGGCCTCCCTTGAGGGAAGCCAGAATGTGGCTCACCACGGGCACTGGGTACAAGTGCTGCTGCAAGGCTTTGTTAAGTGTACACTTATAGTCAGCACAAATTCGGACTTCTCCATTGGCCTTCAGTGGCATTACTATGGGGGTTTCCCATGGACTGCTGTCCACAGGTTCTAAAATACCCTGCTGGAGCAGCCTGTCCAGCTCAACATTGATTCTATTCTTCAATGCGAAAGGCACCCGTCTAGGCTTAATCCTAATGGGTGCAATGGCTGGGTCTAAACGTAAGGAAATGGGAGGCCTCTTGTACGAGCCAAGCTCTGAACTGAACACATCAGCAAACTCCTTACAAACTCCTGCAAGGCTTGATGTTTGCAGACTGTGCAGGACAGACACTTGAATCCCAAGGGCCTTGAACCTATTGAGTCCAGTAAGACTCGTGCAATCACCCCCAACCACAACCACATCCAAGAATCCCTTGAAGTGCCTATGCTGCACTTGGATCGTGGCTTCCCCCTTCACGCTGACTCGGGAATTCTGGAAGTCAGTGAGAATCAGATTCGACGGCCTGAGTTTAACTCGCTGGCCACTTCTACAGCAAAACTTTTTAAAAGTGTCCTGCGAGATAATCGATAAAGCGGATCCGGTGTCCAACTCCATCGATAGGGGAACCCCTTGCAACCTCATGTCAATGTGAAGCTTCTTCCTAAGCGGCCTATGATCCCCTGTTTTGAAAATGCTTCTGTGTGATGCACAGAAACCCACCCTATGTTGGGCGGGGACCCTGATACTTTTCCGAAGCAATTCTTCTGAAGGCTTGTCCTTTGGGCAACCCAAACAGACAGAGGCAATGTGGCCTTGCCTGCCACATGCCCAGCAAATAGCGGAGCGGAACCAGCAGTTGGAGCGCTTGTGGCATCCTCCACATCCGAAACAGCGAGGGAATAAAGTCGCTTTGTCAGAATATTCTTGAGGCCTCTTCTCCTCTGGTTGCTGTAGTCTGTCCACCTCCATCTCTGGATCCTGTTCAGATTCTTCTCGAGCAACCTCTTGATGGATGGAGACTGCCGTTGGAGGGTTCTTGGCGAGCCGCAAGGCTTTCACAGCTCTGCCCGCTGCTTCTTCGGCTGCAATTTCTCTTAAAGCATCTTGGAAAGAGACGTCTGCTTTTGCAAAGATTTTCTGTTGTAGCTCACGACTTCTCAGTCCACAGACTAAACGATCCAGAAGTCTCTCTTCCAGGTCCTTGAATTCGCATGGCCTAGCTGCTTGTCGTAACACAGCAATAAAGTCCGCAGCAGACTCACCAGGCCTCTGGTCCCTCTGCTCGAAAGCGTGTCACCATGCAATCACCGAGAGATTTGGTTCAAAATGTTCACGCAGCATCTTCTTCAGCTCAGAATAAGTGATGTATTCAAGTGGTGCTGGGGCGACCAGATTTTCTGCAATGTCAAAAGTCTCCTGCCCACAGACACACAATAATGTAGCAGCTTTAAGGCCATCTTCCCTCACTTGGTTTACTCGGAAGTAATTCTCTACCCGAGCCACGTAGGAACTCCAGCGTTCTGGATGCGCTGTGTCAAATTCAGAGAGATGACCGATTTTGGACATCGTTGCTGTCTGGTAGCCTCGACAATGCCTTGTGCTGCAATGGCTGAAGAAGGGGTCCCTTCGCCGAGTTCTCCTCAAGCGTTCTTGTACTGCCAGGTAGAGTTGCTTCTTCGGGACGCCAGACTTCTCAGCTCTTCAGGCCTTCTATGGTGAGTCAGCCTCTCTTTCATTGTTTCGTTTGCAGCACGATCCCACCTTCGTCGCCAATGTTCTGTTTCATTCGCAAAGGCATTGAGACAAGGTAAAGAAAGTAAAACAAGTCTTCTCTTTATTTTCTCCAACAGAACCAAAACAAAATGGCGCAGATTGTTCTTATACCCCCTTGCAGGGACAGTCACAGCCAATCAATGCAAGGCTTTTCTCCCGCCTTGCGCAAGGCGGGAGACAGCCTGTCTGGTTCCGGGCATTCACAAATCTGCCTGGGCCTTTCAGCAGCCTCCTGCACCTGCTGAATGACTCAGCAGGCCCAGGACATAACATATACCATTTCAGACAGGTGGCTGTCCAGTCTTTTCTTAAAAACCTCCAGTGAAGAAGCACCCACAACGTCAGAAGGCAAGCGGTTCCACTGGTTAATTGTTCTCACTGTTAGGAAGTTTCTCCTTAATTCCAGGTTGCTTCTCTCCTCAATTAGTTTCCATCCATTGTTTCTTGTTGCATGGATATAATCCATCAGGTCCCGGTGATTTATATTCATCAAGATCAGACAGCTGTTCTCTTACTATTTTGTTGCTTATTTTAATTTTTATTTCTAGTTTGTCTTTTATGGTTATGTTTTTGGTAGGTTGGGCTACAATTTCTTTCTGCGTGAACACTGATGCAAAGAATGAGTTAAGCAGCTCTGCTTTCTCTCTACTGCCTGTGACTTCCTTGCCATCTTCTCTGATGAAGCACCCACAACTGCCTTTCTCTGAGTTTGTTAATATCAGCTCTTTTAAAGTTTAAGACACTACATACATTTGTTAACTGATTAGCAAAAAGTTCATCTATTTCTTCTGCTTGGTTGGGTGGCCTGTAGTATACACCTATGTCAATGTCATTCTTTTTTTCCTTTTATATTAACCCATATGCATTCTAGGAGGTTTTCATACTTGGTTTTATACATCAATGTAGAGATGTAGTGAGGTTGTTAGGTCTGTTTCTTTTGAACAGTTTATATCCTTCGATCATTACATTCCAGTCATGAGTTTCATCCCACCAGGTTTCAGCAATGGCAACTATATCATACCTGCCCTCATGTACTAGTCCACAGACCCACTGTCAACTTCTGAAACGAACCTGCTGAAGCCATCTTTGTTGTTCTAAGTTGCCACATAGGTTGGGGGGAAGGAAAACGAAAGTCTTGCTAGACAAAACACAGAGCGGTCTCATGGGAACCAAGGTCATTCCCACAGGTGCTGGAAGAAAGAGCAAAGAAGTGTCACAGAGCCTGCCAATTGATTTCATTGGGTAGACTAGACTAGACTAGACTAGACTAGACTAGACTAGACTAGACTAGACTAGACTAGAATAGAATAGAATAGAATAGAATAGAATAGAATAGAATAGAATAGAATAGAATAGAATAGAATAGAATAGGAGCTGGAAGGGACCTTGGAGGTCTTCTAGTTCAGCCCCCTGCTCAAGCAGGAGAACCTATACCATCTCAGACAAGTGACTGTCTAGCCTCTTCTTTAAAATCTCCAGTGATGGAGCACCCATGATTTCTGGAGGCATGCTGTTCCACTGGTTGATTGTCCTCACTGTCAGGAAGTTTCTCCTTAATTCCAGGTTGCTTCTCTCTTTAATCAGTTTTCAACCATTGTTTCTTGTTCTGCCCTCTGGTGCTTTGGTGAATAACATGACCCCGTCTTCTTTGTGGCAGCCCCTCAAATACTGGAATGCTGCTATCATGTCTCCCCTATTTCTTCTTTTCTTTAGACTAGCCAAACCCAAGTCCTGCAGCCGTTCTTCGTATGTTTTGGTCTCCAGGCCTTTGATCATCTTAGTTGGTCTTCTCTGATTTTTTTCCAGACTCACAACATCTTTTTTGTGATATGGTGACCAAAATTGGCTGCAGTATTCCAGGTGTGGTCTTACTAGGGCAGTGATGACGAACCTTTTAAAGACCGAGTGCCCAAACTGCAACCCAAAACCAACTTATGTATTGCCAGGTGCTGGGTGGGTGTATCCCACTGAGTGGGCGTGGTTACGGTGGTCATGCCAGACTGGGTGGGTGTGGCCAGGGTGGACGTGGCCACCTCAATGTTGCTTCTGGGGAGGGATGCCTGTGGGGGCCGGGCAAGGTTGGGAGAGATCCAGGGGGTCTCTGGTGGGTGGGACAGTGGGCAGGAGGCTCGTCCTGCAGGGTGAGGCGAGGTGAGGGAGGGGGCAGGGAGTGGGTGCCATTGCCGCAGGGCAAGGCAAAATAGGCAGGGGCAGGGGCTGGTTGCAGACAAAGGGGGCTCCATTGAGGAGGAGGAGGAGGAGGAGGAGGAGGAGGAGGAAGAGGGTTTAAGCAAGCTTAGCAACCGGAATGGCGATCCCCCTCCAAAACAAATGTGCTTTTTGGGTAACCTCAAAGCACGACAGAAGAGACCAAAACCTGCTGCAACCCCCAGCAGATGGGAGGGGAATAAAAACCAAACAGCCCCCCCCGGCCAATTCTCAACAGAAATGCTCATGACAATGAAAGCCTCGAACAGGGGGAAGAGTGCGGGCAGGCGGGTGTCTTGCTCAGCTGATGGCTTGGGGGGGGGAAGGTGGCAGCTACACCCCCTCCCAAACACTGCCCTCTCACGAAAGCAGGATGAAAACTCAAAAAAACGACAAGGAAAAAAAAGTTAAAACAGAAGAGTGTCTCACGATGGTTTTCTTCCCCACTTCCTTCTAGCTGCAGTTTAAATATGTAAATACCACAAAAGAAAAAACTTGGCTTTCTCTCGTTTTAATTCAGAAGGCAGGAACGGGAGGATGGGGGCGTTGTTTGTTTCAAAGTAAAGGAAAGAGAGGGGCTGGGGGAGCGCGGCAGGCAAATGGCGATGGCGCAAGGCTTCTGGCTATGCAGGGGGCATTGCGGGCATTGGGGGCGTGTTCTCTTTGAAAGAGCAAAACAAGGCAGAAAGTAAAAATCCTCCACTCACTCCATCTCCCAAAAACACAATAACTGAGCTTTCAATAATACAAACAACTTTTTATTGAAAGGTAAAAGTTTGCATTTGGCATGCTTTTGAAGAATTAATGTGATTTTTGCTGTTGTATGCATGCTGATAATTTGTATAACCTTGGCTTATATTTTGTAAGTTTGAGAGCAACACATGCAGCACTCAGGTCATCTGTTAGTCTGTTTCTGGTGTCAGATTTGATATAATTCAAAGCTGAAAACAGCTGCTCACAAGCATAAGATGATCCAAACAAAGTAAGGAAAGCAATCCCAAGTGCTTTCATTGACTTAAAATTATTTGGCAGAGAATTCCACACTTTAAGGATTTCATTTTCAGAACTAACTGTGCTGTCCTTTGTCATCCCTTCTATCTTCTCAAGTGTTTCACGCAGGTCATAGAATTTATTTTTCCAGATACAGTTTTCTTGAAATTCCAATAGCTCCATTTCCAGATTTCCTAAATCTAACCAGTGTAAGCAGGAAAGATCAAGTTCTTCAAATTTGGTTTTATCTGGAGAAGTAAGAAAACACAGGGTTGTCTCCATCTTACGGAACTGTAAAAATCTGTTACTAAAATTCACCTTTGCAGCTGCTACAATGCTAGAAAATTCCTTGTAGATTTCCTGATGGCTTGTAGGATTGTCTGCAAATGTTGTAGAATTTTCTAAATGCATTTTTAGATTTGGAAAATATTTCAGCTGCCGACTTTCAAGGTCTCTTTCAAAAACCTGCAGTTTTCTCTCAAATGTTTTGATATCACAAAACATCCTTTCTGCTATTTTCCCTACACCTTGTAATTGTTTGTTCAGTACATTGAAGTGTAGTGTAAAATCTGTAAAAAACATGAGGTTGGTAAGCCAGGCCATATCAGTGAGCTGTGGATATTCTTGGCCTTTTTCGTTCATAAACAGCCTAATTTCATCCACGTAGGCTACAAAACTCCCCAGGACTCGTCCTCTGCTCAGCCACCGGACATTATTGTACATAAACAATTATACTGTGCCTGAATCTCCTCAAGAAGTGCTTGAAACTGTTGACATTTCAGAGCACGAGCCATGATGTAATTCACCATTTTTGTGACATCTTTGAGGACATCGTCAAATTTTTTTGTTGCTTTCCCTGGCACAAAGAGCTTCTTGATGTATAATACAATGGAACTGAATGACTTGATGTTTTGTTTCTTGAAGAAACAACTGTATGAAACCAGATATTGCCCCCACCATAGAAGGTGCTCCATCACTTGTAATTGAAACCACCTTTTCTGGTCTTATGTCTTGTGATAAAAAAGCTTCCTTCACAGCACTGTAGATATCTACCCCTTGTGTTCTTTCAGGCAAAGACACAAGTTTCACCAGCTCTTCTCTCATGATGTCACCAACAGCATAACGCAAAATTACTGCTAGACTTGCATGATTATTTATATCTGTGCTTTCGTCCAAGCACATGGAGTAACAGGCTGCCTTTTTTAAGTCAGTGGTGAGCTGCTGACTAACATCACTTGCCATGTGCTGGACTCGATCTTTAACAGTATTTCTGCTAAGTGGTATCTCAGAGATGCGTTGAATAATTTTATCCTTGTTTGGGAAATCATGAAAAAGAGAATCACTCCCAGACAACATGGCTGTTTTGATAATATCCCCATCAGAGAGGGGCTTACCATGTTTTGCTATGCACAGTGAAATTTTAAAACTGGTAGCTGTCAGATGATTTGTTCTGGAAAGATAGTTGGAAAAACTAAGATGCTGGGAATGATAGTTCCTCAATTTCCCTTCAAGAAACTCTTTTCTTTCAGTATCACCAAGTTTGGCAACACTTTTGTGGTTGGTGTCAAAGTGCTGTCTGACACTTGATGTGCGACACACAACACTTTCGTTGCATAGAACACATAATGCTTTCCCACTGTGTTCAATCACTCCAAATGACTCTGTCCAGGCCTCTTGGAATGATCTTCCACTATCTGTTTTTGCTTTCTTTGCTGTACTCATTTTTTGTGTACAAGACTTGGAGTCTACAAAAACACAATTTTTTTTTAAAAATGAAGCAACCAATATAAATCTATCCCTAAATAACTAACACTACTAGTTAACACTAAAGAAATGGATATTCCCTGAATCAACAATCTACAAGGGGGGAATTAAACAATGAAAGCAGTGTCTTGGATTTTATAGGTTGTTGGAAAAGTACTCATTCATTTTACCAGATATTGAAAATAACAGAGAAATCTGAAGCAGAACACCTGTATTAGCAGATGCAACTGATACAAAATCTGGACGAAGAATGGTCAATAAAGCATTCTTGGTTGTCTATTTTATCTTTCCTAATAAGCTGTAACCAACTTCCTCACTTAACTTTGCAAAACCTGTGGGTCCCACGCCATCCCACATACCTGCAAGAAAGCAGCTGCAATCCGAGTACTCTAACTCAGGGCTTTTCCAGTCACCTAGCAAGGTGTCAAAAACTTGATGACCCCCCCCAAAGGGAAAAAGTGATGAAGTAAAGTAGTCCTCGCCTTACAATAATTCGCTTAGTGACTGAAGTGACAACGGCACTTAAAAAAGTGACTTAAGACCATTTTTCACACTGTGGTACATGCCCACCCCTCGCTGCTGCCACGAGGCTGGGCAGCCAGTGTGTGAATTCTGCTGCCTCATTGGGGCCTGCTGAGGCCAGCAAACAGCTGAGGCAGCTCCAGACACCCGGCCGCCCCCTCCTCCGCTGCGTGGCTGGCTGGCCTGACAATGCAGGGATTGTTGCCGGCACCACCATCGCTGCTGCCATCGCCACCGCCATCGCCACCATTGCCGCCGCCATTGCTGCCATTGCTGCCCCCATCGCCGCCATTGCCACCGGCATTGCCGCAGCCACCCCACAAGGCTGGATAGGCAGGGTGTGAATGCTGCCTTGTTGGGGTCTGCTGAGGCCAGTGAGCAACCGAGGCAGCTCCAGACACCCAGCTGCCCCCTCCTCCGTTGCGTGGCTGGCTGGCCTGACAATGTAGGGATCATTGCCAGCACCACCATTGCTGCGGCCATTGTCGCCGCCATTGCCACTGCCATTGCTGCAGCCACCCCATGAGGCTGGGCAGCCGGTGTGTGAACGCTGCCTCGTTGGGGCCTGCTGAGGCCAGCAAACAACCAAGGCAGCTCCAGACACCCAGCCGGCCTCTCCTCCGCTGCATGGCTAGCTGGCCTGACAATGCAGGGATTGTTGCTGGCACTGCTGCCATTGCCACCATTGCCGCCTCTGCCTCCGTCCCACGAGGCTGGACGAACATTGCTGCCTCGTTGGGGCCTGCTGAGGCCAGCGAACAACTGAGGCAGCTCCAGACACCCAGCCGCCCTCTCTGCTGCGTGGCTAGCTGGCCTGACAATACAGAGATTGTTGCTGGCACTGCCGCCATTGCCACCATTGCCGCCTCTGCCTCCATCCCACGAGGCTGGGCAGCCAACTTCTCCCCAGCCCCTGGACAACTTCGCGAGCAAGGTAGAAGGGGCCAGAACCCAACCCCCCCTCCCAACCCTGCTCAGGTGTTGCTCTTGCTGGCTGGCTAGCTGGCTGCTTGGCCCCACCTGGCTTAACCATAGCCTACCCGGCCACCGCCTCCACCCCATGAGGCTGGGCAGCCAACTTCTCCCCGGCCCCTGGACAACTTTGCGAGCAAGGTAGACTGGGGCCAGAACCCGACCCGCCCTCCCAACCCTGCTCAGGCACTGCTCTCATCAGCTGGCTGGCTGGCTGCTCGGCCCTGCCTGGCTTAACCAGAGCCTGCCCGGGCCGCCGCCCCATGAGGCTGGACGAACATTGCTGCCTCGTTGGGGCCTGCTGAGGCCAGCGAGCAGCCGAGGTGGCTCCAGATACCCGGCAGCCCCTCACCCCCTCCTCCCCTGTGTGGCCAGCTGGTCAAGGGGCTTGGAGCAGCAGCCACTGAAACTCACCACTGGTCGCTCATGCTCACTCACTGTCTGCACCAAATGCTGCTCCCACCAAAACTTGCTCCTTTTGTAGCCTCTCCCCACCCAGCTCTCACAGCTTTCCCAGACTCTGTATGTGTGGCGAGGGGGAGGGGAGCAGCCCAGCCCTGCATCCATCTGTCTGGGGCAATGGCACACATGCCCACAGGGACAGCTCTGTGTGCCGCCTGTGGCACGTCTGCCATAGGTTCGCCACCACGGCCCTAGGTTTATCCTGCAAGATTATTGTACTGAGTAAAATCCTGCAAAGCTTCCTATTAATGTTCACCTTGATTATTGCTTACCCTTGCTTTAAGCAGGGGACAGTTGTCCAAGGGACCAAATTTAGAGGAGCAGCATTCGCTACCCTCTTCTGTACGGTACTTGTGAGTCTAACTGGGAAAACATTTTACAGATGTTATATGGCAATACAGACACTCACCTTCTCTAGTTCTCCACGTACACAGAAATGAGTAAATCAGAAAAGACCGGAAGTAGACGGATTGTTCACGCCTCTCGCGAGTTACGTAATTATCTCCTCCTGCCCCTCCTAATCTGGTTTTGCATTTGGTGTCTTCTCATTCATGTTGGCTGCATCTTCAGCAATGGAAAAATAAGATGGCAGCCTGGGTGAGTGAGCCGATGAATGACTGAAGGTGGGGGCAATGACATGTCAGCGGGAGAGGGAGGGAAAAAGGGAGGATAGTGTAAAGGAGAAAAGAAAAAAGAAAAAGGCACTGACTTCTGACTCTCTTTAGCACAGTAGAAGGTAACAACATTACAACTACAACGTTTTGCTTTTACACAATAGATGTACAATAAGCCTTAATAATTTACAAAAACAGAATCAAAGTTTCATTTTTTTTCTCATTGCAAGCACAAAACCCAGAAGCAATTTCAAAATAGAGACAAGATTAAGTATATTCTCTTCTTTGGATAAAGGAATCAATTTAACCATCTCTGCTTCTCTGCTGTGGGAAATAATACATCTTTTTTTTTAAGCCCTAAAGGAAGAAGACACTTTTTTTTAGTTTTAGTAATTTATTGATTCTGGGGAGTACTTTGGTATTATATATTGTGGGAAGTCAGCCCCCCTCCCAGAGAAGGAAATATTAAAAGGGCAGAATATTATATTTCCTCAAAGGATCTTAAAGAGGCAGAAAAGCATGCCCAGTTTTTCTTAATAGCCCCAAGTCTCCCTCCCCCAAGCAGAAACCAGCTCTGTAGAAATGCAGATGTAATAATCCATTCAGGAAAGTTGGAGCCCTCCAGCTAGAAGCTTCAGAAGACAAAGACACCTAAAATCTACATACCCCACCCAAACTGTAAGATAGGACATAATAGGATTAACCCACAGATGCCAAAGGGGCACACTCAGACTCAGGTCAAAGTACATGCCACAGGAAATACAAAGCCTCAAACAGGAACAGGAAACAACTCCAAACAAAAGCCCAAGAGGGTATAAAATCCCACTCCCTACTACATGTGCTCTCTCTTTTCTTCCAGGGCCATCTTTCTGTCTGGCTCTTCTCTTAAATAAACTACAACCTTCTTTCTAAAGCAGTCGCCATGTTGTTTATTCCTGGCTTGGACTGGACCCTGATGAAGACTTTTCCTTCAACAATATAAAGGAAAAAAGAGAAAACCCTTTATTTTATAACGAAACCCCAAAGTTAGCTCATTAAGTTCGACTCTCTCCCTTGTGTTTAATCCCCATAAAATGGATCTTTTTCTTATATTTTCAAATCCAGTCAATAGTATTTTACAAACTTTGGAAATTGTTCAACATTATTTAAAAAACCAGAAAATATGCATTTACATACATACTCATGTTATACATACAAAAGTTACTTAAAACTTTCAGTACATATATCAAACTTTAAAAAAATGCATCTTAATTAATTAAGACGTTAATTTTAGGTCATTCCTTTCAGCTAATCTTCATAGAATAGAATCTTTTTCTTGTTCTCAAGAGAGTCTGTCAGATCTTTTTTCTTGAAAAAATTCTTAGCTTTATTTATATCCATATAAAGAAAGTCCCAAACTTATTTTATTTGACATTGTAAATTAGTCTGAGGCAAATCTTCCTAGAATAAGGTTTCCTTCACTAAGATGGCTATCATATCTTTTTTTCTCAAAGCATTCTCAACCTTGTTAATCTCCATAAAGCAAAAGTCCCAAACTTGACCTCTTGAGAATTGTGAATTTACTTGATTCTCTTCTTTCAGTTGCACTGGGAGGGTTGTACTCACATCATCGTCATAGGAAAAACAGATGTCAGATTTGTATTCTGAAGTTACAGTTAGGTTATTTGCATTGTCCAGTATTTGTAAAGTTGACAAAGTAGGTTGATAAATTTTAATATCCTCTGTACAGTGGTGGGATTCAGCCAGTTCGCACCACTTTGGCAGAACCGGTCGCTAATTTTTTGTTGCCCAGGCCCAGAATGGACGTCCAGAAGCGGCATCCACACAGAGAACAGGTTGTTCACATATTTGAATCCCACCACTGCCTCTGTATAATTAATATATTTTGACTGATTTATGAAATTAAACATCTTTTATAATGACTGGTGGAGGGTCTTTGATAATAACAAACAACTCAGGATTAACCATCCTCTTAGCTCCCTCTAGTGGTCAAAGACTATTGTTTATTTATTTATTTGTTTTCCTTTCCTGGCCAATCAGATTTCAAACACTCACATCAAAAGAATACAGAGCCACTAATCGTTTAAAAAATAGTAAATTAAAAGCACAACTTTTACCCTCATATTTCAGGGGAAAAAAATACTCCACACTTCCTTCTTTTGTCTGCCTTCAGCAACCCTCTTCCTTGTCATTTAACAACAAAGGAATCTCAAAAATGGTGTATAGCTTCAAAAAGGAATATTTAGCTGTAGTTGAAGAGAGCCTCTTTTAGCTCATAAAGATAATAGTCTCATAAATTGATTAAGAAATGAAGGGTATGGCTTATTGTCCATTTGAAAAATAAATTCCAAAATGGCTGTTTTATCCAACACCGACGTGATTTCTACCCCGCCCCCAAACTTCAGCTCATCCGCCGTTTTGGAGCTCAGCTTCTAAAACAGCTTGCAGACTGATGCTTTATCAGATGATCATAAGGGCTGATTCAGAGATACTCCCTAATCCAGGAGGATCAAAAAACAAAAGGAAGCCTGTTCCTTTTGTTGTTGAGTTGGAAAAATGACAGTCCAGAGAGAGGAAATAATAATAACATTTAGGCAGGAAAAAATCAAAGATATAAGTACAGAATAATAATAATAATAACAACAACAACAATAATAATAATAATCCCCCACTGAGGCACTACCTTGACATGGTTGTGGGGCTTGTGTACTCTGAGGAAGATGAGAGCTATGCCAGAGGTGCAAACATACTGGACAGGTCTCATCAGAGGAGTCAGACAAAGAGTGTCTCTCCCATAAAAATTATGGGGAGACGTTTCTGCCCTGATTGTTCTGGGTCTTCTAATATAAATGCTAAGTCATCTGCATAAGCTTGAAGTTTATATGTTTCTTTCTTAATCTTAAATCCTTTAATCTGCTCTTCTTGTCTTACTACTCTAGCAAGAATTTCTAATGTGTATATAAATAACAATGGTGAGAGAGGACATCCTTGTCTTGTACCTTTCTGTATGTTGAATTTATCAGTGGCCTCTCCCTTTACTGTATTATGATCTGGGCCTTTTATTCGGAATATATTGCGATTATCACATTTAAAATTTCCCCCCCAATATCCATTAATTTTAATTGTTGGATCATAAATTGCCAATTGACATTGTCAAAAGCCTTCTGTGCATCAAGGAACAGAAGTGCCACTTGGCGATCACTATGCAATTCATAAAATTTGAGAATGTCTAAGATTGTTCTTATATTCTGCTTAGTCTGTCTGTTTGGTAAAAACCCATTTTGATCCAAATGTATGAAATCAGTTAGGTACTTTTTGAATCTCTCCGCCATTATTGAGGCAAAAATTTTATAGTCAGAATTCAATAATGATATAGGTCTATAATTTTGTATCTGTGTTTTTTCCGCTTCTTCTTTTGGAATTAATATTATATTTGCCTCTGACCAGGACTTAGGTATTTTAGCATCGGTTAATATAGCGTTGAAAACTTCTAGTAGGTATTGATTGAGTGCACTTTGTTGTTCTTTATATAGTTCCGCTGGTATTCCATCTGGGCCAGTCGCCTTATTGATCTTTTGTTTATTTATAGCCCTGATTATTTCAGCCATTCTTATTTCCTCATTTAACATAGATTTTATTTTCTCCGGGATCTTCGGTATGTCTGCCTTCTCTAAGTATTCTATTATCCTTTCTGCATTTTCCCCTCATTTCTCTTATATAATTTTTCATAGTATCTTTGGGCGATTCCCCTTTTTATAGTCTCCTCCCCCTGAATCTCTCCTTTCTCGTCTTCCAAATTAATAATCCGTTGCTTCTCTTTTTGCCTTCTTAGTTTATACACTAGCCATCTTCCCGGTTTATTTGCATGTTCAAAGTTATTTTGCTTAGCTGCCTGTAATTTTTGTGCTAACTTTTCTGAATCCTCTATACATAGTTTATGTTTAATTAAATCCATTTTATTTTTCAATCCTTTGTTTTCAGGATCTCTCTGAAATTGTGTTTCGGCCTGCTTGTATTCTTCCTTGAGCTTCGCCCTATGTTGTTTTTTCTCTTTGTTTCTCTTAGCCATGTATGAAATTGTTACACCCCTCATGTATGCTTTTGCTGTATCCCAAATGTTCTGCAAGGATGTATCCTCATTATCATTCACTTGAAAGAAAAGGTGCATCTCTTTCTCCATTCTTTCCTTAAATTCTTTTTCTTTAAGAATCACTCTTTGGAAAGTCCATCTTGGCCTGCTCCTTTGTCCTTTCAAGCGAAAACGTATCGGATTATGGTCTGCCCAAAGGCTAGGTTCAACATCAATTTCTTGAATTTCCGAGGCTAATTCTTTTGTAAACCATAGCATGTCTATCCTGGTCCATGATCTGTGTCTGTTAGAAAAATATGTGTATTCCCTCTTATCATAATTCCTTTCCCTCCAAATGTCATGTAAGCTAAGATCTGTACACATCTCAAAAAAAGTTTTGGGAAGGGTTTTTTTTTTGTTTCCTTTTCTTGCCTCTGTACTTTTATGGTCTTTTGTTTTATCTGCAATCGCATTAAAATCTCCGATTATACAGAAACCATCTCCCTCTATATCACTCAGCTTATTATGAAGGTTTTTAAAAAAGGATACTTGTGCTCCATTTGGGGCATATATTGCAACAATTATTATATCTTTTTTATTCAGCTTAGCCTCAACTATCAAGACCCTTCCCTCTTTATCATTACAGATTTGTTTCAAAATTATCTTCTGCTTAACATACAGAGCTACTCCTCTTTTTTTCTTTTTGTCTAGTGAGGCATATAGCCTACCTAATTTAGATTGTTCTAATAGATATTCTTGATCATTTTTTATTTGAACCTCCTGTAAGGCAATAATGTCCGCATTTAGTTTAATAAGCTTACTGAAAACTTTCCTACGCTTTACTGGTGCATTCAACCCTCTAATATTTGTTGACCAGATCTTATACTCCTCTCTCACTGTCCTGTTTTTGTTGTGTCTTTGTACTTCTAGTAATTCTTATTTCCTTCACCTCTTCTGAGCTTCTCCCCTGTTGTTCTAGCCTATCTTGACCTCTTTCCCCTCTC
Source organism: Bothrops alternatus (assembly GCA_034064705.1). Taxonomy (NCBI): domain Eukaryota; kingdom Metazoa; phylum Chordata; class Lepidosauria; order Squamata; family Viperidae; genus Bothrops; species Bothrops alternatus. Next base: position 2,046,653 of record JARGCV010000014.1, on the reverse strand, counting down.
ACTTCCTCCATGCTTTGCTCTGTCCCTCTTTTCTCCAACATTCATTCAATATCTCTTCTTTTTTCAACCACAACTCTTTCTTCTCCGAGATCCCTCAGGTCTTCCTCTGAAGCACAATATTGCCTGTAAAAGTCTTCTGCTTTCTCTACTGTATCCAATCTAAACCTCTTCTCTTGCCAAGTCACAATAAGCCCCTCTGGTGTTAACCATCTAAAATTTACATTGCTTTGATGTAACCTGGACGTCAGGAAGAGGTAGTTCTTTCGGAGGTCTCTCATCCTTTTTGGTATCTGTTTTAATACAATAATTTGTTTCCCTCCATATTCTAACTGTTCATCACGTGTTCTATATAATAATTTATCTCTAATTTTCTTTTTTATAAACTTTACATGGACCTCTCTGGGGAGGTTATGTCATCTCCCATAGTTTGTCTGCACCCTGTATGTCTCGTCCATTCCACCAATTTTCTCTTCTTTGTCAATCTCCAGAGCGCCTGCCAACAAACCCGCCATCTTGTCTGGAAGATCTTCTCCTCTTTCCTCAATAACATTTTGGAATCTAAGATATTGAGTCGCTTTCTCCGCTTCTAGTAACATCACCGCTGTCATTAACTCTTTATTAGCCTCAGTTAAGTTTTTGTCCATCTCTTCCACCTTCTTTTCTTCATTATCCAATCTTTGCTCTACTGCCAGCAACTTCTGTTCATTTTTTGCGATTTGCAGCTGAAAAGCTTCAAATCTTCCGTCCATTGCCTGAATCTTCTCTCTCATTTCTCCAGTAACATTTCTAACTACTTCTAGTTCTGTTTTGATTTCCTCATGATTCTTCATCATGGCTTCCTGGATTGCCTGCATCATTGCCTGCAATTCTTTAAGTGGATTGGAACATTCTCTTTGAAGCATGTCATCTGACGATCTTTGGCTCATAGGGCTGGAATCTTGTGCTACGTTTTTCTTCCCCCCACCAATCTTAGCTAAATTTGGATTGCTTGTCATTTTAAATAAACTTTCCCACCACTTACTCTTCCTCCAAAATATCCATTTTCCACTTCCCTCTTTTCGTTCTTCCACTTTCTCCCCCTTTACGTTATTCCCCTTCCAGGTGTTTAAACAACAACAATATTGCTGGTATATTCCATCTATATAGCTCTATCAATATAATGCTAATGCAAGTACAAATTCTAACAGTACAATCTCAGCTGTTAACTTTAAGCTTTCCCAGCATTTTCCTTTTTTCTTTATATAATCCAATAAACCCTTCAGTCTCTCTTTAATATCCTTTCTCTTTTCTTCTTTCTTCTGTCTCACACCATACCGTTCTATACGTCCATATAGCCACTTGCTATCTCCTCAGCAACACTTTCCAAAGTTGTCAGTCTCTATATTGTTCCAGTTCCTTCTATCATGCAATCTCTATGTCTTTCCGGGGAGAAGGAAAAATAACACTAAAAGAAAGAGATCAGACACCTTTCTGCCGGCCAATCCACTCAGCAGACAAAGGCAAAGCCTGAGGCCATAAGACAAGGTTCTTAGCTTAAATGAAAGTTAATTCCTGTCCTTTTGTGTGGCTTTTAAAACGGCAAGTCTTTAATCAGTGCAGCCTGGCTCCTCCACATCAGGCCCTTCCCAGCGTTCTTCCTGCCACTTTCACTCGCCGCTGTCTTTCCACCCCTTCAGCTTCTCTTTTTCCAGGCTTCCCCTTTCTGCAATCTCTTTTGATGCGTCTACCAAAACTGCTCACAAAGCTTTGGGAAAAGTCAATTTAGTCAAATCCAATTTACCATCGTTCTGCTATTTCCTCACTTACTCTGTCCAGCTGTCAGCTTCAGCGGCCATTTTTGGCCGTCTTCTTCCCAATCCGCTCGGTACCGGGTTTATCCGCTACCCTTCACCAGTCGCCACCGATGGCAGAGCAGCAGATCGGCCACACCTTCCGTCACCCCCACAAGGCTTCTTTTGGCTCGGATGAGCCCCACGGACCTAGGACGAGCATTTGGCAGTGCCGGAGAAACCATTCACACTGCCGCCCGCTCTGACATTTGGCTCCGCCCCCAAGCTGTATGGGGATCTGGCAGGTTTGAAAATAAATAGAAACAAAACAAAGATTATAACAAAAAACATGATTAACATACAAAAAGGAAACCTCGAGGCAAAATTAGGCATACAAGTAGTTTCCAAATTAAAATATCTAGGGATAGTTATTTCAGCATGCTGCTCATCAATTAAAGAAGACAATTATGGCAAATTGATAAAGAATATAAAAGTAGATTTACACCGTTGGAAAAATTTGCATCTTTCATTACTTGGGAGGATTGCTGCTGTGAAAATGAACATCTTACCTAAAATGATATTCCTGTTTCAGAATATCCCAATTCAATTAAACAAGAAATTTTTCAGGGAGCTGAATAAATTAACCTTAGAATTTGTGTGGTCCGGTAAGAAGGCAAGAATAAAATTAAGGGCATTACAGGATGCCAAAGAAAGGGGAGGTTTAGGTTTCCTGGATTGGGAGCTATATTACCAAGCAGCGGCCCTAACATGGATTAGAGACTGGATAACTTTAGAAAATAAAAGATGTTTACATTTAGAGGGTTATGATCTCCAGCAGGGTTGGCATGCTCACATTTGGAAGGGGCAAAGCAGAAACCACCAATATTTTTTAAGACATAAGGTTCGGCAAGAATTAATAAAAAGTTGGAATATAGTTAAATGTCAATATTACACAAAGATTCCGGCTTGGCTATCGCCATTGGAGGCAGTCACATATCCCAATTTGTATAGGAAAGACAAGACTATTATATACAAAGAAAACCTGTATAAGATGGCTTACAGATGGCATCTTCCTCCGGCCAGATTAGCCAAAATATATAATGGATATTCATCTATGCGTTGGAAATGTAAAAAAGAAAAGGGCACCTTTTTTCATGTATGGTGGACATGTAGAGAAGCACAGGTGTATTGGTGTATGGTCTGGGAATGGGCAGTAGAAATGACTAGGCAAAACATTCTATATAAACCTGAGGCATTACTATTAGGAATACTAGAGAAAAATATAAATAAAGAGGACACATATTTAATTATTCATGTGATTACGGTGGCAAGGATACTATTTGCTCAAAAGTGGAAAGCAATGGAAGTACCGAGTGAGGAAGAATTAATAAAGAAAATTATGTATTGCGCAGAACTTGATAGGATAACTAAAAGATTAAAAAATCAGGAAGAAATAGAATTTTATTGAATATGGAATAAATTTTATAGATGGAGGGAAAAAATGGAGGTCACAAAGAAAGAGATAAGTTAAGATAGAGACCAGAATTGTATAGTTTGTATATAGATATATGTAATTAATGTACAATATGGACTGAGATGTCAGTCAAAGATGATTTACCATGTTCAATGTTTTTAATTCTCTTTTTTTCTTTGTATTCAATAAAAACTTAAAAAAAATATAGGGAGACATAAATTTCAGAAAGCCATACCGGCTCGGATGTTGCCCGGGTTAACAAAGTCCACGCTAGATGTTGGAGTTCCTGGATATCTGGTGAAAAATGGGTTACAGGACTCAGGACTGTTGCCTGAGCAACCAGGGCCAGTAGCTGCACAACTACTGGAAGAAAAGGTGTTTACCTGTCGCAAATACACAGTGATTGAAAACAAAGAAATAACGATCTGTTATTACAGATCAAGTCCAACAAGAAGAGGATATCTAAAATGAATGCACCAGTTCTGGAAAGAACAACATCCAGAATCAGAAATAACAGAACGGAGACTAGCAGATCAATGCCGATTTATAATATGAAATAAAGTATTCACAGAAACAGAATTGGACGAACTGCAAAGGTTTACCCAGGGCAAAGAAATCAAAGCCTTGCCAGAAGTAATTCAGAATGTAGAGGCAAACCAGGGGGAATTGGCAGTGAAGGAATCCAGCAGAGATATACAACTGTTCTCATTTGGAAACCAGGCACCTCTTCCTCAGGAAGAACAAAGCCCTCTAACTAAAGACATAAAACAATTGAAACAAAGAATAACTGAGCATCTAGAACAGTACAAAAACAAGAGAATAAGGCTGCCTGCATTGAAGCTTGTTCCAAAGAAACAGCTAGCACAAGCATTAAAAGATGCAAATACTGCAATATCAAGTATAAGCACCAACTCACTGCAAGAAACAAACCAAGTAATCTACAGCACAGCTGCAGTTATAACTGAATACCTGGGATGCAAAATCAACAAAGAAGAAAAACAAACAAACAGTGCACCACAAAAATGGAAGGTTAGACTAGAAAATAAGATCAGAAAGTTAAGATCACATGCAAGCAAGCTAGAACAGATGAAAGAAAAGAAGCTGAAGAACAAGAAGACCAAAGAATACCTAATCAGGAAATACCACTTAGAAACAAGGAAGATCAAGGAAGCACTGGAAATAATAAAGCAGCAAATAACAGCTATAGCCAGCAAAATCAGCAGATACGAAGCTCAAATTGCAAATTATAGGCAGAACCTCCAATTTCAATCCAATCAGAAACATTTCTACCAATCCATCAATGGAGAAACTGCAATGAATCAGCCAGTACCTGACAAGGAAGAAACAGTGCAGTTCTGGAAGCAGATATGGGATAACCCAAAGAAATAAAATAAGGATGTGGCTTGGTTAAAAGAGGTGGATGCAAATAAAACAGAAGTTGAAATGAAAGAACTAGTAATAACAACAAAAATGGTAGAAAAAAGAGCAAGGAAGATTAAAAAAATTGGTCAGCACCAGGTGAAGGTGAACTGCATGGGTTTTGGTTGAAACATCTAACTGTTATATACCCACTCATTGCCAAGCAGTTCAACAATATACTACAAGGAGGAGAAATTGAAAAGTGGCTAACAACTGGGAAAACCTACCTAATAATGAAAAATCCAGCAAAAGGGCCAACACCAGGCAACTACAGGCCAATTACCTGCTTACCAACAACTTTCAAATTGCTAACTGGTGTGGTAGCTGATGCAGTACAACAGCATCTAGTTGAAAACAATCTCTTTCCACCTGAGCAGAAAGGAAACCGCCCCAATAGCAGAGGAACCAAAGATCAACTCCTAATAGACAAAATGATCTTGGAAAACTGCAAGAAAAGGAAGACCAACCTGAATGTGGCATGGATTGACTACAGAAAGGCATTTGACTCTCTGCCACATGACTGGATAATCAAGTGCCTAGAAATAACAGGAGTCAGTAGAAACATCAGGAAATTTGTGCAAAGATCGATGGCACAATGGAAGACACAGTTGCAGGTCAATGGTGAGAGACTGGGAGAGGTTAACATCAAGAGAGGAATATTTCAAGGAGATTCATTATCACCACTACTATTTGTTATTGCACTGTTTCCTCTGTCAAGAATACTGAATAACTCAGGACATGGATATCAAACATCAAAAACATCTGCCAGACTATCCCACCTCATTTACATGGATGATCTGAAGCTGTATGGAAAAACATCATCTGAAATAGAATCGCTGCTCAACACTGTTTGTATATATAGCCAAGATATTACAATGGAGTTTGGCTTGGACAAATGTGCCACACTTACTATCAAACAAGGAAAAATAGTGAAAACTAAAGGAATCAAGATGCCCCATGAAAATAACATTAAGAGTCTGGATGAGGAATACTTGAGTATCCTTCAAGCTGACAAAATCAAGCACACTGAAGTCAAGAAAAAGATTAGAGGTGAATACATCAAGAGAGTGAAGAAGATCTTAAAGTCCAAACTCAATGGAGGAAATACCATGAAGGCAATCAACACCTGGGCAGTTCCAGTCATTAGACACACAGCTGGAATAGTGGACTGGACTCAAGCAGAACTAAAAGCAATGGATAGGAAGACCAGAAAAATAATGACAATGAATCATGCCCTTCATCCACGCAGTGACATTGACAGACTCTACCTACCAAGGCAAATAGGTGGGCGTGGAATGCTGCAAGTACATCAGATGGTTGAAGAAGAAATGGCTTTGGAAGAATATCTGAAGGACAATGATGAAGATGCACTGAAATTAGTATATCAGGAAGGCTTACTGACTACTGGAGAGACCAAACTGGCCTACAAGAAAGACCAAATGAAGAACAGAATAGAGGCATGGGAAGGCAAAGCACTACATGGCCAGTACATTAAAAAAAAATAGCTGGGAAAGCAGATAATAACAAGACCTGGCAATGGCTAAGAGCAGGAAAATTGAAGAAAGAGACCGAGGGACTAATTCTGGCTGCACAAGACCAAGCCTTAAGGACAAATGCATACAAAGTCAAACTTGAGAAGACAGCAACAGAAAAAAGAAGCAAAGAAGCTGAAGAAACAGTGGACCACCTGGTAAGCTGCTGCAAGAAGATTGCACAAACTGACTACAAGCAGCGGCATGACAAAGTAGCAACAACGGTGCATTGGAAGATCTGCAAGAAATATCATTTGCCTGTAAGCCAGAACTGGTGGGATCATAAAATAGAGAAAGTCATAGAAAATGATAAAATTAAACTGCTCTGGGACTTCAGAATTCAAACAGACAAGCACCTGCAACATAACACACCGGACTTAACAATTGTCGATAAGAAAGACAAAAAAGTCTGGATAGTGGATGTGGCAGTGCCTGGAGACAGCAGAATAGATGAGAAAGAACTGGAGAAGATAATAAAATACAAAGACCTACAAATAGAAATAGAAAGACTGTGGCAAAAGCAAGCAAGGGTAGTATCAATAGTAATAGGCGCCTTGGGTGCAATCCCAAAACAACTGGAGCACCACTTGAACATCATTGGCATTGACAAATTCGCCATTAGTCAATTGCAAAAGGCGGCCTTACTAGGAACTGCTTCCATCTTGCAACGATATCTGTAATACCATCAACATCCATATCTGCCTATCCCAGGTCCTTGGTAAGGACTCGATAGGTAGACAAAAATGCCAAATCCAGTCTGAACATCTGACTGACTGTGCAATGATCAATAATAATAATAATAATAATAATAATAATAATAATAATAATAATAATAATAATAATAACAATAATAATAATCCCGTGGCTGGGATCAAAGACATTACATCATCTGTAATAAAGTTTTTACAGATGTGGAAATGTAACAACTAGAAACATTGGCTAAAAAGAAAACAACAAGTAATGATGATGAACAGGCTGAAAAAAATGTTCCAACACCTGAACAAACTGACCAACAAACTGACCAACCAGCGGAAGAAGCTGCCACACAGGATGAAGATTTCCCTGTGCAACAACTTGAAAGTGTAGAGCTAAGTGATCTAGCAAAAATGCTGAAAGAAAAGATTGAAAACCACATCAAAGAAAACACAGAAAGAAAAAGACTGCCTGCCATTCATGAAGTGCATAGCAAACAAGTGAAAGATCTACTAAATGCTATGAACAACATATTAACTTCCATCCCATCCAGCACACTGTATGAAACAAACCAACTAATGTACAGTACAGCCGCTGTTATAATTGCAGAATTGGGTTATAAAATGCCAAAAAAGAAACCCACTGGAACACCAAAGTGGAAAATTTGACTTGAAAATAAAATTAAAAAAACTACGAGGAGATGTCAGCAAATTGAAATACTTGAAAGAAGGAAAACTAAAGAATGAAAAGCTGAAAAATAGTTTATACAAAAAATATAACCTGGAGGAAAAAACAATAACGGAAACCATGGAAAAACTAAAGCAGCGTGTAATAGCAACAGCAAAGAAAATTGAAAGATATGAAGGACGAATAAAACAATATCGTGAAAATGTCCAGTTCAGAAGAAACCAGCACCTCTTCTATCGGTCACTTGATGAAAATCAAGTCCAAACTACTGTACTCCCATGTAAAGAAAAAACTTTAAACTTTTGGAAAGAACTGTGGGAAAACCCAGTGGAACATAATAAAACTGCCTCCTGGATCAAAGATATCCCAAAACAAGCAACACGAAACAAAATGGAGAATATTGTAATAACCACCGATATGGTTGCAAAACAAGTAAAGAAGGTCAAGAACTGGAGTGCACCTGGCCTGGACGAGCTGCATGGATACTGATTGAAACACCTCACAAGCCTCCATCACCGCTTGGCCACTCAGTTTGATGAAATGCTTCAAAATGCCACAAGTGAAGAATGGTTAACAGCTGGTCGAACATACTTGATAATGAAGGACCCAGAAAAGAGCACAGAACCAAGCAACTACCGGCCAATTACTTGTCTGCCAACAATGTTCAAACATTTTACAAGAATACTGGCAAATTCAGTATTCAATCATCTGATGGAAAACAGTCTGTATCCGGTAGAACAAAAAGGAAATTATAAAAAATCAAGAGGAACAAAAGATCAGCTGCTCACTGACAAAATGGTACTTAAAAATGCAAAATGACGGAAAATGAACCTAAATATGGCGTGGATTGATTACAAGAAGGCATTCGACTCATTACCCCACAGCTGGATTAATGCGTGTTTGGAAAACTTTGGAATCAGCAAAAATATCTGTACATTTTTGAAAGCAAATATGCAAAAATGGAAAACAGTCCTAACAGCAAATGGGGAGAACATTGGTGAAATTAACATCAGACGAGGAATTTTCCAAGGGGACTCACTTTCACCACTACTGTTCAACATCGCATTAATTCCATTGACAATAATCTTACAAAACACAAAACAGGGATACTACATTTCAAGCCAGCATGGCAAGATAAACCACCTACTATACATGGATCACTTAAAACTGTACGTGAAAAGCCACACTGAACTTGAATCAATACTCAATGCAGTCCAACTGTTTAGCAGCAACATCAAATGAACTTTGGACTTGGAAAATGTGCTGTATTATCCATGCAATGAGGAAAAATGGCAAAAATAGAAGGAATAGAACTGGGAAATGGAAGTATTGTGAAAGCATTAGCAAAGGATGACGGTTACAAATACCTAGGCATATTGGAAGCAGATAACATCTTGAATGGAAAAGTCAAAGAGTCAATGCAAAAGGAATACATCAGGAGAGTCTGCAAAATATTAAAATCAAAGCTGAATGCTGGAAACATAATTAAAGCCATTAATACGTGGGCAGTCCCAGTGATATGCTACCCAGCTGGAATTATCAACTGAACTTTGGCTGAACTGGAAAATCTAGACCAGAAAACGCGTAAACTTTTGAATATGCACCACGCTCTACATCCACGAAGTGACATCGACAGGTTGTACCTGCCAAGAAAAATAGGGGGCAGAGGACTATTGCAAATCCACCAAACTGTAGAAGAAGAAAAATGAAGTTTGAATGACTATGTGAATCAAAGTACAGAAAAACTGCTGCAGGCTGTGAAAACAGAGAGTATTATAAAAATAACAGAAACAGGCAAAATATAAGGAAAAACGGCTGGATGACAGATTAAATAGATGGAAAACCAAAGCTTTGCATGGACAGCATTTGAAAAACATTGAAGGAAAATGTGATAACAACTTGACATGGGCATGGCTTAAGATGGGAACCATCAAGAAAGAAACGGAAGGACTTCCGGTTCCGGATCGCAGTGCTCCTAGTCGTACGAAGAGACTCGTCTCCTCGTCGGCTAGCTTCCCTCCGCCGGTAGACCCTTATGCAGGTCGAAAGTCGCCCTGGAGCGTGCGACTTCTGTTGAAGAGGTTTCACTCGGCTGTGGAGGAGCGGCGGCTCCTCCAGCTGTCCGGGTCAAACTCTGAGGGCCAACGGAGAAGAAGATTGGCCAGTGAAATGGCCGATCACTTAGCCGCTACAAACCACAAGTCAAAGAACATCTAAGCTTGAAAACCCACTGTGGTGAATCCGGGTGAGACTTTTTTTTTTGCTCCTCTCTTCATTCTATTTTGCTTTTTTTTTTGCCTGTAAGAGCCCTGTTGGAATTATTTCCCTGGCTTGGAAAAGCAGCTTCTACATGTTTGGGAACAAAGGCGTTGAACAAAAGAATAGAACAAAACTTTAAAGACCACATTTTTCTTTATATATGTTTTGCGGTACTAAAGTTTTTTTCCCCTAAGAACTGTACTATCAGTTTATGCTGTTGCTCTTTTTTTTGAGTGGTACCATTATCTTATATTGGAAGAGTATTTCTTTCTCCACTTTTTCCTTAAAAAATAGAAAAAAGGGAAAAAAATGACTCTTGAAAAAGATTTCTTAGCTTACTGAAGACATCTACTGGTCAAAAGCTAATAATGTAATTGTTGACTATTTGGAGATGAGATGGTTTTGGCCTTCAAACTGTTTTTTAAGAGAAAGATAACTTGATGCAACTGAATAATTTTTAAAATGGAGCCGCATTCACATTTAAACTGTAAACTTATTCTGGAAAAGATCTATGAGGCTAAAGAAGAAATATGTGCTACAATGAAAGAATTTACTACAGAATTAAGAGCCAGAATCTCTCCTTTAAACTTCAAAATCGACTCTCAGACTACATCTGACTACTCTGTAAAGCAGATTACACAAGAAGAGGACTTAACTGAGAATAAAGACAAATTGATTTTGCCTTATAAGCAGTTTATTTATGGTTTTGAGGACCAGAAAAAGCAAAGACTGAGATTTGAAATGTTAAAGCAATGAGACTTTATGGTTAAGAGAAATAGAGGGCCAATGCAGAGGCCAAGTTTTCATTGATCCAAATGATACTACAAGCAACAAAGAGAGACTTATCTGCTGGAAGGGAAGCTCTGCTATGGAAACCTGTCTGGCATAGGAAGAAGGCCAGAATAAGACTGAAAAGAAGTGAAATTTAAAATTTTATGTAATGGATTAAAGGCAATCTAGAACTATGGATTGATTTAAGGACTAAGATTATGAGCTAAATGTAAGAGAAACGGGCGACTAATGGAAGATATATATTAAATTGACTAAGAATGTACTTTTTGGATTGATAGGTTTATCTATATGAAAATTATTATTTCTAATAAGATGATTTGTTTGTTTGATGCCCAATGGACTGAAATGATTTAAGGTTTGATATTATCTTGTCAGCTTAAATAGATTGATTGATGGATTAGATATGTATAGGATAGATCAATATTCTAGCTTAAAAAGGAGATATTTTTAGGTAATGGATTAAAGATAATCTAGAATTATGGATGGATTTAAGGACTAAGATGGTGAGTTAGAAATAAGAGAAAAAGGGGTGATTAATGGAATATATATATTAAATGGATTAAGAATGTGGGGTTTTTTTAGAATGATAGGTTTACTTGTAAGAAAATTATTATGTAATGTTGAGTTAATCTAATAAGATGATTTGTTTGATAACATGGATGTTATTAGTTATGACAATTAATTGGATGAAATTTGAATTCTGTTTAATGGATCGAAATGATTTAAGGTCTGATTTTATTCTGTTAGCTTAAAGAGATTGATTGATTGATGGATGGATTAGATACGTATAGGATAGATTAATATTTTATTTTAAATAAGGGATATTAGTGGCAGAAGATATAAATAAGATTTATGATAAAATTAAGGAACTAGAACATATTTGGAAGGGATACCCGAGTTGATAATGTTTGTACTTAAAGTTAATTTGATTATGGTAGTGTAAATTTATAAAGCCTTAAAAACAGGTCTAGGTTGATTAAATTTAAGCTAGAATTGGACTATTTTAAATAAATTATGTTACTTAAGGGAAAAAGAGAGGGAATACTTGATCTATTGATTGAATTATGTATATATGTTTTGTCTTTGGATGTTTGACTACCCTAACACCACGGTGTGTCATCAGCCCTTTGTCTTAAAAATCAAAAAACCAATAAAATTTTAAAAAAGAAAGAAATGGAAGGCTTAATACTGGCTGCTCAAGAACAAGCACTACAAACTAATGCCATGAAAGCAAAGATACAAAAATCCACTGACAATCCAAATTGCCGACTTTGCAATGACAAAGTTGAAACTGTTTCACACCTAATCTGTGAGTGCAGCAAAATCGCGCAAACTGATTACAAAGGTAGACATGACCAAGTTGCTAAATTAATCCACTGAGCATTGTGTAAAAAATACGACTTGCCTGTGTCTGAAGAGTTGTGGGAACATAGGGTGGAAAAAGTTGTTGAGAATGAGAGGGTGAAGATCTTGTGGGACTTTCGAATACAGACAGATCACCATTTGGAACACAACACGCCAGATATCGCAGTTGTAGAGAACTGAAGCGTACAGCTGATTGATATCGCTGTACCAGGAGATGCCAGAGTCGAAGAAAAAGAACTGGAAAAAATTATGAAATATTGCGACCTGGCCATCGAAACTGCGCGATTATGTATGAAACGTGTAACAGTGATACCCATTGTCATCAAGGCACTGGGAACTATGTCCAAAAACTTTGCAAAATACATGAAGAAACTGCAGCTTCCTGCAATAACTCCAGCAATGTTACAAAAAACTGTGCTACTCAGAACATCTTATATTTTAAGGAGGTACCTGGTTAACACCTAGGATGCTGGTAGCAACCCGTGTCAACCATCAGCGCCAGCCAATTTGAATGTTCAGTTGACTGAGGTTCATGTTTAATGAATAAAATATAACAATAACAATAACAATAACAATAACAATAACAATAACAATAACAATAACAATAACAATAACAATAACAATAACAATAACAACAACAACAACAACAACAACAACAACAATAATAATAATAATAATAATAATAATGTTGGAAGGGACCTTGGAGGTCATCTAGTCCAACCCCCCCTGCTCAGGCAGGAAACCCTATACCATTTCAGACAAATGGCTGTCCAGTCTCTTCTTAAAAACTTCCAGTGTTGGAGCATTCACAACTTCTGGAGGCAGGTTGTTCCACTGGTTAATTGTTCTAACTGTCAGGAAGTTTCTCCTTAGTTCTAGGTTGTTTCTCTCCTTAATTAGTTTCCATCCATTGCTTCTTGTCCTGCCCTCAGGTGCTTTGGAGAATAGCTTGACTCCCTCTTCTTTGTGGCAGCCCATGAGATATTGGAACACTGCTATCATGTCCCCCCTCGTCCTTCTCTTCGTTAAACTAGACATACCCAATTCCAGCAACTGTTCCTTATATGTTTTAGCCTCCAGTCCCCTAATCATCTTTGTTGCTCTTCTCTGTACTCTTTCTAGAGTCTCAACATCTTTTTTACATCGTGGTGACCAAAACTGGATGCAGTATTCCAAGTGTGGCCTTACCAAGGCATTGTAAAGTGGTATTAACACTTCACGTGATCTTGATTCTATCCCTCTGTTAATGCAGCCTAGCACTGTGTTGGCCTTTTTGGCAGCTGCAGCACACTGCTGGCTCATATTTAAGTGATTGTCCACTAGGACTCTGAGATCCCTCTCACAGTTACTACTATTGAGCAAGGTACCCCCTATACTATACCTGTACATTTGTTTTTTCTTGCCTAAATGTCGAACCTTACTTTTTTCACCATTGAATTTCATTTTGTTAGATAGCACCCAGTGTTCAAGTCTGTCCAGGTCCTCCTGTATCCTAAGCCTGTCTTCTGGACTGTTGGCTATTCCTGCCAGCTTGGTGTCATCTGCAAATCTGATGAGTTCCCCATCTATCCCCTGTAGATGTAGTTCCTGTAGTTCCCCTGCACACGTAGATGTGGTTCCATTGAGGATTACATGTTGAGTGCAGCTGGTCAGACAGTTATGAATCCATCTGGTGGTGTTGTTATCTTTCCCACATTTTTCTATCGTACCAAATGTAGGTTGTCATCTACTTTGTCAAATGCCTTACTGAAGTCCAAGTATACTATGCCCACAGCATTTTGCTGGTCAGCATTTCACAGCATTCCACTAATTTAGTCACTTTGTCAAAGAATGCAATAAGGTTTGTCTGGCATGATCTGTTTTTGACAAACCCATTTTGGCTTCTACTAATAGCTTTGCTTGTTTTTAGGTGTTCGAAGATCCGTTGCTTGATTATTTTTTCCAGAATCTTCCCAGGTATTGATGTCAGGCTGATTGGTCTGTAGTTTCCTGGATCCATTTCCCCCCTTTTTTGAAGATAGGAACCAGTGCTTCAGGATTTTTGAAATATATGGTTCAGTGGTTCCGAGATCATGTCTGTCAGCTCCTTCAGATCTCTGGAATGTAATCCATCTGGTCCTGGTGATTTGAAATTGTTTAGAGTGGACAGGTGTTCTCTTACCATTTTCTTGCCTATTTTGATTTGCAGGCAGCACACAAAACCATGCCCCCTCCGGTCTGCGGAAAAACCTCTCTCCATGTAACCGGTCCCTGATGCCCAAAAGGTTGGGGACCTCTGCTCTAGAACCTTTGTTTTTTCCTCTAGACCTTTAACTTTTTTTCTCAAGTTTTTCAACTAGTTAACATTTGTACAGATATTATTTGGGTCTTCTATGGGTATGAATATATACATGGCTCATATTTTGCAAATCACAACAGTGTTAGGCTTTTTCCCCATGACTGTGTGTGTTTCCATGATTATATTATACTTCTTGTAATTGCTTTTGTAAATGCTCATGGTAGTTTTAATGAAGTGTCCCCTTTTTTTTCTTTTGAAAAAAAGTTTGGTTTAATGCAGGGGTTTTTTTATATAATCTTCCTCAGCTCACAGTTATTATGAAAGGATATAAAAATGTAGGTTTATAAAAATTATAAAAATTGTAAATTCTCAATTGCTCTCAGTATCAGGGTTTTTTTTAGCAGAATTTCTAAGATTTTCTAATTTTGTGAAATTTATTAGTCTTTCAGTTCCATCCCTGAAGATTTTTAAAGTCTTAAGGATCTAGAAATGTTAAAAAAAATTAAAAACATTGAAAAGTGCAATTAATAAAAAAAATTCTTTCTTTTGTTATATAAATCTGTTAAAGATTTAGAAATGTTAAAACAATTATTTAAAAATATTTAAAAGTGTAATTAACAAAAAATAAAATATTTTTATTCAAAATTTTTAAAAATTATAATTCAAAGACCTAGATTTTTATGTTTATGTTTCTCCTCACGGCTTCTCTGACAAAAGCCTTTTCTCTTCTTTCTCTTTCTCCGGAGCCTTGTTTTTCTCTCCCTCTCGGGCCAAAACTGCCTACTTTTATAACCTCTCCTGTCTCTGCCCCCTCCTCCTCCTTTCTCTTCCGGGTGAGCAGGAAGTGCCAATCCTGGGGCCTTTGTCTTGGCCCAGCAGCCCTGAAAGCTTCTGAGGACTCTCTCATGGCAAGTGCCTGCATTGTGCCACTTTAGCTCGTTCCCACCCCTGCTACTCTTGTCTAGGCTAGGCAGGGTCATGTACCACCTGCCACATGCCAATGTACCACCTGTGGTACACGTAAAAGCCCTTGTCAATGCTGCTAACATAGGATGTTCTTGCTTTGACAACAGATAGAAATGTAGCCATATTTTCTGTTCTGATCCAGAGTTAAGTTGCTTTGTAATTCCAGATCATACAGATAACTCAATAAGAATGATTATAAAACAGACATTTTATTCAGAAATACTTGCAGTTATGGTTGTTGTTTCTGGATATTATACATCTGTTCATCCTTATAGGTAAGAAATTAATACTTCCTCCATACCAACTTCTAACATGGAATGAGACCATCTGAGTCCTCCAGTGGTCCCATGCTTATCTCAGACAAAGGCATTCCAAACTGGCACATGGCCAGGATATCCTGTGATGAACTTTAGTGGCTCCTCCTATCCTCCTACTACTGACCAGTTAACATGGGATAGCTGACTAGCTAAAACTACATTACCCATAAGCCATCCCTTAAGGAGACAGCGCTTAACCCAATAAATGCCAAACATTCTAACATACAGATCTACATGCTCTAGTCATGGTTACATGATCCAGAACACTCCCCGCTTGGAAATATAAATTTCCACTACTAACTAACTGAAATAAGCAAAAAAATGTAGCATTAAGCATGCAATTCTCATTGCTAACTAACTAGTGACTAAATAGGTAAAACATGGTATCAAAACATGCATAACTATAAGGTAAATAAAAAACATACACAATTATAATAGAAATAAACAAGTGTTACATCAAACAATGCATAAACACAATACATAGTTTGAGGTTCAATCTTCCAGTTCAGTCTTCTTCAGCAACAAGACCAAGTCGGTGATTGGCCAAGTGTAAGACCATTTCACGAGAGTTTTAGAGTCGCGATCTGGCTCACTTGGCTTCACGATCTGGACCTCAACTTGGCAAACTAGTCCATCAAAACTGAGTGGGGCCTGGTGCACAAGTCCCATGGGCCAATAGTACTGGTATGCATTCTTGTCTCTCAGCAAGACAAGGTCTTCTTCCTGTAAAACAAACTGCAACCAAATCTGGAACAGAAAAACTGGAACCCAAAATTTCACAGGAACAAAGTAACCTGGATTCACAGGATGCTCAGGAACAGAAGAAGCTGGAACCACAGGAAACTCAGAAACAGCAGGAGCTGGAAATTCAGGAACAGCAGGAGCTGGAGAATCAGGAACAGCAGGAGCTGGAGAATCAGGAACCATAGTAGCAGAGGACTCAGGAACAACAGGAGCTGGAGAATCAGGAACAACAGGAGCAGAAGACTCAGGACACTCAGGCACCAAAGGGTCTGGAACCACCAGTGGAGCATTGAAGATGGCTGCTACTGTTGTCATGAGGGAAGTGAGGACTTCATGCGTGGGTGTGGGTGTTATGTTTGTGGGTTGGAGGCATTAAGAGGAGACACATCGTGTAACAACAAACTTTCTTTTATTATTCACTTCCACAACCAACAGCCAAAATGGTGCGCAGGCCTTTTATAGTGACCAAGACCCGGACAACGTCAACCAATGATTGCAGAGGCTGTCTCCCACCTTACGCATGCGCGCAAGGCTGGAGACAGCCAGTCTGGTCCTGGGCAGCTTTTGGTCTGCCCGGGACCCTTTGCAACATTTCTGAGCCTGTTGAATGCTTCGGCAGGCTCAGGACATAACACCCCTCCCCCCTGGATGAAACAATAATACCTTACTCCGTAGCAGCACAGGTACATGCGTTCAATGGACTGGATGTTATTGTGAAGCACAATATGCCTGCACACAGGCAGGGCACTCTTACTTTTATAATTATTTACAGAAAAAAAATACAACAAAATAATATGCTGGGCAGAACACCCTTTACTGAGTGTTTGTCCTGCATTTGTTTAAGGACTAGTAAGGTTCCCTTGACTTGACAGAAACCTCACATAGTCCCCAAGGTGTTTGGGTGGGCCCTTGGCCTGCTGTGACCTTCTGATGGCCGGTGAGTGTGCCTGGCCTGCCAGCTCGCCTGCCAGGCTAGGCAGACCAGGACTTTGATGCCCCAAAGACCCAGGTGACCCACCCAGCTGCTGACTGGCTGGATCCTCTGAATCCAAGCCAGGGTTCATTGGGGGGGGGTGGAATTCCCCAAGTCCAGTGGTGGGGTGGAATTCCCCAAATCCACAATGGACTCCTCTTGGGAGCAATATCCCTCGAGCCCAAGACAGCAGCTGGAGTGGCCTGAGTGGCTGATGTGCCCCAGTAACCCATGGCCCCCGTGTATGTGTCGGAGGTGCCAGAGTCAGGAGCCGCCTCCATGGCAAACCCCCTTTTTGGAGACTCCCTGTTTGGAGCACTTGCTGAAGCCTGGGATGACCCCCATTCTGGAGCAATAACTGAATCCTGTGAATGTCCCCGTTCTGCCACGGGAACATGTACGGTAGCGTGTGAAAACCCGCTGGAGCTGGAAGACTTTGGTCCAGAATAAAGATTATGGTCCTCCCCCCCCGAGAGCAGAGCCAGGAGCGGAAGTGTTGCTGGGCAGCCTCCAGCACAGTTGGTCTATGTGCCGTCGGATGACGTGCCCATCGTCCAAGGCCACTTCATATGACAGAGGCCCAGAGACCTTGCAGACCACTGCTGTGACCCAGAGATGTCCAGGTCCATAGTTCCTTGCCCAGACCGGATCGCCCACCTGTACTCTCATAGGTGTCCGCGGCTGTGACACCTGTGAAGCCACCTGGTCTGGGTGCAACCTGTCCAGTTTCGTGATGAGGCGGCGACCCCAGCGGAGTTCTGCTGGGCTCTTCCCTGTGGCTGTGCAAGGTGTGGTGCAGTGTGCAAGAAGGAAATAAGCTAACCTGTGATGCCAGCTGCCATACGTGAGTCTTTTGAGAGCATCTTTGGTAGTGCGCACCATCCTCTCTGCCTGGCCATTGGAAGATGTGTGGAATGGAGCAGAAGTCGCGTGCCGAATCAAGTTGGCCTGAACAAAAGCCTGGAACTCAAAAGAGGTAAATTGGGGGCCGTTATCTGAGACCAGGACATCTGGAAGTCCATGAGAAGCGAAGATTCCTCTCAACACCTGGATGGTCTTAGCAGTAGTAGTGGAGGGAACAGGTACAACCTCTAGCCACTTGGAATGGCTGTCAACGAGGAAAAGGAAGAATTGCCCCTGAAAGGGCCCAGTGTAATCTATATGTACCCTTGACCAAGGGGATTGTGTTTCCTCCCACCTATGTACAGGGGCCTGAGGCATTTCAGGCCTTGACTGTTGGCACACTTGACACCTGTGCACCTGGGCCTCAATGGTTTTATTGAGCCCAGGCCACCAGAGATGGCTGCGTGCAAGCACTTTCATCCGGACTATACCCGGATGTCCCTCATGCAGAGAGATCAAGATTCTAGACCTCAATGAGGCTGGGATGACTACCCTACTATCCCATAACAGGCACCCTTTGAATGTGGAAAGCTCGTGCTTCCTCTGCCAGAAGCTTTGAAACTCAGTATCTGGACATGTGTCAGGCCATCCTGACAACACCCATGTCAGCACACGTGTAAACATGTGATCAGTGGCAGTTTCTGCAGCCACGTCCCTAGCATTGAGGGGAGATTCAGGTAACTCCTGAATGGAGAGAATATTAATAGCAGGAGCAGGATCTCCCTCTACCTGTTTTAGAGGTACTCTGCTGAGGCCATCTGCATGGCCCATTTCTTTTCCAGGTTTGTGAATCAGTGTGTAGTCATATGTTGACAGGAAAATTGACCATCTCAGCATTCTAGGAGATATTATGTGAGGGGTTTGCTTGTTTGTTGTAAACAAACCCAGCAGAGGCTTATGGTCTGTATAGACCGTGAAGTGGCGGCCATATAAGAAATCATGAAATTTCTTTATGCCAGCCACTATGGCCAAGGCTTCTCTGTCAATCTGGGCGTAATTATGCTCTGCAGATGACAGAGTCCTTGAGTAGTAGGCCACAGGGACTTGTGTCCCATCAGCCTTCACGTGACTGAGTACTGCTCCCACCCCATAAGGGGATGCATCACATGCACTGCACACTGGCAATTGCTTATTGAAATGCGCTAAGACCACATTTGAAGAGAGCAAGACCTTAACCTCATTGAAACTCCTTTCATGGACTTTAGTCCACTGCCATGGAGCCTGTTTATCCAAGAGCCAGTGTAATGGCTCAGCCACTGCAGCCTTGTGGGGAAGGAATGCGTGATAGAAATTTAAGAGTCCCAGGAAAGCCTGAAGCTCGCTTTTGGACTTGGGACTTGGGGCCTGCTGAATTGCTTGAAGCTTGGATTCAGCAGGATGGATGCCTTGAGCATCAATTCTGAAGCCTAAGAATTCAGTGGAAGTGACTCCAATTTTGCATTTATCTTGCTTCAGTTTCAGACCCGCTTGGCGGAAACGAAGCAAGACAGCCCTTAATCTTTCAGCTAGGTTTAGAGATGACTCCCCAGCAATGAGGACGTCATCGAAGTAGGGACAGACCCCAGGAATACCACAGAGCGTGCGCTCCATTACACTTTGGAAGATGCCAGGCGCTACATTAACCCCAAACTGCAGTCTTTTGACCTTAAAGGCTCCCCTGTGCATTACGATTGTTTGAGCCTCAGCTGTTGCCTCATCAATAGGTAGCTGTTGGTAGGCCTGTGCCAAATCAAGCTTTGCAAAAATTCGCCCCCCCTTGAGGGAGGCCAGAATGTGGCTTACCACAGGCACTGGATATGCATGCTGTTGCAGCACTTTGTTCAATGTACATTTATAGTCCGCGCAAATTCAGACTTCTCCATTAGCCTTTAGAGGCGTTACAATGGGGGTTTCCCATGGACTAGAGTCCACAGGTTCTAAGATGCCCTGCTGGAGCAGCTTGTCCAGCTCTGCATCTATTTTGCTTTTGAGAGCAAAAGGCACCCTTCTAAGCTTAATCCTAATAGGTGTGATAGCTGGGTCTAAGCGTAGGGCAATGGGAGGCCCCTTGTATGAACCAGGCTCTGTGCTAAACACATCAGCAAACTCCTTGCAGACTTCTGCAAGGCCTAATGATTGCAGGCTGTGAAGCCCAGTCACATGGATCCCAAGGGCCTCGAACCAATCAAGTCCAATGAGACTCGTGTGATCACCCCCAACTACCACCACATCTAGTAGGCCTTTGAAAGCCTTACACTGCACTTTGAGCATAGCCTCCCCCTTCACGGTGACTCTGGAATTCTAGAAGTCAGTGAGAATTAAGTTCGATGGCCTGAGTTTGACTCGAAGGCCACTACTGCTGCAAATCCTTTTGAAGGTGTCATGTGAAATGATCGATAGAGCGGACCCTGTGTCCAGCTCTATTGACAAGGGAAGCTGATTGGTTGAAATTTACTGGGTGCCTGAGGTTGAACGTTGGCATGTTGATCTGGAGCTGGAAGCATATAGCATTTTGGTCTCTGTGGCATCAGGCTGTCTGGACAAGCCAAGAACTCAGGACCTTTTAGCCAGATCAATTCTTTCAACTGTGTGGTGAGGTTGGGCCACTTAACTTGATTCACAAGGTTCTTATCTGTTGGCACATGTTGCCATTGTTCAATACTTAGAGATGTTTCAATCTTTTCTACTCTGTTGCCTACATAGACATAGAAGTGTCTGCTTTGTTTGCAGATGTAGCTTGACATCACCTTGCTGTCTGCGTAGAAGGTGGTAGACTGTGGTTCAAGGCACAACGTCTTCGCTGTCAAGTTGGTGAGCTTTACAGCCAAAGTGGTACCACATAGTTCTAACCTTGGTACAGTGTGACCTTGTTGTATTGTTAGTCTCGCCTTTCCAAAGATGACACCGAGACTGCAGCTCTCCCCGCTGTAGACTCTCATGTATCTTATGGTTGCAATCAAAATGACGTAGGAGTGGCTCTCCCCGCTGTAGACTGTGATGTATCTTAAGGCTGCATTCACCTTTGATGACACATCTGAGAAAGCATACAATTCTTTCCTTGGTATGGTGGCGAGTGAGCTGGAGACATACATGTGCTACACTTGCATACTCTGGAGACATCTTGGGAGTGCACTCCACGACTCCCAGTCTTGTTTCTATTCTGGCAGACGCGGCTCATCCCAGTGTGTGGTGCTCAGGGAGAATGCGCGTAGCTGCAGACACTGTTTGTCTTCTATGGACAAGGCTAAGTTGTTGTAATTCTTACTGGTCTGGAACACTGTTGCTTCCAAAACAGGTTTGGTTGTCACAAGCGTGCAGTGTTCTTGGTGTGGTTTTAGGTGAGGTGCTCTTCCATTACTGAGAATGGAGGTTGTTGGGATATTCACCTGGGTTGGAGTTTGCGGCTTATCGACACCTATCGTCCCTCCTATGGCCCATCCGAGTTCCGTCTTAATGGCTACTGGGGTTCCTGGTGGACCTTTGATTCTTTCATCGGAACCAATGGACTCCGGGGCATCTCGTCCCACCATGAGTAGGATTTTGGCTTCAGGATCTAGAGGAGGGATTAAATTGGCTATGTGCACTAAGTGAGGTATTTTTCTTGCCACCTCTGGTGTTGAAATTTCTCTGTGAACATCTGGTAAAGTCTCCCATTCCAACACTGATGGTAACAGGAAATCTGAACTTCTGTCTATCGATTCTATGCGAAGACCTGTGATTTTCCTCCCTGCCGTGTGCATTGGTACTGTGCACGTATTTATTGCAAAATGCTTCAGTTCACTGGGGAGGTCAAAGAGGTCAAAAAGGGCAGGCTTAGCTATTGTGACCTTGCTGTGTGCATCTAGTATGACGTACATCTTTACAGCCCTTTCAGGTTGCCCATTGGGGTAGAATTTTGCTAGACAGATGGGTGAGCATGGAGGGCGTGGTGAGTCGCCACATATATCTGTGTAGTACATCCCGTACATTTCTGGGTGCTCTTTGGAGTCATGTTGAGTCTCCGTCATCGTAGGAGGGGTCGAAGTCACTTATTGTGTCTCCTCAGAGGGTTTCTTAGATTCTAGATGCAAGGCTGCCGGGTGCTTGTCACTGTTACACAGGTGGCATTTCACCCTGACTGCACAATCTTTGGCCATGTGATCCATGGAGTCACAGCACTTGAAGCATATCCTATGCTCTTTGAGTAGGGCCTTTCGATCATCCAGCGATTTTTCCCCAAATTCTCTGCAATTGTTTAGAGAGTGTGGAGATTTATGAATTGGACAAGTCAGGCCTTTTCTTGGTGGGCGAGGTTTGGAATGAATACTCCTCGGTATTTGTTCATCTGAAGTCTTCTTTGGCCGGGTCGTGATCTCTGTTTTGTACACTGAAATAGGAGTTCTGTCCTTTGTGGCTTGGAAGGAACTTCTATTAGTGCCAAAGCTGTGATTGGTCCATTTTGGTGTCGTGAAACGTGTTTCATGGACGCCAAGGTAATTGGGGTCATTGTACATATCTGATTGATCAGAAACAAAATCTGCAAGAGCAGCAAAAGGTAGAGGGTTGCTGGGGTACTGTTTCCTGTGGGACTGGGTCATGTCGAACCATTGCTTATCAACTCTTATTACAATATTGTATGTCTAACTAACTCCCATCACATTCCTCCCCCTCCCCCAGTATCATCTAATTCTAAGAGTAAAGTACAAGAAAGAAAAAGGCTGCATCTCCATATGTTGTCAAAGCAAGATAGGGGAGGGGAAATGACTGGAATGTTATGTGCAAAGGAAGGGAAATTCAGATCTTGGCATTCCTCCATGCTGTGCTGACACTCCCTTACACTAATAAAGGCTTTTTAGGTTAAACAATGCCTGAAAGTTCTTTGAAGAGTTTCATTAGTCAGACACATGACACAAAAGTTGGAATTAAGATTGCCGGGAGAAATATCAACAACCGAAGATATGCAGATGATACCACTCTAATGGCAGAAAGTGAAGAGGAACTAAAGAGCCTCTTGATGCAGGTGAAGAAGAAGAGTGCAAAAGTTGGCTTGAAACTCAACATCAAGAAAACCAAGATCATGGCATCTGTCCCTCTCAATTCCTGGCAAATAGATGGGGAAGAAATGGAGGTAGTGACAGATTTTATCTTCCTGGGCTCCAAGATCACCATAGATGGGGACTGCAGCCAAGAAATTAAAAGACGCTTGCTCCTGGGGAGGAAAGCTATGGCAAATCTAGACAGCATACGAAAAAGCAGAGACATCACCCTGCCAACAAAAGTACGTATAGTCAAGGCCATGGTTTTCCCACTTGCAATGTATGGCTGTGAAAATTGGACCATAAGAAAGGCTGAGCGCCAAAGAATTGAGGCCTTTGAACTATGGTGCTGGAGAAGAGTCCTGCGAGTCCCCTGGACTGCAAGGCGATCAAACCGGTCAGTCCTAGAGGAGATCAACCCTGACTGCTCTTTAGAAGGCCAGATCCTGAAGTTGAAACTCAAGTACTTTGGCCACCTAATGACAAGGAAGGACTCACTGGAGAAGAGCCTAATGCTGGGAAAGATTGAGGGCAATAGAAGAAGGGGATGACAGAGGATGAGGTGGCTGGATGGAGTCACTGAAGCAGTAGGTGTGAGCTTAAATGGACTCCAGAAGATGGTAGAGGACAGGAAGGCCTGGAGGAACGTTGTCCATGGGGTCACGATGGGTCGGACAAGACTTCGCAACTAACAACAACAGGCTGGGACAGAACAGTTTGCCTTCAGCCTCTTACCCCCTACTATTATGGAGCAGTTACGTGCGGAGAATGCCCAGCTCTCAGAGCAGCTGGCTTTGCTGGCAGCTCAAGTGGCTCAGCTTCAAGCCTCCGCTCCTGCTGCTCCACAACCCAGAAGCAAGTGCCCAGTCGCAGTGCCTGACAAATTCTATGGCACTCCAGAGATGTTTCCTGCTTTTCTGGGCCAATGCCAGCTCTTTATCAGCTTTAGAGAGGCTGACTTCCCCACTGACCATGATAAAGTGGGGTTTATGATAAGCCTCCTCTCTGGTGATGCAGCTTGTTGGGGCACACCCCTGCTAGCCCAACCTAGTCCGTTGTTGGATAACTTTGGGGTTTTTTGTGACTATATGCATCTGATGCATGAAGACCCCATTAAGACGCAGACTGCTACCCAACACCTGAAAGCTCTGAGGCAGGGCCGACGCCCTCTACAGGGCTATATTAGTGAGTTTCGGCTGCTTAGCCAGGATTCAGCCTGGAATGAAGCTGTACTCGTGGACGCTTTCCAGGATGGCTTGTCGGAGGAGTTGTTGGATGAGCTGGCACGAGTAGATGTTCCCCCGGACCTCAATAGGTTGATCCATCTCTGTTTGAGGATTGACACTTGGGTGCAGCAGCGTAGGAGTCGTCGTGCCACCATAGAGACCCGGTCGGCCCCAGTTGTGCATGAGACTCTGGTTCTGCGGGAAGAGCCTATGGAGTTAGGTGCTGCCAGACCTCGCCTATCAGTGAAAGAAATGAATAGATGACGTTCAGGGGGGTTGTGTTTCTATTGTGGGGACCCTGGGCATTTGGCTGCCTTCTGCCCCAAGAAGCAACTAGGGGCATCCGCTACTGAGCTTGCCCCATGAAAGTAACATTGGTCGGGAAATGCCCCAAGCCAAACCTAAAAGGCGTTTTGGGTCGGGCATCCCACAACACAGAGCGATGTCCTTCAGATGCTGCATTCAGACCTCCATGGCATTTGATACTGGAGGCACGCTTGATCCTCACATTTATTGGTCCCAGAACTTGGTCACCTTTCCAAGTTTACAGTGTGTGACCCACACCCACCAAGTTTGCGCCTGCCAGGTGGTGAGTCCCCCAGGGGTCTCCCTGCCCTCTGAACTGGTGACTTACGCTGATGTGTTCAGCGAGACTGAGGCAGATCAATTGCCCCTGCACAGGCCATATGACTGCCCCATCGACTTAGTTCCTGACATGCCTCTCCCAGTGGGGTGTTTGTATTCCATGTCGGACCCTGAGTTGGCTGCGTTGCAGGACTTCCTGGGCAAAAATTTGGCTCGGGGTTTTATTTGGCCCTCGTCTTTGCCAGTGTCTGCACCAGTGCTCTTTGTCAAAAAGAAGTCCGGAGAATTGAGGCTTTGCTGTGACTATCGAAAATTAAATGCCATTATGGTACATAATCAATACCCGCTGCCCCTCATCCCCGAACTTCTGGAACTGCTCTAGGAGGCGAAAATCTTCACGAAATTGGACTTGAGAGGAGCCTACAATCTCGTTAGGGTTTGGTTGGGTGATGAGTGGAAGACTGCGTTTGACACCCAGTATGGGCACTTCGAGTATACAGTGATGCCGTTTGGGCTGACCAACGCCCCTGCAGTTTTTCAACACTTCATGAACGACATCTTCCCGGATCTGTTAGATCAGTTTGTCATGATCTATTTGGACAACATTCTGATCTAATCCCCTTTGTGGGAGACACACCACCAGCATCTCCGTCAGTTCCTGCAATGGCTCCAAGATCATTGTTTGTATGCCAAACTGGAGCAATGCCAATTCTATCAAATGAACATTGATTTCCTAGGTCATCGCATTTCTCCTGAGGGCATTGCCCTGGAGCCGAGCAAGGTTGAGTCTCTGCGTAGTTGGTAACCCCCACATCGCGTTAAAGTTGTCCAGTGACTCCTTGGGTTCGCCAACTACTATAGAACCTTCATGCCTGGTTTTGCTTCCATGACTGCGCCTCTCACTCAGCTCCTGCAGAAAAAGACCCGGTTTCATTGGGATACCTCAGAACAACAGGCTTTCCAGGCTTTAAAGGAAACCTTCATGAAGGAGCCCACCTTGAAACATCCTGACCCGCAATGGTCATTTGTCGTGGAAGCAGATTCCTCCGACATTGTCATTGGAGTGGTGTTACTCCAGGCTACAATGCCCGGCGGTGCCCTCTTCCCTTGCATGTACTATTCGCAGAAACTGAATTCAGCCGAGCGCAACTACACCATCTGGGAGAAGGAGCTACTGGCCATCAAAGTGGCATTTGAGGCCTGGAGGCATCATTTGGAAGGGGCTCGACATCAAATTGAAGTCCGGACGGACCATAAGAATCTGGAAAGCTTGCAGACCACCCAGAAATTGAACCAACAGCAGATTCGGTGGTCTCTCTTCTTTGCTAGGTTCAATTTCCGTGTTACCTACATACCCAGCGGTTGCAACCAAAGAGTGGATGCTCTGTCAAGGAAGCCAGAATATTCCCATACAAAAGACAAGCTTCTGCCCAGGTCACTTCTCCCCGTCAAGTCTTTATCTGCAGTTTGGGAGCCAATAGATGTACGGGCTCGGATTCAGGAGGCCCAACAGTATGATGCGTGGGTGGCTCAATGCAGGGAGGAGTTGGGGCCAGACTCCCCATGGGCTGTCACGGATGGACTCCTGACCTATTGTGATCGGCTCTATGTTCCAGGAGGGCCACTCAGAGGGCTCATTCTCCACCAATGTCATGATAATCTGGCAGCGGGGCATTTTGGCCTGTTCAAGACACTGAACTTGGTCTCCCATACATTCTGGTGGCCCCGAGTATGACACGATGTCCAGGCCTACGTCACATCTTGTATACAGTGTAGGCAGGCCAAGTTGGCGATGGGGCCCCCACCTGGTCTACTTCAGCCCTTGCCGACGCCCAAAAGACCCTGGGGAGCAGTGTCCATGGACTTCTTGATGGACTTGCCCCTGTCTTCTGGTTTCACAATGGTATTTGTGGTGGTGGACATGCTGACCAAGATGGTGCATTTCATTCCATGCCATGGCTTGCCATCAGCCCACGTCACCAGTCACATGTTCCTTCTAGCAGGTTTTCTGGCTGCACAGCCTCCCTGATAGGGTTGTGTCAGATAGAGGGGGTCAATTTACAGCCCGTTTCTGGAAGGGGTTGATGATGGCCCTGGACATAAAAATCTGCCTATCGT
Organism: Bothrops alternatus; assembly: GCA_034064705.1. Taxonomy (NCBI): domain Eukaryota; kingdom Metazoa; phylum Chordata; class Lepidosauria; order Squamata; family Viperidae; genus Bothrops; species Bothrops alternatus. The sequence goes on along the minus strand of JARGCV010000014.1, from coordinate 2,019,559 downwards.
CAGTGCATCATCCTCAAACTGATGGCAGGACCAAGAAAGTCATCAGAATTCTCGAGCAATACCTGCGCTGTTATGTGAACCAGCAGCAGAACGATTGGGCATACTATCTGGTGGTAGCTGAGTTCATGTTTAACAACTCACAGCACACCTCCACGCAGATGACACCGTTCCTGGCCAATGTGGGGTATCATCCCCAGCTTTTTCCCCTCTCGCAGCTTGACTCACCATTCCTGCAGCTAACGAATATCTGACCGAGTTACGGGCTATCCATTGATTGGTGTGGCGACAATTAGATATGGCCAAGGCAGATTACAAGAAGGTGGCTGATCGGTCAAGGCAAGATACACCTACATTAACGGTGGGAGATTGGGTTTGGCTGTCCACCAGGAACCTGCTGTCAAACCAGCCTGCCAAGAAACTAGACCACTGGTACCTAAGACCCAGGACCCATAGAGCAATGGGGGATGTCGCAGCCTCCACCGGTGGGAGGCCAGCAGTCGCTGGCTGTACAACAGCCAATCTGGGGCTGGCCGCAGCCCCCGAATGTGCAGCAGCAGATGGGGGCCTTGCAACAACCAGGGGTGATGCAGCTGCCAGGAGGTCAGCAACCGCTGGGAGTACAGCAGCAGCAGTGGGGCTGGCCACCGCCTCCGAATGTGCAGCAACCACTGAGGGGCCAACAACCGATGGGGATCCAGCAACAACCACCTCTGGGGCCACACAACCCCCCCTGCAGGCCAGCAGCAGTGGGGATGGCAGCAGCCCTTGCCCATGCAGCAACCACTGGGAGGCCCGCAGCAACTGGGGGGGTGCCATTACAGCAGCCGCTGAGACCGGTGGGGGTCATACAGCAATTGTGAATGCCACAGCCGCTGGCAATGCAGCAACAGCCGTGGGGGTGGCAACAGCTCCCGAGCATGCAACAACCACTGGGAGGCTTGCAGCAACTGGGGATACAGCAGCCGCCATGGGGGAGCCAGCAACAGTTGGGGGTGCAACATCCACAGTGGGGAGGCCAGCAACCACTGATGGTGCCACCTCTTACAGCAACCTTCTATGGGGACCCGGAGAAGCTGACCTTTTTCCTCAACCAGGTGCGCTGTCACTTGAACTGCTGTGCCTATTTCTGTCCAAACTCAGCCACTATGGTCGACGTGCTTGCATCCAGCTTGGAAGGGGAAGCATCCGAGTGGCTGAGCAATTTATATAATGAGCAAGCACCCACATTGGAGGACCCCCATCTCTTCCTCCTAGGACTGAGAGCAAGTTTCGAGGACCCATCCATTGCCCTCAAAGCGGACGAACAAGTCCACAAAATAAAACAAGCTGGCAGGCCTGCACTGGAATACGTACAAGAGTTTTGCAAGATAGCCGGCTGAATAGAGAGGTGGCCAGAGCAATCCCTAGTCCATCACTTCAAGGAGGGACTGGACGACCACCTCTCCCAGGCCTGTATCTATCAAGCAGTCCCTGATCAGCTGCAAGAATGGTACCAGGCAGCAGTAAGACTAGACGTTCAGCTCACCCGCTATAAGAAGCCACCCCCACATGAAGCCAAGTTGAGGCCAACCCAACCCAAATGACAGCCCCCCCAAGGCCTCCAAGCACTGTGGCTACTGAAAATCTCAGGCCACCTGCAGACCCACCGATCAAGTGTTTCAGATGTGGACAATAGGGACATCGAGCAGCGAGTTGCCCAGTTCCTTACCCTCAGCAGCAGAATAGACCAGGACCACCAGCAAGAAAGAAACCAGCCCAGCAGCTGACAAAAGAGAAATCCAAGTGGATCACGCAGGAACCTGTTGCCCAAGTCACGTTCCCCATGCAGGAGAGTGCCGAGACCCAAGCCAGACCTGCCGCCGCTCTACCCTCCTATGACAGCGACGACGGAGAGAATGACCCGATGGTGAGTCAACACATCCCACCTTTTTCACTACCTGCCAAACTCATAATCCCTAAGACAGGGGCACAGATAGATTTAAAAGTACTAGATGACTCTGGATGCTCCCGGTGCATTATTAGCTTGTCACTTGCCCTGAAAATGGGCATACGAGCAAGGCTGCTCTCCAAACCCATGAGATTTGAGCAAGCCGATGGCTCCCTAATGGGAGGAACTTTACTCACGCAATTGACTGAACCCCTACACTTAGAAATATGTGAGCACTGGGAGTTCATTCGTTTCATGGTGGCTCCCAAAATGACTGAGGCCATGATCCTAGGGCTAGCCTGGTTGGACAAATGGAAGCCATTTATCTGGTGTGAGAAGGGAATGAGGACTCTGAGTTTACCTATAGGACCCAAGCCCCCCCTTAACTCAGCGGATGTTACAGGAGAACTTAGCCCACCCAATGACCTAGCGCACATGGCTGCCTTGTCTCAACCAGGTGAGCCACTCATCCCCAGCTAGTACTGGGACCTAGCAGAGGCGTTTAGTGAGAAAGACTGTGACACCCTGCCTCCCCACTGACCCAATGATTGCTCTATCGAACTGTTACCGGGAGCCAAACTCCCACGACTGAGAATGTACGCTATGTCCCCCCTTGAAATGGAGGAGATGCAGCAATATGTGGACAAAAACCTAGCAAGGGGATTTATCAAATGGGCCAAGTCTGCCATGGGAGCCCATGTGTTATTTAAAGAAAAAAAAAGACGGGTTGCTTCGTCTCTGCATGGATTATAAAGGTCTGAATGCGGTGAGTGTGGAAAATAAATACCCCCTCCCCCTCCTGAAGGACTTACTAACCCACATGGCAAAGGGGAGTGTCTTCACTAAGTTGGACCTGACAGAGGCATATTACCGGGTGAGGATAAAGGAGGGAGATGAGTGGAAGACAGCTTTTAACTGTCCCATGGGGAGCTATCAATTCAAAGCCATGCCATTTGGACTACAGGGGGCTCCAGCTGTCTTCATGCAGCTGATTAATCAGGTCCTATGTTGCTATGCAGGTTCTGAGGTTTTGCTTGATAAACAATACAGGAAACCAGAAGTTACCTTCAAGCTTTACATTTTTATTCAGCTGAACAAAGACGGGCTTCTCTAAAAGAGAGAAAAAAGCCCCAAATATCAGAAAAGCCTTATTCTTATACTTTCTTTGATTACATAAGCAATTCACCCAGCAAAGCTGACACACATAAGATAAAGACTTCGCCCTTTAAGGCTGGCACGCTGTAGATAAGAAGGAAGAAAGCAGAAGTAGCTAAAAATGTGCCATTTTGGGTGTTTCCCCAAGACACCATATGTTCCCTTTTGGGTGGTTTAGGTGTTTCCCTAAGACACCATATGTTCCCGGGTGGGTTAGGACATTGGGTGTTTCCTTTGCTGTCCTTTTATGTCCTTGCATTCATGGTTCTGCAAGTGGCCAGAGATAGCGGGGCCATCTGCACGTATTCACAATTGATACTGTCCCCTAAGTCCGGGTCAGCATAATCCCCCCTTTCATACTTCGAGCAGTGTGCAGAAGTATGACCATCAAACTGAAGAGACAGAGGATAAGCTTCTGCAGTACGTTGTCCACATCATTTAGGACAAGCAGAGGTGATTAGGGGCAAGCAGTGAATGACACAACAGGAAACAAGAACAAGGAATACTACAAAGAGAAGACCAATGAATAATTCCCTAAACCATCCCCATCCTGGGAGCCAGCTGGTAAGAAATGAGAATATACCATTGAAGACCCCCCCCATACAGTATCAGTAGAACTCTTCAGATCTTTAGGGTAATTCTTAATTCCTTCCTCCATGAGATGGATGGTGTGATTAATATTAACTTGATAATCAGTTATAAAAGTGCAGCAATGTGAGTGAACTAAAGTGCACACCCCACCTTTTGCAGCCAGTACCATATCCATGCTTCGCGATTCTGTACCACTACCTCCCATATTTCTCCCTGTTCCTTATTGAGTTGTGTAAATGCCTGTATGGTGTGGTTAAACATTTCCTCTGTCCAGTCACCTAATTCTATAATAGAGTTATAATTCAAACCAACTCCCATAGCTGGAATTAATGCTTGTGCAATGGCATTTCCCAGGCCATGAGGTACAGGATGGTGTTCAATATGTTCTTCATGCTCAAGGTGGTCCTCATCCCACTGATTGCGGATGCGGAAGTTCCAATCATTATGTTGGATGATATGAACAGAGGGAAAGATAATTCCTATGGTACATGTACCAGACCAGTAAGCTGGCAAAGATTTATAGGCAAATCGACCACAAAGGAACCACCAGTCCAGGTGGTTAGCAAGATAAATGCCTGGTTTGCCTTCCAACCCCTCAGGCATATAAGCTCTAACACCAGACGTATAAGCCATAAGTCCCATTGCTGCAAACAGACTACAAAGAAAAGAGGGGTCCTTCTTGTAGTCAAGACCAAAGGTCTGATGACATCTATGCCAAGCATCCCACATGCTAGTACTAACCTTCCATGTGACTGTGCAAGGTGCATAAATCCCTAACTTATATCTGGAAGAAGAATTAAAATGACTAAGGCAAGCTGCTGCAGGGTGCTGTATACGCGCCCCTAGTTTAGCAATTTGCAACTTTCCTGCCCCAAACACAGGAAGTGTCCAGCCCCTTGTTGCATTGTTCATGCTGAACATAAAGGCTCCTAAGGGTGTAGCTTCCATGACCAATCCATGTGTATCGGTGGGGGTATATGTGTGCATATCCAGCAATCTGTTACATTCAAAAGCTTAACCCATGCTTGCATATTCTGTATATGGGTGTTGGAGCCCCAAATTCCTAAAGAGGGACTGGGAAATTGGGGACCACCTTGACCTTCTATTTTACTGGGAAATACGGGGAATGTTGTTTGTAATTCCTTAGACTGTTCAGGCACAGACCTAGGATCCCCAGAACCAGAAGGAGGTGGCTCTTGTGCCAAGATATGATCAAACGAAAACGGCAGAACCCCCTCTTGATGTCTGGTTTCACCTGGAGGCAGCATATCAGATGCCGCCTTACTTTGGGCTTTATCATGCAAAGTGCCCCTTTTAGGTCCAATATTAGCATTATGGGAAATCTCTGGCTGAAGTCCTGGAATTACTTTTCCAGGGTGAGATACATGTGAAGGGGCCTTTGTGTTTTCCTGGCAAGCATCTGGACTCTCCCTACCATGAGTAAGAGGAGACCTTCTCCTCCGAGACATAGCAGGCGGCCTCAAATGTGGCAAGGTATCAAGGGAGTCCATGTCCAGAGGGCCTGTGCCCCTTTCCATGTCACATACCTTGACCATGGCCAGAATCTGGCCACCCTTTCCATAATCCCCCCCCCTGTAGGGGTAGATCAGGCTAGAAAGAAAGAAAGAAAGAAAGAAAGAAAGAAAGAAAGAAAGAAAGAAAGAAAGAAAGAAAGAAAGAAAGAAAGAAAGAAAGAAAGAAAGAAAGAAAGAAAGAAAGAAAGAAAACAAACATGGAGTAGGGAAAGAAAAACAAGATAGAGTAACAAAAAAGAAAAGATGAACAACCCAAACAGAAAACAAGATGACAGCCAAGACAGAGAGGAGCGATGCCTGCGGTGCAAGTAAGCAGGAAGCTGGTGAGAGAAAACCACCTGTGTGTAAACCCGGCGGGCACAGGTATCACAATGACCAAAACGTCCCGGCATACAGGTCAGTGTCAGCCAAACAGAAGCTTCAGCCCAAGGTCATCCTCAGCACCAGGGGCTGCAATCCAAGCAACTTGGTCCTCAGCATCAGAAGGCGGCGAAGAAGAGTGAAGGTGAGTGTGATGAATCCAAGTATGAATCCCAGCAACCTTGACTGCTGTGTGGGTAGCAAGAAGAACAACGAAGGGTCCTTTCCAGCACTCAGCTAAAGGGCCAGAATCAGTCCAGGACTTGACAAGCACCCAATCACCAGGAAGGAAAGGATGGAGTGGATGATCCAATCCCGGATGATGGAGGGCCTGAACAGCTTGAGAAATGGAAGAAATATTATTAGCAAGACAGTGTAGATATTCCCTGAGGGCCTGGTCTCCAAAAACAGGGAGGGAGGTAGATAAGGAAGAATGATAAAGAAAGGGCCTGCCATACATGATCTCAAAGGGGGACAGGCTAAGAGGTTGCTTGGGGGCGGTTCTCACACATAAAACAGCGAGGGGTAGTGCTTGGATCCAGGTAAGATGTATCTCCTGAGCAAGCTTGGCAAGATGACATTTAAGAATGCCATTAGCTTTTTCCACACGTGCCGAAGACTGGGGCCTGTAGGCCGAATGAAGCTGCCAATCAATACCCAGGCCCCAGGACACCTGCTGGGTAATGTCAGAGATAAAATGGGGCTCATTGTCAGAGCCAATGCCTTGGTACGGAAAGGAAAAACATGAGATAATTTCCTTTAAAAGGGCTTTGACCACCTCACGTGCCTTGTTAGTATGGCAGGGAAAAGCCTCAATCCATCCAGAGAAAGCATCGAGAAAAACGAGAAAGTATCAAAACCCCTGTTTCCTTGGCAACTGTTCTGTCCCAGCCTATAGCCGTCCTTGTTAAAAGCACAAAGACAAACCCCTTTTGAGAAATAGGCTGGAGACTCAGAAGAAAACAAAACCCCTTTTAATATTGGTAACAAACCTGCCAAATGGTCCAAAAACAAAAGCAACAAAACACAATCCAAATGGAGGAAATTGTCCACACGAAACACAATGCAAAACAAGAAATTATTCACCAACAATACCAACAGAACATGATCCCATGAAGTACTTTGCAACGGTTGCCTTCAACAACCAGCACCGCCCACACCTTCCCTTTTTATTAAGCAGCCCCAAGGCGTGGCTTCTCAATGCCTTCTCCTCCTCCCTTGGAGTTGTCGTATTGTCTCCCTCTGACCTGCTCTTGTTAACTGCCTTTGTTTACGAGCGTCTCTAATGACTTCCAGCTGTAAGTCCTCAGAGTCTGACTCATCTTCCCCACACAGCTGTGTCTCATCCTGAACACGATTGGAGGGGCCAGGCTCTTCATCAGATTGTGAGTTTTGTAACTCATCAGAGCCTCCCTCTGACTCTGATGGCTCTCCAAACCCCTCTTCCTCCTCCTTCTCTGATTCCCCGGACTCAGCTGCCGGGTCCACTGGCTGGCACGGACTCACAACAGCAACTCAGTAAAATCAACCTCCCAAAAACTAGCAGGAGCATGGCCAGGCCTGTTGTAATGCATCCCACTTGAGCTGACCGTAAGCATTTATTTAGCCATCGTATTTTTGTGTATTCAAACAAAGAGGCTTCTAACCGCAGAAACCTTTTGGCTGGGATAACTGCCGTGATTTACAAAGCCTTCAGGCAAGGCAAATTGTTCAGATCAAAAGAGTTTCCTCTATTGCGGAATACACATAAGCAAACAAACTCTTTCTCAGGCTATGTTTAAGATAACTAAAGTTAGATAAGCAGCAGATCGGAAACGGTCTGAAAACAGGCACTCAGATCATATGCAAGGATTTACAGACCTTTGACAGTTGAAAACGAAGGTGTTATTTTATAGTTAGATATAGGAAACATATTATCTTGTAATTGTCTTGTAATCTCCTGACCTCCTGACTAAGTAGGAAATATAATCATTGATGAAACAAATATTTTATGCTATTGTAAAACTGCCGGACTCAAACCTTTTTGTATGTGATTTATTCACGTTGTTTGATGTTAACCAAATAAAGAGAAGAGGCTGATTTCATTCGAATGTCAGTCACCTCAGAGAGAAACCTTGTGTCTTATCTCTACATTCGGCCACCGTGTCTGATCCACATTGAAGCTGCCTACGGAAGGTAAAGCATCACAGGCCTAAGCCTCCTCAAGGGAAACGTAATAGTCTTCACAGGATTATTACATTGACAAATTATACATTGCTTGATTGTTGTGAGGGCCTTGTCATATATCCCAGGACAAATATAGTCTTTTATAAGAAACTCAGCCATGGCCTTATAACCCCCATGAGTGCTGGCATGCAATTCCCGTAAGAGGGCCCATAATTCATGATCTGGGAGAAGGCATTTCCCATCTTTCTCCAGCCATTGTCCTTGATAAACAGCATCCATTTAATAAGCTCTGTGCCTATCCTGTAAAGTGTATGTTGGAGCCATCTGTATACAGGTCCTTGTCCGCTTCCTCTAATGGCTGGTCAGTTAGATCCATCTGGCCAGAAAATACTTCTGTAACAGTCTGCACGCAATCATGATCACTATCCTGTTCCAGTTGGGGAAGAAAGGTTGCTGGATTAAACTTGCTACTGTGCTTGATATGAACTTGTGGGTTGTCAAGGAGTGCGATCTGATACTGCTCCAGTCGGGAGGCTGTAAGCCAATGCCCCCCCTCAGATGCTAACAAATCCTGGATGGAGTGGGGTGATTCCACTGTGATAGGAGCCCCAAAGGTTAATTGTTCAGCAGCCTTCAAAAGGAGAACGGCAGCTACAGCAGCCCAAAGGCATGCTGGCCATCCTTGAGCAACAGGATCAAGTTGTTTGGAAAAATAGGCTACAGGGAGAGACCAAGTATCAAGGGTTTGAGTAAGGACTCTAGCAGCCACCCCTTTACTTTCAGCCACATATAAGGTGAATGGTTTAGTGACATCAGGAATGCCAAGGGCTAGAGCATTGACTAAAGCGGTCTTAATGTTATCAAATGCCACCTGACAATCCTTGGTCCATTCAAAGGGTTCTTTATCTGAGCCTGTAGTGGCCTGATACAAGGGCTTAGCCATTAAAGCAAAATTTGGAATCCAAATACGACAGAAACCTGCCATTCCCAAGAAACCCCTAAGCTGATGCTTAGTACCAGGTGGCTTAAGGAGGCACACAGCCTGCATCCTCTCCAGGGATAATTTTCTAGTCCCGTTTGACAGAATATAACCTAAATACCGAACCTCCTGTTTAACAAGCTGGGCTTTAGTACGGGAAACTTTATAGCACCAATAACAAAGGGAATTTAACAAAGAAACTGAATTCAAAAGACAATCGCCCTCAGTGGGGGCAGCTACTAGTAAGTCATTGACATATTGTAATACCACAGCAGTAGTGTTCTCCACAGGTCACCATGTGGCTAAATCAGTGGCCAGGACAGTACCAAAAATAGTAGGGCTATTTTTAAATCCTTGAGGTAAAACAGTCCAGCAAAGTTGCCTATGTTGCCACTGAAAAGCAAAGAGGGGCTGGCTAACAAGAGCCAAAGGGACACAAAAGAAAGCATCTTTTAGATAAATAACAATGTACCAAGTAAGATGTGGACCCAGTTGAGAAATCAGCGTATAGGGGTTAGGCACCAGCTGATGCAATGTCACAGTGATCTCATTAATTGCTCTTAAGTCCTGGCAGAAACAAATAGAGCCGTCCGGCTTTTTGACAGGCTGAATTGATGTATTATAAGGACTAACAGTTTCCCTGAGAAGCCCATAAGCAAGGAAATTAGTAATGAGGATGCTAAGGTTCCGACTAATGAAACACTTCAAAGAACCTCCAGGCATTGTTTTTCCTAAAAGTCTTTTATTCATGTTACAAAATGTCAGCACGGCCTGAATGAGGGATGCCAAGATCTAAATTCTCCTCCCCCGAGCACATATTTTGCCAGCATGTTCCCTCCCTCAATTTGCTGTCATAAATTATGTTCTCCTATCGGTTTGAAAGCCAAAGGTTCTCTTCCATTTGCAGAGAGGGATTTTTATCTAACATAATTACCCACATACATTCTTTCTCCTCCCCTCCCAGCGTCATCTGAGTTAACTCTAAAAATACCACACAGCTCTGCATATTTTGTCAGAGCAAGAACATCCAATGTTAGCAGTGTTGACATCCAACCCCCCCAAAAAAACAGATCCTGGAATGTAAACAAAAGCATATGTTAAGGGTTATCTTTCGGTTTGTTGGGGTGTTTCACATGAAACCTTTTGACCAATCTGTCAGCTTTCACTTCACTAGATTTCACCCAGGAGGGTTCAGACAATGGGTATCCCTTCCATTGTATTAGGTACTGCAATTTCCCTTTAAAAATTCTAGAATCAAGAATACATTTCACTTCATAGTGGGTCTGTCCCTCAACTATGAGGGGCCCGGGTGCCTTCTTAGGGGGAGGTCTTAAAGTGGAGCCTTGATAAGGCTTCAACAAGCTGCAATGGAAGAAAGGGTGAATCCTCCCTAAAAGCCTAGGGAGTTTCAATTCTACTGTGACAGGGTTGATGATCCTTACTATGGGGAAAGGGCCCAAGAATTTTGGTCCCAATTTCTTGCTGGGCAATTTGAGGCGTAAATATTTAGTTGACAGATAAACCTTTTCCCCAACTTGGAATGTTCTTTGGGGAGCCCTCTTTTTATCAGCCTGCTTTTTGTAGGTCTCAGAAGACTTTTTAAATGCAGTTTTCGTGTTTCTCCAAACTTCTTCCCACCACCTCACCCATTGATCAAGTGTCTGGGAGGCAGAGGGCACCTGAGGGTATTCAGGTATTGGGCTGAACTCTTTTCCTGTGGCTACTCTGAAAGGCGTGTAGCCGGTACTGCTGTGAACAGAATTATTGTATGCCACCTCTGCGAAAAGGAGGAGGTCAGTCCAGTTTGTCTGTTGGTAGGAAATGTAGCATCTGAGATATTGCTCCACCATTTTGTTAGCGGATTCTGCAGCACCATTGGTGGATGGATGAAAAGCAGATGATAAGCCTTGAGATGATCCAATTAATTTAAGAAAACTCCTCCAAAACCTCACTGTGAACTGCACCCCCCGTCCGAAATTATTCGCTTAGGCACGCCATGCAGCCGGTAGATATGTTTCAGGAACAATTTAGTCAGTCGTTGGGCAGATGGGAGTCCTTTGCAGGCGATGAAATGAGCCTGCTTCGAGAACAGGTATATCACAGTCCATATGACAGTATTTCCTCTACTTTCAGGTAGGTCTACTATAAAGTCCATAGCTATTTCTTCCCATGGTTGAGAAGGGTCTGCCACTGGCTGCAGTAACCCAGGGGTTTTCCCTGGGATTCTTTTCATCATGGCACATACAGTACATTTTACATAGTTTTCCACATCCCTTTTCAGCCCTGGCCACCAAAATTGCTGGCGGGTGAGGTGTAGAGTTTTTAGATATCCAAAGTGTCCAGCCTGTTTTACATCATGGCTGTGTTTGAGAGCATTAAGATGGAGGGCTTCAGGTAAATATAGTTTCCCTCCTTTGTAGGCCAAGCCATCCCTGCATGTTAGGGAGGTTTCATTATCTTTGAACCATTGATTGGTGAGGAGCTCTTGTTTTATTTTCTTTACCCCAGGGTCATCAGGATTAGGGACTCTGCAAGGCGTGAGTTGAGCGGCAGGTTGTGGACTGGAGATAATTGCCTCATTAACCTCTTCGCGTTCGCTTTTGTTCTGGGGTAATCTCGATAGCGCATCAGCTAGGAAGTTTTTTCCTCCCGGTATGTACTTTAGAGTGAAGTTGAAATGGTTAAAGTACTGTGCCCACCGTACTTGCTTTGGGGACAATTTGCGGGGAGTTTTCAGTGCCTCTAGGTTTTTATAATCTGTTCATACTTCAAATGGCACCTTGCTCCCTTCTAGTGTCGCCAATTTAACAGCCCCCACCTAATTGCGAAGGTCCCTTTCTCCCAGATTGCCCATCTCCACTCCCTTTCAGTAAATTTTTTAGACGTGTACGCACAGGGTTGCAGGACTCTACTTTTGTTCTTTTGTAGTAATACAGCTCCAACTGCCACATCGCTGGCATCGGCTTGAATTACAAAGGGCTCCCCTGGGCAGTGGTGCTTTAGGACCAGTTCAGCAGCAAATAGTCTCTTTAAATTCTCAAAAGCTGTTTGACAGCCCATCGTCCATGCTAGTGGTTGGCCTGGTCGTGGCTTCCCTCCTCTTTTGCCTGTTTTGAGTAGTTCTGTAAGGGGTAGGGCAATCTTGGCAAAAGAGGGGATGAATTGACGATAAAAGTTGGCAAAACCTAGAAAGCTCTGGAGCTGTTTGCAAGTTTTAGGGGGCTGCCATTCGATTATAGCTTTCACCTTGGCTGGATCCATTTCAATACCCTCGTTGGAAATTCTGTAGCCAAGATAGTCTAATCGGGTTTGGTGAAATTCACATTTTGACAATTTGGCATAGAGTTTGGCATTCAATAGTTTCTTTAGCACTTCTCTCACCAGCTTTATGTGATCAGTCATATTCGTGCTGTATATCAGGATATCATCAAAATACACCAAAACCCCTTTGCACAAGTGATCATGTAGGACCTCATTAATCAACTATAGGGGCCCCCTGTAGTCCAAATGGCATGACCTTTAATTGGTAGCTCCCCATAGGACAGTTGAAGGCCATTTTCCACTTGTCTCCCTCCTTTATGCTCACCCGGTAATATGCCTCTCTCAGGTCTAATTTAGTGAAGACACTCCCCTTAGCCAGATAGGTTAATAAATCCTTTAGGAGGGGGAGGGGGTATTTGTTTTCCACACTCACAGTGTTGAGACCCTTATAGTCTACGAAGAGACGCATCTTTTTTTTCTTTGAACAAGAAAGGGGCTCCCACAGTAGATTTGGCCTGTTCAATGAACCCCCTCGCTAGGTTTTTGTTCACGTATCGATGCATCTTTTCCATTTCAAGGGGGGACATAGCATACATTCTTGGACGTGGGAGTTTGGTTCTGGGCACCAGTTCGATAGAGCAGTCATTGGGTCTGTGAGGGGGTAGGGCATCACATTCTTTTTTGCTAAATGCCTCCGCTAGGTCCCGGTATTTTTGGGGGATGCGTGGTTTGCCTGGTGGCGGTGAGGCAGCCATGTGCGCTCACTCATTGGGTGGCCTAAGGTGTCCTGCAATGTCAGTTGAATCAGTGGGAGGTTTAGGCCCTATAGGTAATCTCAAAGGTCTCATTCCTTTCTCCCACCAGATAAACGGCTTCCATTTGTCCAGCCAGGCTAGCCCTAGGATCACAGTCTCAGTCATTTTTAGAGCCACCAGGAAGCGAATAAACTCCCAGTGCTCACCTATTTTGAGGCGTAGGGGCTCAGTTAAATGTGAGTGTAGCGTTACCTCCTCAGAGGCTGCCAAAGCCCAGGCCCTCCCAGCCCCGTCCCCCTCCGTCGAGCTCTGCAGCTGTGTTCTCTAGAGGTTAGTAAAGTGTCTCTTCTAACAGAGGCTCATGCAAAATTAGGAGGTAGCAGGCTCTTGTCGTCAAGAAGGGGCTTCCAGGAACAAAGATGACCAGCCCCTAGCCCCAATAGTCAATGCTGTGGTGATGTCTAGCAGCCCCAGGCTGTCATAGCAGCAATAGTTAATGATTCCTCAGCGACCGTTTGGAAACAAGTGGGGTGGTGGAAAGCCCCAGCTCAAGGCAGCACTAGAAACACGAACAAAAGCAGTCAGCGTGCTGCAGTAACGGCTCACCCCCTCCCCCAGGGCAACTCCCCACAATGTCTAAAACTTGTACAAGTAGCAATAATCACAGTCTGAATAGCCTCCAGGCTTCACAGCAACAGTAGCAGTGACCAGTCTGTCTTTTTCTTCTGTTGCTTCTTTCAGTCTCAGTCAGGTGTCGGTATCAAACCCCTCCCCCATTATCCTTTATTGTTAAAATCTGAGGTTAACAGCCCCAGCCACTTTCTTTCTCCACACACACTCTCTTGCCTCCGCTTGGGATATCCCCCTTGCGAAAGAAAGCAGTAAAATTACACTCCCCCACTCTCTCCCACTCTCTCCTTCCCCCTCCTCCGCAAAAAGGGATCAGCTTAAAACCTCCAACCCCTCTTTACCTTCACCTGGCGAACTGCAACAACAACCACCCCCTTCCCTTTCCTTCCTTCCCTTTTCTGTCTTTCCCCTTCCTCCACACCTGCCGTGCCCAAAACTGGCAGCAGCTGTCCCAGTCTCTCTCTTCCTGGCCAAGCTCCTGCAAACATTTTGAGACAGCCCTGCTACACACTCCCCCCACCAAAGCAGTTTCTTTGGTCCCCCAAAGAATAGGGAACTTTTCTGCTAGGCATCTATATCAGGGCTTTTCAACCTTTTTATCAATTGTACCACTTTTAGGATATGGCAATATTTGGGTACCACCTAGCAAGGTGCCATATATTGATCAATCAAGGAAAGGCCTCCAGAGACAGAAAAGACAAGCTGCTGAGTGAACTAGCTTAAAAAGGCACATTCCCCTTTAAGAATTAGCTACTGGCTAGAAAGGAAAGTTAATGAGCGCAGCCTGCACTTAAGGAAGAAAAAAAATGTAAGTACTGGCTGCAGGCTAAGGCAGCCTCCCCAAATGGGTCCATTCATAAGTAAAGGAATGCTACAGGAAAAATCCATTCAGGAGAAAAATACTTCAAAATCCCTTGCAGCAAAACTTACAGCTAACAATAGCAGAGCAATAGAAGCTAACATGAGACATCAGCCAAATAGAAATTGCCAAACACTCCTTAAGAACACAAAGCCCACATTGCACAAATCCCAGAACTTCAAAGTCACAAAAGCACATAAGAATCCTTCCACTCTCCATCTCCCTCCCTCATGCCTCACCTCCAGCCATTGCTGCCTTTTTTCATTCCTCTTGGAGGGCGACCCCTCCCCCGCTACATTTCTTGCCTGTTTGCTGCTGCCAGCACAGGTGGCTGCCACAGCAGTTGTAGATTGGCTCATGTTCAGCCTGCTTGATTCCTCAGCCTGCTTGATTCCTCCTCCGTGCAGCTGACTCCACCTCCTCCCAAGGCTGCTGCTTTTTTTCTCTCTCCCTCTCCTGCCCAAACTGCCTCCTTTTATAGCCTCTCCTGTCTCCACCCCCCTCCTCCTTTCTCATGGGGGAGGGTGAGCCAGAAGTGAGCCTGGGGCCTTGGCAGCTCCAGAGGACTCTCTCACTGTAAGTCCTTGCCTGTGCTGGCTCTTTCCCTCCCCCACTACACTTGGCTAGGAAGGGCTGCATACTACCTGCCACTCATTAATGTACCACAAATGGTATGCGTACCACCAGTAGAAAAGCCCTGCTCTATATTATCAAGGGAGGGAACGTCACTCTCTCTCTATGCTATGGCCTGGGGCATCATATGTTAGTCTCTTCACCGGGCGTATCACCCGCCTTGGTCTCTGCACTTTAGGCTCAGCGGTATCATGGGCGCCGTCCCCTAGTAACTCCCACCCGCAGAGGTACCCAGGACTGGCAACTCCTCCTCTAATACTGGTGATTGCAGACCACGTGAAGTAGCCTGATCCACCTCCAATGACTCCCCTAGCTCTGTAATCTCCGGGGTCAACAGCCCCTCCTGTCCTGACCGTCCCCCAGGCTGATCCCCAGTCTCAAGTCTCTGGGGAGTCCCCTCTTGTTCACAAGCTCTAGGCATGGGTTCCAAAACATTAGGCCCTGACTGTTCTAATTCCACCTCACTACCCACAGTGTGGGGTATAGTCCCAATATCCCCTGATGACCACAACCAACCTATAGAACTCTCTTCTTCTTCAGAGTCTTCCGTTTCCCTCCCTATGGACAAGACGGGTTTCGCTTTAGTTACTAATTCCCTTCCCACTACACGGGGCTCATCTACAGGGACTAGCTGGGTAGCTCGTACTGCCTCATTCTAGGGCAATAAATGGTTCCGATGCCATACTTTCAAAGGCCCTGAGCTTCCCTCTGGTCGTATCCGATATACTGGTAGTCCCGGCAGCTTCTCACTAACAACATACAACTGGGAGCCCCACCGATCTGCCAGTTTGTGTTTCCCAGAGGGGCCCAAATTTCTTAATAGCACCTGATCCCCAGCCTGCAAATCCTGGACCCTTACTTTCAGATCGTAATTTCTCTTATTCCGCCATTCCCGAACCCCTGCGGCCTCTGCGGCCTTTTCATAAGCCTCCTTTAAACTCTTCCTCAACCTGTCCACATAATTACGATGTGACCTAAAAGAGGTCTCATCCATTGAGGTGCCAAAGGCTATGTCTACTGGCAGGTGGGCTTCCCTACCAAACATCAGCCGATACGGGGAATACCCAGTGGCATCATTCCTTGTGCTATTATAGGCATGCACGACGGTAGAGATATGTTGTGTCCAATGTTGTTTCTGTTCTTCAGTAAGTGTCCCCAACATGTCCAAGAGAGTGCGATTAAATCTCTCAGGCTGCAGATCCCCTTGTGGGTGATACGGGGTGGTACAGGACTTCCGAATGCCCAGCAAGCCCAGCAGTTGCTTGACAAGCCTGCTTTCAAAGTCCCTCCCTTGGTCAGAATGTATGCGCTGAGGCAGCCCATAATGTACAAAAAACTTCTTCACCAATACTTCGGCTACCGTAACAGCGCACTGATCTCTTGTCAGGAAGGCCTGAGCATAATGGGTAAAATGATCAGTCACGACCAACACGTTTCCTTGTCCGCTTACATCCGGTTCCAGGCAAAGAAAATCAATGCAGACCAAGTCCAAGGGCCCACAACTTTGTAAATGGCCCATTGGCACAGTTCTTAATGGCATGGTTTTTCTCTGAATACAATGTAGACAAGATCTACAATAGTCCCCGACTTCCTTCTTCATGCAGGGCCAGTAGAATCAATCCACTACTAGCTTAAAAGTCTTTTCCAGCCCCAAATGCCCATGCTCATCATGAAGTGCAGTCAGCACTGCTTCTCTGTGTTTCTCTGGAAGCAAAAGTTGCCACCTTTCTTCAAGCCCATCCGAGAGGCCCCTCCGATAAACCACCCCATCACGAAGCTGTAAATGATCCCACTCTTTGTACAGCACTCGGGCTCCTCTTGGCACATCGGCAAGTAGAAACTCCCGCTGACCACTTCTCAAAGCTCTTCTGACCAGGCCACAGAGGGGATCTTCCACCTGGTCCCTCCACAGATCTTTCTTAGTCAGGGCAAACATACCCTCCCCTCTGATCTGAATGGGATTGCAGTATAATTTGGGGACACCTGCAATGGTAACCCCCACTGATTCAGCCCCAATTGCTCCCCTAGCTCAATGCTCAACCCCTCGAGACAGTGCTTGAATACCATCAGGGGGCAATTGTACCCACTCTCTAATGCCTGCCCCTGAATCCTGGGGTCTCCTTGACAAAGCATCTGCATCTATGTTTCCCACACCTGGGCGATATCTCAAACTAAACCTAAACCCAGAAAGGGCAGCTAGCCATCAATTCCCCGTGGCATCAAGTTTAGCGGTTGTGAGCAAGTACGTAAGTGGATTATTATCCGTTTTAACCTCAAACTCTGCCCCATACAAATAATCCTTCAACTTATCCACAACTGCCCACTTGAGTGCCAAGAATTCCAGCTTATGGGTGGGATAGTTCTTTTCCCCAGGGGTTAAGCCCCTGCTGATATATGCAATGGGCTTCAAACGTTGACCATGCTCCTGATATAACACCCCCCCAAGGCCATCCCGACTAGCATCTACATGTAATTCATATGGCCGATTGGGGTTGGCATAAGCTAAGACTGGGGTGTTCGTAAGCCTCCACTTCAGCTGATCAAAAGCCTGTTCACAGCGCTCAGTCCATTCTGCCTGAATAGATTCCCGAGACTTCCTGGGTCCCCTAGCTTTATGGGTTGGATTCGAAGAACCCACTGCATCCTCTACTTCCTCATTCTTTAACAGCTCATTGAGCGGGCGAGCTATCTTTGCAAACCCTTCCACAAACCTCCAATAGTATGAACAACATCCCAAAAACGATCGCAATTCGGCTACACTCTGGGGCCCGGGCCAAGAAACCACTGCCTCAAGCTTAGTGGGGTCCGTTGCCACCCCCTCGGCCGAGACGACATGACCTAAATAAGTGACAGATGGCTGATAAAATTGGCATTTCTCTAATGACAATTTCAGCCCTTCCTCCTGGAGCCTTATCAATACCTTCTCTAAACGCTCCTCATGCTGCTCAAGTGTCTCGCCAAAAACAATAATGTCATCTAAATAGACCAACACCTCTATCAGGTTCATGTCCCCCACTATCCATTCCATGAGCCTTTGAAAGGTCGCTGGGGCACCTGACAGCCCCTGCGGCATTCGATTAAATTCATAAAACCCCAGTGGGCAGATGAACACGGTTTTCTCCCTATCCTCTGGATGCATGGGGATCTGATGGTAACCACTCCTTAAATCCAGCACACTAAAAAACTTTGCCCCTGACAAACACTGCAAAGCATCCTCTATCCGAGGAGTTGTATACTGGTCAGGGATGGTCCTCCGGTTAAGGGTGCGGTAGTCTATACACATCCTTAGGGTCCCGTTCTTCTTCTGGACCACCACTATAGGGGAAGCAAAAGGACTTCAGGATTCCCTAATGACCCCAGTCCTTTTCAACTCTGCTAGATGCTCCCTAAGATCATCTAGGTCGCTTAAGGGGATCCGCCGAGATCTTTCCTTAAATGGTTTATCCTCCCTCAGTCGGATTTCATGTTGGGCACTCCTAGCACAACCCACATCAAAATCGTCTCTCGAAAATAAATGTCTCCACTTCCAAAGCTGGTCTCTCGCTCTCTCTCGCCACTCAAGAGAAAGCTGGGTGTTCTTGGGATAAAACTGATCCATCGAAATCTCTCCCTCCATCTCTCCCTTACCATCCAGAGACTCAATCGGAGTAGCTGGGCTCACCTGCCCCAACAACATCCAATCCCTCAGCCGCACAGGGAGGCCTGTGATATTCCGAACCCCAACCGAGATCCGCCCCTTTTCCTGTTGTAACACCGGCGTGGAGATTACCTCTGGAATTAATTCCACTCTACCATTCTGTCCCTTCGGGCCAGGTTCAAGAATGAGATACGGCCCAGGCTGCTCCCAATCTAACTTAATGGAAGCCCTCAGGCACATCACTTCCCCTGGTTGTATTATCCTCTTTTTCCTATCCAATTTCCATAACTGCCCCACTCCCTCTGCAGGGGCCTGCTGCTCCTGCACCAAACCCTGACATACTGTCTGCAGTGCAGGATGAACATCCCTCACTATCAGGTCATTCCCTAAGGGAATGACTGGGGTGAGTAACCGCCTAACTAAACTGGTATTAGTCCCCACAATCAATGAACCCTGACTAACTCCTGGGGGATGAGTGCACACAATAGCCAAAGTATCCAAGGTCTCCGTATACCCAGCAACAGAAGGCCCAAACATCAGCTGTATAGGTAGATATCCACCATAGGGAAAATTTTCAGTCCCAATACCACAGATCTTCAAATCACCCAGCTCCTGTATGGGCATATACGTCAAAGGCTTATCATAAAAATCCCTATATAATAACGTTACCTGCGCACCCAAATCCAAAAGGGCCTTAGTATAAATACCTTCCACCTGCACCGACACCACTGGAGAGGGGCCCACCAGCTGCTGAGGAGCCCCAGTATTGGAAAACCCAGTGTCTGGTTCACCAGCCCACACCTGGTTCTCCTGTTGCTGAGGAGCCATGGCTTTGGCCTCTGTCAGTTCAAGGGGACGGGGATTTCTTATCAAAGGGGGTGTTCCCATCACTCTCATCTTTTATGAGGGTTTCCAAGGGAACCCTCTCTTGTCAGGGCTGACTGATATCACCGGGCACCCAGCTAGCTCCTTCACTGGGGCCCTTGACAGTTTCCCGACTGCACTGGGTTCCCTGGTCTTCTATACAGTTTTGGACATGCAAGCTTATAATGCCCCACACCCCCACAATTATAACAGACCACTGGTCTCATTGGATTATTATCCCAGGCGGGCGGGCCCATCCCCCCATCAGTTGTTCCAAACTGACCTCCATTCAGGGGTGGGCCACCCACTGTTGACCAGGAGGCTATTATCTTGGTTAACTCCAGTATCTGGGTTTGCATCGTTGTTATCCAGTCATCCTCCTCCCTGGCCTTTCTCACTCCTGGGCCTAAGGGCAGTCCTACCGGAAACTCAGCTGTCAGCTCCTTAGCCTCCTCCACAACCTTGGTTGCCCATACTCTCCTTATAAGCTCATGATACCCCCAAGCATTCCCTCTAGCTTTGACCTTTATTTGGCTCCAGACAGGGTCCGAAGCCAAAGCACCCCGGAAGAGTTGTTCTATCCTGGCCTGTTCCACCCCAGCTGGATCCAATCCCCCCTTCTCCACTACCTGATATAATAATCTATTCAGGCACTTGATATATTCGGACAGCTTCTCACCCCTCTTCTGGTACATATGTTCCAACCGGAACAGTAAACTAGAGACCGTCTCAACAGACCCGAACTCATCATGCAACAAAGAGAGATAGTCACGCAGAGTAAACTGTCCCCGACTCAATGTTAAACTTCTAATAGCTTCTGCAGCAGGGCCCTTTAAACTCTCTCTAACCCATTGTCTTTTCTGGGTATCCGGTACATCCCATTCCTGAACTGCTTGTATTGCCTGTTCCATCCAAGTTTCATACTCCTCTTCTCCTTCTGGCACCGGTTGCATCCCCGAAAAAATACGTAATTTCCTATATCCAGCTCCTATGCAATAACCCCCAGTCAGGTTTTGGATGGAAGTCAAACTTCCCCCTGCCTGTGTAAACCCTACTTCCACTATCCCTGCAGGTGGGGAAACACACTTCTCTTTCTTCTGGCCTAGTGATTTGGTCAAAGGTGTACTCCATGCAATAGGAAGAATCACCCCCACTCTGACAACTTCTGTCAGTTGCAAACTTTGAACCTGAAAGCACTCTGGAATGCTCTTTTTCCATTCCAGCAGTACATAAAAATGGGGGGGGATCCCGATCCACCCTCGTATCTATCACATATACCCTCTGGTCCTGGACAAAACCCCTCAATGTCTGTAAAATTCACTCCTCTGACCAAACATCACCAGGAACCTTGATTACTACGCTTGTCCTTACTTCACTATTCTGCTCTTCACACGACCTGGTAGCCGCATTAGAGTCCATTTTGTTCTCCTGGCTCATATCCCTACACGAGACTAACCCTTCCTTACTAAGGGGAGGGGCCAGGCAGGGAATCCCAGACGAGCACCCCACGTGTAGCGTTACCTCCTCAGAGGCTGCCAAAGCCAAGGCCCTCCCAGCCCTGTCCCCCTCCGTCGAGCTCTGCAGCTGTGTTCTCTAGAGGTTAGTAAAGTGTCTCTTCTAACAGAGGCTCACACAAAGTTAGGAGGTAGCAGGCTCTTGTCGTCAAGAAGGGGCTTCCAGGAACAAAGATGACCAGCCCCTAGCCCCAATAGTCAATGCTGTGGTGATGTCTAGCAGCCCCAGGCTGTCATAGCAGCAATAGTTAATGATTCCTCAGCGACCATTTGGAAACAAGTGGGGTGGTGGAAAGCCCCAGCTCAAGGCAGCAGTAGAAACACGAACAAAAGCAGTCAGCGTGCTGCAGTAACGGCTCACCCCCTCCCCCAGGGCAACTCCCCACAATGTCTAAAACTTGTACAAGCAGCAATAATCACAGTCTGAATAGCCTCCAGGCTTCACAGCAACAGTAGCAGTGACCAGTCTGTCTTCTTCTTCTGTTGCTTCTTTCAGTCTCAGTCAGGTGTCGGTATCAAACCCCTCCCCCATTATCCTTTATTGTTAAAATCTGAGGTTAACAGCCCCAGCCACTTTCTTTCTCCACACACTCTCTCTTGCCTCCACTTGGGATATCCCCCTTGCAAAAGAAAGCAGTAAAATTACACTCCCTCACTCTCTCCCACTCTCTCCTTCCCCCTCCTCTGCAAAAAGGGATCAGCTTAAAACCTCCAACCCCTCTTTACCTTCACCTGGCGAACTGCAACAACAACCACCCCCTTCCCTTTCCTTCCTTCCCTTTTCTGTCTTTCCCCTTCCTCCACACCTGCCGTGCCCAAAACTGGCAGCAGCTGTCCCAGTCTCTCTCTTCCTGGCCAAGCTCCTGCAAACACTTTGAGACAGCCCTGCTACACGTGACAAGAGTCCCTCCCATCAGGGAGCCATCGGCTTGCTCAAACCTCACAGTTTTGGAGAGCTGTTTTGCCCGTATGCCCATTTTCATGGCAAAGGGCAGGCTAATAATGCATCGGGTGCATCCAGAATCGATTAGCACGTTTAAGTCCATTTGTGTCCCCGACTTGGGGATTATAAGTTTGGCGGGCAGTGAAAAAGGCGGGATTTGTCGACTCGCCATCGGGTCGTTCTCTCCTTCATTGTCACTGTCAAAGGAGGGTAGAGTGGGGCAGGTCCACCCGGAGTCCCGGCATCCTCCTGTGTGGGGGCGTAATCTGGGCAACAGGGTCTTGCGTGACCCAGTTAGATTTTTCTCTCATTAGCCACTGGGCAGGTTTCCTTCTCACCCCTGGTTCCAGTCTGCTCTGCAGTTGGGGGTAGGGGAATGGACAGGTTGCTGCTCGATGTCCCTCCTGTCTGTACCGAAAACACCTAATTGACGGGCCTGCGGGTGGCCTGGGTCTCTCAGCCATCGCAGTAGTTGGAGGTTTTCGTGGGGGTGATTGCTGTCTGGGTTGCTCTGGCTGCTGCTCGGATTCAGGCTTCTTATAGCGGGCAAGCTGAATGTCTAGCTTCACGGCTGCCTGGTACCATTCTTGCAGCTGATCAGGTACTTCTCGATAGATGCAGGCCTGAGAGAGGTGATCGTCTAATCCCTCAATGAAGTGATGGATTAGGGATTGCTCAGGCCACCCCTCTATTCGACCTGCTATCTTGCAAAATTCTCACACGTACTCCAGGGCAGGCCTGCTGGCTTGTTTTATTTTGTGGATTTGTTCTCCTGCTTTGAGACCAATTGATGGGTCCTCCAATCTTTCTCTCAGCCCTAGGAGGAAGAGGTGGGGGTCCTCCAATTTGGGGGCTTGCTCATTATATAAATTGTTCAGCCATTCGGATGCTTCTCCCTCTAGGCTGGACGCAATCACATCGACCTTGGCCCCTGGGTCTGGGTAGAGATAGGCCCAGCAGTTCAAATGAGAACGTACTTGATTGAGGGAAAAAATAAGCTTCTCTGGGTCCCCATCGAAGGTTGCTCTGAAAGGGGGTGCAATTATAGCCTGTTGGGGTCCCCACTGTGGCTGTTGCTGCTGGCCCCATACTGGTTGCTGGTTTATGCCCAGGGGTTGCACGTTCAGGAGCTGTGGCCATGCCCCCTGTTGCTGTAGGCCCCTCAGCGGTTGCTGTACATTTGGGGGCAGTGACCAATCTCCTTGCTGTGGCCGTCCTCCCACCAGCTGCAGGTCTCCTGGCTTCTGCACCACCCCAAGCTGTTGCAAGGCCTCTATTAGCTGTGGGAAGCTCAGATGCTGTTGACCATCTACCTGCGGGGAATGCCAAACTCCACATTGCCGCAGAGGCCTCAGACTGGGATTCCCTCTCTCTTCAGGGCTGTAGTCCCTGGCAGGGGAAGACAGGGTCTGAAAGGCTGTCTGATCTGCAATGGAAGGGCTGCAGGCTCCTCTCTGCAGGAATTGATTTCTGCTTCTCTCCTCTGGGTTTTGAAATCTTTCCAGTAACTCACCCAAAACCTGAGTGGCAGGCAACTCGTTAGCTCTCCACCATTCTGCTTTTGAAGTCTTTGAAGGTGGCAAGGCTGTTTCGAAGCCTCCAGAGTCTCCGCTGGGCTTATCCCAGTCTGACGACTAAATCAGCTCTCCTAATTGCTTTGGTCTTGCTCCCAGCTGGGAGATCTGCCAGAATTCTTTCTCCCCCGGCTTGCTCGCTGTCGCTTCCCCCACTGGGGAAGCTGCTGCTGCCGGGGTGCTGGCCTCAGGCAATCTTTCTTCTTCCATAATGAGATCTTCCCTGAATCTTCGTCAGCCTATTCCTTTAGTTTAGGAACAGCGACTGGGGCCCGGGACCCCTAAATGGTTTGAAAAGTTTTTAGATCTTGGCATGATGTCAAGGTTCCGACTAATGAAACACTTCAAAGAACTTCCAGGCATTGTTTTTCCTAAAAGTCTTTTATTCATGTTACAAAATGTTGGCACGGCCTGAATGAGGGATGCCAAGATCTAAATTCTCCTCCCCCGAGCACATATTTTGCCAGCATGTTCCCTCCCTCAATTTGCTGTCATAAATCATGTTCTCCTATCGGTTTGAAAGCCAAAGGTTCTCTTCCGTTTGCAGAGCGGGATTTTTATCTAATATAATTACCCACATACATTCTTTCTCCTTCCCTCCCAGTGTCATCTGAGTTAACTCTAAAAATATCACACAGCTCTGCATATTTTGTCAGAGCAAGAACATCCAATGTTAGCAGCGTTGACAGAGGGTCTCTAACCCTTGTAATGCCTCCAAGCTAATTGGATATTGACGAATGGAGACGGGCAGTGCATCAGGGTGCAAGGTTACTTCCACCGGAACTGCATTAATAGCCCGGCCAGGGACCCCTGAATACCATACATTAGAGTCAACAAAGCAATCTAACAAACCAGGACACTCATGTGTGTCCTCAGATGAGGAAAGTTGAAGGGTCAGGACATGCCAGGCTTGTTCAGGGGGGACTGATAATTCAACCTGGTCCCCTTTGAAAGAGATAGTTGCCTGTAACTTAGCAAGCAAATCATGCCCTAAAAGGGGCATAGGGCAATCTGGAAGGTAAAGAAATTGATGAGTAAAGCAAGTATCACGCAAATAACATTCTAAAGGGTCAAGTATTGCTGCTGACATAGATTGGCCACTGGCCCCAATAACCTGGAACATTTGTGAGGAAGAGTTTCCAAGGGGATTATTTAATACTGAACATGAAGCCCCTGTATCAATCAAAAAAGGTATTGTTTTCCCTCCGACTTTAAACTTTACCAGGGGTGCAGAGGGAGAATCATTTGAAAAGGCAGAGAGACAAAGCCTCCCTAGACCCTGACCCCCCTAGTATTTAAAGCATGGTTGTGGAGTAACACGCCCTATAGGACAGCTAGGAAGGGAACATAAAGGACATTCCCTGCCCAAGTGGCCAAATTTCTTACATATATGACACTGGTCCTGTCTTAGGGCAAAAGACTGTATTGGATGTTCCGGGGGTGCCTGGAATCTCGGTGGCATCATTCCACTTTTCTCCTGAGGGGGCCCTACCGCTCCTCGCCATCCTCTTCCACGAGTCCCACTTCTTCCCCCTCCCACTAGGGGTGCCCATTGTACAGCTTGAGCCAGCAAAGCAATGCTTTGTTTTTCATCCCTTTTAACCCCTTTGGCTGTTACTTCTGGTCTTGATACTGCTTCTTTGTTTCTGCTGGGCCAAAAGAGATAACTGCCATTCCCTCAGTCAGAATTTCCTCCGCATTTGAAAAGAACAGAGGAATAGTCCCAGAAAGCTGCTTGTTATTTAAATTCCACTGTCTGATATTCAAAAGTTCAACTCTTTGAGTATGCAATTCTCAGAGAGTTAAAGAAAATAATAGAAAACATCAAAACTACAAGAGAGCATTTCACCGAGGCTGCCATCGGCGGTGCCATGTTGAGGTCTCTTCCTGAAGATAGACTGGACTTAGATCTCTTGTGGGATGGACAAGATGGACAGGATGGACAAGGTGGACTGGACTTAGAACTCTTGTGGGCGTGAAGGGACTCATGACTGATGACACACTTGACCCTTCCTTTGGGGCCCAGTCTGGTTATCTCCTACATCACCCATCCCTCCTCCTTGGTCCCCCGCCTCTTCCATGGGTTCTTCTATGCTGTTTTCCCATTCCTGCATTGTGTCTTACAGTTACAGGAATTACAAGCTCATGATCCAAAAAGATCTTGATAGACTTGAACACTGGGCCCTATCTAACAAAATGAAATTCAACATAGATAAAAGTAAAGTTCTACACTTAGGCAAGAAAAACCAACTGTATAGGTACAGACTAGGTGAAACTTGGCTTAATGCCAGTAACTGTGAGAGGGATCTTGGAGTCCTAGTGGACAATCACTTAAATATGAGCCAACGGTGTGTGGCAGCAGCCAAAAAAGCCAATGCAATCCTAGCCTGCATTAATAGAGGGATAGAAGCAAGTTCATGTGAAGTTCTAGTACCACTTTACAAAGCCTTAGTAAGACCACGCTTGGAATACTGCATCCAGTTCTGGTCACCACAATATAAAAAAGATGCTGAGACTTTGGAAAGAGTGCAGAGAAGAGCAACAAGAATGATTAGTGGGCTGGAGGCTAAAACATACAAAGAACAGTTGCAGGAATTGGGTGAAAAGAAGTACTGTAGGTGAAATGATAGCACTGTTCCAATATTTGAGGGACTCCTACAAAGATGAGGGGGTCAAACTATTTTCCAAAGCACCAAAACGCAAGACGAGAAACAATGGTTGGAAACTAACCAAGGAGAGAAGCAACCGAGAAATTTCCTAACGGTGAGAGCAATCAACCAATGGAATAGCTTGCCTTCAGACATTGTGGATGCTCCATCACTGGAGGCTTTCAAAAAGAGACTGGACAACCTTTTGTCTGAAATGGTACAGGGTCTCTTGCTTGAGCAGGGGGTTGGACTAGAAGACCTCCGAGGTCCCTTCCAACTCTATTATTCTATGTTTTATGTCTTCAAAGTCTGAGTTCTCATGCGAACATGGCAAGGGTGGAAGGGAAACAGTCTCAAAGGAATCTGCCTCCCCCTCCTCTGAAGGAGCTGGCGAGCTAGGTAGTGGTTGCTGTAATACAAAAACATTGCTAGAGGTTCCCTTCCTTCCCCTTCCTGGGAATTGAAGGTCAGATGTGGAAGGCTCATCGTAGGCAAGTGTCACGCCTCCCCCCAGAAGAATGCAGAGGGGCTGGTTAACCCATTCCTCGGCAAATTCCTCAGGCAAAACTGGGAAGGGGGCTGATAGCTTGGTCAGCCTTGGCTTGTTTGGAGAAGCGCTGGTGAAATTGACCAACTAAATCAGGGGCATGAAGATACCGTGCGTTTTCCAAGGAGCAATCTGCAACAGGGTAGCCTTTTAAAGGAATCAAGTACTGAATTCCTTTGCCTCCTTTCCTAGAGTGTAGGATTTCTTCCACCACATATTCTGGTTTTCCCTCTACTAGGACTGGCAGTGGAGGGGGATGCTGGGATCGTATTGTGCTTGGGGGAACATCTTTGGAGAACAATGCTCAGTGAAATACTGGGTGCACCTTCATTGATGGAGGTAACTGGAGGTGGAAGGCTACCGGGTTGATTTGTCGGAGAACTTTTAATGGGCCCACAAATTTAGCATCTAGTGTCTTGGTAGGTCTTGAAGTCGCTAAAAACCTAGTAGAGAGCCAAACTATTTCTCCTACCACTATTGGTGGGCCCTCCTGCCAATGGGCATCTGCTGCCTTCTTGTAAACCTGTTTCACTTGGTCAAGATACTGTTTCAAAAGGTCTTAGGCTGAAAGTTGCTCCTGTAAAAAGTTAACCGTCCCTGGGCCAGTTGAGTCCAGTGCAGGGTGGTGTCATGGCTGTAAATTGGCTTGCATAGCAACTCCTGTTTACAGGCAGACATCTAGCAACAGTGGGAGGGATGTGGGGAGGTAAAGGGGGGGCTAAAGGAGTGTCAAGAATGCCGGCTCAAAGCCTGGGACAATGCCAGACTCCCAAGGTCTTCTGCTGGGGATGTCTGCAAGAACAAAGAGCTTGTTCCCCAAACAAAAACAAAAAGGAATGCAAGTGATGGGGTAGTGAATAACAACTATGAGCAGGCCAAGGAAGAAAGGGAAAGTTAATTATGTGTTTTGCATGCGAAAATATCAGAGCTGGTTTCGCTTTTCTTCTGTAACCAATTAAGTTCCAGTAAAGTGGCGGTCTTACGCTTTGACGTTGCAGCGTGATGGGCCGTGTTCGATTTCACCCCGCTGGGGACCCTAAAAAGGGTTGAAAGTCATCCCCAAGAGGCAAAGAAGAAGGAGGTGACCCTTGTCAATCGCGGAGGGGTGGTGACCCTTCCACTTGTTGTGCGTGAATTTAAAAACAAATTAAATCCACTAATTGGGTTGCAAAGAAAACGAAATTTATTACTAACACAGAAAAGAAAGCGGTTTGCAAAGCACGGTGGATCCGAGTCAAGACTTCACACAGGAAGTTCTCAAGCAATGGACCACATGTGAGCCATGTTGAGCAGTAATTTTTATACATCCTATCGCAACACCCCATTTCCCTTCCCCTTTGGTCCCATTGGAAAGGCCTGCAGAGGTCACAATCTATCAGAAGTGCCTAACCTGTCCTTGTCTGCTCAGGTTACCTCAACATCCGACATACTACCATATATGGGCATGTTGTCGTTCCGGCAGAAATTCACAGTTTATTCTTTGGTTTTGATGCACTCATCCTGCTTATTTTTAAAACATCCTTTTCCCTTGAACTGTTTCCCTCAAATTCCCTCCTTTTCTTTTTATACCATTTTAAAAATAAAATCAAATTACCCATTTTGGTGATTTTAATGCAAGCATTGCAGTTAGAGTTATTTATACTTTGTTTTTTACTAGTGTTTCTCCCTGGGCTAATTTTTAAACAATTGTGATAAAGGGTCCAACAAATATGTGTGTTCCTTGTTTCCTCTTTAATAGCTTTTACAAACTGACAATTTTGGGTTATTTGATCTTCTTTTATACATTCCACTGTTGCATTTCTATCATAAAACCCTAGGACCTTATTATTAAATTCCCATTGTCCTTTTTCATTCCATACACACCATTGATCTACTTTCATACTAACTATTGTTGTAACCAAGGACAGGCAGAGCACATAGAGTCCTGCCATTCTTGCCATGTTT
The DNA here is from genome assembly GCA_034064705.1 of Bothrops alternatus. Lineage (NCBI taxonomy): Eukaryota > Metazoa > Chordata > Lepidosauria > Squamata > Viperidae > Bothrops > Bothrops alternatus. Next base: position 1,991,037 of record JARGCV010000014.1, on the reverse strand, counting down.
TAAACCTCTCCCCTGTTTTTAAGTTTCTTTATTTCTTCTCTTTTGGAACCTCGAAATATTCTGGTACCAAATCTTCAATGATTACAATGTCACACTCTTGTCTGCCATAACCGTGAGCTGGTCCACAGTCTACACAATGCTGACAACAACAATCAAATATACATTTGCAGTCACAATACCAACACATCAGGTAAATTCTGTAGTTCTGTTTCATCCACTGTTTGCCTTCCTTTTGGACACAGGACAGGAACCCACTCCTCTCTTGCCCAGTAAGCAACAGCTGTACCTAAGAGAAGAAGGAAAATGTTTAAACCTATCCCTATCCAGAAGGGTTTGTCCACTGGCAATGTATGTTCTTATCTCCTTTTCAGGACCGGTTTCAAAGGATCGTCAGAGGTCACAACGGTCCAGTCCCCATGAGGTTCAGCCACTGGTCCCTTAGTTCTTGTATAATGGGTCCACCCTTTTTCAGCAGTCCGGATAGCAGTTTCAGAGGTCAGCAACACCTGGAACGGGCCTTCCCACTTGGGTTGCAATTTCTCCCCTTTCCAACTCCGGATCAGGACCCAATCTCCGATCTTGAATTTGTGTACAGGAAACTCCAGAGGCGGCGTTTGAGCCAGCAATCCTTGCCTCCTGCAATGGTCAAGATACTGGGACAGTTTATGCACATATTGTCTTAGTACATTATCTTAAGTTTTAAATGAGTCTATACATATATTCCCTGGGGTGAATCCAACACCAAATAATAATTCATAAGGGGATAATCCAATATCTTTTTTAGGCTGAGTGCATAACCTTAGTAAGGCTAAAGGCAAACATTTTGTTCAAGGCATCCTTGTTTCCAATACCAATTTACTTATGGATTCTTTTAGTTTGGAATTTGCCCTTTCCACTTTCCCACTGGACTGAGGATGCCAGGGGGTGTGAAACTTCCAGTCTATTCTCAAAGCTTTTCCTACATCTTGTACTACTGTCCCTGTAAAATGACTACCTCGATCACTATACTGTCCCTGTAAAATGACTACCTCGATCACTATCTACTTGAGTTACTAATCCATATCTGGGAATTATTTGGTCTAATAATATCCTCACAACCATCCGAGTAGTTGCACTAATCACTGGGAATGCTTCAATCCACCCTGTTAGATGGTCAATAATCACCAAAATATGCTTATAGGTTCCCCTGCGGAGTAAGTCAGTGAAGTCTACCTGGATGCACTGAAAAGGTCTTTATGCAGGTGCTCTTCCTCCTTCAGGTTGTTTACGCAAAGCCTGTCTATTTATCTTTTTACAAATTAAGCATTTTTCCGTTATTTGTTGTCCTATATTGTAAATACCCGTACAAGCATAATTCTTCAAAAAGGTGTCTACAAGCGCTTGTGTTCCCCAGTGGCTACCTTCATGTAAAATTTCCAATAGCCCCCTTGCAATGGCTTTATTCAGGATTTGCCTTCCATCTGGAAGATACCATTTTCCTACTTCGTCCTCCTGTCCTCCTATCTATTTTAATTTCATCTTTTGTTCTTCAGAAAATACTGGGATGGGACTATCCTTAATGGTTGGGATTAATAATCTCATTTTTATTTGTTCTTCTTCTTCTCCTGCTCTTTTAGCTTCCTCATCTGCTATTCTATTACCTATTGCTTCAAATGAGTTCCCTTTCTGATGCCCACCCACATGTATTACAGCAATCCGGCGGGGTTCAAGCAACAATTTAAGTATCTGTTTAATTAATTCTTCATGTATTAACCCTTTCCCTTTACTATTTATCATCCCTCTTTCTTCCCAAGTTTTTCCGAATGTGTGGACTATACTGAAGGCATATTTGGAGTCGGTATAAATGCTCTCTTTCTTATCTTTTAACAATTTTAGTGTCTGATTCAAAGCATACAATTTACAAATTTGAGTGGACCAATTCTTAGGGAGTTTTCCCGCTTCCAATAATTCTTTGGTATGTCCATTTATTATTGCATATCCATTCTTCTTTTCACCTATTTCTACTCTAGAAGAACCATCTATAAACAATGCCTCTCCTTCTATTAAGGGGAGCTCTTCCAGGTCAGGTTGGAGTTTTGTTTGTAATTGTATCACTTCTGTGCAGTAATGTTCCAATCCTTCCATATCCATTTGATGGTTATTGGCTAAAAATTGGGTGGGGTTTAAATTATGGTCTGTGGTTAAAACCAAATCACCTTTTTTCATTAATATTCCTTCATATTTCAAAATACGAGAATCCGTTAACCACCGACTGGCTTTTTTTTTTAATGTTATTTTATTGTCTTGGGTTCTGGGAAGTGCCTCTGATGCTCCTGGGTTTGCTGATGAAGGTCTTCTATCTCATCCCACAGCCATTCATACCTAGACTGGAACAGAGCGCAATGTTTTGCCATTCAGAGAAAATCAAAAACTTTACCCACAGACTCTTCGTGCTTCTTTCTCCTCACCTGAAATCCAGCAGCTCCAGGTGGAAAAACCCTGGAAACGGCAAAGTCCGCCTCCTTTGGGCAAGAAGGAAAATGAAAGTGAAATTACAGCTTTTCAGGAACTGAGTTAGGACAGAACAATTGCTCGATTCCTTTGCACTGCAGCTGCGACGGGAGCTTTCTTTTAAAAAAAACAAATTTTATTGTTTTTTTTAATTCTTAGAACAAAGTGCTCAAGACACACCATGGTGCTGGGGTAATCAAACATCCAGAAATAAAACCATATATGAATAACTCAAATCAATACATCAAATATTCCCTCTCTATTTCCCTCAAATAGCATGATATATTTAAAATAATCCATTTCTAATTTAAATTTCTATAAATCCTAAACCTGTTTTAGAGCTTTGTAAATTTACAATTACCACAATCAAATTTAACTTTAAATAAACACATTATCAATTCAGGTATCCCTTCCAGATATATTCTAGTTCTTGATCTCTTAAATCTTTAATTTTATCACAAGTCTCATTTATTTCTTCTTCCACTACACAATATATCTCCTAATTAAAATGAAATATTAGTCTACCCTATACATATCTAATCCATCAATCAATCAATCTCTTTTAGATAACAAGATAATATCAAACCTTAAATCATTTCAGTCCATTGGACGAGATTCAAACATCATCTTACTAAATTAACATACTCGATTAATTATTGAGTCAATCCAGATCTAAAACGCCTCTTTAATTTTCTTCATTCCATTACATAATAGTTTTCATACAAATAAACCTATTATTCCAAAAAATAATTTCTTAATCTATTTAAGATATATATTCTAACAATCACCCATTTTTCTCTTACTTCTAACTCTAAATCTTAATCCTTAAATCAGTCCATAATTCTACAGTGCCTTTGATCCATTACATATAATTTTAAATTTCTCTTTTCAGTCTTATTCTGGCCTTCTTTTTGTGCCAGACAGGTTTCCATAACAAAGCTTCCCTTTCAGCCGATAGGTCTCACTTTGTTGCTTGTAATGTCATTTGAGACAGTAAAAAGCATCCCGTCCTCTGCATTGGGCATCTATTTCTCTTATCCTTAAAGCCTCGTTGCTTTAAAGGTTCAAATCTCAGTCTTTCTTCCCAAGCATACAAAAGCTGCTTTTTCAAGACAGGGAAATAATTCCAACAAAGCTTTTACAGGCAAAAAAAAACAGAATAGGGTGAAGAGAGGAGCAGAAGGGGTCTCACCCAGATCATCCGCGGTGGGTCTATCATGCTTAGATGTAACTGTGACTTTCGGCTGGTGCAGCAGAGTAATCGGCCATCTTGCAGGACGATCTTTGCTCCGTCGGCCCTAAGGAGATAGCTGGAGCCACGAGAGAAGCTGCCGCCCTCCCGCAGTCACCAGAAAGCCTCCTCCTCAGTGGTCGCCCCTCCAGGGTGACTTTCGACCCACTAAGGGGTCTACTGGCGAAGAAAACCTGGCTGGTGTGGAGACAAGTCTCCAGACATGACCGAAGTCACCGTGAACCGGAACCGGAAGTCAACCACCGACTGGCTTTTTGTTGTAGTATAGTTTGTACTTGGTGTGGAGTACTGACCACTAATGCTCCTCCAAAAGTCAATTTCCGACTTTCCTGCACCAACAGGGCAGTGGCTGCTATGGTCTGTATGCAACTAGGCCATCCTCTAACTACTGGATCCATTATTTTTGAAAGGAAGGCTACAGGTTTCCTTTTTCCAGCCCAATTTTGAGTCAATACTCCTTGGGCCACCCCATCTTCTGCATTCACAAATAGGTGAAATGGTTTATCCAAATTGGGAAGATTCAGAACAGGTGCTTGTACTAAAGCCTGCTTGAGGTCTTCAATACTTTTCTTCCCTTTCTCATCCCATTGTATCTCCCATGGCTCATCATCAATTAATCTGGCATACAAGGGTTTAGTTAAATTGGCATAATTATTTATCCATAATTGGCAATAGCCCACTAATCCCAAAAATTTTCTCAGTTCTTTCTTATCTTTAGGTAGCTGCTGTTTAGCTATTCCTTCTATTCGTTCCACCGTTATTTTTCTGCTTCTTTCACTAATTAAATGTCCTAAATACTTTACTTCCTTTTCTACATATTGCAATTTCTTCTTAGATACTCTTAGTCCTTGTTCTCCTAAGAAATCCAGCAGCTTATCAGTGGCCAGTGTTACCTCCTGTTGCTTCTTTCCGGATAACAGTAAATCATCCACATATTGAATCAAATAAATCGCTCTTGGGATCTCAAATTTTCCCAGCACTTGTTCCAATATTTGTCCAAATAAATTGGGAGATTCAGTAAATCCCTGAGGTAACACTGATATTGTTGTTTTCTGCCAGTAAATGGGTTTTCCCTTTCAAAGGCAAAAAGGGGCCTTGACTCTTTATCCAGAGGACATGCTCCAAAAGCATCTTTTAGATCTATCACACTGAACCACTTATGTTTAGGTAGAATATGTCCCATTAAAGTATATGGATTAGGGACAACTGGATGCCTAATCCTTACAATTCTATTCAAGAGCCTAAGGTCCTGTACCATTCTGAAGGTTCCATCTGGTTTTCTTACTGGCAGAATGGGAGTGTTGATGGGAGACATTGTTGGCTCTAAAAGTCCGTCTTCAATCGATTGATCAATGACAGGTTGCAACCCTCTCCACCCTTCCATATGGAACTCAAGGTGGGGGGATCCATCTGAGATCTTTCAGGTTGCCTCTGTAAGAGTTCATTTACTGTTGCAACCATCATTCTTCCTTTTTGTTTCGCCTTTTCATTATCTCTCTGCACATATATTTTCTGTGCTTCTTTCAGTAAATCATCAATCAACCTCCCTGTCCAGTTATCCAACTTCTGTAACTTCTTTCGGATGTCTGGCCAAGATTTAGTAACAAATTGCACCCTAGCTAGTGTCACATTTGCGGCTTCATCCGGATCCATTCTGGACCACTTCCGCATGCCATCTTTAAGTCTTTACAAAAAGGCAGCAGGGGATTCCTCTTTTTCTTGCTCTTTTTGTAGTGCCTTTGACATATTCTGTGCCTTTGGCACAACTTCCCTCATTCCCCGTATAATCATAGTTCTTAGATCTTCCATATTCTGTCTATCTACTGGATCATTATTATTCCAATTTGGTCTTGTTAATGGAAATTTAGCTTCCCTGTTAGGTGGTGGATTATTCCCTCCCTGGGGATGTTCCCTGTCCCATATCTTCATTGCTGCTGTATGAATGAGTTGTCTTTCTTCAACAGAGAACAAGGTATTCAAAATGGCCATAATTTCATCCCACGTGTAAATATTTGGCCCTAATAAATTCTCTAGCTGTTCTGCTGTTCCTAAAGGATTGTCTATCAGGTTTTTAAGTTCCTTCTTAAAGGCCCGTACCTCAGATGCCCAAAGGGGTTCCTGTACAAAACTGATTATGGGCACCCCCTGAGCGTCAATTTCATTGGGCACCTCCCTTAAAGGGAACAGAGTTGGGTCCTCCATTTCCTTGTCTTTAGGTAAGGGGAAATTTTCAATATCCTTTTTACACTGTTCTAATTCCCTTCTGAGATTTTTATACTTCTTATTCTTCTTTTAGTAATTGGAGGAGTTTCGGGTCTGGTCTCTGGCAAAGGGGGTGGACCTTGTGTGATGTTTTGAACTTCCAGAACAAGTCTGGGGTTATATGGAGGGGGAAAATATCAGTGTTGCCTATCTTCCTTGTCCTCTTCTTCTTCCTCTTGGTTCAAATAAACTGTAGTATACACTGGATCTGCTGGTCCTACCCACTTATCAGGGGTCCAAATTAAGGCATAATCCAGTTCATTGTCTAAGGACTTGCATGATTTTTGTTTAACATATTCATACAAGTGTTGGCACGCAAAATAGTCAGTAGTTCCCATATGCGGCTATTCTATTCTCTCATCTTCCCACCAAATAAAACAACACAAATTTACCATATCTTCTTTGGTCAGATTCAACTTAATAATGATCTTATTATAGGGGTTTTTTCCCCAATTGGCCAGCAGGATTCCTAATGGACTTCCTGGATCAATGTTCAATTTGGGGTTCTTTCTTATTTTCTTTACTCATTTCTTCTTTTGGGATCCTCCTGAATTACCCATACTGTTTACCGTACTGTTCTTTTATCCTTACCAATCTAATGAGACCACAATTAGCTTCACCAAGCCGCTTTCTCTTTTTCCCCACCAATCTCCTCAAGAGTCCGCACTCACTTTGCCTTGCAACCCTATGGTTCTTGGGACATCTCAAGCACTCCTCTCACAGATCTCAAATTCACACAGTCCTACCCAGTCCTCCACCCGACTGCCTAGGCAGTTATTTTGTAAGATGCTAAGAAAAAGACACAGGCATGTCTTGAGCAGAGGTTTGAAGCTGCAGGACACAGCTTGACAAACTCTGAGTTTATTGCTTCTTTTATACTTGTTACATACACCAGCTTAACCATTAGATGCTGACAAAGGTTTCTTCATTGGAAAATGTTTTCATGTAAGCAACTATTTTCTAGTAACACATTACATGGTCAAAGACCACGTAAGAACAAATACAGGGAGATCAAAAGGAGAAAGAACTGACAAAGACAGGAAGAGATAGGAAGGAACTTAAGCATATTATCTGTTTAGGTAGGTGAGGCATTAAGTCAAAAGGGGATGATCTTCTGGCTGCTTCACTGGGACAAAGGGTATCAAAAGGTTATGAGGTTTGTGGGGGGGAAAGCACGGCAGTTTGCTGCGCGTGCATTTCCCCCCACATCTCACTCTTCTCTATTTTATTAGTGAGGACATTATCCTAAGCTGGAGTAGTTAGTGGGTCATAGTAAGGGGCATATAACTTTGCATTTGTTTATACAAAACATAACTTGTTCCTGAGGTAAGTTAATGGTAGTTTAGTATGGAAAATTGAAAGTAGAGAAAAAAAAGACATTGAATAACCATATATGTGCATAATTAAAGGATACCTCTTGAAAGGAGGTACAATTTAAAATTCTTTGACTGATATGTATACAATGAGGTTTTTTACGTGAAGTAGTACAATTAACAATTTTTGCACAAGTAAGATTTCTAGGAACAGCTACAATTGGTGTATGTAAAACAATAGCATCAAGGGATATAGCATATAAGAGATAGGACCCCAGTTTGACATAGTTGCATAGTGAAATTCATTGTCTGATAGAAAATTGCTTAAACCAGTATAATTTTTTAAAACTGAAGCTGGAACACACACAGGTATAAGACAGGTAGAGAGTAGATTTTCCATGTCATATTTTTCAGAAATACAAAAGTCTGTCACTTGTGTTACATTAGCTAATTGCACCCAAATATTATACTTCATCCGTGATTCTAAAGGATGAGGTGGGAGAGCTTGAGCCCCCATACAGCAATTAAGAAGGAAAGAGAGGCAAAGAATGACTAAGGAATTTGCAGTCAAAACCGCAAATATGGCAGCACATAAATTCTCTGGTGTAGGTTCTTTTCCCTGTTGCCGCAGAGCCTCCTGTGCTTTGGATGTTAGGTTCTTCACATAGCCCCAGGTCGTTGGCCGACTGCAATGGCGAGAGCGAAAGCGACATTGTGCTGTCTGAAGAGTCACCTTCTTCATTGGGTTCTGGATTTGATGCCATGACATCTTTCGCTGGTCGCACACACTGGGCTGGAATCCAGAGAGGGCCTGTAGGAGCAAGCACAGCAGCATAGCCTCGCCCCCAAGTTAGTAAGGGAATTGGACCTAACCAGGTTTTATCAGGCAATTGCCGATAACATACCAATGGATTAGGGAGCACAGCTTTCTGCTGAAAGTGACGCTGGTAGGCAGTAGTTTTTTGAAAAGAAATATTTAGCTGATTTAAAGTTATTAGAAATTGAAAAGAAATATTTAGCTGATTTAAAGTTATTAGGACTTTATTGACTTGACGAGTTATCCATGCCAAATTAGGTACCCTTGATCCCTCCTTTTTTTATTTGTTTGTGAAGGCAGTCCTTAAAGGACCGATGTGTATGTGAGAAACAAAGTATAAATGCTTTCGGCTGCTGTAAAATTAAAAACAAAGCCATAAGATTGTGGTCGATCCTGGGCATGATGTAAGCACCTGGAAGATTAAAAATAAGTTGGCACACATAATGAGAGTCAGAGATTAAGTTAAAAGGCTTGTTGAGAAAAGGTGTGGAAAGCTAAAATAGCAGCAGATAATTCTGAGAATTGTGGTGAGGATTGCACTGCAGTGTAAGACACTTTCCAGGTATCCTCATGAGGATCCTTGTAAGCAATTGCTTCTCTCATTCGTCCTCCATCAGAAAAAAAGTAGGAGCTTGTGGCAAGGGAAAAGGAGAAAGCAGTGGGAGGACAGGAAAGGAAAAAGTCATTAAACAAACAAGCCGAGGATCTTTAGGCAAATGATATGAAATACAGCCTATATAGTCAGTTAAAGAGCACTGAAGAGATAAGTTATTCTGAAAATAAAATTGAAAATCAAATTATGGGATAGGAAGAACAATATTAATTAAATCAGTCCCATTTCAAGGACAAGCTTGATTGTGTCCTAAGGTTATTATTTCAGCAACAGCCTGGATAAAGGATAAAACATTTTGGGATGGGATAAGTAAAGCCATTCAATACAATATACTTTTTGCGCTTCTAACATGGCTAATACTCCTGTAAGTAGCTTACTAGTAAGAAAAAATCAAAAGCGTTAAGTGATAATTTTTATATGGAATTCTGTCCACAAATTGAGTACTCAAGATGTCATTAATTTGCTCAACTGTGGCAAATGCTGCAGGTGGAACTACAATGAGATCTCCAGGTTGTTTTCCTTTGGTCAATAAGTCAAATTCCAAGTTAATCAAATACCATTCAGATGGAAACAAATTTCTATTAAGTAGGTTAAACATTTACAAAACTTAAGTAAAACAATTCAGAGTCATTTCTTTTGGTTGATGGAGATATAGGTCTAACTAAACAATTTAAACTCAACAATTCCCCCCCCAAATTGTCCAACAATTACTTTCTCCTCTTTTGAGTAAAACTTTGTAATCTGAAACTGCAAGAGTGGGCATTAAATTTCATCTCCATTTGCAAACCGGAATTCTAAGCAGAGAGGAAAAAAAGTTTAAAACGAACAGCCCCCCCTTCTTTTTTCTGTTTCTCTTGCTCTTAAAGCAACACAGCCAGTTGAAAAACAAAAGAGACAGGAAAATTTTTTGTTACAAACTTCTCACCACTAAAAAATAGTTTTCTCTCCTTCACATGCATTTGCCATAAATTCTCTCACACATTCTCCATGGGACTCTTCTCATGCAAACACTTATTATTACTTTTCAATTTACTTTTACAACAATAAAATCTGCAGTTTACTATTTCTTTCACAGCCTAGGAGAGAGTGGGTGGGGGGTGGGGTTTGAGGGCTAACACACACACTTAGGTATCAACAAATTAATTCATTCACTTTCATTCTAACTGCTTGCATAAACAATTCCACATACAAATATTTCATTTCATACTTTCTCCAGGCAAACCATTTATTTTTAAATAAGGCCTTTCTGTGTGATGTTATCAGAGAGGGTTTTGACCCTCTTCCAAGTCTTGGAAATAACACAGAACAACACAAACATATATACACAAATACTATTAAAACAACATTTATTTAGACACATGGCTTGTCCTGCAAGAAGAGAGAAAAACCATGAGATGATTCCAACCAAACATGTGGTTTTTATAGGGCCCTTTAACCAACTCATATTCTTCTCACCATTCCAAGCCCAAGCGTAATGTTCTGGGTGGCCACACATATACACATATACACACATATACATAAACAAAACACACACACACATCAGTTTGGGGTTTGAGGCTAAAACAGACCTCCCCTTTTAATTAAAAAGAGGGGAACATTTATGGATACTTCCAATTTATCCCAGCAACTTCAAAAGACATTGGGGAAAGACTAAAAGGAATATTGAAGGTGTGAAGGGGGAGGGAAAAGTAGCAGCCTCCTCTCCTCACCTCTGACAAAGGGGAATTTAATAGAGCCAGATTAAAAGGGGGGGAAAGGAAGAAAAAAAACTTGCTTTCAGTTCTTTGAATTTTCTTTTCTTTTTCTTCCATGGCTTTAGTTGTTATTAGATAAACTAGCCAACCGGAGGTTTACAAAGTTTTTCAATGTTGTCTTGTTAAAGATTATTTATACTTCTACACATCAACACAAAGCACTACCAGACATTGTCTGGCAGGGTTAAACTTAACAGCTACTTGAAGTTTCAAAACATCCCAATTGTTCAAAACACATTGCAGAGGAGTACATTTTGATTTAATTTAATGTAATTCCTCTGATGATTCCCCATATATATTTTTTCTACTTCAAGATTGTTCCTCTAATATTTTCCTTATGGGGGTGTATGATGGCCATAAGGAGGCAAAAGAATTAGAAGGAGCTGAAGATCCAATTAAAGATGCTTTTGGAGGCTCACTTTTTACTTGATCCTAATCAGGTGTGGGGCTTGTAGTTAATTGTTGCCCTGCTGAAGCATCTGAGCCAAATTTTTCCACTGCTTGATGGAACTGATGCCATTGATGTAATACCTGTACTGGAGCCCGAGATTCAAGATGTAAAGTATGCCCTATCTTTTCCCAATCTCGTAACCTAAGCGTCCAGCGCTTAGGATATCAAGGGGAATGTTTCCCTACCTCATCCACCAGCTTCCTTATGTCTGCCTCAGGCGCTTTCATGCCTGATTTGTGTAACAGGAATCTGAGTTCCTGTACATGTTTCTGCTGGTGCTGAGATAGATTGCAACCCTTACTTACCACTGAGGGGTCCCATAGGATGAAAGTGCACTTAGGGGTCTGTTCCAGACGCTGGTAAGTATGTTGGCTGTTGCTCCCTCGGAAGGGGGGGCTGTCCCTGTTCAGGGGCCAGATGTAAGATGCTAAGAAAATGACACAGGCATGTCTTGAGCAGAGGTTTGAAGCTGCAGGACACAGCTTGACAAACTCTGAGTTTATTGCTTCTTATATACTTGTTACATGCACCAGCTTAACCATTAGATGCTGATAAAGGTTTCTTCATTGGAAAATGTCTTCATGTAAGCAACTATTTTCTAGTAACACATTACATGGTCAAAGACCACGTAAGAACAAATACAGGGAGATCAAAAGGAGAAAGAACTGACAAAGACAGGAAGAGATAGGAAGGAACTTAAGCATATTATCTGTTTAGATAGGTGAGGCATTAAGTCAAAAGGGGATGACCTTCTGGCTGCTTCACTGGGACAAAGGGTATCAAAAGGTTATGAGGTTTGTGGGGGGGAAAGCACGGCAGTTTGCTGCACGTGCATTTTTCCCCACATTATTTCCTCTGGTTTACCCCAGATAACTCACCTAGGTTCATGCATGAAGTTGCCCAGTCACTGAGGTCGGTAATTCACTGATCCCTACTTCTGTCATTTTCCTAGCAACCTCTATTTGGGTCTGTGGAAGCTGAGTGTCGATTCCAGACCTCGGTCCCTGAAGTTCGAGATCAGACCATCGAACTCAACGGGGCATGCCTTCTGATATCGTCTCCAGGTTCTCTGGGATCTGGAAACGAGTGTTCCTCTAGCCCCATGTTGGGCGCCAAAACTGTTGCGCATGAATTTAAAAACAAATTAAATCCACTAATTGGGTTGAAAAGAAAACAAAATTTATTACTAACAAAGACAGCGGTTTGCAAAGCATGGTGGATCTGAGTCAAGACTTCACGCAGGAAGTTGTCAAGCAACGGACCACACGCGAGCCACACTGAGCAGTCATTTTTATACATCCTATCGCGACACCCCATTTCTCTTCCCCTTTGGTCCCATTGGAAAGGCCTGCAGAGGTCACAATCTTATCAGAAGCGCCTAACCGGAATACATTATCTCTGTCCTTGTCTGCTCAGGTTACCTCAACATCTGACATACTACCATATATGGGCATGTTGTCGTTCCAGCAGAAATTCACAGTTTATTCTTTGGTTTTGGTGCACTCATCCTGTTTAATTTTTTTTATATAACAAATTTTATTAGTTTTCCAGTTTAACATCCAAATATTTAGACAGCAACATGGTGACTGGGTAATCAATAGTTCAATAACAAATTTTTTTACATATCTCAGGTTACATTATCAAAAATTCCTTCTCTGTTTCCCTTAACATTTGGTATATCATACTAAAACTAGTAAATTTCTAACCATAACAAATTCAGTTAAAGCATTTATCAATCCATTTTTTGCTTATACATATTGGTATCCTGTTTCTAAGTTTTACCTAATTCTTAATTTTTAATTACAGCAGTCCAATTTAACCTTTAAGATCCATAGTATTTAAATTTCTGGTAACCCAAATTTCCTTTATTTCATTACACAAAGGTTATAATATCTAAAATACATATATTACTTACTTGAATATATTCTTATTTTATTTCATAAACATTTTCTATTTCTCATAGCCCATTGGTTGAAACCTTAGAATCACTCTAGTAAATCAAAAGGCCCCATTTTTAAATCTAACTCTGGCTTTCTTTTTATGCCAACCAGGTTTCTATACCAATGCCTTTAGGTTATCAGATGGATCTCCCTTCATTCTGGCACATGTTACTTGAATCAAAGGAGACCATCTGATCATCAATTTTCCACAAGAACTGGTCCATTTATAATCATTAAGTTGCTGCCCTGGTGGTTCAAATCTCAATATTTACTCTAGTGTCCTTATCTTCAATTTGGTCTGGTCTTCTTCTTCCTCAGATTTCTTCTGATTTAAGTAAAGGGTCATGTCCAGTTTTATGGTTATTGTTTGGTTATCTAGGTTTTCAATATGCTGTCCTTGTTGATCTTTAGCATCGTCTGTTTTGGTGTTAGCTTCTTCCACTTCTGTTATTTTTGTTATAGGTTCTTTAATTGCAATCAGGATTTGGTTATCAGAGTTGTCAATATATTGTTGTTGTTCTTTAAAGTCCTCTGTCTTGGTATTGATTTCTTCCACTTCTGTTGTTTTCTGAGTTGTGAGTTCTTTAGTTGGAATCTGGGTTTCAGTTTGTAGGTTCAGGCTAGTGTCTCCATCTTTCAGTCTGGATTTAATTATCTCAGTAGCTTCAAGAATTTTTTCAAGTATAAGTTTATAATCAATCAAGGTTTGTTGATGGTCCCCCTCCATTTCTGGGGTAATTATAAATAGTCCTTTAGAGGAGGCTAGTTTTTTTAAACAAGAGTCAATAAGTATTCAGCTCCACAGTTCTATAAAAGCCAATTTCACCTCCCAGCTGTTTCAGCTTTTTATCTTAAGGTAATACCAAGGACAGCTCTAGGTTGTAAGCAGGTCTCTTTGTCAAAGATATTCACTTGCTGTACCACAAGATGTCCCTGATAGCATTTAAAATCTTTTTCAAAAAGGCTAGTTTGTTATCCAATTTAAGTTCTTTTTTGTCTCTTTTTTTCAAAAGTAGATAAGATAGCAAATCCCCATAAAATAGGAACTTTTTGGGTTGCCAAATATAAAAAATATGCAGATCCAATTATTTAACTATATTTTCAGGGCTTTATTTCCCTTATGTAGTCAGATGCTGCCATTTTAGAGAGTGGGGGGAAACTGTTCGCTTCCCTCTCTCCTCACAGGGGGAAGCAGTTTCAAAAAGCTTTTTACAGGAAAAAAAACTTGGGATAGAAAGAAGGTAAGGTCTCACCCAGTTCCTCCGCGGTGTTTTCAAGTGTTTAGCTGTAAATTTGGCTTCGGCTGGAAATGGCATAAGTGATGGGCCATGTAAATGGCCAATCTTTTCCCCGTCAGTTAGAAGAGCTGCTCTGGATCAAACGGAAGGGCTGCCGCCCTTCCGTGATCAGTCGCCCCTCCAGGATGACTTTCGACCCTTTGCAGGGTCCCCTGGCAGGAGAAAACTGGACGGCGGAGGGAGTGATCACCCCAAACATCTGCCGGCACCACGATCACAAACAGGAAGACATCCTGTTTATTTTTAAAACATCCTTTTCCCTTGAACTGTTTCCCTCAAATTGGATATGAGGAAGCCCTCCAAACCGGCGGGGGGAAGACTGGCTACATTCGTGTGGCCAGTCAGAAGCTGCTGACAACTGAAGACAAGCACTAACTAGCAATTTCTGAGCAACGTGGATGGAACTGGGTGAAACTTTATCCTCTTTTTATGGCCCTAACACTACTTTCCTGGAAAAAAGAATGCCCAAAGCAAAGAATCCTCCTGGATGAGAGAAGGAAGGGAAGTTATTGCCCCGCTCCCTCAGGAAAAGAAAAGCAGTGAATTAATTGCTTTGGGGAAAAACAGAGGAAACTACAAGATCAATTTGGAACTAATACAAATAATAATAATAATAATAATAATAATAATAATAATAATAAAATACATATAAAGTCAAAATTGAGAAGACAGCAACAGACAGAAAGTGCCGCCTATGCAAAGAAGCTGAAGAAACAGTGGACCACCTGGTAAGCTGCTGCAAGAAGATTGCACAGACTGACTACAAGCAGCGGCATGACAAAGTAGCAACAATGGTGCATTGGAAAATCTGCAAGAAATATCATTTACCTGTAAGCAAGAACTGGTGGGATCATAAAATAGAGAAAGTCATAGAAAATGATAAAATTAAACTGCTCTGGGACTTCAGAATTCAAACAGACAAGCACCTGCAACATAACACCCAGGACTTAACAATTGTCGATAAGAAAGACAAAAAAGTCTGGATAGTGGACGTGGCAGTGCCTGGAGACAGCAGAATAGACGAGAAAGAACTGGAGAAGATAATAAAATACAAAAACCTACAAATAGAAATAGAAAGACTTTGGCAAAAGCAAGCAAGAGTAGTACCAATAGTAATAGGCGCCTTGGGTGCAATAACAAAACAACTGGAGCACCACTTGAAAACCATTGGCATTGACAAATTTGCCATTAGTCAATTGCAAAAGGCGGCCTTACTAGGAACTGCTTCCATCTTGCAACGATATCTGTAATACCATCAAACATCCATATCTGCCTATCCCAGGTCCTTGGTAAGGACTCGATAGGTAGAAAAAATGCCAAATCCAGTCTGAACATCTGGCTGACTGTGCGATGATCCAATCAATAATAATAATAATAATAATAATAATAATAATAATAATAATAATAATAATAATAATAATAATAATAATAATAATAATAATAATAATAATAATAATAATAAAGTTGGAAGGAACATTAGAGGTCATCGAGTCCAACCCCCTGCTCAGGCAGGAAACCCTATACCAGGGCTTTTCAACCGGTGGTACGCGTACCACTTGTGGTACATTATTGAGTGGCAGGTGGTACGCAGCCCTGCTGGCCAAGTGTAGTGGGGGAGGGAAAGAGCCAGCACAGGCAAGGACTTACTGTGAGAGAGTCCTCTGGAGCTACAGAGTGGCTGAGGCTGAGCCTCACCCCAGGCTCACTTCTGGCTCACCCTCCACCATGAGAAAGGAGGAGGAGGGGGTGGAGACAGGAGAAGCTATAAAAGGAGGCAGTTTGGGCGGGAGAGGGAAAAGAAGCAGCCTCGGGAGAATGTGGAGTCAGCTCCAGCTGCACCAAAGGGGAAGGAGGAGGGTGGGGGGGAGAGGACAGGATGTCAAGGAGTCCAAGCAAGCCGGCCATGAGCCGATCTACAACTTCTGTGGCAGCCACCTGTGCTGGCAGCAACAAACAGGCAAGAAATGCAGCAGGGGAGGGGTTGCCCTCCAGGAGGAATGAAGAAAGGTAGCATCAGCTGGAGGTAAGACATGGAGGGAGGGTGGGAGATGGAGAGTGGAAGGATTCTTATGTGCTTTTGTGACTTTGAAGTTCTGGGATTTGTGCAATGTGGGCTTTGTGTTCTTAAGGAGTGTTTGGCAATTTCTATTTGGCTGATGGCTGATGTCTCCTGTTAGCTTCTATTGTTCTGCTATTGTTAGCTGTAAGTTTTGCTGCAAGGGATTTTGAAGTATTTTTCTCCTGAATGGATTTTGCCTGTAGCATTCCTTTACTTATGAATGGAGCCATTTGGGGAGTCTGCCTTAGCTGGCAGCCAATACTTACTACATTTTTTTTCTTCCTTAAGTGCCGGCTGCACTCATTAACTTTCCTTTCTAGCCAGTAGCTAATTCTTAAAGGGGAATGTGCCTTTTTAAGCTAGTTCCCTCAGCAGCTTCACTTTTCTGTCTCTGGAGGCTTTTCCTTGTTTGATGAATATATGGAAGAGGGAAAATATGGGGTGGGGTTCAAATTCTTCCTTCAGAAGGAGGTGGGCATGAGAAAGAGGGAGGCAGGGAATCAGGGAGGGAGGGAGGGAAGGAAGTCCCGCCTTAGCACTTGGCCACTAGCAGCCCTGCCATTGACTTTGCTTGTCAAAAGGTTGCAAAAAGGGATCATATGACCCTGGAACACTGTAATCATCATAAATGTGAATCAGTTGCCAAGCATCCAAATATAAATCACATGACCCTGGGCATGCTGCAATGGTCATAAGTGTGAAAAATGGTCATAAGTCATTTCAGTGCAATTGCAACTTTGAACAGGTTTTTTGTTGTTTTTTTTGGTCATCAAGTTTTTGACACCTTGCTAGGTGGTACTCGAATATTGCCATAGCCTAAAAGTGGTACAGTTGGTGAAAAGGTTGAAAGCCCTGCCCTATACTATACCTGTGCATTTGGTTTTTCTTGCCTAAATGTAGAACCTTACTTTTTTCACCATTGAATTTCATTTTGTTAGATGCGCCCAGTGTTCAAATCTGTACAGATCTATAGCTTTGAAATTTGGGGACTAAAAGTACCTTTGAGACTTTTTTTAGAAAAAATATTTGGAAGTTTGCAAAATAAGCTTGGATTTGGAAAGCTGGAAGACAGTGTCAATGACATCTAGTGGAGAATTATGGCACTACAATTTATTATACTTAAGGAAAACTTGGCTTGAAGCCCAGACTCAGATAAGACTCTTTGTTCTTCCTGGACACTTTCACTTTTGCAGACTGCAGCTGGGAAAAGGGAAAAACAAAAACTCTTGGGCTGCTTATCTGGGTTGGGGACCCTATTGGACTATGAAAACTACATACAAAAACAAAACGAGTGTTCCATACTCAGCCTTAAATGTTAAAAAAATCATCTTCATCACCTGTCTCCAAAGCTCCCAGCTTGATATATCAACAAGAAAATGCTAATGAATCTCAGAAAGAAATTCTTTCCATGTTGAAATCAATCGAAGAGACAACTGTTTTATTTCAGGATGAGACTAAAAATAACGCAAATGAGATAAAAGAACAATTTTCTAACCTAAACTTACAAATCCAGACAATGACTGCAAAGAAGGAACTAATAACCCAGAAAACAGAAGGAAAATTAGAAGAAATGGATCCAAAGATGGAGGACCTAAAGGAAGGAATTAACAGACAGATACAGACAAATGAAAAATTAGAAGATGCAGTGATAACACTGGAAATGGAAAAGACATCGTACTTGTCAAGATCTCAGAACACATTTGAGGATAAGGAAGAAGAGCTGATCGAATGGATGATAAAGCTGTTAGGAGAAATGCTGAATATTGACAAACAAGAAATGAAAAGAAAAACTGAAGGAGAAGGATGGAGGCTGTTTAATGAATATAAATGGGTTGAGTGTTCTTCCAAAAACACTTCAACCAAATTCTTTTCCTCATTCCAAACAACATATACAAAAACAGAGGAAGAACTACTTGATGATTTAAATGTACTGACTTGGAAAGTTATTTGGCAAAGGAAGAAATCTAGAGTAAGACTGAAGAAAATAGAGGTTTTGACCTATTAGATGGGATATTATACTACTAAACTGAGTCTGAGGAGAAGGGCGGCATATAAGTCAAAGTAAAGTAAAGTAAAGTAAAGTAAACAGATGTTTGAATATGGCTAAGAAAATAGATAACTGTTAGAAATAAAAGTATTATTATAATTAGAAGGATAGGCTTTGTAACTAGAATATTATACTTTGTTATGAGATGGGAAATGTTGTAATATGTTGTGATGCATGAGGCTTGGAGAGGCTTGGGACAAAGACTGTACCATGTGACTTTGCCATGCTGTTTTGGAGCAACAGGAAATGGAGGCGGGGCCAAGAGGTGGCCTGGAACAAAGGAAGCAAGATGGCCATGTTATGTTGTAATGCCATAGGCCTGGAACAAAGAAGACCATGTGGCTGACCATATGGCCTTGGGACAGGAAATAAGGGGCTAATAGGTGGATGGACGTTGTACCAAGATTTGAATCCATTGGCCACAGGGTGGCCCTGCAGTGTAGCCTTGTCATTGGCTGAAGAAATAACATTGTCATTGGCTGTTTGTAACCATGTGATGCATTGTGTAACCGCCCACTGTAACAGTTAATAAAAAGGGGAGGCAGCCTTTTGTCACTAGTTGCTTCACCCAGAGAAATGTGATCAGCATGTGTCTCTTTATTCGGCTATTGTGAAGGACCTCGCCATTGATCTGGGGCGCAATGAGGTGCCCCAGATCAGAATTGAGGCTTGCCTACGGAGGGCAAAGCCTCAAGTGGTGTCGTGAAGGACCTCGCCATTGATCTGGGGCGCAATGAGGTGCCCCAGATCAGAATTGAGGCTTGCCTACGGAGGGCAAAGCCTCAGGGAAATATGAAAATTCTAAAAGGGATTGAACAAGGGAAGCTTTTGGTTACCCAGATATAATTTATTATGAAAAAATTATAAGCGATAGAGATATTTTGAACATTGATGGGAAATTAAAATTTTTAAAAAGCGGGAAAATCAGGATATTGATTGAATAAATGGTATTTTAAGTGCAAATGCAATTGAGATATATTTTGGCTAGAAAAGATATTATAAATTGATACTATCGATATTATGTATAATACCAGAAAAATGTGATGAAGATGTCTATATTTAATTGTATATGTATTAACAGTAACAAGAATTGTATTTGCCCAGTATGGAAAAATGCATACTACCGGAAGAAGAGAGGACCAAGGAAGCACTGGATGGTGTAGTATTGGACTAGACTGAGAAAGTTAATATGTGCCACTGAATTACTAATAGACCCAGACAACACGTAGCTTATTAAGTACTTATGATTGTAAAATTAGAAAATTAACAAAATCTTTATATAAAAAAAGTTGCAGTAAAGTGTACTCTTGGTTAAACAATGGCCCAGGAGTTTTCTTTGCTAGCTAAATGAATGGACCCCACTGGGGAGGTTGAGCAACAATGTCGGCTCCAGGGAGGGATCATGAGCAAAAGAAGAAACCAGTGGAGAGCCTGACCCGGGAAGCCCAGGGTCCCTCCTAGGACGAAGCGGGCATTCAAGCCACTGGAGCAGGCCTGAAAACCAAAGACGAGAAACCAGAACAGCAACCTGCAACTTCGAAAGAGCAATTTGAGGACACCACCCCCCAGGGGCTGAAGACTCAGTGGTTATGGAGGGTGTGGAAGGTGGCAGACACCAAAGATTCCCCCCCCCAGGGGTCAACGTGCTGCGGGGAAGCCACTGGAAGACTCAACGGTCAGCAGAATGGGACGACCCCACTGAGTGGAAGTTCCAGGCCGTCATCCCAGGCCCAACTGTAGAACTGTTGAGGGAGACGTTTAAGGGGATGGATGTTCACACTCTGGTGACACCAGGAGATGCTGCCCAGTACTGGGACCCATCATTACCCCTGCAGCAGCACCTGCCGCTGCTACTCACATACCAGCAGCTCAGCCAGTGGTCCTGGCAGTTCAGGCAGCTGGTGGGGCCCCGGCTGCAGGATTTTATCTGGTCCATGAGGAGCACCAGCCACCTCCCTTTGTGTCCCATTTTGATAGGCATCCGAAGCCCTTAGCACATTTCTTAGCCCACATGGAGTGCTACAGAGCATTGTATCCAGATGATGCAGCCCATGTCGATGCCATTTCTATCAACCAGGAGGAGGACACCTCAGAGTGGCTGGTGTTAATGCACAATGAGGACACCCCAGAGTTAATTGACCTCAATGCTTTTATGCGAGCATTGTGAGAGGGTTTTGAAGACCCTCTTGCAGCCCAGCATGCAGAGACCCGCATCTGGGCCATTAAGCAGGGGAAGCGGACAGTAACAGAGTACATTCAAGACTTCTGCCAGCTGGCCAGCCACCTGGGAGACTGGCCTGAATGCCTGTTGATCACCCATTTCTGAGAAGGGCTGAGAAAGAAGGTGTGCCACACCTGCCTATCCTGGGGGATGCCGTGAGCCCTACGAGCATGGTATCATCTCGGCAGTGAAGTGGAAATTGATGTGATGAAGTTCCATGAGCATGCAGAATGAGAGAGCTGAGATCACCGTCCACCCAAGAAATGAAGGGCCCCGAGAGGAGGAAGAGGAGGCGCAGCCCCTGCCAAGATGGGCAAAAGTGTCATGCACCACACCTGATGACCACTTCCCAACCCCGGGGCCAACCAAAGAAGGGGAAGAGCTTACCAAAACCAAAAGAAGGTGGTCGCAAAGGAGTGGAAGTCATAGAGTTCACCACACCATCCAGCGAGGGGGAGGGAACTCCGACCAAGGATGCCCCAGACACACTTGAGAGTGACAGCGAAGGGGAAGACAACCCGATGGTAAGTGGCAGCATCTTCCCCATGACTGCTAGGGTAGAAATAGCAGTGGCTTCCTCAGGGTGAACAGGGTACCTGATGGCCCTGCTAGACCTAGGGTATACCAGGTCTCTAGTTAGCCCTGGTGTAGTGGGAAAACTGGGAATGCAACTAAGGGAAGTGAAAACACCCATAGCTTTTACCCAGCTAGATGGATCGGGGGGTTGGGGGTGGTGCCGGCTACACTCCTAACTGAACTGGTGCAGATGAGAGTAAAGGCCCATGTAGAAACCATCCAACTCATTGTGACCTCAGGAATGACTGAAACCTGATCCTGGGACTTGCATAGTTGAAAAAGTGGATCCCCTGCATAGACTGGGAGTGAAACTGGTTGAAGATGTGGAAGAAACCCTCTGACCATGAAACCAGCGCAAAAGTGCCAAAAAGCACCCATGAGCCACTGCTTAGAAAAACAAAAGCTGAAGGTGCGAGAAAAGCCCAGGCAGGGGAGGGGCCAGATCCATCCATTCCTAGCAAGTATTGGGATCTGGCCGAGGTGTTCAGTGAAAAGGAGTCTGACATGCTCCTACCCCCCACCCCATGGACTGTGCCATTGAGATTGTCCCCAGGGCCAAACTGCCAAAACATAAGCTGTACTTGATGACACATAGCAGATCCGAATCTGATCGAACCAAATTGAGAGCTTATATCAAGACCTATTTGGAAGCGATCACTACGGCAAGATCTCAGTATCTTTCTGCATTGATCGCGTCTGTGGAATCTTGTCCGGCTGCCCTCTTTAGGGTGACTCGCTCTCTCCTTGATATGGGGAGGAGGGAGGAACCTTTACAGGGCAATGCCGAAGAATTTAACACCTTTTTCGCAAACAAGGTCGCTCAGATCCGGACTGACTTGGACTCCAATTGGAATGCAGTGTCGGCTGACAATAAGTCAGTCGAGATGACAGAGGCCCGTCTTAGTCCTGTTGTATGGGATGAGTTTGACCTGGTAACTCCTGAGGATGTGGACAAGGCCATTGGAGCTGTGAGTTCTGCCACCTGTTTACTGGATCCGTGTCCCTCCTGGCTGGTTTCAGCTAGTAGGGAGGTGACACGGAGCTGGGTCCAGGCGGTTGTTATCGCTTCATTGAGGGAGGGGTCCTTTCTGGCTCCCTTAAAGGAGGCACTCATACGCCCCCTCCTCAAGAAGCCTTCCCTGGACCCGGCAGTTTTAAATAATTATCGTCCAGTCTCCAACCTTCCCTTTTTGGGGAAGGTTGTTGAGAAGGTGGTGGCAGTCCAACTCCAGCGGTCCTTGAATGAAACTGATTATCTGGGCCCTTGGCAGTCTGGATTCAGGTCCGGTTACAGCATGGAAACTGCTTTGGTCGCGCTGACCGATGATTTCTGGCGGGCCCGGGATAGAGGTTATTCCACTATCCTGGTGCTTCTTGACCTCGCAGCGGCTTTCGATACCATCGACCATGGTATCCTTCTGTGCCGGTTGGAGGGGCTTGGAGTGCAGGGCACCGTTCTACGGTGGTTCACCTCCTACCTCTCTGGCTGGTCGCAGTCGGTGTTTGCAGGAGGTCAGAGATCGGCTCCGAGGTCTCTTCCATGTGGAGTTCCTCAGGGGTCCGTTCTCTCACCTCTGCTTTTTAACATCTACATGAAGCCGTTGGGTGAGATCATCTGTCGACACGGGGTGAGTTATCATCAATATGCTGATGATACTCAGCTTTATATCTCTACCCTGTGTCATTACAGTGAAGCAGTTGAAGTGATGAACCGGTGCCTGGAGGCTGTTAAGGTTTGGATGGGTGCCAACAGGCTCAGACTCAATCCCGACAAGACGGAGTGGCTATGGGCTCTGCCTCCCAAGGACAATTCCAACTGTCCGTCGATTACCCTGGGGGGAGAAGTTTTGTCCCCCTCGGAGAGGGTTCGCAACTTGGGTGTTCTCCTCGATCCACAGCTAAGTTTGGAACATCATTTTTCGGCTGTGGCGAGGGGGGCATTCGCCCAGGTTCGCCTGGTGCGCCAGTTGCGGCCCTATTTGGATCGGGAGTCACTCCTCACAGTCACCCATGCCCTTGTCACCTCGAGATTCGACTACTGTATTGCTCTCTACATGGGGCAACCTTTGAAGAATGTCCGGAGACTGCAGGTAGTCCAGAATGCAGCCGCGCGAGCTGTCTTGGGTCTCCCAAGACATGCTCATATCACTCCAGCTCTTCGTGAGCTGCACTGGCTACCAATTGGTCTCTGAACACAATTCAAAGTGTTGGTTATGACCTATAAAGCCCTTTATGGCAATGGACCAAGATACTTGCGGGACCGTCTCCTGCCTCATGAATCCCAGAGACCGGTTAGGGCGCATAGAGTTGGCCTCTTATGAGTCCCGTCTGCTAAATAATGCCATCTGGCGGGACCTAGGGCAAGGGCCTTCTCCGTTGCTGCCCCTGCCCTCTGGAACCAGCTTCCCTCGGAGGTTCGTACTGCTTCCTCCCTCCTAGCTTTCCGGAAAGGGCTGAAGACACATCTATGCCGACAGGCTTGGGGCATATGAGCTGAGCTCTGCCACTCAGCCCTAAGAGTGTCCCGCCATCAGTGCTTGTGAATTGATTGTGTTTGTGTGGGGTATGAATGTGGTTGATTTTAAATTGTTGTGTTTTTGTTGTGAGCCGCCCCGGGTCTTTGGAGAGGGGCAGCATAAAAGTGAGAATAAGCATAAGCATAAGCATAAGCATAAGCATAAGCATAAGCATAAGCATAAGCATAAGCATAAGCATAAGCATAAGCATAAGCATAAGCATAAGCATAAGCATAAGCATAAGCATAAACATAAACAGAGAAATGGAGGACCTCCAAACATTAATTGACAAAAACCTAGCCAGGGGTTTTATTGAATCGGCAAAGTCACACATGGCAGCCCCTGTGTTCTTTAGAGAGAGAAAAGATGGGTCACTTAGGATGTGCGTGGACTACCAAGGATTAAATGCTATTTGCGTTAAAAACGTGTACCCCCTCCCCTTAATAAAAGATATGTTCGGACACCTTGTCAAGGGAAGGAATTTTACAAAATTGTACTTAAGAGAGGAATATTACTGAGTGAGAATCAAGAATGGCAATTAGTGGAAAACGACATTTAATTGTCCGTTGGGTTGTTACCAGTTTTGAGTATTGCTTTTTGGACTGCAAGGGGCCCCAGCCATCTTTATGCCGTTGATAAATGAGGTCCTGCACAAGCATTTGTACAAAGGGTGTTGGTGTATTTAGATCAGGGCTTTTCAACCTTTTCACCGACTGTACCACTTTTAGGCTATGGCAATATTCGAGTACCACCTAGCAAGGTGTCAAAAACTTGATGACCAAAAAAAAACAAAAAACCTGTTCAAAGTTGCAATTGCACTGAAATGACTTATGACCATTTTTCACACTTATGACCATTGCAGCATGCCCAGGGTCATGTGATTTATATTTGGATGCTTGGCAACTGATTCACATTTATGATGATTACAGTGTTCCAGGGTCATATGATCCCTTTTTGCAACCTTTTGACAAGCAAAGTCAATGGCAGGGCTGCTAGTGGCCAAGTGCTAAGGCGGGACTTCCTTCCCTCCCTCCCTCCCTGATTCCCTGCCTCCCTCTTTCTCATGCCCACCTCCTTCTGAAGGAAGAATTTGAACCCCACCCCATATTTTCCCTCTTCCATATATTCATCAAACAAGGAAAAGCCTCCAGAGACAGAAAAGTGAAGCTGCTGAGGGAACTAGCTTAAAAAGGCACATTCCCCTTTAAGAATTAGCTACTGGCTAGGAAGGAAAGTTAGTGAGTGCAGCCGGCACTTAAGGAAGAAAAAAAATGTAGTAAGTACTGGCTGCAGGCTAAGGCAGCCTCCCCAAATGGCTCCATTCATAAGTAAAGGAATGCTACAGGCAAAATCCATTCAGGAGAAAAATACTTCAAAATCCCTTGCAGCAAAACTTACAGCTGTGCCTTCCTGTTTTCTCATCTGTGTTTTCATGCTGAAAGTCTGGGAACTTTTTTTGTTTGATTTCCAGGGGAAATAATAATATTATTATTAATTATTATTATTATTATTAATAATAATAATTTGGTAAAATCCTAAGAAAAGCTCCTGAGCATTTTTCATAAAAAAATGGCTAAGCTGTCTCCTCCTGAGGTTTTTTTTTCAGTCTTTTTTTTTAATGTCTGCCACTGTCATCCAATGGAGATAGAAACTCTTTTACAACACAAAGTAGAAGAAAAAATAAAGCTGCCTTTTTTCTCTCTCTATTTTCTATAACTGCAGGATATCACATAGAATTTAAGGTAGATGACCTCAATTCCACTGAAGAAAGAAGGTCAAGGCCACCCAATGCAATCAGTGTTATTTAGGAGGTGTCTGGATTGTTTGTTTTCCTGTTCCACCCTTCTTAGTTGTTGCAAAACTAATCTTGCTCTCCAATATGTTTACTAATTGCAAAAAAAATATTGTACCAATAAAATGAATGAGTCTTTTTGCCCAGTAAAAAAAAAAAAAAAAACAAGAGCAGAACAATAGAAGCTAACAGGAGACATCAGCCATCAGCCAAATAGAAATTGCCAAACACTCCTTAAGAACACAAAGCCTACATTGCACAAATCCCAGAACTTCAAAGTCACAAAAGCACATAAGAATCCTTCCACTCTCCATCTCCCTCCCTCCCTCCATGTCTTACCTCCAGCTGATGCTACCTTTCTTCATTCCTCCTGGAGGGCAACCCCTCCCCTGCTGCATTTCTTGCCTGTTTGTTGCTGCCAGCACAGGTGGCTGCCACAGCAGTTGTAGATCGGCTCATGGCCGGCCTGCTTGGACTCCTTGATCTCCTCTCCTCTCCCCCCCTCCTCCTTTCCCTTCGGTGCAGCTGGAGCTGACTCCACATTCTCCCGAGGCTGCTTCTTTTCCCTCTCCTGCACAAACTGCCTCCTTTTATAGCTTATCCTGTCTCCACCCCCTCCTCCTCCTTTCTCATGGTGGAGGGTGAGCCAGGAGTGAGCCTGGGGTGAGGCTCAGCCTCAGCCACTCTGTAGCTCCAGAGGACTCTCTCACAGTAAGTCCTTGCCTGTGCTGGCTCTTTCCCTCCCCCACTACACTTGGCTAGCAGGGCTGCATACCACCTGCCACTTGTCAATGTACCACAAGTTGTACGCGTACCACCGGTTGAAAAGCCCTGATTTAGATGACCTTTTGATTTACACCAAAACGATGGAAAAACGTGCGAAACTAGTCAGAGAGGTACTTGAAAAGCTCAGAAAAGCCCAGCTTTACACAAAACTATCCAAATGTGACTTTTATGAAACAAAACTAGACTACCTAGGGTACTGAATCTCACAGGACAGCATAGAGATGGACCCTGGAAAGGTACACGCAGTCTTAGATTGGGAAGCACCTTTGATGAGGAAACAACTGCATAGTTTCTTCAGCTTTGCCAACTTTTACCAGCAATTTATCCCTGCTTTTGCTCAAATCGCCCTGCCCATCATAAACCCTTTAAAAACTAAGGGGGTTGCCAAACCCAAGCCAAGTCAACCCTTAAAGTGGTCAATGGAATGCCAAGCAGCATTTGAAAAGCTAAAATGCCTGTTCACAGAGACTCTCAATATGTCTGTTGGAAACTGCCCTGGTCAGGTGCCAATGAACACTTCACACTGGGCTAGGAATGTCCTCATCTTATCAGACACTCCAGTGAATCTCTGCGGTAGGCAGCTGGGAGTCTTGGGGTTGGGCACTGTTGGTAGAGGATACGTCTGGCTCGTCTGCTATTGCTGCAGCTCTGGGATCTGAAGCCATGGCTTGGGGATTCCAGAGTCCATGAAAATTTTGGTGAAGAGGAGTAGTTCAGTTACTGGATAAATGACTTTCACAATTGGGAAAGGTCCTATGTACTTAGGACTCAAGTTCTTGCAGGGCTGCCTTAGCTTGAGATATTTAGTAGGCAGATACACCTGGTCCCCAATCCTATAACTCTCTTGGGTACCCCACTTCCAATCAGCCTGCTTCTTATACGACTCCCTAGCCTTATCCAGCACCTTCTGCACCTCCCCCCATGTAGTTTTCAAATTATCCATCCAATCAGCTAAGGACAACGAGGAAGGGGACCCCCATTGTAGTTCTGGCATAGGCACAAAATCCAGTCCTGTAACTACTTTAAATGGGATGAACCCAGTGCTGTTATGTACAGAGTTATTGTAGGCTACTTCTGCAAAAGGCAGAAGTTCTACCCAATTGGTCTGCTGATAGTTCACATAGTAGCGCAAGTATTGCTCTATCATTGAGTTATCTCTCTCTGTCCCCCCATTGGTACTCAAATGGAACGCAGAACTAAGCCCCTGTGAGGACCCTATTAATTTGATAAATTCCCACCAGAATTTTGTGGGAAACTGCACCCCCGATCAGAGATGATGCACCTTGGGACTCTATGCAGCCTATTTATATGCTGCACAAAAAGTTTGGCTAAGGTCCGAGCTGATGGGATCTTCGGGCATGCCACAAAATGTGCTTGCTTCAAAAACAGGTCAATCACAGTCCAGATTACTCTCAGGCAGTTTCACAATGAAGTCCATGGCTATTTCCTCCCATGGGTGGTGGGGGTTAGCCACCAGCTGCAACAATTCCAAAGGCTTTCCTGGCAGTCTTTTCATAGAAGCACAGGTCAGGCACCCAGCAATGTAGTTCTCTATGTCCTTATTCATCTTGGGTCACCAAAATTGCCTCCTGGCTAGATGAAGGGTCTTCACAAAGCCAAAATGGCCTGCTGGCTTCATGCCGTGACACCTTTGCAAAATTTGGGTTCTTAGGTTGAGCCGCACGTAGTTTGGAACCCTTCCAAGCCAGACCCTCTTTCATAGTCATGTCCCCTTTATGGTTCCAAAACCATTCATCTTCCTCCACGGCCTCTCTCAGCTTTTGCGTGACCTCATTACCAGCTGGCTGAGGGGGAGATGGCAGAACTGGCCTCATAGAGCCTTGCACTGCTAGCTGCCCTGAGGGAATGATCAAGTAAACTAATTCCTCCCTGGAGCTTTTGTAGTGTGGTAGGCGTGATAGTGCATCTCCCAGAAATTCCCCCCCCAACAGGTACTGAAGAGTAAAGTTAAATTGATTGAAGTATTGAGCCCATCGGACCTGCTTGGGGGGACAGTTTCCTTGGGGTCTTCAGGGCTTCCAAATTCTTATGGTCCGTCCACACCTCGTAAGGGATTTTACTACCCTCCAAGAACTGCCTGCAGGTAAGCAATGCCCAACGGACTGCATAAACCTCTTTTTCCCACACTGCCTAGCACAGACATGTTAAACTTGTGACGTCATGTGATGTCGCGCAACGTATCGGGACGGTTTTGCCATTGCCTGCAATGGGGTGGGCATGGCTTCCGGATGATGCGTCC
The DNA here is from genome assembly GCA_034064705.1 of Bothrops alternatus. NCBI lineage: Eukaryota > Metazoa > Chordata > Lepidosauria > Squamata > Viperidae > Bothrops > Bothrops alternatus. The sequence goes on along the minus strand of JARGCV010000014.1, from coordinate 1,962,590 downwards.
GGCCCATGGGCCGACAGTTTGACACCCCTGGCCTAACACCTCTTGTTGTCATTCAGCTTGCAAGAGGTGTAGGCACATGGCTGGAGCTTCCCTTCTCAATTCTTCTGAAGCAGGACCACCCCCACAGCTACATCACTAGCAGCCGCTAGGATTACGAAGGGCGCTGTTGGGTCCAGGCGCTTAACGGTTGGCTCAGCCACGAAAAGTCACTTAAATTTTTCAAAAGCTGCTTGACAGTCCATAGTACAGTTGAGTGGCTTGCTCTATAATAGGCAAGTCTATCTGTGCAAAGGAGGGGATGAACTGTCGGTAGAAATTAGCAAACCCCAGAAAGCTCTCTAGTTGTGTCTGGGTTCAGGGGGCTTCCCACTCTAATATGGCTTTCACTTTCCCTGCGTCCATTTCCACCCCCTCGCTTGATATGCAATACCCTAAATAAGGGCTTTTCAACCAGTGGTACGCGTACCACTTGTGGTACATTAATGAGTGGCAGGTGGTACACAACCCTGCTAGCCAAGTGTAGTGGGGGAGGGAAAGAGCCAGCACAGGAAAGGACTTACTGTGAGAGAGTCCTCTGGAGCTGCAAAGGCCCCAGGCTCACTTCTGGCTCACCCTCTCCCATGAGAAAGGAGGAGGAGGGGGCGGAGACAGGAGAAGCTATAAAAGGAGGCAGTTTGGGCGGGAGAGGGGGGAAAAAGAAGCAGCCTTGGGAGGATGTGGAGTCAGCTCCAGCTGCACCGAAGGGAAAGGAGGAGGGTGGGGGGGAAAGGAGAGGAGATCAAGGAGTCCAAGGAGGCCGGCCATGAGCTGATCTACAACTGCTGTGGCAGCCACCTGTGCTGGCAGCAACAAACAGGCAAGAAATGCAGCAGGGGAGGGGTTGCCCTCCAGGAGGAATGAAGAAAGGTAGCATCAGCTGGAGGTAAGACACGGAGGGAGGGAGGGAGATGGAGAGTGGAAGGATTCTTATGTGCTTTTGTGACTTTGAAGTTCTGGGATTTGTGCAATGTGGGCTTTGTGTTCTTAAGGAGTGTTTGGCAATTTCTATTTGGCTGATGGCTGATGTCTCCTGTTAGCTTCTATTGTTCTGCTATTGTTAGCTGTAAGTTTTGCTGCAAGGGATTTTGAAGTATTTTTCTCCTGAATGGATTTTGCCTGTAGCATTCCTTTACTTATGAATGGAGCCATTTGGGGAGGCTGCCTTAGCCGGCAGCCAATACTTACTACATTTTTTTCTTCCTCTCCCCCCCTCCTTTCCCTTCGGTGTAGCTAGAGCTGACTCCACATCCTCCCGAGGCTGCTTCTTTTTTTCCCTCTCCCGCCCAAACTGCCTCCTTTTATAGCTTCTCCTGTCTCCGCCTCCCTCCTCCTTTTTCATGGGGGAGGGTGAGCCACAAGTGAGCCTGGGGTGAGGCTCAGCCGCAGCCACTCTCTAGCTCCAGAGGACTCTCTCACAGTAAGTCCTTTCCTGTGCTGGCTCTTTCCCTCCCCCACTACACTTGGCTAGCAGGGCTGCATACCACCTGCCACTCGTTAATGTACCACAAGTGGTACGTGTACCACCGGTTGAAAAGCCCTGGAATAAGCAACAGCTGATTTTAATTACTAATATTTGTAATACAGTACATCTTTCTGTGATACTGGCCCAAGGTGATAAATATTTATAAATGCAGGGAACACATTAATCAGTACACATGCATACATTTCTAAAGCATGACATACAAACTCAACATTATTTACAGATAAGTGATTCAGTTTTTTTACAGATTGATTCTTTAGGGAGATAAGTGGGCTACTTGGAGGAGGCTTTTTGCTAGTGTTTATCTGTTGCTATTATATGCCTTTGGTCAATTGATTTGTTATTCCTGGCCAGGTCTCAGAACTAATGAAAGCATCAAACATGTCCAGCCCTAAAATCATACTGGCCATCATATATCTCAGTTTGCCACTGCGCTGTTGAGTGGCTACCAAAGCCATTTCCACCTTATGAGACTCCCATCACCATACAAGGGGCAACCATCAACCCCAGAGGCAAAATCACAGAGTCAGGAAACAGTGGAGAAAACTCTTTTCAAAGCTGCTCCACAGAAGCAGGAGCCGCAGGTATGAGAAAAACTGATGAAGCAGATAACCAAATTAGCTTCCAGTGCAATCCAGAATCCTCCATCAGGAATTTGGCAGGATTGCTTTTCCCAGGTTTGGGTTTTTTCTGCTTTCAAATATCATCATCACTCCACAGCCTCAGTGATGACTATATTAAGGTGTTCATTAATATTTGTAAAATAAAATAAAATTTATTTTGATTTCCCCTATTTTACAAGCAACAGTTTCCTCCTATTTATTTTCAAATGCCTCCAAGGAGCTGCATTCTCAATCAACATGACTGGAACAAGATATTGTTGATACAATTTTTTAAGTTTACAATTTGCCAGTGGGTTCAAAAAATAGCTGCACATTTTCAAAAAAAAAAAGTTGCTTAGATCTTTATCAAAAGTTATTTTTAAAAAAATCTCTAATATATTTGTTTTCAAGAAAAGCCTGAATTTACTAGGCTAGCTTTTCTTTTCTGAAAGCCAACTTTCAAAATTCACAAATATAATTATGTTGAACACAAAGCTGCTGAATTTCCTTATTTTGTGATCACAAGTGCATAGTTTGATGAATTGGTTCAACAAATGTTCTTTTCCACAGTTTTTGGAGACAGAGGTGGCAGGTGAGCTAGCCCGCTTAAAGCTTAATAAAGCAATGGGTCCGGGTGGTATTCATCCCAGAGTTCTGAGGAAACTTCTAGGTGTGCTTGCTGGACCATTAACTGATCTGTTTAACCAGTCTCTTCTAACAGGTGAAGTTCTCCAGGACTCACGAACAGCTACTGTTGTACCCATCCACAAGAAGGGGGCTAGGGAAGAAGCTGGAAACTATAGGCCAGTGAGCTTAACATCTGTAGTAGTGTAGTTAATGGAATCACTCCTGAAAAAAAGGAATAACAAACATTTAAAAGTACACAACTTGATGGACCCAAAGCAGCATGGCTTTACTGAGGGCAGATCATGTCAAACTAATCTGATTGACTTTTTTTAACTATGTCACAAATGTTTTGGATGAAGGTGGTGATGTGGACATACCCTATCTGGATTTTAGCAAAGCATTTGATACAGTTCCACTGACAAGGTTCTGACTAACGAACCCAACCAAGTAAGCTCCACTGAGACAATCCAATCTCTTTGTGCAAAACTTTATTGAGTACATCATTTCGGCACGATTGAAAGCAGAACCAGCTCTGGTTATTTTCCACGCAAACTGCTATAATTAAATATAGAATTCTCCCTCCACCTATTAGTGCAGGTCACATTGTCCAATCAAGTGTTAAAATATTGTTATGGGAAAGTGTCTTTGTTTGTTGGCAGACACCTGTTGAAACGTCCTTGGTTCACACAGTTTTCTTGTTGTCTGGAGTCTGCATTCCATTTCCCCCCCCTCTCCTCCCCCTTGAGTGCATTGGCAAGCTAAGAAGCAGTAATGGCAGCAATATTGTGTGCGTGCTTCAAGCTTTACAGACAGACCCCCCCTAGAACGTAGAAGGTACCTGAAACATAATAAACACATGTCAAAAGTATATCTATATATAGATATATATAGATATATAGATATACAAAGTTTTCTTTTCTTTATCCTCTCCTTGTGGAAGGTCCTGGCTTTTGGGGGTATTTTGCATGGAATTTATTTATTAAGTGATCTGCTTTGATATGGTGAGCTTTAACCCATCTCACTTCTGTAATTGGGTAACCCCTCCATTGTATCAGGTATTGCAGTTTTCCTTTATAGAGTTTAGAATCTAAAATTCATTTAACCTCATAATGCATTTCACCTCCCACTATTATTGGTCCTGGGACATCTTATTCTACTGGTCTTAGTCTAGATCCTTGGGCCAGTTTTAATAGATTACAATGGAATACAGGGTGCACTTTACCTAATATTCTAGGCAACTTTAGCTCTACTGTAACGGTGTTAATGACTCACAATTGGAAATCGCCCTTTGTATCGCCCTCCCTCCCTCCCTCCCTCCCTCCCTCCATGTCTTACCTCCAGCTGATGCTACCTTTCTTCATTCCTTCTGGAGGGCAACCCCTCCACTGCTGCATTTCTTGCCTGTTTGTTGCTGCCAGCACAGGTGGCTGCCACAGCAGTTGTAGATCAGCTCATGGCCGGCCTCCTTGGACTCCTTGATCTCCTCTCCTTTCCCCCCCCCACCCTCCTCCTTTCCCTTCGGTGCAGCTGGAGCTGACTCCACATCCTCCCAAGGCTGCTTCTTTTTCCCCCCTCTCCCGCCCAAACTGCCTCCTTTTATAGCTTCTCCTGTCTCCGCCCCCTCCTCCTCCTTTCTCATGGGGAAGGGTGAGCCAGAAGTGAGCCTGGGGTGAGGCTCAGCCTCAGCCACTCTGCAGCTCCAGAGGACTCTCTCACAGTAAGTCCTTTCCTGTGCTGGCTCTTTCCCTCCCCCACTACACTTGGCTAGCAGGGCTGCGTACCACCTGACACTCATTAATGTACCACAAGTGGTATGCGTGCCACCGGTTGAAAAGCCCTGCGTTAGACTATATCTACAGACAAATAGTATTTGGAGCCATCTGCCTCCCTGGATTATAAATACTGTGTCTTTTGGAACTATAACAACCTGTCCTAGACGAATTGAAAATTAAGAAACTTCCAAGAACAGATTTTGGTGGATTATAATTTTGATATTTTTGCTTTTCCTTCTTTTTTCTTTTTTCCTTTCTATTTGGGGAATATTTTTCCTTCTCCTTTTTTCCCTCTTTTCCTTGTTACTATTTTTACTTTTACTTTTTCCTTTTTTTGTTTTTCTTTTTTTAATTATTTTTTAACTACTTTTATGGATTTCCCCTCCTAATTAGTAGGAGCCTATGGGATTATAAAAGCTGGCCATTTGGCTACCTGGTGGATTACAATTCAAGAAGTAAAGACAAAGATGAGCACTTCAAATCTATCTAAACTTGGGAAAAAAGGATCTTCTGCCCCTGCCTTGACTTCTGCAAGTCCAGTATATCAGAAATCAATTGCGACAATGCTGCAGCAGGAAAAGATGGATGGTCACCAAAAAGACACCCAAGCAATTTTGCAAGCAATTGCAGCTCAGACGGCAACCTCAATGAAAAATCATGAAGACTTGAAAAATGATCTTGACAAAATGAACCAAAAAATTACTAATATAGATTCCCAAATTGAATTAGAAGCTTTAAAAGATGAAAATGAAAAATTGGCCCAAATAAATGGAGAATTGGAAGACTCATTGGCGGTCATAGAAATGGAATGGGCCTCATATTTTTTAAGATTCCAAAATATAATAGAAGACAAGGAAGAGGATCTTTTGAACTTGATGATGGAGTTACTGGCAAATGTTCTAGGAATGGGGAAGATCCAAATTGAAGGAGAATTGGATCAGATTTATAGAGTTAACTCAAACTATGCTAGACGAAATAAAGTGCCCAGGGAAGTCCATGTTAGATTTCTTAAAAGATCCATAAGAGATGAGATTTTGAGAAAAGTAAGAGATCAACTGTTAAGATATAAAGAAAAAGAAATAGTAGTTCTCAAACAAATTCCTAGAAGGATAAGAGAGGCCCGAAAAGACCATCAGTTCTTAACCAGGAAATTGGCTGAAAAAGGAGTGAATATTAGATGGTTGATTCCAGAAGGGATCTTGATCTACTGGGACACGAAAAGATACAGACTAGACACACCGCGAGTCTATGATACCCAGAGAGATAAAAGAACTGAGAGAGTACATCGATAAAAACTTAGCTTGGAGTTTCATTCAACCTGCCAAATGCTCCCATGCTCTTCAAGGAAAAGAAAGATGGGTCTCTTAGATTATGCGTAGATTTTAAATCTTTGAATGCAGTCAGCATGGAAAATGCGTACCCCCTCCCCCTGATGAAGGACATGTTAGCTCACCTGGCTAAAGGAAAAATCTTTACCAAGATGGATTTAAGAGAGGCTTATTACGGAATCCATATTAAGGAGGGGGACAAATGGAAAACCGCCTTCAATTGCCCTTTGGGAAGTTTTCAATTTAAAGTGATGCCTTTTGGGCTGCAGGGCCCCCCGGTTGTATTCATGCAATTGATAAATCAAGTGCTCCATGATCATTTATACAAGGGGTTTTTAGTTTATCTTGATGACATCCTTATTTACACCGAAACCATGGAAGAGCACATCAAATTGGTCAGTGAGGTGCTAAAGAGACTGTTAAAAGCCAAACTGTATTCAAAGCTGTCAAAGTGTGAATTTCACCAGACACGTCTTGATTATCTGAGGTATTGGATTTCAAATGAGGGGATAGAGATGGACCTCGCCAAAGTAAAAGCGGTACTAGAATGGCAACCGCCACGCACCCCTAAGCAGCTTCAAAGCTTTCTGGGTTTTGCCAACTTTTACCGTCAATTTATTCCCTTTTGCAAAGATAGCCATGCCAATCACTGACTTACTCAAAATGGGAAAAGGGGGGGAACCCCAAACTTGTCAGCCATTGCAGTGGTCATTAGAATGCCAAGCTGCGTTCGAGAAACTAAAGAGACTTTTCACAGCTGAACCAGTTCTTAAGCACCCTGACGCTGAACAGCAATTCATCATTCAAGCCAATGCGAGTGACGTGGCCGTGGGTGCTGTTCTCTTACAAAAAAAACACAGGGGGGAATTACAACCCTGCACTTACACTTCCCAAAAATTAACTGACACTGAGAGGAGGTGGGCTGTTTGGGAGAAAGAGGCTTTTGCAGTTCGTTGGGCATTGCTGACATGGCATCATCTTTTGGAAGGGGGGGATTCCTTTTGAGGTATGGACTGATCACAAAAATTGGAGGCTCTCAAGACCCCCCATAAATTATCCCCAAAGCAAGTTCTGTGGGCTCAGTACTTCAACTGTTTTCATTTCACTTTGAAATATTTTCCTGGGGGATTTCCGGTGGCTCTGTTGGCGTCGCTATAGCCTCCTTCGGAGGCTCCGTTATCCCGGGATCTGTTAAGCCGCAAAACAGCGATCATCAGCTGTTTTTTGTGGTGAAAATCCCCCCTTCGGGCGAAGAAGGGGTGAAGAGCATCGGGCGTGGGTTGAGCTCCTCTAAAAACCCCCTGAAAAAGTTTTCAGGGGGAAAGAGTGAGAGCTCCCCAGGCGTTAGAAGACGCTCCAGCCCGGGACGCTTCTGTCAGCAGACAGAAAAAGACGCCACGACCACCCCTGCGTAAGATAAGTATCTAAGAGAGACCTACATGCAGGCGGAGTGAATGCAGGAGATCCACATTGTAATTAACTTTTTATATTTTACTTCTGACCACAACTATTTTTACAATCAACATAATGCTTAAGATGGTGACTGTTCTCTAACCGCAAAAGAGAAAGTGACTGCAAAGTGAAAGTGATTTTTCAGAACAAAGGCATAGTGATCGTTCAGATTTAAAGTTTAAAATCCTATAAATTTCAACTAAATTTAGGATTTGAAAGAAGATAAGAAGGAAAAGAAGACGAGGGGGAAAATTTTGGCAATACATGTGTAAAAAAAACTTTTTATTTAAAGTAATTTTTTGAGAGTTATTTTTTTATAAAAACTGATTATAGAATGGCTGCCAGACAAACTAAATTAACATCTGCGAAGGTTGCAGTACCCTCACCGGTTCAGTCCTCTAAACCTCAAACAGGCAGTTTTTCTGCTCCTCCGGCTGCTTCAACATCTACACAGCCTCAAGCCCCCTTGCCTACTCAATCACCTCCAGATATGCTGACTATGAAAGATTTGCAGGCTGCATTAGCAACAATGACTGATAATATACAGAGAAGCATGGAGATAAATATGGAAAATTTGGAGAAAAAGATTGTAAGTCACGCTGAGGAACAAATTAAAGGAGTAACTGATGAATTGGAGAAAATTAAAGAAACAATTGAGTCTCATAATACAGTGATAAAAGAAGATATTGTGGAAGCTTTCGGGGGGTTTGGGACTATACTGGGAGAGTGGAAGAGAAAGTGGAGGGGGTGGAGCAACAACTTGAGGGAAAGTTGGAAGAAATTAAAAGTGATATGCAAGACCAAGCTGTTATGGTACAATATAATCAAATGATGTGGGCTGTTAGAATTAGAGGCCTGAAAGAGGTAGCAAATCAGAATCAGGAGGATTTGAGAAGAATTTTTGGAGAAGCCTTGGCACAATTTCTAGATGAGGGAGTACAAGATGTTTCCTGGCAGATAGACAGGATCTATAGAGTTAATTCTTGGATTGCAAGACAAAGAAATTTACCCAGAGATATTTTGATTTATTTTGTTACAAGGAGATTTAGAAATCATGTCCTTACAATATCGTACAACAAGAAATTAATTGTTGCTGGTCAAGAGGTTGTGATTTTGAAGGAGATTCCTCCAAAGATGTTAAGAGCAAGAAAAGATTATGCATTTTTGGTGGCTGAACTTAAAAGACGTGGTTTACAATACAGGTGGGAGGCCCCAGCTGGACTATCATTATCCTATCAGGGTAACAGATACCGCTTGAATTCTATTGGGAAAGAAAAAGATTTCTTTGAGAATGTGATGCAGGCTGGCAAACCCCCATCTCCAACACCGAAAAGCACAGAACCACCAAAAGAAGGAGACAAGGAGCCAAAAGAACAATTACTGCTTTTAGAGTCACAACCTCTTGGTGCAACAGGAGTTGATAAAGGAGATTTATTGGAGCTGCCTGCGCGGAGCATTGATATTTTTCAGCCCTTGGAAGTAGAGATACCTAAAGATCAAAGGCAAACTCGGGCAACTACTAAACGTAAGGAACAACAAGAAAAAAAGGAACAACAAGAACGTATAACTCAAGCAGTAGTATCTACAAGTGTGGAAGCCATGGGAGCTCGACCAAAGGAGAAAGATGAAAATTTTGAATTGGTCATGCAAAGGCTTTCTCGAAATGGTCATGTTAAATAAATATTTGACATGGAATGTCAATGGTTTAAATTCTCCACAGAAAAGGAAGAAGATATTTTATTGTTTGATTCAATGTAAAAATGATGTAACTTGTTTACAAGAAACTCATATTAGAATTACTGATCAGAAATATTTGATAAATAATAAATTAGGTACACATTTTTTTGCAGTGGCTGCTGAGAAGAAGAATGGAATTGTTATCTATGTTAAAAATCATCTAAGAGCTAAATTAATAGAATCAGATACACAAGGTAGATACTTAGCAATTGAAATTTTAAAAGATGGGAAGAAAGTACTTTTGACAGGTATATATGCACCAAACCAACAACAAGGAAAATTTTACAAGTTAATACATAAAAAGTTAATACAATTTGATTATAGGTCTTGTATTATAATGGGTGACTGGAACGGTGTGATAGATATTGGCTTAGATAAAAAGAAGATATCACTAATTCCTCAAACATGTTCTAAGCTGCCTAAATCTTTTTTTGATATAAAGGATGATTTTGATTTGATAGATATATGGAGGGAAAGAAATGGTAAAGAGCAAGAATTTACTTTCTTTTCTGATAGGCATCAGTCATTTTCTAGAATTGATTTTATATTAACCTCAAGTGACTTTCTTCTTTGTTTAAAGAACGTGAAGATCCTACCTAAAGTGTTAACAGATCATAATCCGGTTTGGATGGAATTAATGGAAGGTCATCGACCTAAAAGATCTTGGAGATTAAATGAAAATTTGTTTAAATATGATATAAATGTCAATGAATGTAAAAATGTAATGAAGGAATTTTTTATGTTAAATATGCACAAGGGTACATCTATAGAAATGGTGTGGGATGCAGGTAAAGCGTATATGCATGGGATTTTAATTGATTTGAATAAAAGGCATAGACGTAAACAAGAGGAAAAATGGAAAGAGCTAGAAGAGGAAATAAGAAAGAAGGAACAGTTATTAATAAAGAGACCAGATGACAAAAATACTAAAGAGGGGATTAAGGTCCTACGGAAACAATTTGATTTGTTGATGGCTGACCAAGTTGCTAGGAATATACAATATGCAAAACATAATACGTTTTTTAATTCTAATAAGCCGGGCAGATGGTTGGCCTATATATTAAGGAAAAAACAAAAATCCCGAATAATTGAAAAAATAGAGTATAAAGGGAAAGAGGTGTTCCAACAAGAAATTATTAAGAAAGCTTTTTTAGAATTTTATTCCAGGTAATATGCTGAAGACAAGATACAAGAGAACGAGATAGATATTTTTTTGCAAAAGGAAAATGTATCAGTACTTAACAATGAACAAAGAGATAGATTAAATACATTGATTACATCAGAAGAAATAATTTCAGTGATTAAACAATTGAAAATGGGAAAATCTCCGGGGACTGATGGGTTAACAGCGGTTTATTATAAGTATTTTCAAATGGAAATGGTGGAACCTCTTAGAGACTTGTTTGTTAATATACAAATGGGGGGTCAGGTTCCACCTTCATGGAAAACAGCCTATGTCTCTTTAATTCCCAAAGAGGGAACAGATAATGTTCAACGAGAAAATTTTAGACCTATTTCATTGTTGAATACGGATTATAAGATTTTTGCAAAAGTCATGGCTAATAGATTAATGACAGTTTTACAACAAACAATTCATACTGATCAAACCGGTTTTTTACAAGGGAGGCAGATGAAAACTAATGTTAGACAACTTATTAATATATTAGAATATTTGGACAAGCATATTCAGGTGCCCGCAGTTCTTATGTTTTTGGATGCGGAAAAAGCATTTGATAGTTTGAATTGGTTGTTTTTGAAAAAATTGATTGTTAGGATGGAAATGGGGGATCAGTTTATTAATTCTATATTGGCAATTTATCAGAAACAAACAGGACAGATTATTGTGAATGGAGTTTTAACAGATTCATTTAATATAGAGAAAGGTACCAGACAGGGATGTCCATTATCCCCTTTGTTGTTTGTTTTAACTTTAGAGGTTTTATTGAATAGGATAAGAGCGGCAGATGATTTAAAAGGTATACAGATTAGACAACAAGATTATAGATTACGTGCTTTTGCTGATGATTTGGTTGTGACACTGACTCAACCAATACAGTCAGCTATGGGATTGATGGAGATAATTAAAAATTATGGTAGGGTATCAGGGTTTAAATTAAATATATCTAAGACAAAGATGTTAGTTAAAAATTTAAATATCAATTTAAAACAGGAATTGGAAAGAATAACGGGATGTGAGATAGTTAAGAAAATTAAATATTTAGGAATTGATATTGAAGCCTCCAATGGGAAGTTATATAAAAATAATTATGAAGTTTTGTGGAATAAGACACAAATAGAACTGGAGAAATGGAAGAAATTACAATTATCTATGTTGGGCAGGATAGCAGCAGTTAAAATGAATGTATTGCCTAAATTTTTATTTCTTTTTCAAATGTTACCTATACTTAAAAAGGATGCGAATTTGGAGGAGTGGCAGAAGGGTATTAATAGATTTATTTGGAATGGTAAGAAACCGAGGGTCAAACTAAAAATCATTCAGGATACCAGGGAAAGAGGTGGTTTGAAAATGCCTAATTTTAAGTTATATTATCACGCTGCTGTTTTAGTAGCGATAAGTGATTGGGTCAATTTAACTAATGATAGAATATTGAATATTGAAGGGTATGGTTTATTATATGGTTGGCATGCATATCTAGTTTATGACAAAAAGGTGGATAGGAGTTTCAAAGAGCACCTATTGAGAAATGCTCTGCTGCGTGTTTGGAAATAGTATCAGTATAAATTAAATGATAGGATTCCTGTTTGGACGGTTCCCAGACATGCAATAGAGAATATAAATAGAGCACAATTACAAGATGTGGTGCCTTATGAGAAACTCCTAATTAAAGAAGGGAATCTTTTATTATTGAAGTCCTTGAATATTCTAAGAGAGGAAGGAATAGTCCTTACTTGGTTTCAATATTTACAATTGCAGACTAGATGGAAAAAAGATTTGAAGATGGGTTTATCTCAAATAGATGAAAATTTAATTAAACAAATTAGAGACCAAAGGTCAATGCATATTAAAAGATTGTATAATGTATTGATAGAAATTGATTCTGAAACTGAATTAGTTAAAGACTGTATGATAAAGTGGGGACAAAATTTTGGACAACCAATCATGATGGAAATTTGGGAGAGGATCTGGGTGAAAAATGTAAAATTTACACAAGCGCAACATTTAAGAGAAAATTTTTATAAAATGTTTTATAGATGGCATTTGGATCCGAAAAAATTATCATGTATGTACCCTAATTTACAACCTAAGTGCTGGAGATGTGAATGTATGGATGCTACTTATTTTCATGTATGGTGGACTTGTAGAAAAATCAAGGCTTTTTGGATAAAAATATGGTGGATACTTCAAAATATTTTGAAAAAACGTATTGAATTTTCACCACAGCTGTTTTTGTTAGGTATTACAAAAGATTGCACCACCATAGAGACGAACTTAATTTTGAACTTGATCACAGCAGTGAGACTGTTGGTGGGACAATATTGGAAGAAACCAGAATTACCATCTATTGAAGAATGGACTTTGAAAGTTATAAACTTGGCGGAAATGGCTAAAATATCTGCATATCTGAAAGATCATTCAAATGAAAAATATGTTGGACTGGAAAAAATGGATAGAGTATATTCAAGGGAAATATCAATCTAAGAAATTGTATTTAGCTTATAGTTAAACTTTTATATGTTGGACTGGAAAAAATGGATAGACTATACTCAAGGGAAATATCAATTTAAGAAATTGTATTTAGTATATAGTTAAATTTTTATTACGATTTACATAATAATTTTGTTTAATTTAGTGGGTTTTCTTTTGTTTTACCCTGTATTCACTTTGGGAAGTCAGGGGGTGGGTGGGTTGGGGGGGTTTAATAATGTACTCAACTGTAATATTTGCAATATATAAGAATGATATATTTGATGATATAAGAGGGGTTGCTCGGGCAGCACCTCTGGACCACATCTGGAGGGGGTCGAGAGTGAGGAGTGAAGGAGTGGAGGGAAGTTGAAAGGTTGTAGGAGAGGAGGGTGGAGAGTGAGGGAGGGAGAGAGGGGAGGGGGAGGGAAGTAGGAGATAGGGAGGAAAGAAGAGGGGGATGTGGTGGAGGGGGAGCTGCTGAGCAACACCCATAGGTATTTTAAGTATTTTATGTAAGTTTTTAAAAGAATGTATGTTTTGTTTTGGCTGGCAGAAAGTTGAAAAAGATTGTATCAAGTTGAGTTGTACTTAATTTGAATTTTTCTTTTTTGTTTAATTATAAAACCAATAAAATATTTATAATAAAAAAAATATTTTCCTGGGGGTAAGAACTTTTTGGTTGATGCTTTGTCTAGAATGCCCCAGTTCAAGAGCAACCGAGAGGAAGTAATTAACTCCATTATTCCTCCGCCGCAATCTGCTTCTCAAATAACAACCAGATTGCACACACAGAGACCCCCTGCTGGTCCTGACAATCACTTGCTAAAGGAATTGAAGGAGAAATTAGAGACAGATGCCTGGTTTAAAGATAACAAATCTATATTAACCTTATGGGGAGGACTAGCTTGGAAGGGTTCTAAGTTATACCTCCCAGATGGCCTCAGATTCCAGGTATTGCAACAGAGTCATGATGCTAAGCAAGCGGGTCACTTTGGATTTTTAAAAACATTGCATCTGGTGCGGAGGCAATTCTGGTGGCCAGGAATGAAAAAGGACATTAAGAGTTATGTTAAGAGTTGTGCCACTTTTGCTACCATGAAGAGGTGTCCTGGAAAACCACCAGGATTATTGCAACAAGTTGCAGATCCCTCTCAGCCTTGGGAGAAGATAGCAATGGATTTTATAGTGGAATTACCTGAGAGCAGGGGAAACACTGTAATATGGACTGTGGTTGATCTATTTTCCAAACAGGTGCATTTCATTGCTTGCTCAAGACTTCCCTCTGCCTAGAACAGCGGTTCTCAACCTGTGGGTTACGACCCCATTTGGGGTCGAACGACCATTTCACGGGGGTCGCCAAACAATGCAGTCCGCCATTTTTTCCCCTTTTCCTTAGCTGTGCTACGTCATTTTCCCCCTTTTCCTTAGCTGTGCTACTCCCTCTTATTCTATTGGCTTTTGAAAGCCAATAGAATAGACTCTCTTGAATAGAGTCTAGTTCTATTGGCTTTCAAAAGCCAATAGGAATTGTCCAGGCTGTCTCCGCCCTGCTGAGCCTGCCAAAAGTCCCAGTCTGCAAACGGTGCTGCAAGTTGTCTGCAGCAAAGGTGAGCTCTCCGGAAGTTTCCACCCCTCCCTGCTGAGAACTACTAAAACTGTAAGTAAAAGAGGGTCAGGGGTGGGAGGTGGGAGGCCGGTGGGTGCAGGGAGAGTTTTTGGCGTGCGTGGGGCCCGGCGGGTGGCTTACCTCCCTTGAGCTGGGCCAGCTGGGGTCACAGCCTGAAAAAGGTTGAGAACCGCTGGCCTAGAAGCTAACCAAACTATTTTTGAAGCATATATACCGACTCCATGGTGCCCCAAAGTGGATTATTTCTGACAGAGGGGTCCAGTTTACTGCTAAATTCTGGAGGGAGTTCATTAAACTGATTGGGTCGACTGAGGGGCTATCATCAGCTTTTCATCCAAATACTAATGGAGCTGCTGAGAAAGCTAATGCAATGGTGGAACAGTACCTCAGCTGTTATTTAAATTAACAGCAGACTAATTGGGCTGACCTCTTGCCTTTTGCAGAGGTAGCCTACAATAATACTCTGCACAGTAGCACAGGTCTCACCCCATTCAAAATAGTGACGGGTCGAGACTTTGTGCCCATGTGTCATGCCCAAGGGCTAGACATACACAGGAGGGGGGGGAACCCAAGCAGTCGGCTGCCCACAGCAAGCAGCCGGCCGCCAGAAACGCTGCACAGGGTGGTACAGTCCTGCAGCATCATCCCGAACGCCGCCAATTAGCTGACGGCCCAGGATGGCTCCCGCAGCACTGTCCATAACGCTGCTGACCAGCTGATGGCCCAGAATGGATCCTGCTCAGCCACGGCGCTGCTGAAAAGCTGGGAGGTCCGCTCAGCCAGCCGCCGAGCAGCTGGAGGACCAGGACGGCCTCCACCAAATTCATGGTGCCACCAAACAGCCGGGGAGCCTGTGGCTGATTACGGAGGGCATGGAGGCAGCACCAATGCTGCATGAACCTAACAGAGGAGGACAAGGCGGTGGCTGAGGAGAAAATGGAGGTGATGCTGCATGGACCGACGGGCGGGCCCTCCCGTGGAGGCCCTGGAGCCTGCGGCTTCTGGGGCAGCTTACCGGTGAGGGGTGAGAGAGCCAGAACAACCCTGTGAGTGTGGATTGGCGGCACAGGGCTCAGGATGCGTCTGTCAGTGGAAGGGGTCCTGGCAACGCCATCCCTGGCCAGAGAAGCCCGGAGCAAACACCATTGGGGCACATGCCTGAACTGGTTGGCGGCAGGGGGGAGGCTGAGCATTGAAATGCTGCTTTTTACAACCAAAGGCTGGATGCTGGGCTGTTGATTGGGGGCGGAGCTGCAGGGCGGGGGAGGCTATGTAAAGCAGGGCTTTTCAACCGGTGGTACATGTACCACTTGTGGTACATTAACAAGTGGCAGGTGGTACGCAGCCCTGCTAGCCAAGTGTAGTGGGGGAGAGAAACAGCCAGCACAGGCAAGGACTTACTGTGAGAGAGTCCTCTGAAGCTGCAGAGTGGCTGAGGCTGAGCCTCACCCCAGACTCACTTCTGGCTCACCCTCCACCATGAGAAAGGAGGAGGAGGGGGTGGAGACAGGAGAAGCTATAAAAGGAGGCAGTTTGGGCAGGAGAGGGGAAAAAAAAGAAGCAGCCTCGGGAGGATGTGGAGTCAGCTCCAGCTGCACTGAAGGGGAAGGAGGAGGGTGGAGGGGAGAGGAGAGGAGAGGAGATCAAGGAGTCCAAGCAGGCCGGCCATGAGCCGATCTACAACTTCTGTGGCAGCCACCTGTGCTGGCAGCAACAAACAGGCAAGAAATGCAGCAGGGGAGGGGTTGCCCTCCAGGAGGAATGAAGAAAGGTAGCATCAGCTGGAGGTAAGACATGGAGGGAGGGTGGGAGATGGAGAGTGGAAGGATTCTTATGTGCTTTTGTGACTTTGAAGTTCTGGGATTTGTGCAACGTGGGCTTTGTGTTCTTAAGGAGTGTTTGGCAATTTCTATTTGGCTGATGGCTGATGTCTCCTGTTAGCTTCTATTGTTCTGCTATTGTTAGCTGTAAGTTTTGCTGCAAGGGATTTTGAAGTATTTTTCTCCTGAATGGATTTTGCCTATAGCATTCCTTTACTTATGAATGGAGCCATTTGGGGAGGCTGCCTTAGCTGGCAGCCAATACTTACTACATTTTTTTTCTAGCCAAGTAGCTAATTCTTAAAGGGGAATGTGCCTTTTTAAGCTAGTTCCCTCAGCAGCTTCACTTTTCTGTCTCTGGAGGCTTTTCCTTGTTTGATGAATATATGGAAGAGGGAAAATATGGGGGTGGGGTTCAAATTCTTCCTTCAGAAGGAGGTGGGCATGAGAAAGAGGGAGGCAGGGAGGGAGGGAAGGAGGGAAGGAAGTCCCGCCTTAGCACTTGGCCACTAGCAGCCCTGCCATTGACTTTACTTGTCAAAAGGTTGCAAAAAGGGATCATATGACCCTGGAACACTGTAATCATCATAAATGTGAATCAGTTGCCAAGCATCCAAATATAAATCACATGACCCTGGGCATGCTGCAATGGTCATAAGTGTGAAAAATGGTCATAAGTCATTTCAGTGCAATTGCAACTTTGAACAGGTTTTTTGGGTTTTTTTGGTCATCAAGTTTTTGACACCTTGCTAGGTGGTACTCGAATATTGCCATAGCCTAAAAGTGGTACAGTCGGTGAAAAGGTTGAAAAGCCCTGATGTAAAGCACTGGGAGCAGATCACTCCCAGTGCTGACTTTATTACTGCATAGAATAAAACTGCTTGTCAACTCGTTCCTGTGTTCCTGGTTTGTTTCCATGGAAGAAGGAGGACGCGTGACAGTAAGTCAGCGCTCCCCTTTCCTGCTGCCCTTCCCATTTCCCTTGTGCTGTCACGGGAATGGCTGAGGGTAAACAGGAGGCCACAACGGTGGTGGAAGAGGGCGAGCCAGCTGGAGCAACGGGGCCATCACCTGACACAGAGGCAGGGGATGCTCAGCCTGTGGTGAGGCCAAAGGTGCGGGAAGCAAGGCCTATGGTCCCGGTGAGTGAGGGTCAGGAGGCTGGGGTCCCCGGGGCATCGGGGGAATGGTGGCACAGCTCTGCACTTACCAACCCGGATTCTGGTTGGGCACATACGTTAGGTGCCGCGGGGCCTCTGATGGAGTGGAGGGAGAGACGTCTAACAGAGGAGGATGAGGAGGAATGGAGCTACTCCACAGCACCTGGGCAGTATACTATGGACGTCCTGAGAGACCAGTTTGGGAAGGCTGGGTACCAGGAACCCCTCTTGTGGCCAAGATGGGAGGCGATGCAGGAGACGGCGTCATGGCACCGGACGAAGGCACCACCGAGTCGGTCAGATCCAGCCTGGTTCCGTCTAGCTAGTCCACGATTCAGTGCAGCTACTGGTCTTGGTACCCCTCTGCTGGGAGACCTTGGTCTGAGTGCACCAAGAGCACAGTCACGGCCTGTGTGAGCAGGCAGGCCGTCAACTGACTCATGGGGAGCACCCTCCAGGTTGGGCCCAGACCAGCGGGGGGTGGGGTCCAGCAACCATGGGTTTCCCCCTTTGGCTCATGCTGCATGGGGTGCGGGCCAGCCTTTGCGGCCCTGGGGTCCCGGGGTGGTCTGGGGCCTGCCGCCCATACCCGTGACGTTTGATGGAAACCCGGACCGCCTCGCAATGTTCTTGAGCCATGTTATCAGCCATCTGGACTGGTACGCCCGTTTTTACCCATTGCAGTGGATGATGGTGGTGATGGTTACGGTGGGGCTGCAAGATGAAGTAGCAGCATGAGCGGCGGACCTCTACAGCAACCATGCCAGGGAGCTGGCGGATGCTGGTCTGTTCCTGGAGACGCTGCGGTCCCAGTTTGAAGATGTCCCTTGGGTCCAGCGGGCTGAGGCTGAGGTACTGGCACTGAAGCAGCGAGGTCAGCCCACAACAGAGTATGTTTGTGACTTCCGGCGGGTGGCTGGTAGACTGCGCTCCTGGCCAGAACGCCTCCTAGTCCACCATTTTCAGGCAGGCCTGGATCGGGATTTGCTCCAGGCCTGTGTTTTTTGGGGTGTTCCAAGCCGGCTCAAGGAGTGGTTTAGGGTGGTGGTGGACCTGGACACGGGGCTGCAAGAGTTCTGGAAAAGAGGGGAGGATCCAGTCACGCCAAGGAGGGCACCAGAGAGGCCACAGGATGGACAGAGGGTCCAGGCTGCGGGTCCGGGCCTCTCTGGCCCCACCCCCTGGGTGCTGTTCTGTTGTTTCCGGTGCAACCAGCTGGGGCATCAAGCAGCAGAGTGTCCAGTTCCTATTCCACAGGCTCCTTCCTCATTCCCCGGGAAAGCCGGTCCCACCCTGAAGATGACCATGGAGAAGTCGCGAGCAGTGTAGCAGCCAGAGGGGGTCGTCTCCTGGCGGGCGTCTCCAGTGGAGGAGGAGGCAACGGCAGCCACTAGATACCATCTAGTGGCCTATGACAGCGAGGACGACGTAGCCAAGGATCCCATGGTGAGTGAGCCCATAAGCCCTTTTGCCATACCTATTACTCTAACGAGCCCTCAGACAGGTCAATGGGGGGAATACCGGGCCCTAATTGACTCTGATTGCACCCGGTGTCTGATTAGCGAGGGCGAGCCTGTCAGAATGGAGATGGGTACTCATTGGGAGGTCCTCCAGTTTATTGTAGTCCCTTCCATGACTGAAGCCGTGATCTTGGGCCTGGCATGGTTGGATCAGTGGGGCCCTACTATATGGTGGGAGGGGGGATACCAGAGATTACGCCTTGGGGTTGGTCCCCGACCACCTAGTCAAGATTCTGAAGAGCTGGGTGCGGAGTGTAGGGAAGGAAAGGTACCGCAGGAGGGCACTGGGCAAGAGAACCCCTACCCGGCTGCGTACGCTGACCTCGCCGAGGTGTTCAGCGAGAGGGAGTGTGATATCCTGCTGCTCCCAGTTTTTTCTTTTGTGAAAGAAACGGGTCCAAGTGGCTCTTTCACTGTTTCAGGTTGTCGACCCCTGTTCTAGAGTCTCAACGTCTTTTTTACATCGTGGTGACCAAAACTGGATGCAGTATTCCAAGTGTGGCCTTACCAAGGCATTATAAAGTGGTATTAACACTTCACGTGATCTTGATTCTATCCCTCTGTTAATGCAGCCTAGCACTGTGTTGGCTTTTCTGTTTGGGTAAGCTCTCTGTCAGACAGATTTCTCACCTATCGGTCAGTTTTCTGGGACATGTCACTGTCCATCTGGGTTGGTTCTTCTGTTTTGTGTGTTTTTCTTGTCTAAGCTGTAGGGTAGAAAAATTGTCTTTTTGTCATTCTCTGCTCTTGTTGTGTTGTGCTAGTTGTGACTTCTTTGCAAATTCTGTGACCTGTTCCAATACTTCTGCTGGTAGAAATGATTTCAGCTCTTGGACTTTGTGTTCCACTCTCTTTCAAAACCTAAGTTGTAAAATTAATCTTTCTTATTTTTTCATTGAGAAGTTGGAGCTGTGCTTTCTGCAGGATGTTTTCTGCCCTGTGTCCCTTCACTGTTGAACACAGGCACATGCTGTTGGGGATGAGTCTGTGTTGTCTGAATCTCAAACTGAAGCACAAATGGTTCCTGTAGTCTGCAATTTTTCTCAAAATCCGTTCATACCCCCTCACCATTCGAGGGTGTTCATCCCAAAGTGCATAGCTAAATGTCTATGGAAATTCTCAGTCATCACAGCTCCACAACATAGCTCCACAACACAGTCCTTTCAGCAGTTCCAAGAAGGCTCCACACCCATTGGCACTACTCAGTTGACCCTGAGGACACAGACAAACCTCCAAGTGGCATCAACAACTCACTAAAAGAATGCAAATGACCAGCTGTCTGCAAGGAATATAAATCCTTCCATTCCCCACCATCCAGTCAGAGCTGAAGAAGCTTCTTGGATGAGAAGCAAAACATCTTCAAAGAAAAACGAAGTCCAGTTGCCTCTTGAAAAAGCAGCTTTGGGACAACCATGACCTGGATGACTGAGAATCTCCATAGACAAACATGTTGTTCCTAGCATCATTTCACTCCCCTTGCTGAGCTAAATAACTGCTTCCTGGTGCAGCTCATCAAAAGGTGTGAGGCTACCTCCTCATCAGTAGCCTGGCTGACCTTTTTTGTGCATGCCTCCTCTCAGCCCTAAGTGCTCTTGGATCTGGAGGAGGAGGAGGCAGTTCTTCATTTCCACTAACCAGCTGCAGCTGTGTGCCTTCTCCACTCAGGCCTCTAGGCTTCCCAACTGCAACTGAGCTTTTCCTGTATCTAGTTCAGCTAGCTGCTTGTTTGGTTGCTTCCCTGTGCTCAGCCCCTCCACTCCTGGCTCATAACCCTTGACTGCCAGCTCATCCTCCTCTGAACTAGCATTTGGAGAGGCGTCTGGGGACGTGTCTGGGGGAGTCATCACAGGTTACTTTGAAGCTATAATGCATCTTCTTAGATGTGTTTGCCTGTACATCTGTACAGTTTAGAGATGTGCCCTTCTGTTGTGATTCCTCACCAGCCAGTGGATCCGGCAGCTGAGTCTGAGGAATCAGATTAGGAGGAGGGGCCTGGAGTGACATCAGAGTCAGAGGAAGGCTCTGAGGAGTTCCAAGACTTACAGTTGGATGAGGAGCCTGGCCCCTCTATTCGCGCTCAGGCTGAGACACAGCTGTGCTGGGAGCCTGAGTTGGACAGTGATGAAGAACAGTTGGGACAAATCCAGGATACATGAAAGTGCAGGCAAGAGAAGTGAATAGGACAGAGAAATGCAATGGGGTGGTTCCAAAGGCAAAGGAGAAAGTATTAGGAAGCCACACCTTGGCTGAATTATAAAAGGGGAAGGCGTGGGAGGTGCTGGTTGCCAAAGGCAACCATTCATGTTGAGGATCAAGTTTCTGTGAACTGTGTTTGTTTGACTTGGACATTGACTCAGGTCTGTGAGAATAAAAGGGGATGGTTTTTTCTTGTGGTTCCTGCCTGTTTCTTAGAAGAGGAGTTTCTCCTTGTGAGCATAACAAGGACTCACATAGGCTGGGACAGAACAGTTTGCCTTTGGCCTTCTACCCCCTATTGCCATGGAGCAGTTACGTGCGGAGAAGGCCCAGCTCTCCCAGCAGCTGGCTTTGCTGGCAGCTCAAGTTGCTTAGCTTCAAGCCTCCGCTCCTGCTGCTCCACAGCCCTGAAGGAAGTGTCCAGTCGCAGTGCCTGACAAATTCAATGGCACTCCAGAGATGTTTCCAGCTTTTTTTTTATCAGCCTGAGAGTGGCTGACTTTCCCACTGACTGTGATAAAGTGGGGTTTATGATCAGCCTCTTCTCTGGTGCTGCAGCTCATTGGGGCACACCCCTGCTAGCCCAGCCTAGTCCGTTGTTGGATAATTTGGGGGGGGGTTGTGACTATATGCGTCTTATGTATGAGGACCCCATTAAGATGCAGACCACTACACAATGCCTAAAAGCTCTGAGGCAGGGCCAACGCGCTTTACAGGGATATATCAGTGAGTTTCGGCTGCTTAGCCAGGATTCAGCCTGGAATGAAGCTGCACTCATGGACGCTTTCCAGGATGGCTTGTCGGAGGAGCTGTTGGATGAGCTGGCCTGTGTCGATGTTCCCCCAGACCTCAATGGGTTGATCCATCTCTGTTTGCAGATTGATGCTCGGCTACAGCAGCATAGCAGTCGTTGTGCCACCCCAGAGACCCGGTCGGCCCCAGTTGAGTGTGAGACTCTGGTTCTGTGGGAGGAGCCTATGGAGTTAGGTGCTGCCAGACCTCACCTATCAGTGGCAGAAATGAATAGACGATGTTCGGGGGGGTTGTGTTTCTGTGGGGACCCTGGGCATTTGGCCACCTTCTGCCCCAAGAAGCGATGAGGGGCATCCACTACTGAGCCTGCCACACGAAAGCAACCTCATCTGTCGGGAAATGCCCCGAGCCTGACTTAAAAGACATTTTGGGTCGGGCTTCCCCCAACACTGAGCAACGTCCTTCAGATGCTGCACTCAGACCTCCATGGCATTTGATACTGGCGGCACACTTGATCCTCCCTGGGAAGCCACAGGTATGGCCATCAGCTTGCATGAGGAGGCTATTCAGTTTTACATAACCTCTGACCTGCATTTCCCTGCGGTCTTGGGATTGGCATGGCTCTGGACGCATGACCCACAGATTGATGGGTCACAGAACTTGGTCACCTTTCCAAGTTTACAGTGTCTGGACCACACCTGCCAAGTCTGTGCTGGCCAGGTGGTGAGTCCCCCAGGGGTCTCCCTGCCCTCCAAACTGGCAACTTACGCTGATGTGTTCAGTGAGACTGAGGCCGATCAATTGCCCCCACACAGGTCATAGGACTGCCCCATCGACTTAGTTCCAGACACATCTCTCCCAGGGGGGCATTTGTATTCCATGTCAGACCCCGAGTTGGCCATGTTGCGGGACTTTCTGGACAAAAATTTGGCTTGGGGTTTTATTTGGCCCTCGTCTTTGCCAGTGTCTGCACCAGTGCTCTTTGTCAAAAAGAAGTCCGGAGAATTAAGGCTTTGCTGTGACTATTGAAAATTAAATGCCATTACCGTATGTAATCAATACCTGCTGCCCCTCATCCCCGAACCTCTGGAACGGCTCTGGGAGGCAAAAATCTTCACGAAATTGGACTTGAGAGGAGCCTACAATCTTGTTAGGATTTGGTCAGGTGATTTATTTATTTATTTATTTATTTGGGTTTGTATGCGGCTCCTCTCCGGGGACTCGGAGCGGCTAACAACATATATATAACAAAGAATTACAATATAAAAAACCCAAACAAGATATCTAAAAACCAATTAAAAAACACACATTCAATGCAACAATCAACTACAATCATCCCCAGGCTTGCTGGCAAAGATGAGTTTTTAGGTTTTTCCAGAAGGCCGGGAGAGTTGGAGAAACGCAGACTTCAGGAGGCAGTTGGTTCCAGAGGGCGGGCGCAACAACAGAGAAAGCCCTCCCCCTAGGGCCTGCCAGACGACATTGTTTCGCTGATGGGACCCGGAGGAGGCCGACCCTGTGCGCTCTCACCGGTCGTAGAGATGAGTGGAAGACAGCGTTTTGGCACCCAGTATGGGCACTTCGAGTATACAGTGATGCCGTTTGGGCTGACCAACGCCCCTGCAATTTTTCAACACTTCATGAATGACATATTCCGGGATCTGTTAGATCAGTTTGTCATGATCTATTTGGACAACATTCTGATCTAATCCCCTTTGTGGGAGACAAACCACCAGCATCTCCGTCAAGTCCTGCAATGGCTCCAAGATCATTGTTTGTATGCCAAACTGGAGAAATGCCAATTCTATCAAATGAACATTGATTTCCTAGGTCATCGCATTTCTCCTGAGGGCATTGCCCTGGAGCTGAGCAAGGTCGAGTCTCTGCGTAGTTGGCAACCCCCACGTCGCGTTAAAGTTGTCCAGTGACTCCTTGGGTTCACCAACTACTATAGAACCTTCATGCCTGGTTTTGCTTCCATGACTGCGCCCCTCACTTGGCTCCTGCAGAAAAAGACCCGATTTCATTGGGATACCCCAGAGCAACAGGCTTTCCAGGCTTTAAAGGAAGCTTTCATGAAGGAACCCATCTTGTAACATCCTGACCCTACCTGCACTACTTGAGGAGGTTGCTGGGCTGGCGGTTGAGTTCCCCAGGCTTATTGTCTTGGGGGACTTAAATCTTCCGTCGCTCGGCGAATCCTCTGGGTTGGCGCAGGAGTTCATGGCCACCATGGCAACCATGAACCTGACTCAAGTAGTTCAGGGACCGACTCATGAGAGGGGACACACTCCCGACATGGTATTCCTCTCAGAACAGTTGAGCAATGATCTGAATTTAAGGAGCTTAGATATCTTGCCTATGTCATGGTCAGACCATTTTCTCTTACGGCTTGTTTTCAAGGCTCCAATCCTCCCCCGCAGGGAGGCAGAACCGATTAGGTGGTTCCGCCCCAGACATCTGATGGACCCAGAGAGCTTTCAGAGGACGCTTGGGGAAATACCGGATTCTCTCATTCTCAGTTCGGCAGAGTCCCTGGTTACGGCTTGGAATATGGCTGTGAAGGGGGCTCTTGACCGGATTGCGCCGCTGCGACCTCTCTGTGGTAGCAGACCCAGGAGATCTCCTTGGTTTACTGAGGAACTCAGGGGGATGAAGTGCCAGAAGAGACGTCTAGAGAAGCGATGGAGGAAAAGTAAATCTGTATCTGACCGAACACAATTAAGATCTTATATTAAAACTTATCAGGTGACGCTCAAGGCGGCAAGATGCGCATATCATTCTGCCTTGATCGCATCTGCGGAATCCTGCCCAGCCGCCCTGTTTAGGGTGACTCGCTCCCTCCTTAATCAGGGGGGTGGGGTTGATGCACCCTTGCAGGGTAGTGCTGAGGATTTTAATAAGTTTTTCGCGGATAAAATCGCCCAGATTCGGATGGACCTTGACTCTAATTGGAATGCAGTGCCGGCTGACAATGAGTCAGTCGAGATGACAGGGACTCGTCTTGATTCTGTTGTGTGGACGGAGTTTGACCCTGTAGCACCCGATGAAGTGGACAAGGCCATTGGAGCTGTGAGTTCCGCCACCTGTTTATTGGACCCGTGCCCCTCCTGGCTGGTTTCGGCCAGCAGGGAGGTGACGCGGGGCTGGGTTCAGGAGATTGTTAATGCCTCTTTGAGGGAGGGGTCCTTTCTGGCTCCCTGCAAGGAGGCAATTGTGCGCCCCCTCCTCAAGAAGCCTTCCCTGGACCCAGCTGTATTAAACAACTACTGTCCTGTCTCCAATCTTCCCTTTATAGGGAAGGTTGTTGAGAAGGTGGTGTCACTCCAGCTCCAACGGTCCTTGGATGAGGCCGATTATCTGGGCCCTCAACAGTGAGGATTCAGGCTCGGCTACTCCACGGAAACTGCTTTGGTCGCGCTGACGGATGATCTCTGGC
Source organism: Bothrops alternatus (assembly GCA_034064705.1). Taxonomy (NCBI): domain Eukaryota; kingdom Metazoa; phylum Chordata; class Lepidosauria; order Squamata; family Viperidae; genus Bothrops; species Bothrops alternatus. The sequence continues at coordinate 1,937,389 of JARGCV010000014.1, read as the reverse complement.
GGGCCCGGGATAGGGGACTTTCCACTATCCTGGTGCTACTTGACCTCTCAGTGGCTTTCGATACCATTGACCATGGTATCCTTCTGCACCGACTGGAGGGGTTGGGGGCACTGTTTTGCAGTGGTTCACCTCCTACCTCACTGGTCGGTCGCAGTCGGTGTTGGCAGGGGGTCAGAGGTCAACCCCTAGGTTCCTCCCTTGTGGGGTCCCTCAGGGATCGGTCCTCTCCCCTCTGCTGTTTAATATCTACATGAAACCGCTGGGTGAGATCATCCGACAACACGGGGTGAGATATCATCAGTATGCTGATGATAACCAGCTTTACATCTCCACCCCGTGTCATTTCAGTGAAGCAGCGGAAGTGATGTGCTGATGTCTGGAGGCTGTTAGGGTTTGGATGGGTGCCAACAGGCTCAAACTCAACCCCGACAAGACGGAGTGGCTATGGGTTCTGCCTCCCAAAGATAACTCAATCTATCTCTCCATCAGCCTGGGGGGGAGCTTTTGACCCCCTCGGAGAAGGTCTGCAACTTGGGCGTCCGCCTCGATCCACAGCTAAATTTGGAACATCATTTTTCGGCTGTGGCGAGGAGTACATTTGCCCAGGTTCGCCTGGTGCATCAGTTGCGGCCCTATTTGGACCAGGAGTCTCTTCTCACAGTCACTCATGCCCTTATCACCTCGAGGCGCGACTACTGCAATGCTCTCTACATGGGGCTACCTTTGAAAAACGTTCGGAGACTTCAGGTAATGCAGAATGCAGCCGCACGAGCAATGTTGGGCTTGCCCAGAAATGCCCACATTTTGGCATCACTCCGCGAGCTGCATTGGCTGCCAATTGGTCTCCGAACCCAATTCAAAGTGTTGGTTATGACCTATAAAGCCCTACTTGGCATCGGACCAGGTTACTTATGGGACCGTCTGCTGCCCCATGAATCCCAGCGGCCGGTTAGGGCCCACAGAGTCAGCCTTCTCCAGGTCCCGTCAGCCAGACAGTGTCGCCTGGCGGGGCCTAGGGGAAGAGCCTTCTCTGTTGCGGCCCCGGCCCTCTGGAACCAAGTCCCCCTGGAGATCCGTATCGCCCCCACCCTCTCCGCCTTTCGTAAACTGCTTAAAACACACCTCTGCCGGCAGGCCTGGAGCAGTTAACATCTTGCCCCTAGCCAGTGTTTGTGTGTATGTTTGTTGAATGATTGGTTTTCTTTTAACTTAGGGGTTTTTATATATGTATTTTAACTGGTGATTTCTATTTATGTTGTGAGCCGCCCTGAGTTCTCCGGAATAGGGCGGCATAGAAGTCAAATAAATAAATAAATAAATAAATAAATAAACAAACAAACAAACAAACAAACAAACAAACAAACAAATAAATAAATAAATAAATAAATAAATAAATAGCCATTTGTCATGGAAGCAGATGCCTCTGACATTGCCATTGGAGCGGTGTTACTCCAGGCTAATGCACCCGGCGGTGCCCTCTTCCCTTGCGCGTACTACTCGCGGAAACTGAATCCAGCCGAGTGCAACTATACCATCTGGGAGAAGGAGCTACTGGCCATCAAAGTGGCATTTGAGGCCTGGAGGCATCATCTGGAAGGGGCTCGGCATCAAATTGAAGTCTGGATGGACCACAAGAATCTGGAAAGCTTGCAGACCACCTGGAAATTGAACCAAAGACAGATTTGGTGGTCTCTCTTCTTCACTAGGTTCAATTTCCGCGTTACCTACATACCAAGTGGTCGCAACCAAAGAGCGGATGCTCTGTCAAGGAAGCCAGAATATTCACGTACAGAAGACAAGCTTCTGCCCAGGACAGTTCTCCCCATAGAGTCTTTCTCTGCAGTTTGGGGGCCAATAGGTGTATGGGCTCGAATTCAGGAGGCACAACAGCATGATGCGTGGGTGGATCAACGAAGTGAGGAGTTGGGGCCAGAGTCCCCATGGACCATCATGGATGGACTCCTGAAATATCGTGATCGGCTGTATCTTCCAAGAGGGCCACTCAGAGGGTTCCTTCTCAGCCAATGTCATGATAATCCAGCAGTGGGGCATTTTGGCCTGTTCAAGACACTGAACTTGGTCTCCTGTACATTCTGGTGGCCCCGAGTACAACATGACGTCCAGGCCTACGTTATGTCTTGTATACAGTGTAGGCAGGCCAAGACGGCGACGGGGGCCCTACCCGGTCTACTTCAGCCCTTGCTGATGCCCAAAAGACCTTGGGGGGCAGTGTCCATGGACTTCTTGATGGACTTGCCCCTGGCTTCTGGTTTCATGATGGTATTTGTGGTGGTGGACATGCTGACCAAGATGGTGCATTTCATGCCTTGCCATGGCTTGCCGTCAGCCCATGCCACCATTTGTATGTTCATCCAGCAGGTTTTCTGGCTGCACGGCCTCCCTGATAGGGTAATTTTAGATAGAGGGGCTCAATTTATGGCCCGTTTCTGGAAGAGGTTGATGAAGGCCCTAGACGTAAAAATATGCCTATCATCAGCGCATCATCTGCAAACTGATGGCGGGACCGAGAAAGTAATCAGAATCCTAAGCGTGCCAAGCTTAGATGGAGAACAGAAGAAATAGCATCCTCTGTAGAGTGATTTGGATGGTAAGCAAACTGAAGCGAGTCAAATGCTGGAGGGAGACTAGATACAATAATGTTGTCAATGCTGCAAATACTGTATATTCTTGCTTTGACAATATGCAGAACTGTCTGGTATTTTTAGAGTTAATTTAGATGACAGAGAAAAGGGAGGGGAAATAACAAAAGCCCAGGAACAGAAGTGAATCTCTGCCCTCTGGGCTAATTGGAAGATGTGACTTGTGACTGCAAGATAAGGGAGGGGTTTAGCAAGAAAAGTTAGAAGCCAGCAAGAGGAATTCAGATTCTGGCACAAACGTCCATGACATGCCGTCAATTAGTAACACTGTTAATAAAGGCTTTAGGATAAACATGCCTGGAAGTTCTTTGAAGTGTTTCATTAGTCGGAACCATGACATCGTGCCAGAATCCAACATTTTTTCAAATCAATTAAGGGGTCCCGAACTCCAATCACTATTCCTAAACTAAGGGGTAGACTGATAAAGATTTGGGGAAGATCTCATTATGGAGAAAGAAAGATTGCCTGAGGCCAGCCCCCTGGCTGCAACAGTTTCCCCGGGGGGGGGAGCGACAGCCGGCAAGCTGGGGGAGACAGGAATCTGGCAGATTTCCCAGCTGAGAGCAGAGACTTCAAAAGCAGAATGGACCGATAACAGAGTTTTGGGTGAGTCCCTGGAAAGATTTCAAACCTCAGAGATGAAAACCAGAAATCAATTCCTACAGAGGGAAGCATACAGCCCTTCCATTGCAGATGTTCCTGCCAGGGACTCCAGCCCTGAAGAGAGGGGGAATCCCAGTCTGAGTCCTCTGCAACAATGGGGAGATTGGGTTCCCCAGCAGGTAGCTGATCCATATCCTCTGAACTTGCCACAGCTAATAGAGGCCTTGCAATGCCTTGGGGTGGTACAGAAGCCAGGAGATCAGCAGCTGGTGGGACAACAGCCACAGCAAGAAGATTGGCCACAGCTCCCAAACATGCAACCCCTGGGCATAAATCTGCAACCAGGATGGGGCCAACAGCAACTGGGGGGGGGCACAAGAGCAGTGGGAAGCCCAGCAACCATTGCACCAGCAGCCCCAATGGGGGCTGCAACAGCCTATAATGGCACCCCCTTTCAGAGCAACCTTCAGTGGGGACCCAGAGAAGCTGGTTTTTTTTCCTCAACCAAGTGCGCTCTCATTTGAATTGCTGGGCCTATCTCTACCCAGACCCGGGGGCCATGGTCGATGTCATTGCGTCCAACCTAGAGGGAGAAGCATCCGAATGGCTGAATTATTTATATAATGAGCAAGCCCCCAAATTGGAAGACCCCCAACTCTTCCTCCTAGGGCTGAGGGAAAGATTTGAGGACCCATCTATTGGTCTTAAAGCAAGAGAACAGATCCACAAAATAAAACAAGCCTGCAGGCCTGCCCAGGAGTACGTGTGGGAATTTCACAAGATAGCAGGCCAAATAGAGGGGTGGCCTGAACAATCCCTGATCCATTACTTCATCGAGGGATTAGACGATCACCTCTCTCAGGCCTGCATCTATCGAGAAGTACCTGATCGGATACAGGACTGGTACCAGACAGCCGTGAAGCTAGATGTTAAGCTCTCTTGCTATAAGAAGCCTCCCCCACATGAACCCGAGCAGCAACCAGAGCTACCCGGACAGCAATCACCCCCACGAAAGCCTTCAACTACTGCAATGGCTGAGAGACCCAGGCCACCTACATGCCCTTCCTTCAAGTGTTTCTGGTGTGGACAAACAGGACACCGAGTGGCCACATGTCCAGTCCCCTACCCCCGACTGCAGAGCAGACCAGAACCAGCAATGCAAAAGAAACCTGCTCAGCGGCTAACGAGAGAAAAATTCAATCGACTCATGCAACAACCGGTCGCCCAGATTACATCCCCCACACAGGAGGACGCCAGGACTCCGGGTGGACCCGCCCCTGCTCTACCCTTCTTTGACAGTGACGATGGAGAACGACCCGATGGTGAGTCGACAAATCCCGCCTTTTTCACTGGCCGCCAAATTTATAATCCCTAAGTCTGGGGCACAAATGGACTTGAACATACTAATTGATTCGGGATGCACCCGTTGCATTATTAGTCTGGCATTTGCCATGAAAATGGGCATACGAGCAAAATCGCTCTCCAAACCCATGAGGTTTGAGCAAGCCGATGGCTCCCTCATGGGAGGAACTCTGGTCACACAAGTAACTGAGCCCTTACACCTAGAAATAGGTGCACACTGGGAGTTTATTCGCTTCCTGGTGGCTCCAAAAATGACTAAGACGGTGATCCTAGGGCTAGCCTGGTTAGACAAATGGAAGCTGTTTATATGGTGGGAGAAAGGAATGAGAACTGTAAGACTACCTATAGGGCCTGATCCCCCCGTTGATTCAACAGATGTTGCTGGGCATCTTAGGCCACCCAATGAGCGAGCGCACATGGCCGCCTCACTGCCTCCAGGTGAACCAGCCATCGCCAAGGAATACTGGGACCTGGCGGAGGCGTTTAGCGAAAAAGAATGTGATGCCCTACCCCCTCACAGACCCAATGACTGCTCCATCGAACTGGTGCCTGGAGCCAAACTCCCACGACTGAGAATGTATGCCATGTCCCCCCTCGAAATGGAGGAGATGCAGCGATACATAAACAAAAACCTAGCAAGGGGGTTTATCGAATGGGCCAAATCTACCGTGGGAGCCCGTGTTGTTCAAAGAGAAGAAAGATGGGTCTCTTCGTCTCTGCGTAGACTATAAGGGTCTCAACGTGGTGAGTGTGGAAAATAAATACCCCCTCCCCCTCCTAAAGGATTTATTAACCCATCTGTCTAAGGGGAGTGTCTTCACTAAGTTAGACCTAAGAGAGGCATACTACCGGGTGAGAATAAAAGAGGGAGACGAGTGGAAAAATGCCTTCAACTGTCCTAAGGGGAGCTATCAGTTCAAAGTCATGCCATTTGGACTACAGGGGGCCCCAGTCATATTTATGCAGTTGATTAATGAGGTTCTACATGATCACTTATACAAAGGGGTTTTGGTGTATCTTGATGATATCCTGATATACAGCACGAATATGACTGATCACATAAAGCTGGTGAGAGAAGTGCTAAAGAAACTATTGAATGCCAAACTCTATGCCAAATTGTCGAAATGTGAATTTCACCAAACCCGATTAGACTATCTTGGCTACAGAATTTCCAACGAGGGTATTGAAATGGATCCAGCCAAGGTGAAAGCTATAATCGAATGGCAGCCCCCAAAGACTGCCATTCGATTATAGCTTTCACCTTGGCTGGATCCATTTCAATACCCTCGTTGGAAATTCTGTAGCCAAGATAGTCTAATCGGGTTTGGTGAAATTCACATTTCGACAATTTGGCATAGAGTTTGGCATTCAATAGTTTCTTTAGCACTTCTCTCACCAGCTTTATGTGAAATGTGAATTTCACCAAACCCGATTAGACTATCTTGGCTACAGAATTTCCAACGAGGGTATTGAAATGGATCCAGCCAAGGTGAAAGCTATAATCGAATGGCAGCCCCCAAAGACTCGCAAACAGCTCCAGAGTTTTCTGGGTTTTGCCAATTTTTATCGTCAATTCATCCCCTCTTTTGCCGAGATTGACCTACCTCTTACAGAACTACTCAAAACAGGCAAAGGAGGAGGGAAGCCACGACCGGGCCAACCACTAGCATGGACAATGGACTGTCAAACAGCTTTTGAGAATTTAAAGAGACTATTTGCTTCTGAACTGGTCCTAAAGCACCCATGCCCAGGGGAACCTTTTGTGATTCAAGCCGATGCCAGCGATGTGGCAGTTGGAGCTGTGTTACTGCAAAAGAACAAGAGTGGGGTCCTGCAACCCTGCGCCTACACCTCTAAGAAATTTACTGAGAGTGAGCGGAGATGGGCCATCTGGGAGAAAGAGGCCTTCACGATTAGATTGGCGCTATTAACCTGGCGACACTATCTAGAAGGGAGCAAGGTGCCATTTGAGGTATGGACAGATCACAAAAATCTAGAAGCACTGAAAACTCCCCGCAAATTGTCCCCAAAGCAAGTACGGTGGGCACAGTACTTTAATCGCTTCAACTTCACTCTAAAGTACATACCAGGAGGAAAGAACTTCCTAGCTGATGCGCTATCCCAGTTACCCCAATACAAAAGCGAACGAGAGGAGGTTAACGAGGCAATTATTCCCAATCCACAAACTGCTGCTCAAGTTACACCTCACAGGGTCCCCAATCCTGATGACCCTGGAGTAAAGAAATTAAAACGAGAGCTCCTCACCGACCAATGGTTCAAAGATAATCAAACCTCCCTAACGTGCAGGGATGGCTTGGCTTACAAAGGCGGGAAGCTATATTTGCCAGAAGCTCAAACACAGCCATGATGTAAAACAGGCTGGACACTTTGGATATTTGAAAACCCTACACCTCACCTGCCGGCAATTTTGGTGGCCGGGGTGAAAAGGGATGTGGAAAACTATGTAAAAAGTTGTACTGTATGTGCCACAATGAAAAGAATCCCAGGGAAAATCCCTGGGTTACTGCAACCCGTGGCAGACCCTTCTCAACCCTGGGAAGAAATAGCTATGGACTTTATAGTAGACCTACCTGAAAGTAGTGGAAATACTGTCATCTGGACTGTAATAGACCTGTTTTCAAAGCAGGCTCATTTCATCGCCTGCAAAGGACTCCCATCCACCCAACGACTGACCAAATTGTTCTTGAAACATATCTACCGGCTGCATGGCACCCCTAAGCGAATAATTTTGGACAGGGGGGGGTACAGTTCACAGCAAAGTTTTGGAGAAGTTTTCTTAAATTAATTGGATCATCTCAGGGGTTATCCTCTGCTTTTCATCTGGCCACCAATGGGGCTGCAGAAGCCACTAACAAGATGGTGGAGCAATATCTTAGATGCTACATTTTTTACCAACAGACAAACTGGACTGATCTCCTCCCTTTTGCGGAGGTGGCGTACAATAATTCTGTGCACAGCAGCACTGTCTACATGCCTTTTAGAGTGGCCACAGGAAAAGAGTTCAGCCCAATGCCTGAATATCCTCAGGTGCCCTCTGCTTCCCAAACGCTTAACCAGTGGGTGAAAGGGTGGGAAGAAGTTTGGAAAAATACAAACACTGCTTTAAAAAAGACTTTTGAAACCTATAAAAAACAGGCTGATAAAAAGAGGGCTTCCCAAAAAACATTCCAAGTTGGGGAAAAGGTTTACTTGTCAACTAAATATCTACACCTCAAATTGCCCAGCAAGAAATTAGCACCTAAATTCTTGGGGCCTTTCCCCATAGTAAGGATCATTAACCCGGTCACAGTAGAACTAAAACTGCCTAGACTTTTAGGGAAAATTCACCTAGTTTTCCATTGTAGCTTGTTGAAACCTTATTGGGGCTCCACTTTAAGACCTCCCCTGAAGAAGGCACCTGGGCCCCTAGTAGTTGCAGGGCAGACCCACTATGAAGTGAAACGTATTCTTGACTCTAGAATCTTTAGAGGGAAATTGCAGTACCTAGTACAATGGAAGGAATATCCGTTGTCTGAACCCTCCTGGGTGAAATCTAGTGAAGTGAAAGCTGACAGATTGGTCAAAAGGTTTCATGTGAAACACCCCAACAAACCGAAAGATAACCCTTAACATATGCTTTTGTTTACTTTACAGGATCTGTCCTTCCTGTAAGGGGGGCCGGATGTCAATGCTGCAAATACTGTATATTCTTGCTTTGACAATATGCAGAACTGTCTGGTATTTTTAGAGTTAATTTAGATGACAGAGAAAAGGGAAGGGAAATAACAAAAGCCCGGGAACAGAAGTGAATCTCTGCCCTCTGGGCTAATTGGAAGATGTGACTTGTGACTGCAAGATAAGGGAGGGGTTTAGCTAGAAAAGTTAGAAGCCAGCAAGAGGAATTCAGATTCTGGCACAAACCTCCATGATGTGCCGTCAATTTGTAACACTGTTAATAAAGGATTTAGGATAAACATGCCTGGAAGTTCTTTGAAGTGTTTCATTAGTCGGAACCATGACAAATGTCCTTTATCAGCCTCTCAAAACATTTCATAATGATGGATGTAAATGCAACCGGACGGTAATCATTGAGACCTGTAATTGTAGACATTTTTTGGCACTGGCAAAATATGGCCATCTTAAAACATGATGGGTCCACTGCCTGCTGCAGTGAAAGATTGAAAATATCTGTAAGAACACAAGCCAACTTATCTGCACATTCCCTAAGAACAAGGCCAGGGATATTATCTGGGTCTGCTGCTTTCCGCATGTTAACTTTCCACAATGCACTCCAGATAAAAGTAATATCAAAGCTAAGCACTTGCTCATCAGGATGGGGCACAGCTTTCCTCACAGGGGTGCTATTTGATGCCTCCAGTCTTCCAAAAAATGTGTTCAGCTCATTTAAAAAGCCTGTGTCACCCTTACATCACGATGGAACCACTTTATAGTCTGTAATGGCCTGGATGCCTTGCCACATACACCTGGTGTTCGTCAGGTCCTGAAAAAAGTTCTGAACTTTCTGCCAATGGGCTTGCTTTGCTCTTTTTTAAAAAAAATATATCTTTTATTAATTTTTTGCAATAGCAATTTTAGTGCTTAGTAAACAGAGTGTTGTCTGGGTTCATATATTTAAAAAACAATCAATAATAATTTCTATAATTCCATAATCAATATATTAATTAATGTTATATTTTCTTGATCTTCTCTTCTTCCAGTAGTATTCTCCTTTTGTCAACATTAAGCAAATATAATTCTTAATACTTTCAATACATACAAGGTTGGATATAAACATTTTTCTTGTGTTTGTATAAATAACAGTAACATCAGCATATAACATCTTTTCTGATCAGCTTATGTTTCAATTGTATTTATAAAAGTCATCTTATTAAGTCACTATATGTCCTGTTTTCAAGATTCTTATTTAAGCTTAATTTCCCCTCTGTATTCAAACCATTCTTATCAGTCATAATTTTCTCAAACTTAATTACCTTTAAATATCCAAACTTTTCATTCACATACACTATCCCAATATTTTTACATTTCATATATTATAAGAAGTACTAGACTACTTGTATATCTTATCCCTCTTACTGTAGGGACCCTTTATATCCATAATTTATCTATTCTTTTAACCATATTCAAACAAGAGTTTAATCATATAGTACTCCATCTGGTAAGTCAAATCAAATCTCTTGAATCTAACTCTTCTTTTGCCAAGTAGCTTTCCAAGTCAATGTGTTCAGCTTGCCAGGGGATTCTTCTTGTATTTTTATGAATGTTATTGGGAATAGGAAAGACAAGTTAGGTAGAATGTGTGCTTTTTGTCTCCCAAACTCTAATGGTTCTCTTGGCTGCTCTATAATCCATTTTGTTAGATCTTCTTTCCTATCTTCAAGTTTATTTTGAAGCCCTGAAAAGTAAAATATCTTTTCCATTTCCATTGTTGTGGCAAAATCTTGCAAGTTTTCTTTTGTTTGTATTAAGCTGTAGTTCTCTTCATTTGTAGCTTCACTCTTTGGGTCACTGTCCTCTGGTTTGTGTGCTGCTATCTGATTTGTTTGTTCATTCTTTGTCATCATTTTCTGAGGGTTTTTTAATTGTATGTTTAGGTTAAATATGTGCTCATTTATGTTGTCAAAGTTGTTTTTAATCTCATCATGGTTTGAAACCATTGTCATTTGAATCTGTCGCATCATTGCATACATTTCCTCCTGGAAAATAATTGCCTTGTCTTGGAGTATTGCTCCTGCAGATCTCTGATGTTCCAGGCTGCAGCCTTCAGAAGAAGATAGTAGGTGTGGTTTCCTGCCACTTTTAGATAGGTATGCAACATCCATTTCATCTCTCCCCTCCAGATAGTCTTTCACCAGTGCCATAGTCTCTGTGATTAGCCTTGTCAAACCAGCCAATCTTAAGGTCCAAACAACTACGGTAAATCTTGTATAGTTCTTATCTTTATATATGGTTTTTATAATCCAATGTGTTTCCAATTGTCAAAGCACCACTAAAAGCAGTATTTTATAACAGTTCTTCTATTCAGGGGTCAGCCAGCCAAAATTGCAGTCCAGAAAGTTTAACCACCTAGGAGCTTTCCAGTAAATTCCCCCCTAGAAGATTAGCCAAAAGTCAAGGTTTTTCTTTCTCTGCAAGCAATTCTTCAGCTTAGAGATCACAGCCCAGTAAGTGTTTATAATCCCAGAAGGTCAGCAGTTTTTAAAACAAACATAGTTCTCACTCTGTAGTAGGTGCCCCAGTGTATTTTCTTTCCTCTGTTCCCAGCTGTTCTTTATTTAGCTAGAAGTCACTGAGGTTCAAAGAAACAAGTTGTTCTTTATTTTTGGGCATCTTGACAATTTCTGAGTCAATGCAGCTGCTGTTCTATACTCTAATCCTTCACTAGATGTCAGTAGCTATTCATTTTCCAAATTTTAAAGCAAAGAATTATTTTCTTGTAATTTCATCAGTACTCTTTCAGATGTGAAATCTTAAGAGTTTTCATAATTTTCAGATTTATCCAGACTGTAGTACTATTAACTTCATTTCAATATATTTCTGTCCCACATAAAAATTAAATTGCCACTTCTGTCTATGGAAGGGTGGGGGTATGGTCCCCTCCCTTCTCACTTTCAGAGGATTGTTTTGCTTCTTGGGGATCTTTTCCAGGAAATCAGTTACAGAATAGAAGAGAGAAGATTGATATTCTCACTCAGTTCCAAGCACGCTGTTCACCGTTGTTCTGGTTAGTGCTTTTGGACTTCAGTAGCTTGGGCTAGTCACTGAGGTGTAGCTAGCCTTTCTCCTGTTGGGTTGGAGGGCTTCCCCTGGATATACGACGCAAGACCGGAAGTCCCGGCTTGCTTTGCTCTTTTTATAGTGCTTTTCAAATTAGCGCTGGCTGTTCTAAGTGCCAGCATATCACTGGATTTAAACGCCACATTGCTTTCAACATCTTGCGAACCTCATATGTCATCCATGGTTTTTCATTAGCCCTCACAACAATGTTTTTAAGGACACAGACATCCTCAATGCACTTTTGAATATATGCAGACACAGTGGTGGCATACTCCTCTACATTTATATGTTGGTTAGCTGTTGTCGCTTCTTTAAACATGCTCCAATCCGTGCACTCAAAGCAATCTTGTTATGCTTCTATAGCTCCTCACCTGCTTCACTGTTGGTTTCTCTCTGAGTAATAAAGGCTTATATGCTGGAATAAGCAACACCGAGAAATGGTCAGAAGAGCCCAGGTGAGGGTGGGGGATAGCTTTGAATGCATTCTTGATGTTAGAATAAGCAAGATTCAGTGTATTCTCCCCTCTGGTTGCAAAGTCCACATATTGATGGAAATGGGGAAGAGTAGCTTTCAAATCAACATGATTAAAGTCACCCACTATAATAAATGCACCCTCCGAATAAATACATTGCAAGTCACTGATGGTATGATAGAGAACATTCAGGCCCTCATCTCTGTTTGCACAAGGAGGAATATACACAGCTGTGATAATGGTAGTTAGAAGGGTCTGCATTTGATAGTCAAAAGCTCCACATCAGGGGAGCACAGACTTGACACCACGTTGGCATTATTACACCATCTGTTTTTTATATAAAAACAGACACCCCCTCCATGGGATTTGCCACTAAGAGCAAAACTCCGCTCCAGCCAAAATGTTGACAATCCCACCAAGCTAACAGCACTATCTGGGACAGAGTGCTTTAACCAAGTTTCTTTTTTTTAAAACAAGTTTTATTGTTTTTTTCATTTTACAAACAAGTGCTTAAGAAACAACATGGTGGCAGGGCAATCAATTGTCCACAAAACAAAGTCATACTCATAAAATTCAGATTAAATCATTAAAAAAACCCTCTCTTTTCCCTCTAATGACATATTATATTCAAATTAATATATTTCAATACAACTAAATCAATCATAACAGTCCTCAATAACTTCTCATCTAAATAAATCCACAAATCCAAATCCTGTGTTAAGCTTAACTATTTCAATTGCTATATTCCATATTTCTAATCTAAATACATAATTAACACTTCGGGAGTCTCCCCATTGCCTTTTTCCTTAACATATTCAATAAACATTTATTAATAACATTTCTTCTTTTTTCTTATTCTTCTTCCATTACAAAGTGACTATCAGTTCTAATAAAAAAAATATATTAGTTCAAATCAGAAACGAAAAAAAAGAACAAAGAAGAAAAAACAAAGACAAAACAAAAAAAAGAAAAGAGAAAAAAATACCTTTCTATTTCTATTATGCTTTATAATCTAACAATCAATCCCCCAATATCTGTATCAAATTTCTTTAACCTCCTCCCAAAATTACTATATCCAAAACATATTAATACATAGACAAACAACTTATTATTAAGTTCAAACCTTTAATTAATTTTTATTCAATCTAACATCTTATTTAACTGTCTTAAGCCATAAATCAATCCATATCTAATAAGCCTTTTAAACCCATTACGTAAAACCTTAAGTCACACTCTTATATCTTATTCTAGCTTTCCTTTTATGCCAAACAGGTTTCCATAACAATGCCTCTATATCAATGAACAAATCCCTTTTTATGCCTTGTAGTATCCTTTGAATCAAACAGAGACATCCTCTTTTCTGTTTTAGAGACCTAGTTCATTTGTAAGCAATCGCTTGTTGAATTGAAAAGTCAAATCTCCACATTTGAAACTGTTGAATAGCAGGCTCAATTATGTCCAACTTTGTAGATAATAGTTGTTTTTAAACCAAGTTTCTGTTGCAATGATGACACAGCAGTTCCATGGGTGGGCTGTTTCAAGGCTTCTTTTGTAGTGTGAACCATGCGTTCCGCTTGGCCATTTGAGGCCGGATGAAAAGGTGCACAAGTAGCATGCCTAATCATATTTGCCCTCAGAAAGGACTGAAACTCCGAGGAGGTAAATTGAGGTCCGTTGTTGGAGATGAGGACATCTGAAAGCCCATGAGAAGCGAAAATCCCCCTCAAAACCTGGATGGTCCTCGCAGTCATCATAGTGGACACTAGAATGATCTCCAGCCATTTGGAGTGACTGTCCACCACAATGAGAAAGAGCTGCTCCTGAAAGGGGCCGGCATAGTCAATATGAACCTTCAACCAAGGAGCATGTGTGGTCTCCCATCTATGAATGGGAGCCTGTGGCATTTCGAGCCGGGACTGCTGGCAAATGTGGCACCCTTGGACCTGGGCCTCGATCTCTTTATCGAGCCCAGGACACCAGAGGTAGCTGAATGTGAGCGCCTTCATCCAGACTATGCCCGTATGTCCCTCATGGAAGGAAGTCAAGACCCTAGTCCTCAGTGAGGTTGGGATCACTACCCTACTGCCCCACAGGACACAACCCTTAAAGGTGGATAACTCATGCTTCCTTTTCCAGAAACTCTGGAAATTAGTGCCAGGACATGTGTCAGGCCATCCTGACAGCACCCAGTTCAACACGCGTGTTAACATGTTGTTGGTGGCTGTTTCTGCAGCCACATCCCCTGCACTGAGGGGAGACTCCGGCAAATCCTGAATAGCCAGGATGTGGTTGGCCGGAGCAGGATCCGACTCTAATAGCTGTAGAGGCAACCTACTAAGGCCGTCAGCGTGGCCCATTTCCTTACGGGGTTTGTGAACCAGGCAGTAGTCATAAGCAGAAAGAAATATTGACCATCTCAACATTCTAGGAGAGATGATTTGGGGCATCTGTTCATCATGAACAACCCCAGGAGCGGCTTGTGGTCTGTGAAGACCGTGAAGTGGCGGCCATACAAAAAGTCATGAAACTTCTTGATGCCAGCCACAATGGCCAAGGCCTCTCTATCTATTTGCGCGTAATTGCGCTCAGCAGTAGACAGCATCCTGGAGTAATATGCTACAGGGACTTGTGTCCCATCAGCTCTGAGATAGCTTAAGACAGCCCCAATCCCATAAGAGGATGCATCGCAAGCTATGCTAACTGGCAACTGCTCATTGAAATGAGCAACCAAGTTTTCAGCAATGTCAAAAGTCTCTTTTATATATAACAAGTTTTATAAATTTTCCATTTTTACAAACCTTCAGGTATTTAAGGAAGCAACATGGTGGTTGGGTAATACATAATCCAATAACACGCTTATCCATACATATATCAGTTTACATCATCAAAAATTTCCTCTGTTTCCCTTAATCATTATAACAAATTCAAATTGGTAGATTGCTAGTTATAACTCAATCATTTAAAACATTTATAAACAGCTTTTAAATTGTATATCTCCAAATCCTGTTTTTAACCTTTGTCTGGTTTCAATTAGAGTATTTAAGTTGGCTTACTGTCCAATAATATTTAGATTTCAAATAGCCCATGGTTCCCTTAATTCATACAAAATAGTATCATCTCTAAGATACACTTATTTTTTATTCCAATAAATTCTTAATTTATTTCATCATCATATTCTAATTCTCATTTTAATATCATCGCTTACTCATAAAATAACCTTTATCCTCTGAATCCATCTTCTATTTATCGTTCAAAACAATTATTTAAATAAATAATTTATTTCCCTTATAGGTATAAGTCTAACTATTAAATCCAATAATATCTTTTAAAATCTCCTTAGCTCATTAGATAAAGTTTAAAACTCTTCCATTAGATATCAAAGAAAGAAAACCGTTTTTTAAATCTAACTCTGGCCTTCCTTTTATGCCAAACCAGCTTCCATAAAAATGCTTTTTGGGCCTCAAATGGCTCTCCCTTCCTTCCTGGATATATCATTTGAAACAGGTGAGACCATTCAGTCATCAGCCTATCAAGGAAGCCAGTCCCTTCACAGTCGTTAAATTGTTGACCCAATGGTTTAAGTCTCCATATCTGAATTGATGTGTTTATCATGCGTTCTGATTGGTCTTCTTCTAGTTTCAACTGAAGTAAATGAAAGTTCATGTTCGATGTTGTAGTTGTTTTTGGATCATCTAGATTATCTGAAATCTCAGTGTATTGTTGTAAATCCTCTGGAAGTTCCATCTTAACATTGCTTTGATCAGTTTCTGTTACTGTTGTAGTTGTCCAGTCTTTAAGTAAATTCGAGCTCTAAATATTAAAAGTCTGGGTAGATTGTTTCTGACATTCTTCCATTTTATTATTAGTTCCTTCTTCTATTGCTTTTTGAAGTGTGGGTTCCTCTAATGGGCTTTGTAGCTTTAAAGTGACATGTAAGTCTTTCATTGTAGACTTCATTAGTTCAGTAGCCTCTAGAATTTTTTCAAGTATAAGTTTGACATTAAGCTGTGGGTGATATTCTTCCATTTCTGTAATGTAAACAGTCTTAGTAGAGGCTATTTTTAATAAAAGTCAATAACTCTCCACCTCCACTATAAAGCACTATTTTCACCACACAGCTGTTTCAAGTTCTTATCTTTGGTTGCTATCAAGGACAAATTTTGTTCTCAGAAATCTCCCAATGAGAGAATTTATTCCACTTCTTGTAGCAAGTTTTCACCACTAGATGTCCCCAGTAACATACAAAGTAGGGCTTTTTTCCAGTTCAAAAGAGGAAACAAAGAACATTCCGGGTTTTTTCCCCCGGGTTAACAAAGAAAAAATAAACAGTAAGTTTTTGTCGAGATACGGAGCTTTTAGGAAGGCCAGGTATCCAGATATTACAAGTCCAGGTAAGTAGTCATTTAATCTTGTTTTTCCTTTTTTTTCTTGGTTTTATATTCCCGAAGTGAGCAAAAGCTGTGAAATTCAGCTGGGGGAAAGGGGTATTTCAAAAGTTTTTACAGGAAAGTAGTTGGGAGGGGAAAAAGGAAAAATAGGGTCTCACCCAACTCCTCCAGTTGCTTCTTCATGTTTAGTTGGTGCTTTGGGCTTTCAGCTGGTTCGACTAAGTGAGGGGCCATGTTGGTGGCGCTCCTTTCCTCTTCGGTCCTGAGGAGTTACTGCAGATCAGATGGAGAGGCTGCCGCCCCCCCGCGAGCCAACAAGAGCCCCCCCCCAATGGTGGTCGCCCCTCTAGGGCGACTTTTGACCCTTTCCAGGGTCTTCCGAAGGAGAAAAAACAGACAGCAGGGAGAGAAAATTCTCTGCGTGTCCGCCAGCATCGAAAACCGGAACTGGAAGCCTGTGATCTAAGAAGTTTCTTGACCGCAACACACAGCAACGTCGCGGCCTTCAGTCCGTCCTCCCGAACTTGGTTGACTCTGAAATAATTTTCCACCCTGGCAACATAGGAGCTCCAACGTTCAGGATGCATGTGTTCTATCCCAGCCTATTGCCGTCCTTGTTAAAGGCACAAGGACCAAACCTTGTGGTGGTTGGCTGTGTGCTGTGTTGTGGTTTGGGTGCTGTGTGTCGGAATATGAAGTTTTTTGGATAGCCATTACGGAGAAAGATGTCGAGCAGCTGTTTCTCTTCTGCTTTTCTTAGTGTTGTGGTGCTGCAGTGTGTCCTGGCTCTTCTGAAGAGGGTCTGGACACAGCTTCTTTTGTGTGCAGCGGGGTGGTTGCTTGCAAAGCTGAGGATCTGGTCCGCGTGTGTGGGTTTGCGGTAGACACAGGTTTCCAGTTCTCCATTGTCTAGTCTCCTTATATTAATGTCGAGAAACGGGAGTCTGTTGTCTGTTTCCTCTTCATGTGTGAATTTGATCCCAGGGAATATGTTATTGAGTAGGTGGTGTGTTTCTTCAGTTTGGAGGCATTTGATGATGATGAAGGTGTCATCGATGTAGCATGTCCAGAATTTTGGTTGGATGGTGGGTAGAGCTATGGATTCGAGTTGTTGTATGACTGCTTCTGCTATTAGGCCTGATATGGGTGATCCCATTGGGGTGCCTTGTACTTGCTTGTAGATTTTCCCATTGAACTTTGAAGTACGTGTTGAGGCATAGATCCAGGAGTTTCATGATGGTTTCTGTGGACATGGAGTGTTCTGTAGTGGCATCATCTTTCTGGGTATGGTGTTTAGTGAGTAGGTGGTGTATGGTTTGTTTAGCCAGGGTGATGTCAATCAAGGTGAAGAGAGCGGTGACGTCAAAGGAGACCATAATTTCTTCCTTGTTGATCTTGGTGAGGTTGATGCATTGGAGAAATTGTTCTGGGGAGTTTATTGAGTGTGTTGAGTCGTTGACCAGGTGTCTGAGTTTCCTCTGCAAGGTTTTTGCTAGTTTGTATGACGGTGTTCCAGGCAGAAATATAGGCATAAGGGGATCCCATTCTTGTGTATTTTGGGGAGTCTGTAGAATCTGGGTGTGGAGGAATCTTGTGGTTGAATGTGCTTTCTCTCTAGTGGTGTTAACTGTTTTTCTTTTTCCATTTTTCTTAGGGTGTCTTTTATTTTGTTCTCTAGCTGTTTTTTCAGATCATTGTGGATTATTTCCTAGCTGTTGGTGTCGTTGAGATGGTTTTCGGCTTTGCTGATGTAGACAGTTTTGTCCATTACTACCGTCAGTCTGCCTTTGTCTGCCAGTAGGATGACAATGCTTTCGTCTTGTTTCAACGTCTTTAGTGCTCTCTTCTCCTTTTGACTGAGTGTTTCATTTTGTCTGTTGCATTGCATGTTGGGGATGATTCTTTGTCTGATGTCTTCTTGTTTTTCTTGGTCCAGGTGGTGCATTTTTAGAATGGATTTGAGATTGGCGAGGAATTCAATGGAGTCAGCATATTTGTGGTTGAAATTAAGGCCGTGTGTCAGATACAGGTCTGTGGGATAGATTTCTGATCCATAATTCTGAGTTGTCATCTTGTGATTTTGGGATGATGGTGTTGAGTTTCTCTTGTAGTGAGTTGTGTTTTTGGGTTTGTATTTTGTTGGCATTCCTGTGGATCGTGCGTTCTAAGGTGTCTGTCAGGTCTTGTCTGATGGAATTGAGGCACGTGGGTTTTTGTTCATCGATAATGCATTGGTAGACCCATCACAGATCCTCACTTGACACATCCACACCTGAAGCCCTTATAAACAGAAGAACACTGACACTGACTTCCTCTAAACTCTGCTGAAGATGTTACCTAGCCTGGTGTGGGAAGTCAGCCCCCCCCCAGAGAAGGAAATATTAAAAGGGCAGAATATATTTCCCTAAAGGATTTTAAAAGCAGAAACCAACCCTGCCCCCAAGTGTCTCTGTGCCAAGCATAAACCAAGTCTGCAGAAATGCATATATTCTTGTCAGAAAGATTGGAGTCAGGAAGCTGGGATTAGGAAGAAAGATCTCTAGAGTCAACACCAAAAATCCAAGAGTCATCAGCCCCAGCCCCAGGGAAGCAGGATATGACCCTTGGGACATAATAGGATTAACTCACCACCATCAGAATACCAGAAAGGCACACCCAGACTCAGGTCAGAATATGTGACACAGGAAATACAAAGCCTGAAACAGGAACAGGAAACTACTCCAAACAAAAGGCTACAGAGGGTATAAAAAACCCACTCCCTACATGTGCTAACTCTTTTTTTTCCAGGGCCATCTTCCTGTCTGGCTCTCCTCTTCAATAAACTGCAACCCTCTTCCTAAAACAGTCACCATGTTGTTTATCCCCAGCTTGGATGAATCATGATGAAGACTTTTCCTTCAACACTGGTAACAAAGCATTCAGAAACCAACCCACAAGCTTGGAGAACGAACCTTCACCCTCATCCTACACCCGAGCTACAGATATTCACCACTATTGCAAACTCTTCTGGAGCCCAGAAATGTACTTTAAACTGATAAAGGTCAGTCCCTTCACACAAAAATATGTTTCCTTAATTTCAGTAGAATAACTGAAGATAAAGAAGAACATTGTTTCTACAAGCCTTGGGAACCAGGAATCCTGGCTAGTCTGTTGCAAATAGCTCAGAGTTCTACCAATAAATTCAGACCTAGATAATATTCACCCACTTCTGCCTTTCACTTCTGATCTTGAAAAGACAAGCCAGCAGGTCTATAATTTATAAGGTCCATCACTTAGGGAGTTTAAACTGGCATAGTTCAGCCTTTCTGAGCATGGATGTATTTCAAAGTGTGGACTTCACCTCCCAGAATTTTTCAGTCAACATTATTGAGAATTCTGGGAACTGAGGTCTACACTATTTATACACCAATGTCTTTCAAGCTTCTTAAAGGATAAGAATATTTCTATCGTATTATCACAGAATAGCAGATGGAGGTCTGAGACCAGGCTCTGGAAAGTGGAGGAAATAATGGATTAAAAGTCAAAAAGAAGACTAAGAGCTGTAATATGAGTCCAAATAAGAGTGAAGGAACAGTAGGTGAGAAATTAGGGTAAGGAAAGACTAGAGAAGGGGCTTTGAAAAACCTGGCAGCACTTGAGGTCCAGAACATCTGAATGCTTTGGACAGTGGTGCTGCAAGGATTGATGGCACTCTGACAAAATGTATTCTGGGAGAATATTCTATTCTACATACATTACACTCCCCCACCCCCATTTTTCTTCTCCAGTTCCTATTTTTATTGCTCTAGAATTGTCACCATTTCTAGCACTCTCTAGTCTCCATGCCACCTACAGTCTTCTCACTTTATATGGCTGCACTTTGGCATCTTTTCTCTTGCCTGCAAAGCTACACTGCTGCTTGGTATCTTGGTTTCTCCAAGGAACAGGAGAAGGAGGGAAGTAGAAATTCTGCTAAAGTGTGTTGTTGTTATTATGTGCAATGTGCTGGACAATGGCACTCTACAACTATGTCAGAATATCTAGATAGCAGCACGAATGGCTTTGGAGGTCATGAGAGAAAAGAGTGCTCAATAAAATGGGGTAGTAGTAGGCTGCAAGTATTTGAACAACAAAAAGAAGTTGAAGCAAGAATGAGAAGGAATAAAGAAAATAACAGGGAGGGATGGAACTACAAACAGGGCTTCAGTTATGAGGGGCCGTATAAACTGACAGGAAAGAGAGTTTGGAGGCTTGAAGCCATAAGTCCTGGAATCAAAGGGGGGGATTATTTCTTTGGTTTAGATTAGAGTCTAGATTCTGAGAAAATTATTGACTGCTGCAACTCTTTTGTCAATACAGCTTTGTGATTCACAGTGTTAAAGGGCAACAAAAGAGGTACAGGGAGGTCATGGAAGTTCATTAACTGGGTTAAGGTAAATTGTTAGCTTTTAAGTTGCAGGGTTCTAGTATTTTATTTATTTTTATTTTATTTCCAGGGAAGCAGTAAAGTTAACCACTCAGCTTTTCCATTTTATTTTCCATTTTATTTTTCTATTCAATAGTGCCACATCTTGGCCATGACTGGTATTTGAGATTTGACAACAAAATAATTGTGTTTTTTCCTTCACTCCTCAAAACCTCTTTTATTAACAAATTCCATAAGATTTCTTTAATCTAAAAAAGGAGTTATAATTTAGCAAATTAAAACATCATTAGTACAACTCCCGAAGCAATGCAAGGTTCTGCTATATCATGCTATACAACATATGTGTAAACATAAAAGCATACATAGATTTTACACAGACATCGATCAAAACCTTCAAAGGAACTGTCTACCAATATAAAAAATGAGAATCAATTGCAGATCTGTACTACCAGCCTTTTATCCTAGGCATGGCATACTGAATATAACAAATCCAAAGGTTAGAGAGAGAGGGATTTCCCAGGTCCAATGAAAAAATTAAATGAAAAAACAACCCTCATATTTTAAGCAGTTTCTATGGGATGGCTTTCCCAGGGGTCATAATCAGTGACTTACAGTAGCTTTTTGTCATCTGAAAAAGCAGCAGAAAAAGGGAGTGTCTAGGCAAAATATGATATAATGGTCAGGGAGTTAGAGCAAGACCTGGGAAGCCTAAGTTTCTCATTCAGCCAGGCAAACACACTGATTGGGCAGTCATTACCTCTCAGCCCAGCCACCCATAATGGGTTTGTTGGGAAGACATGTTTGGAGGAGTACTTTCTATGCCACCTTGAGCTTCTACATATAAATCTTAAGCTTCATTATCATGGATTCTGATATTCCCCCTCAGGATGGAGTACAATTCTACATGGTCAATAGAGATGCTGAATAAGAACAAGACAGGAGCACATCATACAATGTTGATGTATAAATACTAATAAACTATTAACAATGAAACATTTGGACATTATGGCTGCAAATATATGCTTCAAATGTGTAAGTTAGGAAAGCAGTTGCATAAGGTTGCTAGAGCTGTGGATTAGGCAGGCAGGTTTATTTATTGCTGAGATACTGGGAGCAACATTTTCCCTAAGGTGGGGGCCACTGCCAAGAAGTGCCCCTTTGCCCTCACACTTATTTCCCATAGGGGTGAGACTTTGGGCATATATAATTTGCCTTATATAACTAGCTGAATCAAGATGCCCAACAACAAAAAACAACATAATAATAATGATAATAATAAAGTTGGAAGGGACCTTGGAGGTCATCTAGTCCAACCCCCTGCTCAGGCAGGAAACCCTATACCATTTCAGACAAATGGCTGTCCAGTCTCTTCTTAAAAACTTCCAGTGTTGGAGCATTCACAGCTTCTGGAGGCAGGTTGTTCCACTGATTAATTGTTCTGACTGTCAAGAAATTTCTCCTTAGTTCTAGGTTGCTTCTCTCTTTGATTAGTTTCCATCCATTGCTTCTTGGTCTGCCTTCAGGTGCTTTGGAGAATAGCTTGACTCCCTCTTATTTGTGGCAGCCCCTGAGATATTGGAACACTGCTATCATGTCACCCCTAGTCCTTCTCTTCATTAAACTAGATATACCCAATTCCAGCAACCATTCCTTATATGTTCCTTATATGTTTTAGCCTCCAGTCTCCTAATCATCTTTGTTGCTCTTCTCTGTACTCTTTCTAGAGTCTCAACATCTTTTGTACTTTGTGGTGACCAAAACTGGATGCAGTGTTCCAAGTGTGGCCTTACCAAGGCATTGTAAAGTGGTATTAACACTTCACGTGATCTTGATCTTCTATCCTTCTGTTAATGCAGCCTAGCACTGTGTTGGCTTTTTTGGCAGCTGCAGCACACTGCTGGCTCATATTTAGGTGATTGTCCACTAGGACTCCGAGATCCCTCTCACAGTTACTACTATTGAGCAAGGTACCACCTATACCAGGGGTAGGCAAGCTTGGCTCTTTTATGACTTGTGGCTCAGGAATTCTGGGAGTTGAAATCCATGAGTCATAAAAGAGCCAAGCTTGCCTACCCCTGACCTATACTATACCTGTGCATTTGGTTTTTCTTGCCTAAATGTAGAACCTTACTTTTTTCACCATTGAATTTCATTTTGTTAGATAGCACCCAATGTTCAAGTCTGTCAATATCTTTTTTTATACAATATTTTATTAAGTTTTATAAGATTAGGGAAGGAATAGGGTCAATATAGGTATTGGAGTTCAGGGTGGAGTTCAGGGATGGGATTGGGATAGGGGTAGGTACAACAATGGGGTTGCCCCCAATAACATTTCCAAGCTTTAGCAAGCAGACTATTGTCCGGGTACATATGTTCAATGACAGTAATTAATGTAATAGTAAATAACTATAGTCAATAAAAATAACAATCATAAAGAGTATCAATTAATCAGTAGATATAATTCATCTTATTAAATATCACAATCATTTCTCACTAGTTCGTTTTGTTAACCACTGGTAAAAATTTTCCCATGTTTTAAAATAGACTGAGTCTTCTTTCTCTTTAATCTCTAAGGTTAGTCTGTCCATTTCTGCACATTCTAAAATTTTCCTGATTATAATCTCATCAGATGGTATATTTTCATTTTTCCAATATTGGGCAAATACAATTCTCGCTGCTGTCAATACATGCAATATTAAATATTCATTCTCCTTCTCATGATTAAGTCCTAATATTCCTAACAAAAACAGTTCTGGTTTGAATTCTATCTGTTTTCTAATCATCTTTTCCAACCATGCATGTATCTTAACCCAAAACTTTTTTGGTTTAGGGCATGTCCACCCGATATGATAGTAAGTACCTGGTCTTTGTTTACATTTCCAACAATTATTGAAGTATTTTTAAACATTTTCGCTAATCTTACTGGCGTCATATGCCATCTATAAAACATTTTATACAAGTTTTCTTTATATGAGACTGCTTTAGTTAATTTAATATTTCTATCCCATAATTTTTGCCAGTCTTCCAGATCTATAGAATATCCAAAGTTTTTTGCCCATGTTATCATTGTTTCTTTTATTTGTTCTTCTTCCATCTTCCAGTTTAGCAGAAATCTATAAAGTTTCTTAATCAAGTTTTCATCTGTTTTCAAAAGTATTTGGTCAAATTCTATCTGTTTATAAAATCCCATTGTCTTTACATCTTTCTCATATCTTGTTTGAATTTGCAAGTAAGGCCACCATGCTAAGTCAATACCTTGTTGTTGTAGGTCTTGCCTGTCTTTAAGTTTTCCATCCTTATCCAAAATGTCTTTGTAAGTAACAAGTTTGTCATAGTTGATTAAATTTGGGTAAGCAAAGGCTTCCATTGTTGAAAGCCACTCTGGTATTTTAATATATATTTTTTGTTTTATTCTCTCCCATACTAGAAACAGTACATTCCCTATAGCATGATTTTGGAAATATCTGTGTATTTTGTTTTTCCCATACCACAGAAAGGCATGCCAGCCCAATTGTAGGTCATGCCCCTCTAGGTAGAGTAGTCTTTTATTTCTCAGCATTATCCATTCTTTGAGCCATGGTAAAATGGCTGCTTGATAATATAGTCTGCAATCCGGGAGTCCAAATCCTCCACTGTCTTTAGCTTCTTGTAGCATTTTCACTTTAATTTGTGCTTTTTTCCCTTGCCATATAAATATCAATATTGTTGCATTTAAATCATCAAAAAATATATTTCCCAATTTTACAGGAATTGTTTGAAATAAAAAGAGTAGTTTCGGCAGGACACTCATCTTCACTGTCGCTATTCTTCCTAGCAGTGACAGTTGGAGGTTTTTCCACTTTTCCAAGTCTAGTTTTATTTGTTTCAACAGTCTTTCATAATTATCTTCTTTTAGTGTTGTACATCTTGATGTTAAGTAAATTCCTAAATATTTAACTTTTTTTACTATTTGCAGATTTGTCTTTTTTGTGAGTTGGGTTTTCTGTTTGTCTGTTAAATTTTTTGTTAATACCTTAGTCTTTTCTCTATTTATTTTCAAACCAGCCACTTCTCCAAATTTTTCTATTTTCTGCAAGAGTTTAGTAGTTGTTTCTAGTGGCTCCTCCAAGATGAAAACCAAATCATCTGAAAAAGTTTGTAATTTATATTTTTGCTCTTTTATCTCCAGTCCTTTAATTTCCGTGTCCTGCCTAATAGTTCTAGACAGTACTTCCAATGTTAGTATAAATAGCAGAGGGGATAATGGGCATCCCTGTCTTGTACCCTTTTTAATGTCAAAGCTTTCTGTATAATCTCCATTTAAGATTATCCTAGCTGTTTGTTTATTGTAGAGTGCTTGAATTGCATTTATGAGATTTTTGCCAAAGTCCATTTCCATCAGCTGCTGGAACATAAATTGCCAATTTAAGTTGTCAAAGTTTTCTGCGCATCAAGAAATATCAATGCCATCTGTTTCTCTGGATGATTTTCATAGTATTCCAGAACGTTTAAGATGATCCTTAAGTTGTTTTTTTATCTGTATTTTAGGTAGAAAACCATTTTGGTCTGTGTGGATAAATTCAGTCAGGAATTTCTTAATTCTTTCTGCCATTATCGAGGCAAAAAATTTATAGTCCACATTTAGTAACAATATTGGTCTGTAATTTTTTATTTGTGTGGTGTCAGTGTCTTCTTTAGGTATCAAAGTAATATTAGCTTCAGTCCATGAGTTTGGTATTTTAGTCTCTGAAAAGATTTCATTACACAATTCCTTCAACATCGGGCTTAATGTATCTTGTAGTGCCACGTAAAATTCTGCAGGAAGTCCGTCCGGGCCCGGAGTCTTATCTTTTTTTTTTGCCTTTATATAGCTTCTATAATCTCCATTGTTGATATTTTCCCATTTAGTATATTTCGGATGTTCTCCGGGACTTTTGGCAAGTCAGTTTCTTTCATATAGGCCTGTATTCTTTCTTTAGAAACTACCTCTGCCTTGTAAAGTGTCTCGTAATAGGCCTTGATTATTTTTTTCATTGCATCATTGTGGACGTGTAACTCTCCTTTTGAATTTTGTAGCTTATTTATCATTCTTTTTTCTTTTTCTTTCTTCAATTCACCATTGAATTTCATTTTGTTAGATAGCACCCAATGTTCAAGTCTGTCAAGATCCTTCTGTATCTTATGCCTATCTTCTGGAGTGTTGGCTATTCCTGCCAGCTTGGTGTTGTCTGCAAATTTGATGAGTTCCCCGTCTATCACCTCATCCAAATCAAGATGTTGAAGAGCACTGGGCCCAGAACAGAGCCCTGGGGCACCCCACTACACACTTCCCTCCATGTAGATGCAGTTCCATTGAGGACCACATGCTGAGTACGGCCGGTCAGCCAGTTCTTGAGTCTCCCATCAAGGTCCTATTACTAAAAACCAGTGTCTCTTAGAGCAAATTACCACAACTCAGTGGCATAGACCTTGTCTTTGGACAGATAATCCCAGATTCAATTCTCAGGTTTTCTAGTAAAAGAAATTCCATTAATAAGTCTGGTAAAGACCACTGCCAAAGATCACAGAAATATACTTGGCCATTGTTAGAAAAGACAAGCATGAGCTTTGAAGAATTGGCCCACTTTGCATATTCAGAATAAATGGATGACCCAAGCATCTCTCACTCTTCAAAACTATAGGGAGACTGGCTGATACTGATTTTTGCTGGGGTGGGGAAAGGCTTGGAAACATCCTTTCTGAGCCAAACGTGGACAGACTTTTCTGTCAAAACTTTATTTCCACATAATTTTTCCTTTCCCCCTCCAAATTGTTGTTTCTATAGCAGGTTATATAAACAGTCAGGATAAATGTAAAGAAAAATACATCTAACAAATGCATTTTAATACCTACTTTCACTAATGTATTTATTTTTGCCAATTTTCCTCATAAAACATGTCCTTAATATGATTAGTTGCTCCCAGCTCAAACTATGAAAACGGGAAGAGGGAGTTTCCGGTGATGTCGCTGAAGGATAGACCCGGGGGAATGATTCTCCTCTCCCTGGGTCCGATTTTCGCCTGCTGGTGGGTCCAATTGGACTGAAAGTCGCCCCGGAGAGGTGGCTACCAAGGGGTGAAGCTTTGAAGATTCCGAGGAGCCCTCGGAATCAGCAGAAGAATGGCAGACTGCATTTATGCGGTCCGCCATTACCAGCTGATTGTCGGAGACGAAGAATCTTAGAGCGGCAGCAAACAGCTGAGCTGGGTGAGAATACTTTCTCCTTTCTCACTAGAAGTGGATACCTGTTTGGCAAATAGCTCTTTTACAGCTCAAGAGCAAAGCCTTTACTTTTAAGGAGGAGGTGGAATTTTTCCTTTCTCTTCCCCCTCTCCTGAATTTAAGCGGCGGTTTAAGCCTTTTGGCAAACTAAACTTTTTCTGTACTCTAAAGCTGTCTGAGGCATAAGATAAATTTGGGAAGCTCCTGCTTTTATAGAGATTTTTTGTCTTTGTTTTTTGTTGGAAAGCCACTGCAATTTTCACTTTTTAAATATTTTAAACTTTTACTTTTGATCTTTTTTTCTTTTTTCCCTTTTAAACGTGCTGGGAATGGACACCTAGTGCCACCTTGTGGTTAAATTGAGAATTATGTCCACTTTCCCTTGACTGGAGCTTACTCAGATTAGAATTTTGGCTGTATGCCCAGACATTGCTTATCTGAAAGTCCTTGAAAACTTTGCTGGAGAAAAGACTTTCTTTTGGTTTACCTGGTTTTATAAGATAGACTATATTTATAAATAAAATAGTATTTGGAGCCATCTGACCTCCATGGATTACAAATACTGCGTGCCTTGGAACTATAACAAGCTGTCTTAGAATAATTGAAAATTAAGAAATTCCCTAGAACAGAATTTGGTGGATTATAATTTTGATATTTTTGTGGTTTTTTTCTTTTCTTTTTTCTTTTTCCTTTTTATTTTGGGAGCATTTTCCCCTCTCCCTTTTTCTCCCCTTCTTTTTGCCCTGTTCCTGTTTTTATTTTTCCTTCCTTTTTTATTTTTAACTATTTTTATGGACTTCCCCTCCTAACTAATAGGAGCCTATTGGATTATAAAAGCTGGCTATTTGGCTACCTGGTTGATTACAATATAAGAAATAAAGACAAAGATGAGCACTTCAAATCTATCCAAACTTGGGGGAAAAGGATCTTCTGCTCCTGCCTCAACTTCTGCAAGCCCAGTATATCAGAGATCAATTAGGACAATGCTGCAGCAAGAAAAGATGGATGTTCTCCAAAAAGATAATCAATTTTGCAAGCAATTGCAGCTCAGATGGCAACCTCGACGAAAAACCATGAAGAGTTGAAAAATGACCTTGATAAAATGAATAAAAAAATTAACAATATAGATTCCCAAATTAAAAATTTTAAGCAGATGATTACAGATAATCAGCAAAGAATTCAAAAATGGAAAATAAATCAGTTGAAGTTGACCAGAAACTAGAAGCCTTACAAGATGAAAATGAAAATTTGGCCCAAATAAATGGAGAATTAGAAGACTCGTTAGCGGTTATAGAAATGGAAAAGGCCTCATATTTTCTAAGACTCCAAAATATAATAGAAGATAAGGAAGAGGATCTTTCAGACTTGATAACTGAGTTACTGACAGATGCTCTAGGAATGGGGAAAATCCTAATGGAAGGAGAATTGGATCAGATCTATAGAATCAATTCAAACTATGCTAGAAGAAATAAAGTGCCTAGGGAAGTGCACATTAGATTTCTTAAAAGATCCACAAGAGATGAGATTCTGAGAAAAGTAAGAGATCAACTGTTAAAATATAAAGAGAAAGAAACCTTTTTTAAGTACATCAGAAGCAGGAACCCAACCAGAAAAACAGTTGGGCCACTCGATGACAATGGTCAGAAGGGGATAATCAGAGAAGACAAGGAGATTGCTGAGAGGCTAAATGACTTCTTTGCCTCCGTCTTCACTGAGGAGGATAGAGAGCATCTGCCTGCCACTGAATTAGTTTTCACAGGGAGGGAAATAGAAGAATTAAACCCAATAGAGATAAACAAGGAAGATGTTCTTGCATGCCTTTCTAAACTAAACGTCAACAAATCGCCGGGTCCAGACAGCATCCACCCTAGAGTTCTCAAGGAACTCAAGTGTGAAATTGCTGAACTTCTAGCTAAAATATATAATCTTTCTCTAAGATCAGGCAATGTACCGGAGGATTGGAGGGAGGCAAATATAACCCCGATCTTCAAGAAAGGATCCAGAGATGATCCAGGAAACTATAGACCAGTCAGTTTAACCTCAGTTCCAGGCAAACTGATGGAAACCATTATTAAAGATAAAATTACAGGGCACATAGAAAAACAGGCACTGCTGAAAGAAAATCAACATGGTTTCTGCAAAGGCAAATCATGTCTTACTAACTTGTTAGAATTCTTTGAGGGTGTAAATAAATACATAAAGGGGCCCCAGTTGATATTGTATATCTTGACTTTCAAAAGGCTTTTGACAAAGTCCCTCACCAAAGGCTCCTAAAAAAGCTCTTCAGCCACGGAATTAGAGGACAGGACTTGTCCTGGATTGGTAACTGGCTAAATTGTAGGAAGCAAAGGGTGGCAATAAATGGACAAGTCTCTGGATGGAAAGAAGTGAGAAGTGGTGTACCCCAAGGTTCAGTTTTGGGACCTTTACTTTTTAATTTATTCATCAATGATCTGGATCTAGAAGTAAATAGTGAGGTAGCAAAGTTTGCTGATGACACCAAATTGTTCCGGGTAGTGAAAAGTGAAACTGACTGTCGGGAGCTCCAGAAGGATCTCTCGAAATTGTGTGAGTGGGCAACAAAGTGTCAAATGCATTTTAACCTAAACAAGTGCAAAGTTATGCACATCGGGGCAAAGAACCCCAATTATACTTACCAACTGATGGGGACCAAACTTTCTGAGACAAACCAAGAAAGGGATCTTGGGGTTTTGGTGGACAGCTCGATGAAGATGTCAACCCAATGCGCAGCAGCAGTAAAAAAAGCAAATTCCATGCTTGGCATGATTAGGAAGGGAATAGAAAATAAGTCAGCAAGTGTTGTATTGCCTCTGTACAAATTGATGGTGAGACCACACTTGGAGTACTGTTTACAGTTCTGGTCACCACACCTCAAGAAGGATATAATGGAACTGGAAAAGGTGCAAAAAAGGGCAACAAGAATGATCAAGGAAATGGAGCACCTCCCTTATGAAACCAGATTGCAACGCCTTGGTCTCTTCAGCCTTGAAAGACGGCGTTTAAGGGGTGACT
Organism: Bothrops alternatus; assembly: GCA_034064705.1. NCBI lineage: Eukaryota > Metazoa > Chordata > Lepidosauria > Squamata > Viperidae > Bothrops > Bothrops alternatus. Next base: position 1,907,430 of record JARGCV010000014.1, on the reverse strand, counting down.
TGATCGAAGTGTATAAAATCATGCATGGGATAGAAAAGGTGGATAGAGAAAAATTCTTTTCTCTATCACACAATACTAGGACAAGGGGGCATTCCCTAAAGCTCATAGGTAAGAAAGTGAGGACAAATAAAGGGAAATATTTCTTCACCCAGAGGGTCGTTGGTTTATGGAATTCACTTCCAGAAGAGGTCGTGACAGCTGTCAGCCTTGATAGCTTCAAGGCAGGGTCAGACAGATTCATGGATGCCAAGTGTATCGGTGGTTATTAAAATGGATGTCCATGTGCCGCCTCTATATTGGTTGAGGCAGGCAGGATTCCCTTGAGTACCATTTGTTGGGGGTCAAGGGAAAGGGAGGGTTTTGCCTTCTCTTTCTGCTCAAGATCCCCATGTACAATTGGTGGACCACTGTGTGACACAGAATGCTGGACTCGATGGGCTTTGGCCTGATTCAGCATGGCTCTTCTTTATGTTCTTATGTTCTTATGAAATTGTAGTTCTCAAACAAATTTATTGCAGAAAATCACAGGACTCAGACCACGGAATCAAAAGAAGTTGGATTATTTTGCGCAAAGGTTCAGAGCACTATATTTGTAGCCACATCTGAACAGCTTCTCATAACAAAACAAGTTCATATATACTCTTCAAAAACAGTATTTAAGTCTCATGTTCCGCTTTATGACTTATCATGTCTTGTTTCATGACGTATGTCCTGCCTTAAATTCCTAGAAGGATAAGAGAGGCTCAAAGAGTCTATCAGTTCCTAACCAGGAAATTGGCTGAAAAAGGAGTGAATTTTAAATGGTTGATTCCAGAAGGGATCTTAATCTACTGGGACATGAAAAGATACAGATTGGACACACCGCTTAAAGCACTGGAGTTTTTTGACAACCACAGAGCATTTCTGGAAAAAGGTGATCCTGAATCCAAGAAACAAGAAGGAACTGTAGTTGAAGGAGCAGCTAAAGAAACAGAGGAGGAAGAAGTCAAAAATACATACTCAGAAGAAGGAGCAAGATGGAGAGACCAGAGACAGATAAGATCGACTAGAAGACTGAGACCTAGATATAATTGAAAGAGATGGAGGAGACTGGGATCTTATCAATAAATATAAATGGACTAAATTCTCCTTCAAAAAGGAGAAAAATCTTTACAAGACTACAAAAACTAAAAATGGACATAATTTGCCTTCAAGAAACACACATTAAGAGACAACGTTTCAAAGTTTTAGAACAACCAAAATTTGGCAAACTCTATTTCACACTTGCATCTCAAAAGAAAAGAGGAATAGCCCTTTATATTAAAGAAAAGATGAACCCCAAACAAATTTACGCAGATGAAGAGGGGAGAATACTAATGGTGGAAATTATGATGGATCAAAAACAGATATTGATGGTAGCAATATATGCACCTAATGATAAGCAAGAACAATTTTATCAAAAACTACATAACAAAATACTGGACCTAAATTACCAAAATCTTTGTATAATGGGAGACTTTAATGCAATAGCAGACGTGACTTTGGTTTATAAAAGCCCTAAGCAAGGGAGAAAAGGAGGAAATATACTACCTAAAGCATTTTCAAAAATGATAGAAAAATTCTGTATCCAAGACATATGGAGAGAGAAAACCCCAGAAAAACTACAATATACATTTTATTCAAATAGACATAAATCATGGTCTAGAATTGATATGATATGGACATCTTTCGACTTGAAAATGATAATACAAGATGTGGAGATAGAAACTAATGTTTGGGCAGACCACAACCCAATAAAAATGACTTGGAAAGGAATTAAGAAAAAACCAAGATGGTCTCTGAATAAAGCTATACTGAAAGAAAAAGAATTCCTGCAATTAGCAACAAAGGAAATGGATTTTTTTAAATAAGAAAGAAGAAACATCGCTTCAAAATGTATGGGACACAGCCAAAGCATACTTCAGAGGGTTGGCTATAACTTATGCTGCTAAAAAGAATAAAGAAAAGAAATGACTACAGTTAAAGCTGAGAGAAGAACTTAAAAAATTAGAACTAGAGTTACAAACAGATCCACAAAAGAAAGTGCTCAGGAAACAAATGGAGATAATAAAGCATAAATTAAACCTAGCTGAGACAGAAATAATGGCTCAGCAGATTAAACGGACCAAACAGAATTTCTTTGAAAACGCCAATAAGCCAGGGAGATGGTTAGCATATAGATTGAAAAAAGAAAAAGAAAAGAGAATGATAAATAAGCTACAAGATTCAAAAGGAGAATTACAGTTCCAAAATGACGCAATGAAAAAATCATTAAAGATTACCGTTGGAATATTCATGAGCAGGAAACTCAGTCAGCCAATGTGAAGAAAGTGCTACTGAGTCTGTGCAAAAGGGTATTGAGTTAGGAGCTGGATTTCCAGTCTCAGGTTTGTCTCTGTATCTCTCTGTAAGAAGTCTTCATTGAGCTATGTTGCTGTAAAGAAGAATGTATGGTATTGTAAATATTTTGATATGAATATAAAAAGGTTATTTAAATCAGCTAAATGCAGTCAACTGTGAGAGCTTCTGATTTATTTTTCACCAACAGAGAAATTAAAATTCTCTAACAACTACTATGAGACACTCTACAAGGCAGAGGAAGTTCCTAAAGAAAAAATACAGCTGTACTTAAAAAAAGCAGACTTGCCAAAAATTCCAGAGAGTATTCGAAATATACTAAATGGGAAAATATTAATGATGGAGATTATAGAAGCCATAAAAAGTTTAAAAAAGGACAAGACCCCGGGCCCAGATGGACTTCCCGCAGAATTTTATACATCATTACAAGATGTATTAAGTCCGACTTTGAAAGAACTGTGTAATGAAATCCTCTTGGAGGCTAAAATACCAAAGTCGTGGACTGAAGCTAACATTATCTTAATACCTAAAGAAGATACTGATCTCATACAAATAAAAAACTATAGACCAATATCGCTATTAAATGTGGATTATAAAATTTTTGCTTCGATAATGGCACAAAAACTAAGAAATTCTTGACTGAATTTATACACACAGATCAAAATGGCTTTTTATTTAAAAGACAGATAAAAAATAACTTAAGAATGATCTTTGATGTTCTAGAGTACTGTTGTGAGTGTCCCTAGACCAGCTTGGGAAGTATCAGAGGATGAGGATCAGCAGCCAGGTCCCTCTGGGTGTTTTTCCCTCCCGGCAGCCGAGGATCAGCAGCCAGGCCCCTCTGGGTGTTTTCCCCTCCCGGCAGCCGAGGATCAGCAGCCAGGCCCCTCTGGGTGGTTTCCCCTCCCGGCAGCTGAGATAGACAATGAGGAGCTTTGTATGCATTCTGAATCAGACTCTCAAAATGATGAGTCAGATTTAGAACAAGAAGATAAATGGATTGATCCGAGGTTCCGAAGGTTTGATAAGCGAAGGTGTCAGTTAACTGGAAAAAGGAAGTAATTGGGGAAGTGACGTATCGGACACTATATTAGAAGGGGAAAGAAAGACTACGCCTTTGTCACGAGCAACGTTAATCAAGGAGTGGGCTGAAAACTTTGGCAGTGCTTTGGAACTCAGTTTTCTGGTGTTTTGAAAACCTACCGAAGAATAATGAGGTCTTGGACAATGTGATAAAGAAAGAGTGAGTAATTGGAATGTGGGAGGAGAGCATGTTTAATCTAAATGTACATAGATCTGATTTGGCCGTTCAGGCCAACATAATGCCAGCAGCTTGCTTTGAAATGAATCCTTTTGAAATGTGTTAAATAAACCTCTTAAAGACATATTTACGTGGATTTTAATGAGCTGCGAGAGGCCAGACATAACAGATTGCTCGTGACCCAAAAACAGAAAAGACGAAAATTAGTCCGAGCTTTCAGTGACGTCATGGAGCAACTCCTCGCTGATAACCCGGCTCTGCATCTATTAGTTCAAACTCTCCAGCAACAAATTGGACCCCCTTCGTAGACAAAATGCCACCCGGCGGATACGAGAGCTACGTCAAGGATCGCGCTGCGTAGCGGACTATATATCAGATTTTCGCCGCCTAGCTCAAGAAATTAATTGGAATGATGAGGCTCTCATGGAAATCTTTCAAGATGGCCTGTCTTCTCAGATCTTGAATGGATTGAAAACTACTGTAATACCTGCGACCCTGGATGCATTATACCAACATTGTTTGGCTATTGAGGCGCAAACGCAAGCCATGGATGCCCGCCTGGTCAAACAGATGGTTCCAGTCACCGGAAGTGCCAAGCCAGTTCCTGCACCACGCAGAGGATTCCAGACCCTACCTATCGCTCCACCTATCCCGGCACCCAGACGTATTTTCCAAACAGGGCCGGCTTACACTGAGAGGCGCCCTGCACCCATGACCAGAGATGAGCCCATGGATCTTGGTGCAGCCAGATCTCGTTTGACCGAGGCTGAGAAGGCAAGACGGAGAGCTGAGGGCTTGTGCCTGTACTGTGGAGAGATGGGTCACTTCGTCATGGCCTGCCCCCAGAAAAGACGTGGTACGGCAGGTCCTACTCCTGTTCCAGCTCGGCCTCCCACTCAGCAGTTTCAAGCCACCTTGCCGGGAAACGGCCAGAGCCCGGCCTAATGGAAACATTGGGTCGGGCAGGTGCCAAACCCAGTTCCAGTTCCGCAGACGACGACCCCGGTCCTCCGAGACATCTGATCCTAGCAACCAATATACTTCTGGGAAATCATGCCCAGGGCATTCCGGCCCACGCCTTGTTGGATTCTGGAGCCACCACCAATTTCATGAATGAAGCTTTCGCTCGTCAGCATGCCATACCTTTGTGCTCCGTGAAGCCACCTATGTTGGTTGAGACAATCGATGGTCGTGAGTTGTTGTCTGGACCGATCAAGTTTATGACCCAGCCCATACGCCTGGTCATAGGACAACATGAAGAAGCCATCCAATTCTATGTTACCAAGGGACTTCATTTCCCCTTAGTTCTCGGCCTAGCCTGGTTGAGAACCCATGATCCTTGTGTGGTGTGGTCCCAGAACTTTGTTTCATTTCCCAGTTTGCAATGCGTAGACCACGTACGCCAAGTTTGTGCAGCCCAGCTACCATCCCACCCTGACATCACCTTGCCGGCCGATCTAGCGGACTTTGCAGATATATTCAATGAGAAAGAGGCAGACCAATTGCCTCCGCATAGACCATATGACTGTGCCATTGATTTGCTACCAAATGCCAAGCTTCCAAGGGGACGCCTTTACTCCATGTCAGAACCCGAGTTGGCCGCATTGAAAGACTTTGTGGACAAAAACCTGGCCAGGGGTTTCATTCGTCCCTCTTCCTCGCCTTTGTCAGCTCCTGTGTTATTCGTGAAGAAGAAAACCAGAGATTTACGCCTATGCTGTGACTATCGCAAGCTCAATGCCATCACGGTGCGCAACCGGTACCCTCTGCCTTTGATTCCTGATCTCATGGACCGTCTCCGATCAGCGACCATCTTCACCAAGATAGATTTAAGGGGTGCTTACAACCTGGTTCGCATTCGAGAGGGGGACGAGTGGAAGACCGCGTTTGGAACCAGGTATGGTCATTTTGAGTATACCGTTATGCCCTTTGGACTCACCAATGCTCCGGCCGTCTTTCAACATTTCATGAATGACATCTTCCGGGATTTATTAGATCAATTTGTGGTGGTTTACCTTGATGACATCCTGATTTATTCCCCGTCACGAGCAACTCATCTTCAGCATCTCCGGCGAGTTTTGCAACGCTTGAGAGAGCATCACCTTTACGCCAAGTTAGAGAAATGTCAATTCTATCAAACCACCATTGAGTTTCTGGGACATGTGATTTCTCCACAAGGCATCGCCATGGACCCTGGCAAGGTTGAGGCCTTGCAAACCTGGCAACCACCATGTAAAGCAAAAGATGTCCAAAGACTTTTGGGATTTGCGAACTATTACAGGATATTTATTCCAAGATTTTCTGCCTTGACTGCGCCCCTTACTCGACTGTTACGGAAAGGCATTAAGTTCCAGTGGGGCGATGCCGAGCAACAGGCGTTTCAGACCCTCAAAAAGGCTTTTGTTCAAGAACCCATTCTCAAGTATCCAGATCCTTGTCGTCCCTTTGTAGTGGAGGCTGACGCCTCAGATGTTGCGGTAGGGGCCGTGCTACTTCAAACACGCCAAGATGGCGGCCTCCTGTTCCCGTGTGCTTATTACTCCAGGAAACTAACTCCCTCCGAACGCCATTATACCATTTGGGAAAAGGAACTATTGGCCATCAAGACTGCTTTTGAGACCTGGAGACACCACCTGGAAGGAGCTCGCTACCAAGTTGAAGTTCGGACTGACCATAAAAACTTGGAATTTTTGCAATCTGCCAGGAAATTGAATCAACGTCAGATCCGTTGGTCTTTGTTCTTCGCTCGATTCAACTTCAAAGTCACCTACATTCCGAAAGGGTACAACAAAAGAGCAGATGCCCTGTCCCGTAAACCTGAGTATCTACAGATCAAGGATCCCTTACCGCTTAGAACTATTCTGCCTCTCGAATCGATCGCAGCCGTGCACGATCCGGTAGATCTACGATGACAGATTCGGGAAGCGCAACAACTAGATGACTTTGCGATACGGAAGAGACAAGAGGTGGGTCCCGACTCACCTTGGACCTTGTCCGAGGGACTATTACGCTTCCGCAACCTCTTATATGTTCCAGCAGGCCCACTCCGGGGTCTCATCCTGACTCAATGCCATGATAACCCTGCGGCAGGTCATTTTGGTTTCTTTAAGACTCTTCACTTAATGTCTCGGACTTTTTGGTGGCCCAGGCTTCGCCATGATGTGCAATCCTATGTGAATTCCTGTGTACGGTGCCGTCAGGCAAAACATGCCACAGGAGCCCCTCCGGGATTATTACAGCCTTTACCCACGCCGGAGAGACCCTGGGGAGCTATTTCCATGGACTTCTTGACTTGTCTACCTGTTTCTGCCAGCTACACCGTTGTCTTTGTAGTGGTGGACATGCTGACCAAAATGGCACATTTCATTCCTTGCCGAAGAATACCGACAGCCAAGGTCACTGCTCAGCTGTTCATTCAACATATCTTCCGGCTACACGGTTTGCCTGACAAAATAGTGTCCGACCGAGGAACCCAGTTCACCTCGGAGTTCTGGAGAGAACTCATGTCTGCGCTTCAAGTCCAAGTTAATCTAGCCTCCACGCATCACCCAGAGACTGATGGGGGTACAGAGAAAGTGATTGGCATTCTGGAACAGTATTTGCATTGTTTCATCAACGACCAACAGAACGATTGGTCCAAATATCTCTCCGTGGCCGAATTCGCTTTCAACAACTCTCAGCACACTTCCACTCAGACCACTCCGTTTTTTGCCAACTACGGCTATCATCCCAGGTTTTTCCCACTCACGCTCCTCGATTCTCCAGTTCCAGTTGCAGAAGACTACTTAACCGAACTCCAGTCTGTCCAAGAGATGGTTAAGCACCATTTGACTAAGGCCAAGGAAGACTACAAGAGGGTTGCAGACCGCTCTCGTCGCGACACGCCGCCGTTAGCTGTTGGAGATCGGGTTTGGCTCTCCACCAAGTACTTGTTTCCAGGGAGAATTCACCGCAAGCTTGATCAACGTTTCCTGGGTCCTTTTCCTGTGGAGATGGTCATCAATCCGGTGACCTATCGTTTGACTTTACCTAGGTCTCTTCGTGTACATCCCGTGTTTCATCGCTCCTTGCTTGTTCCTGTTAACCCTGATTCTCCGCTTCGACCTCCTGATCCGGGCCCGACAGCTCGCCGTGCTCACGTTCCCGTTTCCCGGTTGGATGTGTCCGGCATCCGAGATTCCCGATGGCTCAACGACTGCTTCCAATATTTGGTTGATTGGACCGGGGGTGGGCCAGCCGCTGGCTGTTGGGTCGATGCTCGTGATATTGAGGCTCCTCGGTTAATTTGGGATTTTCATTCTGCGTTTCCCTACAAACCACATCCCCTGCGACGGCCCCGGGGGGAGGGGCCTGCGGGGGGGGATAGTGTTGTGAGTGTCCCTAGACCAGCTTGGGAAGTATCAGAGGATGAGGATCAGCAGCCAGGTCCCTCTGGGTGTTTTTCCCTCCCGGCAGCCGAGGATCAGCAGCCAGGCCCCTCTGGGTGGTTTCCCCTCCCGGCAGCTGAGATAGACAATGAGGAGCTTTGTATGCATTCTGAATCAGACTCTCAAAATGATGAGTCAGATTTAGAACAAGAAGATAAATGGATTGATCCGAGGTTCCGAAGGTTTGATAAGCGAAGGTGTCAGTTAACTGGAAAAAGGAAGTAATTGGGGAAGTGACGTATCGGACACTATATTAGAAGGGGAAAGAAAGACTACGCCTTTGTCACGAGCAACGTTAATCAAGGAGTGGGCTGAAAACTTTGGCAGTGCTTTGGAACTCAGTTTTCTGGTGTTTTGAAAACCTACCGAAGAATAATGAGGTCTTGGACAATGTGATAAAGAAAGAGTGAGTAATTGGAATGTGGGAGGAGAGCATGTTTAATCTAAATGTACATAGATCTGATTTGGCCGTTCAGGCCAACATAATGCCAGCAGCTTGCTTTGAAATGAATCCTTTTGAAATGTGTTAAATAAACCTCTTAAAGACATATTTATGTGGATTTTAATGAGCTGCGAGAGGCCAGACATAACAAGTACTATGAAAACCATCCAGGGAAACAGATGGCATTAATATTCCTTGACGCACAAAAAGTGTTTGATAATCTAAATTGGCAATTTATGTTCCAGCAGTTGGTGGAAATGGATTTTGGGAAAATTTTTATAAATGCAGTTCAAACAATTTACCATCAACAAACTGCTAGAATAATTTTAAACGGAGACTATACAGAAAATTTTAATATCAAAAAAGGTACAAGACAGGGATGTCCTTTATCCCCATTGCTATTTATACTAACATTGGAAGTATTGACTAGAAATATTAGACAAGATATTGAAATTAAAGGATTGGAGATAAAAGATCAAAAATATAAATTACAAGCCTTTGCAGATGACTTGGTTTTTATCTTGGAAGAGCCACTTGAAACAAGCACTAAATTGTTGGAGAAAATAGAAAAGTTTGGAGAAGTGGCAGGCCTGAAAATAAACAGAGAAAAGACTAAAGTATTGACAAAGAACTTAACAGAGAAACAGGAAAGTCAACTTACAAAAAAGACAAATCTGCAAATGGTTTGAAAAGTTAAGTACTTGGGAATCTACTTAACAGCAAGATGTGTAACATTAAATGAAGACAACTATGAAAGATCTCCCTCCCTCCCTCCTCCGTGCCTCACCTCCAGCCATTGCTGCCTTTTTTCATTCCTCTTGGAGGGCAACCCCTCCCCCACTGCATTTCTTGCCTGTTTGCTGCTGCCAACACAGGTGGCTGCCACAGCAGTTGTAGATCGGCTCATGGCCGGCCTGCTTGATCTCCTCTCCCCCACCCTCCTCCTCATCCTTCTTCTTCTTTCCCATTGGTGCAGCTAGAGCTGACTCCACCTCCTCCCAAGGCCGCGGCTGGTTTTTTCCCTCTCCCTCTCCCGCCCAAACTGCCTCCTTTTATATCCTCTCCTCTCTCCGCTCCCCTCCTCCTCCTTTCTCATGGGGGAGGGTGAGCCAGAAGTGAGCCTGGGGCCTTTGCCTCGCCCCAGCCACTCTGCAGCTCCAGAGGACTCTCTCACAGTAAGTCCTTGCCTGCGCTGGCTCTTTCCCTCCCCCACTACACTTGGCTAGGCAGGGCTGTGTACCACCTGCCACTCATTAATGTACCACAAGTGGTACACGTACCACCGGTTGAAAAGCCCTGGCATATGACACCAGTAAGATTAGCGAAAATGTTTAAAAATGCTTCAAATAATTGTTGGAAATGTAAACAAAGACCAGGTACTTACTATCATATCTGGTGGACATGGCCTAAAGCAAAAAAGTTTTGGGTTAAGATACATGCATGGTTGGAAAAGATTAAAAAACAGATAGAATTCAAACCAGAACTGTTTTTGTTAGGAATATTAGGACCTAATCATGAGAAGGAAAATGAATATTTAATATTGCATGTATTGACAGCAGCGAGAATTGTATTTGCCCAATATTGGAAAAATGAAAATTTACCAACTGAAGAGGTTTTAATTAAGAAAATGTTAGAATGTGCAGAAATGGATAGATTGAGTTTAGAGATTAAAGAGAAAGAAGATTCAGTTTACTTTATAACATGGGATAACTTTTACCAATGTTTAGGAAAACGAACTAGTGAGAAATGAATGTGATGTTATTTTGAATACATACTAGTAAGAAGAATGTTATGTATTGATTTATTAATACTGTTTATGATTACTGTTTATTATACTTACTACAGTTATCTATTACTATATTAACTATTATTAGCTAAACATATGTACCTGGACAATAGTCTGTTTGCTAAATATTGAAAATGTCACTTGGGGGATAATCCCAATGTTGACCACAACCCTGTCCTAATCCCAATCCTCATCCCAACCCCACCCTAAACCTCAACCCCTATCCCGACCCTATTTTATCCCTAACCCTATAAACTTCAATAAAACCTTTAAAAAAAAGTAAACGGGAAGAGGATCAGGCATCTAAAGTTCTAAAAAGGAAAACAGCTGCCAGCACAGAAGGTAGGTGAACAAAATGCTATCACTCCAACTGGGAAATTAGGTAGGTGGGAGTAGAAGAATGGTTCTAATATAAGAGTGGACATAATAAAATAAAATTTGTCATATTTATGCATGACAAATTAAAACTGATCTAACAAGGGAAAATGCTACTTTAAGACAGTAGCCAGTCCCATTATGTACTATAGTGAGGGAAAAAAATATTTGATCCCCTGCTGATTTTGTATGTTTGCCCACTGACAAAGAAATGACCGGTCTATAATTTTAATGGTAGGTTTATTTTAACAGTGAGAGACAGAATAACAACAAAAAAGCCAGAAAAATGCATTTCAAAAAAGTTATAAATTGATTTGCATTTTAATGAGAGAAATAAGTATTTGATCCCCTATCAATCAGCAAGATTTCTGGCTCCCAGGTGTCTTTTATACAGGTAACGAGCTGAGATTAGGAGCACGCTCTTAAAGGGAGTGTTCCTAATCTCAGCTTGTTACCTGTATAAAAGACACCTGTCCACAGAAGCACTCAATCAATCAGATTCCAAACTCTACCATGGCCAAGACCAAAGAGCTATCCAAGGATGTCAGGGACAGGTTTGTAGACCTACACAAGGCTGGAATGGGCTACAAGACTATCCTCTGTTCTGCATTACTAAATACTTTGGGTACAAAGCCATCTAGGTGCTCTTGGGCTAGTCACTTTCCCTCAGCCCTAGGAAGAAGGCAAGGGGTTTCTGGTGGGTGGGGTGGTGGGCAGGAGGCTCATCCTATGGGGTGAGGGAGGGGGCAGGGTGGGGGTGCCATTGCTGCAGGGCAAGGCAAGGTGAGGCAGGGACCGGGGCAGCTGTTGTCTGACACCGTCAGGCCCTATACACAGAGGCCAGCAAGTGCATGGGGGCCAACGGTGTCCATCAGCAGCCACAGCCTGCCAGCCCCTCAACCAGTGTACTCTGGGGCTCCACAGACTGCTGCCAATACTGGGCCAGCCCTCCAGCAGCAGGCGGATTAGGGGAGGGGGGAGGCACATGATGCAGACCGCTGGATGCGTCTACTCCGTCCCATCTGTTTTTGCTTCCAGTTGGAGAGCAGGTCGCTGCTGATCATCTTGGCCCCCTCGCAGATCTTGCCCTTGGCCCACGCATGGAGCCTGTTCTCCTCACGCACCCAATACACCTTGGCCCCACCTCAGGCCGCCGTGGCGGCCTAATGGACCTGCACAAGCTGCTGGTGGCGGCAGCGCGTGTGCCCACAAAGAGGGCTCTGAGTGCCGCCTCTGGCACGCGTGCCAAAGGTTCGCCACCACTGTCCTACGCCATGGACCAATGGAAACTTAATTTCCTTCCTCCATCTGCACTTAGCAGCAGAAATGGTTTTAAGTGGTGGTGAGAACGTAACCTTTTTATTTTGTATTACGATTACTATGCTATCTAATGGTTACAGTAAATGTATAGGTTGTCTTGTATCAGCCCTACACTGGTCAGTCTAGCTCTCTTATCATTTCTGCTCTGATAGAAATTTCTCCAAAGACTATAGCAAGCAGGTCTTCTGCAACAAATGTTCCACAATATCAGAATATTCTGTTCCAGAATATTATTAATTTATTTGAGAAATGTTGGTTGTATAAACAACTAATTATATCAATCAATATTTTTAAGTAATTTCCTGAAGAATTTTGCCTACATCAATCAGAATAGAGCTGAAAGGGACCTTGGAGCTCTTCTAGTCCAACCCCCTGCTCAAGTAGGAGGCCCTAAACCATTTCAGATAGGTGGTTGTCCAGTCTTTTCTTAAAAACCTCCAGTGATGAAGCACCCACTATTTCTGAAGGCAAGCTGTTCCACTGGTTAATTGTCCTCAATGTTAGGAAGTTTCTCCTTAATTCCAGGTTGCTTCTCTCCTTGATTAGTTTCCATCAATTGTTTCTTGTCTTGCCTTCTGGTACTTTGGAAAATAAATTGACCCCCTCTTCTTTGTGGCAGCCTCTCAAATACTGCAATATTGTCACCCTTAGTCCTTTTCTCTAGACTAGCCATATCAAATTCCTGCAACCGTTCTTCATATGTTTTAGTCTCCAGGCCTTTAATCACCTTAGTTGCTCTTCTTTGCACTTTTTCCAAAGTCTGAACATCTTTTTATTGTAATGGGGTGACCAAAACTGGATGCAGTATTCCAGGTGTGGTCTCACTAAGGATTTATAAAGCAGTACTAATACTTCACGTGAATTTTGATTCTATGCCTATGTTTATACAACCAAGGATTACATTAGCTTTTTTGGCTGCTGCTGCACATTGCTGGCTCATATTTAAGTGATCATCCACTAGCACTCCAAGGTCCCTCCCACAGTTACTCTTTTTGAGCCAGGTTTTGCCTAATTTGTATTTGTACCTTTGGTTTTTCCTGCCGAAGTGTAAAACCTTGCTTTTCTCCACATTAAATTTCATTTTGTTGGATAGGGACTGTTATGTCCTGGGCTTTGATTGACGGAGCAGGTGCAGGAAGCTGCACTGAGACCCGGGCAGACCACGTGGCCTGCCCGGGCCAGACAGGCTCTCTCTGAGTTACTGAGCATGCGTTGGAGGGGGAAAATACGTTGCATTCATTGGCTGACAATGCCCCAGGGTGAATGTATAAAAAGGGGCAGAGCCATTTTGTAGAGAGTTCTGTTTAACTGCAAATAAAGAAGTACCTGTTTGTTACTCTGCCTCTGTCGTGATTCCGTGCCAGCCTGTGTTCCCAACAGCTGAGTCTGGGGAATCTGAGGAGAAGGTGGAGGAGGCATTTGAAGGGCCATCAGGGTCAGAGGGAGGCTCTGATGAATTACAAGACTCACGGTTTGATGAAGAGCCTGGGCCCTCCAGTCGTGTTCCTGATGAAGCTCAGCTGTGTGGGGAGAATGAGTCAGACTTGGAGGATTCACACCTGATGGACATGATGATTGATGCTCGTAGATGCCGGCAATTAGCAAGAGCAAATCTGCAGCAGTCAATACGACAACTCCAGGGGAGGAGGAGAAGGCACTGTGAGGCAACGCCTTGGGACTGCTGTATAAAAAGGGAAGATGTGGGCGGTGCTGGTTGCTGACGGCAACCGTTGCAAAGTATTTCATGGGATCATGTTCTGTTAGTCTTGCCAGTGAATACTTCTCTGCTTTGTATGGTTTCGTGTGGACAATTTCCTCCATTTAGATTGTGTTTGCTGCTTTTGTTTCTGGACTATTTGGCAGGTTGGTTACCCTGAGTTTGTTTTCTTGAGTCTCCAGCCTATTTTCTCAAAAGGGGTTTTGTCCTTGTGCCTTTAACAAGGACAGCCATAGGTTATCACCACTAGAGGCAGTTACATATCCCAATCTGTATAGGAAAGATAAGGCTATTATATATAAAGACATTTTGACAGAAGAAGGTCACTTAAAACAAAAACAAGAGTTAAGACAACAAGGAATAGCCTTAGAATGGTGGTCCTATCTCCAGATTCAAGCAAGATACAGGAAGGATAAGCAAGAGTGGGGTATTAACAGACAAGACACGGGGTTAGATAAAATACTGCTAGGCCCGGAGAAAAAACAAATTAAAAATATTTATAAATACTTGTTGGAATATAAGCTATATGAGGAACAGGTTAAAGAAACAATGGTGACATGGGCAATGGATTTAGGATATAATATAAACATGGATCAATGGCAGCAAGTATGGGAACGAAATAACAAAATTACACTGGCGACATCATATAAAGAAAACCTTTATAAGATGGTTTACAGATGGCATTTGCCTCCGGCCAGATTAGCCAAAATGTATAACGGATACTCACCTATGTGCTGGAAGTGCAAAAAAGAAAAGGGCACATTTTTTTCATGTATTGTGGACATGTAGAGAAGCACAGGTGTACTGGCTTATGGTCTGGGAATGGGTAACAGAAATGACTAGCTAAAGCATCCAATATAAACCTGAGACATTATTATTAGGAACATTAGGAAAAAACGTAAATAAAGGTGTCACATATCTAATCATACATGTGATAATGGTGGCAAGGATTCTATTTGCTCAAAAGTGGAAAGCAATGGAAGCACCAAGTGGGGAAGCACTAATAAAGAAAATTATGTATTGCGCAGAACTAGACAAGATAACGAAAAGACTAAAAAATCAGGAAGAAACAAAATTTTATTGAATCTGGAATAAATTCTATAAATGGAGGGGAAAAAGAATGGGGTAAAAAGAAAAGATATAAGTAGAGGCAGATACTAGGAATGTACAGCTGTATATAGATATATCATATGTATTTAATGTATAGTATGGACTGACAAGACGGAGATGTATATCAAAGACGATTTACCATGTTCAATGTTTTTAATCTTTTTTTCTTTTGTATTCAATAAAAATTTAATAAAATTAAAAAAAAAAGGACAGCCATAGGCTGGGATAGAACAGTTTGCCTTCAGCCTAACCCCCTACTATTATGGAGCAGCTACATGTTGAGAATGCCCAGCTCTCCCAGCAGCTGGCTTTGTTATCTGCCCAAGTTGCTCAGTTATCTGCCCATGTTCCTGCTGCTCCATCACCACCCAGGAGAAAATGCCAAGTTGTGAGGCCAGACAAATTTGATGGCAATCCGGACATGTTTCCTGTTTTCATGGGACAATGCCAGCTGTATATCAGTGTGAGAGCGGCTGATTTCCCCACTAACCGGGATAAAGTGGGGTTTATGATAAGCCTGCTCTCTGGTGCTGCAGCTCGTTGGGGCACACCCCTGCTAGCCCAACCTAGTCCATTGATGGACAACTTTGTGGGGTTTTGTGATTACATGTGGATGATGTATGAGGACCCCATCAAGACCCAGACAGCTACCCAGCATTTGAAAGCTCTGACGCAGGGCAGCATTTGAAAGCTCTGACGCAGCGAATTTTGACTGCTTAGCCAGGATTCAGCCTGGAATGAGGCTGCGCTCGTGGATGCTTTCCAGGATGGATTGTTGGAGATGTTGGATGAGCTGGCCTGTGTTGATGTTCCCCCGGACCTTAATGGGCTCATTCATCTCTGTCTGCGGATCAACTCTCGGCTGCAGCAGCGAAGGAGTTGCCGTGCCACCCCAGAGACCCGTGCTACCCCCGTTGTGCGTGAGACCCCAGTCCAGAGGGAGGAGCCAATGGAGTTAGGTGCTGCCAGACCTCGCCTATTGGTGGCAGAGATGAACAGGCGACATTCAGGGTGGTTGTGTTCTTACTGTGGGGACCCTGGGCATTTGGCCACTTTCTGCCCCAAGAAGCGACGAAGGGCATCGGTGACCAAGCCTGCCCCGAGACTGCCATCTGCTCCCCTGTTGGGAAATGGTCCAGCCCAACCTGAAAGGCATTTTGGGTCAGGCATCCCACAACACCAAGTGACACCCTTCAGATGCTGCCCATGGACCCCCAAGGCATCTGATATTGGAGGCGTGCCTGATTCTCCCCAGGTTGCCCACAGGGATTCCCATCCATGTGTTGATTGACTCTGGGGCCACTACGAACTTTATGGACGCAGCATTTGTGGCTAAATGGGCGATTCCCCAATGCCCGGTGGATCCGCCGATGTTAGTGGAGACCATTGATGGTCGAGTGCTCCTGTCTGGGCCAATTAAGGCTGCCACGCAACCGCTATGTATGGCCATCAGTTCACATGAGGAGGCCATCCAGTTCTATATCACATCAGACCTGCATTTCCCCGTGGTCTTGGGACTGGCGTGGCTCTGGGCGCATGACCCACAGATTTATTGGTCATAGAACTTGGTCACCTTTCCAAGCTTACAATGCATGGACCACACCCGCCAAATCTGTGCTGGCCAGGTAGAGGGGCCCACAGGGGTCTCCTTACCCTCCGACTTGGCGGATTATGCTGATGTTTTCAGCGAGACTGAGGCGGATCAATTGCCCCCACATAGGCCCTATGACTGTCCCATTGACTTAGTCCCTGATGCGCCTCTCCCAGTGGGGTGTTTGTATTCCATGTTGGACCCTGAGTTGGCCGTGCTGCGGGACTTTTTGGACAAGAATTTGGCTCGGGGTTTTATTCAGCCCTCGTCCTCACCAGTGTCTGCACCCATGCTCTTTGTCAAGAAGAAGTCCGGTGAATTGCGGCTTTGCTGTGATTACAGGAAATTAAATGCCATCACGGTGTGCAACCAATACCCATTGACCCTCATCCCCGAACTCTTGGACCAGCTCCGGGAGGCAAAGATCTTCACGAATCTGGACTTGCGTGGAGCTTACAACCTTGTCAGAGTTCGGTCGGGTGATGAGTGGAAGATGGCGTTTGGTACTTGGTACGGGCACTTTGAGTACACGGTGATGCCATTTGGCCTGACCAATGCCCCGCCGTGTTTCAGCATTTTATGAATGACATCTTCCGGGACTTATTAGATCAGTTTGTCGTGATCTACTTGGATGACATTCTGATCTACTCCCCGTCGCAAGAGGTGCACCATCAGCATCTCCGTCAAGTCCTGCAGCGTCTCCGAGAACATCGGCTGTATGCCAAACTAGAGAAGTGCCAGTTCTACCAGATGACTATCGAGTTCCTAGATCACCACATTTCTCCTGAGGGCATCACCATGGAGCCGAGTAAGGTTGAGTCTCTGCATAGGTGGCAACCCCCATGTCGTGTGAAGGATATACAGCGACTTCTTGGGTTCGCCAACTATTATTGGACTTTCATCCCAGGGTTTGCTACCATGACAGCCCCCCTTACTTGGCTCCTGCAGAAAAAGACTCGGTTTCAGTGGGACGCTCCAGAACAACGGGCTTTCCAGGCTTTGAAGGAAGCATTCATGAAGGAGCCCATCCTGAAGCATCCTGAACCGCAATGGCCGTTTGTCATGCAGGCGGATGCCTCCGACATTGCCATTGGGGCGGTGTTACTCCAGGCGACGCTGCCCGGCGGTGCCCTCTTCCCTTGTGTCTACTATTCACGGAAATTGAATCCGGCGGAGCGCAACTATACCATCTGGGAGAAGGAGCTACTGGCCTTTAAAGTAGTGTTCGAGGCCTGAAGGCATCATCTGGAAGGGGCGCGACATCAAATCAAGGTCCGGACAGACCATAAGAATTTGGAAAGCCTGCAGACCACTCAGAAATTGAACCAATGCCAGATCCAGTGGTCTCTCTTTGCGAGGTTCAATTTCCATGTAACATACATACCCAGCGGTCACAACCAAAGAGCAGATGCTCTGTCCAGGAAGCCCGAATATTCCCGAGCAGAAGACCAGCTTCTGCCAAGGACAGTGCTCCCTATTGAGTCTTTTGCTGCGATGCGGGAGCCGATAGATGTATGGGCTCATATTTGGGAGGCCCAGCAGCAGGATGGGTGGGTGGCTCAGCGAAAGGAGGAGGTGGGGCCCAATTCCCCATGGACAGTCATGGATGGACTCCTCCACTATCGTGATCGGCTCTATGTTCCGGGAGGTCCGCTCAGGGGACTCATCCTCAGCCAGTGTCATGACAGTCCAGCGGCGGGGCATTTTGGCCTGTTCAAGACCCTGCACTTGGTCTCCCGTACCGTCTGGTGGCCCCGAGCCCGACACGACGTCCAAACCTATGTCACGTCCTGTATCCCATGTAGACAGGCCAAGTCAGCGACAGGGGCCCCACCCGGACTACTACAGCCCTTGCCGACACCCAAAAGACCCTGGGGGGCTGTTTCCATGGACTTCCTGATGGACTTACCCCCGTCTTCTGGATTCACGATGGTGTTCGTGGTGGTGGACATGCTGACCAAGATGGCGCATTTCATCCCATACCGTGGCTTGCCGTCTGCCCACGCCACCGGTCGCATGTTCATCCAGCAGGTGTTCCAGCTGCATGGCCTTCCTGATAGGGTTGTATCTGATAGAGGGGCCCAGTTCACAGCCCATTTCTGGCAGGAGTTGATGCAGGCATTGGATGTCAAGATCTGCCTCTCATCTGCACATCATCCCCAAACTGACGGAGGGATCGAGAAGGTCATCGGGATCCTCGAGCAATATCTGCGCTGCTATGTCAATCAGCAGCAGAACAATTGGGTGGACTATCTGGCGGTGGCTGAGTTTGGGTTCAATAACTCGCAGCACACCTCCACGCAGATGACACCATTCTTAGCCAATGTGGGATATCACCCTCGGTTTTTCCCTCTTTCCCAGCTAGACTCACCGGTACCAACAGCGAAGAACTACATGGCAGAGTTACAGGTGATCCATCGATTGGTGCAGCGACAGTTAGAGAAGGCCAAGGCTGACTACAAAAGGTTTGCTGATCGGTCGAGGTGAAATACGCCTCCACTAATGGTGGGAGATCGGGTATGGCTGTCCACCAGGAACCTACCATCAACCCAGCCAGCCAAGAAATTAGACCACTGATATGTAGGACCATTCCCAATCAAGGCTGTCATCAATCCGGTCACCTATCGCTTAACTCTGCCACGTTCCCTGTGGGTACATCTGGTCTTTCACCAGTCTCTGTTGGTTCCTGAGCAACCGGCGTGTCCACTTCGCCGAGCTGAACCTTTCCCACCGGAACAACATGATGGAGACAGTGCTCCCAAGTACGAGGTTGCCAGCATTCAGGACTCCCGTTGGGTGAAAGGTCGCTTCCAGTACCTGATTGAATGGAAAGGCTACGGACCGGAGGAGTTCACCTGGGAGGATGCAACTACCGTTCATGCTCCTGCCTTGGTGACCACCTTTCATGAACACTTCCCATCCCGACCGCATCCGGATCGGCAGACCTGGGGGAAGGGCCCTGTGGTGCGGGATAGTGTCGTGATTCCGTGCCAGCCTGTGTTCCCAACAGCTGAGTCTGGGGAATCTGAGGAGGAGGTGGAGGAGGCATTTGAAGGGCCATCAGGGTCAGAGGGAGGCTCTGATGAATTACAAGACTCACGGTTTGATGAAGAGCCTGGGCCCTCCAGTCGTGTTCCTGATGAAGCTCAGCTGTGTGGGGAGAATGAGTCAGACTTGGAGGATTCACACCTGATGGACATGATGATTGATGCTCGTAGATGCCGGCAATTAGCAAGAGCAAATCTGCAGCAGTCAATGCGACAACTCCAGGGGAGGAGGAGAAGGCACTGTGAGGCAACGCCTTGGGACTGCTGTATAAAAAGGGAAGATGTGGGCGGTGCTGGTTGCTGACGGCAACCGTTGCAAAGTATTTCATGGGATCATGTTCTGTTAGTCTTGCCAGTGAATACTTCTCTGCTTTGTATGGTTTCGTGTGGACAATTTCCTCCATTTGGGTTGTGTTTGCTGCTTTTGTTTCTGGACTATTTGGCAGGTTGGTTACCCATATTAAAAGGGGTTTGTTTTCTTGAGTCTCCAGCCTATTTTCTCAAAAGGGGTTTTGTCCTTGTGCCTTTAACAAGGACAGCCATAGGCTGGGATAGAACAGCCTCGTTCAATGCCTACCAAAATGAGAAACAGAACATTGGCGACGAAGGTGGGATCGTGCTGCAGAAGATTGAAAGGCTGACTGACAACGGAAGTCCTGCAAGCGCTTAGAAGTGTGGCATTCCAACTTCCTTCCACTTTGACAGCCAGTATGAAGACGCTGGAGGAGAGTATGGCTAGGATCGCCCTGGAACTCCTTCGGAAGCCTGCGCAGCATGAGGTGTTGAAAGAGGCCGCCAAAATTCACCATGGCGAAGATCGGTCGTCTTTCTGAATTATGCATCCTGAACGTTGGAGCTCCTACGTTGCCAGGGTGGAAAATTATTTCAGAGTCAACCAAATTCGGGAGGACGGACTGAAGGCCGCGATGTTGCTGTGTGTTGCAGTCAAGAGACTTTTGTCCCCCTCGGAGAAGGTTCGCAACTTGGGTGTTCTCCTTGATCCACAGCTAAGTTTGGAACATCATTTTTCGGCTGTGGCGAGGAGAGCATTCGCCCAGGTTCACCTGGTGCACCAGTTGCGGCGCTATTTGGATCGGGAGTCACTCCTCACAGTCACCCATGCCCTTGTCACCTCGAGATTCGACTACTGTAATGCTCTCTACATGGGGCTACCTTTGAAGAATGTCCGGAGACTGCAGGTAGTCCAGACATGCTCATATCACTCCAGCTCTCCGTGAGCTGCACTGGCTACCAATTGGTCTCCGAACACAATTCAAAGTGTTGGTTATGACCTATAAAGCCCTTTATGGCAACGGACCAAGATACTTGCGGGACCGTCTCCTGCCTCATGAATCCCAGCGACCGGTTAAGGTGCACAGGGTTGGCCTCCTACGAGTCCCGTCCGTTAAAAAATGCCATCTGGTGGGACCTAGGGCAAGGGCCTTCTCTGTTGCTGCCCCAGCCCTCTGGAACCAGCTTCCCTCAGAGGTTCGTACTGCTTCCTGCCTCCTAGCCTTCTGGAAAGGATTGAAGACACATCTATGCCGACAGGCTTGGGGCATGTGAGCTGCGCTCTGCCCCTCGGCCCTAAGAGTGTCCCGCCATCAGTGCATGTGAATTGATTGAGTTTGTGTGTGGTATGAATGTGTTAATTTTAAAATTATTGTAGTATTTTTTGTTGTGAGCCGCCCCGGGTCTTTGGAGAGGGGTGGCATATAAACGTGATTTAAATAAATAAATAAATAAATAAATAAATTTGACATTGTGGGCTTCCAGTTCCGGTTTTCAACGCTGGCAGACATGCAGAGAATTTTCTCTCCCTGCTGTCCGTTTTTTCTCCTTCAGAAGACCCTGGAAAGGGTCAAAAGTCACCCTAGAGGGGCGACCACCGTTGGGGGGGACTCTTGCTGGATCGCAGGGGGGTGGCAGCCTCTCCGTCTGATCTGCAGTAACTCCTCAGGACCAAAGAGGAAAGGAGCAGCCACCAACATGGCCCCTCACTTAGTCGAACCAGCTGAAAGCCCAAAGCACCAACTAAACATGAAGAAGCAACTGGAGGAGTTGGGTGAGACCCTATTTTTCCTTTTTTCCCTCCCAACTACTTTCCTGTAAAAACTTTTGAAATACCCCTTTCCCCCAGCTGAATTTCACAGCTTTTGCTCACTTCGGGAATATAAAACCAAGAAAAAAAAGGAAAAACAAGATTAAATGACTACTTACCTGGACTTGTAATATCTGGATACCTGGCCTTCCTAAAAGCTCCGTATCTCGACAAAAACTTACTGTTTATTTTTTCTTTGTTAACCCGGGGAAAAAAACCCGGAATGTTCTTTGTTTCCTCTTTTGAACTGGAAAAAAGCCCTACTTTGTATGTTACTGGGGACATCTAGTGGTGAAAACTTGCTACAAGAAGTGGAATAAATTCTCTCATTGGGAGATTTCTGAGAACAAAATTTGTCCTTGATAGCAACCAAAGATAAGAACTTGAAACAGCTGTGTGGTGAAAATAGTGCTTTATAGTGGAGGTGGAGAGTTATTGACTTTTATTAAAAATAGCCTCTACTAAGACTGTTTACATTACAGAAATGGAAGAATATCACCCACAGCTTAATGTCAAACTTATACTTGAAAAAATTCTAGAGGCTACTGAACTAATGAAGTCTACAATGAAAGACTTACATGTCACTTTAAAGCTACAAAGCCCATTAGAGGAACCCACACTTCAAAAAGCAATAGAAGAAGGAACTAATAATAAAATGGAAGAATGTCAGAAACAATCTACCCAGACTTTTAATATTTAGAGCTCGAATTTACTTAAAGACTGGACAACTACAACAGTAACAGAAACTGATCAAAGCAATGTTAAGATGGAACTTCCAGAGGATTTACAACAATACACTGAGATTTCAGATAATCTAGATGATCCAAAAACAACTACAACATCGAACATGAACTTTCATTTACTTCAGTTGAAACTAGAAGAAGACCAATCGGAACGCATGATAAACACATCAATTCAGATATGGAGACTTAAACCATTGGGTCAACAATTTAACGACTGTGAAGGGACTGGCTTCCTTGATAGGCTGTTTCTCACCTGTTTCAAATGATATATCCAGGAAGGAAGGGAGAGCCATTTGAGGCCCAAAAACATTTTTATGGAAGCCGGTTTGGCATAAAAGGAAGGCCAGAGTTAGATTTAAAAAACTGTTTTCTTTGTTTGATATCTAATGGAAGAGTTTTAAACTTTATCTAATGAGCTAAGGAGATTTTAAAAGATATTATTGGATTTAATAGTTAGACTTATACCTATAAGGGAAATAAATTATTTATTTAAATAATTGTTTTGAATGATAAATAGAAGATGGATTCAGAGGATAAATGTTATTTTATGAGTAAGCGATGATATTAAAATGAGAATTAGAATATGATGGTGAAATAAATTAAGAATTTATTGGAATAAACAATAAGTGTATCTTAGAGATGATACTATTTTGTATGAATTAAGGGAACCGTGGGCTATTCGAAATCTAAATATTATTGGACAGTAAGCCAACTTAAATACTCTGATTGAAACCAGACAAAGGTTAAAAACAGGATTTGGAGACATACAATTTAAAAGATATACAATTTAAGGACTTGGAAGAATGGCTACGAGATCTGTTAGTTTGCAGTCTGAGGAGCCGAGAACTTCGGCAAAATATTTTTGCTAAGGAAACTGTTTCCTTCCAAGACACGCTGAGGGAGATAACGGCTGAAGAAGCAGCAGGTGGAGCTGTTAAGGCCTTGCGGCTCTCTAAGAACCCTCCTTGCTGGGACACAGTCCATCAAGAGGTCGCTGAGAGGGTTGAAGAACCAGAATCGGACAACGAGGTCGATCGTTTGCAACAACCAACGGAAAGAAGGCCCCAAAGGCAAGCTGAGAAAAACCTTGACAAGACAGTTCCCTTCTCTCAGTGTTTCGGGTGTGGAGGCTGCCCCAAACGTACCAACTGTCGTTTTCGTTCTGCCATTTGCCGGGCATGTGGCCGGCAAGGCCACATCGCTGTGGTCTGTTTGGGTCACAAGAAAGACCAGCCATCGGAACAGTTGCCTCGGAAAGGTACTGGGGTCCCCAGTCAGAACAGGGTGGGGTTTTGCGCGACTAGAAGGAGTGTATTTAGAACAGGTGCCCACCGCCCATTGAAAAAAAACCTCCATCTTGAAGTCAAATTGCAGGGGGTCCCCTCTGACATGGAGCTGGACACGGGTTCAGCTCTGTCAATCATTTCCCAGAAAACCCTCAAAAAGATGTGTTGCAGAAGCGGCCAAAGAGTTAAGCTCAGGCCATCGCATCTTATTTTGACTGACTTCCAGTATTCCTGAGTGCATGTTAAGGGGGAAGCCACCCTCGGGGTGCAGTTTAGGAATTTTGAGGGCCCTTTGGATGTTGTCATGGTTGACGGTGACCGTACGAGTCTGATTGGACTCGATTGGTTTGAGGCACTTGGAATTCAGATGACTGGGTTACACAGTCTTCAATCGGCAAGTCTTGCGGAGGTGTGCAAGGAGTTTGCTGATGTGTTCAGCTTTGAGTTGGGGGCATACAAGGGGCCTCCAATTACCTTAAGGTTAGACCCCTCCATTTAAGTTTAAACCTCGTCGGGTGCCTTTTGCTCTTAAACAAAAGATCAATGCTGAGCTGGATAAATTGCTGCAGCAAGGCATTATGGAACCTGTGGATAGTAGTCCATGGGAAACACCCATTGTCGTGCCACTTAAGGTAAACAGAGAAGTCTGCATTTGTGTTGACTATAAATGTACGCTAAACAAAATGTTACAGCAGCACTCCTATCCGGTGCCTGTAGTGAGCCACATTTTGGTGTCTCTACAGGGAGGTCAGATCTTCGCCAAATTAGATTTGGCTCAGGCCTATCAGCAACTGCCGGTGAATGATGCCATGGCAAAGGCCCAAACTATTGTGACTCACCGTGGAGCCTTCGAGGTTCGAAGGCTACAGTTTGGGGTAAACATAGCCCCTGGCATCTTCCAAAGCGTATGGAGTGAACGCTCCGTAACATTCCGGGTGTATGCCCATATTTCGATGATGTCATCACTGGGGAATCAGTCAAAAACCTGTCTGACAGGCATCGAGCTGTTTTGCGGCGTTTCCACGAAGCAGGGCTGAAGCTCAAACAGGAGAAATGCAAAATTGGAGTAACTTCCACAGAATTCCTGGGGTTTCGCATAGATGCCGAAGGCATCCATCCTGCTGAATCTAAGCTCAAAGCGATTCAGCAGGCCCCAAGTCCCAAGTCAAAGAGCGAGCTTCAAGCCTTCCTTGGACTTCTAAATTTTTACCATTCATTTCCCCCCCCACAAGGCCGCAGTGGCAGAGCCATTACACCAGCTCTTGGACAAACAGGCTCCATGGAAGTGGACAAAAGTCCACGAGAGGAGTTTTGCTGAGGTCAAAGCATTGTTGTCTTCTAATGCTGTTTTGGCTCATTTCAATGAGCATTTGCCAGTTAGCATAGCTTGCGATGCATCCCCTTATGGGATTGGGGCTGTCTTAAGCCATCTCAGAGCTGATGGGACACAAGTCCCTGTAGCATATTACTCCAGGATGCTGTCTACTGCTGAGCACAATTACGCGCAAATAGATAGAGAGGCCTTGGCCATTGTGGCTGGCATCAAGAGGTTTCATGACTTTTTGTATGGCCGCCACTTCATGGTCTTCACGGACAACAAGCCACTCCTGGGGTTGTTCACGACGAACAAACAGACGCCCCAAATCATCTCTCCTAGAATGTTGAGATGGTCAATATTTCTTTCTGCTTATGACTACTACCTGGTTCACAAACCAGGTAAGGAAATGGGCCACACTGACGGCCTTAGTAGGTTGCCTCTACAGCTATTAGAATTGGATCCTGCTCTGGCCAACCACATCCTGACTATTCAGGATTTGCCAGAGTCTCCCCTCAGTGCAGGGGATGTGGCTGCAGAAACAGCCACCGACAACATGTTAACACGCGTGTTGAACTTGGTGCTGTCAGGATGGCCTGACACATGTCCTGGCACTAATTTCCAGAGTTTCTGGAAAAGGAAGCATGAGTTATCCACCTTTAAGGGTTGTGTCCTGTGGGGCAGTAGGGTAGTGTTCCCAACCTCACTGAGGACTAGGGTCTTGACTTCCTTCCACGAGGGACATCTGGGCATAGTCTGGATGAAGGTGCTCGCATGCAGCTACCTCTGGTGTCCTGGGCTCGATAAAGAGATCGAGGCCCAGGTGCAAGGGTGCCACATTGCCCAGCAGTCCCGGCCCGAAATGCCACAGGCTCCTATTCATAGATGGGAGACCACACATGCTCCTTGGTCAAAGGTTCATATCGACTATGCCAGGACCATCCAGGTTTTGAGGGGGATTTTTGCCTCTCACGGGCTTCCAGATGTCCTCATCTCCGACAACGGACCTCAGTTTACCTCCTCGGAGTTTCACTCCTTTCTGAGGGCAAATATAATAAGGCATGTGTCAACGTTCCGACTAATGGAACACTTCAAGGAAATTCCAGGCATATTCATTCTGAAAAAGTCTGTAATCATGGACACATAATTGGCACATATTGAATGGATGCCAGAATCTGAATTTCTCTTGCTTGCGTCTAACATTTCTTGCTAAGCCCCTCCCTTATTTTGCAGTCATAAGTCACTTCTTCCAATTAGCCCGAGGGCAAAGATTCACTTTCGTTCCTTTTCCCGGGCTTTCCTTATAAAACTCCTCCCTTTCTCTGTCATCTGAATTAACTCTAAAAATACCAGACAGTTCTGTATATCTTGTCAAAGCAATAATATCCTATATTAACAGCGTTGACATCCGGGCCCCCTTACAAAAAGGACAGATCCTGTAATGTAAACAAAAGCATATGTTAATGACTAGTTTTCGGTTTGTTGGGGTATTTCGCATGAAACCTTTTGACGAGCCTGTCAGCTTTCACCTCACTGGATTTCACCCAGGTGGCTTTAGACAATGGGTATCCCTTCCATTGTACTAGGTACTGCAATTTCCCTTTAAAAAGTCTAGAGTCAAGACTACGTTTCATGTAATAGTGGGTCTGTCCCGCAACTACGAGGGGCCCAGGTGCCTTCTTCGGGGGAGGTCTTAAAGTGGAGCCCCAATAAGGTTTCAACAAGCTGCAATGGAAGACTGGGTGAATTCTCCCTAAAAGTCTAGGGAGTTTTAGTTCTATGGTGACCAGATTGATGGTCCTTACTATGGGGAAAGGCCCCAAGAATTTTGGTCCCAATTTCTTGCTGGGCAATTTGAGGCATAAATATTTAGTTGACAAATAAAACTTTTCCCCAACTTGGAATGTTCTTTGGGGGAGCCCTCTTTTTATCAGCCTGCTTTTTATAGCTTTCAAAACTCTTTTTAAAAGCAGTTTTTGTGTTTCTCCAAACTTCTTCCCACCCCCTCACCCATTGGTCAAGTGTTTGGGAAGCAGAGGGCACCTGAGGGTATTCAGGTATTGGGCTGAACTCTTTTCCTGTGGCCACTCTGAAAGGCATGTAGCCGGTGCTGCTGTGTAGAAATAGAGGTCATGTAAAGTTCGTGAGGAAAAAACTGCCCGATCAAATGCATGACCTCACCCCATTCATATCACCATGGTGATGTAGGGAAATACCTGAGGCTGGTACATGATTTCACCTGGTTCACATGATCTCACCTCGTTCACGTCAACAGGATGTAGTAGAAAACTGCCCCTGGTTGGTGCCCCTGGCTGAGATATTCTTAAGGATTGACAAGGAGAATCTACCAATAAAACTGCTGTTGCCATGTTAACTTTTGCTGCTTGGAAAACTGTATAAAAAGCAATAAACACTGGGAGAAGAGAGTTCCTCTTTGCACCCTGCAATGACTGGTCTCTGATTCCATCAGCTGGCACCCCAGATGGGACAGATGGGGCACCTGCCCGTGGGTAGCAACAGCCAACATACTTACCAGCATCTGGAACAGACCCCTAAGTGCACTTTCGTCCTCTGGGACCCCTCAGTGGTAAGTATGGGTTGCAATCTATCTCAGCACCAGCAGAAACATGTACAGGAACTCAGATTCCTGTTACATAAATCAGGCGTGACAGCGCCTGAGGCAGACATAAAGAAGCTGGTGGAGGAGGTAGGGAAACATTGCCCTTGGTATCCTGAGTGCGGGACGCTTGGGTTACGAGATTGGGAAAAGAGAGGACATACTTTACATCTTGAACCTCGGGCTCCAGTACAGATATTACATCGATGGTATCAGTGCCGTCAAGCAGTGGAAAAATTTGGCTTCTGCTATGGTGAGGGTCCTGTCTGATATATTGTGTACTGTTTGTTTCATGAGTTGAAACCAATGTCCTTTCCAAAGGATTCAACTTTGCAGTCGCCCCCAAATGCATCCCCACTGAAAACATCATATGCGGAGTTGAAGCTACCCTAACCAAAATCAACCCAGATGAAGCCAACAAAATCAGACTTGAAGTCACCAATGTCCTCCTCTCCAGCAATCCACCTAGAAGCCACTTTCATAAAGAAGAACAAAAAGCACTCACCAACCTGAGGAAAGACAACAACATAATCATTCTCCCAGCAGACAAAGGCAATGCCATGGTAGTGATGAACACATCAGACTACCAAACCAAACTATCCAACCTACTCCAAGACCTCACTTACAAACCTCTGAACACAGACCCCACCACCTACCTGGAAAAAAACCACCAAATCCAAAATAAAGGCCTCTCCCATCAGTGAAGAGATCAAGCAAAGAATCATCCCCAGAGAGAAATCATCCAGATGCCTCAAGCTCTATGGCCTCCCCAAGATTCACAAAGAAGGAACACCACTCAGACCCATAGTCAGCTCCATAGGCTCACCTCTACAGAATCTTGCCAAATTTCTCACCAAAAAGCTTCAGCCCTACACAGAATCCATCTCCTCACATGTACAAAACTCACTCAACTTCATAGAAACAATAAAGAAACAAAACCTACAACCCAACGACCTACTCGTGAACTTCGATGTCACATCCCTTTTCACCCAAGTGCCTATCAAAGAAGCCTTGACAGCTATCCAAAACAAATACAACCCCCCTAAGCACATCCTCGATCTGACCAACCACTGCCTAACCAACACATACTTCATCCACAATGGACAAAGATACAAACAGATAGAAGGAGCACCTATGGGATCACCCCTCTCACCCGTCATCGCAAACCTATACATGGAACACTTCAAAACCAACGCCTTAAACAAATCTGAACACAAACCCAAACTCTGGCTCAGATATGTAGATGACACTTTTGTAATTTGGCCACACGGGAAAGAAAAACTGGACAACTTCCTCACGTATCTCAAAAGCCTATACCCCAAAATAAAATTCACGATGGAAATAGAAGCTAATAACCAACTCCCCTTCCTGGATGTCCTAATCTACAAAAAACCCAATGGCTCCCTAGGACACACCATCTACCAGAAAAAAAAAACCACACCAACCGCTACTTAAACGCACAATCCCATCACCACCCTGCACAGATCAACTCCATAGCCAAGACCCTCATCTCCAGAACCAAACGCCTAGCCGACAAAGACCACCTGAAAACTGAATTACACACTCTCACAAACGTATTAATCTCCAACGGATTCCAAAGAAATACTATTACCAACCTAATCCAAAGGGAAACACCCCCCAAGAACCAAGACATAGAACAGTACAACGACATCACCCCCCTCCCCTACATCAAAGGCACCACAGATAAAATCAGCAAAATTCTCCACAAACACAATATCAAGACAGCCTTCGGTACCAACCAAAAAATAGCCAACATCTTAAGAAACCCCAAAGACATGATCCAGCTAGAAAACCAAGGAGTCTATGAAATACCATGCAAAATCTGCCCAGCCACATACATTGGACAAACTAATAGGAGAATAAATGCACACATCGCAGAACACAAGAACACAGTCAGAAAAGAAGAAAAAACTTCCTCCCTCTTCCAGCACCTTAAAGCCACAGGACACGAAATTGATTTTGAAGGTACCAAACTAATCTCCAAAACTGAACACCACAACAAGAGAATAATTATGGAAGCCATCGAAATAGAAAAACACCCCCACAACATGAATAAACGTGACGATACCTCCCGCCTACCAGACATCTGGAAACTAGCCCTAATCAACAAATGAGTCCTAGCCACGAAAACTGACACCGGACCCAGAACAACACAGTACGCCACCACCATTCACCCTCACCAGACCCAAACTGAAGCCCAAACCCATCCCTCAGACGAAATGCAACCACCATCCAGAAGCCAAACCATGACGACATCACCAGCTGCTGCACCTCCCTCCGACCCCCACACAAAGCAAATGGACACACGACATGAACACAGAGCTAGACTGCAAACTCAGAGCCAAACCAAAGCCCGGTATGTTACTTCACAGCCTTCTGCCCTGGACATCACACCACAGAACTCAGGAGGTTACAATGCTAAAGCTCAGGATGTTACAACACAGCCTACCACCCAGGATGGTGCAACACAGAACTCAGGATATCACTACACTAGATCTCAGTATGTCATCACACAACCCATTACCCAGCTCGTTACAACACAAAAGACTAATGGGCACACAGCCAGCACCTCAGCTACTCAGGATGTTACGAAACAGCCAAACAATTCACAAACAATAACTCCAACACAGCCAACCAACCCTCCTACAGCAATTAAGCCAGCACTCTACACACCCCCACCAATATTTATAGAGAGATGGCAGCTCCGATCACACTTTGCTCGCACAAACATGAAGCCGAAGACCCCAGCCTGAAGATGACGAGTGGGACCTCATCGAAACATTGCCAAGATACTCTCAATCTTACATGGGAAAAGATCCGAATACGCCAAGACCTGCATACCTATACCCGTGAAAATCTACAAAACATTATATGCATATGTATACGTATACGTATACGTATACTTATACGTATACGTATACGTATACGTATACGTATACGTATACGTATATGTATATGTATGTATGTATTTGGCCACCCAGAACATTACGCTTGGGCTTGGAATGGTGAGAAGAATAGGAGATGGCCATGTGGATGCAGATGGGTTGGCACAGCTGGGCAGGCATGGCCATGTGGTTGCAGGGGAGTGGGTGCGGACAGCTCGGTACTGCTGACTCAGTGCAGACAGGTGGGCAGGGCCAAATGGGCATGGTTGAGTGGGTGCAGATGGGTGGGCATAGATGGGTGGGCGTGGCTGGCTAATTGGATGTGGGGACAACTTGGCACCCTACCAGCTCCTCGCCTCCCCAAACTGCTGGCAGCCAAGTACACGCGCACACACCCATACACACTCACACACACCATTCTGCATTTGGGGACTTTTATCTGCGTCCATGCTGGGAAGCTGCCAATTGCACCTGGGCTTGGGGAGAAGGACCTTTCCTTTGCCATGCTGGGTGTTCGTGCTCACACACGTGTACACACACATGCACCCCATTCCGAGTTTGTGGACTTTTATCCACAGAGCTGGGAAGATGCCAATCGCATGCTGGATACCTTCACACACACATACACACACACACACACAATTCCAGGTTTGGAGACTTTTATCCACAGAGCTGGGAAGCTGCCAATCATACCCAGGCTTGGGGAGAAGGACCTCTCCTTTGGCATGCTGCCCACTCGCACACACACACCATTCCAAACTTGGGGACTTGCCTCTTTCTAGCATCACAACTTGGCAGTAAGATGCAGATCATGGACCAGCAGGGAGTAGCTGAGAGCCATCACAGGACACTTGAAGTTTGGTCTGGAGGAAGTTTGCAAAGGGAGGTACTGCAAAAGCAACACTAAAGGGAAAAGTGAGGATGAAATTGACCGGTTCTATGAAGCCCTACAGCACCTTATAGAATTAACACCAAAAAATGATGTCCTTATCATCATGGGGGATTGGAATGCTAAAGTAGGAAGCCAAAAGATAACCAGAATAACAGGCAAGTTTGGCCTTGGAATACAAAATGAAGCAGGGCACAGGCTGATAGAATTTTGTTAAGAGAATACGATGGTCATAGCAAACACTCTTTTCCAACAACCCAAGAGATGGCTCTACACATGGACATCACCAGACAGCCAACACAGAAATCAGATTGACTATGTGCCCTGCAGCAGTATGTGGATCGAAAACTACCAGAAGTACAGGCAGGATTTCGAAGAGGCAGAGGAACTAGAGATCAAATTGCCAACATACGCTGGATCATGGAGAAAGCTAGGGAGTTCCAGAAAAACATCTACTTCTGCTTCATTGACTATGCTAAAGCCTTTGATTATGTGGATCACAACAAATTGTGGCAAGTTCTTAAAGAGATGGGAGTACCAGACCATCTTATTTGTCTCTTGAGAAACCTATATGCGGGTCAAGAAGCAACAGTGAGAACTGGACACGGAACCACTGATTGGTTCAAAATTGGGAAAGGAGTCTGGCAAGGCTGTATTCTGTCGCCCTGCCTATTTAACTTATATGCAGAGCACACAGCACAGAGCAAAAGTGGGCTTGAAACTCAACATTAAGAAAACCAAGATCATGGCATCCGGCCCTTTCAATTCCTGGCAAATAAATGATGAAAAAATGGAGGTAGTGACAGATTTTATTTTCCTGGGCTTCAAGATCACCGCAAATGGGGACTGCAGCCAAGAAATTAAAAGATACTTGCTCCTGGGGAGGAAAGCTATGGCAAATATAGACAGCATACTAAAAAGCAGAGACATCACCCTGCCAACAAAAGTGTGTATAGTCAAGGCCATGGTTTTCCCAGTTGCTATGTATGGCTGTGAAAGTTGGACCATAAGAAAGGCTGAGCAACAAAGAATTGAGGCCTTTGAACTATGGTGCTGGAGAAGACTCCTGTGAGTCCCTTGGACTGCAAGGTGTTCGAACAGATCAGTCGTAGAGCAGATCAACCCTGACTGCTCTTTAGAAGGCCAGATCCTGAAGTTGAAACTCAAATACTTTGGCCACCTAATGTGAAGGAAGGACTCACTGGAGAAGAGCCTAATGCTGGGAAAGATTGAGGGCAATAGAAGAAGGGGACGACAGAGAATGAGGTGGCTGGATGGAGTCACTGAAGCAGTAGGCGTGAGCTTAAATGGATTCCAGAAGATGGTAGAGGACAGGAAGGCCTGGAGGAAAGTTGTCCATGGGGTCGCGATGCGTCAGACACAACTTTGCAACTAACAACAACAACAAAAGGGAAAAGTGAACAATGAAGTCCCTAAGTGTCTGCATTTGCAGAATTGAAAATCAGTGCTCCAAAAAGGAGCCTCCAGCTTGCTAATCAAGGTGGGGAAGAAAAACAGTTTATAAAAGTCCCCAAGCTCAGAGTGATGTGCGCGCACGTGAGTGCCCACCATGCCAGAGGAGAGGTCCTTCTCCCCAAGCCTGGGTGGGATTGGCAACTTCCCAGAACAGATGCAGATAAAACTCCCCAAAGGTGGAATGGTGTGTGTGTGCGCACTTGGCTTCTGGCAGTTTAAGGAGGCAGGGAGCTCGTGGGGTGCTGAGTTGTCCCCATGTCTAGTAAACCAGTGCGACTAGTTCTGCATTGACCCAGCCACACCCACCCATCTGCACCCACTCGGCTATGCCACTTGGCCACACCCAGATGTCCCAACCCACCTGGCCGCATCGAGTGAGCAGTGCCAAGTCAGCGGCACCAAGCCGGCTGCACCCACTTATCTGCACCCACCTGGCCATGCCCACCCAGCCGCATTGACCCAGCTGCGTCCACCTGGTCATGCTCACTCATCCATGCTGACCTGGCTGCTGTGAGTTGTCCTAGACCCTTTCAGCCTAGCATTGCCATTTGGATGCCCTTTGTGGAAATACGGTCTACTAAGGACTGTCCGTACAGTACATGGTCTGTGGGCTGAGCTTCATTCTCAGAGTAGATCAAAAGGGCATCTAGATAGAGAACAACAAATTTATCAACGTGGTCAGAAAAATCTTGGTTCATAAATCTGGAAAATATGGCCATGTTTACTAACCTGAATGGGACCACAGTGTATTCAAACTTGCCATATGTGGTGTTGAAAGTAGTTAAGTATTCATGACCCTCTTTGATTCTAATGAGGTTGTAAGCGTTGTGGAGGTCTAGTCTTGTAAAAATGGGTGCCTTTTGCAGTGTATCAAAGAGATCTGGAATTAATGGCATTGGGTAATGGTCTCTCACTGTTACTGAGTTAAGGGTAAACAATTCTCAGAGAGGGGTCCCTACTCTTGGTAGGTGTGCTGGAATCTGCTTCTTGGGTATGAAAAAAGTTGAAGCTGAGGCTGATGATGGGGATGGTCACATGAATCCCTTTTGCAAATTAGAGTCCAAATATTGTTTCAGAGTCTCTAATTCCTTAGCTGACATTTGGTACTGCCTCTTGGTGGGAATTTTGGCACCAGACACCAGGTTTATGGCGCAGTTGCAGTCTCTCTGTGGGGGAAGGACAGATGTTTCTTCCTCCCCAAAGATATCTGCAAAGTCTGCATACTTCTTTGGGAGATTGGGAGTCTCTCTGTTAACCTTCAGGGTGGCTGGTGTGAGGTTTTGGATGGGTGTTTGCAATGACAAAGGCAATGAGGGCTCTTGAAGGC
Organism: Bothrops alternatus; assembly: GCA_034064705.1. NCBI lineage: Eukaryota > Metazoa > Chordata > Lepidosauria > Squamata > Viperidae > Bothrops > Bothrops alternatus. The sequence goes on along the minus strand of JARGCV010000014.1, from coordinate 1,873,318 downwards.
AATAGACTGTTTCTTACACCTAATAGTGGGGCTGTGATGTTGCAACCAAGTAGTTCCCAACACCAGTGGGAAATCAAGGTGGTCAGCCACTAAAAGGGTTAACTTTTTGGAATGCTGGTCTATAGCCAATTGCAATGGCACTGTGGTGTGAGTGACTGGGCCTGCTTTTAAGATTCTGCACTCCATAGTTTTTACTTGCAATGGAAACGTCAAAGGGACAGTGGGCATCTTGAGCTTCTGAACTGTGGCAAGGCTTATAAAGTCAGCTGTTGCCCCTGAATCTATCAAAACAGGTAGGGTTGTTTTCTGACCTTTGGGGAGGGTTAGGGTAGAATCAAGTTTTAATAATGTACCTTGATGGGTAGGCAAGTGAGCTCCATTCAGTGCTTTGGAGACCCTCCATGAGCTCATGCAGGAGGAGCATTTGTCATTTCCTGGGTCCTGCAGTTTGCTGTCCTGGTGGCGATTAGCGGAAATGTTCCTGGGCCATCTGTCTCCTTTTCTGGGAGGCTTAGTAGGGCAGCCCTTGACCATGTGTCCAGGTTTTCCACAGTAGAAACAGAGGGCTAATTCTCTGCATTGTTGTTGTTCTCCTGCAGCTGGGGCCTGTCTGGCTGCCCTGATTTCCATTGGCTCCTTGCCCTCCAAGTCTGGAGTAGTCAGGAGGCTTGGGGTGGTGACAGGAGGAGGCAGCTGGTAGGTACTGCTGGAGAGACCCTGGATTTCTGCGAGGTGTGATTCAGCTGTTACAGAGGCCAGGTAGATTTCCTCTACTATATAGGGGAGTCCTTGTCTGATCAGTTATTTAGTGATGCTCCTATTTAGCCCGCTTCTGAACTGTGAGATCATGGTTGGCTCATTTCAATCTAAATCAGTGGGAAGGAGTTTGAATTCTTCAATTTAAATTCTCATAGTGGTGTTGCCTTGGCAAAGTTGGCAGAAATATTGTTTGGCAGTCTCCATCCAAATGGGGTCTCCAAAGTGTTGTCTAAATCTGGCGAGGAAGTTTTGGAAGTTATATAGCAGTGGTGGCGAACCTATGGCACGGGTGCCAGAGGCGGCACTCAGAGCCCTCTCTGTGGGCACACGTGCTGTTGCCCCAGCCTTGCCTCCCCTGCAACCCCTTCCTCTCCAGCAGCCCCCCTGAAGGAGAGTTGCCCTCGAGTGTGGCCCACACGGAGCAGCGCAGCCAAGGACATGGCAGCCAGGCAGCGTAGAAAAGACTCTGCCCTCACACCTTATCATGCAGTTGATGCTGCAGGGCGCGGGCAGAGGGTGTGGCTGCCATAGCGCTGCTGGGCTGCCTGGGTGATCTGCGGCAGGCCCTGGAGGCAGTGAGTGGTCTGTGGGCAGGCGGGACGGGGGATGGGGGGCAAACTGGGGGCGGGGGCAGTTTTTAGGCACCTGGTCTCTAAAAGGTTCACCATCACTGTTATATAGGATTGGGTTGTTGTGCTTGATGACCATCTGGCAGCAGAGTCAACAAGTAGGCTGAGGATAAAAGAGACTCAGGATCTGTTCATCAGAAATTCCCCTGGCCAAGTGCCAATGAATACTTTGCACTGGGCTAGGAATGTTCACATCTTGGCAGATTCCCTGGTGAATCTCCGTGGTAGGAAGCTGGGAGTCTTGGGAATCAGTGCAGCGGCCACCAGCAGTTGGCCCTGGGTGGATGCAGCATGCTGTGGAAGTTGCTGGGGAGGCATTTGTTGAGTTAGAACTTGTACTTGCTGAAGTATTTAATGCTCATTAGCTGCTAAATATCTCACCCTCCAAGCCATTTTGGCACCTGCTGATGGTGCATACGTCTGGATCATCTGACGTTGCTGCAGCTCTGGGATCAGATGCCATTGCACAGGTCTTTCAGAGTCTGTGAAAAATTTTGGTGTTGAAGAGTAGTTCATATTAATGTCAGTTGTGAGACATCATGAAACCAGGCAGTTGAAATGAGTAAGGTTTATTGCATGCTAACACACTCTACAAGAATCTGAACTATTAATTGTCTAAGCAAATTGGTGGTAGAGAAGAGTTAATGGCATTCAAGGTGGGCTGGACTTAAATCTCTTGTGGGTGCCAAGGGCACTCAAGACTGATGATGTGCTTGACCTCTCCTTTGGGCTCAGCCTGGTCATCTCCTATAGATACATCTCAAGTGAAGATGTTCTTACTTGCAATCTTGGATGTGTTCTGTGGGCTACAGGAGGATATGGCATTTTATCTTTTGATGATGAGGGGCAATTTTCCAATTTTGAAGTTATGCCCTCTGAACTTTGAATTTCCAATAAAAGCATGTGGTAAAGATAAGTGTAATTATTTGTCAGCAGTGTGTAGGAGATGACCAAGCTGAGCCCAAGGGCAGGATCAACTGCATCCTCAGTTTGGACTCACTTCACTCCCACAAGAGATCTAAGTCCAGCCCCACCTTGAATTCCGTTGACTGTTGTTTTTCTTATTCAGTTGCTAAGTCATGTCTGACTCTTTGTGACCCCATGGACCACAGGATGCCAGGTCCCCCTGTCTTCCACTGTCTCCCATAATCCACCCAAACCCATTCCCACTGGATCAATGACACTATCTAACCATCTCATCCTCTGCTGTCCCCTTCTCCTTTTGCCTTCAACCTTTCCCAACATCAGGGTCTTTTCCAATGAGTCCTCTCTTCTCATTTGGTGGTCAAAGTATTTGAGCTTCAGCTTCAGTATCTGTCCTTCCAAAGAACAGTCAGGGTTGATTTACTCAGCTCAGCCTTCCTTATGGTCCAACTCTCACAGCCATACATTACTACTGGGAAAACCATAGACTATACGGACCTTTGTCAGGAAGGTGATATCTCTGCTTTTTAATATGCTTTCTAGGTTTGACATAGCTTTCCTCCCAAGGAGCAACCGTCTTTTAATTTCATAGCTGCAGTCACCATCTGCAGTGATCTTGGAGCTCAAAAAAATAAAACCTGTCATTGTTTCCATTTCTTCCCCTTCTATTTGCCAGGAAGTGATGGGGCCAGATGCCATTATCTTAGATTTTTTAATGTTGAGTTTCAAGCCAACTTTTGCACTCTCCTCTTTCATCCTCATCAAGAGGCTCTTTAGTTCCTCTTCACTTTCTGCCATTAGAGTGGTATCGTCTGCATATTTGAGGTTGTTGATATTTCTCATGACAATCTTAACTCTGGCTTGTGATTTAGTCAGCCTGGCATTTTGCATGATGTACTCTGCATATAAGATAAATAAGCAGGGTGACAATATGCAGCTTTGTTGTACTCCTTTCCCTATTTTGAAAGAATCAGTTGTTCTTGTTGGATATAAGTTGTCTGCTTATATCCAAAAGTGTATGGAGGATGTCACTATTCTTAAGTCTATTATCATGAGAGCAAATGATAAACCTTGGATGTCACAGGAGGTCCGTGCAACGTTGAAGGTGAGAAACACCGCTTTCAAATCAGGTGATGTGGCAGCACTTAGAATAGCAAGAGCTGATTTGAGGTGTGCTATAAAATCAGCAAAGTGGGCCTATAGTCAGAAAGTGCAAAATTTCAAGATCCTGTGGACCCGAGATGTATGTGGCAAGGTATTCAGGTAATTACTGATTATAAGGCAGCTTCCCTGACATGTAAGGGTGACACAGACTCTCTAAACAAGCTAAACATGTTTTTTGGATGGTTTGAGGCCACAAACAACATTCCAGCAAGGAAGGCTGTTCCCCTTCCTGATGAGCAGGTGCTCAGGTTTGATACAACTGCTGTTCGGAAGGTCCTGCAGAAAGTCAATACTTGGAAAGCTGCGGGTCCTAATAATATCCCTGGGTGAGTACTTAATAAGGTGACCAACTTTTTTACAATGAGAAGGAGGACACAAATAAATTGAAGAAAAAAAATATCGTAAATAAAAGAAACATTTTATTCATTGCAACAATAATACAGAATACACTATATGATAAATGCATAATAAAAAACATTTGTAACAATAACATTTTATATTGTAATTATGCTTACATGCCTATTATTATTTAAATGAGTACTTTTCCACTGAGTGAATATTTTTTGTCAATGTATCATCTTCTAACAATATATTGGAAATATTTGAACAAGAAATATCCTTCATATTGAATTTTACGGCAAGTGCTGCAGCTAGAGTATCAAGCACATTCATTATGAATAAATAAAATTAATTATTAAAACTGAAACAATAACATAAGCAAATAAACTTGTAAATAAAATTATACATATTTGGAAATTATTAAATAGATAATGAATTAATAAAACATGAATTATTGTGCTCACCTGTGAATGATTGAATATTCACTGAGAAAGAAGTGAGTCTAATGCGTGCGTGTGTGCCGTGTTGTGTTTCGGTAAGAAGTAAACAAAGCCACTTGCACGCGGCGCACTCTTACGTGTGGCACACTCTCTCAAAACAATTCTCCTGTGTGGAGCGCATGCGTCTCATAATCGCGTCTCGCCGCACTGTACCGAGCCTTGACGAATCGTCATGTCAAATACAAATACGTCACATCACATGCAACGGATCGGATCGACATCGATCGAATACGGAGATTTACAGATTAGTCTTCAAATATCGAAAAGGAGGACATGTAGGAGGACACTTTTCAAGAGAGGACAGAACTTACAAAAGAAGGACTGTCCTCCCTAAAGGAGGACGATTGGTCACCTTAAACTTAAGGAGTGTGCTGACCTGCTGGCCACTGTTCTCACAGACATCTTCAATCTTTCATTGCATCAGGCCATTGTTCCATCATGTTTTAAGACTGCAATCATAGTACCAGTGTCCAAAACTACTATAATCACATGCCTTAATGATTACCGTCCAGTTGCACTCACTTCCATTATGATGAAGTGTTTTGAGAGATTGGTAAAGGACTACATGGTTTCATGCCTTCCCCCTATATTTGACTCATTACAGTTTGCCTATCGGAAGAATCGCTCTGTAGAACAGGGCTTTTCAACCAGTGGTACGCATACCACTTGTGGTACATTAACGAGTGGCAGGTGGTACGCAGCCCTGGTAGCCAAGTGTAGTGGGGGAGGGAAAGAGCCAGCACAGGAAAGGACTTATTGTGAGAGAGTCCTCTGGAGCTGCAGAGTGGCTGGGGCGAGGCAAAGGCCCCAGGCTCACTTCTGGCTCACCCTCTCCCATGAGAAAGGAGGAGGAGGGGGCGGAGACAGGAGAAGCTATAAAAGGAGGCAGTTTGGGCGGGAGAGGGGGAAAAAAGAAGCAGCCTTGGGAGGATGTGGAGTCAGCTCTAGCTGCACCGAAGGGGAAGGAGGAGGGTGGGGGGGCAGAGGAGAGGAGATCAAAAAGTCCAAGCAGGCCGGCCATGAGCTGATCTACAACCTTTGTGGCAGCCACCTGTGCTGGCAGCAACAAACAGGCAAGAAATGCAGCAGGGAAGGGGTTGCCCTCCAGGAGGAATGAAGAAAGGCAGCATCAGCTGGAGGTAAGACAGGGAGGGAGGGAGGGAGATGGAGAGTGGAAGGATTCTTATGTGCTTTTGTGACTTTGAAGTTCTGGGATTTGTGCAATGTGGGCTTTGTGTTCTTAAGGAGTGTTTGGCAATTTCTATTTGGCGGATGGCTGATGTCTTGTGTTAGCTTCTATTGCTCTGCTATTGTTAGCTGTAAGTTTTGCTGCAAGGGATTTTGAAGTATTTTTCTCCTGAATGGATTTTGCCTATAGCATTCCTTTACTTATGAATGGAGCCATTTGGGGAGGCTGCCTTAGCCGGCAGCCAAAACTTACTACATTTTTTTCTTCCTTAAGTGCCGGCTGCACTCATTAACTTTCCTTTCTAGCCAGTAGCTAATTCTTAAAGGGGAATGTGCCCTTTTAAGCTAGTTCACTCAGCAGTTTGTCTTTTCTGTCTCTGGAGGCTTTTCCTTGTTTGATGAATATATGGAAGAGGGAAAATATGGGTGGTGGTGGTTCAAATTTTTCCTTCAGAAGGAGGTGAGCATGAGAAAGAGGGAGGCAGGGAAGCAGGGAGGGAGGGAAGGAAGGAAGTCCCGCCTTAGCACTTGGCCACTAGCAGCCCTGCGATTGACTTTGCTTGTCAAAAGGTTTCCCTGAATACCGGGCCGACATGCGGAGGCTGGGCCAACTCCCAGCTGGTTTTCGGGAGTCAGGCAGCGCATGGCGAGTCCGCCCAATGCCGAACGCCGAATGCCGAAGCCAGAGAACGACTTACCTGCAGGCGTCCATGACCCAGACTGGATGTTTTCGGGGCTTCGGAGCCAGCTCGCCCGCCGGGGGCCCACCGGGGGCATCCATCTTCCCCCTTGCTGGCTTGGTTTGCTCCTGTCGTCTTCAGGGCTTTGGAGCCAGCTTGCCCACTGGGGGCGTCCATCTTGCCCCTCGCCGGCTCGGCCTGCTTTTGCTGTTGATGTCCGGCTTCTTTGGGGATTTTCAAGCAGGAGGGCTCCCTGGTTTGCCTGCTCTTTGCCATTAATTGCTTTCTCGGCCTTTACTTCGCCGAGTGCTGGTCCCGATGCTGGTTTTCCTCTATTTCCATCGTACTGGCTTGCCACCCCCCCTTTTGAACTGCCATTGGCGGTTTGGGGAACGAGGCAGGCTGCCAGAGATTTTGGAATAAGCCAGCTTCGGCGCTGACAGCGCTTTTCTCCTCCTCCTCCCAGCGACTAGAACTGGGGGAAATTTGGAGGAGACCTTTGTTGGCGCTGACCCTGGACTGCTGGAGCGGACTGCAATTGTGGAAGCGGTTATCGTGGCTAACAGGCCTACTCCGTCGCTGGGTGTTTTCCCGCTAAATTGTAAGACCTGTGGGTGAGGCCTTTGTTGCTGCCGCCATTATGTTGAACTTATCCGAAGGCCTTATCTTGGGACGTTGGGTTCCACAATTATTGTTAGTATAATTATTCCTCCTGTGGGTTTTTGTTTTGGACTCTACTACAGGTTCTATCTTAGGAGGGACTAATACAGGCATAGATATAATTATTGTGGCAGGATTAACATCTGGCACGCCTGTTTTTATTACTATGTTTTTTTAATTGTTTATAACTATTATTTGTCTAAATTTTTAAATAATTCAAAGTTGTTTAATACTGTTTTAATTGATTCTTGTTGGATCTTATGAATGATGTGGGGGGGATTGACTGATTGTGGAGTGAATCGGGTTGAATGGATGGGTGGTTGTATGATGAATGGAAGGGCCGACCTGTCTGCAACTGTGGAAGCTAGTGAAGTGGAGGAGCCTTGCTCTGAGGGATCAGTGGGCCAGGCTATACCGGTCCTATGGGGAAGAGGCAGATACGACGGGAGGCCTGGGGTAGGCCGCTCTCGGGGAACAAGGCCTCGCTGCCTGAAAGCAATCTCTTGTTCTGGCCCCTTGAACCTCTCCCGGAGTACTGGTAACGAGCGAAATCCGGACCCTGGACTCAGGCTGCTGCTGCTCAATGCCAGGTCAGTGGTAAATAAAGCTCTCCTCATCCGGGACTTGATTCTAGATGAGGAGGCCGACCTGGCATGTGTAACTGAGACCTGGCTGACCCTAGAGGGAGGAGTTTCCCTCTCTGAGATGTGTCCAGCTGGGTTTCAGGTATGGCATCAGCCGTGACCCCAGGGAAGGGGGGGAGGAGTGGCGATTATAGCTAAGGAGTCACTCGGGCTGCGCAGACTCGCTGCTACCGAGATATCAGGTTGTGAGTCCCTTCTTATGAGGTTGGACCTAGGTGTACAGGTGGGTCTGTTGCTTACGTACCTGCCTCCCAGCTGCGTTTCTACAGCCCTGCCCACGCTACTCGAGGAGGTAGCCGGGTTGGCGGTTGAGTTCCCCAGACTTATTGTCTTGGGGGACTTTAATGTGCCGTCACTCGGTGAGTCCTCTGGGTTGGCGCGGGAGTTCATGGCTTCCATGGCAACCATGGACCTGCCACAAGTAATTGAGGGCCCAACCCATGAGAGGGGACACACACCTGACTTGGTTTTTCTCTCGGAACAGCTGAGGAATGATCTGATATTGAGGGAATTAGAAGTGTTGCCCATGTCATGGACAGATCATTTTCTGCTGCGGCTTGAGTTTACGACACCAATCCTCTCTCGCAGGGAGCCGGAACCGATTAAATGGTTCCGCCCCAGACGCCTGATGGACCCTATTGGTTTTCAAAGGGCGCTTGGGGAATTGCCGGATTCGCTCGTACACAGTTCGGCGGAGTCCCTAGTGACAGCCTGGAATATGGCCGCTACGGGGGCTCTAGACCGGATTGCGCCATTGCGACCTCTCTGTGGAAGCAGACCCAGGAGATCTCCTTGGTTTACCGAGGAACTCAGGGGGATGAAGTGCCAGAAGAGACGTTTAGAGAAGCAATGGAGGGGGAGTAGATCCGAATCTGATCGAACCAAATTGGGAGCTTATATTAAGACCTATTTGGAAGCAATCACTACGGCAAGATCTCAGTATCTTTCCGCATTGATTGCGTCTGCGGAATCTCGTCCGGCTGCCCTGTTTAGGGTGACTCGCTCTCTCCTGGATACGGGGAGGAGGGAGGAACCTTTGCAGGGCAATGCCGAAGAATTTAACAGCTTTTTCGCAGACAAGGTCGCTCAGATCCGGGCTGACTTGGACTCCAATTGGAATACAGTGTTGGCTGACACTGAGTCAGTCGAGATGACAGAGGCCCGTCTTAGTCCTGTTGAATGGGAGGAGTTTGATCTGGTAATTCCTGATGACGTGGACAAGGCCATTGGAGCTGTGAGTTCTGCCACCTGTTTACTGGACCCGTGCCCCTCCTGGCTGGTTTCGGCTAGCAGGGTGGTGACACGGAGCTGGATCCAGGCGGTTATCAACGCTTCATTGGGGGAGGGGTCCTTCCCGGCTCCTTTAAAGGAGGCACTTGTGCGCCCCCTCCTCAAGAAGCCTTCCCTGGACCCGGCAGTTCTAAATAACTACCGTCCTGTCTCCAACCTTCCCTTTTTAGGGAAGGTTGTTGAGAAGGTGGTGGCACTCCAATTCCAACGGTCCTTGAATGAAACTGATTATCTGGGCCCTCAGCAGTCTGGGTTCAGGTCCGGTTACAGCACAGAAACTGCTTTGGTCGCGCTGACCGATGATCTCTGGCGGGCCCGGGATAGAGGTTATTCCACTATCCTGGTGCTTCTTGACCTCTCAGCGGCTTTCGATACCATCAACCATGGTATTCTTCTGTGCCGGTTGGAGGGGCTTGGAGTGCGGGGCACCGTTTTACAGTGGTTCACCTCCTACCTCTCCGGCCGGTCGCAGTCGGTGTTTGCAGGAGATCAGAGATCGGCTCCGAGGTCTCTTCCGTGTGGAGTCCCTCAGGGGTCTGTTCTCTCACCTCTGCTTTTCAACATATACATGAAACCGTTGGGTGAGATCATCCGTCGACACGGGGTGAGTTTTCATCAGTATGCTGATGATACTCAGCTCTATATCTCTACCCCACGTCATTACAGCGGAGCAGTGGAAGTGATGAACCAGTGCCTGGAGGCTGTTGGGGTCTGGATGGGTGCCAACAGGCTCAGACTCAATCCCGACAAGACAGAGTGGCTATGGGTTCTACCTCCCAAGGACAATTCCATCTGTCCATCCATTACTCTGGGTGGGGAAGTTTTATCCCTGTCGGAGAGGGTTCGCAACTTGGGTGTCCTCCTCGATCCACAGCTAAGTTTAGAATACCATCTTTCGGCTGTGGCGAGGGGGGCATTCGCCCAGATTCGCCTGGTGCATGAGTTGCGGCCCTATTTGGACCAGGAGTCACTCCTCACAGTCACCCATGCCCTTGTCACCTCGAGATTTGACTACTGTAATGCTCTCTACATGGGGCAACCTTTGAAGAATGTCCGGAGACTGCAGGTGGTTCAGAATGCGGCCACGCGAGCCGTCTTGGGTCTCCCAAGACATGCTCATATCACTCCAGCCCTCCGTGAGCTGCACTGGCTACCAATTGGTCTCCGAACACAATTCAAAGTGTTGGTTATGACCTATAAAGCCCTATATGGCAATGGACCAGGATACTTGCGGGACCGTCTTCTGCCTCATGAATCCCAGCGACCGGTTAGGGCACACAGGGTTGGCCTCCTACGGGTCCCGTCTGTTAGACAGTGCCGTCTGGTGGGACCTAGGGCTAGGGCCTTCTCTGTTGCCGCCCCAGCCCTCTGGAATCAACTTCCCTCAGAGGTTCGTACTGCTCCTTCCCTCCTAGCTTTCCGAAAACTTTTAAAAACACATCTATGCAGACAGGCTTGGGGCATTTAATTTTTTGCTGCACTCTGCCCCTGGGCCTTTGATTGGGAGTGTATGTTGTATGAGTGAGTATAGTTTTAATAGTTTTATATTGTAATATTATTTTAAATTACTTATATTTTTGTACTTGTATTTCTGTTGTGAGCCGCCCTGAGTCTGGGGAGAAGGGCGGCATATAAGTCAAAATAAATATAAAGAAAGATAAAGAAAGAAAGAAAGATAAAGACATATGACCCTGGAACACTGTAATCATCATAAATGTGAATCAGTTGCCAAGCATCCAAATATAAATCACATGACCCTGGGCATGCTGCAATGGTCTTAAGTGTGAAAAATGGTCATAAGTCATTTCAGTACAATTGCAACTTTGAACAGGTTTTTTGTTTTTTTGGTCATCAAGTTTTTGACACCTTGCTAGGTGGTACTCGAATATTGCCATAGCCTAAAAGTGGTACAGTTGGTGAAAAGGTTGAAAAGCCCTGCTCTAGGACTCTGGATTTCTTCTCCAATCTTATGCCTTTAACCGTTAGTCCGTTCCTGTCACTTTTTCACCCAATCACGTCTTTTCACCATCTCCTTTACCTTCCGAATCTTTTCCATGTTCCTATCACTTTCACCACCGTATCACGTCTTCTCGCCGTCTCCTTTACTTTCTGGGTCTTCTCCACATCCAAGTCTATCTCCACCTTTCTACTCCGGTCTGCTTTCTCCAATCTTCTGCAACGTATTAATGTGTAACGCTCCTCCTCCGTCTTTCCTACATCGCCATTTTCTCTTCCATTCCAGCTGTCTGCTTCTTCATCGTCTCCCTTCATTCCTCTCGTCTTACAGGCTATGCCGTCACCTCCGTCTCCCGTCTCTCAACCTCTCCTTTCTCAATCTCCACCGTCTTCTTCATCCTGCACTGAAAGGTTTGCCTCAAGTTTTTTTCTTTCTTTTTGTCTCCCTCCTATTGATCTTTCGGTTATTTAAACTGCCAACTCACAGCTCTGCCCTCCGGGTTGCCGCATGTGTTGAGGATTCCCTCACAAGTTTGGCTTCCTTTCAGCACCCACACTAATGGACAAGTAGATCTTTTTGGACTTTTCTATTATTTCTTAAAGATCTTTTTGAAATATTTTAACTCACTCAGTAACACAGTCTGTTAAGTGTATCTTCGCTTCCTCATCCTCTGTGGTTTGTCACGGCCTCAGATCCGCCATCTGTTGATAGCAGATGTTTCCACGCTGGATTTACGGGGTTTCCTTCATCGTAGCGGGTGATCGCCTCTCACCTCGCTACTCCTCCAGGCTTCACCCTTTCTCGTGCATAGCCCTCCAGGCTGTCTACGCCCCTGAAGGGTCTCCAAACGTAGAAAAATCAGAGTTAGAGGACTGTCCTCTTGACTCTGCATCGCCCTGACATCACCACCGGAAGTCCCGCGGTGAATTGAACCTTTTATGGAGGACCAAAACATATTGAAATGAAATGAAATGAAATTACTATAAAACCTAAATTTGGATAAGTTTGAAATTGCTGAATGGTTAAGATTCTCATTTTAAAGGCAATTGTTTATTTTGAAAATTTGAAAAATAAACCGGTGCTGACATCTAGTGGTGGATGAAGAGTATGACAGCTATGGCTTTCATACAGGACTTGGCAAAATCTGGAAAAAACTAATCTGTGCTTGTGACCTTCAAAGCTCTAACAACAGAGAACAGCTGTGACAAAAAAAGAAAACAATCTGGGCTGCAGACAAAGAGAGACTTATAAACTTTAGGGAACAAAAAACCCCTTTTTTAACTTTCTGTGACTCTAAAGCTATTTGCAGAGAAAAGAAAAGAAAACTTGGATTCTTGGCCATCATGGAAAATCAGAGACTTATAGAAAGAACTTCTCAAGAAAAAATAAATACCTTTCAAGAGGAGACATATGATATGCTGCAACTAATTCAAACAACGATGATTTCAAACCACAAAGAAATCCAAAATAACTTTGAAAATATAAACCAATTCATCTCCAATTTAACTTTACAACAAAAAAATCTCAGAAAAGGGGCGTTGTCTTACCTGAATGCCTTTTCTCAGCATGATGATGTAGAATCCACCGATGGGTTATTTCAGCCTTTCTGCTCAGATGAGACTAAGTCAGAACTTTGGCCACACCTCCCTCTGGGCGTGTCTACCCAGTTTTGACGAGGCAAAGCATCCATGACAAAGTCTGACGCAATAGCTCCAATAAAACTAAAACATGCCTTGACCATTTAAAAGGGAGGGTGTGGATTCTACATCATCATGCTGAGAAAAGGCGTTCAGGTAAGACAATGCCCCTTCTCCAGCATGATGAATGTAGAATCCACCGATGAGACATACCAAAGCCGCTCATGTCCCCATAGGGAGGGGAAAGTCTAGGCTTGTGACTCTTGAGAAGAAACTACCTGTTGCAGAACCCGTCTGCCAAATGCAGCACCCGCCGCTGCAAACTTATCAATTTTATAATGTGCAACAAATGAGGATGGAGACGACCACGTCGCCACCCTGCAAATTTTCTCAACGGAAGCCTGGGTGGACCAGGCTGCTGATGTCGCTGCACTACGTGTTGAATGAGCGGTAATGTGTGTAGGAACTGAAAGTGACTGTGAGAGATAGGCCCTAGCAATGCAAGCCCTAATCCACCTACCAATAGTTGAAGAAGAGACTTTCCGTCCCATGGCGGAGGGCTGAAAGGAAATGAACAGGGCCTCTGACTTGCGAAAAACTGAGGTTTGTTTGATATAGTAATGCAGAGCTCTGTGCACATCCGAAGTATGCCACTGTCTTTCCAGACGGTGGGAAGGGTTAGGACAGAAACTCGGAAGAACTAGATCCTGGGACCTATGAAACCACGTATTAACCTTGGGAATAAAAGAGGGGTCCAATCTAAGGACCACCCTGTCCTCAAAGAATGTACATAAATCGCTCCTGACAGAGAGAGCGGCCAATTCCAAAATCCTCCTGGCCGACGTAATAGCTACGAGGAATGCCACTTTCAGAGAAAGAAAGTGAAGGGAACAGGACCCTAGAGGCTTGAACGGAGGAGAGGTCAAAGTCTGTAATACCTTAGGCAAATCCCAAGATGGATAACGATGTACAGTCGGAGGGCCAGAATTAACTGCCCCCTTCAAAAAGGCACTAACTGCCGGGTGTTGTGAAAGTGGACTCAAGTTGTCACAGGTAAGAACCGTTGACAAGGCCGTGACTTGCCTGCGTATAGTACTAGGTGATAAGCCTTTATTTAGACCCTCCAACAGATATTCTAGTATGTTGGGGATAGTGACAGAGAGCAGTCCCAGCTGGTGTGCAGTGCACCACTGACAAAAAAATTTCCATGTAGCGTCATAGATCCTATTGGTCGAGGGGCACCTAGAGGCTTGCATCATCGAGATCACCCCTGATGAATAGGATTGTTTGGTTAAACTCTCCCGCTCAAGTGCCAAGCGGCTAACTGAAGCCACTGTGGATCCGGATGTTGAAGATTGCCTTGGCTGAGAGCTACCTGGTCCAGGGGAATCCTCCATGGAGGCGAAAGCGACAGATCCACGAGGTCTGCAAACCACGGATGTCGCGGCCAATGAGGAGCAACTAAGATTAGTTCCACCTGTTCCAAAATCAGCTTGCGGATGGTGGCCTGTAACAACGGGAGGGGAGGAAAGGCATAAAGCAGACCGTCTGGCCACTTGCACCGAAGAGCGTCCGTTCCCTCCGCTCCCCTCGTTGGGAACCTGGTGAAGAATCTGGGGAGTTGGGTGTTTGATGGGGAGGCAAAGAGATCCAGAAGTGGATGGCCGAACCTGTCCGAGATTTGCCTGAACAGGGTCGGGTCCAGGCGCCACTCTGAGTGGTCCACAGTGGCCCTGCTCAGAGAGTCTGCCTGTCGATTTGCCTCCCCCGAGATGTGTTCCGCCCTGATTGAGCCCAGGGCGGACTCTGCCCACAAACCCAGGTTCAGGGCCTCCTGCATAAGGGCCCAAGATCGTGTCCCTCCCTGTTTGTTGATGTGAGCCTTGGCTGCAACGTTGTCTGTCAGGATCAAGACATATTGACCCGACACCAGGGAGGAAAACCGGAGAAGTGCCAGATAAATGGCCCTCATTTCCAGCCAATTTATATTGTGCTGGAGATCCGACCGGGACCACTGTCCCTGAGCCAGATGAGTCTGAAGGTGGGCACCCCAACCAAATAGAGTGGCATCTGTGGTCAAGGTGAGCCTGGAAGGCTCCTTGAAGATGGACCCTTTGGTCATGGCGGATGAAGCCCACCATAGGAGGGATGACAGAGTGTGATGGGGAACCCTGACCTTTCTGGTGGAGGCACTGAGATTCCGTTTCTGGAAGGGGAGAAGGAACCACTGAAGGTTCTTGGAGTGAAGCCTGGCCCATGGGATGATCCCCATGCAAGAAACCATCTTCCCCAAGAGTTGGGACAGTTGGACCAGAGGTACTGTCTTCTCTCTCCGAACTTGGAGGACAAGCTTTCGGATGCTTTCCCGACGCTCCTGAGAGAGATAGACCTTGCAAAGGTCTGAATCTATTAAAGCTCCTAGATGGAGGAGATGTTTTGTGGGGGTCATGTGACTCTTCTTGAAGTTCACAGAGAACCCGTGATCCTGAAGTGTCTGTATCGTGACCTGTAGGTCTGACAGAGCTGACTGGTAAGATCTGGATTGCACTAGAATATCATCCAGATAACACTGTACACGCACCGGCATCATCCTGAGATGGGCTGCCAAAACTGCCAAGATTTTTGTGAAAACCCTTGGGGCCGACGAGAGGCCAAAGGGGAGAGCCCTGTATTGATAATGCCGGTGCGTGTAACAGAAATGCAGGAACCTGCAATGTGCTGGATGTATTGGAATGTGGAGGTATGCCTCTGTCAGATCTATGGAGGAAAGGAAGTCCCCCTTTCTGATGCTGGCCAAGATGGACTTTAGGGTTTGCATCTTGAACCTTCTGTATGTTAGAAAGTAATTCAGACCTTTTAGGTCCAGGATCGCCCTCCATCCTCCCGAGGTTTTGGGAACCACAAACAGGATGGAGTAAAATCCTTTCCCTGTCTGTTCCTGTGGAACCAGTTCTATGGCCTTGATCTCCAACAGGTGAGAGATGGCTGTGGACACTAACCCTGCTTTGGTTGTGTTGCGTGATACTGGACACTGTATGAAGCGATCTGGAGGAGGAGAGTAAAACTCTAGAGAGAGGCCATATTTTATGGTTTCTCTGACCCAAGAGTCCGTGGTGGAGACCTCCCAAACATCGCTGAACAGTGCCAGTCAACCCCCTATGGGAGAGTCCTCCATGGCGTCACTTGGACTGCCTGTAGGGATGGTTCCCCGACCCCCTGAAGGGGCGTTTGGCCTGGAATTGGCCCATGGCTCCAATGTTTTGGCGGTCCTGTTGACGATCCTGTCTGAGTGTAAAGGATCGTGAGCCTCTGGACTAATCCCAGGACTGCCCAGTCCGAAAGGGCTGCCTCCACTCCCAGGACCCACTGGAATGAAAAGCAGGTCTGCGAAAATCCTGCTGGGGCCATCTGTCAGACTTCTTTGAGGGATGCACCAGGACCTTATGCTTATCCTTACCTTCGACTACGTGCGGTTCAAGAACCGAGCCAAACAAGTGGGTCCCACTATACTTGGACGTCGACAGATGCCACTTAGACTTTAAATCTGTCCACCATTGTTTCAACCACAGTAGTCTATGAGAGGCCACCGTGGCTGCAATAGACCTGGCGGAACTTTTGGCCAAATAAAGAGAGGCATCAGCCATGTATTCAGAGGCGGCCACAAGCTTCCCCAATGTCTGATGAGTTCTAACTTGGTCAGGGGGAACAAGGGACTGAAGTTCGCGGAGCCACATGATCGATGCCCTTGCGAAGAAAGATGAAGAGGTGGTGGCCTTGATGGCCCATGCAGAGGCCTGGTGAGCTCAGCGAAGAGAGAATTCAAATTTCTTGTCCTCAGCCTTCAAGGCCTCAGCCATATCCCCTGGAATTGCTGAAGTGGAAAACAAAGAAGTTAGGGGAGTGTCCATGGCAGGAACCTCTAAAAGGGAAGCAAAAGATGAAGAAACATTATATAATTTCTTTTCATTGACATTAGGAGAAGGTAATGTGGCCAAAGATGACCACTTTTTCTCCACTGTGGTACGGAATACCAGCAGACAAGGAATCTGCTTCTCCTCCACGTTCTTTTCCGCAAACAGAGGGTTGGCCTCTTGGCAAGTGGAAGTGGAAGGTTTGTCTTCTAGTGCCGAAGTAAGGTTGACAGTGTTGCATGCCTTCACCAGAAGGGATCTGAATAGTGAAGGGTCAAAGAGACCAGAAGTTGACGCCTGTTCAGGCACTGCCTCCTCATCCTCTGATAAGGGCGTATCTGCTATCTCTAGGTCTACAGACCCTTCCTCAGCTAATTGGGAGGAAGTTTCAGAAATGCCAGAACCGGGAACTGTGATATGTCCCCCTTGAGAAGGAGGGATAAATGGAGGCGGTGGTGGGTGCAATGGGATTTGTTGAGTCCCAGATGATGACATAAATTGTCTGAATGCATGATGCATAAAAGCCTGAAATTGTCTCTCAGACCAATAT
This sequence comes from Bothrops alternatus, assembly GCA_034064705.1. Taxonomy (NCBI): domain Eukaryota; kingdom Metazoa; phylum Chordata; class Lepidosauria; order Squamata; family Viperidae; genus Bothrops; species Bothrops alternatus. Next base: position 1,856,486 of record JARGCV010000014.1, on the reverse strand, counting down.
TCACCTTGTTCTGAACTGACCCCAACCTCCGTTGGGACATACGTGGCCAAAGGCCCCTGGGGGGGCGAGGAAGATGAGGAGCAAGGGGGACCACCCTGTTCAGATTCCCCCTGAGGAGACCACGGTCTAGGGGCATCATACTGAGGTGGAAATGGAGGCTCAAGAGAAGAAGTGTCCAATGGAGCAGAGGGAACCACCTCAGCCTCACTGGACATGAGCCTTTGTGCCTTGGAGAATTCTCTCTCCAGTGCCTGATGTCTCCTCGCGGCCTCTCGCTTGGCTGTTTTAGAGGGCTCCTTGGTGGAGAGATGTTTTGTCTTTGCTTTTTTCTTTCCCCCCCCCCCGCATCCAAATCAGAAGATCTGCGTTTTGTTTGTGCGGGGGGAACACCAGGGCTCTGTGGTGCCTGGGGCAAAGAACTGTCTGCCATTGCAAGCTAGGTAATCCGGAAGGAGTTACCCAGAAGTGGGGGGAACCCAAAGACGCAGATCAGGTAGTCAGAGATGGAAAACTGATCCTCGCTCTGAACAACAGCAATAGGCAAGAGACAGTCAGACAGTTTCCTAGAACTGCCTGTCTAGGCCTTGTGGCAAAAGGCCAAAAACTAAGTTAAACAGGTGGTATAGAAAAAACAATTCCCCTTCGCTCCACACAAAACAATTATAGGGAGTAAGTAACTAGTCCTCAATGAGTATTAGTATCAATAGAGCAAGTTCTGGACCAGGGAACCCCTGGATTAAACAAGGTATCACAGGTTATATCAGAAAGATCTTCTACCCCCAGTACAGGCCTGACACAGCAGACCAGCAACCATCAAGTCAAGCCACAATCAATGCGAGGGAACACGAGGCCCTACAAAATGGCTACCATGCCCTGATCTTTCAAAATGGCAGCCGCCTGACCACGCTGTTGAAAATGGCATCCGCGCCCTTGCCGCAGCAGCAATTGACGACAGAGGCAAGAATGGGGAGAATAGAGGGAAAGCGAAAACCCCCTGCCAGAGAGAAGCCCTTAACTAGCTTCAATTAAATCAACCCGTTTTCCCCAACTGAGACTTGCGTTTAGTTGAGCAGCCTCCGCTGAGATCATTGGACTCCTGCTGTGAGAAAGCCATGTGGCTGCAAAGAAACGCTGGAAAAAAGCCTGCCAGTTGAACACAGGCTCCGAGGAAGCTCCGCTCTCCGCTGACCAGCCGGCCAGCTGCTGCGCGCTTCAGCCTTTCCTCTCCAGATGGGTACTAAAAGCCCCAACCGAAATGGGCCTACAGCCCTGCACCTGAGCCTTACAGGCTCCAAAAAACTGCAAGTTGTTTGAGGAAAACCACTAACAAATTTAACTAAAGTAATCCAATTAGAATAAAGTAAAAAAAGAAATACAATTTGAACACCTGAAAAGTATTAAATTTAGTCAAAAAAACCAATTAACCTAATCTAGCTAAAGGAGCTAACAAAATTGCGTTCTACTGAGCTGAGACTAAGACAAAACTGGGTAGACACACCCAGAGGGAGGTGTGGCCAAAGTTCTGACTTAGTCTCATCTGAGCAGGAAGGCTGAAGTAACCCATCGGTGGATTGTACATTCATCATGCTGGAGAACAACAATAGAGAAGGAGCAGATAAAACAGATAACTGAATACAAATTCTAGGATAGAGACTTAAAGATGGAACCTAAAAAAACAAAGAAGTATGATTTAACCCAAGTGGAAAAAATGTACAAGAAATACTGGATTTGGAAAAGACAACTTATACTTTAACACCAGAAAACAAATTTGAGGATAAGAAAAAATACTGGACAAAATGGACTGCAGAGATGTCAGGAAAACTACTAGAACTGAAGAGACAAAAAATGATAAGAGAAACAGAGAGAAAAAGAAATAAAAAAAATTCAACAACCATGAATGGGCAAATGCCTCTTACAAAGATATTGTACTTGACTTACCTTTTATATCTACAGCAACACTTACAAGAATATGGAAAGATTCGTTGATTCAGCAGAACATATTGATTAAGAAAGATACTGGGCAAAAGAAAAAGGCTAAAGTGAAAATTAAGAAAATAGATGATGGGACCTATCAGAGAGAATATTTTAAAAAGAAACACCTGTTTGAACGTGGTTAAAGAGAAAGATTTGGGATATGAATTTTATTTTAAGAGGGAAGAGCCCCTCAAGTAACATAGTACTCTCTTTTTCTTCTCTCTTTCTTCTTATTTTATTTCTTGATATGAGTAATATAAAAAAGTTGGAATGGCTTATATAAAGGAAATGTTTTAGATATTTAAATGTGATTGACTTTAAGAAAATTACAATGGATTAAAAATGTTTTGAATAAGAGTTAAAAGACTAGATGACTAGATTTATTAAATGGAATATTTAAAGATTAAATATATTTTTAATGATGGTAAAAAGAAGCGAAAAATTTTGGAAATAAATATGTATTAGCTTATAGGAAACATGGATTTTAGTAGCATACTATCTTTTTATTTTTCTTTACTCTTAGTCTTTTTTCTTTTTTTAGTCTTATTTATTCCTTAAGAAAGGTAAAGTACTGGGATGGCTTACATGAGAAAAAATAGATTTAAATATTTAAATGTAATTAACTTTAAGAAAATCTTAACCAGTAAGAATGTCTTGAACATTGTGGGAAAAACAAATGTAAACAAGAACTGTAAACAGGATCTATGATGAGGCAACCAGAATGACTAGATAGAAAAGAAATATTATATTGATGTGATTATTATCTCTAGAAATATTAGAAAAAAAATTATACTCAATTGTTATTTACCAAAACAACAAGAATTTTATTAACTTAAGGTTGGTAAAAGAGAACATTATGGGAAAAAGAGGAAATCAAGTAAAGCTATTATGTAGATTATAAATTATAGAAACCAACTGTTGGTCAATGTTTTTTAAATGTAAACCCAGACAACACACTGTTTACCAAATATTAAGGTTACTATGTTAAAAAAATCAATAAAACATATTTTTTTAAAAAGAAAATTTGGACAAAAAGCTTGGCAAAGTAACAATGGTTTTAGAAGATGGTAACCAGATGCAAGTAACAGCACTACAACAAGACTTACAGCAGCGGTTCTCAACCTTGGGGTCGCGACCCCAACCATTTCGCGGGGGTCGCCGGACACCCCGGGCCGCCATTTTGTTTTTAAATTTTTTATTTTTTTTTAATTTTTTTAATTTTTTTAATTTTTTTTTTGGCCGGTGCATGCGCAGTTTGGCCTGTCGCGTGCACGTGACGGGCCGAACCGCGCATGTGCGGCGCGCACGACGACCCGATCCAGACACGCATGCGCAAAACTCCAGCAGGCACACGGAGGAGCGGTCCGGAGCAGGCGGGCGCAAAGCTGCCTCCTTCCCGCTCCGCTCCGCCACATCCCAGGCCCGGCCTCCAACTCACCCTCCGGCAGCCGGCCAAGCGGTCGGGGCAGCCGGACCTCGAGGCGGGCCTGCACTTCAACGAGACCGGCTCGGCTGTGGCGAGAGGCGCCCGGCGGCCGCCTCCGGCCCCCAAGTCCGCACTACGGACTGGCGTCCGGGTCCCAGCGCTCCACCTGCCAGGCTCGTCCTGGACTCCCGCGCCTTCCACAGGGCCGGCAGCGGCCGCAGGTAGGTAAGCGGGCGGCAGGACTGGGGAGCCCGCCCGGGCCAGCTCCCTCCCTCGGTTGGCGGCGGCGGCCAAATCAGGCAGTAAGGCGCCCAGCCGGGCGTGGGGGGAGGCCGAGCCGGGGAAGGAGCCGGGCGTGGGAGGAGGCCGAGCCGGGGAAGGAGCCGGGTGTGGGGGAGGCCGAGCCGGGGAAGGAGCCGGGCGTGGGGGGAGGCCGAGCCGGGGAAGGAGCCGGGCGTGGGGGAGGCCGAGCCGGGAAAGGAGCCGGGCGTGGGGGGAGGCCGAGCCGGGGAAGGAGCCGGGCGTGGGGGGAGGCCGAGCCGGGAAAGGAGCTGGGCATGGGGGGAGGCCGAGCCGGGGAAGGAGCCGGGCGTGGGGGAAGGCCGAGCCGGGGAAGGAGCCGGGCGTGGGGGAGGCCGAGCCGGGGAAGGAGCCGGTCCCCAGTCCTGCTGCCCGCCTACCTACCTGCGGCCGCTGCCGGCCCTGCGGAAGGCACGGGTGTCCCGGACGAGCCTGGCAGGTGGAGCGCTGCGACCTGGACGCCAGTCCATAGCGCGGACTTGGGGGCCGGAGGCGGCCGCTGGGCGCCTCTCGCCACAGCCGAGCTGGCCTCGGTGAAGTGCAGGCCCGCCTCGAGGTCCGGCTGCCCCGACCGCTTGGCCAGCTGCCGGAGGGCGAGTTGGAGGCTGGGCCTGGGGCGGAGCGGAGCGGGAAGGAGGCAGCTTTGCGCCCGCCTGCTCCGGACCGCTCCTCTGTGTGCCTGCCGGAGTCGAGGCCGGCCTGGTCTGGAGCCGGCGGGCCCGCCGGTTCTGCGCATGTGCAGTTCGGCGCTTCACGCGCATGCGTGGTTCGGGCCTGTCGCACACGCATGCGCAGATCGGCTGTCGCACGCGCATGCGCAGATCGGCATGTTGCGGTCCGCCATTTTTTTCGGGGGCTCCCAGGTCGGGGTCGCAGCGCGCATGGGCGGCGCAAAGTGGGGTCTCAACCTAAAAAAGGTTGAGAACCACTGACTTACAGTTACCGGTAGATGGATTGGAATGTAACTTGCTGCTGGCGGACCTGAAAGATGAGGTTGACTTGGAATACACAAGTTGGTTAGAGGACTCCGAGAATGGTATGGATTCTAAAGACTCAAAATTGATAGAATTGACCAGTAATGAACTCGATTTTTCCAAGATTGAGGGAGATTGGGGAATGGTTTTATTATACCCAATCAGAAAACAAATGTTAACAGATGTTATGTTACAATTTACAGGAGACATTTTTGTACAACAAATGCTGTGGAGAAACACACAACAAAGACTTATGACTCTGGGGAACAAAATCCAACTCATAGAAAAGCTCCCGATTAATATCTTAAGGAAAAGCCTTATTATTAAGAATCAGTTGAGGATATATGGCTCTGGATGGACCAAAGACAATGACTGTGGTGACTTATGGTAGACCAGAAGCAGCTGTGGACTTTCTGTGAGTCAAATACACAGGGAAAATTGAGTGGTATTATGAACACATGTTCCCACCACCTTCTTGCAGTCCATCTGAGTATGATATGTCATAGTTTTGGTTATCTTATTATCCATTTTGGTGGTTCTAATGCAATCATTACAGTTATCAGAGGTATTTATACTTTGACCTTTGCATATGTTCCCAGACCCTACTACTCCCACTATAATCCACATCTTAATTACTCCTGTAACCAAGGTCATATTGAGGTCTAACATTGTCCCAATTCTGTCCACCCCTGGAAAAGTACTTCTTCCCTTTCACTTTCGACACCAGCGCCTGTAACAGGCTGAGATTGGTACTCGGGACACCAGTCTTCGATGATCACTATATCACACTCTTCTCTGCAGTCTCTGTGTATCGGTGTGCAGTCTGGGCAATGGGTACAACAACAATTACACCATCATTTACAGTCACAAAACCAACACATTTACCCCCCCCCTCTTTTTCTAATGTCTCTATATTTTGCTTTTTCTTATTCTTCAAAGAGTCAGGTTGAGACACACTTTCCCACTTGGTTGGAGCGTCCACTGGTCCTTTCACACAGGTGTAGTGGGTCCAGCCTTTCCCTGCTGTTCATACTGCTGTTTCAGATTTCAGCAGCACCTGGAAAGGGCCTTCCCACTTCGAAACCAGCTTCTCCTCCTTCCAACTCCAGATCAGCACCCAATCTCCGATCTGGAATCTGTGGACTGGAAACTCCAAGGGAGGTGTTTGTGCCAGCAATCCTTGTTTCCTGAGAAAATCAAAATATCTGGACAGTTTATGCACATATTATTTCCAATAGTAGTTTAGAAACCATATTAGTTGTTGCATTACTACACGGGTACTACATGGGTAGTAAAACCTGAATGCACTGAAATGGCCTAAGGGCTGGAGGCTTCCCTCCCCCTTCTTGTTTCCTGATTGCTTGCCTATTTACCTTTTTACATATCAAGCATTTATTCACCATTTGTCTTGCTGGTGTATAAATTCCGATACATCCATAATGCTTCAGGAGCTCATCCACCAATGCCTGAACTCCCCCAGTGGCTTCCTTCATGTAACTTCTCCAATAATCCTCACGCTATGGGTTTATTGATTACCTGACTCCCATCCGGGAGAAACCATTTACCCTTTTCTCCTTGTTGCCCACCTATCTGCATTATTTCTTTTCTTCTGTTTCTGAACACAGGGGTCTCTTCTAGTGTTTCTACAATGGGTATTAAGACATTTATGTTTTCTTCATTTGCTGCCCTCTTGGCTTCCTCATCCACAATCCTATTTCCCACACTTTCAAAAAAATTGCCCCTCTGATGTGCATTCACATAGGTTATGGCAATTCTTTTGGTCAATTCCTTTCTTTTGCTGTTAATCATTCCCCTTTCCACCCAAATTTTCCAAAGGTATGGCCCATCCACCCCAAAGGCATACTTTGAATCCATATAATCAGTTCCAGCCTTGTTTTCTAACAATTTTAGGGCCTGATTTAATGCATAGTTTGCAAGTTTGGGCTGACCAGTTCTTTGGCAGGCTACCGGATTCTACCAACTCTTTGGTGTGTCCATTTATGATTGCATACCCATTTTTCTTTAATCCATTCTCTACCCGGGAGGAGCCATCTATAAATAATGCCTCCCTGCCTTCTACTTCCCATTTCATTCATTCATCTCTCTTTTTCCCCCACTTCTGGGAAAACCCACTTTCTCTTAGCAATTGCTTTGTCTGTATTTACAAACAAATTGGTTAATAAAGAACAAACAAAGGAGCTTAAACCCAAAACTCCCTTTTCTACCCTGGCTACAGACACAAAGGGTCTGTGCCAGCAAGATGGGTTTATGTTTCCTTTTCCTGTTTGGGGCTACTCAATTTTCTCATCCCCCCCACCATAGGAAGCAGCACAAATTTACCATATCTTCTTTTGTTAAATTTAACTTAGTAATCAGCTTGTTGTATGGTGGTTTCCCCCAGTTTTCTAACAATTTTCCTAATGGGCTGTGGGGATCTATTTTTAGTTTTGGATTTTTCCTAATCTTTTTCACACATTCCTTCTCCTGGGACCCTCCTGAATTACCCATGGTTGGTTTACCACACAATTTTGTTGTCCTTACCAATCTAATGAGACCACGGTTCGCTTCACCAAGCCTCTTTCTCCTTTTACTCAGGAGTTCCCTCACTCCGCCTTGCCAGTCCAAACCCTCGGGAAATCCACAGCTTGTGTATGTCTTGCCAGTCCTGTGGACCCTCGGGACATCCACAGCTTGTGTATGTCTTGCCAGTCCTGTGGACCCTCGGGACATCCACAGCTTGTGTATGTCTTGCCAGTCCTGTGGACCCTCGGGACATCCACAGCTTGTGTATGTCTTGCCAGTCCTGTGGACCCTCAGGGCATCTTACACACACCTCTCATAGATCTCAGACTCAAACTGTGCTACCCAACCACCCCCGACCACCTAGGTTTTCTTCCTTTGTTTACCCCAAGTTTTACTCACCTAGGTTCGTGCACGAAGTTGCCCAGTCCTTTTCCTGGTAATTCTCTGGTCCCCTCTCCTCAGTTCTTACCAATCACTATTTGGTCCATGGGCCTGGCTCTGTTTTGCTTCCTCGACCTGCGACTGCAACTTTGGACCATTGAAATCAATGGGGCATGCCTTCCTCAGTTGACCTCGCCTCCCGAAGATGCAGGAACAGATGCCCAAGGCCCCACATTGGGCACCAATTTGTTGGAAACATGGTTAAAATACCAACAAAATTGGATTGGTAAGAAAAAGAGTTTATTCTGCAGAAAATAGAAAAGCGGTTTTCAAAGCGCGGTGGATCCTGGTGAGAGACTTTAACAGGAAGTTCTAAACCCAGAGACCACACCAAAAATATTCAAACACATAACATTATATACACTCCTATTGTGACGCCCCTGTCCCCTCCCCTTAGGTCCCATTTGAGAGGACTTCTGGGGGCACAATCTGTGCAATCCGCCTAGCCAGAATACATCATCCCTCCCCCTCAGTTACATTGTTTAGAACTTCCCTCTGCCATCCTTTTGTCTTGTTGAGTGTGTCTTCTACCCAAGCCTCCTGGAATCTAGTGCCTACGTGCAGGGCTTGGCTAATCTTTCTATTGTTAATCAATTGTGACCGTTTTATTTTTAAACTTTTTTCTTTCTCACAGTTTTACCTGTTAACTATGTTTTCATATAGTAGACTGATGTCAGGCTAAGTTAGTTGAGTAAACAGTGTTGTAGAAATTTATAAATTGTATGCCTGCTTTGCAAGGGGGGAGGAGTTATTATTGAAATATATTTATCAGTATTCAACTAGGGGGGACAATTGGGTATAGTCTTGTTTAGTTTTGTTTTTGTATTTTTTTCTTTTTTGGAGTTGGTGTTTTAATGTTTTGAATAAAATAAAAAATTGAAGAAAAAGTAAGTCATACTGGTCATTAAGTGGGTCATGTGTCTGACTTGATTTTATGACATTTTTGGTGGTCATTAAGTGAAGCACGGTGGTTAAGTGAATGTCATGGTCATTAATCAAACCCATTGTCTGCAATGGGCATTTTTAGCCAGAAACAGAAACTCTGGCAAAAAAGTAATAAAGCACAGGATGTTTCAAACAGATTTAAATGTGGACCAGTTGCCAAGCACCCAAACTGTGATCACGTGACTGTGGTGGGGGCCCAGCCATCAGAACTTTAAATCTGGGTTGTAGATACCTTTTTTGTGTCTGTTGTAACTTCAAATGGTTAAGAACATAAGAACATAAGAAGAGCCATGCTGAATCAGGCCAAAGCCCATCGAGTCCAGCATTCTGTGTCACACAGTGGCCCACCAATTGTACATGAGGATCTTGAGCAGAAAGAGAAGGCAAAACCCTCCCTTTCCCTTGACCCCCAACAAATGGTACTCAAGGGAATCCTGCCTGCCTCAACCAACATAGAGGCGGCACATGGACATCCGTTTTAATAACCACCGATACACTTGGCATCCATGAATCTATCTAGCCCTGCCTTGAAGCTGTCAAGGCTGACAGCTGTCACGACCCCTTCTGGAAGTGAATTCCATAAATCAACGACCCTCTGGGTGAAGAAATATTTCCCTTTATTTGTCCTCACTTTCTTAGCTATGAGCTTTAGGGAGTGCCCCCTTGTCCTGGTATTGTGTGATAGAGAAAAGAATTTTTCTCTATCCACCTTTTCTATGATTTTATACACTTCGATCAAGTCACCCCTTAAACGCCGTCTTTCAAGGCTGAAGAGACCAAGGCGTTGCAATCTGGTTTCATAAGGGAGGCGCTCCATTTCCTTGATCATTCTTGTTGCCCTTCTTTGCACCTTTTCCAGTTCCATTATATCCTTCTTGAGGTGCGGTGACCAGAACTGTACACAGTACTCCAAGTGTGGTCTCACCATCGATTTGTACAGAGGCAATACAACACTTGCTGACTTATTTTCGATTCCCTTCCTAATCATGCCAAGCATGGAATTTGCTTTTTTTTACTGCTGCTGCACATTGGGTTGACATCTTCATCGAGCTGTCCACCAAAACCCCAAGATCCCTTTCTTGGGTTGTCTCAGAAAGTTTGGTCCCCATCAGTTGGTAAGTATAATTGGGGTTCTTTGCCCCGATGTGCATAACTTTGCACTTGTTTAGGTTAAAATGCATTTGCCACTTTGTTGCCCACTCACACAATTTCGAGAGATCCTTCTGGAGCTCCCGACAATCAGTTTCACTTTTCACAACCTGGAACAATTTAGTGTCATCAGCAAACTTGGCTACCTCACTATTAACTTCTACATCCAGATCATTGATGAATAAATTGAAAAGTAAAGGTCCCAAAACTGAACCTTGGGGTACACCACTTCTCACTTCTTTCCATCCGGAGAATTGTCCATTTATTGCCACCCTTTGCTTCCTACAATTTAGCCAGTTACCAATCCAGGACAAGACCTGTCCTCTAATTCCATGGCTGGAGAGCTTTTTTAGGAGCCTTTGGTGAGGAACTTTGTCAAAAGCCTTTTGAAAGTCAAGATATACAATATCAACTAGGGCCCCTTTATCTATGTATTTATTTACACCCTCAAAGAATTCTAACAAGTTAGTAAGACATGATTTGCCTTTGCAGAAACCATGTTGATTTTCTTTCAGCAATGCCTGTTTTTCTATGTGCCCTGTAATTTTATCTTTAATAATGGTTTCCATCAGTTTGCCTGGAACTGAGGTTAGACTGACTGGTCTATAGTTTCCTGGATCACCTCTGGATCCTTTCTTGAAGATCGGGGTTATATTTGCTTCCCTCCAATCCTCCGGTACAGTGCCTGATCTTAGAGAAAGATTATATATTTTAGCTAGAAGTTCAGCAATTTCACACTTGAGTTCCTTGAGAATTCTAGGGTGGATGCCATCTGGACTCGGCGATTTGTTGATGTTTAGTTTAGAAAGGCATGCAAGAACATCTTCCTTGTTTATCTCTATCAGGTTTAATTCTTCTATTTCCCTCCCTGGGAAAACTAATTCAGTGGCAGGCAAATGTTCTCTATCCTCCTCGGTGAAAACGGAGGCAAAGAAGTCATTTAGCCTCTCAGCAATCTCCTTGTCTTCTCTGATTATCCCCTTCTGACCATTGTCATCAAGTGGCCCAACTGATTTTCTGGTTGGGTTCCTGCTTCTGATGTACTTAAAAAAGGTTTTGTTATTATTTTTAATATTCTTGGCTATATGCTCCTCAAAGTCTCTCTTGGCTTTCATGACTATCGCCTTGCATTTGGTCTGCCAGAGTTTGTGATCCCTCCTGTTCTCCTCAGTAGGAAGAGCCTTCCATTTCTTAAATGAGTTTTTCTTCTTTCCAATAACCTCCTTTACCTCATTCGTAAGCCATACTGGTATACTCTTGGACTTTCCAATCCTCTTTCTTCTTTTAGGAATGCATTTTATTTGAGCCTGCTGTAACGTATTTTTAAACAGTTTCCAAGCATTTTGGAGGGATTTGACTTTTTTTACTGTTCCTTTTAGTTTCTTCTTTACTATTTTCCTCATTTTGTCAAAATTCCCTCTGTGAAAGTTTAAGGTCTCTGTGTTAGTTTTCACTGACAATTTGCTATCCATGGTTAAGTTGAAGGTTATTGTATTGTGATCACTGGTTCCTATGGGCTCGGTTACAAGGACATCATGAACCAAATCCTGTGCGTTAGTTAGAACCAAGTCCAGGATCCCCTTTCCCCTGGTAGGTTCCATGACCATCTGCTCAAGGGAATAATCGGCTAACATGTCGAGGAACCTTGTCTCTCTTTCATGTGTAGAACAAGAATTTACCCAATCTATTTGGGGATAGTTGAAGTCCCCCATTATGACTACCCTATTTCTTTTTGAGGCCTCCTTGAATTCATTTTCCAAATAGCAATCTACCTCTGGAGTTTGGTTGGGAGGGCGATAGCAGATCCCTAACGTCAGATTAGTTTCCTGTCCTGGGATTTTTATCCACAATGTTTCTGTGGGTGAGTTTGAATTTTCTTGAATTTCGAGTTCATGAGATTCTAACTCCTCATTTATGTACAAGGCCACGCCACCACCATTTCTCCCTCTCCTGTCCATCCTATACAATTTGTAACCTGGAATCCTTGTGTCCCATTGGTTTTCATCTGTCCACCAGGTTTCTGTTATGCTGATAATATCAATATTTGGTTGCTAAGCAACTGGTTGTAAGTTAAGGACTACCTACCTAAGATGTAAATAATACATTATAAAATATATATTAACTGAGTACAGTGGTATTTATGCAATATAAACTAGAAACTGTTAACACTATGATGAGTCAGGTAAATTAAACTTTTAAAGATAAAAATAAAAGTTTATATCAATGTTAAATATTTCTAAAATACTAAGCATATAGGCTTGGACAAAAGTATTTCTACCCCTCCACTTTTCCCCAAAAATCCTAACTTGCCATAAAATAAGTTGAAACTGACATGATGACATCCCCCATTTATTATTCCATAGTCTGTAGAGCAAACACGTTGCTTTTGACATATGACTTAACATATTCTTGGAAATAATGAAACAAGTTTTAAAAATAATAAAATGGCATGGACATAATTATTAGTGCCCCTTAGAAGTTAAAAGACATTATTGGATGTTAGTGATCTCTCAAGCAGACTATTTATTTAATTAGTATCACAGGTGTCTTCAATCTCATAATCAGTCACTCAGGCTATTTGAATGGAAACTAGTACTCAGGCATTTTGTGTTCTTGTGTGCAAGGCAGTGAAACATGAACAAGAGGGGGAAAAAACAGTGTTGTCTAAGGACAAAAGGGAGAAGCTAATATCGTGTTTCCCTGAAAATAAGCCCTACCCCCCAAATAAGCCCTAGTTAAGGCTCCACCCACCCACCCACCTCTTGCCTTTCACTCCCTTTCCAAGCCAGACTGCTGGCGCTTTCGGGCCCCTGGCCCCCTTCGCAGCTCTGCCCACATAGCCACTGAAGCAACCGACGGAGCCCAAGAGGGTCGGGGAGGGTGCTGAAGTGAACGGGCATCCTGCCTGCAGCGCCCATGCTGGTTGCCCCTTCCCCACCAGAGCCGGAATGCCGCCACATTTCAGTAGATGCCAGCTGTTGTGATTCCGTGCCAGCCTGTGCTCGCAACAGCTGAGTCAGAGGAATCTGAGGAGGAGGTGAAGGAGGCCTTTGAAGGGCCATCAGGGGCAGAGGGAGGCTCGGAAGAATTACAGGACTCACGGTTCGATGCAGAGCCTGGGCCCTCCAGTCGTGTTCCTGATGAAGCTCAGCTGTGTGAGGAGTATGAGTCAGACTCGGAAGACTCACACCTGATGGACTTGCTAATTGACGCTCGCACACGTCGTCAATTAGCAAGAGTAAATCAGCAGCAGTCAATACGGCAACTCCAGAGTAAAAGAAGAAGGCAATGAGAGCCAATGCCTTGGGACTGCTGAATAAAGGGAGGAGGTGTGGGCTGTGCTGGTTGCTGAAGGCAACCGTTTGCAAAGTGCTTCTTGGAATCCTGGTCTGTTCGTCTTGCTGGTGACTTCTCTTCTGTTTGCATCGTGTTTTCTTGGGGACTATTTTCTTCCTTTGGACTTGAGTTTTGTTGTTTGTGTTTTGGACTATTTGACAGGTTTGTCACCCATATTAAAAGGGGTTTGTTTTGTTTTAAAGTCTCCAGCCTATTGTATGAGCAGGGGTTTGGTCCTTGTGCCTTTAACAAGGACGGCAATAGGCTGGGATAGAACACCAGCCTTCCCTCCGGCAGGCCTGGGCAGCTGCTTGAGAGAGATGGGCCCGTTTCAGTGCCTAGCACCCTTGGTGGGAGGTTGCCTTGCCACCTGCTTTCCAGCTTCATCGCATTTCTCCATTGCCACAGAGCTGGAGAGCTTGCCCCACCATCACCACTGCCCAATGACCTCACTTCCTGCAAGCATTTCTTCGCTAACCTGCTTTTCAGCTCCATCGTGTTTCTCCACCGCCACGTGCAGGGAAACAAGAGTTTGTGGGACTAAAAAAAAGTTAAATCAGACCTTCCAACTTCGCGAGATCTTTTTTTTGGGAGAAGTTGGAAGGTCTGATTGAATTTTCTTTAGTCCCACAAACTTTTGTTTCCCTGCATGCGGCAGTGGAGAAATGCGATGGGTGCAGGTGGCAAGGCAACCCCCCAAAAGTGCCAGGTGCTGAAACGGGCCTGTCTCTCTCCAGCAGCTGCCCAGACATGCCAGCATCTACTGAAACATGGTGGCATTCCAGCTCTGGTGGGGAAGGGGCAGCTGGCATGGGTGTTGCAGGCAGGATGCCTGCTTGCTTCAGCACCCTCCCCAACCCTCCAGGGCTTCTCTGGCGCTTTGGCTCTGGGCTGCCGCCTCCCCACTCACCTCAGGTGGGCCAGGCCAGGCCAGGAAGGTGGCCCCCCAGCATCCCGGGGGAAAAGGCCCTCCTGCCTTAGCACCCTTCCTGCCTCTGGCCAGCATGGCTGCCCCAGGGCTGCAGGGGCTGGCCTGGCATGGGAAGGGCATGCACGTCCCCCCTCCTGAACTCTCTGATACCTTTAGTTGGTCTGCCCCCACGCTCCAAGGTTGGCTCAATTGCTGCCTCACTTCGAAGCTCTACATCTCCACCCCATGCTCAGGTCACGCCACGGCGCGCTTCTCCACCCCATACGCAGGCCACGCCACAGCATGCTTGCCGCATGCTGTAATTAAGACATCCCTTGAAAATAAGATCTAATGGGTCTTTTGAATGGTAGAGAAAGATCCAGGGAAAACTTCAAAACACATCCAGGCTGACCTCCAAGATCAAGGCACAACCATATCAAGCTACACCATCCATTGTTGTCCTACTGAAAGTGGCTTCCATTGTAGAAGACCCAGGAAGACAAACACAAGAAAGCCAAACTGGAGTTTGCTAAAATGTATGTTGGCAAGCCATTGGTCCTTCTGGGAGAATGCCCTTTGGACAGATGAAACAAAATTAGAGCTTTTTGGTGAGTCATAGCAGTTCTATGTTCACAGAACAGTGCTTTTACTATTCCTACTGTTGTCAAGCCCCTGGGCTTGACACGAACTGGTGGGGGCAAGGGAAGCAGCAGCCAGTGGCCAGCTGAGGTCCGGACGCCACTCCGGGGTGCTGCCTGACTGCCGAAGACCAGCTGGGAGTCAGCAAGCTGGCCGGACACCACCTGGCTCCCGAGGATCAGCTGGGAGCCAGTGAGGCTGCTGTGTACCGCAGCTGCCTCCCTCCATTGCCGCAGACGCCGGGGACATCCCTATCACCAGTTGGGCATCGGAGGCAGGCCTGCTGGATACCAGGGGATTCGCTGCTCACCATAGCCACTCCTCGCTTGTACCAGATGCAGGGGAATCCCCGGAAAGCAACTGGGTGGCGGAGCTGGCCGGCTGAATGTCGGGGGGGCATCTCTTGTCGTTGCCACTCCTCTTGTAGGGCTGGTGGCCCGGGGATGGATGCCAGGCAGGACAGCTGGGGCTGTGGAGGCTGCGCTGATGCGTCTGAAGGGGGGAAGGCGGAACTTGAGCTACGGATTTTATCCATATAGACCAGATGCTGGCTTGCTGATTGGGGTGGGGCTGGAGGGCGGGGCACGTTTATGTAAGGCACTGGGAGCAATTCACTCCCAGTGCTGGCTTTTTCTTTGCATTAAAGTTTGCTGGTCACCTGTTCCTTCTGTGTCTGGAGTTTGTCGGCAGCTAACAGAGGACAGCTGACAGTAAGTCAGCAGTCATTATTTTTCTGTTCCCCTCATATTGCCTGTCGTTTTGGACTTCTACTGAGATGGCAGAGGGTAAACAGGAGGCTCCTTTGGTGGCAGATGAGGCCAACCCAGCTGGAGCAACAGGCCCTGAACCTGAAGCCTGGGACGTGCAGCCAGTAGTCAGGCATAAGGTGGTAAAACCACAGCCTGCAGTCCCTGCAGGTGAGACCCAGGGGGCTGGGGCTCCTGCAGCATTGGGGGAATGGTGGCACAGCCCTGCATTGGCCAATGTGGAGCCCGGATGGGTGACTACACTGGGGCTCAGGGCCTCTTTGATGGACTGATGGGACAGATGGCTGACGGGAGAGGATGAGGATGAGTGGAGCTATTCCACCGCTCCTGGACAATATACAATGGATGTTTTGAGGGACCGGTTTGGGGAGGTAGGGTACCAAGACACCTCTTCATGGCCATGACAGACGGCTACAGGAGAGGACACCTCGTGGCATCAGATGGAGGCACCAGCCAGACATCCCGACTCGGGCCGGTTCCATATGGCCAGCCCGCGACTGCGAAGTCCTCCTGCTCCAGACGTCTCCACGGTAGAAGGGTCTAATCTGGGTGCACCACAGGCCCAGTCCCAGCCTGCATGGACAGGCTGGCCAACACCCGATCTGTGGGGGCTGCCTGCTGGGAGGGGCTCCGACCAGCAGGGTGTGGGTTCCGGCACCCAGGGCCCACCGCCTACGGCTGACGTTGTAGGAGGACCAGGCCAACCTATAGGACCCTGGAGTCAGGGGATGATGTGGGGCCCACCACCCATACCTGTCAGGTTTGATGGACATCCGGATCACCTGGCAATGTTCCTAAGCCATGTAATCAGCCACCTGGATCGGTATGCTTGGCTGTACCCATCCCAATGGGCCATGGTGGTGGCGGTTTCGGTGGGACTGGAGGGTGAGGTAGCGGCATGGGCAGCGGATCTGTATAGCGACCATGCCCAGGAGCTGGCTGACACTGGGTTGTTCCTGGATGCGTTGCGCTCCCACTTTGAAGACAATTCCCGGGTTCAGCGCGCTGAGGCGGAGTTGCTGGCACTGAGGCAGTGCAGCTGGCGTGCAACCGGTTCGCGGGGCGGCTGCGCTCCTGACCTGAACGCCTACTTGTCCACCATTTTGGGATGGGACTGGACTGAGAGTTGTGCCATGCTTGTGTGTTCCGGGGGGTTCCCAGCCATCTCCAGGAGTGGTTCCGGGTGGTCATAGACCTGGACACCGGTCTACAGGAGTTCCGGGGGAAGGGAGAGGATCCGGTCGTACCAAGAAGGTCGGTGGAGAAGTTACAGGAGAAGGGGACAAGGGGCCCGCCTGCAGGTCTGGGCTTCTCCGCCCCTTCCGCCAGGGTGCCCTTTTGCTGTTTCCGGTGTAACCAGCCGGGCCACAGAGCAGCGGACTGTCCAGCCACGAGCCCACAGGTTCCTTCCACGACCCCTGGAAAGCCCACTCCTAGCACCAACAGAACGCCCGACAGGTCAAGGGTGGCACAGCAGCTGGAGGCGGTCACACCCCGACGGTTGTTCCCAGTGGAGGAGGAGGAGGTAACAGCAGCGACGAGATACCATCTGGCAGCTGACAACAGCGAGGACGATGTAGCCAATGATCCTATGGTAAGTGAGCCCATAATGCCCTTCATTCTGCGTGTTACACTAACTAACCCGCAGACAGGGCAACGGAGAGGCTACCAAGCCCTCATCAATTCAGGGTGCACCTGGTGCTTGATAAGCAAGGGGGTGGCAGCGGAGAGTGGGATCAGAGTACAGCGGCTAGCCCACCCTATTCAGTTCAAGCAAGTGGACGGGTCTCTGTTGGGAGGGGCACCAGCTACTCTCATAACGGAACCCATCCGGCTGGACATGGGTACTCATTGGGAGGTCCTCCGGTTCAGAGTCGTCCCATCCATGACTGAGGCGGTGATTTTGGGCTTGGCCTGGCTGGACAAGTGGGGCCCTACGATATGGTGGGAAGGGGGATATGGGAGGCTACATATCGGGGTGGGTCCCCAGGCCCCTAACCAGGACTCCAGGGGAAAGGGGGTGGAGTGCAAGGAAAAGGAGGCGGAGTTGACAGAATCCAGGGAGGAAGCCCCCTTCCTGGCAGTGTACAGTGATCTTACTGAGGTCTTCAGTGAGCAGGAGTGTAACATTCTGCCACCCCACTGCGCCATTGATTACGCAATTGATATCCTACCAGGGGCCAAATTGCCCAAGCCCCGGATGTACGCCATGATGCCCAGGGAGATGGAGGAGCTACGACATTATATCAATCAGAACCTGGCCCGGGGCTTCATCCAACCAGCTCGGTCACGGATAGCTGTCCCAGTTCTGTTTAAGGAGAAAAAGGACGGTTCCCTTCGGCTCTGTGTGGACTTCCGCGGGATTAACGCGGTGTGTGTGGAGCACCTATACCCACTCCCGTTGATGAAGGACCTCCTGGCCCACCTGGGTACGAGGCGTGTGTTCACCAAGTTGGACCTGCGGGAGGCCTACTACAGAGTCCGTATAAAGAGCGGTGATGAGTGGAAGACGGCCTTTAACTGCCAGTGCTGGCTTTTTCTTTGCATTAAAGTTTGCTGGTCACCTGTTCCTTCTGTGTCTGGAGTTTGTCGGCAGCTAGCAGAGGACAGCTGACAACTGTGAAACATGGAAGAGCTCCATAATGTTATGGGGTTGTTTTGCTATCTCCAGAAGCAGGTGCCCTGAATCTGTGCAGGGCATAATGAAATCAAAAGATTATCAAGGCATTCTGGAGTGAAACATAATGCTCAGTTTTAGAAAACTCCCAGTTGCAGGTCACAGGTTCTTCACCAGAGTAACAAACCAAAACATACAACTAAGAGGACCCAAGAATGGTAGAAAAGTAAACATTGGACTTTTCTGAAGTAGCTTGCTATGAGTTCTGTTTGGAATCCAATAGCACAGCGGTCCCCAAACCCTGGTCCGTAGACTGGCACCAGGCCATGGCATGCCAGAAACCAGGCCACGCAAACAAGAGAAGCCCCATCCACAGGATGCAGGCAGCACACGAAACCATGCCCCCTCCGGTCCGCAAAAAACCTCTCTCCACAGAACCAGTCCCTGGTGTCCAAAAGGTTGGGGGGCACTGCAATAGCACATGTATGGAAAGAGCTGAAATTCACACTTGGAAGAAGGAACCCATCAAACTTAAACAATTGAAGCAGTTTGCTCAATAAGAGTGGAACAAAGTGCCAGTTGATAAGTTGTCATTATTATTATTATTAGTGTATGGCATTGTTACATTAGCAAGGAGACCACAATGCTATTGCAGAGTAGTAGTTTGGCTGCCAATTTACCAGCTCTGTTGTAGGACATGCTCACGTGCTTCCCAAGCTGTGCCACAGGAGGGTGAGCTGGCTTTGCACCAGAAAGATGAGTGGCTCTTCCTGCAGTGTCATCCTAGGCCCCCTCCCTTCCCAGAGCTGCCTTGTAAACGGGCACCGCAACCAGAAGGCTCAGAGCTGGCAGGAATCTTGACTGGCTGCATGAAGCACCAACACATCTCCCCACTGAAGTGGTACCTATTTATCTACTCGCATAGAACATGCTTTCGAACTGTTAAGTGGATAGAAACTGTGGCGAGTTACGGGGGCTCACCCTGACATGCAGTGCTAGGACTCAAACTGCTGGAACACAGACCATCTCCAGTGTCATTAAACCACTGAGCCACCATGCTTCTAGTTGATAAGTGTAAACGTCTTATTCAGAGCTACAAAAAGTGATTAATTGCCTCAAAAGGGCATGCTACAAAATATTAGGTATGGGGTGTCAATAATTATGTTCATGCTATTTTCATTGCTTTATTATTTACAAAAATCATACAACAAAAGCAAAATGTCTGCTCTATGGACTATAAAATAATGAACAATAGATGCCATTTACTTATGTCAGTTTCAACTTGTTTTACAGAAAATTGCAATTCTTTCGGAAAAAGTGGAAGAGTGCCAATACTTTGGCCGTGCATGTAAAGTTACTTGAATTGTACAAATAGAGCTATGGCATTGATAGACAATTGGAAAAGGCATTCAAGTATTTTATAATATATAAAAAGGTTTCTATTATCTTTGAGCTTAATGCTTAATACTAAGCTCTCCACTGTATTATTATTGTCAACGCTGCTAACATCGGATGTTCTTGCTTTGACAATATACGAAGATGCAGACATTTTCTATTTAACCTGTGTATTACTTTTAGAGTTAGAATTAGATGGTGCTGTAAGGGAGGGGGAAGAATGTGCACGGGGATTAGTTAGCCATAACAATATCTCAGTAGAGTATTCTTCAAGGTTGTTTGTAATAAGAGAAGATAAGAAATGGTGGGTTATGGAATGGGAGGGAAAGTTCGCACTTCAAACTAATTGGAGAATGTGATTAATCACTGTTAAATGGAGGAGTGAATTATGCTTCGATTCTGTTTATGGGAGGAAATTCAGATTTTGGCTTCGCCTATGTACGTGCCAAAGCTATGTTGTTCAATTAAAGATTTTTTACGGTAAACAATGCCTCCAAGTTCTTTGAAGAGTTTTATCTTTCGGAACCATGACATTAAGCCAAAATCTACAAACTTTTCAAACCATCTAGGGGTCCCGAACCCCAGTCGCTGTTCTAAATTAAGGGAATAGGCTGACGAAGATTCGGGGAAGATTTCATTATGGAAGAAGAAAAACTGCCTGAGGCCAGCACCCCTACCAGGGCCTCCAGCCCCACAGAGAGAGGGAACCCCAGCCTGGGCCCCCTGCAGCAATGGGGAATTTGGCAGCCCCCGCAGGTGGAAGGTCAGCAACCTCTGAGCTTGCATCAGCTAATAGAGGCCTTGCAACAGCCTGGGGTGGTGCAGAAGCCAGGAGAGCAACAGCTGGTGGGCCCGCAAATGAGGGAGATCCAGCAACAACCCCCACTCATCCAGCAACCATTGAGGGGCCTGCAGCAGCAGTGGGCTCAACCAGCCCCTGCAGCCCAACAGCAGAGAAGGCAGTGTCATGGTTCCGACTAATTAAACACTTCAAAGAACTTCCAGGCATTTTATCCTAAAAAGTCTTTTTATTTATGTGACAAAATGTCGGCACAGGCATGATGAAAAGGAATGCTAAGATCTGAAATTCCCACCCACCGAGCAGTTATTTTTGCTAGCATTCCCCTCCCTTATTTTGCTGTCATGATTTTCGTTCTCCAATTAGTTTGAAGGGCAAAGGTTCTCTTGCGTTTTCTTTTGCGGGCTTTTCCTTCCTCCCTCATTCCTCTCTGAATTAACTCTAAAAGTGCCAGACAGTTCAACCAGGTGGCTTCAGACAATGGGTATCCCTTCCATTCTACTAGGTACTGTAATTTACCTTTGAAAATTCTAGAGTCAAGAATATGTTTCACTTCATACTGGGTCTGTCCCACAACCACGAGGGGCCCAGGTTCCTTCTTCAGGGGAGGTCTTAAAGTGGAGCCCCAATAAGGTTTCAACAAGCTGCAATGGAAGACTGGGTGAATTCTCCCTAAAAGTCTAGGGAGTTTTAGTTCTACAGTGACCGGATTGATGATCCTCACTATGGGGAAAGGCCCCAAGAATTTTGGTCCCAATTTCTTGCTGGGCAATTTGAAGCGTAAATATTTAGTTGACAAATAAACCTTTTCCCCAACTTGGAATGTTCTTTGGGGAGCCCTCTTTCTATCAGCCTGCTTTTTATAAGTTTCAAAAGTCTTTTTAAGGCAGTTTTTGTGTTTCTCCAAACTTCTTCCCACCCCCTCACCCATTGGTCAAGTGTCTGGGAAGCGGAGGGCATCTGGGGGTATTCAGGTATTGGGCTGAACTCTTTTCCTGTGGCCACTCTGAAAGGCGTGTAGCCAGTGCTGCTGTGCACAGAATTATTGTACGCCACCTCCATGAAATGGAGGAGGTCAGTCCAGTTCGTCTGCTGGTAAGAAATGTAGTATCTAAGATATTGTTCCACCATTTTGTTGGTGGCTTCTGCAACCCCATTGGTGGCCAGATGAAAAGCAGATGATAAACTTTAAGATGATCCAATTAATATAAGGAAACTTCTCCAAAACCTTGCTGTGAACTGCACCCCCTTTCCGAAATTATTCGCTTAGGGGCGCCATGCAGTCAATAGATATGTTTCAAGAACAATTTAGTCAATCGTTGGGCAGATGGGAGTCCTTTGTAGGCGATGAAATGAGCCTGCTTCGAGAACAGGTATATCACAGTCCAGATGACAGTATTTCCTCTACTTTCAGGTAGGTCTACTATAAAGTCCATAGCTATTTCTTCCCATGGTTGGGAAGGGTCTGCCACGGGTTGCAGTAACCCAGGGGTTTTCCCTGGGATCCTTTTCTTTGTGGCACATACAGTACAACTTTTTACATAGTTTTCCACATCCCTTTTCAGCCCCGGCCACCAAAATTGCCGGCGGGTGAGGTGTAGGGTTTTCAAATATCCAAAGTGTCCAGCCTGTTTTACATCATGGCTGTGTTTGAGAGCATTAAGACGGAGGGCTTCTGGCAAATATAGTTTCCCCCCTTTGTAAGCCAAGCCATCCCTGCATGTTAGGGAGGATTGATTATCTTTGAACCATTGATCGGTAAGGAGCTCTCATTTTATTTTCTTTACTCCAGGGTCATCAGGATTGGGGACCTTGCGAGGCATATGTTTAGCAGTAGTTTGTGGGTTGGGGATAACTGCCTCGTTAACCTCCTCCCGTTCGCTTTTGTATTGGGGTAATCGGGATAGCGCATCAGCTAGGAAGTTCTTTCCTCCTGGTATGTACTTTAGAGTCAAGTTGAAGCGGTTAAGGTACTGTGCCCACCGCACTTGCTTTGGGGACAATTTGCGGGGAGTTTTCAGTGCTTCTAGATTTTTGTGATCTGTCCATACTTCAAATGGCACCCTGCTCCCTTCTAGATAGTGTCGCCAGTTTAATAGCGCCCACCGAATAGCGAAGGCCTCTTTCTCCCAGATTGCCCATATCCGCTCGCTTTCAGTAAATTTCTTAGAGGTGTAGGCGCAGGGTTACAGGACCCCACTTTTGTTCTTTTGCAGTAATACAGCTCCAACTGCCACATCGCTGGCATCGGCTTGAATCACAAAGGGCTCCCCTGGGTAGGGGTGCTTTAGGACCGGTTCAGCAGCAAATAGTCTCTTTAAATTCTCAAAAGCTGTTTGACAGCTCATCGTCCATGCTAGGGGTTGGCCCGGTCATCGCTTCCCCCCTCCTTTGCCTGTTTTGACTAGTTCTGTAAGGGGTAGGGCAATCTCGGCAAAAGAAGGGATGAATTGACAATAAAAGTTGGCAAAACCCAGAAAGCTCTGGAGCTGTTTGCGAGTCTTTGGGGGCTGCCATTCGATTATAGCTTTCACCCTGGCTGGATCCATTTCAATGCCCTCGTTGGAAATTCTGTAGCCAAGATAGTCTAATCGGGTCTGGTGAAATTCACATTTCGACAATTTGGCATAAAGCTTGGCATTCAATAGTTTCTTTAACACTTCTCTCACCAGCTTTATGTGATCAGTCATATTCGCGCTGTATATCAAGATGTCATCAAGATACACCAAAATCCCTTTGTACAAGTGATCATGTAGGACCTCATTAATCAACTGCATAAATACAGCTGGGGCCCCCTGTACTCCAAATGGCAGTTTTCCACTCGTCTCCTTCCTTTATTTTCACACGGTAATATGCCTTTCTCAGGTCTAATTTAGTGAAGACACTCCCGTTAGCCAGATGGGTTAATAAGTCCTTTAGGAGGGGGAGGTTTTTTTTATTTTCCACAGTCACAGCATTGAGACCCTTATAGTCTACGCAGAGACGAAGAGACCCATCTTTTTTTCTCTTTGAACAACACAGGGGCTCCTACGGTGGATTTGGCCTGTTCGATGAACCCCCTTGCTAGGTTTTTGTTCACGTATCACTGCATCTCCTCCATTTCGAGGGGGGACATAGCATACATTCTCAGTCGTGGGAGTTTGGCTCCTGGCACCAGTTCGATGGAGCAGTCATTGGGTCTGTGAGGGGTAGGGCATCACATTATTTTTCACTAAATGCCTCTGCCAGGTCCCGGTATTCATTGGGGATGACTGGTTTGCCTGGCGGCAGTGAGGCGGCCATGTGCGCTCGCTCATTGGGTGGCCTAAGGTGCCCTGGAACATCTGTTGAATCAGTGGGGGGATTAGGCCCTATAGGTAGTCTCATGGTTCTCATTCCTTTCTCCCACCAGATAAATGGCTTCCATTTGTCTAACCAGGCTAGCCCTAGGATTACCGCCTCAGTCATCTTTGGAGCCACTAGGAAGCGAATAAACTCCCAGTGTGCACCTATTTCTAGGCGTAAGGGCTCGGTTAATTGTGTGACAAGAGTCCCTCCCATCAGGGAGCCATCAGCTTGCTCAAATCTCACAGGTTTGGAGAGCTGTTTTGCCCATATGCCCATTTTCATGGCAAAGGGTAGGCTAATAATACATCGGGTGCATCACAAATCGATTAGCACATTTAAGTCCATTTGTGCCCCCGACATAGGGATTATAGGTTCAGCGGCCAGTGAAAAAGGTGGGATTTGTCAACTCACCATCGGGCCGTTATCTCCTTCGTCATCACTGTCAAAGGTGGGTAGAACAGGGGAGGGTCCACCCGGAGTCCCAGCATCCTCTTGTGTGTGTGGTGTAATCTGGGCAACAGGTTCTTGCATGACCCGGTTGGATTTTTCTCTTGTTAGTCCTTGGGCAGGTTTTCTTCTCGCCGCTGGTTCCGGTCTGCTCTGCAATCGGGAGTAGGGGACCGGACAGTTTGCTGCTCGATGTCCCTTCTATCCACACTGGAAACACTTAATTGATGGGCCTGCAGGTGGCCTGGGTCTTTCAGCCATCGCAGTAGTCAGAGGGTTTCGTGGGGGTGATTGTTTTTCTGGTTTCTCTGGCTGCTGCTCGGATTCAGGTGGGGGAGGCTTCATATAGTGGGCGAGCTGAACATCTAGTTTCACCGCTGCCTGGTACCATTCTCGCAGCTGATCAGGTACTGCTCGATAGATGCAGGCTTGAGAGAAGTGATTGTCTAATCCCTCAATGAAGTGATGGATTAGGGACTTCTCTGGCCACCCCTCTATTCGACCTGCTATCTTGTGAAACTCTCGCACGTACTCCAGGGCAGGCCTGCCGGCTTGTTTTATTTTGTGGATTTGTTCTCTTGCTTTTTGGCCAAGGGATGGATCCTCAAATCTTTCTTTCAGACCTAGGAGGAAGAGATGGGGGTCCTCCAATTCTGGGGCTTGCTCATTATATAAATTGTTCAGCCACTCGGATGCTTCTCCCTCTAGGCTGGATGCAATCACATTGACCATGGCCCCTGGGTCTGGGTAGAGATAGGCCCAGTGATTCAAGTGAGAACGTACTTGGCTGGTGAAAAAAATCAGCTGCTCTGGGTCCCCATCGAAGGTTGCTCTGAAAGGTGGAGCAATTATAGCCTGTTGGGGCCCCCACTGTGGCTGTTGCTGCTGGCCCCATCCTGTTTGCTGGTTTATGCCCAGGGGTTTCACATTCAGGGGCTGGGGCCAATCTCCTTGCTGTGGTTGTTCTCCCACCAGCTGCTGATCTCCTGGCTCCTGCACCACCTCAAGCTGTTGCAAGGCCTCTATCAGCTGTGGTGAGCTCAGAGGTGTTTTACCCTCTGCCTGCTGAGAATGCCACACTCCCCATTGTTGCAGAGGCCTCAGACTGGGATTCCTTCTCTCTTCAGGCCTGGAGTCCCTGACAGGGTAAGACAGGGTCTTGAAGACTGTCTGATATACAATGGAGGGGCTGCAGGCTTCCATCTGCAGGAGTGGATTTTTGCCTCTCTCCTCTGGGGTTTGAAATATTTCCAGTAACTCACCCAGGTTTTGAGTGGCAGTTTGTCTGTTGTCTGTCCACCGATTTGCATTTGTCTGCCAAAATTCATCTTCCCACAGCATGCTGTCTGTTACTTCCCCCTCTGGGATATCAGCAGCTGCCGAGTTGTATTCAACAAACTCCCACTTATCATGATAGATTGTCCTCCTCCTGAACTCTGTCACTCTCACTCCAGCCTAGGAGAAAGAGGTGGGGGTAATGCACCCCCAGTTGTTTGAAAAGGTTTTAGATTCTGCCATGATGTCAAAGTTCTGACTAATGGAACACTTCAAGGAAATTCCAGGCATATTTATTCTGAAAAAGTCTTTAATCATGGACACATTGTCGGCACATATTGAATGGATGCCAGAATCTGAATTTCTCTTGCTTGCGTCTGCCTTTTCTTGCTAAACCCCTCCCTTATTTTGCAGTCATAAGTCACATCTTCCAATTAGCCTGAAGGGCAAAGATTCACTTCCGTTCCTTATCCTGCACTTTCCTTATAAATCTCCTCCCTTTCTATGTCATCTGAGTTAACTCTAAAAATACCAGACAGTTCTGAATATCTTGTCAAAGCAATAATATCCTATATTAACAGCTTTGTCATCCTTGACTCCAGATTGTATAAAGGGAAATTACAATATTTGGTTCAGTGGAAGGGCTTCCCCTTATCAGAAGCTACCTAGGTAAAAAGTACTGACATGAAAGCAGACAGATTGAAAGCAGACAGATTGATTCAGAAATTTTATGAGAAACATCCATAGAAACCCAGAGGGAATTCTTTTTTTTTTTTGAAAAATATTTTATTGGTTTTATAATTTTAACAAAAAGTACTTAAGACACACCATGGTGATTGGGTAAACAAAGATTCCAAAATAAAAAGACACATAAACAGCTTAACTTAGTACATTCAATTTCATCTCTCTATTTCCCTCAAAAATCATAATAAATTTAATGTATTCCATTTCTATCATAAATTTCTATTACTACTAAACCTGTTTTAAAACTTTGTCAATTTCAATTACCATAGTCAAATATTATTTTGTATCAACAGATTAACATTTCAAATGTCTTTTCCACGTATATTCAAACTCTTACTCTCTCTCAACCCTCTTTTTATCATCAATCTTAATTATTTCTTCTTCCACTGATAAATGACTTATAATTATATAGCCATATATATATATATATATATATATATATATATATATATATATATATATATATATATATATATATATATATATATATATATATATATATATATATATATATATATATATATATATATATATATATAAATCTATATTTTCCCCTTAATAAAGCCCATTTTCTGCAAGGATGTATCCTCATTGTCATTCGTTTGAAAGAAAAGGTGCATCTCTTTCTTCATTCTTTCCTTAAATTTCTTTTTCTTTAAGAATCACTCTTTGGAAAGTCCATCTTGGCCTGCTCCTTTGTCCTTTCAAGCGAAAACTTATCAGATTTTGGTCTGCCCAGAGGCTAGGTTCAATATCAATTTCTTGAATTTCCGAGGCTAATTCTTTTGTAAACCATAGCATGTCTATCCTGGTCCATGATCTGTGTCTATTAGAAAAGTATGTGTATTCCCTCTTATCACAATTCTTTTCCCTCCAAACATCATGTAAGCTAAGATCTGTACACATCTCAAAAAAGGTTTTGGGAAGTGTTTTCTTTGTTGTTGTTTCCTTTCCTTGCCTCTGTACTTTTATGGTCTTTTGTTTTATCTGCAATCACATTAAAATCTCCGATTATACAGAAACCATCTCCCTCTATATCACTCAGCTTATTATGAAGGTTTTTAAAAAAGGATACTTGTGCTCCATTTGGGGCATATATTGCAACAATTATTATATTTTTTTTATTCAGCTTAGCCTCAACTATCAAGACCCTTCCCTCTTTATCGTTATAGATTTGTTTCAAAATTATCTTCTGGTTAACATACAAAGCTACTCCTCTTTTTTTTTCATCTAGTGAAACATATAGCCTACCTAATTTAGGTTGTTCTAATAGATATTTTTGATCATTTTTTATGTGAACCTCCTGTAAGGCGATAATGTCCGCATTTAGTTTAATAAGCTTACTGAAAACTTTCCTACACTTTACTGGTGCGTTCAACCCTCTAATATTTGTTGACCAAATCTTATACTCCTCTCCCATTGTCCTGTTTTTGTCATGTCTTTGTGCTTCTAGTAATTCTTATTTCCTTCGCCTCTTCTGAGCTTCTCCCCTGTTGTTCTAGCCTATCTTGACCTCTTCCCCCTCTCACTTCCTCCATGCTTTGCTCTGTCCCTCTTTTCTCCAACATTCGTTCAATATCTCTTCTTTTTTCAACCAAAACTCTTTCTTCTCCGAGATCCCTCAGGTCTTCCTCTGAAGCACAATATTGCCTGTAAAAGTCTTCCGCTTTCTCTACTGTATCCAATCTAAACCTCTTCTCTTGCCAAGTCACAATAAGCCCCTCTGGTGTTAACCATCTAAAATTTACATTGCTTTGATGTAACCTGGACGTCAGGAAGAGGTAGTTCTTTCAGAGGTCTCTCATCCTTTTTGGTATCTCTTTTAATACAATAATTCGTTTCCCTCCATATTCTAACTGTTCATCACGTGTTCTATATAATAATTCACCTCTAATTTTCTTTTTTATAAACTTTACATGGACCTCTCTGGGAAGGTTATGTCGTCTCCCATAGTTTGTCTGCACCCTGTGTGTCTCATCCATTCCAGCAATCATCCCTTCTTTGTCAATCTCCAGAGCTCCTGCCAACAAACCTGCCATCTTGTCTGGAAGATCTTCTCCTCTTTCCTCAATAACATTTTGGAATCTAAGATATTGGGTCGCCTTCTCCGCTTCCAGTAACGTCACCGCTGTCATTAACTCTTTGTTAGCCTCAGTTAAGTTTTTGTCCATCTCTTCCACCTTCTCTTCTTCATTATCCAATCTCTGCTCTACTGCCAGCAACTTCTGTTCATTTTTGTGATTTGCTGCTGAAAAGCTTCAAATCTTCTGTCCATTGCCTGAATCTTCTCTCTCATTTCTCCAGTAACATTCCTAACTACTTCTAGTTCCATTTTGATTTCCTCATGGTTCTTCATCATGGCTTCCTGGATTGCCTGCATCATTGCCTGCAATTCGTTAAGTGGATTGGGACATTCTCTTTGAAGCATGTCATCTAACAATCTTTGGCACATAGGGCTGGAACCTTGTGTTACGTTTTTCTTCCCCCCACCAATCTTAACTAAATTTGGATTGCTTGCCATTTTAAATAAACTTTCCCACCACTTACTCTTCTTCCAAAATATCCACTTTCCACTTCCCTCTTTTCGTTCTTCCACTTTCTCCCCCTTTACGTTATAACGTTTACGTTATAAACACCTGTTGGAACATAAGCTATATGAGGAGCAGTGTCATAACTTGTGTGTTCGTGAGTGTGTTCGTGGCGTCCCGGCAACCATGATTAATGACAGAGACGTGAGTTTCTGTCGGGATGGAAGCCTCGGCCGAAGCCCGGCCTCAACTTTTATTGCACATCAAAGGTCTCTCCCACAAATTGTCACCCTACTGATTTACAGCCAATTACATTACACAGATAGTTAAAACATACACTTTGAAAGCATGACGTCTTTTTCAAGAAACGAAACTTTTCCCTGCTTTCTCCTCCACCCCCTTAGTACAGCTGTCAGCTGACAGCCTGTAAGGGAGGGAGAGAGAAGCCCATCCAGGCAGAGAAGGATTTCTTAAAGGAGAAATGGACATTTATCACAACATCTCATCCTTTTTTGTTTTTGTTTAGAAGCAAAGGCTTTCAGTCCATGTATTCGATTTCATCCAACTGAGGTGGCTGTTTATCCATTGGCATCCACTCGAATCCTTGTTGACTAATGTTCACTTGTTGAGACAATTTTTTCTTTCTTTGGTATAAAAGATTTCATCATAGCAAAAATATCAGGCAAACATTGTATATAAAAGCATCCACAATGGAATAATATAACAATACAAAATAATACTTATCAAATTCCTTAACCATTGAAAATTTGGTAACCAAAACCAGAATGCATTCCAAATATCCCCAATGCTTATGATCTCCGGATATTGGTGGAGGGATTTGTCCTTGTTCTTCATTAAGCATTTCAACGGCCATCACTGTCATTGGCTGCAGTCCAATTCCGTGCGCCATTCAAATAGCTACAAACCCAATACACTTGCATTGTACTCTCCATCATCACATTTTGCATACACTTTGTTATTACTTTGATCACAATGATCAGGCATATTAAAGGTGATATTACAAGAGAGATATATACTTAAAAGAATAATTCCCTTAGAAAATTAAAACACACTAATACAAAATCTACATAATAAAACCTAAGTGGCAGCGTATAATGTACTGCCTCATTAATATGTACAAAACTTTCGCTGGCTCCAGTGTTGTTCAAAGGAAGTCCAACTAAAAAAAAAGTCCTTGACTGGCATCCGATGGTGACATCATACACATCCAGCAGTCAGTATGGTTTGTTAAGGCACTAACTTTTTATTGTCCTTCCAAAATTCATTGTCCATCCACTTTGGGCTCACCAGAGTCTTTGCAATCTTTTGGCTGTACACTGTAAGGGCGAATATTGCGGCCAGGAACCCATATCGTATTGCCTTCATGTTGCACCGCAGCATATCCACGACCCCAGGTAATAAGTTCAGCTGGTCCTTTCCACTGGGGGTCTGGTAGTTTACGATACCAAACTAGCGATCGAACCGTGGTTGCTGCGTCTGGAAGGGGAGAAAAATGCCTGCTCGCAGCTGTATTAGTTGGCGTGCCAGGTGGTTTAAGAAATTGAGAGTATATAAAGCCAAATTAAGATGATTTCGCACTCCAGGTAGTCCGGGGGTATTTTTCCCCATTTTTCATTTTTAATTTGTCAAGCATGTGCTTAAGAGTGGAGTTGGCCCATTCCACTACTTTTTGCCCCTGTGAATTGTAAGGAATGCCGAATTTATGAATAATGTCCCACCGATTGCAGAACTGAGCAAAGCCATGACTACAACATGCGGTCCATTATCAGTTTTTAATTCTTTAGGAGTACCCAGAGTGCTAAAAGTTCGAATACAATGATTGATGACATGTTTAGTTGCCTCTCCACGCTGTGGAGTAGCAAGGATGAACCCAGAATATGTATCAATAGTCACATGTATATATTTCCATGGACTAAAAGATGCATATTGAGTAACGTCCATTTGCCAAATTTGACATGCCTCAAGTCCACGGGGATTCACACCCATTGGAATAGACAGTCCTTGTTGTGAACAACTGGGGCACTGTTGAATGATAGCTGTTGCCTCCCCGGGGGTTATGCCAAATTGTTTAGCCAAAGCCTTGGCGTTTTGATGAAAAGAGCTATGACTATCCCAGGGAGTAAGTTGTTGCATAGTCATAACGTGTGTGTTGCCATATCCGTCTGGGAATTCCCTTCACTGAGAATTCCTGGAAAATTTTGATGACTTCGGATATGTGCAATAAAATAAGGACAATATCTTGTCTCAATAGATTTTTGCAATGTCAAAAATAGTGTCAACAAAGTCTCATCCAAACTAGGAGAGATATAAGCAAAAGGTAAATTTTTTATGGCCAAAAATCATGGATCTGCTGAAAAATGACAAAAAAAACTGACCAGGCCAATCACCAATCAATAATTGCAAAACAGAATTATTTTGAATCAAAGTTTCCCACAATTTTAAGGAAAATGGGATAAAAATAATTGCAAATTCAATTCCAAAAATCTGGCGCCATCGTGTGGCCACGATGTGTAATTTCAGCCAAAGTCATAGCTGGAGTAAAAACAATTTCTTGAAGGCATATTAGATTGAGTAATTGCCACTGTGGGTGGTCGATCAAAAATCACATTTAAATGCACAGGGTGATTGTCAACACACCAATCAGTCCACTGGGTGTTGAGGGCTGTTTGGACTTTCTCAACGGACCAATAGCTGGTCGGAGGTCAATGTCACAACGTCTGTGGGATTTTTGAGGCCTTTTAATGCCATAAATAAGGGAGAAAGAGTCAAGGTAGAAAGACCTATATATGGCCTTAACCAATTAATATTTCCTAAATATTGTTGTAGTTGAACCAATGTAGGTGCAAGTGTCTTTTGACCAGTGCCAATTAAGGGTTGCAAAGCTCTTTTGCAGTCTGCATTAGCATTTTCAACAGCCAATTTCATCAAAATCTCTTTTGTAGTTAATTCATTAGCAATTTCTTTATCAATACTGTCTTTTAGTCTATTTATAAATTCATCATAGGGCTCAGTAGTTCCCTGTTTAATTTGAGTAAAACTTGTGCCAAATTTTCCACTTTTATCTACTACCTTTAAAGCAGCAAAAAAAACCTGTAAAATTACACCATGTATAGCTGCATCTGGCTGTTGTCCAACAGCAGTGAACTGTCCAGAGCCATAAATTTGGTCTGGCACTAATTGAGCAGTGCCTCTCTGAATAGCTTGAATATGATACTGAGAGTCCCAAACTGCATACTGCGCAGGTGTTAAAATCATTTGCATTAATGCCTTCCAATCTGCTGGAATCATTTTGTGAGCAAACCCATTATCAATTTCTGCATCCATGCCCACAGTTACAGGGTATAAATTTGTCATTTCCTCAGCTTTTAATTCTCCTTTTTTATAATCATTCTGTAAAGTCTCCTGAATAAGATTACTTGTTTTGGTCAGAGCTGGAGGATCACACAACTCAACATTGCTAGGGAAAACCTTGCTGTGATCTTTAATTGTTACTGGAGTTTCACTGGCAGGGAGAAGAAGTTGAACTTCATTATAATTCAATAGATTCAGTAATATTTTTAGTAGGAGCTGCTCCTGTGTCTCCAAAGCTTTTAACACTACTCTGCAAGATGTTAAAATAGAAGCGGGGCCCTAGAATTTTTGTAACAACTCCTCCACTCTCCTCCAAGTTTCAACTTTAAGGCAGCCTGCCTCTGGGTAGAAAGGAATGTGTTTCCAAATAAATTCAAGGAGAGATCTTAAATCTCCTTCTGTCAGCTTCTGAGCTGTAAAACGAACATAATTCTTCCTGGTTATCTCTGTGAGCTTAGTCTTGCCTTTTTGAGAGATATCCCCACATACTTACGAGGGATCAGTCCTCGTCCAGCGATGAACTGATGAAGCGCGCTTGGCCACATCCGGGCGGTAAGTATGAGGGTCCAGGGACGTATAACCTCTCAGGGTTATCACGTCGAGGGTCACCACCTGTCATAACTTGTGTGTTCGTGAGTGTGTTCGTGGCGTCCCGGCAACCATGATTAATGACAGAGACGTGAGTTTCTGTCGGGATGGAAGCCTCGGCCGAAGCCCGGCCTCAACTTTTATTGCACATCAAAGGTCTCTCCCACAAATTGTCACCCTACTGATTTACAGCCAATTACATTACACAGATAGTTAAAACATACACTTTGAAAGCATGACGTCTTTTTCAAGAAACGAAACTTTTCCCTGCTTTCTCCTCCACCCCCTTAGTACAGCTGTCAGCTGACAGCCTGTAAGGGAGGGAGAGAGAAGCCCATCCAGGCAGAGAAGGATTTCTTAAAGGAGAAATGGACATTTATCACAACAGAGCAGGTTAAAGAAACAATGGTGAGGTGGGCAATAGATCTAGGATATAATATAAATATGGATCAATGGCAGCAAGTATGGGAGCGAAATAACAAAATCACATTGGCGACATCATATAAAGAAAACCTGTATACGATGGTTTACAGATGGCATCTCCCTCTGGCCAGATTAGCCAAAATGTATAATGGATATTCTTCTATGTGTTGGAAATGTAAAAAAGAAAAGGGCACCTTTTTCATGTATGGTGGACATGTAGAGAAGCACAGGTGTATTGGCGTATGGTCCTGGAATGGGCAATAGAAATGACTAGGCAAAACATTCTATACAAACCTGA
This sequence comes from Bothrops alternatus, assembly GCA_034064705.1. Lineage (NCBI taxonomy): Eukaryota > Metazoa > Chordata > Lepidosauria > Squamata > Viperidae > Bothrops > Bothrops alternatus. The sequence continues at coordinate 1,823,289 of JARGCV010000014.1, read as the reverse complement.
GGCATTACTATTATGAATACTAGATAAAAATGTAAATAAAGAGGACACATATTTAATTATTCACGTGGTTACGGCGGCAAGGATACTATTTACTCAAAAGTGGAAAGCAATGGAAGTACCGAGTGAGGAAGTACTAATAAAGAAAATTATGTATTGCGCAGAACTAGATAGGATAACTAAAAGATTAAAAAATCAGGAAGAAACAGAATTTTATCGAATATGGAATAAATTTTATAGATGGAGGGGAAAAAAATGGAGGTCACAAATAAAGAGATAAGTTAAGATAGAGACCAGAAATGTATAGTTTGTATATAGATATATTATATGTAATTAATGTACAATATGGACTGAGATGTCAGTCAAAGACGATTTACCATGTTCAATGTTTTTAATCCTTTTTTTTCTTTGTACTCAATAAAAACTTTAATAAAAGAAAAAAGAAAAAAGAAATCGTCCCACGGGCGAAACTCCCAAAACCAAAGCTGTACTCCATGACCCCAGGGAATTGGAAGAACTCCACAAATTCATTGACAAGAATTTGGCGTGAGGTTTCATTCAGCCAGCTAAACCACGGGTGGCCACCACTGTGTTATTCAGAGAGAAGAAGGATGAAGATCTTCATCTCTGCATGGACTATAGGGGGCTCAATGCGGTGTGCATGGAGAATTTATACCCCCTCCCCCAATGAAAGACATGCTAGCACACCTGTCAAAAGGCAAAATCTTCTCCAAGCTAGATCTGCGGGAGGTTTACTATCGAATAAGAATATAGGAGGGGGATGAGTGGAAAACCGCTTTCAATTGCCCCACAGGGTGTTTCCAATTTAAAGTGCTTTCTTTTGGACCACAGGGGGGCCCAGCGGCATTCATGCAATTGATCAACAAGGTCCTTCATGAGCATTTATACAAGGGGTTTTTGGTTTATCTGGTGACATCCTAATCTATACCGAAACCAAGGCTGAGCATGTCAAACTGGTTAGAGAGGTACTAAATAAATTGTGCTCTGCCAAGCTGTATGCAAAACTGTCCAAATCCAAATTCCACAAAGATTGCATCGATTATTTGGGCTATCGCATCTCCACCAAAGGGGTGGAGATGGATCCAGAGAAGGTGCAGGCCATTTTAGAATGGGCCCCACCCTGCACCAGAAAACAACCCCAAAGCTTCTTAGGCTTTGCAAATTTTTATCAGCAGTTCATTCCCTCATTTGTACAAATAGCACTCCCCATCACAAATCTGCTAAAAACCAAAGATGAGGATAAGCCAAAGCCTAGCCAGCCGCTGAAATGGATGGGAGAATGCCAAGTCACTTTTGAAAAATTAAAGAGACTTTTCTCTGCGGAGCTGGTTTTAAAACACCTGGATCCGGAGGAGGCTTTTGTTATCCAAGCCGATGCTAGTGACATAGCAGTAGGAACAGTCCTCCTCCAAAGGAACAAGGAGGACCAGCTGCAACCATGCACTTACACTTCTAAAAGGTTATCTGAAACTGAACAGAGGTGGGCGGCATGGGAGAAGGAGGCCTATGCTGTACGATGGGCTCTTTTAACCTGGCGGCATTTCCTAGAGGGGAGGAAAATACCATTTCAAGTGTGGACTGATCACAAGAATCTCAAAGCCATGAAAACCCCTAGAAAACTGTCCCCTAAGCAAGCAAGGTGGTCTCAACATTTCCACCGATTCAATTTTACAATTAATTACCTCCCTGGGGGGAGGAATTTTTTGGCATATGCTCTGTCCAGAATGCTGCAGTTTAATAGTGTAAAATCTGAAGTGGCTAAATCATTCCTGACCCCGAACCAATTAGCAGCACCCATCCCTACCAGAGCACAAACCAGGGCCACCGTGCCAATAGATGTGATGGCAGCTCAGGAATTCAAGAAAGCATTAGAAACCAATGAGTGGTTTCAAATGCATAAGAACTTGTGCCTGATAAAAGATGATCTGGTGTGGGTTGGGGAGAAAATATACATTCCAGCAGCTCTAAGACTGAGAGAAATGAAAGCTGGACATGACTCGAAAATTGCTGTCCACTTTGGGTTCGTAAAAACCCTGCATCTACTCAAAAGACAATTCTGGTGGCCGTCTTTAAACAAGGACATAGAAAGCTATGTGGCGAGCTGCCCCATGTGCGCTGCAGCTAAGCGGTGGCAAAGGAAAATGCCTGGATTACTTCAGCTGGTAGCTAGCCCTTCAGCACCCTGGAGAGAGATCTCTATGGATTTTATTGTAGAGCTTCCTGAAAGCGCTGGAAATACAGTCATTTGGGTGGTTACAGACCTCTTTTCTAGACAAGCCCATTTCATCCCACGTCAGAAGATCCCAACAGCCAAAGCCCTGGCTAAACTTTTTGTGCAACACATCTATTGCTTTCATGGAGTCCCACTGCTCATAATCTTGGACAGGGGAGTCCAGTTCACCTCCAAGTTCTAGAAAGCTTTTCTGGACCTTTTGGGTTCTAGCCAAGGGCTGTCATCTAGTCATTATCTTCAAATAAATGGTGGGACAGACAGACTGAACTCAGTTCTAGAATACCTTAGGTGCTTTATTAACTATCAACAAGATAACTGGACTGATCTGTTACCTTTTGCTGAGGTTGCTTATAATAATGCTGTGCATTCCAGTACTGGTTTCACCCCACTCCAGGTTGCAAATGGCCAGACCTTTGTTCCCATGCCTGAGTTGCCCGCTAGGGAACCTGACATTCCCTCTTTGCAAGAATGTATTAGACAGCTGCAGAATACCTGGCCTGTGGTACGAAAAGCCTTAGATGAGGCCAGGGAAGCCTATAAGGTGCAGGCTGACAAAAAGAGGGTGGAGCAGAAACATTTTAAGGTTGGAGACAATGTCTACCTCTCTACCAAATATTTACAATCTCTGCAACCTTCCAAGAAATTGGGTCCCAAATTTGTTGGGTCCTTCCCTATTAAACGCATCATCAATCCAGTGTCTGTAGAATTAAAGCTCCCTAAGAGCCTACGGCACATTCATCCAGTTTTCCATTGCAGTTTGCTCAAACCTGAGATTACATCTAAGCTTAGACCACCAGCACCCCCAGTGCCTACACACATACTGGTCAAAGGGGAACAACACTGTGAGGTCCATGAGATACTAGATTCAGGCACACATCACGGTTCTATGCAATACTTAGTGGCTTGGGAAAACCTTCCATCCTCCCAAAATGAGTGGGTGTACAAAAAACATATTAGAGCGCCAAGGTTACTTAAATGCCTCAACTCTAAGTATCCTGACAAGCCTGATTAATGTAAATTTCCTATTTGTTTTCCTCTCTTCCTCTTTTCTGTTCTGCAGGTGGATTTGCCATTTGGGGGGGGTATTCAGGGTCCCCAAAGAAATGCATTCTTTTCCCTTTCTATGCTTTGCTTGCCTTTGTAACCATTCTTTGGGGCCTGCCATTCTGTTGGGAGGGGGATGCACTGGGATGCCTTTCACTGTCTTGCTGCTGTGCCCTTCCCCCAGGAGAAGGAATGCATCTCCCTTATCGGGGTGACGGATGGTGCTTAGAGCCAGAAGGAAACAAAAGTGAGAGAGACCTTGAAGAACGCGCCAATGGAGCCAGTTACCAAAACACTATGCCACCTGTGGATTGGCTGGATTTCAAATGGACACTGGGACTCTGGGTGGAGGAGCAATAAAATTGCTTTTAATATGTTATTTGTGCAGGTTCTTCCCCAAATCTTGCCTTGCCATCCCTGCTATCACTAGCCCCTAATAAAAGTTCCTTTTGAGATAATGTCTGTCTCAAGAGTTCTGCTTTCTTGGGAGGCTTAGCTGAGGTAGGTCCTTACACTATCTCTCTGTTAATGCAGCCTAGGACTGTGTTGGATTTTTTGGCAACTGAAGCACACTGCTGGTTGATATTTAAGTGACTGTCCACTAGGACTCCAAGATCCCTCTTGCAGTTACTGCTATTGAGCCAGGTACCATATATTCTATACCTGTGCATTTGATTTTTCTTGCCTAAGTGTAAAACCTTACTTTTCTCTACACTGAATTGCATTTTGTTAGATAGGGCTCAGTGCTCAAGTTTGTCAAGATTGTTCTGTATCTTGAGCCTATCTTCTGGAGTGTTGGCTATTCCTGCCAGCTTGGTGTCATCTGCAAATTTGATGAGTTCCCCATCTATCCCCTCATCTAAATCATTGATGAAGATATTGAAGAGTACTGGGCCTAAGACAGAGCCTTGGGGTACCCCACTGCATACTTCCCTCCATGTAGATGCAGTTCCATTAAGGACTACATGTTGAGTGTTGTTGGTCAGCCAGTTACAAATCCATGTGGTAGTGATGCTGTCTAACCCAGATTTTTCTCTCTTATCAAGTAGTAGGTTGTGGTCTACTTTATCAAATGCCTTACTGAAGTCCAAGTAAATTATATCCACAGCATTCCTCTGGTCCACTAATTTTGCCACATTGTCAAAGAATGCATTAAGGTTTGTCTGGCATGATCTGGTTTTGACAAACCCATGTTGGCTTCTGGTTATGACTTTGTTTGCCTCTAGGTGTTCACTGATTCGTTGCTTGATTATCTTTTCCAGAATCTTCCCAGGTATTGAGTTCAGGCTGATAGGTCTGTAGTTTCCTGGATCCATTTTTTCCCTTTTTTGAAGATGGGAACTACATCAGCTCTTTTCCAGTCCTCTGGTAGTTCCCTGGTGCTCCAGGATCTTTGAAAGATGTGGTTCAGTGATTCTGAGATCATGTCTGCCAGTTTCTTCAGAATGTTGAGGTGTATTCAATCTGGTCCTGGTGATTTGAACTCATCTAGGGTGGATGAGTGTTCTCTTACCATTTTCTTGGTTATTTTGACCTGCATTTCTAATCTGCATTTTACAGTATTTTTTTTGATAGATTGGAGGTTTTTTTTCCTTTTGTGTAAAGACAGATGCAAAAAATGAGTTAAGCAGTTCTGCTTTCTCCCTGCTACTCGTAACCTTCTTACCATTTTCTTCCATTAATGGACCATTTTTTTACTTTTTTCTTGTTTTTTACATGTTGAAAGAATCTTTTTTTATTATTTTTTACTTTTGTCGCAAGCCTTAGTTCATTTTGAGCCTTGGCTTTCCTCACTTCATCTTTGCAGGTTCAGGGTATTTGCTGATATTCTGCCTCAGCTATGTGCTCCTCTTTCCACTTTTTATACTTGTTCGTTTTGTCTTTCAGTTTGTCAGAGAGTTCTTTTTTAAAAAAAATGTTTTATTGATTTTTAACATACACTTTAATATTTGGTAAACATCGTGTTGTCTGGGTTAGTGTTTAAAAACAATCAATAACAATTAATTTCTATAATTCTATAGTCCATATAATAACTTTACTTAATTTCCAATTAAATATAAACAATTTTCTCATGTTTCTGCAAATAATAACCACATCACTATAAAGCTTATTTTCATTGATCATCTTGATTGGCTCATCATAAATCTTGTTTACATTCTTATTTAAATTTGTTTTCCCCACAGTATTCAAAACATTCTTACTGGTTAAGATTTTCTCAGAATTAATTACACTTAAGTATTTAAATCTTTTTTCTCATACAAGCCATCACGTTTTTACATTTCTCATATCTTAAAAGAAAATAAGAGCAAAAAGAAAAAAAAGACAAAACAGAGAAAAATATTCTTTTATATAAACCATCCCAACATTTTTATATTTCTCATGTAAAAAAAAACCAAACACAAAAGAAAAAAGAAAGAAGACATACTATATTACTTGAGGGGCTCATCCCTCTTAAAATAATCTTCATTTATATTCAAAATCTTTCTATTTCTTTAACCATATTCAAACAAATGTTTAATTTTTAAATACTCCCTCTGGTAATTCCCATCATCTAATTTCTTGATTCTCACTTTAGCCTTTTTTCTTTTTTTTGCCCAACATCTTTCTTGTTCAATATGCTTTGATGAGTCAAAGAGTCTTCCCATAATCTTATAAATCTTGTTGCAGGTACAAAAGGCAAAATAGGTAAGATGTTTTAATAGGAAGTTTTCGCCCCTTCGTATTCATTGAAAATCTTTTCCTTTTTGTCTTTCTTGATTTTATTTATTATTTTTTGTCTCTCAAGATCTTGTAATTCTCCTGACAAAATCCATTTTACTAAATCTTTTTTCTTGTCCTCAAACTTATTTTGTAATCTTAAAGTGTAGTTTATCTTTTCCATGTCCAGAGTTCCCTGTAGATTTTTTTCCATTTTGGTTAATCATATTTCCTAGTATTGTTAAATTCCATCTTGAAATCTCTCTCCTGTTTCTCGTAATCAGTTGTCTGTTTTTTCTGCTCACTCTCTATTTTTATTTTCTGAGAATTTTTATGTTGTAAAGTTAAATTGGAGAAGCGTTCATTTATGTTTTCAAGGTTATGTTTAATTTCCTCGTGGTTTGAGATTATTGTTGTTTGGATTAGTTGCAACATAGCATATATCTCCTTCTGGAAAGTATTTGTTTTTTCTTGGTATATTCTTTCTGCAGATCTCTGGTTTTCCATGATAGCCAAAAATTAGGGTTTTCCTTTCTCTGCAGATGGCTTTAGAGTCACAGTTGAGTTAGTATTTGTAATCCAGAAAGGTCAATTCTTTTTTTTAGAGTTTATAATTCTCACTTTATAGAAAGCCCAAGATGTTTCCTTTTTTTAAACACAGCTGTTCTTTGTTATTAAGACATTGATGGTCACCAAGATCAAATTTATCTTTTCCTGGGCCTTGCCAGTCTCTGTAGTAGAGCAGCTGTTGTAATATTTTCATCCACCACTAGATGTCAGCACCAGTTCTTTCAGTGATAAACACTTATTTACTTGTTTTGATGATATAAAAGGAAAATCTTAACAGATTCCACCGATTTCAAACTTATCCAAATTAAGTCTTATATTCTTTTTATTTCAATATATTTCTATTTCCCCTGAAAGGTTTAATTCGCCGCTTCTGTCTGCAGAAGGGTGGGGCAAAAGTCCCCCTCCTTCTCACTTTTGAAGGCTTTTTGCTTCTTGGGGTTTTTCTTTTTCTTTTTTCCAGGAAATCAATTTCCAAATAGAAGAGAGAAAATCGTTGTTCTTACCCAGTTCCAAACACATTGTTTACAGTCAGCTTAAAGTAGTACTTTTGGACTTTGGTTGCTTGTAGCTTTGGCTAGACTCAGAAGTTGACCTAGCCTCTTCTCCTGACAGTTTCTGGAGGGCTTTCCCAAAACTGATGGGATCGACCGCTGTCTCCCCACAATTGGCGGGACTTCCCCCCTTCTGTGTTGCCTCTATGGGGCAACTTCAGGCCCATTTAGGGTCCCCTGGCAGGCAGAAATCAGCTGTAGGGAGTGGAGCCCCGCAATCCCTCAGCTGATGCACTACTGCACAAAACCGGAAGTCTTGTCAGAGAGTTCTTTCTTGCTGTCATCGTCCCTGTCCATGTTGGTTCCAAGTCTTTTACTGTCACTCATCGGCGCAGTTTGCCTTCTCTTGATCATTTGCTGTGACCCTAAGTCCATTGAGGAAGGGATACGATCCTCTGTTGACCTGTTTGTATCAGTGAGGATCTGTGGCTGTTTCATCCTTGCAGTTTTCTTATTTAAAAATAACTGCCGGCGTAATGTCTGATAAGCTGGTAGCAGTTCAGTGGATTACCTGTGTTCGAAAAGTCTGATTGGGTCTATGTGCCACTCTAATGTTATGCTTAGATAATATTCTTGCAGCCGTCTCTGACACTCCATGGATATAGGGGAGTGCTGTCGAAAACAATGCGTTGAAAACAACAACACCACTGTAACATCGGCTGGAGACTTCTTACAGACGTTAAAGGCATTGGGAGTAGAGGAGGATGAGATCATGGTGTTGTTCGACGTGGTATCATTATTCACATCTATTCACCAGGATTTAGCCAGATCAGTCATAGGAGAGCTATTGCAGGAAAAGGAACCACAAGCACCTGGTTCATTGAGTCCCCAAGATTACATACAGCTTCTCAATTTCTGCCTAAAACATTCTTCACATTCAGCGGCTCTGTATACGAACAGATTAAGGGCACGCCAATGGGGTCTCCCATCTCAGGAATTGCTGAGGCGGTATTGCAAAATCTAGAACTCACAGCGATGAAGGATTATAAGCCCAAATTTTGGGCCAGGTATGTGGATGACATGTTTGTGGTCATCAAGCGCCATGACAAAGCTCTCTTCATGGAAAAGCTGAATGCCATCTACCCTGACATCCAATTCATGGCTGAAGAAGAGGTGAATAACACCTTACCCTTCTTGGACATACTAATATGTCACGAGCATAAAGACTTGGAACCAACATGGACAGGGATGATGACAGCAAGAAAGAACAACCAGCTGAAATGGCAGCACCGCATATGCAAATGTCAGAAAAGCGGCGAGGTGGCGGCGTGCGGCAGAATGCACACTCCGTACGGGCAGGGCACAAGGAGAGGAGCAGGGTGCCGAAATTCAAACAGCTGTCAATGAGCATGACGGAAACAACAGAGCAATTAACTATGGGGGGGGGCAGGAGCCAAATAAACTGGTAACACGCTTGTTAGCCAAACGCTTGGCATTACAGACACTATAAGAACGTGATTCTCAATCCTGGCTAGAACTGACGATGTCAGCAGACGCTGACGAAAGCTAAGTTTTTAAATAAATCCTTTAGTCTCGGTGATCTGTGTTTTAGTTTTTAAATATGAATATACCCGAGACTCATATCTTTAAAACTATTATATATGTGTGTGTGAGAGTGTGTGTGTGTGTGTGTGTGTGTGTGTGTGTTTTAATCTAATTTTTTTAATTAACTCTTTCTCCATTGGTAAATGTTCATTTTTCCAATGTTGAGCGAATACAATTCTCACTGCAGTTAATACATGTAAAATTAGATATATACAGTCTTTCTCATAATTTCCTACAATTATGCCTAACAAAAATATTTCTGGCTTAAAATCTATAAGTTTTTTAGTCATTTTCTCTAACCATATGTGCATTCTTAACCAGAATCTTTTGGCTTTGGGGCATGTCCACCAAAGATGGTAGTAAGTGCCTGGTTTTTGTCTACATTTCCAACAATTGCTAGATATGTTTTTAAACATTTTTGCTAACCTCACCAGAGTTAAATGCCATCTGTAAAACATTTTGTATAGATTTTCTTTGTACGCCACTGCTTTTGTTATTTTAGAATTTCTTTCCCAAAGGCTTTGCCAGTTTTCTAGTTCTATATTATGTCCAAAATTCTTTGCCCATGTTATCATTGTTTCTTTAACTTGTTCCTCTTCCATCTTTAAACTTAACATATATTTATAAAGTTTCTTAATCAATTTTTCATCTGATGTCAGTAGTATCTTGTCAAATTCTGTCTGTTCTTTGTAAACATCTCTTTGTTTTAACATCTCTTTCATATCTTCTTTGGATTTGCAGATATGGCCACCATGGTAGGTCAGTACCCTGTTAATAATAGTACTACTACTACTACTACTACTACTACTAATAATAATAATAATAATAATAATAATAATAATAATAATAATAATAATAAAGTTGGAAGGGACCTTGGAGGTCATCTAGTCCAACCCCCTGCTCAGGCAGGAAACCCTATACCATTTCAGACAAATGGCTGTCCAGTCTCTTCTTAAAAACTTCCAGTGTTGGAGCATTCACCACTTCTGGAGGCAGGTTGTTCCACTGGTTAATTGTTCTAACTGTCAGGAAGTTTCTCCTTAGTTCTAGGTTGCTTCTCTCCTTGATTAGTTTCCACCCATTGCTTCTTGTCCTGCCTTTAGGCCAGCGGTTCTCAACCTTTTTCAGGCCGAGACCCCACCTGCGCCGCCCATGCGCCGCGTGACAGGCCGAACTGCGCATGCGTGGCGTGACGGGCCGAACTGTGCATGCACGGCGTGATGGGCCGAACTGCGCATGCGCGGCGCGACGGGCCGAACTGCGCATGCGTGGCGCGAACGGGCCGGCCGCCTCCCACCGCTGCCTCAGAGACTCCGGCAGGTACGCCGAGGAGCGGTCCGGAGCAGGCGGACGCAAAGCTGCCTCCTTCCCGCTCCGCTCCGCCACGTCCCAGGCCCGGCCTCCTCCTCACCCTTCGGCAGCCGGCCAAGCGGTCGGGGCAGCCGGACCTCGAAGCGGGCCCGCACTTCACCGAGACCGGCCCGGCTGTGGCGAGAGGTGCCCGGCGGCCCAAGAGAAGCGAAAGGCGCCCGGCGGCCGCCTCCGGCCCCCAAGTCCGTGCTCCGGACCGGCGTCCAGGTCGCAGCGCTCCGCCTGCCCGGCTCGTCCGGGACTCCCGCGCCTTCCGCAGGGCCAGCAGCAGCCGCAGGTAGGTAGGCTGGCGGCAGGACTGGGGAGCCCACCCAGGCCAGCTCGCTCTCGGCACCAGTTCAGCTCGGGTCAGGCCGGCCAGCCGGGCGGGGGGTGTCTGGGCAGGCTCCCAGGCTCCCTCCCCAGCTCGGCCTCCCCCCACGCCCAGCAAGGACTCACCAGGTAGTTCATCTTGCCGGCCCGCCCCGCGTCTGGCGTGGCCACAGTGGCCGCTGGCTGGGCGCCTTACCGCCTGCTCCGGCCGCCGCCACCGAGTGAGGGAGGGAGTGAGGGAGGGAGCGAGCAGGGCCGAGCCAGAGCCAGGGAGGCAGGCAGGCCCCATTGGCCGCCGCGGAGAAAAGGGGGCGGCGCTGGTGAGGGCCAGCCGGGGAGGAGGGCAAGGAGGGGCGCGACGGGCCAATCCGCACATGCGCGGCGCGACGCGCACGCGACAGGCCAAACTGCGCATGCGCGGCACGATGGGCCGAACCGCGCATGGGCGGTGCGCACGCGACGGCCGAGGGGAAACAGGGAAAAGAAAAATGGCGGACTGCGGTGTCCGGCGACCCCCGCGAAATGGGGTCTCGACCCACAGGTTGAGAACCACTGCTTTAGGCGCTTTGGAAAATAGCTTGAGTCCCTCTTCTTTGTGGCAGCCCCTGAGATATTGGAATACTGCTATCATGTCCCCCCTCGTCCTTCTCTTCATTAAACTAGACATACCCAATCCAGCAGCCTTTCCTTATATGTTTTAACCTCCAGTCCCCTAATCATTTTTGTTGGTCTTCTCTGTACTCTTTCTAGAGTCTCAACATCTTTTTTACATCGTGGTGACCAAAACTGGATGCAGTATTCCAAGTGTGGCCTTACCAAGGCATTGTAAAGTGGTATTAATACTTCACGTGATCTTTATTCTATCCCTCTGTTAATGCAGCCCAGCACTGTGTTGGCCTTTTTGGCAGCTGCAGCACACTGCTGGCTCATATTTAAGTGATTGTTCTTCTAATTCTTGTCTGTGTTTTAATTTCCCTTCATTATTCAAAATGTCTTTATAGGTCACAATTGTCTCATAGTTACTGTAGTTAGATTTGGGTGAACAAACGCTTCCATATTTGAGAGCCATCCAGGTATTTTCATGTAAATTTTCACTTTTACTTTTTCCCATTCTAAAAAAAGTGCATTTCTTATATAATGATATTGAAAGTATCTATGTATTTTATTCTTCCCATACCATAGAAAGGCATGCCACGTGAGGTGTAGGTCATGTCCTTCTAGGTATAGTAGTCTTTTATCTCTAACAGTTATCCACTCTTTTAGCCATGTTAATACAGCTGCTTAATAATATAAAGTCCAGTCCGGCAGTCCAAATCCTCCATTTTCTTTTGCTTCTTGAAGCATTTTCAATCTAATTCTAGCTTTTTTTCCTTGCCAAATGAATTTCAGTATTAATTTATTTAGTTCATCAAAGAAGTTTTTCCCAATCTTATAGGCATTGTTTGAAATAAAAAAAGTAATTTTGGTAGAATATTCATCTTTACTGTTGCTATTCTCCCCAGCGTTGAAAGTTGTAGGTTTTTTCCATTTTTACAAGTCTAATTTTATTTGTTTTAATAATTTTACATAATTGTCTTCTTTTATTGTTGCACATCTTGCTGTTAAATAAATCCCCAAATATTTGATTTTTTTGACTATTTGGAGACCTTTTTTCTGACAGTTGATTTTTTTGTTTTTCTGTTAGGTTTTTAGTTATCACTTTGGTCTTTTCGCTATTTATTTTCAGACCTGCCACTTCTCCAAATTCTTCATCTTTTTCATAAGCTTAAGGCTTGTCTCAAGGGGTTCTTCTAGTATAAAGACCAGATCATCTGCAAATGCTTGTAATTTGTATTTTTCATCTTTTATCTCCAATCCTTTAATTTCTGTGTCTTGCCTAATGTTTCTGTTTAATACCTTCAGTGTTAATATAAATAACAATGGGGATAATGGACACCCTTGTCTTGTGCCTTTTTTTGATATTGAAGTTTTCTGTAAAATCTCCATTTACAATTATTTTAGTTTTTGTCTATAATAAATTGTTTTAATTATATTTATGAAGTTTTCTCCAAAATCCATTTCATCTAATTGTTGAATCATGAATTGCCAATGTACATTGTCAAAAGCCTTCTGTGCTTCTAGAAATATTAACGCCATCTGCTTCCCTGGGTGGATTTCATAGTATTCCAAAATGTCTAAGATTATTCTTAAGTTATTTTTTATTTGTCTTTTAGGTAGGAATCCATTTTGGTCTGTATGTATAAATTTAGTCAAAAATTTCTTTTAGTCTTTTTGCTATTATTGAGGCAAAAATTTTGTAGTCCACGTTTAATAGAGATATTGGTCTATAATTCTTTATTTGCGTCAAGTCTGAGTCTTCTTTAGGTATTACAGTGATGTTAGCTTCTGTCCATGTATTTGGTATTTTAGCCTCTAAAAGTACTTCATTACACAGTTCTTTCATTATTGGGCTTAGTGTATCTTGTAGACATTTATAAAGCTTTGCAGGTAACCCGTCTGGACCTGGAGTCTTATCATTTGTTTGTCTTTTTATAGCCTCTGTCACCTCCATCATTGATATTTTTTCATTTAAAATATTTTGTATATTCTCTGGGATTTTTGGTAGAGGTTTAAGTTTTCGTGGGGAAAACAGAGAAGTCTACAATAGTATTGTGGATATAACAGAGAGAAACAGAAAAAAGAAAAGTTTTGGGAGTTTTAATATTTTTAAACCTTTTTTATATTTCCATTGGAGAGTATCAGAGCAAAACTTTGTTAAAATTACTGGAAAATTACAAAATGGGCATCTAATGACATCTAGTGGCAAGAGAAAGGAACTACACTAAACCTTTCATAGACCTTATCTATATATTTTGTCTGGAGTGTTAGAACTTGGCTAGATGCCCAGACATAGTTTACAGTATAAACCTTTTGATGTCCCTGACCTTCACAGTCATGTGGATTATAGCTGAAAAAAGAGAAGATTTTCTTTGGGCTGTTTTTTTCTGCAGGATGGATTATAACTAAAAAAAATATAAACTACTTCGAAGCCATCTGGCTTTTTTGGATTATAAGTACTGTTTGATATGTGATTTTACAAGCTATTTAAAGACAGAGTGAGTGGTAAGGAATTACTGCTAGCAAGACATTTTGGATTATAATCTTGACAGATGGGCAATGTTGGACCTTGGGATAAATTTTATGCTTTCCTTCCCCCCCCCTTTTTTTTCCTTTTTCCTTTTTTCCTTTTTATCTCTCCTATTTGTTTGGGGAGCCTAGTGGATTACAAATTTTTAACATTTGACTGGAGAACTATTTATGAACAGTGGAAACTGAAATATTGGAGATACTCCTTGGAGAAGGCCTATAGACTATCAAATCGAATAGTAGGTCTTGGTGGATTATAAACTCTGACTGAGGGACAATTTTGGACTCTGAACAATCATCCTTGGAAGTGAGCCCTACCTGCAGAAGTGGATTATAATTTTTTTTCTTAGTTTTTTTTCTTTTTTTGCTCTTACCTCTCTGCTGAGAGAGCCTATTGACCTAAAGACTACAGATAAGAACTATAACAGCTACCTAAGATAATTTTAAAAGATATATTGTGTTGAACATAATGCTAATGGTTTGGTTTAAGGCAGGTATTGGGAAAAAGTATTAGAGTTTGATAAAAGATTTGGGGAGTAGAAATAAAATGAGTGTTCTGAATTTAACCAAAACTGGTCAGAAAGGGCCCTCAGCCCCATCCTCCGCCTCTGCAAGCCCAGTGTATCAGAGATCAACTGAAGCAATGGTTCAACAAGAAAAAGCTAATAACTTCCAGAAGGAGATGCAAGCGACATTACAAGCGATTCAAGAGGCAATTTCCTCTCACAAGGATGATACAAGGAAAAATCATGAGGAGACGAAAGATAACCTTGATAAAATGAACCAAAAAATTAACAACATAGATTCTCAGTTAGAAAACTTTAAACAGATGGTCACAAAAAATGAACAAAGAATTCAAAAAGTAGAAGACAAGTCAGTAGAGACCGACCAAAAGTTGGAAGAACTGAAAGGTTAGAACCAGAAGCTGATGCAGATTAACAGAGAGTTGGAAGACTCAATGGCAGTTACGGAAATGGAAAAGGCGTCTTACTTCCTAAGATTCCAAAACATAATAGAGGATAAGGAAGAGGATCTTGTGGATCTGATAATGGAGCTACTGGCTGAAGCACTGTAAATCGGGAACAGGAAATGGAAGGAGAGTTAGACCAAATATTTTGAGTCAATTCAAGCTACGCAAGAAGAAATAAAGTCCTAGAGAAGTACATGTTAGATTCGTTAAAAGATCTGTAAGGGATGAGATTCTGAGAAGAGTGAGAGATGACCCTCTGTGATATAAAGAAAAAGAAATTGTAGTCCTGAAGCAGATTCCCAGGAGAATAAAAGATGCACAAACAGATATCAATTATTGACTAGAAAATTAATTGAAAAAGGAGTGAATTTTAGATGGCTGATTCCATAAGGTATCCTAATTAACTGGGATGGGAAAAGATACAGACTGAACACCACTTAAGGCATTGGAGTTTTATGACAACCATAAAGTGTTTATGGAAGGGGAAAGTCCGGAATTTCATCCAGAGAGAGAAACAAAGAGACAGGAAGAAACAGTAATAGAAGGAGCAGCCAAGCCAAGGGAGGAAGAAGAAACTGAAAGTACAAATACAGAATAAGTGGTAAGAGCAAGAGAACAGAGACAGATAAGAACAACTAGAAGATTAAGACCTAAATATAATTGAAGGAGATGGAGAAGGAAAATGGGATTCTTTCAGTGAATATAAATCGATTGAACTCCCCTACAAAAAGGAAAAAAAAATACATGACTACAAAGATTAAAAATGGACATAATCTGTCTCCAAGAAACACATATTAAGAGACAACACTACAAATTGTTGGAACAACTGAAAATTGGGAAACTTCACTTCGCATTAGCACAACAAAAGAAAAGAGGAATAGCTTTATATATTAAAGAAATAATGAATCCCAAACAAATCTATGCAGACGAAGAGGGAAGAATATTAATGGTGGAAATAATGATAAACCAAAACCAGATACTGATGGTAGCAATATATGCACCTAAAAACAAACAAGAAGAATTCTACCAAAAATTACATAAAAAATAGTGGAACTGGAATATCAAAACATTTGTTTAATGGGAGACTTTAATGCAATAGTAGATGGAATACTGGACTACAAAAGTAGTAAAACAGGGGGGGAAAAGAAAGAATATACTACCTAAAACTTTTCAAAATGGCAGAAGAAATCTGTATTCAGAACATATGGAGAGAGAAGAACACCAAAAAAACACAATACTGTATACTTTTTATTCAGACACAAATCATGGTCCAGAATTGATATGATATGGATATCTCCTGAACTAAGCATGATTATACAAGAGATCGAGATAGAATCCACTATATGGGCAGATCACAACCCAATAAAGATGACTTGGAGAGGAACCAAGAAAAAATTAAGATGGTCCCTGAACAAATCTTTATTGAAAGAGAAAGAATTTATACAAATAGCAACAAAGGAAATGGAATTCTTTTTCAAAATAAATAAAAAAGAAGAGACATTACTTCAAAATGTGTGGGACATAGCTAAAGCATACTTCAGAGGGTTGGCTATAACCTACATGGTGAAAAAGAATAAAGAAAAAAAGCAACAACAGCTAAACTTAAAGGAAGAATTTATGAAATTAGAATCAGAACTACAAATATATCCACAAAACACTTAAAAAACAAATGGAAATAATAAAACATAAAATAAACCTAGCAGAGGCTGAAAAAATGGCGCAACAAATTAAAAGGGCCAAACAGAATTTTTTTGAAAATGCTAACAAACCAGAGAGGTAGCTAGCATATAAATTGAAAAAAGAAAGAGAGAAAAAATTGATAAACAAACTGCAAGATTCAAAAGGAGATCTACAGTTCCAAAATGATATAATTAAAAAAATAATCAAAGACTTTTATGAGACACTTTATGATACAGAGGAAACCTCTCAAGAAAAAATAAAGCAATATATTTATTATAAATGTTTTGAGGACAAACTTATAGAAAGCACATGAACTCTATCTTACAGGGAGGAAAGAGGCCATATAACACTAATACCAAAAGAAGGAACAAGGGTTGACTTTAACAAGAAACTACAGGTATTCCTCAACTTACGACCACAATTGAGCCCCAAATTTCTATTGCTAAACCAGACAGTTGATAAGTGAATTTTGCCCCATTTTACAACCTTTCTTGCCACAGTTGTTAAGTGAATCACTGCAGTTGTTAAGTTAGTAACATGGTTGTTAAGTGAATCGGGCTTCCCCATTGACTTTGCTTGTCAGAAGGTCGCAAAAGGTGATCACATGACCCTAGGACACTGCAACCATCATAGCAATAGCACTTAGACTTACATACTGCTTCACAGTGCTTTACAGCCCTCTCTAAGCAGTTTACAGAGTCAGCATATTGCCCCCAACAATCTGGATCCTCATTTTACTGACTTCGGAAGGCTGGAAGGCTGAGTCAACCTTGAGCGAGTGAGAATTGAACTGCCAAACTGTTGGCAGCCTGCAGTCAGTAGAAGTAGCCTGCAGTACTGCATTCTTACCACTGTGCCACCATGGCTCAGTCAAGTGTCTGAATTTTGACCATGTGACTATGGGAATGCTGTAACTGTCGTACTGTATGTGTCAAAAATGGTCCTAAGTCACTTTTTTCATTGCTGTTGTAACTTCAAAGGTCACTAAATGAACTATAAGTTGAGGACTACCTGTATAGACAAATGTAATTATTGAATAATGACTACAGGTTGTTCACAACGATTGTAGCTGATAGACTGGAAATAATTTTGCAAGAATTTATTCACGAAGATCAATCCAGGTTTTCTTTTTACCTAAAATCAGGGCTTTTTTGTACGCCCAGAACGGGGTTCTGGCACCTTTTTTGGATGGAACCTTATAGGGTAGGCAAGGCGGGTTGTATGACGTGTGTTCCGGCACCTTTTTTTTTTTTTTTTTACAAAAAAAGCACTGCCTAAAATACAGGTAAAGGACAATGTTAGAAATGTGTTAGGCATTTTGGAATATTTGGAGCAACATAATGAAAAGCAAGTGGTGGCTTCCAGTTCCGGATCGCAGCGCCAGTGGACGTGCAGATAGACTGCTCTCCCCGCCGTCCTGTTTCCCTTCCTCGGGAGACCCTGGAAAGGGTTGAAAGTCACCCTGGAGGGGCGATCACCATTGGGGAGGACCCTTGCTAGATCGCGGAGGGGCAGTAGCCCCTCCGTTTGATCTAAGGCAGCTCCTCAGGACCGAAGAAGAAAAGAGCGTCCATTAACATGGCCGCTCATTAAGTCGCACCAGCCGAAAGCCAAATTTACATCTAAGCACAATGAAGCATCGTGGAGGATTCGGGTGAGACCCTTCCTTTCCTCTTTGTTACCCTAATTACCTTCCTGTGAAAGCCTTTTCAAACCTCTCCCCTGCTTTCAATGCAGCAGCGTTTCTATACTTGGGAATTTAAACGTTGAAGGAAAGAAAAGATTAAGTAATTTTAATAACTAAATAACTGGATTTTGGATTTTCAGATACCTTTGGGATTTTAAAAGATCTAATTACTGAGACTTATTATTTCTCTAACCATTTATTTTGGAAAATATCCTCTTTTTTGGCTTTTTTAAATCAAATAAAAGACTAACTAGCATCTGGGAAAAGATTTTGTGGTCCAAGGGGGACATCTTGTGGCGAAAACTGGCACAGCAATTGATTTTTTTCCTCTTCTCTCTCTTTTTTTTTCAATTGTGAGGCCTGTTGACTCTCTTGATTTGTCCTTCATACTATCAAAAAAGATAAGATTTGGAAACAGCTGGGTGGTGAAAACAGCTTTAGAAAGCGTGGAGGTGGACATTGGTTGATCTTTACTAAACATAGCCTCCACCAAAAGACTATCACTAATCACCATGGAAATGGAGGGAATCTACCCACAACTTAATTATAAACTTATACTTCAAAAAATCCTTGAAGCCACCGAGCTAATAAAATCCCGAGTGAAAGCCGAAGATGTTTTCACCAAACTACAGATTGAACCCCAGACCCCAACTGTTCAACTTACAAGCCAAAAAATAATAGAAGAGGAACAATTTAACATCAAAGAGGATTCTACTCAACAGCATGTACAACTTACGGAGAACTTTGACAAACAGATACTGATGCCAACTAAAACACCTGTAACTCCAAAAGCAACAGGAACTGATCTACAGACATATCATATTGAGAACTTAGACAACTTGGATGACCAAACAACAATTACAACACCGGATATGACTCTTTGCTTCACTCAGAAAGAAGAGGAAGACCAGACTGAATTAATGACAAGCATTTTAAACCAAATATGGAGATTTGAACTATTAGGGCAACAACCTAATAACTACAAAGTGGCCAGTTTTGTTGAAAAACTGATAACTGGATGTTCTCCCTTGATTCAAACAATATGTGTGGGAATCAAGGGAGATACACTGAAGGATTTAAGGGCAAGGGTATGGAAGCCTGCTTAGCATAAAAAGAAAGCCAGAGTTAGATTTAAAAATGGGGTTTAAAAATTCATTTGAGGGTTAAGCAGCTTTTCTTTTAGAGATTTTGACTGATCTTAGAGATATTGACTGATTTAATATTTAGGATTCAGATTTATAATATAAATTAAAATAATTTGTTAGATTATAGCCTTAATGGTTATAGGGAAATGGATTTGTGATAATGAAAGATATGTTATTAGTATATGAGGAGTTATTAGGATGAGAAATAGAATATATTGGTGAATAAAGAAAGAATTTAAATTTTGGAATAATATTTGTATTTTAGTCATGAGAATTAGTTTATAATGAAATGAGGGAAACCAAACCTATCCGAATTATAAATAGTGGTTATAAAAGGCTAAATTGGAATATGATAACTGGAATTAAACAAAACCTAAAAACAGGACTTGGATATGTATAACTAAAATGTTATTGATAAATGTATAGATTGATTGAACTTTAGCTAGAAATGTACTAATATGAATGTGATATAATACCTAAGGGAAATAGAGAGGGAAACTTTATTGATGTAAACTGAGATATCTATGTATCACTCTGTTATTGGATTATTGATTACCCTATCACCACACTGCTTCCTAATTATCTGGTTGTTAAAATTTGAAAAATTAATAAAATTTGTTTAAAAAAAAGAAAAGAAAAGAAAAGAAAAGCAAGCGGCAATGATTTTCTTAAACACAGAGAAGGCCTTTGACAATTTGAATTGGGCCTTCTTGTTCAAGGTTTTGGAAGATATTGTTCTGTCCCAGCCTACATGAGTCCTTGTTAAGCTCACAAGGAGAAACCCCTTTTCCAACAAGCAGGCTGGAACTGCAGGAAAAAACCAATCCCCTTTTATTATTCACAGACCTGAGTTAATGTCCAAGTCAAACAAACACAGTTCACAGAAGCTCGATCCTCAACACAAACACTTGCCTTTGGCAACCAGCACCTCCCACACCTTCCCTTTTATTATGCAGCCAAGGCGTGGCTATCTAATGCCTTCTCCTTTGCCTTTGGAGCCACCCCATTGCATTCCTCTGTCCTACTCTCTTTTCTTGCCGGTGTTAACGTGCATCCTGGATACCTTCCAGCTGTGATTCATCACTGTCCAACTCAGACTCCCAGCACAGCTGTGTCTCAGCCTGAGCACGAGTAGAGGGGCCAGGCTCCTCATCAGACTGTAAGTCTTGGAGCTCCTCAGAGCCTTCCTCTGACTCTGATGTCACTCCAGCCCCTCCTCCTCCTCTGATTCCTCAGACTCAGCTGCTGGGTCCACTGGCTGGCGAGGAATCACAACAGATATCAATTTTGGAGACAACTTTATAAAATGGATAAGAACATAGTGTTGGAAGGGACCTTGGAGGTCTTCTAGTCCAGGGCTTTTCAACCTTTTCACCGACAGTACCACTTTTAGGCTATGGCAATATTCGAGTACCACCTAGCAAGGTGTCAAAAACTTGATGACAAAAAAAAACCAAAAAACCTGTTCAAAGTTGCAATTGCACTGAAATGACTTATGACCATTTTTCACACTTATGACCATTGTAGCATGCCCAGGGTCATGTGATTTATATTTGGATGCTTGGCAACTGATTCACATTTATGATGATTACAGTGTTCCAGGGTCATATGATCCCTTTTTGCAACCTTTTGACAAGCAAAATCAATGGCAGGGCTGCTAGTGGCCAAGTGCTAAGGTGGGACTTCCTTCCTTCCCTCCCTCCCTGCTTCCCTGCCTTCCTCTTTCTCATGCCCACCTCCTTCTGAAGGAAGAATTTGAACCCCCCCATATTTTCCTTCTTTCATATATTCATCAAACAAGGAAAAGCCTCCAGAGACAGAATAGTGAAGCTGCTGAGGGAACTAGCTTAAAAAGTCACATTCCCCTTTAAGAATTAGCTACTGGCTAGAAAGGAAAGTTAATGAGTGCAGCCGGCACTTAAGGAAGAAAAAAAAAGTAAGTTTTGGCTGCCGGCTAAGGCAGCCTCCCCATATGGCTCCATTTATAAGTAAAGGAATGCTACAGGCAAAATCCATTCAGGAGAAAAATACTTCAAAATCCCTTGCAGCAAAACTTACAGCTAACAATAGCAGAACAATAGAAGCTAACAGGAGACATCAGCCATCAGCCAAATAGAAATTGCCAAACACTCCTTAAGAACACAAAGCCCACATTGCACAAATCCCAGAACTTCAAAGTCACAAAAGCACATAAGAATCCTTCCACTCTCCATCTCCCACCATCCCTCCATGTCTTACCTCCAGCTGATGCTACCTTTCTTCATTCCTCCTGGATGGCAACCCCTCCCCTGCTGCATTTCTTGCCTGTTTCTTGCTGCCAGCAGAGGTGGCTGCCACAGAAGTTGTAGATCAGCTCAAGGCCGGCCTGCTTGGACTCCTTGATCTCCTCTCTTCTCCACCCCCACCCTCCTCCTTCCACTTCGGTGCAGCTAGAGCTGACTCCACATCCTCCCGAGGCTGCTTCTTTTTTTCCCTCTCCCACCCAAACTGCCTCCTTTTATAACTTCTCCTGTCTCCGCCCCCTCCTCCTCCTTTCTCATGGGGGAGGATGAGCCAGAAGTGAGCCTGGGGTGAGGCTCAGCCTCAGCCACTCTGCAGCTCCAGAGGACTCTCTCACAGTAAGTCCTTGCCTGTGCTGGCTCTTTCCCTCCCTCACTACACTTGGCTAGCAGGGCTGCGTACCACCTGCCACTCGTTAATGTACCAGAAGTGGTATGCGTACCACTGGTTGAAAAGCCCTGTTCTAGTCCAGAATTCCCAAAAAGGTAAAAGGTTCTATGAAATCTGTCAAGGTGATTATTTAAGAGCTGGCCAGCTGATGCAATGATGGGAAAGAGTCAGCAGGGTCTTTGGCTGTTATCTCTTTAAGAGCCTGTGTAAAAAAAAGGGGGGGAGGCTCTTCTAGTGTGTTTTCTTTTCTTTTCCTTTTCCTGTTGTATTTGCTGTTTGTTGGATTCTGCTCATAGCATGTGTATATATATTGTTCCTAGTGATACTTGTATAGCATTGTAGATATTGCAGATAAACCACCATTTGTTACAAACCACTGTTTGCTGTGTCTGCTCCTGGGTTGTCGCATGCGATAGGACTGTGCATGCTCTGACAGGTTATGGGCCCAGAGAGAAAAGAAATCCAGTGAGAGCTTGCTCCAGAGCCAGAGGGGTTGTACTTTGTGGTTTGTTTGTGGTTAGTGGTTGTTAGAAGAAGCAGGCAACATGGACTCCATTGGCATAACGGGAGGAGGTTTTGTAGTGTCTTGGCTGAATGAGACAAACTACCTCTCCTGGTGTGTGAAGATGGACGTGTACCTGCAAAGGGAGGAGTTGTGGATGATAGTTACTGATCCACCATTAGCCCTGGATGATGGGGACCAGACTGGAGAAGGAATGAAAAAGCGTTGGCCAGCATAATCCTGAATTTGGAGGATAGCCAGCTGATACACGTGAGGGGTCTCCAGTCTGCTAAAGAGTGCTGGGAAGCTTTGCACAGTGTGTACATTAGAGAGACTGTGAGCAGCAGGCTTCCGTTTTTGACATCACGTCGATGTAGACGCAGGAAGACCTTGTTGGGGGACCCTGGAAAGGGTCAAAAGTCACCCCGTAGGCTGGCAAGCAAGGAGGGGACTCTCGATCACGGGGGGTAGCACGGCGGCAGCCCTCCCATTTGATCCGAGGAAGCCCTCCAAACCGGCAGAGGAAAGACTGGCTGCATTTATGTAGCCAGTCCGAGGCTGCTGACAACGGAAGACAACAAGCACTACCAAGCAACTTTATAGCAATGTAGATGAAACTGGGTGAGACCTGATCCTTTCTTTATGATTTTAAGACCTCTTCCTGAAAATCTGCCCAAAGCACTCCCCCCGAAGAAAGAGGGAAAGGGAATTTCCACCCTATTCCCTCAGAAAAGAAAAGCGGCAAATTAATTACTTGGGGAAAATGGCGAAACCTGTAAGACTTATTTGGAATTAATATATACATACAGCTTGAAAATTTGGGGACTAAAAGTGTTTTTAAGACCTTTTTAAAAAAAAGTTGAAAAGTTTACAATATAAGTCTTGGATCTAAAAACTGGAAAGTGGTGTTGATGACATCTAGTGGTGAGTTATGGCACTACAACTTATTTATGCCTAAAAGAAACCTGGCTCGAAGCCCAGAACTAGATAAGACTTTGGCTGGCCTTGGAAGCTTTTGCTATTGAGAATTGCAGCTGAGGAAAAAAGTAACAGTCTTGGGGGCTACTTATCTGTGTGGCAGAGATGATAACAAATATTCTAAATTTGGCCTGTCTGAATTTTGAACATAAATACTGACTTTCAGAACTGTATTGTGGATTTATTTTCTTGTAGAAGAACATATGAAACACTTTGGATTATAAAACTTGATTGTTAAACAATGTCCAATGGTTCTTTTTTCTCCCTGGCCAGAAAGGATATATTTCTTACTGGACAGAAAAAAAATGAATTTTACTTAGAGTAGTGGCCAAAATTGTGGAAACCTTTTGGGAAAAGTGTACAGTAGAAATGCCACCTTTGGTTAAGTTTCCACCAATTTTTCTTTTAATTTCTTTATAACTGTAGCCTTTTTCACTTAATAATTCTATTTTACATTGCTTTCTGGGCAACCAGTCAACTCTTTGCACCATTACTTCAATTTTATTACGTTTTACAAGCTCACTAAATGAAAGAACACAAAAAACCCCAACCAACTTGATAGCGATCACATAACACACTGACAAATGTCCTCCTCTCAGCTTCAGTACATGACATCAATAACTGAATCCTACTGTGATCTGATTGGCTCATTGCCAAAACAAGATGACACCTGATTGGCTCTCTAAACACTCATGCTCATTAGCTACAATCAGATGAAGGAAAGCTACCTGATATCAACCTAAGCAAGTTGTGCTTCCTTTTTCTGGTTATTTGGCTATAACTTTTCATAGAATACAGTACAGATAATTGAACAACCTTTGTTGCATTACATTCTTGATTAAATTATCTTTCCATTGATATATAATTTTGTGGTACTACTCCAAAAAAGTGGTGTTATTAGCCATCAAACCTCAAAAATACACTTTCCCCAAAAGGTTTCCGCAATTTTGGCCACTACTGTATATCTGCTTAGGGGAGATTCAGGAACGGACAGTTGGTTGGATAAATTTATAAAAGCTACTTACAAAAACAAATAAAATGGATGTTTCATACTGAGCTTTAAATAGTAAAATACCATCTTTAACATTTGTTCCCAGTAGCCTCAACTTGCCATATCTCCAAGAAAATACTGAAGAAACACAGAAAGAAATTCTCTCCATGTTGAAATTAATACAAAAAACAATTACTTTAGCTTGTGAGCAGGTTAAAAATAACACAAAGGAGTCTTTCGGCGACTGCGGTCGGGTGAAGAGACTCGTGTCTTCACCGGCCGATTTTCCTTCATCGGTAGACCCTGAAGGGGGTTGAATGTCGCCCTGGAGGGGCGACCACCGATGAGGAGGCTTTCTGGTGACTGCGGGAGGGCGGCAGCTTCTCCCGCAGCTCCAGCTGACTCCTTCGGGCCAACGGAGCAAAGATCGTCCTGCTAGATGGTCGATCATCTAGCTGCACCAGCCGAAAGTCACAAGAACATCTAAGCATTAAGAACCACTGCGGATGATCCGGGTGAGCTCCTTCCTTTTCTTCTCTTCACCCTATTTTTCTTTTTGCCTGTAAAAAGTCCTCTTGGAACTATTTCCCTACCCTAAGAGAGCGGCGTTTGTCTGCTTGGGAAGAAAAGTGCTGAATAAAAGGACAGAACAACTAACTTTAATGCTTATATTCTACTTCTAACTGGGGTCCTGAAAAAACCCTGTTATAAAGCTTTTTTCTATAGAAAAAAAGGAAAATTCATTTTATTGGTGTTTGGGAAAGAGTCTGTAACCCACTGAGGACATCTTGTGGTGAAACATAATACTGCAATTGTCTGCATCTGTTTGGAGATGAGGTTGGACTGACCTTCAAACTATTGTAAAAGGGAAAAGATTAAGAAGTTTGCAGATGTTAGAAACTGTGGGGGTGGACATTGGTTAACCCTGATTAAATATAGCCTCCACTAAAAGATAAAAGGACTGCTTCTAACTATTATTGAAATGGAGAAACCCTATTTCAACTAAACTGTAAACTTATATTGGAAAAAATCCATGAAGCCACTGAGCAAGTATGCGCTAAAATAAAAGAGATTACTACAGAAATAAGAGTCAGAAACCTCACTACAAACCTCCAAACTGACTTTCAGACTTCAATTGACTACTCTATAGGCCAAAATATACCAGAAGAGGAATTAACCTACATTAAAGAGGAATCTATATTATCTCATAAGCATCCTATTGAGACTTCTGAGGACCAAAGGGTAACCTTAATCAAATTATACACAACTCCAAAAACAACAGGAATTGATGTACAAACACGACTTATTGAGAACGATGATAACTTTGATAACCAACTATTAACTATAAAACTGGATACAACTGAATGTTTTATTCAACTGAACCAAACATTGAGACTTGAACTTCTAAAGCAACAAGGGTCTAACTACAAAGGAGTCAGGCTTCTAAAACAGAGGATGGGATGTTTTCTATTGACCCAAATGACATCTATCTGCTGAAATAGAGGCTCTGTTATGGAAACCGGCTTGGCACAAAAAGAAAGCCAGAATAAGACTGAAAAAAGAGACTTAAAACTACATGTAATGGGTCAAAAAGGTTTTGTAGAGACACGGATTGACTTAAGGTTTAAGATTTAGAATTAGAAGCGAGAGGAAAATTTGTGATTAGTAGAATATATATCTGAAATAGAATAAGAATGTACTTTCTGAAATAAGATGTTTATTTTATCTATGAAAACTATTTTGTGATGGAACAAGAACAAGAAAATGGAAGAGGCTTCAGAGATTTGGACTGATTTAACAATTAATTGAGTATGTTAAGTTAGTAAGATGATATTTTGTGTAATAATATGTGTCTTTTAGATATGATAATTATTTGAATGAGATTTAAATTCTACCTAATGGACTGAAAGGATTTTGTGTTTTGTTTTGTTATAGAAATAGATTGACTGATAGACTATATATACATATAGTAGAGTAATGTTTTTATCTTAACTAGGATAATTATTATCTAGTGGAAGAAGAAATAAGAGAGATTTGTGATAAAATTAATGATTTATTAGATTAAGAATTAGAATATATCTGGAAATATTTGAATGTTTTTATTAAAAGTTTTTTTATTTATAATACAATTAAAAAAAGAAAACATTGGACATGATGTAACATTCCAGTTTGAACGTTTCTATCAAATTATTTCTCCTCTTAAATTCAATTCTTTATCTCTATAAATATATATAAACTTTTTATACAATAGTAAATACATTTTCTCTATTTGCTAACCTAAGAATATATATATTTCCATCTTATTGCTAATCTATAACCCCAACAGTCCTCCTCGATTCCCACCAATGGTACAATTTATCCCAGATTTCAAAATATTCTGATCCGCTTTTATCTTTCAATTCCATCGTAAGCCTGTCCATTTCAGCACAAGATAGTATTTTATGCAGTATCTCTTCATCTGTGGGAGTTTCTTTGTTCTTCCATTTTTGTGCAAAAGCCAATCTAGCCACAGTCAAGATGTGCAACATCAAATAGACTATTCCCTTATCATATTTATCTGTGGTTATACCCAATAAAAAGAGTTCAGGTTTTAGCTCTATCTCTGACATTAATATTTCTTCCAACCATTTTCTTATCCTATTCCAATAATCACGGGCTTTAGGACATTCCCACCACATGTGATAATAGGTCCCTGTTACTATTTTACATTTCCAACATATAGGTGAAAGATTTGGGCCCATTTTGGCTAACCTCGTAGGTGGGAAATACCATCTGTAAAACATCTTATAAAGATTGTCCTTACAAGAAGTGGCTAAAGTGAGTTTCCTGTTTCTTTCCCACAATTCTTGCCAAATATGTAAATCAATATTAAAGCTGAAATCCCTACTCCACATTAACATAGTTTCCTTGACCTGCTCTTCAAACATTGCCTGGTCTAGAAGGTAGTGATATATTCTTTTAATCATTTTATCTTCGGTTCCTAATAATATTTTATCTAACTCTGTCGACTCTATTTTTATACCACAATCTTTTTTATCTTTCCTATATCTTTATTGCAATTGGAGATATGCCCACCATTCCAGTTCTATCCCTTCTTCCTGAAGATTTTTCCTTGATTTCAATTCTCCTCTCTCATCTAATATATTTTTATACATTATTACTTTCCCTAGTTGTATGAACATTGGATGTATGTGC
The DNA here is from genome assembly GCA_034064705.1 of Bothrops alternatus. Taxonomy (NCBI): domain Eukaryota; kingdom Metazoa; phylum Chordata; class Lepidosauria; order Squamata; family Viperidae; genus Bothrops; species Bothrops alternatus. The sequence goes on along the minus strand of JARGCV010000014.1, from coordinate 1,796,004 downwards.
ATTTCCAATGTTGAAATCCAATTAGGAATTTACATATAATTTTGTTGCCTGATTTTAACCCACACGTCTATTAACGCTAGTCTAATATAATGCCTCCGGAAGTACTGGTGGACTTTGTATTTCTCATCTCATAGAATCACGTGCCACCCAATCTGCATATCATGGCCTTCCAATCTTAATAATCTCCTATTTTGTAATTGTATCCAGTCCCGCACCCATATTAATATTGTAGCTTGATAATATTTTTCCAAATCCAGGAGACCGAATCCGCCCCTCTCCTTAGAATCTTGCAATAATTTTAACTTAATCCTTGCTTTTTTCCCTTGCCAAATAAATTTGAATATGATTTGGTTAAAATTTCGAAAAAATTCCTTATCTAATTTGATCGGTATGCATTGAAACAAAAATAGTATTTTGGGTAGCATGTTCATTTTAATTACAGCAATTCTTCCCATAAAAGAAAGCTGTAAGTTTGTCCACCTATCCAGGTCAATTTTAATCTGTTCCATTAATTTGTCATAATTGTCTCCTTTAAGTGTGGCACATCTAGCTGTTAATTGTACCCCTAAATATCTTATTTTCTTTGTAGTCTGGATGCCTAATCTATCAACTAATTCATTTTTCTGTGCTCTAGTCATATTCTTAACAAGCATTTTAGTTTTTTCTTTGTTTATCTTTAGGCCTGCTATTTCACCATATTCACCCAGTACTTCCATTAGCCTTGTCCCTGATTGTAGGGGCTCTTCAATTATAAAGACAAGGTCATCTGCAAAGGCTTGCATTTTAAATATTTCTCTCTTAATCTCCAATCCATTGATTTGCTCATCTTTCCGAATTGTTCTAGTTAATACCTCCAGGGACAGTACAAACAGTAACGGGAATAGTGGACAACCTTGCCTTGTGCCTTTTTGAATTTGGAAACTTTCAGTTGTTTCTCCATTGATTATTACTTTGGCTACCTGTTTGGAATAGATTGCTTTAAACATATTTATGAAATTCTCCCCAAAGTCCATATACACCAGTTGGTTAAGCATAAAGTCCCATTTAACATTATCAAATGCTTTTTGCACGTCGAGAAAAATTAGTCCCATTTGTTTTTCATTATGAACCTCATAGTATTCCAATACATCTAATACAATCCTAACATTATTTCTTATATATCTTTTGGGCAAGAAGCCATTTTGGTCTGTATGTATAAATTCTACTAAGAATAAAAATTTTGTAGTCCGAATTTAGTAATGAGATAGGTCTATAATTTTTAATAAACGCCGAGTCTGAGTTTTCCTTGGGAATCAATGTAATGATTACTTCTTCCCATGAGGCTGGTATTTTCACATTTTTTAGGACTTCATTGAATAGGTCTATTAATATTGGACCTAAAGATTCTTGTAGAATTTTATATATTTCTGCTGGTAAACCATCCGGACCTGGGGCTTTGTTGTTTTTTTGTTTCTTAATTGCATCTGATAATTCTAGAGGTGTTATCTCTTTATTCAACATGTTTTTGATCTCTTCTGGGACTTTCGGTAATTCAGCTATTTGCAAATATTTTAGTATATTATCTTTGTTTTTCCGTTCTTCATCTTCATATAATTTCTTATAGAACTCATAGGCCACAATTTTCTTCCCTTCATTCTGATATACAATGTCACCCTCTTCATTGTATAGTTTACTAATCCTTTTTTAATCATCATATTTCTGTATTCTGTAAGCCAACCATCTCCCCGGTTTGTTAGCATTTTCAAAATTTTTTTGCTTAGTGCGTTTTATTTGCTGCGCCAGTTCTTCCTTTTCAATGGTGTTCATCTTGTGTTTAATTAGGTCTATTTGTTGTTTCAAGTCACGTCTTTGTGGTTCATTTTGTAGTTTTTTCTCAGCTCTACTAAGTTCTTCTTCTAAATTTCTTTGTCGCTGTAGTTTGATTTTATTTTCCCTGGCCATATAGGCAATTGCAACACCTCTCATGTAAGCTTTGGCTGTGTACCATAAATTTTGGCAGTTTGTATCTTCCTTTTTGTTCATCTGGAAAAACAGACCCATTTGGTCTTCCATTTTCAGTTTAAATTCTTTATGTTTTAAAATTGCTCTTTTCAAAGTCCATCTCCTTATTTTCTTTTGCCCTGTCCATCTAATTCTGACTGGGTTGTGGTCTGCCCAAGAGTTTGTGTCAATTGTAATGTCTTCCACTTCCAAATTTAAATCTACTGACAGCCACGCCATGTCAATTCTGGACCATGATAGATGTCAACCTGAATAATAGGTATATTGCTTTTTCCCTATATTCCTCTCCCTCCATATATATTGAATATTAAGCTCCTCTGCCATTTTAAGGAAAGTACTAGGTAGTATTCTTCTAATTCCTTTTCTAATCTTATCACTTTTATAATCTAAGTGTCTATCCGCAATTGCGTTAAAATCTTTCATTATACAGATATTGTCATATTCAAACTCACCAATGATACTATGTAATTTTTTATAAAATTGTTTCTGCCCCTCATTCGGGGCATAGATTCCTACAAGGGCTATTTTTATTTTATTCAATATTACTTCTATTATTAGAATTCTACCATCTTCATCTTTGTAAATTGGTTTCGTCGGAATTTCCTCGGTAATATATGCTACAACTCCTCCTTTTTTCTGTTGTGACAGTGATGCAAACATATTCCCCAATTTGGGGCAATTTAGTAGATGTTGATGTTGTTTTTTTATATGGACTTCTTGTAAAATTATTATATCCAAATTCATCTTACTGAGTTTGTTTAAAATTTTTTCCTTTTTAGTGGGGAGTTGAGACCATTAACGTTCAAGGATAGAATCTCAGCTTCCTCTTTTGTCTCTTTATCTATATTTAGATCTTGTTATTATTGTCGGTCTAGTCTCTTTAACTTGTGGTTCCTTTCCTTCTATGGCCTGTGCTAATATCTCACCTTCTTCTCTTGTCTCTCTTTCCACTAACTCCTCCTCACTACCAAAATTTTGTCTATAAAATTCTTCTGCTTTATCTATTGTGTCTAGTCGAAGCCTTTTTTCCTGCCACACCACCATAATCCCTTCCGGTGTCAGCCATCTGAAATTAATATTTTTTCTTGTCAATTTGGAAGTTATTCATTGGTAAGGTCTTCTCAAATCCCTCACCCTTCTGGGTACTTGCTTAAGTGCAATTAATTGCCTGCCTCAATATTCTAGTGGATTGTCTCTAGTCCTAAATAATATCTCATTTCTAATAGATTTCTTGACAAATCTAATGTGGACTTCTTTAGGGAGATTATGTCGTCTCGCGTAATTTGTATGAATTCTATAGATTTCATTGATCTCGTTCACCATCTCTTCTTTGCCAGTCCCTAAAGCTCCCGCCAGTAGGTCTGTCATTATCTCTGGTAGATCTTCGCCTTTCTTCTCTCAACATTTTGGAACTGTAGAAAATGGGCAGCCTTCTCTAATTCCAGGGAGATGACTGTCGATTCCAATTCTCTGTTAGCCTGGATTAACCTCTCATTCATTTCATCTACTCTCTTTTCTTCTTTTCCCATTCTTTCTTCCATTTCCTGTAACTTTTGTTCATTTTTCATAATCTGTTGCTGAAAACACTCAAATTTCCTGTCCATTGACTTCATCTTTTCCTTAAGTTCTCCTGTATCATTTCTCACTTCCCCTATTTCTTTTTTTTAGGTCTTCATGGTTTTTACACATTACCTCTTGCATTGATTGCAGCATTAATTGTAGGTCTTTAAATGAGTTCACTCTATCTCTTTGTGTCACCTCTTCCAGAGATCTTTGCCTACCTGGGCTTGGATCCATTGTTTGTTTGTTTTTCCAAACAATTTTTATTAGTTTTCCGTTTTACACCAACACAGCTTAAGAACATGGTGATCATTTTTTTTAAAAAACCCAAACAATTACATAGTAAATATATACACAATATTTCTTAAAAATTTCCCTAACTATATAGAATATTATAATCAGACTAATACATTTTCAGATAAATTCATTCATTACTATGTCTAACCATCAACTACATTAATCAATACAAAAATTTCAATCTATAAAAACCTATATTTCTTCACACATTTAAACTTAAAGAACTCTCCATTTATTTAAAAAATTATAATCAAGTCAATATCTTTCTAAAACCAATTCATTCACTAATATAACATTTCATCCAGGTTATATAATTAAAAATAAACTAACATTCTCTATCTATTTATATTGTTATAAGCTCATTAAAACATTTCTAAAACAAATTTTCATTAAATATATCACTCTATATATATTTCATTAATCAATAAAAATTTACAAAGTCATTATCCATCCCAAAGATCCTGTATCATGCTGTCTTAATTTTGCAGATATTTAATCTTAAACTAACATATTCATTTACTATTCAGGTGCCCCAAGTGTTTTTTTATTTAAGCATTATTAACTCCAAAAATAATTTCTTCTCTTTTTCACCAATATTCTATTGTTTTTCACTGTTTCTCCAAATCTCCAATAATTAATTCCATCTTTTCCCATATTTCCGTTCTTTTCTCATTATACCATCTCTAATATTAAAAACATATAAAGCCCTTTTAATAAAGTCCAAATCCAAATCAATCCAGATTGCTATAAAACCTTTACCATATTACTATAATCAGATTTAATATTTATATCTTATTCTGGGTTTCTTCCTATTCCAAATAGGTTTCCATAATCGGGCCTCCGCCTGCCACACTATACACTCCAAAAGGGAAGCTCCCATTGTGCATTTTGGTAAGTTAGTATGAAAGTTATAATTAATCTGGGTAACTCGTAGCAGAACATCATTTCCCCTTTCTTTTAACGTTGAATAAATTTCAATTAAAATCCTTTCTTTTATATCGTCCTCTTTGATCACATTTTTCTCTTCTTCCCATGTTTTTTTTCTCTATCTCAAAGTCAAATGGCATTTGCAGGCCAACTTGTCCTTCTGAAGCGAGATCCTCCAGTTCCTTATCATAAATCCTTTGTCCATTGGTATTAAGTCTTTTTTCCAAAATCGATTGATAGTCCAACTGTGAGTTTACTGCTTCCAACTCGGTAAGTGGAGCACGAGTCTCTTGTGTATAAACTAATGTTTCACTTAATCCTTGTATTTTGCCTTGTCAATACAAAGAAATCTCCTTTGAGCAAGCAATTATCTTCTCTGTATTTTCCAAAATGTTGTCCAAAATATACTTATCAGGAAGATCTACACCAGTTTCCTCCATTTTTATTATATTTAAAATCCTTATCCTTTTGAAGGAGACTATATTTAAAAAATGATCACAATATCCATCTCCTCCCAGCTTCCTCGTCTTTTTCCTTTGTACAAAATGAAAGCCTTTCCAGGGAAAAAAAGATAGCAAGTACAATGAATAGATTTGTCAAGGAGTGTCCCCCAGAAGCTGATCAAGATTAGTCAGATATTCAATCCTTCTGGACACCATAAAGGTAAAAGCAAACAATATTCTCCAAATATTATGAAAAACTTTCTTGAGGCTCCCAATATCCAAAAATAAAATCAACCATTAAAGCAAAAATAAAATTAATTCTTTAAGCTTCTCTTCCCCCATTTAAAAAGCTGCTTCACCAGAAAAGGGAATAATTCCAAGAAAAAAAAACTTTTCACAGGCATAAGGAAAATAGAGGCGAAAGGAAAGTCTCACCGAGTTCTCCACGGTGGGTCCGTTTGCTTAGCTGATCTTGTGGCTTGCAGTTGGCGCAGCTAAGTGATCGGCCATTTTACTGGCCGATCTTTACCCTGCCGGCCCAAAGGAGATACTCGGTGTACAGAGGACACCGCCGCTCCTCTGCAACTATCTGAGAAGTCTCCTCAGCGGTAAATGCTCCTCCAGAGCATCTTTTCAACCCTCTAAGGGGTCTACCAGCAGGGGAAACTCGGTCGGCAAAGTGACGACTTCCTTCGCCCGACCACACCGCTGTGAACCGGAACCGGAAGCGGCTTGGTTCCATTGTTATGGTTTGTGTTGTCTGTTTCCTTCCTGTTCCAACTCTCATGAGATTGGGAATACTTGTCATCTTTCTCAACTCTTCAAACCAACCTCCCCACTTATTTACAATTTTTATATTTCTCGCCAGTATATCAAGGTTATCGCAATTAGATCTAAGTATGTTATGTTTTGTATATAGTAATAGGTTGTCAATTAGATATATTAAATACAAGTATTAATATACTTAACAGTGAATATTAAAGCGTTTTAAAACAAAAATAGATAGATGCTTAACTAACTAATTAATTTTAGATACTTACTATTAAATTAAATTATTTAAGTTATAAATCTGAGTCACCAATATTTTGCAGCAATCAGTATTCACAATGAACTTATCAATAGATATAGTTAACAATCATTCTTTTAGTTAATATAGATGTCAATGATTTCAGAAAGTTCAATAAATATATATGGTTTTTCGCCCTTGCTATACTCACAATTTCCTCATATAGTTTTTCCCTATAGTTCCTTTCAGACCTTAAAGTCAGAGAGTTTTTGCTCAAATATCAATTTGCACTTGCAGACAAAACTAAGTGTATTTTGAAGTCACAGGTTTGTTATTTCCTCTTTATTTTTTCCCTTCTAGTGTTGTTCTCTGTTCAGCCAGCAGGTGTCTCTCTTGCCTTTATCTCTGGTATTCAGCCTACAGTCTTAATTCAAAATGTCTACTTCCTCGGCTTCGTCAGCACTTTCACTTTATGGCTTTGAAGAGCACTTGCCTCTCGTGATTAAACTTTCCTTCTTTTTTTAAAAAAAGAAGCTCCTCTTCACTTTGAGTTTCTCCAGCCAGTACAATTCCACAATGCAAACAACCCTTCTGCGCCCAAACTTTTCTCTCGCCACTATTTCAAGAGAGAAGAAAAAAAAAGACTTCCTCTCCTCTCTCTCTTCTGAGCTCCTTTATTCTTCTTTCCTTTTTGGAAATCCTCCGGCAAGTTCTTTTGCCCCGGATCACTTCCACTGAATCGTCAGGATTACTGTCAGGATTACTTTTCACTGGATCTATCACATCTCTGTCCCGCTATTTCACCACTATCTTTTGGCCCGCTGTCAGCTGTCATTTCTTTGCGGCCGCCATTATGGGCCATCTCCTTCCTCTGCTCAACTTTCCCAAGGCTTCTCCTGTGTTTGCTGGTCTCGACCACCGCCAAAGATTGGTCCTCAGGATGCCTCTTTTTTCCAGTCCCCCTCCGAGGGACCTGGGACCCTGAAAAGTCTGTCAGATGGTCGGAAGCGGGGAAAAACGATCCGGAGAATCGTTCAACACACCCATTCCTCTTGACAGCTGGCCCCGCCCCCCAAAAATATTTGAATGTTATTGCTAGAATATTATGTGTATTTTAGAAGGGGTACCCGAAGTGCTAATAATATGTTTATTTAAGATTAAATTGGATTATGGTAATTGTAAATTAGTAAAGCTTAAAAACAGGATTTGGATTTATATAAATGTAATCTAGAAATGGACTATTTTAAATATGTTATACTATTTGAGGGAAACAGAGAGGGAACGCCTAATGTATTAATTTGAGTTTTATATATATATGACTTTGTTTTTTGATGATTGATTACCCCATCACCATGGTGTTTTTAGAGCACCTCGCTGTAAAAGTTAAAAAACCAATAAAACTTGTTTTAATAAAAAAAATAACACAAAGGAGATAAAAGAACAATTTTCTAATTTAAATCTACAGACTCAGAAAACAACTACAGAGAAGGAACTAGCAACCCAGAAAATAGAAGGAAAACTAGAGAATGCTGACACAAACATTGATGATCTAAAGCAGGGATGTCAAACTGCCAGCCTGTGGGCCGGATGCATCACGTGGAAGCCGCGCCCACCCCATTGCCAGCAATGGCAAAACTGTCCTGATATATTGTGCGACGTCACGAGTTTGACATGTCTGATCTAAAGGAAGAAACTAATGACCAGACTCAGATAAATGAAAACTCAGAAGACACAACAATAATATTGGAAACGGAAAAGACATTTTACAAACCAAGGTTTCAGAACATACTGGATGACAAGGAAGGAGAGCTGATGGAATGGAAGATAAAGTCATTAATAGAACTGTGGGGAATTGGAGAAGGAGGGGGGTGGTTTAATGAATATCAATGGGCTAGCTCTTCCAAAAACACTTTAACCAAATTCTTTCTCTTGTTTCAAATAATATATACAAAAATAGAGGAAGAATTATTTGATGATCCAAATGCACTGACTTGGAAAGTTAGTTGGAAAAGAATGAAAGCTAGAGTAAGATTGAAGGAAACAGAAGCTTTGACCTGTTAGAGGGGATGCTATATTATTAATTAGAGGTTTGAATATGGTTAAAAATAGATTGTTAGAAATAGAAGTATTATTATAACTAGATAGTTAGGATTTGTAATCAGAATAATATATCTTGGTATGAAAAGGGTAATAAGAATATGCTAAGAACTTTGAATAAGGGAAGCTTTTGGTTGCCCAAATATAACTTGTTTTGAAATTATAAATGACTGGGATACTTTGAACATGGATGGGAAATTAAAATTGAAAAAAGCAAAAATGGGATATGGATTAAATAAGTGGAAACTGAGTGCAAATGCAATTAAGATATGCTTTGGTTAGAAAAGATATTTTAAACTGATATTATTGATATTATTAGAAAAATGTAACAAATGTTGATATGCAATTGTATGTTTACTAACAATAATAAGAATTGTATTTACTTAGTGCGGAAAAATGGTTATTACCAGAAGAAGAGAGGATGTACTGGCAGGTGTAATATTGGACTTAGTTGGAAGAAGCTTATATGTACCACAGAATCACTATTGGACCCAGTCATCATGCTGTCTATTGAGCACTTGTTTGTGAAAATAGAAAATTAATAAAACATTTATTAAAAAAAAGAGAGAGACTGCGAGCAGCAAACTAATGCTGACAAGGAAGCTGTATAAGGCCCAACTGAGACTGGGAGAGAGCATGTCTACATATTTGCAGTCCATGAGAAAGACATTCCTAGAGCTAGAAGTAAGAGGAATGACTTTTACTGAGGCACACAAGGTGTATGTGATTTTCAGTTCATTGGACAATTCACGGAATGTTCTAGTGACTAGTTTAGAGTCTATGCAAGAGAGGGACTTAACCATAAGTTATTTGACTGGCGGGTTGCTGGAGGAGGAACAAAAACAACTGGAAAGGCAGCAGAGAAGGGGTGGCGACAACACACAGTCCAGGTCTAAAACTGCAACATCCCAAGGTGCTAGCAGAGTAGCTGAGAACGTTTGCACTGTGAAACACTGCTTCACGTGTGGTTCTACAGAGCATCTCCAGAGACACTGCCCTGAGAGGAGAAACAGAGGAGCAGCAAGACAAGGTTGTAGAGCTATGCAGCTGACAAAGGATGGTTTATGATTTTCCCTGGCAGCAATGTTGTCTGAGAACACTAGAAACACTTGGTTGTTGGACAGTGGGGTGAGACAGCATATTGTAAATCAGGGCTTTTCAGCCAGTGGTACAGGTACCACCTATGCTACACTGGCACCTGGCAGGTGGTATGTGACCATCCTAGAAAAGTGGTAGCGGGGCAGGAGAATGAGCTGAACCAGTGGCAGCACCGCACAAGCCTCAGCGAGAGATGGCTGGAGCTGCAGGGCTGTCAGGGCTCAGCAGAAGTGCCAGGATCAGAGCTTCTTCGGGGCTCTCAGGGCTCAGCGGAAGCACCAGGATCAGTGCCAGGCTCCAACTGGAGCTCGGCACTGATCCTGGCACTTCTGCTGAGCCCAGAAGAAGTTCCAATCAGCTGGAATGTTGCAGCATCTCCAGGGTCTTGTAATTTACATTCAGATGCTTGGCAACTGATTCATATTTATGATGGTCACAGTGTCCCAGGGTCATGTGCAGTGACCAAAACCTGCTGCAACCACTCAGCAGATGGGGGGAATAAAAACCAAACACCCCCCCACCACACCTCCGCTGCCAATCCTCAACAGAAATGCTCACAACAATGAAAACCTCGGACAGGAGGAAGAGCGCCACCAGGTGGGCAGGCAGGTGTCTTCCTCGGCTGTGGCTTGGGGGGCACTTTTTTCAGTGCCATTGTAACTTTGAACAGTCATTAAGCAAACTATTGTAAGTCGAGGACTACCTGTACTTTATCACTTTTCCCCTTTTTTTGGTCATCAAGTTTTTGACACCTTGCTAGGCGACTGGTGGTACTCGGATATTGCCATATCCTAAAAGTGGTACAATGGGTGAAAAGGTTGAAAAGCCCTGTTGTAAATGTTAGTTTGGCTAATGGACAACGGTCTGGTGTTAAAGGGGAAGGTAAAGTTTATGTACCTGATATTGGGGAAACATTGGACAATGTATTGTATGTACCAGACGTAGATCATAATTTGTTAAGTATTTCAAGTTTGGATAATAAGGGGTGTAAAATACTGTTTGTTAAAGGACAATACACCATCAGGAAAGGTGGTAGGATTTGTGCACGAGGTGTTAAGCAGGATAATTTATAAGTACTAGGGAAGCAAAAGAATGGTTGTGCACGAACACTTACAAACACTCCCAAGCATAATACTTGTGTACATTTACTACACAGGAGGTTAGGTCATGCAAGTTTCAGAGTGCTACAAAAGATGCCAGACCTAGCTGAGGGACTAAACATTAAGAAATGCAATACTTACTTAGATTGCGCTGTTTGTAAAGAGTCAAAGTCAAGGGTGTATCCTGTGAGTAAGAAAAGCTCAAGGCAAACAAACAGAGTTTTGAAGTTAGTGCACGCTGATTTAATTGGCCCTATGGTGCCCTCTCTAGGAGAAGCTAGGTATGCACTAGTCATAGTGGATGATTATACTAGATGTGGGTTTTGCTATCTGTTAAAAGGCAAAACAGAGGTATTACAACAGTTCAGGCAGTGGGTGCACTTTGTAGAGTGAAGATATGGCTGTAAAGTATGCCAGCCGCAAACAGACAGGGGAACAGAGTTTATGTCTGACAATTTCCAAAGGTGGCTGAGGAACTTAGGCATAAAGCATAGATGTACAAATCTGTACTCACCAGCGAAAAATGGAGTGGCTGAAAGAAGGAATGGCGTATTGCAAACCATGAAAGACTCACTGCTAGCAGATGCAGGAATGAGTAGATTATACTGGGGGGGAAGCCATGAAAACAGCCAACTATTTGATAAGCAGGGTATGGAGTATTGCCATAAAAGAAACTCCATATTACCTGTTATATGGAAGGAAACCTTCATTGGCTCACCTAAGGACATTTGGCAGTTATGCCTGGGTGCATATTCCCAAAGGCACCAGAAGAAAGGGACAGAAAAAGGCCAAGAAACTTAGGTTTGTTGGATATGAGCCAGGTTCCAAAGGTTATAGTTTCACAGATGGAACAAAAAAGGTAGTAATTTCATGGTCCACTAGTTTTGCAGAACAGAATAATTGGGACAGAGTGCATGCTAACACTGAGGTGTTCATGCCAATGCGTAGCACTAGTTCTCAGGAAGGAGAAGCTACACAAAGCCCAATGAAGGGGGAACAGGACAGCAGGTCAGAAATAGAAATAGAAAATGATAGTCTTGAGATAAAGAGAGGGGTCACAGAATCACAGGAACAGATGATACTGAGGAGGTCTGAATGTAGCAATAAAGGTATACTTCCTGATCAGTTCTCTGCAAGTGGGGTTAGAGTGTGTAGTGTTAGGTATGAACCCCATAATTACCAAGAAGAACGGACTCAAGCTCAACCCTTCCAAGACCGAGTGGCTGTGGCTACCGTCGTCCCGGTTTAGTCAATTGACTCCTTTGTTGTCTGTTGGGGGCGAAACAGTGGTCCCCTCGGAAAGGGTTCGCAATTTGGGAGTCCTCCTGGACTCACGGCTGTCTTTAGAGGACCATCTGGCGGCCGTGGCCGGGAGGATGTTCTATCAGGTTCGCCTGGTACGCCAGTTGCGTCCCTTCCTAGACAGGGACTCGCTATGCAGTTACTCATGCCTTCGTCACTTCCAGGCTGGACTATTGTAATGCTCTCTACATGGGGCTCCCCTTGAGGTGCACCCGGAGGCTTCAGCTGGCCCAGAATGCTGCCGCGCGGGTAGTGACCGGAGCGCCATGGCGCGCCCATGTAACATCGCTCCTGCGCAAGCTGCACTGGTTGCCGGTGGCCTTCCGGGTGCGTTTCAAGGTGTTAGTGACCATCTTTAAAACGCTCCATGGCATCGGACCCGGATATTTACAGGACCGCCTTCTGCCAGCAAATACCTCCCGCCGTCCGGTACGCTCCCACAGAGTCGGTCTCCTCAGGGTGCCGTCGGCCAGACAATGTCGGCAGGCGACCCGCAGGGGGAGGGCCTTCTCTGTGGGAGCTCCAACGCTTTGGAACGAGCTCCCCCCCGAACTCCATACGTTGATGGAATTGCATTCCTTCCGTCGAGAATTAAAGACATATTTATTTCGACAAGCCGGCCTGGGATAGTAGCTCCGGTTCCAACAAGGCCATAATTGTTTTTAGGGGATTGAGTTTTAAGATTAAGTATTGGTTTTAAATGATCGGATTAAATTATTTTTAGGTAATTGGGTTTTTAAATGATTGGGCCAAATTATTTAATTTATTTTTAACAATTTTACCTTTTGTATGTAAATGTTTTTAATTGGGCTGTACAACGCCCCGAGTCCTTCGGGAGGGGGGCGGTATAAAAATCGTAAAATAAAAATAAAAAAATAAAAATAAGAGATGTTGTCGTTACCTAAGGCAGAACAGGACAAATGGAAAGAAGCTATGGACAGAGAAATGGAGTCTATGAATGTGCATCAGGTTTTTACCCCTATGAGATTACCAGAAGGACAAAAGGCCATGGGGTGTAAATGGGTATATAAAAAGAAGGTTTTACACAACAATGAACTGCAGCGCAAGGCACAGTTAGTTGCACAGGGATTTACGCAGAGAAAAAATGTTCATTATGACCAAGTGTTTGCACCAACAGTAAGAGGTGAGACCATAAGGCTAGCATTGGCTTTAGCAGCTGCATGCAGTTATACCATATATCATTTTGATATCACCACTGCATATTTAAACACAGAGTTATAAGAAAACATATATATGGCACAAGCCCCAGGTTATGAAACTAAGCACCCTGGATATGTATATAAATTAAATAAAGCCATATATGAGTTGAAACAGTCAGCAAGAAACTGGAATCAGTGCTTAGATGCTGCTCTCAGAAGGTTAGGATTTAGAAGCAGCAAGGCAGATCCGTGTTTATACACTGCACAGTATAAGGGAGCAGAGTGTTTGCTGTTAGCATTTGTTGATGACCTTTGTTTTATTGCTAAGAAACACTCCCAGGTTTACTCCTTTGCCAGGCAACTGGAAAAGAAGTTCCAATTAAAAAGCCTAGGAGAAATAAGGAATTACTTAGGTGTGGAGATAAGAAAACCACAACAGGGAGGATATGTGCTAAGCCAAACAAAGAAAATAAAATGGCTGTTAGAAAAGTATGATATGCTAGGATGTAACAGTGTATTAACTCCTATGACACCAAGCTTCCAGAATGATGTAGAAACAGAAAACAACACATAATGTGACTAAGAAGTGTATCAATCAGCTATAGGTAGCTTATTGTATTTATTCCAGTGGTCAAGGCCAGATATAACCAGTGCAGTTAGCATTTTGAGTTGGCACACTTCAGCACCCAAACAACAACACTGGTTGAGGATTAAAAGAATATTAAGATATTTAAAAGGAACAATGGATTTAGGATTGAGGATAAGGCCATCTGGTGACTTATCATTACAATGCTATGTAGATAGTGACTGGGCAAATGATATGCAGGACAGAAAATCAAACTCAGGGTTTGTGACATTGTTTGCCGGCACTGTAATTGGATGGAAATCCAAAAAACAATTTTCAGTAGCACTGTCAACTGCTGAAGCTGAGTTCATAGCATTGTCCGAGGCATGTTCTGAGATAACGTGGTATGTTCAATTGCTAAGGGATGTACATATCGATGTACAAGGAGCTGTACCAGTATTTGAAGACAATGTTGCATGTATAAAAATGGCAACAGGAGAACATATCGGAAGCAGAAGTAAACATGTAGATATAAAGTATTGTAACGTCAGGGAGGCTATAAAGGATAAACTGATAAAGTTACAGCATTGTTCCACTGACAACAATATAGCCAACATGTTAATTAACCAGTGGAACAACCTGCCTCCAGAAGTGGTGAATGCTCCAACACTGGAAGTTTTTAAGAAGAAACTGGACAGCCATTTGTCCGAAACGGTATAGGGTTACCTGCCTGAGCAGGGGGTTGGACTTGATGACCTCCAAGATCCCTTCCAACTTTACTATTGTTATCATCATCATCATCATCATCATCATCACCATCATCATCATCATCATCATTATTATTATTATTATGAGGAGTGTCAAGGTGATTATTTAAGAGCTGACCAGCTGATGCAATGATGGGAATGAGTCAGCAGGGTCTTTGGCTGTTATCTCTTTAAGAGCCTGTGTAAAAAAAAAGGGGGGGAGGCTCTTCTAGTGTGTTTTTTTTCTTTTTCTTTTCCTGCTGTATTTGCTGTTTGTTGAATTCTGCTCATAGCATGTGTATGTATATTGTTCCTAGAGATATTTGTATAGCATTGTAGATATTGCAGATAAACCACCATTTGTTGCAAACCACTGTTTGTTGTGTCTGCTCCTGGGTTGTCGCACACGATAGGACTTTGTGCGCCCTGACAAAATCTTACTTCCCCATTTCTTTTTTTTTTAAACAAATTGTATTGGTTTTTTAATTAATACAAAGTTCTCAAGACACACCGTGGGCCTGGGGTAATCAAAAATCCAAAAACAAAACATATATAAGTAATTCAATCAGTACATCAAATATTCCCTCTCTATTTCCCTCAAATAGCTTATATATTTAAACTAGTCTATTTCTACCTTAAATTTCTATTAATCCTAAACCTGTTTTAAAGCTTTATGCAATTACAGGACCATAATCTAATTTAACTTCAAATACACACATTATCAGTTCAGGTATCCCTTCCAAATATGTCCTAATTCTTTAATTTCATCATAAATCTTATTTATTTCTTCTTCCACAAATATCTCCCAATTAAAATAAAATATTAATCTATCCTATACATATCTAATCCATCAATCAATCAATTTATTTTGTTAACAAAATAATAACAACCTTAAATCATTTGAGTCCTTTAGACAAGGTTCTGTTTTCATCCAATTAATTATCAAACCTAATATCCATATTATCAGACAAAACACATCATCTTATTAAAATCACATTCAATTAATTATTAATTCAATCCCAATCTAAAATATCTCTTCATTTTTCTTCATCCATTTTATAGTAATTTTCATACATTAATCACCCATTTTTTTATTTCTATTCAGAAACTTAATCCTTAACTCAGTCCCTAGTTCTAAAATGCCTTATATCCAATATATATAATTTTAAATTTCTCTTTTCAGTCTTATTCTAGGCTTTTTTTTCTGCCAAGCAGGTTTCCACAACAACACTTCCCTTTCAACTGGTAAATCTCTCTTTGTTGCTTGTGATGATATTTGAGGCAGTAATAAGCTTCCTGTCATCTGGATTGGACCTCCATTTCTCTTATTCTTGAAACCTCGCTGCATTAAAGGTTCAAATCTCAATCTTTGTTTTTTCTGGTCCTCACAAATATAGATAAGATGCTTGTAGGATGAAATAAGTTCCTCTGTATCCTCAATAAGGTAATCTTTTAGTGTATTTTGGTTTGTAGAGTAGTCAGGTGTAATCTGAAAGTCACTTTTAAAGTTTGAAGAATAATGTCTGGTTCTTAGTTCTGTGGTAATCTCTTTCATTGTAACAAATTCCTCTTTAATTTCCTTTAATTCCTCTTCTGGTATGTTTTGGTTTATAGCATAAACAGATGTGATCTGAAAGTCAGTTTGAAAGTTTGGAGTAGCATTGACTCTTCTTTCTGTAGTAATCCTTTTCCTTATAGCACATATTTCTTCAGAAACCTCATAAATCTTTTCCAGTATAAGCTTGCAATTTAAATGAGAGTGGAGTTTCTCCATTTTAAAAGTAATCAAAAAAAGTCTTTTCTTCTTTATTATTATTATTTATTTGGGTTTTTTTTAATGAAGGCTGTAATTAAACAGTGTCCACCCCCTCAGTTCCCACAGCTGCACCAGCTTATCTCTTCCAGGAATATTTTGAAGGTCAGGTTTCTATCCAAAGAATAGTTGCAACATTGACTTTTCACCACTAGATGTCTGCAGTAAATAAAAAAAACTTTTCCAGACACCATCCCCCCCTTTTTCTCCCTTTTAAAGAGTGGAGAAAGAAGTATTCTTCCAATATTAGCTCTTAATAAAATTCAAAAAAGCGTTTTTGGTTTTTTTTCCTGTATCCCAAAGTGAGTAAAAATAGAGTGTAGTCTTTAAAAGGTTTTTATTCTCAATGCCTCTCTTCCCACACATACAGAAGCCACCCTTTCCAAACAGGGAAATAATACCAACCCAAGTTTTTTTCAGGCAAAAAAAAACCAAGTAAGGGAAAGAGAGGTGCTAAAAGGGTCTCACCCAGATCCTCCGCGGTGGGTCTAATATCGCTTAGTTGTAATTGTGACTTCGGCTGGTGCAGCAGGATAATCGGCCATCTTGCAGGACGATCGTTGCTCCGTCAGCCCTAAGGAAATAGCTGGAGCTGCGGGAGAAGCTGCCGCTCTCCCGCAGCCACCAGCAAGCCTCCTTCTCGGTGGTTGCCCCTCCAGGGCAACTTTCGACCCACTGGGGGGGTCTACCGACACAGAAAACCTGGCCGGGCTGGAGACAAGTCCCCAGACACGACCAGCGTTGCCGCATACCGGAACCGGACTTACTTCCCCATTTCTTCAGAATATCTGTATAAAAGATCCTGCTTTGCTATCCTTCAGGGTCTCAGCCCCCTTAGCAGTTGGGACCCTTTTACTGGAGTGCTTCAATAAAAGTATTTTTCCAAAAGTGCATCTGTTCTGTTTTCCGCATTGGTAGGCATTGAATGAGGCAGAGTAACAAACAGGTACTTCTTTATTTGCAGCTAACAGAACTCTCTACAAAATGGCTCCGCCCCTTTTTATACATTCACTATAGGGCGTTGTCAGCCAATGAATGCAATGTATTTTCCCACTCAAATGCATGCTCAGTAACTCGGAGACAGCCTGTCTGGCCTGGGCAGGCCACGTGTCTGCCTGGGTCTCAGTGCAGCTTCCTGCACCTGCTCCATAAATCAAAGCCCAGGACATAACACCCCTCCCCTCCTCGTTCCAAAGGAGATACTTACTATTTTACAATACTACATGTGTTCCCATAATGTTCAATTAAACAATCAATAATACACAACATTATAGGTCTTTTCACTTATCAAAAATAATATTAATTGAACCCCTTTACAAGGAACATATACACATTCCTCATACATCACATCATAGCACAAAATAAGTCAGGTCCCAAAAGACATACACAAGCTTTTCAATTGCAATAAAATACAAAAGCATTTTATGATTGCAAAGACAGAAACCTCACATAGTCCTTTAAGAACTTCGGTGGGCCTTTTGCCCACTCCGATCATCTTGGAGCTGCTGTAAGTACCCGATCTGCAAGCTTGCCTGCTAGGCTTGGCAGACCAGGACTTTGAGACCCATTCGATATGGGTGAAACCGGATCGTGAAGGGTGGCCTGTTCCGGTAGACCCAAGCCTTTGTCCCTTTGACTTTGGCTGGCCTGTTCCAGAAGGCCCAAACCAGAGTTCCTTGATCAGGTGGAATTCCCTGGATCAGCATAAACAGCCAGCTGGGAGCACTGTCCCATTGGTGCAAGGCCTGAGGTAGATGCGGCATGAAAAGCCGATTGAGCGCATTGTCCCATGGACGCAATGCCCGAGTTAGGAGCCACCTCGTTGGCAAAACCCACGTTTGGCGAATGCAATGTCCCACTTTCACTGAGAGACTGAGATTCACGATCGCGATCGTGGTCCTCCTTCCCCCTGAGAGCAGAGTCAGGAGTGGAAGGGTGGCTAGGTAACCTCCAATGCAGGTGGTCAATGTGCCTGCGCAGCACACGACTATCTTCCAATGCCACTTTGTAAGAAAGTGGCCTGGTAACTTTGCAGACCACCACTACCACCCAAAGATGCCCCAGTCCATAGTTCTGTGCCCAAACCGGATCACCCACTTGCAATTGCCTCAGTGCCCTCGGCTGTGGCACGTGTGATGCAACCCGATCTGGGTGTAATCTATCTAACTTGGTGATAAGACGGCGACCCCATTGGAGCTCAGCTGGGCTCTTGCCCGTAGATGTGCATGGTGTAGTACGGTGGCAGAGGAGGAAATCCACCAACCTGTGATGCCAGTTTCCATGGGTGAGCCATTTCAAGGCCTCTTTAGTAGTGCGAACCATGCATTCTGCTTGGCCATTTGAGGCCGCATGAAAAGGTGCAGACGTAGCATGCCTAATCATATTCGCCCTCAGAAAGGACTGAAACTCCGAGGAGGTAAATTGAGGTCCATTGTCAGAGAGGAGGATATCTGGGAGCCCATGAGAGGCGAAAATCCCCCTCAAAACCTGGATGGTCCTGGCAGTCCTCATAGTGGACACTGGAACGATCTCCAGCCATTTGGAGTGACTGTCCACCACAATGAGGAAGAGCTGCCTCTGAAAGGGGCCGGCGTAGTCAATATGAACCCTCGACCAAGGAGCATGTGTGATCTCCCATCTATGAACAGGAGCCTGTGGCATTTCAGGCCGGGACTGCTGGCAAATGTGGCACCCTTGGACCTGGGTCTCGATCTCCTTATCGAGCCCAGGCCACCAGAGGTAGCTGCACTCAAGTGCTTTCATCAAGACAATGCCCGGATGTCCCTCATGCAAGGAAGTCAAGACCCTAGTCCTTAGTGAGGTTGGGATCACTACCCTACTGCCCCACAGGACACAACCCTTAAAGGTGGATAACTCATGCTTCCTTTTCCAGAAACTCTGGAAATTAGTGCCAGGACACGTGTCAGGCCATCCTGACAGCACCCAGTTCAACACATGTGTTAACGTGTTGTCGGTGGCTGTTTCTGCAGCCACATCCCCTGCATTGAGGGGAGAGTCTGGCAAATCCTGGATAGCCAGGATGTGGTTGGCCGGAGCAGAATCCAACACTAATAGCTGTAGAGGCAACCTACTAAGGCCGTCAGTGTGGCCCATTTCCTTACCTGGTTTGTGAACCAGGCAGTAGTCATAAGCAGAAAGAAATATTGACCATCTCAACATTCTAGGAGAGATTATTTGGGGCGTCTGTTTGTTCGTCGTGAACAACCCCAGGAGCGGCTTGTGGTCCATGAAGACCGTGAAGTGGCGCCCATACAAAAAGTCATGAAACTTCTTGATGCCAGCCACAATGGCCAAGGCCTCTCTATCTATTTGCGCGTAATTGCGCTTAGCAGTAGACAGAGTCCTGGAGTAATATGCTATAGGGACTTGTGTCCCATCAGCTCTGAGATGGCTTAAGACAGCCCCAATCCCGTAAGGGGATGCATCGCAAGCTATGCTAACTGGCAACTGCTCATTGAAATGAGCCAAAACAGCATTAGAAGACAACAATGCTTTGACCTCAGCAAAAATCCTTTCGTGGACTTTTTTCCACTTCCATGGAGCCTATTTGTCCAAGAGCTGGTGTAACGGCTCTGCCACTGCGACCTTGTGGGGGAGAAATGAATGGTAAAAAATTAGAAGCCCAAGGAAGGCTTGAAGCTCACTCTTCGACTTGGGACTTGGGGCCTGCTGAATTGCTTTGAGCTTAGATTCAGCAGGATGGATGCCTTTGGCATCTATGCGAAACCCCAGGAATTCTGTGGAAGTTACTCCAATTTTGCATTTCTCCTGTTTGAGCTTCAGCCCCACTTCACAGAAATGCTGCAAAACGGCCCGGAGCCTGTCAGACAGGTTTTTGACTGATTCCCCAGCGATGAGGACATCATCGAAATATGGGCATACACCCTGAATGTTACGGAGCATTCGCTCCATCACGCTTTGGAAGATGCCAGGGACTACGTTTACCCCGAACTGTAGCCTTCGAACCTTGAAGGCTCCCCAGTGAGTCACAATAGTTTGGGCCTCTGCCGTGGCGTCGTCCACCGGCAGCTGCTGATAGGCCTGAGCCAAATCTAATTTGGCAAAGATCTGACTTCCCTGTAGAGACGCCAAAATGTGGCTCACTACAGGCACCGGATAGGAGTGCTGCTGTAACGCTTTGTTTAGTGTGCATTTATAGACAGCACAAATGCAGACTTCTTTGTTGGCCTTAAGTGGCATGACAATGGGTGTTTCCCATGGACTACTATCCACAGGTTCCAAAATGCCTTGCTGCAGCAATTTATCCAGCTCAGCATTGATCTTTTATTTAAGAGCAAAAGGCACCCGATGAGGCTTAATCCTGATTGGTGCAATGGAGGGGTCTAACCTTAAGGCAATTGGAGGCCCCTTGTATGCCCCCAACTCAGGGCTGAACACATCAGCAAACTCCTTGTACACCTCCGCAAGACTGTGTAACCCAGTCACCTGAATTCCAAGCGCCTCAAACCAATCGAGTCCAATCAGACTCATACGGTCACCGTCAACCACGACAACGTCCAAATGGCCCTCGAAATTCCTAAACTGCACCCCGAGGGAGGCTTCCCCCTTAACATGCACTCAGGAATTCTGGAAGTCAGTCAAAATAAGATTCGATGGCCTGAGCTTAACTCTTTGGCTGCTTCTGCAGCAAATCTGTTTGAGGGTTTTCTGGAAAATGATTGACAGAGCTGAACCCATGTCCAGCTCCATGTCAGAGGGGACCCCCCTGCAATTTGACTTCAAGATGAACCTTTTTTTTTCCAATGGGCAGTGGGCACCTGTTCTAAATAAACTCCTTCTAGTCGCGCAAAAACCCACCCTGTTCTGACTGGGGACCCTGGTACCTTTCCGAGGCAACTCTTCCGATGGTCAGTCTTTCTTGTGACCCAAACAGACGGTGGCAATGTGGCCTTGCCGGCCACATGCCTGGCAAGTGGAAGAAAGAAAATGACAGTTGGTACGTTTGTGGCGGCCTCCACACCCGAAACACCAAGAGAAGGGAACTGTCTTGTCAATGTTTTTCTCAGCTTGCCTTTGGGGCCTTCTTTCCGTTGGTTGTTGCAAACGATCGACCTCGTTGTCAGATTCTGGTTCTTCAACCCTCTCAGTGACCTCTTGATGGACTGTGTCCGAGGAAGGAGGGTTCTTAGAGAGCTGCAAGGCCTTAACAGCTCCACCTTCTGCTTTTTCAGCCATTATCTCCCTCAGCGCATCTTAGAAGGAGACAGTTTCCTTAGCAAAAATCTTTTGCTGAAGTTCTCGGCTCCTCAGACCGCAAACTAGCCGATCTCGTAGCTGTTCTTCCAAGTCCTTAAATTTGCAAGGCCTTGCAGGTTGACGTAGAGCAGCAATAAAATCCATGGCAGACTGTCCTGGATGCTGGTCCCACTGTTCAAAAGCATGTTGCCAAGCGATGACCGAGAGCTTCAGCTCAAAATGTTCTTTGAGCATTTTTTTAAGCTCCATGGAAGCAATGGACTCCAAGGGTGCTGGAGCAACCAAGTTTTCAGCGATGTCAAAAGTCTCTTAGCTGTTTTTTGTGGTGGAAAACCCCCCTTCGGGAGAAGAAGGGGTGAAGAGCATCGGGCGTGGGTTGAGCTCCTCTAAAAACCCCCTGAAAAGATTTCAGGGGGAAAGAGTGAGAGCCCCCCAAGCGCTCAAAGACACTCCAGCCCGGGACGCTTCTGTCAGTAGACAGAAAAAGACGCCGCGACCACCCCTGCGGAAGATAACTATCTGAGAGCGAACTGTATGCAGGCAGAGTGAATGCAGGAGATCGATATTGCAAATAATTCTTCACATTTAAACTCAGACTACAATTATTTTTACAATCAACATAATGTATTTAAGATGGCGACCGCTTTCGACAGAAAAGTGAAAGTAACTTTCTATAATAAAGGCATAGTGATCGTTTAAGCTTAAAGCTCAAAATTCTATAAACTTTTACTAAAATCTTGGATTTGAAAGAAGAAAGGAAAAAATCTTGTAATATATTTGTAAGAAAATTCTTCATTAAAAGCAGCTTTTTGAGAGCTTTTACAAAAAAGTGGACTGATTATAGAATGGCTGCCAGACAAACTAAAATAACAGCTGAGAAGGCTGCAGTATCTTCACCGGCTCAGCCCTCTAAGGCACAAACATCTAGTTTCTCTGCTCCCCCGGCTTCTTTAACCTCTACACAGCCTCAAGCCCCTTTGCCTATTCAACCTCCTTCAGAAATGTTGACTATGAAAGATCTACAGGCTGCATTACTAACACTGACAGATAATATTGAGAGAAGTATGGAGAAAAATATGGAGAGAAATTTTGAGAAATTTGAGGATGAATTGGAGAAAAAGATTGTAACTCACACTGAGGAACAAATTAAAGGAGTAACTGGAGAATTGGGCAAAATTAAAGAAATTATTGAGACTCATAATACAGTGATAAGAGAAGATATTGTGGAAGCTTTTAGGGGGGTTTGGGATTATACTTTGAGAGTGGAAATGAAAGTGGATGGGATGGAGCAACAACTTGAGAAAAAGATGCAAGAAATTAAAAGTGTTGTGGAAGATCAAGCTATTATGGCACAATATAATCAGATGATGTGGGCTGTTAGAATTAGAGGGCTGAAAGAAGCAAATCAGACTCAGGAGGATTTGAGAAGGATTTTTGGAGAAGCTCTTGCAGTATTTATAAATGAGGGGGTACAAGATTGTCTTGGCAGATAGACAGGATCTATCGAGTTAACTCATGGATTGCTAGACAAAGAAATTTACCTAGAGACATTCTGATTTATTTTGTTACAAGGAGATTTAGAAATCATGTGCTTACAATATCGTATAATAAGAAATTAATGGTGGCCGGTCAAGAGGTTGTGATAATGAGGGAGATTCCTCCGAAGATGTTAAGAGCAAGAAAAGACTATGCATTCTTGGTGGATGAACTTAGAAAACGTGGTTTACAATATAGGTGGGAGGCCCCAGCTGGGTTGTCATTACTTTACCAGGGTGAAAGATACCGTTTGAATTCTATTTGGAAAGCAAAATATTTTTTTGCGAATGTGATGAAGGCTGGTGAACCCCCATCTCCAACACCGAAAACTACGGAACCACATAAAGAAGTAAATAAAGAGCAAAAAGAACACCTATAATTTGAAGAGTCACAACCTCAAGGAGCAGCAGGAGTTGATAAAGGAGATTTATTGGATTTGGCTGAACGGAGCCTTGATATATTTCAGCCCCTTGAAGTAGAGATGCCTAGAGATCAAAGGCAAACTCAGGCAACTACCAAATGTAAGGAACAAAAAAAAAGGAACAACAAGACCGGTCCACAACTCAAGAAGCAGTACCTACAAGCGTGGAAGCCATGGGAGCTCGACCAAAGAAGAAAATTGATGAAAATTTTGAATTGGTCTTGCAAAGGCTTTCTGGAGTTGGTCATGTCAAATAAATTTTTGACATGGAATGTTAATGGTTTAAATTCTCCACAGAAGAGGAAGAAGATATTTCACTATTTGAATCAATGTAAAAATGATGTAACTTGTTTGCAAGAAACACATATTAGAATTAATGATCAGAAATATTTGATAAATAATAAATTAGGCACACATTTTGTTGCAGCGGCTGCTGAGAAGAAGAATGGAATTGTTATTTACGTTAAAAATCATATAAGATCTAAATTAATAGAATCAGACATACAAGGTAGATATTTAGCAATTGAAATTTTAAAAGAAGGGAAAAAAGTACTTTTGATGGGAATATATGCACCAAACCAACAACAAGCAAAATTTTATAAGTTAATACATAAAAAGTTAATACAATTTGATTATAGGTCTTGTATTATAATGGGTGACTGGAATGGTGTGATAGATATTGATTTAGATAAAAAGAAGATATCATCAATTCCCCAAATACGCGCTAAGTTGCCTAAATCTTTTTTTGATATAAAGGATGATTTTGACTTGATAGATATATGGAGAGAAAGAAATGGCAAAGAGCAAGAATTCACTTTCTTTTCTGACAGGCACCAGTCATTCTCTAGAATTGACTTTATATTAACTTCAAGTGATTTTCTTTTTAGTTTAAAAAAGGTGAAGATTTTACCTAAAGCTTTAACAGATCATAATCCGGTTTGGATGGAATTAACAGAAGGACAAAGACCTAAAAGATCCTGGAGATTAAATAAAAACTTGTTCAAATATGATATAAATGTGAAGGAATGTAAAAATTTAATGAAGGAATTTTTCATGTTAAATATGTATAAGGGTACAACTATAGAAATGGTATGGGATGCAAGCAAAGCATATATGCGTGGGATCTTAATTGACTTGAACAAAAGGCGTAGAGATAAACAAGAGAAAAAACGGAAGGAGTTAGAAGAGGAAATAAGAAAGAAGGAACAGTTATTAATAAAAAGACCAGATGATAAAAATATTAAAGAGGGGATAAAGGTCATACGGAAACAATTTGATTTGTTGATGGCAGACCAAGTTGCTAGGAATATACAATATGTAAAACATAATACGTTTTTTAATTCTAATAAGCCTGGCAGATGGTTGGCCTATATATTAAGGAAAAACAAAAATCCCGAATAATTGAAAAAATAGAGTATAAAGGGAAAGAGGTGTTTCAACAAGAAATTATTAAGAGAGCATTTTTAGAATTTTATTCTAGATTATATGCTGAGGAGAAGATACAAGAGAATGACATAGATATTTTTTTGCAAAATGAAAATATATCAGTAATTAATAATGAACAAAGAGAAAGATTAAATACATTGATTACCTCAAAAGAAATAATTTCAGTGATTAAACAATTGAAAATGGGAAAATCTCCTGGGACTGATGGGTTAACAGTGGATTATTATAAGCATCTTTATATGGAAATGGTGGAACCTCTTAGAGAGTTATTTGTTAATATACAAAAAGGGGGTCAGGTTCCACCTTCATGGAAAACAGCCTATGTTTCTTTAATTCCTAAAGAGGGACGAGATAATCTTCAACCAGAAAATTTTAGACCTATTTCTTTGTTGAATACGGATTACAAGATTTTTGCAAAAGTGATGGCTAATAGATTAATGACAGTTTTACAACAAACAATTCATACTGATCAAACTGGTTTTTTACAAGGGAGGCAGATGAAAACTAATGTTAGACAACTTATTAACATAATAGAATATTTGGAGAACCAACACTTTGAATTGGGTTCGGAGACCAATTGGCAGCCAATGCAGCTCGCGGAGTGATGCCGAAATGTGGGCATTTCTAGGCAAGCCCAACACTGCTCGCGCGGCTGCATTCTGCATTACCTGAAGTCTCCGAACATTTTTCAAAGGTAGCCCCATGTAGAGAGCATTGCAGTAATCGAACCTCGAGGTGATAAGAGCATGAGTGACTGTGAGAAGAGACTCCCGGTCCAAATAGGGCTGCAACTGGTGCACCAGGCGAACCTGGGCAAATGTTCTCCTCGCCACAGCCGAAAGATGATATTCCAAATTTAGCTGTGGATCGAGGAGGACGCCCAAGTTGCGGACCTTCTCCGAGGGGGTCAAAAGCTCCCCCCCAGGGTAATGGACGGATAGATTGAAATATCTTTGGGAGGCAGAACCCATAGCCACTCCGTCTTGTCGGGGTTGAGTTTGAGCCTGTTGGCACCCATCCAAACCCTAACAGCCTCCAGACATCGGCACATCACTTCCACTGCTTCACTGAAATGACACGGGGTGGAGATGTAAAGCTGGGTATCATCAGCATACTGATGATATCTCACCCCATGTTGTCGGATGATCTCACCCAGAGGTTTCATGTAGATATTAAACAGCAGAGGGGAGAGTACCGATCCCTGAGGGACCCCACAAGGGAGGAACCTAGGGGTCGACCTCTGACCCCCTGCCAACACCGACTGCGACCGACCAGTGAGGTAGGAGGTGAACCACCGCAAAACAGTGCCCCCAACCCCCAACCCCTCCAGTCGGTGCAGAAGGATACCATGGTCAATGGTATCGAAAGCTGCTGAGAGGTCAAGTAGCACCAGGATAGTGGATAATCCCTTATCCCGGGCCCGCCACAGATCGTCCGTCAGCGCGACCAAAGCAGTTTCTGTGGAGTAGCCGAGCCTGAATCCTGACTGTTGAGGGCCCAGATAATTGGCCTCATCCAAGGACCATTGGAGCTGGAGTGACACCACCTTCTCAACAACCTTCCCTATAAAGGGAAGATTGGAGACAGGACGGTAGTTGTTTAAAACAGCTGGGTCCAGGGAAGGCTTCTTGAGGAGGGGGCGCACAATTGCCTCCTTGCAGGGAGCCGGAAAGGACCCCTCCCTCAAAGAAGCGTTGACAATCTCCTGAACCCAGCCCCGCGTCACCTCCCTGCTGGCCGAAACCAGCCAGGAGGGGCACGGATCCAATAAACAGGTGGCGGAGCTCACAGCTCCAATGGCCTTGTCAACTTCATCAGGTGCTACCGGGTCAAACTCCTCCCACACAACAGGATCAAGACGAGTCCCTGTCATCTCGACTGAATCATTATCAGCCGATACTGCATTCCAATTGGAGTCAAGGTCCATCCGAATCTGGGCGATTTTATCCGCGAAAAACTTATTAAAGTCCTCAGCACTACCCTGCAAGGGTGCATCAACTCCCCCCTGATTAAGGAGGAAGCGAGTTACCCTGAACAGGGCAGCTGGGCGGGATTCCGCAGATGCAATCAAGGCGGAATGATACGCGCATCTTGCCGCCTTGAGCGCCACCTGATAAGTCTTGATATAAGATCTTACAAGTGTTCGGTCAGATACGGATTTACTTTTCCTCCATCGCTTCTCTAGGCGTCTCTTCTGGCGCTTCATCCCCCTGAGTTCCTCAGTAAACCAAGGAGATCTCCTGGGTCTGCTACCACAGAGAGGTCGCAGCAGCGCAATCCGGTCAAGAGCCCCCTTCGCAGCCATATTCCAGGCCGTAACCAGGGACTCTGCCGAAGTGTGAATGAGAGAATCCGGTATTTCCCCAAGCGTCCTCTGAAAACTCTCTGGATCCATCAGACGCCTGGGGCGGAACCACCTAATCGGTTCCGCCTCCCTGCAGGGGAGGAGTGGAGCCTTAAAAACAAGCCGTAGCAGAAAATGATCTGACCATGACATAGGCAAAATATCTAAGCCCCTTAAATTCAGATCATTGCTCAACTGTTCTGAGAGGAATACCATGTCGGGAGTGTGTCCCCTCTCATGAGTCGGACCCTGAACTACCTGAGTCAGGTTCATGGTTGCCATGGTGGCCATGAACTCCTGCGCCAACCCAGAGGATTCGCCGAGCGACGGAAGATTTAAGTCCCCCAAGACACCAAGCCTGGGGAACTCAACCGCCAGCCCAGCAACCTCCTCAAGTAGCGCAGGCAGGACTGTTGACACGCAGCTGGGAGGCAGGTACGTGAGCAACAAGCCCACCTGAACCCCTAGGTCCAACTTCACAAGGAGCAACTCACAACCCGCAATCTCAGAAACAGCAAGCCTGCGTAGGCTAAAGGTCTTCTTGGCTATAATAGCCACTCCTCCCCCCCCCTTCCCTGGGGTCGTGGCTGATGCCATACCTGAAACCCGGCTGGACACATCTCAGAGAGAGGAACTCCTCCCTCCGGGCCCAGCCAGGTTTCGGTCACACATGCGAGGTCGGCCTCCTCATCCAGGAGAAGATCATGGATGAGGGGAGCTTTATTTACAACCGACCTGGCATTGAGCAGCAGCAGCCTGAGCCCAGGGTCCGGATTTCCCCCATCACCAGTACTTCGGGCTGAACTCACAGGGTCGGAGCAAGGGATCGCTTTTAAACAGCGAGCTCTTGTTCCCCGGGAATGGCCTACCCTGTGGCCCCCGCCATATCTGCCTCTCCCCAGCAAGACCGGTATACTTTGGCCCTCTATCACCCCAGAGCCAGCGCCCCCCTCCCCCTCCGCCTCTGCCGCGCCAGGCAGGCTAGCCAGTCCATCCCATTCATTCCACTCAACCACAACTCCATCCATATCACTAATTTATCCCACCCACAAAAAACTACCCTTTAAACAAACAATTTAAAATAATAAGCTAACCATCCATTCAACCCGATTCATTCCACAAACATTCAATCCCCCCCACATCATTCAGCATCTAACAATTCAATTTAAAATGGTATTAAACAAGTTAGCTATTTAAAATTTGGACAAACAACAGTTAAAAAAAACAGCTCAAGAACAGCTCAAATTGTAAAAACAGTAATAGTTGTAAAAACAGGAGTAGTTATAAAAGCAGGAGTAGTTGTAAAAGCAGGAGTAATTGTAGAAGCAGAAGTAGTCCCTCCTAAGATAGAACGTGTAGTAGGCTTTGAACTAAAAGATCCAAAACCAAAGCCCTCGGTAGGAGTAGTTGTAAAAGCAGTAGTTGTAAAAACAGTAGCTGTAGCTGTAAATCCTGCCGCAATAGTTGTAGCTGTTCCTGTATTAGTCCCTCCTAAGATAGAACCTGTGGTAGGCTTTGAGCTAAAAAGTCCAGAGCCAAAACCCACAGTAGGAGTAGTTGTAAAAACAGTAGCTGTTGAACCCAACGTCCCAAAGTTGGCTTGATTGAAATCACCTACAACCACCAACACTCCACCCGAGTAGGCCTGCTGCTGTTTGTAAATGGTAGTTAATAGATAATTCATGGCCACGGTTATGTTAGCATCAGGAGGTGTATATACTACAGTTATTATCACAATATTAAACTCACGAGGCAGATAAAAGGGGCCGCACTTCACTGCAAAAAATTCCAAATCAGGAGAACAGTGAGTGTCAATCACTTTAACATTTGTGCTCCAGTTATTATTTATGTAAACACAAAGTCCCCCTCCTCCTGTTTGTCCCAGAGACCATAGTTCTGTCTGCTCAATACACTGAGCATCCTGATAATTCAGTAGCCTCTCCTGGAGTAGTATCAGGGTCAAGCCACATCTCTGCAAAGACCACGACACAGCAGTCCCGAATATTTCTCTGCAAGAAGATAACAAGTCCCAACTCCACAATCTTATCAGGAAGAGATCCAGCATCAGAAACAAGAAGACCCGGCAATGCAGGCCTGCAAGCCTCGTCTGTGCCTGCGTTTCCTCCACCAATATCCGGAGATCATAAGCATTGGGGATATTTGGAATGCATTCTGGTTTTGGTTACCAAATTTTCAATGGTTAAGAAATTTGATAAGTATTATTTTGTATTGTTATATTATTCCATTGTGGATGCTTTTATATACAATGTTTGCCTGATATTTTTGCTATGATGAAATCTTTTATACCAAAGAAAAAATTGTCTCAACAAGTGAACATTAGTCAACAAGGATTCGAGCGGATGCCAATGGATAAACAGCCACCTCAGTTGGATGAAATCGAATACATGGACTGAAAGCCTTTGCTTCTAAACAAAAACAAAAAAGGATGAGATGTTGTGATAAATGTCCATTTCTCCTTTAAGAAATCCTTCTCTGCCTGGATGGGCTTCTCTCTCCCTCCCTTACAGGCTGTCAGCTGACAGCTGTACTAAGGGGGTGGAGGAGAAAGCAGGGAAAAGTTTCGTTTCTTGAAAAAGACGTCATGCTTTCAAAGTGTATGTTTTAACTATCTGTGTAATGTAATTGGCTGTAAATCAGTAGGGTGACAATTTGTGGGAGAGACCTTTGATGTGCAATAAAAGTTGAGGCCGGGCTTCGGCCGAGGCTTCCATCCCAGAGAGACAAGCAGGTCTCTGTCATTAATCATGGTTGCCGGGACGCCACGAACACACTCGCGAACACACAAGTTATGACACTCACTCACAACCAGACTTCAGCAACAGTAAGGGGGAGGGAAGGCATTAGAATGCCAGGGGGTATCAGGGAGGGTAAAGGAATGCAAGTTTGCTGGCTCGAAGCCTGAGACAGATCCAACAACCCAAGATCATTGGCTGGGAAAGTCCAAGGCAGAGAGATGGTTCCCAAAACAACACAAATGTGACTTATTGGCTAAACAAATGGACAATGGGAGGACCAGGGGGGAAAGGGAAGGGTTTCCTCTGCTGCCTGTGTGCGAAATTGTTAGAATTGATTTTTCCACTTCTATACCCATATGGAATTTTCAGTAAAGTTATACTCTTGGTAAAAAGATGTCCCAGGAATCTCCTTTGCTGTTTCAACCAATGGGATGGTTGACATTAATCCAATTCTCACAGTAATAGCCTACCTGGACTCCACTGGGAGGCCTGAGCCGGAATGTTGACTACCGTCAAAGACCCCAGTGCCACCCCAAGCTGGGGCAGAGGGGCAAACCACTGGTGCGCACCTGAAGACAAAGCTCAAGAAGCCTGAGCAGCAACTTGCAACCACTAGAGAGCAGGCAAGGGATGATCTGTACCAGGGACTGAAGACCTGCTGGGCAACAAATGTGGGAAAGGCTGTGGAGGCTGAAGATCCCCTCCCCCCCCACGGGGTGCAAGGAAGCATGTGGAAGGTCAAGTGGGCAGCCGAGTGGGATGACTCAGTAGAGTGGAAACTCCCGATCACTGCCCAGAGCCCATCTGTGGAGCAATTGAGAGAGAAGTTCGGAGGGATGGAGATTCATGCAGTGGCGACAGTGGGAACTGCCAAGGCTCTGGCAGTCCCAACTACTCCTGCTCCCCCTCTTCTTCAGCTGGCAACAACAGCACCTGCAGCTGCAGCTGGAGTTCCAACACAGGTCGCAGGAGCAGTGGGCCTCACCACTCCTCCTCCCCCTCTTCAACCAGTGGCACTAGTGGCCCCGGCCACAGCCAGAGCCCCAGTACCAGTAACGGCAGCCACGGCTGGAGCCCCAGCACTGGTACCAATGGCAGCAGCCAGGATTTCACCCCAAGGGTTTGTCCTAGTATGCGAGGAGTGCCAGCCACTCCCTTTCGTGGCTCACTTTGATGGATGCCCAGGCTGCCTAGCCCACTTCCTGGCTCAAGTCTGACACCACATGGACCACTATGGAGCGATGTAGCCAGATGAGGCAGCCTGGGTCCATGTCGTGGTGGTCAACCTGGAAGAGAGCACTTCGGAGTGGCTGCATGACAAAGTGTTGCATGGCAAAGATGCCCCAGAGTTGGTCGACCTCAATGCCTTCATGCAAGCCCTGCAGAAGCAGTTCAAAGACCCCATGGTGGCCAGGTGCATGGAAGCCTGTATCCATGCCCTGAAGCAAGGGAAGCAACTGGTGATGGAGTACATTCAAAACTTCCGCATTCTGGCCAGCCACTTAGGAGACTGGCCCAAATGCCTAATGGTCTACCATTTCCGAGAGGGGCTGAACAAGGAGCTGTACCAGAACTGCCTACCCTGGGGAGTGCCACACAACCTGTGGGCATGGTACCATGTAGCTACTGGGGTGAAGATCGACCTGATGGAGTGCCACGAGCACAGGGAGCAGGAGAGTTGGTCCTGCTGCCCAGTGGAAAAGCAAACAGCCCCTAGAGGAGAAAAAGGAGGTGCACCTCCAACCAAGGGAGAAGACCTCACTAGAACCTGGGTGGTTGCTTCCGCTGTGGAAGGGAGGGACATTGAGCTGCTGAGTGTCTCATGCCACAACTGATGACTGCTCCCCCACCCCAGAGTCAGCTGAAGAAAAAGAAGATCTCCACCAAAGCAGAAGGAGAGATCTCGTGCAGGGCAGCAGGTTATAGAGTTCACCCCTCCATCCAGCAAGGAGGAGAGAACACCGACCCCTACCAAGATGGGGCCAGTCATGTACAAGAGTGATAGCAAAGGAGACGATGACTCGATGGTAAGTGGCACCTTCATCCATAGGACCGCTAGAGATTTTCATGGCCTTGTCAGGTATTAAGGGGATCCTAATGGCCCTGGTAGACTCAGAGTGCAATAGATGCCTGATCAGCCCCCAAGTAGTGGAGAAGCTAGGCATGAGGCTAAGGAAGCTAACAAAGCCCATAGCATTTTCTCAGCTAGAAAGTTCGATAACAGGGGGGGGGTACCGGCAACCTACCTGACCGAGCCTGTGGAGTTAAAAACAGGGACCCACACAGAGACTATTCAATTTATTATGGCCCCTGGAATGAAAGAGGCTATGGTCCTAGGCTTAGCGTGGTTAAAGAAGTGGAACCCCTCCATTGATTGGGACAGAAACAAGTGGCAGATGCAAAAGAAGACAACCAGCTGGCAGAGATTAGTGAAACTGCTAAGAAGCCACCATGAGCCTGCGGTTAAGAAAGTGAAAGCAGAAACCGCTAATAAACTACAAAGGAGCGATAGCTTGGAGCTGCTAATTCCTGAGGAGTATCGTGATTTGGGAGAGGTCTTTAGCAAAAAGGAATTCGACGCACTCTCACCCCATCACCCCACAAATTGTGCAATTGAGATTGTACCTGGAGCCACATTACCAAAACTGAAGTTGTACTCGATGACACCCAGGGAGATGGAGGAGCTCCGAGCATTCATAGATAAAAATGTAGCCAGGGGCTACATTCATCCAGCCAAGTCAAGGATGGTGGCCCCTGTTGTTCTGACCCAGCCTTCATGAGTGCTACTCAACAGCTTACTTGGGAGGAAAACCCCTTTTTATTTTAACAAGGTGTTTATGGAATAAACTCCAAATATCCAGTCGTTAGGTGTTAAAACAAATAGTAGCAGTCTCTGCTCCCACTTGGCTATGATAAGTACACAGTCTCTGAATTCTCAGCAGGAAGGGTCAATTAGCAATTCAAACCAAACACAAAGAAATCTGACAAACCTGGATAATTGGCAAAGAGTCCTGGCAAAAGAAACCCAACAGAGAAACAAGATACTGGAGCATGAATGGTTGACTGTGGCAACCGGCGCCACCCACACCTCTCCTCTTTATAGTCCAGTCAGGGCGTGGCTTCTTTTTTTTTTTAAATAGATTTTAAAAATATCTTTATTAAATATTTACACAACAATAAAAAGACAAAATAGACAATGTACAAAACCTAGACATAAAACATCAAACGTATATTAACAGGATAAGTAAATAATAATATTTATATTCTAGAAGCTTTCAGCACTAGAACATAGTCCAGTCAGGGCGTGGCTTCTTAACATCTCTTACTTTTCCTGGAGAGCCGCCCCACCACCATCCGTTGTCCTGCACACCTCTCCTCTCTGCGCATATGCACATCTGGAACAGGCCCCAGCTGTTCCTCCTCTTTGCTCAGTTCAGGCCCCCAACACAGCTGTCTCTCTGCCTGAGCATGAGTAGATGGGCCCAGCTCCACATCTGGCTGTGAGTCTTCTTGCTCCTCAGAGCCTTCTGCAGACTCCCATGTGAACCCAGGCAACCCTTCCCCCTGATCCGATTCATCTGACTCAGCTGCAGGATCCACTGGCAGTCGAGGAACCACAACACGTATGCTCTTCCAAGAAAAGAAGAATGGGTCTCTTACTGTAGGCCAGGGGTGTCAAACTGCCGGCC
This sequence comes from Bothrops alternatus, assembly GCA_034064705.1. Taxonomy (NCBI): domain Eukaryota; kingdom Metazoa; phylum Chordata; class Lepidosauria; order Squamata; family Viperidae; genus Bothrops; species Bothrops alternatus. The sequence continues at coordinate 1,762,459 of JARGCV010000014.1, read as the reverse complement.
CGCGGGCCGGTTTCATCATACCGGAACTGCGCCCACCCCATTGCCGGCAATGGCGAAAAAGCTCTGATACATCGCGTGACGTCACATGACGTCGCGAGTTTGACATGCCTGCTGTTGGCTGTGCATCAACTATAGGGGCTAAATGGTATTTGTGTGGAAAACATGTACCTCCTCCCTTTGATGAAAGACATGCTGGGGCACCTAGCAAAGGGGAGAATTTTCACAAAGCTGGACTTGAGGGAGATGTACTACTGAGTGAGAATCAGGGAAGGTGACAAATGGAAAACAGCATTCAACTGTCCTCTGGGCTGCTACTAGTTCCAGGTGATGCTGTTTGGACTGCAGGGGGCCTCAGCAGTGTTCATGCAGTTGATAAATGAGGTTCTACATGAGCACTTGTGTAAAGCGGTCCTGGTGTATGTGAATGATGTATTGATTTATACCAAGACAAAGGAAGAGCATGTGAAATTGGTCAGAGTGGTGCTGGAGAAAATACAGAGGGCTCAGCTTTGTGTGAAATTGTCAAAATGTGCCTTCCATAAGACCAGCCTGGATTACCTGGGGTACAGAGTCTCAAGAGACGGAATGGAGATGGACCCCAGAAAAGTCCAAGCAATATTAGAATGGGAACCCCCACAAACAAGGAAGCAATTACAGAGTTTTCTTGGTTTTGCAAGCTTTTGCATCCCCACATTTGTTCAAATAGTCCTACCCATCACAAATCTGTTGAAGACCAAGGGAGAAGCCAAGTCCAGGCCCAGTCAGCCCCTGAACTGGTCACTGAGTCCCAAGCTGCATTCAAGAAGCTGAAGCATCTCTTCGCTGCTGAGCCAGTCCTAAAGCACTCTGACCTGGACAAACCTTTTGTGATACAAGCGGATGCCAGCGATGTGGCTGTGGGGGCAGTGCTGTTCCAGAAGAATGTGAAGGGAGAGTTACAACTGTGTGCATACACATCTTGCAAACTATTGGAGACAGAGAGGCGATGGGCTATCTGGGAAAAAGAACATGGAGGCAATTCCTGGAAGGCAGTAAGATTCCTTTCGAAGTGTGGACAGACCACAAGAATTTAGAAGCATTGAAAGCTCCCCAGAAACTGTCTCCCAAGCATGTCCAATGGGCCCACACTTCATTTCAATTTTATACTCCGCTATATCTACCGGGGGGTAGGGGAGAGCGAAACTTCCTGGCAGATGCACTCTCCCAGATGCCACAGTACAATAGTGCCCAAGAAGAGGTCGTCAATTCAATCATCCCTTCCAAAGAAGTAGCTACACTGGCCTTCATGAGACAGCAGAGAGCATCACCATTGCCACTAACCGGGGATCTGATGTGGCCACTGAAGGAAGCTTTGACAAGAGACAAATGGTTCCAACAGCACAGAGACGAACTGTCTTTGAGGAATGGATTAGCATGGATGGGAAGGAAGCTGTATGTCCCAACCAGCCAGAGGACCTTACTATTGCAGCGCAGCCACAATATGAAAGTGGCGGGTCATTTTGGATTCATAAAGACCCTTCACCTAGTTAAAGACAATTTTGGTGGCCACGTGTGAAGAAAGACATAGAAATCTACTATCAAGTTTCAAAGCCCAGTGTGATGACCTGGGTCACAGCACAGAGGCAACACAGTCAGCTAACAGTTCAAACTGCCCCTTTATTGCTCCAAAGGTTCCCCAACTGCTCCCATATTTCTGGCAAGTCCCAGAGCAAAGTGAAGACACACACACACACACCTCCAGCAGCCTCTGGCTGCAAGTAGTCCAGCACAAAGCTGTGAGCACAACAGCTGTCAAAACAAGAAATCCAGCAAGGCAAGGGACTAAATCAATGAGTCCAGGAAGCAAAGGAACAAGGCAATTAATACAGGAAGCAAGCAATAAAGCAAGAAATCCAGGAAACGTCCAACGTCGGCAATGGCACACAACCCTCCATGAATTCAGCGTTTGTTCTTGACAAATGCCCCTCCCCACAGTGTCTCCTTAAGTCTCAGTCCCCAGGTGTGCCTTGTGGAGAGGGGTGGGGCTCTCTCCTCCCAAGTAGTTGGGTCAGCCTGTGCTGCTCCTACCTTCTCTCCACTCTCAATGCTTGAGGATAAGGAGGGGGATGTTCTTGCTCATCACCTGAGCTCTGCCTCTCATGTTCACTGCTTAGCCTCTCTTGGTCATCCTGCCCCTGTTCCTTCCTGCCTTCAAGCCATCCCAATCCTGAAAGGCCCTGGCCTGCCTCAGCATGCTCCTCCCCATATTCCTCCTAAGCCAACGATGCCTCCCCCTCGAACTCCTTCGGCTCCAGCTCCAGCTCATCTTCCTCCGCAGATTCAGGCTCCAATGGGGGCATGACACCCAGTCTTGCTGGTGCAACAGACATTGCTCCTCAACTTGCCAACAAGCTTTGGGGGAGGGGAGAGGTTGGGAATGCAGACTTCAAAGATTAAGGAAACAGACCATGGGAATCAAGGACAATGGTGAGGTGTCTGGCTAGACCCAGAGATGCTCTCTCATAACAATATTTTCCAACTTGATTGGGCAACGTGACCTGACCCAGAGAGAGGAGGAAGAAGTTAATGCTTTTACTATAGGGGTTTGGGAAGGGGCCTGCCAGAGCTGGTTTTACTTTCATATGTGCCAATATGGTGTACTCAATAAAGTTTTGCATCAAGGGATTGGAAAGTCTCAAAGGTGTTTGCTTAGTTGGGTTCATCAGTTGGAACTCTGACACTAAACCAGTTCGTCTTTAAAAAATCTACCTGGGGGATCCCAAGCCGCTGCAGCCTGTCTGGTAGCCTCCAGAAGGGCTGTGAAAACTCAGGGGAAGATGGCTGGAGTGAGGCCGGTGAAAAAAGACTATGCCATGGGCCAAGCAGTATCCAGGACCCAAGCAATGGGAGCCCGCCTAAAGGAATCACTGACAACTCACAATGAGGCCCACAGTGGCAGGGACCCAATGCCAGGCGGGAGAGGTGATCTGACAGGTCATGATGCCAAAAGAGGCAGAAACCGACTTCCCATCAATCTCCCCTGGGGAAGCATTCATCCAGGTTCCAAGGTGGAAGGAAAGGAGGACCACAGAATGGGAAGAGTCGGTGTAGTGGAGCTACTGTATTTGACGGCCTGTCACAGCCCATTAGTCGAGCAACTAAAAGGTTCCTCAGCCTATAACTGTGAGGAGGGAATCTGTGTGGAGAGTGGAACTGCTACCTGGAGGGGGGGGTCCAGCCAGCCCGTGATGACCACCTTGGGGAGTTGCTTCAACCTCGGCAGGGAGTGACCGCTGCACCAGCTGCAGGGACAGCCAGCTCCTGGAGGGCTGCTGCCACCAGCCAGATCCCAGCCCAGGGAGCCCCCAGACCTCTGCAAGTAGCAGCTCTGCCACAGGGGGTTGTTGGATGGTTAGTCTATTAACCAGCGGCTGCAGGCACCCAGCTTTAGCCTTTCCCTCATAGAGTGGGATGACTGCCACCCTACTGGGTAGCCCCAGGACCTCCAGGGTCCACCAATAAAGATGTTTGATGGCAAGCCGGACAAACTGCCATTTTTCCTGAAACAGGTGTGGGCGTACCTGGATCGCTACAGGCCAATGTACACCAACGATCTGGCTTGCATGGATGCTATTGTGGCTAACATGGAGGGAGAAGCGGCAGAGTGGGTGACCAGGCTCCATGATGAGGGAGCTCCCAAGCTGGGAGATCCCAATGCATTCCTGAGGGAATTCAGGGCCCACTTCGAGGACAACAGGCAAGCCTGGTGAGCACAGTTTGAGATCTGAGCCATCAGGCAAGGAAGCTGGCCAGCAATGGAATACATTCGTGAATTCCGGAGACTGGTGGGGAGGTTGAGGCACTGGCCAGAGCAGCTTTTGGTGCACTACTTCAGGAATGGCCTGAATAGAGAGCTGTACCACATGTGCTTGCCTCGAGGACTACCAGACCGGATCCAAGACTGGTACTAGCTGGCCACAAATCTGCAGGAGCAATACTTCAAGACAAGGCAAATATTTTCCAGGAGGAAATGTATGCAATGCTATGACAGATTCAAATAACAATGATGTCAAATCATGATGAGATTAAAAACAACTTTGACGACATAAATGAGCACATCTTTAACTTAAACTTACAATTAAAAAACTCTCAGAAAGCGATGACAAAGAATGAACAAACAAGATAACAGAACACAAACCAGAGGACAGTGACTCAAAGAGCAAAGCTACAGATGAAGAGAACCATAGCTTAATACAAACAAAAGAAAACTTGCAAGATTTTGCCATAACAATGGAAATGGAAAAGATATCTTATCTTTCAGGGCTTCAAAACAAACTTGAAGATAGGAAAGAAGATCTAAAAAAGTGGATTATAGAGCAGCCAGGAGAATCATTAAAACTTGGGAGACAAAAAATGCATGTCTTACCTAACTTGTCTCTCCTATTCCCAACAACATTTTAAAAAATACAGGAAGAATCCCCTGGCAAGTTGAACACACTGACTTGGAAAGTTACTTGGCAAAAGAAGAAGGCTAAAGTTAGATTCAAGAGATTTGATTTGACTTACCAGATGGAGTACTATATGATCAAACACTTGTTTGAATATGGTTAAAAGAATAGATAAATTATGGATATAAAGGGTCCCTACAGTAAGAGGGATAAGATATACAAGTAGTCTAGTACTTCTTACAATATATGAAATGTAAAAACATTGGGATGGTGTATGTGAATGAAAAGTTTGGATATTTAAAGGTAATTAACTTTGAGAAAATTATGACTGATAAGAATGGTTTGAAAAAATCGGGGTTAGGTGACAGAGATTGTCTCCTTACCTCCGCTCCGCCCTGATGCCGCCACCGGAAGTCTGGGGTGCGGAGAAGTCTGGAGGACCATGCGTAAGAAAGGGGAATGCCCAAGGACTAACGAGGTGAAAGGCAATCACCCGTTAGGATGAAGGAAATCCCCTAAATCCAACGTGAAAGCTTCTGCCATCGGCCGATGGTGGAACTGAGGCCCTGACAAACCCACAATAGAGGCGGAAGCAAAGGAATCTTAACGGGCTGGGCTAGTAGCTGTAATAGCCTATAACATTTATAATTTGAGAAGAATAAGAAGAATAAGATAATGCTAAACCTGAATTAAGTGTTTATTAAAACGGGCGCTGAAAGGAAGCTCAAATGGAGGGTAAAGTAAGCGGCGAACCGGCGGGAAGAGCCGTGAGTCACAAACAGCCAAAATTAAAACTTTAAAACTTTAAGAAAAAAAAGGGGAAGATATAAAGAAACGCTGTTGTTGTAAACTGGAGCGCTATTTTTTACTAACTGGAGCGCAATTTATAAAGAGTGGGAAGATCAAGACGAAGTGGGAGCCGATAAAGCTTGGGTCCGGAGTGAGAGTGGAAGAAGAAAATGGCGGTTTAGAAAGAACGAAGGAGTATTTGGACTACGGAAAAAAGCAGTTGGAGGAAAAACCTTAAAACTTTAAAACAGACCTGAGGGAAGCGAAGAGCAGGAAAGTTGGCTGGAGAGCGGCTTGTCGTGGAGGAGTGTGGTCCGTGGAAGAGAAGGAGTCATCGAGACGAAAGAGGTGAAGAGAAAGGACTGAGGTTGGAAGCAAAATCCGGAGTTTGGAGTTCGAGGGAACAGGAGTGAGCTGAGAGCGAAGGAACGGAGAGACGGTGGGGAGAAAGTCCCTGAGGCTGAGTGAGTCAGTGAGGATTGATTTGAAAGAGATATAGCGTTCTTCGAGGAGGTGAATAAAAGGAGTGATTAACTGTGTGAGAGAGAAGCTGCGAACGAGAGATAATGTGCTTCAAAGAGGTGAGCGAAGAACTGACTGAACATTGAGAGAGAGACAGCGTCCCCCAAGGAGACAAACGACAGATTGACGGTGAGAGTGAGAAGCAGCGATTGATTGGACAGAGACTATATTTAACAGAAGAGAGGTTGGAGAAGAGGAAAAAAAATAATAATAATAAAAATTGACTGAGGTTTGAAAGTATGTTTAGGAATTAAGAAAGTTCAAAGAAAGTGAAGGAGGTGAGAGAGAGGTTGAAATAGGTAAAGAAAGTGTAGAAAGGGTATTGAGAGGTTGGCATAACGTGTGGCAGTGGAAGAAGGTGAATAGAAGATAGTTTAGAAGATAGAAAAAGTAGAATTTTAAAAAAACTACTGGACATTAAAAGAACAGTCAGAAGCTTAGAGTAGTAGGAGATAATGGCAACTTCGAGAACAGGAAAGAAGACAGTCTCTAGCTTAACATTAACACCTTCATCACCTCCGGGTCAAAGAACAATAGAAGGGATGTTGGGCACAGAAAAACAAAATGTGCTAACTAATATGCAAACTATGCAATCAACACTCTTGGTTATCCAAGAAACTATGTTGAAAATGCAAGAGACAATAGCAAAAAATCATGTAGAAATGAGAGGGGATATAAATAAATTAGATAATAGAGTGGAGATGCTACAACAAACAATGGAGAATAATGAATTAAGAATACAATCTGTTGAGGAGGGTTTAGATAAAATTGTGAAAAAAGTTGATATATTAGATACAGAATTAATAGCATCTAATAAAAAATGGAGGAAGAAATAATTTATCTAGAAATGGATAAAGCAGCATTTTATTTACGTTTTCAAAATGTGATAGAGGAGAAGGATGAAGAGTTAAGGGACATTATGGCAGATCTGATTTCTGAGTTATTGCAAAGAGAAAAACAAGAAATTCTGATGGAGATTGACCAATCAATTTCAATCAGTGCATTATACAATCTTTTAATATGCATTAGCCTTTGATCTCTAATTTGTTTAATTAAGTTTTCATCTATTTGAGATAAACCAATCTTCTGATCTTTTTTCCATCTAGTCTGCAATTGTAAATATTGAAACCAAGTAAGAATCATTCCTTCGTCCCTTAAAGTGTTCAGGGGCTTCAGTTGTAAAACATTCCCTTCTTTAAGTAGGAGTTTCTCATATCGCACCACATCATGTAATTGTTCTCTATTTATATTCTCTATTTATATTCTCTATATGCAAAATCTACATAATAAAACCTAAGTGGCAGCGTATAATGTCCTGCCTCATTAATATGTACAAAACTTTCGCTAGCTCCAGTGTTGTTCAAAGGAAGTCCAACTAAAAAAAAGTCCTTGACTGGCATCCGATGGTGACATCATACACATCCAGCAGTCAGTATGGTTTGTTAAGGCACTAACTTTTTATTGTCCTTCCAAAATTATTGTCCATCCACTTTGGGCTCACCAGAGTCTTTGCAAACTTTTGGCTGTACACTGTAAGGGCGAATATTGCGGCCAGGAACCCATATCGTATTGCCTTCATGTTGCACCGCAGCATATCCACGACCCCAGGTAATAAGTTCAGCTGGTCCTTTCCATTGGGGTTCTGGTAGCTTACGATACCAAACTAGCGGTCGAACCGTGGTTGCTGCGTCTGGAAGGGGAGAAAAATGCCTGCTCGCAGCTGTATTAGGTGGCGTGCCAGGTGGTTTAAGAAAATTGAGAGTATATAAAGCCAAATTAAGATGATTTCGCACTCCAGGTAGTCCGGGGGTATTTTTCCCCATTTTTCATTTTTAATTTGTCAAGCATGTGCTTAAGAGTGGAGTTGGCCCATTCCACTACTTTTTGCCCCTGTGAATTGTAAGGAATGCCGAATTTATGAATAATGTCCCACGAATTGCAGAACTGAGCAAAGCCATGACTACAATATGCAGGTCCATTATCAGTTTTTAATTCTTTAGGAGTACCCAGAGTGCTAAAAGTTCGAATACAATGATTGATGACATGTTTAGTTGCCTCTCCATGCTGTGGAGTAGCAAGGATGAACCCAGAATATGTATCAATAGTCACATGTATATATTTCCACGGACTAAAAGATGCATATTGAGTAACGTCCATTTGCCAAATTTGACATGCCTCAAGTCCATGGGGATTCACACCCATTGGAATAGACAGTCCTTGTTGTGAACAACTGGGGCACTGTTGAATGATAGCTGTTGCCTCCCTGGGGGTTATGCCAAATTGTTTAGCCAAAGCCTTGGCGTTTTGATGAAAAGAGCTATGACTATCCCAGGGAGTAAGTTGTTGCATAGTCATAACTTGCGTGTTGCCATATCCGTCTGGGAATTCCCTTCACTGAGAATTCCTGGAAAATTTTGATGACTTCGGATATGTGCAATAAAATAAGGACAATATCTTGTCTCAATAAATTTTTGCAATGTCAAAAATAGTGTCAACAAAGTCTCATCCAAACTAGGAGAGATATAAGCAAAATGTAAATTTTTTATGGCCAAAAATCTGGAATCTGCTGGAGAATGACAAAAAAAAACTGACCAGGCCAATCACCAATCAATAATTGCAAAACAGAATTATTTTGAATCAAAGTTTCCCACAATTTTAAGGAAAATAGGATAAAAATAATTGCAAATTCAATTCCAAAAATCTGGCACCATCGTGTGGCCACGATGTGTAATTTCAGCCAAAGTCATAGCTGGAGTGAAAACAATTTCTTGAAGGCATATTAGATTGAGTAATTGCCACTGTGGGTGGTCGATCAAAAATCCCATTCAAATGCACAGGGTGATTGTCAACACACCAATCAGTCCACTGGGTGTTGAGGGCTGTTTGGACGTTCTCAACGACCAATAGCTGGTCGGAGGTCAATGTTACAACGTGTGTGGGATTTTTGAGGCCTTTTAATGCCATAAATAAGGGAGAAAGAGTCGAGGTAGAAAGACCTATATATGGCCTTAACCAATTAATATTTCCTAAATATTGTTGTAGTTGAACCAATGTAGGTGCAAGTGTCTTTTGACCAGTGCCAATTAAGGGTTGCAAAACTCTTTTGCAGTCTGCATTAGCGTTCTCAACAGCCAATTTCATCAAAATCTCTTTTGTAGCTAATTCATTAGCAATTTCTTTATCAATACTGTCTTTTAGTCTATTTATAAATTCATCATAGGGCTCAGTAGTTCCCTGTTTAATTTGAGTAAAACTTGTGCCAAATTTTCCACTTTCATCTACTACCTTTAAAGCAGCAAAAACAGCCTGTAAAATTACACCATGTATAGCTGCATCTGGCTGTTGTCCAACAGCAGTGAACTGTCCAGAGCCATAAATTTGGTCTGGCACTAATTGAGCAGTGCCTCTCTGAATAGCTTGAATATGATACTGGGAGTCCCAAACTGCATACTGCGCAGGTGTTAAAATCATTTGCATTAATGCCTTCCAATCTGCTGGAATCATTTTGTGAGCAAATCCATTATCAATTTCTGCATCCATGCCCACAGTTACAGGGTATAAACTTGTCATTTCCTCAACATTCAATTCACCTATTTCATAATCATTCTGTAACATTTCCTGAATAAAATTACTTGTTTTGGTCAGAGCTGGAGGATCACACAACTCAACATTGCTAGAAAAAAAACCTTGCTGTGATCTTTAATTGTTACTGGAGTTTCACTGGCAGGGGGAAGAAGTTGAATTTCATTATAATTCAATGGATTCAGTAATATTTTTAGTAGGAGCTGCTCCTGTGTCTCCAAAGCTTTTAACACTACTCTGCAAGATGTTAAAATAGAAGCGGGGGCCCTAGAATTTTTGTAACAACTCCTCCACTCTCCTCCAAGTTTCAACTTTAAGGCAGCCTGCCTCTGGGTAGAAAGGAATGTGTTTCCAAATAAATTCAAGGAGAGATCTTAAATCTCCTTCTGTCAGCTTCTGAGCTGTAAAACGAACATAATTCTTCCTGGTTATCTCTGTGAGCTTAGTCAAATGTGTTTCTTGCCTTTTTGAGAGATATCCCCACATACTTACGAGGGATCAGTCCTCGTCCAGCGATGAACTGATGAAGCGCGCTTTGCCACGTCCGGGTGGTAAGTATGAGGGTCCAGGGACGTATAACCTCTCAGGGTTATCACGTCGAGGGTCACCACCTGTCATAACTTGTGTGTTGGTGAGTGTGTTCGTGGCGTCCCGGCAACCATGATTAATGACAGAGACCTGCTTGTCTCTCTGGGATGGAAGCCTCGGCCGAAGCCCGGCCTCAACTTTTATTGCACATCAAAGGTCTCTCCCACAAATTGTCACCCTACTGATTTACAGCCAATTACATTACACAGATAGTTAAAACATACACTTTGAAAGCATGACGTCTTTTTCAAGAAACGAAACTTTTCCCTGCTTTCTCCTCCACCCCCTTAGTACATCTGTCAGCTGACAGCCTGTAAGGGAGGGAGAGAGAAGCCCATCCAGGCAGAGAAGGATTTCTTAAAGGAGAAATGGACATTTATCACAACAAGCGAGGTATGCACAGCGAGCTGACAATGATACTGGGTCTGCTTTTTTTCCTTTTTTGAAGATGGGAACCACATCAGCTCTTTTCCAGTCCTCTGGTAGTTCCCCAGTACTCCAGGCTCTTTGAAAAATATAGTTCAGTGGTTCTGAGATCATGTCTGCCAGTTCCTTCAGAACCTTGGTGTTTAATCCATCTGGTCCTAGTGATTTGAACTCATCTAGGGTGGACAGGTGTTCTCTTACCATTTCTTGCTTATTTTAACTTGTATTCTTAGTCTGTCAGTTCTGCTTTTGGTAGATTAGGCTAGTTTTTACTTTTGTGTGAAGACAGATGCAAAGAATGAATTAAGCAACTCAGCTTTCTCCCTGATGCCCGTCACTTCCTTGCCATCTTCTCCCATTAGTGGAACAATTCTTTCCTTGACTTTTTTCTTGTTTTTTACATGTTGAAAGAAACTTTTTTATTATTATTTTTCACATTTGTTGCAAGTCTTAGCCTTAGCTTTGCAGATTCAGGCTATATGCTGGTATTCTGCTTTAGTTATGTGTCCCTGTTTCCATTTTTTTATACTTATCCTTTTTGTCTTTCAGTTTATCAGAGATATCTTTGTGCAACCATGCTGTTTTCTTCTTGGATTTCTAGTTTTTCTTTTTCAGTGGTTTTGAGCTGGACTGAGCTTTTATAATCATATTAGGGTTTGGATGGGTGCTAACAAGCTCAAACTCAACCCTGACAAGATGGAGTGGCTGTGGGTTTTGCCTCCCAAAGACAATTCAATCTGTCCGTCCATCATACTGGGGGGGGAGTTTTTGACCCCCTCAGAGAAGGTCCGCAACTTGGGTGTCCTCCTCGATCCACAGCTAAATCTGGAACATCATCTTTCGGCTGTGGCAAGGAGGACATTTGCCCAGGTTCGCCTGGTGCACCAGCTGCGGCCCTATTTGGACCGGGAGTCTCTTCTCACAGTCACTCATGCCCTTATCACCTCGAGGCTCGACTACTGCAATGCTCTCTACATGGGGCTACCTTTGAAAAATGTTCGGAGACTTCAGGTAATGCAGAATGCAGCCGCGCGAGCAGTATTGGGCCTACCCAGAAATGCCCATATTTCAACATCACTCCACGAGCTGCATTGGCTGCCAATTGGTCTCCGAACGCAATTCAAAGTGTTGGTTATGACCTATAAAGCCCTACATGGCATCGGACCAGGTTACTTACAGGACCGTCTGCTGCCGCATGAAACCCAGCGACCGGTTAGGGCCCACAGGGTCGGCCTTCTCCAGGTCCCGTCAGCCAGACAATGTCACCTGGCGGGGCCTAGGGGAAGAGCCTTCTCTGTTGTGGCCCCGGCCCTCTGGAATCAACTCCCCCCCAGAGGTCCGTATTGCCCCCACCCTCTCCGCCTTTCGCAAATTGCTAAAGACACATCTTTGCCGACAGGCCTGGGGCAGTTAACATCTTGCCCCAGCCAGTGTATGTTTGTTGTAAGTTTGTTTTCGGATGATTGGTTTTTAATCTAGGGGTTTTATAAATGTATTTAATGTCAGATTTCTATATGTTATTATCTATGTTGTAAGCCGCCCTGAGTTTTTGGAATAGGGCGGCATAGAAATCGAATTAAATAATAATAATAATAATAAATAATATTTTTCAGAGTTCAGGGTTGCTTTTTTTAACTTTATTGAGAAGCAAGTGGCATGACAGCGACTGGAAAAGCTGGGGAATGCCAAGTTTTCTTGTCTTTGAAGTATAGGCGGAAACTGACAAAGTGCTTTCCCCCTAAGCAATCAGTAAGTACTGATTTCTTAATCATAAGAAAGCAAGCCCCCTCAAAACATTAAAACCTCTTAAATACACAAAACAGCTTCCCTCCTCAAGACCTGACAAACCAAACACCTAGACAAAGAAATAAAGATTATCATATCCCGCAGGGAGGGAAAGGTTGCATTTCCTACCTGTCAGGACTTTGCACTTTCTGCAAAGTGGACATCCCAGCTGACAAGTCTGCATACCTCTCAAACACTAAGACAACTTTACTATAAATATCACTGTTTTTAGCCTTTTTACCTGTGGCCACCTTCAAGAGATGTATGCCATGTTACGCTGTCAAATAAACCATCCTCCTCTTGAAGCAGTTCTCCAGTGTACTCATTCGTGACCCGGCTCGGACTCGAACCCTGAACATTCTTCTAACACTGCCAACATTTTAATAAAAGTACCTATAGAAATTGAGTAAATACAATATAGCCCAAATCCAAATCACCTTAGAAAAAAATCTGCTTTTCCTCTCACTCATTGATGATGGGAGATGCCTCCTAAGATGATGCATGAATTCACATGTATGGATAAGAGCTTAAATAAGAAAAGCAAGATGCTGATTTTCTTCAGAATTTTTTAAAATAATAAATGCAATCTCAGAAATGCTCACCACACAACTCAAATGGCATTTAAAAAAATAGTTTGCATTTAGAAGCACTTTTTAGGGCATGTATTGTATGAGGAACCTGTGAGTTGTTCGACTTCAACTTCCATTAACATCAGTTATATTGGCCAGTGGTTGGGGAGAATAGGATACATAGTGTCAGGTCCCCAAACCCTCATCGTTTTCCCTGAATATGTATTCTACTTTTGGGGCCTGCCATTCTGCTGGGGGGAGGAATGAAACTGGAGAAGACCTTGAGATGCATGCCAACTGTGCCAGTTACCTGCTCATCTGACCACCTGTGGATTGGCTGGATTTCAAATGGACTGTCAAGCCCTCTGGGCTCGACATAGACAGGTGGGGGAGGGCAAGGACGGTGTGCAGGGTGGCAGAGGATGGCGGCAACCAGCACCAACAAGCCGCCGAGCAGCTGATGGCTCTGGCAGTGTTTCCGGGCCACCGAACAGCTGATGAGCTGGGCGCATGATGGCTGATGGCCCCAGCGGTGTTTCCTGGCTGCCGAACAGCTGACAAGCCGGGCGCATGCCAGCTGACGGCTCTGGCTGCATTTCCTGGCCGCCGAACAGCTGACCAGCCGGACAAATGCTGGCTGATGGTCCTGGCACCGTCTTTTGGCCACTGAACAGCTGATGGGCCGCCGGGCAGAGATGGAGCCGAGGAACAGCTGGACTCAGAGGCTGATGCAGCTATCAGGAGCTGGTTGGGACGCGGACGCGAAAAGGCTTCTGGGCGTTGAAGCTGCCCATTTGAACCTATGCGTCTGGATGCTGGTTTGGCAGGTGGGGGGTGGGGTTAATTAGCGTGTGTGTATATAAAGCGCTGGGAGGCAATTGCTCCCAGCACGGAGTTTGATAGCAGAGTATCCTTTTAACTGCATGCCAGAGATTCCTGAAGTAAACCAACAGTCACCTGCGAACTAGATGGCTCCGTGTCTTTCTTGCCAGGGGTGAGGTGAGGATCTTTGACAGGAAGTCCACGATCCCATAACTCTGTTGTCCCTTTTTCCTGTGTCTGCATCCGTTGTTTTCAGTGGACAAGCAGGTTTGCCTGCCTGCCCTCAGTGTTGGAGAAATGGCTGAGGGCACTCAGGTGATGGGCCCTGCAGGGGAAGAGCCAGAGGCGGCTGCAGCTGGGGGGGGTGGAGCCAGCCCCTCAGGATGTTGACCAGCCAGTAGTACGTCCCCAGGTGGCTGAGGCTCGATCAGCGGAACAACCAGGTAACGACCCGGTTGTCCAGGAGTCTGCTCCAGGGGAGGAAGGGCCCTCAGGGGAGTGGTGGCATAGTTTGGCCGCTACTGGCCCAGCAACCAGCCAGCCACATACTCCAGGGGCTTTGGGCCAGTCACTGTCTCAATGGAGGGAGAAACGTGTCACTGACGATGATGAGGAGGACTGGAGTTATTCCACGGTCCCTGGGCAGGCTACAATGGAGATTTTATGGGAGCACTTCAGAGAAGCAGGCTTCCAGGATCCTCCCTCATGGCCAAGATGGGATCAGACTCCAGAGATGGCATCATGGTCATGGACCGGCCTGCCATCACTCCAAAGTTAAAGTTGGACACTGATCATGGTGGTAACACACAGCAGGTGAGGGGCCCAACCCAGAGTGCATATTTGCCAGTGGAGAGGCTGCACACCGCATGGGCAGGTGGGCCGCCATTGGCCTTGGTGGCAGATGCTACCAGGAGGCCAGGGCCAGGGGTTGGGACCTTGGTTAGGAGGGGCACAGACAGTGTGGTGCCGGCTCCTAGGCCCACGGCAGACCCCTTGCATGGTCCAGGGTGGGGTATGGGTCCCTGGCCTCAGGGACCAGCATGGGGTCCTCCACCCCTGCATGCAACTTTCGATGGAAACCCGGATCGGCTAGCATTATTCCTTAGTCAAGCAGTCAGCCACCTGGATCGTTATGCCCACCTTTACCCATCTCAATGGGCTATGGTAGGAGCAGTCACAGTGGCCCTGTAGGGGGAGGCCGTAGACTGGGTGGCCGATCTACACAGTGACCACACCTGGGAGCTAGCAGATGTTGGGTCATTTTGGGGAGCTCTGCGGGCCCACTTTGAGGATGTATCCAGGGTCCAGCATGTGGAGGGGGACCCGTTGGTGCTCAAACAGCGAGGCTGACCTGCAGCTGACTATGTCCATGAGTTCCAATGGGTAGCTGGCAAGCTACAAACATGGCTGGAACGCTTGTTGGTCCACCAGTTCCGGACAGGTCTGGACCAAGATCTACATCAGGTGTGCGTATACCATGGGATCCCAAGTAGGCTGCAAGACTGGTTCCATGTGGTGATGGACCTGGATGCGGGCCTCCAGGAATTCCGGGCTAAGGGCAACGGGTCTATAGGACCATGCAGATCCCCGGAGAGACCAAGGGGCCTGGGGCCAGGGCCAAGTTCCTCGTCCAGCATTTCGGTGCTTCCTCTGCAATCAGCCAGGGCATCACGCAGAGGAATGCCCGATTCCAGTGTCCCAAGGGAAGCCAGAACCTACTGGGAAGACCACCCCCAGAAAACCCCCAGAAAAATCGAGGGCTGCCCACCAGGCTGAGGGGTCCATTCCGCGTGGAGATTGTCCGAAGAATGGAGAGGCCACCGCTGTGATGGGACCCCAATTGGTCGTTTACGATGGCGATGCAGAGGACACAGAAGACCCAATGGTGAGTGAGCCTATCCACCCATTCACCATCCCTATCGCATTGTTCAGTCCACAATCAGGCTACCGGGGGGAGTATGTCGCGCTCATTGATTCTGGTTGTACCCGTTGCCTAATTAGTGGGGCCATGGTGAAAAAAGTGGGGATTAGGGTGAGGTCCTTGGTCAAACCTGTGAGGTTCGAGCAGGTGGATGGTTCCCTGTTGTGGGGGGCACATTTTTCACAGAGCCGGTATGGATGGAGATGGGGGATCACTGGGAGGTCATCTGCTTCATAGTCGTCCCCTCAATGACAGAGGCTGTCATATTAGGCTTAGCATGGTTGGACAAGTGGGGTCCTACAATCTGGTGGGGGGGGATACCGGAAGATTTGGATAGGTGTTGGTCCCTGGCCCCCTCCACATGAGCAGGTTCAAGCAGGCAGGGAGAGTCAAAAAGGGGATGTGAGGGAGCACGTCCCCTTCCCGTCCGAATATGCCGACTTTGCAGAGGTGTTCAGCGAACGGGAGAGTGACATATTGCCTCCTCATCGTCCGACTGATTGTGCCATCGACATCATACCAGGCGCCAAACTCCCAAAGCCCCGGATGTATGCCATGACCCCTAATGAAATGGCTGAATTAAGGCAGTATATTGACAAAAACTTGGCAAGGGGTTTCATCCAGCCTTCCTGGTCACGGGTCACGGCCCCGGTGCTATTTAAGGAAAAGAAGGATGGTATCCTGCACCTGTGCATGGACTTTAGAGGGATGAATGGAGTGTGTGTAGAAAACCTATACCCCCTGCCACTTATGAAAAACTTGTTAGCCCGCCTAGCAAAAGGTAGGATATTTACAAAACAAAAATATTATAGAGTTCGGGTGAGGAGGGGGGATGAATGGAAGACTGCGTTCAACAGTCCATTAGGGAGTTATCAATTCTGGGTAATACCGTTCGGGTTGCAAGGAGTCCCTGCTGTGTTCATGCAGCTGATTAACGAAGTGCTTCATGAGCATTTGTATCAGGGGGTCCTTGTTTACCTGGATGACATCCTGATATACTCCACTAACAAGACAGACCACATCAAGCTTGTACAACAGGTGCTGGAAAAACTCCTACAAGCGCACTTATATATGAAATTATCCAAGTGCGCATTTCATCAGAGTTGGTTAGACTACCTCGGGTATCGAATCTCGGGGTAGGGAGTAGAGATGGACCCAGCTAAGGTCCAGGCAGTGCTTGAATGGCAAGCACCACAAACATGCTGCCAGTAGCAAAGCTTCCTAGGGTTTGCGAATTTCTACCAGCAGTTTATCCCCTCATTTGCTACGGTGGCCCTACCCTTAACGGAATTACTCTGAACTAAACACTCGGCAAGTAAGCCATGGCCTAGCCAACAGTTGCCATGGTCACTCACCTGCCAGAGGGCTTTTGAGAACCTGAAAGTCCTCTTTTCGTGGGAGCCGGTTTTATGACATCCAGACCCGGAAAAACAGTTCATTGTACAGGCAGATGCCAGTGATGTGGCAGTGGGGGCAGTCCTGCTCCAGGAGAATGACTGAGGGGTTCTGCAGCCTTGTGCATTTACATCATGAAAATTGACCAACACCGAGTGAGCGTGGGCGATCTGGGAGAAGGAGGCATTTGCTGTATGGTGGGCATTGGCTACATGGCAACATTTCTTGGAGGGGGCCAAAGAGCCATTCGAGGTATGGACAGATCACAAGAACCTCGAAGCCCTACAGACACCTTGATGCCTTGCCCCTAAACACATAAGATGGGCACAGTACTTTCAGAGGTTTCGTTTCCATCTAAAATACGTGCCTGGTGGGAAAAACCTCTTGGCGGATGCCTTGTCCCGGATGCCGCAGTATAATAGCAAAAGGGAGGAGGTGGTACAGGCCATAATACCCGCCGTGCGGCAACCACTTGAACAAGTAGTTACAATCAAACCAGCAGAGACTCTAATGCAGGAATTGCAGAGCGCAAATAAAAGCAACCCCTGGTTGTTGGGGTAACCGGCCTTATTAACTGAGGGGGGGGGGTTGACATGGAAGGGTGACAAAATCTACGTTCCGAAGAAAGTACAGGCTAAGGTACTTCATTGAGGCCATGATGTCAGGCAGGCAGGTCACTTCGGTTTCCTTAAAACCTTGCATCTGCTCAGATGCCAGTTCTGGTGGCCAGGGATGAAGGCGGATGTGGAAACATATGTACGAGAATGTCCTGTATGTGCTACCACAAAACCCCACATGGGAAAACCACCTGGGTTGTTGCAACAGGTAGCCAACCCCAACCGGTCTTGGGAAGAGATAGCAATGGACTTCGTTGTGGAGCTGCCGGATAGCCGTGGATATACAGTGATATGGACAATAATAGACCTTTTTTCGAAGCAGGCCCATTTCATCCCATGCAAGGGATTGCCATCCACCCGACGATTGGCCAGCCTGTTCATAGCACATGTGTACTGCCTACATGGGGTGCCCCGGTGGATAGTGTCCGACCGGGGCGTGCAGTTCACCACCCGCTTCTGGTGGGAGTTCATCCGCTCTATCAGTTCATCACAAGGACTGAATTCTGCATTCCACCCCAGTACCAATGGAGCAGCTGAATGGGCTAATGCGATGGTGGAACGGTACCTGAGGTGTTACGTTTTCTATCAACAGACGGATTGGGCTGAACTCCTGCCATTCGCCGAGGTGGCGTATAACAACACAGTCCACAGCAGCACCGGCTTCACCCCTTTTTGGGTTGTGCATGGAATAGAGTTTGTCCCAATCCCTGAATGCCAGCAGGGGGACCCCTCTCCTTTTCATCCGCAAGACTGGATTCCCCGTATCCAGGAGGTGTGGGATTCTGTAAAGAAAGCTCTGCAAAAGTCAGAGGAGGTCTCTAAGGTACAGGCCGATAAAAAACGGGCACCCCAAAAACCTTTCCAGGTAGGAGACATGGTGTACCTGTTGACCAAGTACCTACAGTTGAAACTACCATGTAAGAAGCTAGGGCCAAAATACATTATTTATTATTTATTATTTAATTCGATTTCTATGCCGCCCTATTCCAAAAACTCATAGGTCCATTCTGGGTGACACAGGTCATCAACCTGGTTACAGTCCGCTTGCATCTTCCTTGCATACTACGCAAAGTGCACCCGGTCTTCCCGAGCAGCTAACGGCCCCGGCGGCGTTTCCTGGCCGCCGAACAGCTGACGAGCTGGGTGCATGCCGGCTGACGGCCCCAGTGGCGTTTCCCAACCACCGAACAGCTGACGAGCTGGGCGAATGCTGGCTGATGGTCCTGGCTGCGTCTTTCAGCTGCCGAACAGCTGACGGGCCGCCGGGCAGAGATGGAGTCGAGGAACAGCTAGACTCAGAGGCTGCTGCGACGATCCGGAGCTGGTTGAGACATGGACGCGAAAAGGCTTCTGGGTGTTGCAGCTGCCCATTTGAACCTACGCATCCGGATGCTGGTTTGGCGGGTGGGGGTGGGGTTAATTAGAGTGTACGTATACAAAGCGCTGGGAGGCAGTTGCTCCCAGTGCGGACTTTGATAGCAGAGTATCCTTGTAACTGCATGCCAGAGATTCCTGAAGTAAACCAACAGTCACCTGTGAACTAGATGGCTCCGTGTCTTTCTTGCCAGGGGTGAGGTGAGGATCTTTGACAGGAAGTCCACGCTCCCATAACTCTGTTGTCCCTTTTTCCTGTGTCTGCATCTGTTGTTTTCAGTGGACAAGCAGGTTTGCCTGCCTGCCCTCAGTTTTGGAGAAATGGCTGAGGGCACTCAGGTGATGGGCCCTGCAGGGGAAGAGCCAGAGGCGGCTGCAGCTGGGGGGGGGGTGGAGCCAGCCCCTGAGGACGTTGACCAGCCAGTAGTACGTCCCCAGGTGGCTGAGGCTCGATCAGCGGAACAACCAGGTAACGACCCGGTTGTCCAGGAGTCTGCTCCAGGGGGGAAGGGCCCTCAGGGGAGTGGTGGCATAGTTCGGCCGCTACTGGCCCAGCAACCAGCCAGCCATATACTCCAGGGGCTTTGGGCCAGTCACTGTCTCAATGGAGGGAGAGACGTGTCACTGACGATGATGAGGAGGACTGGAGTTATTCCACGGCCCCTGGGCAGGCTACAATGGACATTTTATGGGAGCACTTCAGAGAAGCAGGCTTCCAGGATCCTCCCTCATGGCCAAGATGGGATCAGACTCCAGAGATGGCATCATGGTCATGGACCGGCCCGCCATCACTCCAGTCGGGGCCAGCCTGGTTCCGGATGGCTGGTCCAAAGTTGAAGGTGGACACCGGTCATGGTGGTAAATCGCAGCAGGCGAGGGGCCCAACCCAGAGGGCGTATTTGCCAGTGGAGAGGCCACGCACTGCATGGGCAGGTGGGCCGCCATTGGCCTCGGTGGCAGATGCTACCAGGAGGCCAGGTCTGGGGGTTGGGACCTCAGTTAGGAGGGGCGCAGACACTGTGGCACCAGCTGCTAGGCCCATGGCAGACCCCTTGCATGGTCCATGGTGGGGTATGGGTCCCTGGCCTCAGGGAGCAGCCTGTGGTCCTCCTCCCCTGCAGGCAACATTCGATGGAAACCCGGATCAGCTAGCATTATTCCTTAGTCAAGCAATCAGCCACCTGGATCGTTATGCCCACCTTTACCCATCTCAGTGGGCTATGGTAGGAGCAGTCACGGCAGCCCTGCAAGGGGAGGCTGTAGACTGGGTGGCTGATCTGCACAGTGACCATGCCTGGGAGCTAGCAGATGTTGGGTCAGAGATTCCTGAAGTAAACCAACAGCCACCTGTGAACTAGACAGCTCCGTGTTTTTCTTGCCAGGGGTGAGGTGATGATCTTTGACATGGACATTATGACTTTGGTGAGAGGAGGAATATTGATAGGTTAACTATACCATTTGCATGAGATCTGCATAGTACTCAACTCGGAGAAGCTGCTGCCCTACTGTGGGAGTCACAAACTATTTCTAAATGGAGGAGTTCCAGGGAGAGATATGGTCCGAAGATCTTCTCTGCCTAAAAGCCGATGAAAGCCTCTCCAGGGACCTGGAAGAGGCTGGACCTTCTGGTGAAGAAGTTCAAGCCAGATGATCACTCGGGGTCGGTAAGAAGGAAGGATGGGAGGAGAAAACCCCCAAAGTCGGTCTTACTTGAGGCGGAGGGAAGAAAAAGCAAAGAAGAAAAATCCAGAGCCTGCCCCTCCCAACAAAGATGGAGAAAAGGAGGTACTGAAATCGGGGCCAATGGAAGCGGTGATAGAGTATTTGAAAAAGACCCTCAATGAATTTAAGATGCAGCTTAAGGAAAGCCGTGAGTCAGAAGAAGAGTCAGAGGGGGAATCGGAGGAGGCAGAATAGGAGATCCGAGAGACGGCAGTGGCTGGAGCCCAGCAGGCAGCACAGTGGCAGGGCCATCCATCTCAAGGAGCCAGAGGCAAACCACCTCAACCAGCCGAGGTGAAACCAATTCCAATTGGAGTGAAGTTTGATGGAGACCCAAAGTGATTGGGGTATTTCCTGGCACAAGTGTTCACCTAAGTGCAGATCTATGGGAGAACACTGGCTACTGATGTCGAGAAAGTTTGTGTGATCAACCTGGCTCTGGAAGGTGGAGCAGCTGACTGGATGGTGACCCTGTACAAGTGCAAAGCACCCAAATTGAGAAACTTCAATCAATTTATGGCTGCACTCTGCAGGCATTTCGAAGACTGGCTGGCCGATAAGAAAGCCCGGGAGTGGATTAAGACAGTGAAGCAAGGAAGGAGACCAGTTGCTGAGTATACCAAGGAATTCAGAGAGTTGGCCAGTCACCTGCACTGGCCAGAGAACATCCTGGTAAGCTGTTTCCAGGATGGACTCAATGAAGTGTTGTATAATGCCTGTGTAGCCCATGGAGCCCCAGGCAGCTATATGACTGGTGCCTGCTAGCTGAGGAAGTGGAGATTGATCAACACAAGCATCTGTATCACCTGGTGAGACCAAGCTTCAAGCAGCAGACCGAGAAGCGAGGGGAGACTGCACGAGCTTCGCCTGCCCTGCCTCGCAGCACTGCCTGCTTCAAATGTGGCAAAGAGGGACATCGAGCTGTGGATTGCCACAGTAAGACACCTGCCAAGAGAGGGGATCATCTATCAACCAGGAGAACCCCAAGGACCCCATCTCGCCCCAGGGAGACTGCAATGAGATCCGAGGAAGTCGTAGAGCTTCCCTGGGATCGCAATCGAGAGGGTCGAGCTCCAACTTAATGCTATGATGATCCAGGGGTGGCGGATGACTATGAGGATGACCCATTGGTGAGTGGGCCAACTGACCCCATAACAGTGCCCCTAGGCCTAGAACTTTCCATACCCGGCACTGGGAGGACAGTGAAATTAGCAGCCTTGCTGGACTCAGGGTGTACCCGGTATATGATTAGTCCAGAACTAGTGGGGAAAATGGGGGTCTCCCTCAGAAGGCTTAAGACTCCAATTACGTTTTGCCAACTGGATGATTCGGTTGCAGGAGGGGTGCTTGCCAGTTTTGCCACCAGACCCTTATACATCAACTTGGGTGGCCACACAGAGAATTTAATGTTTATTGTGGCCCCAGGAATGGAGTGGCCATTAGTTCTTGGACCGGCTTGGCTAAAGAAGAGGAACCCCATGATCAACTGGAGAGAAGGGCAACTGAGATTCCTGCAGGGGGAATCCCCGCCCATCAGTAAAGAAAATGGCAGGAAATGTGGATTACGTCGTGATTTTGCCTCCGCACTCAGTGAGTCAGACTTGCAAAGCCTCCCAATGAAATACCAAGATTTGGCTGAAGCCTTTAGCGAGCAGAGGGCAGAAGAACTCCCCCCTCACCGGCCCACAGACTGCAATTGAAATCATCTCAGGGGCAAAATTGCCAAAACCAAAAATGTACTCGATGACTCCTAGGGAATTGAACGAACTGGAAAAATGTATCAAAAAGAACTTAGAGCAGGGGTTTATCGAGCCAGCTAGACCCTGGGTAGCAGCCCTTGTGTTATTCAGAGAGAAGAAAGATGGCTCTCTTCATCTCTGCGTTGATTATAGGAGCCTGGACGCTGTGTGCATGGAAAACACGTATCCATTACCTTTAATGAAATACATGTTAGCGCACCTATCGAAAGGAAAAAAATTCTCAAAACTGGACTTGAGAGAGGCTTATTATCGCATAAGAATAAAGTAAGGAGATGAGTGGAAAACTGCTTTCAATTGCTCATTGGGTGTCATGGTTCCGATAGATGAAGCCATTTAAAAGAACTTCAAGGAAAAACTTTCTTCCTTAGAGAACATTTTATTTAGGAAACAAAGTATCAGCACGTACATAGGTGAACCCAAGACTAAAAATCCCCTCCCCCTGGTTACAAAGTTACAATTGCAATTCCCACCCCAATTTGCTGTCATAAATCACATTCACCAATTGTTACAAAACGCGGGCTCTCCTCCCAGCTCTCCAGCCCGCCAAATTGATATCAGCACTGACCTTGATTCTCACACATATGAATTGTTTTGGATAACTGAGAAACTACACATCCCCCACCCCTCTTCCTTCACCTAATATCTCTAAACTAAAATGTGGCAACGAAGACAAAATGAAAATGGCTTCAGTTCGGTTTGTCTCAGCATTGACATTCAGCTCCCCTTAAAAGAAAAGAGAAATCCTGCAAATCAAACAAGAACAAAAGTTAAGAATCCCCCCTTGGTTTGTTCAGATGTTTATCATAAAATTTATGTATAAGTCTGTCAGCTTTCACATCAGTACACTTCACCCAGGTGGCTTCTGATAATGGATATCCCTTCCACTTGACTAAATATTGCAATTTCCCTTTATACAATCTTGCATCAAGAATATGCTTCACTTCATAATGAGTCTTTCCAGCTACCACAAGTGGCCCAGGTGCTTTCTTGGGAGGGGGTCTCAGAGTTGAATCTCTAAAAGATTTCAACAAACTGTAGTGAAATACTGGGTGGACTTTTCCTAGAGTTTTAGTTCTACAGTAACTGGGTTTAAGATCTGCACTATAGGAAAAGGTCCCAGGTATTTTGGTCCCAGCTTTTTCCTAGGTAATTTAAGTCTTAAATACTTTGTAGAAAGATAAACCTTTTCCTCCACACAAAATGACTTTCGAGGTGCTCTTTTCTTATCAGCTTGTTTTTTGTAAGTTTCCAAGGCCTTTTTCAAAGCTTTCTTTGCATTGTCCCAAACACCTTTCCAAGCAGACACCCATTGATCTAAAGTCTGAGAGGCAGGGGGTTCTTGGAGATATTCAGGCATCGGAATGAAATCCCTCCCTGTGGCAGGGGATCCCCGCTTGATTGCGGGAGGGCGGCAGCCCTTCCACTCAATCTGGGGTAGTCCTCCAAACTGGCAGAGGAAAGACCAGCCATAGCAATATGGCCCATCACTAGGCTGCAGACAGCCGAAATCAAATTTACTACCAAGCACTTTGAAAGCAATGCGGATGAAACTGGGTGAGATCTGATCTTCTCTTTACCCTAAGTACTTTCTCTTCCTGTAAAAGCTGCCTGAAGTATCTTTCCCCCTGTGAGGAGAGAGGGAAGGGAATTCCTATCCCACCCTCTAAGAATAGCGGCGTATGACTACCCAGGGGAATTAAAGCATTAAAAGAACAACTTTAATCTAATTGGATTTATATGTTCCTGAAATTTGGGGACCACAAATTTTCCTATTTTTATTGTAGACTTTTGTTTTTATCTACAAAAAAGAAATAAAATTGGAAAAAGGATTATAAAAATTTTGGACTTAAAAAACCTTAAATGTTATCAGTGATATCTTGTGGTGAAGTTTGGTACTACAACTTGTTATTTCCTGAAAGAGATTTGGCTTGAAGCCCAGACCTTAGTTAAGACTTTTCTGACCTTGGCACCACCTGTGAGAGACTTAGCTGTAAGAAAACAGCTGGGCAGCATAACTGGCCTACTTGAACTGTGAATGTAAACCTTTACTGACTCTCAGAGTTATATGTGGGAAACTGCCTTCCTATCTCTTTATTGGAGGAATATTGGTCACTATATGAGATGTTGAAATATCTTGGATTGTAAAATCTTGCTTGATAAACAACTTTTACTAGAAAGACTATTTATAAACATGTGAAAGAGATGGATGAAGACCAGGAAAAGATTCTTTCCATGTTGAAAGCAATCCATGAAACCATTCTTTTAGCTTGTGATAAAATAAAACTTAACATAAAAGATCAAGACGCCAGCTTGATCTCTATTTAATTTGACTCCACTAATCGTGCAACCTTGTGACAATATATTTAATCAACAATCTGCCTTTACCTCAACAGTAAAAAAAGGTAGCATCACACAGGCGGACAGTGGGATAACTGCACTGACTGACCCTGTCTCTGAGAAACAACTGAAAGACAAAGGGCTTCATCACACAGTGCCTCCTAAGTTGACAAACACTAAGGATATAATCCAGCTTCCATCCTCATTTGACTTAGAAGTTCCCACAACATCTCCCTACAAGATGAATTCTCAGCTATGCCCCTCCAAAAATGGACATAAATCTACATTTATAGATTTAAGCTGGAGTACCTGCCCATTTGAAAAAAAATTATTCCTGGAGCAAGGGCAGAGGCACACTGGCAATCGAGATATAGAGGAGCAACAACAAGCTCTGCAACCCATGAGAAGAAATACCGAACCTCACGACAACTATGTTTATATGGGAAGCATAGATGATATCGACCTGGCTCCAATGTCAAGTTGACATCTGGCATTTTTACCATCTAGCCAATCAACCAAGCCAGACCACCTTGCCTCTGAGAAGCCCATACAGATGATGACCTGGAACATAGCTGGCTGGAAAGGGATGGTCGATAGTGGACTAATGAGCTTTCTCCCTAGATTCGATGTAATAGCCCTTCAAGAAACCTGGTTAACCGAAGTGGATGAACCAGTAAAACTGTCAGGTTTTCAGGGATGGGCCTCCCCAGCCCAAAAAACAAAGAACAAAGGGAGACCCTCTGGTGGGCTATGCATTCTTATAAAGCAAGAGTTGCAATGGCAGGGGGAGAAACTATATAATGAAGATAAGTATTCGTACTTCCTAGCTGTTAAATTTGAATATGAAAAGTTTGAGTTAATACTGGTAAATGTGTATATCCCACCAATCACATCCCGGTATTATAAATCTGAATGTTGGATGGGCTTGGAAGTTATTCTAGAAGATATATCTGTATTGTACCCTCAGTCCATAGTGGTATTACTAGGAGATTTGAATGCTCGGCTGGGTCCCTCTTTGTATGAGCTCGCCCAGAAGAAGGGAGTCCCAGGGGAATTTTTTGATAACCATCCTCAGTGGCTCTCAAGAGACTGCAAAAGTAATGCTGCTGGCCTGCTCTTAGTCTCCTTAATTTTTAAGGGTAATCTCCAAATTCTGGGAGGTAAGGATAAGAATTACACATATCCTTACACATACCACTCGGCCAATTCAAGCAGTGTACTGGATCTCTTTTGTGTGTCTAGAGATAAAGTTGACCTGTTTTTGGAGGTCACAGTACACCTTAGCGACAATAGCGACCACAGCCTGTAAGTGTGACACTGTGAGGCCACTCAGATTTAAGAACATATAATATGGCTGATAGATGGCTCACCAAAAAGGTAGAGGTGACCCAAAATAAAAGGTTAATTTGGGCCAAAGTTGATACTAAGGCAATACTAGAATGCCTTAAAACAGAGAATGCTATTAAGTGGGCTAGAACAATCCAGTCATCTACTACTGACTGGATGTCAGCCTTCAATGCATTCTCCAATCTCTGTAACATTCTGAAGAAACATCTAACAGCTAAACCTGCTACAAAAAGAGCCCGAGTGGGTAGACCCTGTTGGTTTGATCCTGAATGCCAGTGAGTGAAAAAAAATTGAAGGCAGCCATGAGGCTTGCCCAGAGGAATCCTACTGCCCATATAAAAGCTAAGATGTTGCACACAAGAAGGGAATATAAAAAAAACTATAACATTAAAGAAAAAAAGCTTTGCCATTTCAATCTGGTGAGAACTCGAGTTGGCTGCCAGAAGTCATAACTCAGTAATATTTTGGCATTCTGTAGCAGGTGTCCTGAAGGAGCGGAGATTTGCATTTGACATAACAATCTCTGCTGAGGACTGGGAGAATTATTATCAGTGTTTGTTTGCTTCCACGGAACCGGTAGAGAAATTGTCTTTAAGCAGTGATTTAGTAAACTCTAGAACTTCCCCCTCTTGGCCACCAGGCTCAGAAAAGGAGATACAATCCATCATCAAAAGTTTAAAGAGCAATAAAGCCCCAGGTGAGGATTTTTTACCAGCAGAATTATTCAGGAAATTTCTCAATTGGTGGGGTCCTGTATTGGCAGGTCTTTTTACACACATAAATAACACCTGTCATATACCAGATGGGTGGAAGATGGCAATAGTTGTCCCCATATATAAAAAAGGGAATAATAAGGACCCTAGTAATTATAGGTCCATTAGCCTGATTGATATTGCAGCAAAAATATATGCTAGGTACCTTCTGAACAGAACTGAAATCTGGGTAGAAGAAAACAATATCCTCACAGAAGAACAAGCAGGTTTTAGACAAAGCCGTTCTACTATTGATAACTGCTTTGTCTTGAACCATCTAATTGCCAAATATGCCTATAAGAGGAGACCCCTGTTTGCTGCTTTCACAGACCTTACAGCAGCATTTGATAAGGTAAACAGAGAAGTACTATGGAGTAAATTGACATCTCTTAAAATAGAACCTAGACTCCTGGCTTTGATTAAAGCCCTTTACACAAGTACCTGTTTGAGGGTGCGGTATGGGGTTAATGGGGCTCTGACTAACAGGATTCACACAAATAAAGGGATAAGGCAAGGGTGTATCCTGGCCCCATTATTATTTAGTTTATATATCAATGACTTGCCAGGGTTAATGAAGGATCCCATGGTACATATGCCGATGATCCTAAATACTTACTGTAACAGCTTGCTTTATGCTGATGATATGATTTTATTATCATATTCACAAGTAGGATTACGTAGGCTATTAAGAAAATTCACCTCTTACTGTCAGGATAACTCCCTAATCATTAGTAAAACTAAATCAAAAATAATGGTGTTTGGAAGACACCATCAGAGACATAGATGGGACTTATATGCCGCCCTGGGTCTGAGGAGAAGGGCGGCATATAAGTCTGAACAAAATAAAATAAAATTAGATGGTGAACCAATTGAACAGATTAACACCTTTGTATATCTGGACGTAACCTTTTCCAAGACTGGATCTTGGGTTTGCCATCATCAATAAAGTACATTTAGAGCAAAAGCCCACCTGAATCTACTGCTTAAACTAAAGAACCATAGTTACCCAGGGTCCTTAGCCCCATTAATTAAGGTATATAAAGCTAAGGTTACCACTATGCTCTTGTATGGAGCAGAAGTTTGGGGTTTTTACTCAACCACAGTCTTAGAACAAACACAGTCCCAGCATTTGAGATGTATTCTGGGTGTAGATCCAAGAACATCTGCTGTAGCAGTTAGAGCTGAATTGGGAATTCATACAATTCATGCTCTATCCAAAATTAGAGCTTATAACTACTGGTGCAAAGTCAATGAAATGGAGACTGATAGACTCCCCAAGTTATGTCTACTAGAGCAAATAAAATTACAATCACAAATCTCCTGGATCACCAAACTAACAAATTTTGTAAGAAGTTGTGGTCTTCCTGTCTCTTGTGTAACAGGAGAACAATTCAAAGAAAGAGCTGCCCAAAGAATTAAGGATATAGAAGCACAAAATGATATAGCGATCCTTAGTAAGGTGGGTAACTTGAAATGGCTTAGTAAATACAAACATACTTTTCAAGTAGACAGCTATTTGAAGTTACAACTGCCAAAATACCTTCGGGAGATATTTACGCGAGCGATATTCGAACAGCTTGACACAATGGTCAGATATGGGAGATTCCATTCTATATCTTACAATGAGCGTCTCTGCATTTGCGGAGCGGCAGAGGTAGAAGTCCTGGCTCACATACTATTTGATTGTTGCCTGTACAAGAGGGTGAGAGACAGGTACCTTGGTCTTTATACCAAACGAATGACTCATTGGGATTCCCATATCAAAACAACTTACCTTATGTGCAGCCAGAACTTGAAAATAACATTTAACGCAGCACAGTATTTAAACAAAATGGTTCGGTTGAGAACTGCATATTTTGTTTATTTATTTTATTTTATTTGGGTGTGTATGCCGCTCCTCTCCAGGGGACTCGGAGCGGCTAACAACATATACATAACAAAAAATACAATATAAAAAATCCAAACAGAATATCTAAAAACCAATAAACACACATTCAATACATCAATCAACCACAATCATCCCCAGGCTTGCCGGCAAAGATGAGTCTTTAGGTTTTTCCGGAAAGCCGGGAGAGTTGGAGAAACGCGGACTTCAGGAGGCAGTTGGTTCCAGAGGGTGGGCGCCACAACAGAGAAAGCCCTCCCCCTAGGGCCCGCCAGATGACATTGTTTCGCTGACGGGACCCGGAGGAGGCCGACCCTGTGCGCTCTCACCGGTCGTAGAGAAGTATGTGGCAGAAGGCGGTTCCGTAAGTATCCTGGTCCCATGCCATGAAGGGCTTTATAGGTAATAACCAACACCTTGAATTGGGCTCGGAGACCAATAGGCAACCAATGCAGCATGCGGAGAGTTGATGAAATGTGGGCACAGCGAGGAAGGCCCACAACTGCTCGCGCAGCTGCATTTTGCACTAATTGTAGTCTCCGAACACTCTTCAAGGGTAGCCCCATGTAGAGAGCGTTGCGGTAGTCGATCCTCGAGGTGACAAGGGCATGTGTGACTGTGAGGAGCGACTCCCGATCCAAGTAAGGACGCAACTGGTGCACCAGGCGAACCTGGGCAAATGCCCCCCTCGCCACTGCCGACAAATGATGATCCAATGTCAGCTGTGGATCGAGGAGGACACCCAAGTTGCGAACCTTCTCTGAGGGTTTTATAGATTCACCCCCCCAGGGTAATGGAAGGACAGATAGAAGTGTCCTTGGGAGGCATCACCCACAGCCACTCTGTCTTATCGGGGTTGAGCCTTAATCTGTTAACACCCATCCAAACCCTCACAGCCTCCAGACACTGGCACATCACCTCAACCGCTACACTGATATGGCCAGGAGTGGAAATGTACAGCTGAGTATCATCAGCGTACTGATGGTATCTCACTCCGTGGCGGTGGATGATCTCACCCAGTGGCTTCATGTAAATGTTAAAAAGTCTGTGGGACTGATTGGGGTAGATTGCAAGGGTGACTCCAAGATACAATTTTATCATATTTTATCTATATTTTAAATTACTGTACTCTATTTTAATTTCATTTTAAACTGTATTTTATCAAATTTCATTTTAAATTGCTTTTATCAAACTTTAGTAATAATTTGTTGCTGGCACTTTGTACTTTGATATGGCCCAAGGGCTAATCAATAAAGATTTATTATTATAAACACGTGAAAGAGATGGATGAAGACCAGGAACAGAGTCTTTCCATGTTGAAAGCAATACATGAAACCATTCTTTTAGCTTGTGATAAAATAAGACTTAACATAAAAGATCAAGACGCCAGCTTAGATACACAAACCCAAACTTTGACTACAACTAAAGAATGTACAATGCAGAAGATAACAGAATTAGTGGGACAATTAAATATTAAGACAGAGGACTCAATTGACCAACAAATGCAGCTGATGGAAAATCCAGAAAAGGAAGTGACAACACTGAAAATGGAAATGACTTTCTATATAAACCAGAAGAAACTTGAAAAAGAAGAACAGATTGAATGGAAAACAAACATATCAGGCCAAGCATGGGGAATTGGAATAACAGGGAGACAACCTAACAACTACAAATGGGCTAGTCCTTCCAAAAAAATGGCAATTAAATGGTCTCCTTTATTTCAAATAACATATATAATAATAGAGGGAGATCTATTTGACAATCTAAAAGCACTGATATGGAAGCCGATCTGGCAAAGGAAGAAAGCCAGAATAAGGTTGAAGAAAATTGGGGTTTTGACTTATTAGAGGGGATTTCACATGATTAATTAGAGGGTTAAAGGGAGAAGTTGAGATAAGGGGAATTCTGGTCATTAGATTTAAACTACTTGGAAATTAGTTGAAAATAAGGACTCTATCTGTTTAATATTTAAAAATTAGACCTAAAAGGAAAAAAGAAAATTAATTATTATGAATATGTTTGATTTATTGATTAACCCAGGTAATATACATAATGGCTTTGATTTATTAAAGGGGATATTGTATTATTAAGTAGATGATTTAATATGGTGGGAAATAAATAACTTTTAGGAAATAGAACAAGATTATATTCAAATAGATAAAATGTGTATTTTAGATATTAGTTTTTGTTATGAATTGAGATAAGGGAAATTTTGGTTACCTAAGGCTTGAAAACTATAAATATCAAAGGTTAAATTGGAATATTGATGAGAAATTAAAAATTGGGTAAAAATTAATAACAGGATATGGATTGTCTATGAAGATTGAATGTAATTAAGATACGTATAAGCTAAAATTTTATTGATAAATGTAATAATGATGTTTTTATTGAGTTGATATAATAAGAACTGTAGTAGCTTGAATACGAGACAGTAAATGTTAAAGGAAAAAGAGAAGAAATATTTGATGCTGCAACTTGAGATTTGTACTAAAGATTTTGTTATCGAACTATTGATTAACCCAGTCACCACATTGCTTTTTTAAATACCTAAATGTAAAATTGGAAAATTAATAAAATATTTTTTTAAAAAAAATCCTTCCCTTTGGCTATCTTGAATGGCGTAAAACCAGTACTGCTGTGTACAGTGTTGTTATAAGCCACTTCAGTGAAAGGGAGGAGATCAGTCCAATTTGTTTGTTGGTAATCGACATAGCATCTAAGATATTGTTCCACCATTGCATTCGCTTTTTCAGGTGCCCCATTCATAGAGGGATGAAAAGCCGATGACAGTCCTTGTGTAGAACCAATTAATTTGAGAAAATCCCTCCAGAATCTGTCCATAAATTGAACCCAGCTATCGGAAATTATCTGCTCTGGCACTCCGTGTAATCTGTAAATATGCTTGAGGAACAACCTAGCCAATTTCTGGGCATATGGGAGGCCTGAGCATGCAATAAAGTGAGCCTGCTTTGAAAAAAGATCAATCACAGTCCATATTACCATATTTCCTCTACTGTCAGGTAATTCGACAATAAAATCCATAGCGATCTCTTCCAATGGTTGGGAACGATCTGCAACAGGCTGTAATAGCCCAGGAGGTTTTCCTGGAATCCTTTTCATGGTAGCACAGACTGCACATCTTTTTACATAGTTCTCTACAACTTTCTTTAAGCCTGGCCACCAAAATTGCCTCCAAATTAAGTGTAGTGTCTTTAAGTAACCAAAATGCCCAGCTTGTTTAACATCATGGCTGCGTTGAAGCGCTTGGAGTCTGAGTGATTCAAGCAAATATAATTTCCCCCTTTCCAAGCCAGACCATCCCTATGGGTAAGGATGGTTTGATTGTCCTTGAACCATTGGTCATTCATTAATTATCGTTTTAACTTCTCTGTCAAAGGATCATTTGGATTAGGAGGTTTCATGTGTTGCTGTTTCTGAAGGATTATTTGAGAGATAACTTGAAGTGGTGGCATGATAGAATCTATGACCTGTTCATGTTGGCTTTTGTATTGGGGTAATCTAGAGCAGGGCTTTTCAACCGGTGGTATGCATACCACTTGTGGTACATTAACGAGTGGCAGGTGGTATGCAGCCCTGCCTAGCCAAGTGTAGTGGGGGAGGGAAACAGCCAGCGCAGGCAAGGACTTACTGTGAGAGAGTCCTCTGGAGCTGCAGAGTGGCTGAGGCAAGGCAAAGGCCCCAGGCTCACTTCTGGCTCACCCTCCCCCATGAGAAAGAAGGAGGAGGGGGCGGAGACAGGAGAGGCTATAAAAGGAGGCAGTTTGGGCAGGAGAGGGAGAGAGAGAAAAAGCAGCAGCCTTGGGAGGAGGCAGAGTCAGCTCTAGCTGCACCAAAGGGAAAGAAGAAGAAGGAGGAGGAGGATGGGGAAGAGGAGATCAAGCAGGCTGGCCATGAGCCAATCTACAACTGCTGTGGCAGTCACCTGTGCTGGCAGCAGCAAACAGGCAAGAAATGCAGTGGAGGAGGGGTCACCCTCCAAGAGGAATGAAAAAAGGCAGCAATGGCTGGATGTGAGGCACGGAGGAGGGAGGGAGATGGAGAGTGGAAGGATTCTTATGTGCTTTTGTGACTTTGAAGTTCTGGGATTTGTACAATGAGGGCTTTGTGTTGTTAAGAAGTGTTTGGCAATTTCTATTTGGCTGATGGCTGATGTCTCATGTTAGCTTCTATTGCTCTGCTGTTGTTAGCTGTAAGTTTTGCTGCAAGGGATTTTTTTTTAAATATTTTTATTGGTTTTTTAATTTTAACAGAAAAGAAAAAAGATACTCAAATCTAATCATAATGTTAAAATAAACAATCATCCATAAACACAACACAACATAAATACATATTTCAATACAACTCAACTGAAAATAATCATAGACCAGCTTTACCAAACAGTTGACATTGCTCAGAACCCCCACCACCACATCCCCCTAACCCTAACCTCCCCTCACTTACCAACTATCTACCTACTTCTCCCCCCTTCTCTATCTCCATCCTACTAATCCACCAATCTATCCCTACCTTTCCCCCTTCTTATCTACTTACAT
Organism: Bothrops alternatus; assembly: GCA_034064705.1. Taxonomy (NCBI): domain Eukaryota; kingdom Metazoa; phylum Chordata; class Lepidosauria; order Squamata; family Viperidae; genus Bothrops; species Bothrops alternatus. Next base: position 1,729,286 of record JARGCV010000014.1, on the reverse strand, counting down.
CAGCCCTCACTCCTCATTCCTCTTTCCATCAGATGTGGTGCCCAGAGGCCACCCAAGCAACCCCTTAATAACAATAATTAACTATTCCACCCCAATTACAGTTGAGATAGCATAAAATATAAAATATAAACTTATAAATCCTCCCTAAACCCCCCCCCCCGGACTTCCCAGAGTGAATACAGGGTATGATAAAGGAAAACCCACTACATCAAACAAAATTATAATATAATCCTAACAAGAATTTAAAAATATACTACATACAATCTCTACCTTACATTTCTCAATTCTAGTACATATCTAATCCCAAACAGATCACCTTGTTAAGAATAACAATTTTCATTTACATATCTAATCCATCAATCTAAGTCAAACTTTAAAACACTTCAATTCATTGAGAGGTTACATAGAATCACCAACAATTAAATTTAATATATATCTTCCAATAATCAACCTCTTTTAACATAAACAATCATTTCAGACCCTTGATAATATATATCTTCCAATAATCAACCTCTTTTAACATAAACAATCATTTCAGACCCTTAATTATCAAATAAGAGAGAAAAAAATCCATCCTTTTAGAAAAATAAACACGTAATATCAGTAAACCCCTCAATTCAAAAAGTATATTCTTAATCAATTTAATATAGCATCCATTAAACATCCTCTCTTCGTTTAAATCTTCCCTTCAACCTCCTTTCATACCTCTTACTCATAAACTTAGTATTATAATCAACCCATAAACTTAGATTGCCCTTAGTATCTTACATATAATTTAAATTTCAATTTTCAAGCGGTTTCTGGGCTTTCCCATCTATCAAATAAACCCCATAACAAATATACTAATTACACCATTTCTAGCTTGCATTCCTTCAACCATCAAATCACATAATACATATCCACCCATCTGTAATATCAACCCTTAAATCATTTCAGTCCATATACATTCTTCCATTACTCATCTTCTCTTACACTTTGTTCATAATCTTGAACCTTGAATCAATCCATACTTTTAACTTGTCCTTCAGTCGAATTCGGGGGTTTTTCCTTTGCCAGACAGATCTCGAAAACAGAGCCTCCCTTCCAAGTAATAAGTCTCTCTTTTTTCCTTGCAGTATTTTTTGAATCCATAGAAACCATCTTGACCTAGGCATTATTCCTCTATTTCTCTTAACCATAAAATTTCGTTGCAATAACATTTCAAATCTCTGTCTTTGTTTATCCTGATCTTCAAAACCATAATTAAGTTGCTTCTTAAACTTGATCAGTCTCTCATTTTTCCCAGTTAAATCCTCTTCTTGCTGCTTCCTATCTTGAAACAAATCCTCTTCCTCCCCAATACAATCAATCCATTTCCCTTTGTCCTCTTTATTCTGAATACTGTCCTCTTCTTGTATGGGTTGTTTTATAAAATACTCAACAGTCGATTGCAAATCACTTTCATTTGGAGGAGAGAATCTGGTTAATATTCCTGTAGCAAATTCTTTCAGTACTGCGTGCAATTCCTCTTTAAATCCTCTAATTCTGACAACAAACTGCATCTGGTGGAATTGTGTCATAATAGCCTGGTCCTGTACATCCTCAATCTGTGGCTCAACATTTTCCAATTTTTCTTCAACTCCAATAGTATAGTTCCATAATCCTTTAATGGCTTCAACAATATCTTCTCTCATCTCTAAATTACGAGCTTCTGACATAGCTTTAAAATCTTTTTTCTGTTCTGCCATCTTTTCTTCCAGCTTATCCTCCAGTTTATCCAACCTGTCATTAACTGAGGATAATGTAACATTCACTGAAGATAATGCAACAGTTAATGCAGTCTGTAAATCTTTCATTGTAAGCATTTCTGGAGGAGGCTGTATAGGCTCTTGAGATTCTAAAGGAGCAGATTGTAATTGTATAGTCATAGTTAAAAAAAAGGGGAAAAAGAAAAAAGAAAAAAAGAAAGATTTTTAAAGTTGCCAATTCCTCCCTTCTCAATTTCTTTTAAAATCCAATTTGCGTTATAGTTTAGTAAATAATTCAAGTCTAAATAGTCTCTCAGGCATCACTTCTGAAAGAGAAGAGAAAATTCAGTTTCACTTTCCCGTAGATTCATCACTTTCACTTTCTTCACTTTCACTGAGTACAAAGAACAATCGCCATTTTGAAAGGATTATGTTGATTCAAAAAATTTATAAGTACAAAAACAGAAACAAAGTAGCAAAATACTTGCGATACTCAAAGGACTCCTGTATTCACTCCGTCTGTATAAAATCCTTATTATTCTCTCTTAAAGGCAGAGGCGGTCGCGACGTCTATTTCTGTCAACCGACAGAAGCGTCTCTGGGCAGGAGCATTTCAAGTGCCTAGGGAGCACACCTTCTCTGCCCCTGAAAAATTTTTTCAGGGACCTTAGAAGTGCTCAACCTTGCTCTTGAGGCTCTACACCTCTTCTTTGCCCGAAGAGGGGGTTTTCCACCACAACAAACAGCTGATGAGCACTGTTGTTAGCGGCTTTACAAACCCAGAGAACGGAGCCTCACAGTAGAGACTCCAGCGACGCCGGCGGAGCCACCGGAAGCCCGCTGCAAGGGATTTTGAAGTATTTTTCTCCTGAATGGATTTTGCCTGTAGCATTCCTTTACTTATGAATGGAGCCATTTGGGGAAGTTGCCTTAGCCGGCAGCCAATACTTACTACATATTTTTTTCTTCCTTAAGTGCCGCCTGCACTCCTTATTTTCCTTTCTAGCCAGTAACTAATTCTTAAAGGGGAATGTGCCCTTTTAAACTAGTTCACTCAGCAGCTTGTCTTTTCTGTCTCTGGAGGCTTTTCCTTGTTTGATGAATATATGGAAGAGAGAAAATATGGGGGGGGTTTCAAATTCTTCCTTCAGAAGGAGGTGGGCATGAGAAAGAGGAAGGCAGGGAAGGAGGGAGGGAAGTCCCAGCTTAGCACTTGACCACCAGCAGCCCTGCCATTGACTTTGCTTGTCAAAAGGTTGAAAAAGGGGATCACGTGACCCTGGGACACTGTGACCATCATAAATATGAATCAGTTGCCAAGCATCCAAATATAAATCACATGACCCTGGGCATGCTGCAATGGTCATAAGTGTGAAAAATGGACATAAGTCATTTCAGTGCAATTGCAACTTTGAACAGGTTTTGGTTTTTTGGTCATCAAGTTTTTGACACCTTGTTAGGTGGTGCTCAAATATTGCCATATCCTAAAAGTGGTACAATTGGTGAAAAGGTTGAAAAGCCCTGATCTAGAGAGAGCATCAGCTAAAAATTTTTTCCTCCCAGTAGGTATTTTAAGGCAAAGTTAAAGCGGTTAAAATATTGTGCCCAGTGTATTTGTTTGGGAGATAGTTTACGGGGAGTTTTCAATGCTTCTAAGTTTTTGTGATCAGTCCATACTTCAAAAGGCACCTAGCTCGCCTCTAAGAAATGACGCCACATCAGCAATGCCCATCGAATGTCAAAGGCTTCCTTCTCCCAAACAGCCCACCTCTGCTCTGTGTCAGTGAATTTTTTTGAAGTGTAAGCGCAGGGCTGTAACCTTCCTTCATGATTTTTCTATAACAGCGCTGCCCCCACAACTACATTGCTGGCATTGGCCTAAATAACAAATTTCTCCTCAGGATGAGGGTGTTTCAGAATTGGTTCAGCAGCAAATAGTCCTTTTAAATTTTCAAAAGCTGTTCGGCATTTTAACGACCAGCATAGAGGCTGACCTGGTCATGGTTTGCCTCCATATTTTCCAGTTTTTAATAGGTCAGTAAGGGGTAGGTAACGTAATCTTGGCAAATGAAGGAATGAACTGGCGGTAGAAATTAGCAAATCCCAAAAAACTTTGGAGTTGTTTTTGAGTCTGTGGAGGCTGCCATTCTATCACGGCTTTCACCTTAGCTGGATCCATCTCAATGCCTTTGTTGGAAATTCTATAGCCCAAGTAATCAAAACGCGTCTGATGGAATTCACATTTTGAAAGTTTGGCATAGAGCTTAGCGTTTAGCAGCTTTTTCAGTACCTCTCGCACTAAGCTTATATGTTCTGCCATAGTCTCTTTATAGATTAAGATGTGATCAAGATACACCAAAAACCCCTTATACAAATGATCATGCAGCACCTGGTTGATTAGCTGCATGAAAACAGCTGGAGCTACTTGTAATCCAAAAGGCATGACTTTGAACTGATAGCTACCCAGAGAGCTGTTGAAAGCAGTTTTCCATTCATCACCCTCTTTTATTCTCACATGGTAATATGCCTCTCTTAGGTCCAATTTGGTAAAAATTCGCCCCTTCGCCAGATGGGCTAACAAGTCCTTCATTAAAGGGAGAGGGTACATATTCTCCACGCTTATCATGTTCAGACCTTTAAAATCAATGCAGAGCCTAAGCGACCCAATCTTTTTCTCTTTAAAAAGCACTAGAGCAGCAACTTTGGACTTGGCAGGTTCAACGAAACACCTCACAAAAATTTTTTCAATGTATTGCCTCAATTCCTCTACCTCGAGGGGGGGGTCATAGCATACATCTTTGGCTTTGGCAGCTTAGTACCTGGCAGAATCTCAATGGCACAGTCATTGGATCTGTGTCACACTCCGTCTCACTAAAGACTTCCGCCAAGTCACAGTATTCACTGGGAATGAGAGGTACTCCTGGCAGGGGGGTTGTTGCCACTTTCAGCATCTTGGATGGTGGCCCAGCTGGTGTTGTGGGAGGAGTTGGGGGTGACGACCCTATGGGTAATCTCAGGGTTCTCATTCCTTTCTCCCACCATATTAGAGGTCTCCACTTGTTCAACCAAGCTAAAACTAAAATCACCGCTTCAGTCATTTTTGGGGCTACTACAAATCTGATAAATTCCCAATGCTCTCCCACCTCTAGTCACACTGGCTCCATTAGGTGGGTTATTAAAGTTCCGCCCATTAAAGATCTGTCTGCCTGTTCAAATTTCATGGGGGTGGTGAGTTGACTTGCCCTTATGCCTAACTTGAGGACAGTCGGGAGGCTAATTAGACATTGTGAACACCCAGAGTCTACTAATACCTGCAAGTCCATTTGAGCTCTTGTCTTAGGGACTATGAGTTTGGCAGAGAGGGAAAAAGGTGGCCCAGCTGGCCACATCTGAAACACTTGATTGGCGGTCCTGAAGGTGCTTTTGAAGGTTCAGCCATCCCTGTTGGTGGGGTTCATTGGGCAGGCGGATGTCTTGTCAGGTCTGGTCTTGGCCCAGGTCCATAAGTTGGCAGTTTTGTATAGTGTGTTAGCTCAATGTCTAAATGCATGGCCAAGTGATAACACTCCTGGAGTTGATCAGGGATCCCCTGGTAGACACAAGCCTGGAATAGATCTGGGTCTAGGCTTTTCTTGAAATGATGAACCAGGGATCATTCAGGCCACCACTCAATTCTGCCAGCCACTCTTCGGAATTCACACACATATTCTTTTGCTGGTTGACCTCTCTGCTTTACTTCATGAATATTAGCCTGCAAAGCTATGGATCCATCCTATCAGGTTCTTAAACCTCGGATGAACAGATTTTAGTCCCATAGTTCGGGTGCTTGCTCATTGCACAAGCTATTTAGCCAATCCACTGCCTCCCCCTCTAGGTTTGCAGCTATCACATCGACCATGGTGGCGTGATTGGGATAGGTATTAGCATTTCTGTTCATGTGAGAGTGCACTTAGTTCAGGAAGAAAGTTAACTTCTCGGGGTCACCATCAAATGTAGGTTTGAAGGGAGGAGCTGCCATGGGCCGCTGTCTGTCTAAGAAAGCATGCAACCACCCATACTGCAGCAGTTGATATCTTTGGTACCCCACTGCCTGATCAACCCTTGGCAGGGGTCCTGGACTGGTGTGGCATCAGTGATGATGGTCAGGACTGAATCATCGAGGGAGTGGCTCGGGGCAAACTCTGTAATGACAATGGTCTGGCCTGGCCTGGTATCAATAGCGATCTCGGCTAACCTGTCATGGGTACTTGTCAGGACTGTCAAGGTATCGGCGGTGGTCGGGGCTTGCTCTGTGCCAGTAATGGTCGGGGCTCGCATAGTGATGGTGTTGTTCAGGGCTCGCATACCGCTTATGATGATCAAGGCTGGCATAGCGTCGATGATGATCAGGGCTCATTGGCTGCTGACGGTTGGGGCTAACTTGATGCTGGTGCCGATCCGGGCTTCGGCCCCACACTGGACTTGAAGTTAGAACTGGATGTTTCGGCCATGGGGAGGCAGCTCTAGCCCCTGCTGTGGGACTGGGCCTTCTTCTCGACTGGGGATGGTCTTGGGGGTGCCTGTTATTCCACTCACTGGGAAACAACTGGCGGGTGACTTGCTCCTTTCCTCCCACATCCAGTCCTTTAAACTTCTCTGTCAACCGTTCAACTGACTGGCTCCAAATGGCTGTCAGGTATTTCTACTCACCCGATGTCAATGCTGCTAATATTGGATATTATTGCTTTGACAAGATATGCAGAACTGACCGGTATTTTTAGAGTTAATTTAGATGATGCTGGGAGGGGAGGAGAAAGATAAGGAATGAGCGGGATACAGAACGGAAGTGAAACTTTGCCCTTCAGGCTGATTGGAAAACGTGATTTATGACTGCAAAATAAGGGAAGAGAATAGCCTGGAATGTTGTGTGCAAGGAAGGGAAATTCAGATCTTGGCATCCATCCATGCTGTGCCGACACTCCGTTACACAGGAATAAAGGCTTTTTAGGATAAACAATGCCTGGAAGTTCTTTGAAGTGTTTCATTAGTCGGAACCATGACATCATGCCAATATCTCAATCATTTTCAAACAACTGGGGGTGCAATACCCCCACCTCTTCCTCCTAGGCTTGAGAGAAGCTGGCAAAATTAAGGAGGAAAATCTATCATGAGAAAAGAGAGTTTGCCTGAAGACCCAGCAGCTACTGATAACCCAGAGGGGGAAGCAACAGACAGCATGCTGTGGGAAGATGAATTTTGGCAGACAAATGGCTGGCAGACAAATACAAATCAGTGGAGAGATACCAGACTGCCTGCCACTGAAGATTCGGGTGAGTCACTGGACAGATTTGAAAAGCCAGAGGTGAGAGGCAGAAATAAATTCCTGCAGAGAAGAGCCTGCAGCCCTTCCATTGCAGATCACATAGCCTTCCAGACCCTGTCTTCCCCTGCCAGGGACTCCAGCCCTGAAGAGAGAGGAAATCCAAGTCTGAGGCCTCTGCAGTAACGGGGAGTTTGGCATTCCTCACAGGTACATGGTCAGCAGTCTCTGAGCTTGCCATAGCTAATAGAGGCCTTGCAACAGCTTGGGGTGGTGCAGAAGCCAGGAGATCAGCAGCTGGTGGGAGAACGACCACAGCAAGGAGATTGGCCACAGCCCCCAAATGTGCAACCCCTGGGCATAAATCAACAGCCACAGTGGGAGCCCCAACAGCCTATAATTGCACCACCTTCCAAAGCAACCTTCGATGGGGACTGAGAGAAGCTGATATTTTTCCTCAACCAAGTGTGCTCTCATTTGAACTGCTGGACCTATCTCTACCAGGACCCAGGGGCCATGGTCGATGTGATTGTGTCCAGCCTAGAGGGAGAAGCATCCAAATGGCTGGACAATTTATATGATGAGCAAGCCCCAGAATTGGAGGACCCCCACCTCTTCCTCCTAGGGCTGAGAGAAAGATTGGAGGACCCATCCATTGGCCTCAAGGCAAGAGAACAAATCCACAAAATAAAACAAGCCGGCAGGCCTGCCCTGGATACGTGTGAGAATTTCGCAAGTTAGCAGGTTGAATAGAGGGGTGGCCTGAGCAATCCCTAATCCATCACTTCATTGAGGGATTAGACGATCACCTCTCTCAGGCCTGCTTCTATCGAGCAGTACCTGATCAGCTGCAAGAATGGTACCAGGCAGTGGTGAAGCTAGACGTTCAGCTTGCCCACTATAAGAAGCCTCCCCCACCTGAATCCGAGCAGCAGCCAGAGCAACCCAAACAACAATCACCCCCCACGAAAACTTCCAACTACTGCGATGGCTGAGAGACCCAGGCCACCTGCAGGCCTGTCAATTAAGTATTTCCGGTGTGGACAGGAGGGACATCGAGCAGTAAACTGTCCAGTCCCCTACCCTCAACTACAGAGAAGACTGGAACCAGTGACAAGAAGGAAACCTGCCCAGCGGCTAACGAGAGAAAAATCCAACTGGGTCATGCAAGAACCTGTTGCCCAGAATACACCCCCTCCACAGGAGGACGCCAGGACTCCGGGTGGACCTGCCCCTGCTCTACCCTCCTTTGACAGCGATGACGAAGGAGAGAATGACCTCATGGTGAGTCGACAAATCCCACCTTTTTTACTGCCCGCCAAACTTATAATCCCTAAGTCGGTGGCACAAATGGACTTAAACATGCTAATTGATTCTGGATGCATCTGATACATTATTAGCCTGCCATTTGCCATGAAAATGGGCATACGGGCAAAACGGCTCTCCAAACCTATGAGGTTTGAGCAAGCTGATGGCTCCCTGATGGGAGGGACTCTAGTCACACAATTATCTGAACCCCTACGCCTAGAAATAGGTGAGCACTGAGAGTTTATTTGCTTCCTGGTGGCCCCAAAAATGACTGAGACTGTGATGCTAGGTTTAGCCTGGTTGGACAAATGGAAGCTATTTATCTGGTGGGAGAAAGGAATGAGAACTGTGAGACTACCTAAAGGGCATAAGCCTCCCACTGATTCAACTGACATTGCGGGACACTTTAGGCCACCCAATGAGCGAGCGCACATTATTATTATTATTATTATTATTAATAATAATAATAATAATAATAATAATAATAATAATAATAATAATAATAATAATAATAATAAAAAAAGTTGGAAGGAAACTTGGAGGTCATCTAGTCCAAGCCCCTGCTCAGGCAGGTAACCCTATACCATTTCAGACAAATGGCTGTCCAGTCTCTTCTTAAAAACTTCCAGTGTTGGAGCATTCACCACTTCTGGAGGCAGGTTGTTCCACTGGTTAATTGTTCTAACTGTCAGGAAGTTTCTCATTAGTTCTAGGTTGCTTTTCTCCTTGATTAGTTTCCATCCGTTGCTTCTTGTCCTGCCTTCAGGTGCCTTGGAAAATAGCTTGACTCCCTCTTCTTTGTGGCAGCCCCTGAGATATTGGAATACTGCTATCATGTCCCCCCTCGTCCTTCTCTTCATTAAACTAGACATACCCAATTCCAGCAACCATTCCTTATATGTTTTAGCCTCCAGTCCCCTAATCATCTTTGTTGCTCTTCTCTGTACTCTTTCTAGAGTCTCAACATCTTTTCTACATCGTGGTGACCAAAACTGGATGCAGTATTCCAAGTGTGGCCATACCAAGGCATTGTAAAGTGGTATTAATACTTCACGTGATCTTGATTCTATCCCTCTGTTAATGCAGCCTAGCACTTTGTTGGCCCTTTTGGCAGCTGCAGCACACTGCTGGCTCATATTTAGGTGATTGTCCACTAGGACTCCGAGGTCCCTCTCACAGTTACTACTATTGAGCAAGGTACCCCCATACTATACCTGTACATTTGGTTTTTCCTGCCTAAATGTAGAACCTTGCTTTTTTCACCATTGAATTTCATTTTGTTAGATAGCGCCCAGTGTTCAGGTCTGTCCAGATCCTCCTGTATCCTAAGCCTGTCTTCTGGACTGTTGGCTATTCCTGCCAGCTTGGTGTCATCTGCAAATTTGATGAGTCCCCCATCTATCCCCTCGTCCAAATCGTTGATGAAGATGTTGAAGAGCACTGGGCCCAGAACAGAGCCTTGGGGCACCCAACAACACACTTCCCTCCATGTAAATGCGGTTCCATTGAGGACTACACGTTGAGTATGGCCAGTCAGCCAGCTACGGATCCATCTGGTGGTGATGCTGTCTAACCCACATTTTTCTATATTATCAAGTAGAAGGTTGTGATCTACTTTATCAAATGCCTTACTGAAGTCCAAGTAAATTACATCCACAGCATTCCTCTGATCCACTAATTTTGTCACTTGGTCAAAGAATGCAATAATATTTGTCTGGCATGATCTGTTTTTGAGAAACCCATGTTGGCTTTTAGTAATGACTTAGTTTGCCTCTAGGCTGCCTCACTGCCACCAGCTGAACCACTCATCCCGAACGAATACTGGGACCTAGCAGAGGCATTTAGTGAAAAAGAATGCGATACCCTGCCCCCTCACAGACCCAATGACTCCTCTATCGAACTGGTGCCAGGAGACAAACTCCCATGACCGAGAATGTACGCTATGTCCCCCCTCAAAATGGAGGAGATGCAGCGATATGTGAATAAAACCTAGCGAGGGGGTTTATTGAATGGGCCAAATCTACCGTGGGAGCCCCTGTGTTGTTCAAAGAGAAAAAAATGGGTCTCTTTGTCTCTGCCTAGACTATAAGGATCTCAACATTGTGAGTGTGGAAAACAAATACCCCCTCCCCCTCCTAAAGGACTTATTAACCCATCTGGCTAAGGGGAGTGTTTTCACTAAATTAGACCTGAGAGAGGCATATTACCAAGTGAGAATAAAGGAGGGGGACGAGTGGAAAACTGCCTTCAACTGCCCCATGGGGAGCTATCAATTCAAAGTCATGCCATTTGGGCTACAGAGGGGCCCAGCTGTATTCATGCAATTGATTAATGAGAGCCTACATGAACATTTATACAAAGGGTTTCTGGTGTATCTTGATGACATCCTGATATACAGCATGAATATGACTGATCACATAAAGCTGGTGAGAGAAGTGTTAAAGAAACTATTGAATGCCAAGCTTTATGCCAAATTGTCCAAATATGCATTTCACCAGACACGATTAGATTATCTTGGCTACAGAATTTCCAACGAGGGCATTGAAATGGATCCAGCCAAGATGAAAGTTGTAATTGAATGGCAGCCCCCAAAGACTCACAAACAGCTCCAGAGCTTTCTACGTTTTGCAAACTTCTATCGTCAGTTCATCCCCTCTTTTGCCGAGATGGCCCTACCCCTTACAGAACTACTCAAAACAGGCAAAAGAGGAGGGAAGCCCCAACCGGGCCAACCACTAGCATGGACGATGGGCTGTCAAACAGCTTTTGAGAATTTAAAGAGACTATTTGCTGCTGAAGCGGTCCTAAAGCACCCCTGCCCAGGGCAGCCCTTTGTAATTCAAGCTGATGTCAGCGACGTGGCAGTCAGAGCTGTATTACTGCAAAAGAACAAAAGTGGAGTTCTACAGCCCTGTGCCTACACCTCTAAAAAATTTACTGAAAGCGAGAGGAGATGGGCAATCTGGGAGTAGGAGGCCTTTGCAGTTAGGTGAGGGCTGTTAAACTGGCAACACTATCTAGAAGGCAGCAAGGTGCCTTTTGAAGTATGTACAGATCACAAAAATCTAGAGGCAGTGAAAACTCCCTGCAAATTGTCCCCAAAGCAAGTACGGTGTGCACAGTACTTTAACCATTTCAACTTCACTCTAAAGTACATACCAGGAGGAAAAAACTTCCTAGCTGATGCGCTATCGAGATTGCCCCAGTACAAAAGCGAACGCGAAGAAGTTAATGAGGCAATTATCTCCAGTCCACAGACTGCCACTCAACTCATGCCTCGCAGAGTCCCTAATCCTGATGACCCTGGGGTAAATAAAATAAAACGAGAGCTCCTCACTGATCAATGGTTCAAAGATATTCAAACCCCCCTAATGTGCAGGGATGGCTTGGCTTACAAAGGTGGGAAACTATATTTGCCTGAAGCCCTCCCTCTTAATGCTCTCAAACACAGCCATGATGTTAAACGGGCTGGACAGTTTGGATATCTAAAAACTCTACATCTCATCCGCCAGCAATTTTGGTGGCTGGAGCTGAAACGGGATGTGGAAAACTATGTAAAAAGTTGTACTTTATGTGCCACAGTAAAAAGAATCCCAGGGAAAACCCCTGGGTTACTGCAGCTGGTGGCAGACCCTTCTCAACCATGGGAAGAAATAGCTATGGACTTTATAGTAGACCTACCTGAGAGTAGAGGAAATACTGTCATCTGGACTATGATAGACCTGTTCTCAAAGCAGGCTCATTTCATCGCCTGCAAAGGACTCCCATCTGCCCAACAACTGACCAAATTGTTCCTGAAACATATCTACCGGCTGCATGGCTCCCCTAAGCGAATAATTTCAGACAGGGGGGTGCAGTTCACAACGAAGGTTTGGAGGAGTTTTCTTAAATTAATTGGATCATCCCAAGGCTTATCATCTGCTTTTCATCCAGCTACCAATGGGGCTGCAGAATCCGCTAACAAAATGCTGGAGCAATATCTCAGATGCTACGTTTCCTACCAACAGACAAACTGGACTGAGGGGGTGGGAAGAAGCTTGGAGAAACACAAAAACTGCATTAAAAAGTCTTACGAGACCTATAAAAAGCAGGCTGATAAAAAGAGGGCTCCCCAAAGGACATTCCAAGTTGGGGAAAAGGTTTATTTGTCAACTAAATATTTACGCCTCAAATTGCCCAGCAAGAAATTGGGACCAAAATTCTTGGGGCCTTTCCCCATCGTAAGGATCATCAACCCCGTCACAGTAGAATTGAAACTCCCTAGGCTTTTAGGGAGGATTCACCCTGTCTTCCATTGCAGCTTGTTGAAACCTTATTGGGGCTCCACTTTAAGACCTCCCCCTAAGAAGGCACCCGGCCCCCTTGTAGTTGCAGGACAGACCCACTATGAAGTGAAACGTATTCTTGACTCTAGAATTTTTAAAGGGAAATTGCAATACCTAGTACAATGGAAGGGATACCCGTTGTCTGAAGCCACCTGGATGAAATCCAGTGAGGTGAATGCTGACAGACTCATCAAAAGTTTTCATGCAAACCGACAGAAGAACGGCTAGCTAACTCCATTGTCTAGTCCTAGCTGCAAGCAAACGGAAGTCACAGAAGCTCTACCTAAACTGATTGTAAACAGTGTGTTTGAAGCTGGGTAAGAACTAATGTTCTCTATCCTACTTATTTTCCTGAAAAAAAAACTCCCAAGAAGCAAAAATACCTCCAAGAGTGAAAAAAGGGAGGGATTCTCCCCCCCTTTTGGCTATTGGAAGTGGCGAATTTAACTCTTTAAGGAGAAAAATAAGAGTAGAAGGAACTAAAAATGATCCAACACTGACACCTACTCGTGGATGAGGAGCAAAAAAGCCTTTGCTGGTGGCCTTCAAAGTCTTAGTACACAGCTGTTCAGATAAAGTGATATTTACAGAAACAATGGATGTTTTACAAGAGGAAATATATGATATGCTGCAATCCATTCAAAGGACAATGATTTTAAACCACAAAGAATTACAAAACAACTTTGAAAGTATAAGTCAACTTATCTCCAATTTAAGTTCACTTCAAAAAAAAAACCCAGGAGAACACAGCAGAGATGATTGAATATAAATTAGAGGGAAAAGACTTAAAGATGGACTTTCACAGAATAGAAGAATATGATTTAATTCAAGTGGAAGGAAAGACAACTCACACTTCAACATCACAAAACAAACTGGAAAGTAAGAGAAGGGATTTAAATGGAAAGAAGAGGGCAAATGCTCAAGACAGAGACATTGATTTACTTTCTACATTTACAGCAACACCTACGATTGTATGGGAAAACCTTTGGATCCAGCAAAGTACATTGATCAAGAAAGATCCTGGGCAAAGAAAAGAGATTAAAATGGAAACCAAGAAAAAAGATGACATACCAGAGAGAATATTTAAAAAAGAAACATGTGTTTGAATATGGCTAAAGAAATAGAAAAAATTTGAAAGGGAGGGGAGGAGAGCCTGTGGCTTGGTGGTTAAATCACTGCCTAGTATGTAAAACTGCCCAGGTTCGAATCCCATAAAGGGTATGGCTAACTGATGAGAGCAGAATGGGCTCGAAATGGCCATCTTAGTCTCCCAATTTAATTCTGTACCTCTTTGTCAAAAAAAGAAAAATTTGAATATATATATATATATATTGAATGAATATAGAGTGAAGTGAATTAGAGTTAAGGGATTAGATGACTAGATTTATTGAATAAATTGAATGGAATTAATTTTTTTCCTACTCTTTTTTATTCTTATATCCATTACTTAAGAAATGTAAAAATGTGAGATGGCTTATATGGAAAAAATTGAATTAAGTCTGTCAATATAAATGTAACTAATCGCTGAAAAAACCTTTACCAGTAAGAATATTCAGAACTTGGCAGGAGAAATAAACTAAAATAAGGAATGTAACAGGATCAATGATAAGGCATAAATGATTGAAAAGAAAAGAAATGTATTAATATGATGATTATTGTTTAGGAATATTGGAATACTCTAAGAAGGATGAAATGTTTTAGATATTTAAAGGTGACTGAATTCAAGAAAAGTATATATATATACACACATAAAATGCTTTGAATTAAAGTTAAGGGATTAGATGACTAGATTTATTGAATAGAACGTCTAAAGATTAAATATATTCTTAACTATGATTAAAAAGAATAAAAAATTAGAGAAAATAAACACTATTAATCTAGGAGGGATATATATTTCAAGTACTATGTTATTTTCTATGTTTTGTTATTACTGCTTTTCTCTCTTCTATTTTTTATTTCCTTTACATTCTTCTTCTTTTCCTCTTTTTTTCTATTTTACTCTTATATTTAATATTCAAGAAACATAAAAATGTGAGATGGCTTATATGGAAAAAACAGAATTCAAGTCTGTCAATATAAATGTAACTTATCGCTGAGAAAACTTTTACCAGTAAAAATATTTAGAATTTGGTGGGAGAAATGAACTAAAATAAGGATTGTAACAGGATCGATGATAAGGCAATCTAAATGAATGGAAAGAAAAGAAATGTATTAATATGATGATTATTTTTTAGGAATATTGGAAAAAATATATACTAAATTGTCATTTATTAAAACAACAAGAATTGTATCAACGCAATGTCTGCAAAAAAAGGATGTTTCGGGGAAAGAGGAAAGTAAACAAAATTAATATATGGAATACAGACTAGAAATTAATTGTTAAGAACTGTTTTTACAAATGTAACCCAGACATCACACTGTTTACCAACTATTGAATGACTTATGCTTGTGTAAAAAATTAATAAAAAATATAATATAAAAAAAGGTTTCATGCGAAACATCCCAACAAACCGAAAAATAATCCTTAACATATGCTTTTGTTTACATTACAGGATCTGTCCTTTTTGTAAGGGGGGGGCGGATGTCAATACTGCTAACATCGGATGTTCTTGCTTGACAATGTATGAAGATGCAGACATTTTCTATTTAACCTGTGTATTACTTTTAGAGTTAAAATTAGATGGTGCTGGAAGGGAGGGGGGAAGAATGTGCTTGGGGACTAGTTAGCCATAACAATATCTCAGTAGAGTATTCTTCAAGGTTAGTTGTAATAAGAGGAGAATTCAGATTTTGGCTTCTCTATGTACGTGCCGAAGCTATGTTGCAAATTAAAGATTCTTTAAGGTAAACAATGCCTCATATTTCTTTGAAGAACTTCTTCTTTTGGAACCATGACACTTGGCATCCATCCATGCTGTGCCAACACTCCGTTACACAGGAATAAAGTCTTTTTAGGATAAACAATGCCTGGAAGTTCTTTGAAGTGTTTCATTAGTCGGAACCATGACATCCGACTCATCCCAAGCTGCCACAGGATTAGCGCCTCTCTGATCTGGAGATCATGACTCGCGGGTGGCAGTCAGCAGGAATTCAGCTTTAGCAGCCTTTGCAGAACTTTTCTTCGGCTGGGTTATTTCTGGATGCCAAGAGTCTCCACTAGGCAGGGTCCACTCCGATGACCAGATGTGTTCCCACTGGCCCTCATGTTCCTTAGGCCTTGCGCCTGCCACTGAAGCTACCATTACCACACTTTCTATCGGGGCTATGGCCTGCGCTCCATCCACTGTTGTAGTCGCTGTGGTTGCGGTGCTGGTGACAGGTTCCTCCTTTTTCTCCATTATGGGTCTTCCCTGAGTCTTTGTCGTTCTCCTGAGACTCTGGGTAGGCAACCAGAGCTCAGGACCCTGTGAATTTTTAAATTGAATGTGAGTCTTGGGTTAATGTCAGCCAATTGGGTGGCAGGCAGAAGCAATTGTGCTGTGGGGCCAGCATGCGATTGGCAATGGGCGATCACAGGGGCTGTGGGGGGCAGCGTGCGATGCAAGGTTTTTTAAATACTGCGGCTGCTCCATAGGTTTTGGGGCTGTAAGGTTTCCCACTTAGCCTCACAATTACCCCAGCATTACTCAGGAATTTAAAAGAGCCAAAGAAACTCATGAGCCGAGGTTTCAGCAAAGAATTACAACTTTATTTTGATCAAAACAAAGAGTGGTTGCCTGATTCCTCTTCGTGGCTGGTAAAGGAATAAAGGCAACAACCAGGAAAGATGTCTTCCACCTTTTATACCTTTCCACAAAAAAAAGATCAGGTCTTTGTATCAGGAACGAAAAGGTACAGAAAAATAATTCCAAGATGATGACTCATACACATCAACCCAGGCTCCATCCGTAACTCCTTTTTCCCCTCCACTTACTGTGCTCTTTTCATGTAAGCAATCTCCTGTATGTTTAACATGAAGCTTTTACTCCTGTAACCAAGGTCATATTGAGGTCTAACATTATCCCAATTATGTCCACCCCTGGAAAAGTACTTCTTCCCTTTTACTTTTAAGACCACCGTCTGTAACAGGGGCTGAGATTGGTACTCGGGACACCAGTCTTCAATGATCACTATATCACACTCTTCTCCGCAGTCTCTGTGTATCGGTGCACAGTCTGGGCAATGGGTATAACAACAATTACATCAACATTTACAGTCACAAAACCAACACATTTAAACCCCCTTCTTTTCTAATGTCTCTATATTTTGCTTTTTCTTATTATCAACTTCAAAGGATCAGGTTGAGGCACACTCTTCCACTCAGTTGGAGCGTCCACCGGTCCTTTCACGTGGGTGTAGTGGGTCCAGCCTTTCTCTGCCATTCATACTGCTGTTTTGTATTTCAGCAGCACCTGGAAAGGGCCTTCCCACTTCGGAACCAGCTTTTCCTCCCTCCAACTCCGGATCAGCACCCAATCTCCGATCTGGAATTTGTGGACTGGAAACTCCAAAGGAGGTGTTTGTGCCAGCAATCCTTGTTTCCTGAGAAAATCAAAATATCTGGACAGTTTATGCACATATTACTTCCAATAGTATTCTAGAAACCACATTAGTTGTTGCATTACTATACAGGTACAACATGGGTAGTAAAATCTACCTGAATGCACTGAAATGGCCTAAGGGCTGGAGGCTTCCCTCCCCCTTTTTGTTTCCTGATTGCTTGCCATTTACCTTTTTACATATCAAGCATTTATCCACCATTTGTCTTGCTGCTGTATAAATTCCGATACATCCATAATGCTTCAGGAGCTCATCCACCAATGCCTGAACCCCCCAGTGGCTTCCTTCATGTAACTTCTCCAATAATCCTCGTGCTATGGGTTTATTTTTTTTATAAAAAGTTTTATTGGTTTTTTCCATTTTTTTCAAAAGCTTAGGACACAACGTGGTGGTCAGGATGTCCAATCATTCAAAGACAAAATCATATAAATATAGCTCAAATTAATTATCAAAAATTTCCTCTCTGTTTCTTAAATATAGTATTGCTTATTAAAATTAATACAGTTTTAAGTAAAGTTCAATCAAACAAAAATCATCAATCACGTGCAATTATAATCTATATCCTGTTTTTAAGCTTTACTAATTACAGTTGTCATACTCCAATTACATTTTAGTAAGTATATAGTTGGGATTTCAGGTATCCTTAATAAAAGATCATTCATTGAGACTGATTTTTTTCCTTATCACAAATAGCTCTTCCTCTCTCTCTATTACAACATAGTTATCATATTTAAAATAATAATATAAGTCCAACAGATACAGTTCTTCCGGTTCCGGATCGTGGCGCCTCTAGCCGTATGCGGAGACTCGTCTCCTCGTTTGGCTAGCTTCCCTCCGCCAGTAGACCCTTATGCAAGTTGAAAGTTGCCCTGGAGGGCGCGACTACTGTCGAGGAGGCTGTGCTCGGCTGCAGAGGAGCGGCGGCTCCTCCAGCTGTCCAAGCTAACTCTGAGGGCCGACGGAGAAGAAGATCAGCCAGTAAAATGGCCGATCACCTAGCCGCACCAACCGCAAGTCAAAAGAACAACTAAGCATGAAGAACCACCGTGGTGAATCCGGGTGAGACCTTTCCTTCTCTCGCTATCCTGACTTTTCCTGTAAAGAGTTTCTATTTTCCTTTATTAAGAAAGCGACGGCTGCCTATACGGAAAGAAGAGCTAAAAAGAAAAAGATTAATTTTTTTTGTGTGTGTGGTTGTTTTTTCTACTATTGGACTTCTGTTGGGTGAATTTCAGGGAAAAAGAAGAAAAAAGGGACATTGTTACTTTGTTTTTTTAAATTTGATAATGTTGGAGATACTTTTCTTGTTAATTTTTTTAAAAAAAGAGAGAAAACTTTTCTTTTTTTCTTTAACTCTATTAACTTGAAAAAAAAAGACTTTATAGTCCACTGAAGACATCTGGTGGCAAAAAGCGAAATTCTAACTGTACTTCTCCCTGTTATTTGAAGAGGGATTGGATTTCATGTGATAATAAAAGAGAAAAGATAACTTGACAGCTGGGTGGTGAAGCTGGCTATTAGACCTTTGGAGGCGGGCATTTGTGGATCTTTTTCAAGTAGTCTCTAATAAAGGAATAGGCAAATCTACCACCAAAATGGATGAAAGTTATCCACATCTTGACTATGACTTAATACTGGAAAAAATATTAGAATTTACAGAAGATTTCAAAACTTATTGGAAATCTTGGAGAAAATCTAAAGATGCCACCTTGGAACCTTACATCGACCCTCCAATAATGAACCAAGTTATGGAACAAGGAACAATAGAAGATGAACAGAGTAATCCTGAACAGGCCTACATACAACTTAAAGAGACAGAGACACTATACTTACAACCCAATTGTGAATCTACACTTAGAGAAAATGTGGAAACCACTGAATCAACTAATTTTACATAACGCCACCTACAACTGATGGACAACTTTGATGACCAAGAAATAACTGTAATTGACTCAGTTCAACTACCAAAAATAACAAAGATTGACATTCAGACACAATCTTTTGGAAATTACAATAAAGCGGAAAGGGAAAGAAAATTTGTTCAGTTTGAATTGGTTAGAAATTTTTGTAATCAAATCTTGAGGTTTGATAACCAAAAAGCTTTATTATGGGAACCAAATTGGCATAGAAAGAAAGCTAGAGTCAGGTTTAAATGTGACGTAACATGTTACTTGATGGGTTAAAAAGGCTTTAGAAATTTTGTCTGATTTAATAACGAATGAAAATCTGAGTTACTGAAATAGTTTTGTATCAAACTCTAGTATTAACTCTTTGCTTTTAATATAAATATAAATAATAAATATAAATAATATAAATTCTAATTTAACCAGATTCCATGCAGATGGAAACAAATTTCCATTAAGTAGGTTAAAACATTCCTATCCACCCCTCCTTCCTCAAACCAGAATTCTAAGCAGAACAAAAAAATAAGTAAAAAGATCAACCGCCCCTTTTCCTTTCTGTCTCTCTCTCTCTCTTAAAGCAACACAGCCAGAAAAAGCAGGGGGTAGGAGATTTTGTGCCTGCAGACAGAGTTTGAAAAGGCATTAATACACTTCTGAACACATTTGCAAAAGGGAGAGAGCAGAACTATAAAATAGGCAAGAAAATGGTATAGGCTTTCCTGCATGAGCAGGGGGTTGGACTAGATGACCTCCAAAGTCCCTTCCAACTTTATTATTCCTGCTAACTTTGGGCTGTGCTTAAGAGGAGAGAGAGAGAGAGAGAGAGAGAGAGAGAGAGAGAGAGAGAGAGAGAGAGAGAGAGAGAGAGAGAGAGAGAGAGAGAGAGAGAGGAAAAGAAAAACAAACAAACAAACACATCTTTCTTCACCTCTTTTTGTTGGCCAGACAAACAGAGTGAAAATATTTCCTTTGGTAGCTTCTTTTCTCTCGGGATTAGAAACAATTAACAGTCACATTTACCTCACACACAAAAACTTTAACACACATATACATACCAAGACAAGGAAAAGAGAACAGAAAAGAAAACAGAACTTTTAGTTCTACACATCCTGGTCATTCCCACCACAAATCTCAGCTAACTCGAATGAGAGATGGCAAGAATCTTAAACATACCATGCGATTGCATAGAAAGATAGAGAGAAAAAGAGAATCACTACTTCTTATTTTTCTTTTAAGTACCTTTATTTAGCCAATTCCATTTTCCTAACTTTGCTTTTCTTTGCTTACAGGACCTAACCAGCTGGTTGCTCAAATCCAATTCTTTCATTCACCCATTCCATTCCATTTGCACACAAGCCTTTCCCTTTTCCCTAACAAAAGGTCCTGCGCTCTGGCCAAACCCCCATGCTTTCCAGGGTCTGACACTCACAGATTCTTTCTGCGGCTAGGAAAGACCAGAGAAAACAAAATCCAAGTGTGATTGGGAAAAGGGTCTTCTCACTCACACAGAGACATGCACACATTTCTCTCATTCCCCTTCTTTCCAAAGCAGTCCTTGAGCTCAAACTCAAAACTCCCTTTTCTACCCTGGCTACAGACACAAAGAGTCTGTGCCAGCAAGATGGGTTTATGTTTCCTTTTCCTGTTTGGGGCTACTCAATTTTCTCATCCCCCCCCACCATAGGAAGCAGCACAAATTTACCATATCTTCTTTTGTTAAATTTAACTTAGTAATCAGTTTGTTATATGGTGGTTTCCCCCAGTTTTCTAACAGTTTTCCTAATGGACTGTGGGGATCTATTTTTAGTTTTGGATTTTTCCTAACCTTTTTCACACACTTCCTCCCCTGGGACCCTCCTGAATTACCCATTGTTGGTTTATCACACAATTCTTTCATCCTGACCAATCTAATGAGACCACAGTCTGCTTCACCAAGCCTCTTTCTCCTTTTACTCAGGAGTCTGCTCTCACTCCACCTTGCCAGTCTTCCAGGACCCTTGGGACATCCACAGCTTGTGTATGTCTTACCAGTCTTTAGGACCCTCGGGACGTCTCACACACACCTCTCATAGATCTCAGACTGTCCTACCCAACCCTCCCCAACCACCTAGGTTTTATTCCTTCGTTTACCCCAAGTTTTACTCACCTAGGTTCGTGCACGAAGTTGCCAGGTCCTTGTCCTGGCAATTCTCTGGTTCCCTCTCCTCAGTTCTTACCAATCACTATTTGGTCCATGGGCCTGGCTCCATTCCGCTTCTTCGACCTGCGACTGTAACCTTGAACCATTGAAATCAATGGGGCATGCCATCCTCAGTTGACCTCGCCTCCCGAAGATGCAGGAACAGATGCCCAAGGCTCCACATTGGGCGCCAATTTGTTGGAAACGTGATTAAAACACCAACAAAGTTGGATTGGTAAGAAAAGAGTTTATTCTGCAGAAAAATAGAAAAGCGGTTTGCAAAGCGTGGTGGATCCTGGTGAGAGACTTCAACAGGAAGTTCTAAACCCAGAGACCACACAAAAATATTCAAACTCATAACATTATATACACTCCTATCGCGACGCCCCCGTCCCCTCCGCTTAGGTCCCATTTAAGAGTACTTCCGGGGGCACAATCTGTCCGATCCACCTAGCCAGAATACATCATCCCTCCCCCTCAGTTACATTGTTCTGAACTTCCCTCTGCCATCCTTTTGTCTTGTTAAGTGTGTCTTCTACCCAAGCCTCCTGGAATCTAGTGCCTACGTGCAGGGCTTGGCTAATCCTTCTATTGTTAATCAATTGTAACCGTTTTATTTTTAAACTTCTCCGTTTCTCACAATAAAATCCCTTTTTGCAACCTTTTGACGAGCAAAGTCAATGGCAGGGCTGCTAGTGGCCAAGTGCTAAGACGGGACTTCCTTCCTTCCCTCCCTCCTTCCCTGCCTCCCTCTTTCTCATGCCCACCTCCTTCTGAAGGAAGAATTTGACCCCCCCATATTTTCCCTCTTCCATATATTCATCAAACAAGGAAAAGCCTCCAGAGACAGAAAAGACAAACTGCTGAGTGAACTAGCTTAAAAAGGCACATTCCCCTTTAAAAATTAGCTACTGGCTAGAAAGGAAAGTAAGGAGCGCAGCAGGCACTTAAGGAAGAAAAAAAAATGTAAGTACTAGCTGCCGGCTAAGGCAACCTCCCCAAAAGGCTCCATTCATAAGTAAAGGAATGCTACAGCCAAAATCCATTCAGGAGAGAAATACTTCAAAATCCCTTGCAGCAAAACTTACAGCTAACAACAGCAGAGCAATAGAAGCTAACATGAGACATCAGCCATCAGCCAAATAGAAATTGCCAAACAGTCCTTAACAACACAAAGCCCTCATTGCACAAATCCCAGAACTTCAAAGTCACAAAAGCACATAAGAATCCTTCCACTCTCCATCTCCCTCCCTCCTCCGTGCCTCACGTCCAGCCATTGCTGCCTTTTTTCATTCCTCTTGGAGGGTGACCCCTCCCCTGCTGCATTTCTTGCCTGTTTGCTGCTGCCAGCACAGGTGGCTGCCACAGCAGTTGTAGATTGGCTCATGGCCAGCCTGCTTGATCTCTTCTCCCCCATCCTCCTCCTCCTTCTTCTTCTTTCCCTTTGGTGCAGCTAGAGTTGACTCTGCTTCCTCCCAAGGCTGCTGCTTTTTCTCTCTCTCCCTCTCCTGCCCAAACTGCCTCCTTTTATAGCCTCTCCTGTCTCCGCCCCCTCCTCCTCCTTTCTTGTGGGAGAGGGTAAGCCAGAAGTGAGCCTGGGGCCTTTTCCTCTCCCCAACCACTCTGCAGCTCCAGAGGACTCTCTCACAGTAAGTCCTTGCCTGTGTTGGCTCTTTCCCTCCCCCACTACACTTGGCTAGGCAGGGCTGCGTACCACCTGCCACTCGTTAATGTACCACAAGTGGTACGCGTACCACCGGTTGAAAAGCCCTGACTTAAAGAATCTTTATTCGAGTAGCAACACATCGGCACGTACATAGTCCAAGTCAAAATCTGACTTCCCCTCCCCTAAGCACATATTAACAAAGCACAATTCCCTCCTCTAACTAACAG
This sequence comes from Bothrops alternatus, assembly GCA_034064705.1. NCBI lineage: Eukaryota > Metazoa > Chordata > Lepidosauria > Squamata > Viperidae > Bothrops > Bothrops alternatus. Next base: position 1,706,112 of record JARGCV010000014.1, on the reverse strand, counting down.
TCATAAATCACATTCTCCAATTAGTTTGAAATGCTGGCTTCCCCACCAGTTCTTCAACCCGCCATGTCTTATCATCTCTTATCACAAAAAACCTTGGTTCCCACCATTATACAGTATTGTTATGTCTAACTGAACTCCCAAGCACATTCCTCCTCCTTCCCCCAGTATCATCTAATTCTAACTCTAAGAGTAAAACATGAAGTAAAGGAAAATGGCTGCATCTCCATATGTTGTCAAAGCAAGAACATTGAATGTTAGCAGCGTTGACAAAGTAGTTAACTCCATCATCCCGTCCAGGCAGCTCGCAGCACCAGCGCTTACGAGGCAGCAGAGAACAGCCTCTCTGAAACCGGTGGGAGATTCGTTGACACAATCATTAAAAGTTTCCTAGGGAGTGGATGAATGGTTTCAGAGACATAAAGATGACCTGATGTCAAAGAGGCCTTAGCATGGAAGGGGAGTAAATTGTACATCTCAGCGAGCCAGAGAACCTTGGTCCTGCAAAGGAGACATGATGCAAAACCCACAGGGCATTTTGGATTCGTGAAAACCCTTCATTTGGTAAAAAGACAGTTTTGGTGGCCAAAAATGAAAAAGACATAGAAGCCTATGTGGCTAGTTGCCCCATGTGTGCCTCCATGAAGGGCCTACCTGGGAAGCCTCCAGGCCTGCTACAGTCAGTAACCAACCTGGCTAAGCCGTGGGAAGAGATATCCATGGACTTTGTCATGGAGTTGCCTGAGAGTGCTGGGAACACAGAAATTTGCACTGTCATCATCTTGTTTTTGAAGCAAGCACACTTTGTGGCATATCCAAAGATTCCTTCAGCCTGGGTCCTAGCCAAGATGTTTGTGCAACACATCTACCAACTACCTGGGGTCCCAAAGCACATTATCTCGGACAGGGGGCTGCAATTCACTGCAAAGTTTTGGCAGGAATTCTTTAAAATGATAGACTCCTCCCAGGGACTTATCATCTGAGTACTAATGGGGCTGTTGAACATACCAACTCACTAGTAGAGCAATACCTGTGCTGTTATGTAAATTTTCAGCAGACTAATTGGGCAGAACTCCTGCCTTTCCCAGAGGTGGCATATAACAACTCAGTGTACAGCAGCACAGGTTTTACCTTTTTACAGGTGGCCATGGGGACTGAGTTCATGCCCATACCAGAGCTCCCAAAGGAAGCCCCATCCTTAGGCTCATTAGCTGATTGGATGGATATATTAAAAGCCACATGGCCCACTGTGTGTGAGGCACTAAATAAGGCTAGGGAAAGTCAAAAGAGGCAAGCAGATCGGAAGAGAGCACCCCCAGCGTATATTTGTCCACTAAGTACCTAAACCTGAGGCAACCTTGCAAAAAGGTCCCAAATACATAGGGCCTTTCCACATCGTGTGGATCGTAAATCCGGTGATGGTGGAGCTGATGTTGCCGAGAAGCCTCAGGCGAGTTCATCCAATATTTCATTGCAACATTTTAAAACCTTTTCAGGGAGCTGGTTTGAGGCCAGTCAAAGAAACACCTCCTCCTCCCATCCTAGTAAAGGGAGAGGAGCACTATGAGATCAAAAAGATTCTCAACTCCAGATATCACAAGGGAAAATTACAGTATCTAGTACTGTGGAAAGGCTACCCGTTAGCAGTTGCTGAGTGGGTGGCTGCCCCGATGTTAGGGCAACGCAGTTAATTAAGAAATTTCACGTTAGGTATCCTCAACGGCCTCATTAAGGTATGTAGCAGTAGTTGGGTTGCACATAATAATGTGTATGTATGTATGTTTACTCTTGTTCCAGGTCTACCTTTCTTCCAGGGGGGGTCGGCATGTCAAGACTGATTCGCCCTTTCATCTACATTTTCTCCCTTGCTCATAGCTTGACAAGATTGTGGAATGGAATGCAAAGGTGGGAGGGATGGTATCTAGGCAACCAAGGTGTCTTTGAGAGCCTAACCAACTTAGCTGACAACTTTGTAATCCAAAAGGTGGAGGAGGGAACTAGACGTAAAGCCATACTGGACTTAATTCTAATTAATAGAGTTCTGAAGGAGCTGGCAGATGTTATCTCAAAATCATTGCACCACAACTTTCAGAAATCCTGGAGCACTGGGAAAGTACCTGAGGATTGGAAAAGAGCTGATGTGGTTCCAATCTTCAAGAAAGGGAAAAAGATGGACCCAGGAAACTATAGACCAATCAGTTTAACATCAATACCTGGGAAGATCCTAGAAAAGATAATAAAAAAACAGAACTGCAAACAACTAGAAGCAAACAAAGTTATAACTAATAGCCAGCATGGGTTTGTTAAAAACAGATCATACCAAACTAATCTTATTTCATTCTTCAACAAAGTGACTAAACTAATAGACCAGCGAAATACTGTGGATGTAGTATACTTAGTCTTCAGTGAGGCATTTGATAAAGTAGACCACAACCTACTCCTTGGTAAGCTAGGAAAAGATGGAATAAACATCACCACCAGACGGATCTGTAGCTGACTGACAAACTGTACTCAACGAGTAGTCCTCAGTGGCACTACATCCACATGGAGAGAAGTAAGCAGTGGAGTACCACAAGGTTCCATCTTAGGTCCAGTACTCTTCAATATCTTCATCAATGACTTAGATGAGGGAATTGAAGAGGAACTCATCAAATTTGCAGAAGACATGAAACTGGCAGGAGTAGCAAACACCTCAGAAGACAAACTCAGGATCCAAAAATATCTTGACAAACTTGAACAATGGGCCCTATCCAACAAAATGAGTTTCAATGTAGAGAAAAGCAAAGTTTTACATTTAGGTAGGAAAAACCAAAGGTACAAGTACAGATTGGGTGAGACCTGGCTTAAAAACAGTAACTGTGAGAGGGACCTTGGAGTCCTTGGGGACGATCACTTAACCATGAACCAGCAGTGTGCAGCAGCAGCCAAAAAAGCTAATACAATCCTGGTTTGTATAAACAGAGGAATAGAATCAAGATCACACTGTCAGCGCTGCGACAGTTGAGAAACAGTAGCCATCATACCTTTTGCTTTCCTTGTGGTTTTTTTTTTTTTTTTGTTATTTGGGATTCTCAGATGTAGAAGGGGGGAAGGGGGGAATGCTTGAGCATTTCCTGTTAGCCATAACATTTGAGCTCGGTGAGAATCAAGGGCAATGTTAGATAAAGTTCTGGCGGGTTGAAAAGTTGGGAGGAGAGCCCGCGTTTTAGAATAATTGGGGAATGTGATTTATGACAGCCTTTCTGGGGTGGGATATTAAATCTGGTGATGGTGGAATTGCAACTTGTTACTTTGTATCAGTGGGAGGGAACTTTAGTCTTGGGTTCAACTATGTAAGTGCCGATACTTTGTTTCCTGAATAAAATTTTCTTTAAGGAACAAATCTTTGCCGTGAAGTTATTTTAATTGGTTTCATCTATCGGAACCATGACATTAAACCAAGACTGCCTTTTATCTTAAATTCACGGGGTCCTGAGCTCCAGTCACCTACCAAAGGCAGAAGGGAGGATGACAAAGACTCAGGGAAGATCCCAAAATGGAAAAGAAGGAGGAACCTGTTCTGTCCCAGCCTACGTGAGTCCTTGTTGTACTCACAAGGAGAAACCCCTCTTCCAAGAAACAGGCAGGAACCGCAAAAAAAACCCAATCCCTTTTATTCTCACAGATCTGAGTCAATGTCCAAGGCTAACAAACACAGTCCACAGAAACTCGATCCTCAGCACAAACTGTTGCCTTTGGCAACCAGCACCTTCCACACCTTCCCCTTTTATAATTCAGCCAAGGCGTGGTTTCCTAATGCCTTCTCCTTTGCCTTTGGAGCTGCCCCATTGCATTCCTCTGTCCCACTCTCTTCTCCTGTCTGCACATTCAAGCATCCAGGATTTGTCCCAGCTGTAAGTCTTAGAGCTCCTCAGAGCCTTCCTCTGACTCTAATGTCACTCCAGGCCCCTCTTCCTCATATGAGTCCTCAGACTCAGCTGCCAGATCCACTGGCTGGCGAGGAATCACAACACTATCCCACACTGCAGGACCCTCCCCCCGGGTCTGACGGCCGGATGCGGTCGTGAAGGGAACTGTTTGTGGAACGCCATCACCAAGGCAGGACCATGCACGGTGGTTGCATCCTCCCAGGTGAACTCCTCTGGTCCATAGCTCTTCCACTCAATCAATCTGGTCCTAAGTACCGTTGGTCTAGTTTCTTTTTTTTTCTTTTTTTGCATTAAATGAATGTTTATTTTTATTTTTAATTTTTATTTATTCCTTTTTCACTATACAACAAAAATAAAAGTAAAAATACATTTTCTTTCCTTAACAGTACTGTGTTATACATCTCATATATATTATTTACAATTATTTACATTAGTAATTATGTCTTTTTGTTTCTCTGTTCTAGCCAATCATAACATTTGTTCCATATCTCATAGAATTCTGTTGCCTCCTTGTCTTTTAGTTCTAGCGTAAGTTTGTTCATTTCCGCGCATTCTAGTATTTTATATATAATCATATCATTTGTAGGTATGTTTTTACCCTTCCAACACTGGGCATATACTATGCGGGCTGCTGTTAATATATATACAATGATGTATTGGAGTTGTTTTTCCACCTTTAAATTTATTATACCCAAAAGAAATAGTTCAGGTTTGAGTTCAATTTGCACCTTTGTTATCTCCTGTATCCAGTTCCTTATCCATTCCCAATAGATCTTTGCTTTAGGGCACAGCCACCACATATCATAGAATGTTCCCTCCTTATTTTTACATTTCCAGCACTCCAGATTCATATTTGTGTACATTTTAGCCAATCTCGCCGGTGTTAAATGCCATCTATAGAACATTTTATATTGATTTTCCCTATATGCAGTTGACAATGTCAGTTTACAATTTCTGTTCCATAATTTTTCCCATTCTTCCAGTTTTATATTTTGGCCCACATTTCGTGCCCATGCTATCATTGGCCCTTTCACTATTTCTTCCTCCAAATCTATCTCTAATAAATATTTATAAGTTTTTGTTAGAAAATTTCCTTCCTTACCTGTTAAAATTTTATCCAATTGCTGTGGGGTCTGGTTTATTCCATGCTCTTCCATATCCTTACTATGTTTAGATTGGATGTGTAAATATGGCCACCAATCTATAATTATTCCCTGTTCTTCTAATTCTTCTCTTTATTTGAGGTTTCCTTGGTTATCTACCGTAGTAATTCTTTGTATCTAATCATCTTTTTTTATCCAATGTGTTAGGGTGGATCATTGCCTCCATCGGTGAAATCTAATTTTGGATTTTCCTATAGTGTCTTTTTTAAACTTTTTTCCATGTCCGAATCAGCGCATCTCTTATCTGATGTTGATAAAAAATATGTGTGTTTTCTTGTGTTTTCCCCATAAAAAGGCATGCCAGCCAGCCTGCAGGTCATGCCCTTCAATCATTAAAACCCTTTTATTGTCTAGGTTTATCCAATCCTTAATCCAGAGTAATCCAGCTGCTTGGTAGTAAATTTCCCATTTTGGGAGCCCAAGTCCACCTCTACTTCTACTATATTGTAACATTTTCATGTTTATTCATGCTTTTTTGCCCAACCAAATAAATTTGTTTATTATTTTGTCCAATTCTTCAAAAAAAATTTCTCTAATTTTATTGGGACTGTTTGGAATAAATATAATAGTCTTGGTAATATATTCATTTTAATCAACACAATCCTACCTAGTAATGATAATTGTAATTTTCCCCAGGCCTCAAAATCTTTTTTCATTTGTAATATCCACTTCCGGTGGTGACGTCAGGGCGGTGCAGAGGCAAGAGGACAGTCTCTGTCCCCTAACTCTGATCTTTCTACAATTGGAGACCCTTCGGGGGCGTAGAGAGCCTGGAGGGCTATGCGTGAAAAAGGGTGAAGCCGGAAGAGTAATGAGGTGAGAGGCGATCATCCGTTACGATGAAGGAAACCCCCTAAATCCAGCGTGGAAATTTCTGCCATCAACAGATGGCGGATCTGAGGCCCTGACAAAATCACAGAGGATGCGGAAGCAAAGAGAAACTTAACAGACTGTGTTAATGAGTGAGTCAAAATAGTTCAAAATATTTCTAAGGAATAATAGAAAAGTCTAAAAAGATCTACTTGTCTATTAGGGTGGATGTTGAAAGGAAGCTCAACTGGTGAGGGAATCCTCAATGCAAGTGGCGATCCAGCGGGAAGAGCCATGAGTTGACAGATTTAACAACCAGAGGATTAACAGGAGGGAGACATAAAGGAAGGAAAGACCTTGTGGTAAACGTTTTAGTGCAAATACGAGGAAGACGGTGGAGGATTAAGAAAAGGTTGAGAGACGGCGGTGAAGGCGGAGTTGGTGGAGCCTGTGAGACGAGAGAAGGGAAGGGAGAAGATTGATAAGCAAGCAACTGGGAAGGAAGAGAAAATGGCGATTTAGGAGAAACAGAGAAGGAGTGAATACGTTGTGGAGCATTAGAGATTTTTGGAGAAAGTGGTTGGAGAAGAAAGTTGGAGACAGACCTTGAACGTGGAGAGGATTCAGAAAGCCAAGGAGACAACGAGACTACATGTTTAAGTGCGAAACATAGTGGAGTGTAGTGAAAATCTGGAAGGTGAAAGAGACGGCGAGAGGACGTGACAGGAGACGAAAGCGAAAGGAACGGATTGATGGCGGGAGAGACGAGATCGGAAGGAAAATCCAGAGCTTAACAGAGACGGTGTCTTTAGTTAAGGGAGGTGAGAGAAAGTGAATAGGATTGAAGGGGGGATACGGTGACGAGCGCGAGAGGAAGGGAATGAGACGACGAGAGGACGGGGCATGACATTGAAAGTGACAGGAACGTGGACGAGGCTTGGAAGGCAAAGGAGACAACAAGAGGACAGGATAAGGAGATAAGAATGGACTAACGATTGATAATATACGATTGGAGAAGTAATTTGGACTTTTAGAAAGACTGTGATAAGTAAGACAGAGGAAAGAAAGTGAAGAGGGTTGGAGAAGGTAAGGAGAGATTTGGGGAATTGTGGCACTGGAGGTAGTTTCAGAGGAGTTGAGGAAGGGAAACAAAGAATTAGAAGTTTAGAGTTAAAATAAAGTTAAATAGGCTGTTGGCTAAATAGAGTGATATTTAGAAATAGAAAATATTAGAGAAACAAGTGACAACTATGACAACACTGAGGACAGGGAAAAAAATGGTGTCAAGCCTAGCACTGACACCCTCATCCCCACCTGGTCAAAGAACATTAGAAGGAATGTTTGGTACAGAAAAACAGAGTGTAATAGTTAATATGCAGACCATGCAGACAACACTACTTACTATCCAAGAAACAATGCTAAAAATGCAGGGAACAATATCTAAGAATCACGTAAAAATGAGAGGGGATATGAATAAATTGGATAATAGAATTGAGATGATTCAACAAACGATTGAGAAAAATGAAGCAAGAATTCAGACAGTAGAAGTAGGGTTGGATAAAGTAGGAAAAAAGTTGACACATTAGATACAGAAATGATGGCAACTAATAAAAAAATGGAGGAATCGATCATCCATCTAGAAATGGATAGGGCAGCATTCTACCTACGATTTCAAAATGTGGTAGAGGAGAAGGAAGAGGATTTGGGTGCTATCATGGTGGAATTGATTGCTGAGGCCCTACAAAGGGACAAACAAGTTATATTGATAGAGATAGATGAGGCGTACAGAATTCATACAAATTATGCCAGATGCAACATACTTCCATGAGAAGTACATATTAGATTCGCTAGGAAAAAGGTGAGAGATATAATCTACAAAATTACAAGAGAGGATCCAATGATTTATAAAGGTGTGGAAATACAAACTTTAAAACAGGTACCAAAGAAAATAAGAGAACAGAGAAGGGATTATAGATTCCTCAGTGCATATTTAATCAAAAGAAGAATACCATTCAGATGGTTAATCCCGGAGGGGATGTTGATATCATGGAGGGAGAGAAGGATTAAGATAGACAGCCTATAGAAGGCACGAGAATTCTATGAACAATTGGAAGGAGTGGAGGAAGAGAATAGCAGCAAAGAAGAATTGGAATCCAAAAGCCAGGAAGACCAACAGCAGGAAGTAAGGGAAATAGAATGAGGGATAGAAAGCAAGGAAGAAAAAGGACAGAGGAAAGAAAGAGGAGTAGGTCCAAGAACAAGACAAACACACAAGTAGAACACACAAGTAGAAAATGGAAAAGGAGATTAGACTAATATCAATTAATATAAATGGATTAAATGCACCCGCAAAGAGAAAACAAATACTAACAAAATTAGTAAAACAACATATAGACATAGTTTGTTTACAAGAGGTACACATTAAAGAACAGCACAGGAAATATTTGGAGTTCCCCAAATTAGGAGTATTATATACAGCATTAGCTGAACAAAAACAGAGAGGAATAGTGGTTTATATTAGAAAAGAAATTAATGCTAAATTGAAGTACCAAGATACAGGTGGAAGAATATTAGCAATAGAATTACAAACCGAGCAGAAATCATGGCTGCTAGTGGTAATATATGCACCAAATGAGAATCAAAAAGAATTCTATTACAAATTACATGAGAAACTTATAGAAATTGGACAGGGAAATATTTGTATAGTAGGAGATTATAATGCGGTAGTGAATGTAAAAAAAGACTATATTAGTGATATGAAAAAGACAAAGAAAAGGAAAACACTACCAAGGACATTCTTTGATTTGGCACATGAATTTAATTTATCTGATCTGGAGGAAATGGAATTAAAAAAAAGAATATACCTTTTTCTCGAACCCGCATAAATCTTGGTCTCGAATAGACATGGCATGGATGAATGAAGAAGTAGGGCAAGACATAGAGACAATAGAAATAATGCCAAATATATGGGCCGATCATAACCCTCTGAAAATAGTTTGGAAAGGGCAGAAAAAAGTAAGAAGAAGATGGATAATGAACTCTCACATTTTGATAGAAAAAGAATTTATAGTAAGGATTAGAAGAGAAATGGAATTGCTTTTTAAAGATAATACAAAACAACAAACATCATTACAAATTATTTGGGACACTGCGAAAGCATATTTGAGAGGCTTGGCAATAGCCTATATAGCAAGAAAAAACAAGGTGAAAAGGCAAACGCAAAATATACTCCAGGAAGAGATTAAAAAATTGGAATCTAAATTACAAAAAAAGCCCCAGGATGAATCGATTAAAACGGAAATGGTTTTGGCTAAACATAAATTAAACATGATAGATCAAGAGGAAAGAGCAAAGGAATTGAAAATAGCAAAACAAAATTTTTTTGAACACGCAAATAAGCCTGGGAGATGGCTCTCTTACAAATTAAAAAAAGAGAAGGAGAAAAGATTTTTTTCAGGAACTACACGATAAAAATGGAGAGTTGCAATATAAAATGGATAAAAAGAAAGAAATAATTCAGAATTATTTTGAGTCACTATATAAAAAAGAGGAAATAGATGTGGAGAGTATAAAACAATACTTAAAGGCTAATGGCTTGCCAGAATTAAAAGAAGGACAGAGAGAAATTTTGAATAGGAAAATAACAGCCTTGGAATTAAAAACTGCGGTGCAAAAACAAAAAAATAATAAAACCCCGGGGCCAGATGGCCTTCCAGGGAAAGTATATAAGACCCTTTACGAGGACTTTGAAAAGATACTATTGGATGTGTATAATGATGTGTTGGAGAAAGCCAAACTACCAGACTCCTGGATAGAAGCCACTATATCCCTTATCCCAAAAGAAGGCACAGACCCCAAACAGATCAAAAATTATAGGCCAATCTCGTTGTTGAACACTGATTACAAAATTTTTACCAGCATAATTGCAGAAAGATTGAAACTAATATTACAGGATATAATACATCCAGATCAAAATGGTTTTTTACCCACAAGACAAATTAGGAATAATACGAGAACGGTGTTAAATGTCTTAGAATATTACGAAGCACACCCTGCAAAACAGGCGGCACTAATTTTTTTAGATGCCCAGAAAGCATTTGATAATCTCAGTTGGCAATTTATGTTCCAACAGATTGAGGACATGAAATTTGGAGGGAAATTTGAGAACATGATAAAGGCAATATATAAAATACAAAAGGCCAGTGTGATAATCAAAGGAGATAATACAAAAAGCTTTGAAATAAATAAAGGAGTAAAACAGGGATGTCCAATGTCACCTCTACTTTTTATTTTGACTTTAGAAGTGCTATTAACTCAAATTAGAACTAATAAAGAGATAAAAGGGGTACAGGTTAAGACAGAAAAATATAAGACACTGGCATTTGTGGATGATTTGGTCTTTTTTATAGAGGAACCACTAGAGAGAGGAAATATTTTGATGAATGAAATAGAAAAATACGGAATAGTGGCAGGATTAAAAATTAATAGAGAAAAGACCAAAACGTTAGTTAAAAACCTAACTGAAAAACAGAAAAGGAAATTAGAAGAGAATCTGGAATTGCAAATTGTAAAAAAGATTAAATATCTAGGAATTTGGCTTATCACAAGATGTTCCTCAATAAAAGAGGATAACTATAAAAATTGATATTACAAATGGTCTAGTTTCTTGGCAGGTCGGTTTGACGGCAGGTTCCTGGTTGACAGCCACACCCGATCTCCCACCGAGAATATTGCCTAAATGCTGGCTTTGGAATTTCATCAACAACCATGATAATTACACCATTAGGACCTAAGATCTGCCCAACTTCTATTGGCCATATTCAGCCGCATTGTATATACCCCCTTTGGAGAGGGAAGGTGCAGCAGCAGCAGGCAAGTAGGCTCTCTGCTTTTAACCTAGATTAAACCAACTTACTGTTTTAATTTTCTTAATTTTAAATCTCTTACATTTTTGAAACTTTATGCAGTGTGGCCACTAATCCACTTAATCCACTCTCAGCTATATTTCAGCTACGGGTTAGCTATATTTTAGCTGTATTTTTGATATCCCGAGCTGGGCCTCAGCTATGGGAATGCCTTGCTGCTGCTTTTTGCTGCTTCTTGTTGTTGCTATATAGGTTTCTCTGCTTTGTCAGGAAACCTAGTATTCTCTAGTTTTGAGTGATTTTTATTTGATCTATTTATTTACCTACTACTTTTTACCATTTTTCTTTTTACTATTTTCTTTTTACTATTTTACTATTTTGTGATTTTTATTCACTCCCTACTCCCTGCTTTGGCGGGAGGGTAGGATTCTTGCCTTACTTGTGAGGAGCCTTGTTATTGTTTGCATCCGGACTTGCTTTTTCTTGACTCTTGGCCCTTGGCTTCTTTTTTTGGATCCAGGACTTGTCTTGGGGATTAGTCTCTTGTTATATTACACTGCTCCTCCTTTATTGTGTTATTTAACACAATGAAGTCAAAGAAAAGGTGCAGATCCCTTACTTACCTGGTTCCTCAACCTTCTTTGAAGCAATCCAAGATGGAAGACTTTGTTTTGGCTCGGCCTCTTTGTTTGAAAACTCCAGCTCCTTTTTTTCTGGCTGCTGCCGGTTATGGCGATCCTTCAATGGTTGAGGGTGTCGCCCCTCGAGTTGAGAACAAAGGCTCCCCTAAAGCTACGGTCCCCAATCGATCTTTAAATGAGCCCACCCTTACAGAACTTCTGGCTCAGCAATGTTTCCTGGTTGCAGATACAACAGCGAGCATACAGCTCCAGCTTGATAAAATAATAAGTACCCTAAATTATTTAGTTTCTTGGGTTGCCAGTGGTAGTGCTGGGCCGGCCGCTCAGCATTCCGATGCAGTAGCAGGGCCTCCCTTGTCAAGCCTCAGCAAAAGATCTGCTCAATGTAACCCTATCAACAGTTCAAACTCTATTTCCCTAGATGCAAACAGTCACCTGGTTTTACAGCCAAAATAGATGGCCCTAAATATCAATCCTATTGATGGCTACTTGCCACGCTGGGGCTCAATACGGCTGGCAAGGGGTCATATACTACAGCTATTGAGGTTGGAAGCTGATGATTTGAAGAAGGTTGAATTTTTACCCTCCTCTATATACTGCACTCGAGTGTTACTTAGTTTTGACAATTCTAACTCCCCCAAATTATTCTTCAGGAGAAGATCTCTACCAAGGTCTTTCGGCATTTTGCCAAGAAGAGTCTTCAAAGATATGTCGACTAAGCCTCTTTTAAGTAATCAACCACCTGTGAGTGTTAGGAGATTTACTGCCTCTAAAAGATCTTCAGTAGCACATGTTAATGTGCCAGCCTTGAACATCACCTCTGATGTTAGTCCATCTACTAAATATACATCTATGCTTGTAAAATCTCCTGATGGTGCCCTCTCTGATGGGGTTTTGACTGATCTTCCTACTGTCAATCAAACCAACCCCCCTCAGCAAGTAACATCTCATCAGGATCCTTGCCTTGACTTGATCAGCTGGGAAGAAATGGCCTCAGAGGAAGCGACATCAGCCCAGGGTATTCAAGGCTTCTTAGTGAATAAGCCCCAGGCCAGTGACTCTGGGATTCCATCTATTCATGTGACTGATTTATCTCAAGATTTCTGGAACCAGGAGGAGATACAGCTCTTCGACTCCTTTTGTGCGCTCCCACATTCAGAAAGGGCCCAAATTATTAAGCGTCTGGCTGCAGTTAAAGCCAAGCTTTGGAGTCTCTCACTACCTGATAAGGATTTCCCTGGATTCCAGGGAGCCCATACCGATTCATCAGTGGAAGTTCCCCTGGCCCTTTTTCCAGGATGTCTAACTCGTCAATATGAAGATCTTGGGCTCCCTCAGACCCCGTCTGCTGATGCCACTGAATGCTTGCCAGCCAAGCATCCAACTAATGCTACAAGTACGAACTGGAGTGCGTTTAGAGTTCTACAGCCCCATGAACAAAGTTCGCCTCCCTTCCCCCCTTCCCTGCCTTTATCTCCCATGAGGGTGACACTGCCTTTTAATAACGGTGTATCTTTTTGGACCAGAAGGGCTCCCTTGAAAAAATTAATTATATAGAATGACTATCAAATTTGGCAACCCCCCTCTGTACTCTTAAATGTCTTTCGTGGAACATAGCAAGTTGGGGGAGAAGGTGTGGTACTATAGAATTTACCAACTATATTCAGGCATTTGATGTGGTTCTGCTTCAGGAGACTTGGGCATGTGATAAGATATCCCTTACAGGGTTTACGGCCATTTCCTTGGCCGCCATCAAACAATCGGCAACAGGAAGACCCAAGGGTGACTTGGCTTGTTTGGTCTCTACCTCTTTAAAGGTGGAGACAGTGGAGCTGTCCCCCTGTGGCTCTTTAGCTATGGCGCTCCTAATTAAGAGAGGATGCAGCAAATTACTAGTGTTTAACATCTACCTTCCTCCGACGGTGAGGCAAGCCGACATTAAGGCTCAATGGGATGAACTGGAGAACTATATTACTTGTATTGAAACTAAATTTCCAGGGCTATACACCCTTATAGGGGGTGACTTTAATGCCTGACTGGGAGTCCAAGTTCCTCCATCGACTGAGGCACTTTACTCCCAAGAAATCCTTCAGGCAATAGGTCATCAGATTTCAGCTAGACATTCTAAGGATGAACTAACAAATTTTACTGGTATTCAGTTAGCACTTTTAGCATCCCAACATGACAAGATAATCCTTAAAGGGAGTACCCCAGGTGATCTAGTCGGTGAGTTTACTTTTAGTTCCTCACGTGGGAGTAGCATTATTGATTTTGTGCTGGTTTCTCAGTTACTAAGAAAGGCAGTCCATGCTTTCTATGTGGACTGCCACACGGAGAGCGATCACTACCCCCTGGTTACAATTATTGGGCTTTCCTCAAATATACACTTATATAAAGGCCCCCAGATATTGGATCCCCATGCGGCCTTCTATATAAAGAGAATCAAATGGTCTTCTAATGCCGAAAGAAAGTTCCACTCCTTTTTATCACCTCCAGAATGTCTCAGCCTTTATAATCAGGTTCTAACAAGTAGTGGCTCAGAGACAATCTTGGCCTTTGAATCACTAATTAATAGTGTTCAAAGGCAGTTAGGAGCTGATTGTAGGCCAAGGGGTCCATATCACTTAAGAAGCAATTCCTGGTTTGATAAAGAATGTCTGATGCTTAGGAACCAGATTAACCAGGCTTACTTGCTTTACCGTAACCGAGGGGACAAACGCCCACCAGAGGACTATTACCGCCTGAAGCGGGAGTATAAAGGGCTAATTGTTAAGAAAAAGAGGGCTAAAGAGAGAGAGAAGTGGGATTTACTTCTCTTCTCTATCCAGCAGAAGAACACCCAACTATTTTGGCAAATTGTTGCCAGCTCTCTCCCTGGTTACCAAGAACTCCCTCTCTGCTGTATTTCTAACAGAGATTGGGAAAATCATTTTTTGTCAATTTTTCAGGCTTCAATAATTTCGACCGAGCTTGGATCACAACTGCCTCTTGCAATTCCTATATGGCAACCCGTGACTCATGCTGAAATCACTGAGCTTATCTCAGAACTTAAGTCAGGCAAAGCCCCTGGCCCTGATGCTATACCCCCCATTTTGCTAAAATCTAATCCCGAGTGGTGGATTCCTCTTTTGGCAACACTTTTCACCCATATTAATTCCTCTGGTAGGATTCCTATCTCTTGGAGTCTAGCAATTATTATTCCAGTTTTTAAACGAGGAAACAGGAACAACCTTGCCGATTATCGCCCTATAAGCCTGCTTTCCATCATTGGGAAATTGTATGCTAAATATCTTCAACGTAGACTCCTCATTTGGGTTGAGGAGTCTAACATTATTGGTGCAGAGCAGATTGGGTTTAAAGCGGGCTGTGCCACATTGGACCACTGTTTTGTCTTAGCACACCTGGTTGACAAATACGCTATTACACCAGGTGGCAAACTCTTTACTGCTTTTATCGATTTAAAGGCAGCGTTTGACTCAGTCCCTAGGGAACTGTTGTGGTCAAAATTGCACAAAAGTTCTATTGACAGACGTCTTTTGTTCCTAATTAGATCTTTGTATAATCAGACCTCTAGCCAGGTTAGGTGCGGCTTGCAGGGAGAACTTTCAAATCCTATCCCAATTGAGAGCGGAGTTAGGCAGGGTTGTGTCCTGGCCCCTCTTCTGTTTAATTTATTCTTATCCAACCTGGCCTCTTACATTGCACGCATTGAGTCCCATGCCCCAAAGTTGTAAAATACAAAGATTCCGCTTCTTCTTTATGCTGACGATGCGGTCCTTCTATCACAATCAAGGCTCGGTCTAAAAAGATTACTTTCTGCATTTGGGTCCTACTGTGCTGAGAACCATTTGTCTATTAATTATGACAAATCCAAAGTACTGGTGTTCTCTAGAGCATGGAAATCATACAACTGGGCTATCAATGGTAATGTTGTTGGGCAGGTTTTCCATTTTAAGTATTTAGGTATTCAATTTCAGAATACTGGTGCTTGGATAAACATCGAACCCAGGTGCTGAATTCGGCCTCCTGTAGCCATCAGCAGATTATAAGACTCTTTTTTACCCAAGAAGGCCAGTTTACTCCTTCTGCTCTGCGTGTATATAAAGCCAAAACCTTGGCCCAAACTCTTTATGGAATTCCCATATGGATACGAGGCTTCAAGAATTGTATTGAAAGAAGCCAGGCTGTTTTTCTTAGGAAACTTCTGGGTCTTCCTCCCTGTGTTGGATTTGCTTCGATGTACCTGGAACTGGGCATTCGTTCAGTTGAATGCATGGTGTGGATTAACACCTTTAAATGGTGGTTTCGGGTGCTCTTTTTGGCAGTCCCTGGTAGCTACCTCTCCCTGGTGTTTGCTGACTCTCATACTTCTCATTGGGAGAGGGAGCTGACGGAGAAACTCCACTTGCTAGGTTTTACGGGGGATGCTCTGGGAGATTATGGTCTCAAGGACGCCCAGTTTAGGGTAGTCCAACAGCTTGTGGACATAGATTTGCAATACTTAAGAGCCAGAGCCAACAAAACCTGCTCCCCTTTGATCTTCAGCCATTCTAATAATTATGGATTGAGAATGGCTTCATATTTCTATACCTTAACCATCCCCAAGTATAGAAGAGTCTTTTCCCTAGCCCGTTTCAATGTCTTGCCCTCAGCACTACTCAACGGGTGATTCAAGAGGCTCCTGTTTAGTGAGCGACTATGCCCCTGTGATAGGGCTGAAGTTGAAACTGTGGAGCATGTCTTATCATACTGCCCTATGTACAGTGTAACACAGCCAGAATTAAATTATTGTCTCTCCTTGGAATTGATCCCTCTGGTTCTAATGTTAGTAATTTGGTCTTATATTGTCTAGGGGACGGCTCCTCCTGTATTACTTCTCAGGTTTCTAAATTTCTTTTAAGAGCTGTAACTATTAGAGGAGAACATTGTAATTCCCTTTAGCCAAGGCTTCTGGTGTTAATTGTGATTATATTTTTCTTGTGTTTTCTTTTGTTGCACTTGCATTTTGGTCTGTGACCGCAAAATAAATTATTATTATTATTATTATATACCCCCTCCTCTCTAGTTGCTGAGCACTACCCTCTAAGGCACAGGTGTGAAACTCGCCACGTCATGTGACGTATCACGACATATCACAACTCTTTTTGCATTGCCAGCAATGGGGTAGGCTTGGCTTCGGTATGATAAAACTGGCCTGTGGGCCAGCAGTTTGACACCCCTGCTCTAAGGACATTTTGATTTCTGTTGCTGTGCTAACAGGATATTTGGCTTCCACATGTTGCTAGGCTGGGGCTTAATCATGTCATACTCAAACTCCTTGTATTTGTTATTTTTGTGAAATGGTGCTAGATGTCTTTCAAAGTAATGTTCAGCACTTGTGAGAGACAGCTACAGAAAGCACTAGACTTCTGTTTTTTAAATAAAAGATCTTTTTAAAAATAGGACTGGAGAAGGAGCAACAACAAGGTGAATACTGATGGTAAGACTGCTATGAAAATCATTCTCCATTACTCCCATTGCATGCAGCAGAAACAGCAGTGTGCATGATTTTGAAGTGCTAGACCAGGGGTCTTCAAACTTGGCCCTTTTATGACTTGTGGACTTCAACTCCCAGAATTCCTCAGCCAGGCATGCTGGCTGAGGAATTCTGGGAGCTGAAGTCCACAAGTCATAAAAGGGCCAAGTTTGAAGACCTCTGTGCTAGACCTTGCTTTTTATGGAGAGAACAGCAGTGAGATCACCACAGTATCAACAATAACATCATCATGAAGATTACTCTTTACACTGTTCCTGTTGAGTACACTGTATTAGGAGTGGTGGTTGATGTAAATCTTCACAGCCATCTGTCAAAAAACAGCACCTAAATATGGGATAAAGTGGTTTATCATTGCCTTCTCCCATGCAGTATGAAATGATGCCTTTATCATTGTCACTATCACCTGCTTCTAGCATCTTGCTATATGGCTGTTGACCAATATAGGGGCCTGCTTGCTTTAGCTGGACTGCTGGGATAACCTTCACACCTTAGCAGCACATCCTCTTGTAAATTCCTGGAATTCTTCACTCATCCTGCTCAGAAATAACAGCTCCTCTCCCTCCATAATGAGGCAGCACAGCAGGACTTAAAGGGAAATATTTGCTTAACCATGGTACAGGTAAAGCTAAAACTAAACAAATCATAAATGGCTTTGTGAGGTACGAAGCAGACATGCGTGTTTATTTTCCAGCAGAACAGAAGGATAGAGGTCCTTTTGCTGGGGGCTTAAGAAAATCTAACAGACACAACGAAAAGGTTTTTTTTTTTAACGAATGGTAAATATTACTGCCGCTATTCCAAGGAATAGGATACAGCTTTAAAACTTTCCTGCTGATATGCTTTGATACTGTTGAGAGTTAAATCCAGTCCATGTCTTATTCCAAGCCGGGAGAAAAGCAGCAGGCAAAGGAAACAAAATGCAAGGCAGGCTTCTTTGGAAAGGAGGTTTCTGTTTATTTCCCAATAACAGCAAGTATGTTCTTGGGGGCAGCTGGCAAATTGGGGTTGTGAGTCAGTGGGTTTTTGTTTCTGAGTTCTTTGTCATCAACATGTTGGTGTATGTGTGAGCATGTGTTCCTTCTATGTTCTTTGGGCTGGAGACAATACTCTAATTGTTGTTGCAGGTTTTTCTTTTGTTGTGTATGATGTTGTGGCTGATCCTTGAGGGCTAAAGGAAATGTAGGTATAAGTGTTTTTGTTTTTCTAATTTGCCCCTAACCTGTGATAGCCAAATCTGGCCCTAGGTTCTGCCTCGGTTTACCTTCCCAATAAGCAACCGAGTTGGAAGATCATTTAAAAGCAGTTTATTGGGGTACCCTGATAAAGTGGGATCTCTCTATGAAAAGGAACCTTGAGCCCCATGTTACATTCCTTTTTATAGTTAACACAAGAAAGAAAACACAAGAGGAAAGTTGATTGGACAGGATAAAAGTAACCTCCCCTTTGCATAGAAAATCAGTTACATGTAGTCAAACATGTTACATATTTGCATCCCATAATATCACACATGTTCATTAAAATGAGGTCTGATGTCAGAAGGGGCATAAATTGCAAGGAAAAAGGTTGTTTGGAGTTCACAAAAGAGATAAACCAGACCCCAATTTGTACTAACAACCTTTTTCTTATCTGGAGGTAAATAATAATAATAATAACAACAACAACCCCCAGTGAGGCAGGTCTCATCAGAGTCAGACAAAGAGTGTCTCTCCCATAAAAATTATGGTGAGATGTAAATTTCAGAAAGCCATACTGGCTCGGATGTCTCCCTGGTTAACAAGGTCCACGCTAGATGTTGGAGTTCCTGGATATCTGGTGAAAAATGGGTTACAGGACTCAGGACTGTTGGCTGAGCAACCAGGGCCAGCAGCTGCAAACTACTGGAAGAAAAGGTGTTTACCTGTCGCAAATACACAGTGATTGAAAACAAAGAAATAACGATCTGTTATTACAGATCAAGTCCAACAAGAAGAGGATATCTAAAATGAATGCACCAGTTCTGGAAAGAACAACATCCAGAATCAGAAATAACAGAACGGAGACTAGCAGATCAATGCCGATTTATAATATGGAATAAAGTATTCACAGAAACAGAATTGGATGAACTGCAAAGGTTTACCCAGGGCAAAGAAATCAAAGCCTTGCCAGAAGTAATTCAGAATGTAGAGGCAAACCAGGGGGAGTTGGCAGTGAAGGAATCCAGCAGAAATATACAACTGTTCTCATTTGGAAACCAGGCACCTCTTCCTCAGGAAGAACAAAACCCTCTAACTAAAGAAATAAAATAATTGAAACAAAGAATAACTGAGCATCTAAAACAGCACAAAAACAAGAGAATAAGGCTGCCTGCATTGAAGCTTGTTCCAAAGAAACAACTAGTACAAGCATTAAAAGATGCAAATACTGCAATATCAAGTATAAGCACCAATCCACTGCAAGAAACAAACCAACTAATGTACAGCACAGCTGCAGTTATAATTGAATACCTGGGATGCAAAATCAACAAAGAAGAAAAACAAACAAACAGCACACCACAAAAATGGAAGGTTAGACTAAAAAATAAGATCAGAAAGTTAAGATCACATGAAAGCAAGCTAGAACAGATGAAAGAAAAGAAGCTGAAGAACAAGAAGACCAAAGAATACCTAATCAGGAAATACCACTTAGAAACAAGGAAGATCAAGGAAGCACTGGAAATAATAAAGCAGCAAATAACAGCTATAGCCAGGAAAATCAGTAGAATCAAATACAGCAATTTAATATGTAGATAGATAAAATATAATAAAATTATATTTCACTATCACCCCTACAATCTACCCCAATCGGTCTCACATATGCCGATCTCATCCGAACATTTTGCTCAGGTACTGTGCTGTGTTAAAAGTAATTTTCAAATTCTGGCCACACATAAGGTAAGTTATTTTGATATGGGGATCCCAGTGGGTCATTCATTTAGTGTATATACTGTCTCTCATATCCTTATACAGGCAGCAGTGAAATAGGATGTGAGCCAGGTCCTCGACCTCTGCCACTCTGCAGATGCAGAGACGTCCATTATAGGGTATAGAGCGGAATCTCCCATATCTGACCATTGTGTCAAGCTGTTAAAATCTCGCTCATGTGAATATTTCCCTAAGATGTTTTGGCAGTTGTAACTTCAAATACAGTAGCTGTCTGCTTGAAAAGTGCATTTGTATTTGCTCAGCCATTTCAAGTTACCCACCTTACTAAGGATAGCTATGTCATTTTGTGCTTCTATATCCTTAATTCTTTGGGCAAGTCTTTTTTTATATCGTTCCCCTGTTATGCAAGAGACAGGAAGGCCACAGTTTCTTACAAAATTTGACAATTTAGCGAACCAGGAAGTTTGTGATTGTAATTGTATCTGCTCTAGTAGGCATAACTTGGGGAGCCTATCACTCTCCATTTCATTAATTTTATGCCAGTAATTATATGTTCTGATTTTGGATAGAGCATGAATTGTGTAGATTCCCAGTTCAGCTCTAACTGCTGCAGCAGATGTTCTTAGATCTAAGCCCAAAATACATCTCAGGTGCTGGGACTGCATTTGTTCTAGTGCTGTAATTGAGTATATACCCCAAACTTCTGCTCCATACAAGAGCAGAGGTGTAACCTTAGCTTTATATACTCTGATTAATGGGACAAGGGACCCTGGATAACTATGATTCTTTAATTTAAGCAGTAGATTAAAATGAGCCTTTGCTCTGAGTGTGCTCCGTTGATGATGGCAAGCCCAAGATCCAGTCTTGGAAAACATTATGCCTAGGTATACAAAGGTGTTAACCTGTTCAATTCATTCACCATCTAATTGCCATCTATGTCTCTCATGATGTTTTCCAAACACCATGATTTTTTATTTACATTTACTGATGGTTAGGCAATAGGAGCTAAACCTTCTTAGTAGCCTGCGTAATCCTACTTGTGAATACGATAATAGGATCATATCATCGGCATAGTGCAAGCTGTTACAGTATGTGTTTAGGATCATCAGCATATGTACCATGGGATCCTTCATTAACCCTGCCAGGTCATT
Source organism: Bothrops alternatus (assembly GCA_034064705.1). NCBI lineage: Eukaryota > Metazoa > Chordata > Lepidosauria > Squamata > Viperidae > Bothrops > Bothrops alternatus. The sequence goes on along the minus strand of JARGCV010000014.1, from coordinate 1,685,120 downwards.
AATGTATAAATTAAATAATAATGGGGCCAGGATACACCATTGTCTTACCCCTTTGTGTGAATCCTGTTAGTCAGGGCCCCATTAACCCCATGCCACACCTTCAAACAGGTACTTGTGTAAAGGGCTTTAATCAAAGCTAGCAGTCTAGGTTCTATTTTAAGAGATGTCAATTTAAGGAACCTAGCATATATTTTTGCTACAAAGTCAATAAGACTAATGGGCCTATAATTACTAGGATCCTTTTTATTCCCTTTTTTATATATGGGGACAACTATTGCCATCTTCCACCCATCTGGTATATGGCAGGTGTTATTTATATATGTAAAAAGACCTGCCAGTACTGGACCCCACCAGTCGGGGAATTTCTTAAATAATTCTGCTGGTAAAAAATCCTCACCTGGGGCTTTATTGCTCTTTAGGCTTTTTATGATGGATTGTATCTCTTTTACTGAGACTGGAGGCCAAAGGGGCGGAATGCTAGTGTTTACTAAGTCACTGCTTAAAGACGGTTTTTCTACAGCAGGGGTCCCCAACCTCCAGTCCGTGGACCAGTACTGGGCCATGGCATGCCAGCAACTGGTCCACACAAACAAGCAAAGCCCCATCCACGGGATGCAGGCAGCACACAAAACCATGCACCCTCTGATCCACAGAAAAACCTCTCTCCATGAAACCGGTCCCTGGTACCCAAAAGGTTGGGGACCTCTGCTCTACAGGTTCTGTAGAAGCAAACAGACATTGATAATAATTCTCCCAATCCTCAGCTGGGATTGGTATATCAAATGCAAATCTCTGTTCCTTTAGGACTCCTGCTACAGAGTGCCAAAATATTACTGAGTTATAACTTTTGGCAGCTAGCTCGAGTTCTGACCAGATTGAAATGGCAAAACTTTTTTCTTTAATTTTATGAGTTTTTTATATTCTCTTCTTATATGCAGCATCTCAGCTTGTATATGAGCAACAGGACTCCTCCCAGCGAGTCTCATGGCTGCCTTCAGTTTCTTTTTCAACGACTGGCATTTGAAATCAAACCAGCGAGACCTACCCGCACAACAACTTTTAGCAGGGGGTTTAGTTATTAAGTATTTCTTCAGCATATTACAAAGATTAAAAAAATGCTTTGGAGACTGATAGCCAGTCGTTAGTAGACAACTGGATTGTTCTAGCCCAGTGTTCTCTGTTTTAAGACTGTCTGATATTGCCTTTGTATCAACTTTAGCCCAGATTAACCTTTTATTTTGGGTCACCTCTAAGTTTTTAGTGAGCCATCTGTCAGCCATATTATATTATCTTAAGTCTGAGCAACCTTGTAATGTTACACTCACAGGGTGATGGTCACTTTCATCACCTAAATGTACAGTAACCTCTGAAAAGAGGTCAACTTTATCTCTTGACACACAGAAGAGATCTAGCAGGCTGCTTGAGTGGGCTGAGTGGTATGTGTAGGGGTATATATAGTTACTACCTTTACCTCCCAAGATTTGGAGATTACCTTTAAAAATCAAAGAAACTAGGAACAAACTGTCAGTATTACTTTTGTTGTCTCTAGAAAGCCACTGTGGATGATTATCAAGAAATTCCTTTGGGAATCCTTTCTTTTGAGCAAACTCATGCAAGGATGGACCTAATTTAGCATTAAAATCTCCCAAAAATATAATTATGAATTGGGGATACAGTACAGATATATCATCCAGAATGACTTCTAAACATGTCCAATAGTCAGAGTTATAATACAGGGATGTGTTTGGAGGAATGTATACATTTACCAATATTAATTCAAACTCCTCATATCTAAATTTCACAGCTAAAAAATTTGAAAACTTATCTTCATTATATAATTTCTCCCCCTGCCATTGCAATTCTTGCTTAATAAAAATACATAGACCACCAGAGGGTCGCCCTTTGTTCTTTGTTTTTTGGGCAGGGGAAGCCCATTCCTGAAAACCTGGAAGTTGCACTAATTCATCCTCTTCTGTTAGCCATGTTTCCTCAATGGCTATTACATCAAATTTAGATAAGAAACTCACCAGTCCACTGTTAACCACTTATTTCCAGCCAGCTTTGTTCCAAGTCACAATTTGAATAGGAGTCCCAAAAGCAGGATATTCTGACTGGGTTGGTTGAATAGGGAATAAAGATACCGGATGTCAGCTTGTTTTTGGAGCTGGATCCATGTTGACTATACTTCCTGTGTAAACACAGTTATTGTGAAATTCAATATTCCTCCTTGTAAGTTATAGTTGTTGCTCTTCTTTGTCTTGATTACTGATATTCCCTTGATTTTGATCTAAGACTAGCATTTTTTTTTCTCCTAGCATTTCTTTTTTTTAAAAAAATGTTTTATTGATTTTTAACATACACCTTAATATTTGGTAAACATCGTGTTGTCTGGGTTAGTGTTTAAAAAACAATAACAATTAATTTCTATAATTCTATAGTCCATATAATAACTTTACTTGATTTCCTCTTCTTCCAATAATATTCTCTTTAGTCAACCTTAAATTAATACAGTTCTTATATAAACATTTTCTCATGTTTCTGCAAATGATAACTACATCAGTATAAAGCTTATTTTCATTGATCATCTTGATTGCCTCATCATAAATCCTGTTTACATTCTTATTTAACTTTATTTTCCCCACAGTGTTCAAAACATTCTTACTGGTTAAGATTTTCTCAAAATTAGTTACACTTAAGTATTTAAATCTTTTTTCTCATACAAGCCATCACATTTTTACATGTCTCATATCTTAAAAGAAAATAAGAGCAAAAAGAAAAAAAGACAAAACAGAGAAAACATTTCTTTTATATAAACCATCCCAACATTTTTATATTTTCCATGTCAAAAAACCAAACACAAAAGAAAAAAGAAAGAAGGCATACTATATTACTTGAGGGGTTCATCCCTCTTAAACTAATCTTAATTTATATTCAAAATCTTTCTATTTCTTTAACCATATTCAAACAAATGTTTAATTTTTAAATACTCCCTTTGGTAATTCTAAGTCTAATTTCTTGATTCTCACTTTAGCCTTTTTTTTTGCCCAACATCTTTCTTGTTCAATATGCTTCGATGAATCAAAGAGTCTTCCCATAAACTTATAAATGTTATTGCAGGTACAATAGGCAAAAGAGGTAAGATGTTTTTATATGACGGTTTCACCCCTTTGTATTCATTGAAAATCTTTTTCTTTTTGTCTTTCTTGATTTTATTATTTTTTGTCTCTCAAGATCTTGTAGTTCTCCTGGCAAAATCCATTTTACCAAATCTTTTTTCTTGTCCTCAAACTTATTTTGTAATCTTAAAGTGTAGTTTGCCTTTTCCATGTTCAGAGTTCCCTGTAGATTTTTTTCCATTTGGGTTGAGTCATATTTCCTAGTATTGTTAAATTCCATCCTGAAATCTCTCTCCTCTGTCTCGTAATCAGTTGTCTGTTTTTTCTGCTCACTCTCTATTTTTATTTTCTGAGAATTTTTATGTTGTAAAGTTAAATTGGAGATGTGTTCATTTATGTTTTCAAGGTTATGTTTAATTTCCTCGTGGTTTGATATTATTGTTGTTTGGATTAGTTGCAACATAGCATAGATCTCCTTCTGGAAAGTATTTGTTTTTTCTTGGTATATTCTTTCTGCAGATCTCTGGTTTTCCATGATAGCCAAAAATCAGGGTTTTCTTTTCTCTGCAGATGGCTTTAGAATCACAGTTGAGTTAGTATTTGTAATCCAGAAAGGTCAATTCTTTTTTTTTTTTAGAGTTTATAATTCTCACTTTATAGAAAGCCCAAGATGTTTCCCTTTTTTATCACAGCTGATCTTTGTTATTAAGACATTGAAGGTCACCAAGATCAAATTTATCTTTTCCTGGGCTGGGCCTTACCAGTCTCTGTAGTAGAGCAGCTGTTGTAATATTTTATCCACCACTAGATGTCAGCACCAGTTCTTTCAGTAATAAACACTTATTTACTTCTGTTTTGATGATATAAAAGGAAAATCTTTTTTTTGTAAATATTTTATTAGTTTTTTATAATTATTAACAAAAAGTCAAATTAAATACAACTCAACTTGATATAATCGTTTTCGACTTTGTCTCATACAAAACAAAACATACATACTTTTAAAAACTTACATAAAATAAAATAACTATGGATGTTGCTCGGCAGCACCCCCTCCACAACATCCCCCTCTTCCTACCTCCCTATCTCCTACTTCCCTCCCCCTCCCTCTCTCCCTCCCTCACTCTCCACCCTCCTCTCCAGCAACCATCCTACATCCCTCCACTCCTTCACTCCCCACTCTCCACCCCCTCCAGATGTGGTCCAGAGGTACTGCCCAAGCATCTCCTCTTATATCAATAAATATATCATCATTATATATTGCAAGTATTACAGTTGAGTGCATTATAATACATTAATATAATAAACCCCTCCCAACCCACCCACCCCCAACTTCCCAAAGTGAATACAGGGCAAAACAAAAGAAAACCCACTAAATTAAACTAAGTTATTATATAAATCCTAATAAATATTTAACTATATGATAAATACAATTTCTTAGATTGATATTTCCCTTGAATATAATCTATCCATTTTTTCCAGTCCAACATATATTTTTCATTTGAGTGATCCTTCAAATATGCAGATACTTTAGCCATTTCCGCCAAATTTATGACTTTCAAAGTCCATTCCTCGATGGATGGTAATTCTGCCTTCTTCCAATATTGTCCAACCAACAATCTCGCAGCTGTAATCAAGTTCAGAATTAAGTTCATCTCTATGGTGGTGCAATCCTTTATAATACCTAATAAAAACAACTGTGGTGAAAATTCAATATGTTTTTTCAAAATATTTTGAATTATCCACCATATTTTTATCCAAAAAGCCTTGATTTTTCTACAAGTCCACCATACATGAAAATAAGTAGCCTCTGTACAATCACATCTCCAGCAATTAGGTTTTAAATTAGGGTACATACATGATAATTTCTTCGGATCCAAATGCCATCTATAAAACATTTTATAAAAATTTTCTCTTAAATGTTGCGCTTGTGTAAATTTTACATTTTTCACCCAGATCCTCTCCCAAGTTTCCATCATAATTGGTTGTCTGAAATTTTGTCCCCACTTTATCATACAGTCCTTAACTAATTCAGTCTCAGAATCAATTCCTATCAATACATTATACAATCTTTTAATATGCATTGGCCTTTGGTCTCTAATTTGTTTAATTAAATTTTCATCTATTTGAGATAAATCCATGTTCAAATCTTTTTTCCATCTAGTCTGCAATTGTAAGTATTGAAACCAGGTAAGGGTTATTCCTTCCTCACTTAAAATATTCAAGGACTTCAATAATAAAAGATTCCCTTCTTTAATCAGGAGTTTCTCATAAGACACCACATCTTGTAATTGTACTCTATTTATATTCTCTATTGCGTGTCTGGGAACCGTCCAAAAAGGAATCTTATCATTTAATTTATAGTGATATTTTTTCCAAACACGCAGCAGAGCATTTCTCAATAGGTGCTCTTTAAAACTCCTATCCACCTTTTTGTCATAAACTAGATATGCATGCCAACCATATAATAAACCGTACCCTTCAATATTCAATATTCTATCATTAGTTAAATTAACCCAATCACTTATCGCTACTAAAACAGCAGCATGATAATATAACTTAAAATTAGGCAATTTCAAACCACCTCTTTCCCTTGTATCCTGAATAATTTTTAATTTGACCCTCGGTTTCTTGCCATTCCAAATAAATCTATTAATACCCTTCTGCCACTCCTCCAAATTCACATCCTTTTTAAGTATAGGTAACATTTCAAAAAGAAATAAAAATTTAGGCAATACATTCATTTTAACTGCTGCTATCCTACCCAACATAGATAATTGTAATTTCTTCCATTTCTCCAATTCTATTTGTGTCTTATTCCACAAAACGTCATAATTATTTTTATACAACTTTCCATTAGATGCTTCTATGTCAATTCCTAAATATTTAATTTTCTTAACTATCTCACATCCCGTTATTTTTTCCAATTCCTGTTTTAAATTAGTATTTACATTTTTAACTAACATCTTTGTCTTAGATATATTTAATTTAAACCCTGATACCCTACCATAATTTTTAATTATCTCCATCAGTCTCTTGGCTGATTGTATTGGTTGAGTCAATGTCACAACCAAATCATCAGCAAAAGCACATAATCTACAATCTTGTTGTCTAATCTTTATACCTTTTAAGTCCTCTGCTCTTCTTATCCTATTCAATAAAACTTCTAAAGTTAAAACAAACAACAAAGGGGATAATGGACATCCCTGTCTAGTACCTTTCTCTATATTAAATGAATATGTTAAATCACCATTCACAATGATCTGTCCTGTTTGTCTCTGATAAATCGCCAATATAGAGTTAATAAACTGATCCCCCATTTGCATCCGAGCAATCAATTTTTTCAAAAACAACCAATTCAATCTATCAAATGCTTTTTCCGCATCCAAAAACATAAGAACTGCGGGCACCTGAATATGCATCTCCAAATATTCTATTATATTAATAAGTTGTCTAACATTAGTTTTCATCTGTCTGCCTTGTAAAAAACCGGTTTGGTCTGAATGAATTATTTGTTGTAGAACTGTCATTAATCTATTAGCCATTACTTTTGCAAAAATCTTGTAATCCGTATTCAACAATGAAATAGGTCTAAAATTCTCTGGTTGAACATTATCTCTTCCCTCTTTGGGAATTAAAGAAACATAGGCTGTTTTCCATGAAGGTGGAACCTGACCACCCTTTTGTATGTTAACAAATAGCTCTCTAAGAGGTTCCACCATTTCCATTTGAAGATGCTTATAATAAATTGCCGTTAACCCATCAGTCCCAGGAGATTTTCCCATTTTCAATTGTTTAATCACTGAAATTATTTCTTCTGATGTAATCAATGCATTTAATCTATCTCTTTGTTCATTGCTGATTACCAATACATTTTCATTTTGCAAAAAAGTATCTATCTCATTCTCTTGTATATTCTCTTCTAAAAAAGCTTTCTTAATAATTTCTTGTTGAAACACTTCCTTCCCTTTATATTCTATTTTTTCAATTATGTGGGATTTTTGTTTTTTCCTTAATATATAAGCCAACCATCTGCCAGGCTTATTAGAATTAAAAAATGTATTGTGTTTTGCATATTGTATATTCCTAGCAACTTGGTCTGCCATCAACAAATCAAATTGTTTCCGTAAAACCTTAATCCCCTCTTTAATATTTTTATCATCTGGTCTCTTTATTAATAATTGCTCTTTCTTTCTTATTTCCTCTTCTAACTCCTTCCTTTTTTCCTCTTGTTTACGTCTATACCTTTTATTCATATCAATTAAAATCCCACGCATATATGCTTTACTAGCATCCCAAACCATTTCTATTGTTGTTTCCTTATGTAAATTTAACATAAAAAATTCCGTCATAACATTTTTACATTCATTCACATTTGTATCATATTTAAACAAGTTTTCATTAAGTCTCCAAGATCTTTTGGGTCTCTGTCCTTCCGTTAACTCCATCCAAACCGGATTATGATCTGATAAAACTTTAGGTAGGATTTTCACCTTCTTTAAACTAAAAAGAAAATCACTTGAAGTTAATATAAAATCAATTCTAGAAAATGACTGATGTCTATCAGAAAAGAAAGTAAATTCTTGCTCTTTACCATTTCTTTCTCTCCATATATCTATCAAGTCAAAATCATCCTTAATATCAAAAAAAGATTTGGGCAGCTTAGAACGTGTTTGAGGAATTGGTAATATCTTCTTTTTATCTAAACCAATATCTATAACACCATTCCAATCTCCCATTAAAATACAAGACCTATAATCAAATTGTATTAACTTTTTATGTATTAACTTGTAAAATTTTCCTTGTTGTTGATTTGGTGCATATATACCCATCAAAAGAACTTTCTTCCCATCTTTTAAAATTTCAATTGCTAAATATCTACCTTGTATGTCTGATTCTATTAATTTAGCTCTTATATGATTTTTAACATAAAAAACAATTCCATTCTTCTTCTCAGCGGCCGCTGCAACAAAATGTGTACCTAATTTATTATTTATCAAATATTTCTGATCAGTAATTCTAATATGTGTTTCTTGTAAACAAATTACATCATTTTTACATTGAGTCAAATAATGAAATATCTTCTTCCTTTTCTGTGGAGAATTTAAACCATTGACATTCCATGTCAAATATTTATTTCACATGACCAACTCGAGAAAGCCTTTGCAGGACCAAATCAGCTTTTTCATCCATTTTCTTCTTTGGTCGAGCTCCCATGGCTTCCAGACTTGTAAATACTGCTTGAGTTGTACGTTCTTGTTGTTCCTTACGTTTAGTAGTTGCTCTTGTTTGCCTTTGATCTTTACGCATCTCTACTTCCAAAGACTGAAAAATATCAATACTCCGCGTGGGCAGCTCCATTAGGGCTCCTTTATCAACTCCTGATGCTGCAAGAGGTTGTAGCTCTGGAAACTGAACTTGTTGTTTTAGCTCCTTGTCTCTTTCTTTTGGTGGATCTGCACTTTTTGGTGTTGGAGATGGGGGTTTACCAGCCTTCATCACATTTTCAAAAAAATCTTTTGCCTTCCAAACAGAATTCAAGCGGTATTTGTTACCCTGATAAAATAATGATAGTCCAGCTGGAGCCTCCCACTTAAATTGTAAACCACGTTTTTTAAGTTCAGCCACCAAAAATGCATAATGTTTTCTTGCTCGTAACATCTTCGGAGGAATCTCCTTCAAAATCACAACCTCCTGACCAGCAACAATGAATTTCTTATTATAAGATATTGTAAGCACATGATTTCTGAATCTCTTTGTAACAAAATAAATCACAATGTCTCTAGGTAAATTTCTTTGTCTTGCAATCCATGAATTAACTCTGTAGATCCTGTCAATCTGCCAGGAGACATTTTGTACTCCCTCTTCTAGAAATTGTGCCAAAGCTTCTCCAAAAATTCTTCTCAAATCCTCCTGATTCTCATTTGCATCCTCCTTCAGTCCTCTAATTCTGACAGCCCACATCATTTGATTATATTGTACCATAACAGCTTGGTCTTGTATATCACTTTTAATTTCATCAAACTTTTCCTCAATTTGTTGCTCCACCCCTTCCACCTTTTCTTCCAATCTCAAAGTATAGTCCCAGACCCCCTTGAAAGCTTCCACAATATCTTCTCTTATCGCTATATTGTGAGTCTCAATTATTTCTTTAATTTTCTCCAATTCATCAGTTACTCCTTTAATTTGTTCCTCAGCATGAGCTGCAATCTTTTTCTCCAATTTCTCCATGCTTCTCTCTATATTATCAGTCATTGTTAATAATGCAGCCTGCAGATCTTTCATAGTCAACATTTCTGGAAGGGATTGAGTAGGCAGGGAGGCTTGAGGCTCTATAGATGTTGAAGAAGCTGGGGGAGCAGAAAAGCTAGTTGCTTGTAATTTAGAGGGCTGAGCCGGAGAAGATACTGCCACCTTCGCAGAAGCTATTTTAGTTTGTCTGGCAGCCATTCTGTAATCAGTCCACTTTTTATAAAAACTCTCAAAAAGTTATTTCAAATAAAAAAATTTTTTAACATATATTGCCAAAATTTTCTCCTCTTCTTTTTCCTTCTTATCTTCTTTCAATTCTAAATTTAGTTGAAATTTATAAGATTTTAAAGTTTAAGTCTGAGCGATCACTCTGGCTAAAAATCACTTTCACTTTCCAGTCACTTTCACCTTACAGTGAAAGCGATCGCCATCTTGAATACATTTTGTTGATTGTAAAAGTAGTTGTGGTCAGAAATAGAATATAAAAAATTACTTGCAATATAGATCTCCTGTATTCACTCCGCCTGCATATAGGTCTCTCTTGGATATTTATCTTGAGCAGGGGTGGTCGTGGCGTCTTTTTCTGTCTGCAGACAGAAGTGTCCCGGGCAGGAGCGTCTTCGATCGCCTGGGGAGCTCTCACTCTTTCCCCCTGAAAACTTTTTCAGGGTTTTTTTAGAGGAGCTCAACCCACGCCCGATGCTCTTCACCCCTTCTTCGCCCGAAGGGGGGATTTTTCACCGCAAAAAACAGCAGATGTTCGCTGTTTTGCGGCTTAACAAAACCCGGGAGAACGGAGCCTCCAAAGGAGGCTACGGCGATGCCAGTGGAGCCACCGGAAGTTATATAAAAGGAAAATCTTAACAGATTCCACCAATTTCAAACTTATCCAAATTAAGTCTTATATTCTTTTTTAATTCAATATATTTCTATTCCCCCTGAAAGGTTTAATTCGCCACTTCCTTCTGCAGGAGGGTGGAGCAAAAGTCCCCCTCCTTCTCACTTTCAGAGGCTTTTTGCTTCTTGGTTTTTTCCCCCAGGAAATCAATTTCCAAATAGAAGAGAGAAAATTGCTGAATTCCGGTTCTGGTTCACGGCGACTCTGGTTGGGTAAAGACTTGTCTCTCCACCGGCTATTTTCTCTTCGCCAGTAGACCCCGTAGTGGGTTGAAAGTCGCCCTGGAGGGGCGACCACCATTGAGGAGGCTTGTTGGTGATGCGGGAGGGTGGCAGCTTCTTCCACGGCTCCAGCTAACTCCTTAGGGCCGATGGAGCAAAGATCATCCTACAAGATGGCCGATCATCTAGCTGCACCAGCCGAAAGTCACAGGAACATCTAAGCGTGAAAGACCCACCACAGATGATCTGGGTGAGACCCTCCCTTCTCCTCTCTTCACCCTATTTTTCTCTCTGCCTGTAAAAGCCTTTTTGAAATCATTTCCGTCTTGATAGAGTGATGTTTGTTTGCGTAGGAAGAAATGAGCTTAATAAAAGGACAGAATAATTAATTTTAATGACTATACCTTACTTCTATCTACTTTGGGGTACAGGAAAAACTTTTTATAGAGCTTTGTTTTTACTTTACACTTGAAGAATATTTCTTTTTCCACTTTTTTTGAGAAAAGAGAGAGAAAAAGAAAAAAAGTGCTTTTTGGGAAAGATTTTGTAACACACTGAGGACATCCTGTGGCGAAAATTTAATATTGCAACTACCTGTTTTTGTCTGGAGATGAGGTTGGCTTGACCTTCAAACTATTACAGAAGGGAAAAGTTGATGCAGTGGTTAGAAAGCATGGGGGTGGACATTGTTTAACTTCCAGTAAATATAGCCCCCACTAAAAGATAAAAAGGACTGCCTTCAATTATTATTGAAATGGAGAAACCTTACTCACAACTAAATTGTAAACCTATATTGGAAAAAATTTATGAAGCCACTGAGCAAGTATGTGCTAAAATAAAAGAGATTACTACAGAAATAAGAGCCAGAAACCTTACTCCAAACCTTCAAACTGATTCCCAGACTTCAACTGACTGTTCTATAAACCAAAATATACCAGAAGAGGAACTAACTGAGATTAAAGAGGAATTTATATTACCTTATAAGCATTCCACTCACATCCTTGAGGATCAAAAGAACAAAAAAAAATTGAGACTTGAACTTTTAAAGCAACGAGGATCTAACAACAAAGGAGCCAGGCCCCTAATACAGAGGATGGAATGTTCTCTACTGACCCAAATGACATCAGAAGCAATAAAGGGAGATCTATCTGCTGAAATAGAGGCTTTGTTATGGAAACCGGCCTGCCACAAAAAGAAAGCCAGAATAAGACTAAAAAAAGAAACTTAAAATTATATCTAATGGATTAAAAAGGCCTTGTAGAAATATGGATTGACTTAAGGTTTAAGTTTTAGAGTTAGAAGCGAGAGAAAAATTGGTGATTATTAGAATATATATGTAAAATAGAGCAAGAATGTATCTTTTGGAATAATATGTTTATTTGTATGAAAATTATTTAGTAATGCAATGAGAATAAGAAAATGGAAGAGGTTTTAGAGATTTGGATTGATTTAACAATTAATTGAGCATGTTAAGTTAGTAAGATGATGTTTTGTGTAATAATATGCATGTTTTTAGACATGATACCTATTTGGATGAGATTTGAATTTTTCCTAATGGACTGAAATGATTTAATGTTTTGTATTATTTTGCTTTGCTATAGAGATAGATTGAATGATGGACTGTATATGTATAGGGTAGAGTAATATTTTATTTTAATCAGGATAACCATTTTGTAGTGGAAGAAGAAATAAGAGAGAGTTCTGATAAAATTAATGACTCATGAGATTAAGAACTAGAATACATTTGGAAGGGGTACTCGAAGTGATAATATGCTTATTTAAGATTAAATTGGACTATGGTAATTAAATTATCAAAGTTTGAAAACAGGATTAGGATTTAGAGAAATCTAATGTAGAAATGGATCATTTTAAATATATTATACTATTTGAGGGAAATAGAGAGGGAATATTTAATGTATTTACTTGAGTTATTCATATATGATTTCGTTTTTGAATGTTTGACTATCCCATCACCACGGTGTGTCTTGAGCTTTTGTTGTAAAAGTTAAAAAAACAATAAAATTTGTTCTAAAAAAAAAGAAGAGAGAAAATTGTTGTTCTTTCCCAGTTCCAAACATGTTGTTTACAGTCAGCTTGGAGTAATACTTTTGGACTTTGGTTGCTTGTAGCTTGGGCTAGACTCGGAAGTTGAGCTAGCCTCCTCTCCTGCCGGTTTCTGGAGGGCTTTTCCCAAACTGATCGGATCAACCGCTGTCTGTCTGCAATTGGCAGGACTTCCCCCCTTCTGTGTTACCTCTACAGGGCAACGTCAGGCCCATTTAGGGTCCCCTGGCAGGAAGAAATCAGCTGTAGGGAGCAGAGCCCCGCGATCCCTCGGCTGCTGCACTACTGCACAAAACTGGAAGTCCTCTTAAGACTGGCATTTCTACTGATGTACAAGGGTTCCAATCCTCCTTCTCATTATCTAGTTGTCGTACTGGATAGTTAATTTGGACCTGTACTGTTATGTCCTTTTCCTTTACTTTTTGTTTTGGACTGACACACCTTCTCTTTTTATTTGTTGGGGATTTGGTGCTTTCAGAAACCCAGCTTGATAAAAGTTCCACAGAAGAGCAGCTAGTGGAGAGCAGAGTGTTCAGACTTTCTGTTGCATTAGTTGCCGATTTCAACATTGAACTAATTATTCCAATTTTCTTTAAAATCAACTGTTGATCTCCTGGGCAAAGGGTGGCAAACTGATGGATTAATTCTTCTTCATCATCCATGAACTGTAACTGTCCATTAAGTAGATCTGAGTTCTCTTTTTTATTATCCTTATCTTGTTCTATCCTTGTTAATAGAGGGATTCTTTGCTTGGCCATTAATGTTTTGGAATGTTCAAGGTTGGAGTCAGCCTCCCTCTCTAACTTGGCTCTCTGCCCAGACTTTAGCAGAGGCTGAATTTGGGTGGTATAAAATACCCATATTGGCTGAATACAATATTTCCTTAGAAAGCTTTCACGCCTAAGCAACATTGATGGAAGAACAATCTGCCCAAAGGTTAACAATATTTTTATACAACCATGTCTGCTGGGGAGCCATGAAATCTCCGTTAGTTCATTAGAATATACCCTGCAGTGTAAAAGTTGGGAAAGCGCATTCAGTATTACTCGTCTGTTATGCCACCTGCCCCTGTTCAAGGGAACATCCGCAACTTGTAGCAGTATCCTATGTCTCTGTAGAACCAGCCTCTCCTCTGTGTCTTCTCCATCTTGAGGCCCCCGGTCCATGTAAGCTGTCCGTGGATTCAAAGTAAGTTTTGGAGCATGGGCTTTGCTATTTACTTCCTTATCTAATCTAGAGATATAATTTTCCATTAGAGACTTTAATTCTTCAATCTTTTTATTTGCTTCCAAGAGCTGATCAAATATAGCAAATAACTGTTTGTGCTGTCAAGAGGCATTTCTTGGCAACCAAGTCCAAGTCTCCCTTAAAATTGCTCTTAATATTGTCCTTATTCTCCCCTCTGTCTCCTAATGGAGCCTCATTTTCCACAGAAAGACAGTCATCCTCCTCCCAATCCAGTAAGGAGCAGGGCTTATTTAAAGTGGTTACAAGGGGAGAAGAGAAAAAAGAAGGAGACTTACTTGTAGTGTCCATTATCTGAAATAGGTCCTTTATCTTTGGTTGTTTGGGTGTTGTTGCCACCATGTTGTGATTAGGGTTTCCTCCCGACTGTGTATCCAATTTATGCCTCCTTTTAGACTTTCTTTCAGAGTCCCTTTTTGCTTTTACTGTTACCTTTTGTTTTGACATCCTTGGGTGGTTTAAAGGATTGTAAAACATACTTCCACTTCATTGACAAATGCTTGAAGCTGATAAGTTCTGGAACTCATAGTCTAAAACCTAAACCAATCCAATCCTAAATTTAAAATCATAAAAATACAACTCCTAGTAAAAAAAAATCTGACTTTCCTAGTTAATAGTTAATATTAGATAACAATTAAATGAAAATGAACTGTTTTACAACCATATAAAAGTAACTGAATAAAAGGATGAGGAGCTCACTAAAAGAGCTCGCACTAATGTAAATGTGTGTCCCAGCTCATGGTAGAAGACATGTATAACAAACCGGATGTAACAAAACAGCTAAAAAAGATTGTGTCTTAGTCTAAACATAGACATCTTCCCTCCTAAAATCCTTGATTCCTCACTCCACAAAAGTAGAATTTTAGTGTAAAAAAACCCAAATCACTAAAAAAAAGTAGCCGAGGCCCTCCTGATTGGATCTATTGCATTCAAACTGCCCAGTGCTTGCTGGGAATTGCTATAACTGTAAGTTTGTGGGTGGTGCAGCTCAAAAAGTAGCCAAGGCCCTGCTGATTGGATCTATTGCATTCAAACTGCCCAGTGCTTACTGGGAATTGCTATAACTGTAAGTTTGTGGGGGGTGCAGCTCAACTAACAATCAAAACAGCAGCAGTACATTCAGGGCAAATGTGTCTGACATTCCTTGTATCTAAGAATGTCTGGCATAGTTCAGTGCAACACTTGCTTTGCAGCTGTCTTTCACAGTACCCTTTTCAATCTTGGAAACTGTCCTATCTGTGAACAAATCACTAGTCTACAAGGACAGATTATTTATCTAGGGTCTGTAATCTCTGCTCTTCAGGCAGAAATTAGGTGTCCAGTTCAGCCCTTCTACTCCACTGAGCCTCCGTACTATCAGCCCCCTCTAGCACAAAGATCCTGCAGAAGAAGGACAGTGTGGACAACTGTGGGATCTGGCAGGGTGAGAGCTGTGAACCATAAACACAAAGCTTTCGCTGTGTCCCTGCACAACAGATACAGTGCCCTTGCTGACCTTAATAGGGACATTAAGGAGACAGGTAAAGGTATTTGTGATGATAACTCAAATAAGCAGGGGATCTTGGTCCGAGATGAAGAACTTGTTTTCGACAGGGAGAAGTGCGAATCAGGTATTACACATCAGTCATGCAAGAACAGAAAGACACCCAAAAAGAGAAGCCACCTTCTGGTTGGTGATTTAATTATAAGGGATATAAATTTAGGAAAGGACACAGAGGTTTCGAAAGAGGTCAGGTGTCTTCCAGGTGCTACTGCTAGTAGGGACAAGGAAGCGTATTTGTAAAATAATCAAGAATGCCAGCAAGGACCGTGATGTGGAGGCTATTGTACATCTTGGCACTAACGATCTGTCTGAAAAAGATGTACTCTCTGTGCAGAATGATTTCTAGAGCCTGGGGCAGGAACTTAGCAGAATAGGCTGTAGGCTTATTTTTTCAGAGGTTTTACCAGTGTATAAGGAGCAAAATGGAAAAGGCCAGTATATAGCACAATTCAGCATGTGGCTAAAGGAGTGGAGTAAAGGGGAAGGCTTTGGATATATTAGTCACGATGTCAGCAGCTGGTCCAATGAAAAAAAAATGTACAAAAGAGATGGTTTGCATCCATCAAAGAAAGGGACTGAGTTACTCGGCTATAAATTCACAGACTTTCTGGAGGAATATTTAAACTAAACAGTAGGGTCAGTGAGCTAATTGATACAGAACATCCCTGTCCCCAGCAATCTAAAAATTATAGGGCTATCAGTGCATGTAGCATAGGTGTGTGTTTGGACAAGAATATCAAACTTGCTGTCAAGCAAAATCAAGCTTTTAATAGCGAGTGCCACACAAAGTGCATTAACCAAATAGGTGGTAAGACAATAGGGGAACTAAGGCACCACACAGGTTATGTAGAAAGTAAACACAGGGTCGGTCATAAAGGACTCAAATGTCTGTACACCAATGCAAAGAGTATGAACAGCAAACAGGGTGAACTAGAAATTCAGGTTAATGAGGGCAGATGTGATATTGTTGCCATTACGGAAACATGGTGGGATGAAATCCACAAATGGAACACACAGCTAGAGGGATTTAAATTATTTAAAAGAAACAGAGCAAATAAAAGAGGAGGTGGAGCTGCTCTCTATATAAGAAATAACTACATCTCTACAGAAATAGAGCACAATAATGATGAAAACTGTCTTGAATGCATTTAGGTCAATATAAAAGTGGGGGGGTGACATTGCCATAGGTGTATACTATAGGCCACCCAACCAAACAGAGGAAATAGATGAACTTTTTGTCAGCCAGAGAACTAAGGTATGTAGAAAGCACATCACAATAGTAATGGGGGACTTTAACTACCCTGACATCAACTGGGAGACAAACTCTGCACCAAGTGGAAGATCAAACAGATTCCTGACAAACCTACTAGCAGACGTTGTCTCCCAAAAAGTAGAGAAGGGAACTAGGGGATTAGCTGTTTTGGATCTAATTCTCACTAACACAGATGAAATGATAGAAGGTGTTGAAGCCACAGGAACCTTGGGAGAAAGTGATCATGCAATATTGGAATTCAACATTATGGAAGCACAAGCAATAGAACACAGTCAAACTAGAGTCTTGGACTTCAAGAGAGCTAATTTCAATAAACTTAGAGAGGGTTTGGGAAGGATTCCATGGATGAGAATCCTCCAGTGGAAAACAACTCAAGAAGCTTGGGAAATTTTGAAAAGTGAGATAATAAAAGCCCAGTCTAGCACAATACCAACAAAGAGGAAAAATAACAGCTCTCAAAAGAAACCAGCATGGCTGCATAAAGAACTCTCTGATAAATTGAAAGATAAAAAGGACCAGTATAGAAAGTGGAAAGAGGGATACATAACTAAGTCAGAATATCAGCAAATAGCCCGAGCCTGCAAAGATGAAGTGAGGAAAGCTAAGGCTCAAAATGAACTAAGGCTTGAGACCAAAGTCAAAAATAACCAAAAAAAGCTTCTTTCAACATGTAAAAAAAAAGAAAAAGGTGAAGGAAATGATTGGTCCATTAGTGGGGGAAAGTGGCAAGAAGGTGACAAGCAACAGGGAGAAAGCAGAACTATTTAACTCGTTTTTTGCATCTGTCTTTACACAAAGGGAAAAAACAGACCAACCTATCAAAAATAGTGCCATAAAAAACAGAATAGAAACACAAGTTAAGATAGGCAAGAAAATGGTAAGCGAGCACCTGTCCAGCCTAGACGAGTTCAAATCACCAGGACCAGATGGATTACACCCCAAGGTTCTCAAGGAACTGGCAGATGTGATCTCAGAACCACTGAACTATATTTTCCAAAGATCCTGGAGCACTGGGGAACTACCAGAGGACTGGAAAAGAGCTGATGTAGTTCCCATCTTCAAAAAAGGAAAAAAATGGATCCAGGAAATTACAGACCTATCAGCCTGACCTCAATACCTGGGAAGATTCTGGAAAAGATAATCAAACAACGAATCAGCGAACACCTAGAGGCAAACAAAGTCATTACTAAAAGCCAACATGGGTTTGTCAAAAACAGATCATGCCAGACAAATCTTATTGCATTCTTTGACCAAGTGACCAAATTAGTGGACCAGAGGAATGCTGTGGATATAATTTACTTGGACTTCAGTAAGGCATTTGACAAAGTAAATCACAACCTACTACTTGATAAGATAGAAAAATGTGGGTTAGACAGCATCACCACCAGATGGATCCGTAGCTGGCTGACTGGCCGTACTCAGTGTGTGGTCCTCAATGGAACCACATCTACATGGAGGGAAGTGTGTAGTGGGGTGCCCCAGGGCTCTGTTTGGGCCCAGTGCTCTTCAACATCTTCATCAACGATTTGGACGAGGGGATAGATGGGGAATGTTGTGTCCGGAGCCTGCAAATGCAGGCTCGGGACGTTGCATTAGTCCCGGGCAATTGCAAAGATGCCCGGGACCAGACTGAGTGGCGCCATTAGGGTTAAGGCTAGGAGGGTTCCATTTGCCCTCAAGAGTAAGATTGATGCTGAACTGGACAAACTGCTCCAACAAGGCGTTTTAGAGCCTGTAGACTCTAGCCCATGGGAAACCCCCATAGTAACGCCTCTTAAGGCTAATGGGGACATATGTATATGTGCCAATTACAAATGCTTTACAGCAGCATGCTTATCCAGTACCTGTAGTGAGCCATATTCTGGCTTCCCTCAAGGGGGGGTGAGTTTTTGCAAAGCTTGACCTGGCACAGGCATATCAACAGTTGCCTGTGGATGAGGCAGCTGCTGAAGCTCAAACCATTGTAACTCATAGAGGAGCTTTCAAGGTAAAGAGATTGCAATTTGGGGTGAACATAGCCCCTGGCATATTTCAGAGTGTCATGGAGAATACACTTCGGGGTATTCCTGGGGTCTGTCCTTATTTTGATGATGTTCTCATTGCTGGAGAATCAAGTCAAAATTTGGCTGAGAGATTGAGGGCTGTCTTGATTCGTTTTAGAAAAGCAGGCCTTAAATTTAAAAAGAGACAAGTGTAAGATTGGAGTCAATTCTGCTGATTTTTTGGGATTCAGGATAGATGCTCAAGGCATTCACCCTTCTGATGCTAAGCTTAAATCTATCCAGCAGGCCCCTAGACCCAAGTCTAAGATGGAGCTGCAAGCCTTTTTGGGGCTATTGAATTTTTTTACCATGTATTTCTACCTCACAAAGCTGCAATAGCTGAACCTTTGCATAGACTTTTGGACAAACAGGCCTGTTGGCAGTGGACTAAAGCCCATGAGAAAAGTTTCAATGAGGTTAAAGCCTTACTTACTTCAAATGCAATGTTAGCTCACTTCAATGAGCAACTACCTGTTTGCATTGCCTGTGATGCATCTCCGTATGGAGTGGGCGCAGTACTTCTGGAGAAGGAAAGGTTTATTGCGCAGGTTCAGCAAGCAAAGGGTCTGAACCCCGAAGGGTGGTTTTCACAACATATTTATAGTCAATAATACGTATACATTTCCTGATCACATCATGACCATTAGATGTTCTGTTTATGGTTACATGTCACACTTCCCTAAATGTATGCATGTGAACAGAGCATGTGAACAGTTTCCAGACAGCATGCAGCAGTCATTGATCACGCTGGTAGTCAAAACATGGCATACCTACCATAACCCCTGATACAACAAAGCTATAAATCCTGACCCAGCAAAGCTAAAATAGAAAGCTGACTTAGACTTATCTCGTGAGACAGGAAACCTTCTTCTATATCCAGGCATCCATCCCAACCTTTTCTCACCATAT
The DNA here is from genome assembly GCA_034064705.1 of Bothrops alternatus. Lineage (NCBI taxonomy): Eukaryota > Metazoa > Chordata > Lepidosauria > Squamata > Viperidae > Bothrops > Bothrops alternatus. The sequence goes on along the minus strand of JARGCV010000014.1, from coordinate 1,665,560 downwards.
GTCTTTCTTAGCTATAAACAGTTAGTTTGGCTTGTTAGTCTGTTGTTTGTCCACTTTATTCCCCCCTTTTGAGACTTATGTCACTTAGTGACGATTAGTCTCAATGTACAACCACGTACTCACCGACTTCTGGATCAGCAGTACTGATTGTGTTTGGACTAAACTCCCATAAGGCCAGCACCTGGGCTGTTGCCGTCCGCTCGGCCAATAGGGACATCCGTTTTGGTAATGTAATATTAGTCATTAATGAGCATACACATTGCATACAACAACATCCAATAATAAGAAAAGCTATAAAAATTATAATATATTGCATAATGGTGCCAATTAAACCCAGAGGAAGCCATGACCACAAATTATCCCACCAGTTGCCTAGAGAGTCAATTTGTAAGTCTGATGCCAAGCCATCAAGAACCTTAACTTGTCTGTTGATAACTTGGGATTGATCTGTCAAATTAAAACAACACATTCCCTCAAATGATTCACATCCCAGATGCTGGCGGAGCAAAAGATAGTCAATAGTTGCCCGATTTTGCAGAACAGCTTTACGAAGCTCCACCAATTCCTGATTAATAGCAGATAATGCCACTGAGGTAGCATTTATGGTCTTCGCCAAATTACAAGCAACAGAGTTCACATTAATGTGTGCCCGTATTGCCAGTGCGGGAACACCCACCAAGGATACCCCCAATGCATTGTACTCAGCTGCATTTAAAAGACTTCGGGAAGGATCACAGCTCTCATCTAAGACCTCCCTCTTGGGCCGGGTGCTATTTGACTCAATAAAAAGGGATTGATCCGGCAAAAAGGCAGTTAATCTACTAAGACAACAATAGGTTTCACTCAAGTTAGCAGGAATATAATTGAAAGTGTCTTTTCCACATGTGAAGAACCATCCTTGGGGTAACCATATATTGGCAAAGCTGAAAGATACAGTTTGATAAGATGTGCAATTTAACTTGTCCTGGTTCATTTTTATACAATGGGGCTTAGGTTGTGCAGTAGATTCATCACATCCACTGACATGGGCACATTGTAACCCGTCTGGAACTGCTACAATAGGTGTGTGTAAAGCTAGAGCATCATCGGGCAAGTGCTTAGCAATATGCCCCCAGTGGTATAAAGTTTCATATCCTATATTATTTCCCATTACATATTTACGCAAATCAGTATAATTCTTTGCTACTGTGGCTGAAACACATACTGGTATTAAACATGTGGATAATAGGTTTTCCATGTCATATGCTTCAGAAAGGCAAAAGTTTGAAGTGTTAGCTACTTTGGCCAACTGCACCCACAGGTTATACTGCATCCTAGACTCCAATGGATGGGACCTTCTTATTCTCCTATGTTGGGGTCGTTGCCGTCGTGGTTTCTGAAGAGTCATTCCGAATTCCACTGGGTCTACAGATATTACACAAGTCCCCTTCCATCCCGGTTTTAACTGCGAGACTAGGGTGACTCGCTCCCAACCCCAAAATAAAGGTGGTCCACAATCCAATGTCACTATGGGTAAAGGCTTTTTGTGAGGTGCTTTTATACATATGCCTTTTCTCAGAACATATCCAGCATATTGACAGGCATCAGGATTTGAGGGCTTTCTAACAAGACAAGCTTCCCTAACTATTCTATCAAAAACATTTGGATACAAACTGTTGTGAGTGTCCCTGAACCAGCTTGGGAAGTATCAGAGGATGAGGATCAGCAGCCAGGTCCCTCTGGGTGTTTTTCCCTCCCGGCAGCCGAGGATCAGCAGCCAGGCCCCTCTGGGTGTTTTCCCCTCCCGGCAGCCGAGGATCAGCAGCCAGGCCCCTCTGGGTGGTTTCCCCTCCCGGCAGCTGAGATAGACAATAGCTTTGTATGCATTCTGAATCAGATTCTCAAAATGATGAGTCAGATTTAGAACAAGCAGATAAATGGATTAATCCGAGGTTCCGAAGGTTTGATAAGCGAAGGTGTCAGTTAACTGGAAAAAGGAAGTAATTGGGGAAGTGACGTATCGGACACTATATTAGAAGGGGAAAGAAAGACTACGCTTTTGTCACGAGCAACGTTAATCAAGGAGTGGGCTGAAAACTTTGGCAGTGTTTTGGAACTCAGTTTTCTGGTGTTTTGAAAACCTATCGAAGAATAATGAGATCTTGGACAATGTGATGAAGAAAGAGTAAGTTAATTGGGATGTAGGAGGAGGAGAGCCTGTTTATCTAAATGTAAATAGATCTGATTTGGCCGTTCAGGCCAACATAATGCCAGCAGCTTGCTTTGAAATGAATCCTTTTGAAATGTATTAAATAAACCTCTTAAATACATATTTACGTGGATTTTAATGAGCTGCGAGAGGCCAGACATAACAGATTGCTCGTGACCAAAAGAACAGAAAAGACGAAAATTAGTCCGAGCTTTCAGTGACGTCATGGAGCAACTCCTCGCTGATAACCCGGCTCTGCATCTATTAGTTCAAACTCTCCAGCAACAAATTGGACATTTGCAACAGCAGATTCAGCAAGCTGCAGGAGCCCCAGCTCCAGCCCCCCCTCCCAGATGGAGCAGATGTTATTTAGCCTTGCCTGATAAGTTTACTGGAGAGCGTAGTAAATTTCCAGCTTTTTTAAACCAATGCAAAACATTCATTGCCTCAACTCCAGCAGACTTCCAGCTTGATGAAACGAAAGTAGCTTTCATTTTAAGTTTACTCTCTGGGACAGCTGCTGATTGGTCGTCTCCTCTGATAGACGGACAAGATCCTGTCCTGCGCAATTATGCAGGATTCTGCCAGCTGATGGAAAGAAAATTTGTTGACCCCCTTCGTAGACAAAATGCCACCCGGCGGATACGAGAGCTACGTCAAGGATCGCGCTGCGTAGCGGACTATATATCAGATTTTCGCCGCCTAGCTCAAGAAATTAATTGGAATGATGAGGCTCTCATGGAAATCTTTCAAGATGGCCTGTCTTCTCAGATCTTGAATGGATTGAAAACTACTGTAATACCTGCGACCCTGGATGCATTATACCAACATTGTTTGGCTATTGAGGCGCAAACGCAAGCCATGGATGCCCGCCTGGTCAAACAGATGGTTCCAGTCACTGGAAGTGCCAAGCCAGTTCCTGCACCACGCAGAGGATTCCAGACCCTACCTATCGCTCCACCTATCCCGGCACCCAGACGTATTTTCCAAACAGGGCCGGCTTACACTGAGAGGCGCCCTGCACCCATGACCAGAGATGAGCCCATGGATCTTGGTGCAGCCAGATCTCGTTTGACCGAGGCTGAGAAGGCAAGAAGGAGAGCTGAGGGCTTGTGCCTGTACTGTGGAGAGATGGGTCACTTCGTCATGGCCTGCCCCCAGAAAAGACGTGGTACGGCAGGTCCTACTCCTGTTCCAGCTAGGCCTTCCACTCAGCAGTTTCAAGCCACCTTGCCGGGAAACGGCCAGAGCCCGGCCTAATGGAAACATTGGGTCGGGCAGGCGCCAAACCCAGTTCCAGTTCCGCAGACGACGACCCCGGTCCTCCGAGACATCTGATCCTAGCAACCAATATACTTCTGGGAAATCATGCCCAGGGCATTCCGGCCCACGCCTTGTTGGATTCTGGAGCCACCACCAATTTCATGAATGAAGCTTTCGCTCGTCAGCATGCCATACCTTTGTGCTCCGTGAAGCCGCCTATGTTGGTTGAGACAATCGATGGTCGTGAGTTGTTGTCTGGACCAATCAAGTTTATGACCCAGCCCATACGCCTGGTCATAGGACAACATGAAGAAGCCATCCAATTCTATGTTACCAAGGGACTTCATTTCCCCTTAGTTCTCGGCCTAGCCTGGTTGAGAACCCATGATCCTTGTGTGGTGTGGTCCCAGAACTTTGTTTCATTTCCCAGTTTGCAATGCGTAGACCACGTACGCCAAGTTTGTGCAGCCCAGCTACCATCCCACCCTGACATCACCTTGCCGGCCGATCTAGCGGACTTTGCAGATATATTCAATGAGAAAGAGGCAGACCAATTGCCTCCGCATAGACCATATGACTGTGCCATTGATTTGCTACCAAATGCCAAGCTTCCAAAGGGACGCCTTTACTCCATGTCAGAACCCGAGTTGGCCGCATTGAAATACTTTGTGGACAAAAACCTGGCCAGGGGTTTCATTCGTCCCTCTTCCTCGCCTTTGTCAGCTCCTGTGTTATTCGTGAAGAAGAAAACCGGAGATTTACGCCTATGCTGTGACTATCGCAAGCTCAATGCCATCACGGTGCGCAACCGGTACCCTCTGCCTTTGATTCCTGATCTCATGGACCGTCTCCGATCAGCGACCATCTTCACCAAGATAGATTTAAGGGGTGCTTACAACCTGGTTCGCATTCGAGAGGGGGACGAGTGGAAGACCGCGTTTGGAACCAGGTATGGTCATTTTGAGTATACCGTTATGCCCTTTGGACTCACCAATGCTCCGGCCATCTTTCAACATTTCATGAATGACATCTTCCGGGATTTATTAGATCAATTTGTGGTGGTTTACCTTGATGACATCCTGATTTATTCCCCGTCACGAGCAACTCATCTTCAGCATCTCCGGCGAGTTTTGCAACGCTTGAGAGAGCATCACCTTTACGCCAAGTTAGAGAAATGTCAATTCTATCAAACCACCATTGAGTTTCTGGGACATGTGATTTCTCCACAAGGCATTGCCATGGACCCTGGCAAGGTTGAGGCCTTGCAAACCTGGCAACCACCATGTAAAGCAAAAGATGTCCAAAGACTTTTGGGATTTGCGAACTATTACAGGATATTTATTCCAAGATTTTCTACCTTGACTGCGCCCCTTACTCGACTGTTACGGAAAGGCATTAAGTTCCAGTGGGGCGATGCCGAGCAACAGGCGTTTCAGACCCTCAAAAAGGCTTTTGTTCAAGAACCCATTCTCAAGTATCCAGATCCTTGTCGTCCCTTTGTAGTGGAGGCTGACGCCTCAGATGTTGCGGTAGGGGCCGTGCTACTTCAAACACGCCAAGATGGCGGCCTCCTGTTCCCGTGTGCTTATTACTCCAGGAAACTAACTCCCTCCGAACGCCATTATACCATTTGGGAAAAGGAGCTATTGGCCATCAAGACTGCTTTTGAGACCTGGAGACACCACCTGGAAGGAGCCCGCTACCAAGTTGAAGTTCGGACTGACCATAAAAACTTGGAATTTTTGCAATCTGCCAGGAAATTGAATCAACGTCAGATCCGTTGGTCTTTGTTCTTCGCTCGATTCAACTTCAAAGTCACCTACATTCCGAAAGGGTACAACAAAAGAGCAGATGCCCTGTCCCGTAAACCTGAGTATCTACAGATCAAGGATCCCTTACCGCTTCGAACCATTCTGCCTCTCGAATCGATTGCAGCCGTGCACAATCCAGTAGATCTACGACGACAGATTCGGGAAGCGCAACAACTAGATGACTTTGCGATACGGAAGAGACAAGAGGTGGGTCCCGACTCACCTTGGACCTTGTCCGAGGGACTATTACGCTTCCGCAACCTGTTATATGTTCCAGCAGGCCCACTCCGGGGTCTCATCCTGACTCAATGCCATGATAACCCTGCGGCAGGTCATTTTGGTTTCTTTAAGACTCTTCACTTAGTGTCTCGGACTTTTTGGTGGCCCAGGCTTCGCCATGATGTGCAATCCTATGTGAATTCCTGTGTACGGTGCCGTCAGGCAAAACATGCCACAGGAGCCCCTCCGGGATTATTACAGCCTTTACCCACGCCGGAGAGACCCTGGGGAGCTATTTCCATGGACTTCTTGACTTGTCTACCTGTTTCTGCCGGCTACACCGTTGTCTTTGTAGTGGTGGACATGCTGACCAAAATGGCACATTTCATTCCTTGCCGAAGAATACCGACAGCCAAGGTCACTGCTCAGCTGTTCATTCAACATATCTTCTGGCTACACGGTTTGCCTGACAAAATAGTGTCCGACCGAGGAACCCAGTTCACCTCGGAGTTCTGGAGAGAACTCATGTCTGCGCTTCAAGTCCAAGTTAATCTAGCCTCCACGCATCACCCAGAGACTGATGGGGGTACAGAGAAAGTGATTGGCATTCTGGAACAGTATTTGCGTTGTTTCATCAACGACCAACAGAACGATTGGTCCAAATATCTCTCCGTGGCCAAATTCGCTTTCAACAACTCTCAGCACACTTCCACTCAGACCACTCCGTTTTTTGCCAACTACGGCTATCATCCCAGGTTTTTTCCGCTCACGCTCCTCGATTCTCCAGTTCCAGTTGCAGAAGACTACTTAACCGAACTCCAGTCTGTCCAAGAGATGGTTAAGCACCATTTGACTAAGGCCAAGTACGACTACAAGAGGGTTGCAGACCGCTCTCGTCGCGACACGCCGCCGTTAGCTGTTGGAGATCGGGTTTGGCTATCCACCAAGTACTTGTTTCCAGGGAGAATTCACCGCAAGCTTGATCAACGTTTCCTGGGTCCTTTTCCTGTGGAGACGGTCATCAATCCGGTGACCTATCGTTTGACTTTGCCTAGGTCTCTTCGTGTACATCCCGTGTTTCATCGCTCCTTGCTTGTTCCTGTTAACCCTGATTCTCCGCTTCGACCTCCTGATCCAGGCCCGACAGCTCGCCGTGCTCACGTTCCCGTTTCCCGGTTGGAGGTGTCCGGCATCCGAGATTCCCGATGGCTCAACGACCGCTTCCAATATTTGGTTGATTGGACCGGGGGTGGGCCAGCCGCTGGCTGTTGGGTCGATGCTCGTGATATTGAGGCTCCTCGGTTAATTTGGGATTTTCATTCTGCGTTTCCCTACAAACCACATCCCCTGCGACGGCCCCGGGGGGAGGGGCCTGCGGGGGGGATAGTGTTGTGAGTGTCCCTGAACCAGCTTGGGAAGTATCAGAGGATGAGGATCAGCAGCCAGGTCCCTCTGGGTGTTTTTCCCCTCCCGGCAGCCGAGGATCAGCAGCCAGGCCCCTCTGGGTGTTTTCCCCTCCCGGCAGCCGAGGATCAGCAGCCAGGCCCCTCTGGGTGGTTTCCCCTCCCGGCAGCTGAGATAGACAATGAAGAGCTTTGTATGCATTCTGAATCAGATTCTCAAAATGATGAGTCAGATTTAGAACAAGCAGATAAATGGATTAATCCGAGGTTCCGAAGGTTTGATAAGCGAAGGTGTCAGTTAACTGGAAAAAGGAAGTAATTGGGGAAGTGACGTATCGGACACTATATTAGAAGGGGAAAGAAAGACTACGCTTTTGTCACGAGCAACGTTAATCAAGGAGTGGGCTGAAAACTTTGGCAGTGTTTTGGAACTCAGTTTTCTGGTGTTTTGAAAACCTATCGAAGAATAATGAGATCTTGGACAATGTGATGAAGAAAGAGTAAGTTAATTGGGATGTAGGAGGAGGAGAGCCTGTTTATCTAAATGTAAATAGATCTGATTTGGCCGTTCAGGCCAACATAATGCCAGCAGCTTGCTTTGAAATGAATCCTTTTGAAATGTATTAAATAAACCTCTTAAATACATATTTACGTGGATTTTAATGAGCTGCGAGAGGCCAGACATAACACAAACAGGGGTGGGGAAGAACCCCATTCCAACAATCTGGAATAAAACCAAGTGGGGGATTGCCATCACATTCACGATTTCCTATGGCATATGACTGAACAATAGTGGGAGGTTCCTCTGGTCGGCTCCATTGTCCTGCATTAAAAACACAAACATTATTACATGCCACTATAATACTACACAAAAATAATATTAATACTTTCATCCTTTCTTCTCCCGTGCGTAGAAAGCCAGCTTCCGGAGTGGCTTAGCAGGGGTCTTCACTACTGTACGTAGAGGGTCCTGTTACCGGTAAGGCCCCAGTAGAGTAGCTGTTGTTCTTCCACAATTCACCTTTAATACTACAACATCTGTTTCTACAAACAACAAAATGATTATTACATGCGTTTGAAAGTAAGTTTTGTGGGACTTTCTGGATTCTCAGACACTGTCCACAAAGGGTCAGCTGCTGCTTTTACCCTAGTCCAGTGAATCCATGACTTTGATTCTGCAATTTTTACAGCTAGAGGAGAGGCCATTATCACTTCATAGGGCCCTTTCCAGCGTCCTTCTAGCTGCTCCTTTTTCCAATATTTAACCCACACTTTATCTCCTGGTTTGAATGGATGACACCTTGTCACCAACTTAGGCGGTGCTTGTTCAATGACATAATTCCTTAATTTTTCCACTTGCTTATTGAGCTCCTGCACCATTTCCAGAGCCCATATTCCCCCCTTATGCCCCAAGTCAGGCCATCCAGCCAGATTTCGCTTAACCAAAGTGGGGGGTCTACCAAACATCAGTTCATATGGGGAAAGCTTACACTGGCGGCGAGGCGCACATCTCACCGCATACAATGCTAGGGGCAAAGCATCTGGCCATTTCAGATGGCTTTCAGTACAAATTTTAGTAATTTTCTCTTTCAGAGTGCGGTTCATTCTCTCTACAGTAGCACCTGACTGAGGATGGAAAGCACTGTGAAATCTCCATTTAGATCTTACTGCTTTTGCAATTGCTTGGTTGATTTGGTGAACAAATTCTGGACCATTATCAGATGAAATAAATGAAGGGCTCCCAAACCGGGGAATTAACTCCTTCAACAGTAATCTAGCAACCTCCCTTGCTTGCTTGGTCTTGGTTGGAAAGGCTTCTGGCCACCCTGTATATATATCCACAAAGACCAACAAAGCCTTATACAATCCACACCTTGGCATATCTGTAAAGTCAACCATAACAGAGTCCATAGGAAAATAGGATACTGGTATTGTTCCAGGAGGTAAGGCAGGACCCTGCCGGGGGTTAACCTTTGCACAAGTAGCACATTGCAAAGCAGCCCTGGCAGCAATGCCCGCCAAACCATCTACAAAATATTCCCTTCCTATGGCTTCTGCCAAGCTTGTCTTCCCCATGTGAGTAGCATCATGGGATGCCTGAATCAGTGCCCACGCTGAGGATTGCGGAACAAAAACTCGCTTATCAGGCAGGATGTACCACCCATCTTGCAAAATTGCCTTGAGATCTATCACTGCTTTTGTACATTCTTGCCGGGAATAGGAGGGTCTAATCTCTGGAGGCAAGACCCCCATATCCATAGCAACATGTATTTTTAAATCTGGAGTTGGCCCTTCCCTTCTGGCGGCACATCTTGCTTCCCAATCTGCTCTTCTGTTGCCTTGCGCCACTTTATCCATTCCCTTTTGATGTCCCTTACAATGCATAACTGAGACTTGAGCTGGTTTGTGAACAGCGTCTAGCAGGCGCTTTATCAGATGTCCATGTTGTATATATTTCCCTGAAGAATCCCTAAATCCCCTTTCTTTGTATACTGCACCATGAGCATGTAGTGTTAAAAAGGCATATCTACTATCAGTCCAAACATTCAAGGTTTCTCCTTCCGCTCTTTCCAAGGCCCTAAGGAGTGCCCACAACTCAGCCACCTGAGCACTGTACCCAGGTCCAAGTGGACCACTCTCAACCACTGTATCATCATCTACTATGGCATATCCTGCAACCCTTAGTCCCTCATGTATATAACTGGATCCATCTGTGTACCAATTGAGATTTGCCTTAGAGAGAGGTATATCAGATAAGTCTGGTCGACTAGAATAGACGCTTTCTAGTACTTGTATACAATCATGTTCTGTTTCAACTTCAACTGGCAGTAAAGTAGCTGGATTTAGTCGATTGGAAACCACCAATCTCACATGTGGGTTTTCTATCATCATTGCTTGGTATTTAAAAAGTCTTTGGCTACTAATCCACAAATGCCCTTTATTATCCAAGATAGACTGTACTGCATGAGGGGTATGAACATTTATGGGACAAGAGAAGGTCAACTTATTACAATCCTGTAAAAGGACTGCTATAGCAGCAAGAACCTTCAAGCAGTGCGGCCACCCCTGTGCCACTCCATCCAATTGCTTAGACAAATATGCCACAGGTCTTTGCCATTGCCCCAGTTGTTGAGTTAATACCCCTAAGGCAGTATTTCTCCTGGTATCCACATACAAATTAAAGGGTTTTTCCAAGTCGGGTAATGCCAGGGCGGAAGCAGAAACAAGAGCTTGCTTGACTTCCTTAAACGCCTTTCTTTGTTCTCCTGTCCACACGAAAGGCTTACTATCACCCCCCTTTGTAGCTGAATACAGAGGAGCTGCTAAAAATGCATAACTTGGTATCCAAATGCGGCAGAAACCAGACAGCCCCAAAAATCCCCTCAGCTGCCTCCTGTCTACAGGCTCTGCAATTTCCAGCACTGCTTGTTTTCTTTCCCATCCTAAAGATCTTTGGCCTTGCTTTATGTCATAACCCAAGTATCTCACCTGCTGTTGCACCAACTGTGCCTTTTTCCTGGATACCCTGTATCCACAATTTAAAAGCAAATGTAAAAGAGCTTCTGTGTTATCCCAGCAGGTTTCTTCTGTTCTCCCTGTTACTAAAACATCATCCACATACTGCAAGATAGTATCCCCCTTCTGTCGTGGCACAAAACACTCCAAATCTTTTCCCAAGGCACTCCCAAAAAGAGTGGGTGAGTTCTTAAAACCTTGGGGCAATCTTGTCCATGTATATTGTGACTTCTGCCCCGTTGTGGGATTCTCCCATTCAAAAGCAAACAGTGGCTGGCTGATCTGGTGCACAAGAATTGTAAAAAAAGCATCCTTCAAATCCACAACTGAAAACCATCCTGCTGTAGGTGGGATCAAACTCAATAATGTGTACGGATTTGGTACTACTGGATGAATTGTCACTGTCACAGAATTAACAATTCTAAGATCTTGCACTGGCCTAAAGGTCCCATCCTGCTTCTTTATAGGCAATATGGGAGTATTCCAAGGTGACTGAATAGGTACCAAGATTCCTGCCCTCAAATACTTTTGAATGCTTTCATACACAGCTGCTATAGCTTCATTAGAGCACGATCTCTGGCGTATGTGCACAGGCGTTGCTAAAGGCTTTACTTCCACAATCACAGGAGGGTGATGGGCTGCAAACCCAGGAGGGTTATCTTCAGCCCACAGTCCTGGCACATTGAACTCTCTCCACTTGCCCTCTGTAGGATTTTCCAAATCAGATCTAGAAACCATAAGTCTCCAAGTAGCCTCTGGGTGGTGTTTTATCTGGATCTTTTGCTGACCCTCATCAAAAGAAATGGTTGCACCTAACTTGTTAAGCATATCTCTCCCCAAGAGGGGTATTGGGCATTCGGGAATGTACAGAAATTCATGTTGGATCTCAGTTCCCTTAAACTCACATGTCACAGGCTTAAGGACCTGACGTCCCAACACATGTCCTGACACTCCCTGAATCCGTATGCAATGCGGTCCTGGTTGAGCAATTTGACTATTCACAACTGATCTCCCTGCTCCTGTATCTACTAGGAATGTTGTTTGTTGACCCCCGATATTCATGGTTACCAATGGCTCAGGGGGGGCCACCTCCAAGCCTGGTCCCCGTCAATCTGTCCATCCTGTACCAGCCAATCCAATTCCTTCTGTCTCTCTTCCCATACCTCCTCTGTTTCCCCCAAATCCTCGTCCCCTGAAGGGCACTCTAGTCACCACTCCTCTCCCTAATCCACCTCGTCCAAATCCTCCTCTGCCTCTCCAGCCTCTTCCTCTCATCGCCCCTCTCGGGCACTCCCTTTGCCAATGACCTTCCTCTCCACAGTTGGCACACTGGTTAGGACCCAGCAATGTGCCCCCCTGTAATGCCACGGCCAACAATTCTGCCTTCTTTTGCATCCTTGCATCCTTTTTCTTTTCCTCCACCTTATCTCTATTCACATACACTTTCCTCGCCACCTCCAACAATTCAGAAGTATTCTTTTCTACCGCCCCATCCAGCTTCTGCAACTTCTTTCTAATATCATCATAACTTTGTGTGATAAACCTTTCATTCAACATTCTCACATTATTAGGGTCTCTAGGATCAACTTGAGTATACATCTCATATGCCTCAATCAATCTTTGCAAATAACTCTCTGGACTTTCATCTGCTTCCTGCATCACCAAACAAGGCTTGGACATATTTACCGGAGGCTTTCCAGCTTTACGAAGAGCTTCTACCACCAGATTCTAATATTCCCGTAACTTGGACAAATCAGCAGGATCCCTAACATCCCAGCCAGGGTCTTTTTCTGGAGCTCTAGCTTCTAACTCAGGCTGTATATTTAGTGCAGCCGGAAATTTGTCTTTTATGCATTGCCTAATAGCAGCCCTCCACTTCTCCTTTTCTGCTGCCGACAACAACGTATTCAACATCTGCTGTACATCCTGCCATGTGGGATTGTGAGTCTGCATAATAGTTTGAACCAGATCAGCCATCTCTGCAGGCTTTACTGAAAGGGGACCAAAATGCTGTTTCCAATTTAGCAAGTCAATTGTGGTGAACGGGACATATTGGAATAATGACTGTGTTTGCATTACTCCTTGCTGGTCCATTACTACCTGGTCCACTTGCCTCAAAGGCGCTATAAGATTTCGCTTGGCTGCCTCTGCCTTTGCCGTTGCTGATCTCGTCACCACCCCAACCGCTACACTTCCTCCCACATTTTCCCTTTCATTTCCCTCACTCTCCTCTGTTGCGAGCGCTGTCTCTCCCTCCTCCTTCGAAACTGCCAGCTTTCCACTCGGCCGTTGCCTCACCTCTGGTTGCTGCATACCCTCAGGCACAGCAGCTGCCGCAGCTGCTGGTATTGGAGGCAATGGGGGTGAGCACGGCACATAGGGGGGTCTAAAAAGTTCCTCCTCCTCCGCTGCTACCCTAACCTCCCTTGTCAGATCAGTTAGTGCAGTCTCGGAAACTGCTACTTTAAATCCTTTCTTTAGATCTGACAATGCTGTCTCGGAAACTTTCCCTTCCTTGTTTCCTTTAGACTTTTTATCCTTCTGTTTGACTACACACAAACGAACAATTTCAGCTCGACACTGCAATAAATCATCAGCCCTTGAAGCCACCGCATCCCCCCACTGATCTATATACTGGAACTGATTAGGATATCTCTCCTCATTTGCTGCTATTAGAGCGGTTAGATCATCAATAACCTTCATGTTAAAAGTTCCTTCCGGGGGCCACCCAACATCCATGAACGGCCAATAAAGTTCACAGAGGACTCTTAATCTATCTCTTGTTACCTTTGGGTAGGGCACTCTATAATGGGTGTGATTAAAATACTGATCAAATCCTTTCATCATGCATTCCAACGGTGTGCTGGGAATGCTGCTACGCCCTCCCATCCTAACAACACTGCTACTGACCTACGGTGCCGGACGTTCCAACGGTCACCAATAGGGAATGCAGTAGCTTAACCACCCACACAACCTAACACGGACTTCCTTAGGAACGACGTCCCGAGTCCAGGGGAGTGATCAGGTCCCCTCTTCTATCTTCAAATGAGATAGGTACTTCCCACCTTTACCATATACTCACCTGTGGTGTCTTGTCCTGGCCAGGAGATGGTTCAGACCTCCGTTCCTTCTCCCAAGGGTTCTTGGACTGGCTCTCTGCACCGTCGGCTCTGCTGATAAGCCACAGCTGTCTCCCGGAGGAAGACTCCCCCGTGGCGCCTGGAGAATGTTCAGTAGAGGCTTCCCAGCAGTGCCGAGGGGGTCAAGCCGTCCTCAGCGAAACATCGCCTCACTCCAATGTCCCATCTGGGGTGCCAGAAACTGTTGTAGAATAATGAGACCGGAGCCAGCACTTCTGGAGAAGGAAAGGTTTATTGCGCAGGTTCAGCAAGCAAAGGGTCTGAACCCCGAAGGGTGGTTTTCACAACATATTTATAGTCAATAATACGTATACATTTCCTGATCACATCATGACCATTAGATGTTCTGTTTATGGTTACATGTCACACTTCCCTAAATGTATGCATGTGAACAGAGCATGTGAACAGTTTCCAGACAGCATGCAGCAGTCATTGATCACGCTGGTAGTCAAAACATGGCATACCTACCATAACCCCTGATACAACAAAGCTATAAATCCTGACCCAGCAAAGCTAAAATAGAAAGCTGACTTAGACTTATCTCGTGAGACAGGAAACCTTCTTCTATATCCAGGCATCCATCCCAACCTTTTCTCACCATATGTCTTTCTTAGCTATAAACAGTTAGTTTGGCTTGTTAGTCTGTTGTTTGTCCACTTTATAGCCACCTGAAGGCTGATGGAACACAGGTTCCTGTGGCTTATTATTCCAGGACACTGTCCTCTGCTGAGCGCAACTACACTCAAATTGACAGGGAAGCATTGGCTGTTGTAGCAGGCATTAAGAAGTTTCATGATCTCATTTATGGCCACCACTTCACAGTCTTCACTGACCATAAGCCCTTGTTAGGGTTGTTCACAACAACCAAACAAACTCCACATATCCTGTCTCCTCATATGCTGAGATGGTCCATTTTTTGTTAGCATATGACTACATGCTAATCCATAAGCCTGGAAAGGAAATGGGTCATGCTGATGGCCTGAGTAGATTACCCCTGCCCAACTTGGACAATGATCCAGCCCCTGCTGTAAACATTCTGTCCATTCAAGAGCTGCCTGAGTCTCCTCTTGATGCTAGGGATGTGGCTGCTGAAACTGCCACAGATCACACACTTCCACGAGTATTGTCATGGGTGTTGTCTGGGTGGCCAGATAGATGCCCAGATACTGAGTTCCAGAGTTTCTGGCACAAGAGACATGAGTTGTCCATGTTCAAGGGATGCCTGCTGTGGGGCAGTAGGGTAGTAATCCCTGAATCATTGAGGTCTAGGACCTTAACCTCTCTGCATGAGGGACACCCAGGCATAGTCAGGAGGAAAGCGCTTGCGCGCAGCCATTTGTGGTGGCCTGGCCTTGACAAAGCCATCAAGGCCCAGGTTCATGGGTGCCATGTGTGCCAACAGTCCAGGCCTGAGATGCCATAGGCACCTGTTCATAGGTGGGAGGAAACTCAAACCCCGTGGTCTAGGGTACATATCGATTATGCTGGGCCCTTTCAGGGGCAATTCTTCCTGGCTGTTGTTGTTGATAGCCACTCCCCAAGACGGAGTGGCTATGGGCTCTGCCTCCCAAGGACAATTCTAACTGTCCGTCCATTACCCTGGGGGGAGAGGTTTTGTCCCCCTCGGAGAGGGTTCATAACTTGGGTGTCCTCCTCGATCCACAGCTAAGTTTGGAACACCATCTTTCGGCTGTGGCAAGGGGGGCATTCGCCCAGGTTCGCCTGGTGCACCAATTGCGGCCCTATTTGGACCGGGAGTCACTCCTCACAGTCACCCACGCCCTTGTCACCTCGAGATTCGACTACTGTAATGCTCTCTACATGGGGCTACCTTTGAAGAATGTCCGGAGACTGCAAGTAGTCCAGAATGCGGCCGCGCGAGCTGTCTTTGGTCTCCCAAGACATGCTCATATTACTCCAGCACTCCGCGAGCTGCACTGGCTACCTATTGGTCTCTGAACACAATTGAAAGTGTTGGTTATGACCTATAAAGCCCTTTATGGCAATGGACCAGGATACTTGCGGGACCGTCTTCTGCCTCATGAATCCCAGCGACCGGTTAGGGCGCATAGGGTTGGCCTCCTACGGGTCCCGTCTGTTAGACAGTGTCGTCTGGCGGGGCCTAGGGCAAGGGCCTTGTCCATTGCTGCCCCAGCCCTCTGGAACCAGCTTCCCTCAGAGGTTCGTACTGCTTCCTCCCTCCTGGCCTTCCGGAAAGCACTAAAGACACATCTATGCCGACAGGCTTGGGGCATATGAGCTGTGCTCTGCCCCTCGGCCCTAAGAGTGTCCCGCCATCAACGATTGTGAGTTGAATGTGTTTGTATGTTGTGTAAATGATATTAATTTTTAAATTTTTAAATTAATTGTGTTTTTTTAATTGTGTTGTTGTTGTGAGCCGCCCCGAGTCTTGTGAGAGGGGTGGCATATAAATTAAATTTAAAAAAAAAGTGGCTAGAGGTTGTTCCTGTTTCCTCCACTACTACCTCCAAGACTATCCAGGTGTTGAGAGGAATTTTTGCAGCTCATGGCCTTCCAGATGTCCTGGTTTCAGACAACGGTCCTCAATTTACCTCTTCTGAGTTCCAGGTTTTTCTCCAGGCAAATCTGATCCGTCACGCGACTTCGGCTCCCTTCCACCCTTCCACCAACGGAATGGCTGAACGCATGGTGCGCACAACCAAGGAGGCCCTCAAAAGGCTGACTTACGGTAACTGGCATCACAGGTTAGCAGACTTTCCTCTTGCACATCGCACTACACCTTGCACTGCTACAGGGAAGAGTCCAGCTGAATTACGCTGGGGCCGCAGGCTTATAACCAAGTTAGACAGACTGCATCCGGACAGGGTGGCGTCTCAGGTTCCACAACCCAGAGCACCGAGAAGGCTGCAAGTGGGTGATCCGGTATGGACTCAGAACTACGGGCCTGGTCATCTCTGGGTACCTGCTGAGGTATGCAAGGTCTTGGGACCTTTGTCGTATGAAGTTTACCCTGGAGGACGGCCGCATTCTTCGGCGACACATAGATCAGCTGCGCACACGGAAGGACTTCCACCCATCCGCTCCTGGTTTCATTCTGGGGGGGGGAGGATGGTTATAACATGCATTCTGAGAATCAATTTCAGCAGTCATTACTGGCCGCTGAGGAGGCCAGAAGTTCCACATCCCAAGATTCCGCAAGTGCTCGGAACAGGGATTCAGGGGGCAGGGAGTTATCCCCAACACCTTCATTTACTTCAGCCAAGGAGTAACTCCGGGGGTATCCAAACTATTCACACACTGCAGACAGTACTCCAAACAGGGAGACTGACCGGGGGCATCCACATAACTCACCCCTCACAAGAGAACTGGCAAGCCAGCAGGGTAACTGGCCTCATTCTGCAATTGCTCCCAGAAGAAAGTCATTAAGCTCAAGGGCTAACCAAGGGGTAACCCCAGAGAGGGAAACCTCTGATATGGTGGGGGGGGGGTCCCTTGGATACTGGGATCCAGAAACTACCTCAGAATCCCCGTGTGATGGCCTTGGGAGTAAAGGCAGACAGGTATGCAGTCCATGCTGAGTGCAGGACGTAGTACACTCCTTCCAAGGAATTGTAAGCCAGTATGGGTGTTCCATCTAGGGGGGAGGGGTGTTGTGTCCTGAGCCTGCAAATGCAGGCTCGGGACGTTGCATTAGTCCCGGGCAATTGCAAAGATGCCTGGGACCAGACTGAGTGGCGCCAGCCTTGCGCGCATGCGCAAGGCGGGAAAAGAGCACCTATCTGCCGCCATTGGTCTGGGGATCCAGACATATAAAAGGAGGCTTGCATGCCTCTGCTCGTTGTTGGTGTTTTGGCTAAGAATGAATAAAGACTGTTACTGAGTGAAACATGTGTCTTCATCATTCACCATTTTGGGAGGACTTAACAGGGAACTCATCAAATTTGCAGACGACACCAAGCTGGCAGGAATAGCCAACACTCCAGAAGACAGGCTTAGGATACAGGAGGATCTGGACCAGTGGTTCTCAACCTTTTTAATGCCGCGACCCCCAACCGGTCGTAAGTCGAGGACTACCCAACCGATCGTAAGTCGAGGACTTCCCAACCGGTCGTAAGTCGAGGACTTCCCAACCGGTCGTAAGTCAAGGACTTCCCAACCGGTCATACATCGAGGACTTTCCCTGCCTGGGAGCGCCGCACATGTGTGGTGCCGCCCCCTGCGCAGGCCGAGGCGTAGCTGGCAAGGGGCAGCTACAGAGCAGGACGACCACCGGCTGGGCCACCAGCTGGCCCAGCCCAAGGGAGGTAAGGCACCCGCCGGGCCCCATGCGCACCAGCAACCCTCTCTGCACCCACTGGCCTCCCACCTCCCACCCCTGGCCCTCTTTTACTTACATTTTTAGTAGTTGCTCAGCAGGGAGGGGTGGAAACTTCTAGACAGCTCACCTTCGCTGCAGACAACTTGCAGCACCGTTTGCAGACTGGGACGTTTGGTGGGCTCAACAGGGCAGAGACAGCCTGGACAATTCCTATTGGCTTTTGAAAGCCAATAGAATTAGACTCTATTCAAGAGAGTCTATTCTACTGGCTTTCAAAAGCCAATAGAATAAGAGGGAGTAGCACAGCTAAGGAAAAGGGGGAAAAAATGGCGGGCTGCGGTGTTTGGCGACCCCCGTGAAATGGTCGTTTGACCCCAAATGGGGTCGCGACCCACAGGTTGAGAACCACTGATCTGGACAGACTTGAACACTGGGTGCTATCTAACAAAATGAAATTCAATGGTGAAAAAAGCAAGGTTCTACACTTAGGCAAGAAAAACCAAATGTACAGGTATAGTATAGGGGGTACCTTGCTCAATAGTAGTAACTGTGAGAGGGATCTTGGACTCCTAGTGGACAGTCACTTAAATATGAGCCAGCAGTGTGCTGCAGCTGCCAAAAAAGCCAAAACAGTGCTAGGCTGCATTAACAGAGGGATAGAATCAAGATCACATGAAGTATTAATACCACTTTACAATGCCTTGGTAAGGCCACACTTGGAATACTGCATCCAGTTTTGGTCACCACGATGTAAAAAAGATGTTGAGACTCTAAAAAGAGCACAGAGAAGAGCAACAAAGATGATTAGGGGACTGGAGGCTAAAACATATAAGGAATGGTTGCTGGAATTGGGTATGTCTAGTTTAATAAAGAGAAGGACGAGGGGGGACATGATAGCAGTGTTCCAATATCTCAGGGGCTGCCACAAAGAAGAGGGAGTCAAGCTATTTTCCAAAGCGCCTGAGGGCAGGACAAGAAGCAATGAATGGAAACTAATCAAGGAGAAAAGCAACCTAGAACTAAGGAGAAACTTCCTGACAGTTAGAACAATTAACCAGTGGAACAACCTGCCTCCAGAAGCGGTGAATGCTCCAACACTGGAAGTTTTTAAGAAGAAACTGGTCAGCCATTTGTCTGAAATGGTATAGGACTCCAAGATCCCTCTCACAGTTACTACTATTAAGCAAGGTACCACCTATACTGTACCTGTGAATTTGGTTTTTCTTGCTTAAATGTAGAACCTTACTTTTTTCACCATTGAATTTCATTTTGTTAGACAGAGCCCAGTGTTCAAGTCTGTCAAGATCCTTCTGTATATTAAACCTATTTTCTGGAGTTTTGGCTATTCCTGCCAGCTTGGTGTCATCTGCAAATTTGATGAGTTCCCCATCTATCCCCTCATCCAAATCATTGATGAAGATGTTGAAGAGGACTGGGCCCAGAACAGAGCCCTGGGGCACCCCACTACACACCTCCCTCCATGCAGATTCAGTTTAATTGAGGACTCATCGGAAAATGCATGTAATTTGTAATTATACGCTTTAATTTTGTAGCCCTTTTGCTCTGTTATCCTGTCTAATATCTCTATTTAACAATTCCAACACTAGAATAAATAATAAAGGAGATAAAGGACACTCCTGTCTTGTTCCCTTCTGGATTTCACATGGTTTTGTTGAGTCTACATTCACCATAATCCAAGCTTTCTGGAGTGTATAGATGGAAGTCAGACCCTGTATAAAGCCCAATCCAAAGTCCATCTTTTCCACTACTTTAAACATAAGGCCCAGTTCAAGTTGTCAAATGCTTTTTCTGCATCCAGAAAAATTAATGCAACCTGTTTGTCGCTATGTTGTAAATATTCAATTATATTCAAAATTACTCTTACATTATCTTTTAGTGGTCTTTTAGGTAAGAAACCACACTGGTCTTCATGTATATAATCCTGTAAAACATTTTTACTGTAAGTCTTTCAGCTAAAATACTGTAGATGTCCAGAGTTTGTAGTCATTATTAAGGAGAGACATTGGCCTGTAATTCTTCACAGAAGTTAAATCCAGTTCATCTTTGGGTATTAAAGAAATGTAGGCATCCTTCCAAGAGTCTGGTATAGGGTTCCTCTGTAAAATAGAATTCATTAAGTCCTTCATCAGAAGAAGTAGTTGATCTTCAAAAAATTTATAAAATCCACTTGGTAGGCCATTTGGTCTAGGAGCTTTGCCTGTTTTAGCTCTTTTAATTGCTTCTATTATTTCAAAAGGTTGTTACTGGACTGTTCAAAATTTGCTGGTAGTTTTCCGATAGTTTAGGAAGATTTTTAGTTGTTATAGTATATACTCCTCCATAGTATCTAAAGAGATTTCTTGTTCTTTATATAAATTGGTATAATAATTCCAAAAAAGTCTGTTTTTGTTATCCACGTAAATCTTATTCCCCTCTTGAAGTTTGGTTGTCACCTTCTTTTCTATCTATTTTCTTAGTTTGTATGCCAACCATCTCCCTGGTTTATTTGCATGTTCAAAAAAGTGTTGTTTCGTATATTTAAGTTTCTTTTCAATATCTGAAACAGTCAACAAAGAAATGTGTTGTTGCAATAATTTTAGTTAAGTATGTTAGAATCTTCTGGTGACTTGTGGAGTTCCCTCTCCTTCAGTTTCATTTCTTGTAGCACATTTTGGATTTTTATGTCCATCTTCCTGTTAATTGCTGTATTGTATTGTATAAAATGTCCTTGTATCACACCCTTACAAGCATCCCAAACTGTTGTCAACTTGGTTCTCTTACTTAAATTATTATTAAAATAGTCTTGAAATACCTGTTTACATTCTTTAACAATCTGTGGTCTCTGCAGAACAGACTCATTTAATCTCCATTTAAAAGACTGAGGACGGGCGGTCTTCCGGTTCCGGTCACGAGGACCGGAGCCTTTCCTTGCGAGCTCCGGGACGGGGCTCGCGCGAAATTCAAATTAAACAAAAAAAAAAAGAAAAAGAGAGCGACGAAGAAAGAGGTCAAGATTAAAGAGGAACTTCAGACCTCTCAAAAGAAGTAAGACTTACCGCCGGGAGGTCCCGGGAAGCCGCGGACGGAGCAGCGGAAGCTGGCGGCAGCAGAGCGACCGGCAGGCCCGAAAACGCCGCGCCAAGCTGTAAGTCAAGCAGCTTACTTGAAAGCAAATAGCACCCCTTAGTGGACAATTTTTTTGCTGTCAAAATATAAACTGTGGGTAACCCACCAGGGAGAAAGGTGGGCATAGGAGGAAGACAAAAAGGCATCCTGGGCTGCTGTGGAGGGAAGGCAGAAGGGGCCTGGAATACCAGACAGGCAGAGGCACTGAATAGACTCCCTGAACACGGACAGACCTTCCTGCCCACAGGCCTCTAGGCCTGCAATGCCTGAACCCTGAAGCCTCCCCTCCCACTGAAAGGTCAGACTACTGGACCAGCACCAGATCACAGTCTAGTGCCTAACCTGGTCCAAGTTAGAAACCAAACCAGTGCCAGAACAACAGGAAGACAAGCTCAAGATGGCCTCCAAACAGACCACACTGACACAAACGAAGGGAGTTGTATCCTCCCCAGCTCAGCGTACCAAACCATCAGGACTTACCTTACCCGCCCCCACACCCTCCCATCCAAATACAGGCCCCCAGACCCATCTACCCCCACAGGCCAGCTCAACAACACACATGTTACAAAAATTACAAGAGGTAATAGAAATGCTGGTTGAAAGGATGGATGGAATGGATAAAAAGTTAGTGGAAATGGACGCAAAGATGGAGAGGAGGTGTGTAGAGGCAGAACAAAAGATGGAGAAAAGATACAACGATTTAAAACAAATGCTGAAAGAACAAGGTAAAGAGCTAGAGAGAAAATGGAAGGAGCAACGCAGGGCGATGGCCACAGACCTGGAACAAATGAAAGAGGCGTTGCAAGCACACTACAAAGAAATAGGGGAGGAAATGGAGAAAAACTTCCAGGAGATCAGAGAGAAGGTGGACAAGTGGATGGAAAAAGTGGAGAATCAAGTAGAGGGACAGATATCAGAGATAGCAGAGATGAAAGGAGTAGCCCAAGACCAATCTTCCATGATACAGTACTGGCAACTGGCATCCGCAATCAGGTTTAGAGGTTTGAAAGAGACATCAAATGAGACCCAAGGGGGCCTGCTCAGAACCTTCATGGAGGCCCTGGCAACATTTCTGGGAAAGCCAATCTCAGACGTCGCATGGCAATTCGACAGAATTTACAGAGTGGGCACACGGACGACAACAAACAGGCGCCAACCAAGGGACGTGGTCACCCACTTCGTGACGCAGGGATTCCGGAACCTCATCTCAGCCACATCGTACAACAAGAGTTTATACATAGAGGGGCAAGAAGTGAAAGTACTGAAAGAGATCCCCCAGACGATGCTGCGAGACAGGAAGGAATACAGGTTCCTGGTCGACGAACTGAGATCACACGCTCTGCGATACAGATGGGAAGCCCCTACGGGGATGACACTTTTCTATAAAAATAAAAGATACTGCCTGGACTCGGTCCAAAAAGCCAGAGAATTCCTTGAAAAGGAACTGACGTCGGATGGACTTCAATACACCACGAGAGAAGACGCAGGAGAGCCACCAGAACGACAGACCGATGCAGGAGCAAGAGAAAGGGAAGGACCAACCAGAGACACGACGACACAGAGAACAGGAAGCAACAACAACAAGGGAACAGGACAGACTGCAGAGGGCAGGATAACAAGATCCACCGCCAAACACACGGAACAACACGATATGACCACACTAAGCAACTTGAGCACCAACTTGGATACCATGGGAACGAGACCAAAGAAGAACACAAGAGATAGAACAGAAGCGGTCTCGGAAGAGTATCCTGAAACCGACAATGACAACTAAATACTTGACATGGAACGTTAACGGACTAAATTCCCCACAGAAAAGGAGAAAGATATTTCATTATCTGCTTCAAGGAAGAACCGACATAACTTGCCTACAAGAAACACACATCAGAGCAGCAGACCAGAAATACCTAATCAACAACAGACTAGGTACACATTTTGTCGCAGCGGCGCCACGAAAGAAGAACGGGATTGTTATATACGTGAAGAAACATGTAATATCTAAGCTAATAGAGTCAGACTCCCAGGGTAGATACCTAGCAATCGAAGTGACACAGGATGACAAGAAAATTCTAGTGATGGGCATATATGCACCAAATCAACAACAAGGAAAATTCTACAAAAAGATACACAAGAAGTTAACACAACTCAACTACAAATCATGTATTATTCTGGGAGATTGGAACGGGGTCATAGAGATTGCCCTAGACAAGAAGAAAACAAAACCTAACCCACAGAAGCACTCCAAGTTGCCTAAATCTTTCTTCGACATGAAGGAAGACCTTGTACTGACAGACGTCTGAAGGGAACGGCACAGCAAAGAGCAAGAATTCACCTTTTTCTCCGATAGACATCAGTCATTCTCCAGAATTGACTTTATATTAATATCAAGCGACCTGTTAGTTGGTCTAAACGCGGTGAAAATCCTGCCCAAAGTACTAACAGATCACAATCCGGTGAAGATGGAACTAAGACACGGCGGGAGACAGAAGAGATCCTGGAGAATTAATGAAAACCTGTTTAGACATGGAGAAAAGGTGGCGGAATGCAAAAATGCCATGAAGGAATTCTTCAGCATAAATATGAACAACGAAACACCGATAGAAATGATCTGGGACACCAGCAAGGCGTACATGCGGGGGATTCTTATGGACATGAATAAAAGGCACCGTCGCCAACAAGAACGAAAAAGAAAAGAGCTAGAAGAGGAGATAAGCAAGAAAGAGAGGCTACTAATAAAAAGACCAGAAGACAAAATCACCAAAGAAGGAATTAAGATCTTAAGAAAGCAGTTTGACATGTTGATGGCAGACCAAGTTGTGAGGAACATACAATATGCAAAACACAAGACATTCTGTAAGGCCAACAAACCGGGTCGATGGCTGGCCTACATCCTAAGAAAGAAACAGAAATCCCGCATAATTGAAAAGATAGAATATAAAGGCAAGGAGGAATTCCGACAAGTAACCATCAAGAAAGCCTTCACAGAATTCTATTCGAAGCTATACGCCGAGGAGAAGACACAGGACAAAGAGACAGAAACTTTTCTACAAAACGAAAAGATACAGGCAATCACCGATACACAGAGAGAGGCCCTGAATGCCGCAATCACAAAGGAGGAAATACACTCAGCGATCAAACAGCTGAAACCAGGAAAATCGCCAGGGACGGATGGGATAACAGCGACTTATTACAAGTGTCTCCAGGAAGAGATGTTAGAACCCCTTAGACAGCTATTTGTCAATATACAAGAAGGAGGCCAAGTTCCACCATCCTGGAAAACAGCCTATATCTCATTAATCCCCAAGGAGGGGAAAGATAATACACAACCCGCAAACTACAGACCCATCTCACTACTTAACACGGACTACAAAATATTCACAAAAATTCTGGCCGATAGACTAATGACTGTACTACAAAAAACAATACACCCGGACCAAAGGGGATTTATACAAGGACGCCAGATGAAAACCAATGTGAGACAGCTGTTGAACATAATAGAGTACTTGGACAGGCACAAACAGGTACCAGCCGCCCTTATGTTTGTGGACGCAGAAAAAGCCTTCGACAGACTGAATTGGCCATTCCTGACGAACCTGATCCAGAAGATGAAAATGGGAGCACAGTTTCTCAACTCCATAAGGGCAATTTACCAGAAACAAACAGGCCAGATCATTGTGAACGGAGACCTAACAGACCCATTCAACATAGAGAGAGGCACGAGACAGGGGTGCCCGCTGTCACCCCTGCTATTTGTCCTAACACTGGAAATTTTACTGAACAGGATAAGAGCGGCAGAGGACGTACAGGGCATACAGATCAAACAGCAAGACTACAAACTATGTGCCTTTGCGGACGACCTGCTGGTGACAATGTCGCAACCAGCACAGTCAGCAAGGAAATTGATGGAGATAATGGAAGACTATGGTAGGGTGTCAGGCTTCAAAGTAAATATATCAAAAACAAAGGTGCTAGTCAAAAACCTAGACAACAAAGCAAAACGGAACCTGGAAAGAATAACGGGTTGTGAAATAGTCAAGAAAGTCAAATACTTAGGAGTGGAAATAGAATCAACAAATGCGAAATTATACAAGAACAACTACGAGGTCCTGTGGAATAAGATACAAACAGACCTGGAAAGGTGGAAATCACTACGTCTGTCCCTGCTGGGCAGGATAGCGGCAGTAAAGATGAACGTCTTACCCAGATTTTTATTTCTCTTTCAAATGCTACCCATACTCAAGAAGGATGCGGACTTAGACAACTGGCAGAAGGGCATCAACAGATTTATTTGGGACGGCAAGAGACCGAGGGTGAAACTAAAAATCATCCAAGACGCAAGGGAGAGAGGGGGACTCAAAATGCCTAATCTAAAGCTATACTACTATGCAGCGACGTTGGTGGCGGTGAGTGACTGGATCAACATGACAAATGATAGAATTCTGAATGTTGAGGGGCATGGTCTACTATTCGGCTGGCACGCATACTTAGTATATGACAAAAAGGCAGACAGGAACTTCAAGGAGAACCCACTACGAATCCCATTGTTATGGGTCTGGAAGAAATATAAGCACCTCCTACACGACAAGATTCCCATCTGGACAATTCCCGGACACGCAACAGGGGATATGAACACATCCCAAGGGCAAGAAGTGGTGCCCTACAGTGAACTTGTACTGGGAGAAGAAAATAGGTTCCTCTTGCTACCCCAAGCAATGCTAGCAAACAAAGGAATAGGAGGTACCTGGCTATCATATATACAACTGCAATCAAGGTGGCGTAAAGATAAGAAGAAGGGATTCTCCCAGACCGACGAGAATCTAATTAAACAGATTAGAGAACAGGGGATCAGGCACATCAAACGAGTATACAGCATTTTGATAGAAATGGACTCTGAAACCGAGCTAGTCAAGAACTGTATGATAAAGTGGGCACAAGACTTCGGACACCCTATCACCATGGACACGTGGGAGAAAATCTGGGTGAGGAATGTAGAATTCACGAAATCGCAACACTTAAGGGAAAACTTCTACAAGATGTTCTTTAGATGGCACCTAGACCCGAAAAAAATATCACTCATCTACCCGGACTCCCAGCCCAAATGCTGGAGGTGCGGGGACGGGGAGGCTACTTACTTTCACATATGGTGGACATGCAGAAAAATCAAAGCATTCTGGAGGAAGATATGGTGGACACTCCAAACCATTTTCAAAAAGCGTCTAGAATTTCTACCTCAGGCTTTTCTGTTAGGGATCACAAAGGATTTCACTACCTCAGAGACAAATTTATTTTTGAACTTAATTACAGCAGCAAGATTGTTGGTGGGACAATACTGGAAGAATCCGGAAATACCGCCTATTGAAGAATGGACTGTGAAAGTAACAAATTTGGCGAAAATGGCGAAAATATCAGCGTACTTGAAAAATTGCTCCAATGAACAATTTGTGACGGACTGGAAACAGTGGATAGACTATATCCAAGAGAGACACCAATCAAACAGAATGCAGCTGGCGTTTAGCTGAGGCTCGATGGGAGGAGGGAAGAAGGGTTAACAAATCAAATGTTTACAAAAACTAACACCCAATGTTGAATGTATATGTTCTATAACTAATGCCTCTTAACATAACCTTATGACTAATGTTGTCTGCTTTAATATTGTTAAAGCGGACTGAATCTCTACCTCAGGATAGGAAACTTTTACCTCAGGATCTCTGGTTAGGGGCTATAAAAGATTGCACTAGTAATGGGATGAAGTCAACTCAGAAGCGTAAACGAACAATAGGTGATAGACTAGATACAGTAGATAGACCATATATAAGAGAAACACCAATCAAACAAAATGTATTCGGAGTATACTTGAAGATGGAAGGGGGGAGGGAAGAACGTTTACTAAAACAGATGTTTACAAAGATTAATACCTAATGTTGTATGCTATGTTCTAGGATGATTGCTTAGCAATAGGATCTTATGTTTAATGTTGATCACATTAATATTGAACCAGATAAGAGAAACACCAATCAAACAAAGTGTAACAGGAGTATAGTTGAGGCTAGACACGAGGAGTGGGAAAAAGGCTTACTAACTCAGACGTTTTCAAAGACTAATGCATAGCATTGTATATCAGGTGCCATGATGATTACTGCATAATATGTTTTTATGTTCAATATTGATTGTTTTAATAAAAAAAAAGACTGAGGACCAAATTTAAGATGTAAAGACACTAGATTATGGTCAGAAAAAGTTTTTGGAAGAATAATAACTTTAGTTGCTTTGTGAAGTAGATTTTTTGTAATCCAAATCATATCAGTTCTAGAAAAGGATTTGTGTCTCTCTGAAAAGAAGGTAAAGTTTTTTGTTAGTCCATTTTTAAACCTCCAAACATTGATCAGACCTAAAGTATTAGTCAGCTCGAAAAAAGTTTGGGGTAGTTTCCCTTGCGTTTCTTTAATTCCTTTATCAGCTGATCTGTCCAGTTGTGGGGTTACTACCCCATTGTAATCTCCAATTACACACCAATATTGAAAAGAATAGGAGAGTAAGTGTTCAGACAGATGTTTAAAGAACTTGGCCTTTTCTTGGTATGGGGTGTATAATTCCACCACAATAGATTTTATTCCCTGTAATTCAATTTGCACAATTACATACCTGCCTTGATCATCAGCAAACAATAAATGTGGATGTAATTGGGGTTTTATATACAAAACTACCCCATTAATTTTTTTCTTTGAATTAGCAGAAATACATTCCAGACCCAATATGTTATTTGTTAAATACTTTTTGTCAGTCTCTTTAATATGAGTGTGAGATGTAAAACCCCCAAAGTTTTGATACTCAAATATGAAGACAAGTCTGGTTAACAAAACAAAGTTTTATTGGAGAAAAACATAAAAATAATAATAAGAAAAGAAAAGAAAAGGCGTTTGCAAACACGGCCTCCTGGACCCTTCCCAAAATGGATTGGGTTCGAAGAGTGCAAAGAGCAGTTTCCAAGCTATACAATTTATACCTTTTACAATGCAGTCATGCCTAAGAAACCCTCCCATTCCCTTTCTCTATATTCTTTGAAGTTGCTTTACATTTAAAAAGGTCATCCTGGCAATTTCCGTCTTATCTTTGTTTATTTGTAATCTCTACTCAAGTAGGTCATAATTCATTGTCTTTGCTGATTACTTTTTGTGGTGGGCAGGAAACAGTAAACATTAGGTCATAATTAATTATCTTTGCTGATTACTTTTTGTGATCACTTTACATAGACAGGAAACAGTAAACATATTGGCAGTGCATTACTACATTAATACATTTGTGCTAAACATACAGTCTCATACATTGTTACATTTTATAAAAGAATAACTTTTATTTCCTTCATGAGTTTCTTGCAAATGTATTATATCATGGTTCACTTTTTTCAAATAATTTTTTTCTCTTTTGTGGGGAATTTGCCCTATTACCATTCCATGTCAAAATCTTGCAATCCATCTGTTATGAAGAGGAAGTTCTAGGGATTCCAGCTGAGGCTGCCATCTCCACAGTCGGTCCTTGATAAGCATCAGACCTCTTTTATCTTTTTCTTTCCAATCTTTATCTTTTGAAAAATAGTGTAGTTCCAATCCATGTGTCAGAAGTAAGTCTTCATCCTGGTTCATCCAAGCCGGGAATAAATAAGCAACATGGCGACTGCTTTGGGAAGATGGTTACAGTTTATGAAGAAGCAGAAAGATGGTTCTTGCAAGAAAGAGCAGAGGAGAGAAGAAGGGCTGAGCACATGGGCAAGGGGTTTTTTATACCCTCTCTAGCCTTTTGTTTGGAAGTTTCCTGTTCCTGTGGCATGAACTTTGAGGCTATTTCCTGTGTCACGTATTCTGACCTGAGCCTAGGTGTGCCTCTCTGGTATACTTGATGGTAATGGGTTAGTCCTATTATGTCCCAAAAGTCATATCCTGCTTCCCTGGTGATGAGGCTAATGACTCCTAGAGTTTGGGTGGGGTATGCAGATTTTAAGTCCCTTTGTCTTTTTGAGTTCCCTGGCTCCAGCCTTCTGACGGTTCTACATTTGCATTTGTATAGGGCTGGCTACTGCTTGGGGGCAGAGAAATTTGGGGCCAGGTTTGGTTTCTGCTTTTAAAAGGTCCTTTTGAGGAAAAATATTTTCCTGCCTTTTTAATATTTCCTTCTCTGGGGCTGACTTCCCTCAATCCCCGCTTTGTGCCTTAAGTGTGTGAATGTATGACACGCTTATTGGCACAAGATTAAAATTGATCTGGTCAGGGAAGACTTGTGGTAAACAAGTTTTAAACTATTAAGCCAAAAAATAAGACATTAATGGGGGCAGCAGAAAAAGATCCCTGCTCCCAAAAGGGGAGTTTGCAACCCATAAAGTTCTAAAAGTCAAGGCAAAAATTGTTAGGTGTAAAAGAAATTTATAGTGTCCAATATTCTGTGCCAATCATTTCCAAATGTTGGATGTCACTTTTAGCTTCCAGTCAGGTTTGCGCATTCCTCCTAAAATTCTTCACAGCCATGGTTTTCCTCAGTACATGGCTGCCCGTTTTCAGGGGTTGTTTCCTGCCTTAGCTCTTAGTTCAGTGCATCCAGGTTTGTAATGTCCAATTAAGGTTAGCCAGTATGCCAGGCTATTAAATTTTCCTTAATTTGCACATAGTGAGCTCTAGAAATTCCAATCTGAACCCACCAGTGCAAGATATTCAGGGCTTAGGTTTAGGGATCTCTTTCCTGTTGCTTCCTTAGTCAGGGCATAAGAATTGCAAATCAACTGGGGGGGCTGGTTCCCTCCCCCTTGGAATTTTGCTGGAAGTTGTTCCTACAAAGCTCTGGTGCAATATAGCAAAAATCAGCCTGGGGGACTTTACTAAAGGTACATGGAGGGGATAGACTCTGAATGGTGTGAATGGTGTGTGTGTGTGCATGTATGTGCAGCTATTTCTACAAAACAGGCAATACAAACATTCTGGATAAATTTTCCCTCCCACCAGACAGAAGTCCAAGGTGTTCAGTACTTGCTGTGCCAACTATTCCCAAATGTCATCTCTCCATTAATACATTCAACTGGCTTGTTACAATACAAATGTGGCAAGAAAGAAAAGTTTTACAATGACCTTTCACCCTCCCCCCACAGTCTAATTTTCTCTTCTGAGGCTTCACATGGCACCAGTGGCTCCAGGACTCCTTCCTACTGCAGCTCTCACAGGAATCTGGGGGAATGGTAGGACTTGGGAGATGTTCCACACAGATTGCATGGTGGCTTTTTAGTGGATGGCTGGATTCAAAACCCAATTCCATGGCTCAAATGGATGGAGGCAGTATCTGGGTCTGTGTGTTCTGCTTCCAAAGGTTTGGGGGCAGGGCTGAAAGATACAAGAACAAGGTCTCTCCCCCCCCCACCTTTCTGGGTGGACTCTCCCAGGAGAGGCAGACAAAAGGTATGGAGAACAAAGGGCAAGAAAAGAATTGGAAGGGGGGTAGCTTGCAGGCAGTTTGAAAAGGCATCAATATTGCAGTTGTTAAACAGATAGGCAGCTTGAGAATGCTGAAAACTCCAAATAATTTTAAAAGCCTACTATTTTAAGGTGTGCAACTTGCCAGGGGCAGGGGAATCTGCCTTTAACATTTATTCCAAAATAGACCACATTGTTTTAGAGATTGAGAAATACTTATATATTTCAGGAAAGCTTCATAGTAGTTTCACCAATAAGTGATAGGATAAGAAAAGTAACTTAAGAAAATTATTTCCCCACACAAGCAGACTTGAGCTTCAAAAGGCTCTTCTAGATAGACACACATTTTTCAGGAAAAGGATAGATAGACAAAACCCATTTAGAACACAAACTCATTTACAACACATTGCAGAATGATTTTCCAGAGCTTGGGGCAGGACCCAGCAGGCAGGACACCCCCTCCTCACTCCAAAGAAAAAATATCTTGGCAAATACAAGGAGGACCCAATACAAACTAGTCTGACTCACAAACCCTTAACACACACTGGCTATAAGGAATGCACACACTGGCTAACAGCAATTAGGATTGACAGGATTAGAATAGAAACACCAAAGGGTACACAACAATAAAATAATTTAACACTGGATTCCCCCTGGAACAAAAATTAACACCTTTTAGACAGAATTGAGAAGGAAATTAACCCAACAACAGACACTGACCAAAAAAATCAGAAATGACAATTTTGGAAGCCTTGAAATGGTATTCCAATGAAACAATGTACAAAAGAAATGGTTTGCATCCATCAAAGAAAGGGACTGAGTTACTTGGCAATAAACTCACAGATTTTCTGGAGGAATATTTAAACTAAACAAGGGACAGTGAGTTAATTGATACAGAACATCCCTGTCCCCAGCAATCAAAAATTACAGTGTTAGCAGTGCAAGTAACATAGATGTGTGTGGCAACCTGGCTATCAAGCAAAATCAAGCTTTTAATAGTGAGTGTCACACAAAGTGCACTAACACATAGGTGTGAGTCATAAAGAATGAGGGCAAATATGATATAGTTGTCATTATAGAAACATGGTGGGATAAAACGCACAAATGGAACACTCAGCTAGAGGGATTTCAATTGTTTAAAAGAAACAGACCAAATAAAAGAGGAGGCAGAGTTTCTCTCTCTATAAGATATAACTACATATCTAAAGAATTAGGGCACACCAATGATGGAAACGGTCTTGAATGCATTTGGATCAATATAAAAGGGGAAAAAATGACATTGCCATAAGTGTATACTATAGGCCACCCAACCATACAGGGGAAATAGATGACCTTTTTGCTAGTCAGCTAATTAAGGTGCATAGGAAGCACATGACAATAGAACACAGTCAAACTAGAGTCTTGGACTTTAAGAGAGCTAATTTCAATAAACTTGAGAGGGCTTGGGAGGGATTCCATGGATGAGAATCTTCAAGGGGAAACAAGAAGCTTGGGAATTATTTTTTTTTAAAAAATACCCCAGTCTAGCACAATACCAACAAAGAAGAAAAATAATAGTTCTCACGAGAAACCAGCATGGCTGCATAAAGAACGCTGATAAATTGAAAGATAAGAGGGACAAGTATAAAAAGTGGAAAGAGGGGCACTAAAGCAGAATATTAGAAAATAGTCTGAGCCTGCAAAGATGAGGTGAGGAAAGCTAAGGCTCAAAATGAACTAAGGCTTGTGACTAAAGTCAAAAATAATTAAAAAAACAAACAGTCCAACTTTTCAAAAATAGTACTGTACCATAAAAAATAGATTAGAAACACAAGTTAAGATAGGCAAGAAAATGGTAAGTGAGCACCTATCCAGCCTAGAAGAGTTCAAATCACCAGGACCAGATGGATTACAACCCAAGGTTCTCAAGGAACTGGCAGATGTGATCTCAGAACCACTGAACTATATTTTTCAAAGATCTTGGAGCACTTGGGAACTACCAGAGGACTGGAAAAGAGCTGATGTAGTTCCCCTCTTCAAAAAAAAAGAAAAAAGAATAGATCTAGAAAACTACTGACCCATCATCCTGACCTCAATACCTGGGAAGATTCTGGAAAAGATAATCAAACAAGAATCAGCGAACACCTAGAGGCAAACAAAGTCATTACTAAAAGACAACATGGGTTTGTTAAACAGATCATGCTAGACAAATCTTACTGCGTTCTTTGACCCAGTTACAAAATTAGTGGACTAGAGGAATGCTGTGGATATAATTTTCTTGGACTTCAGTAAGGCATTTGATAAAGTTTGTGTAGGGTTTTCTGCCTGAGCAGGGGGTTCAACTAGATGACCTCCAAAGTCCCTTCCAACTTTATTATATATTATTAAATGCAATAGCAGATGAACTTAAAACATTCCCTCCTGCTAACTTTGGGCTGTTCTTAAGAGGACACAGAGAGAAAGAGGAAAACAAACAAACAAACAAACAAACACATTTTTCTTCACTCTGTTTGTTGGCCAAACAAACAGAGTGAGGTAATTTCTTTTTGTGGCTTATTTTAAGCAAACTTTCTAGCAGAATTTAAAATTCTTTTCTCTTTGGATTTGAAACAGTTAATAGTCACATTTACCTCACACACAAAGACTTTGACAAACATATATACACAAAGACAAGGAAAACAGAGAAGGAAACAGAAGTCTTAGTTTTACACATTCTAGTCATTCCCACCATAAATTTCAGATAACTCAAATTAGGGAAGGCACACATTTTAAACATACCACGTGGTTGCAGTGAGAGAAAGAGAAAGAGAGAAAGAAAGAGAATCACTATCTTATTTTCCCTTTTAAGTACCTTTATTTAGCCAAATTGGTTTCCCAGTTTCATCCTTCAGCAAAGCCCACTCATTACGAATTTTCCTAGCTCATTTTCTTTTTCATGCCATCTAGGACAGGCACCTGCCTCTCGTCCCATGCTTCGAGCAAATCTCTAATTGGTGTCCTAATTTCAACCCTCAAACTGCAGCTACCCATGTTCCCCTTCCGATGTGGGGTTCAAATTGGCTCAGTCGGGTTTTTTCTCCATAGCAGCACTTCCCAGCCGCTCTTAGCAACAACAAACATGCCACCCCACCTGTTTTTGGGCACTAAAAAATTGCCCAGGAAGGACTCCGGTCCCTACACAGAGTAAGTGGCCCTTCCAGTTTAGGGACTCTCTACCGTCACTTTGCAGACCTCAAAAATACATTGTCTGAAAAGGACCTGCCGCCCAGGTACCCGGCCTCCATTTACACACCGTCTATCAGTTTTCAGACTTAGAAGAAGTCTGTGAGGACCTATGCTTTGTGCACTAGTACGGGCCCCTCATATAGGTGGGCTTTGCTTACAGGGCCTTACCAGCTGGTTGCCCAAATCCAATTCTCTCATTCTCTCATTTCATTCCATTTTCACACAGCCTTTCCCTTTCCCCTAACAAAAGGTCCTACACTCTGACCAAACCCTCATGCTTTCCAGGTTCTGCCAATTAAACAGATCCTTTCTGCGGCTAGTAAAGACCAGCAGGAGCAAAATCCAACTGTGATTGGGAAAAAAGGGTCTTCTCACTCGCACACACAGACATACACACATTTTCTTTAAAATTTTAAGTTTAAATTTTAAACTCAAACTTTCAAAACTCCCTTTACTACCCTGGCTCCACATGGGCAAGGCCTGGGAAACCCATCTACAGACACAAGGGGTCTGCTGCCAGCAAGATGGGGCTTACCAGTATCAGTCCATTGGAGAAGTTAGCTTGGAGTCCCATCTCTGGGGTGACAAATTGTCAGAAGTATCTCTTCATCCTGGTTCATCCAAGCTGGGAATAAATAAGCAACATGACGACTGCTTTGGGAAGATGGTTACAGTTTATTGAAGAAGCAGAAAGATGGTTCTTGCAAGAAAGAGAAGAGGAGAGAAGAAGGGCTGAGCACATGGGCAAGGGGTTTTTTATTCCCTCTCTAGCCTTTTGTTTGGAAGTTTCCTGTTCCTGTGGCATGAACTTTGAGGCTATTTCCTGTGTCACGTATTCTGACCTGAGCCTAGGTGTGACTCTCTGGTATACTTGATGGTAATGGGTTAGTCCTATTATGTCCCAAAAGTCATATCCTGCTTCCCTGGTGATGGGGCTAATGACTCCTAGAGTTTGGGTGGGGTATGCAGATTTTAAGTCCCTTTGTCTTTTTGAGTTCCCTGGCTCCAGCCTTCTGACGGTTCTACATTTGCATTTGTATAGGGCTGGCTACTGCGTGGGGGCAGAGAAATTTGGGGCCAGGTTTGGTTTCTGCTTTTAAAAGGTCCTTTTGAGGAAAAACATTTTCCTGCCTTTTTAATATTTCCTTCTCTGGGGCTGACTTCCCTCACATGTTTTCCCAAAAAGTCTTGTGCTTTAAGGACTGAGTTTAATCTATATTGTTGCTTTCTAAAGGTAAAGATAACCCCGTCCAGCTTATCCCAGTGACAGGAAATATTATTTTGTTTCAGGAGATCTGTCAGGGAAAATTATTCTTTGTGTTTCCTTAATATTGTAATTAGAATTTCTCTGAATATTTGCATATCTTTTCCAGAAATGTTAAATCTCTGATGCTAATGTTTCTGAATTACTTGCTCTTTAATAGATTTTCTTATAAATTGGATCATAAGATCTCTTGGCAGGTGTCTTCTGGCTGCAGATGCTGAATTTATTCTGTAAATTTTGTCTATTTCTTTAGAGAAGACTACTTTCTCATTAAACTATTTAATCATTTCTGTTACAATTACATCACTTAAGTTGCAAATTTGTTCAGAAATTCCTCTAAGGTGCAGAAAAACGTCCTTCTGTTTCAAATCCAATAACAGTAAATTTTGGTTAAGAAGAACTAACCTTGTGTCTGTCTCATCCAATCTAATCTGTATATTTTTAACATCTTTAGTTTGTTTTAACTCTGATACTAATAATTCAATTTTTTGTCAATTTTTTCATTCATCTCTTTTATTGTGTCATGTAACATAGAAAACCTTTTCTCAAATACTTCCATAAGGCGTTTGGTGCCCTCCACCAGACAAATTACAAAAATACAAACATTAATCCCACCACCAATAGGGAAGATTCAATTTCTATCACATATATACTTCTCAACTCTGGATTACATTATTCATACTTTATAGAGTGACTGAATTTTATTCTTTATTTTTACATCGCCTATTAAGTTTAAGATATAATTTTTAACCTTTTCCCACCGCTTCATCGTTGCTACCAATTTACCTTCATTATAATTGTGTAATCTAATTTCCATTATTTGATAGTGAATGTGGTCTACCATATACTTACACCAATTTTGTATATTCCATTTCTTCACATCTTTCCACCCAAGCACTATAGTGCACTGTTTTATGTATTAGATTAATAAAAAAATAAAAAGATTGTTAAAAAAAAAACATAAGGCGTTTGGTGCTAGGCCAGCGGTTCTCAACCTATGGGTCGCGACCCCATTTGGTGTCGAACGACCGTTTCGCGGGGGTCGGCGGACACCACGGTCCGCCATTTTTTTTGCCTGTCGCGTGTGCGCTGCGCATGCGCAGATTGGCCCGTCGCGCCGCGCATGCGCAGTTCGCCCTGTTGCACGCGTGCCACGCATGCGCGGTTTGGCCCATCGTGCACGCGCCGCGCATGCGCGGATCGGCCCATCTTGCACGCATGCGCGGATCGGCACATCGCGCCGTGCATGCGCGCCGCGGTTCGGGGTCGCGCCGCACATGGGCGGCGCAAGTGGGGTCTCAACCTGAAAAAGGTTGAGAACCGCTGTGCTAGGCTCATCTGAGTCACATTTTAATTCCTTCAATTCCTTCATAGGAGGCATTTTTGCAAATATCCTCTCTTATAACCAGTTGCTGGCAGCAGAAAAGCAGGCAAGAATATACAGTTGTCTTTTCAAGGTCAGATAAGGAGTTCCAAAAGCAAAACTAAGTAGCTGGCAGGAGAAATAGTATTGATATACAAACTCACAGAGTAGAGAGGGGGGGAAATAGGCTTCTAAGCTTTTAACGTAGAAAGCTGAGAATTGTATGCAGAGTGCAGAAGAAATAGAATAAAGATATAAAGTCTTTTCAAGTTGATAATATATACCGTCTTTTTGGTAGAAGTTCAATATAATTAAATCAGTAACTCATTTTCTCAGTAATCTAAAAAAACTTGTTGCCGTTTGATTAATTATTTCAAGACACTCCTCTGGTGTTATTAAATCAATTAGAATCCACAAGGAGGGAAGGTATCTGAATTCCAGCACACAGCCAGCAATTATCATGCAAAAAGTAAAAAGAAAAAAAATTGCAAAATGTGAAGTTAAAACAGAGGCATCTTTGAAGACAAAGACTGAGTGGACATGATGTCAATCCTCTTCTTCAGCAAGGTTACCAGGGAGAAGAAATTCATTGAATATTTACCACCAACCCCCTGGCCAAGGATTGCCATCCAAGAAGCTTCAGGGCAATTCTGTGCCACTCCTTTTGTAATCCAGGAGTAAAATAGCTACAGAAACCTGCTCTGTAGCTATCAAACCAGCCATTTGTCTAGAAGAACAAAGATATGTGCTGCTACCATATTTTTCCCCAAACAAGACCAGGTCTTATATTACGTTTGCCTCCAAAAGAGGCACCAGGTCTTATTTTTTGGGGTTGTCTTACCTGCTTACCTTACATCTACCTCCCATGCCCCGACACCTGTCACACTGCTGCCAAAGTTATTCTGCAGTCGCTTGTGGCTGCATGCCATGTGATGCATCACGCCAGTGCCGTTGCTTATGATGAGCCATGCAGCGTCCTTCCACAAGAGTTGGCACTGGTGCAATCAGTGTGATGAGCCATGTGGCGTCCTGCCGCGAGCATCAGCACCAGTGTGATCTGTGCGATGAGCCATGCCACCTCCTGCTGTGAGCAGCAGCACAACAGTGATGCACCATGTGGCATGCAGCTGCAAACAGCTGCAGAAGAACTCAGGCAGTGGTGCGACAGGTGTCAGTGCATGGAAGGCCTGGCTGCAGCGGTCCTAAGGTAAGCGGGTGTGGGGTGTATGGGGCAGCTCCACACCCCCACCCATGCTCTAACTTGATTTTTACGTGTGTGCCTCGCCCCAAAACTAGGGCTTATTTGGGGGGTAGGGCTTATATTAGGCAAAAACGTAAAAATCAAGCTAGGTCTTATTTTCGGGATAGGTCTTATTTTTGGGGAAGCACAGTAGATCATAGCGCCATACTGGGTGGAGTCCCAATCTAGAAATTTCTATTCTTAACTATTAGTCTTTTGATCCCTCTTGTGGCTAATAGAACATAGAATAATAGAGTTGGAAGGGACCTTGGAGGTTTTCTAGTTCAACCCCCTGCTCAAGCAGGAGACCCTATACCATTTCAAACAAATGGTTGTCCAGTCTCTTTTTGAAAGCCTCCATTGTTGGAGCAAGTGAGGTTGCCCTCTAGATATACTTTGTAATGCACAGATGTATGAATGAATGACAGGTGAATAAAAAGATGAAATGAAAAAACAAAATCTTTGTTGAAAAGAAAAAATGGAATCTCAGCTGAGAGTAAATGATTAAATATCAGCTGTAGTTAGTGTAAAACGTTATAGAAAAATAGTAGTTTGTAATAATACTGAAGAGGTTATATCCTTTAAAAATGTTGTAGTCTTTATAGTTTGTAAGCCACATAAGAAAGTAGAGTAATAATTGCAGATAAATAGGATCTGCGGTGTTTTATTGCCAGTTTAAACCAGTTTTATAATCCTTGTAAATCACTGAATGATCCTGAATGAACTGAATGATCATTTATTCAAGGGTTGTTTACACTACAAGCCTCTGTTTACACTATAGATTCTCTGGATGTTGCAAGGCAAGGCTCTGTTTACACTAACCAAAAGGCAAGACTGCAAATATAAAGCTTTGCATCCAACTGTGAGAGGGATCTTGGAGTCCTAGTGCAGGGCTTTTCAACTGGTGGTACACGTACCACTTGTGGTACATTAACGAGTGGCAGGTGGTATGCAGCCCTGCCTAGC
This sequence comes from Bothrops alternatus, assembly GCA_034064705.1. Taxonomy (NCBI): domain Eukaryota; kingdom Metazoa; phylum Chordata; class Lepidosauria; order Squamata; family Viperidae; genus Bothrops; species Bothrops alternatus. The sequence continues at coordinate 1,627,108 of JARGCV010000014.1, read as the reverse complement.
CAAGTGTAGTGGGGGAGGGAAACAGCCAGCACAGGCAAGGACTTACTGTGAGAGAGTCCTCTGGAGCTGCAGAGTGGCTGAGGCAAGGCAAAGGCCCCAGGCTCACTTCTGGCTCACCCTCCCCCATGAGAAAGGAGGAGGAGGGGGCGGAGACAGGAGAGGCTATAAAAGGAGGCAGTTTGGGCAGGAGAGGGAGAGAGAGAAAAAGCAGCAGCCTTGGGAGGAGGCAGAGTCAGCTCTAGCTGCACCAAAGGGAAAGAAGAAGAAGGAGGAGGAGGATGAGGAAGAGGAGATCAAGCAGGCTGGCCATGAGCCAATCTACAACTGCTGTGGCAGTCACCTGTGCTGGCAGCAGCAAACAGGCAAGAAATGCAGTGGAGGAGGGGACACCCTCCAAGAGGAATGAAAAAAAGGCAGCAATGGCTGGACGTGAGGCACGGAGGAGGGAGGGAGATGGAGAGTGGAAGGATTCTTATGTGCTTTTGTGACTTTGAAGTTCTGGGATTTGTGCAATGAGGGCTTTGTGTTCTTAAGGAGTTGTTCTATCCCAGCCTATAGGCATCCTTGTTAAAGGCACAAGGACCAAACCCCTGTTGAGAAAATAGGCTGGAGACTCAAAACAAAACAAACCCCTTTTAATATGGGTAACCAACTTGCCAAATAGTCCAGAAACAAAAGCAGCAAAACACAATCCAAATGGAGGAAATTGTCCACATGAAACACGATGCAAACAGAAAAGTAGTCACCGGCAATACTAACAGAACATGATCCCATGAAGTACTTTGCAACGGTTGCCTTCAGCAACCAGCACTGCCCACACCTTCCCTTTTTCTACAGCAGTCCCAAGACATTGCCTCTCAGTGCCTTCTCCTCTTCCCCTGGAGTTGTCGTATTGACTGCTGCTGATTGGCTCTCGCTAATTGCCGGCATCTACGAGCATCAATCAGCATGTCCATCAAGTGTGAGTCCTCAAAGTCTGACTCATTCTCCCCACACAGCTGAACTTCATCAGGAACACGACTGGAGGGCCCAGGCTATTCATCAAACCGTGGGTCTTGTAATTCATCAGAGCCTCCCTCTGACCCTGATGGCCCTTCAAATGCCTCCTCCACCTCCTCCTCAGATTCCCCAGACTCAGCTGTTGGGAACACAGGCTGGCATGGAATCATGACACTATCCTGCACCGCAGGGCCCTTCCCCCGGGTCCGCCAATCCGGATGCGGTCGGGATGGGAATTGGTCATGAAAGGTGGTCACCAAGGCAGGAGCATGAAAGGTGGTCGCATCCTCCCAGGTGAACTCCTCCGGTCCGTAGGCTTTCCATTCAATCAGGTACTGGAAGCGACCTTTCACCCAACGGGAGTCCCGAATGCTGGCAACCTCATACTCGGGAGCACTGTCTCCATCACGTTGTTCCGGTGGGGGAGGTTCAGCTTGGTGAAGTGGACTCGCCGGTTGCTCAGGGACCAACAGAGACCAGTGAAAGACCGGATGTACCCGCAGGAAACGTGGCAGAGTTAAGCAATAGGTGACCGGATTGATGGCAGCCTTGTTTGGGAACGGTCCTACATATCGGTGGTCTAATTTCTTTTTTTTTTTAATATTTTATTGGTTTTATAATTTTAAACAAAGAATCAAGTTAAATACAATTGAACTTAATACATTCTTTTTCAACTTTCTCCCACACAAAACAACTATGGGTGTTGCTCTGCAGCACCCCCCCACCACATCCCCCTCCTTCCTCTCTATCTCACTTCCCTCCTCCTCGCCCCTCTCTCCCTCCTTCTCTCTCCACCCTCATCTCCTCCAACCCTACATCCCTTCACTCCTTCACTCCTCCCTCTCAACCCCCTCCAGATGTAGTGCAGAGGTACTGTCCAAGCAACCCCTCTTGTATCAGTAAATGTTTCTTTCTTATATATTACAAATGTTACAGTTGAGTACATTATTATACCCCCTCAACCTTCCCCCCCCCAACTTCCCAAAGTGAATACAGGGTAATGCAAAAGAAAACCCACTACATCAAACAAAATTATTATATAATCCTAATAAAAATTTAACCATATGCTAAATACAATTTCTTAGATTGATATTTCCCTTGAATGTACTCTATCCATTTTTTCCAATCCAGCATATATTTTTCATTTGAATGATCTTTTAAATATACAGATATTTTAGCCATTTCCGCTAAATTTAAAACTTGCAAAGTCCATTCTTCAATAGATGGTAATTCTGGCTTCTTCCAATATTATCCCACCAACAGTCTCGCTGCTGTAATCAAGTTCAAAATCAAGTTCATCTCTATGGTGGTGCAGTCCTTTATGATACCTAATAAAAACAGCTGTGGTGAAAATTCAATACGTTTTTTCAAAATATTTTGAAGTATCCACCATATTTTTATCCCAAAAGCCTTAATTTTTTTACAAGTCCACCATACATGAAAATAAGTAGCATCCAAACATTCACATCTCCAGCACTTGGGTTGTAAGTTAGGGTACATACATGATAATTTTTTCGGATCCAAATGCCATCTATAAAACATTTTATAAAAGTTTTCTCTTAAATGTTGCGCTTGTGTAAATTTTACATTTTTCACCCAGATCCTCTCCCAAGTTTCCATCATGATTGGTTGTCCAAAATTTTGTCCCCACTTTATCATGCAATCTTTAACTAATTCAGTTTCCGAATCAATTTCTATCAATACATTATACAATCTTTTAATATGCATTGACCTTTGATCTCTAATTTGTTTAATTAAATTTTCATCTACTTGAGATAAACCTATCTTCATATCTTTTTTCCATCTAGTCTGCAATTGTAAATATTGAAACCAAGTAAGGATTATTCCTTCCTCTCTTAAAATATTCAAGGATTTCAAAAGTAAAAGATTCCCTTCTTTAAATAGGAGTTTCTCATAAGGCACCACATCATGTATTTGTTTTCTATTTATATTCTCTATTGCATGTCTGGGAACTGTCCATACAGGAATCTTATCGTTTATTTTATACTGATATTTTTTCCAAACACGCAGCAGAGCATTTCTCAATAGGTGCTCTTTGAAACTCCTATCTACCTTTTTATCATAAACTAGATATGCATGCCAACCATATAATAAATCATACCCTTCAATATTCAATATTCTATCATTAGTTAAATTAACCCAATCACTTATCGCTACTAAAACAGCAGCATGATAATATAACTTAAAATTTGGCATTTTTAAACCACCTCTTTCCCTTGTATCCTGAATAATTTTTAATTTGACCCTCGGTTTCTTACCATTCCAAATAAATCTATTAATACCCTTCTGCCACTCCTCCAAATTCGCATCCTTTTTAAGTATAGGTAACATTTGAAAAAGAAATAAAAATTTAGGCAATACATTCATTTTAACTGCTGCTATCCTACCCAACATAGATAATTGTAATTTCTTCCATTTTTCCAATTCTATTTGTATCTTATTCCACAGAACTTCATAATTATTTTTATATAACTTCCCATTAGAGGCTTCAATATCAATTCCTAAATATTTAATTTTCTTGACTATCTCACATCCCGTTATTCTTTCCAATTCCTGTTTTGAGATAAAATTCAAATTTTTGACTAACATCTTTGTTTTAGTTATATTTAACTTAAAACCTGATACCCTACCATAATTTTTAATTATCTCCATCAATCTCTTGGCTGACTGTATTGGTTGAGTCAATGTCACAACCAAATCATCAGCAAAAGCACGTAATCTATAATCTTGTCGTCTAATCTCTATACCTTTTAAATCATCTGCTCCTCTTATCCTATTCAATAAAACCTCTAAAGTTAAAACAAACAACAAAGGGGATAATGGACATCCCTGTCTAGTACCTTTCTCTATATTAAATGAATCTGTTAAATCCCCATTCACAATAACCTGTCCTGTTTGTTTCTGATAAATCGCCAATATAGAATTAATAAACTGATCCCCCATTTCCATCCTAACAATCAATTTTTTCAAAAACAACCAATTCAATCTATCAAATGCTTTCTCCGCGTCCAAAAACATAAGAACTGTGGGCACCTGAATATGCTTCTCCAAGTATTCTAATATATTAATAAGTTGTCTAACATTAGTTTTCATCTGCCTCCCTTGTAAAAAACCGGTTTGATCAGAATGAATTGTTTGTTGTAGGACTGTCATTAAACTATTAGCCATCACTTTTGCAAAAATCTTATAATCTGTATTCAACAATGAAATAGGTCTAAAATTCTCTGGTTGAACATTATCTCTTTCCTCTTTGGGAATTAAAGAAACATAGGCTGTTTTCCATGAAGGTGGGACCTGACCACCCTCTTGTATACTAACAAATAGCTCTCTAAGAGGTTCCACCATTTCCATTTGAAGATGCTTATAATAAATCGCCGTTAACTCATCGGTCCCAGGAGATTTTCCCATTTTCAATTGTTTAATCACTGAAATTATTTCTTCTGATGTAATCAATGTGTTTAATCTATCTCTTTGTTCATTGTTAATTACTAGTACATTTTCATTTTGCAAAAAAATATCTATCTCATTCTCTTGTATCTTCTCTTCAGCGTATAACCTAGAATAAAATTCTAAAAAGGCTTTCTTAATAATTTCTTGTTGGAACACCTCTTTCCCTTTATACTCTATTTTTTCAATTATTCGGGATTTTTGTTTTTTCCTCAATGTATAGGCCAGCCATCTGCCAGGCTTATTGGAATTAAAAAATGTATTATGTTTTGCATATTGTATATTCCTAGCAACTTGGTCTGCCATCAACAACTCAAATTGTTTTCGTAAAACCTTAATCCCCTCTTTAATATTTTTTATCATCCGGTCTCTTTTTTTAATAATTGTTCCTTCTTTCTTATTTCCTCTTCTAACTCCTTCCGTTTTTTCTCTTGTTTACATCTATGCCTTTTATTCAAATCAATTAAAATCCCATGCGTATATGCTTTACTTGCATCCCATACCATTTCTATAGATGTATCCTTATGCAAATTTAACGTAAAAAATTCCTTCATTACATTTTTACATTCATTCACATTTATATCATATTTAAACAAGTTTTCATTTAATCTCCAAGATCTTTTGGGTCTCTGTCCTTCTGTTAATTCCATCCAAACCAGATTATGATCTGTTAAAACTTTAGGTAGGATCTTCACCTTCTTTAAACTAAGAAGAAAGTCACTTGACGTTAATATAAAATCAATTCTAGAAAATGACTGATGCCTATCAGAAAAGAAAGTAAATTCTTGCTCTTTACCATTTCTTTCTCTCCATATATCTATCAAATCAAAATCATCCTTTATATCAAAAAAAGATTTAGGCAGCATAGAACGTGTTTGAGGAATTGGTAATATCTTCTTTTTATCTAAACCAATATCTATCACACCGTTCCAATCTCCCATTATAATACAAGACCTATAATCAAATTGTATTAACTTTTTATGTATTAACTTGTAAAATTTTCCTTGTTGTTGATTTGGTGCATATATACCCATCAAAAGTACTTTCTTCCCATCTTTTAAAATTTCAATTGCTAAATATCTACCTTATATGTCTGATTCTATTAATTTAGCTCTTATATAATTTTTAACATAGATAACAATTCCATTCTTCTTCTCAGCAGCCGCTGCAACAAAGTGTGTACCTAATTTATTATTTATCAAATATTTCTGATCAGTAATTCTAATATGTGTTTCTTGTAAGCAAGTTACATCATTTTTACATTGAATCAAATAATGAAATATCTTCTTCCTTTTCTGTGGAGAATTTAAACCATTGACATTCCATGTCAAATATTTATTTGACATGACCAATTCGAGAAAGCCTTTGCAAGACCAAATCAAAATTTTCATCCAATTTCTTCTTTGGTCGAGCTCCCATGGCTTCCACACTTGTAGATACTGCTTGAGTTATACGTTCTTGTTGTTCCTTTTTTTCTTGTTGTTCCTTGCGTTTAGTAGTTGCCCGAGTTTGCTTTTGATCTTTAGGCATCTCTACTTCCAAAGGCTGAAAGATATCAATGCTCCGCGCGGGCAGCTCCAATAGATCTCCTTTATCAACTCCTGTTGCTTCAAGAGGTTGTAACTCTGCAAGCTGTACTTGTTCTTTTTGCTCCTTATCTCCTTCTTTTGGTGGTTCTGTACTTCTTGGTGTTGAAGATGGGGGCTTGCCAGCCTTCATCACATTCTCAAAGAAATCTTTTGCTTTCCAAATAGAATTCAAGCGGTATCTGTTACCCTGATAAGATAATGATAATCCAGCTGGGGCGTCCCACCAAAATTGTAAACCACGTTTTTTAAGTTCAGCCACCAAAAATGCATAATCTTTTCTTGCTTTTAACATCTCCGGAGGAATCTCCTTCAAAATCACAACCTCTTGACCAGCCACAGTTAATTTATTATAAGATATTGTAAGCACATGATTTCTGAATCTCTTTGTAACAAAATAAATCACAATGTCTCTAGGTAAATTTCTTTGTCTTGCAATCCATGAATTAACTCTGTAGATCCTGTCAATCTGACAAGAGACATTTTGTACCCCCTCATCTAAAAATTGTGCCAAAGCTTCTCCAAAATTTCTTCTCAAATCCTCCTGATTCTGATTTGCTTCCTCTTTCAGCCCTCTTATTCTGACAGCCCACATCATTTGATTATATTGTACCATAACAGCTTGGTCTTGTATATCACTTTTGATTTCGTCCAACTTTTCCTCAATTTGTTGCTCCACCCCTTCCACCTTCTCTTCCACTCTCAAAGAATAGTCCCAAACCCCCTGAAAGCTTCCACAATATCTTCTCTTATCACTATATTATGAGTCTCAATTATTTCTTTAATTTTCTCCAATTCATCAGTTACTCCTTTAATTTGTTCCTCAGCATGAGTTGCAATCTTTTTCTCCATATTTTCCATTTTTTTCTCGATACTTTTCTCTATATTATCAGTCATTATTGATAATGCAGCCTGCAGGTCTTTCATAGTCAGCATTTCTGGAGGGGATTGAGTAGGCAAGGGGGCTTGAGGCTGTATAGATGTTGAAGAAGCTGGGGGAGCAGAAAGCTGCTTGTTTGTGATTTAGAGGGCTGAGCCGGTGAAGATACTGCCACCTTCGCAGATGTTATTTTAGTTTGTCTGGCAGCCATTCTATAATCAGTCCACTTTTTATAAAAACTCTCAAAAAGTTACTTTAAATAAAAAGTTTTTTACACATGTATTGCCAAAATTTTCTCCTCTTCTTTTCCTTCTTATCTTCTTTCCAATCCTAAATTTAGTTGAAATTTATGGGATTTTAATCTTTAAGTCTAGGCGATCGCTGAGCCTTTGTTCTTGAAAATCACTTTCTCTTTACAGTCACTTTCACTTTGCAGTCAAAAAGCGGTCGCCATCTTAAGTCATTATGTTGATTGTAAAAATAGTTGTGGTCAGAAGTAAAATATAAAAAGTTACTTGTGATGTGGATCTCCTGCATTCACTCCGCCTGCATATAGATCTCTCTTAGATACTTATCTTCCGCACGGGTGGTCGCGGCGTCTTTTTCTTTCTGCTGACAGAAGCGTCCCGGGCTGCAGCGTCTTCGAGCGCCTGGGGAGCTCTCACTCTTTCCCCCTGAAAACTTTTTCAGGGGTTTTTTAGAGGAGCTCAACCCACGCTCGATGCTCTTCACCCCTTCTTCTCCCAAAGGGGGGATTTTTCACCGCAAGAAACAGCTGATGATCGCTGTTTTGCGGCTTGACAAATCCCGGGATAACGGAGCCTCCGAAGGAGGCTATAGCGACGCCACCGGAGCCACCGGAAGTGAATTGGTGGTCTAATTTCTTGACTGGCCGGGTTGACAGTAGGTTCCTGGTGGACAGCCATACCCGATCTCCCACCCTTAGTGGAAGCGTATCCCACCTCGACCGATCAGCAAACCTTTTGTAGTCAGCCTTGGCCTTCTCTAACTGTCGCTGCACCAATCGATGGATCGCCTGTAACTCTGCCATGTAGTCGTTCGCTGTTGGTACTGGTGAGTCTAGCTGGGAAAGAGGGAAAAACCGAGGGTGATATCCCACATTGGCTAAGAATGGTGTCATCTGCGTGGAGGTGTGCTGTGAGTTATTGAATGCAAACTCAGTCACCGCCAGATAGTCCACCCAATTGTTCTGCTGCTGATTGACATAGCAGCGCAGATATTGCTCGAGGATCCCGATGACCTTCTCGGTCTCTCCGTCAGTTTGGGGATGATGTGCAGACGAGAAGCAGATCTTGACATCCAACGCCTGCATCAACCCCTGCCAGAAACGGGCTGTGAACTCAGCCCCTCTATTGGACATGACCCTATCAGGAAGGCCATGCAGCCAGAACATCTGCTGGATGAACATGCGACTGGTGGTGCGGGCAGACGGCAAGCAATGGCATGGGATGAAATGCGCCATCTTGGTCAGCATGTCCACCACCACGAACACCGTCGTGAATCCAGAAGATGGGGGTAAGTCGATCAGGAAGTCCATGGACACAACCCCCCCCCGGGTCTTTTGGATGTCGGCAAGGGCTGCAGTAGTCCAGGTGGGGCCCCTGTCGCTGACGTCGCCTGCCTACAAGGGATACAGGATGAGATGTAGGCCTGGACGTCGTGTCAGACTCGGGGCCACCAGAAGGTACGGGAGAACAAGTTCAGGGTCTTGAACAGGCCAAAATGCCCCACCACCGGTTTGTCGTGACACTGGCTGAGGATGAGTCCCCTGAGCAGCCCTCCCAGAACATAGAGCCGGTCACAATAGTGGAGGAGTCCATCCGTGACTGTCCATGGGGAATTGGGCCCCACCTCCTCCTTTCACTGAGCCACCCACCCATCGTGCTGCTGGGCCTCCCGAATCCGAGCCCATACATCTATCGGCTCCCGCACTGCAGCAAAAGACTCGATAGGGAGCACTGTCCTGGGCAGAAGCTTGTCTTCTGCTTGGGAATATTCAGGCTTCCTGGACAGAGCATCCGCTCTTTGGTTGTGACCACTGGGTATGTATGTCACATGGATATTGAACCTCGCAAAGAAGAGAGACCACCGGATCTGGCATTGGTTCAATTTCTGAGCGGTCAGCAGGCTTTCCAAATTCTTATGGTCTGTTCGGACCTCAATTTGATGTCACGCCCCTTCCAGATGATGCCTCCAGGCCTCGAATGCCAATTTAATGGCCAATAGCTCCTTCTCCCAGATGGTATAGTTGCGCTCCACCGGATTCAATTTCCGTGAATAGTATGCGCAAGAGAAGAGGGCACCACCGGGCGTCGTTGCCTGGAGTAATACCGCCCCAATGGCAATGTCGGAGGCATCCGCCTCCACAACAAACGGCTGTTGCGGGTTAGTATGCTTCAGGATGGGCTCCTTCATGAAGGCTTCCTTCAAAGCCTGGAAAGCCGGTTTTTCTGGAGCGTCCCACTGAAACTGAATCTTTTTCTGCAGGAGCCGAGTAAGGGGGGCTGTCATGGTAGCAAACCCGGGGATGAAAGTCCGATAATAGTTGGCGAACCCAAGAAGTCGCTGGACATCCTTCACATGACGCGGGGTTGCCAACTCTGCAGAGACTCAACCTTACTCGGCTCCATGGCGATGTCCTCAGGAGAAATGCGGTGACCCAAGAACTCGATAGTCATCTGGTAGAACTGGCACTTCTCCAGTTTGGCATACAGCTGATGTTCTCGGAGCCACTGCAGGACTTTACGGAGATGCTGATGGTGCACCTCTCACGACGGGGAGTAGATCAGGATGTCGTCCAAGTAAATCATGACAAACTGATGTAACAAGTCCTGGAAAATGTCATTCATAAAATGCTGACACATGGTGAGAGCATTGGTCAAGCCAAATGGCATCACCATGTACTCGAAGTGCCCATACCGAGTACCAAACGCCGTCTTCCACTCATCACCCAACCGAACTCTGACAAGGTTATAAGCTCAACGCAAGTCCAGTTTCGTGAAGATCTTTGCCTCCTGGAGCTGGTCCAAGAGTTCGGGGATGAGGGGCAGCGGGTATAGGTTGCACACCGTGATGGCATTTAATTTTCTATAATCGCAGCAAAGCTGCAATTCACCGGACTTCTTCTTGACAAAGAGCATGGGTGCAGACACTGGCGAGGACGAGGGCCGAATAAAACCCCGAGCCAAATTCTTGTCCAAAAAGTCCTGCATCGCGGCTAACTCAGGGTCCAACATGGAATACAAACACCCCACTGGGAGAGGCACATCAGGGACTAAGTCAATGGGGCAGTCATAGGGCCTGTGCGGGGGCAATTGATCCGCCTCAGTCTCGCTGAAAACATCAGCATAATCCGCCAATTCGGAGGGTAAGGAGACCCCCATGGGCCCCTCTACCTGACCGGCACAGATGTGGCAGGTGTGCTCCACGCACTGTAAGCTTGGAAAGGTGACCAAGTTCTGTGACCAATAAATCTGTGGGTCATGTGCCTGGAGCCATGCCAGTCCCAAGACCATGGGGAAATGCAGGTCTGGTGTGATATAGAACTGGATGGCCTCCTCATGTGAAATGATGGCCATACCTAGCAGTTGTGAGGTGGCCTTAATTGGCCCAGACAGGAGCACTCGACCATCAATGATCTCCACTAACATTGGCGGATCCACCGGGCATTGGGGAATCGCCCATTTAGCCACAAATGCTGCATCCATAAAGTTCGTAGTGGCCCCAGAATCAATCAATACATGGACGAGAAGCCCCTTGGGCAACCTAGGGAGAATCAGGCGCGCCTCCAATATCAGATGCCTTGGGGGCCCATGGGCAGCATCTGAAGGCTGTCGCTCGGTGTTGCAGGATGCCCGCCCAAATTGCCTTTCAGGTCGGGTGTGGGCCGTTTCCTGACAGGGGAACAGATGGCAGTCTTGGGACAGGCTCAGTTACAGACGCCCTTTGTCGCTTCTTGGGGCAGAAAGCAGCCAAATGCCCAGGGTCCCCACAGTAAAAACACAACCCCCCCAAACGTCGCCTGTTCATCTCTGCCACCGATAGGCAAGGTCTGGCAGCACCTAACTCCATTGGCTCCTCCCTCTGGACCGGGGTCTCACGCACAACGGGGGCAGTACGGGTCTCTGGGGTGGCACGGCGACTCCTTTGCTGCTGCAGCTGAGAGTTGATCCGCAGACAGAGATGAATGAGCCCATTAAGGTCCGGGGGAACATCAACACGGGCCAGCTCATCCAACATCTCCTCTGACAATCCATCCTGGAAAGCGTCCATGAGCACAGCCTCATTCCAGGCTGAATCCTGGCTAAGCAGCTGAAATTCGCTGATATAGCCCTGCAGGGGGCGTTGGCCCTGCCTCAGAGCTTTCAAATGCCGGGTAGCTTTCTGGGTCTTGATGGGGTCCTCATACATCATCCGCATGTAATCACAAAACCCCACAAAGTTGTCAATCAATGGACTAGGTTGGGCTAGCAGGGGTGTGCCCCAACGAGCTGCAGCACCAGAGAGCAGGCTTATCATAAAACCCACTTTATCCCAGTCAGTGGGGAAATCAGCCGCTCTCACACTGATATACAGGTGGCATTGTCCCATGAAAACAGGAAACATGTTCGGATTGCCATCAAATTTGTCCGGCCTCGCAAGTTGGCATTTTCTCCTGGGTGGTGATGGAGCAGCAGGAACATGGGCAGATAGCTGAGCAACTTGGGCAGATAACAAAGCCAGCTGCTGGGAGAGCTGGGCATTCTCAGCATGTAGCTGCTCCATAATAGTAGGGGGTTAGGCTGAAGGCAAACTGTTCTATCCCAGCCTATAGCCATCCTTGTTAAAGGCACAAGGACCAAACCCCTGTTGAGAAAATAGGCTGGAGACTCAAAACAAAACAAGCCCCTTTTAATATGGGTAACCAAACTGCCAAATAGTCCAGAAACAAAAGCAGCAAAACACAATCCAAATGGAGGAAATTGTCCACACGAAACACGATGCAAACAGAAAAGTAGTCACCGGCAATACTAACAGAACATGATCCCATGAAGTACTTTGCAACGGTTGCCTTCAGCAACCAGCACCGCCCACACCTTCCCTTTTTATACAGCAGTCCCAAGGCGTTGCCTCTCAGTGCCTTCTCCTCTTCCCCTGGAGTTGTCGTATTGACTGCTGCTGATTTGCTCTCGCTAATTGCCGGCATCTACGAGCATCAATCAGCATGTCCATCAGGTGTGAGTCCTCCAAGTCTGACTCATTCTCCCCACACAGCTGAACTTCATCAGGAACAAGACTGGAGGGCCCAGGCTCTTCATCAAACCGTGGGTCTTGTAATTCATCAGAGCCTCCCTCTGACCCTGATGGCCCTTCAAATGCCTCCTCCACCTCCTCCTCATATTCCCCAGACTCAGCTGTTGGGAACACAGGCTGGCACGGAATCATGACAGGAGTGTTTGGCAATTTCTATTTGGCTGATGGCTGATGTCTCGTGTTAGCTTCTATTGCTCTGCTGTTGTTTGCTGTAAGTTTTGCTGCAAGGGATTTTGAAGTATTTTTCTCCTGAATGGATTTTGCCTGTAGCATTCCTTTACTTATGAATGGAGCCATTTGGGGGGTTGCCTTAGCTGGCAGCCAGTACTTACATTTTTTTCTTCCTTAAGTGCCACCTGCGCTCCTTAACTTTCCTTTCTAGCCAGTAGCTAATTCTTAAAGGGGAATGTGCCTTTTTAAGCTAGTTCCCTCAGCAGCTTCACTTTTCTGTCTCTGGAGGCTTTTCCTTGTTTGATGAATATATGGAAGAGAGAAAATCGGGGGGGGGGGTCAAGTTCTTCCTTCAGAAGGAGGTGGGCATGAGAAAGAGGGAAGGAGGGAGGGAGGGAAGTCCCACCTTAGCACTTGGCCACCAGCAGCCCTGCCATTGATTTTGCTCGTCAAAAGGTTGCAAAAGGGGATCACATGACCCTGGGACACTGTGACCATCATAAATATGAATCAGTTGCCAAGTATCCAAATATAAATCACATGACCCTGGGCATGCTGCAATGGTCGTGTGAAAAATGGTCATAAGTCATTTCAGTGCAATTGCAACTTTGAACAGGGTTTTTTTTGGGGGGGGGGGCATCAAGTTTTTGACACCTTTCTAGGTGGTACTCGAATATTGCCATATCCTAAAAGTGGTACAATTGATGAAAAGGTTGAAAAGCCCTGATTTAAAACAGTTGTGGCCAATACATTATACCCCCTTCCCCCTAGATGGCTCAAACTCTCAATTGCTAGACATAGTCCTGCAGATATTTAGGCGGCCTTCTTAACCATTCTGAACATCTAGGGGTTGCAGGGGTCTCCTGGTCTACTCACTCGCCTGCCCAGCTGGGTATACCAGGACTCTGAGGTCCAGTGAAGTCAGGTTGACTCGGGTCCCTTTGGCTGGCCAGTCCCGGTCAGCCCAAACCAAAGTCCAATCGTGCAGCAAAGTCTGCAGGGCTGTCTCTCAGTTCAGTTTGCCGGTCCTGTTCAGCGGATACTGTCTGTCTGTCCAGGGGAAGCTCTCCTGTGGTCTTTTCCCCGTCTCCTTGAGTAAGAGTTCTGTTGGAGTGTGCAAGCTCCTCTGTTGGGCCGCTGTCGCACAGCCCTTGTGTGCGCCCCTCTTGAGAGGCTTGAGCCAGCGACTGGTTCGCTAGCCTCTGACGCAGCTGGTCAATGTGCCAGCGAATCACTTGCCCATCTTCCAGGACCACCTCATAAGAGAGTGATCCCGACACCTTAACAACCACGGCTGTCACCCACAAAGCCCCTTGCCTGTAATTCCGGGTCCAAACCCAGTCACCCACTTGCAAATTCTGAGGTGCCTTTGGCTGAGCAGAGTCCGAGGCAACCCGGTCGGGGTGCAGCCTGTCCAGCTTGGTGATCAAACGGCCCCATCTGAGTTCGACAGGGCTTCTGCCCATGGCTGTACAGGGAGTTGTGCGTTGGCAGAGTAGAAAATCTGCCAGTCTGTGGTGCCAATCCCCTGTGACAATCCGTTTTAGTGATTCCTTGGTTGTGCGGACCATGCATTCTGCTTGGCGTTTGAGGCCAGGTGAAAGGGAGCCAACGTGGCGTGCCGTATTAGATTTGCCCTGAGGAAAGACTGGAATTTAGAAGCGGTAAACTGAGCCCCATTGTCTGAGACTAACACATCTGGAAGTCCGTGTGTTGCAAAGATTTTGTGCAGTTCCTGGATGGTCCTGACAGTAGTCATAGTAGGGACTGGTGCGACCTCTAAGCATTTAGAATGGCTATCTACCACTATTAGAAACAGCTGTCCCTGAAAGGGCCCAGCAAATTCGATGTGAATTCTTGACCACGGTGTGTGAGTGTCCTCCCATCGGTGGACAGGGGCTTGTGGCATCTCCGGTCTGGATTGCTGGCACGTGTAGCAACCATGCACTTGGGCCTTGATGGCTTTATCTAGCCCTGGCCACCAAAGGTAGCTCTTCACAAGTGCTTTCATCCAGACTATTCCTGGATGACCCTCGTGCAGAGACTCTAGGACCCTGGGCCTTAAAGAGCTCGGGACTATGACCCTACTTCCCCAAAGGATGCACCCCTTATGAGCTGAAAGCTCATCCTTTCTCATGAAGAAACTCTGAAATTCTGGCCCTGGACATTTGTCCAGCCTTCCTGTGTGTACCCAGTTTAGCACATGACTCAGCGTTTTGTCAGCTGCTGTCTCGGCAGCTATGTCCCCAGCGTGAAGGGGAGATTCTGGCAAATCCTGGATAGCCAGGATGCGTGCAGCCAGAGCTGGATCTGGATCTGGCTCCACACGTGGCAGGGGCAACCTGCTCAGGCTGTCTGCATGGCCCATTTCCTTGCCCGGTTTGTGAATCATCCTGTAGCTGTAGGCTGACAGGAAGATAGACCACCTCAGCATTCGAGGAGACAGAATCTGAGGTGTCTGTTTGTGGTGAACAACCCTAGGAGTGACTTGTGGTCCGTGAAGACCGTGAACTGGCGGCCATACAAGTAGTCATGGAACTTTTTAACTCTGGCCACAATGGCCAGAGCCTCCTTGTCAATTTGCGCGTAGTTGCGCTCTGCGGACGATAGGGTCCTGGAGTAATACGCGATGGGCTTCTGCCTCCCATCAGCCATTAAGTGGCTTAACACAGCCCCAACCCCATACGGGGATGCATCACATGCAATGCAGACAGGCAGCTACTCATTGAAATGAGAGAGAACTGAGTTCGATGACAGCAGTGATTTGACTGCTTGGAAGCTACTCTCATGGACACTGGTCCACTGCCACTGAGCTTGTCTATCCAAGAGCTGGTGTAACAGCTCTGCCACTGCGGCCTGGTTTGGGAGGAAGGCATGGTAAAAATTCAAAAGGCCTAGGAAAGCCTGAAGCTCTCCCTTTGACTTCAGCCTTGGGGCCTGCTGGATTGCTTTTAATTTGGATTCCACCAGATGAATGCCTTCGGCATTGATGCGGAAACCAAGGAACTCGGTTAACTCTACCCCAATCTGGCACTTTTCTTTTCTTAGTTTAAGTCCCGTGTTGCAGAACTGCTGAAGGACAGCCTTAAACCAGTCAGCCAGAATCTCAACCGATTCCCCAGCAATGAGGACATCATCAAAGTAGGGGCAAACCCCTGGAATTCCCTTGAGCGTGTGCTCCATCACTCCCTGGAACAGCTCTGGGGCTACACTCGCCCCGAACTGTAGGCACTTAACCTTAAAAGCCCCCGTATGGGTGACAATGGTCTGGGCTACTGCCATGGCCTCATCCACGGGCAGTTGTTGATAGGCCTGTGCCAAATCTAATTTGGCGAACACGCAGCCTCCTTGCAATGATGCCAAAATATGGCTGACAACTGGCACAGGGTACGCGTGCTGTTGAAGTGCCCTGTTGAGGGTGTACTTATAGTCAGCGCATATTCGCACTTCCCTGTTGGCCTTTAATGGTGTTACTATGGGGGTCTCCCACACCCCACTGTCTATGGGCTGCAATACCCCTTGTTCCACTAGCTTATCCAGCTCTGCATCGATTTTGGGTTTTAACGTGAAAGGCACTCTATGAGGCTTGATCCGTATTGGAGTTACCATAGGATCAAGCTTGAGGGTGATCAGAGGACCCTTGTACTCCCCTAGACTAGAACTGAAAACATCTGTGAACTCTTGGCAGACTGCAGACAGATGTACCGCTTGTGTTCGGTGAATGCCAGTTACTTGAATACCCAATGCATCAAACCAATCGACCCCTACGAGGCTCATGCATTGGCCTTCCACCACTACATCTAGTGGCCCCTTGAACCCCTTGAATTCCACCAGAAGTGTGGCTTCGCCTTTGACCGCCACTTGGGAGTTTTGGAAGTCTGTGAGTAGTAGATTAGATGGCCGGAGCTTGGCCCATCTGTTGCTACGATGGCATAGGTTCCTGAATGTTCCTTGTGAAATGATGGACATGGCTGAGCCCATGTCCAGTTCCATCTTGCATGGAACTCCCTGAAGCTTGACCTGTAGTCTAAGCTTCTGCTTTAGGGGGCGATGGGCACCAGTGCGGAATACACTCCTTCGGTTGGAGAAGAACCCTACTCGGTGTTGACCCAGGGCCCTGGTACCTCTCCTGAATGCGTCTTCTTTTGGGTGGTCCCTCTGACGACCTCGGCAGATGGCGGCGATGTGGCCTGGTTTGCCACAGGCCCGGCACGTTGCAGTTCGGAATTGGCAATCCGCACGTTGATGGCGGCATCCGCAGCCCATGCATCTAAGGAATGGAACTGCCTTCTCAGCTGGCTGAGGTCCCTTCTCTGGGTGCTTTCATAGCTGGTCGACTTTGTAGTCTGAGTCGGTGTCTTCCATCCGCTCGGCATCCTCGTGGTGGACAGCTTCGGTGCTTGGCATGCCTTTGGAGGGCCGCAGCCCTTTAACGGGCCCTTTGGTGGCTTTGTCCACCATGACCTCCTTCAAGGCCTCTTGTAGTGAGAGAGTCTCCTTAGCGAACAGTTTTTTTTGGAGCTCTCAATTCTGGAGTCCGCAGACTAAGCGGTCTCATAGTGTCTCCTCCAAATCTGCGAAATTGCAGAGTCGGGACTCTTGACGAAGAGTGGCAATGAATTCTGTTGCAAACTCACCGGGTTGTTGCTCCCGCTGCTCAAAAGTGTGCCTCCACGCTATAACAGATAACTTGGTCTCGAAGTGGTCTCGGAGCTTTTTTTTCAAGTCCGCGTAGGTGACTGACTCGAGCGGCACCGGGGTGACCAGGTTCTCTGCAATGTTGAATGTGGCGGGGTCGCACATGCAGAGGAGTGTCGCAGCCTTCAATCCATCTTCAGCGACCTGGTTGGCGCGGAGGTAATTTTCAACGCAGGAGATGTAGGACGCCCATCTCTCCAGGTGAGTTATGTCGAATTCTTCGAGCTTCCCAACCTTTGCCATGGTGGTTTGTTTCTTCATTCAATGTCTTGCGCTGCTGGCTCACCCTTCCCCATGAGAAAGGAGGAGGAGGGGGCGGAGACAGGAGAGGCTATAAAAGGAGGCAGTTTGGGCAGGAGAGGGAGAGAGAGAGAAAGCAGCAGCCTTGGGAGGAGGTGGAGTCAGCTCTAGCTGCACCAAAGGGAAAGAAGAAGGAGGAGGAGAGTGGGGGGAGAGGAGAGGAGATCAAGCAGGCTGGCCCTGAGCCAATCTACAACTGCTGTGGCTGCCACCTGTGCTGGCCTCAGCAAACAGGCAAGAAATGCAGCAGGGGAGGGGTCACCCTCCAAGAGGAATGAAAAAAGGCAGCAATGGCTGGACATGAGGCACAGAGGAGGGAGGGAGATGGAGAGTGGAAGGATTCTTATTTGCTTTTGTGACTTTGAAGTTCTGGGATTTGTGCAATGAGGGCTTTGTGTTGTTAAGGAGTGTTTGGCAATTTCTATTTGGCTGATGGCTGATGTCTCGTGTTAGCTTCTATTGCTCTGCTATTGTTAGCTGTAAGTTTTGCTGGAAGGGATTTTGAAGTATTTTTCTCCTGAATGGATTTTGCCTGTAGCATTCCTTTACTTATGAATGGAGCCATTTGGGGAGGTTGCCTTAGCCGGCAGCCTGTACTTATATATTTTTTTCTTCCTTAAGTGTCGCCTGCGCTCCTTAACTTTCCTTTCTAGCCAGTAGCTAATTCTTAAAGGGGAATGTGCCTTTTTAAGCTAGTTCACTCAGCAGCTTGTCTTTTCTGTCTCTGGAGGCTGTTCCTTGTTTGATGATATATGGAAGAGAGAAAATATGGGGGGGTCAAGTTCTTCCTTCAGAAGGAGGTGGGCATGAGAAAGAGGGAGGCAGGGAAGGAGAGAGGGAGGGAAGTCCCGCCTTAGCTTTTGGCCACCAGCAGCCCTGCCATTGACTTTGCTTGTCAAAAGGTTGCAAAAGGAGATCACATGACCCTGGAACACTGTGACCATCATAAATATGAATCCGTTGCCAAGCATCCAAATATAAATCACATGACCCTGGGCATGCTGCAATGGTCATGTGAAAAATGGTCTGTCAATGCTGTTAACAGGATATTATTGCTTTGACAAGATATACAGAACTGTCTGGTATTTTTAGAGTTAATTCAGATGATAGAGTGAGGGAGGAGATTCATAAGGAAAGCTCGGGAAAAAGGAACAGAAGTGAATCTTTGCCCTCCGGGCTAATTGGAAGATGTGACTTATGACTGCAAAATAAGGGAGGGGTTTAGAAAGAAAAGTTAGACGCAAGCAAGAGAAATTCAGATTCTGGCATAAACATCCATGATGTGCTGTCGATTTGTTATACTGTTAATAAAGACTTTAGGATAAACATGCCTGGAAGTTCTTTGAAGTGTTTCATTAGTCGGAACCATGACATCATGCCAGAATCCTCAAATTTTTGAAACCAATTAAGGGGTCACAAACTCCAATCACTATTCCTAAACTAAGGGGTAGACTGATAAAGATTCAGGGAAGATCTCATTATGGAAGGAGAAAGATGGCTTGAGGCCAGCCCTTCAGCAGCAGTAGCTTCCCCAGGGAGTAGAGCGGCAGCCAGCCAGCCGAGAGAGAAAGAATTCTGGCAGATCTCCCAGATGAGAGCAAAGACTTCAAAAGCAGAATGCAGAGATAACAAAGTTTTGGGTGAGTCACTGGAAAGATTTCAAAACCCAGAGGTGAAAAGCAGAAATCAATTCCTGGAGAGAGGAGCCTATACCCCTGCCATGACCCAGCAGAAAGCCTGTCAGATCCTTTCCTCCCGCTGCCAGGGACCCCAACCCTGAAGAGAGAGGGAATTCCAGTCTGAGGCATCTGCAGCAATGGGTAGATGGGGTTCCCCAGCAGATGAATGGTCAGCAAATTCTGAGCTTGCCACAACTAATAGAGGCCTTGCAACAGCTTGGGGTGGTGCAGAAACCAGGAGATCAGCAGCTGGTGGGAGACCAACCACAGCAGAGAGATTGGCCACAGCCCCTGAATGTGCAACACTTGGACATAAATCTGCAGCCAGGATGGGGCCAGCAGCAACAGCCTGTAAATGCACCACCCTTCAGAGCAACCTTTGATGGGGACCCAGAGAAGCTGATTTTTTTTCTCAACCAAGCGCGTTCTCACTTGAATCGCTCGGCCTATCTCTATCCGGAACCAGGTGCCATGGTCGATGTCATTGCGTCCAACCTAGAGGGAGAAGCGTCTGAATGGCTGAACAATCTATATAGTGAGCAAGCCCCCAAACTGGGAGATCCCCACCTTTTCCTCCTAGGGCTGAGAGAAAAATTTGAGGACCCATCCATAGGCCTCAAAGCAGCAGAACAGATCCACAAAATAAAACAAGCCGGCAGGCCTGCCCTGGAGTACATACGAGAGTTCCGCAAGATAGTAGGTCAAATAGAGGGGTGGCCTGAGGAATCCCTGATCCATCACTTCATAGAAGGATTAGACAATCACCTCTCTCAGGCCTGCATCATTCGGGCAGTACCTGATCAGCTACTAGAGTGGTACTAGGCAGCAGTGAAGCTAGACGTTCAGCTTGTCCGCTATAAGAAGCCTCCCCCACCTGAATCCGAGCAGCCGCCAGAGCAACCTGGACAGCAATCACCCCCATGAAAACCTCCAACTACTGCGATGGCGGAGAGACCCAGGCCACATGCAGACCTATCAAATAAGTGTTTTCAGTGTGGACAAGAGGGACATCGAGCGGCAACCTCTCCAGTCCCCTACCCCTGACTGCAGAGCAGACCGGAACCAGCAACGAGAAATAAACCTGCTCAGCGGCTAATGAGAGAAAAATCCAACCGGGTCATGCAAGAACGTGTTGCCCAGATTACACCCCCTACACAGGAGGACGCCGGGACTCCAGGTGGACCCGCCCCTGCTCTACCCTCCTTTGACAGCGACGATGAAGGAGAGAATGACCCGATGGTGAGTCGAGAAATCCCGCCTTTTTCAGTGGCCGCCAAACTTATAATCCCTAAGTCTGGGGCACAAATGGACTTAAACATGCTAATTGATTCTGGATGCACCCACTGCATTATTAGTCTACCATTTGCCATGAAAATGGGCATACGGGCAAAACAGCTTTCCAAACCTATGAGGTTTGAGCAAGCCGATGGCTCCCTGATGGAAGGGACTCTTGTCACACAAGTAACTGAGCCCTTATGCCTATTAATAGGTGCGCACTGGGAGTTTATTCGCTTCCTAGTGGCTCCAAAAATGACTGAGACTGTGATCCTAGGGCTAGCCTGGTTGGACAAATGGAAGTCATTTATCTGGTGGGAGAAAGGAATGAGAACTGTGAGATTACCCATAGGGCCTAAACCTCCCACTGATTCAACTGATGTTGCAGGACACCTTTGGCCACCCAATGAGCAAGTACACATGGCTGCCTCACCACCGCCGAGCGAACCACTCATCCCCAATAAATACCGGGACCTGGCGGAGGCATTTAGTGAAAACGAATGTGATGCCCTGCCCCTGCAAAGACCCAATGACTGCTCCATCAAACTGATGCCAGGAGCCAAACTCCCACGCCCGAGAATGTATGCTATGTCCCCCCTCTAAAGTGGACAAATAACAGACTAACAAGCTAAACTAACTGTTTATAGCTAAGAAAGAAATATGGTGAGAAAAGGTTGGGAGGGATGCCTGGATCTAGAAGAAGGTTTCCTGTCTCACGAGATAAGTCTAAGTCAGCTTTCTATTTTAGCTTTGCTGGGTCAGGATTTATAGCTTTGTTGTATCAGGGGTTATGGTACGTATGCCATGTTTTGACTACCAGCGTGATCAATGACTGCTGCATGCTGTCTGGAAACTGTTCACATGCATTGTTCACATGCATACATTTAGGGAAGTATGTCATGTAACCATAAACAGAACATCTAATAGTCATGATGTGATCAGGAAATGTATACGTATTATTGACTATAAATATGTTGTGAAAACCACCCTTCGGGGTTCAGACCCTTTGTTTGCTGAACCTGCGCAATAAACCTTTCCTTCTCCAGAAGTGCTGGCTCCGGTCTCATTATTCTACAACAGTTTCTGGCACCCGTCAGATGGGACATTGGAGTGAGGCGATGTTTCGCTGAGGACGGCTTGACCCCCTCGGCACTGCTGGGAAGCCTCTACTGAACATTCTCCAGGCGCCACGGGGGAGTCTTCCTCCGGGAGACAGCTGTGGCTTATCAGCAGAGCCGACGGTGCAGAGAGCCAGTCCAAGAACCCTTGGGAGAAGGAACGGAGGTCTGAACCATCTCCTGGCCAGGACAAGACGCCACAGGCGAGTATATGGTAAAGGTGGGAAGTACCTATCTCATTTGAAGATAGAAGAGGGGACCTGATCACTCCCCTGGACTCGGGACGTCGTTCCTAAGGAAGTCCGTGTTAGGTTGTGTGGGTGGTTAAGCTACTGCATTCCCTATTGGTGACTGTTGGAACGTCCAGCACCGTAGGTCAGTAGCAGTGTTGCTAGGATGGGAGGGCGTAGCAGCATTCCCAGCACACCGTTGGAATGCGTGAT
Source organism: Bothrops alternatus (assembly GCA_034064705.1). Lineage (NCBI taxonomy): Eukaryota > Metazoa > Chordata > Lepidosauria > Squamata > Viperidae > Bothrops > Bothrops alternatus. Next base: position 1,605,178 of record JARGCV010000014.1, on the reverse strand, counting down.
GATAAAGGGATTTGATCAGTATTTTAATCACACCCACTATAGAGTGCCCTACCCAAAGGTAACAAGAGATAGATTAAGATTTTTGTGTGAATTTCAATGGCCCCATATGGATGCTGGATGGCCCCCTGAGGGAACGTTTAAAATGCAAATTATTGATGATCTTACTTCTTTGATAGCAGCAAATGAGGAGAGCTGTCCCAATCAGTTTCAATACATAGATCAGTGGGGGGATGCGGTGGCTGAGCAGGCTGATGATTTGTTACAATGTCAGGCTGAAATGGTTCGTTTATGTGTATTGAAACAAAAGGATAAAAAGCTAAAAGTTACATCTAAAAGACCTAAGGATAGGAAAGATTTCAGAGACTGCACTATCTGACATCAAGAAAGAGATTAAAGTAGCAGTGGAGGAAGCTCTCTCAGCAGAAGAAAGAGAGGGCAGTCATAACCCCACATGGCAGGATGTGCAGCAGATGTTGAATACGTTGTTAACCACAGAAGAAAAGGAGAAGTGGAAGGCTGCTGTTATGAAATGTGTGAAAGAGAGGTTTCCGGCAGCACAAAATATACAGCCTGAGTTAGAGGCTAGAGTCCCAGAGACAGAGCCTGGATGGGATGTTAAGGATCCTGCTAATTTGACTAAATTAAAGGAGTATCAAAACCTGGTGGTGGAAGCTCTTCGTAAGGCTGGGAAGCCTCCGGTAAATATGTCTAAGCCTTGTTTAGCGATACAGGAAGCAGATGAAAGTCCAGAGGGTTTTTTGCAGAGGTTGATTGAGGCATATGAGATGTATACTCAAATAGATCCTAGGGACCCAAATAATGTAAGGATGTTGAATGAGAGATTTATCACTCAAAGTTATGAGGATATTAGGAAAAAGTTGCAGAAGCTGGAGGGAGCTGTAGGAAAAAAATAAGAAAGAAAAATACTTCTGAATTGTTGGAGGTGGCAAGGAAAGTGTATGTGAATAGAGATAAGGTGGAGGAAAAGAAAAAGGATGCAAGGATGCAAAAGAAGGCAGAATTGTTGGCTGTGGCATTACAGGGGGGCACATTGTTGGGTCCTAACCAGTGTGCCAACTGTGGAGAGGAAGGTCATTGGCAAAGAGAGTGCCCGAAAGGGATGATGAGAGGAAGAGGTTGGAGAGGCAGAGGAGGATTTGGACGAGGTGGATTAGGGAGAGGAGTGGTGACTAGAGTGCCCTTTAGGGGACGAGGATTTGGGGGAAACAGAGCAGGTATGGGAAGAGAGACAGAAGGAATTGGATTGGCTGGAACTGGCTGGACAGATTGACGGGGACCAGGCTTGGAGGCCCCCCCCAGCCATTGGTAACCATGAATATAGGGGGCCAACAAACAACATTTTTGGTGGATACAGGACTGCCTGTGTTGGCAGGGTTCAACACCCTTCTATTGCCCCTGGATGGGTGGGTTCCCAGACTGTCTTAAAGGAGAGAATAAATAGAGATTTTGAAAAAAGTAAAAGAAAGGAACAGAACAGAGAGAGGAAAAATGAACAAAGAAACAAAAATGAGATCCTGCCCTCACCCATGATTAGAGTGCGTGTGGAGAGAAGTATACTGGATAAAGTGATTGAATTGATAGATTAATGCATGGTGAGAGAAAAAATAAAAATGTAACCACAAACATGTTAGCCTGATTGAGCAGGTTATTATTCCTTGCTCATTCACGTATTCACAAGTGTTGTCTTTTTATATTTTGTAATCCCCAGGCTATGTAAGGAACAGTAAGTTGTAGACTGTTATGAAGTAAATAGGAAAGCAGTAGTATGTGTTTGCGAGGATATGAGGAAATGAAATGAAGGTTTTGTGGAACAGTGCTGTGGGAGAGGAGCTCATGAAAGGGAGAAGGAAAAAAGTATGTGATTTACTTAAGAGAAGGAAAAAGAAAAGAGATACCTATTTAGTTGGAAGAATGCTGAATGGAATTGGGGGGAAATTTCTGTGTAATCTTTTAAACATTTGTACAACATTTTCCATTTCCTTTGTTAGTTGCTATGGATATTGGGGTCTTGCCTCCAGAGGTCAAGCCCTCTTATTCCCAGCAAGAATGTGCAAAGGCAGTGGTAGATCATAAGGCAACTCTACAGGATGGGTGGTACATCTTACCCGATAAGCGTGTTTTTGTCCCACAATCTTCTGCGTGGGCCCTGATTCAGGCATCTCATGATACTACCCACATGGGGAAGACAGGCTTAGCAGAAGCCATAGGAAGAGAGTATTTTATAAATGGTTTGGCAGGCATTACTGCCAGGGTTGCTTTGCAATGTACTACCTGTGCAAAAGTTAACCCCAGGCAGGGTCCTGCTTTACCTCCTGGAACAATACCAGTATCCTATTTTCCTATGGACTCTGTTATGGTTGACTTTACAGACATGCCAAGATGTGGGTTGTATAAAGCTTTATTGGTCTTTGTGGATAGATATATGGGATGGCCTGAAGCCTTTCCTACGAGAACCAAACAGGCTAGGGAGGTTGCCAGATTGCTATTAAAAGAATTGATTCCCCGGTTTGGAAGCCCTTCATTTATTTCATCTGATAATGGTCCAGAATTTGTTCACCAAATCAACCAGGCAATTGCTAAAGCAGTAGGATCTAAATGGAGATTTCACAGTGCTTTTCATCCTCAGTCAGGTGCTAATGTAGAGAGAATGAATCGCACTCTGAAAGAAAAAATTACTAATATTTATACTGAAAGTCATCTGAAATGGCCAGATGCTTTGCCCCTAGCGTTGTATGCTGTCAGGTGTGCACCTCGTCGACAGTGTAATCTTTCCCCATATGAATTGATGTTTGGGAGACCCCCCCCACTCTGTTAAAACGGAACCTGGCTGGATGGCCTGACTTGGGGCATAAGGGGGGAATATGGGCTCTAGAGATGGTACAGGAGCTCAACAAGCAAGTGGAAAAATTAAGGAATTATGTCATTGAACAAGTACCGCCTAAACTGGTGACAAGGTGTCATCCATTTAAACCAGGAGATAAAGTGTGGGTTAAATATTGGAAAAAGGAGCAGCTAGAAGGACGTTGGAAGGGACCCTATGAAGTAATAATGGCCTCTCCTCTAGCTGTAAAAATTGCAGAATCAAAGTCATGGATTCACTGGACTAGGGTAAAAGCAGCAGCTGACCCTTTGTGGACGGTGTCTAGGAATCCAGGGAGTCCAACAAAACTTACTTTCAAACGCATGTAATAATCATTTTGTTGTTTGTAGAAACAGATGTTGTAGTATTAAAGGTGAATTGTGGAAGAACAACAACAACTACTCTACTGGGGCCTTACCGGTAACAGGACCCTCTACGTACAGTAGTGAAGACCCCTGCTAAGCCACTCCGGAAGCTGGCTTTCTACGCACGGGAGAAGAAAGGATGAAAGTATTAATATTATCTTTGTATAGTATTAGAGTGATATGTAATAATGTTTGTGTTTTTAATGCAGGACAATGGAGCAGACCAGAAGAGGCTCCTAATATTTGAAAGAAGCCTGCCTTATTAGAAGGCCTATGAATCCTGATGCCTGTCAATATGCTGGATATGTCCTAAGAAAAGGCATATGTATGAAAGCACCACACAAAAGGCCTTTACCCTTAGTGACATTGGACTGTGGACCGCCCTTATTTTGGGGTTGGGAACGAGTTACCCTAGTCTCGCAGTTAAAACCGGGATGGAAGGGGACTTGTGTGATATCTGTGAACCCGGTGGAATTTGGAGTTACTCTTCAAAAACCACGAAGGAAACGACCCCAACAGAAAAGGATCAGAAGGTCCCATCCATTAGAATCAAGGATGTAATATAATTTGTGGGTGCAATTAGCCAAGGTGGCCAACACTTCAAACTTTTGCCTTTCTGAAGCATATGACATGGAAAATTTGTTATCTACATGTTTAATACCTGTGTGTGTTCCAGCTGCAGTGGCAAAGAATTATACTGACTTACGTAGTTATGTAATAAAGTATAATATAGGATATGAAACTTTGTATCACTGGGGGCATATTGCTAAGCATCTACCCTATGATGCTCTTGCTCTACATACACCTATTGTGGCAGTTCCAGAAGGGTTACAATGTGCCCATATTAGTGGAAGTGATCAATCTACTGCAAAACCTCAGCCTCATTGCCTAAAAGTAAGTCATGACAAGTTAAAGTGCACATCTTTTCAATCTGTGTCTTTCAGCTTTGCTTATTACTGGATGCTGCTGTATGCAATGTATATTTTCATTAATGACTAACATCACATTACCAAAACGGATGTCCATATTGGCCGAGCGGACGGCTACAGCCCAGGTGCTGGCCTTATGGGAGTTTAATCCAAACACAATCAGTACTGCTGATCCAGAAGTCGGTGAGTACGTGGTTGTACATTGAGACTAATCGTCACTAAGTGAGATAAGTCTCAAAAGGGGGGAATAAAGTGGACAAATAACAGACTAACAAGCTAAACTAACTGTTTATAGCTAAGAAAGAAATATGGTGAGAAAAGGTTGGGAGGGATGCCTGGATCTAGAAGAAGGTTTCCTGTCTCACGAGATAAGTCTAAGTCAGCTTTCTATTTTAGCTTTGCTGGGTCAGGATTTATAGCTTTGTTGTATCAGGGGTTATGGTACGTATGCCATGTTTTGACTACCAGCGTGATCAATGACTGCTGCATGCTGTCTGGAAACTGTTCACATGCATTGTTCACATGCATACATTTAGGGAAGTATGTCATGTAACCATAAACAGAACATCTAATGGTCATGATGTGATCAGGAAATGTATACGTATTATTGACTATAAATATGTTGTGAAAACCACCCTTCGGGGTTCAGACCCTTTGTTTGCTGAACCTGCGCAATAAACCTTTCCTTCTCCAGAAGTGCTGGCTCCGGTCTCATTATTCTACAACACCTCGAAATGGAGGAGATGCAGCGATATGTGAATAAAAACCTAGTGAGGGGGTTCATCGAACGGGCCAAATCTACCATGGGAGCCCCTGTGTTGTTCAAAGAGAAAAAAGATGGATCTCTTCATCTCTGCATAGACTATAAGGGTCTCAACGCGGTGAGTATGGAAAATAAATATCCCCTCCCCCTCCTAAAGGACTTATTAACCCATCTGGCTAAGGGGAGTGTCTTCACTAAATTAGACCTGAGAGAGGCATATTACCAGGTGAGAATAAAAGAGGGAGATGAGTGGAAAACTGCCTTCAACTGTCCTATGGGGAGCTATCAGTTCAAAGTCATGCCATTTGGACTACAGGGGGCCCCAGCCATATTTATGCAGTTGATTAATGAGGTCCTACATGATCACGTGTACAAAGGGGTTTGGGTGTATCTTGATGATATCCTGATATACAGCACGAATATGACTGATCACATAAAGCTGGTGAGAGAAGTGTTAAAGAAACTATTGAATGCCAAGCTTTATGCCAAATTGTCGAAATGTGCATTTCACCAGACCCGATTAGATTATCTTGGCTACAGAATTTCCAACGAGGGCATTGAAATGGATCCAGCCAAAGTGAAAGCTATAATCAAATGGCAGCCCCTAAAGACTCGCAAACAGCTCCAGAGCTTTCTGGGTTTTGCCAACTTTTATCATCAATTCATCCCCTCTTTTGCAGAGATTGCCCTACCCCTTACAGAACTACTCAAAACAGGCAAAGGAGGAGGGACGCCATGACCGAGCAAACCACTAGCATGGACGATGAGCTGTCAAACAGCTTTTGAGAATTAAAAGAAACTATTTGCTGCTGAACCAGTCCTAAAGCACCCCTACCCAGGGGAGCCCTTTGTGATTCAAGCCGATGCCAGTGATGTGGCAGTTGGAGCTGTCTTACTACAAAAGAACAAAAGTGGGGTCCTGCAACCCTTCACCTACACCTCTAAGAAATTTACTGAAAGTGAGTGGAGATGGGCAATCTGGGAGAAAGAGGCCTTCACGATTAGGTGGGCACTATTAAACTGGCGACACTATCTAGAAGGGAGCAAGGTGCCATTTGAAGTATGGACAGATCACAAAAATCTAGAAGCACTGAAAACTTCCCTCAAATTGTCCCCAAAGCAAGTGCAGTGGGCACAGTACTTTAACCACTTCAACTTCACTCTAAAGTACATACCAGGAGGAAAAAACTTCCTAGCTGATGGGCTATCCCAATGACCCCAATACAAAAGTGAATGGGAGGAAGTTAATGAGGCAATTATCCCCAATCCACAAACTGCTTCTCAACTTACACCTCGCAGAGTCCCCAATCCTGATGACCCTGGAGTAAATAAAATAAAACGAGAGCTCCTCACCGATCAATGGTTCAAAGATAATCAAACCTCCCTAATGTGCAGGGATGGTTTGGCTTACAAAGGGGGGAAACTATATTTGGCAGAAGCCCTCCATCTTAATGCTCTCAAACACAGCCATGATGTAAAACAGGTTGGACACTTTAGATATTTGAAAACCCTACACCTCACCCGCCGGCAATTTTGGTGGCCGGGGCTGAAAAGGGATGTGGAAAACTGTGTAAATAGTTGTACTGTATGTGCCACAATGAAAAGAATTCCAGAGAAAACCCCTGGGTTACTGCAACCCATGGCAGACCCTTCTCAACCATGGGAAGAAATAGCTATGGACTTTATAGTAGACCTACCTGAAAATAGAGGAAATACTGTCATTTGGACTGTGATAGACCTGTTTTCGAAGCAGGCTCATTTCATTACCTGCAAAGGACTCCCATCTGCCCAATGACTGACCAAATTGTTCCTGAAACATATCTACTGGCTGCATGGCGCCCCTAAGCGAATAATTTCGGACAGGGGGGTGCAGTTTACAACAAAATTTTGGAAGAGTTTTCTTAAATTAATTGGATCATCTCAAGGTTTATCATCTGCTTTTCATCCAGCCACCAATGGGGCTGCAGAATCCCCTAACAAAATAGTGGAGCAATATCTTAGATGCTATGTTTCTTACCAGCAGATGAACTGGACTGACCTCCTCCGTTTTGCAGAGGTGGCGTACAATAATTCTGTACACAGCAGCAGCAGCTACACACCTTTCAGAGTGGCCACAGGAAAAGAGTTCAGCCCAATACCTGAATACCCTCAGGTGCCCTTCGCTTCCCAGACACTTGACCAATGGGTGAGTGGGTGGGAAGAAGTTTGGAGAAACACAAAAACTGCTTTAAAAAAGACTTTTGAAATCTATAAAAAGCAGGCTGATAGAAAGAGGGCTCCCCAAAGAACATTCCAAGTTGGGGAAAAGGTTTATTGTCAACTAAATATTTATGCCTCAAATTGCCCAGCAAGAAATTGGGACCAAAATTCTTGGGGCCTTTCCCCATAGTAAAGATCATAAATCCGGTCACCATAGAACTAAAACTCTGTAGACTTTTAGGGAGAATTCACTCAGTCTTCCATTGCAGCTTGTTGAAAACTTATCGGGGCTCCACTTTAAGACCTCCCCCGAAGAAGGCACCTGGGCCCCTCATAGTTGTGGGACAGACCCGCTATGAAGTGAAACGTATTCTTGACTCTACACTTTTTAAAGGGAAATTGCAGTACCTAGTACAATGGAAAGGATACCTGTTGTCTGAAGCCACCTGGGTGAAATCCAGTGAGGTGAAAGCTGACAGGCTCGTCAAAAGGTTTCATGCGAAATACCCCAACAAACCGAGAACTAGTCATTAACATATGCTTTTGTTTACATTGCAGGATCTGTCCTTTTTGTAAGGGGGGCGGATTTCAACGCTGCTAATATTGAATATTCTTGCTTTGACAAAATATGCAGAACTGTCTGGTACTTTTAGAGTTAATTCAGTTGAGAACGAGAGAGGAGAGAAAAGCCTGCGAAAGGGAATGGAAGTGAATCTTTGCCCTCCAGGTTAACTGGAAGATGTGAATCATGACCCCAAAATAGGGGAGGGGAAATGCCTGGAATGTTATGTGCAAAGGAAGGGAAATTTAGATCTTGGCATTCTCCATGCCGTGCTGACACTCCTCTACACTAATAAAGGCTTTTTAGGTTAAACCATGCCTGAAAGTTCTTTGAAGTGTTTCATTAGTCAGACACATGACATGTATGGTGAAACGTATTCAGTCTTACCTCCACAAGGCCATCTGGAAACAGCGAGGAATGAGCCCCTGTCATGTCGGCCCCACCCCCTGGGTGCATGCTGGGGAGGTGTCACTCTTTGTGAGGAATGAAGAAATGCACCATCGCTTGGAAGTGGCCAGCAAATGGCCCTCACCTACTTCACATAGCCGCCTTGATGGGCTCCGGGGGAGGGGTTACTGCAGGCAGCGGGGCACTCTCCTCACAGTGCCAAGAGGCTGAGCCAGGCAGCGCAAATCCCAAAAGAAGCGCAACGCCGCCCAGCCCCCAGCCTGCCCAGTTTCGGCAGGCAGTGGGGTGCTCTCCTCACAGTGCCAAGACCTGAGCTGGGTAGCACGAATCTGATGAGAAGTGCAATGCTGCATAGCCCCCAGCCTGCCTAGTTTCAGCAGGGAGCAAGGTGCAAAGCTGGCAAGTTTCACACCTACCAGCTCAACCTCTCAGTGCTGTGAGGAAAGTGCCCTGCTGACTGCCGAAACTGGGCAGGCTGGGGGCTGGGCGGCCTCGCGCTTGTTTTCAGATTTGTACCACTCAGCTCCAAGCAGCCTGCGACACCATCCAGCCCCCTCCCCCACACATGGCCTGAGAGGAACAGTGAGGGTCCTCCAGTGGACCATGCCTTGGCACTTGCCCTGGTCCCACCCCCTTCTGCCAGAGACCCTCAGATCTGTCCCACTCCTTCCCAGGCCCCCACAGGCACCCTTGATGCAAACAATGTAGAGCTGGCCACGCCCACCCAGTAGGTCACACCCACTCCATCCACACACACCCAGTAGGCCGCACCCACCCTGGCCACACCCACCCACCCCCCGAGGGCAACCGCAATGCTGATGTGGCCCTCAATGAAATTGAGTTTGACACCCCTGCACTAAAGGGAAATGAGGGGTTAAGAGCCACTCATTCCAAGTGAATACCAAGACCTAGCAGAGGCATTCAGCGAAAGGGAATCAGACATGCTCCCACCCCATCACCCCATAGACTGTGCTATTGAGATCCTGCCAGGGGCAAAATTGCCAAAGCCGAAGATGTAATCAATGACCCTGAGGAAGATGGAGGAACTTCCGGAGTTTATAGACAAGAACTTAGCCAGAGGATTTATCCAGCCAGTGAAATCAAGGATGGCTGCCCCTGTGCTTTTCAAAAAGAAGAAAGATGAGTCTCTTAGGCTGTGTGTGGATTACAGTGGACTGAATTGTATCTGTGTAGAGAATATGTAGCCCCTCCACCTCATGAGGGATATGCTGGGTTACCTATCAAAGGGGAAGATTTTCACCAAACTGGACTTAAGGGAAGCCTATTACCGAGTAAGGATTAAAGAAGGAGATGAATGGAAAACTGCATTTAACTGTTCTCTGGGTTGCTACCAATTTCAGATGATGCCATTTGGGTTCCAAGGAGTGCCAGCAGTATTCATGCAGTTAATAAATGAGGTCCTACATGAGCACCTGTACAAAGGGGTGCTGGTGTACTTGAATGACATTCTAATTTATACTGAGACCATGGAAGAGCATGTAAAGCTGGTGAGAGCAGTACTTGAGAAGTTGCTTAAAGCGACTTCCACAAGAACAGCCTAGACTACCTGGGGTATTGCATCCAAAGATGGGGTAGAAATGGACCTAGGTAAGGTGAGGGCAATTCTGGAGTGGAGGCCCCTCGAACCAGAAGGCAGTTACAAAGTTTCCTGAGATTTGCGAACTTTTACTGGTAGTTCATCACCACATTTGCCCAGATAGCCCTGCCCAACACCAACTTGCTCAAGACAGGAGGGTGAGTGAAGCATAAACTGAGTCAACCACTAAACTGGTCCATCAAATGCCAAGCAGCTTTCGAGAAACTAAAGCGGCACTTTGCTGCAGAGCCCGTCTTGAAGCATCCAAACCCAGATGAGCCTTTTGTAATCCAGGCAGCAGCCAGCAACATGGCAGTAGGGGCAGTTTTACTCCAGAGGAACAAAAAGGGGGAGCTGCAACCCTGTGCCTACATGTCTTGCAAGCTATCTGATACTGAGAGGCACTGGGCCATTTGTGAGAAAGAGGCTTATGCTGTCAGATGGGCTCTTCTGACCTGGAGGTAGTTTTTGGACAGCAGTAAGATTCCCTTCAAGGTGTTGACAGATCACAAGAACCTAGAGGCATTAAGGACCCCGAGGAAGCTATCCCCTAAGCAGGGCCGATGGGCTCAGTATTTTAACCACTTCAATTTCACCCTTCACTACTTGCTGGGGGGAGGGGAAGAACTTCCTAGCAAATGTCCTTTCTCGCATGCCCCAGTACAGAAGTGCCTGAGAGGAAGTATGTCATGAGGCATTGTTTACCTTAAAGAATCTTTATTCAAGTACCAACACATCCTGCCCCCTTTACAGAAAGGACAGATCCTGTAACATAAACAAAAGCATATGTTAGGGGCTGTTTCTCCATTTTTAGGGTGTTTCCTATAGAACCTTTTGATGAGTCTGTCAGCTTTCACATCACTAGTGTTCATCCAAGTGGCTTCAGACAGTGAGTATCCCTTCCATTGCACTAGGTACTGCAATTTCCCTTTAAAAATTCTAAAATCAAGAATACACTTTACTTCATAGTGAGTTTGACCCGCTACCACAAGGGGTCCGGGTGCCTTCTTTGGGGAAGGTCTTAATGTGGAGCCCCTAAAAGGTTTCAACAAGCTGCAGTGGAAAACAGAGTGCACTTTCCCTAAAAGCCTAGGGAGTTTTAATTCTACTGTGACCAGGTTAATAATCTTTATGATGGGGAAAGGCCCCAAGAATTTCGGTCCTAATTTCTTGCTCTCAGTCCTAGGACTATATAAATTATTCAGCCGCTCAGATGCCTCTCCCTCTAAGCTGGACGCAATCACATCAACCATAGTGGCTGGGTCCGAGTAGAGATGGTCACAGCGGTTCAAATGAAACCGCACTTGGTTGAGGAAAAAAGTCAGCTTCTCTGGGTCTCCATTGAAGGTTGCTCTAAAAGGTGGCACAATCATTGGCTGCTGGGTTCCCCACTGTGGTTGTTGTGCCCCAGGTTGCTGCTGGCCCCACCTTGGCTGCTGATTCAATGGCTGCTAGGCTCCCCACTGTGGCTGTTGCACCCCCCAGTTGCTGCCTGCCCCACTCTGGCTGCTGCCGCATTTTCAGGGGTTGCACATTCAGGGGCTGTGGCCACCCCCTGCTGTGGTAGCAGTGCCTGCGGTTGGGGCATTCCAAGTCACTGTAGGTCTCTCAAAGGTTGCAGCCTGGGTGGGGGCTGTTGCCACTCCCCCTGCTGTTGGTCTGCCAGGAGCTGTGGCATCTTTGATTGTTGTAGGGCGCCCTGCCATTGCTGTACATTCGGAGGTGGTGACCAATCCCCTTGCTGCTGTCGTCCCCCCACCGGTTGCTGGTCTTCTGGCCTCTGCACCACCCCAAGTTGCTTCAGGGCATCTATTATCTGCTGCAAACTCAGAGATTGTTGACCTCCCACCTGCAGGGGCTGCCATACTCCCCATTGCTGCAGGGGACCCAGACTGGGTAATTGATATGCACACCAGTCTGGGGATTTGTTGTCCCAATGGCTGCCCAGGCCCTCATCTCATCGGCGGCGGTTGGGGCTTATGGAGGGGCGGCGACTGGGGCTGTCTCTCTCTGTGGGACTGGAGGCCCTGGCAGGGGGCTTCAGGAGCAGGAAAGCTGCCTGCTCTGCGAAGGAGGGGCTGGGGGCTCCTCTCAGTAGGAGTTGATTGTCCTGATCGCTGGTGTAGGGAGAATGGGAAGGTTGCTCCCCACTTCTCATTTCCAGCCCCTCAAACTTCTCTACCAATTTCTCCACTGACTGACTGCAAGCTGCGGACAGATATTTCCACTCACCCAAGTCCTCAGTGGCAGACAATCTGATAGTTCTCCCCCGGTCTGGGGAATGCGATATGAGGGAATCCTTTCGTGGTAGCCCAGTCTTGTCTGCCTTTGAAGCCCTTAAGGGTGGCAAGGCCTTCTTGAAGCATCTGGAGTCACCACTGGGCTGGACCCAATCCGACGACCAAATTAGCTGTCCTAGCTGCTTGGGTTTCACCCCCAGCTGGGAGGCCTGCAAAAGCTCCTTCTCTACCAGTGCGCTGGCTGTTGCTCCCCCCCCAGGCAGCAGCTGCTCCTGGGGTGCTGGCTTCAGGCAATTTCTCCCTCTCCATGAAGAAATCTTCCCCGAAACTTCGTCAGCTTATCCTTCAATGCTAGGGACAGCAACTGGGGCTCAGGACCCCTAGATAGTTAGGAAAGTTGGAGATTTTGGCTTAATGTCATGGTTCTGACAGATGAAACTCTTCAAAGAACTTCGAGGCATTGTTTACCTTAAAGAATCTTTATTCGAGTAGCAACACATCGGCATGTACATAGTCCAAGCCAAAATCTGACTTCCCCTCCCCTAATCACATAGTATCAAAGCACAATTCCCTCCTCTAACTAACAGTCATAAATCATATTCTCCAGTTAGTTTGAAATGCTGGCTTCCCCACCAGTTCTTCAACCCGCCATGTCTTATCATCTCTTATTACAAAAAACCTTGGTTCCCACCATTATACAGTATTGTTATGTCTAACTAAACTCCCAAGCACATTCCTCCTCCTCCCCCCAGTATCATCTAATTCTAACTCTAAGAGTAAAACATGAAGTAAAAAAAATGGCTGCATCTCCATATGTTGTCAAAGCAAGAACATTAAATGTTAGCAGCGTTGACAAAGTAGTTAACTCCATCATCCCGTCCAGGCAGCTCGCAGCACCAGCGCTTACGAGGCAGCAGAGAACAGCCTCTCTGAAACCGGTGGGAGATTCGTTGACACAATCATTAAAAGATCCCTTGGGAGTGGATGAATGGTTTCAGAGACATAAAGATGACCTGATGTCAAAGAGGCCTTAGCATGGAAGGGGAGTAAATTGTACATCTCAGCCAGCCAGAGAACCTTGGTCCTGCAAAGGAGACATGATGCAAAACCCACAGGGCATTTTGGATTCGTGAAAACCCTTCATTTGGTAAAAAGACAGTTTTGGTGGCCAAAAATTGAAAAGGACATAGAAGCCTATGTGGCTAGTTGCCCCATGTGTGCCTCCATGAAGGGCCTACCTGGGAAGCCTCCAGGCCTGCTACAGTCAGTAACCAACCTGGCTAAGCCGTGAGAAGAGATATCCATGGACTTTGTCATGGAGTTGCCTGAGAGTGCTGGGAACACAGAAATTTGCACTGTCATCATCTTGTTTTTGAAGCAAGCACACTTTGTGGCATATCCAAAGATTCCTTCAGCCTGGGTCCTAGCCAAGATGTTTGTGCAACACATCTACCAACTACCTGGGGTCCCAAAGCACATTATCTCGGACAGGGGGCTGCAATTCACTGCAAAGTTTTGGCAGGAATTCTTTAAAATGATAGACTCCTCCCAGGGACTTATCATCTGAGTACTAATGGGGCTGTTGAACATACCAACTCACTAGTAGAGCAATACCTGTGCTGTTATGTAAATTTTCAGCAGACTAATTGGGCAGAACTCCTGCCTTTCCCAGAGGTGGCATATAACAACTCAGTGTACAGCAGCACAGGTTTTACCTTTTTACAGGTGGCCATGGGGACTGAGTTCATGCCCATACCAGAGCTCCCAAAGGAAGCCCCATCCTTAGGCTCATTAGCTGATTGGATGGATATATTAAAAGCCACATGGCCCACTGTGTGTGAGGCACTAAATAAGGCTAGGGAAAGTCAAAAGAGGCAAGCAGATCGGAAGAGAGCACCCCCAGCGTATATTTGTCCACTAAGTACCTAAACCTGAGGCAACCTTGCAAAAAGGTCCCAAATACATAGGGCCTTTCCACATCGTGTGGATCGTAAATCCAGTGATGGTGGAGCTGATGTTGCCGAGAAGCCTCAGGCGAGTTCATCCAATATTTCATTGCAACATTTTAAAACCTTTTCAGGGAGCTGGTTTGAGGCCAGTCAAAGAAACACCTCCTCCTCCCATCCTAGTAAAGGGAGAGGAGCACTATGAGATCAAAAAGATTCTCAACTCCAGATATCACAAGGGAAAATTACAGTATCTAGTACTGTGGAAAGGCTACCCGTTAGCAGTTGCTGAGTGGGTGGCTGCCCCGATGTTAGGGCAACGCAGTTAATTAAGAAATTTCACGTTAGGTATCCTCAACGGCCTCATTAAGGTATGTAGCAGTAGTTGGGTTGCACATAATAATGTGTATGTATGTATGTTTACTCTTGTTCCAGGTCTACCTTTCTTCCAGGGGGGGTCGGCATGTCAAGACTGATTCGCCCTTTCATCTACATTTTCTCCCTTGCTCATAGCTTGACAAGATTGTGGAATGGAATGCAAAGGTGGGAGGGATGGTATCTAGGCAACCAAGGTGTCTTTGAGAGCCTAACCAACTTAGCTGACAACTTTGTAATCCAAAAGGTGGAGGAGGGAACTAGACGTAAAGCCATACTGGACTTAATTCTAATTAATAGAGTTCTGAAGGAGCTGGCAGATGTTATCTCAAAACCATTGCACCACAACTTTCAGAAATCTTGGAGCACTGGGAAAGTACCTGAGGATTGGAAAAGAGCTGATGTGGTTCCAATCTTCAAGAAAGGGAAAAAGATGGACCCAGGAAACTATAGACCAATCAGTTTAACATCAATACCTGGGAAGATCCTAGAAAAGATAATAAAAAAACAGAACTGCAAACAACTAGAAGCAAACAAAGTTATAACTAATAGCCAGCATGGGTTTGTTAAAAACAGATCATACCAAACTAATCTTATTTCATTCTTCAACAAAGTGACTAAACTAATAGACCAGCGAAATACTGTGGATGTAGTATACTTAGTCTTCAGTGAGGCATTTGATAAAGTAGACCACAACCTACTCCTTGGTAAGCTAGGAAAAGATGGAATAAACATCACCACCAGACGGATCTGTAGCTGACTGACAAACTGTACTCAACGAGTAGTCCTCAGTGGCACTACATCCACATGGAGAGAAGTAAGCAGTGGAGTACCACAAGGTTCCATCTTAGGTCCAGTACTCTTCAATATCTTCATCAATGACTTAGATGAGGGAATTGAAGAGGAACTCATCAAATTTGCAGAAGACATGAAACTGGCAGGAGTAGCAAACACCTCAGAAGACAAACTCAGGATCCAAAAATATCTTGACAAACTTGAACAATGGGCCCTATCCAACAAAATGAGTTTCAATGTAGAGAAAAGCAAAGTTTTACATTTAGGTAGGAAAAATCAAAGGTACAAGTACAGATTGGGCGAGACCTGGCTTAAAAACAGTAACTGTGAGAGGGACCTTGGAGTCCTTGGGGACGATCACTTAACCATGAACCAGCAGTGTGCAGCAGCAGCCAAAAAAGCTAATACAATCCTGGTTTGTATAAACAGAGGAATAGAATCAAGATCACACTGTCAGCGCTGCGACAATTGAGAAACAGTAGCCATTTTACCTTTTGCTTTCCTTGTGTTTTTTTTGTTATTTGGGATTCTCAGATGTAGAAGGGGGGAAGGGGGGAATGATTGAGCATTTTCTGTTAGCCATAACATTTGCAGTTGGGTGAGAATCAAGGGCAATGTTAGATAATGTTTTGGCAGGTTGAAAAGTTGGGAGGAGAGCCCGCGTTTTAGAAAAATTGGTGAATGTGATTTATGACAGCCTTTCTGGGGTGGGAATTGCAACTTGTTACTTTGTATCGGGGGGAGGGAACTTTAGTCTTGGGTTCAACTATGTAAGTGCCGATACTTTGTTTCCTGAATAAAATTTTCTTTAAGGAACAAATCTTTGCCTTGAAGTTATTTTAATTGGTTTCATCTATCGGAACCATGACATTAAACCAAGACTGCCTTTTATCTTAAATTCACGGGGTCCTGAGCTCCAGTCACCTACCCAAAGCAGAAGGGAGGATGACAAAGACTCAGGGAAGATCCCAAAATGGAAAAGAAGGAGGAACCTGTTCTGTCCCAGCCTATGTGAGTTCTTGTTGTACTCACAAGGAGAAACCCCTCTTCCAAGAAACAGGCAGGAACCGCAAGAAAAACCAATCCCTTTTATTCTCACAGATCTGAGTCACTGTCCAAGGCAAACAAACACAGTCCACAGAAACTCGATCCTCAGCACAAACAGTTGCCTTTGGCAACCAGCACCTTCCACACCTTCCCCTTTTATAATTCAGCCAAGGCGTGGTTTCCTAATGCCTTCTCCTTTGCCTTTGGAGCCGCCCCATTGCATTCCTCTGTCCCACTCTCTTCTCCTGTCTGCACATTCATGCATCCGGGATTTGTCCCAGCTGTAAGTCTTAGAGCTCCTCAGAGCCTTCCTCTGACTCTAATGTCACTCCAGGCCCCTCCTCCTCATCTGAGTCCTCAGACTCAGCTGCCAGATCCAGTGGCTGGCAAGGAATCACAACACTATCCCGCATCGCAGGACCCTTCCTCTGCGTCTGACGGCCGGATGCGGTCATGAAGGGAACTGTTCGTGGAATGCCATCACCAAGGCAGGAGCATGCATGGTGGTCGCATCCTCCCAGGTGAACTCCTTCGGTCCATAGCCCTTCCACTCAATCAAATACTGAAATTGGCCTTTCAGCCAACTGGCATCTCAAATACTGGTGACCTCATACTCAGGACCGCTGTCTCTGTCAGGTTTTTCCGGTGGGGGATGTTCTGATCATCAGAGTGGACACGCCAGTTGTCCTGGGATGAAGAGAGACTGGTGAAAGACCGGATGTACCCGTAACGACCATGGCAAAGTTAACCGATAAGCGACTGGGTTAATGATGGCTTTGATAGGGAACAGTCCTAGGTACCATTGGTCTAGTTTCTTGGTAAGTCGGTTTGACGGCAGGTTCCTGGTTGACAGCCACACCCGATCTCCCATCGTTAATGTAGGCATATCTTGCCTCAACCGATTGGCGACCTTCTTGTAATCTGCCTTGACCTTATCTAATTGTCACCGCACTAATTGATGGATAGCCCGTAACTTGGTCAGATATTCGTTAGCTGCAGGAACTGGCAAGTCGAGCTGCGAGAGGGGAAAAAGCCAGGGATGATACCCCACATTGGCCAGGAATGGTGTCATAAGCATGGAAGTGTACTGTGAGTTGTTAAACGCGAACTCGGCTACCACAAGATAGTCCACCCAATTGTCCTGTTGCTTATTCATGAAACAGCATAGGTATTGTTCTAGGATTCCAATTACTTTCTCGCTCCTGCCATCAATTTGCAGATGATGCGCTGATGATAGGCAGATTTTTATGTGTAGGGCCTTTATCAACCCCTTCCAGAAACGGGCCGTAAATTGAGCCCCTCTATCTGAAACAACCCTATCAGGGAGGCCGTGCAGCCAGAAAACCTGCTGGATGAACATGCGAATGGTGGCGTGGGCTAACGGCAAGCAACGGCAAGGAATGAAATGTGCCATCTTGGTCAGCATGTCCAACACCACAAACACCATCATAAAGCCAGAAGATGTGGGCAAGTCCATTAAGAAGTCCATGGACACTGCTCCCCAGGGTCTCTCCGGCATTGGCAAGGGCTGAAGTAGACCTGGTGGGGCCCCTGTTGCTGACTTGGCCTGCCTACACTGTATACAGGACATGATGTAGGCCTGGACATTGTGTCGTACTTGGGGCCACCAGAATGTACAGGAGACCAGGTTCAGTGTCTTGAACAGGCCAAAATGCCCCGCTGCCAGATTATCATGAGAATGAGCCCTCTGAGCAGGCCTCCTGGAACATAGAGCCGATCACGATATTTCAGGAGTCCATCCGTAATGGTCCATGGGAAGTCTGGCCCCAACTCCTCCCTTCGTTGAGCCACCCATGCATCGTGCTGTTGTGCCTCCCAAATTTGAGGCCGTATATCTATTGGCTCCCAAACTGCAGAGAAAGAATCTACGGGGAGAACTGTCCTGGGCAGAAGCTTGTCTTCCATATAGGAATATTCTGGTTTCCTTGACAGAGCATCCGCTCTTTGGTTTTGACTGCTTGGTATGTAGGTAACGCGGAAATTGAACCTAGCGAAGAAGAGAGACCACCGAATCTGTCACTGGTTCAATTTCCAGACGGTCTGCAAGGTTTCCAGATTCTTGTGGTCTGTCTGGACTTCAATTTGATGCCAAGTCCCTTCCAAATGATGCCTTCAGGCCTCAAACACCACTTTGATGTCCAGTAGCTCCTTTTCCCATATGGTGTAGTTGCGCTCAGCCAGATTAAGTTTCCGTGAATAGTATGCGCAAGGGAAGAGGGCACCACCGGGCGCATTAGCCTGGAGTAACACCACTCCAATGGCAATGTCGGATGCATCTGCTTCCACGACAAACGGCCATTGCGGGTCAGGTTGTGTCAAGATGGGTTCCTTCATAAAGGCTTCCTTTAAGGCCTGGAAAGCTTGTTGCTCCGGGGTACCCCAATGAAACTGGGTCTTTTTCTGCAGGAGCCGAGTGAGGGGTGCAGTCATGGAAGCAAAACCGGGGATGAAGATTCTATAGTAGTTGGCAAACCCAAGGAGATGCTGGACATCTTTAACATGACATGGGGGCTGCCAACTACAAAGAGACTCAAGCTTGCTTGGCTCCATGGTGATGCCCTCAGGAAAAATGCGATGACCCAGGAAATCATTCGTTGTTTAGTAGAATTGGCATTTCTCCAGTTTGGCGTACAAACGATGATCTCGGAGTCGTTTCAGAACCTGACGGAGATGCTGATGGTGCATATCCCGTGAAGGGGAGTAGATCAGAATGTCATCCAAATAGATCATGACAAACTGATCTAACAGATCCCAGAATATGTCATTCATGAAGTGTTGAAAAACTGCAGAGGCGTTGATCAGCCCAAATGGCATCACTGTATACTTGAAGTGCCCTTACCGGGTGCCAAACGCTGTCTTCCACTCATCACCTGACTGAATCCTAACAAGATTGTAGGCTCCTCTCAAGTCCAATTTCGTGAAGATTTTTGCCTCCCGGAGCCGTTCCAGAAGTTCGGGGATGAGGGGCAGCAGGTATTGATTATGTACCATAATGGCGTTTAATTTTTGATAGTCAGAGCAAAGTCTCAATTCTCCAGACTTCTTTTTTACAAAGAGCACTGGTGCAGACACTGGCAAAGACGAGGGCCAAATAAAACCCCGAGCCAAATTTTTGTCCAGGAAGTCCCCCAACGTGGCCATCTCGGGGTCCGACATGGAATACAAATGCCTCACTGGGAGAGGCGCATCAGGGACTAAGTCGATAGGGCAGTCATATGGCCTGTATAGGGGCAACTGATCCGCCTCAGTCTCACAAGTTGCCAGTTCGGAGGGTAGGGAGACTCCTGGGGGACTCACCACCTGGCCAGCACATACTTGGCAGGTGTGGTCCACACACTGTAAACTCAGAAGGGTGACCAAATTCTGGGACCAATACATCTGCGGGTCATGTGTCTGAAGCCACGCCAATCCCAAGACCATGGGGAAATGTAGGTCGGAGGTTATGTAAAACTGAATAGCCTCCTCATGCGAGCTGATGGCCATAACCAACGGTTGTGTGGCAGCCCTAATTGGCCCAGACAAGAGCACTCAGCCATCAATAGTCTCTACTAACAGAGGCGGCTCCACCGGCCATTGGGGAACCGCCCATTTGGCCACAAATGCTGCGTCCACATAGTTTGTGGTGGCCCCAGAGTTGACCAAGGTGTCTACTGGACTCTCCTGTGGCTTCCCAGGGAGTATCAAGTGTGCCGACAGTATCAAGTGCCATGGGGGTCTGAGGGCAGCATCTGAGGGACGTCATTCGGTGTTGGGGGAAGCCCGACCCAAAATACCTTTTAGATCAGGCTCTTGGAGTTTCCCGACAGATGAGGTTGCTTTTGCAGGGCAGGCTCGGTAGCTGACGCCCCTCGTTGCTTTTTGGGGCAGAAGGCGGCCAAATGCCCAGGGTCCCCACAGTAGAAACACAACCCCCCCGAATGGCATCTATTCATTTCTGCCACCGATAGGTGAGGCCTGGCAGCACCTAACTCCATAGGTTCCTCCCGCAGAACCGGAATCTCACACACAATCGGAGCCACCCAGGTCTCTGGGGTGGCACGACGACTCCTATGCTGCTGCAGCCGAGCGTCGATCCACAAACAGAGATGGATCAACTCATGGAGAGTCGGGGAAACATCAACACGGGGCAGCTCATCCAACAGCTCCTCCGACAAGTCATCCTGGAAATCGTCCATGAGTGCAGCTTCCTTCCAGGCCGAATCCTGGTTAAGCAGCTGAAACTCACTGATATATCCCTGTAAAGGCCGTCGGCCCTGCCTCAGAGCTTTCAGGCATCGGGTTGCAGTCTGCATCTTAATGGGGTCCTCATACATAAGATGCATGTAGTCACAAAAAAACCCCAAATTATCAATCAACGGACTAGGCTGGACTAGCAGGGGTGTGGCCCAATGAGCTGCAGCACCAGGAGAGGAGGCTGATTATAAACCCCACTTTATCTCCGTCAGTGGGGAAGTCAGCCACTCTCAGGCTGATAAAGTGCTGGCATTGACCCAAAAAAGCTGGAAACATATCCAGAGTGCCATCGAATTTGTCAGGCACTACAACTGGACACTTCCATCGGGGTTGTGGAGCAGCAGGAACAGAGGCTTGAAGCTGAGCAATTTGAGCTGCCAGCAAAGCCAGCTGCTGGAAGAGCTGGGCATTCTCCGCATGTAACTGCTCCATGGTAGTAGGGGGTAGGAGGCCAAAGGCAAACTGTTCTATCCTAACTTATGTGAGTCCTTGTACTCACAAGGAGAAACACCTCTTCCAAGAAACAGGCAGGAACCGCAAGAAAAACCAATCCCTTTTATTCTCACAGACCTGAGTCAATGTCCAAGGCAAACAAACACAGTCCACAGAAACTCGATCCTCAGCACGATCGGTTGCCTTTGACAGCCAACACCTCCCACACCTTCCCCTTTTATAATTCAGCCAAGGCGTGGTTTCCTAATGCCTTCTCCTTTACCTTTGGAGCCGCCCCATTGCATTCCTCTGTCCCACTCTCTTCTCCTTTCTGTGCATTTGTGCATCCGGGATGTGTCCCAGCTGTTCCTCATTGCTGTCCAACTCAGGCTTCCAGCACAGCTGTGTCTCAGCCCAAATGCAATTAGAGGGTCCAGGCTCCTCGTCCGACCATAAGTCTTGGAGCTCCTCGGAGCCTTCCTCTGACTCTAATGTCACTCCAGGCCACTCCTCCTCATCTGAGTCCTCAGACTCAGCTTCTGGATACACTGGCTGGTGAGGAATCACAACAGAACCTGTTACCAGCACTGTAACCACAGCTACTACATTTGCGGATGAAGCGCAGGCCATCGCACCAATGGAAAGTGTGGTTTTGGTGACTCCAGTGTCAGGGGTGAGACCAAAGACACGAGAGCACATCTGGTCATCAAAATGGACCCTGCCTAGCTGAGACTCATGGCGTTTGGAGGCGGCCCAACAGAAAAAGAGTTCTTCAAAGGCCAGTGAAGCTGAACTGTAATGCCAACACCTACCTGGATCCTGCCACTGTGGTCGATGTCATAGAGGCAAAGGTAGAGGGGGAGGCATCAGAATGGCTGAATAGCTTGCACAACGAGCAAGCGCCCAAGCTATGGGACTATGACCTATTCATCCAAGGGCTGAGAGCCAGGTTCGAGGATGAATCCATAGCTCTACAGGCCAAGAAGGACATTCACGAAGTAAAACAGGCAGGCAGACCAGCAAAGGAATATGTGCGCGAATTCCAGAGAGTGGCGGGTCGAATTGAGCGGTGGCCAGAAAGATCCCTGGTGCACTATTTCAAGAACGGCCTGGACCCTTATCTGTTCCAAGCCTGTGTTTACCATGGAATTGCTGACCAACTACAGGAGTGGTACCGGGTGGCAGTGAAGATAGACATCGAGCTGACCCATTATAAGAAGCCGATGACCCCTGGACCTGGATTGAGGCCACAACAGGCTAGATGACCACCTGCCTGATGAACCCCTGCAACAGGAGTGGCGGAACCTCCAAAACCATCCTCGGGTCCACCAATCAAATGCTTCAGATGTGGCCAGCCACGTCACTGGGCAGAGGTTTGCCCTGTCCCGCTCCCGCAGCAGAAAAGCAGCTCAGCCCCACCAGAGAAAAGAAAAGTAAGCCAGCTGTCTGCCAGAGAAAAATCAAATTGGATTGTTCAGGAACCAGTTGCCCAAGTCACCTCGCCTACTCAAGAGAAGGTCGAGACCCCCACCAACCCAGCCACCACACTGGCTCCTTATGACAGTGATGATGAGGGGGAGAGCAACCTGATGGTGAGTCAACCTATTCCACCTTTTTCCCTCTCTGCCAAACTTATAGTTCCTAAGAAAGGAGCTCAAATGGACTTACGGATACTGGTAGACTTGGGGTGCTCACGATGCATTATCAGCCTACCAATTGCTCTCAAACTGGGCATTTGGGCGAGGTTACTCTCCAAACCCATGAAATTTGAACAGGCAGATGTGTCTTTAATGGGAGGAACTTTAATCAGCCACCTAACGGAGCTGGTGCGGCTAGAAATAGGTTTACATTGGGAATTCATCCGATTTGTGATGGCTCCAAAAATGACTGAAGCAGTGATTCTAGGTCTAGCTTGGTTAGACAAGTGGAAACCCTTTATCTGGTGGGAATAGGGGATGAGGACCCTGAGATTGCCCATAGGGCCATCTCCCCCCAGTTCCTCCTTTGACGTTAGCGGTGAGACGGAGCCACTGGCCGATACAATAAAAATTGCCACCATCCCCCTGCCAGGAGAGCCACCCATTCCCAGTGAATACCAAGATTTGGCAGACGTTTTCAGTGAAAAGGAATGTGATGTTCTGCCACCCAACAGGCCAAATGACTGCGCCATTGAAATTCTACCAGGAGCCAAACTGCCAAAACCGAAAATGCAAACACAATGGTAGAACAATATCTTAGGTGCTATGTGGATTACCAACAACTGAACTGGACTGCCCTCCTCCCTTTCGCTGAAGTGGCTTACAACTACACTGTCCACCGTAGCACCGGATTCACACCTTTTAAAATTGCCACTGGAAGGGAATTCATCCCAATGCCTGAATACCCCCAAGAACCACCTGCCTCTCAGACTTTAGATCAATGGGTGTCAGCTTGGAAGGAAGTGTGAGACAATGCCAAGGAAGCTTTGAAAAAAGCCTCAGAAACATAAAAAACAAGCGAATAGGAAAAGAGCACCCCATGCTAAAGATCAACAAGCACAGCCTACTGGAAACCTAGACAACCAAACAACAACCATAAAATTGGACATGACTTTTTACTTAGATCAGAACAAACCTGAGGAAGAAGACCAGATTGAATTGAAGACAAATATGTTAGAGCAAATATGGGGATCTGGGGTACCAGGGCAACAACTTAACAATCATAAATGGGGCAATTCCTCTGGGAAATTGATAACTAGATGGTCTCCTTTGATTCAAGTAACATGCACAAGAATTTATTTATTTATTTATTTTATTCGGGCTTGTATGCCGCTCCTCTCCGGAGACTCAGAGCGGCTAACAACATGTATATAAACATCAAATTTCAATACAAGTCCAAACAAAAATATCTAAAAAAACAAACTAACACCCACTCATATTCATCATTCAATCCACAATCATCCCCAGGCCTGCCGGCAAAGGTAAGTTTTAAGATTTTTACGGAAGGCCAGGAGCATGGGAGAAACACGGACTTCAGGAGGGAGTTGGTTCCAGAGGGCAGGTGCCACAACAGAGAAAGCCCTCCCCCTAGGGCCCGCCAGATGACACTGTTTCGCTGACAGGACCCAGAGGAGGCCAACCCTGTGTGCTCTCACCGGTCATAGGGAAGTATGTGGCAGAAGGCAGTCCCATAAGTATCCTGGTCCCATGCCATGAAGGGCTTTATAGGTAATAACCAACACTTTGAATTGGGCTCGGAGACCAATAGGCAACCAATGCAGCATGCGGAGAGTTGGTGAGATGTGGGCACGACGTGGAAGGCCCACAACTGCTTGTGCAGCTGCATTTTGCACTAATTATAGTCTCCGAACACTCTTCAAGGGTAGCCCCATGTAGAGAGCGTTGCAGTAGTCGATCCTCGAGGTGACAAGGGCATGTGTGACTGTGAGGAGAGACTCCCGATCCAAATAAGGGCGCAACTGGTGCACCAGGCGAACCTGGGCAAATGCCCCCCTCGCCACAGCCGATAAGTGATGATCCAATGTCAGCTGTGGATCGAGGAGGACTCCCAAGTTGCGGACCTTCTCCGAGGGGTCTATAGATTCACCCCCCAGAGTAATGGAAGGACAGATTGAAATGTCCTTGGGAGGCATCACCCACAGCCACTCAGTCATGTCAGGGTTGAGCCTTAATCTGTTAATGCCCATCCAGACCCTCACAGCCTCCAGACACCGGCACATCACCTCAACCGTTTCACTGATTTGGCCAGGAGTGGAGATGTACAGCTGAGTATCATCAGCGTACTGATGGTATCTCACTCCGTGCCGGTGGATGATCTCACCCAGTGGCTTCATGTAAATGTTAAAAAGTAGGGGGGAGAGAACTGACCCCTGAGGTACCCCACATGGGAGTGACCTAGAGGTGGACCTCTGACCCCCCACAAACACCGACTGTGACCGACCAGGGAGATAGGAGGAGAACCACCGCAACACAGTGCCCCCCACTCCCAAACCCCCTAGCCGGTGCAGAAGGATACCATGGTCGATGGTATCGAATGCCGCTGAGAGGTCAAGAAGTATCAGGAAAGAGGACTGGCCTGGGCCCGCCAGAGATCATCCATCAGAGCAACCAAAGCAGTTTCGGTGGAGTAGCCGGGCCTGAACCCAGACTGCAGAGGGCCCAGATAATCGGCTTCATCCAGAGACTGCTGGAGCTGGAGTGCCACCACCTTCTCAACAACTTTCCCCACAAAGGGGAGGTTGGAGACCGGACGATAGTTGGTCAAAATTGCTGGATCCAGGGAAGGCTTCTTGAGGAAGGGGCGCACAAGTGCCTCCTTTAAGGGAGCCGGAAAGGACCCCTCCCTCAAAGAAGCATTGACAATCTCCTGGATCCAGGTACGTGTCACCTCCCTACTGGCAGAAACCAGCCAGGAGGGACACGGGTCCAACAAACAGGTGGCGGAACTCACCGCTCCAATGGCCCTGTCCACTTCATCAGGCATAACAGCCTCAAACTCGTCCCAGATGATCGGACAAGAACATGCCCCTGTCCCCTCAACTGAATCATTATCAGTCGAGTCTGCTACACAATTGGAGTCTAGGTCGGCCCGGATCTGAGCTACTTTGTCTGCGAAGCAGTTGTTAAAGTCCTCGGCACTACCCTGCAAGGGAGGCCCCAGACCCCTCGGGTTAAGGAGGGACTGGGTCACCCTAAACAGGGCAGCCGGGTGAGATTCCGCAGACGCGATCAAAGCAGAAAGATACGAAGATCTTGCCGCTTTAATCGCCTTCAGATAGCCTCTAATGAATGAGCTCAATCTGGTTCAATCAGATCTGGACTTACTTCGTCTCCATCGCTTCTCTAGATGTCTTTTATGGCGCTTCATCCCCCTGAGCTCCTCGGTAAACCGAGGAGACCTCCTGGGGCCACGACCACGGAGAGGTCGCAAAGGCGCAATCCAGTCAATAGCCCCCTTCGCGGCCGTATTCCATGCCGCTACCAGGGACTCCGCCGAATTGTGAATGAGGGAGCTCGGTAATTCCCCAAGCGCCGTCTGGAAACCGACTGGATCCATCAGGCGTCTGGGGCAGAACCACCTAATCGGTTCCGCCTCCCTGCGGGGAAGGATTGGGGCCGTAAAATTCAGTCAAAGCAGGAAATGATCGGTCCATGACAAAGGCAGAGTATCTAAGCCCCTTAAAACCAGATCATTACCAAACTGTTCCGAAAGAAAAATCATATCCGGGGCGTGTCCACCCTCATGCGTCGGACCCGATACTACTTGGGTCAGGTCCATGGTTGTCATGGTGGCCATGAACTCCTGTGCCAACCCCGAGGATTCGCCAAGTGACGGCAGATTAAAGTCCCCCAAGACCATAAGCCTGGCGAACTCCACCGCCAGCCCAGCAACCTCCTCGAGTAACACAGGCAGGGCTGATGTCACGCAGCTGGGAGGCAGGTACGTAAGCAATAAACCCACCTGAACCCCTAGGTCCAACGTCATAAAGATGGACTCACAACCCGGAATTTCGGAAACAGTGAGCCTGCGTAGACTGAGGTTCTCCCGGGCCAAAACAGCCACTCCTCCCCCCCTTCCCTGGGGTCGCGGCTGGTGCCATACCTGATAACCTGGTGGGCACATACCCGAGAGGGGAACTCCCCCCTCAGGGCCCAACCAGGTCTCAGTCACACATGCCAAGTCGGTCTCCTCATCCATGAAAAGGTCATGAATGAGGGGGGCCTTATTATTAACCGACCTGGCATTAAGCAGCAACAGCCTGAGCCCAGGGCCCGAGCTACACCCATCACCAGAATCATGGGGTGAGCTAGATTTTTCAGAAGGGCCAGAACAAGGAACTGCTACGAGACAGCAGGACCGAGTTCCCCGAGTGCGGCCTACCCTCCTGCTCCCGCCATATCTGCCTCTTCCCTGAATGACCGGTATACTCCAACCCTCTGTGACTCCCGAGTCCGCATCCCCCCAGTCCCCGGCCTCCCTCAAGCCCGGCAGGCCTGTCCATTCATCAAGTCCACAACCACCCATCCATTCAACCCGATTCATTCCACAGTCATTCCCCCCCACATCAATTCATAAGTTAAAATAAAAACTAAACAGTATTAAAAATTAACAGTATTAAAACATTAATAATTAAAATTTACATAAAATTTAAAAACATATTCCTCCTAAACCAGTCCGGGCTCCCCTCAGAGAAGTCCTATGTATGCAGTTATAAATGTTATAGCTGGAGCCGTGGTTCATATAAACTTGGTTTAATATAAACCAGAAAAACCAGCTATTGAAACAAAAATAAAAGCAAAAACAATGGAAGTCCAGAAGAGGTATGAATAAAAAAGCTGGAATAAAAGCTGGAACAATTAGGATAGCTAATCCAGCACGTTTACTAAAACCCAAACTAAGGCCCGTAGTAGGAGAAATAATGGAAACAGGCGTACCAGATGTTAATCCTGCCAAAGTAGTTGTAACTGGTCCCGTATTAGTCCCTTCTAAGATAGAACGTGTAGTAGGTTTTGAACTAAAAGGTCCAAAACCAAAGCCCACAATAGGAGTAGTTGTAAAAGCAGTAGTAGTTGTAAAAGCAGTAGTAATTGTAAAAGCAGAAGTAGTTGTAAAAGCAGTAGTTGTAAAAACAGTAGCTGTTGCTGTAGCTGTTAAACCCAACATAGTAAAAGCCAACAAGCCGGCTCTAAAGAAGACGCCCGCCGACATAATGGTGGCAGTGACGGAGAAAGAAAAGCCCGCCGACATAATGGCGGCAGCAACGGAAAAAGAAACTCCCGAGTACTTGCCGCTTCCACCAACTCCTAGCCGACCTGAACACGCCAACCCGACTCCCAGCTGGCCGTCGGAGGCTCAGCGGTTTCTAGTGGTTCCCAGCGGTTCCCAGTGGTTCCTGACGGTTCTCAGCGGCCTCGCCGGCCCTCCGCCGAACCCCAGACGGCGACCCGGACTCCAGACTCCGGACGCCGACCTGACTCTCAGCTGACTATCGGGAGCCGGCCGGTCCAACGCAAGCCGCCCGCTGCCAACGCCGCCCGCTGCTTGCTACTTGCTACTTGCTACTTGCTACTTGCTGCTTACTGGTCGCTGGTTGCTGGTTTACTGTTGGTAAGGGCTGGTTTACTGTTGGTAAGGGCTCCCAGCCGACAGTGCGCTGCTTCTCTGCTTCCCTGGCTCCTCGGCCTGTCCCGTGCTGCGTCCCTTCTCGGCTCTTCACGCCCCTTCTCGCTGCCGGCCTATAATTACTTGAATGAAGGGAGATCTATCTGATGATCTAAAGCAGTGGTTCTCAACCTTCCTAATGCCGTGACCCTTTAATACAGTTCCTCATGTTGTGGTGACCCCCAACCATAAAATTATTTTCGTTGCTACTTCATAACTGTAATTTTGCTTAAGAACTATGTTACTAATTTACTCTCTCTCCCCCTCTCTTTCTCTTTCTCTCTCCCTCTCTCTTTCTCTCTCCTTCCCTCTCTTTCTCTCCCTCTCTCTCTTCTTCCTCTTTCTCCCTCTCTTTCTCCCTCTTTCTTTCTCCCTCTCTTTCTCTCCCTCTTTCTTTCTCTCTCTCTCTCTCCCTCTCTCTCTCTCCCTTTCTCTCTCCCTCTCTTTCTCTCTCCCTCTCTCCCCCTCTTTCTCTCCCTCTCTATTTCTCTCTCCCTCTCTCTCCCTCTCTTTCTCGCTCCCTCCCTTTCTTTCTCTCCCTCTCTTTCTCCCTTCCTCTTTCTCTTTCTCCCTCTCTCTTTCTATCTCCCTCTCTCTCTCCCTCTCTTCCTCCCTCCCTCCCTCCCTCTCTCTCTCTGATCGGGGATCGATTTGGAGGTGCAGAGGGGAGAGGAGTGGCTGAGGGCTGCCTGTGTGACCTTGAACCGGCCACTTTTGGAAGTACCAATGCTGCTCCAGCCAGGCTCAAGCTGGGCAGAGTGGGCGATGGGAGAGGAGTGAGCCAATCGCTTTCCCGGGAGCCAGGACTCTGGTGCGCCTTCCCGGCCAGCGGGGCCTAGGGTAGCGATGGGATCACGCAGTTCCCCGGGAAAGGGACTTCCTGGCCGCACTTCTCAGGGGGTGGGGTGCCCGGGCACAGGGCCAATCAGGAGCCCCGCGAGGGGGCAAGCCTGCATAAGAGCCATGCCCTTTCTGTGGGAGAGGGACACAATGAGGGAGCCAACCAATCGTGGGACGTAGATTCTGACGGGCAGCCAGCCTGAGCCGAGGAGCCGTGATCGCCTCGAGGTGCCGCCACGGCCTGATGAGACCGCGCTGCGCCCAACAGGCACCGCGTAATGGCCAATGAGTGCCAGGCGGGGGGTGGTGCTTGAGAGGTGGCTACTGAGTGTGTGGCACCATTGTGGCTGTCAAGCCCCATGGGCTCGACATTCCTACGAGGGAAGGGGCACACGCAGCCGGCCGCCGAAGCATGCAGCCGGCTGCCAGAAATGCTACACAGGAAGAACAGCTGACGGCAGCCTACCGGGTGGTGTGCGGGACTGTGGTGCACCCTAGGATGGCCTGCTGGCGCCTTGTTAGAGCAGCTGGCTGGCACTCCATTGTGGCCGGCTCCGGTGGGGCGGGGATTCCCTGGCATCACGGAACATGGCGTGGCAACGACACCGATGGGCGGGGCATCCCAAGGAGGCCTCCGGAACCTGGTTGAAGCAGCTGGCTAGCGCTCCATTGTAGCCAGCTCTGCCGGAAGCGGCAGGGATTCCCCAGTTTGTGGCTTCTGCTGCGGTGCCCGGATCGGTTTCCCAGCATGTGGGTGTTGGAATGTTTGATCGGTATCCCGGTTGAAAAGCCCTGGGATAGAGGAGCGGTGTCTCGGTTCCTAAGACCATTGAAATATGTGTTTTCCGATGGTCTTAGGTGACCCCTGTGAAAGGGTCATTTGACCCCCAAAGGGGTCGAGACCCACAGGTTGAGAACCGCTGATCTAAAGGCGTTGGTATGGAAACCTGGTTGGCATAAAAAGAAAGCTAGAGTTAGATTTTAAAAATGGGGTCTTTTGATTTATTAGAGAGGATCTTAAAGTCTCAACTAATGGGCTAAAGGGAGATTCTGAGATGAAGGGAAATATGATTATTAGATTTAACTACTGTTGGAAAATGATAAAAAAATAAGGGATTAATTGGCCTAATATTGAGGATTTAGATTTATAAGGGAAATGAAAATTAATTATTAGGGAATAGCTTCAAATTATTGTTCAGCCCAGATAACACAGACAATGGATTTGAGACAATGAAGGATACTCCATTAGTAAGTAGTGATGTACTAGGATGAGAAATAGAAAATGTTTATGAAATAAAATAAGAATATATTCAAGTAAGTAATAGGTGTATCTTAGATATTATAATTTTTATATAGTGAAATAAAGGAAATTTGGGTTACCCGAAATTTAAATACTATGGATATTAAAGGTTAAATTGGAATATTGTAATTAAAAATTAGGTAAAATTTAAATACAGGATATGGATATGTATAAGCAAAAATATAATGATAAATGTTTTAACTGAGCTTGTTATAATTAGAAATTTACTAGCTTAAATATGATATAGCAAATGTTAAGGGAAATACAGAAGGAATTTTTTGATGATGTAACCTGAGATATGTACTAAAGATTTTGTTATTGTACTATTGACTACCCAATCACCATGCTGCTTTCCAAATACTCAAATGTAAAACTGGAAAACTTGTTATTAAAAAAAGAAGAAAAAAAGAGCACCCCGGAGGTCATTTTGGGTGGGGGAAAAGGTTTATCTGTCCACGAAATATTTAAGACTCAAATTGCCTAGCAAAAATTTGGGACCAAAATACCTGGGTCCTTTCCCCATAGTGCAAATTTTGAACCCAGTTATGGTAGAATTAAAGCTCCCTTTGCTTTTAGGGAAAATTCACCCTGTATTTCCTTGCAGCTTGTTGAAACCATTCAGAGAATCAACTCTAAGATCCCCTCCCAAGAAACCTCCTGGTCCCTTTGTGGTGGCTGGGGAGACTCATTATGAAGTGAAACGCATTCTCGATGCTAGATTGTACATGGGGAAATTGCAATACTTAGTGCAGTGGAAGGGCTACCTATTATCAGAGGCTACTTGGGTGAAGTGTACTGATGTAAAAGCTGATAGACTTATTCGTAAATTTTATGATAAACATCCAAACAAACCAAGGGGAAATCCTTAACTTACACTTTTGTTTGATTTGCAGGACTTCTCCTTTCTGTTAAGGGAAACTGATCAAAGAGAGAAGCAACCTGGAATTAAGGAGAAACTTCCTGACAGTGAGGACAATTAACCAGTGGAATAGCTTGCCCCCGGAAATCGTGGGTGCTCTATCACTGGAAATTTTTAAAAAGAGGCTAGAAAGTCACTTGTCTGAGATGGTATAGGTTCTCCTGCTTGAGCAGGGGGCTGGACTAGAAGTTCTCCAAGGTCCCTTCCAGCTCTATTCTATTCCATTCTATAATAAAGATTGGTGTTAGGTTTATATTCCAAAACTGCAATTGACTCCTCTGCATTGTCAGCTACTTGTGAAATTGCCTTGGTGGTTTGGTAAATTTCTGCACATAATTGCATCTCTGAAGTAGTTTGAGTAGTTTTTTTTAAACATCCATGGAGTATAGCTGGTCTATGAACTGGTGGATTTTATTTAAGGATTTTTCAAATACATCTCTAATAATTTGCTCTTCCATCTTCTTAACTCCCTCTTTAGTCATAGAGTAGCTTTGTTATAAGTCACTTAAGAATTGCTGGCTAATCAGGAATCATAACAATTGGAAAGTTTTAGCTATGCACAGCAAAGCAGACCAAGCTACAAATTACTAAAAATAATAAACTAGAACCACAACTTATAGTTCTCCATCATTTTTTTAATAAAGATACACCACACTTCCTTATTGTAGCTTGCCTTCAGTAGACTTCTTCCTTGTTGTTTCCTTGACTCACCTATGATGGGCCTTCCACACCTGGCCTTCAATTCTCAGGAGGGGGAGGGGAAGGAACCTCTAATGATGTTTGTGTGTTACAACAACCTCCACCTGGCTCACCAGCTCCTGCAGAGGAGTAGGAGAAAGATTCCTTTGAGACAGCCTCCCTGCCACCCTTGCCAAATTCCCATGAGAACTCAGACTTTGAAGACACAATGCTTCACAATGAGAAGGGGAAAGCAGCATAGAAGAACTCATGGAAGAGTGGGGGGGGCAAGATGGAGGAATGGGTGATGTAGGAGATGACCAGGCTGAACCTGAAGGAGGGGTCAAATGCATCATAAGTCACAAGTCCCTGTGTGCCCAAAATAGATCTATGTCCAACTGACCTTGAATGCCTCTCTTATCTCCTGCTCATTTCCTTTGACTGTTAGTTGGTCAGATTCTTGTAGAGATCATAAGCTTGCAATATATCTTGATACTTATTTGGACTGCCTGATTCTCCTGATTTCCTCGGCACTTGACAAGTGCCTCACTTCCCTTTGGTATTCGGGTTGGAGTGGCTACAAGCCCATGATCCACAGGTCCTGTGGTCATCAGGGGTTGTGGATATCACCAGACCCAAGTGTATGGCGCATCTCCTCCATACCTGTGCGGGGGCGATGACCGGCAGCCAGTCATTGGATCTACCCCCCGAGAACACTGGCTATGCCAATGTGTTTGGGGAAAAAGTGGTGGACAGGTTGCCACCTCATCAAACATATGATTGCCCAATAGACTTGGTCCCGGATGCGAAACTGCCAGTGGGCCAGTTTTACTCCATTTCTGAACCTGAGTTGGTGGCTTTCCAGAGGTTTCTGGACAAAAACCTGAAGAAGGGCTTCATCCGGCCCTCAACATCACCTTTGGCTGCTCCTGTGCTTTTTGTAAAGAGAAAATTTGGGGAGTTAAGTCTCTGTTATAACTATGACAAACTGAACATAATCACTCTGCACAATCTTTACCTTCTGCCATTGATTCCTGAGCTTCTAGAGAGGCTGTGCCAGGCCAGGATTTTCACCAAACTGGACCTGAGGTGAACCTACAGTTTGGTCCTGATCAAAGAGAGAGATGAGTGAAAGATGGCCTTCTGGACACACTATGTCCACTTTGAATACACAGTGATGCCCTTTGACCTGACCAATGCACCCGTAGTCTTCAAGCACTTCATGCATGATGTGTTCTGGGTTCTGTTGGACTGCTTCATGGTCATATACCTGAATGACATCTTGATCTACTCTCCCTCTCTGAGAGAGCACTGGAAGCACTTCTGTCTTGTATTGCAGTGATTGAGAGAACATCAACACTTCGCAAAGCATGAAAAGTGCTAATTCACACAAATGACCATCAACTTCCTGGGCCACCACATCTCCCCAGAGGTCTTGGAAATGGATCCTGAGAAACTGAAGATGCTATGGACCTGGCAGCCCCAATGCTGGGTGAAAGACATGCAACAGCTCCTGAGCTTCACAAACTACTATTACATGTTCTTCTCCTGGTTTGCCGCCTTGACAGAGCCTCTATCAAATCTGTTATGGAAGGGGGTGACGTTCCACTGAGGCAAGGTGGAGCAGGACGCCTTCAATGCTGTAAAAGCCACCTTCGCTTCGGAGCCCATCCTGAAGCATCTTGACCCAGCAAGGCCCTTCGTGGTGGAGACGGATGCATCGGATGTTGCTGTATGGGCTTGTCTCTTGCAAGCTTATGCTCCCTCTGGTACTCTGTTCCCTTGCTCCTACTATTCCAGGAAGCTGGCTTCAGCGGAAAGGAACTATACCATATGGGACAAGGAAGTGTTGGTGGTAAAGGTGGCCTTAGAGACCTGATGGCACCATTTAGAGGGTGCCCAGCATCAAATCAAGGTCCGGACTGATTATTGCAATCTGGAACACCTGCAGATGGCCCAAACACTGAAACAGCGACAGGTGTGATGGTCATTGTTCATTGCACGCTTTGACTTTTTGGTGACATATGTGCCAAGTGGGTGTAACCAGCGTGCAAATGCATTGTCCTGAAAATTGGAACATACCTGAAAGGAGAATAAGTTAGGGCCCCACATGGTCATTCCCTTGGAGAGATATGCTGCCACTGAGAAACCTGTGAAATTGAGAGCACATATCTGGGTTGCACAGCAGCAGGATCCATTTGTTGCTGCATGATGTGAGTTGGCTTGAGGTGTGGGAACTGAGGCAACCCACTGGTCTTACACAGAAGACTTTCTGTGTTTTTGGAACTGCCTCTACATACCAGTGGGGCCCCTCCCAGGATTCACATTGTGGCAGTGCCATGACAGCCTGGCAATGGGCAATTTTGGGGTGTTCAAAACCCTCCATCTGGCTTCCCAGACTTTTTGGTGGCCGCAACTTCAACATGACATCACTGGGTATGTGGCCTCATGTGTGCAGTGTAGGCAGGTCAAAAATGCCATAGGTGCTCCTCCTGGACTGCTGCCTACACTGCAGAGACTGGGTGTGTGTGTCTTCTATGGATTTCATCACTGAGCTGCCACCATGTAAGGGGGCCACCACTGTGTGGTCATGGTAGATATGCTCACCAAAATGGCCCATTTTATCCTGTGTTCAGAAATGCCCATGGCTCGGTTCACTGCCCAGTTATTCATTTGCCATGTGTTCCAGCTGCACAGACTGCCAGATCAGGTTGTGAGAGATTATGGAGTACAATTCATGGCTCGGTTCTGACAGGTTCTACTGAAGGATCTCAAGATCCAGGTGTGCCTCTCTTTGGCTCATCATACTGAGACAGACAGGGGTATTGAATGGATGAATGCCATCCTCAAAAAGTATCTTCAGTGCTTCATCAATCAGCAGCAAGACAACTGGGTGGATGTTCTAGCTGTGGGAGAGCTTGCATATAAAAATTTGCAACACAGTTCCACCCAAGTGTCCCCGTTCTTCACAAGATATGGATTGCACCTGCACCTTTCCCCTTAGCCCCATCAGACTCTCCAGTGCTAGTGGTGAATGGACTTAATGTGGGTGGATGCCAAGGATGTGCATGCCCCTCATCTGGTTTGTTTATTCCACACCAAATACCCAGAGTGGCTTGGTCCACATAGTCCCAGGGGACGGGGCTCTGGGGGGGATACTGTCATGGCCCCGTCGAATCCCAGTTCGGAGGAGGAAGAGGAGGAATTGGAACTGGGACCATGTGACGAGGATGGCACATCTCCCCTGGACATCATAAGTCTAGGGTCTTAGGATGATGCTGTCCCACACCCTCCGGCATTGGGGGAAGTAGTTGATTGGATGGGGAGCTGCCTGCCTTCACAAACACAGGGGAGGATCGGCTGTAGATGGGCAGTGGTGAGAGACAACAGATCCCCTCTGACTAGGAACAGCTGCCTCCCACACTCAATGCAAGGGCACACAGAGTGGAACAGAGGGAAGCTCAGAGGAGGTCTGCAAGGCTCCTTGTGAGGAGGCTGCCCCACCCATCTTCACAAGGAACATCTGGCTTGGGCTGACTTAACCAGAGACCAGAGGAGGGTGCCTTCATCAGGAACAACCCTTTGTCTTGGTACTCAGTCCCCTGACTTTTAGAAACCTTGACTTCTGGGCTCCGACTCGTGTTTCAGCCTCTGGATTTGCATACCTTGCTTTGTGGACTCTGACTCTAGATTGTGGCTTATGGACCTTGTTTTTGCAACCTCTGCACTGGATTTGTGGACTTCATCTTTTTTCCTGTTTGGGGGCTTGTTTCTGGTGAGTATTGGACTCAGCTGGTGGGACTGTGTTACACTGACTGTGGGTGGCTGGTTTTGGGGGAAAAGTGGGGTGGAGGTTTACCAACACCCCTGGAGGGCCGTCTGTCGTGGTTTAGCAGTGCAATAAAAGACTTTATTGGTGCCTTCATCTGCCTACACAACCTGGGTCAGAACAACCTGGACCCATGCCATAAAGGGCTTTAAAGGGAATTTAAAGGGAATTGGACTATGAAGTAAACTGGCAACCAGTGCAGTTCGTGGAACAGCAGTGTAACATGGGCCACCCTAAGGGCCCCAAGAACTGTCTGCGTGGCTGCATTCTGCACCAGCTGTAGCTTCCAAATACTCTTCAAGGGTAGCCCCATATAGAGCGCATTGCAATAGTCCAAGCGTGAGATGACTATGATTTGAGTGACTGAGAGCAGGGACTCTCAATCCAGGAAAGGGCACAACTGGTGCACAACACAAAGGTGTGCAAAGGCTCTCCTAGCCATGACAGCCATGTGCTCTTTGAGCAGGAGTCACAAGTCCAGGAGAAACCCCAATTTGCACACCAGGTCTGTCTGGGGTAGTGCAACCCCATCCAGAACTTAAAATGTTAAAGTCCTGGATTCAGAAGCTCCATGCACCCAAGCCATTTGGTCTTACCAGGGTTCAGCCGAAGCCTGTTGTCCTCCATTCATACCCCCCACAACCTCCAGGCACTGTGAGAAGGCAGCAATAGCATCACTTGAGTCACCAAGTATGGAGATGTAAAGTTGAGTATCATCAGCACATTGATGGTACCTCATCCCATGGTGGAGGATGATCTCACCCAGTGGGTTCATATAGATGTTAAAAAGGAGTGAAGAGAATACCAAGCCTTGCAACATACCACGAAGGAATGGCTGTGGACTGCACCTCTCACTCTTTTTTTTAAATAATATTTTATTGGTTTTCCAGTTTTACATTTGAGTATTTAGAAAGCAACGTGGTGATTGGGTTAATCAATAGTTCAATAACAAAATCTTTAGTACATATCTCAGGTTACATCATCAAATGTTTCTTCTGTTTCCGTTAACATTTACTATATCGTATTTAAGCTAGTAAATTTCTAATTGTATCAAACTCAATGAAAACTTCATTCTCACATTTATCAATACATTTTTGCTTATACATATCTTAATAGATCTTCATAAACAATCCATGTCCTGTTATTAAATTTTACCTAATTTTTAGTTTTTAATTACAGTACTCCAATGTGACCTTTGATATCCATAGTATTTGATTTTCGGGTAACCCAAATTTCCTTTATCTCACTTCATAAAAATTATAATGTCTAAAATGCACATATTACTTCTTTAAATATATTCTTATTCTATTTCGTAAACGTTTTTCTATTTCTCACCCTAGTACATCACCACCTTAATAATAGAGTATCCTTTGTTAGCTCAAGTCGATCATCTATATTATCTGGGCTAATCAATAGTTCAAACCTACTTCCTAATAGTTAGTTTTCATTTCCCTTGTGAATCTAAGTCCTCAGTATTAAACAGATTAATCCCTTATTTATTACTATTTTCCACCTATTTTAAATCTAATAGTCAAATTTCCCCTTGTCTCAAAATCTCCCTTTAGCCCACCGGTTGACAATTTAGGATCCTCTCTAGTAAATCAAAGGACCCCAGTTTTTCAACCTAATTCTAGCTTTCTTCTTTTGCCAACCAGACTTCCATACCAATGCTTTTAAATCATCGAATAGATCTCCCTTCATTCTTGTGTATGTTACTTGAATTAAAGGAGACCATCTAGTTGCCAATTTTTTGGAAGAACTGGCCCATTTATAATCAGTAAGTTGTTGCCTTGATGGCCCAGATCCCCATATTAGCTCTGGTATAGTTTTCTTCAATTCGATCTGGTCTTCTTCTTTCTCAGATTTCTTCTGGTTTGTGTAGAATGTCATTTCCATTTTTGAAGTAGTTGTTTCATTGTGTGGACTTTTGGTGAGCTGTACTTGTTGATCTTTAAAGCCCTCTGTCTTGGTATTCACTTCTTCCACTTCTGTTATTTTTTGGATTGTTGGTTCTTTAGTTGCAATCAAGGTTTTGCTTTGTACATCTGGGCTGGCACCTTTGGATCTCATTGTCTCATTGGCTGTAAGAATAGTTTCAAGTATAGATTTTAGCATAGCCAAGTTTTTTTGCTGACCCTCCTCCATTTCTGGCGTAGTTGTAGATGGTCTTTCTAGTGAAGGATGTTTATTAAACAAGAGTCAGTAAGTGTTCACCTCCACAGTTCCTAGAGATCAATTTCACTGCCCAGCTGCTCTCTCAGCTTTGAATCTCTCATAGATAATACCAACGTCAGGTCTGGACTGTGAGCAAATCTCTTTGTCAAAAATAATAGGTTGCTGTACCAAGCTTCACCACAAGATGTCCCCGATAGCATTTAAAGTCTTTTTCAGATTCTATTTTTGTAAATAGAATAAAATAGCAGGTCCCAATAAGAGTAGGAACTTTTTAGGTCCCCATATTCCAAAAAGATGTAAATTCAATTATATTAAGTTGTTCTTTTCAACGCTTTATTTCCCCTGGGTTGTCAAACGCCGCCATTTTAGAGGGTGGGAGGAAAAGGTTCCCTTCCCTCTCTCCTCACAGGGGGAAGGAATTTCAAGAAGCTTTTTACAGGGAAGTACTTGGGGTACAGAGAAGGTAAGATCTCACCCAATTCCTCCGCGTTGCTTTAAACGTGCTTGTTGGTAAATTTGGCCTCGGCTGTCAGCAGCTTAGTGATGGACCATGTTGATAGCTGATCTTTTCCCCATCAGTTTGAAGAGCTGCCCCAGATTAAACGGGAGGGCTGCCGCCCTTCTGCAATCACTCGGGGGTCCTCTTCTCACTCGTCGCCCCTACAGGGCAACCTCCGACCCTCTTCAGGGTCCCCCGGCAGGAGAAAACCAGATGGTGGAGGGAGCAATTGTTCCACACGTCCATCAACGCTGCGATCACAAACTGGAAGCCTGCACCTCTCACTCTTTATCAACGGCATTTTATAGCTACCTTGGAGAAAGAAGCCAAACCAGTGTAAGACTGTGCCACCCAGCCCATACCCCACAGCTGGTCCAAAAGGATACCTTGGTCAATGGCATCGAAGGCTGCTGAGAAGTCAAGGAGCGCAAAGGTGGATGCACTACCTCCATCCCACTCTCACCAAAGATCATCAACAAGTGCAGCCAGTGCTGTTTCTGTCCCACAGCCAGGCATGAATCCTGACTGAAGCTGCCAAGCCACCATTTTTTTACCATGTTTCCTAGAAAGGGAAGGTGTGAGACTGGACAGAATTTGTCCAGACAGGTGGGATCAAGAGATGGGTTTTTGAAGAGGGGGGTGAAGAATGGGTTCCTTAAAAGGCCCCTGGAAGGTCCCTTCCTGCAGTGAAGAATTTATCACTGCCTGAACCCACCTGGCTGTCACCATCCTGGAGGCTTTCACCAACCAGGAGGGACAGGGATTTAATTGACAGGTGATTGCACTGACAGCATTGAAGACCCTGTCCACTTCATCAGGTCCAACAGGATCAAACAGTTTCCAGATAACCAGGTAAGACCTTTCCCCAGGCATCTCTAATGGACCTGCATCACACAAGGGTTCCAACTGGGAATGAATCTGAGTGACTTTGTCTGACAGGCATTCAACAAATTCCTCTGCACAGCCCTGAAGATGATCACCTGAGCCCTCCTGTCCCAGGAGTGATCAGGTGATCCTGAACAGGGACACCAGTCATCACTCTCTGGACGCAATAAGGGTGGAGAAATAATGGTGTTTTGCTGCTCTAACCACCTCATCCCTGATTTTCCTCCAGTGGTGCTTTAGGTGTCTCTTAGTCCTTTTCAGAACCCGGAGCTCCTCTGTGAACTATGGGGAGTGTCGGGAATGATGGGTCAAGAGAGGCCGCACAGTCATGATCCTGTCCAAAACCTCAGCCACCCTTTGGTTTTAGGACGTAACAAGAGCTTTGGCAGGACTGTGCAGCAAAGCCCCCAGGATATCCCCCAATTCCCTCTGGAACTCATTCAGGTCCATCAGTAGCCAGGGCAGACAGCTTGCATGGGTCCGGCCTCCTTTTTTTCTCTGATTGTTTGATGATTGCATTTACAAAGTACATTTAAGAGCATTTTGTTTATCAACAACACCTACAATTGCTATGTAAGGTTGGCTAATGCTCTTGGTTCCATATGGAATAATGTAGTTGAAAATGGTAACTGCACATTATGGAAGATTATTTCGAAAGTTACAAATGAAAAGAGATTTGAGATGCCTATGCTTTCACATAGTTCAGAAGTGGGCCTGTGTTCCTGGCCTGTGAGTGGGTACACACAGCTTGGTTAATCTAGTGTGAAATTGAAATGTGGCTGTCTGGCTTTGTCTGCCTGAAACAAACCAGGTAACAGAACTTTGGCTTCATTTAATTTTTAATGGCTTCATTCTCTGGCTTCTTCCAGGCAGGCAAAGCCAGCATCTTGCATTTGTGTGATGTATTAACTTGGTCAACAAGCCATAGAGAAGCCAGCATAACAACATAAGACCTTGGATCAGGCTGTAGGTCACCTTTTCCAGCACTTTGTGTCATATACTATATTTGCCCACTGGATTCATTTTGGAATGGAGGATGAGGTTCTCCTAATGTTTCTTCACAGGAACCAATATTTCAGGCATGCTGCTTGTAATTCAGGAGGTAACAAACAGCCATCACTGCTAGTAGCCATTAATCAAAAGGAGTTGGTAGTACCTTTTCAGACTAACACATCTTATTAAAAGTCATAAGCTTTTGTGAATCACAGTTCACTTAATCACATGCATCAAGTGACTGTTATTGTGTGTCTGTGGGCAGGAGACTTATGATATTGTGGAAAATCTGGTTGCCCCAGCACCACTTGAATCCATTGCTTATGCTGAGCTGAAGAAGATGCTACGTGAACATTTTGAGCCAAAGCTTTTGGTGATTGCATGGCGACACGCATTCGAGCAGAGGGACCAGAGGCCTGGTGAGTCTGCTGCGGACATTATTGCTGTGTTATGACAAGCAGCTAGGCCATGTGAATTCAAGGACCTGGAAGAGAGACTTCGGGATCATTTAGTCTGTGGACTGAGAAGTCATGGGCTGCAACAGAAAATCTTCGCAAAAGAAGACGTCTCTTTCCAAGATGCTTTAAGGGAAATTGCAGCCGAAGAAGCAGCGGGCGGAGCTGTGAAGGCCTTGCGGCTCACCAAGAACCCTTCAACGGCGGTCTCCGTCCATCAAGAGGTCGCTCGAGAAGAATCCGAACAGGATCCAGAGATGGAGGTGGACAGACTACAGCAGCCAGTGGAGAAGAGGCCTCAAGAACGTTCTGACAAGGTGACTTTATTCCCTCTGTGTTTTGGATGTGGATGATGCCACAAGCACTCCGATTGCCATTTCCGCTCCGTCATTTGCCGGGCATGTGGCAGGCAAGGCCACATTGCCTCCATCTGTTTGGGTCGCCAGAAGGACAAGCCTTCAGAAGAATTGCTTCAGAAAGGTACCAGGGTCCCCAGCCAACATAGGGTGGGTTTCTGTGCATCGCGCAGAAGCATTTTCAAAACAGGGGCTCATAGGCTGCTTAGGAAGAAGCTTCACATTGACGTGAGGTTGCAAGGGGTTCCCCTATCGATGGAGTTGGACACCGGATCCGCTTTATCGATTATCTAGCAGGACACTTTTAAAAAGATTTGCTGTAGAAGCGGCCAGCGAGTTAAACACAGGCCGTCAAATCTGATTCTTACTGACTTTCAGAATTCCCGAGTCAGCGTGAAGGGGGAAGCCATGATCCAAGTGCAGCATAGGAACTTCAAGGGATTGTTAGATGTGGTGGTAGTTGGGGGTGATCATACGAGTCTTATTGGACTTGATTGGTTCGAGGCCCTGGGAATCCAAGTGACTGGACTTCACAGTCTGCAAACGACCGGCCTTGCAGAGGTTTGCAAGGAGTTTGCTGATGTGTTCAGTTCAGAGCTTGGCTCATACAAGGGGCCTCCCATTTCCTTACGTTTAGACCCAGCCGTTGCACCCATTAGGATTAAGCCTAGACGGGTGCCTTTCACATTGAAGAATAGAATCAATGCAGAGCTGGACAAGCTGCTCCAGCAGGGCATTTTAGAACCTGTGGACAGTAGTCCATGGTAAACCCCCATAGTAACGCCACTGAAGGCCAATGGAGAAGTCCGAATTTGTGCGGACTATAAGTGTACACTTAACAAAGACTTGCAGCAGCACTCGTACCCAGTGCCCGTGGTGAGCCACATTCTGGCTTCCCTCAAGGGAGGCCGCATTTTTGCTAAACTTGATTTGGCTCAGGCCTATCAACAATTACCAGTTGATGAGGCAACGGCTGAGGCCCAAACCACTGTAACGCACCGGGGAGCGTTCAAAGTCAAAAGGCTGCAGTTTGGGGTTAATGTAGCCCTTGGCATCTTCCAGAGTGTGATGGAGCGAACGCTCCACGATATTCCAGATGAATGTAAATATTTGATATGCAGGGTGTATTTTCATTGTTACAAATTGAACATAATTAAAGCATAGTGATTAATTACAAAAACAATATAGCAATGCTCACTGGAGAAGCTTACTCTTCCTTGCTCAAAAATGTTGGGAGGGAAGGAAGGAAGGAAGGAAGATGGAAGGGGAAAGGAAGGTGATGGAGAAGGAAGGAGATTGAAAGGGAAAGGAAGGAAGGAGAAAGAGATTGAAGGGGAAAGGATGGAGATGGAGATGGAGATGGAAGGAAGGAAGGAAGATTGAAGGGGAAGGGATGGAGATGGAGATGGAAGGAAGGAAGGAAGGAGAAAGAGATTGAAGGGGAAAGGATGGAGATGGAGATGGAAGGAAGGAAGGAGATTGAAGGGGGAAGGATGGAGATGGAGATGGAAGGAAGGAAGGAGATTGAAGGGGGAAGGAAGGAAGGAAGGAAGGAAGGAGAGATTGAAGGGGAAAGGAAGGAGATGGATGGAAGGAAGGCAGGAAGGAAGGAAGAGAGGATTGATTTTTGGAGAGTCATATTTTCCCAAATGGTGATGAACTGCAACTCCCAGCATTCCCCACCCTTCCACAGTACTTTTTAGGGCTGCTGGGGATGGTAGTCTGGAGCCCCCCCATCCTCATCACGGCACCTCTTGCCCTCTCCCAGCCGCCCCCCCCTGGGACCTGCCCGCCCCTCCAGCCTCCTGAGTGCCATCGCAGTGGTGGGATCGTGGGAGCCCCTTTCCATGCTGCGCAGCCCTTCACCGCCAAAGCCTTTCCCAATTCGTCAGACGTGAGAGGGGCATGGCTGGAGCGCCAGCTCCTGCTCAGAAGGCACCACTTCTCCCCTCCCAGCCCATCCGGCTGGCCTCCGATGCACATGCGGGCATCACCCTCTTCCCCGCTGTCTGGCTGCTTCCGAGGCCCGGAGCCCACCAAGCCAGGAAAGAGCCACTCCTGCCCACTAGCCCCAGGGCCGCGCCGGGTGCCAGAGGGCCAAGGCAGCCTCCGATGTCGTGGCGTGGAGGGCAGCCGGGGGTGGAGCACGGCTGGGCAACCAGGAGGCGTGGGGACCGGCTCAGCGCTGCAGTTCAGCTCAACCAGCAGTGGCGGCAGCAGCGGAGCAGCCCAGCGGCAGCACCGGCAGCAGCCCAGACCTGGCTCAACTCGGACCGGCTGCCCACGCAGCTGAGTCGGCCCGGGGCGGCGTTAGGGGCGCGTTTCAAGCCCCTGGGCTTGCCATGAGCTGGGAGATGGGGAGGACGCAGCCAGCATCTGGCCGACGTCCACATGGCCCCCAGGAGCACAGCTCGACTCCCGACAGTCAGCTGGGAGTTGGGTCAGAGTCCGGACATCGGTGGGGAACCGGCAGGGCTGCTATACACCGCCCGGCTCTCGACAGCAAGCTGAGAGTCGGCCCCACATGCGCCAGCTACCCTCCCAGCACCCGCCGCTGCCCTGCTAGCCTTACCTTGGCCAACGCCCATTTGGTGCGGTGGCAGGCAGGCCCAGGCGCTCCTGAGCGGCCATGGCAAGCAGCAGCGACGGTGCAGGCCAACCACTGGCTGGGCCACCAGCTGGCCCAGCCCAAGGGAGGTAAGCCACCCGCCGGGCCCCACGAGTGCCAGCTACCCTCCCAGTGCCCTCTGCTGCTCCACTAGCCTCACCATAGCCACTGCCCGTTCAGTGCGGTGGCAGGTAGGCCCAGGTGCTCCTGGGTGGCCCTCCCCACCAGCCCTCTTTTACTTACATTTAGTAGTTGCTCAGCAGGGAGGGGTGGAAACTTCAAGAAAGCTCACCTTCGCTGCAGACAACTTGCAGCAACATTTGGCGACTGGGACTTTTGGCGGACTCAGCAGGGCAGAGACAGCCTGGACAATTCCTATTGGCTTTTGAAAGCCAATAGAATTAGCCTCTATTCAAGAGAGTCTATTCTATTGGCTTTCAAAAGCCAATAGAATAAGAGGGAGTAGCACAGCTAAGGAAAAGGGGAAAAAAATGGCGGACTGCGTTTTTTGGCGACCCCCGTGAAATGGTCGTTCGACCCCAAATGGGGTCACGACCCACAGGTTGAGAACCGCTGGGCTAGATGGTAAAAATGCCAGATGTCAACTTGACATTGGAGCCAGGTCGATATCATCTATGCTTCCCATATAAACATAGTTGTTGTGAGGTTTGGTATTTCTTCTCGTGGGTTGCAGAACTTGTTGTTGCTCCTTTATATCTTGATTGCAAGTGTGCCTCTGCCCTTGCTCCAGGAATAATTTTTTTTCAAATGGGCAGGTACTCCGGCTTAAATCTATAAATGTAGATTTATGTCCATTTTTGGAGGGGCATAGCTGAGAATTCATCTTGTAGGGAGATGTTGTGGGAACTTCTAAGTCAAATGAGGATGGAAGCTGGATTATATCCTTAGTGTTTGTCGGCTTAGGAGGCACTGTGTGATGAAGCCCTTTGTCTTTCAGTTGTTTCTCAGAGACAGGGTCAGTCAGTGCAGTTATCCCACTGTCCGCCTGTGTGACACTACCTTTTTTTACTATTGAGGTAAAGGCAGATTGTTGATTAAATATATTGTCACAAGGTTGCACGATTAGTGGAGTCAAATTAAATAGAGGCTTTGCTGTAAATTGAGTTG
This sequence comes from Bothrops alternatus, assembly GCA_034064705.1. Taxonomy (NCBI): domain Eukaryota; kingdom Metazoa; phylum Chordata; class Lepidosauria; order Squamata; family Viperidae; genus Bothrops; species Bothrops alternatus. The sequence goes on along the minus strand of JARGCV010000014.1, from coordinate 1,560,559 downwards.
TTGTCAGTGCCTCATCCAATCTTTGAATGATATTAACTTGCTCAGGTTCCGGCAGTGCACTGAATAGATCAATCAGCATTTCTTCTAGCACATCTTCAACAGTTCCTGCAGCTGTGGGTAACACCATTTGTATATCGCTCCTTTGTCTTCTCAGGGTCAATTCAGTTGCAGCAGCCTCAGGCTTAGCAGTGTAAGGGCTGTTGCAGCCTGGATTTAAAGCAACAGTTCCCTCTTAGTGACGCTGTTTCAGGAGTGAGCACACTTTGTCTGAGCGAAAAACCCTTATTGGGAATATTGAAAAGGTACTCAGAAAGGGCTTCATTTTAAAGAGCATGGAGGGAATTGTGGGCTGCTTAAATGATAGGAGAATTCTTATATTGCCTTCTTGCTGTCATCCACTTTGCATATAGAAGATCTATCAGAGTGAGTTCACAGCGAAGCAGCTGGCTCAGGGACAGCTTAACAGCTTCTCTATTACCCCAACACCCTCTGTTCACTCTCTTGTCATAAATTTGTAAGGTAACCCGGTTAGTCTGCAGACTGTAGTTATATTGGTCATCTCTTAAGCCTTTACCTGATTGGATGTTTTCTCTATGAGTGTTCAGATTTTTGGAAGGAAGACAAGGCCCTTCTCTAGTTTCATTTTCTGAATTAGCCATCCCATGTCTATCTGTGGTTGTCCTCCCATGTCCTTCTGCAGTATTTGGCTGGCTCCTAACAAACTTTACAAAAGATTCTTTCAAGCAGTCAACCTTATTTATGACAGTTGATAAGAGTTCATATATTGAGTTAACAGTTTGAGCCATAAGCAAACATTGTCTAGAGAGGAAATCTGTCACATTTTCCCCCTTTAAATTTATTACATCTCCCTCCTGTGCAAAGAGGGCTGCTGCTGAGTTCCAAGAAGGGGAGCAATTCTCTGAGAAGGAGGACAATTCTACATGCTGTTTCCTTTCCAGTTCGGTTTGTAAGTCCCATTCCAATGAGTCACATAAATTAAATTTATCTGATAAGGCGACTACAGATGAATTACTTACTGGAACAGACTGTCTGTTTGCAGTGTAATCTTCCATTTTCTGTTGCTTCAGTGGCTTGGATGAACTCTCTGCTGCAGAGTGCTGTCTCTTTCTCCTCTCCAGTAGTTAAAAAGAGTTAAAAGTAGGTTAAAATAGGTTAAAAGTGGGTAGATTAAAAATGCAATTTTAAAAAGGTTAAAAAGTTAAAATAAAAATAAGAGAAAATAAAAGAAGGCTTTTGCTTTTGGAGGAGCTCCTTACAGCCTTTGCTGCCTGTCCACCATCTTGGCTCCACCCCCCCCGCTTTGTTCTTCTAGGATGAATATTAGATCATCAGCGAATGCTTGTAATTTATATGTTTCGTCTTTTATTTCCAGTCCTTTAATTTCTGTATCTTTCTATTTAAAACTTCCAAAGTAAAAAATGAATAACAATGGGGATAGTGGACATCCTTGCCTCGTGCCTTTTCTTATCTCAAAACTCTCAGTACAGTCTACATTCACAATCACTTTTGCTGTCTGTTTCTTATATATTGTTTTTATCATATTTATAAAGTTCTGTCCAAAGTCCATTATTTGTAGTTGTTGAGTCATAAATTGCCAGGAAATATTGTCAAATGCCTTTTCGGTGTTTAAAAATATTAGTGCCAATTGTTTCCCTGGATGTAGTTCATAGTATTCTAATACGTCCATTATCACTCTTTTTTTTAAAAAAATATTTTATTAGATTTTATAAGGGTGGGGAAGGGATAAGATTGGTAAGGGTGTTGGATGGGGTTGGGTAGTGAGGTTGGGATAAGGGTAGGGAAAGATACAATAGTGGGGTTACCCCCAACAGTAACTCATCGCTTTAGCAAGCAGACTGTCATCCGGGTACAAATGTTAAATAACAGTAATTAAAATAATACTAAAAAGTTATAGTCACAAAAAATAATCGTAATCATAAAAAGTAAAAGTTAGTCAATAAATGTTGTTTATCCTACTAGTTAAACAGTTACTATAATACTGAATAATCATAATCACTAATAAGAATAGTCATAAAAATAAAGTTTAGTCAATAAATATCGTTCATCTTGTTAGCTTTACAATATTAACTAACCTTAATTAATATAATACTAAACAATTATAGTCACCAAGAATGATAGTAATCATAAGAAGGTTAATCAGTAAGTATCATTCATCTTAAGTAGCAATAATTAATATAATACTAAGTAATCATAATTGCTAATAGTAACAATAATCATGAAAGTAAAGTCTAGTCAATAAATGTCCTTCATCTTATTAAGTTTCACAATCCATTCTCATTCTATCGAGCTGCTAACCATTGATAAAAATTTTCCCATGTTTTAAAGTAAACTGAATCTTCTTTCTCTTTAATCTCTAAAGTTAGTCTGTCCATTTCTGCACATTCTTTTTTTTTTTCAAGACAGTGACAATTTTATTAAGAGGGGAGATGTTACTGAAACATTCACGTTTCTTCCAGCCTCTCTACTTCCTCAGAGGCAGATGGAACAAAGCGCCTCTAACTGCAGAATACAGAGCCAAGTTGCAAGAAAAAGAAAAGTCTTTACTCCTTAGATGCCATATAGACCATCAGGTCTACCACACGATTGCTGTATCCATATTCATTATCATACCAGGAGATCAGCTTGACAAAATGATCATTGAGAGCAATGCCAGCAGCAGCATCGAAGATGGAAGAGTGGGTATCACCATTGAAATCAGAAGAGACCACCTGGTCCTCTGTGTATCCCAGAATACCCTTCATTGGGCCTTCAGAAGCTGCCTTCACCACTTTCTTAATATCATCATACTTCGCTGGCTTGCCTAAGCGGCATGTTAAGTCCACAACAGAAACATTTGGAGTTGAGACACGGAAAGCCATTCCTGTGAGCTTCCCATTCAAATCAGGAATTACTTTGCCCACAGCTTTGGCTGCACCTGTGGATGCTGGGATGATATTCTGAGCTGCTCCTCTGCCATCTCTCCACAGCTTCCCAGAGGGGCCATCCACAGTCTTCTGTGTGGCTGTGATGGCGTGAACTGTGGTCATAAGACCTTCCACAATGCCATAGTTGTCATGGATGACCTTGGCCAGTGGTGCCAGGCAGTTGGTAGTGCAAGAAGCATTGCTGACAACTGTCAAAGATTTGTCATATTTTTCATGATTGACACCCATCACAAACATGGGAGCATCAGCTGATGGGGCAGATATTATAACACGTTTAGCACCACCCTTCAAGTGAGCACTAGCTTTCTCTGTGGTGGTGAAAACTCCAGTTGATTCCACAACGTACTCTGCACCAGCCTCACCCCACTTAATGTTTGCAGGATCACGCTCTTGGAAAACAGTGATGGCATGTCCATTAATGACAAGTTTTCCATTTTCAGCTTGGACAGTGCCATGGAAGCGGCCATGAGTAGAGTCATACTTAAACATGTACACCATGTACTTCAGATCAATGAATGGGTCATTGATGGCAACAACTTGAACCTTAGAATTGTTGGTTGCTGCTCTGGCGACCAGACGGCCAATACGGCCAAAACCGTTGATACCAATGTTCACCATCTTCGCCGCTGGAAAAACCGTTCCCAAGAGGTCCTGACCTTACTCAGCTCCGCAGTGCAGTGAGGAGGTCCATTTCTGCACATTCTAAAATTTACATAATTATAATCTGATCTGGTGGTAAATTTTCATTTTTCCAAAATTGGGCAAATACTATTCTGGCAGCTGTCAATACATGTAATATTAAATATTCATTCTCTTTTCCATAGTTAGATCCTACTATTCCTAGCAAAAACAATTCCGGTTTGATTTCTATCTGTATTTTGGTCATCTTTTCCAACCATGTATGGATCTTAAACCAGAATTTCTTTGCGTTAGAGCATGTCCACCAGATATGATAGTAAGTGCCTGGTTTTTGTTTACATTTCCAACAAATGTTCGATACATTTTTAAACATTTTCGCTAATCTAACTGGTGTCATATGCCATCTATAAAACATTTAATACAAATTTTCTTTGTATGAAGCTGCTTTAGTAAGTTTAATATTTCTATCCCAAAGCTTTTGCCAGTTTTCTAAATCTATAGAATATCCAAAAAAAATTGCCCACACTATCATTGTCTCTTTTACTTGTTCTTCTTCCATCTTCCAACTTAGCAGGAATTTGTAGAGCTTCTTGATCAAGTTATCGTCTGTTTTCAAGAGTGTTTTATCGAGTAATGTCTGTTCTTTATAAAATCCTGTTAATTTTACATCTTTTTCGTATCTTATTTGAATTTGCAGATAGGACCACCATGTTAAATCAATACCTTGTTGTTGAAGAACCTGCCTGTCTTTAAGTTTTCCATCCTTGTCTAAAATGTCTTTATAAGTAACAAGTTTGTCATAGTTAATTAAATTTGGGTAAGCTGTTGCGAAAGTGTGTCCGTGGCGTCCCGGCAACCATGATTAATGACAGAGACCTGAGCTTGTCTCGGGATGGAAGCCCTGGTAGAAGCCAGGCCTCTCCTTTTATTGCACATCAAAGATTTCTTCCCACAAATTGTCACCCTATTGATTTACAGCCAATCACAGTACACAGATAGTTAAACACTACACTTTGAAAGCCTGACGTATTTCTCAAGAAACAAAACTTTTCCCTGCATCTTCCTCCACCCCCCTAGTACAGCTGTCAGCTGACAGCCTGTAAGGGGGGGAAAAGGGAAGCCCATCCAGGCAGAGAAGGATTTCTCAAAGGAGAATTGGACATTTATCGCAACATCTCATCCTTTTTTGTTTTTGTTTAGAAGCAAAGGCTTTCAGTCCATGTATTCGATTTCATCCAACTGAGGTGGCTGTTTATCCATTGGCATCCGCTCGAATCCTTGTTGACTAATGTTCACTTGTTGAGACAATTTGTTCTTTGGTATAAAAGATTTCATCATAGCAAAAATACCAGGCAAACATTGTATATAAAAGCATCCACAATGGAATAATATAACAATACAAAATAATACTACTTATCAATTTTTTTAACCATTGAAAATTTGGTAACCAAAACCAGAATGCATTCCAAATATCCCCAATGCTTATGATCTCCGGATATTGGTGGAGGGATTTGTCCTTGTTCTTCATTAAGCATTTCAACGGCCGTCACTGTCATTGGCTGCAGTCCAATTCCGTGCGCCATTCAAATAGCTACAAACCCAATACACTTGCATTGTACTCTCCATCCTCACATTTTCCATACACTTTGTTATTACTTTCAACACAATTATCAGGCATATTAAAGCTGATATTACAAGAGAGATATATACTTAAAAGAATAATTTCCTTAGAAAAATTAAAACACACTAATGCAAAATCTACATAATAAAACCTAAGTGGCAGCGTATAATGTCCTGCCTCATTAATATGTACAAAACTTTAGCTGGCTCCAGTGTTGTTCAAAGGAAGTCCAACTAAAAAAATTCCTTGACTGGCATCCGATGGTGACATCATACACATCCAGCAGTCAGTATGGTTTGTTAAGGCACTAACTTTTTATTGTCCTTCCAAAATTCATTGTCTGTCCACTTTGGGCTCACCAGAGTCTTTGCAATCTTTTGGCTGTACACTGTAAGGGCGAATACTGCGGCCAGGAACCCATATCGTATTGCCTTCATGTTGCACCGCAGCATATCCACGACCCCAGGTAATAAGTTCAGCTGGTCCTTTCCATTGGGGGTCTGGTAGTTTACGATACCAAACTAGTGGTCAAACCATGGTTGCTGCGTCTGGAAGGGGAGAAAAATGCCTGCTGGCAGCTCTATAAGGTGTTGTGCCAGGTGGTTGAGAAAATTGAGAGTATATAAAGCTAAATTAAGATGATTTTGCACTCCAGGTAGTCCGGGGGTATTTTCCCCATCTTTTGTTTTTAATTTGTCAAGCATGTGCTTAAGAGTGGAATTGGCCCGTTCCACTACTTTTTGCCCCTGTGAATTGTAAGGAATGCTGAATTTATGAATAATGTCCCACCGATTGCAGAATTGAGCAAAGCCATGACTACAATATGCGGATCCATTATCAGTTTTTAATTCTTTAGGAGTACCCAGAGTGCTAAAAGTTCGAATACAATGATTGATGACATGTTTAGTTGCCTCTCCACGCTGTGGAGTAGCAAGGATGAACCCAGAATATGTATCAATAGTCACATGTATATATTTCCATGGACTAAAAGATGCATATTGGGTAACGTCCATTTGCCAAATTTGACATGCCTCAAGTCCATGGGGATTCACACCCATTGGAATAGACAGTCCTTGTGAACAGTTGGGGCACTGTTGGATGATAGCTGTTGCCTCCCCGGGGGTTATGCCAAATTGTTTAGCCAAAGCCTTGGCGTTTTGATGAAAATAGTTATGACTATCCCAGGGAGTGGGTTGTTGCATAGTCATAACGTGCGTTGCCATATCCGCCTGGGTATTCCCTTCACTGAGAATTCCTAGAAACTTTTGATGACTTCGGATATGTGCAATAAAATAAGGGCAATATCTTGTCTCAATAGATTTTTGCAATGTCAAAAATAGTGTCAACAAAGTCTCATCCAAACTAGGAGAGATATAAGCAAAAGGTAAATTTTTTATGGCCAAAAATCATGGATCTGCTGGAGAATGACAAAAAAAACTGACCAGGCCAATCACCAATCAATAATTGCAAAACCAAATTATTTTGAATCAAAGGTTCCCACAATTTTAAGGAAAGTGGGATAAAAATAATTGCAAATTCAATTCCAAAAATCTGGCGCCATCGTGTGGCCACGATGTGTAATTTCAGCCAAAATCATAGTTGGAGTGAAAACAATTTCTTGAAGGCTTTTTAGATTGAGTAATTGCCACTGTGGGTGGTCGATCAAAAATCACATTCAAATGCACAGGGTGATTGTCAACACACCGATTAGTCCACTGGGTGTTGAGGGATGTTTGGACTTTCTCAACGACCAATAGCTGGTCGGAGGTCAATGTCACAACATCTGTGGGATTTTTGAGGCCTTTTAATGCCATAAATAAGGGAGAAAGAGTAGAGGTAGAAAGACCTATATATGGCCTTAACCAATTAATATTTCCTAAATATTGTTGTAGTTGAACCAATGTAGGTGCAAGTGTCTTTTGACCAGTGCCAATTAAGGGTTGCAGAACCCTTTTGCAGTCTGCATTAGCATTTTCAACAGCCAATTTCATCAAAATTTCTTGTGTGGCGAATTCATTATCAATTTGTTTATCAATGCTATCTTTTAGCCTATTTATAAATTCATCATAGGGTTCAGTAGTTCCCTGTTTAATTTGAGTAAAACTTTTGCCAAATTTTCCACTCTCATCTACTACCTTTAAAGCAGCAAAAACAGCCTGTAAAATTACACCATGTATAACTGCATCTGGAATAGCATCTCGCTGTTGTTCAACAGCAGTGAACTGTCCAGAGCCATACATTTGGTCTGGCACTAATTGAGCAGTGCCTCTCTGAATAGCTTGAATACGATACTGGGAGTCCCAAACTGCATACTGCGCAGGTGTTAAAATCATTTGCATTAATGCCTTCCAATCTGCTGGAATCATTTTGTGAGCCAATCCATTATCAATTTCTGCATCCATGCCCACAGTTACAGGGTATAAACTTGTCATTTCCTCAGCATTCAATTCTCCTGCTTCATAATCATTCTGTAACGTTTCCTGAATAAAATTACTTGTTTTGGTCAGAGCTGGAGGATCACACAACTCAACATTGCTAGGGAAAACCTTGCTGTGATTTTTAATTGTTACTGGAGTTTCACTGGCAGGGGGAAGAAGTTGAACTTCATTATAATTCAATGGATTCAGTAATGTTTTTAATAATAGTTGTTCCCGTGTCTCCAAAGCTTTTAACACTACTCTCCAAGATGTTAAAATAGAAGCGGGGGCCCTAGAATTTGTATGTAACAACTCCCCCACTCTCCTCCAGGTTTCAACTTTAAGGCAGCCTGCCTCTGGGTAGAAAGGAATGTGTTTCCAAATAAATTCAAGGAGAGATCTTAAATCTCCTTCTGTCAGCTTCTTAGCTGTAAAATAAACATAATTCTTCCTGGTTATCTCTCTGAGCCCAGTCAAATGCATTTCTTGCACCTTTGAGAGATCTCCCCCCATAACTTACGTGGGGTCAGTCCTCGTCCAGCGATGAACTGATGAAGCGTGCTTGGCCACGTCCAGGCGGTAAGTATGAGGGTCCAGGGACGTATAACCTCTCAGGGTTATCACGTCGGGGTCACCACTTGTTGCGAAAGTGTGTCCGTGGCGTCCCGGCAACCATGATTAATGACAGAGACCTGAGCTTGTCTCGGGATGGAAGCCCCGGCAGAAGCCAGGCCTCTCCTTTTATTGCACATCAAAGATTTCTTCCCACAAATTGTCACCCTATTGATTTACAGCCAATCACAGTACACAGATAGTTAAACACTACACTTTGAAAGTCTGACGTATTTCTCAAGAAACGAAACTTTTCCCTGCATCTTCCTCCACCCCCCTAGTACAGCTGTCAGCTGACAGCCTGTAAGGGGGGGGAAGGGAAGCCCATCCAGGCAGAGAAGGATTTCTCAAAGGAGAATTGGACATTTATCGCAACAGTAAGCAAACACTTCCATTGCTGAAAGCCACTCAGGTATTTTTGTATAAATTTTTTGTTTAGTTCTCTCCCATTCTGGGAGCAGTACATTCCTTATGGCATGATTTTGAAAATATTTATGTACTTTATTTTTCCCATACCACAAAAACGCGTGCCAACCCAGTTGCAAATCATGTCCCTCTAAATAAAGTCGTTTATTTCTCAATGTAATCCATTCTTTGAGCCAAAGCAAAATGGCTGCTTGATAATAAAGTCTCCAATCCGGCAGTCCAAAACCCCCTCTGTCTTTAGTTTCTTGTAACAATTTGGTTTTAATTTGTGCTTTCTTCCCTTGTCATATAAATCTCAGTATTGTTGCATTTAAATCATCAAATAATTTCTTGCTAATTTGACAGGTGCTGTTTGAAATAGGAAAAGTAGCTTCGATAAAATTTTCATCTTCACCATCGCTATTCTTCCTAACAATGACAGTTGAAGATTTTTCCACTTTTCCAGATCTACTTTTATTTGTTTCAGTAGTCTTTCGTAGTTATCTTCCTTTAATGTTGTATATTTAGCTGTTAAGTGGATACCCAAATATTCCATTTTTTGGCTATTTGAAGGTTTGTCTTTTTTACAAGTTGAGTTTTCTGTTTGTCTGTTAGGTTTTTTGTAAGTACCTTGGTCTTTTCCCTATTTATTTTCAAGCCGACCACTTCTCCAAATTTCTCTATTTTCTGCAAAAGTTTAGTAGCTGTTTCCAATGGCTCCTCCAAAATAAAAACCAAATCATCTGTGAAAGCCTGTAGTTTATATTTCTGATCTTTTATTTCCAGTCCTTTGATTTCCATATCCTGTCTAATATTCCTGGCCAGCACTTCCAATATGAGAATGAATAACAGAGGGGATAGTGGACACCCGTCTTGTGCCTTTTCTAATATTGAAACTGTCTGTATAATCTCTGTTTAAAAGTATCCTTGCTGTTTGTTTATTATAAATTGCCTGATTTGCATTTGTAAAGTTTTTACCAAACTCCATTTCCGTCAACTGTTGGAACATAAATTGCCAGTTTAAGTTGTCAAAGGCTTTTTGAGCATCAAGAAATATGAGTGCCATGGACTTCCGGTGGCTCCGTTGGCGTCGCTATAGCCTCCTTCAGAGGCTCCGTTATCCCGGGATCTGTTAAGCCACAAAACAGCGATCATTAGCTGTTTTTTGCGGTGAAAAATCCCCCCTTCAGGAGAAGAAGGGGTGAAGAGCATCGGGTGTGGGTTGAGCTCCTCTAAAAAACCCCTGAAAAAGATTTCAGGGGGAAAGAGTGAGAGCTCCCCAGGCACTCGAAGACGCTCCAGCCTGGGACGCTTCTGTCAGCAGACAGAAAAAGACACCGCGACCACCCCTTCAGAAGATAAGTATCTTAAGAGAGATCTATATGCAGGCGGAGTGAATGCAGGAGATCTACATTGCAAGTAACTTTTTATATTCTACTTCTGACCACAACTATTTTTACAATCAACATAATGGCTTCAAGATGGCGATCGCTTTCACTGCAAAGTGAAAGTGACTGTAAAGTGAAAGTGATTTTTTAGAACAAAGCCATAGCGATCGCTCAGATTTAAAGTTTAAAATCCTATAAATCTCAACTTAATCTAGGATTGGAAAGAAGATAAGAAGGAAAAGAAGAGGAGAAAATTTTGGCAATACATGTGTAAAAAACTTTATTTTTTAAAAAAGTAACTTCTTGAGAGTTTTTATAAAAAGTGACTGATTATAGAATGGCTGCCAGACAAATTAAAATAACAGCTGCGAAGGTGGCAGTATCTTCACTGGCTCAGCCCTCTAAATCACAAACAAGCAGCTTTTCTGCTCCCCCAGCTTCTTCAACATCTATACAGTCTCAAGCCCCCTTGCCTACTCAATCCCCTCCAGAAATGCTGACTATGAAAGATCTGCAGGCTGCTTTATCAATAATGACTAATAATATAGAGAAAAGTATGGAGAAAAATATGGAAAATATGGAGAAAAAGATTGCAACTCATGCTGAGGAACAAATTAAAGGAGTAACTGATGAATTGGAGAAAATTAAAGAAATAATTGAGACTCATAATATAGTGATAAGAGAAGATATTGTGGAAGCTTTTAGGGGGGTTTGGGACTATACTTTGAGAGTGGAAGAGAAGGTGGAAGGGGTGGAGCAACAAATCGAGGAAAAGTTGGATGAAATTAAAAGTGATATACAAGATCAAGCTGTTATGGTACAATATAATCAAATGATGTGGGCTCTCAGAATAAGAGGACTGAAAGAGGAAGCAAATCAGAATCAGGAGGATTTGAGAAGAATTTTTGGAGAAGCTTTGGCTCAATTTTTAGATGAGGGGGTACAAAATGTCTCTTGGCAGATAGATAGGATCTACAGAGTTAATTCATGGATTGCAAGACAAAGAAATTTACCTAGAGACATTGTGATTTATTTTGTTACAAGGAGATTTAGAAATCACGTGCTTACAATATCTTACAATAAGAAATTATTTGTTGCTGGTCAGGACGTTGTGATTTTGAAGGAGATTCCTCTGAAAATGTTAAAAGCAAGAAAAATGAAAATGTGCCAGTAATTAGCAATGAACAAAGAGATAGATTAAACGCACTGATTACATCAGAAGAAATAATTTCAGTGATTAAACAATTGAAAATGGGAAAATCTCCTGGGACGGATGGGTTAATGGCAATTTATTATAAGCATCTTCAAATGGAGATGGTGGAACCTCTTAGAGAGCTATTTGTTAATATACAAGAGGGTGGTCAGGTTCCACCTTCATGGAAAACAGCCTATGTTTCTTTAATTCCCAAAGAGGGAAGAGATAATGTTCAACCAGAAAATTTTAGACCTATTTCATTGTTGAATACGGACTACAAGATTTTTGCAAAAGTGATGGCTAATAGATTAATGACAGTTTTACAACAAACAATTCATTCTGATCAAACCGGTTTTTTACAAGGGAGGCAGATGAAAACTAATGTTAGACAACTTATTAATATAATAGAATATTTGGAGAAGCATATTCAGGTGCCCGCAGTTCTTATGTTTTTGGATGCGGAAAAAGCATTTGATAGATTGAATTGGTTGTTTTTGAAAAAATTGATTGTTCGGATGGAAATGGGGGATCAGTTTATTAATTCTATAATGGCGATTTATCAGAAACAAACAGGACAGATTATTGTGAATGGGGATTTAACAGATTCATTTAATATAGAGAAAGGTACCAGACAGGGATGTCCATTATCCCCTCTGTTGTTCGTTTTAACTTTAGAAGTTTTATTGAATAGGATAAGAAGAGCAGATGATTTAAAAGGTATAAAGATTAGACAACAAGATTATAGATTACGTGCTTTTGCTGATGATTTGGTTGTGACATTGACTCAACCAATACAGTCAGCCAAGAGATTGATGGAGATAATTAAAAATTATGGTAGGGTATCAGGTTTTAAGTTAAATATAACTAAAACAAAGATTTTAGTCAAAAATTTGAATTTTATCTCAAAACAGGAATTGGAAAGAATAACGGGATGTGAGATAGTCAAGAAAATTAAATATTTAGGAATTGATATTGAAGCCTCTAATGGGAAATTGCATAAAAATAATTATGAAGTTTTGTGGAATAAGACACAAATAGAGTTGGAGAAATGGAAGAAATTACAATTATCTATGTTGGGTAGGATAGCAGCAGTTAAAATGAATGTATTGCCTAAATTTTTATTTCTTTTTCAAATGTTACCTATACTTAAAAAGGATGCGAACTTGGAGGAGTGGCAGAAAGGTATTAATAGATTTATTTGGAATGGTAAGAAACCGAGGGTCAAACTAAAAATTATTCAGGATACAAGGGAAAGAGGTGGTTTGAAAATGTCTAATTTTAAGTTATATTATCACACTGCTGTTTTAGTAGCGATAAGTGATTGGGTCAATTTAACTAATGATAGAATATTGAATATTGAAGGGTACGGTTTATTATATGGTTGGCATGCATATCTAGTTTATGATAAAAAGGTGGATAGGAGTTTCAAAGAGCACCTATTGAGAAATGCTCTGCTGTGGGTTTGGAAAAAATATCAGTATAAATTAAATGATAAGATTCCTGTTTGGACGGTTCCCAGACATGCAATAGAGAATATAAATAGAGTACAATTACAAGATGTGGTGCCCTATGAGAAACTCCTAATTAAAGAAGGGAATCTTTTATTATTGAAGTCCTTGAATATTTTAAGAGAGGAAGGAATAACCCTTACTTGGTTTCAATATTTACAATTGCAGACTAGATGGAAAAAAGATTTGAAGATGGATTTATCCCAAATAGATGAAAATTTAATTACACAAATTAGAGACCAAAGGCCAATGCATATTAAAAGATTGTATAACGTATTGATAGAAATTGATTCGGAAACTGAATTAGTTAAGGACTGTATGATAAAGTGGGGACAAAATTTCGGACAACCAATTATGATGGAAACTTGGGAGAGGATCTGGGTGAAAAACGTAAAATTTACACAAGTGCAACATTTAAGAGAAAATTTTTATAAAATGTTTTATAGATGGCATTTGGATCCGAAGAAATTATCATGTATGTACCCTAATTTAAAACCTAACTGTTGGAGATGTGATTTAATGGATGCTACTTATTTCCATGTATGGTGGACTTGTAGAAAAATCAAGGCTTTTTGGATAAAAATATGGTGGATACTTCAAAATATTTTGAAAAAACGTATTGAATTTTCACCACAGTTGTTTTTATTAGGTATTATAAAAGATTGCACCACCATAGAGACGAATTTAATTCTGAACTTGATTACAGCAGCGAGACTGTTGGTTGGACAATATTGGAAGAAGGCAGAATTACCATCCATCGAGGAATGGACTTTGAAAGTCATAAATTTGGCGGAAATGGCTAAAGTAACTGCATATTTGAAAGATCATTCAAATGAAAAATATATGTTGGACTGGAAAAATGGATAGACTATATTCAAGGGAAATATCAATCTAAGAAACTGTATTTAGCATATAGTTAAATTTTTATTAGGATTTATATAATAATTTTGTTTAATCTAGTGGGTTTTCTTTTGTTTTACCCTGTATTCACTTTGGGAAGTCGGGGGGTGGGCTGGGGGGTGTAATAATGTACTCAACTGTAATACTTGCATTATATAAGAATGATATATTTATTGATATAAGAGGAGATGCTCGGGCAGTACCTCTGGACCACATCTGGAGGGGGTGGAGAGTGGGGAGTGAAGGAGTGGAGGGATGTAGGATGGTTGCTGGAGAGGAGGGTGGAGAGTGAGGGAGGGAGAGAGGGAGGGGGAGGGAAGTAGGAGATAGGGAGGTAGGAAGAGGGGGATGTGGTGGAGGGGGTGCTGCCGAGCAACATCCATAGTTATTTTATTTTATGTAAGTTTTTAAAAGTATGTATGTTTTGTTTTGTATGAGACAAAGTCGAAAACGATTATATCAAGTTGAGTTGTATTTAATTTGACTTTTTGTTAATAATTATAAAAAACTAATAAAATATTTACAAAAAAAAGATTTTCCTTTTATATCATCAAAACAGAAGTAAATAAGTGTTTATTACTGAAAGAACTGGTGCTGACATCTAGTGGTGGATAAAATATTACAACAGCTGCTCTACTACAGAGACTGGTAAGTTGAGTTGTATTTAATTTGATTTATAATGTATAATTATAAAACTAATAAAATATTTACAAAAAAAAAGAAATATGATTGCCAACTGTTTCCCTGGATGGTTTTAATAATATTCCAAAACATTTAAAATAATCCTTAAGTTATTCTTTATCTGTCTTTTAGGCAAAAAAACATTTTGGTCTGTATGGATAAATTCATTCAAAATTTTCTTCATTCTTTCTGCCATTATTGAAGTAAAAATTTTATAATCCACATTTAATAACGATATTGGTCTGTAGTTTTTAATTTGTGTGAGATCAGTGTCTTCTTTAGGTATCAAGGTAATGTTGGCTTCAGACCACGAATTTGGTATTTTTATCTCTGAAAAAATTTCATTGCACAATTCCTTCAAAATTGGACTTATTATCTCTTGTAAAGTTACATAAAATTCTGCAGGAAGTCCATCAGGCCCCAGAGTCTTATCTTTCTTTTGCCTTTTAATTGCCTCTGTAATCTCCATCATTGTTATCTTCTCATTTAAGATCTGTGGCATATTCTCTGGCACCTTTGGAAGATCAGCCCCTTTTAAATAATCCTGTATTGCCTCATTGGAAACCACCTCTGCCTTATAAAGTGTCTCATAGTAAGCCTTAGTAATTTTTTTCATTGTGTCATTACGACAGTGTACCTCGCCTTTTGAGTCCTGTAGCTTACTTATCATTCTTTTTTCTCTTTCTTTTTTCAATCTATATGCAAACCATCTTCCTGGTTTATTGGCGTTTTCAAAAAAATTCTGTTTAGATGGTTTAATCTGTTGTGCCATTGTGTCCATCTCAGTTAAATTTAATTTATGTTTTATTAGTTCCATTTGTGTCTTCAGCTTCTTCTTTTGTGGGTCAAGTCGCAACTCGGATTCCAATTTACTAAGTTCTTCTTTCAGCCTAAACTGGACTTTTTTTTTCTTTGTTCTTCTTAGCAACATACGTTATAGCCAAGCCCTCTGAAATATGCTTTAGACGTATCCCACACATTTTGGAGAGAGGTATCTTCTTTCTTATTTATTTTAAAGAAAAATTCCATTTCTTTTGTTGCTAATTGTAGGAATTCTTTTTCTTTCAATATGGATTTGTTCAGCGACCATCTTATTTTTTTCCTAGTTCCTTTCCAAATCATTTTAAATGGATTGTGGTCTGCCCAAATGTTAGGTTCTATTTCCACCTCTTGTATTATCATATTCAAGTCATAAGATGTCCATATCATGTCAATTCTTGACCAAGATTTATGTCTATTTGAATAAAATGTATATTGTGATTTTTCTGGGTTCATCTCTCTCCATATATCTTGTATAAGCAGTTCATCTTTCATTTTTAAAAAGGCCTTAGGTAGGGTATTCCCCCCTTTTTTCCTTGTTTGTGGCTTTTATAGTCCCGTATTGCATCAGCTATTGCATTGAAGTCTCCCAATATACAAAGATTTTGATAATTTAAGTCCACTAATTTGTCATGTAGTTGCTGATAAAATTGGTCTTGTTTATCATTGGGTGCATATATTGCAACCATCAATATTTGTTTTTGATTCCACATAATTTCCACCATTAGTATTCTCCCTTCTTCATCAGCATAAACTTGTTTTGGGTTCATCTTTTCTTTTACATAAAGAGCTATTCCTCTTTTCTTTTGAGGTGCCAAGGAGAACTGTAGCTTACCTATTTTTGGTTGTTCTAAAATTCTAACATGTCTCTTAATATGTGTCTCTTGAAGACAAATTATGTCCATTTTCGACTTTTGTAACCTAGTAAATATTCTACTCCTTTTTGCAGGAGAGTTCAAACCATTTATATTTATTGAAAAAATTCCGACCTCCTCCATAGCTTCAGTTATATCTGGACCTCAATCTTCTAGGAGAGCTTATCTGTCTCTGGTCTTTTGGTCTTACATCTTCCTCTGTTTGGGTCTTTTTAGGTTCTTCCTCCTCCACTTGTTTAGACACTACGGCAGTCATTTCCTCTTGTTTCTTAGACACAGGGTCACCTCTTTCCAGAAAAGCTCTATGATTGTTAAAGAATTCCTCTGCTTGGAATAGAGTATCCAATCTATATCTTTTTGAGTCCCAGAAGATTAACAATCCTTCTGGGACCAGCCATCTGAAATTCACTCCTTTATTAAACAATTTCTTTGTTTAAAACTGATATTCTCTTCGGGCTTCTCTTATTCTTCTGGGAATTTGCTTAAGAACTACAAGCTCTTTTTCTTTATATTTCAGTGGTTGATCTCTTATTGCTCTCAAAATCTCATCTCTTGTAAACCTTTTAACAAATCTTACATGGACTTCCCTGGGGACTCTGTTTCTTCTGGCGTAGCTTGAATTTACTCTAAAGGCCTGATCTATCTCTGGTTTCATTTGAATCATTTCCATTCCAAGTAAATCCACGAGTAACTCACTCATCAGGTCTAATAAGTTCTTCTCCTTCTCTTCTATAACATTTTGAAATCTTAAAAAGTATGATGCCCTTTCCATCTCCATTATAGCCATACTGTCTTCCAATTCCGCGTTAGCTTGCGCCAATCTCTGATTCTCATCTTGCAAGGATTCTAATTTGTGGTCAACTTCCACTGACTTGTCTTCAATTTTTTACATTCTTTGTTGGTTGTCTGTAATCGCCTGTTGAAAGATTTCCATTTTTTGATTCATTTTAACAAAATCATTTTTCAAGTCTTCATAATTCTTATCCAAATCCTTTTTCATTTCCATTTTCAAATCTTCAGTATTTTTAGTCGTAGATGCCACCTGAGCTGCAATTGCTTGCAGTATCGTTTATATATCTTTCTGTTAGAATTCTCCCTTTTCCTGTTGTAAAAATGTAGTAATTGATTTTTGAGGAACTGGACTCACTGAAGTTGAAGCAGGGGCAGAGGATCCCTTTCTCACCCCTTTAGCTAGATTTGAGGTACTCATCTTCTGGTTGTTATATTATTATTATTTAATTAAATTTGTATGCCGCCCCTCTCCCAAGACTCGGGGCGGCTCACAACAAGAATATGAACATAGATAAAAAACAATAATAATTACATCCAATTTAAAAAAATCGACACACATACAACAAGCAAACACAAGCAAACACATATTATAATCCACCAGGTGGCCCAATGGCCAATTATAATCCAATGCTCTCCTATTGCTGGGAGAGAGGATCAGGCGTAGTTAAAAGAAAGGAGCCAGCAAAAAAAGGAAAAAAAGAAAAGGAAAAAAAAATAATTCCAGTAGGGGGGTAGAAAGGGACCCCAAAAAACCATCCAAAAAGGGAAAAAAGTTCTCAAAAGGAAGCAAATTACTAGAAATAGAAAAAACTAAGGTGGAGACAAGAGTACTCCCACAGAAAAGGATGTCCACAAAAAACAGGGAGAAATCCACAAAAAAAGAAAAAGGAGCAAAAGGGCTAAAAATAAAGAGAGAATGCCAACTGAAAGAAGAGAAGAAAAAATGATCGGGGGGGTGGGGTGATAAAAAGCCAAAAAAAGAGACAAACTATAAAAAAGAAAAAATTATCCAAATTATAATCCAACTAGTTCGGTTCAGCACCAAAGAAAAAAGCAGAAAAAAAGGAAAAAATAGGGCAGTGATGGCAAACCTTTTAGAGACTGAGTGCCCAAACTGCAACCCCAAACCCACTTATTAATCGCCGGGTGCCAGGTGGGCATGGCCCACTGGGTGGGCATGGGTGTGGTGGTCATGGCAATTGGGTGAGTGTGGCCAAGGTGGGTGTGGCCACCTCAATGTTGCTCATGGGGAGGGATGTCTGTGGGGGCCAGGAAGGGTTGGGGGAGATCCAGGGGGTCTCTGCAGGTGGGGCGGTGGGCAGGAGGCTCATCCTGCGGGGTGAGGCAAGGCAAGGCAGGGTGGGGTGCCATTGTCACAGGGCAAGGTGAGGCAGGGGCTGGTGCAACAGCTGCCTTACACCATCGGCCCCTGCACACAGAGGTCAGCGAGTGCATGGATGCTGAAATGCATCCAGCCACGTGGGACCTCAGCGAGTTAGCAGGCAGCTGGTTGAAGAGGGATGGTTGCCATCTCCGGGGCATGGCGCGTGTGCCCACAGAAAGGGCTCTGAGTGCCACCTCTGGCACGCGTGCCATAGGTTCACCACCACTGAAATAGGGGTTCTATAGCCAAAACACCAGAAAGACCAGACCAGAGAGAAAACAAAATTCTCTTTTGGTGACTTTTTAAAAGCAGATAAGAATGTCTGGGCATTCAGCCAAGTGTCTGGGCGTTGAGCAAAGTTTTCCAGCTGAATAAACAAGCTGCTGGAGAACAAAGGAAAAAAGATTCAATGTAGCCACAAAGGCAAGAATGTGTATTTCTCAAAGATTTAAACAGGAAGCAGAGAAAAAAGTTCACAGTGACGGGAAAAACGTTTCCAGAATTTTAAAAACCAAAAAATAGGGCTAGAATGGCTTTCCCCAATTTGAAAATATTTCTATAAAAAACAAATAAATTTCCCCAACTTCAATTAGCACTTCAAATGACTTTAGTATAGTCCAAATTGTTCTTTTGTAATGGAATGTAGCTTAAACTGCCGCTTACACGGGAGGGGGGAAAAACTCCTCCTCCCTCCCTTCAGGCTTGCCGCTTCAGTTAAAGACAGGCTATTTCAGATCAAAGTCCTCTTTCCAAAGGCAAAGGGAACATTGTCTCACCCGGGTCAGCTGCTTGCTGTCAGATTCAGCTGTTCTTCATCTCCGACGATCAGCTGTTAATGGCGGATGACATAAATGTAGTCCGCCTTTCTCCCATTGGTTCCAGGGGCTGCTTTGAGTTCACCAAGCCGGCTACCGCCGGCCCGCGTTCCTCAAAGATTCACCCTTCGGTGGCTACCTCTCAGGGTGGCATTCAGTCCAAACGGACCCACCAGTCGAAGAATTTCGGACCCAGGGAACGGAGAGTTGTTCCCTTGGGTCTAAGCTCAGTGGAGGTCACTGGAAACTGGATGTAGCTCATAATATTCTAATACGTCTATTATCACTCTTAAATTGTTTTCAATTTGTCTCTTTGGTAAGAAGCCGTTTTGATCTGGATGTATAAATTCAACTAAGTATTTTTTCAGTCTCTCTGCCATTATTGAAGTAAAAATTTTATAATCCACATTAAGCAGCGAAATCGGTCTATAATTTTTGATGTGCGTCAAATCTGAATCTCCTTTTGGTATTAGAGTAATATTTGCTTCCATTCATGTAGCTGGAAGTTTAGCCTCTAACAAAAGTCCATTACAAACATCTTTCAGAGGTTCACTTAATATGTCTTGTAGATTTTTATATAGCTCCGACGGGAGCCCATCCGGACCCGGTGTTTTCCCATTTTTTTGTCTTTTTATGGCCTCTGATATTTTCATCATTGTAATCCTTTCTTCTAAGATAGTTTTAAATGTCTCTGGAATTTTTGGAAGCTTACTTTCTTCTAGATATTGAACAATTCTCTCTCTTGAAGTTTCCTCTTTATCATACAATTCCTTGTAGTATTCCTTAATTATCTTTTTTATTTCTTCATTTTTGAATTGTAGATAGCCTTTCCCATCTACTAAATTGTG
Organism: Bothrops alternatus; assembly: GCA_034064705.1. Taxonomy (NCBI): domain Eukaryota; kingdom Metazoa; phylum Chordata; class Lepidosauria; order Squamata; family Viperidae; genus Bothrops; species Bothrops alternatus. Next base: position 1,540,694 of record JARGCV010000014.1, on the reverse strand, counting down.
TATCATTTTCTTCTCTTTCTGTTTTTTAAGTTTATAAGCTAACCATATTCCTGGTTTATTGGCATTTTCAAAGAAATTCTGTTTTCCCTCTTTATCTGTTCTGCCACTTTTTCTGAATCCAACAGATTTAATTTATGTTTTATTATGTCCATTTCTCTTTTCAAAGTCTTTTTCTGTGGATTTTTTTGTAATTCTGTTTCTAACTTTCCAAATTTTTCTTTTAGTAATACATGTTGCTGTCTTCTCTGTTTATTTTTCTTTGCCGTATACATTATAGCTATGCCTCTAAAGTAGGGCTTTTCAACCTTTTTACTGACTGTACCACTTTTAGGATATGGAAATATTCGAGTACCACCTAGCAAGGTGTCAAAAACTTGACCAAAAAAAACCCCTGTTCAAAGTTGCAATTGCACTGAAATGACTTATGTCCATTTTTCACACTTATGACCATTGTAGCATGCCCAGGGTCATGTGATTTATATTTGGATGCTTGGCAACTGATTCATATTTATAATGGTCACAGTGTTCCAGGGTCATGTGATCCCCTTCTGCAACCTTTTGACAAGCAAAGTCAATGGCAGAGCTGCTGGTGGACAAGTGCTAAGGCGGGACTTCTTTTCCTCCCTCCCTTCCCTGCCTTCCTTTTTCTCATTCCCATCTCCTTCTGAAGGAAGAATTTGAATCCCCCCCATATTTTCCCTCTTCCATATATTGATCAAACAAGGAAAGGCCTCCAGAGACAGAAAAGACCAGCTGCTGAGTGAACTACCCGTGTTTTCCCGATAATAAGACACCCCCGAACTTTCGGGAAAACACGGGGTATTGCCGCCTCCCTCTCATCTAGCTGCGCGCCGCCTCCTGCCCACTTCCGCGCCACCCCCCTCCATACGTCACCGCGGGGGACTGAAGGACCGGACCGAGTTCAGACGATTACAGGACACCCGGAGCTTCTGGCTGCGGGAAGCTTCTGCGCCCGCAACTGAAGCCGGCGGGCCAGGGGGGAAAGGGCCGCGGGGACCCCGCCTGCGAAGAGCCCCGGCGAGGCCCCGCTCGACCGGCACCCGGGCCATCCGCATCTCGCCGCCGTCCCCGCGGACCAGTCCGGGCAGCAGAGCAGCACGCAGGCCTGCTCTGGGCTGGCGGCGGCGGCGGGGAAGGGAGGGGAGGGAGGGGAGTGCCGGCCGCCCCTGCCACACAGGCCCTTCTTCCCTTCCAAGAACATCAGTTCTCCCTCTGGTTTTTCCGTTCGGAGCTGCCCGGCAGCGGCGCAAAGCTCTGGATTCCGCTCCCCCCGCCACGCTCCGCTCTTGCAGCGCCTTTTTGGCTAAGCGGCAGGGCAAACTCTTTCCAAACGCTCGCATCCGCATCTCGCCGCCGTCCCCGCGGACCAGTCCAGGCAGCAGAGCGCGCAGGACCGGCGCGGGTCTGGGGCGGCGCGCAGGCCTGCTCTGGGCTGGCGGCGGCGGCGGCGGGGCAGGGAAGGGAGGGGAGGGGAGCGCCGGCCGCCCCTGCCACACAGGCAAAGCTTCGTGGCGCCCGCCGCCCCCGCCTTCGGAGCGGAGGTGGGGCTGGGGGCTTCCCAGCCCTTCTTCCCTTCCAAGAACATCAGTTCTCCCTCTGGTTTTTCCGTTCGGAGCTGCCTGGCAGCGGCGCAAAGCTCTGGATTCCGCTCCCCCCGCCACGCTCCGCTCTTGCAGCGCCTTTTCGGCTAAGCGGCGCGGCAAGCGAGGCAACTCTTTCCAAACGCTCGCATCGGCGCAATGTACCTGTGGCGATTCCCCGGTGGGCCCTGGGCTAACGGGGCTGGTGGCCACGCGAGCTCTTTGCTCCGGCCTTTTTATTTTTATTTTTATTAACAAGCGGCGTGGAGAAGAAGAAGAAGAAGAATTAGAAGGAAAAGGAAAGCTCGGCCTTCTTTGGGAAGAGGACCCAGCGCGAAGCTTTCGCTTGGGTTGGATGCGTGTTGCTTTCCGCCCAGAGAAGCGGAAGCCCAACGATCCCTTTCCCTCTGAGGACCGTGGCACCCCTCAAGCTCGCCGCGATTGGCCAGGGCCCCCCGGATTGGCAGCTCGGCCCCGTCGGCTTGACGCGGGGAAAGGGGAGCGGGCGAGCGGACCCGAAAGTTTCGCGGGGCAGGAAAGCGGGGTGAGTGCACTTTGGTGAGCGGCGCCCCGGAAGAAGGTCGGCCGAGGGAGGTGGCCCGGCGTGCGGCTGGAGAGGCTCGGGGCTCGGCTTGCGCGGGGAGGTCCGGCTGCCCCCCTCGGCGTCTCTTCCCCGCCTCCTTCCCGACTCCCTCGGCCAACCTTCCGGGGCGCCGCTCGCCAAAGTGCGCTCGCCCCACTTTCCTGCCCCGCGAAAAGGCCGGAGCAAAGAGCTCGCGTGGCCACCAGCCCCGTTAGCCCAGGGCCCGCCGGGGAATCGCCACAGGTACATTGCGCCGATGCGAGCGTTTGGAAAGAGTTGCCTCGCTTGCCCCGCCGCTTAGCCGAAAAGGCGCTGCAAGAGCGGAGCGTGGCGGGGGGGAGCAGAATCCTCCTTGCAGAGCCGAAAAGGCGCTGCAAGAGCGGCCGGCGCTCCCCTCCCTTCCCCGCCGCCACCAGCCCAGAGCATGCCTGCGCGCCGCCCCAGACCCGCGCTGGTCCCATGCGGTCTGCTGCCCGGACTGGTCCGCGGGGACGGCAGCGAGATGCGGATGCGAGCGTTTGGAAAGAGTTGCCTCGCTTGCCCCGCCGCTTAACCGAAAAGGCACTGCAAGAGCGGAGCGTGGCGGGGGGGGAGCGGAATCCAGAGCTTTGCGCCGCTGCCGGGCAGCTCCGAACGGAAAAACCAGAGGGAGAACTGATGTTCTTGGAAGGGAAGAAGGGCTGGGAAGCCCCCAGCCCCGCCTCCGCTCCGAAGGCGGGGGCGGCGGGCGCCACGAAGCTTTGCCTGTGTGGCAGGGGCCCCGCCGCCGCCGCCAGCCCATAGCAGGCCTGCGTGCTCCTTTCCTCCTCTGTGCCTCACCTCCAGCCATTGCTGCCTTTTTTCATTCCTCTTGGAGGGTGACCCCTCCCCCACTGCATTTCTTGCCTGTTTGCTGCTGCCAGCACAGGTGGCTGCCACAGCTCATGGCCATCCTGCTTGATCTCCTCTCCTCTCCTCCAACCCTCCCCCTCCTTCTTCTTCCCCTTCGGTGCAGCTGACTCTGCCTCCTCCCAAGGCCACTGCTTTTTTTCTCTCTCCCTCTCCTGCCCAGACTGCCTCCTTTTATAGGCTCTCCTGTCTCCGCCCCCTCCTTTCTCATGGGGGAGGGTGAGCCAGAAGTGAGCCTGGGGCCTTTGCAGCTCCAGAGGACTCTCTCACTGTAAGTCCTTGCCTGTGTTGGCTCTTTCCCTCCCCCACTACACTTGGCTAGGCAGGGCTGCGTACCACCTGCCACTTGTTAATGTACCACAAGTGGTATGCATACCACCAGCTGAAAAGCCCTGCTCTAAAGTATGCTTTGGCTGTATCCCATACATTTTGTAGCATTGTATTTTCTTTGTTTTCTTTAAAGAAAAATTCCATTTCTTTTTTCATTAACTTTATAAATTTTTTCTTTTAATATAGAATGATTTAACGTCCATCTTGGGGTTTTTTTGTATTCCTCTCCATGTGACTTTTAGAGGGTTATGGTCTGCTCATGTGCCTATTTCTATCTCAATTTCCTGTATATCCCTCCTCAGTTCAGATGTCATCCAAATCATGTCAATTCTTGACCAGGATTTTTGGCTGTTTGAGTAAAAGGTATATTGTAATTTTTGTGAGTTAATTTCCCTCCAGACATCTTGTAGTCCAATTTCCTCTACCATATCAAAGAATGTCCTAGGTCAGTGGTGGTGAACCTATGGCACACGTGCCAGAGGTAACACGCAGAGCCCTCTTTTTGGGCATGCATGCCATTGCCCCAGCCCCACCTCCTGCTATGGCCCCCTCCTCACTAGCAGCCCCCCCAGAGGAGAGTTGCCCCCGGGCACGGCCCACATGGATCAGCGCAGCCAAGGACATAGCAGCTGGGCAGTGGAGACAAGACTCCATCCTTGTGCCCTGTTGTGCACAGTTGATGCTGCGGGGCGCGGGCAGAGGGTGTGGCCACCATGGTGTTGCAGGGCCACCTGGGCGATTTGCTGTGGTGGGCCGTGGAGGCGGTAGGTGGCCCTGAGGACAGGTGGGGAGGGGTCAGGGTGGTTTTGGGGCACTCGGTGTCTAAAAGGTTCGCCATCACTGTCCTAGGTAGTCTTCTTCTTCCGGTTTTTCCTGTTTTATTGCTTTTATAATCAATTGTTCCATCTACTATCGCATTGAAATCTCCTACTAAGCAAATATTTTGGTACTCCATTTCTATTATTTTTCTATGTAGGCTTTGATAAAATTCTTCTTGATTGTCATTTGGTGTATAAATTGCCACTAACAATGTTTGTTTTTGATGTAGATATATTTCAACCATCACAATTCTTCCTTCTTCATCTGAATACACTAATTTAGAATCTATTGTCTCTTTAATATATACAGCGACCCCTCTTTTTTCTGGTGTGCTGATGCATAATAAAGCTTACCAATTTTTGAATATTCCAATAATTTATGACGCTGTTCTTGTATGTGTGTCTCTTGCAAACAAATTATATCTATATTCAATTTCTGTAGTTTCCTGAAAATTTTGTTTCTTTTTGATGGAGAGTTTAGTCCATTTACATCTACTGAATAGATTCCCTTTTTCTTTCTCCATTTCCATTTCCATTATTTATATTTAGGTCTAGTCGATCTCGTAGTCCTCTGTTCTCTGGCAGTTCCTTCGCCTTCACCCTCTTGTTCGGCTTTCTCTTTCTGTTCTCCTATTTGTGCAGTTACTCCTTGGGTCGTATCTTCTATTTGCTTCCATTCCTTACTCTCCCCTTGTCATTGTTGCACTCCTTCATCCAAAATTGTTCTATTCCTTACTTCGAAGTCCTCTGCTTTCCAGATTGAATCCAGTCGATATCTTGTGTTGTTCCAATTTATTAAAATGCCTTCCTGCATTAGCCATCTGAAGTTTATTCCTTTGGCAATCAGCTTTGTAGTTAAGAAATGGTAATGTCTTCAAGTATCTCTTACTCTTTTGGGTATCTGCTTTAAAACCACAATTTCTTTATTTTTATATTGTAATGGCTCGTCTCTCACTTTTCTCAATACTTCATCCCTTGTTGTTTTCTTTATAAACCTTACATGTACTTCTCTTGGTAGTCTATTTTTCCTTGCATAGCTTGAGTTCATGCGAAATATTTCATCAACCTCCATTTGAATTTCTCCTCTATCTGCCTTTAAAGCCTCTGCCAGAAGCTCAATAATCACAGCTGCTATGTCTTCTTCTCTATCCTCAGGGATATTTTGGAATCTCAAATAGTGTTCCGCCTTCTCCATATCTAAGATCTTGACTGCCCCCTCTAGGTCTTGATTTGCTTGTTCTAATTTTTCATTTTCTTGTAATAACCTTTCCATCTTTTTATCAATGTCCTCTGATTTATTTTCCATGTTTTGAATTCTTTGTTCATTTTTAATTATCATTTGGTTTTGAGCTTCAAATTGTGCCTTTATATCCAGGATTTCTTGGCTTACTTTCTCAAGTTTACTTTGTGTCTCTTCATGATTTTTTTGCATCATCTCTTGAATCAATTTTAATGAGGCCTGCATTTCATTTTGGGCAGTGTTTACTTTCTCACATTATAACATTGTTTCAATAGATCCCTGGGTTGTTGGGCTAGATTGTCCCACAGAGGGTACAGAAAAGGTTTTCTTCATAAGTCTGGTAATGTTTGATGTACTCATTTTACAGCTCACAGTCTTAGACCAAACTCCAAAGTATGAAAGGAAACCAGCTGTTTTAGGCAAAATCTACCTCCTCCAGTAAAGCCTTCGATTTAAGACGTTCTCTTTCTTCAGATAGTGTCTGTTTAGTTTTAGCCAACAAATGTGGCTATGAGAGGTCTTTTTCCTTGTAATCTCAAACCAAGGCACTTTTGTTATCTGCAGGTGTCTTTCAAGGTCACTTTTAAAGACACTTTTTTCTTTTTTTTTCACTGTTTGCTGGTGCTGTCATTTATTTTTTCACCACTAGATGTCCTCTGCAGCTTATTTATCAATGTCCGATATTCCTTAAAATTCTTTCCCCTTATTATAATTGCTCGCCGCCTTTAAATTAATCCTTCTGGGGGTCTTTACTTTTTCAGCTTTTTCCCATCAGGGGCTCAACATTTTATAATCTACAAGGAGAAGGAAAAAAGTCTAGCTTACCCAGTCTCAGCACGCTGTTGAGAATCAGCTGTTTTGCAGAGCTTTCCTTCCGGCTGGGGATAACTTGGGATGCCTCGGCTCAGCTGGCAGCTTTTCTTCCACCCCTTCAGAGGAGTTCTTCAGTCCGCTCATATCTGCTGCCTCCTGATCTGAGCTCCTGGAGTGTCCCTCCTTCTTCGTTGCCCCTCCAGGGCAACTTTCTGACCCTTTAAGGGCCGCTGGGCGAAGCAAAACCGGACTGGGAAGCTGGAACACCAGCTTCTTCCATCCGTCCCATCAGCAACCAAACCGGAAAACCTTGGTTGATCATATGTTAGCACAACAGCTGCCTCCTTCTGATTCTGGGGAACCTAAGTCTGTGCCTGAACAGTCTGATGAGCTACAAACATCCTTCCCCATCTTTCCCAGTAAGATGGAAGGCCAAAGTTGTCCCCAATTTCCCAATCCCTCTTTAGGAATTTGGGGCTCCAACACCCACATTCAGAATGTGCAGGTGTGGCTTAAGCTCTTGAATGTAACAGACTGTTGGATATGCACTCACATACCCCCCCAACTGGTACACATGGATTGGTCATGTAAGCTACACCCCTGGGAGCCCCTATGTTCAGCACGATCAATGTCACAAGGGGCTGGGCACTCCCTGTGTTTGGAGCAGGAAAGTTGCAGATTGCTAAACTAGGGGCGCGTATACAGCACCCTGCAGCAGCTTGCCTTAGTCATTTTAATTCTTCTTCCACATATAAGTTAGAGATCTATGCACCTTGCACAGTCACATGGAAGGTTACTACTAGCATGTGGGATGGATGGCATAAATGTCATCAGACCTTGGGTCTCGACTACAAAAAGGACCCCTCTGCTCTTTATAGTCTGTTTTCAGCAATGGGACTTATGGCTTATATGTCTGGTGTTAGAACTTATATGCCTGAGGGGTTAGAAGGCAAACAAGGCATTTTTCTTGCTAACCACCCAGACTGGTGGTTCCTTTGTGGTCGGTTTGCCTATAAGTCTTTACCAGCTTACTGGTCAGGTACATGTACCATAGGAATTATCTTTCCTTCAGTGTGTATCATCCGACATAATGATTGGAACTTCCGCATCCGCAATCAGTGGGATGAGGACCACCTTGAGCATGAAGAACATATTGAACACCATCCTGTACCTCATGGCCTGGGAAATTATTATTATTATTTTTATTATTATTTATTCGATTTCTATGCCGCCCTATTCCGGAGAAATGCCATTGCACAAGCATTAATTCCAGCTATGGGAGTTGGTTTGAATTATAACTCTATTATAGAATTAAGTGACTGGACAGAGGAAATGTTTAACCACACCATACAGGCATTTACACAACTCAATAAGGAACAGGGAGACATATGGGAGGTAGTGGTACAGAATCGCGAAGCATGGATATGGTACTGGCTGCAAAAGGTGGGGTGTGCACTTTAGTTCACTCACATTGCTGCACTTTTATAACTGATTATCAAGTTAATATTAATCACACCATCCATCTCATGGAGGAAGGAATTAAGAATTACCCTAAAGATCTGAAGAGTTCTACTGATACTGTATGGGGGGGGTCTTCAATGGTATATTCTCATTTCTTACCAGCTGGCTCCCAGGATGGGGATGGTTTAGGGAATTATTCATTGGTCTTCTCTTTGTAGTATTCCTTGTTCTTGTTTCCTGTTGTGTCATTCACTGCTTGCCCCTAATCACCTCTGCTTGTCCTAAACGATGTGGACAACGTACTGCAGAAGCTTATCCTCTGTCTTTTCAGTTTGATGATCATACTTCTGTGCACTGCTGAAAGTATGAAAGGGGGTATTATGTTGACCCAGAATTAGGGGACAGCATAGGAAGTATCAATTGTGAATATGTGCAGATGGCCTGCTGTCTTTGGGCATTTGCAGAGTCATGGATGCAGGGTCATGAAAGGACAGCAAGGAAAACACCCTATGTCCCAACCCACCCAAGAACATACGGTGTCTTTAGGGAAACACCCCAAAGGGAACATTTTTAGCTACTTCTGCTTTCTGCCTTCTTATCTATAGTGTGCCAGACTTTCTGGGTGAAATCTTTATCGTATGTGTGTCAGCTTTGCTGGGTAGATTGCTTATGTAATCAAAAAGCATAAAAATAGGGATTTTCTGTCATTCGGGGCTTTCTCTCTTTTAGAGGGGCCCGTCTTTGTTCAGCTAAATAAAAACGTAAAGCTTTAAGGCAACTTCTGGTTTCCTGTACTTTTTTTTTATCAAGCAACACCTCAGAGCCTGCACAACAATCCATCCAGTGTCTTAAATGTTAACAAACTCAGAGAAAGCCTGAGCAAAAGTTCATGGATGAAAATCCTAAAGGGGAAAACAACTCAAGAAGCATGGGAAACTCTGAAAAATGCTATCATAAAAGCCCAGTCCAGCACAATACCACTGAAAAAGAAAAACAAGAAAGTCAAGAAGAAACCAGCATGGCTGCACAAAGATCTCTCTGACAAACTGAAAGACAAAAAGGACAAGCACAAAAATGGAAAGAGGGACACATAACTAAGGCTGATTATCAGCAGACAGCCAGAACATGCAAAGACAAAGTCAGGAAAGCAAAGGCTCAGAATGAACAAAGACTTGCAACAGAAATCAAGGATAATAAAAAAAAGTTTCTTTCAACATATTAATAACAAGAAAAAAGTCAAGGAAACTGTAGGTCCATTAAAGAGAAAAGATGGCAAGGAAGTAACAGGCAATAGGGAGAAAGCAGAGCTGCTTAACTCATTCTTCACACAAAAAGAAACCATAGCCCAACGTACCAAAGAAACTACTGCAAAAGACAAACGAGAAACAAAAATTAAAATAAGCAAGAAAATGGTAAGAGAACACCTATCTAACCTTGACAAATATAAATCACCGGGGCCTGACAGATTACATACCAGAGTTCTGAAGGAGCTGGCAGATGTTATCTCAGAACCATTGCACCATATCTTTCAAAAATCCTGGAGCACTGGGGAAGTACCTGAGGATTGGAAAAAGGCTGATGTGGTTCCCATCTTCAAGAAGGGAAAAAAACAGAACCAGGAAATTACAGACCAATCAGTCTAACATGAATACCTGGGAAGATCCTGGAAAAGATAATCAAAAAACAGATCTGTGAACAACTAGAAGCAAAAAAAGTTATAATTGGTAGCCAGCATGGGTTTGTTAAAAACAGATCATGCCAAGCCAATCTTATTTCATTCTTTGATAAAGTGACTGAATTAGTAGACCAGCAAAATGCTGTGGATGTAGTATACATGTAGAATCTAACAGAAAAACAAAAAAATCATCTAACAAAAAAAAACAAATCTTCAAATAGTTAAAAAAGTCAAATATTGGGGAATTTATCTAACAGCAAGGTGTGTAAAAATAAAAGAAGACAACTATATAAGACTGCTAAAACAAATAAAATTGGATCTGGAAAAGTGGAAAAACTTACAACTTTCAATGCTGGGGAGAATAGCAACAGTGAAAATGAATATCTTGCCAAAAATACTCTTTTTATTTCAAACGTGTGACGTTGAGGCATTGTAGAGGAAAGAGGACAGTCTCCATCCTCCAACTCTGATTCTTCCACGATCGGGGACCCTTTGGGGCACGGAGAGCCCAGAGGGCCACGCGAGATAAAGGGAAAAAACTTGGGGGTAGTAAGGTGAAAGGCGATCACCCGCTACAACGAAAGGAAACCCCTTAAACCCGGCATGAAAGTGTCTGCTATTGTGAGATGGCAGATTCGAGGCCATGACAAGTCACAGATGATGTGGAAGCAAGGATTTATTTAACAGACTGTGTCCTTTGAAGTGAGTAAAAATATCCCAAAATAGTAATAGAAGAGAAGAGCCTAAAAACATTTACATGTCTGTGAGTTTTGGTGTGAGAAGGAAGCTCAATTTGCGAGGGAATCCTCAAAGCAAGCAGCGACCCAGTGGGAAGAGCTGTGAGTCAGCAAATTAAAATAACTAAAGGATTAACAGGAGGGAGACAAAGAACTTTGTGGCAAATGTTTTGAAAGGAGAGGATTAACGCACAGTGAAGGAAGTAGCTGGCAGAAGATCGAGGAAAGAGATAAGGGAGGTGATATAATGAAGATGAGAGATGGTGGAGTGAGTAAGACGAGAGCAAAGTGAAACTGGTGGTCTAAGAGAGTAGCAGAAGAAGCAGGAAAAAATGGAGGATGACCGGCGATAGACAGTGGAAGTTGGAGAGAAAACGGAGAAGGAGCAGCACGTAGCAACACGTAGCAGATGATTGGAGAAAGTGGAGACGGTGGAGAAAGGTGGAGATAGATTGGGATGTGGAGACAAGGAAGGAGTGGAAGGCAACAGAAGATCGGAGAAAGTAAAGGAGACGGCGAGAGGACGGGACGTGGTGGTGAGAGTGACAGGAGTGGATAGGCGGTTGATGATATAAGATTGAAGAAGGAAACCGGAGCCTTAGAGGGACTGTGTGTCAAGCAAGAAGGAAAAAAGAAAGTGAATGGTGTTGGAGAAGGAGAAAAGAGGTTTGGGGGTGGCAGTGGATGTAGATGTAGAAGAGAAGAAAAAGAAAAACGAAGAAACGGAGGTTCAGAGAAAAAGTGTGAAATTAATAGGCTGCTAGCTAAATAAGGGAATATTAAGAATATTGTATATTTGAGGAATATGTCAAGTACTGCAATGACAACATTGAGAACAGGAAAGAAAACAACATCAAGTCCATCATTGACACCTTCATCCCCATCAGGCCAGAGAACAATAGAAGGAATGTTGGGGATGGAAAAACAGAGTGTAATATCAAGCATGCAAACTATGCAGACAACATTATTGGCTATTCAGGAAACGATGTTGAAAATGCAGGAAACAATGTCTAAGAACCATATAGAACTGAAAGGGGATATGAGTAAATTAGACAATAGGATAGAGATGATACAACAAACAATTGAGAAAAATGAAGAAAGAATAAAGACAGTGGAGGTGAGGTCAGAAAAATGGGAAAAAAGTAGACATAGTAGACAAAAAATTGATGGTAATTAACAAAAAAATGGAAGAATCAATTATTCACTTGGAAATGGACCGAGCTGCGTATTATTTAAGATTCCAGAATGTAATGGAAGAAAAGGAATAAGATCTGGGTAATATTATAGCAGAGCTGATAGCGGGAGCCCTACAAATGGATAGGCAAGAAATATTACTGGAGATCGATGAGGTGTATCGAATTCACACGAGCTACACTAGGCGTAATAGACTGCCACGAGAAGTCCATATAAGATTTGTGAGAAAGAAAGTCAGAGATATAATTTATAAGATCACAAGAGATGACCCAATGATTTATAAGGATAAAGAGATACAAACACTAGAACAAGTCCCGAAGAAAGTAAGAGAGCAGAGAAGAGATTATAGGTTTCTCACAGCACAGCTAAGTAAAAGAAATATACTATTTAGATGGTTAATCTCAGAAAGGATGTTGGTATCATGGCAGGAGAGAAAGATCAAGACAGATAATTTAGATAAGGCATGAGAACTCTATGATCAGTTGGAAGAGGTGGAAGAAGAGAATAGTAGTAAAGAGGAATTGGAATCTAGAAGTCAGGAAGACCACCAACAGGAGTCAAAAGAAATAGAATGAGAGATAGAAAGTAAGGAAGAAAAAGAACAAAGGAGAGAAGAAGGAGTGGGTTTGAGATCACGACAAATATACAAGTAGAACAATGGAAGAAGAAATTAGGTTAGTATCGATTAATGTTAACGGATTAAATGCCCCTGCCAAAAGAAAACAAATATTAACAAAATTAGTAAAACAAGGTATAGATATAGCGTGCCTACAAGAGGTACATATAAAAGAGCAACATAGGAGATGTTTGGAATTCCTGAAACAAAAACAGAGGGGAATAGCAGTATATATTAGGAAGGGAATAAAGGCTAAATTAAAATATCAAGATATAGATGGAAGAGTGTTAATGATAGAACTACAAATTGAGCAGAAGTTATGGTTGTTGGTGACAATTTATGCCCCAAATGAGAATCAAAAAGAATTGTACAGAAAATTACATGAAAAACTTATAGAAATAGGACAGGGAAATATTTCTATAGTAGGAGACTATAATGTGGTGGTGAGCGAACAAAAGGATTATGTTAGCAGTATGAAAAATAAAAAGAAATGAAAAATACTACCAGGGACATTTTTTGAGATGGTACATGAACTGAACTTACTTGATCAGTGGAGAAAATTGAATCCCCCAAAAAAGGAATATACCTTTTTCTCGGACCCACACAAATCTTGGTCATGGTTAAATATGGCATGGATGAATGGAGAGGTAGGAAAAGATATAGAAGCAATATAAATAATGCCAGATATGTGGGCTGACCATAATCCCTTGAAAATAACTTGGAAAGGACAGAAAAAGGTTAGGAGAAGGTGGACACTGAATTCTCAAATTTTAAAGGAAAAATAATTTATTTCAAGGATTAGAAAAGAAATGGAACTATTTTTTAAAGAAAATATACAAAGCAACAAACATCATTACAAATTATATGGGATACGGCTAAAGCATATTTAAGAGGTATAGCGATAGCTTATATAGCAAAAAAGAATAAGGAGAAAAGGCAAACACAAAATACACTTCAGGAGGAGATTAAAAAATTAGAATCTAAATTACAAAGGGAGCCCCAGAATGAAAAAAATAAAGGGGAAATGGTTTTGGCTAAACATAAACTAAATATGGTGGAGCAAGAGGAAATGGCAAGGGAACTGAAAGCGGCAAAACAAAAAAATTTTGAACATGCAAACAAGCCCGGGAGGTGGATTGCCTATAAATTAAAAAAAGATAGGGAAAAAAGATTGATTCAGGAATTACAAGATGAGAATGGAGAGTTACAGTATAAAATGAATAAAAAGAAAAAAATAATCCAGAACTACTTTGAGGTATTATATAAAAAAGAAGAAATAGATGAGGAGAATATAAAACAATATTTAAGGGTTAATGGTTTGCCGGAATTAAAAGAAGAGCAGAGGGAAATATTAAATCAGGAAATAACAGCCACGGAATTAAGAAGAGCAGTGCAAAAACAAAAAAGTAACAAAACTCCGGGGCCGGATGGACTTCCAGGGGAGGTATATAAGAGCTTGTATGAGGATTTCGAAATTATATTACTAGAAGTGTATAATGATGTATTGGAGAAAGCTAAATTACCAGACTCCTGGACAGAAGCTTATATATCCCTTATTCCAAAAGAAGGTACAGACCCCAAACAGATAAAAAAAATACAGGCCAATCTCGTTGCTGAATACAGATTACAAAATTTTTACTACTATAATTGCGGAAAGATTGAAATTAATATTAAATGAAATAATACATTCAGACCAAAATGGTTTCCTACTTACAAGGCAAATCAGGAACAATATGAGAACGGTGTTAAATGTTTTAGAGTACTATGAAACACATCCTGAAAAACAGGTGGCATTAATATTTTTGGATGCCCAAAATCTTAATTGGCAGTTTTTGTTCCAACAGATCAAAGATATGAGATTTGGAGGGAAGTTTGAGAAAACGATAAAGGCGATATATATGACACAAAAGGTTAGAGTGATAATGGGGATAATACAGAGAAATTTGAAATAAATAAATGAGTAAGACAGGGATGTCCAATGTCACCTCTTCTTTTTATCTTGACGTTAGAAGTGCTGCTAACCCAAATTAGACTTAATGGAAAGATAAAAGGACTAAAGGTAAAGAAAGAAGAATACAAGACGCAGGCATTTGCAAATGATCTAGTGTTCTTCATAAAGGAGCCGCTAGAGACAGGAAACACCTTAATGAATGAAATAGAAAAATATGGGACAGTGGCAGGACTGAAAATTAATAGAGAAAAGACTAAAATGTTAGTAAAAAAATTAACTGAAAAACAAAAGAAAGAATTAGAAAAAAGATTTGGGATTGCAAATTGAAAAAAAGATTAAATATTTAGGAATTTGGCTTACTGTAAGGTGTTCCTCAATAAAAGATGATAATTACAAAAAATTGATACAACAAATGAAAAAAGATTTAGAGATTTGGGGAAAGTTACAGTTATCATTATTAGGAAGGATTTCAGTGATTAAAATGAACATATTGCCAAAATTATTATATTTATTCCAGACAGTCCCTATAAAATTAGAGAAGAGATTTTTTGAAGAACTAAATAAAATAATTAAAAAAATTATCTGGCTGGGTAAGAAAGCATGGATAAATATTAAAACGTTACAAGATAGTAGAAGCAGAGGTAGCTTTGGACTTCCCAAATGGGAAATTTATTATCAAGCAGTGGGGCTATTATGGATTAGGGACTGGATAAATGTAGACATAGAGGTCATGTAGAGTTCGTGTGCAGCACACTGCCTTGGCTCAAATACATGATCTCACCTACATGATCTCACCTACATGATCTCACCTAGTTCACACCAACAGGATGTCGCAGAAAACTGCCCCTGGCTGGTAAATTCGTAAGGATTGACAAGGAGTATCCACCAATAAAAGTGCTGTTGCTATGCTGTTGCTATGTTATCTTTTGCTGCTTGGAATAACTGTATAAGAGCAATAAACACTGCGAAAGGCAGTCAGACACCTTTGCACCCTGCAATGACTGGTCTCTGATTCCGTCAGCTGGCACCCCAGATGGGACCCCCCCATGGGTAGCAACAGCCAACATACTTACCAGCATCTGGAACAGACCCCTAGGTGCACCTTTGTCCTCCGGGACCCCTCAGTGGTAAGTATGGGTTGTAATCTATCTCAACACCAGCAGAAACATGTACAGGAACTTCGATTCCTGTTACACAAGTCAGGCATGACAGCGCCTGAGCCAGACATAAGGAAACTGGTTGAGGAGGTAGGGAAACATTGCCCCTGGTATCCAGAGTGCGGGACGCTCTGTTTATGAGATTGGGTAAAGATAGGGCATACTTTACATCTTGAACCCCGGGCTCCAGTACAGATATTACATCAATGGTATCAATGCCGTCAAGCAGTGGAAAAATTTGGCTCTGATGCTTCGGCAGGGCAACAATTGACTACAAGCTCCCCCCCTGCCTGATTATGATCAAGTAAAACCTGTTCCCCCGAAAGCATCTCCAATTGGATCTTCAGCTCCTTCTGAAGAGGCTAATTCTTTTGCCTCCTTACGGCCATCATACACCCCCATAAGGAAAATATTAGAGGAACAATTAGAAAAAAAGGGGGGGGAATGTAGAAGAAATTGCTGATATGCTTTCTGTTTGTCCAGTGCATGCCATGGGACAAGTAAATCAGAATGGAGCTCAAATAGTGGAATATCGCCCTTTGTCATATGCAATTTTAACAGAACTGAGAAAAGGAATTCGAGATATGGGGTTGGGAAGTACCTATGTGCAGGGAATGTTGGAAGCCACTATGAGAAATCATATCTTAGTGCCTGAAGATTGGAAAACTACCTTTCGCATGTTGCTTACTCCAGCACAATATGTAGTTTGAGACAGCGAGTTTAAACATCAATGTGTTGTGCGTGCTCTTAACTTGGGGGTGGGGGGGTCTTTATTCCTGATCAATTGTATGGTTCTGGTCCCTTTGCCCCAGTTGATGCCCAGGTTGTTCTACCAGCTGCCACTTTACAGGTTTCTTCTGAATGCGCTTATCGAGCCTTCGGAAAAGTGCCTGTTTCTGGCAAGCCTCATCAAGCCTTCTCTAATATCAGGCAGAAGGCTACTGAGCCATATCCTGATTTTATTAATGCCTTACGGAGACAGATAGACAATCCTGAAGCTCAGCAGGAATTGTTGATGAGGCTGGCAAAAGACAACACCACTTCTGAATGTCGAAGGGCAATTATTGGTCTGGGAAAAAATCCTGAATTGGCAGATATGATTAGAGCATGTCAAGATATAGGAACAGCCTCTTATCAAACCAATTTATTGGCGGCTGCTTTATCACAAGGCAGCAAGCCTCAAGGAAAGTGTTACAACTGTGGCAAACCCGGTCATTTTAAAAGGGAATGTAGAAATCCAGGGGGGGGTATGTCTGCAGCATCTCACTTCTCTTTCCATTGCTCCTCTTTCCATCCGGGATCGAAGCCAAAAACAAAATGCCCTAAGTGTCAGAAGGGTTATCATTGGGCAAGTGAATGTTGGTCGGGAAACGGCCGACAGGGCCGGTCTCTGGCCCCAGTCCAAACAGAGACAACAGACCAACAATAAAAAGTACTCCTGCAGCTACAAGAGGTAGTGCCAGTATTGATTTGATACTGCAGGAGGAAGTGAAATTTAAATTTCCTGGGGAGGTTCAAGTAGTTCCATCTGAATTATCAAGCCCCCTACCACAAAATTATGTAGGGCTTGTCCTTCCGCGGTCAAGCATGGGTAAAATAAGGCATTTTTGTTATCCCCGGGGTGATAGATTCGGACTATACCGGAATTATTTATGTTCAATTGTGGACCAACTTGCCTCAAATTTTGCCCATTTACACTAGCCCTGCTCAGCTCTTGCATTTGCCTTATTTTGTCGCGGCAGGGGGAGAGTTAAAGGAGAGAGGGGAAGGAGGCTTCAGTTCTACTAACCCGGCCACTTCTGTTATAGCTGCCATCACTACCCCGATCACATTTCAACGGCCCCATCAGATCATTGTGCTGCAGGGTAAGCCATTTGAGGTAATGTTGGACACTGGAGCAGATGTTTCAGTGATCTGTGCCAAGCAGTGGCCTGCCAGCTGGCCAACCGAGCCCTGTCCAAGTGTGTGGGGTGGGGGGGCATCAAAGTGCACATCAAAGCGCACAATTTCTTTCAGCCCATTTGCCTAATTCAGATTTGGTCATTCAGGTCCGCCCCTTTATATTAGATATTCATGTCAGCCTTTGAGGATGTGACCTGCTCAGTAAATTGGGTGCCACCCTCACTTTGGAAGACTGAGATTACTGCCCTCCCATTGACTTGGCTGGTTAAAGAGCTGGTGTGGATTGATCAACGGCCCATGTCACATGAAAAATTGACGTCTCTCCACCAGCTGGTTAATGATCACCTGCTTGCTGGTCATGTTGTGCCTTCCACTGGTCTGTGGAATACCCCTGTTTTTGTCATAAAAAAGAAAAGTGGCAGGTGGCGCTTCTTGCACAACCTTAGGGCCATTAATGCCTGTATTCAACCTATGGGCCCTTTGCAGTGCAGAATGCCTAACCCTAATTTGATTCCTCAAGATCATGAAGTAATGGTAATTGACTTAAAGGACTGTTTTTTCTCTATTCCTCATTCAGAACCTAATAAACGTTATCACTGGACAGTTTTACCACAGGGAATGCTGAACAGTCCCACACTATGTCAGCTTTATGTCGCTGCAGCATTAGCCCCTTTTTGCAAACGTCATCCATTGGCTTTGGTATATCATTATATGGATGATATTTTAATTGGAGCACCAAAGATACAACCTAATTGGCTTTCCGAAATACAAAATGATTTAGGTATCTATAGATTGCAGGTTGCCCCAGAAAAAATACAGCTGCACTCTCTCTATCTTTATTTAGGGCATAAAATGTTGCAAACTTACTCTGCTCCAGCTTTTCCTCACTTGAGCTTACCCAAAGTTATTTCATTGGTCAATTTGCAGCAATTGCTGGGCACCCTCAATTGGGTTCGCCCATATTTTTCTTTACCTACACATTTGCTTAGTCCATTATTTGACTTATTGACCAAAGGAAAACAACCTGGAGATCTCATTATAGTTCCACCTGCAGCACTTGCCATGGTTGAACAAATTAATGACATCTTGAGTACTCAATTTGTGGACCAAATTCCATGTAAAAATTGTCAGTTAACCCTTTTGATATTTCCTACTCATAAGCTACCTACAGGAGTATTAGCTGTGTTAGAAGCGCAAAAAGTATATTGTATTGTGTTCTGTCTGGCCCCTCTCAGCTCATTAAAATCCACATAAATATGTCTTTAAGAGGTTTATTTAACACATTTCAAAAGAATTCACTTCAAAGCACGCTGCTGGCATTTTGCTGGCATAAACAGCCAAGTCTCAGTTATTTACATTTAGATTAACACATGCTCCTTCCACACCTTCCAATTAACTCACTCTTTCTTTATCACATTGTCCAAGGCCTCATTATTCTCCCGTAGATTTCCAAAACATCAGAAGACTGAATTCAAACGCACGGCTCCAGATATCAGGCTACTCCTTGATTAACGTTGCTCGTGACAAAGGCGTAGTCTCTCTGTCCCCTTCTAATATAGTTTCCGATACGTCACTTCCCCCCATTACTTCCTTTTCCCACTTAACTGACACCTTCGTTTATCAAACCTTCGGAATCTCGGATCAAGCCATCTATCTTCTTGCTCCAAATCTGACCCCTCACTTTGCGAATCTGACCCAGACTGCCTGTAAATCTCCTCCCTGTCTGTCTCAGCTGCCGGGAGGGGAAAATACCCAGAGGGGCCTGGCTGCTCTTCCTCGGCTGCCGGGAGGGGAAAACACCCAGAGGGGCCTGGCTGCTGATCCTCATCCTCTGATACTTCCCAAGCTGGTCTAGGGACACTCACAACATATTGAATGTCTTTATTTACCCCATACCCCATCCCGAAATGTTTTGCCATTTATCCAGGCTGTTGCTGAAATAATAACCTTAGGACACACTCGAGCTTGCCGTCAAAATGGGACTGATTTAATTAATATTGTACTTCCTATCCCAAAATCTGATTTTCAATTTTATTTTCAGAATAACTTATCTCTTCAGTGCTCTTTAACTGATTATATAGGCTATATTTCATATCATTTGCCTAAAGATCCTCAGCTTGCTTGTTTAATGACTTCTTCCTTTCCTGTCCGCCCACTGCTTTCTCCTTCTCCATTGCCGCAAGCTCCTACTGTTTTTTCCAATGGCGGGCGAACGAGAGGAGTGATTGCTTACAAGGATCCTCATGATGATACCTGGAAAGTGTCCTACACTGCACTGCAATCCTCACCACAACGCTCAGAATTATCTGCTGCTATTCTAGCTTTCCACACCTTTTCTCAACAGCCTTTTAATTTAATCTCTGATTCCAATTATGTGTGTCAACTTATTTTTAATCTTCCAGGTGCTTATATCATGCCCAGGATTGACCCCAATCTCATGGCTTTGTTTTTAACTTTGCAGCAACTGCTACAAGATCAGAAGCATTTATACTTTGTTTCTCATATACGCAGTCACTCATCCCTTCCTGGCCCTCTTTCTGAAGGCAATAGTCATGCTAATGCTGCTGTTCATGTTTTCCCCACTCTATTTTCAGACCCTTTTTTCAGTCACTCCTTTTTTCATCAAAATGCTAGGGGGCTGGCACAAGCTTGTCATATTCCACTGGACCAAGCCAAGCAGATTGTTTCATCCTGTCCACAATGTTCTGGGGCATCTCCTTCGGGGGACACGGAAGTTAATCCCCGTGGGTTTACCTCTAATCAACTATGGCAAATGGATGTTACCCATGTTCCCTCTTTGGCTCCCTGGAAATATATTCATTTATCTATTGATACCTACTCAGGAGCAATTTGGGCCACGCCTCAAAGAGGGGAAACAGCTCAACATGTTATTTCTCATCTTTTTTCGGCCATTACAGCCTTGGGTAAGCCCTCTTCTTTAAAAACTGATAACAGGCCAGGCTATTCTTCAGTGGCCTTTTTCCAATTTTGTACAACCTGGAATATTGTTCTTACTCATGGTCTCCCCTATAATTCCATGGGTCAAGCCATCGTGGAACATGCTAATCAGTCCTTTAAAGACTGCCTCCACAAACAAATAAAAAAGGAGGGCTCTCGGGTACCCAATTTGTCGTGAGCAACACAACAGGTTAAAAAAGTATTATTTACATTAAACCAATTGAATGTTTCCATTCAAAATTCGACTGCTTATCAGAGACACTTTCAACAGAAAACAAGCTTTCCTCCCCCTGTGGTATATTATCAGGCTGTACCAGACAAAGCATGGCTGGGACTGGTCCCTCTGATCACTTGGGGACGAGGCTATGCTGCTGTGCTTGCTTCTACAGGACCTTTGTGGATTCCAGCTCATTGCGTTTGCCCAGCCAAGGATGTCATGGCACCAGTCCCTGGATCCGGTCCCAGAAATGACAAGGGTGACTCTACAGATGGCACAGTGACCAATCCGATCCCTGTTCGTGCTCACCTCAATATTAACACTGTTGCGTGTAATTTAGCAAAAACAATTAATGCTACTTCTTTAGCTATCTCCGCAATCAACCATGAGCTGCAAGATTTGAGAAAGGCTATCTTGCAAAATCATGCTGCTATTGATTATTTGCTTCTGCGCCAGCATTTGGGTTGTGAAAGTTTTGAAGGAATGTGTTGTTTCAATATTTTGGATAGGTCACGAACCATCCAGTACCAGCTCAATATTTTACAAAATTTAGCCTCTGATTTGAAAATTGATACTTTAGGATCTTGGTGGGAAGGCCTTTGGGCTTGGTTGCCCACAGGATTATTGGGAAATGTCCTACGTTATTTAGTCATTATTTGTGCTATTTTGATTGGTGGGTGCTGCTTTGTTCAGTGTATTCCTTCCTTTTGCAATATATGTATCACAGCTTTTCGCCCCAAACCCTCTCCCAGATTGCCTCAGGGTCAGGTTTATGCCCTATATAAACAACTGCAAGGATGTTACTTTCCTGATTATGATCCTTTTACTAACCCTTCTTACGACGATGTCTCGTCTAACAAAACAAAAAAGAGTGAGATGTAGAGATAGAGGTCATGTAGAGTTTGTGTGCAGCACACTGCCTCGGCTCAAATACATGATCTCACCTAGTTCACATGATCTCACCTAGTTCACACCAACAGGATGTTGCAGAAAACTGCCCCTGGCTGCTGCCCCTGGCTGGTAAATTCTTAAGGATTGACAAGGAGTATCCACCAATAAAAGTGCTGTTGCTATGCTATGTTATCTTTTGCTGCTTGGAATAACTGTATAAGAGCAATAAACACTGCGAAAGGCAGTCAGACACCTTTGCACCCTGCAATGACTGGTCTCTGATTCCGTCAGATAAATTTAGACAACAAAAGGGTGTTAACGATTGAAGGACACGATCTACAGGCCGGTTGGCATGCCTTTCTATGGGATAAACGTAACAAGACATATGCATACTTTTACCGACATCAAATAAGAGAAGCGTTGATATGGACATGGGAAAAGGTCAAAAGGAAACATTATATGAAATTACCAAATTGGGTCTCGCCAATGGATGCAACGATTTACCCGAATACATTGGATAAAAAAAGATGATAAGATACAAAGAATTATTAGATAGTCAGGGGAATCTTAAATCAAAGGAAGAACTAAAAGAACAGGGAATAATTATAGACTGGTGGCCATATTTACAGACACAGTCGAGATATAGAAAAGATATGGAAGAATATGGAATTCAAGGGGTACCACAACAATTGGATAGAATATTGATAGGAAAGGAAGAATTTTTTTAACAAAAGTGTATAAATATTTATTAGAGGTAGAAATGGAAGAAGAAATAGCGAAAGGTTCGATGATAGCATGGGCATGGAATGTAGGCCAAAATATAAATTTAAAAGAATGGGAAAAAGTATGGAACAAAAACTGCAAATTAACATTATCAACAGCATATAAAGAAAATCAGTACAAAATGCTTTATAGGTGGCATCTAACACCGGCGAGATTGGCCAAGATGTATACAAATATGAAACTGGACTGTTGGAAGTTTAAATATAAGGATGGAACATTTTATCACATGTGGTGGCAATGTCCTACAGCAAGCAAATACTGGGAACAGATAAGGAGATGGCTACAGGAGATAACAGGAGAACAAATTGAATTTAAAGCTGAATTATTTTTATTAGGAATAATTAATCAAAAGATAAAGAAGCAACTTCAATATATTATTGTACAGATAGTAACAGCAGCACGTATTGTCTATGAGCAATGCTGGAAACTTGAAAATATACCAGCTAATGATATGATTATCCAAAAGATATTAGAATGTGCCAAGATGTATAAGCTTACACTAGAAATGAAAGGTAAGGAAGAAACAGAATTTTATGAGGTATGGGATAAGTGGTATAATTGGTTAGAACAGAGAAATAAAAATGTATAGCAATAAATGTCAATAACTGTAAGAGATAGAGTGGTTTCGTCACGCAGCCGCCATGGATGGCTAGGAGATCTGCTCTCTCTCCCCTGTTCAGTTTCACATCGCTGGGAGTCCCTGAAAAGGGCCGAAAATTGCCCCGAAGAGGTGACCAGCAAGGAGGGGCTTTGCTGGATCACAGGAGAGCAGCAACTCTCCTGTTAAAGCTGACAATTCCTCCAAACCAGTGGATGAAAGGACCGGCCATAGAAATATGGCTCGTCCCTAGGCTGCTAACAGCTGAAGTCACATTAACATCTGGCAACTTCAAAGCAGCGTGGAAAGGATTGGGTGAGATCTGCCTCTCTTACATCCTAATTACTTAATTACCTGCATAAGCTGCTAAAGTACTTTCCCCCCTGTGGTGAGGGAAGGGGGATTTTAGCCCTCCCTCCAGAAACAGCAGCTATCAACCACTCAGGAGTTTAAAACGTTGGAAAAATACTGGGATCCTAATTGGAATTCTATTTTGTAAAACTGGTGGGTTATAAGACTTGTAACTTTCTACTTTCTATTTTTTCTTCTTCTCTAATTTTTACTCTAACTATTATTGAAGATTTTGGTTCTTTTTCTCCCCCTTAAAATAGAGGGGGAAAAGAAAACTGAAAAGATCTAACTAACTCTGAGATGACATTTGCTGGCTAAATTTGAGACTGTAACCTGCTATTCTTTAAGAGAGATTTGTTGAAAGCCTTGAAAATAGATAAGATATAAAGCAACCTTGAAGCACCAGCTGCAAGAAACTCAGCTCAGCTCCTCACTTGGTGGACTTTCTGACTGTAAGTTTTTTTAGTTTAATATATTACAATGGAAGAAGAACAGGAATGGATTTCTCCCACAGAGGAAGTACAGGAACAAATTATTTATATGTTAAAAGCAATTATCCAAACTCTCCATATGCAAGCTCAAACTATGGCTTCAACTAAAGAATCATCTATACAGAATTCGATAGAGAAAGTGAAACAACCAAATGCTATGACAGAAGACTTAGATACTCAACAAATACAAACAGTGGAAAACACAAAAAGGAAACTGATAACAGAGAACAAGGAAAGGACTTTTCTTATAAACCAGAAGGAATTTGAAGATAAAAAAGAAAAACAGATGAAAGAGAAGATAAATACTTCGGGACAACTGCATCGAACTGGAAAAACAAAGAGACAACCTGCTAAATCCACTAGCCCTCTTAAGAAAATAGCAACTGAACGCCCTTATCAATATCAAACAATAGTCACAACAATACAAGGAGATTTTTTGATGATTTAAAAGCGAAGATATGAAAGATGATTTGGCAGAGGAAAAAAGCTAGAATAAGACTGAAAGGGATTGGGGTTTTGATCTATACATGAGATCTAAAATAGAATATATCTAAATGGATAGATTATGTATTTTGAACATAAGATATTGTAATGATTTGAGATAAAAAATTGGTTTTATAAAATCTAGAAATATAAATATCGAAATAAGAATGTTATATTGTCTTATTAGTTTGTTAAGATATATGGTAGAATTTATATATAAGGTTTGTATTTTAAATATTAAATTATATGAGGAATTGTGATAAAGGAATTGTGCTTAATTAAAATTTGAAAAAAAATAAATATTAAACATTAAATTAAAATATTAAGGGAAAATTAATCAACAGGTCACTGATTTGCTAAAAGTTTGAATGTTTACAGATAACTAAGACTTGAATTTAATATATTGTCATGAGTTAAGACACAGGTTAAATAAAACTTACATTTTTTTTCTCTCTTTCTGGAAAGGAAGAAAGGAAGGAAGTAGAAAGAGAAAAAGAAAAAAATTATTAGCCCTAAATATGAGATAGGAGACTGAGAAATTGGGATCATTTAAAATCCAGAAATGATAAAGATTAAACATTAAATTTAAATATCAATGCGAAATTAAAGTTAAGAAAAAGTTATTAGGTTATTGTCTAAAAGATGGAATGTCAAATTAATTAAGATATGTATAGACTGAAGATTATTGATGAATACTAGAAAGGTATTTTTTGTCTGATTGATAGAATAAGAACTGTATTGATCTAATATGACAGTAGATCTTATGGGGGAAAGAGAGGGAATTAGTTGTTGTAAAATTTTGAGATTTGTACTGATGATATTCAAATGTAATGGAATTACGGTGCTCAACCGCCACACTACTTTTCAAATATGTAAATGTAATATTGGAAAATTAATAAAAAACTTGGGAGGAAAAACAAACTATAAGAGATATATGGCACAGTACTGTTAAAAAAAGAAAAGAAAAATGTTTATCGTTTTGTAAATTGGAAAAATGAAAAATAAAAAATTAAGAATTGTACTAGCTTGAAAACGAGACAGTAAATGTTAAGGGAAAAAGAGAAGAAATATTTGATGTTGCAACTTGAGATTTGTACTAAAGATTTTGTTATTGAACTATTGATTAACCTAGTCACCACGTTGCTTTTTAAATACCTAAATGTAAAATTGGAAAATAAAATATTTTTTAAAAAAGAAATGTCAGTTTAAAATATCTTTTCTAACCAAAATATATCTTAATTGCATTTGCTCTTAATATCCATTTGTTCAATTAATATCCTGTTTTTCCCACTTTTAAATTTTTTTTAATTTCCCATCAGTGTTCAAAATGTCTCTATCACTTATAATTTCTCATAATAAGTTATATTTGGGTAACCAAAAGCTTCCCTTATTTAAACCCTCTTAGCATTTTCATATTTCCCTTCTCATACCAAAATATAATATTCTAGTTATAAATCCTATCTTTCTAGTTATAATACTTCTATTTCTAACAATTATCTATTCTCAGCCATGTTCAAACATCTGATTAATAGTATAATATCCCATCTAATGGGTCAAAACCTCTATTTTCTTCAGTCTTACTCTAGCTTTCTTCCTTTGCCAACTAACTTTCCAAGTCAATGCATTTGAATCATCAAGTAATTCTTCCTCTATTTTTTTGTATATTGTTTGGAATAAGAAAGACAAATTGATTAAAATATTTTTGAAAGGATGCTCAGCCCATTGATATTCATTAAACAGCCTCCCTCCTTCTCCAATTTCCCACAATTCTCCTAACAGCTCTATCTTCCATTCAATCAGCTCTTCTTTCTTATCCTCAAGTGTGTTCTGAGATCTTGACAGGTAAGATATCTTTTCCAATTTCGATATTATCGTTACGTCTTCTAATTCTTCGTTTGTCTGAGTCTGTCTGTTAGTTCCTTTCTTTAGGTCCTTCATCTTTGGATCTGCTTCCTCTGATTTTCCTTCTATTTTCTGGGTTGCTAGTTCCTTCTTTGTAGTCATTTTCCGAGTTTGAAGATTTAGATTAAAGAATTGTTCTTTTATCTCCTTTGTGTTATTTTTAGTCTCATCATGAGCTAAGGCAATTGTCTCTTGTATTGATTTTAACATAGAAAGAATTTATTTCTGAAATCCATGTTGGTATGTCAAGCTGGGGGCTTTGGGGACAGGTGTTAGGGATTTTTTTTACCATGTGAAGCTAAGTATGGAACATCCATTTTGTTTTTTGTATGTAGTCTTTATAGTCCAATCTATTTAGGGATTTAAAAAGTTTCAGTCAATTGTCATTTGAACTCCTAATTATCCAGCTGGCCTATCAGTCCGTCCTTAAGTCTCCCCTCAGCAAATATAAGTAAAGTTCAAATTTTTCTGTCCAATGAAAAACACATCCTTTCTGTCCAGAGAGAGAAGAGCAATTAAAAATTGTTCATCAATCAAAAGTTTATAGTCCAAAGTATTCCATCATCTCAATCAATAATGCATGTTTGTTCTATAGGGAAACAGCTCCATGACACAGCTCTAAAAGTCAGTTAGTATTTATATTCATAGTCCAGGCAGACCAGTTTCAAAATTGTTTATTGTCTCTGCTACACAGATAAGCAGCCCAAGAGTTTTTTTTCCCTTTTCCCAGCTGCAGTCTTCAAAAGTGAAAGTTTCTGAAAACAACAAGAGTCTTATCTAAGTCTGGGCTTCCAGTCAAGTTTCCTTTAGGCATAATAAATTGTAGTGCTGTAGTTCACCACTACATGTCATTGACACCGTCTTCCAGCTTTTTACATCCAAACTTATATTACAAGCTTTTTAAGTCTCTTTTAAATAAATAAATAAATAAAAAATCTCAAAAGCACTTTTAGTCCCCAAATTTCAAAGTTATATAAGTGTGTTGCTTCCAAATTAATCTTGTGATTTTCTTTATTTTCCCCCTTTTCCTGAGGGAATGGGGTGGAAATTCCCCTTCCCTCTCTCATCGGGAGGATTCTTTGCTTTGGGCATTTTTTTCCTCAGGAAAAAGTCTTAAAGTCATACAGAGAGGATAGGGTCTCACCCAGTTCCATCCACATTGCTCGAAAGTTGCTGGTTAATGCTTAGTATCATGGGAAGGCAGAGGAAGAGCACACCTTGCCTCAACTCTCCTGCTGATTACAGGAGCCCCTTTGACCATTTTGTTCATAGAAATAAATGGTTGGCTTTGAATAAAAAATAGGTGGCTTTGTTGAAGGGACTGGCACACTGCCTGTATGTGTACATGTCAGTAACTAAGTCTGCATGGGTTACAAACTAGTGTCCCTAAATCAAACTGGTGTCAGTCTGATGTGTTGCATGTCAAGACAGTTCATTCCCAGCCACCAAATCTTTTGGCTGGATACAAGGGAGGTATGAAACGAAATCCAATGTGTCTGGAGGGCACTAGAAGCATGACCACAAATTAAAACCCAGAATAGGGTTGTCAGACCTGTCACAGTCGGCCCTTCAGGAAAGTAAGACTCTTGAATCCATTGAGTTAAATCAAAAGAACTTTTACTGAGAGAAACTGGATGTAGTAAAGTCAGGCGGAATCTGAAAGTCCTGTGCAAAGGGTAAAGCAATTCTTTCGGTTTCCCAATCCCAATCCCAACCCCCCGACCAATCCACCAGCAGTTAGTGTGATGCTGAGAAGATGTTTTGAGAATGCTGAGGTGCTAGTCAGATAACAGCACACACTCAGGGCATGACAGCCTTGGAACCTGGCAAAAACTGGCTGGGAAGAAGTCCGTCCCATCTCCAAAGAGAGTCCCCCTCCCTAATTGCCAAGTGAACAGCAGAAGCAGAAAAATCCCAAGCATGCCATCCCTCTGCCCCCTTAGCACGATGGTAGGACACCGGAGTATGATGGTGGACCTGACAGGGGTTCTGGAGAGAAGAGATTTATTCCCAGTGGTTGGGAACAGGAAATTCACATTAATGTAACCCTATCCAGCAGTGTCTTCACATAGGGCACAGCATACATAACTATACAAAGGACTGGGTGATAGAATTGTCCCAGAGATATCCCCCATATGTACATGCCTTTTAAAAAATATGGGGGGGTCATTTTTTGGTGATAGGAGATTCATTACTCAGAGGAATATAATCAACTATTTGTAGATCAGACAGTCTCTAGAAACAAGCAAAACTATTACTAGAAGCCAACATGGGTATGTCAAAAACTGATCATGCCAGACAAATATTATTGCATTCTTTGACAAAGAGACTAAATTAGTGGACCAGCAAAATGTTGTGGACCTAATTTATTTGGACTTCAGTAAGGCATTTGACAAAGTAGACCACAACCTACTTCTTGGCAAGATAGAAAAATATGGAATAGATAGCATCACTACCAGATGGATTTGTAACTGGCTGACCAACCACACTCAATGTGTACTCCTCATTGAAACTACATCTACATAGAGGGAAACATGCAGTGGGGTACCACAGGGTTCTGTCTTGGGCCCAGTATGCTTCAACATCTTCATCAATGATTTAGATGAGGGAATAGAAAGGGAACTAATCAAATTTGCAGATGACACCAACCTGGGGGGAATAGCCAACACTTTATAAGATAGACTCAAGAGTCAGAAGAACCTTGAAAGATTTGAACATGGGGCCCTATCCAACAAAATGGAATTCATTGGTGAGAAAGGTAAGGTCTTACACTTAGGCAAGAAAAACCAAATGTGCAAGTATAGAATAGGTGGTACCTGGCTCAACAGCAGTACTTGTGATAGGGATCCAAGAGTCCTAATGGACACCCACTTCAATATGAGCCAGCAGTGTGCTGTAGCTGCCAAAAAAGCCAATGCAGTCCTAGACAGCATCAACAGATGGATACTATCAAGGTCACATGAAGTGTTAGTACTGCTATATACTAGACAGGTAAAACCACACTTGGAATACTGTGTCCATTTTTGGTCACCACAATAAAATAAATGTTGAGACTCTAGAAAGAGTGTAAAGAAGACCAACAAAAGTGATTAAGGGACTGGAGGCTAAAGCGTATGATGAGCAGTTGTGGGAACTGGATATGACTAGTCTAACAAATAGAAGGACTAGGGGTGACATGATAGCAGCCTTCCAATATTTGAGGAGCTGTCACAGAGAGGAAGGGAGCAACCTATTCTCCAAAGCACCTGAGGGCAGGACAAGAAGTAATAGGTGGAAGATTGTCAAAGAGAGATCCAACCTAGAGATAAGGAGAAATGTCCTGGCAATGAGAACCATTAGTGGAACAACTTGCCTTCAGAAGTTGTAGGTGGTCCATCACTGAAGGTTTTAAAGAAGAAATTGGACAGCCATTTGTCCAGAATGGTATAGGCCAGGGTCTCCTGTTTGAGCAGGGGGTTGAACTATAAGACCTCCAAGTTCCCTTTTAACTCTGATATTCTCTAATTCTGTAATACCCAATCCTCCTGGCTAGATTGTATATCCCACTAGAAACACCAAGAAGTAATGTGAGGAAGGGAAGACCAGTTTCATCCCACCAAGTTTCGGTAATGGCAACTATATCATACCTGCCTTCATATACTAGTACTTGAAGTTCACCTTGTTTGTTCCCCAAACCTTGAGCATTAATGTATAGACATCTGAGTCCTTTATGGCTGACCCTGGGTATGCTTCCTACATGTCCTGCTTTATATCTGGTTTTTTCTTCCTTTCCACCAATCCCTACCTCTTTGTTTGATTAATTATCTAGGGGTTTATGCTTGGGATTAGGTCCTAAACATCCTAAAGATTGGTCTCCCTCAGTTTTAGTTTAAAGCCCTTTGGATAAGCTGAGCCAGTCATTTTCCTAATACATTCTTCCTGGTTCTTGTGAGGTGCAGTCCATCCCTGGCCAGGAGCCCTTCATGTAGGTAGTGCAGACCATGGTCTAGGAATCTGAAGTTCTCTTGATATCCCTTAAACCAGTGGTTTATTTGTATAATGCTTTGTTCCCTTGTTGGATGTTGACTTTTTGTTGGAAGTACAGATGAAAATACCATCTGTGCTCCTAACTCCTTAACTTTCTTGCCGAGCTGCTCATAGTCTCTTGATATTGTTTTTCAGGTTCACTGTCATGTCATTCGTCCCCACATGAATGAGAAGAAAGGGATAGTAATCTTTGAGCTTGATTATT
Organism: Bothrops alternatus; assembly: GCA_034064705.1. NCBI lineage: Eukaryota > Metazoa > Chordata > Lepidosauria > Squamata > Viperidae > Bothrops > Bothrops alternatus. The sequence continues at coordinate 1,510,823 of JARGCV010000014.1, read as the reverse complement.
TTAGTTAGGTTCTCAACCACATCTTTGATTTTCACTCCAGGGAGACAACATATCTCCCTAGATTGATTGTCCGGTCTACAGACTGCTGATTCCATTCCCCTGAGAAGTGAATCTCCTATCACCAACACTCACCTTTTTTTTCTTGGGAAAATGGCTGTCCAATCGCCTCTCAAAAACCTCCAGTGATGGAGCACCCACAACTTCTGAAGGCAAGCAGTTCCACTGGTTGATTGTTCTCACTGTCAGTTCTAGAAGTTCTTAGTTACCCTTTTGGTCCTTCCTGTGGCTAATGTTGAAGTAGAACTTAAATGCAAGTGAGGTTGCCCTCTATATATAGCTGAAAACAAAAATAAAGTCTCAGCTGAAAAGAAAAAATAGTATCTCAACTGACAGTAAAAGATTAAATATCAGCTTGTAGTTAGTGTAAAAGATTATAGAAAAATAGTAGTTTGTAATAATACTGAAGAGGTTCTTTCCTTTAAAAATGTTGTAGTTGTTATATTTTGTAATCCACAGAAGAAGCTTTTAGTCCCACTACCATGGGGATTGGTGACCTCAGGCCTAAATAAGGCCCTTGGCTTAATTAAAATCTCCCTTTTCTTAATTTCAAAAGTCCCATTTCACACATTTATTAAGAGCAGACATTCCTTTCACTGTAGCCTACTACTTGAGAAAGAAGAGAGTGTCAGAAAGAAAAAGGAGGCTGTTGGAGATAGACCAGGTCTCCCCTCAGACTTGTTCCAGCCTTTCTCCATGCAAAGTAGAACTACAGCCTGATTTCATTCTGCCCAGCGACTCTAAGGGGTCGGAAAGTTGCCCTGGAGGGGCAACGAAGAAGGAGGGATGTTTCAGGAGTCTGGACCAGACATCAATTGGTCCGGGTGGACTGAAGAAACCCTCTGAAAGGATGGAGGAAAGGCTGCTGGGCTAGCCCAGGCAGCCCAAGTCATCACCAGCCAGAAGCAAAGTGAGGAGCTGCGGTGCTCCACTAAACAGCTGACTGTCAACTGTTGTAATGCACCCTAGCAAGTCGCCATGAGGCCTGGAACAAAGAGACTGCCATGTGGCTTGGAACAAAGGGACAAAGGCCATGTGGCTTGACCATGCGGTTTTGGAACAACAGGAAATGAGGGAGGGGCTAATAGGTGGAGTAACGTTGTACCAAGATTTGAATCCATTGGCTACAGATGTAACTTTGCCAGTGTAACTTTGCTATTGGCTGCAGCTATAACATTGTCATAGGCTGTTTGTAACCATGTGATGCATTGTGTAACCGCCCACTGTAACAGGTAATAAAAGGGGGGGCAGCCTTTTGTCTGTTGTTGCTTCACCCCGAGAAATGTGCTTGGTAGCATGTCTCTCCTTAATCCGGCTATCGTGAAGAACCCACTGAGATTGGAGTGGCCTGCGGAGGGCTAGCTTCAGTCAACAGCATGCTGAAACTGGGTGAGCCAGTTCTTTTGTCCTTTTACTTTTGGAATTACAATTAAGAACGTTGACCCCCTGATGGGGAAGAGCTAAAAAAAGGGGGGGAACCCCCAGAAGGACTAAAGGAGAAAGTCAAAGGTGGTGAGCAACTACAAAGGGGAGGACTTTCTAAGGAATATAAAAAGAGCTTTTAAAACTGAACTCAGATTGATTCAAAGAAAGACTATTTAATTTACAACTGGTGGAAAAATCTTTTTTAGCTATAATTGTAAGATTAAACAAGTACAAAGAACTTTAAGAGAAAAACTTTGTAACAACTTTGTAACAACTTTTTAAAACCAGACATTGATTAAACAGCCTATGAGGACATCTAGTGGTGAAAGAAGATATTAAAGTAATATTAAACAATAAAATAATCTTACAGTATGCGACCTTGAACAACACCTGTTCTAAACAAAGTGCCTTTGTTTGAGTTTTTAAATGAAAAAACTCTCCATAGCTAGACTTGTTGACTCTGGATATAACTAAAATAGAAATTACTTGAAGACAGCGAATGTTTTACATCTGAGACCCAGTTGGAGGAGTTGGATTTGGCCTAAAGAAGTGGATTTGTTTTTTCCTGATTGGATTTTAACCTAAAACAGCTGGCTTTTTTTTCTTGTTGCCTGCTTTATTTTGTGATAATGGCAGGTGATTATAATATGGTTATGGATATAGGAATTGATAAATCTAATCCATCAAAAGCAGAAATAAAGTATAATAATACAGACTTAAGAAAATTTATTAATAGAAATAGATTAAAAGATGTTTGGAGAGAATTACATGGCAATCAAAAGAGTTATACATATTTTTCTAGTAGACATAAAATTTTTGCAAGAATAGATTATATATTTATAACCTCGGAAATATTATCTAAAATAACGAAAGCAGAAATAAAAATAATTAAAATATCAGATCATGCAATGGTAACTATGGAAATGGAAATAGATTGTGATTATAAACAGGCAACTAGATGGAGAATAGATTCGAGGATTTTTAAAAATAAAGAGATTTTAGAGAAAATGGAAAAAGAATTAAAAGACATATGGACTATAAATGAAGAAGGAGGTAATAATATAGGTGTAATATGGGATGCAATGAAAGGCAGTGGTAAGAGGTTTAGAGATAAAATATTCTTATAATATAAAAAAACAAAAAGAGAAACATATAAAAAGGTGGAGGAGGAAATTAAAGAACTACAGAGTTAATATATAGAAAGTAGAGAGAATAGGATTATGTTAGAATTATCAGCTAAAAGAAAAGAGTTGCAAAATATTCAGTTAGAACAGGTTCAAAGAAATCTAATTTATTTAAATAGGGAATTTTATGAAAATAGTAATAAAAATTCTAGAATGTTGGCTAGAGCCACACAAGTTAAAAAGGCAAAAAGCCTGATTGGAGTAATAAAGAACGAAAAGGGAGAAAGATGTAACATGATGAGAGAAAAATTGTTGATATTTCAGAAGTTTTTTGAAAAGGTATATAAGGGAAAGGAAATAAATTTGAATGAAAGCCAGGCATATATAGAAAATAATTTAAACTGTACAATTTGATAATGTGATAAAGAAATAATGGAATCACAAATAGAAGAGGAGGAGATACTGGAAGTTATTAATAAATTGAAAATAGGTAAAGCACCAGGGTTAAATGGACTAGGCGCAGAATATTATACAAATTTTAAAGGATTATTGGTGCCGAAGATGAGGTTAATGTTTAATAAAATAATGGAAGGGGAAATTATTCCAAGTTCCTGGAAACAATCTCTGATAGTATTGATAGCGAAACCTAATAAAGATCTTACAAATTCAGGATCATATAGACCAATATCCCTTATTAATCAGGATGCTAAGATTTTTACAGCAATATTGACAAATAGATTGAATACATTTATAGAGAATTACATTAAAAATGACCAGTGTGGATTTATAAGAGGCCGACAAATGTCAGATGTAGTAAGAAGGGTATTAAATTTAGGCTATTACATAAAGAATCAAAAATTAAAAGCTGGTTTATTAGCATTAGATGTTTTTAAGGCCTTTGATTGTGTGGAATGGCCTACATTGAAGATATTAATAGAGAAATTAGGCTTTGGAAAAAATTTAGAAAGGTGATAAATCAACTATACTCAGAGAACAAGGCAACAATACTCATAAATGATGGTGTTACAGAGACAATAACCTTAAGCCGGGGAACAAGACAGGGTTGCCCCTTATCCCCAGTTCTATTTGTATTATTGATGGAGGTTTTGGCAAATGCAATTAGGAAAGATTCATTGATTGAAGGAATTGGCATATGTAAGAAAACGAAAATAAATTTATTTGCAGATGATACATTACTAATATTTCAAAATCCCATAGCTACTATAGAGAGGGTATATTCACATTTGAATGAATTTGGGAAATATAGTGGATTGCAAATAAATTGGGAAAAATCAGAAATGATGTTATATAGCTATAGTAAAGAAGAAATGGATGTATTGAAATATAAATTAAAAACAGTAGATAGTATCAAATATTTAGGTTTTGACATCCCAAAAAATATTCAAGAATTAAAGAAGATAAATTATGAGAAGTTAAAGAAAGATATAAAAGATAAAATGGATAAATATGGAAAAGTAAAATTATCATGGTTTGGAAGAATTGCAGCAATAAAAATGAAAGTTTTACCAAAAATTAACTTTTTGTTTTGGATGATCTCAATTAGGTTTTTGGATCAAGAATTAAAGGAAATACAGATTGCTGGAGGTGTATTGTAATGGAGGCAACAGAGCAAGAATAAGTAAAGCTTTATGGTATGAACCATTAAAAACGGGTGGTCTGGGTCTTCCAAATGTTAGAAATTATTGGGTAGCTAATCAATTAAGGGTGGTCCCAGATATTATAGCAGATAGAGATTTATTATTGAGCGATATGTCAAGGTTCCGACTAATGAAACACTTCAAAGAACTTCCAGGCATTGTTTATCCTAAAAAGTCTTTAATCATGAAACAAAGGGTCAGCACAGCATGATGGATGCCAAGATCTGAATTTCCCTCCCCCTGAGCACATAATATTCCAGCATATTCCCCTCCTCTAATTTGCAGTCATAAATCACGTTCTCCAATTAGTTTGAAGGGCAAAGTTTCCCTTCCATTCTGTAGCCTGTGGTTTCTTATCTTAACTAACACATATTCTTTCTCCTCCCCTTCCAGCATCATCTAATTTAACTCTAAAAATACAACACAGCTTATACAGAGAGTGACTACCTCTTCATATTTTGTCAAAGCAAGAACACCCAATGTTAGCAGCGTTGACACGATATAGAATTGAAGGAATTAATGGAAATAGGTGATCCTTTAGAAACATATTGGTTTAAAAAAGATATTAAAAAATTGTTAAGAGAATTCAGAATCCCTTTTTTAAAAACCTGATAGAATTATGGGATAAATGGCGATATCGGTTAATGCCAGGAATTTCTCCTTTAATACTGGTAGTAGAAGTGGAAAAATTCCCTAAGATTGAACTGAAAGATTGGATTAGTAAATTAAAAAAAATCAGATATATAAATGGGAAGACTGGAAGAACAAGATAAAGAATATAATACAATTAAAGAATGTTTTATCAGATACTAAGTTAAATTGTTTGAATTTAATACAATTAGAGAAATGGATAAAAATGGAAGAAAAATTCGAGGAGAACGATAGACAGTTAACAAAATTTGAAATGATTATAAAAGAAAGTGAGGAAAATGAAGAATGTATAGGTAAAGGAAGAATTGGGAAAATATACAGAATATTAACTGAACTAGAACAGACATGTCAAACACAAGGACCGGGGGCTGGATGCGGCCCGTGAAGTGGTTTCATGTGGCCCGCGAAGCCATCCTGGAAACAGTGAGGGAACGGCCCCCGCTGCCTTGGCCCTGGCCCAGGCCAGCCAGGAGCCAATATACAATTTTGGCACTTGCCCCGGTGGACCATGCCTTGGCACTTGCCCCGGTCCCACTCCCTTCTGCCAGAGACTCTCAGATCTGTCCCACTACTGCCCAGGCCCCCACAGGCACCCTTGATGCAAATGATGTAGAACTGGCCATGCCCACACAGTAGGCCACACCCACTCCATCCATGCCCACCCAGTAGGCTGCACCCACTCTGGCCACACCCATCCACCCCCCCAAGGGCAACTGCAATGCTGATGCGGACCTCAGTGAAATTGAGTTTGACACCCCTGAACTAGAAGATCAGGCAAAAGGTTTAAAATTAATCTGGGAAACAGATTTAGGAGAAATAAATGATAAAGATTGGAAAAATATTTGGAACAGAAGAGTATATAAGAATATGTTAGTTAGAGTTAAGGAAAATGGATATAAAGTGATATGGAGGTGGTACCTAACACCATGCAAATTAAATCAAATAGATGTTAAATATACAAATATTTGCTGGAGGTGTGAGAAAGAGATTGGAACATATAAACATATGTGGTGAGATTGTGATAGCACACAAAAGATATGGGACATGGTGTTTAGGGAAATTAGAGAACTTTTGAAGGTAAATTTAGATATGTCACCGAGGATCACATTACTGTTACTGGTAGAAAAACAAGATATAAATGAAGCAAAGTATCTGAGCCAGAGTTTGGGTTTGTGATCAGATTTTTCTAGAGCTTGGGTTTCAAAGTGTTCTGGCTCAGATACGTAGACAACACCTTCATAATCTGGCCACATGGGAAAGAAAAACTGGACAACTTCCTCACACACCTCAACAGCCTACACCCCAAAATACAGTTCACCATGGAAACAGAAGCTAATAACCAACTTCCCTTCCTGGATGTCTTAGTCTACAAGAAATCCAATGGCTCCCTAGGACACACCATCTACCGGAAGAAAACACACACAAACCACTATCTGCACGCACTCTCACACCACCACCCAGCACAGATCAACTCCGTAGCCAAGACACTCATCTCCAGAACAAAACGCTTAGCTGATGAACAACACCTAAAAACTGAACTACACACTCTCATTAATGTACTAACATCCAACGGATTCCAAAGAAATAAGATTACCAACCTAATCCAAAAAGAAACCCCCACTAAAATCCAAGACAGAGAACAAGAAAACGGCAAAGCCCTCCTCCCATACATAAAAGGTACCACAGACAGAATCAGCAAGATCCTCCACAAACACAACATCAAGACAGCATTCTGCACAAACAGAAAAATATCCACCATCCTAAGAAACCCCAAAGACAAAATTGAGTTAGAAAATCAAGGAGTATATGAAATCCCATGCACCGCCTGCCCCACCACATACATCGGACAAACCAACAGAAGAATAAGTGCACGCATTGAAGAACACAAGAACTCAGTCAAAAAAGAGGAACCAACTTCTTCCCTGGTCCAATACCTTAAAGCCACAGGACATGAAATTGACTTTAAAAAGACCAGAACTATCACCAAAACTGAACACATTAATAACAGAATAATCACAGAAGCCATCGAGATAGAAAAACGCCCATACAGCATGAATAAACGAGATGATACCTCCCGCCTACCAGCCATTTGGAAACCCACCCTTATTGACAAACGAGCCCCTAACACAACAAATGACACCAGACCCACACTCATGAAAACCACACAGGATGTCACCACCACACATCCACACAAAAAGCAAACCCAAACCCACACCGATGATGAGGCACGACCACAAACCAGAAGCCAGACCACAGCTGCATCATTAGCCACCTTAAACCCCTCCAATCCATACATGAAGCAAACTGACACCCACCATGAAGATGAGGCATGACCACGAACCTGAAGCCAAACAGCTATGCAGCTCACCATCTCTAATCCCCCTGTAACTCAGACTAACCTGAGCACAACTAAGCCCCCACCCAAACAGAACACTCCCCCAGCCAATCAGAGCACAGCCAACCCCTCATCCAATCAGAGCACAGCCAAGCCCCTAACCAATCAGAACACACCTCCACCCAATCAGAACACAGCCGAGCTCCCAGCCAATCAGTTCAAACCCCCACTGGCAGTTAAAAGAAAGAAACAGCTGCAATCACACATTGCTGCTAGAAGCACGAAGCCGAAAGCACCAGCCTGAAGATGACGAATGGGACTTCGTCGAAACGTCGCCAAGACACTTCAAATTCTACGTGGGAGAAAACCCGAAGAACCAAAGACCTACATACAAACACCCGCGAAAACCTATATATATGTTTTCTGAGGTGTGATAGACATGTGATAGAATGTTCCTTCCTTATTTTTACATTTCCAACATTCTGGATTCATATTTTTGTACATTTTGGCCAATCTCGCTGGTGTTAAATACCATCTATAGAACATTTTGTATTGAAATATATTGTATATTGTTAGTTGTTTTATGAGAAGAAATATAGGTAATAAAAATGGTCTCCAGGGGTGTTTGTGCACTGTAGTATTTGTATTTTTTATACTGGTTTTTATTTAGATTTATATGTGTTATGTTTGTATTATTTGTATTTGAATAAAATAAAATTTAAAAAAGAGCAGATCTGAAAAAATGTTATTCTGGTTGGATAGGTAGATCTAATGATAGTGTCAGTGCTGCAACAATTGAGAAACTATAGCCATTTTACCTTTTGCTTTTTTCTGTTATTTGCGATTCTCAGATGTAGAAGGGGGGAAGGGGGGAATGCTCGAGTGTTTTCTGTTAGCCATAACATTTGCAGCTGGGTGAGGACCAAGGTCAATGTTAGATAAAGTTTTGGTGGGTTGAAAAGTTGGGAGGAGAACCCGCATTTTAGAGTAATTGGTGAATGTGATTTATGACAGCCTTTCTGGGGTGAGAATTGCAACTTGTTACTTTGTATCAGGGAGAGCGAACTTTAGTCTTCGGTTCAACTATGTAAGTGCCGATACTTTGTTTCCTGAATAAAATGTTCTTTAAGGAAAAATAAATAAAATAAAATAAAATAAAATAAAATAAAATAAAATAAAATAAAATAAAATAAAATAAAATAAAATAAAATAAAATAAAATAAAATAAAATAAAATAAAATAAAATAAAATAAATAAAATAAATAAAATAGAAATTACTTGAAGACAGCGAATGTTTTATATCTGAGACCCGGCTGGAAAAGTTGGATTTGGCCTAAAGAAGTGGATTTGTTTTTTCCTGGTTGGATTTTAACCTAAGACAGTTGGCCTTTTTTTTGGTTGCCTGCTTTGTTTTCTCTCCCTGAGATATTGGATTTAGCCTTTACATTTTGGATTTTAGCCTAAGATAGTTGGCTGGAAGAATGAGTACATCAAACCTCACCAGACTTATGAAAAAGACTTCCTTTGCACCCTTGGTTGGAACACCTGGTCCAACAACCCAGGGATCTATTGAAATAATGTTGCAGCATGAGAAAATAAGCACTGCACAAAATGAGATGTAATCTACACTAAAATTGATTCAAGAATCAATGTAAAAAAATCATGAAGAGACAAAAAGTAAATTTGACAAATTAAGCGAAGAAATCTTGGATGTAAAGACACAATTTGAAGTTCATCATCAAATGATGCTTAAAAATGAACAAAGAATTCAGAAAATGGAAAATAGAACAGAAGATATTGATAAAAAATGGAAATACTACTGCAAGAAAATGAGAAACTGGAACAAGCAAATCAAAGTCTTGAAGAATCGGTGGCGATCCTCAAAATGGAAAAAGCGGAACATTACTTAAGATTTCAAAATATATTGAGCTTTTGGCAGAGGCCCTTAAAGCATACAGAGCAGAGATGCAAATGGATATAGATGAAATATTCTGAATGAATTCAAGATATGCAAGAGAACACAAATTACCCAGAGAAGTGCATGTGAGATTCATAAAGAAAACAACATGGGATGAAATATTGAGAAGAGTTTGAGAGGAACCATTACAATATAAGAGTAAAGAAATTGTGGTCTTAAAGCAGATACCTAAAAGAGTAAGAGGTACTCGAAGACAATATCATTTTTTAACCACAAAGCTGATTGCAAAAGGCATAAACTTTAGATGGTTGATGCCAGAAGGGATTTTAATCAACTGGAATAATACAAGATACCAATTGGATTCAATCTGGAAAGCAGAAGATTTTGACGAAAGAAATAGAGCATTTCTAGATGAAGGAGCGCAACACCGACAAGAGGAGAGAAAAGAACAGAAACAAGTGGAAGACACAACAGAAGAAATACCTACACAAATAGAACAGAAAGAGAAATCTCAGCAAGAGAGTGAAGGAATGGCCAGAGAACAAAGGATTACGAGATCTACTAGACCTAAATATAAATAACTGAAATGGAGAAAGAAAATGGAATTTTTTCAACGAACATAAACAGATTAAACTCCCCATCAAAAAGAAGTAAAATTTTCAGGAAATTACAGAAATTAAATATAGATATAATTTGTTTGCAAGAGACACACATAAAAAAACAACATTATAAGCTGTTGGAACACCCAAAAATCAGAAAACTTTATCATGCATCAGTGCAACAAAAGAAAAGAGGCATTGCAGTATATATTAAAGAGACAATAGACTCTAAAATGATTTATTCAGATGAAGAAGGAAGAATTGTGATGGTAGAAATATACTTACATCAAAAACAAATGTTGTTAGTAATATATACACTATTACTGTATGTACTGTATATATGCATTTATTTATTTATTTTCTATCTCAATCAATGATTATGGGCAGCTTACAATTAAAAAATAAACTGCATTTAAAACAATAAAACATTTTACAACAAAAAATATTTTGAAATCCAAAATAAATATACATGGCACTTGGGATACTTAGCATATCCAGCCCTTCAGATTCATGAACACAGCCAGGTTTCTAGAGCTTAATAAAAGGCTAGCTTTCTAATCTCTGAAGAGAGGATATTCCACAGCAGGGTCTGCTAATCCAAAGGTCCTCAATCTATGGGCTGTGGCTCACTACTGGGCCGTGGCCTCGTGGCTAACCAGCGCGCACATGCATGTGTGCGTGCTCACCCCCCTTGCGCTGGTGCCAGACAATCCGTGAATCACATGGTGGCACTAGCAGCCCCATTTGCAGAGCACACATGCTAATGGGCCCATTTGCGTGCATGTGCATGCAGCCACATTTGCATTTGTGCGCATATGTGCAGAAAGGTTGGCAACCCCTGTCCTAATCCCTACCAGCCGATACACTTTGGCTGATGGGATCTGCAGATCAAACTGGATGAGTGGAGACTCTTGGAAAAAGGTGATTTCTCAGGTAATCCCATTTTTATTTCCTAAGTACTACTGATAGCTCATTGTATGTTACTGGAGTATTGCTTGCTGCTGACCTTCTTGAGGCATTTTCAGGAGACACAAAGAAACCAATTCTACAGAGAGCAAGATCATTAAATGAGCAAATCATTAAATGAGTTTTACATGGAGGTCAAGAAGCAGGAATTTCTTGAATAAGTTCCATTGTCTAAATCTGAAACTGACTTACAGGTGCATTTAAAAATTATGGCCTACAAGAAAGAGACAGGAATAATGGATTACAAATGAAATTGAATGAAGATTTTAAAACTAAGATAGATATAGAAATAAAAAAATCAGAAGAGCAGTATGGATAATTTTCTCCCTTTGGATTTACAAAAGGTATTTGCTGGAGTTGTCACAATGGAATTATAAAAGGGACCTGAGAAAGATAACAAGAGCTTTGAGAGAAGAGACAAAGAGAATATGACACAGTGGGTATTAGAACTTTCTCTGAAGAATGTAAAGATTGGGAGGAAAAAAAATAGCAACAGCAACAGCACTTAGACCAATGGTTCTCAACCTTTTTCAGATTGAGACCCCACTTGCGCCGCCCATGCGCCGCCCATGTGCGTAACGGAAAAAAATTAAAAAAATTAAAAAAATTTAAAAAACAAAATGGTGGACCGCGACGGGCCGATCCGCGCATGCACGGCACGCGACGAATAAAAATAAAAAAAATAAAAAAAATAAAAAAACACAAAATGGCGGACCGCAGCGGCCCGATCCACGCATGCGCGGCGTGCGCGCGATGGCCCGATCCGCGCATGCGCGGCGCGCACGCGACGAAAAAAAAATAAAAATAAAAAACCAAAATGGCGGACCGCGACGGGCTGATCCGTGCATGCGTGGCACGCGCACGACGGCCCGAACCGCGCATGTGCGGCGCGCGCAACGAAAAAAATAAAAAAAAATAAAAATAAAAAAAACAAAATGGCGGACCGCGGTGTCCGGCGACCCCCGCGAGACCCATAGGTTGAGAACCGCTGACTTAGACTTATATACTACTTTGCCACTCTCTAAGTGGTTTTACAGAGTCAGCATATTGCCCTCCAACTATCTGAGTCCTTATTTTACTGACCTCAGAAGGGTAGAAGGGTGAGTCAATCTTGAGCCAGTCAGAATTCAACTGCTGACAGCCGGCAGTCAGTAGAAGTAGCCTGCAGTACTAACTATTGCGCCAATTGATTTTTTTTTATCAAAGTTAAAATAATGGGTTGCTAGATCTAGTGATGTCTAATAGTTTTCAGGGAGTGGAGAATGGCTATTTCTGATCATGTTTACCGTAATTGCTTTTTGACTGGAATTGAACTTTGATTATTTGAAGAGAGGAAATATGGAGATCTGTTTAAATATAAATATAAAAGGAAGCATTCAAATAGGGTGTTATTTGTAATATTTATCTTTTTATTTCTGATAATCGTTGCTGATTAATATAAAGAGATGAGGTTTTAGAGATGGGGCTTTCAGAGAATGGGGTAAGGTATGGAATGAATAAGTGTTTGGCTGTATTTTAAGAGGCACTGATATGTTGTTAATGTTGATTCTATTTGCTGGGGATATAGGGGGAGGCTTTTTCTATCTTTTATTTGTCTTATTTTTCTGCATTTTAATTTTTTTTTAAAAAGCAATGTATTTATGTATTAAGTAGGTATACTGGTTTTATTTGTACACAATAATATGTAATACATTGTTGAGAAAAAAGCAGGAACTTTTTCTATGGTTTGTTATTCATCAGCAGAACTTGGAGGCAGATGGAACTGCTTTATGGCCTGCAGATATTCCCCTGAAGACAAGAACTGCACATGCTACAAGTTCAGGCAGATTGTCCTCATGAAGGATAAAGTAAAAGGAGTAGAGGCAAAACTGTCTGCATTCCCACTTATCAGGGAAGATGGAGAATTGTTGGTGAAACCTATAAAGGGGCTTGTATCCCAGAAGAAAACCAAGCACAGGGGATGAAAAGATGAAGTAATATGACTCTAAGATCCAAGCCTGTCAAGAAGGGTTCTTTACTATAAAATCTTACGATAGATTCCAGAGCCCCACTATTTATGTGTCTAACCCCTGGATGAAGAGCAACTACCACAAGTGCCTGCCCTGAAGTAACTATTAGAGATCAGAAACACCCTACTGAACTGAATGAAAGCAGGAATCTGTTGGCTGGACGGACGGACTGTAAAGCCAAGTGCGCTGCTTTCCTGGAATATATATTCAGGACTGAACAATCTCTCACCCGACTCTTTAAATCGACTGACAAATTTCTCTTATTATTGATCCACATGGGAACAAACAGCAGAACTTTGAAGGTATCACAAGGGTATCATGGAGTGCTGGACAGGAGAGTGAAGTTGCTGACAACTCATGTGGTATATACTTCATTTCTTCTTATGTAAGAACATGACTGCACAGGGAAGAGCTAAGTTACAGGTAACAGAAATGGCTCCTTTCATGACTATGCCATCTTGGGATACAGAAATAAAAGCTAAAACACAGTTGTACAAGCACACCAGATTCCAGGAGTCCCTGTTTCCATAAAATTAAAGAAATGCTAAGCAAGAGGCCATGGAAAAAAAAATTTCAGGCCAAATGGTATACAGCAGGGTTGGGATTTTTTGTTTTTCAAAAATCAGATGCAATAAGGACAACAACATGTTGTTTCAATTAGGAAAACAAGAAAATAAAACAGGAGATAACTTAGTAAACCACTGGAAACAGCTAGGGAGCTCTCAACCAAACTAGGAGCCAAAAGGAACATGTATAGTAAACAGAAGATGGGTTTAATCAAGGAGATATTCCAGCAAAAAGTTCATCTGGAGATTAGAATGTCAATCAGAGGCACAAAAGGAATTCAGATTTTCAGGGGAAAGTAAAAACAACAAAAGGCCCTATTTTGGTAATATAAAGAAATACAGCAAATCTTTGACCTATATCATAATGAAGCTTTCTGCACTGCTGAACAGATTACACTAGGAAGCAGAATTGAGCAATCCATCCCTGTGCCACACACCTGCCTCCCAGAAGTGTCTGCCATTTCAGTGCAACTGCAAGGAATTATGGGTACGCTGAAAACGTTGGCCATTTTGGAATGAGTGGCCTGCTCTCTTTCCCCAATGTGAAGTCTAGACATTTTCAAAACCCAAATTTGCAATGGGTAACAGGAGAGTAACAGGGAGCAGGCCCAAAGCCTGGGGGGAGGGGCAAATGGAGCACTTTACTAGTCCTGCAATCAATCATAAGGGTGAACACTGGAGGTTTTTAAGAAAAGATTGGACAATCATTTGTCTGAAATGGTATAGGGTTTCCTGCTTGATCAAGGGATGACCTCCCAGGTCCCTTCCAATTCTTTTATTCTGACTGTGGTGGTGCTTCAGGACTATAACTTTGAAACAGAGTTGTATATAACTTGGTGGGGGGCTGTCATAACTTCAAACATTTGCTAAGTGAGGACTGTGTGTAGTACAAGGAAGAAAAAGGAAAAAACAGGGCCAGTGCTACAAGAAGATTGTAAGAGTCACAGGTGACAGAAAGAGAGCAGACCTCCCTTAATACTTACTCTACTTCACCATATTCCCTTGAACGGGATTACTTTCAAATGGATCTAAGCAAAACAGCTGATAAAAGGAGAGGATGGTGGCCCTGGGTTAGTACAGTAAAGCAAAAGTAAGGGAGCACCTAGCTAGCATGAAGGAGATTAATCCCACACAAGTCATAAAGAGGTTTATGGATGTCATCTCAGAACCTCTTTGAAAAATCATGCAGAATGGGCATATAACATCCAAGGACTGGAGAAGACTAAATATATTTCCTCTCTTCAGAAATGGGGGATGGAGGGTGGGAATAAATGGGTAACTATAGACAGGTTAGCTTGGCATCAACATCAGGCAAAACTCTGGAACTCTGGATTATTAAGCAATTGGGTTTGTGAGCATTTAGAAAAGAATTCTCTGCCTGACAGGAACTAGTGGTACTTTATCAAGAATAAATTATGCTAAACCAATCTAATCTCCTTTTCTGATAAGAGTGGCCAGTTTGATAACCAGGAGAAGTACAAATCTCAGCTTCAGCAAAGCAGTTCACAATATCCCATATCAGAGGTCCCCAATCTTTTGGGCACCAGGGACCGGTTCCGTGGAGAGAAGTTTTTCTGCAGACCAGATAATGCATGGTTTTGTGTGCTGTGTTCATCCCCCTGATGGGGCTTTGCTGGTTTGTGCGGCCCGGTTGCTGGATGCCATGGACTGGAACTGGTCCATGGACAGGGGTTGGGGACTCCTGTCCCATATGATTTTACTAAGGAAAATGACTGGAAGTGGGCTAGATTATCCTACAATTAGACAGATTTGAAGCTGGTTCAAAATATATTAATACAGTATATTGCAATGGCTCTAGGTAAAGGTAGAAGGAAATGTAATCAAAGGACCTCTGTCTAGGTTCTGTGCTGTTCAACATTGAATGAATTAAAAAATATATGATTATAGTATCAAATCTGTAGATAACAGAAAGGTTAGGGAATAGCCAAAACTTTAAAGGAAAGTTTTGAAACTGAGAAGAACCTTTCAGATGAACAGCAGTTGACATCTATAAATAAATGAGGAAATAAATCTATAAGGCAGACATGTCAAACACAAGGCCCGGGGGCCGGATGCGGCCCGTGAAGTGGTTTCATGTGGCCCGTGAAGCCATCCTGGAAACAGTGAGGGAATGGCCCCTGCTGCCATGGCCCTGGCCCAGGCCAGTTGGGAGCCAATGTACAATTTTGTGGTGGCCATCTTGACACTTGCCCCAGTGGACCATATCTTGGCACTTGCCCCAGTCCCACCCCCTTCTGCCAGAGACCCTCAGATCTGTCCCACTCCTGTCCAAGCCCCCATAGGCACCCTTGACGCGAATGATGTAGAACTGGCCACGCCCACCCAGTAGGCCACACCCACTCCATCCACGCCCACCCAGTAGGATGCACCCACTCTGGCCACACCCACCCAGCCCCCCCAGGGCAACCGCAATGCTGATGCAGCCCTCAGTGAAATTGAGTTTGACACCCCTGCTATAAGGCATAGAAAAAGAAAACTCTACTAAAATAAAAAGGGTAATAATAAAACCATTCATATTTGTTGCATACTAAGACTATAGCTGACAGTAGGTTTCCTATAATTATGGTAATCACAACTGAAGGCAAATATGCATTTCCCAAGATAATGTTGCAGGATCTGATCTGGTTCTGTCACCGGGACCAAAGATTTATTCTTCCAAACTGTGCATCATGAGCCTATCCTCAGGAAATTTCTCTCCCTCCAGAATGTGTATGAGAGAAATTCCCCAGGCATGGGCTCCAGCACGAAAGCACAAGACTAAATATCTTGTCCCAGTGACCAACCCAGATTAGATCTTGCAATTAAGATAATCCATTAAATCCATCCACCATTTGACAGAACTGTTGTTCCTGCTTTTGACATTTCACTACAGTATTCTACTTTTATACATAACATTTTCTAGCCTAATGATTGTAGAAGCCTTATTGATCCACACCTTATCTGTGGAAGAACTGAAGAATCTTGATAGGCTGGAATAAAGGACAGAAATCAGATGGATTAAAGTCAATAGGAGCAAGGGTGAAGCTCTACATTAGAGTAAAAAAAATCAAAGGCAGGAATACAAAGTGAATCAGGGATATATACAGGGATAGCAGGGTTGGTTGGATTTTGTTTTAGCTATTTGTCATTTTAGCGGTAATGGATTTTGTATGTATCCCTATAAATGTTGGGAGTTCATGCAGTGTCAGCAGAAATATTATATAACAAACATTATAAATTTTGAATATTCCTAATTCAAATGTTATGGGTTATGTCTGGCTAGTAACTCTCCAAAGACAGAAATCTCTTTAAATCAGCAAAAGAATGAGATAAGAAAGTAATTTTTAGAAACTATCTCCTTGCATCCACATAGTAGCTCAGCAGTAGACTCCAGTCTCCCTCCCCCTCAGGCTACTTCATACTGTTCTCAATGATTCCACAAACCTTCCAAGAAGATTTGAGGAGAAGAAAAATCTATCATGGATTACTTCCAATCAATTGTTCCACTTCTGGAATTCTTCACTGAGTGAAAGATTTTTTTAAAGGGTCATAAGATGATACAATATTTTGTATATATGTTAAATGTACTAGAATTGCCTGAAATTAAAGCAAAATGATATTGCATTCACAGTAATTTAACTTTAGAAACAGCAGTTTCCTGAGCCTGAATCTCTGCTAACCACTAGAAAAACGGATGTAGAGGCAATTAGAAGAATTCTGTGCTCTTATCTCCTTTCCTTGCCTAAAGAACTTACTACTACTACTTGACTTATGACTATTCATTTAATGGCTGTTCAGTTATGATGGTGCTGAAAAAAGTGAATTATGACACGCCCTCATACTTATGACACTTATGTCCCCACGCTTATGCAATGGGGATTACAATAAATGGCAATCACGTGATACTGGGATGCTGCAACCAATGCATGCTGGTTGCCAAGTATTTAAATGTTGGTCTTTCAACAGTGGGGTCTGCAATGTCCCCACTGTTGAAAGACCAACATTTAAATACTTGGAACCAGCATGCATTTATAATGGTTGCAGCATCCCAGGATCATGGGATTGCCATTTATGATCTTTCCAGAGGTCTCCGCCAAAAAAGGTCAACAGGGAAGATAGATTTGCTTAACAGCCATGTGATTCACTTAACAACTGACAAAAAAGCAAAATCAAGGCCTTAATGATATTGATTAGCAATCAGGTCCAGTCTCCATTGTGGTTCTAAGTCAAGGACTACCTATATTCAGATTCTTATGTAATTTGTTTCGTATTGGTGACAATTGTGTAACTCAAAGCTTTCATCCCCTCCTTCCTCTCTCTCAACCTAGAACTAAGGAGAAACTTCTTGACAGTTAGAACAATTAATCAGTGAAATAACCTGCCTACAGAAGCGGTGAATGCTCCAACACTGGAAGTCTTTAAGAAGAGATTGGACAGCCATTTGTCCGAAATGGTGTAGGGTTTCCTGCCTGAGCAGGGGACTGGACTAGATGACCTCCAAGGTCCCTTCCAACTTTATTATTATTGTTGTTGTTGTTGTTGTTGCTGTTGTTATTGTTGTTGTTATTGTTATTGTTGTTGTTATTGTTATTAGTTCATCTCCATTTAATTCTAACCCTGATCAGCATGATTCTGGAATTCACCGAATTTGCTCTGTCTCCCTGATGGACAATAGCACATTTTAATCTCATTATTTGGGCTAACTTAACTAACTTAGGTATTCAATTATTGAATTATTTCTTCAATGAAGGGTATCTTTCTTTTCATCCATTCAAGCACCGGCCTCCTTTATTAAAAAAAACAAAACCCTCCTAAATTACTTCAGGTTTCTCTCTCTAAGCATTCTTTCCCCTGTAAAAAGCAATCTGCTTCAGCAGATAGTTCGATGGAGATGTCAACTCAATGTACAGCATCTGTGAAAAGGGCAAATTCCACAGTAGGGATCACTAGGAAAGGGACTGAAAATAAAACTGGCAGGATAGTAATGCTCTTAGCCAAATCTATTGTGTATCTATATCTGGATTACAATGTGTAGTTCTAGCTGCCACTTTTGAGAGCTGAAAATTAGAGAAGAAAGCAATCAAAATCATTGTGGTTCAAGCACTTCCTTTATTAAAAATAAAAAGGACTATAACATTGGTAGGAGTGTATAGAATCATTCTTAACACAAAAAAGCAATTTTCCAAACACTCATGAGGCTGACTACAAGAAGATTTACAACAGCCAAAGTATTTTTTTTGTACAACATATAATTAGTTTGTAGAATTCAATATTATAAAACAGGGCAATGACTACCAATGGCTTCTAAAAAGGACTGAACAATTCCAATGAGAGGTCTACTGAAAACTATTAATCTTTAAAACTTGATGATAACTCTGCATTCAGCCAGCATGTCTCTATGTGCCTCTATGTGCAAGTGCAGTCGCAACTGTGGAGAGAGGTATGTCTCCATCTTGGACTTGTGAGTACCCTACAGGCATTTAGTTGGCTATTGTAAGAAATAAAACGCTGGACAAAGATGGATCTTGATCCGATTCAGCAGGGTTGTTCTTATGATCTTTTTAGTCTATAAGTTATCTATCAACAGTTCAGCTTTGATGTTAATATTTCAGAAACTGAACTACATACACTACATACTTTTAGACTGATTATCACAATGTATGTATGAACAGTTGTGGAATGTACTGATGAAGAACTGGGGTACAGAATTCTAGACCCCATTAATATTATACTGTGACTTACTGCTTGGGAGTACCCCAATTAAAGACAAAAATAGAAAGATGAAGCGTTGGCTTACCTGAACGCCTTTTCTCAGCATGGGGGGATGGAGAATCCACCAATGGGTTAACACAGCCTGCTGCCCAATTAGAGACTAGGTCCGAAATTTAGCCCCGCTTCCGGCCGGATGCTCTCCAGTTTTTTACCTAGTCTGAAGCCCAAAGCAGCTCTTCGTGATAGCTCCGCGAATAGTTGTTACTTTTGTTGGGAAAGGACTGGTAAAGTATTTCTTTTGTTATTTTAGTACTTAGCTAGATTGAACAGACGAAATTTAGAGAAAGCTTTTTATTTTTACCTTTTTTCGGGACGTTTTTTTCGCCCTTCCTCCTCCACGCCACCGGGACCACGACGGCGAGGCCGTTCCGGGCCTAGGGCCCTGGGAGAGCGGGAGCCGAAGGGGGTAACATCCCTGGACTCCCGTTTGGCCGCCGGACCGCGTCCCGAGACCCCACAGGAGCGCAGACGTCGAGCAAAGAGGACGATCCAGAGGACTTCGCCACTGTCGACGCAGAAATAGCGGGGGACTGCTACAACTAAACGCAAGTGGGGCAAAAAAGGAGCGGGGAGGAGGCCGCTGGACCGAGAGGGTGGACGTCGGCGGGGGCCGCCGTTAAACCGGGCGGGTAGACCAGGGCCCGTGGGCGATAGGCACCGCGTGGTCGGGAGCACAGAGCTCCGACCAAAAATTTGGCGTGGCGGCCATTTTGGAAAAGGGGAGGTCCCGGCTCCTGGCGCGAATCGCCATCTTGGAAGAGGGGCGTTGCTTTGCCTGCCAAGTTCTCTGATTGGTGGTTTTCGCTCCGGCGCGAAAACCCATTTGAAGAGAGGGCGTGCCAACCTCCTTTGTCTCCCTGCCGGGGCTTGGGCCCAGGGAGGAAATTTTCTGCGGCAAGGCAGAGGTTGTTTGATTTACTGGCCGGCTTAGATCAGTGAGCATTGAGAGCCGGCTGTTTTAAAGGGAGAGTGTTTCTCCGGAGGTGTGTGTCTCGGTGTATTTGGCTTTTTAGCAACAGGTTGAGCCGGAAGGGATCCCCAGTGGAATCAAGGCGGCGGGGACAGCACAGGGATAGAAATCCTCTGGCTAAGGACCTACGCGGCCGCTATCCACTACCGCCAGGCAGGTTAGGGAAATACTCCCTTAAGCGCTGCCGGCGACAGCTGTGCCCGCCAGATACCCGAAAAGGGTGCTATTTAGAGCATGGCTATGGCAGATGGCACCTCAGCCCAAGGCTCAGCGCCCCCTCCGTCGTCGCCAAAACACAGAACGGAGGAGCCAGGGGGGGCAAGAAGAAGGCCAAGACGAAACATCTGACTGAGCCATCGAAGACTGCTGAGCGTCAGGCCATAAGGAGACACCAGGCTTTGGAAAAGGAGTTTGCCAAAGCGCAGAGGCTCAGGGCCAGTGGAACAGAGAGAGCGACCCTGCCCCTTCTGGAGACACCCATTCCCTTTGGGCCTTCGGGATCAGCTGGACAAGAATCCAGGGCATGGTCTCCAAGGGGGGAGACAGAAGGAGAGGTGTCTCCTATCTCGGTGCCATCATCACCAGAACGTTCTGAACCCACAACCAGCCAAGAGGAGGCTGGACACAGAGGTAGGAAAAGAAAGAGGTCTGGTAAGTGGTCATCACAGATTCATTCTCTTTTACAGGAAGCCCTGGAACACCTCGTGGCCTCTAGGGGTGATTCCTCACCTCAGAGATCACATACACCACTGAGACACGCCCCCCGTGGGGGGAAGCTAGTGTTCCATGGCTCTGATGTATCTGAGAATTCTTCACAGGTGGCAGATGAGGAACTGGAGGACTGGGACGCTGAAGGAGCCCCGCTGTCGGAGAATGAGGACACAGACCCACAACCGGCTCCGGTTTCAGGTTTATTTGACCACACTCTGTTTCACTCCCTCATGCTTAAGACATGTGCTGTACTCGATCTGCCAGCTAAGACCAAGGAAGCCAGACCACCGTCCTCGGAAGAGGAGGACGCAAAGGACCCGCTAATGCATTCACCGGTGTCAGAGGTAATACAGGTACCATGCACCAAGGTATTCAGGTCAATGGTACGGTCCCAGTGGACCAACTTAGGCGCTATTCCCTCGCCAAATGGCGTGGAGAAAAAGATGTTCAATGTATGCAATCCCTTTGCATCACTTATAGAGGTGCCTCAGGTAGACGCACCGCTCATCTCTCTTTTTTCTTCCTCAGCCATCCCAGGAGACATGGCAGAGTCAATGAGGGCGGAGGATAAGAAAGTAGAGCTCTCCCTCCGCAGAGTCCATCACTCATCGGCTTGGGCCATCAGGGCAGTGTCCACTACCTCAGTTGTCGCCAGGGCAGCGATTAGGTGGCTGCGAGAGCTCCAGGCAAGTGTTCCTTCGGACCAGGTACGCATACAACAAACACTGACTAAGCTGCGGACGGCAGCGGAATTCATGGCGGACGCCACCTTGTTCACCTCACGATACTCGGCCAAGTCCATCGGAGGGACAGTGGCCGTCAGGAGGCTTGTATGGCTCAAGAACTGGAAGGCGGACCTGAAGTCCAAATGGTGCCTCGCCACATCTAAGTATTCAGGATCAAGGCTCTTCGGAGCGATCCTGGATCCTTACGTGATCGAGGACAAGAGCAAAAGGAAGGTTTTAGCTCATCCCTCCAAAAAGACAGACAGGGGAACCCAGGAGTTCCGTAGACAGGCTCCCCGACAAGGCGGGAGCGGGGAATGGAGGCAGCCCTTTCAAGGGCTGGAGAAGGTGGCAGTTCAGCTGGTAAGGCTAAGTAGTCTATGAGTCCATTACACACCATTCACGCTCTTTAGCAAGGTCCTGCTTATGCAGAACTGCTGCCAGGATCCCCATATTTTTTAAAGAGTGTGTGATGGTTAAATGATAATTTCTTATTGTTTCAGTCACTAATAGTAAAACTGCCATCTAATAACAGGAGTGGGTTGCAGACAAGGAGCACCTTTAAACAGTTTTTGCAACATCCTGCTGCTGGCTGGAGATCCCTAGGTTTCTTTCTAAGAAAACACTAACACTTAAAATCCAAACCTATACGTTGTTTAAGAAAAAAAAAGGAGTTAACTTTTTTATCTGTTTTGAATCAAAATAGTTAAACATAAAATCCTGTACAAATTAGTTTCTCACGTAACTCATAAAAATCAAAGAGCATGGTAATACTCAAAGGGATTTGAAGGTCAGGAAGTCTTACTGTGTGACTTAATTCCTGGTATGGGCTTATTTTTGACCTACCTTTTTGGCCTGGGAGTATTTCTTTCTAAAAATGATGTTGCTTTCAAGAAAGAGATATTCCAGAGAATAGTTCTAAAATGATATTGTTCCACATGGGTTTCTGCCCTACAGATACAATTACGTCTCCCAAATGTTTCATACTGAAATGAACTTAGTCTGAAAGTTGCCTCAATTAGTTTATCACTTAAATCTATAGACTGAAGAGATGGTGTTGGTATATCATCAACGTCACTGGACATACCAACACCATTTCTTCAATCAGCAAATTCAAGTGATAAATTAAGGCAAATAAAATCAAATCCCAAAGAGATGGGGCATTGTCTTACCTGAACGCCTTTTCTCAGCATGGTGGTGTAGAATCCACTTGATTGGGTTATTTCAGCCTTCCTGCTCAGAGAGACTAAGTCAGAGCTTTAGTCATGCCTCCCTTTGGGTGTGTCTTCCCAGTTTTGACGAGGCGAAGGATCCTGACAAAGTCTGATGCAATGACTCCAAAATACAAAAAATTGACAATACACAAGCCTAGACATCTATCCAAGGGAGGGTGTGGATTCTAAACCACCATGCTGAGAAAAGGCGTTCAGGTAAGACAACGCCCCTTCTCCAGCATGGTGGATGTAGAATCCACTTGACTGGGACATACCAAAGCCCCCCATGTCCCTAAGGGAGGGAAGGTCTAGGCTGGTGTCTCCCTAGAGGAAACAACCTGTTGAAGAACTCGTCTGCCAAATGCAGCGTCCGCTGCGGCAAACCTATCAATCTTATAGTGTATAATGAAAGATGATGGAGACGACCAAGATGCTGCACTGCAAATCTCCTCCACAGAAGCCTGGGTAGACCAGGCCGCAGAGGTCGCTGCACTGCACGTGGAGTGAGCTGTGATACAAGCCGGGACCGGAAGGGACTGGGACGCGTAGGCCCTAGCAATGCAAGCCCTGATCCACCTGATCCACCTTCGCCCCCCCTTGTTGGATATCTTGTGAAGAATCTGGGGAGCTGGGCGTTGGACGAGGAGGCAAACAGATCCAGGCAAGGTCTGCCGAACCTACTCGCGATCATCTTGAACAGACTCTGGTCGAGACACCACTCTGAGTGGTCCACAGTCGCCCTGCTGAGGGAGTCGGCCTGACAGTTTGCCTCCCCCGAAATGTGTTCTGCTCTGATTGAGCCCAGGTTGGACTCTGCCCATAAACCTAGTTCCGTGGCCTCCTGAACGAGAGCCCAGGAATGAGTCCCTCCCTGTTTTTTGACGTGAGCCTTGGCTGCCACATTGTCCGTCAAGATCAACACGTGTTGTCCCAACACTAGGGAGGAGAAGTGAAGGAGAGCCAAATGAATCGCCTTGAGTTCCAGCCAGTTTATGTTTTGGTTGAGGTCCACCCTGGACCATCGTCCCTGGGCCAAATGGGTCTGGAGGTGAGCCCCCCAACCGAACAAACTGGCATCTGTGGTCAGGACGAGCCTGAGGGGCTCCTTGAATATGGTCCCCCCCTGCGGAAGACCACCACTGGAGGGATGAGAGTATGTGGGGTGGGACCTGGACCTTCCTGGTGGAGGCGCTGAGGTTCCGCTTCTGAAAAGGGAGGAGGAACCACTGGAGGCTCCTCGAGTGCAGTCTTGCCCACAGGACTATACCCATGCAAGATACCATCTTTCCCAGGAGCTGGGACAGCTGGACCAGTGGAACCGTCCTCGCTCCCCGAATCTGGGATACTAATTTCCGGATGCTCATCCGTCGCTCCTGGGAGAGATAGACCCTGCAACGGTCGGAGTTTATCAGGACTCCTAGATGGAGGAGCCGTTTTGTGGGGGTAGTGTGGCTTTTCCTGAAATTTACTGAAAAGCCGTGATCCTGAAGGATCTGAATGGTGGTCGACAGATCTGATCTTGCTGACTGGAGGGACCTGGACTGTACAAGGATGTTGTCCAGGTAGCACTGTACGCGCAACAGTATCATCCAAAGGTGGGCTGCCAATACCGCTAGGACCTTCGTGAAGACACTTGGGGCCGAAGACAGGCCAAACGGAAGGGCCCTGTATTGGTAATGCCGGTGTGTGTAACAGAAGCGCAGGAACCTGCGGTGCTCCCGGGAGATTGGGATGTGGAGGTAGGCCTTGGTGAGATCTATGGAGGAGAGAAAATCTCCCTTCCTGATACTGGCCAGTATTGACTTTAGGGTCTGCATCTTGAACCTTCTGTATACTAGAAACCGGTTCAGACCCTTTAAGTCCAGTATTGCCCTCCATCCTCCTGATGCCTTGGGGACCACGAACAGGATGGAGTAGAAACCTGTTCCAATTTGATCCCTTGGGACTGCCTCTATGGCCCTGATTTCTAGAAGGTGCTTGATGGCGGTGGAGACCAGACATGCTTTTGAGGGGTTCCGTGATACTGGGAACTGTAGGAAGCGATCATGTGGGAGTGACTGAAACTTGAGTGCCAGACCCTGTCTGATGGTGTCTCTGACCCAAGAGTCGGTGGTGGTCTGCTCCCAGACCTGATAAAACTGTTCCAGGCGCCCCCCTATTGGAAAGTCCCTGATGGCGTCACTTAGAGCATCTGTAGGGACGGCCTCTGGAACCTCTGAAGGGGCGTTTGGCCTGTGACTGACCCCTGGCTCCAGTGTTCGGGCAGTCCTGTTGTCGATCCTGCCTCTGAGGAAGGGATCGTGAACCTCTGGGCCAATCCCAAGACTGCCCTGCCCGAAAGGGCTGTTGCCACTCCCAAGAGACGGAAGGACTGCCTATGGAATTCCTGCTGTGGCCGCCTGTCAGACTTCTTGGAGGGGTGTACCAGAACCTTGCGCTTGTCCTTACCCTCGACCACTGTGGATCGAGAATAGGGCCAAACAGATATTTTCCCGCGTACATGGCTGTGGAGAGGCGCCATTTGGCCTTTAGATCTGTTCTCCACTGCTTCAACCACAGTAGCCTACGAGAGACCACTGTGGCGGCAATGGATCTGGCCGAGCACTTGGCCGAATGGAGAGAGGCGTCAGCCATGTATTGTGAGGCTAGCACCAGCTTGACAAGTGTCTAGTGTACTCTGACCTGATCAGGAGGAACCAGGGTCTGAAGATCGCGGAGCCACATGATGGCCGCTCTGGTGAAGAAAAAAGCAGAAGTCACGGCCTTTATGGCCAGCCCCGAGGCCTGATGGGCTCTTCTACAGGAGAAGGGGCGTTGTCTTACCTGAACGCCTTTTCTCAGCATGGTGGTGTAGAATCCACTGGAATGGGTTATTTCAGCCCTCCTGCTCAGAGAGACTAGGAAAAAAGCTTTAGCCACGCCTTCCCCTGGGCGTGTCTCCCAGTTTTTTCCTAGTCTCGGCTCAGAGCAGACACCTTTTTCTTGGCTCCGTTGGAATTGATTCCAACTTAATTTAAATCAGTTTCTAATTGAATTTTTTCCAAATTGCTTCCAAATTACTTTCAAAGGGGCAACTGGTTGTCCTTTAGACCAGGCTCTGGGGCAGGGACTTCGTCCCTTCCAGAGCTGGGTACTTTGATTCAAAGAGACTCCATTCCCCCCTTGGAGCTCGGATCCGCTCCAGGATTTGCAGGCAGCCTTGCCTGCGCTCCCAGACGCTCCGACAGGGCAAGCGGCAGCAATCGAAGCCGGAGGACATCGGATCCAGGCACGGGGCTCCGTCATCGCTGGAAACGCTCCGAACAAACCGCAAGTGCCCAATCGGAGGGGGGGTAGCGGGGAGCACAGATTCACCCCGTACGGCATTTTAGAGCTGTTTCTTCGGCTGAGGGATTTTCCCTCGCAAACGGCCAAAACGCAGCCGCCATTTTGGCCGCATGGTTTACAGAGGCCGCCTTCTGCATAAATCCCGAAGGCCGCCATCTTGGATTAGGGCCTACTAGGCCTCACCGGTCACAATACCTGCCTTGGCCTACGGTGCCAGGCCCGAGCAGGGATAGCCTCCCAACGCGCTTCCAGCGCCCGGAGGCTCATCGACGGCCGTCCTCCTCCGAGCAGGCTGCGTCTCCTGGCCGGCCCTGCCGGACCCTAGGCCTCCCTTCGGGGCAGCATAGGCCACAAAGAGGCTCCCGGACCTAAGGGCCCTATCCACCAGCATGGTTGACTATTGCCTTACTGCAATTCATCGTCCCTTCTAGAGCTGGGAGAGGAGGCAGTACCCCGTGGGCCCTGGTTCCCTAGGCCCCGGCAGGAGTGAAGGTTTTAACAGGCCACCTGCTATTCCTAGCCGTGGCCTTTAGCCACTAGGCCTACCGGACAGGTTTATAGCCTGCCCGACTGCTCTGCCTTATAGTCTGTAGTCACTGTGAGGGGCGGCTGCGCTCTTACCTGACTACCATCCTACGACCGCAATTCCAAATTCTTTTCCACTAGCCACCCTCTTGCAGGCTTGGTTAGTAACAATGGCAGACAGTGCCTCGCCAATGGCTCCCTTGGTCTCAGGTGCCCCCCCCCCGCGAAATCAAAGCGCAGACCCACAGAATTGGATACAGGGGGTAAGAAAAAAGCTAGGACGAAGCACCTTACTTCCAAAAAGACCTCTAGGGCAGCCGAGCGAGAGGCCTCGAGGAGGCACCAGGCACTGGAGAGGGAATTCTCCAAGGCACAGCGGCTCCTATCCACTGGGGCTGATCCGGTTCCCCCTGCCCCACTGGATATCAATATCTCGGAGCCAACCCAGGCACCTGTGCAGAATGCCACCTGGATTGCCACTCCTCTAGGGGAAACCGATCAGGCAGGTCCCTCTCACTCCTCCCCTCCTCCCCAGCAGGGTCCCCAAGTGGCTATTGCCCCAGCGTTGGTAGGGGCTACCCTTGGGGGCAAGGGCCCTGCATGGTCCCAGGCCCAATTCCAGGCCTTCATGCAGCACGCCTTCGCGCAATTCATGGCCCCACCGAGGATGCCACAGGTTCCTCCTCGGGTCCCACCCTCCCCTGCCGGTCCTCCCCCTCAGCAGGACTATACCTCAGCTCCGGAATCTGTTATCTCGGAAGCCTCATCCCAGGTGGGAGAGGGGGAGTCCGAGGACTCGGACATAGCGGATACCCCCATGTCAGACGAGGAGGAGGCAGAGCCCGATCAGGCCTCTGCATCCTGCCTCCTTGATCACTCCATCTTCACATCCTTATTGTCAAAGGCATGCGCCACTACCAGTTTAACCTCCGTGCAGGAGGAGAAACCCTCCACCTCAGCAGACAAGGAGTCCAATCCGTTGTTCAAGGTGAAGGTGGTGGAACACAAGCAGATCCCCTGCCCCTTCGTGTTCCAGGATGCGGTGGAGGCCCAGTGGGCCTCCCTGTCCACCATCCCCAGGGAAAGCACCCTGGAAAAGAAGCTCTATAATGTGGCCCCGTCTTTCGCTTCCCTGCTAGACGTCCCTTCAATGGATTCCCCTCTAACTTCCTTGTTTTCAAATTCTGCCGCCTCAGGAGACATGACAGAGTTCCTCACAGCGGAGGACCAGAAGTTCGAGGCCAACTGCAGAAAAGCGCACCTGACCTCCGGTCAGGCCATCAAGGCAGCCACAGGAGCCTCCTTCTTCGCCAGGGCGTCCATCATGTGGCTCCGGGAACTTCAGGCCACGATCGCTCCGGAGCAGGTCAGAGTGCACCAGACACTCGTCAAGCTGGTAGGGGCCTCCCAGTATATGGCCGATGCCTCCCTCCACTCGGCCAAGCGTCGGCCCGCTCAATAGGTGCCACAGTGACCTCCCGCAGGCTCCTGTGGCTGAAACACTGGAGGGCGGACTTAAAGGCAAAGTGCCGCCTCTCCTCAGCCAAGTACACAGGCAAGGACCTGTTTGGCTCCATCCTTGACCCACATGTGGTCGAGGGTAGGGACAAATGTAAAGTCATTGCCCACCCCTCCAGGAAGTCTAACAGACAGCAGCAGCCAGACTCCCGCAGGCAGTCCTCACGTCCCTCGGGCCCTTGGGAGTGGCGGCGGCCCTTTCGAACAGGGCAGTCCTGGGATGGGCCCAGAGGTTCACGTTCCTTCCCCCAGAGGCAGGACCATCAGCAGGACCGCCAAAACACAGGACCCAGGGGCCAGACTCAGACTAAACGCCCCTTCAGGGGGTTGGGGGGCCGCCCTTTCCAGCGACCCAAGTGACTCCTTCGGGGAGATCCCAATAGGGGGGCGCCTAGAGCACTTTTATCAGGTCTGGGAGCAGACCACCACCGACTCCTGGGTCAGGGACACAGTCAGGCCACCCATTTCCGGATGATGCTGGTGGGCATGCAGTGCTACCTGGACGACATCCTCGTCCAGTCCAGGTCCCTTCGGTCGGCGCAAGCAGACCTGATGACCACCATCCAGGTACTCCAGTCCCACAGGTTCTCAGTGAACTTCGGGAAAAGCCACACTTCCCCCTCAAAGCGACTCCTCCATCTGGGGGCCCTGATAGACTCAGAACGGTGCAGGGTCTACCTATCCCAGGAGCGACGGCTGAGCATCCAGAAACTGATATCCCAGATCCGGGGCACGAGAAGGGTCCCCCTGGTGCAGTTGTCCCAACTCCTGGGAAAGATGGTATCCTGCATGGGGATAGTCCCGTGGGCGAGGCTCCACTCGAGGACCCTCCAGTGGTTCCTCCTCCCCTTTCAGAAACAGAACCTCAGCGCCTCTCCCCAGAAGGTTCAGGTTCCACCCCACGTCCTCACGTCCCTCCAGTGGTGGGTTTCCGCAGCCATGTCCAAGGGGACCGTATTCAAGGAACCCCCCAGGGTAGTCCTGACCACAGACGCCAGTCTGTTCAGCTGGGGCGCTCACCTCCAAACCCAGCTGGCCCAGGGGTGTTGGTCCAAGGCCGACCTGGAACAAAACATAAACTGGCTAGAGCTAAGGGCCATCCATCTGGCCCTCCTCCACTTCTCTCCCCTAGTGTTGGGCAAACATGTCCTAGTCCTGACGGACAATGTGGCGGCCAAGGCCCACGTCAACAAGCAGGGGGGGCACACATTCCTGGGCCCTCCTCCAGAAGGCCAAGGAGCTGGGGCTGTGGGCAGAGACTCACCTAAGGTCAATAAGGGCGGAGCACATTTCGGGGGAGGCAAACCGGCAGGCAGACTCGCTGAGCAGGGTAACCGTGGACCACGCAGAGTGGCGACTGGACACCAGAGTATTCAACATGATAGCAACCAGGTTCGGCAGGCCATACCTGGATCTCTTTGCCTCCCCGGCCAACGCCCAGCTCCCCAGGTTCTTCACCAGGTTCCCGACCAGAGGGGCCGAGGGGACGGACGCTCTGCAATCCAAGCGGCCCGAAGGGCTGCTGTACGCCTTCCCTCCCCTCCCCCTGATCCAGGCCACCATCTGCAAGCTGTTACTCGAACTCGAACTTCTTGTCCTCCATGTTCAGAACCTCTGCCATGTCACCTGAGACGGCAGAATTAGAAAACAAAGAAATTAAGGGGGGGTCAAAAATTGGGACCTCTAGTATGGAGGCGAATGAAGGAGAAACGTTGTACAGTTTCTTTTCCATACTACTTTCTTTTGGAGTGGGGGCCAGGGATGACCACTGGGCCTCAACCGCATCCCGAAACACAAAAGGGCAAGGAATTTGTTTTTGGTCCACAACCTTCACCGCAAATAAAGGATTGGACTCCTGATCTGCGGAGGTAGAAGGTTTTTCCTCCTGAACTGAAGTCAGGTTAGTGGTAGCACAGGCCTTCAAAAGAAGGGATTTAAAGACGGATGGGTCAAAAAGACTCGAGGCAGATGCCTGTTCGGGGATTGCCTCCTCATCCTCTAACATGGGAGTGTCAGCTATAGCCAAATCCACGGACTCCCCCTCTCCTACTTGAGAGGAAGTTTCAGAGATATCTGAACCCGGTGCCGTGGTACGTCCCGGCAGAGAAGAGGGGCTTGTAGGGGGAGGCAGATGTTGGGAGGGGACCTGCGAACTCCTGGAGGAGGACATAAATTGAACAAAGGCATGGTGCATGAATGCCTGAAATTGGCTTTGAGACCACATATCCCCTTGGTCCCTAGGGGTAGCCCCAACCACCATTGGAGCATGAACAACTTCGGGGCCCTGCTGTAAGGAGGGGGAGGAGTGAGAGGGACCTGCCTGTTCGGTTGCCCTCAGAGTTGAACTAATCCAGGTGGCTTCTTGCACAGGAGCCAAAGGAGGCTCCAGTGGGGTGGGGGGAACTGGTTCAGCCCCACTGGATAGGAGCCGCTGTGCTTTGGAGAATTCCCTCTCCAGTGCCTGGTGCCTCCTCGAGGCCTCTCGCTTGGCTGTCTTGGAAGTCTCTTTAGTAGACAAATGCTTGGTTTTGGCTTTTTTCTTTCCCCGCTTCCAATTCAATAGATCTACGCTTTGACTGTGCAGGGGGTGCATTAGAGACTTGTGTTGCCTGAGGCGAGGAACTGTCTGCCATTGCAACTAGATAGAGCCTATCGAGGATATCTAGCGAAAGGGGAACCAAGGACGCAGATCAATAGTCAGAGATGGAGCGCAACCATTCCTTACACTGAACAAAAAAATGCAAAGACAGAACAGTCAGACAGGTCTGTAGGCCTGCCCGATTAGGCCTGGTGGCTAAAGGTCACTACTATCAGTAACAGGCGGTCAGAAGAAACCCTCACTCCAAAACAGGGCCAAGGGCCTGTAGCAATATCGAGCCCATTGTGTGCCTTATTATTTCTCCTATAATTGTATTTATTTATAACAACCTCCTATATTTTAATTCTTTTATTATTATTATTATTTTATTTTATTTATATTTCAAAGGAACAGTACCCCCCCCCGAATATATACGATTTGTCTCCTTTTAGGCCTGCCAATGCAACCCCGGATAACCACTGGAGGTCCGGCCTAGCCAGCACAAATCGGTCTGGAGGTCAAAAATGGCATCCGCCTACGGACCTCACGAGCCGCTAGAATACAACCCGCAATTTGTTCCCCCACTCGGACTTGTCAGCACAGGTCAAGGCAACAGTTTCTCCGAAGAGCGGCCTAGCAGGCCCTGACTACTAGAGATCCAAAATGGCGGCCGTCAGCGGGAGCTTGTAATGGCAACCGCCTGGCAACCACGCGGTCAAAATGGCAGCCGCGACTCCTCGTATCTCCTAATGAAGGAGACAAGCCAAACAACAAGGGGAAACGAACAGCAACGTGAGCCAGGGCTCCCCGCTCCCCCCCATCTTGGAACTTGCAGTTTAAGGACGGGAAAGTCAGCGGTGAATCCGATGCTGAAGCCTCGTGCGCCTGGTCCTCGGATCAAAATCCGCCGGCTATGTAGGGCAGCTCGCAGTTCAGGGAGCGCCCGAAAATGGGTGAAAGACTACCCGAGGGTCCTGCTTCGAGGGAGGCCTAAAGGCCTCGAAGGGAGGAGAAGAGCCCTGCCGGAGCCCAAGAGGCTCGAGGCTCGAGGAAGGACAGAGTCCTTAAGAAATTAGCCAAAACCCAAAACAGTTTATAAATTTAGGAATTTAGAATAAATTTAGAGAGAAAAACCTAA
This sequence comes from Bothrops alternatus, assembly GCA_034064705.1. Classification (NCBI taxonomy): domain Eukaryota; kingdom Metazoa; phylum Chordata; class Lepidosauria; order Squamata; family Viperidae; genus Bothrops; species Bothrops alternatus. Next base: position 1,479,037 of record JARGCV010000014.1, on the reverse strand, counting down.
TTAAACTGATCAATAGAAAATATTCCTATGGAGCCAATAAAGCTGCTGAGCCTAAGACTAAGTCAAAACTGGGAAGACACACCCAAAGGGAGGCGTGACTAAAGCTCTGACTTAGTCTCTCTGAGCAGGAAGGCTGAAATAACCCAATCAAGTGGATTGTACATCCACCATGCTGGAGAACAAAATAATGAAAGCATAGGATTCAGTGTGGAATTTTGATTCTATATGACTAAATGTTGGTAATGTGAACAGTTGACGGAGTTTTAATGATTTTACAATTACATGCCTACACATGATTACATCCAGATCCATATAAAGGAACTTTCATATGTAATTTCTAAAAGAAAAGCATCAATCCTATCATAGCCAACTCATGTCATATATAATTTGGTATTTATACAACTTCAAAAATATTCAACATTGACAAAGCAACTATGATAGATGATTACATTAGTTATTTGGACTAAGAATAAACAAATAGGGTATTTTTACATAGGTTTACTAGCCAGCAAAACATTCCATTTCAAAAAATGTAATCGTAGAATTAAAAAAAAATGAACTCAATCTCAACAAAAGCAAAAAAAAAAAAAATTCAGGTCAATCTCAACTTCTGTTGACTTACATGGATATCACCATGCAACTCACTTGGCATAATACCAAAGTCATTTTCAATGGTCTTCTGCAATGCATTTTCATCTTTCTAGTCTAGCTTACAGCTCCCAAATGGTCTCCAGCCAAATTAAGGCTGATTCTACTTAGCTTTCTAATTCAACCAAATCAGCTAACTGCTGTCATTCTGGGCCATACAATATAAGACATTTCACTATTAAATGTAGCCATTAATCTGGTTCAAATACTGAACTTAGACTGAATATTAATGAAACTAGTATTAGGATTGCAATTTACCAGAAAACAACTGCATGGAAGCAGAGAAATCTTTTTTCTCCCCCCCCCCCCTCTAGTCTCCTGAGGCAAAATGATATTACTCCATTCATTGTTCTCCAAACCGGACTTCTTGAAGGAAGCACAAGACAGAAATATTTCAAATGTAATTACTGGGGGAAATACTTGTCACAAGCTGTTTTTATGCATAACAGAAAAAGGAAGCTTATAATCTTGTACTACTAATTTCCACTTAATAACTTTAATAACATTTTAAAATTATTACATCTTCATATTAATCCTTTCTATAATCATTATAACCCCAGTAGCTAATACCTACATAATCTTCATTTCTTTTTACAAAATAAAGAAAATAAATAAAATAAAACAAGCACGCAAGCATGCACACCAGCTTCATAAGCATTTTCTTCTCCAACCTTATCTCCTTCTATATTCTGGCATCAGCCTTACAAAAAAATAAAAATAAAAAAAAATCTAACCCCCGATCTTATAATGTAAGATCAGCCCAACTTTCAGGAAGAAATGGCAAACCGAAGAAGGCTCTGCTAAAAGCGGAGCAGAATGAAAAATAGGCAAGTGGTATTTCCTCTCTAAACAAGGAGAAATCTTGAGATCACCCACAAGTGTTCCATGCAGTTGCAAGACAACGGTCTCTGGCAGGTTAAGAACTCTGGGTGATAAAGGAAAGCCTTTTTAGCTCATATCGCAATGAGCATTTTTCAAAGGACACTAGGTCTGCATATTTCCTTTTCTAATCACATTTGGAAATTGCTTGTCAGTACATTTTCAGCTATTATGAACCTTCAGATCAACAGGTTTTACAGCAGCTAGTGAGTCTCCTTCAATCCTTAGTGAAAGAAATTGTAAGCACAATTTTAATGATTGATTTATTTTTGTCTTCTGGGATAAAGGTTGTAAGATACTACATTGGTTCTACTTGTGATGACGGGGAAAATCATTTCTTTATATATTTCTTTCTTTTTCTTTACTATATTATCTTTCTTTTCTATTTCTATTTTTTCTTTTTCTGTACTTTCTATTTTTTATTCTTTTAGTATGTTCATGTTATTTGATTGTAATTTCTAATAAAACTATTATTTAAAAAAGGGATAAGCCCAAGCTTTTAAAAGCATGCATTGTGCAAACAGCTTCAACTGGCTAAGGAAGAAACGCTTTCATTTAATCATGATTTGACCCACAGAACCCCAGTAGAGAAAGGCTGGTCTAAAATACCCTTTAGCGGTATTAATTTAATTAATTTAATTTTAAAATAACTATTTAATTGGAAAAGTGGTTTTAGTGAAATTAAGATTCTGAAAAAGCTTGTTGCTCAACAAACAAACAAACAAACTTTAACAAAAAAGTTTGTTGAAGTATTATTTCTGCCTGCTTTGTGTCAACAAGTCTTTCCTAACAACTCTTACAAGTTATTTCCTTCCCAGTACAAGCAGATGACAAGTTCACATTCATGTCAGCATCTTTTGTTAATCCATAAGAGGGATGAACCAGAAAATTCCAATTTAGTACTACTACAAGGGTGCTTAAAAGGTTGTGAATCCTTTCGAATGTCCAATATTTCTGAATAGATATGACCCAAAGCATGTTGTTTTCCACACAAATCCTAAAACTCATTAAGAGAACCCAATTAAGCAAATTAATCTAAAATATGTTTATTCATGTATTTATTGAGGAAAATGATCCAAACCTTCATACTTGTTTGTATTAGTTTTAAAAAAGGAATGGTCAGGGTTTGACATAGGTAATCTCAGGTGACATTATAGCTCACTAAAACAGTGGTTCTCAACCTTTTTCAGGTTGAGACCCCACTTGCGCTGCCCATGCGCGGCATGACCCCGACCCGCGCGTGCGCGCAATGGGCTGATCTGTGCATGCGCAGCGCGCGACAAAAAAACAAAATGGCGGACCGCGGTGTCCGGCAACCCCCGCGAAACAGTCGTTCGACCCCAAATGGGGTCGCGACCCATAGGTTGAGAACCGCTGCACTAAAATGAAAGGTTGCTAGTCTTCTCAAGTCTCAAACAACCAAGCTCAGAGAACACCAAGGACTCCTCATTTCAACCCTGAGCTACAAATATTCTCCTTTATTGGTTATAATCACAATAGTACAAAGCATTCCGCATCATATATGCACAATGTCATTTCCATCTCAAGATACGACAGGACTGGCAAGACTGCCATTCCTCCATGATTGAAATCCAAGCTATTCTGGCAGCATTAAAACAATGAAATAATGTGAATGAAATCCAACAATTTGTTTGTCTGTTGCCTTAGCACCAGAATAGGAAACAGCAGCATGAGAAATCAAATAATTAAACTTCCCACATGGCTGTACTTCTATCAGAACAGCATGAAAACGTTACCATATAAGAGTAATAATTAACCATTCTTACGATGCATAAAACCTCAGGCTTTGCTGTGTTCAGAGCAATGGTTTTTAAAAGAATGCAATTCAGGACAGAACTAATCATTCATTTTAGGACAGAATAAGATGAAAAACAAGAAACAAGCTTATCGAGCAGATTTGAAAGTAATAATCACAGGGGTGATGGGAGAGTCAGTGAATATAATGTGGAAATCTATAGTTCATTCTTGTTTTAAGCAAACTCTGCACTGGGGGGGGGGGGGAGAAACACCCAGCTTACAACCAAGGTTCCTAATTCCAAAAGAATGCTGCCTATTTTAACTGAAAGATCACATTTCAAGCCCTGATTAAAGACTGTTGACTGTTCTAAATCATCAATTGAAGTTTTAAATGTTCCAGCCTAATCCTACTGATGGTAGCCAATTAATTCTTAGCCTAAATTCCTAAAAGATTAGTATAGGTGGTCCTCAATTTACAACAGTTTGTTTAGTGACCGTTTGAAGTTACAACGGCACTGTAAAAAGTGACTTATGACTGTTGCAGCATCCCATGGACATGGGATCAAAATTCAGATGGCTTGACCACGGACTCATATTTGTGACGGTTGCCGTGTCCCAGGGTCACATGATCCCTTTTTGTGACCTTCGACACAAGCAAAATCAAGGGAGAAGCCAGATTCACTTTACAACCATGTCACTAAACAAACAACTGCAGCGATTCACTTAACGACTATGGCAAGAAAGGTCATAAAATAGGGGCAAAATTCACTTAACAAATGTCTCACTTAACAACAGAAAATTTTGGCTCAACTGTGGCCATAAATCAAGGGCTACTTGTACTTATTTTTAGGCAATAATGCTCCATTGTGTGGATGTTTGTTTTTTTTCCTGATATGGCAAATATATATCACAGGAAAGCAATTTCCTCTAAATATTGTCCTATGAAAATAAAGTGACAATACACATGTACTTTTTATTATTTCATATTGGTAGTCCTTGACTTATGACAACTGAGCCCAAGATTTCTCTTGCTAAGCAAGACAGTTGTTAAGTGAGCTTTTCCCCATTTTGTAATCTTTTTTTACCACTTGGTAAGTGAATCACTGCAGTTGTTATAAGTTGTTAAGTTAGTAACACTAATAGTTGTTAAGTGAAACTGGCTTCTCCATTGACTCTGCTTCTCCAAAGGCTGCAAAAGGTGATCACATGACCCCAGGATCCTGCACCCATCACCAATACGAATCAGTCGCCAAGCATCCAAATGTTGACCATGTGCTCTAGTCTAAATGGATTCTATGATATTTTTATCTTTTTTATTCTTCTCCTTTTTCTAAACTAAAATACTTTTGCAATCAAGGGAAAAATCCAGTCATGAGTGGGTGGAGTATTTTTAAAACCAGACTTTAGAAACCAAAACAGCTTACAGCATATACAAAAAGGCAGCAAGATTTCTGATGAACTTTCCTTGATCACTTCAATTTACAGTTATGTTTTTTATTATTCTTAATATTATCATTCAGGTGTTTGTTTGTTTTTTAAAAAAAAGAATTTCCACAGTACTAGCTAAAACAGCGGTTCTCAACTTTTCCAGGGCTCGACCCCGGCCTGCATCGCGCATGCGCGGCGCGACGGTCCGCATTGCAAAGGGGAAAAAATGGCCGACCAAAAAAAAGGCCGACCAAAAAAAAATGGCGGGCCTGAATCGTGCATGCGCGGCGCAGCGCAACAGCCCGCATCGCAAAGGGGGGAAAAATGGCAGACCAAAAAAAATGGCCGACCAAAAAAAAAATGGCCGACCAAAAAAAAATGGCGGGCCCGCATCGCGCATGCACGGCGCGACGGCCCGCATCGCAAAGGGGGGAAAAATGGCAGACCCAAAAAAATGACTGACCAAAAAAAAATGGCGGACTGCGGTGTTTGGCAACCCCCGTGAAATGGTCATTCGACCCCAAATGGGGTCGTGACCCACAGGTTGAGAACCGCTGAGCTAAAATATCTGAATGAATACATAATATCTGAATAGCTACAACATCTGAATGAATACATACATACCTCGCCATGAGTATAGCACCTATATCAGGGGTAGGCAACCTTGGCTTTTATGACTCGTGGACTTCAACTCCCAGAATTCCTCAGCCCGTCATAAAAGAGCCAAGGTTGCCTACCCCTGACCTATATGGATGTGCATCCAAATGGTTGGAGAATATGTGATGTTGAAAATTTAGAGTCCTGAATTATCATGGCTCTTGAAGGGAATATTAGATAAAACTAGCAATGCTTTCTTTTTTAATCATTTTCAACAACATTTGATAAGATGATCCCTATTCCTAACTCCAGAATACGGGTACTCAACTTATGACCACAATTGAGCCCAACATTTCTGTTGTTAAGTGAGATATTTGTTAAATTAATTTTGCCCATTCTACAACCTTTCTTGTCTCAGTTGCTAAGTGAATCACAGCAGCTGATAAGTTAACTTGGCTTCTCCCATTGACTTTTCCTGTTAGAAAGGTCGCAAAAGGCAATCACATGACCTTGGGATGCAGCAACGGTCATAAATATGAACCAGTTGCCCAGCATCTGAATTTTGATCACATAAATCATGGGGATGCTGGAAAAAATCGTAACTGAAAAACGGTCTTAAATCACTTTTTTGAATGGTCACTAAACAAACTGTTGTTAAGTCAGGGCTACCTGTATAAGGAAAGCATGAGACATTGAACTATAAATTCAGACAACACCTTGTGTGGTTTTTCAAACTGTCATAGGTATTCTTTAAAATATAAAAGTAGAATAATGATCTGTACGCTTGAAAAGCTTAAGAAAACCCATTAAGAAAATTCCATTTCTAGACACTTTTGCAATGGCAAAATAACAGCTGAAGTGTCAGAACTAGAACAACTATACGGAAGAAATACGTCCTCAGTAAAAACCAAAGCAATCCTTTCCCCTACTGCTATTATTTTCTTCACTGTTTCTACATATGGAAACTACAGTTAGTCTTTGACTTAAACCCCCTTTGCTTAATGACTGTTCGAAGGTACAACGGCACTGAAAAAAGTGACTTATGACCATTTTTCACACTTACCACCACTGGAGCATCCCCATGGTCACGTGATCAAAATTCAGATGCTGGGCATCCAACACGCGCTGACCGATGATCTCTGGCGGGCCCGGGATAGAGGTTATTCCACTATCCTGGTGCTTCTTGACCTCTCAGCGGCATTCGATACCATCGACCATGGTATCCTTCTGCGCCGGTTGGAGGGGTGTGGAGTGCGGGGCACCGTTTTGCGGTGGTTCACCTCCTACCTCTCTGGCCGGTCGCAGTCGGTGTTTGCAGGAGGTCAGAGATCGGCTCCGAGGCCTCTTCCATGTGGAGTGCCTCAGAGGTCTGTTCTCTCACCTCTGCTTTTTAACATCTACATGAAGCCGTTGGGTGAGATCATCCACCGACACGGGGTGAGTTATCATCAATATGCTGATGATACTCAGCTTTACATCTCTACCCCGCGTCATTACAGCGAAGCAGTGGAAATGATGAACTGGTGCCTGGAGGCTGTTGAGGTCTGGATGGGTGCCAACAGGCTCAGACTCAATCCCGACAAGACGGAGTGGCTATGGGCTCTGCCTCCCAAGGACGATTCTAACTGTCCGTCCATTACCCTGGGGGGAGAAGTTTTGTCCCCCTCGGAGAGGGTTCACAACTTGGGTGCCCTCCTCGATCCACAGCTAAGTTTAGAACACTATTTTTCGGCTGTGGCGAGGAGAGCATTCGCCCAGGTTCGCCTGGTGCGCCAGTTGCGGCCCTATTTGGATCGGGAGTCACTCCTCATAGTCACTCATGCCCTTGTCACCTCGAGATTTGACTACTGTAATGCTCTCTACATGGGGCAACCTTTGAAGAATGTCTGGAGACTGCAGGTTGTCCAGAATGCGGCCGCGCGAGCTGTCTTGGGTCTCCCAAGACATGCTCATATCACTCCAGCTCTCCGTGAGCTGCACTGGCTACCGATTGGTCTCCGAACACAATTCAAAGTGTTGGTTATGACCTACAAAGCCCTTTATGGCAATGGACCAGGTTATTTGCGGGACCGTCTTCTGCCTCATGAATCCCAGCGACCGGTTAGGGCACATAGGGTTGGCCTCCTATGAGTCCCGTCTATTAGGCAGTGTCATCTGACGGGTCCTAGGACAAGGGCCTTCTCCGTCACTTCCCCAGCCCTCTGGAACCAACTTCCCACAGAGGTCCGCACTGCTTCCTCCCTCCTAGCTTTCCGTAAATTATTAAAGACTTATTTATGCCGACAGGCTTGGGGCGCATGAATTGTGCTCTGCCCCCGGGCCTAGGAATGTGCCTCCATCGCTGATTGTGTGTTTGATTGTGATTGCATGTTGTATGTATGGATTTTTGGATTGGATGGTTGTTTATTAAATTTTTTACATGTAATTTTATTGTTGTTGTAAGCCGCCTGGGTCCTAAGAGAAGGGTGGCATAGATAGATAGATAGACAACCATGTTATTTACAACTGCAGTGATTCTCTTAACTGTGGCAAGACAGGTGGCAAAATGGGGCAACTTAACAACCGCGTTGCTTGGCAATGGAAATTTTGGCCTCAACTGTGGTCCTAAGGCGAGGATTACCTGTATACTTCTTTATTAACTACTAGTTTCCAAACTGTTTGACATAGTTCCCTGGGGTCCCATGGCAATACGGTATTGCAGGGGGATCTGCAAAAAGCATGAAGCAAAAACTCAGTCATCTAGCCCTCCCCTGGCAGAAAATGACCCCCTTCACTGTCAGGGGAGAGGCACAAGAAAGATAAATATGGTCTGGCCTAAGTGGAGACTGAAAGGAAGAATGCCAGCCGATGCCAGTATTTCTCTCCCTCCCAACAGGTAGTTTTTCTCACAGCAGGCACAGTCTGTTGTGACTGGCTGCAATTCCTACAAGCATAAATGCTTCTGCCCCATAACTAGCCTGACTGCTCTGTACATGCCTCTACTGAGATCAAAAATTGTTGAGGAAATGCAGTTATATTTATGTGTACATCCATCTGTTTCATCATATTTTTAAACAATGTTTGAACATAATCCCACAGCATTTCTTTTTATATATATCACTGACCCAGCTCAAACTTGGAAAATTTTAAGATGTGTGGACTTCATGCTAGCTGCAGAATTCTGGCAACATCTTAAAAGCTGCCAAGTTAGAAAAACACTGACCTAGCTTTTACTAACTTTTGGCAAAGAAGTTCAAAAGCTTTTTGCAAGTCCATTATTTCTCACTGACACAAATCCATATTTGAGATTATGCTTGTCATCAATAAAGACGAGTGTCATCGATAAATAAAAGTTAATTAGCATACTGCAAAAAGATGCCAGTTAATGTTCATATACTACTTACTCCCTAAGTCTACACTTAGTAAGTTGGGGGTGGGAAGATTTCTAACTTGCCCATAATATAGGAATCACTGGAACAAATGAACAAACACCTACCCATATCAACATAACAATTCTACTGCTCTAGAGATGCTAGGACAGGTTGAATTGACCTTGAAGAAAGAACACTTTCCTTGGGGTGTGTTAATGCAGATATTGAGAATATTGTTGTGGTTTCTTACAGCTTTATCTCTGTGTTATTCTGTATGTTTTAATACAATTATTGCAGTAGAACTGTAAACTACTGGGGGACACTTTCTGATTGAAATGGCATATAAGCCTAGAAGGTGGGAGAGAATTAAGGAGAGAGGTCCAGAATAAGAGACTGTGCAGTCCTGAGCTGAATGGGGCAAGAGGGAAGAGTTTCAGAGTAGCCACGCCCTAGAATCACTTAGGATGTATCCAGTAGGCTAGGAGATTATAGCTTTAGTTTGGCAAGATTCTGTCCATCAAGCAACTAAAGGATTGAATTCAGTTGGATTTCACTGTGTCATCTATGAACTTGGGCCTGACAAAAATAAATACATAAATGCTTCCCATAAAAAGTGTCAAGAATGAAATTGCTTACATAAGTTACTAGCCAAGGCATAGCACATAAACCAATAGCTAACTTGATTCAATTGTACAAATTTCAAGTATGGCAGCCATTTGCATGATTAGAGAAATTTGTTGGTTGGAAAAATTAACATATATTGATGGGAAAAAATTAATAAAAAAGATTGAAAAAATAAAAAAAATAAAAAACACATTTTGAAATAGATCAACAAAATTTACCTGTCAATCTTCAACTTCATATAACAAATTCAATTTTCTCCTGCAAGTTGTTATACAGAATAAATTGCAGTAGTAATTTCATGAATTGACACGAAGACCAAGCTTTCATCATGTGATTATGCACAGCCAGCTAAATCAAACTAGATTGGCCAGCCACTAATATAGCTCCTATCCTCTCACAATAACATTGTGGCAAACAGCCAGCAAGCATGAAATGTAAATTTCTAATGCTAGCCAGAATTTGTGCCGATTTGCAAGAATGTAAAAAACAGTTTGTCACTATTTTAGGGACTCTAAAAAGATGATACCCAAATGACTGGGTTCTTTTTGCAAAAGAACAAGCTTGTTCTTTTTCTTTTGCTAGAATTATAATTCAACTATCCTACTTGCTTGACATCTGTAGCTTGATTGAGATTGAGATTTCAAAGTTTTACAAAAGCAAAAGCAGCTTTTTTCATATAGAAAATCCACATTTAGACACACTTCATTAGGAGCAATCAGACTACTTTAAAATTGTGATCAAGCTTTACGGTTCCCCAGGACTTTTCCAGACACTACTTGTTAAACTAAGCAAGAAATAAAAAGGGAAGGAAAAGTTTCCTGTTGTAACCCATCAGTGTTTAATCACAGTGTTACAATAAAACATGGGATGAAACTGCATGTAGTTACATTAAACTCTATAGTATTCGGTTCCTAGTTTCTTTCCTTTTGTATGCATTGTCTATTTTGACTGTCAGATCTATTACCAATTTGGAACGTGGCACTGTGGATACACTGAGGCCACCCAGCCCTATTTCTGAACTACTGTACACTGAATTACAATTGTCAACTTCCCTGACAAGTTCCTAAATGCAATGGTAAATGGGATAAGGGAACAACAAACTGTTATTTAAATCCTTTTTAAAATCCCTATAAGACAGAGACACGGCAGACAACTCACTCTAAAGTCTAAGAATCATGCAAATTACCCTCTCTAGAACAAACTGAGAAATCTCTGAAGAATCAAGTGCAAGTGATCCTATTTCCACAAATCTCCAGGAAGTCCAAGTAGCCTTCCTGAGAAGGAACATCTACCACCCACTCTGCTTGCTACATCAGTTATGAGTTTTCACAGATGATTTCTTTTATGTGATACTTACATTTTTAACTGTAAAGTGGTATGTGTGTATATACATGATGTGTTGGATTGGGTACAATGGCTTCCATGAGAGGAGATTTCTGAATCCTCTACTCGCAACTGTACTCCACCTTTCTTACAACATCTAGGAACTCAGTATTGTTGCCACCAGTCACTTGACATTAGAGAGATCCCTGTAGTTTTACCTAACAAGTAGGCATGTGCTAAAAGAAGACATACTTCATTATCTATATCACAATCAAAGAACTAGAAGAAAGTTGAAAGTATCAAAAAGAAATGAGCAATTACTTCTAAAGAAAACATTTCAATCAACTACTTGAACTCCCACAATCACCCATACATACCGTGTTTCCCCGAAAGCAAGACACCCCCGATTGTCAGACGTATCGGGGTGTCAGGGGAGTCGGCTAACGTAAGCCATCCCCCGACCGTAAGACGTGTATCTTGCTTTCGGGGAAACACGGGGGCGGAGGGGGAGGGAAGATGGACGCGCTGCGAGCGGAGCGTGGCGGGGGGGAGCGGAATCCAGAGCTTTGCGTCGCTCCCCTCCCCTCCCTTCCCCGCCCCGCCTGGAACCCAGCGCTGCACCTTGGCAAGTCACATCACGTGCGGCGGTGGCGGCGCCTTTAGCCCTTAAACTGGAGCGGCGTCGGTACCAGCGGCGGGCAGGGGCGGTCTCTCTCTGCCGGAGTCCCCCCCCTCCCTCCCCGCCTCTCTCTCTCCCCCTCCCGCGGCCGCAGAGGCGGGCAGCGCAGCCCGGCTTTCTTCCCTTCCCTTCCCTTCCCTTCCCTTCTCTCTCCCTCCTCTCTCTCTTTCACCCTTCCTCCTCTTCCTTCTTCCCCTTCACCGCAATTCGGAGCGCAGGCCAATTGCTCCCCCCACCGCCGCCCCCGGAGCCCTTTCCTGCCCCTGCCGAAGGAGGCGGCCAGCCGGAGCCGGGAAGGGACGGAGCTCTCTCTCTCTCTCTTCTCTCTACCGTAGTTTCTCTCTCTCTCTCTTTCCCCCCCACTCCCGTCTTCTTTCTCTGCCCCCCCACCTCGCTCCTGGACGCCCTTCCTCCCTCACAACTTACGGTAGGATCGCCGCGGGGGAGGCGCGCCAACTCCGGCTCCCTCGCGGGCTCCTCTATTGTGCCGCGATGCGGTGGGCGAAGGGCTTCCCCGGATCGACCCCCGCCTCCTGCCGCCGCCTCCTCTTCTCCGCCTCTCGCTGCTGCTGCTGCTGCTGCTGGCCTCGTGGCCGGCCCGTTGCAACCGAAGCTGCAGCAGCGAGAGGCGGAGAAGAGGAGGCGGCGGCAGGAGGCGGGGGTCGATCCGGGGAAGCCCTTCGCCCGAAATCTGACTGCACGGAGCGAAAGGCAGTTTACTTCAAAAAGCGAGGTGGCTGAGGAGAGACAAACACGAATGAGCGATCCTCCCAATTTTGACTACCGGTAAATGGAGCCATTTCCCGCCAGCCGCTTATCTCAAAGGGCGCCGTCAGAGTTCGAATGATGCACGAAGAGAAGAATCGTTTCGTTTCTGCCTCAGATTCCGGCGGAGTTTTACATTAACTTGATCCTCTATTGTGCCGCGATGCGGCGGGCGAAGGGCTTCCCCGGATCGACCCCCGCCGCCTGCCCCCGCCTCCTCTTCTCCGCCTCTCGCTGCTGCAGCTTCGGTTGCAACGGGCCAGCCACCAGGCCAGCAGCAGCAGCAGCAGCAGCAGCAGCAGCGAGAGGCAGCGAGAGGCGGAATCTGAGGCAGAAACGAAACGATTCTTCTCTTCGTGCATCATTCGAACTCTGACGCGGAGCCGAGGGGGGCAGCCGGACCTCCCCGCGCAAGCCGCCAAGCGGGTGAGGCGATGGGGCTGGCGTGGCGGGGGGGAGCGGCTCCGCTCCCCGCCCCGCCGCCGCTCACCCGCTTGGCAGCTTGCGCGGGGAGGTCCGGCTGCCCCCTCGGCCAAGCGGAGAAAGGCTGCTCCGACAAGGAAGAACTTGTACCCGGGCCGGGAAGGGAGGGGAGAGGAGCGCCGGCCGCCCCTGCCACACAGGGTCCAGCCACCAACGCCTGGGAAACGCCGCTCCTCGGAGCTCCTCTATGCACCCCCACCACGCCAGCCCCATCGCCTCACTCACACGCCGCTTCACTCGCGCCGGCGACCAACCTTCCTTTCTTTTTTGAGGTTGGTCGCCGGAAAAGGCAGCGTGAGTGAAGCGGCGTGTGTGTGAGCGGGGGCGGAGGGGAGGGAGGCGTCGAGTGAGGCTTTTCCTCAGGGCAAAAAAAAACGCTAAGCAGCCGGCTGGCGCGCGCGCGCTCTTGGTGTTGCCAGAACGCCCGCTTCCCCCATGGGGGGCTGCGGCTGCGGAGCTTTTCCCTCGCTCCAGTTCGGAGCCTCGACGCCTCCCTCCCCTCCGCCCCCGCTCACACACACGCCGCTTCACTCGCGCTGCCTTTTCCGGCGACCAACCTCAAAAAAGAAAGGGAGGTTGGTCGCCGGCGCGAGTGAAGCGGCGTGTGAGTGAGGCGATCGGGCTGGCGTGGTGGGGGTGCATAGAGGAGCTCCGAGGAGCGGCGTTTCCCAGGCGTTGGTGGCTGGACCCTGTGTGGCAGGGGCGGCCGGCGCTCCTCTCCCCTCCCTTCCCGGCCCGGGTACAAGTTCTTCCTTATCGGAGCAGCCTTTCTCCGCTTGGCTGGGACTCCGCCACTTCTTCCCCATCTCCGTGACAGACAGAACCCGTGAGGCATAAGTTGAGGCTTTTCCTCAGGGCAAAAAAAAACGCTAAGCAGCCGGCTGGCGCGCGCGCGCTCTTGGTGTTGCCGGAAGCAGACGGAAAGGAAAGCGAGCCGACGCTGCCCAACTTCCCAGCCAGTCTCTCAAGAAGTGCAACGGGCTGTGTCTGCATCGCCAGAGGTCCGGACCACCACCCAATGTAAAAGCATTGACTTCCCACCGTATGCGCTCGGACGGGGGGGGGGCACCCCGCGTGCGGTCGGAAGACGCCACCTAAATGAACGGGTGAGCTAAACTTTGCACGGGGAAGCGCTTCGGCTTCTCCGCTCCCAGTTCTGTTCGCCGCGGAGAAGGCGCCTTGCTTAATAGCCGCGCTTTCTCTGCCTTCGCAGCCGCTACTCGAGACAGACGAACATCAGGGGAGGGAGGCAAGGCGGCGCGGGAGACGAGACCCTTTTTTCCGCTCTCCTGTTTTCCTAGGGGGGGAAGAGGCCTCTCCCCCCCTCAGCCCACATAACACACACCCCGTTTCTTCCCCGCCTGGCGTGCACCCAGTGCGGTGGTTGGGTGAGTGCTGGTGCGGGCGCTCGCTCGCTACTCCCTCGGCAGTAGGCTGTGCAGGGAGAGCCACAGAACTTCTTGCAGGAAAATGAGCTTAGGTTAAGAGACGAGCCAGCAGAGGTAGACAGCTTTTCACAGAGACCTCCCCCACCCCCAAAGGGAACCCACGCAGGCCGCCGCGCCCAAGGCCTCTGGCGTGCAGAGGGAGGGGGGCTGCCAAGCAGACGGAAAGGAAAGCGAGCCGACGCTGCCCAACTTCCCAGCCAGTCTCTCAAGAAGTGCAACGGGCTGTGTCTGCATCGCCAGAGGTCCGGACCACCACCCAATGTAAAAGCATTGACTTCCCACCGTATGCGCTCGGACGGGGGGGGGCACCCCGCGTGCGGTCGGAAGACGCCACCTAAATGAACGGGTGAGCTAAACTTTGCACGGGGAAGCGCTTCGGCTTCTCCGCTCCCAGTTCTGTTCGCCGCGGAGAAGGCGCCTTGCTTAATAGCCGCGCTTTCTCTGCCTTCGCAGCCGCTACTCGAGACAGACGAACATCAGGGGAGGGAGGCAAGGCGGCGCGGGAGACGAGACCCTTTTTTCCGCTCTCCTGTTTTCCTAGGGGGGGAAGAGGCCTCTCCCCCCCTCAGCCCACATACCGGTAACACACACCCCATTTCTTCCCCGCCTGGCGTGCACCCAGTGCGATGGTTGGGTGAGTGCTGGTGCGGGCGCTCGCTCGCTACTCCCTCGGCAGTAGGCTGTGCAGGGAGAGCCACAGAACTTCTTGCAGGAAAATGAGCTTAGGTTAAGAGACGAGCCAGCAGAGGTAGACAGCTTTTCACAGAGACCTCCCCCACCCCCAAAGGGAACCCACGCAGGCCGCCGCGCCCAAGGCCTCTGGCGTGCAGAGGGAGGGGGGCTGCCAAGCAGACGGAAAGGAAAGCGAGCCGACGCTGCCCAACTTCCCAGCCAGTCTCTCAAGAAGTGCAACGGGCTGTGTCTGCATCGCCAGAGGTCCGGACCACCACCCAATGTAAAAGCATTGACTTCCCACCGTATGCGCTCGGACGGGGGGGGGGGCACCCCGCGTGCGGTCGGAAGACGCCACCTAAATGAACGGGTGAGCTAAACTTTGCACGGGGAAGCGCTTCGGCTTCTCCGCTCCCAGTTCTGTTCGCCGCGGAGAAGGCGCCTTGCTTAATACCGGTAGCCGCGCTTTCTCTGCCTTCGCAGCCGCTACTCGAGACAGACGAACATCAGGGGAGGGAGGCAAGGCGGCGCGGGAGACGAGACCCTTTTTTCCGCTCTCCTGTTTTCCTAGGGGGGGAAGAGGCCTCTCCCCCCCTCAGCCCACATACCGGTAACACACACCCCGTTTCTTCCCCGCCTGGCGTGCACCCAGTGCGGTGGTTGGGTGAGTGCTGGTGCGGGCGCTCGCTCGCTCTGTTTGGAATATGGTTGGGGAAATGGAAACGAAGGAGAAGCCCAAGCCGAGCCCCGATTACCTGATGCAGTTGATGAAGAGACGCCGAGGGGGGCAGCCGGACCTCCCCGCGCAAGCCGCCAAGCAGGTGAGCGGCGGCGGGGCGGGGAGCAGAGCGGCGCAAAGCCAGCCCCATCGCCTCACCCCGCCGTTTCCACCGGGTGTTTCCACCGGGTGTGCGTGTGCGCGTCCATCGGCTGGGGCGGCGGCGGCGGCGGCTCTCCCTGCACAGCCATTGCATAACATGTAAAACAATGAAAAATGGTACGGTAAGAACGAACAGTGGAATACTGGAAGATAAAACAGATTTATTCCATGACAACCATGTCATCACCCTCAGGAATATCATCATAAACATCCACACTCTTAGGTTCCTGTGGATTTTCTTGGGACTCTTGGGACGACATTTCTTGCTGAATCAGTGGCCCATATTTCTCATGGGTAGCAACGGCACTGTCCTGAAATGAGTAGGCTTTGTCCAGGTAGCCAGCTCGCAGTGCATTTGCAACACAGGTGTTAGTGATCTTATTCCAAGAATTTTTCACCCAGTTAACAATCTCTGGCAGTCTGGGCTTCACAAAGTTCCCACGTACATTTCTCTCCATTCGGTTTTCAATGTAGTCATTGATTTCCACACGCAGATAGTCCTTGAACGGCTTGTTAATGGTGATATCGAGAGTCTGAAGATAAGCCGTCATCCCTGCAGGAATCATGATTTGGTCGATTCTCCGCTCACGAAGGAAGTCTTTCATGGTTTTGGCGCGGTGTGTGCTGGCTGCATCCCAGATCAGCATTCCTCTTTTTTTCCTGCGCATTACAAGCGGCAGCATTAAATCAAGCCACTTTCTTATAACATCTTGTGTGGCCCAGGCTTTTTCAGTTTCCAGCACATAAATGCCAGAAACCCGCTCAATCTTCTCCTTCTTGCCCTTTGCAATGAGCAGCGGTGTTGCTTTAGTGCCATCCAGACGAATCGTCAAAATGCAGGTGACACGTGCACTTTCATAAGCGGTGGAGGGAACGTATACTGAGGAGGCACCTTGGTGATCAATGGTGGTTTGAGCTCCTTGGCCCATGAACACGGCAGTTTCATCCATGGCGATCATGTTGCAAAGACTGTATTTAGAGAAGTCAATGTCATCCACAAACTTCTTGTAGGCTAATGCGCGTTTAACAATCTCAGCATCTTCCAACCTAAAGAGGGTTGTGGATCTTCTCAAAGACAGGGCATTGCGTTCAAGAAAGTTATCCACCCAGTGCTTTGATGCCTTGAATTGTTCATGGGAAATGTCAAACTGTGGCGAGACTGCAAGGGCATATTCCTTAATCTGAGCCCTGGTTACCACCAATGTCTTTGCTCTCCTGTCTGCAATCCACTCAAACACCAGGCTTTCCAGCTCTGTATACATTGGTTGCCGACCACATCCAATCTTGCGCCTTTTACCCATTCCTCTCTCCACTTTTTCACTCAGGTTAGTGTATTCTGCACGCCATTTTTGGACCAGTCGGTGATCCAACATTTTCTCCTTGCAGAAGTGCGCTACATTTTTGCCCCAAGATTCTTCGACAATCGCTTTTTTATACTCCACGGTGTAACTCTTCCTTTTACCACTGGAACCGGAAGCACTCATGTCTAGGGGCAAAAATAATTACCTCAGCATATGGTACCGGTATAAGCACTGCTTGTGGTTCCGTATCACAGTCTCCCATAGGGTTACAGCCCCATACAGTATCCCACATAGCCTCCCATACGGTAGGAATTCCCTCCCCTTGTTGCTTTACCTTACGCAGGCAGCTTCAATCCCGGTATACCGTACCTGGTAGGTCAAGTCAGGAAAGCCGAATGTTTAGGGACAACGCATGAAGCAAATAAAGTTTCTCTCTGAGATTTCAGTCACTCTTTATTTGGCTAAAATCAAACAAAACAAGGTGAATAAATCACATACCGGTACAAAAAGGTTTACTGTGGCAGTTTACCGGTAACAATGGTTACATCCTCAATTTATTCACTTTTATGGTACCATATGTTTTACATGTCCCACTTACCGGTAACACTTATACGGTATAAGCTTTTACCGGTATAACAGCAGATGGTCAACACAGAAGTTATACACATTATTATTGTCCTTGTTATTCTCGCCTCTCCACTCCCCCACCCCAAAGCTCACCCGCACACAGGCACAGATTTGGAACTTGATGTCTGTCATTCCCCCCCCCTTTCTTGTTTTGGAGGCTTTTTTAAAAGTTCCCACTGTGTTGACATGGATGGCTATGAGCCGTAAGCACCTTTTGGCTGTGTTAATGCTGGCTGATTTACGGTACAAGCCTTTAGGCAAGGCAATTACCGGTATTCAGATCAAAAGAGTGCATAAACAAACAAAAGAGTGCATAAACAAACTTCTCACGCTGTTTGAGATAACTGAAGTTACGGTAGTTAAGCACGAAATTAGCCTACCGGTAAGATTTATAGATCTTTGACAGTTAACTAAGCAGGAGATATATGACATGCCCCGAAGGCAACACATGGTGGGGATTTGGGGGATAAAAAGAAAGTGAGACGCTGTCTTGCTTTCGGGGAAACACGGTAGCATAAAGTTGCACACCTCTCATCACAATCCATAAAGGAAAGAAATTCTCTACCACCTCTAGCTTTTGCTAGTCCTGAGCTTGCTGTCTAATTTCCTGATCTCCAATCTGCACTTCTAAACTGGGATTACTTTTTCTTCTCTGGCATTTATTCATTTCCAGAAAGTGCTCTTATGAGAAATAATAACAACAAAAGCAAAATGGATCTAGCCCCATTCTCTTTTACAAACCACCTGAGGGAACTTTCAATTCCCTGATCCATTATATATAAAGTATTATTTGCTTTGTCCTATATCAAGCTATATCCTCAGATGTTACATATTGCATTTACTGCATCAAAGTGTTTTATTTCTATATATCTCATTGTTTTAATACATCTTTCCTGCAATAGTTAGAAAAATCATGTTGTATGTGTATTGTGTATCAAGCCCAGAGTGTTGCACTACCACTGAAGGCAAATCTAGATAACTGTTGAATTTTATATTTCATATTGGGGGAGGGTGTCTTTATCCCATGAGTATAACCTATATAACAACACTTAATCCAATTAAATCTTCATTCTTCTAAAACTAACTCAAGCTGTAAAGTCATTTTTCTTACTCTGCCCCACTCTAAAAGAATGATGAAAAATGCAAAAGGCCCTGAAAAAATATTCATTTTGTGATAAATATTGTGATTTGAACCTAATAAGGATGTTGCCTAATTCTAGATCCGGGAACACCAAGATATTTTTCAATGCAACATGCTTCTCTCCAACTGTGGGAACTTAGTCACAAAATATATTTGTCCTTTTTTTAATTACCACTCAGCTGGAATTAAGAGTTCTCCTACCAGAAAATACTACCGTATATATTAAAACATATAAAGAAAAATCCATCATTTGCATTTTCTAATGACTGTATCTCTTAATAGAGAAGAATGGTAGACATGCATATATCCACTCATAGGATTGTTGTTGGAGGGAAAATAGGAGAAAGGTATGCTGGATATGTTCACTGCCTTATAAAAATAGTAAAGGTGGGATACAAATAATAACAGTATGCATGTCATGTGGAATTATACAAAAATGAAGATATAATATAAATCAAATAAATATGGAAAAGTTTCTGTAATCCATCAAAGCAAAGGGACATAGCTAAAAAAACAGGGCATTGTGTCCCATCACTTTGGTTTTAAAGGATGCTTCATCTGAGCCTTCAATTCAGTGAAACACACTTTCAAAGACACATAAATACAGCATAATATACAGAAGATTTACCTATAAAAGTTAAAAATAACCCAAAGGAGTCTAACCTAAATGCTTCTTTAGCAATTTCAGATAGTGCAGGATTAGTACTTAGGTATTACTTAGGTTTTAAGGTATTAGGAAGGGAAAAAATGAAAATAGGAAGGGGGAACAATTTAACTATTTTTACACATCACTGAAAACTGCCAGAAATTTCTCATTCAGCAGGTTCTCATCACGTGTCTAGCAAACTGCCCTACCGTAAACTGGTACTGGGAGAAGAAAATGGGTTCCAATTGGTACACCAAGCAACGCTAGCAAACAGAGGAATAGGAGGTACCTGGCTATCACATGTACAACTGCAATCAAGGTGGCGTAAAGATAAGAAGAAGGGCTTCTCCCAGACCGACGAGAAACTAATTGCACAGATTAGAGATCAGGGGGCCATGCACATCAAACGAGTGTACAGCGTTCTGATAGAAATGGACTCTGAAACTGAGCTAGTCAAGAGCTGTATGGTAAGGTGGGCACAAGACTTTGGGCACTCTATCACCATGGACACGTGGGAGAAAATCTAGGTGAGGAACGTAGAATTCACGAAATCGCAACAACTAAGGGAAAACTTCTACAAGATGTTCTATAGATGGCACCTAGACCCGAAAAAAATATCACTCATTTACCCAGGCTCCCAGCCCAAATGCTGGAGGTGTGGGGACGGGGAAGCTACCTACTTCCACATATGGTGGACATGCAGAAAAATCAAAGCATTCTGGAGGAAGATATGGTGGACACTTCAAATCATTTTTAAAAAGCGTATAGAATTTCTACCTCAGGCTTTTTTGTTAGGGATTACAAAGGACATCACTACCTCAGAGACAAATTTATTTTTGAACTTAATTACAGCAGCAAGATTGTTGGTGGGACAGTACTGGAAGAATCCGGAAATACCGCCTATTGAAGAATGGACTGTGAAAGTAACAAATTTGGCGGAAATGGCAAAAATATCAGCATACTTGAAAAATCGCTCCAAAGAACAATTTGTGACGGACTGGAAACAGTGGATAGACTATATCCAAGAGAGACACCAATCAAACAGAATGCAGCTGGCGTTCAGCTAAGGATCGATGGGAGGAGGGATGAAGGGCTAACAAATCAAATGTTTACAAAAACTAACACCCAACGTTGAATGTATATGTTCTATAACTAATGCCTCTTAACATAACCTTATGACTAATGTTGTTTGCTTTAATATTGTTAAAGCGGACTGAATCTCTACCTCAGGATATGAAACTTTTACCTCAGGATCTCTGGTTAGGGACTATAAAAGATTGCACTAAAATGTATAATTTCTTATTAACTTTAGAAATGGAAAGTGAACGACTTCCGGTTCTGGTTCCTGGCGACTCCGGTCATGTCTGGAGACTCATCTCCACACCGGCTGGGTTTTTCTTCGCCAGTAGACCCCTTGTGGGTCGAAAGTCGCCCTGGAGGGGCGACCACTGAGGAGGAGGCTTGCTGGAGACTGCGGGAAGGCAGCAGCTTCTCTCATGGCTCCAGCTATTTCCTGAGGGCCGACAGAGCAAAAGATCATCCTGTAAGATGGCCGATTACCCTGCTGCACCAGCTGAAAGTCACAGCAACATCTAAGCGTGAATAGACCCACCGCGGATGATCCGGGTGAGACCCCTTCTCTGCCTCTCTTCACCCTACTTTGTTCCTTTTTTTTGCCTGTAAAAGCTCTGTTGGAATCATTTCCCCATCTTGAAAAAGCAGCTTTGGTATGTGTGGGAAGAAAGGCGTTGAACAAAAAGGTTAAAATAATAAATTCTAAAGACTACACTTTATTCTTATCTACTTTGGGGTACAGAAAAAATCTTTTTTTAAAGAGCTCTACTATCATATTATACTGGAAGATTGTTTCTTTTTCCACTTTTTTCTCTAAAAGATAGAAAAAGGGAAAAAATGGTGTCTGGAAAAGATTTCTAATTCTATTGAGGACATCTAGTGGCGAAAAGTTAATATTGCAACTGCTGGTTACTGTTTGGAGATGAGATGGACTTGGCCTTCAAATTACTTTTGAAGAGAAAAGATAAGCAGATGCAGCTGTGGGAACTGTGGGGGTGGACACTGCTTTACTTTTATTAAATACAGCCTCCACTAAAAGAAAAAAGGCACTCTCTTCAACTATTATTAAAATGGAGAAACCTTATTCACAATTGAACTGTAAACTTATATTGGAAAAGATCTACGAAGCTACTGAAGAAATATGTGCTAAAATCAAAGAGATTTCTACAGAATTAAGAGTCAGAAGCCACATTCCAAACCTTCAAACTGACTTTCAGAGAACATCTGACCATTCTGCAAACCAAAACATACTAGAAGAGGATTTAATTGAGACTAAAGAGGAATTTATTTTACCCTACAAGCATTTCATCTATACTTTTGAGGATCAGAAAAATCAAAGACTGAGATCTGAGCCTTTACAGCAATGAAGCTTTAAGGATAAGAGAAATAGACACCCAATGCAGAGGACGGGATGCTTCTTACTGTCTCAAATGATGCTACAAGCAATAAAGAGAGACTTATTGGCTGAAAGGGAAGCTTTGTTATGGAAACCTGCCTGGCAAAAAAAGGCCAGAATAAGACTGAAAAGTTAAATTCAAAATTATATGTGATGAATCAAAGGCACTGTAGAATTATGGATTGATTTAAGGTTTAAGATTTAGAGTTAGAAGTAAGAGAAAAATGGGTGATTATTAGAATATATATTTTAAATAGATTAAGAATGTATTCTTTGGAATAATAGGTTTATTTGTATGAAAACTATTATGTAATGGAATGAAGAAAACTGAAGAGGCGTTTTAGATCTGGATTGATTTAATAACTAATTGAGTATGTTAAATTAGTAAGATGATCTTCTTGCCTGACAATGTGGACGTTGTTAGGTATGATAATTAACTGGATGAAATTTGAATTTGGTCCAAAGGGCTGAAATGATTTAAGGTTTGATATTACTTTGTTATTTTGTTATCTTAAAGAGATTGATTGATTGATGGATTATATATGTATAGGATAGACTAATATTTTACTTTAATTATGAGATATATTGTGTAGTGGAAGAAGAAATAAATGAGATTTGTGATAAAATTAGGATTTAAGAGATTGAGTAGAATATATCTGGAAGGGATACCTGAATTGATAATCTGTTTCTTTAAAGTCAAATTTGATTATGTTAATTGTAAATTCACAAAGCTCTAAAACAGGTTTAGGATTGTTAGAAATTTAAATTAGAAATGGATTATTTTAAATGTATTAGGTTAATTGAGGGAAATAGAGAGGGAATATTCAATGTATTGATTTGAGTTATTCATATATGGTTTTATTTTGGGATGTTTGACTACCACAGCACCACGGTGTGTCTTAAGCACTTTGTTCTAAGAATCAAAAAAACAATAAAATTTGTTCTTTTTTATAAAAAAAGAAATGGAAAGTGAACAAGTTAAAGAAATAAGATGGGCAAAATTTTTTGGTTATAATATAGAATTAGAAAAAGGGCAAGATTTATGGGAAAGAAACTATAAATTGACAATGTCAACTTCCTATAAAGAAAACTTATATAAAATGTTTTATAGATGGCACTTGCCACCAGCAAGATTAGCAAAAACGTTTAAGAACATGTCAGATAGATGTTGGAAATGCAAACATAAGTCAGGCACGTATTATCATGTTTGGTGGACATGTGATAAGTAAAGACTTATTGGAAAAAGATACATACCTGGCTAGAAAAGATGTTAGGAGAACATGTTGATTTTAAACCTGAACTTTTTTATTAGGTATAATGCCAAGAAAGAATAAACAAAGCTTATACTTGACTTTGCATGTCACAACAGTGGCAAGCATTATATTTGCGCAACACTGGAAAAATGAAGGAATACCATCAGATGGAGAAATAATAAAAAAAATACTAGAATGCGCAGAGATGGACAGATTGACTATGAGACTGAAAGAAAAAGAAGAAACGGACTATTATCAAACTTGGGATTTATTTTACCATTGGTTGTAGGAAAGAAGAAAGGATTAGGAATTAAATATGTATTAGCATGTAAACCCAGACAACATGTTGGTTGAAAAAATATTATTGTATGTAAGGAAAAAATGAATAAAAAAAGAACTATCAATGGTTATTGCTTACGAGTTGCTAAATTAAGCCTCCTGACTGGTGGTCCTTGTAACATATCATTACATTGATTGGGTCAAAAACTGCAGTTTGGAGAATACAGGCTCTTTGTGACTACATCTTGAAAATGCCTAATATCACATGAAACCTTGCACCAGGAAGGTCCTATCAATACATTATTTGCCATTTCCCAGTTGGCCATGATAGGGTAGTAAACATACTGTTCTGACCTGAGTAATGCTGGTGAGGCAGATGTTAGTTAAAGTCAATTTATTACTCACTTACACAGTGTCCAACAACTCACCAATGGGGCTAGTAAAGCTCCACCCCACTTTCCCTGTCCATAGTCCCCCTGTGTCAGAACCAACTGGTTCCACAAACTAGGGTCAAGCTGACCCACGAGGCACAAGGACAAGACACACTGCTCACAAAATCCCAATCCACAAAACAGAGTCCAAAGTTTTGAAAGCCAATGCACAGTTCAAAATTCTGAAAGCAGGAAGGTAAGTCCAAAGTCCACAAGTAAAGTCCAAGGTTCAGAGTCCAAAAACACAGTCTATAAACAGAATCCATGAAAGCCGGGAAGGTGTATACCAAAGCAAACAGGTATTCCTGACAAACACACCTTCCCCCAGTGTCTGGTTAAATCACCCTTCCCCAGGTGTTCCTCGTGAGGAAGGGTGGGGTCACTTCCTCACAAACAACCTTGCTGACCTCCTCTGTGCCTCCCTCCACTCAGCTCTCCTCGCCTGCGGATCAGGCAGGGGAGGCAGCTGTTCCTTGTGAGAGGTGGTCTGGAGCCTGTCATCTCCGCTGGCCCTCTGCAGCTGATCTGCTCCTGCAGGCAGCTCTCCTTCTGGTCAGCCCCCCCCCCCACTGCCAGACAGCCCTGGGACTGCCTTGTCCTCAGCCCCTGGACTTTCCACTTGTTCCAAGGGGACCATGCCATCCCTGTCGGATGGTCCTGGTTCCAACTCCTACTCCTCCTCTGAACTGGGATCTGACAGAGCCATGACACATACATTGGTTACTGCAGCCAATCAATGTTTGAGATATCTCTGCTGCTAGAGCTGGTAAATGAGATGTGTAATGGAAAAGCTTGGCTTAAGACAGGCAAGTTGTGGATTCAAAAGAGAACAGAATAAACACCTCTTTCTAATGTCTTTTTCAGACCAGGACTTTGAGCCAGGGGGAAACTCAGAAATGCTTTGGGGTTTAATGCAAGAAAGCCACCATATTGTTCTGTGTAACTTCATAATTCATTTCCTTCACAAATATAAGAAGGGCTTCAAAGTCAAGGACAAGGGAAACTGAAGACAGAACAACAAATATCCTACCACCTCAAATGTCTAGTACCTAAGGTCAAACTAGTGATGTTGGCACCTGATTTAGAAAATCCCCTAACTAGTGTTCACCATTCACAGCAAAATCAATGAATGAATATTAAACTTCAAACAGCTACCTGAAATGTCAGCTTTGTTCTACTTAATGGTAGAACCAGCTCTGGCCAAGGTTAATTGCTTCTGATCAATTGTAAGTTGTGAGCTGGGTTGCACACAAACGTACCCATTCACTTCAGTGGGTACATGGAAGCACAGATATGGACAAATATTCTCTCTGTCTCTCTTACACACACACACACACACACACACACACACACACACACACACTATTTGCACCACATGCCTAATTAGTCTGGCCAAGACCATACTGATTAAGCACGAGACAATAGATCAAAGGATGTACTGGTCATTTTGGATTAACTATCTTGGACAATATCACAATAATTTGGGGGGCTGGCAGGCTATTTGATAACAGAAGTATGGTAATCAAACAGTTCCATAGTATACCAATTACACTTGGAACCATCACAATAACCTAGGTTGCATGTCTTTGGTGGGCAAAATAGTGAAAAGAAACCTGAAGCATCACAGACAAGGTGGGTTCCCTCTAGTACCATGGTGGCGAACCTATGGCACGCAGAGCCCTCTCTGTGGGCATGCGCACCATTGCCCCAGTCCTAGGCCTTCAGTCCCGGCCATGAGCAACCTGCATCAAAATCTCCCTGGGCAAGTGGCTTTTTAAGCTGGATTTTATAAAGCCTTTTCGTTTTAGGCCTCCGCTGCCATGTGCAAAAAAAAAGTTCAATCAATCAATCAATTTTAATTTCTCGCAGGAAAAAATAGATCTCGCAAAGTTGGAATTGATTGATTGAACTTTATTTTTAGTCCCACACAGCGGCGGAGGAAGTGACGCATTGGAACTGGAAAGAAGGTGCCGCATGGGGGTGGAGTGGAGTGGTGGGAGCAGGGCGCTCAGTGCTAGAGGTGGGTCGAGGCCTTTGCATGGGGTGGAGAAGCAACGCGGCGGCGCTAGCATGGTGGTAGACCAGTTACTTCCCTCCCCCTGCCAGACACTTGCCGAAGCCGCGCAGGGTAAGGTTCCACCCCACCCCCACCCAGATGCCCTCGCCTCCCCCAAGCATTTTTTTACTAACCTACCTTTCAGCTGCATTCCGTTTCTCCACTTCTCAGCCTTCGCCGTGTGTTTGTGGGACTATCGGTAAAAAAAAAAAGTTCCATCAGACTTTCTAACTTCTTGAGATTTCTATTTCTCCTTCACGATCCACCACCGCTGACTCATGCAAGGAAACAAAGGAAGTTTTTTTTTGGGGGGGGAAAGGTCAATCAATCAATTCCAACTTCTCGTAAAAGATCGCGAAGTTGGAATTGATTGATTGACCTTTCCCCCCCCCCAAAAAAAACTTCATTTCCTTGCACACGGCGGGGGCAGATCACAAAGGAGAAATGGCACGGGGCTGGGAGTGAGGTAAGGAAAGAAAGGCAATTTCTGGGGTGAGAGAGGATTACTTTCCTTACCTGCCCCACTTGTTCTGAGGCCGCTTTCCACTCAGACACGTTGCTCTTGCCAATGGCCCGGCCACCCACTTCACCACCCTCCCTCCCCGAGCCTCCAGCACTCCACCTGCTGCTTTGGTGGCTCTGTAGGCAGAGCTGCGAAGTTCTCTTCTCTGATAGAGAAGAGAACTTTGCAGCTCTGCCTACAGAGCCACCAAAGCAGCAGGTGCCTACAAAGCCTACAGAGCCACCAAAGCTGTAGCTCAGACATGTCAAACACAAGGCCCACGGTCCAAATTTGGCCCCTTGGGGCTGTCCGAGAAATGGGAAGGGACCGGCCCCCTGCCCTTGCCCCAGCCCTGGCCCACCCCAACCCGGCTGGGCGCCCTCCCGGTGCACGTACAGGAAATGGTGAGAGCTTGGGGGTTGGTGGTTTGCAGCAGCAGCTGCAGCTCATTTGCCTCACCCCACCCCGCCCCACCCATCCCAGCCTCGCCCGTCATGCCCAGCCATTCCCCACTTTGCTGGGCCTCTCCTCGTCTGGCTCTGCTTTGCTGCACCACGCCTTTCCTCGCTTCGACCTTGGCATTCTGTAAGCCTAGTTCCCCAGGGCACACCTGGCCTGTGGGATGAAAGGCACGGAGATGGGAAATGGTCCCTTCCCATTTCTCGGACAAGCCAAACATTGGCTGGCTCCCATTCGCCCTCTCTGCCACGTTGTAGGGTCGGAGAGGGGAATGCAGCAGTCATGCAGAGCCACAGCCTGGAGTGAAAGGGTGAGAAGGAGGAGAAAGCAGGAAGGGTTTCTCTCTCTGTTTGTGTGTGGCCTAGGTAAGCATGTCCTGTGAATGACATGGGATTTATTTTTATTAGTCTATCAACAGCCTTTCTCTGGCTGTTAAATCTGAATTTTTTAAATTATGGTTTATAGAACTTCCATAAAGGCCTTATTCAAATACAATATTTAGCTATAATTTATCAAGCTAAGAGAAATGCAAACAAATTGTGAAGTGATTTAGTATTTTGTGTTAACCAGATTTATATGAATATCATTAAAATAGTCTTGCTAAACTGGGTGGCCTCCAGATGCATCATACTTCAACATGGTCAGTGGGTGCTGTGATGAGGATTTGGGGAGTTGAACTTCAGCAGATTTAGAGGGCATCAGGTTGTAAGAACACTGAAATAAAAAAACAGCACTCTGAAGATAATGCCAGCATTATTTGAACTTTGCAGATTATGGCCTAAGGACATCTTGTGTCTTTACCTAGACCAGCGTTCAACGTATAATTTCCCCCCCAAATAACTTGGACTACAAATCCCACTTTCTGTAGCCAACACTTGATGATTGGTGTTGTCTAACACACCAGGCAGGCACAGGTCGGGAAAGACCATCCTTTTAGGGCTTGATTTAATTTTCATCCCATAAGGGCCATGGAAATAGTGTTTTTCTATTAAACATTGACACACATGACATCATATAAACAGGATCATCCCTCTAGACCACAGGTGTCAAACTCAATCACGTCACATGACTTATCGTGACATATCACGTTTTTTGCCTTTGCGGAGCTGGGGTGGCCGTGGACTGCACATGACGCATCCAGCCCATGGGCCACCAGTTTGACACCACTGCACTCATTAGTTGTGCCAGAACAACTACCATTTAGTTCTCTTTTAAATAGTTTACATAATAAACATAATCATGCCATACTTTATTTGATGCTTATGAGGTTTATGCAAATACTGTATGTGCTGGAGGCACTACAATTGCATTGAATAGTAGTAAATGAATTAGTCAAGCGCAGGTCACCCTCTATTAGCCTTTCAGAATAATGCAATGTATCTTTGCAAGCTTAATCTTTGCTCTATTCAGAATGCCCATGAAACAGGTATGTTTGCAAACAGTCAAGATACTGAACTGGGTTCTCTCTCTTCTCTCTCCCTGTCAATACACAAGTGATTTTGAAAGATGTGACCATTTCTGAATGCCTCCAGATTTCTTTTAATTTCTTTTAATTTCTTTTAATCATGTATGTGACATACTGTAACTTCTTTTTTGGGGGGAAGCATGGGAGGTGGGTGAACTATCAAAATATTGCCTATTTTGAAATGTTGGAAGTTATTTTAAGCCATCCCAAAATAAGAGGTTTTAAAAATAAAAATGTTAAGGGGCAATAAATTAGTGTGAATATTTTGCTCAGCATCTACCAATTTGTTAGCTGCCCAGGAGAAAATGGATTTTAAAGAGCCTTCCCCTAGTGATACTTGCTGCCAAAGGAAACTGTTTAGGTGAGCTAGTATTTAAAAATTGGGCTAGCTTTTGGTTTAGTTTTCCTTTGGACAGAGAGAATTTCTCTGCTCCACTGTCTGACAATCTGCTTAGGGTCCCCCTTTCCCAATATGTTCTTTTATACTGATAGATTTTTTTGAAAACCCATTTAATGATCTTAAAAAGTAGGGTATATGTGTTTGAAAATAAATGCAATTTCTACCTGTCATCAGTTTTAGGTTCACTCCAATTCCAATTTTGTAATTTTATATCACCTGTATAAGGTAGCATTTTCAAATACTGTAAATATGGTGGAAAATAACACTGTTCTTTGGAAATATGCAAAGAAGTTCAAAACACAGAGGAGGGGCAAGTAGGAAGTCACTTTTCAATAAACCCTAACAACTAAAACTTGTAATATTTCATTTGTGGTGGTGCCTGTTTAATTTTCAGAAATGTCATTGGGCACAGTGTCAGGATTATGTGTTTCCAATGCTGTTTTAAATGCTGGAGCTGTTTACAAAATCTTGGAGACTGTAATCAAAGGTATGAAAGTGAAAAACAAATTGCTGTGGCATTGCAAGGCATTTGCAGAAATGGTTTGGCATGGTGGAATTGTGTGTTTTGTAACCCCCCCCTCCTGATGCATGAGTGCACACACACAATCCCACCCCAGTTGCTTGCAGTTGATTCTGGGCCCATCAGCAGCAGACAGGACTTGGGAGCTGAACCAAGGAAAAGACCTGGCATGTCTTGCATGGGGCAACAGAACCAGACCTACTGAGTCCTTTCAGGACCAACCTGCTTTCCACTCCATATGCCAAGTCCCCTGTGCCACTGCCAGACAAGCTTGAATGGCAGCCAAGAACCCAAGATGCAGTCAGCTGAGGCTGTGACCTTTTCTCTTCACTGTGCACAAACAGCTCTTTCTTTTCTGCACAGCTCAAAGAAAGGAACCTACTGGGAGAGGAGGGAGGGAAGCCTGGAACTGCAGACAAAGCTGATCCCTTGGAGTCACAGTGCAACAAGGATCCCAAGATGAACCAGCTCCTGTTTAGAGGTCAAAGAGACTTTATATAGAGGTGCATATACTGTTACTTAAAGGCCCCTCTTTTTAAACACAAAGCTGCTCCTGAGGGAACAGTCAGGGTCAGGGAAATGGCAGAGGAGGTGATTCCAAGCCTTTCCTATATCCTAAGTAAACCAAAAGACCTAGCAGCCCCAGAAGAAAAAAAACAGGAGTCATCTACAACATACAGTGTAACGACTGTAACAGCCACTATGTAGGACAAACAGGCAGAAGACTGGCAGAATGCATCCATGAACACCAACTAGCAGCCAGAAGACATGACAAAAACTCCTTAATTTCACAACATATGGACAGACTTAACCATAGTTTCAACTGGGAAACTGTGACCCTCCTAGACCAAGCCAAGTACAAAAACACTAGGGAATTTCTAGAAGCCTGGCACTCTGACAAATTAGCTATCACATAGACATGAATAGTATCTACATACTGTGCAAAAGAGACAATCAACAAGCCAAAAAGAGAACAAAAAGACCAAAACACATCCCCACCAGTAATCAGCACCCAGATGAGCATAGATTAACTCCAAGATTAACATCAGACCAACAATCAACAGGTAAACAATACCCCAATCAAGGAACTGCCAAACAAGTTAACAGTAAACAGTCCAACCAAAGAACCTCTAAGACCACCCTCACCCACAATGACAGGGCAAGCCACTAGAACATAAACTAAGTGCTCCTTACTAGCATTGGTGATGTTACCTAGTTTGTGTAATGAAACATCTGCAAGAAAACAACCAAGCTTAGAGAGCACCAAGGACCCATATGCTGAGTATATTCTGGGTTTCACTTCAAATGCAAGTGCCTGGAATGATAAGTCAATAATATTACCGTAGTTGTTGCCAACCCAAATATAAGGCACTGGATACATTGACATTGCTAAGCTCTCTGCATCTGTCCAACTCCTCTATGCTGTTAGGGAAGCGCAATCAAATAGCACTAAAGATGTTACAATTACTAATAAATAACCCCTTTGTAGTCAGCACATTACAATACAGATTATATTCAGTGAAAAATGCTCAACAGTTATTCCATAGTACCACATAATTAGACTGAATCCACAACATAACACATCTAACTATTTAACACATCCTTTGAGGCTTCTGTATCTCTGCATGTCTTCAAGTCTCATACGTACCATAATACCATGATATAGCAGCATGGATGAGCTTGTCCCCACAGAGCTCAGATGAAGGTTTTTCCCATATATCAGGGAGAAGCATTCTGGTGCCCTCTTGTTAGCTTAGATTTCAAATACCCTATCATTATGGTCATAGGAAGGGGCTGTGAGAACTATCATTCAAGACAATGGAGAACACCAGATTTTCCATACTGATGATCTCCTGAGACCATGGCCCAATGTGACTTTTCACTTTTTTCATTGCTCCTTCAAAGCTCTTTAGGCACAGCCTAGCAGACTGACAGGAGACACACACTTATCTAAAGATTTATATCAAGTAGGCTGGTAGATGGCCTGAT
The DNA here is from genome assembly GCA_034064705.1 of Bothrops alternatus. Classification (NCBI taxonomy): domain Eukaryota; kingdom Metazoa; phylum Chordata; class Lepidosauria; order Squamata; family Viperidae; genus Bothrops; species Bothrops alternatus. Next base: position 1,447,964 of record JARGCV010000014.1, on the reverse strand, counting down.
CTATACCTTCAAGGGTTCCTTTTTATTTCTGTATGATCTCTACTCCCTCTCCCCTTTCCTTGAATTAATAACATGCAACCTTTTTTTAAAGTTTTCCATCCCACTTTAGAAATCTGGACAGCTTTTGAATTTTCCTAGTTGTGTGCTAGTTAAAAAGGATTGGAGGAGTCCAATGACTCCAAACAAATGGATTAAAATATGTTTTTGTGGGTATACCTGAGTGTATTTCTTGACAAGCCAATGAGACAATCTTGATTTGTTTAGTAAGGTGATGCTAATGACTTGGAAAGCAGACAAAATCATAGAAGAAACTGGTATAGAGACTAAGCCAGAATCAGTGCAAAACCCAGTCCTGATGTACTATAGAGCAAAACAGATTCTGAAACCTGAGGATATTGCCATGGAAGGGCCTAACGCATATTTAACATTGTAATAAAATATTGCAGTGGGAAGAAAATACAACTCTCACGTCACCTTTGTTTCTTACCTGACTTTCCAATGAACCCCAACAGTAAAACAAAAGACCACTTAAGCCTTTTGACACATAGGCTGAAACTAACAAAGCACATATTTAACATAGTTAATTGCTGGTATTTGCCAATGTCACCTAAGAAAATCCTCTCTAGATATTACAGGTTGCTCATTCCAATAATAGATCATACAAACCCCTCACCCCAAGGTAACTACCTTGACGTACAAAAAGTAAAGACTGCACCAACACCACCCCCAGGGAGTAAAGCCGAATTTCTTCACTACTGGATCTGGTGTGCTTTCCAATAATCCCCAGAAGGCAGGCTGAGTTCACAAGCTTTCTCGGGACAATAGAAAGACTTCTTTATAAAAGTAACCACTTCAAAACTGGAACTTTGTAGCTACTTTCTATTGCTGTGACTGTCTGTCTTGCTGTGGTTGTCTGTCATGCTTCGAATAAATTTCACTTCTGCTTCAAGCAATTTGTCCTGTGCTGTTTGAAAAACCCACCCTGGAACAAACCAGAATTTCTTCTAACATTGTTATTCTTTGAAATTTACAGTATTGGTTTTCAGGCCCTAGAATGGTCATCCAATTCAGTAAATTTATTGCAAGGCCCATAATAATAACAGAATAATAATAGAGTTGGGAGGAATTTTGGAGGTTCTCTAGTCCAGGGCTTTTCAACTGGTGGTACGCGTACCACTTGTGGTATATTAATGAGTGGCAGGTGGTACGCAGCCCTGCCTAGCCAAGTGTAGTGGGGGAGGGAAAGAGCCAGCACAGGCAAGGACTTACAGTGAGAGAGTCCTCTGGAGCTGCAAAGGCCCCAGGCTCACCCTCCCCCATAAGAAAGGGGGGGGGCAGAGACAGGAGAGCCTATAAAAGGAGGCAGTTTGGGCAGGAGAGGGAGAGAGAGAGAAAAAAGCAGCAGCCTTGGGAGGAGGCAGAGTCAGCTGCACCAAAGTGGAAAAAGAAGAAGGGGGAGGGGGAGGGGGAGGGGGAGAGGGAGGGTGGGAGGGTGGGAGGAGAGGAGATCAAGCAGGCTGGCCATGAGCCGATCTACAACTGCTGTGGCAGCCACCTGTGCTGGCAGCAGCAAACAGGCAAGAAATGCAGCGGGGGAGAGGTCGCCATCCAAGAGGAATGAAACAAGGCAGCAATGGCTGGAGGTGAGGCACGGAGGAGGGAAGTAGATAGAGAGTGGAAGGATTCTTATGTGCTTTTGTGACTTTGAAGTTCTGGGATTTGTGCAATGAGGTGTCAGAAGTAAGTCTTCATCCTGGTTCATCCAAGCCGGGATAAATAAGCAAAATGGCGACTGCTTTGGGAAGAAGGTTACAGTTTATTGAAGAAGCAGAAAGATGGTCCTTGCAAGGAGCAGAGAGGAAAGAGGCCTTGAGCACATGGGCAGTAGGCTTTTATAACCCCTCTAGCCTTTTGGAATAATTTCCTGTTCCTGTGGCATGAACCTTGAGGCTATTTCTGAGTGTTTTTCTAGGACTTGATATCTGTGGTTTAATCCTATTATCATATCCTGCTTGCCAGGTGATGGGGTTAATCACTCCTAGAGTTTGGGTGGGGCATGCAGATCTTCTCTTTGTCTTCTTGACTGCCCTGGCTTCAGCTTTCTGATGGTTCTACATCTGCATTTGTATGGGGCTAGCTCTTGCTTGGGGCAGAGAGATAGATTTGGGGCCAGGTTTGGTTTTTAAAAAAATCCTTTTGAGGAAAAATATATTTTTCTGCCTTTTTAATACTTCCTTCTCTGGGCTAACTTCCTTCAGAGGGCTTTGTGTTCTTAAGGAGTGTTTGGCAATTTCTATTTGGCTGATGGCTGATGTCTCGTGTTAGCTTCTATTGCTCTGCTGTTGTTAGATGTAAGCTTTGCTGCAAGAGATTTTGAAGTATTTTTCTCCTGAATGGATTTTGCCTGTAGCATTCCTTTACTTATGAATGGAGCCATTTGGGGAGGCTGCCTTAGCCGCAGCCAGTACTTACATTTTTTTTCTTCCTTAAGTGCCAGCTGTGCTCCTTACTTTCCTTTCTAGCCAGTAGCTAATTCTTAAAGGGGAATGTGCCTTTTTAAGCTAGTTCACTCAGCAGCTTGTCTTTTCTGTCTCTGGAGGCCTTTCCTTGTTTGATCAATATATGGAAGAGGGAAAATATGGGAGGGGGGTTCAAATTCTTCCTTCAAAAGGAGATGGGAATGAGAAAAAGGAAGGCAGGGAAGGGAGGGAGGAAAAGAAGTCCCGCCTTAGCACTTGTCCACCAGCAGCTCTGCCATTGACTTTGCTTCTCAAAAAGTTGCAGAAGGGGATCACATGACCCTGGAACACTGTGACCATCATAAATATGAATCAGTTGCCAAGCATCCAAATATAAATCACATGACCCTGGGCATGCTGCAATGGTCATAAGTGTGAAAAATGGTCATAAGTCATTTCAGTTCAATTGCAACTTTGAACAGGTTTTTTTTTTGGGTCATCAAGTTTTTGACACCTTGCTAGGTGGTACTCGAATATTGCCATATCCTAAAAGTGGTACAATTGGTAAAAAGGTTGAAAAGCCCTGCTCTAGTCCAATCCCCTGCTCAAGCAGGAGACCCTATACCATTTCAGACAAATGGTGGTCCAAATTCTTATTAAAAGCCTTCAGTGGTGGAGCACCCACAAGTTCTGAAGGCAAGCCATTCCATTGGTTAATTGTTCTCACTGTCAGGAAATTTCTCCTTAATTCTAGGTTGCTTCTCTCCTTGATTAGTTTCCAACCATTGCTTCTTGTTCTGCCTTCAGGTGCTCTTGGAGAATAGGTTGACCCCCTCTTCTTTGTGCCAGCCCCTCAAACTTTGGAAGACAGCTATCATATCACCCCTAGTCCTTCTTTACATTAGACTAGACATACCCAATTCCTGCAACTGTTCTTCATATGTTTTAACCAGGGGATTCAGCTGGTTCGCACCAGTTTGGCAGAACCAATACCCAATTTTTTTGTTGAGTTCTGTGTTTTTATTATTATTTATTATTATTATTATTATTTATTTAATTTCTATGCCGCCCTATTCCAAAGAACTCAGGGCGGCTCACAGCATGATAGAAATTACAATAAACACATATCTATAAAAAACCCTTAAGCTAAAAAAAACCAATCACTCCACAAACATACACAGAAACATACACTGGCTAGGGGCAAGGTGTTAGCTGCCCCAGGCCTGCCGGCAAAAGTATGTTTTAAGCAATCTACGAAAGGCGAAGAGGGTGGGGGCGACATGGATCTCCGGGGGAAGTTGGTTCCAGAGGGCCGGGGCCGCAACAGAGAAGGCCCTTCCCCTAGGCCCCGCCAGGCGACACTGTCTGGCTGACGGGACCTGGAGAAGGCCCACTCTGTGGGCCCTAACCGGCCGCTGGGATTCATGGGGCAGCAGACGGTCCCGTAAATAACCTGGTCCAATGCCATGTAGGGCTTTATAGGTCATAACCAACACTTTGAATTGGGTTCGGAGACCAATTGGCAGCCAATGCAGCTCGCGGAGTGATGCCGAAATGTGGGCATTTCTAGGCAAGCCCAACACTGCTCGCGCGGCTGCATTCTGCATTACCTGAAGTCTCCGAACATTTTTCAAAGGTAGCCCCATGTTTTCCAGAACAAGTGTGGTTTTCGTTCAACTTCCTTCCAGGTGGGGAAAAAAAAAACCTTCCACAAAAGTCCAAGAGAGGAGCAATGGAAACCAAACGGAGACGCGGCACCTTCGATCACGTCAGCTGCCTGCCCGCCTCTTTCCTTTCACTCCCCTCCCGAGCTGGACTGCCATGCTATGGAGGATGGGCCTTACCAGTCCCCCTCCACCATTTCAGAGCCAGGGGGGAGTGACGGCGAAAGGTTCTGCCGCCACTGCGCAACAGCCCTATCTGCTACTGGAGGGGCTTTCTTCGGTCCCCGCTGCCACCGTTTTGCCCTGCAGATCACCTGCCCAGTGGCAGCAGCTGCCTCCTTCTCCTCTGCCAACTCTCCCATGGCTTGTGCCATGAACAGGGGGTGCAAGCCTCCCTTGCTGCCTCCCTCTGCCAGCCCTGGTATCCCTCCACCAGCCCTCTGTTGCTGCCACCGCATTTTCTTGCCACACTTTTTTGCCGCCCTGCATCAGCCCGTGTCTGCCTTCTCTCTTCTGGAAATGGCAGCCCTGTTTTCTGCCCCTTTCCTCCCAGCAGAAGGAAGGAAAGGAAGGACAATTCATATGGAAGGATGCTATGGTAAGCTCCATGAAAACTATGCCAGCTGGAGCTGGGTGAGGAAGGCCAGGCTCCCCTTCCCCGATGGTTCTGCAAAGCCCTTGAGGAGTGGATCAGGCCAGCCCTGCGGGAAGTGGATCCACTTCTCAAGGGCTTTGCAGAACCATCGGGGAAGGGGAGCCTGGCCTTCCTTGCCCAGCTCCAGGTGGTGTAGTTTTCCCGGAGCTTACCATAGTTTCCTTCCATATGAAGTGTCCTTCCTTTCCTCCCTTCTGTCAGGAGGAAAGCAGCAGAAAACGGGGCTGCCATTTCCAGAATGGAGAAGGGAGACTTGGGCTGGAGCAGGGTGGCAAGAAAGTGTGGACCAGCGATTGCTGCATGGAGGAAGGAAGGAAAGAAGACTTAAGGACACCCGGGGAGGCAAAGGAAGTTACCGTAAGCCACCTTCCTCCATTTCTCCCTTTCCCGGCTGGAACGATGGCAGCCCACACAGGCTGCTGCTTTGTGCAAGCGGGTGCGACCCTGACAACTGAGGCTCCTCAGGGCCACTTGAGAAGTTTTGTTCCTGGGTGGTGGTGGGTGAAACCAACCACCCTGCAGCAGTTTTCCACCTCTTCCTCAGGTGGCTTACTCCACCCGCTCCTTTTAGCATTTAGGGAAGCCGGTGCCTTTACGTGTTCTTAAGTTGCTCTTCAGGCAGAGAACTGGTTGTTAAATTATTTGAATCCCATCACTGGTTTTAACCTCCAGTCCTCTAATCATCTTTGTTGCTCTTCTCTGCTCTTTTTCTAGGGTCTCAACATCTTATTTATAACATGGCAACCAAAACTGGATGCAATATTCCAAGTGTGGTCTTACCAAGGCATTATAAAGTGGTACTAACACTTCACATGAACTTGATTCTATCCCTCTATTAATGTAGCCTAGGACTGTGTTAGCTTTTTTGGCTGCTGCAGCACACTGCTGGCTAATATTTAAGTGGTTTTTCACTAGGACTCCTAGCTCCCTCTCACAGTTACTACTATTAAGCCAGGGTTTAGGGCACATCATATACTGTTCCTGTTTCTTTGAATGGAGTATGTGGAGAAGAAGCTGTGTGGACTTCAACTCCCAAAATTGAGATGCTGGGTAATTCTGGGAGTTGAAGTCCACATACTATAAAGGTGCCAAGGTAGAGAAATACTGCTCTAATGGATCTATAGCTGCTGACATCAAAGGCCTAATTGGAAAAAAGGTTGTACTGTAGGTCAGATAAACTTTTCAGTTTTCTCCTTGATATGCTGCCTTCTAGATGTAGACACTGGAGCATGTTGTTTTGTAAATTTTCACTTCAGGCTGAAATTCTACAATTAAAAAAAGTAACCATCTTACTGCATGGCTAACATCAATCAATCAGAATAGAGCTGGAAGGGACCTTTGAGGTCTTGTAGTCCAGGGCTTTTCAACCAGTGGTACGTGTACCACCAGTGATAGATTGTCACCTGGCAGGTGGTATGCGACCCTGCCTAGCCTAGCCAAGTGTAGCGGGGGGAGGGAACAAGCTAAAGCGGCGCAGTGCAGGACTTGCCATGAGAGAGTCCTCAGGAGCTGCAGGGCTGCTGGGCCGAGACAAAGGCCCCAGGATTGGCACTTCTGGTTCACCCAAAAGAGAAAGGAGGAGGGGGGCAGAGACAGGAGAGGCTATAAAAGGAGGCAGTTTTGGCAGAGGAGGGAGAGGGAAAAAAAGACGCCAGAGAAAGAGTCAAAAGAGAAAAGGCTTTTGTGAGAGAAGTGGTGAGAGAGAGAGAGAGAGAGAGAGAGAGAGAGAGAGAGAGAGAGAGAGAGAGAGAGAGAGACAGAGACAGAGACAGAGACAGAGACAGAGACAGAGACAGAGACAGAGACAGAGACAGAGACAGAGACAGAGACAGAGACAGACAGACAGACAGACAGACAGACAGACAGACAGACAGAGAAAGGAAAGGCTTTGGGGGAGGTGATAATGGGAAGGATTTTGAGAGACATGTGTGAGGATGGGAAGGCTTTGGAGAGACGTGTGCATAAGAGAGAGAGAAAAGGCTTTTTGTGAGAAGCAGTGAGGAGAAAGGGAGAAGAGAAGAGAAGGAAGGAGATGGGAATGAGAAAGAGGGAGAGAGGGAAGGAGGGAGGGAGGGAAAAAGGAAGGAAGGAGATGGGAATGAGAAGGAGGGAGGCAGGGAAGGAAGGAGAATAGGGATGGAGGGAGAGAGGGAAGGAGGAAGGAGATTGGAATGAGAGGGAGGGAGGGTCTGAGGGAAGTCCTGCCTTAGTACTTGGCCAACAGTAGCCCTTCTGCCCTTTTGCCATCCCCTTGCCCCCTCCTGGACTATCCTGGTGGTCTCCCATCCTATCGCTAAGGATGATTTGGTTACAAAGCTGGGTCTCCTCGCATGGAGAGGGAGTGGGCCTCCCTCTGACCCACACACTTTGCCCTCCTGCACCCACCATGAGCAACTTGGCCAAGGAGAGCGAGCACAGCAGCAGCAGCCCCGAGGAGGAGGTAAGCACAGCCAGGTGCCCCCTTGGGGAAGTTGGGCTGGACTGGGTTGGGCTGTGGGGTCCTGGTGCCTGGGGAGCTTGAGGGCTGTGCTGAGCACTTGCCCTCTGCTGCCCAGGGCTCTGGGCACCACCATCCAGGAGTGCCCCACACAGCCTAAGAGGGACGGTGAGGCTCCTCCGGTGGACCATGCTCCGGCACCCACCCCAGTCCCAGCCCCCTTCACTGGAGACCCCCAGATCCCCCCCACAGGCACCCCCGACCTGAGCGACGAGCTGGCCACACACATCCTGCCCCCCCACCCCCAACAGTAACCACAATGCTGATGCGGCCCTCAATGAAATCAAGTTTGACACCCCTGATATAAAAGGAGGAGGGGAGAGACAAGAGGATATAAAAGGAGAAGAGTTGAGAAATTTGTTAAATGAGCTTTGCCCCATTTTACGACTTTTCTTGCCACATTTAACACTGCAGTTGTTAAATTAGTAACACGGTTGTTAAGTGAATCTGGTTACCCCATTGACTTTGCTTGTCAAAAGGTTGCAAAAGGGGATGACATAACCCTGGGACACTGTGACCATCATAAATGTGAATCAGTTACCAAGCATCCAAATGTAAATCGCATGACCCTGGGGATGCTGCAATGGTCATAAGTGTGAAAAATGGTCATAAGTCACTTTTTTTCAGTGCCATTGTAACTTTGAACAGTCACTAAATGAACTGTTGTAAGTTGAGGACTACTTGTACTTTATCACTTTTTTCCTTTTTTTTGTCATCAAGTTTTTGACACCTTGCTAGGCAACTGGTGGTACTCGAATATTGCCATATCCTAAAAGTGGTACAATCGGTGAAAAGGTTGAAAAGCCCTGTTCTAGTCCAACCCCCTACTCAAGCAGGAGACCCTATACCATTTCAGACAAGTGGCTGTCCAGCACCTACAACTTCTGAAGGCAAGTTCCACTGGTTAATTGTCCTCACTGTTAGGAAGTTTCTCCTTAATTCCAGGTTTGGAATTAATGTTTAACTAAACAATTAATTTCCATACATTAAGTTTCATACATTAATCATTAATTAAATTAATGTTTAATGTATGGAACATGATGTTCCATACATCATGGCTTCTTAAATCCACCATCAAAGGCAGTTCTTACAATACACAGGTTAATTATACATAAGCAGAAAGCCATTTGGTATAAGGGCTGCCCCGTGATATTTTGCTGCCTTAGGCAAATGACAAATAGCATCCCTGCCCACCAATTTCAAGTGAAGAAAGCAAACAGATTAGAACAGGCATGTCAAACTTGCGATGTCACATGATGTCACGGAACGTATCGGGCCAGTTTTGCCATTGCTGTCAATGGGGTGGGTGCGGCTTCCATGTGACACGACCGGCCCACGGGCCGGCAGTTTGACACCCCTGGATTAGAAGATGATGCTTACTCTTATAGTGGTGGCAGGGGCATGTCCCTATGATCAGGTTAGCAGGCAAGCCTATGATTGCAGGAACAGCTGAGTTGCATACTGAGCCCTTATTTTCTGAGCCCTACTTCTTAACCTAGTGGTCTTCAAACTTGGCCCTTTTATGACTTGTGGACTTCAACTCCCAGAATTCCTCAGCCAGTGTGCCTGACTGAGGAATTCTGGGAGTTAAAGTCCACAAGTCATAAAAAGGCCAAGTTTGAAGACCCCTGCCTTAATCCATAGTAGCACCACCTTCTTCAGCCAGAAGATTCACTGACTTTACCTAACAGCTGGGCCTGGCTTACTGTGCTAAAACAGTCATTGGGAGCTCTACCACACCTCAGCTGATTGGAGTTGTAAGTTCTCCCCCCAAAAAAGCAAATCTGGGTCACAGATCCTCTACACTGCTGTAGTTGCACTCTGTAGATTGGGAAGCAGTAATTCCAGATAAGGGTCAGCCTTTCCAACTGAACAACAAAGGTCAGGAGACACCTGCAGAAATGCACATTATTCCCAAAGCAGGGATGCACTAGGACTCAAAAAACTAGTTTCCTGCATTTACAGAGCAGCTGGATTCTTTCCTCCCAACAATGCATATGTCAATGCTGCTAATATTGAATATTCTTGCTTTGACAAAATATGCAGAACAGTCTGGTAGTTTTAGAATTAATTCAGATGAGAATGGGAGGGGAGGAGAAAGAATGTGTAGAGATTAATTACGCGGGCTTCAGAAGGAAGTGAACCTTTGCCCCCCAGGCTGGTTGGACAACGTGAATTATGACAGCAAAAGAGGGAGGGAAAATGCTAGCAAAATAACTGCTCTGGGGTGGAGATTTCAGATCTTGGCATCCATCCATGCTGTGCTGACACTCTGTTACACAGTAATAAAGGCTTTTTAGGATAAACAATGCCTGGAAGTTCTTTGAAGTGTTTCATTAGTCGGAACCTTGACAGCATATCAGCCAGATTACAGGCATGAGAACACTGCATGTGATATGAGAACTTTGGTGGATTAGAGATATTCTTTTCCATGCATGAGGTAGGACCTTGGGGATGATCTCTAATCATGTTTGCTACCAATTTAACTTGGTCACTGTGAAAAAAAAATTGCTTTGCCATGTCCTGCACATTAGGTGCAGGTCTAATGTAATAGGTCACAATCAGGGTGTGACTCAGGGACCATATTTATCCTGTCTAGTATGATACATTTTTGCGAGTGTTCAGAAATTTTATTTAAAAATGTAGATGTGAAATGGAATTTGTGAATGTGTCAAAAATAGGCTAGGGAAACCATATTTTCAACTGACATCTGTATGCTTTTATAATTTACAGTATATCTTCCTCCATTTTGAGAGCCTGAGCAGCTTATGGTATTAATATAAGATTTTAAAAATCAGTTAATACACGTTATAGAAATTTATAAGTTGTGTACCTGCTTCGCAAGGGGGAGGAGTTATTATCTTTGAAATACATTTATCAGTATTTAGCTGGGGGGACAATTTATGTATATGTTTTGTCTTGTTTATGCACTTTTTTGGTGCAGTCTTGTTTAACTTGATTTTGTTTTTGTATTTTTTTCTTTTTTTGGAGTTTGTATTATAATGTTTTGAATAAAATAAAAATTGAGTAAAAAAAAAAAGAAAGCTGGTAGCAATGTACTTGATTAAAGATTGGCAAGATCCAATCCCAGTCAATAAATTTTCCACTGTATTTTGCATTAACAAATGACCAGACAGTGTTCAAAAGCAGTTCCATTTACAACACATCGAAATAGCTTCTGTGAGACTTTATCTGTATATGCATAAATGGGTGATAAGAGGAGAAAGTTACTTGGGCCACCAATGGTAGTTCTAAATCTCAAAGCACAATCTCACATTGATTATCTCACACAGCTTTTAGGAATAGTCTCTCATAATTCACCTTATTTGTAGGCAGGAAAAGCAGGGTTGGGAGAGGGATCATTGCAATAAATCTTTCTAGAGCAATGTTTCCTAAACTGGTCAGAGGACCCCTGGGGTCATAGAAAATAGAACATAGAATCATAGGGCTGGAACAGACCTTGAAGATCTTCTAGTTCAACTCCCTGCGCAAAGCAGCAGACCTTATACTATCTCGGTCAAATGGTTGTCTAGTCTATTTTTGAAAACCTCCAGTGATGGAGCACCCACAACTTCTGGAGGCAAGCTGCTCCATTGATTAATTGTTCTCACTGTCAGCAAATTTCTCCGTACTTCTAGGTGGGATCTCTCTTTAACAAGCTTCCACCCATTACTTCTTGTCCTGCACTCTGGTGCTTTGGATAATACATTAATCCCTTCTTCTCCAGCATGATTGGATGTAGAATCCACCGGTGGGTAATCATAGCCTTCCTGCTCAGCTTAGACTAGGTCAGAACTTTAGCCACGCCTCCTTCAGGGAGTGCCTTCTACTTCCAGTTTTGACCTAGTCTACAGCTCAGCAGTACCAAAATTTGGTGGCTCCTCGGTTTTAGGCTAGTCAGGAATTGGATTGATTGTATTTGTTATTCTATTCCTTTGATTGATGATTCTAAATTTTTCCATTGCAAATTCTAAATTGATCTGACTGATTCAGTTAGGACTTTTGAATTTTGGCTGCAATAGGTGTAGGCCTTTGGGCTCAAAGGCCTCAAGGGCTCGGGCCGCAGGGGCTTTAGGGGGTAACTTCCCTTGCTCGCTGTTCGCCGCCCGAGCTGAATCAACAAATGCTCCCTCACCGGAGCACCCTTCAGGAGGTTTTTTTCCATTGCCTTCTTTCCGACGGACGAAGCGGCCCCTTTCCGGATAGCAGCTTGGCTGCTACAACAAATCGCAAGTGCCTCTCGGAGTGGGGAATAGAGCGCCTCGTTGCCCTGTGAGGGGTGGGGTGATCCGCGACAGTTTCCCTTTCGGCTATTGTTGTTTTTTGGTGTTTTGGAGGTTGCGGCCGTTCTCAGGGCCATGTGTGTGTGTTGCAGTCGCCATTTTGATTTGGGCGCAGCCGCCATTTTGGAGACAGTCCGGTTGCTACTATCTGGTGTGGTGGCCATTTTGGGAGGTGCGGCCCTTGTTTTCCCTTTGTGAGGCGAGGCCGCCATTTTGTCCAGGGTGTGGCCGAAGGCCCTTAGTGCCGGTGAAGGCCTTGTTGCAGGGATTGTCCCTGGTTTGCCGTCACAGTGCCTGCTGAGTTCAGGCCTTACTGGGGGGAGTAATAGAGGACAACTGGCCTGTTATTCCGGAGTGCCGAATTTCTAAATTTTCCTATAAGGTGTTTATTGCTAGTATTTGAACTTAGAACTTTAGCAGGTGTTGGTTACAGTTATTATTCTGTCCACAGGGGATTTCATACCACCTGTTGTACATAGTTGTGACCTTTAGTCACCCGGCCTTGCAGACGTATTTAGTAATTCGTCTGACTGTGACTGCCATTGCGCCAGTGCAGAATTAGGGTAGGTCTCCCTTCTCTGCCAGTTGGATCTGCGTCTTTGGACTCTCCCCCCTCCGTCTGGGTACCTTCACCGGACCATCCAGACAGCATGGCAGATAGTGCTTCACCCCAGGCATACCAAGGCTCAGGCACCCCCCACCCCCACTACGCAAAAATGCAGATCTACTGATTTGGAAGCGAGGGGGGGCAAGAAGAAGGCTAAAACTAAGCACCTGGTTACAAAGGAGCCGTCGAAGGCAGCCGAGCGAGAGGCCACGAGGAGGCACCAGGCGCTGGAGAAGGAGTTTTCCAAGGCCCAAAGGCTCAGAGCCAGTGGGGCTGAAGTGGTTTCCCCCGCCCCATTGGACACTCCTATCCCATTTGAGCCACAATTGGAATCTGGGCAGCGACCTAGGCCATGGTCTCCTCCAGGGGAAACTGAACAGGTTGGTTCCCCTCATTCGATTCCATCCTCTCCTGAACACCTTGGTTCTGCAGCCACCCATGTTGAGACGGGGTCTAGTGCCAGGGATCAGCATAGTCAGTGGTCTGACCAATTCCACTCGTTTATGCAACAGGCATCTGATCAATTCATGTCTTCCTCCAGGGGTCCTCCTCTTCCTCAAGGTTCCTTGCCTTCATCTGTGCTCCCTCCCCGTACGGGACGGGCAGCTACCCAGGCTTCTGGTGTCTCAGAGACTTCTTCACAGGTAGCAGAGGAGGGATCTGTGGACCTGGAGATGACTGACATCCCGATGTCAGAAGATGAGGACGCTGCTCCGGAACAGGCATCTACCTCAGGTTTATTCGACCACGCTTCCTTTCGCTCTCTCCTTCTCAAGGCCTGTGCTATGGTAAACATTTCAGCTGCTAAGGTGGCTAAGCCCTCCTCCTCTGATGAGGAGGATGAGTCCAATCTTCTTTTTATCACTCCGGTGTCAGAGAAGAAGCAGATTCCTTGTCCCAAGGTTTTTTGCTCCATGGTACAGTCACAGTGGGCGTCACTAGCGACTGTCCCCTCTCCCAACAATATGGAGAAAAAGCTGTTTAATGTTTCCTCCCCCTTTGCCTCCATCTTGGAGGTGCCGTCGGTAGACGAGCCACTGATATCTCTCTTTTCCACTTCCGCCATTCCAGGGGACATGGCTGAGGCCCTGAAAGCGGAGGACAAAAAATTTGAGTTCTCACTCCGTCAGGCTCATCAATCCTCGGCCTGGTCAATCAGGGCTGCCACCTCGGTCTCCTTCTTTGCCAGGGCCTCTATCATGTGGCTTCGGGAGCTACAATCGAGTGTCCCACCTGAACAGGTACGCACACACCAAACATTGACTAAGCTGCTTACTGCGGCGGAGTACATGGCGGATTCATCTTTATTCGCCACAAGGTACTCAGCCAGATCAATTGGGGCAACAGTGGCCTCACGGAGGCTTCTCTGGCTAAAACAGTGGAGGACAGATTTGAAGTCTAAGTGGCGGCTGTCCACCTCTAAGTATTCCAGTTCAAAGTTGTTTGGGTCCATTCTTGAACCATATATTATTGAGAGTAAGGACAAGCGGAAAATCCTAGCCCATCCTTCTAAAAAATCGGACAGACGACCACAGCAGGAGTTCCGTAGACAGGGTTTCCGCCAGGGCAGCTCCTGGGAATGGAGGCAGCCCTTTCGTGGGGGGCAGTCCTGGGAATGGCCCAGAAGCTCACGATCCTTTCCCTCCAGGCAGGATCGTTACCAGGACCACCCTACCTCAGGCAGGGGCCAGTTTCAATCAAAATGACCCTTTAGGGGTGCGGGGGGGGTCACCCGTACAGGTGGTCCAAGTGACACCAGGGACAATCCCTTTGGAGGTCACCTGGCGCTGTTCAACGACGTGTGGCAGGCAACTACGACCGACTCTTGGGTAAGAGAGACCATAACACACGGCCTAGCCATAGAATTTTACTCCTCTCCACCAAGTCACTTCATAAAGTGCCCTGTCTCACGCAATCCAACCAAAGCGCGGCTGCTAAAATTGGCCATAGACCACCTTATAGAAATAAAGGCTATAGAACAGGTTCCTCCAGGACAGGAAAAACAGGGGTTCTACTCCATTCTGTTTGTCGTACCCAAGGCATCGGGGGGTTGGAGAGCGATTCTCGACCTCAAAAGGCTAAATTACTTTGTGGTCTACAAAAGGTTCAAGATGCAGTCCCTCAAATCCATCTTGGCCAGCATCCGAAAGGGGGACTTGCTTTCATCCATAGATCTGACAGAGGCATATTTACACATACCAATCAGGCAGGAGCATCTGCAGTTTCTCCGGTTCTGCCACGCAAATCGACACTTCCAATACAGGGCCCTCCCATTCGGCTTGTCCTCGGCCCCTCGAGTATTCACAAAGGTGCTGGCGGTATTGGGGGCCCACCTTCACACATTGCCGGTGTGCGTCCAATGTTATCTGGACGATATCTTGATCCTATCCAGCTCCCTTCCGTCCGCCCAAGCGGATCTACAGGTCATGCTACGCACCCTTCAGGATCACGGCTTTTCCGTGAATTACACAAAAAGTCACCTCGTTCCCACAAAACGTCTGTTACACCTAGGGGCGATCATAGACTCGGATGCATGCATGGTTTATCTTTCCCAGGAGCATCGGGCGAGCATCCGAAAGCTCACGCAACTCATTCGGAGGCAGGGATTGGTCACTCTAGTGCAGCTATCCCAGCTCCTGGGGAAGATAGTCTCGTGCATGGGGATCGTTCCCTGGGCCAGGCTTCACTCCAGAAGTCTCCAATGGTTTCTTCTTCCCTTCCAACAGCAAAATCTAAGTGCATCTTCAAGAAGGGTCAAGGTTCCACAACAGGTCCTCTCATCTCTCCTGTGGTGGACTTCGTCCGCCATGTCCAAGGGGACTCTCTTCAGGGAACCACTCAGACTTACAGTGACCACCGATGCCAGCCAGTTCAGCTGGGGGGCTCACTTTCAGACACATCTCGCCCAGGGCAGGTGGTCACAACAGGACTTGGAACACAACATCAATTGGCTCGAGCTCAGGGCCATTCATCTAGCTCTTCTTCGCTTCTCCTCTCTTCTGGCAGGTCGTCACATTCTGGTCCTAACGGACAACGTAGCAGCCAAGGCCCACATAAACAAGCAGGGAGGGACCAGATCGGCGGCTCTCATGCAGGAGGCCCGGGAACTGGGCCTATGGGCAGAGTCGCATCTAGGTTCCATTAAGGCAGAACATATCTCGGGGGAGGCGAATCGCCAGGCGGATTCGCTCAGCAGAGTCACAGTGGATCACTCAGAGTGGAGACTGGATCCGGCTCTGTTCGAGGAAATCTCGGACAGGTTCGGCCGCCCTCTCCTGGATCTATTCGCATCTCCGGTGAACACTCAGCTTTCCTGGTTCCTTTCCAGGTTTCCAGCAAGGGGAGCGGAGGGAACGGACGCCTTCAGGTGCAGGTGGCCACAGGGGCTGCTTTATGCCTTCCCTCCACTTCCGTTGCTGCAAGCAACGATCCGCAAGTTACTTCTGGAGAGAGCGGGGGTGATCTTAATTGCTCCGTACTGGCCAAGGCGTACGTGGTTTGCAGACCTTGTAGACCTGTTGCTCTCGCCAGTGTGGAGACTCCCTCCGCATTGGGTGTCTCTCAGTCAGGGGAACCTTCAGCATCCGGACCCTCAGTGGCTACAACTAGCCGCTTGGCACTTGAGCGGGAAGGGTTAATTAGGCAATCCTTTTCGGAAGGAGTTATTTCGGTCATCCAGGCTTCACGACGCCCTTCCACTAACAGAATATATGATGCCATGTGGAGGAATTTTTCCACCTGGTGCAGCAAGCACAATTTAGATCCTCTTTCTGTTACTATTCCCAACATCCTAGAGTACTTCTTAGAGGGCATGAATAAGGGTCTGGCGCTTAACACCATCCGTAGGCAGGTGGCAGCCTTACAAACGGTTCTTTCCTGCGATAACCTTGCTCCCTTGTCACAACATCCGGCTGTAGGTGCCTTTTTAAAAGGGGCTGTCGCGGTACGGCCACCTGTAGTCCATCGTTTCCCGTCCTGGGACTTGCCCAAGGTCCTGCAGGCTTTGACTTCATCGCCGTTTGAACCCCTGGGGTCTTGCTCGCTCCGCTATCTTTTGCTGAAGGTAGCCTTTCTCGTGGCTATTACTTCAGCTAGGAGGATTTCGGAGTTGGCGGCTCTTTCGGTTCGCAAGGACTTGTGCACCTTTTCAGATGACAGGGTCACCCTGCGTTTGGATCCCTCCTTTGTGCCAAAGGTTAATTCCTGATTTCATAGGTCGCAAGACCTTGTACTCCCCAATTTTTGTCCACGTCCTTCCCATCGTCTGGAGAGACAATGGCATACTTTGGACGTTCGTCGGGCCCTGCTCCATTACGTCAAGAGGACTTTGGTTTTCCGTAAATCGGAGGCGTTATTCGTCTCATTTCAGCCATCGTCCATGGGTCAGAAGATTTCTTCCTCGACCATTGGCAGGTGGATCAGGGCCTGTATAACTAAGGCTTATGTTTCCTTGTCACTCCCGGTTCTGTCAAACATTACGGCTCACTCCACGCGGAGTGCAGCCACTTCGGCGGCCTGGCTCACTCAGGCCTCTGTGGAGGAAATTTGTAGGGCAGCGACCTGGTCTTCCCCCTCTTCATTTGTTAAGCATTATAAGATTGACAGGTTTGCAGCAGCAGATGCTTCATTTGGCAGGAGGGTACTGCAGCAGGTTGTTCCTTCTCGGGGCACACTGGCCTAGACTCACACCCGTAGGGACATGTAGGGCTTTGGTATGTCCCACCGATGGATTCTACATCCAATCATGCTGGAGAAGGGGCGTTGTCTTACCTGAACGCCTTTTCTCAGCATGATGATGGTAGAATCCACACCCTCCTCTATCTAGTCTAGGCAGGTGTGTGTGTTTTTGTTTTTTTGTTATGGAGCCGTTGTGTCAGACTTTCGTAGTGGAAACTTCACCTCGTCAAAACTGGAAGTAGAAGAGACTTCCGGTGGCTCCGCCGGCGCCGCTAGAGTATCCTCTGTGAGGCTCCGCTCTCTGGGTATGTAAAGCCGCAAAAAACAGCGAACACCAGCTGTTTTTTGCGGTGAAAAATCCCCTCTTCGGGCGAAGAAGAGGTGTAGAGCATTGGGAGCAATAAGGGTTGAGCTCCTCTGAAATCCCTGAAGTTTTCAGGGATAAAGAATGTGAGCTCCCCATAGCTCCTGAAAACGCTCCTGCCCAGAGACGCTTCTGTCATCGGACAGAAAAAGACGCCGCGACCGCCTCTGCCTTTTAAAAATAGAACACAAGAGAGATCTGTTTGCAGACTGAGTGAATACAGGAGTTCTTATTGGATTGCAAGTATTTTTTATTGTTTTTCTGGCTATATATTTCTAACTGCTACATTCAACATAATGCATTCAAAATGGCGTATAGCTTTCACTACTTTTACTACTTTCACCGCTAAAGGAAAGTGTTTGAAAGTGAAAGTGAATTCTCCATTTTTTTCCCTCTTTGTTCTCGTAAGCGAAGCTAGAGGCCAGAGTGACTGTTTTAAAACTTAAAATGGATTGGAATTTACGTTTTAATGTCGAACCTATTTTGGACTGCATTGATAAATTTAAAGAAGAAACGATTGCAATATTGAAAGAGACTAATGCAGAAATATTAAAACTCCTTTTTCCAAATGAATTTGATTTGCAACCGTCTGTTGAACATTTTATACAACAATCTAAACAAGAAGAAGACAGTATTGAGAATAAAGAGAATAATTGGGAATGGATCTTGCTTGATAAACAGTTCATTTACGGAGTGGAGGAAGAGGATTTGTTTCAAAACAGGAGGGGATGGTTATTCCTCTCAGACAAGCAGCAAGAAGAAGATTTAATTGAGAAAAAAGAGAAAGTGATCCAGTTTAAGAAGCAATTTATCTATGATACCGAGCACCAGGAAAAGCAAAGACAGAGATCTGAAATGTTACTTCAACGAAAGTCTATGGTTAAGAGAAATAGAGGACTAATGCAAAGGTTAAGATGGTTTATATGGACTCAAATGATATTGCAAGTAAAAAAGAGAGACTTACTACTTGGAAGGGAGGCTTTGTTATGGACTAGAGTACGATTGAAGGAGTGAAACTTAAAATTTTACATAAGGAATTATGGGTAATTTAAAACTATGGACTGACTCAAGGACTAAGATTATGAGTAAGATATAAGAGAAGATGACTAACGGAAGATATAATATTAAGATTATGAGTAATTGAAGAAGAATGTACTTGCTTTGAAATGATCGAGGTTTGACATTAGATTGATTGATTGATGGGATAAATAAGCATTATGGGATTTGATAAGGTTGAAGGACTCTAAGTTAGAAATGGATTAAATAGATTGTATTTGTTATTTAGGTTTATTTGACATATGAGAAAGCCTAGAAGTCGATTGAAGAAGTGAAATTTAAAATTAAGTGTAAGGAATTAAGGCCAATCTAAGATTATGGGCATGTTTAATGGCAGATATACTAAATTGACTATATATATATATATATATATATATATATATATATATATATATATATATATATATATATATATATATATATATATATTAATTGAGGGGGTTACTGATATTATTTGTTTATTTCTTTTTTTCTTTCAAAAAGATGATTTATTTATTTGATGTTTAATGGTTTGAAATGATTGTTTAGAATGTCAAAAGAGATGGATTATTGAAAGATATATATTTAATTTGATTGTTTGGGTGATTCTATATAACCTCTCAATGAATTGAAGTGATGGACTGATTCTTAGATTGAAGGTTTAGATATGTAAATGAATATTAATATTCTTAACAAGATGATATGTTTGTTCTGTTTAATGGATTGAAATGATTTAAGGCTTGACACTAGATGGAATGATTGAGGGATTGGATATATATTAGAACTGATAAGGTTGAATAAATGTTAGATAGAGATTGTATTTAGTATATAGTTCAAAATTCTTGTTAGGATTATATAATAATTTTGTTTGAAGTAGTGGGTTTTCTTTTGTTTTACCCTGTACTCACTCTGGGAAGTCAGGGGGGGTTAGGGAGGGTTTATAATTTTATATACTATGTTTTCTCAACTGTAATTAAGGTTGATGCAAGAATGTGTAATTATTGTTATTAAGGGGTTGTTCGGGTGGCCTCTGGGCACCACATCTGATGGAAAGAGGAAGGAGGAGTGAAGGCTTATGCAAGTAGAAAGTTGATAAGAAGGGGGAAGAGAAGGGATAGTAGGGCGGAGTAGAAGGAGGGAGATAGAGAAGGAGGGAGGAGAGTAGGTAGTTAGATGGTAAGTGAGGGGGGAAGGTTAGGGTTAGGGGGATGTGGTGGTGGGGGTACCGAGCAGCAATGTTAAATGTTTGGAAAATATGGTTTATGATTATTCTTAGTTGAGTTATTATTAGTAGATTTATTGAAATAAGTACATATGTTATGTTTATGGATGATTTTGAAATATGTATTTATGTTTTGACTATGTTTATTGTTTACTTTAATATTATGATCTGATTTGAGTATTTTTCTTTTGTTAAAAATTAAAAAACCAATAAAAAAAATTAAAAAAAAAACTGGAAGTAGAAGGCACTCCCTGAAGGAGGCGTGGCTAAAGTTCTGACCTAGTCTAAGCTGAGCAGGAAGGCTATGATTACCCACCGGTGGATTCTACATCATCATGCTGAGAAAAGGCGTTCAGGTAAGACAATGCCCCTTCTCTGTGACAGCCTGTCATGTAATGGAAGACAGTTATCATGTCCTCCCTGATCCTTCTCTTCCATAGTCTAGACATACCTAGCTCCCTCAACCGTTCATCATACGATTTAACCTCTAGTCTCCTTATCTTTGTTGCTCTTCTCTGCATACTTTCCAGGGTCTCAACATTTTTTTCGTATTGTGGTGACCAGAACTATATGCAGTACTCCAAGTGTGGTCTCACCAGCACAGTGTAAAGTAGTACAACATTTCTCGTTGTCTTGACACTATCCCTCTGTTAATGCAGTCTGGGACTGCATTGGCCTTTTTGGCTGCTGTAGCACACTGCTGGCTCATACTTAAGTGCTGGTGCACTAGGACATCTAGATCCCTCTCACAGTTACTACTGTTGAGCTAGGTACCACCTGTTCTGTACCTATGCATTTGTTTTTTCCTGCCTAAGTTCAGGAAATAAAAGTCAAGGAAAGAAAAGGAGATAAAATGTTTAAGAAACACTGTTCTAGAGAGATTTTTGAGCAATTTCTTGCACTTGAGGATTACAAGTAGCAATGGGAAAGCATGGTTTTTCTTTTCTCTGGTTTTGTTGTTGTTGTTGACTATAACTATAAATTGCAGTAGTAATAACCATGTCAATAGATCACACTGTGGTCTAAATTGAGCATCATTTCAGAGTATTATGAGAAGAAGGGGTGTGATACTTGATTCCACAAATATTGGAAAATATTCTGAGAAAATTCTGCATTGGCCTTACAGAAGGTAACAAGAGAAACACCTGTGAAATGTTCTCAGGGAAAAAGCACGGAGACATCTAAACACTACATCACTTTATTTAAACATGATTAGTTGATTGCTGATTGGATTTCTATCTTCACTTTGTTGAAAGAAAAAGTTTCATCAGGGTCCAGTCCAAGCCAGGAATAAACAAAATGGAGACTGCTTTAGAAAGAAGGTTGTAGTTTATTGAAGAGCAGAGCCAGACAGAAGCATGGCTCTGGGAAAGCTGACCACATGTACTGTAGCTGGGAGTGGTGGGTTTTTATACCTTCTGGGGATCTTGAGGTTGTTTCCTGTTCCTGTTTGAGGCTTTGTATTTCCTGTGTCGTGTACTTTGACCTGAGTCTGAGTGTGCCCTTTTGGTATTGGTGGGTTAATCCTATTATGTTTCCTGCCCTTAGAGCTTGGGTGGGGTATATAGATTTTAGGGGTCTTTGTCTTCCTAATCTCATCAGCTTCTAGCTTCCTGGCTCCAACCTTCCTGAATGGATTATTACATCTGTATTTCTAAAAGCTGGTTTCTGCTGAGTTTTCTGGAATGGGGGGAGGGAGAAGTTTCTGTCTTTTTAAAGATCTTCTCCATTATTCCTTTGGAGAAATTTATTCTGCCTTTCTAATATTCCCCAAAATATTTCTTTCTCTGGATTCTTCCCAGAACTTTCTTCAGCAATCAAGGCAACTTGCACTGATTTTTTTAAAAAAACTCTTAATATATGAAATGCTTTGCATTGTTGTAAATGCTGTATAAATGTGAAATATCATTTATTGGCATACATGGAGCCTGAAACCATGTTTTCTTTCATTTCAGAGTTTTGGGTTGATTGACAATCTGGTAAACAAAGGTTCATGGTCCAAAACATGTGTAGGGTCTCTTCAGCCTGTATCTTTATACTCTGAATTGGTTATGAGTGTTGGCCTGAACAAAGTACCATCTTCTAGAAAATACTTCCCATGCTCTGGTTTGCTTGGTTATGTACATCAGTCTAGAAGTGCAGTTTTGGAATTTGGTTTGTCTCTAATTACAAAGACCACATCAAACTGAACTTTTGTTTTCCCTTCCCCCTTCCCCTCTTCACCATCAGTAATACATGTCTGTTTATTGCTACTTAATCTACACTTAGAAAAATTTAAAGCCTACAGAATTCCCCAAAGTGGTTTGGAAGAAGGTGAGATATGCCATCATCATGACTACAGGCCAGGAGAACTTGACAAGAGGAAATGGTTGCAATGGGAAAGTCCATGTAGCTGCCATCTCCCATGGATTCCCAGGAGTGTGATACCTATCTCCTCCTAGTGTATAGTGTTGGGATGTTGCAAGCTCCAAGGCAGCAGGTAAAACACACTCACAGTTGTAAATGACAGTTGTAAGCAGTGTCAGTAGAGGTTCCAACAATGTTACAAGTCTAAGAAATAGGACTGGTTCAAATATTGAACAAGTGAAATTACTTTCATTGGTCATGTTGGCAAGTATTCATGAAGTTAAAGTTCCACTTCTAGAATGTCCCAATTTGGGGTGGCAGTAGACTGACCAAGAAGTGAATCCAAGAAGCAGTTTTTGATCCTTGTGATACTCTTTCCTCAAGTAGATTAGGATGCAATTCTCCTGTTAAACACTGAATGTTCACACACACAGAGAGCCTATGCAGGTAACTCCTACTATACAGCCAAACTGGCATCATCTCTGGGAAGTCTTCCCTTAACCTTGTACTATTCAAGTCCAAAGCCTCACCCATCTGAAGTTTCTTATTTTTTTAAAAAGGAAACAATTTTATTTTTGTATGAGCTTTCCTGTACTCTGCTCCAACACTAAAACACATAGAAGCAACTAAACCATGGGTGTCAAACTCGCAACGTCACGTGACGTGTCGTGACGTATCGTGACTTTATTTTCATTGCTGGCAATGGGGTGGGCGCAGTTTCGGCATGATGCATCTGGCCCGTGGTCTGGCAGTTTGACACCCCTGAACTAAACAGTTTCAAGGAGATTTGTTTGAATGTTAAAAGAAAATGCTTTTTTAAACGCTTCACTTAAAAGTGAATTTCTTAATTCCATTTTGAATTTCAAAAAGAATCCATGGCTTTGCCGAGATCATAATTTACCGAATTATATTTTGAGTCTTGCAGTTGAGGCTTTTATTGAGAAATTCCCTGAATTTCCATTACATTCTTCTGTCATTTTCATATTCAAGAAAACCTATTAAGGAGGGAACTATTCAACCAGAATTACCTTGTATACCTTTTTTGTTGCCGTATGAGGAACACACCAGCCTATTCCAGGGCTAAATGGAAAAGTAAGCAGTGTTAATATGTGTCCACAGAGAGAGAGAGAGAGAGAAACAGACAGAAATGTATTGGATCAGATCAGACCAAACTGTCAACATGGTGCTCCTACAGTTCCAACCAGATTATTCTGAGAAATTCACAAGAAGAACATGAATGCAACTGACCCTCCCATTTATTTATTTTTATCTCACCTTTATTATTTTTATAAATAACTTAATGTGGCAAACATACCTAATACTCCTTCCTCTTCCTATTTTCTCCACAACAACAACCCTGTGAGGTAGGTTGGGTTTAGAGAGAGTGACTGGCCCAAAGTCACCCAGCTGGTTTTTATGCCTAAGGCAGGACTAGACCTTAGTCTCCTGGTTTATAGCCTGGTGCCTTAACCACTAAACCAAATGGCTCTCATTAGATCATCTCATTATTTATCCCTCCTTAGCTTGTATAAGCTAGTAAGTCCTGAGAAAAGATAGAAACTTAATAAGAACCCAGCTGAATTAGGCTAAGACCCATCTCAGACAGTCATTTTGTTTCTCACAATGGCCAATCAGTACCTCTGGTTCCTTGTAAGTAAGAAACGTGGAGATTTCCCTTTCCCACTATTGTCCCTTCCCATCATTATTTTGCCAGGAGGCGTGGTGGCTCAGTGGCTTAAAAACTCTGGAGATGGTCTCTGCTCTAGCAGTTTGAGTCCTAGCACTGCGTGGCGGAGTGAGCACCCATCACTTGCCTCAGCTTTTGCCCACCTAGCAGTTTGAAAGCACGCTACATGCAAGTACCACTTCAGTGGGAAACGTGGCAGCATTTCATGCAGACGGGCAGACCCCTGCTGGTGCTGGACCTTGAAGATGTGATGCCCAACTGCAAAGTGACATCTGTGGTGAAAGAAGGCCCTGAATGACATCGCAGGATGCCACTCATATTTCTGATGCGGAGCTAGTTTGCCCCCTGTGGTGCACCCTGGATAAGCACATGAGCATGAACTAAATGGACTAGCACTCTTTGGCAGCCAAATAACTACTATGTACTAACATTGTAGTCTCCTGGTTAATTGTACAATCACCATACACTAAATAAATAATAAATAATCATTTTGCCAACCTAAAGAGTTCCAAATATTCTAGACATTACTCATAAAGAAAGCGTTCAGACCCTCTAATAATTTTAATTGCCATCTTTTGCATTTCTTCCAGCTTTATTATAACCTATTTCAAATGTGATTACCAAAATTGTACATAGTGTTCCTGATGCAGATGGATCATATATTTGTATAAGGGCATTATAATGTTGGCATTTTTATTTTCTTTCCATTTCCTAATGATACTGAGTATGAAATTTGCCTTTTTCTCTACTGCCACGTACTAAGTGAATATTTTCGCTGTGTTATCCATTATAACCCCAAGATCTTTATCCTGGTTATATACAGTTCAGACTCCATCAATCTGTATGTGAAGTTAGGGCTTTTGATACTAATCCACATTACTTTATATTTACTCAGCCTGAATTGTATTTGACCATTTGACTATTAAAGAGAGGTTCTGGAGATCTTCACAGTCATTTTCTTTTTTATATATAAATGTATTTTATTAGATTTTTATATGGGTAGGGAAAGATGGGGTCGGGAGCGGTACAGGGAAACCGGGATAAAGGGGACCGGGTGTGGATAGTAACAATAGATATGTGATTCAACGAACAAGCTGTCATCCGGGTCTTCATATTGAATATTATTATTTATATAATACTAAACATTTATAAAAGTAAATCGGTATAGTAACAACAAACTTTTGTTAAAGCAATAATATTCCTTTAAATAATTAGCATAATTAATAACATAGCAACCATTTCTAAACATCAAGCTTAATAATATACTAAATCTCTAATATCTTTTCTTATTCTAACGTGTTTCAACCCACTGATAAAATTTTCCCCAAGTTTTATAAAAGATTGAATCCTCTTTCTCCTTCATCTCTAACGTTAGTCTGTCCATTTCTGCACAATCTAGAATTTTCAAAATTATAATCTGATCTGATGGTAAGTTTTCATTTTTCCAAAACTGGGCGAAAACTATTCTTGCAGCTGTCAATACATGTAGTATTAAATAATCATTTTCTTTACCATAGTTAGGTCTTAATATACCTAACAAGAACAGTTCTGGTTTAAATTCTATCTGAATTTTCATCATCTTTGCTAACCATCTATGAATCTTAGACCGATATTTTTTTTTGCAATAGAACATGTCCACCAGGCGTGATAATAAGTACCCGGTTTTTGCTTACATTTCCAGCATGTATCTGATAAATTTTTAAACATTTTCGCTAAACGAACTGGTGTCATATGCCACCTATAAAACATTTTATATAAGTTTTCTTTGTATGTTACTGCTTTAGTAAGTTTAATATTTTTATCCCACAATTTTTGCCAATCTTCTAATTCTATAGAATATTCAAAGTTCTTCACCCATACTATCATTGTCTCTTTTACTTGTTCTTCTTCCATTTTCCAATTTAATAAATGTTTATTAAGTTTCTTAATCAAATGTTCATATGTTGTTAAAAGTATTTTATCAAGTGGAGTCAGCTCTTTGTAAAATCCCATTGTTTTTATGTCTTTTTCATATCTTGTTTGAATTTGCAAATAGGACCACCATGTTAAGTCAATACCTTGTTGTTGAAGGGTTTGCCTGACTTTGAGTTTTCCATCCTTGTCCAAAATGTCTTTATAACTAACAAGTTTATCGTAATTAATCAAATTCGGATAAGCAAATGTTTCCATCGTTGAAAGCCACTCAGGAATTTTCATGTACATTTTATGTCTAACTTTCCCCCATTCAAAGAGTAAAGCATTTCTTATGGCATGGTTTTGAAAGTACTTGTGTATTTTAGCTTTCTCATACCATAAAAAGGCATGCCAGCCTAGTTGAAGATCATATCCCTCTAAATAGAGAATTCGCTTATTTCTCAGAGTAATCCATTCTTTAATCCAAAGCATAATAGCTGCTTGATAATAAAGTCTCCAATCCGGAAGTCCAAAGCCCCCTCTCTCTTTCAAATCTTGTAGAAGTTTACATTTAATTCTTGCTTTCTTTCTTTGCCATATGAATCTTAATATCATTGCGTTTAAATCGTCAAAAAATTTCTTACCCAACTTTACAGGAACTGTTTGAAATAAAAAAATTAGTTTTGGTAAAATGTTCATTTTAACAGCCGCTATTCTTCCTAACAATGATAATTGGAGATTTTCCCATTTTTCCAGGTCAATTTTTACTTGTTTTATTAGTCTCTCATAATTATCCTCTTTTAATGATGAATATTTCACCGTAAGATAGATACCTAAATATTTAACTTTTTTAGCTATTTGGAGATTTGTCTTTTTGGCGAGTTGAGTTTTTTGTTTATCAGTTAAATTTTTTTGTTAACACTTTAGTTTTTTCCTTATTTATTTTCAATCCAGTCACTTCTCCAAATTTTTCAATTTTCTGCAAAAGTTTGGGGGCTGTTTCCAAAGGGTCCTTTAAGATAAAGACCAGATCGTCTGCAAAAGCCTGTAGTTTATATTTCTGGTCTTTAATATCAAGTCCTTTAATTTCAATATCTTGCCAGAGTCAAAATAAATAGCAAGGGAGAGAGTGGACATCCCTGTCTCGTGCCTTTTTTAATATCAAAACTCTCTGTATAGTCTCCATTTATAAGTATCCTTGCTGATTGTTTCTTGTAGATCGCTTGAATTGCTTTAATAAAGTTTTCACCAAAGTCCATTTCCTGTAATTGTTGAAACATAAATTGCCAATTTAAATTATCAAATGCTTTTTGTGCATCAAGAAATATGAGTGCCATCTGGCTCCCTGGATGATTTTCATAATACTCCAAAACATTTAAAATAATCCTTAAGTTGTTCTTTATCTGTCTTTTAGGAAGAAAGCCATTTTGGTCTGGATGAATAAATTCTATTAAAAAGCTTTTCATTCTTTCTGCAAATATTCTTTCTTAACAATTTTTTTTGATACCATCATTATGACAGTGTGTTTCACCCTTTTCATCCAATAATTTACTTATTGCTCTTTTTTCTCTTTCTTTTTTCAGTCTATATGCAAGCCATCTACCAGGTTTGTTAGCATTTTCAAAAAAGTTCTGTTTGGCTCGTTTAATCTGTTGTGCCATAATATCAGTCTCAAGTAGGTTTAATTTATGTTTTATTAAGTCCATTTGTATCTTCATATTTTTCTTTTGTGGATCAGTTTGTAATTCCAGCTCCAACATACCAAGCTGTTTTTTCAATTTGGACTGTGAAATTCTCTTTTCTTTATTCTTTTTAGCAATATAGGTTATAGCTAAACCTCTAAAGTGTGCTTTTGCTGTGTCCCAAACATTTTGGATAGAAGTATCTTCCTTTTTATTGATCTTTAAAAAATCCATTTCTTTTATTGCTAATTGTAAAAATTCTTTTTCCTTCAAAATGGCTTTATTCAGAGACCATCTCAATCTTTTCTTATATCCTTTCCATGTCATTTTAATTGGGTTATGATCTGCCCAAATATTTGGTTCAATTTCAACTTCCTGTATCATGGTCTTCAGATCATGGGAGATCCATATCATGTCTATTCTTGACCAAGAGTTATGCCTATTAGAGTAAAAGGTATATTGTATCTTTTCTGGATTCATCTCTCGCCATATATCCTGCAAGCATAGTTCATCTTTCATTTTTAAACAAGATTTAGATAAAACATTACTTCCTTTCTTCCCTTGTTTATGGCTTTTGTAGTCTCGAACTGCATCCACAATTGCATTAAAGTCTCCCAATATACAAAGACTATGATAATTTAAATCCACAAGTTTGTCATATAGTTGTTGAAAGAATAGCTCTTGTTTCTCATTGGGGGCATATATTGCCACCAACAGTATTTGTTTTTGATTCCATGAAATCTCCACCATCACTATTCTTCCTTCCTCATCAGAATAAATTTGTTTTGGATTCAACTTTTCTTTTATATATATCACTATCCCTCTTTTCTTTTGTAATGCCGAAGAAAAATAGAATTTGCCTAGTTTTGACTGTTCTAAAATTCTAAAGTGTTGTTTCTTAATATGAGTCTCTTGTAAACAAATTATGTCCATTTTAAG
Source organism: Bothrops alternatus (assembly GCA_034064705.1). NCBI lineage: Eukaryota > Metazoa > Chordata > Lepidosauria > Squamata > Viperidae > Bothrops > Bothrops alternatus. Next base: position 1,419,954 of record JARGCV010000014.1, on the reverse strand, counting down.
TTTCTGTAGCCTATGAAATATTTTACTCCTTTTGGATGGGGAGTTGAGACCATTTATATTTATTGAGTATATTCCAATTTCCTCCATAATTTCAATTATTTCAAGATCTCAATCTTCTAGGTGAACTTATCTGTCTCTGATCTTTAGGTCTAATGTCTTCTTCTGATTGCGTCTTTTTTGGTATCTCCTCCTCTGTTTGCTTGGAAGTCTCTGCAGTAGGTGTTCTCTCTGATCTCTTAAACTCCATATCACCTTTCTCCAAGAAGGCTTTGTGCTTGTTGAAAAATTCCTCTGCTTGGAATGGAGTGTCCAGTCTGTATCTTTTAGAGTCCCAAAAAATCAGTAGCCCTTCTGGAATCAACCATCTGAAATTCACTCCTCTATCAATCAGTTTCCTTGTTAAAAATTGGTAATCTCTCAGTGCTTCCCTTATTTTTCTAGGAATCTGTTTGAGAACTACCAGCTCTTTATCTTTATACTTCATAGGTTGGTCCCTTACAATTCTCAAAATTTCATCTCGTCGATTTCTTTTAAGAAATCTGACATGGACCTCCCTGGGCACTCTGTTCCTTCTTGCGTAATTAGAATTAACTCTAAAAACCTGGTCCAGTTTCCTATTCATTTCGTCCTTTTCAAATCCAAGTAAATCCGCCAGTAGTTCACTCATCAGGTGTAATAAGTTCTCATCTTTCTCTTCTATCACATTTTGAAATCTTAAGAAGTACGATGACCGTTCCATCTCTATGACCGCCATATTTCCTTCCAATTCTGCATTAGATTGTGCCAATCTCTGGTTTTCCTCTTGTAGAGCTACTAATTTCTCATCTACCACTGCTGACTTGTCTTCTATTTTCTGCATTCTTTGTTGTGTATCTATCATCACCTGTTGAAATGCTTCCATTCTTTGGTCCATCTTATAGATATCGTTCTTCAGGTCTTCATAGTTTCTCTCTAAGTCCTTTTTCATACCCATTCTAGAATCCGCAATCGCCTGGAGTATGGCCTGTGTGTCTGTTTTTTGTTGGGTTTCCTGCTGTAAAAATGTAGTAATAGATTTTTGGGGCACCAGGCTTACCGAAGTTGAAGCGGGGGCTGAAGAGCCCTTTTTCACCCCTTTTGCCAAATTTAGTGTACTCATCTTCAAGTTATTATAGTTGTAATTTGTAATCCAATAACGGGCCCAATAGCCAATTTATTTGTAATCCAACATGGAGGCCCACTGGCCGATTATAATCCACCAAAATGCACAAAAAAGCAAAAAAAGGATAAAAGAAATAGTCCAGTGCCCTCCTAGTATCAGAAGACAAGGCCAAAGTATTAAAAAAAGCAAAAAAATTAAAAACCAAAAGAAAAAATGAAAATTATCCAAAAAATAATAATGATAATAATAATAGTAATATCAAGGAGCCCTAAAAAAAGGAAAAAATAAGATATGAATAAAAAAGCATCCAAAATCTCTAGAAAAAAAGTAAAAAAAAAAGCAAGAAAAAAAAGCCAGGAAGGAAAAAAGAAAAAGCCAAGCCTATAAGGCAAAAATAACCAAGTTTTAATTCAATTGCAGCTTTGCAAAATCTTCATATGTAGTTTCCTTACTACAGAGATTACAAGCAGTCACAGATAGCAAAGCCAAACTAGGCAAAAACAAAAACAAAAGCCAAAAAACTAACTCTTGAAGGTCTCCAAAAGATAAGAGTGTCTGGGCACACAGCCAAGTGTCTGGGCATTGAGCCAAACTATACAGCTATACAGCTATGTATCCACTGTTCCTTTCCCCATTGTTTAAATAGGAAGGGGGGAAAATTAAGAAAGAAACAGTAAATTAAAGTTCCATAGCAAGGCAAAGCTGGTTTCTTCCAAATAAAAAGAGTATATATCATAGCAATCTTGCTTTTCCATCCATAATAAAATATAGTAAGATCTTCTATTTTAATTCCGTTAAAAAAGAGTTCAGAAGTTTTATAATAAAGCTTAAACCGCTGCTTTAGGGGAGGGGGGAATTAAAAACCCTTCTCACTCCCTTAAGCTTTCAGCTTCAGTTCAAAGGCAGACAATTTGTTTCAAAAGGTCCAATTTGCCATAAATATTGAAGTTATCTCACCTGGAACAGTTGCTTGTTCTCAAATAGCTGTCTTCTGTCTCCAATGATCAGCTGGAGATGGCGACAATCGTAGAAGCACTCCGCCCTTCTTTTGCCGGTTCCAGGGGCTATTTTGAGTTCAAAGAGCCGGCTACCACCGGCTCTCCTTCCTCAAAGGTTCACCCCTCGGTGGCCACCCCTCCAGGGTGGCATTCAGCCCATATGGGCCCGCCAGCGAAAGAAATCCGGACCCTGGGGACGGAGAAACCTCTCCAGGGTCTATAGTCAGCTCCTCACCGGTGACATCAATATTCACAGTCATTTTTTTCCCTACCCTGAATGGCAGATTTGGCCAGCTCACTTCTTCCTCCTAAGTCAAGGTCTAGCCAAGTGGGGACCCCAAATCTATTGGGAGAGAGCCATGAGGCAGATGATCATGGGGAAGCAGGCCCTGAGCCCCCATGAAAAAAGGGGAGAGCAGCCCAAAAAGGAAGGGGGGGTGAAGAGAGCTCCGGAGTACAGCAAGGGAGGGTCAGAGGAAGGGGAGGGACTGCAATCTATCCCGAGGGGGTACCAAGACCTCCTGGAAGCATTCAACGAGAAGGAATGTGATGTCCTGCCCCCCCATCGCCCTACGGACTGTGCCATAGATATCTTGCCTGGGGCAAAACTCCCCAAACCAAAGATGTATTCCATGACTCCAAAGGAGATGAAGGATCTGAGGGAGTACATTGACAAGAACTTAGCAAGGGGGTTTATTCAAGCCGTGAAATCTCGAGTTGTGGCCCCAGTACTCTTTAAAGAAAAGAAAGACAGGTCACTTAGATTGTGTGTGGATTTTCACAGAATTAACAGAGTGTGCATGAAAAACATGTACCCCTTCCCCCTCATGAAGGACATGCTAGGCCAATTAGCCAAGGGGAAGACATTCACAAAGCTAGACCTGAGGCAGGCGTGCTACCGAGTGAGAATTAAAGAAGGTGATGAGTGGAAGATGGCCTTCAATTGCCCCCTGGGGAGCTACCAGTTCAAAGTGATTCCATTTGGACTACAGCCCCCTCCCCATAGTGTTCATGCAACTCATAAATGAGGTGCTCCATGAGCATCTTTACAAGGGGGTCTTACTGTACTTTGACAACATCCTCATTTAAAATGAGACCATGGACTTCCAGTTTTGCGTCGCAGCGAGATGGAAGCAGGAAGGCAGGACTCTGCCTTCCACACCCGATTTCGCCCTGCTGGGGGCCCTAAAAAGGGCCTAAAGTCACCCTGAAGAGGTGATGAAGAAGGAGGTGTGTCTCGTCGATCACAGAGAGATGGTGGTCTTTCCGTTCAATCCAAGAAAACCTCCAAACCGGCAGGGGAAAGACTGGCTACATTCCTTTTATATATATAAATATTAAGTTTCTATTTTTACAATCAAGTGCTTCATACACAACGTGATGACTGAGTCCATTAGCAATTCCATGGTACATGTAAGCTTCTTCAAACTAAATCCAATATTACACCCTCCAATGCATCCTCTCTTCTTCTGGTAATAAACATTTTTCCACACTAAGCAAATACAATTCTTATTGTTATAAGTAAATAAACAGTTGCATATCAACATTTGTTACATTTTTCTAATAATGTCAATAATATCAGTTTAGAATATCTTTTCCAACCAAAACATATCTTAATTGCATTTGCACTCAATATCCATTTATTCAATCCATATCCTATTTTCACTTTTTTCAATTTTAATTTCCCATCCATGTTCAAAATATCCCAATCATTTATAATTTCAAAACAAGTTATATTTGGGTAACCAAAAGCTTTCCTTATTCAAAGTTCTTAGCGTATTCTTATTTCCCTTTTCATACCAAGGTATGATATTCTGATTACAAATCCTATCTATCTAGTTATAATAATACTTCTATTTCTAGCAATCTATTCTTAACCATATTCAAACCTCTAATTAGTAATATAACATCCCCTCTAACAGGTCAATGCTTCTGTTTCCTTTAGTCTTACTCTAGCTTTCTTCCTTTGCCAACTAACTTTCCAAGTCAGTGCATTTGGAGCATCAAATAATTCTTCCTCTATTTTTGTGTATGTTATTTGAAAAAAGAGAAACAATTTAGTTAAAGTATTTTTGGAAGAACTACCCCATTGATATTCATTAAACAGCCTCCCTCCTTCTCCAGTTCCCCACAGTTCTGTTAATGGCTCTATCTTCCATTCCATCAGCTCTCCTTCCTTATCCTCCAGTATGCTCTGAAATCTTGGTTTATAGAATGTCTTTTCCATTTCCAATATTATCATTGTGTTTTCTAAGTCTTCATTTGTCTGAGTCTGGTTGTTAGTTTCTTCCTTTAGATCCTCAATTTTTGTGTCAGCATGCTCTAGTTTTCCTTCTATTTTCTGGGTTGTTAGTTCCTTCTCTGTAGTTATTTTCTGAGTTTGTATATTTAAATTAGAAAATTGTTCTTTTATCTCCTTTGTGTTATTTTTAATCTCATCATGAGCTAAAGCAATTGTTTCTTGTATTAATTTCAACATGGAGAAAATTTCTTTCTGTGGTTCATCAGTATTTTCTTGGTGGTATGTCAAACTGAGGCTTCTGTAGACAGTTGTTAAGGATGGTTTCTTACCATTTATAGCTAAGTATGGAACATCCATTTTATTTTTTTATAAGTGGCCTTTATAAATTATCCAACCAACTAGCAGTTCTTAAGCCTCCCCTAAGCAAATATAAGTAAAATTCAATTTTTTCTGTCCAATGAGAAATATATCCTTTCTGTCCATGGAGAAAAAAAGAACCATTAAAGCTTGTTTATCAATCAAGATTGATAATCCAAAATGTTCCATCATATCAGGCAATAGTGTATGTTTCTTCTATAGGAAAATAGTTCCACAATACAGTTCTGAAAGTCAGTATTTGTGTTCGTAGTTCAGACAGGCCAATTTTAGAGTAGTATTATCATCTCTGCCACACAGATAAACAGCCCCCAAGTCTGTTCCTTTTTCTCAGCTGCAATTCTCAAAAATAAAAGCTTTCAAGGCCAGCCAGAGTCCTATCTCATTCTGGGCTTCCAGCCAGGTTTCTTTCAGTTGTAGTGCCATAATTCACCACTAGATGTCATTAACACAGTTTTTCAGTTTTTAAATCCAAAACATATATTGTAAACTTTTCAAGTCTTTTTTCTCTAAAAAGAAGGTCTTAAAAGCACTTTTAGTCCCCAAATTTCCAAGCCCTGTATATATATATATTAATTCCAAATTAGTCTTGTAGGTTTCTCCATTTTCTCCAAGTAATTAATTCGCTGCTTTTGTTTCCCCTCCTCATCGGGGGGGGGCGTGTTTTGGGAAGATTTTCAGGAAGAAGTCTTAAAGTCATAAAGAGAGGCTCAGGTCTCACCCAGTTTCATCCATGATGCTGTAAAATTGCTTGTTAGTGCTTGTTGTCATCTGTTGACAGCAGTTTCTGACTGGCTACGCGAATGTAGCCAGTCTTTTCCCTGCAGGTTTGGAGGGCTTGCTCAGATCAAATGGGAGGGCTGCTTCCCCCCCATGATCAATGAGGGTCTCCTCCTTGCTTGTTGCCTCTACGGGGTGACTATTGACCCTTTCCAGGGTCCCCCAGCGGGGTGAAATTGAATGCAAAAGATGGAGCCCTGTCTTCCTGCGTCTGCATCACCACAACAGGAAAACCGGAAGCCCAGACTGGCTACATTCATGTGGCCAGCCATTAGCTGCTGACAACTGAAGAACATGTTGGTACCAATGACATTGGGAAAGCTAAGCGGAAGGTCCTGGAAGCCAAATTTAGGTTGCTAGGTAGAAGATTAAAGTCCAGGACCCCCAAGGTTGCATTCTCAGAAATGCTACCTGTTCCACACGCAGGGCCAGCTAGACAGGCAGAGCTCAGGAGCTTCAATGCGTGGATGAGGCAGTGGTGCCGGGAGGAAGGGTTTAGATTCATTAGGAACTGGGAAACATTTTGGGACAAGCCACACCTGTACAGAAGGGACGGGTTACATTTGAACCATAATGGAACCAGACTGTTGGCGACCAATATTAAAAAGGTTTCAGAGCAGCTTTTAAACTGATTCGTAGGGGCAAGTCGAGAGGAGCTGGGCAGCTTCCGGTTCGAGAAGGCGCACTGCCTAATATGGAGGGTGGAAGTTATGCACACATTGGTGAGTCAACAGGAAAACTAAATTGTAATAGTCAAGCAGAAGGACATGGTAGACCATCTACAAATTCTACAACCAAATTCTACAGTCAAAATCCACAGTCAAAGTTGAAAGTGCACCAGAAAATTACATATAAATGTCTGTACACGAATGCTAGAAGCATTCGAGCAAAAATAGGGGAATTGGAATGCTTGGTGAAGGAAAATAATATTGATATTATCGGCATAACAGAAACCTGGTGGACAGATGAAAACCAATGGGACACAAGGATTCCAGGTTACAAATTATATAGGATGGACAGGAGAGGGAGAAATGGTGGTGGCATGGCCTTGTACATAAATGAGGAGTTAGAATCTCATGAGCTCGAAATTCAAGAAAATTCAAACTCACCCACAGAAACATTGTGGATAAAAATCCCAGGACAGGAAACTAATCTGATGTTAGGGATCTGCTATCGCCCTCCCAACCAAACTCCAGAGGCAGATTGCTATTTGGAAAATGAATTTAAGGAGGCCTCAAAAAGAAATAGGGTAGTCATAATGGGGGACTTCAACTATCCCCAAATAGATTGGGTAAATTCTTGTTCTACACATGAAAGAGAGACAAGGTTCCTCGACATGTTAGCCGATTATTCCCTTGAGCAGATGGTCATGGAACCTACCAGGGGAAAGGGGATCCTGGACTTGGTTCTAACTAACGCACAGGATTTGGTTCATGATGTCCTTGTAACCGAGCCCATAGGAACCAGCGATCACAACACAATAACCTTCAACTTAACCATGGATAGCAAATTGTCAGTGAAAACTAACATAGAGACCTTAAACTTTCACAGAGGGAATTTTGACAAAATGAGGAAAATAGTAAAGAAGAAACTAAAAGGAACAGTAAAAAAAAGTCAAATCCCTCCAAAATGCTTGGAAACTGTTTAAAAATACGTTACAGCAGGCTCAAATAAAATGCATTCCTAAAAGAAGAAAGAGGATTGGAAAGTCCAAGAGGATACCAGTATGGCTTACGAATGAGGTAAAGGAGGTTATTGGAAAGAAGAAAAACTCATTTAAGAAATGGAAGGCTCTTCCTACCGAGAAGAACAGGAGGGATCACAAACTCTGGCAGACCAAATGCAAGGCGATAGTCATGAAAGCCAAGAGAGACTTTGAGGAGCATATAGCCAAGAATATTAAAAATAATAACAAAACCTTTTTTAAGTACATCAGAAGCAGGAACCCAACCAGAAAATCAGTTGGGCCACTTGATGACAATGGTCAGAAGGGGATAATCAGAGAAGACAAGGAGATTGCTGAGAGGCTAAATGACTTCTTTGCCTCCATTTTCACCGAGGAGGATAGAGAACATTTGCCTGCCACTGAATTAGTTTTCCCAGGGAGGGAAATAGAAGAATTAAACCTGATAGAGATAAACAAGGAAGATGTTCTTGCATGCCTTTCTAAACTAAACGTCAACAAATCGCCGGGTCCAGATGGCATCCACCCTAGAATTCTCAAGGAACTCAAGTGTGAAATTGCTGAACTTCTAGCTAAAATATATAATCTTTCTCTAAGATCAGGCACTGTACCAGAGGATTGGAGGGAAGCAAATATAACCCTGATCTTCAAGAAAGGATCCAGAGGTGATCCAGGAAACTATAGACCAGTCAGTCTATCCTCAGTTCCAGGCAAACTGATGGAAACCATTATTAAAGATAAAATTACAGGGCACATAGAAAAACAGGCATTGCTGAAAGAAAATCAACATGGTTTCTGCAAAGGCAAACCATGTCTTACTAACTTGTTAGAATTCTTTGAGGGTGTAAATAAATACATAGATAAAGGGGCCCCAGTTGATATTGTATATCTTGACTTTCAAAAGGCTTTTGACAAAGTTCCTCACCAAAGGCTCCTAAAAAAGCTCTCCAGCCACGGAATTAGAGGACAGGTCTTGTCCTGGATTGGTAACTGGCTAAATTGTAGGAAGCAAAGGGTGGCAATAAATGGACAATTCTCCGGATGGAAAGAAGTGAGAAGTGGTGTACCCCAAGGTTCAGTTTTGGGACCTTTACTTTTTAATTTATTCATCAATGATCTGGATGTAGAAGTTAATAGTGAGGTAGCCAAGTTTGCTGATGACACTAAATTGTTCCGGGTTGTGAAAAGTGAAACTGATTGTCGGGAGCTCCAGAAGGATCTCTCAAAATTGTGTGAGTGGGCAACAAAGTGGCAAATGCATTTTAACCTAAACAAGTGCAAAGTTATGCACATCGGGGCAAAGAACCCCAATTATACTTACCAACTGATGGGGACCAAACTTTCTGAGACAACCCAAGAAAGGGATCTTGGGGTTTTGGTGGACAGCTCGATGAAGATGTCAACCCAATGCGCAGCAGCAGTAAAAAAAAGCAAATTCCATGCTTGGCATGATTAGGAAGGGAATCGAAAATAAGTCAGCAAGTGTTGTATTGCCTCTGTACAGATCGATGGTGAGACCACACTTGGAGTACTGTGTACAGTTCTGGTCACCACACCTCAAGAAGGATATAATGGAACTGAAAAAGGTGCAAAAAAGGGTAACAAGAATGATCAAGGAAATGGAGCGCCTCCCTTATGAAACCAGTTTGCAACGCCTTGGTCTCTTCAGCCTTGAAAGACGGCGTTTAAGGGGTGACTTGATCAAAGTGTATAAAATCATGCATGGGATAGAAAAGGTGGATAGAGAAAAATTCTTTTCTCTATCACACAATACCAGGACAAGGGGGCACTCCCTAAAGCTCATAGCTAAGAAAGTGAGGACAAATAAAGGGAAGTATTTCTTCACCCAGAGGGTCGTTGATTTATGGAATTCACTTCCAGAAGGGGTCGTGACAGCTGTCAGCCTTGACAGCTTCAAGGCAGGGCTAGATAGATTCATGGATGCCAAGTGTATCGGTGGTTATTAAAATGGATGTCCATGTGCCGCCTCTATGTTGGTTGAGGCAGGCAGGATTCCCTTGAGTACCATTTGTTGGGGGTCAAGGGAAAGGGAGGGTTTTGCCTTCTCTTTCTGCTCAAGATCCCCATGTACAATTGGTGGGCCACTGTGTGACACAGAATGCTGGACTCGATGGGCTTTGGCCTGATTCAGCATGGCTCTTCTTATGTTCTTATGTTAAAAGCACCAATTAACACATTGTAAACAGCATGTTTGGAACTGGGTGAGAATATTGATCCATTCTTTACTATTTTACAACTTGACTTTCCTGGGAAAGGCTCCCAAGAAGCTTAAAACCTCTGAATGTGAATGGAAGTGGCATTTTAAATTTTATGGGGGACAGAAATACACAATATTGAAGTGGAAGTAACATAAAACTACAGTTTTGAAATTTGAGAACTGAGATAATTGTTAAGATTTTCTCTTTGAAAAAAAAACATTGAGGTGAAATATAAGAAACCAATCCTTTGTTTTAAGAGTGGAAAATGAATTTTGAATGACATCTAGTGGTGGATCTGAGTACAGCACTATAACTAGCTTCCTGCCTGCTTGGTGATTCCTAGCCTAAGGGAGAACAGATGGCAATAAAGGAAAATATTTTGGCATACTTATCACCCTGACTTTGTTGGATTATAAATTTGACCTTTGATTACGTCTGGCTGGGAGAGACTTTTGAGCTGTTTTCAGGGATTATTATTATTATTATTATTATTATTATTATTATTATTATTATTATTATTATTATTATTATTATTATTATTATTATTATTATTATTATTATTATTATTATTATTATTATTATACAGTTCTGGAAGCAGATATGGGATAACCCAAAGAAATACAACAAGGATGCGGCTTGGTTAAAAGAGGTGGATGCAAATAAAACAGAAGTTGAAATGAAAGAACTAGTAATAACAACAGAAATGGTAGAAAAAAAGAGCAAGGAAGATCAAAAATTGGTCAGCACCAGGTGAAGATGAACTGCATGGGTTTTGGTTGAAACACCAGGCAACTACAGGCCAATTACCTGCTTACCAACAACTTTCAAATTGCTAATTGGCATGGTAGCTGATGCAGTACAACAGCATCTAGTTGAAAACAATCTCTTTCCACCTGAGCAGAAAGGAAACCGCCCCAATAGCAGAGGAACTAAAGATCAACTCCTAATAGACAAAATGATCTTGGAAAACTGCAAGAAAAGGAAGGCCAACCTGAATGTGGCATGGATTGACTACAAAAAGGCATTTGACTCTCTGCCACATGACTGGATAATCAAGTGCCTAGAAATAACAGGAGTCAGTAGAAACATCAGGAAATTTGTGCAAAGATCGATGGCACAATGGAAGACACAGTTGCAGGTCAATGGTGAGAGACTGGGAGAGGTTAATATCACAGAGGAATATTTCAAGGAGATTCATTATCACCACTACTATTTGTTATTGCACTGTTTTCTCTGTCAACAATACTGAATAGCTCAGGACATGGCTATCAAATATCAAAAACATCTGCCAGACTATCCCACCTCCTTTACATGGATGGTCTGAAGCTATATGGAAAAACATCATCTGAAATAGAATCACTGCTCAACACTGTCCATATATATAGCCAAGATATTGCAATGGAGTTTGGCTTGGACAAATGTACCACACTTACTATCAAACAAGGAAAAATAGTGAAAACTGAAGGAATCAAGATGCCCCATGAAAATAACATTAAGAGTCTGGATGAGGAAGATTACTGCAAATACTTGGGTATCCTTCAAGCTGACAACATCAAGCACACTGAAGTCAAGAAAAAGATTAGATGTGAATACATCAAGAGAGTGAAGATCTTAAAGTCCAAACTCAATGGAGGAAATACCATGAAGGCAATCAACACCTGGGCAATTCCAGTCATTAGATACACAGCTGGAATAGTGGACTGGACTCAAGCAGAACTAAAAGCAATGGATAGGAAGACCAGAAAAATAATGACAATGAATCATGCCCTTCATCCACGCAGTGACATTGACAGACTCTATCTACCAAGGCAAATAGGTGGGCATGGAATGTTGCAAGTACATCAGATGGTTGAAGAAGAAAAAATGGCTTTGAAAGAATATCTGAAGGACAATGATGAAGATGTACTGAAATTAGTATATCATGAAGGCTTACTGACTACTGGAGAGACCAAACTGGCCTACAAGAAAGACCAAACGAAGAACAGAATAGAGGCATGGGAAGACAAAGCACTACATGGCCAGTACATTAAAAAAAAAATAGCTGGGAAAGCAGATAATAACAAGACCTGGCAATGGCTAAGAGCAGGAAAATTGAAGAAAGAGACCGAGGGACTAATTCTGGCTGCCCAAGACCAAGCCGTAAGGACAAATGCATACAAAGTCAAAATTGAGAAGACACCAACAGACAGTAAGTGCTGCCTATGCAAAGAAGCTGAAAAAACAGTGGACCACCTGGTAAGCTGCTGCAAGAAGATCGCACAGACTGACTACAAGCAGCGGCATGACAAAGTAACAACAATGGTGCATTGGAAGTGTTCTGTCTGGCCCCTCTCAGCTCATTTAAATCCACATAAATATGTCTTTAAGAGGTTTATTTAACACATTTCAAAAGAATTCACTTCAAAGCACGCTGCTGGCATGTTGCTGGCAGGAACGGCCAAGTCTCAGTTATTTACATTTAGATTAACACAGGCTCTTCCCACACCTTCCCAATTAACTCACTCTTTCTTTATCACATTGTCCAATACCTCATTATTCTTCCGTAGATTTCCAAAACATCAGAAGACTGAATTCAAATGCACTGCTCCAGATATCAGGCTACTCCTTGATTAACGTTGCTCGTGACAAAGGCGTAGTCTCTCTGTCCCCTTCTAATATAGTGTCCGATACGTCACTTCCCCTCATTACTTGCTTTTTCCACTTAACTGACACCGTCGCTTATCAAACCTTCGGAATCTCGGATCAATCCATCTATCTTCTTGATCCAAATCTGACCCCTCACTTTGTGAATCTGATCCAGACTGCCTGTAAATCTCCTCCCTTTCTGGCTCAGCTGCCGGGAGGGGAAAATACCCAGAGGGGCCTGGCTGCTCTTCCTCGGCTGCCGGGAGGGGAAAACACCCAGAGGGGACTGGCTGCTCATCCTCATCCTCTTGCACTTCCCAAGCTGGTCTAGGGACACTCACAACACTATCCCCCCCCCTCAGGCCCCTCCCCTTGGGGCCGGCGCAGGGGATGCGGTTTGTAGGGAAACGCAGTATGAAAATCCCAAATTAACTGAGGAGCCTCAATATCACGAGCATCTACCCAACAGCCAGCGGCTGGCCCACCCCCGGTCCAATCAACCAAATATTGGAAGCGGTCGTCGAGCCATCGGGAATCTCGGAGGCCGGACACCTCCAACCGGGAAACGGGAACGTGAGCACGGCGAGCTGTCGGGCCCGGATCAGGAGGGCGAAGCGGAGAATCAGGGTTGACAGGAACAAGCAAGGAGCGATGAAACACGGGATGTACACGAAGAGACCTAGGCAAAGTCAAACGATAGGTCACCGGATTGATGATCGTCTCCACAGGAAAAGGACCCAGGAAACGTTGATCAAGCTTGCGGTGAATTCGCCCTGGAAACAAGTACTTGGTGGATAGCCAAACCCGATCTCCAACAGCTAACGGCGGCGTGTGGCGACGAGAGCGGTCTGCAACCCTCTTGTAGTCTTCCTTGGCCTTAGTCAAATGGTGCTTAACCATCTCTTGGACAGACTGGAGTTCGGTTAAATAGTCCTCTGCAACTGGAACTGGAGAATCGAGGAGCGTGAGCGGGAAAACTCTGGGATGATAGCCGTAGTTGGCAAAAAACGGAGTGGTCTGAGTGGAAGTGTGCTGAGAGTTGTTGAAAGCGAATTCAGCCACGGAGAGATATTTGGACCAATCGTTCTGTTGGTCGTTGATGAAACAACGCAAATACTGCTCCAGGATGCCAATCACTTTCTCTGTACCCACATCAGTTTCTGGGTGATGCGTGGAGGCTAGATTAACTTGGACTTGAAGCGCAGACATGAGTTCTCTCCAGAACTCCGAGGTGAACTGGGTTCCTCGGTCGGACACTATTTTGTCAGGCAGACCGTGTAGCCGGAAGATATGTTGAATGAACAGCTGAGCAGTGACCTTGGCTGTCGGTATTCTTCGGCAAGGAATGAAATGTGCCATCTTGGTCAGCATGTCCACCACTACAAAGATAACGGTGTAGCCAGCAGAAACAGGTAGACAAGTCAAGAAGTCCATGGAAATAGCCCCCCAGGGTCTCTCCGGCGTGGGTAAAGTCTTAAAGAACCCAAAATGACCTGCCGCAGGGTTATCATGGCATTGATTCAGGATGAGACCACGGAGTGGGCCTGCTGGAACATATAACAGGTTGCGGAAGCGTAATAGACCCTCGGACAAGGTCCAAGGTGAGTCGGGACCCACCTCTTGCCTCTTCTGTGCCGCAAAGTCATCTAGTTGTTGCGCTTCCCGAATCTGTCGTCGTAGATCTACCGGATCGCGCACGGCTGCGATCGATTCGATAGGCAGAATGGTTTGAAGCGGCAAGGGGTCCTTGATCTGTAGATACTCAGGTTTACGGGACAAGGCATCTGCTCTTTTGTTGTACCCTTTCAGAATGTAGGTGACTTTGAAGTTGAATCGAGCGAAGAACAAAGACCAACGGATCTGACGTTGATTCAATTTCCTGGCAGATTGCAAAAATTCCAAGTTTTTATGGTCAGTCCGAACTTCAACTTGGTAGCGGGCTCCTTCCAGGTGGTGTCTCCAGGTCTCAAAAGCAGTCTTGATGGCCAATAGCTCTTTTTCCCAAATGGTATAATGGCGTTCGGAGGGACTCAGTTTCCTGGAGTAATAAGCACACGGGAATAGGGGGCCGCCATCTTGGCGTGTTTGAAGAAGCACGGCCCCGACAGCAACATCTGAGGCGTCGGCCTCCACTACAAAGGGACGACAAGGATCTGGATACTTGAGAATGGGTTCCTGAACAAAATCCTTTTTGAGGGTCTGAAATGCCTGTTGCTCGGCATCACCCCACTGGAACTTAATGCCTGTCCGTAACAGTCGAGTAAGGGGCGCAGTCAAGGTAGAAAATCTCGGAATGAATGTCCGGTAATAGTTCGCAAATCCCAAAAGTCTTTGGACATCTTTTGCTTTACACGGTGGTTGCCAGGTTTGCAAGGCCTCAACCTTGCCAGGATCCATGGCAATGCCTTGTGGAGAAATCACATGTCCCAGAAATTCAATGGTGGTTTGATAGAATTGACATTTCTCTAACTTGGCGTAAAGGTGATGCTCTCTCAAGCGTTGCAGAACTTGCCGGAGATGCTGGAGATGAGTTGCTCGTGACGGGGAGTAAATCAGGATGTCATCGAGGTAAACCACCACAAATTGATCTAATAAATCCCGGAAGATGTCATTCATGAAATGTTGAAAGACGGCCGGAGCATTGGTGAGTCCAAAGGGCATGACGGTATATTCAAAATGACCATACCTGGTCCCAAACGCGGTTTTCCACTCGTCCCCCTCTCGGATGCGAACCAGGTTGTAAGCACCCCGTAGATCTATCTTGGTGAAGATGGTTGCTGATCGGAGACGGTCCATGAGATCAGGAATCAAAGGCAGAGGGTACCGGTTGCGCACCGTGATGGCATTGAGCTTGCGATAGTCACAGCATAGGCGTAAATCTCCCGTTTTCTTCTTCACGAATAACACAGGAGCTGACAAAGGCGAGGAAGAGGGACGAATGAAACCCCTGGCCAGGTTTTTGTCCACAAAGTCTTTTAATGCGGCCAACTCGGGTTCTGACATGGAGTAAAGGCGTCCCCTTGGAAGCTTGGCATTTGGCAGCAAATCAATGGCACAGTCATATGGTCTATGCGGAGGCAATTGGTCTGCTTCTTTCTCACTGAATATATCTGCAAAGTCCGCTAGGTCGGCCGGCAAGGTGATGTCAGGGTGGGATGGTAGCTGGGCTGCGCAAACTTGGCGTACGTGGTCTACGCATTGCAAACTGGGAAATGAAACAAAGTTCTGGGACCACACCACACAAGGATCATGGGTTCTCAACCAGGCTAGGCCGAGAACTACGGGGAAATGAAGTCCCTTGGTAATATAGAATTGGATGGCTTCTTCATGTTGTCCTATGACCAGGCGTATGGGCTGGGTCATGAACTTGATCGGTCCAGACAACAACTCACGACCATCGATTGTCTCAACCAACATAGGCGGCTTCACAGAGCACAAAGGTATGGCATGCTGACAAGCGAAAGCTTCATCCATGAAATTAGTGGTGGCTCCGGAATCCAACAAGGCGTGTGCCGGAATGCCCTGTGCATGATTTCCCAGAAGTATATTGGTTGCTAGGATCAGATGTCTCGGAGGACCGGGGTCTTCGTCTGCGGAACTGGGACTGGGTTTGGCGCCTGCCCGACCCAACGTTTCCATTAGGCCGGGCTCTGGCCGTTTCCCGGCAAGGTGGCTTGAAACTGCTGAGTGGGAGGCCGAGCTGGAACAGGAGTAGGACCTGTCGTACCACGTCGTTTCTGGGGGCAGGCCATGACATAGTGACCCATCTCTCCACAGTACAGGCACAATCCCTCAGCTCTCCGTCTTGCCTTCTCAGTCTCGGTCAAGCGAGATCTGGCTGTACCAAGATCCATGGGCTCATCTCTGGTCATGGGTACAGGACGCCTCTCAGTGTAAGCCGGCAATGGTTGGAAAATACGTCTGGGTGCCGGGATAGGTGGAGTGATAGGTAGGGTCTGGAATCCTCTGCGTGGTGCAGGAACTGGCTTGGTACTTCCGGTGACTGGAACCATCTGTTTGACCAGGCGGGCATCCGTGGCTTGCGTTTGCGCCTCAATAGCCAAACAATGTTGGTATAATGCATCCAGGGTCGCGGGTATTACAGTATGTCTCAATCCATTCAAGATCTGGGAAGACAGCCCATCTTGAAAAATTTCCATGAGAGCCTCATCATTCCAATTAATTTCTTGAGCTAGGCGGCGAAAATCTGATATATATTCCGCTACGCAGCGTGATCCTTGACGTAGCTCTCGTATCTGCCTGGTGGCAGTTTGTCTACGAAGGGGGTCAGCAAATTCTCTTTCCATCAGCTGGCAGAATCCTGCATAATTGTGCAGAACAGGATCTGGTCCTTCTATCAGAGGAGACGACCAATCAGCAGCTGGATCAGAGAGTAAACTTAAAATGAAAGCCACTTTAGTTTCATCAAGCTGGAAATCTGCTGGAGTTGAGGCAATGAATGTTCTGCATTGGTTTAAAAACGCTGGAAATTTACTACGCTCTCCAGTAAACTTATCAGGCAAGGCTAAATAACATCTGCTTTGTCTGGGTGGGGGTGGAGCTGGGGCTGGGACTCCTGCACCTTGCTGAATCTGCTGTTGCAAATCGCCAATTTGTTGCTGGAGAGCTAGAACTAATTGATGCAAAGCCGGATTATCTGCGAGCAGCTGCTCCATGACGTCACTGAAAGCTCGGACTAATTTTCCGTCTTTTCTGCTTTTGGGTCACGAGCAATCTGTTCTGTCTGGCCCCTCTCAGCTCATTTAAATCCACATAAATATGTCTTTAAGAAGTTTATTTAACACATTTCAAAAGAATTCACTTCAAAGCACGCTGCTGGCATGTTGCTGGCAGGAACGGCCAAGTCTCAGTTATTTACATTTAGATTAACACAGGCTCTTCCCACACCTTCCCAATTAACTCACTCTTTCTTTATCACATTGTCCAATACCTCATTATTCTTCCGTAGATTTCCAAAACATCAGAAGACTGAATTCAAATGCACTGCTCCAGATATCAGGCTACTCCTTGATTAACGTTGCTCGTGACAAAGGCGTAGTCTCTCTGTCCCCTTCTAATATAGTGTCCGATACGTCACTTCCCCTCATTACTTGCTTTTTCCACTTAACTGACACCGTCGCTTATCAAACCTTCGGAATCTCGGATCAATCCATCTATCTTCTTGATCCAAATCTGACCCCTCACTTTGTGAATCTGATCCAGACTGCCTGTAAATCTCCTCCCTTTCTGGCTCAGCTGCCGGGAGGGGAAAATACCCAGAGGGGCCTGGCTGCTCTTCCTCGGCTGCCGGGAGGGGAAAACACCCAGAGGGGACTGGCTGCTCATCCTCATCCTCTTGCACTTCCCAAGCTGGTCTAGGGACACTCACAACAGGAAGATCTGCAAGAAATATCATTTGCCTGTAAGCAAGAACTGGTGGGATCATAAAATAGAGAAAGTCATAGAAAATTATAAAGTTAAACTGCTCTGGGACTTCAGAATTCAAACAGACAAGGACCTGCAACATAACACCCCGGGCTTAACAATTGTCGATAAGAAAGACAAAAAAGTCTGGATAGTGGACGTGGCAGTGCCTGGAGACAGCAGAACAGACGAGAAAGAACTGGAGAAGATAACAAAATACAAAGACCTACAAATAGAAATAGAAAGACTGTGGCAAAGGCAAGCAAGGGTAGTACCAATAGTAATAAGCGCCTTGGGTGCAATCCCAAAACAACTGGAGCACCACTTGAACACCATTGGCATTGACAAATTTGCTATTAGTCAATTGCAAAAGGCGGCCTTACTAGGAACTGCTTCCATCCTGCGACGATATCTGTAACACCATCAAACATCCACATCTGCCTATCCCAGGTCCTTGGGAAGGACTCGATAGGTAGACAAAAATGCGAAATCCAGTCTGAACATCTGGCTGACTGTGCGATGATCAATAATAATAATAATAAAGTTGGAAAGGACCTTGGAGGTCATCTAGTTCAACCCCTGCTCAGGCAGGAAACCCTATACCATTTCAGACAAATGGCTGTCCAATCTCTTCTTAAAAACTTCCAGTGTTGGACCACTTCCAGGTTGAGCACTTTGAACAATGTGGATTATAATCTTGCCTGACTGACAATTTTTGGATGCCTGAGACAAAGGATCATTATAAAATATTGCTTTTGGGACTGTACTCTAAAATCTATTGGATTATAAAGACTGCATATAAAGACCAGAAAGCTAGAGGAAGCTTGTTCTACTCTTACTGAGACTGGTGATATTAGAGGATCTCCAGGAATGATGCTTCAAGAAAAAATAAATACCTTTCAGAAGGAAATATACTCTATGCTACAACTAATTCACCAAGCAATTGTTGCATACAAAGAGGACATAAAAAGAAACCACAATGAGACTAAAAATAATTTAGATAATATAAATGAGCAAATCTCCAAATTAAATCTACAACTAGAAAGTTCCCAGACAACAGCTACAAAGTATGAACAAACAAATTAGAGATCGGAAGATGAAGCAGAGGAAATGGACCCAGAGACAGAAGAGATGAAAGAAGGAAAATATAAACTACTATACACAAATAAAATACTGCAAGACTTACCCATAACAATGAAATTGCAAAAGACCCTTTACCCTTTAAGCTTGCAAGATGCACCTGATGACAAGGAAGAAGATGTTGGGGAATGGAACACAGAGCTATCAGGGGAAATGTTACAGTTTGGGAGACAAAAGATGAGGGGAGAAATTGAGGGTGAAGGAAGGTGTGAGTTGCTTAAGGAACATAAATGGGTGGAATTCCCCCTCAAAAATACCCTACCTATGTCTTCCTCATGCCAAGCAACTTTCATAAAAATAGAAAGAAAATTCCTGGGTGATTTAATGGCCTTGGCTTGGAAAGCTACTTGGCAAAGAAAGAAAGTGAGAGTTAGATTTAAAAAATAGAAGAATTGAACTATTAGAGGGGGCATCATATGTTTAAGTATTTGTTTGAATATGGTTAAAAGAACGGATGACCCTTAGATATAATTAGACTTTTATAATGAAAGATATGATTTAGAATTAAAATAGCAATTTTTTCTCTTCTTTTGATATGGGAAATATGAAAACCCAGACAACATGTTGTTTACTAAGCTCCAAAGATTGTAATTCTTTTTTTTTGGAAAATATTTTATTAGTTTTTTATAATTATTAACAAAAATTCCAATTAAATAAAATACAACTCAACTTAATACAATCATTTTCAACTATATCTCCCACAAAACAAAACATAAAAACTTATATAAAATAGAATAACTATAGATGTTGCTCGGCAGCACCCCCTCCACCACATCCCCCTCTTCCTACCTCCCTATCTCCTACTTCCCACTCCCTCCCTCACTCTCCACCCTCCTCTCCAGCAACCTCCCTACTTCCCTCCACTCCTTCACTCCTCACTCTCCACCCCCTCCAGATGTGGTCCAGAGGTACTGCCCGAGCAACGCCTCTTATATCAATAAGTACATCATCCTTATATATTGCAAGTATTACAGTTGAGTGCATTATAATACAATAATAAACCCCCCCAACCCACCCACCCCCGACTTCCCAAAGTGAATACAGGTAAAACAAAAGAAAACCCCCTAAGTTAAACTAAGTTATTATATAAATCCTAATAAACATTTAACTATATGATAAATACAATATCTTAGATTGATATTTCCCTTGAATATAATCTATCCATTTTTTCCAGTCCAACATATATTTTTCATTTGAGTGATCTTTCAAATATGCAGATACTTTGGCCATTTCCGCCAAATTTATGACTTTCAAAGTCCACTCCTCGATGGATGGTAATTCTACCTTCTTCCAATATTGTCCAACCAACAGTCTTGCTGCTGTAATCAAATTCAAAATTAAGTTCGTCTCTATGGTAGTGCAGTCCTTTATAATACCTAATAAGAACAACTGTGGTGAGAATTCAATACGTTTTTTCAAAATATTTTGCATTATCCACCATATTTTTATCCAAAAAGCCTTGATTTTTCTACAGGTCCACCATACATGAAAATAAGTAGCCTCCGTACAATCACATCTCCAGTAATTAGGTTTAAAATTAGGGTACATACATGATAATTTCTTCGGATCCAAATGCCATCTATAAAACATTTTATAAAAATTTTCTCTTAAATGTTGCGCTTGTGTAAATTTTACATTTTTCACCCAGATCCTCTCCCAAATTTCCATCATAATTGGTTGTCCGAAATTTTGTCCCCACTTTATCATACAGTCCTTAACTAATTCAGTCTCAGAATCAATTTCTATCAATACATTATACAATCTTTTAATATGCATTGGCCTTTGGTCTCTAATTTGTTTAATTAAATTTTCATCTGTTTGAGATGTTCAAATCTTTTTTCCATCCAGTCTGTAATTGTAAGTATTGAAACCAGGTAAGGGTTATTCCTTCCTCTCTTAAATTATTCAAAGACTTCAATAATAAAAGATTCCCTTCTTTAATCAGGAGTTTCTCATAAGACACCACATCTTGTAATTGTACTCTATTTATATTCTCTATTGCGTGTCTGGGAACCGTCCAAACAGGAATCTTATCATTTAATTTATACCGATATTTTTTCCAAACACGCAGCAGAGCATTTCTCAATAGGTGCTCTTTGAAACTCCTATCCACCTTTTTATCATAAACTAAATATGCATGCCAACCATATAATAAACCGTACCCTTCAATATTCAATATTCTATCATTAGTTAAATTAACCCAATCACTTATCACTACTAAAACAGCAGCTAGGTGAGGGGAGAAATTGAGGGTGAAGGAAGGTGTGAGTTGCTTAAGGAACATAAATGGGTGGAATTCCCCCTCAAAAATACCCTACCTATGTCTTCCTCATGCCAAGCAACTTTCATAAAAATAGAAAGAACATTCCTGGGTAATTTAATGGCCTTGGCTTGGAAAGCTACTTGGCAAAGAAAGAAAGTGAGAGTTAGATTTAAAAAATAGAAGAATTGAACTATTAGAGGGGGCATCATATTTTTAAGTATTTGTTTGAATATGGTTAAAAGAACGGATGACCCTTAGATATAATTAGACTTTTATAATGAAATATATGATTTAGAATTAAAATAGCATTTTTTCTCTTCTTTTGATATGGGAAATATGAAAACCCAGACAACACGTTGTTTACTAAGCTCCAAAGATTGTAATTCTTAAAAGCTAATAACACTTAAAAAAAACTGAGACCATGGATGAGCATGTGAAGCTTGTACGGCAGGTGCTAAAAAAGCTATTGGACACTAAGCTGTATGCCAAGCTGTCAAAATGTGAATTTCACAAATCTAAACTGGACTACTTGCGCTACCACATGTCATGCAATAGACTAGAGATGGATGTTGCGAAAAGTTTCTATTCCTGAGATAAGTCCATTCTGCTTTTTACAGATTGCCACACAGCTAGCAATTGGACTAGAGCATGGAGGAACAAGGAAATAAGTTTCATTTCCTGAGAAATGTGTCAGGGCTTTCAAAGTGTATGTGTAACTGTGATTGGCTGTGCATCTGTGGGATGACAATTAAAGGGGGAGAAGCTTTTGATGTGTAATAAAAGGATGTGCTGGATTTCTATTTGGGCCTCCACTCCGAGACAATCCCCAGTCTCTGTCATTATTCATGGAAGCCGGGTAATGCCACAGACATTTCGCCACAAGTGGTGACCCCGACGTGATGATCCAAAGAGATTGTACGTCCCTGGACCCCTGAACTTACTGCCCGGACGTGGCCAAGTGCGCTTCATCAGTTCATCGCTGGACGAGGACGGATCCCTCGTAAGTATGGGGGGTGATCTCTCAAAGGCACAGAAAGTGCATTTAGGGGAACTCAGAGAGATAACCAGGAAAAACTATTTTTATTTTATGGCGAAGAAACTAACCAAAGGAGATTTACGATCTCTCCTTGAATATATTTGGAAACACATTCCTTCATACCCGGAGACGGGTAGTATTAAAATTGAAACCTGGCGAACAGTAGGAGATTTTTACATACAAATCCTAGGGCTCCTACTTCCATTTTAACAACTTGGAGGGCAGTTTTTGAAGCCCTACAAACACAGGAACAGCCCTTACTGAAGCCTTTATTGAACCCACTGCATTATAATGAAGTTCAACTTCTTCCCCCTGCTGTTGAAACTCCAGTGACAATTAAAAATCACAGCAGGGTTTCTCCTAGTGATGTTGAGTCATGTGATCCTAATTTAAATGCCACGGCTCCGGCTATAACCAAAACAAGTAATCTTATTCAGGAAACATTACAGAATGCTTATGAGGCAGGAGAATTAGGTGCCGATGAAATGGCAAATTTATACCCTGTAACTGTGGGCATAGATGCACAAATGAATCCAGTCAGACAATGGGCTCCACTTCAATTAAGAACTTTGAGAGAGATAAAACAAGCAGTGTTAGATTACGGATTGAAAAGTAAATATTGTATGGGCATTCTTGAGGCATTAGGGTATGCTCATAGGATGATTCCAGCAGATTGGAAGGCATTAATGCAGATGATTTTAACTCCTGCTCAGTATGCAGTTTGGGATTCGCAATATCATTTTCAAGCTATTCAAAGAGGCACCGCTCAGTTAGTGGCAGATCAAATTTATGGTTCTGGAAATTTCACTGCTGTTGACCAACAGCGAGATGCTATTCCAGATGAAGCTTTACATGGTGCAATTTTACAAGCTGTTTTTGCCACTTTAAAGGTAGTAGATGAGAGTGTAAAATTTGGCAAGAGTTTTACACAAATTAAACAGGGTATTACTGAACCCTATGATGAATTTATAAATAGGCTAAAAGATAGCATTGATAAACAAATTGATAATGAATTCGCCACACAAGAAATTTTGATGAAATTGGCTGTTGAAAATGCTAATGCAGACTGCAAAAGAGTTCTGCAACCCTTAATTGGCACTGGTCAAAAGACACTTGCGGATTTAATTCAAGCATGTAGAGTTGTAGGCAGTCACGCCTATCAAATGGAAAATTTGGCCATGGCAATTACCAGATCTAATAAGCCAACAGGTAATTGCTTTAATTGTGGAAAGCCAGGACACTTTAAGGCACAGTGCCGTGCTCCTGGCGGCGGACAAAGTAAAACACCCTCTGGCACAATAGTCAAACCAAAAACTGTTTGCCTGAAATGTAAAAAGGGCTATCATTGGGCTAATCAATGCCGTAACTTTCAACAACAAAAAAACTAAGACAGGGGTGCTCAGCTAACCCGACCCAAAAGGCTGAATACTTTCCTGTCCACATTGATCATCCATCTGTTCGACCTGCCACCAAAGGAAGCGCTGGTGTTGATTTACAATTAGCAGCGCCAGTACATCTTTCCTTTCCACATGTTACACAAGTTTGTGACACCCAACTTCAAGGGCCACTCCCTGAAGGCACTGTAGGCTTCATTTTACCCCAATCCTCCGCAGCAAAAAAGGGCGTTTTTGTTGTTCCCGGGGTCATTGACTCCGACTATATAGGAATCATTAAGGTCCAACTTTATGCCAACCAGCCACTTCATTTGAATCAAGGGGACACCTATGCACAAATGGTTCTATTTCCCTATCGACCTATGGGGACTTCCGACACTGAACGGGTGGGTGGGTTTGGATCTACCGATGTTCATTTTAACAGCACAATTTTAGCCCTCACTAAAATGCTCACCCCTGATAAGCCGTTGACCGTTATGGTCATTAACGGTGTTCAATTTTCTGGTATTATAGATACTGGAGCTGATGTTTCTGTGATTCGGACTAAGGACTGGCCGCCTCATTGGCCGTCCCAAGACACCCCCACTGTACGAGGCATTGGAGGGCTTCAACAAGCTAAGGTCAGTTCTGACTGGCTCTCCATAAAAACAAAAACAGGAACTACTACAGTACTTATAAAACCAGTTATACTTAACATTCATGTAAATTTATGGGGAAGAGATTTATTGGCTCAATTGGATGCAAAAATTACGTTAGAAGACTAAAATGAATCCACTTATGAAATTACAAACCATCCATCAGAATCCTGTATGGGTTGATTAATGGCCATTAACTGAGGAAAAAATAACAGCTTTGCATATGTTAGTGCAGGAACAGCTAACGTTAGGACATCTTGAGCCATCAAATAGTCCTTATAATACCCCTGTTTTTGTGATCAAGAAAAAATCTGGCAAATATAGATTTTTACACGACCTTAGAGAAGTGAATAAAATTATTGTTCCCATGGGACCCCTACAGTGTGGCCTGCCAAATCCAAATTTGATTCCTCAAAGATGGGACCTTGTTATCATAGATTTAAAGGATTGCTTTTTTTAGTATTCCTTTATTCCCAGAAGACAGAAAGTTATTTGCCTTTACCCTGCCATCAGTTAATAATAGTGCTTCTTCCACTAGATATCAATGGACTGTGCTACCTCAAGGCATGCTGAACAGTCCAACCATGTGTCAAATGTATGTGGATCTTGCATTACAACCATTTCGTAAAGTACATATTAATTGGAAAATCTATCACTATATGGATGACATTCTCGTTGCCGGCCCAGGGCCAAAAGGCACGATTATGGCTTCATATAAAGAATTAGAAACCACACTGGGCAGGGCAGGATTGGTTATTAGCCCTGAAAAAATACAAAATACAGTGCCATATTTATATTTGGGACACAAATTGCAACAAGCTCATTCGTCACCCCAAGTGGTGCAATTTGATTTGCCACTTGCACCTACATTGGTTCAACTACAACAATATTAAGGAAATATTAATTGGTTAAGGCCATATATAGCTCTTTCTACCTCTACCCTTTCTCCTTTGTTTATGGCATTAAAAGGCCTCAAAAGTCCCACAGATGTTGTTACATTGACCTCCGACCAGCTATCAGTCATTGAGAAAGTCCAAACGGCCCTCAACACCCAGTGGACAGATCGGTGTGTTGACAATCATCCTGTGCATTTGAATGTGATTTTTGACCGACCACCCAAAGCGGCAATTTTTCAACTTGTAGATAAGAAGGTTTTTATTATAGAATGGATTCATTCTCCCAGTACACCTTCACGCTCTATTAACCCTCCAGCTATGACCTTGGCAGATATTATACATCGTGGTCGTGGCCGTTGCCGACAAATAGCTGGACTAGAGCTGCTAATAATTTTTCTTCCATTTTCTCTAAAGAGCTGGGAGGTAATGATTCAAAATAATTCTGTTTTGCAATTATTGCTTGGTGATTGGCCTGGGCAATTTTCATGCCATCCTCCCACAGATCATAGATTTATGGCTATAAAAAATTCGCCACTAAAATTGCAACCTTTGTCATCTCCAACACCTTTAAAAGGTGTCACAGTTTATACTGATGGTGGAAAAATCTATGGCGCCTGTGCATGGTGGGCTACAGGAAAATGGTGCACCAAAATCACTCCACCACAATCATCAGCTCAGCGCGCCGAAGTTGCCGCAGTTATTTTGGCATTTCAAACATTCCCTTGTCAAGATGATAATATAATGGTTGATAGTTTATGTTGTGAGTGTCCCTAGACCAGCTTGGGAAGTGTCAGAGTATGAGGATGAGCAGCCAGGCCCCTCTGGGTATTTTCCCCTCCCGGCAGCCGAGGAAGAGCAGCCAGGCCCCTCTGGGTATTTTCCCCTCCCGGCAGCTGAGCCAGACAGGGAGGAGATTTACAGGCAGTCTGGATCAGATTCACAAAGTGAGGGGTCAGATTTGGATCAAGAAGATCGATGGCTTGATCCGAGATTCCGAAGGTTTGATAAGCGACGGTGTCAGTTAAGTGGAAAAAGGAAGTAATGAGGGGAAGTGACGTATCGGACACTATATTAGAAGGGGACAGAGAGACTACGCCTTTGTCACGAGCAACGTTAATCAAGGAGTAGCCTGATATCTGGAACCGTGCGTTTGATTTCAGTCTTCTGATGTTTTGGAAATCTACGGGAGAATAATGAGGCCTTGGACAATGTGATAAAGAAAGAGTGAGTTAATTGGAAGGTGTGGAAGGAGCATGTGTTAATCTAAATGTAAATACATGAGACTTGGCTGTTTCTGCCAGCAAAATGCCAGCAGCGTGCTTTGAAGTGAATTCTTTTGAAATGTGTTAAATAAACCTCTTAAAGACATATTTATGTGGATTTTAATGAGCTGAGAGGGGCCAGACAGAACAGTTTATATGTTTATAATTTGGTTTCTCTTTTGCCATATTCTTATATCTCTCCTAGCTTGGATGAGACTTTAATGTCCTTATTTTTTGACATTACAACACTTAATTGAGACAAGATATTGTCCTTATTTCATTGCACATATCCGTAGTCATCAAAATTTTCCAGGAATTCTCAGTGAGGGGAATTCCCGGGCGGATATGGCAACACAAGTTATGACTATACAACAACCAACTCCCTGGGATAGTCATGGCTATTTTCATCAAAATGCCAAGGCTTTGGTTAAACAATTTGGCATACCCCCCGGGGAGGCAGCTGCTATTATTCAACAATGCCCCACTTGTTCACAACAAGGCTTGTCTCTTCCGATGGGGGTCAACCCCCACGGGCTTGAGAGCGGCCAAATTTGGCAAATGGATGTTACCCAATATGCATCTTTTAATCCATGGAAATATATACATGTGACTATTGATACATATTCTGGGTTCATCTTTGCTACTCCACAGCGTGGAGAGGCAACTAAACATGTTATTAATCATTGTATTCGAACTTTTAGCACTCTGGGTACTCCTAAAGAATTAAAAACTGATAATGGACCCGCATATTGTAGTCACGCCTTTGCTCAGTTCTGCAATCGGTGGGACATTATTCATAAATTCGGCATTCTTTATAATTCACAGGGGCAAGCAATAGTGGAACACGCCAATTCCACTCTTAAACACATGCTTGACAAATTAAAAACAAAAAATGGGGAAAATAGCCCCGGACTACCTGGAGTGCAAAATCATCTTTGCTTAGCTTTATATACTCTTACTTTTTAAAATTTGACTAGCACACCACCTAATACAGCTGCCAGCAGACATTTTTCTCCCCTTCCAGCCTCAGCAACCACGGTTCGACTATTAGTCTGGTATCGTAAACTACCAGACCCCCAATGGAAAGGACCAGCTGAACTTATTACCTGGGGTCGTGGATATGCTGCGGTACAACATGAAGGCAATACGATATGGGTTCCTGGCCGCAATATTCGCCCTTACAGTGTACAGCCAAAAGATTGCAAAGACTCTGGTGAGCCCAAAGTGGACGAACAATGAATTTTGGAAGGACATAAAAAAAGTTAGTGCCTTAACAAACCATACTGACTGCTGGATGTGTATGCTGTCACCATCGGATGCCAGTCAAGGACTTCCTTTAGTTGGACTTCCTTTTTTACAATTGTTTTTTTTTACAATCTCTTTTATATTTATTAATTTTATAATTATAAATACAACAAAAAATAATTATAACAATATAATTGTATGTAATAAAGATATACATATATCATAAATGTATCATAAGGCACCCCACCAACCACATCCCCCTCTACCTCCTCCCTTTCAACTTCTATCCCCCCACTTTCTCTACCTCCCTCACGCTCCTCATTCCTCCTACATCTCCCTACTTCCCTTCTCCTTCACTCCTCAAACTCCTCCTCCTCCTCAAATGCGGTTCTGAGGTGCCGCTAGAACAATCCGTATTTAATCTTATATAAGACAATTACATATTACAATAATAAAATTATAAATCCCCCCCAACCGTCCCCCCCGGGACTTCCCAGAGTGAATACAGGGTAAAAACACAAGAAAACCCACTAAATTACTCCAAAATATTATATAAAACCTATTAAGAATACTATATTTTACAACCTAACAAGTAAATAGTTAATTATATGCTAAATACAATTTCTTAAAATGGTATCTCCCTTGTATATACTCTATCCATCTTTTACAGTCCAACATATATTTCTCATTTAAATGATCCTTCAAATATGCTGAGATTTTAGCCATTTCTGCTATATATGTTACTTTCAAAATCCATTCTTCAATAGATGGTAATTCTGGCTTCTTCCAATATTGTCCCACCAGCAATCTTGCTGCTGTAATCAAATTCAAGATTAAGTTTGTCTCTATGGTGGTACAGTCTTTTATAATGCCAAGCAAAAACATCTGTGGTAAGAATTCAATACGTTTTTTCAAGATATTTTGAAGAATCCACCATATTTTTATCCAAAAAGCCTTGATTTTTTTACAAGTCCACCATACATGGAAATAAGTAGCGTCCGTATTATCACACCTCCAACACTTAGCTTGTAAATTAGGATACATACATGATACTTTTTTTGGATCCAGATGCCACCTGTAAAACATTTTATAAAAATTTTCTCTTAAATGAGTCGCTTGTGTGAATTTTACATTTTTCACCCAGATCCTTTCCCAAGTATCCATCATGATTGGTTGTCCAAAATTTTGTCCCCATTTTATCATACAATCCTTAAGTAACTCAGTTTCAGAATCGATTTCTATCAATACATTATACACTCTTTTAATATGCATGGGCCTTTGATCTATAACTTGTTTAATTAAATTTTCATCTGTTAAAGATAGGCCCATCATAGAATCTTTTTTCCATTTAGACTCCAATTGTACATATAGAAACCAAGTATGAACAATTCCTTCATCCCTTAACGTATTCAAAGATTTCAGTACTAACAAATTCCCTTCTTTAGTTAAAAGTTTCTCATAAGGCACCACATCTAAAACTTGTGATCTATTTATATTCTCTACTGCGTGTCTGGGAACTGTCCAAAGAGAAATCTTTGCATTTAATTTATACTGATACTTTTTCCAGACACGCAGCAGAGCGCTTCTCAATAGGTGCTCTTTGAAGCTCCTATCCACCTTTTTATCATAAACCAAATATGCATGCCAACCATATAATAAACCGTACCCTTCAATATTCAGTATTCTATCATTGGTTAAATTAATCCAATCACTTATCGCTACTAAAACAGCAGCATGGTAATACAACTTAAAATTGGGCATTTTCAAACCACCTCTTTCCCTTATATCCTGAATAATTTTTAATTTAATCCTCGGTTTCTTGCCATTCCAGACAAATCTGTTAATACCCTTCTGCCACTCCTCCAAATTTACATCTTTTTTAAGTATAGGTAGCATTTGGAAAAGAAATAAAAATTTTGGCAATACATTCATTTTAACTGCTGCTATCCTTCCCAACAAAGATAATTGTAATTTAGCCCATTTGTCCAATTCTATTTGTATCTTATTCCACAAAACGTCATAATTGTTTTTATATAACTTCCCATTAGAAGCTTCAATATCAATTCCTAAATATTTAACTTTCTTAACTATTTCACAACCTGTTATTCTTTCCAAATCTTGTTTTAAGTTACCATCTAAGTTTTTAGCTAACATCTTTGTCTTAGATATGTTTAGTTTAAAACCAGATACCCTACCATAATTTTTAATTAACTCCATCAAAATCTGCGCTGACTGCTTTGGTTGAGACAATGTCACAAGCAGGTCATCAGCAAAAGCACATAATTTATAATCATGTTGTCTGATCTGTATGCCTTTTAAATCATCTACTGCTCTTATCTTATTCAGTAAGACCTCTAACGTTAAAATAAACAACAATGGAGATAAAGGACATCCCTGTCTAGTACCTTTCTCTATCTTAAATGAATCTGTTAAGTGCCCGTTCACAATAATCTGACCTGTTTGTTTCTGATAAACAGCCAATATAGAATTAATAAACTGATCCCCCATTCCCATCCTAACTATTAACTTTTCCAAAAACAGCCAGTTCAGTCTATCAAAAGCTTTTTCCGCGTCCAAAAACATAAGAACTGCAGGTACCTGGATATGCTTGTCCAAATATTCTAATATGTTAATAAGTTGTCTAACATTAGTTTTCATCTGTCTCCCTTGCAAAAAACCAGTTTGATCTGAATGAATTATTGTTTGTAAAACTTTCATTAATCTGTTAGCCAAAATTTTTGCAAAAAATCTTATAATCCGTATTCAACAATGAAATAGGTCTAAAATTTTCTGGTTGAACATTATCTCTTCCCTCTTTGGGAATTAAAGAAACATAAGCCGTTTTCCATGAAGGTGGAACCTGACCACCCTCTTGTATGTTAACAAACAACTCTCTAAGAGGTTCCACCATTTCCGTTTGAAGATGCTTGTAATAAGATGCCGTTAAGCCATCCGTCCCAGGAGATTTTCCCAATTTCAATTGTTTAATCACTGAAATTATTTCATCTGATGTAATTAATCTATTTAGTCTATCTCTTTGTTCACTAGTAATTGTCAATACATTCTCATTTTGCAGGAAAACATCTATCTCATTCCCTTGTATCTTGTCTTCAGCATATAACTTGGAGTAGAATTCTAAAAAAGCTTTTTTAATAGTTTCTTGTTGAAATACCAGCTTCCCTTTATATTCTATTTTATCAATAATACGGGATTTTTGTTTTTTCCTTAATATATAGGCCAACCATCTGCCAGGTTTATTAGAATTAAAAAATGTGTTATGTTTGGCATATTGCATATTCCTGGCAACTTGGTCGGCCATCAACAAATCAAATTGTTTCTGTAAAATCTTAATCCCCTCTTTAATATTTTTATCATCTGGTCTCTTTACTAAAAGTTGCTCTTTCTTTCTTATTTCCTCCTCTAATTCCTTCCTTTTTTCCTCCTGTTTACGCCTATACCTTTTATTCATATCAATTAAAACCCCACGCATAAAAGCTTTACTAGCATCCCACACCATTTCTATTGTTGTACCCTTATGAAGATTTAACATAAAAAATTCCTTCATGGCACTTTTACATTCAAGCATGTTTGAGTCATATTGAAACAAGTTTTCATTGAGTCTCCAAGATCTTCTAGGAGTCTGGCCCACCATTAACTCCATCAAAACCGGGTTATGATCTGATAAAACTTTAGGCAAAATTTTTACCTTCTTTACCCCTGAAATAAAATCACTTGTAATTAATATAAAATCAATTCTGGAAAATGATTGATGTCTATCAGAAAAAAAAGTAAATTCCTGCTCTTTACCATGTCTTTCTCTCCATATATCTATCAAATCAAAATCATCCTTAATATCAAAGAAGGATTTAGGCAACTTAGAACGTGTTTGAGGGATTGGAGATGTTTTCCTCTTGTCTAAACTAATGTCCATGACACCATTCCAATCTCCCATTAGAATACAAGACCTATAGTCATATTGTGTTAATTTTTTATGTATTAATTTATAAAACTTTCCTTGGTGTTGATTTGGTGCATAAATACCCATCAGAAGAACTTTCTTCCCATCTATTAAAATTTCAATTACTAAAAATCTGCCTTCAACATCTGCTTCTATTAACTTAGTGCTTATATGATTTTTAACGTAAATAACAATTCCATTCTTCTTCTCTTTAGCCGCTGCCACAAAATGTGAACCTAGTCTATTATTTATCAAGTATTTCTGATCACTAGATCTAATGTGTGTTTCTTGTAGGCAGATTACATCATTTTTACATTGAGTCAAATAGTGAAATATCTTTTTCCTCTTCTGAGGAGAATTTAAACCGTTGACATTCCATATCAAATATTTATTTGACATGGCCGGATTGAGAAAGCTTTTGCAAGACCAAATCAATTTTTGCCATTTTCTTCTTTGGTCTAGCTCCCATGGCTTCCAGACTTGCAGATGTACATAATTGTTGTTGTTCTTTTTCTTGTTCTTCCATGCGCTTGGTATTTAATCTAGTTTGCCTTTGATCTTTAGGTTTCTCTATTTCCAAGGGTTGAGAAATATCAATACTCTGCTCGGGCAATTCCATCGAAACTCCTCCAGCTGCTGGAGGGGGCTGTGAATCTGAAAACTGTAATTGTAGAAGTTCCATTCCTTCTTCTTTTGACAAATCTGCATTTTTTGGTGTCGGTATCGAGGATGGGGGTCTACCAGCCTTCAGCACATTCTCAGCAAAATCTTTCGCTTTTGCAACAGAATTCAAATAATATCTTTTACCCTGATAAGATAATGAAAGTCCAGCTGGAACCTCCCATCTATATTGTAAAGCACATATTTTAAGCTCAGCAACCAAAAATGCATACTCCTTTCTAGCTCTCAACATCTTTGGAGGAATCTCCTTCAGAACCACAACCTCCTGACCAGCAACATTTAAATTCTTGTTATAAGATATTGTAAGAACATGATTTCTGAATCTCCTTGTTACAAAATAGATAACAACGTCTCTAGGTAAATTTCTTTGTCTTGCAATCCATGAATTAATTCTATAGATTCTATCAATTTGCCAGGAAAAAATTTTCGCGGCGCCGTTTAGAAATTTTTCCAAAGCTTCCTCAAAAATTCTTCTCAAATCATCCTGAGTCTCATTTGGTACCTCCCTCAGGCCTCTAATTCTAATAGCAGACATCATCTGATTGTATTGCACCATCAAAGCATGATCATGTAATTCACTTTTCATTTGTTGCTCGACCCCCTCAACCTTCTCTTCAACACCCTCCCAGACCCCCTTGACAGCTTCCACCATATCCTCTCTTATTTCCATATTATGGGTCTGGATTGTTGCCTTGATTTTTTCCAGTTCATCAGATACACCTTTGCCTTGATTCTCAATCTTATTCTCCAAATCCTCAATCTTACTCTCCAACCTTTTCTCCATTTTATCAAACCTTTTTTCAAATCTTCTCTCCAAATCCTCAGTCAAATTAACAGTCATTGTTGACAATGCAGCCTGTAGATCTTTCACCGTAAGCATTTCTGAAGAAACTAACTTAGCTTGTCTGGTAGTCATTTTGTTCAATCCAGAATTTTTTTTTAAGAGAAAAAAATCTTTAAAGATATATTGCCAAAATATATAGTCCTCTTATCTTCTTTAATTACAATTTATAAGATTTTAAAATATAAGTCTAAACCATCTCATAGCGATCGCTCCAAACGCTTGAGAAAAAAAGGGAGGGGAAAATCACTTTCACTTTCCGGTAACTTTCTCTTTACCGTGAAAGTGATCGCCATCTTGGATACATTATGTTGATTGTAGAAATACGTGGTCAGAAGTAAAATATAAAGAAATGCTTGCAATACTAGACTCCTGTATTCACTCCGCCTGCATGTAGGTCTCTTTGAAAAGTTTTCCTCGAGCAGGAGACGGTCGCGGCGTCTGAGCCTGTCTACAGACAGGAACGTCTCTGGGTAGGAGCCTCTTCAAGCTTTTCCTAGGGAGTTCTCACTCTTGCCCCCTGATAAATTTACCAGGGGGATCTCAGAGGAACTCAACCTTAGCCTGATGCTCTTCACCCCTTCTTTGCCCGAAGGGGGGATTTTTCACCGCAAAAAACAGCTGGTGCTCGCTGTTTATGCGGCTTAACAATCCCAGAAGAACGGAGCCTCGAAGGAGGCTGTAGCGACGCCAGCGGAGCCACCCGGAAGTCCCTTTAGTTGGACTTCCTTTGAACAACACTGGGGCCAGCGAAAGTTTTGTAAATATTAATGCGGCAGGAAATTATATGCTGCCACTTATGCTTTATTATGTAGATTCTGCATTAGTGTGTTTTAATTTTTCTAAGGGAAATATCCCTTTAGGTATATATCCCTCTTGTAATATCACCTTTAATATGCCTGATAATTGTGATAAAAGTAATAACAAAGTGTATGTAAAATGTGATGATGGAGAGTACAATGCAAATGTATTGGGTTTGTAGTTATTTTAATGGAGCACGGAATTGGACCGCAGCCAATGACAGTGACGGCCATTGAAATGCTTAATGAAGAACAAGGACAAATGAGAACCTTTGTCCCCCAAACCTGGTTTGCAGTCGACCTCCTTTTAGCCAAACCATTCAAACAAATTAAAAATGTTATCCAGGACAAATCCCTCCACCAATATCCGGAGACTATAAGCATTGGGGATATTTGGGATGCATTATGGTCTTGGCTACAAAATTTTCTATGGTTAAGAAATTTGATAAGTATTATTTTTGTAATTGTTATATTATTCATTTGTGGATGCTGTTGTATACAATGTTTGCCTGGTATTATTGCTATAATGAAATCCTTATTGCCAAAGACAAAACTCTCCCAACAGGTAAAGGTAATTCAACAAAGCTTTGCCAAAACAACGATGCAAGCCTTGCCAACTAGCTTTTTGGATGACTGCCATAAACAGCCACCGAATCTGAATGAAATTGAGTACATGGACTGAATGCCCTGCTTAAAAAACAAAAAGGAGATGTTGCAAAAAGTTTCTATTTCTGAGATAAGTCCATTCCGCTTTTTACAGATTTCCACACAGCTGGCAATTGGACTAGAGTGTGGAGGAACAAGGAAATAAGTTTCGTTTCCTGAGAAATGTGTCAGGGCTTTCAAAGTGTATGTGTAACTGTGATTGGCTGTGCATCTGTGGGATGACAATTGAAGGGGGAGAAGCTTTTGATGTGTAATAAAAGGACGTGCCAGATTTCTATCTGGGCCTCCACTCCGAGACAATCCCCAGTCTCTGTCATTATTCATGGAAGCCGGGTAACGCCACAGACATTTCGCCACAGATGGATC
The DNA here is from genome assembly GCA_034064705.1 of Bothrops alternatus. Lineage (NCBI taxonomy): Eukaryota > Metazoa > Chordata > Lepidosauria > Squamata > Viperidae > Bothrops > Bothrops alternatus. Next base: position 1,385,283 of record JARGCV010000014.1, on the reverse strand, counting down.
CTATTCTATTCTATTCTATTCTGTTCTGTTCTGTTCTGTTCTGTTCTGTTCTGTTCTGTTCTGTTCTATTCTAAAAATTATGAAAAGTCTTTTAACAAGTTCATTATCAAAAGATTAGCAAGCATTAATGTGTATTCTTTTTGTTTTCCAGGTTCCCTTTCTTTCCTAGGGGGACGACCTGTCAAGCTACGAACCCTACGTTCTTTAGGACCACTACATGCTTCTAACTTGCCAACAGTGTGGGAAGGAGAGAGGGGAGAATTTTGAATCCACAGGTGTCCTTATCACTGTGAGAGCTGGAGCTGTTGAAGAGTTGTTTTGGCAAACTAAAGTTTCTTCTCATAATAATCACTGAACGATGTATTGGACAATGTGACCCGAACCTGTCAGAGAGGGGAGGGAAAGTTCCATTCTTTTAATTAACTGCTTCCTGCCATTTCCTCAGAGCTAGCGTTCCTTTAACCCTGATGGTTTGTATCTGCTCAATAAAGTATATATTAGAGAATTATTATTATTATTTATTTAATTTCTATGCCGCCCTATTCCGGAGAACTCAGGGCGGCTCACAGCATGATAGAAATTACAATAAAAACACGTAAATATAAAAACCCTTAAGCTAAAAAGGAAACCAATCACTCCACAAACATACACACAAACATACACTGGCTAGGGGCAAGGTGTTAGCTGCCCCAGGCCTGCCGGCAAAAGTATGTTTTAAGCAATTTACGAAAGGCGAAGAGGGTGGGGGTGACACGGATCTCCGGGGGAAGTTGGTTCCAGAGGGCCGGGGCCGCAACAGAGAAGGCTCTTCCCCTAGGCCCCGCCAGGCGACACTGTTTGGCTGACGGGACCTGGAGAAGGCCCACTCTGTGGGCCCTAACCGGCCGCTGGGATTCATGGGGCAGCAGACGGTCCCGTAAATAACCTGGTCCGATGCCATGTAGGGCTTTATAGGTCATAACCAACACTTTGAATTGGGTTCGGAGACCAATTGGCAGCCAATGCAGCTCGCGGAGTGATGCCGAAATGTGGGCATTTCTAGGCAAGCCCAACACTGCTCGCGCGGCTGCATTCTGCATTACCTGAAGTCTCCGAACATTTTTCAAAGGTAGCCCCATGTAGAGAGCATTGCAGTAGTCGAACCTCGAGGTGATAAGGGCATGAGTGACTGTGAGAAGAGACTCCCGGTCCAAATAGGGCCGCAACTGGTGCACCAGGCAAACCTGGGCAAATGTTCTCCTCGCCACAGCCGAAAGATGATGTTCCAAATTTAGCTGTGGATCGAGGAGGACGCCCAAGTTGCGGACCTTCTCCGAGGGGGTCAAAAGCTCCCCCCCATGCTAATGGACGGATAGATTGAAATATCTTTGGGAGGCAGAACCCATAGCCACTCCGTCTTGTCGGGGTTGAGTTTGAGCCTGTTGGCACCCATCCAAACCCTAACAGCCTCCAGACATCGGCACATCACTTCCGCTGCTTCACTGAAATGACACGGGGTGGAGATGTAAAGCTGGGTATCATCAGCATACTGATGATATCTCACCCCGTGTTGTCGGATGATCTCGCCCAGCGGTTTCATGTAGATATTAAACAGCAGAGGGGAGAGGACCGACCCCTGAGGGACCCCACAAGGGAGGAACCTAGGGGACGACCTCTGACCCCCTGCCAACACCGACTGCGACCGACCAGTGAGGTAGGAGGTGAACCACCGCAAAACAGTGCCCCCAACCCCCAACCCCTCCAGTCGGTGCAGAAGGATACCATGGTCAATGGTATCGAAAGCCGCTGAGAGGTCAAGTAGCACCAGGATAGTGGATAATCCCCCATCCCGGGCCCGCCAGAGATCATCCGTCAGCGCGACCAAAGCAGTTTCCATGGAGTAGCCGAGCCTGAATCCTGACTGTTGAGGGCCCAGATAATCAGCCTCATCCAAGGACCGTTGGAGCTGGAGTGACACCACCTTCTCAACAACCTTCCCTATAAAGGGAAGATTGGAGACAGGACGGTAGTTGTTTAAAACAACTGGGTCCAGGGAAGGCTTCTTGAGGAGGGGGCGCACAATTGCCTCCTTGCAGGGAGCCGGAAATGCAATGGCTCTGGTGTTTTGCTTTGGTTGGGCTTTTCAGCTGGAGGTTGACACCGAGTTCTGAAGAAGGTGTTAGAAGTAAGTCTTCATCCTGGTTCATCCAAGCCGGGATAAATAAGCAAAATGGCGACTGCTTTGGGAAGAAGGTTACAGTTTATTGAAGAAGCAGAAAGATGGTCCTTGCAAGGAGCAGAGAGGAAAGAGGCCTTGAGCACATGGGCAGTAGGTTTTTATAACCCCTCTAGCCTTTTGGAATTGTTTCCTGTTTTTGTGGCATGAACCTTGAGGCTATTTCTGAGTGTTTTTCTAGGACTTGATATCTGTGGTTTAATCCTATTATCATATCCTGCTTGCCAGGTGATGGGGTTAATCACTCCTAGAGTTTGGGTGGGGCATGCAGATCTTCTCTTTGTCTTCTTGAGTGCCCTGGCTTCAACTTTCTGATGGTTTTACATCTGCATTTGTATGGGGCTAGCTCTTGCTTGGGGCAGAGAGATAGATTTGGGGCCAGGTTTGGTTTAAAAAAAATCCTTTTGAGGAAAAATATATTTTTCTGCCCTTTTTAATATTTCCTTCTCTGGGCTAACTTCCTTCAAAGGGGTTATAAACCTTCTTCCAAGAATAAAAGAGTTTTGATTCAGGTTTTTTTTAACCCATGGCAATAACTTAGTTACAGCTACACTTTTAAATTACAAGCCATTAAATGTCAGATGTACTTACTGTACAGCTTAGAAGGACATAACATCCAATGATATTAGTTGCCACAGGGAAGGGAAGGGACACAGTTAATGTTTCTGGGATTTATTGGAACAGAAGTAGGGATAGACTTGCAGAAAGCTAAGGATGACACACTGCTAGTGGTTCCCACAAGGAACTGAAAGCTGTAGTTCTGTTGTTAAAAACAAGACGTTTTTACATCCTAATCTGTATAGTGAAAGCTCATTGACAATCCTGTTCAGACAGTATTGGAAAACTATTTAAATATGGTGGTTTTGAAAAAGAGTATGCCCTGGAACATCATTCTAGTTCCTTCTGCCTAACCTATCCGTCTTTCTGTGTGTCTATCATTTCTCTCATACTCATTTCATCTGTTGTGATTTACTGTATCTTTCACCAGAATTAGTTTTAGTTTTCTTTTGCATGTCTGTCTGATCTATCTATCTATCGGCCAGCATCGCAAAGGGGAAAAAAATGGCCAACCAAAAAAAAAATGGCCGACTAAAAAAAAATGGCCAACCCAAAACAAATTTAAAAAATGGCGGGCCCATATCGCGCATGCGCAGCGCGACGGCCTACATCGCAAAGGGGAAAAAATGGCCGACCCCCCAAAAAATGGCCGACCAAAAAAAATGGCCGACCAAAAAAAAATGGCGGGCCCGCATCGCGCATGCGCGGCGCGATGGCCCGCATCGCAAAGGGGAAAAAAATGGCCGACCAAAAAAAATGGCCGACCAAAAAAAAGGCGGACTGCGGTGTTTGGCGACCCCCGTGAAATGGTTGTTCAACCCCAAATGGGGTCGCGACCCACAGGTTGAGAACCGCTGATCTATATCATCCTCCAGAAGGCCTCTGTCCCTTTAAGATGCTGCCGTTGTCCTGGATCGGCCCAAGGACCTATTAAAATGTTATGTGAATTGTAAATAGAGCAAGTCTCTAGCTTCTGCTCCCTTCAAATGATTTATTACTTGCAAATACCACAGAACTAATTAGTATAGTAATTAATTAATACACATTTGCATATTCACATGTAAAATTAGCACAGTGGAGTGATTACTCTGAAAATGAGAAACTTGGGCTTGTCAGATGTTGGTGTGAACTGGACTGGAAAGGGATGTGCAAATGAACTTTAAACAGCCTCGTACACCAGGCAAAGGAAAGACACATACATACCCGCAGACAAAAAGGAAGAAGACCTTCATTAGCTGAAAAACAGGAAGAAAAAAGGAAGGAAAAGGATTAGACTCTGTGTGTATGTGTGTGTACAAGGAACAGTGAGGCACATTTACACTTTGCACTTTGGGCAGCAAGTGATTTCCAGCAATTTCGATCATTCGCAACATCTTCGGTTTTGTCACATGCTTGGCACTATTCTGCTCTGCAAACTTATATATGTGCTACATCAAAGCTGTCAATGTCATAAAGAAAACTCTCTCCCCACACTTTCTACCAGAAAAAAAAGGTCCCTTTATTCATGTATTTCTTTCTATGGCACAGCTCCAACTTTGCTGAGATCCAACATTATTGTCATGCACTGCACTTTCCTTTTCTAGTTAAGCTATGTGTAATTGGCTAGCACAAGCTGTTTTCCAACCTAGGTCTAGAATTGTAGTGGAGACACCTTTAAGGTGCTGGACTTTATTTGTATTTGCCTTTTCAGCATCTTTTTGGGAATATCTACCATTTTCCTCACTTGCAAACTGAAAAATCTGCCAACTTATAGAATTAACTTTGGATGGTTTTGTTTTTTTTTTAACATTTCATTTCATTTTGTTTTGCTTTTTGTTTAATAGAAAAATCACATAAACCTATGAGCAAAATGCCAGCATTCTTTGTATGCTATGCTAAAAGTTGTGCTACTGGATGGTGGAAATAAGTCCCATATATACAGACAATTACCACTATATCTCCACCTCTGATATTAGCTTCCATGATGCTGAATATTTATAAAATAGGCCCTTATGATGATATTTATGAGGAGGGGTGGTTCCCATAAAATTGCATTCACACATATCCAGCCATGCCTAGCTTTGCTTCTTTCTCTTATTTCTAGGGCTCTTCATGCCATCCTAGAGGTGAAATGTGAATCAAGTACAAAATTCAACACCTATAACAGAGGAATTCTGGGAGTTGAAGTCCACAAGTCTTCAAGTTGCCAAGGTTGAGAACCCCTGACCTATAAAGTATTAGCTTTCTGTAGCAGTTGTTTTTAAAGGTCTAAGTGCTGTAAAATTAAAAATGAAAGTGTTGGAAGAATTTCTGCAAAACCAGATTTCCTGTGGCCAAGGGGCATGACTTCAGTACTTTCATTCCTCTCTCCAGTGGCTAGCAGCAAGATAATTGTACAGCACACAAAATCCATTCAAAAATGTGTTATCAAATAGTATGCAATATGCAAGTCTATGTATTATCTGGTGCAAACACCTATTCTCAGACACCCATGTTCAAGAACAAAGGAAGTGCAATATCAGAGCTGGTTATTGGATTCTGGATTCTCTAAACCTGAAATGAGTAAGAACACAACTAGTAATCTAAGTTTCATGGCTGGTTAAGCAATATCTTTGGCTTGTTATATTTCAGACTTTCTTTCCAGATATGATTTGCAGTAGAATAAATGAGGGAGTGGCTTTAACACCAATAGAAGAGAATACATGTAGTTCACGGTTGAACTGTGGAGTCCTTGGTGCCCTCTGAGCTTGGTTGTTTGGTTGCAGACATTTTGTTACCAGACTAGGTAACAGCTAGGTATCATCAGTGAGCATTAAATAAATTACCTATGCCTTTAAATAAATTAACAAAACGTCTGCAACCAAACAACCAAGCTCAGAGAGCACCAAGGACTCTACAGTGGCTTTAATAATTTTCTGTCCTTGCTGCTGAAAACATGTTTCCTTAGAGTAGGAGGCCATAGTCTGACTTTTGTGACATTTCTTACATTTGAGACTCTGGTCTCCCTATTCAACCGTTTTGTTAATTATCACATAATTTTATTTGTTTTGGAGTCCTGTGTAAATATCTTACTCACGTAGTACATACTGTATACAGTAGTAGAAATCTAAGATCATTGCACTGTCAGATCAAGGTTCCATCTAGTCCTGTGTTTCTGAACCACAGTATTTGCTTCTACTTGTCATTCCCAGCTAATGTAGCCAATGTTCAGGGACAATGGGTGCTACAGACAACAATTGGACAATATAATAATACAAGCAAACATTGGTTGCAGTACAGCCTGGTGTCCTTCAGAACGAACAACCATGCTGGGGAGATCATCATTTGGGAGGAGATTACTTTTGATTGGAGCGTGGAAGGAGGCCCCCTTGAGTAATGTTTTCAGTAACTAGGAGTTTCTTTGATTAATGTTTATAGTTCTTTGAAGTAATAAGCAAATTCTCCATGAGGAATGTGGATTCTGATACGAACCAGTTCAAACCTGCTAAAGTCAAGAATTGTAGATTTAAACTCTATAACTTGCAACCTCATTATGCCTCATTGTAATATAAAAACCATACCAACTGAATATGAGAATGAGCATTAAGAAGGGCGTACTAAGAATATTATGGGATGCTATGAAATGTTACATGGTACATATAAAGCTACTTGCTTTATGTGTGCTTTATCACAGATGAGTCAAATGATGCTAACCAGTGAAAGAGCACATTCCAAACCCAATGTGTTTGAACTGTATATAAAGTGATTCTCTACTTTTCTGAGGGGCCCCTCACCTGTTTTCCTTTATTTACCTATGTGCAAATAAAGAGATATTAATCTACCTTTCCAGCTCAGATCCTATCTGGGCAAAGGCACATTGAGATAATGGATCTTGCCAACATTTACTAACAGTTTGGGGAATTCTGGCCTTTGAGAACTCACAAGCAGAGCATGAGGGCCCTATATGGTGTGCATTTTAGTAAAATCTCCTTCAAGTCAAATTTGACTACAGTAGTGGTGACTTTGTGGACATGTCTGTATAAAGGGGTGGTGATGATGATGGTAACATGATGGTAATAAGTATGCAACTGTCCATTTCCATAATAGTTTTTTCAACCTTGCATTCTAATCTATAGCCCTGGCATTTCCTGATGATTTTTCATTCAACTATTAATCAGGTCCAACCTTGCTTAGCTTTTTAAAATCAGCTAGGGTTAGCTAGATTCTGCCAACTCTAGACAGTTTAGATCTGAGCATAACTACCTCTAAAGATGGAGGTTCCATTTAGCTAGCATGGCTAATAATTGTGCATTCCGTTTTGTAACACTTCCAATTGTTTATTAGCTCTGGCAGAGTTTGGTGCTGGAAGGAACCCTTTGACATTCCCAATTGTACTCAGTAGACCATCTGTCTTTCCATCTCTTCCTGCTGGGCATGGCCAGCATAAGTGGCGATGAGCGCACAGGGGCTGATAGTGTCTGGCAGCAGTCGTAACCCACCAGCCCCTTGGCTCAGAACAGGTACGTCCGTGCATGGAGGCAGAGGTGGGGGGAGTGTTTGTGCGCCTATGGGGTGCTTGGGAACGAAGTGATTCACTCACTTCCCAAGCACCCCATAGGTGTCCAAACACTTTTCCCCCGAATGGAGATCTGACGGAAACTGGAAGCTCCATCTGCTTGCGAATGGGGCACTTGGAGATGGAGCTAATTGCTCCATTTCAAAGCACCCCATTTGCAGCAGACAAAGCTTCCAGTCTCCATCAGATCTCCATTTGGAGGGAAAGTGTTTGGGCACCTATGGGGCTCTTGGGGCAGCTCCACCCCCTCCCCCATTTGCCTCGCCTCATGGCGGCAGCACGGCACAGCAGGCCACATGGCCTCCTGCTGAAAGCAGCTGTGGGCAGCCGAAGTGGGGCAGCAGCCATGCGGCCTCCTGCTGGATGGGGCTGTTAGTGCCACTGCCACGAGGCAAGGCAGGTGTCAGGGAAAAAGACATCCCCGAAAATAAGACTTGCTGCCTTTTGCACACTTTTTTTTTCTTTTTTGTTGTTTTTAGGGTTGAATGTATGCTTTTGTCTTGCTTCATTTTGTTTGTTTGTTTTACTGTTTTGTATTTTATTTTTGATGATAAAATAATAAATAATATTTAAAAAAAGAAAGCAATCTGGCTGCTGCTGGTGCTGCTGCTGCAGAAAAGTGATGGGTTACTACTATAATCTGCTGCTTCAGAATGTCCAATGGCAGATCCCACCTTTATCAATGGCATCCACCCAATTCTTGAAAGTCTTGTTTGGACAGTAGCACTGCCCCGCAATTGTCACTCCCAGCCTTTGAGATATTTGTATCAGAGGTAAAAAGACAACATTCTAAAGCTTTGGACTGCAATTCCATTTTGTCTTCAGATATTTTTCTCCAGGTGCACAGCAAAAGTTATGAGGAAAACAGGAACATGTTTTATTAGCTATACCCCCTGTAATAAGTGCTGGCCAAGCCTCTCAATATCCACACATGGGAACTTCATTGGACTGAAGGGTATACTAAAGGTGCTTTTTCATGAGGCAACTGGACTCCCTTGTTTTTCTTTGAAGACGTTTCACTTCTCATCCAAGAAGCTTCTTCAGCTCTGACTGGATGGTGGGGAATGGAAGGATTTATATTCCTTGCAGACAGCTGGTCATTTGCATTCTTTTAGGGAGTTGTTGAGGCCACTTGGAGGTTTATCTGTGTCCTCAAGGTCACCTGAGTGGTGCAAATGAGTGTGGAGCCTTCTTGGAACTGCTGAAAGGACTGTGTTGTAGACTGGACATAGATGATGTCATATTCCTCCCCGTCCATTGAGTGAGGGCTGTTCAATTTTGACATAGATGGCCTCTTTGACCCCTCTTTCAAACTAGCAGTCCTCTCTGTCCAAAATGTGGACTTTGCTGTCTTCAAAAGAGCAGCCTTTGTTTTTTAAATGCAGATGGACTGCTGAATCTTGTCCTGATGGGTTTGTTCTCCTATGTTGTGCCATGCGTTTATGAAGTGGTTGTTCCCCCCCCCCAATGTACAGATCTGCACATGTCTCACTGCATTGTATTGCATATACCACGTTGCTTAGTTTGTGTCTGGGTGTTCTATTCTTGGGGTGGACAAGCTTCTGCCTTAGTGTATTCTTGGGTTTAAAGTGTGCACGTAAGTTGTATTGGCTAATGATCCTCCTGAGCTTTTCAGATATTCCTGCGACATATGGAATGACAACATTGCTTTGTTTATTGTTCTCTTCTGTTATGGAGGAGCTCCTGCTAGGTCTTTTTTGGGATTTGATGAAGGCCCAGTTGGGATAGCCACATGTTCTGAAGGCTTCCTTGACCATGATTTGAATTGATACGTAGGAGCCCATGAATGCACATCCAAACATGTATAGGCTCTATTTACACAGCAGGGACATTATTAAGTGTGTCAATAATTGGTAGCATGCCTGGTACAAAGCAAGTTCATGGACTAGCTGTGTCTGTTGCTGGGCTACTTCTTGCCTCCCCTCCAACATCATGTTTTTACCTTTAGGTGTGTCTTAGCAAAAGAAGCAAGTCTGTCTGTATTCATGTCAGAAGCACCTACAAAGCTAACCAAAGGGTGCTTCTGGATTGAAAAGATTTGCCTGTGACAAAACAGTTGCCAAAAGTAATGCAATCTTCAGGGAGGCTCCTTTCATGTCCCCCACAAGAAGCAAGTGAGCTGCCTAGAGTCAGTCAAGAGTGTAGCTGAGTTTAAAATCTTCCATGCAATAAATGAATAAGTGATGAAAGACAGGAAGTTCTCCAAATATCTTCACTCCTATACCTGCTGGCCATCTCTCTTCAGCAAGCATGCACACTCTGCAAAGTTTCATCTGAACAGGTCCTGAAACAATTTCAGCAGTACCACCTTTCAGTCACCTAGAATAATCCTGCCTGCTTCCAAATGGGATTTAAATTAAGAATAGGGAAGAAATCGGCTTGTTCATACTGTATTTTAATGGGAATTTACCACATTCACAATTCTCAAATACATGTGCAAACTAGAATATCTATACTTTTCCAAATTGTGTGATGCAGTTCACACACCCACACACTGGAGATTAGGGTTCTGTGCATGCTTTGAAAATGATTCAGAAAAAGTGCTTTGGATTTCGCATGACTGCAGCAACTATGTGCCATTTATTAAAGTAGCCCAACTTGTTTCGGTTTCTGGACAAGCCTATGGAAAAGCTGTTGCTGTTGCTTTAAGAGTTGTATTAACTTTAATAAGTAAATTCCTCAAAGCAGCAGTGTCTTTTTTAGCTCACAATGAAACTTGAAAAAAATCAAGCTATGGTATTTTAATGAATAACATATCCCATCCATGGAGCTACCTTATTGCATGTGCATTCAGGGCTCAGAGCCCTCTTCAGGCCCAGTAGGCAAATAGCAATGTGCAACCTTGGTCCCGGAAACTCTTTATCATCTGCTACTGTGGCTCCAGAAGTCCTGCTATCTGCCATAATGAGTTACTCATTGAGTTACTCATTAAAATTAACTTCAGACTCAATTTCTACAGATAGAGCTCAACTTCAGTGTTGGACCATGCCATACAGTCTGGGTTCAGGTCCGGTTACAGCACGGAAACTGTTTTGGTCGCGCTGACCGATGATCTCTGGCGGGCCCGAGATAGAGGTTATTCCACTATCCTGGTGCTTCTTGACCTCTCAGCGGCATTCGATACCATTGACCATGGTATTCTTCTGCGCCGGTTGGAAGGGTGTGGAGTGCGGGGCACCGTTTTACGGTGGTTCAACTCCTACCTCTCTGGCCGGTCACAGTCAGTGTTTGCAGGAGGTCAGAGATTGGCTCCGAGGCTTCTTCTGTGTGGAGTGCCTCAGGGGTCTGTTCTCTCACCTCTGCTTTTTAACATCTACATGAAGCCGTTGGGTGAGATCATCCGTCGACACGGGGTGAGTTGTCATCAGTATGCTGATGATACTCAGCTTTATATCTCTACCCCGCATCATTACAGCGAAGCAGTGGAAGTGATGAACCGGTGCCTGGAGGCTGTTGAGGTCTGGATGGGTGCCAACAGGCTCAGACTCAATCCTGACAAGACAGAGTGGCTATGGGTTTTGCCTCCCAAGGACGATTCTAACTGTCCGTCCATTACCCTGGGGGGAGAAGTTTTGTCCCCCTCGGAGAGGGTTCGCAACTTGGGTGTCCTCCTCGATCCACAGCTAAGCTTAGAACACCATTTTTCGGCTGTGGCGAGAGGAGCATTCGCCCAGGTTCGCCTGGTGCGCCAGTTGCGACCCTATTTGGATTGGGAGTCACTCCTAATAGTCACCCATGCCCTTGTCACCTCAAGATTCGACTACTGTAATGCTCTCTACATGGGGCAACCTTTGAAGAAAGTCTGGAGACTGCAGGTTGTCCAGAATGCGGCCGCGCGAGCTGTCTTGGGTCTTCCAAGACATGCTCATATCACTCCAGCCCTTCGCGAGCTGCACTGGCTTCCAATTGGTCTCCGAACACAATTTAAAGTGTTGGTTATGACCTATAAAGCCCTTTATGGCAATGGACCAGGTTACTTGCGGGACCGTCTTCAGCCTCATGAATCCCAGCGACCGGTTAGGGCGCATAGGGCTGGCCTCCTACGGGTCCCGTCCATCAACCAATGTCATCTGACAGGTCCTAGGACAAGGGCCTTCTCCGTTGCTGCCCCAGCCCTCTGGAACCAGCTTCCCTCAGAGGTTCGTACTGCCTCCTCCCTCCTAGCTTTCCGGAAACTTTTGAAGACCTATTTATGCCGACAGGCTTGGGGGGTATGAACTCTGTTCTGCCCCCGGGCCGAGGAATGTGCTTCCATCGTTGAGTGTGTATTTGATTGTGTTTGCATGTTGTATGTATGGATTTTTGGATTGGATGTTATCATTATTATTAATTTTTATATGTAGCTGTATTGTTGTTGTGAGCCACCCCGAGTCTTAGGAGAGGGGCGGCATAGAAATTTGATAAAATAAATAAATAAATATTCCATTTCCCCCCCCTTTTTTAACTTTATTTATTTATTGCCATGTGCTGTCTCTGTGGCAACCACCATCATTATGTATTGTTGCTATGGCAATGACTGTTGATGTGTGCCATCAACTCCACATTGCCTGTCTCCATCACGGCCCATCTCCATGGTGACTTCTTCTGAGGCTATATATCCATGATATTCTTATTAAGGCTCCATTTGTGGCCAAGAGACAGCAGGCAGCCATGAACAAGCATCTTTAGCAAACTGTGTTCAGCTGCTTCCTGCTACCCTCTTAAGGCCACCAACTGAGAAATGCAGCATATGTCCAATGGTGCAGCCAGATCTAGATTATCTTCCTTTTCCTATTACATTAATCTTCCCCAACATTCATAGCTACCACAGTCTTGGAAATTCTGGAACCTGCAGTTTAAACATGCTTGGGTAAGTAGTGAAGATAGTTTTAAGAGTACCAATACATAAAGTACAAATATGCCTAAGTACAAAGAAACATATGCATTCTATCAAAATCTACACAGAAAAATAATAGAACTGGAGTATCAAAATATTTGTTTAGTAGGAGATTTTAATGTGATCGTGGATGGGACAATAGACTATAAAAGCAGTAAAACAGGAAAAACTGGAAGAAGAAGACTACCTAAGACCTTTTTCAATATGATAGAGGAGATTGGAGTACAAGATGTTTGGAGGGAAATTAATGCAAGAAAATTACAATATACATTTTATTCAAATAGTCAAAACTCCTGGTCTAGAATTGATATAATTTGGATGACATCGGAACTGAGGATGAATACGCAGGAAATTGAGATAGAACCAGGTACATGGGCAGATCATAACCCTTTAAAAGTGATGTGGAGAGGAACACAAAAAAACCCAAGATGGACTTTGAATCAATCTGTATTAAAAGAAAGAGAATTTCTAGAATTAGCAACAAAAGAAATGGAGTTTTTCTTTAAAGAAAACAAAAAAGGAGATACAACATTACAAAATGAATGGCATACAGCTAAAGCATATTTTAGAGGCATAGCTATAACATATGTGGCAAAGAAAAACAAACAGAAAAGACAGCAGTATGTACTATTAAAAGAAAAATTTGAAAAATTAGAATCAGAACTGCAAATGAATCCACAAAAGAAGACTTTAAAAAGAGAAATGGACATAACAAAACATAAATTAAATTTGTTGGACTCAGAAAAATTGGCACAGCAAATAAAAAGAGCAAAACAAAATTTTTGTAAGGTTTTCCACTTAGCCTCACAATTGCCCCAGCGTTACTCAGGAATTTAAAAGAGCCAAAGAAACTCCTGAGCTGAGGTTTCAGCAAAGAATTACAACTTTATTTTGATCAAAACAGAGAGGGGATAATAATAATAATAATAATAATAATAATAATAATAATAATAATAATAATAATAGTAGTAGTAGTAGTAGTAGTAGTAGTAGTAGTAGTAGTAGTAGTAGTAGTAGTATTTATTTATTTATTTATTTATTTATTTATTTATTCGGATTTGTATGCCGCTCCTCTCCGAAGACTCGGAGCGGCTTACAACATATATATATATAAACAATTGAACAAATCCGAACAACATTAAAAATACAAACCCCATACATACTCATCAATCACACCACAATCAACAATCATCCCCAGGCCTGCCGGCAGAGGTAGATTTTTAAATTCTTTCGGAAGGGCAGGAGGGTCGGAGAAACGCGGACTTCAGGAGGTAGTTGGTTCCAGAGGGTGGGCGCCGCAACAGAGAAAGCCCTCCCCCTAGGGCCCGCCAGATGACATTGTTTCGTTGACGGGACCTGGAGGAGGCCGACCCTGTGCGCTCTCACCGGTCGTAGAGAAGTATGTGGCAGAAGGCGGTCCCGTAAGTATCCTGGTCCCAAGCCATGAAGGGCTTTATAGGTAATAACCAACACCTTGAATTGGGCTCGGAGACCAATAGGCAACCAATGCAGCGTGCGGAGAGTTGATGAAATGTGGGCACAACGAGGAAGACCCACAACTGCTCGCGCAGCTGCATTTTGCACTAATTGTAGTCTCCGAACACTCTTCAAGGGTAGCCCCATGTAGAGAGCGTTGCAGTAGTCGATCCTCGAGGTGACAAGGGCATGTGAGGAGTGACTCCCGATCCAAGTAAGGACGCAACTGGTGCACCAGGCGAACCTGGGCAAATGCCCCCCTCGCCACTGCCGACAAATGATGATCCAATGTCAGCTGTGGATCAAGGAGGACTCCCAAGTTGCGAACCTTCTCTGAGGGGTTTATAGATTCACCCCCCAGGGTAATCGAAGGACAGATAGAAGTGTCCTTGGGAGGCATCACCCACAGCCACTCTGTCTTATCGGGGTTGAGCCTTAATCTGTTAACACCCATCCAGACCCTCACAGCCTCCAGACACCGGCACATCACCTCAACCGCTTCACTGATATGGCCAGGAGTGGAAATGTACAGCTGAGTATCATCAGCGTACTGATGGTATCTCACTCCGTGGCAGTGGATGATCTCACCCAGTGGCTTCATGTAAATGTTAAAAAGTAGGGGGGAGAGAACCGACCCCTGAGGCACCCCACATGGGAGTAACCTAGAGGTGGACCTTCGATCCCCCACAAACACCGACTGCGACCGACCAGTGAGATAGGAGGAGAACCACCGCAATACGGTGTCCCCCACTCCCAATCCCTCCAGCCGGCGCAGAAGGATACCGTGGCCAATGGTATCGAACGCCGCTGAGAGGTCAAGAAGCACCAGGACAGAGGACTGGCCTCTATCCCGGGCTCGCCAGAGATCATCCATCAGAGCGACCAAAGCAGTTTCGGTGCTGTAGCCGGGCCTGAACCCCGACTGCAGAGGGCCCAGATAATCGGCTTCCTCCAGAGACCGCTGGAGCTGAAGCGCCACCACCTTCTCGACAACCTTCCCCACAAAGGGAAGGTTGGAGACCGGACGATAGTCGGTCAAAATTTCTGGATCCAGGGAAGGCTTCTTGAGGAGGGGGCGCACAAGTGCCTCCTTTAAGGGAGCCGGAAAGGACCCCTCCCTCAAAGAAGCGTTGACAATCTCCTGGATCCAGGTACGTGTCACCACCCTACTGGCCGAAACCAGCCAGGAGGGACACGGGTCCAACAAACAGGTGGCAGAACATACAGATCCAATGGCCCTGTCCACTTCCTCAGGCGTAACAGCCTCAAACTCTCCCCAGATGACCGGACAAGAACATGCCCCTGTCCCCTCAACTGAATCATTATCAGTCGACTCTGCTACACAATTGGAGTCTAGGTCAGCCCGGATCTGAGCCACTTTGTCTGCAAAACAGTTATTAAAGTCCTCGGCACTACCCTGCAAGGGAGGCCCTGGACCCCTTGGGTTAATAAGGGATCGGGTCACCCTAAACAGGGCGGCCGGACGAGATTCCACAGACGCGATCAAAGCAGAAAGATACAAAGATCTTGCTGCCTTAATCGCCTTCAGATAGGCTTTAATAAATAAGCTCAATCTGGTTCGGTCAGATCCGGACTTACTTTGTCTCCATCTCTTCTCTAGACGTCTCTTATGGCGCTTCATCCCCCTGAGCTCCTCAGTAAACCAAGGAGACCTCCTGGGGCCAGCACCACGGAGAGGTCGCAAAGGCGCAATCCGGTCAATAGCCCCCTTCGCGGCCGTATTCCATGCCGCTACCAGGGACTCCGCCGGACTGTGAATGAGGGAGTTCGGTAATTCCCCAAGCGCCGTCTGAAAGCCAATTGGATCCATCAGGCGTCTGGGGCGGAACCACCTAATCGGTTCCGCCTCCCTGCGGGGAAGGATTGGGGCCGTAAAATTCAGTCGAAGCAGAAAATGATCAGTCCATGACAAAGGCATGATATCTAAGCCCCTTAAAACCAGATCATTACCCAACTGCTCCGAAAGGAAAATCATATCCGGGGCGTGTCCACCCTCATGCGTCGGGCCCTGCACTACTTGGGTCAGGTCCATGGTTGTCATGGCGGCCATGAACTCCTGTGCCAATCCCGAGGATTCGCCAAGCGACGGCAGATTGAAGTCCCCAAGGACTATAAGCCTGGGGAACTCCACCGCCAGCCCAGCAACCTCCTCGAGTAGCACAGGCAGGGCTGATGCCACGCAGCTGGGAGGCAGGTACGTAAGCAATAAGCCCACCTGGACCCCTAGGTCCAGCGTCATAAGGATGGACTCGCAACCCGGAATTTCGGAAACAGTGAGTCTACGTAGACTGATGTTCTCCCAGGCCAAAATAGCCACTCCTTCCCCCCTTCCCTGGGGTCGCGGCTGATGCCATACCTGATGGGCACATGCCCGTGAGGGGAACTCCCCCCTCAGGGCCAAACCAGGTCTCAGTCACACACGCCAAGTCGGTCTCCTCATCCATGAGAAGATCATGAATGAGGGGAGCCTTATTGTTAACCGACCTGGCGTTAAGCAGCAATAGCCTGAGCCCAGGGCCCGAGCTACACCCATCACCAGAATCGTGGGGAGAGCAAGTTTTTTCAGAAGGGCCAGAACAAGGAACTGCTACGAGACAGCAGGACCGAGTTCCCCGTGTGCAGCCTACCCTCCTGTTCCCGCCATACCTGCCTCTTCCCTGAATGACCGGTATATTCCAACCCTCATTGTCTCCAGAGTCCGCATCTCCCCAGTCCCCGGCCTCCCTCAAGCTCGGCAGGCCTGTCCATTTATCTATCATACATTCTTCAAGCATGTCCCCATCCCATACATACATCACTCACCCCCCCCCAATTTGATAAAAATTAAAAATTTAAATTTAAAAGTTTAAAAATTTAAAAACAGACGTATAAACATATTAAATTTAAAAAACCACAGTATAAAACATATTAATTAAAAGAACCACAAGCAGAGATACAAGAAATAAACCAGTCACCCCAGAATGCCTCATCAGGGGCACAGACTGAGCTTGAAGGTCAGCTAAAAATGTTCACTAAAAGTTGCTCTCGGGAACTCCACAGCCATGTCCCACAACATCTTCTCTTCCACTGTAAAAAGGCTCTCGAGTGGGGGCAGCAACCAGTGGACATAATCAAGCCCCCCGACCAAAGCTGTACAAGTTCCCAGTTCCTCATCCTTATCATAAATAGTATCTTGGTTATTGTCCCCTGACAACCAGCATACACTTCCAACGACAAGCCAGCATTGGGGCCAAAACTCGGCAAAATAGAGGCCGAGAAACAATTGGTGGCAAAAAGCAGGGAAACCAAAAAGCTCTCCTGTTTGAAAATCCTCAAAAAGCCACATAAAGCCAGACAGCAATGGCAGAAGCAGGGCGAACCAGCGAAGGACAAGATGGACACCTCCGACAGGCGAGCCGGCTCCAAGCCCCCCTGGACTTGCTGGTCGCCAGTCGCCAGTCGCTGGTCACTGGCCGCTGGTCACCGGTTGCTGGCCGCAGGCTGCCGGTTGCAGGTTGCAGGTTGCAGGCTGCTAGTTGCAGGTTGCAGACTGCTAGTTGATAGCTGTTGGTTTACTGAATGCTGGTTCACCGGTCCGGCTGCTGCTGCTGCCTTTCGGCTGTAAGTTGTTGCTCTGCTGCTTTTTGGCTGTAAGTTGTTGCTGCTGCTTTACTGCTTTTGGTTTACTGAATGCTGGTTTACTGGATGCAGTTGTCCCTCCGGGGGATGATGGCCTGCTGTTCTATAGTAATTCTTAATTCTTTGGTTGGTAATAGTCTTCTTTTTGCTGTTACTTGTATTTACCATTCAGAATTTCATTTTCAGTCAGAATAGACAAACCAAAACTAAGTATGTGCTTCAGTGCTCGTCTCTGCTCTGGTCAGGCCTCCATTCAGCTTTGTTGTTTGTTGTTGTTTTCTTTGGTAGATGAAGGAGAAAGGCTTTTCTTTGGTAGATGAAGGAGAAAGGCTTTTATACTCCACTAGCTGAAATATTTTTCTCCAGTATCCAGCTAAGGGGACTGTGTTGTTCCTCCACATCAACTTCCTTCCTTCTGCTGCTGGATACCTTGGATTCAAAACACCAGTAGTAGTAGTAGTAGTAGTAAAGTTGGAAGGAACCTTGGAGGTCATCTAGTCCAACCCCCTGCTCAGGCAGGAAACCCTATACCATTTCGGACAAATGGCTGTCCAGTCTCTTCTTAAAAACTTCCAGTGTTGGAGCATTCACCGCTTCTGGAGGAAGGTTGTTCCACTGGTTAATTGTTCTAACTGTCAGGAAGTTTCTCCTTAGTTCTAGGTTGCTTCTGTCCTTGATTAGTTTCCACCTGTTGCTTCTTGTCCTGCCTTCAGGCACTTTGGAAAATAGCTTGACTCCCTCTTCTTTGTGGCAGCCCCTGAGATATTGGAACACTGCTATCATGTCACCCCTCGTCCTTCTCTTCATTAAACTAGACATACCCAATTCCAGCAGCCGTTCCTTATATGCTTTAGCCTCCAGTCCCCTAATCATCTTTGTTGCTCTTTTCTGTACTCTTTCTAGAGAATCTAGAGTCTCAACATCTTTTTTACATCGCGGTGACCAAAACTGTATGCAGTATTCCAAGTGTGGCCTTACCAAGGCATTGTAAAGTGGTATTAACACTTCATGTGATCTTGATTCTATCCCTCTGTTAATGCAGCCTAGCACCGCGTTGGCCTTTTTGGCAGCTGCAGCACACTGCTGGCTCATATTTAGGTGATTGTCCACTAGGACTCCGAGGTCCCTCTCACAGTTACTACTATTGAGCAAGGTACCCCCTATACTATACCTGTACATTTGGTTTTTCTTGCCTAAATGTAGAACCTTGCTTTTTTCACCATTGAATTCCATTTTGTTAGATAGTGCCCAGTGTTCAAGTCTGTCCAGATCCTCCTGTATCCTAAGCCTGTCTTCTGGAGTGTTGGCTATTCCTGCCAGCTTGGTGTCGTCTGCAAATTTGATGAGTTCCCCATCTATCCCCTTGTCCAAATCATTGATGAAGGTGTTGAAGAGCACTGGGCCCAGAACAGAGCCCTGGTGCACCCCACTACACACTTCCCTCCATGTAGATGCGGTTCCATTGAGGACCACACGCTGAGTACGGCCGGTCAGCCAGCTATGGATCCATCTGGTGGTGATGCTGTCTACCCCACATTTTTCTATCTTGTCAAGTAGTAGGTTGTGATCTACTTTATCAAATGCCTTACTGAAGTCCAAGTAAATTATATCCACAGCATTCCTCTGATCCACTAATTTTGTCACTTGGTCAAAGAATGCAATAAGATTTGTCTGGCATGATCTATTTTTGAGTTGGCTTTCAGTGATGACTTTGTTTGCCTCTAGGCGTTCGCTGATTCATTGTTTGATTATCTTTTCCAGGATCTTCCCAGGTATTGAGGTCAGGCTGATAGGTCTGTAATTTCCTGGGTCCTTTTTTTTTATTTGAAGATGGGAACTACATCAGCTCTTTTCCAGTCCTCTGGAAGTTCCCCAGTGCTCCAGGATCTTTGAAAAATATAGTTCAGTGGTTCTGAGATCACATCTGCCAGTTCCTTGAGAACCTTGGGGTGTAATCCATCTGGTCCTGGCGATTTGAACTCGTCTAGGCTGGACAGGTGCTCACTTACCATTTTCTTGCCTATCTTAACTTGTGTTTCTATTCTGTTTTTATGGCACTATTTTTGATAGGTTGGTCTGTTTTTTCCCTTTGTGTAAAGACAGATGCAAAAACTGAGTTAAATAGTTCTGCTTTCTCCCTGTTGCTTGTCACCTTCTTGCCACTTTCACCCACTAATGGACCAATCATTTCCTTCATTTTTTTCTTGTTTTTTACATGTTGAAAGAAGTTTTTTTTGTTATTTTTGACTTTGGTCGCAAGCCTTAGTTCATTATGAGCCTTGGCTTTCCTCACTTCATCTTTGCAGGCTCGGGCTATTTGCTGATATTCTGACTTAGTTATGTGCCCCTCTTTCCACTTTCTATACTTGTCCTTTTTATCTTTCAATTTGTCAGAGAGTTCTTTATGCAGCCATATTGGTTTCTTTTGAGAGCTGTTATTTTTCCTCTTTGTTGGTATTGTGCTAGACTAGGCTTTTATTATCTCACTTTTCAAAATTTCCCAAGTTTCTTGAGTTGTTTTCCTCTGGAGGATTCTCATCCATGGAATCCTTCCCAAGCCCTCTCTAAGTTTATTGAAATTAACTTTCTTTCTTTTTTAAATATTTTATTGATTTTATAATTTTAAACAACAAAAAGAAAAAAACCAAATTAAATACAACTCAACTTAAGCCATTCTTTTTAAACAAAAAACCAGATATACAATAACTATGGGTGTTGCTCGTTAGCACCTCTCCTACCACATCCCCTTTCTTCCTCCCTATCCTACTTCCCTCCTCCTCTCCTCTCTCTCTCCCTCCCTCTCTCCACCCTCCTCTCCTCCAACCATCCTATTTCCTTCCCCTCTATCACTCCTCCCTCTCAACCCCCTCCAGATGTAGTACAGAGGTACCGTCCGAGCAACCCCTCTTCTATCATTAAATATTTCTTTCTTATAGATCAAGTGTTACAGTTGAGTACATTGTTATACCCCCCCAACTTACCCTCCCCCCACTTCCCAGAGTGAATACAGGGTAAAGAAAAAAAGAAAAAAAACCCCACTATATTAAACTAAATTATTATATAAATCCTAATAAAAATTTAACTATATGCTAAGTACAATTTCTTAGATTGATATTTCCCTTGAATGTAGTCTATCCATTTTTTCCATTCTAACATATATTTTTCATTCGAATAGTCCTTCAAATATGCAGATATTTTGGCCATTTCCGCCAAATTTATAACTTTCAAGGTCCATTCCTCGATAGATGGTAATTCTGCCTTCTTCCAATATTGTCCCACCAACAGTCTCGCTGCTGTAATCAAGTTCAAAATCAAGTTCATCTCTATGGTGGTACAGTCTTTTGTGATACCTAATAAAAACAACTGTGGTAAAAATTCAATACGTTTTTTCAGAATATTTTGAAGTATCCACCAAATTTTTATCCAAAAAGCCTTAATTTTTTTACAAGTCCACCATACATGAAAATAAGTAGCTTCCATACATTCACATCTCCAACACTTGGGTTGTAAATTAGGGTACATACATGATAATTTTTTTGGATCCAAATGCCATCTATAAAACATTTTATAAAAGTTTTCTCTTAAATGTTGCGCTTGTGTAAATTTTACATTTTTCACCCAGATCCTCTCCCAAGTTTCCATCATGATTGGTTGTCCAAAATTTTGTCCCCACTTTATCATACAATCCTTAACTAATTCAGTTTCCGAATCAATTTCTATCAATGCATTATACAATCTTTTAATATGCATTAACCTTTGGTCTCTAATTTGTTTAAATTTTCATCTATTTGAGATAAGCCCACCTTCAAATCTTTTTTCCATCTAGTGTGCAATTGTAAATATTGAAACCAAGTAAGGATTATTCCTTCCTCCCTTAAAATATTCAAGGACTTCAATTGTAAAACATTCCCTTCTTCAAATAGGAGTTTCTCATAAGGCACCACATCATGTAATTGTTCTCTATTTATATTCTCTATTGCGTGTCTAGGAACTGCCCATACAGGAATCTTATCATTTAATTTATACTGATATTTTTTCCAAACACGCAGCAGGGCATTTCTCAATAGGTGCTCTTTGAAACTCCTATCCACCTTTTTTATCATAAACTAGATATGCATGCCAACCATATAATAAATCATACCCTTCAATATTCAATATTCTATCATTAGTTAAATTGACCCAATCACTTATCGCTACTAAAACAGCAGCGTGATAATATAACTTAAAATTAGGCATTGGTGGTAGTATAACTTGAAATTAGGCATTTTCAAACCACCTCTTTCCCTTGTATCCTGAATTATTTTTAATTTGACCCTCGGTTTCTTCCCATTCCAAATAAATCTATTAATACCCTTCTGCCACTCCTCCAAATTCTCATCCTTTTTAAGTATAGGTATCATTTGAAAAAGAAATAGAAATTTAGGCAATACATTCATTTTAACTGCTGCTATCCTACCCAACATCGATAATTGTAATTTCTTCCAATTTTCCAATTCTATTTGTGTCTTATTCCACAAAACTTCATAATTATTTTTATATAACTCCCCATTGGAAGCTTCTATATCAATTCTTAAATATTTAATTTTTAACTAGCATCTTTGTCTTAGATATATTTAATTTAAACCCTGATACCCTACCATAATTTTTAATTATCTCCATCAATCTCTTGGCTGACTGTATTGGTTGAGTCAATGTCACAACCAAATCATCTGCAAAAGCACGCAATCTATAGTCTTGTTGTCTAACCACTATACCTTTTAAATCATCTGCTCCTCTTATCCTATTCAATAAAACCTCTAAAGTTAAAACAAACAACAAAGGGGATAAAGGACATCCCTGTCTAGTACCTGTCTCTATATTAAATGAATCTGTTAAATTCCCATTCACAATAATCTGTCCTGTTTGTTTCTGATAAATCGCCAGTATAGAATTAATAAACTGATCCCCCATTTCCATCTTAACAATCAATTTTTTCAAAAACAACCAATTCAATCTATCAAATGCTTTTTCCGCATCCAAGAACATAAGAACTGCGGGCACCTGAGTATGCTTCTCCAAATATTCTATTATATTAATAAGTTGTCTAACATTAGTTTTCATCTGCCTCCCTTGTAAAAAACCAGTTTGATCAGTATGAATTGTTTGTTGTAAAACTGTCATTAATCTATTAGCCATCACTTTTGCAAAAATCTTATAATCCGTATTCAACAATGAAATAGGTCTAAAATTTTCTGGTTGAACATTATCTCTTCCCTCTTTGGGAATTAAAGAAACATAGGCTGTTTTCCATGAAGGTGGAACCTGACCCCCCTTTTGTATATTAATAAACAACTCTCTAAGAGGTTCCACCATTTCCATTTGAAGATGCTTATAATAAACCGCCGTTAACCCATCAGTCCCAGGAGATTTTCCCATTTTCAGTTGTTTAATCACTGAAATTATTTCTTCTGATGTAATCAATGTATTTAATCTATCTCTTTATTCATTGTTAAGTACTGATACCTTTTCATTTTGCAAAAAAATATCTATCTCATTCTCTTGTGTCTTCTCTTCAGCATATAACCTGGAGTAAAATTCTAAAAAAGCTTTCTTAATAATTTCTTGTTGGAACACCTCTTTCCCTTTATACTCTATTTTTTCAATTATTCGGGATTTTTGTTTTTTCCTTAATATATAGGCCAGCCATCTGCCAGGCTTATTAGAATTAAAAATCGTATTATGTTTTGCATATTGTATATTCCTAGCAGCTTGGTCAGCCATCAACAAATCAAATTGTTTGCATTGGACTTTAATCCCCTCTTTAATATTTTTATCGTCTGGTCTCTTTGTTAATAACTGTTCCTTCTTTCTTATTTCCTCTTCTAGCTCCTTCCGTTTTTTCTCTTGTTTACATCTATGCCTTTTATTCAAATCAATTAAAATCCCACGCATAAATGCTTTACTTGCATCCCATACCATTTCTATAGTTGTACCCTTATGCATGTTTAGCATAAAAATTCCTTCATTACATTTTTACATTCATTCACATTTATATCATATTTAAACAAATTTTCATTTAATCTCCAAGATCTTTTAGGTCTTTGTCCTTCCGTTAATTCCATCCAAACCGGATTATGATCTGTTAAAACTTTAGGTAGGATCTTCACCTTCTTTAAACTAAAAAGAAAATCACTTGAAGTTAATATAAAATCAATTCTACAAAATGACTGATGCCTGTCAGAAAAGAAAGTAAATTCTTGCTCTTTACCATTTCTTTCTCTCCATATATCTATCAAATCAAAATCATCCTTTATGTCAAAAAAAGATTTAGGCAACTTAGAACGTGTTTGAGGAATTGGTAATATCTTCTTTTTATCTAAACCAATATCTATCACACCGTTCCAGTCTCCCATTATAATACAAGACCTATAATCAAATTGTGTTAACTTTTTGTATATTAACTTGTAAAATTTTCCTTGCTGTTGATTTGGCGCATATATACCCATCAAAAGAACTTTTTTCCATCTTTTAAAATTTCAATTGCTAAATATCGACCTTGTATGTCTGATTCTATTAGTTTAGATCTTATATGGTTTTTAACATAGATAACAATTCCATTCTTCTTCTCAGCAGCCGCTGCAACAAAATGTGTGCCTAATTTATTATTTATCAAATATTTCTGATCACTAGATCTGATATGTGTTTCTTGTAAACAGGTTACATCATTTTTATATTGAATCAAATAATGAAATATCTTCTTCCTTTTCTGTGGAGAATTTAAACCATTGACATTCCATGTCAAAAATTTATTTGACATGACCAATTCCAGAAAGCCTTTGCAAGACCAATTCGAAATTTTCATCTTTCTTCTTTGGCCGAGCTCCCATGGCTTCCACACTCATCGATACTGCAGCTTGAATTGTAGACCGTTCTTGTTGCTCCTTTTTTTTGTTCCTTGCGTTTAGTAGTTGCCCGAGTTTGCCTTTGATCTTTAGGCATCTCTACTTCCAAAGGCTGAAAAATATCAAGGCTCCGCTCAGGCAACTCCGATAAAGTTCCTTTATCAAGTACTGTTGCACCAAGAGATTGTAACTCTTCAAGCTGTAATTGTTCTTTTTGATCCTTGTTTCCTTCTTTATGTAGTTCTGTGCTTTTCGGTGTTGGAGATGGGGGTTTACCAGCCTTCATCACATTTTCAAAGAAATCTTTTGCTTTTCAAATAGAATTCAAGCGGTATCTATTACCCTGGTAAGATAATGATAATCCAGCTGGGGCCTCCCATCTATATTGTAAACCACGTTTTCTAAGTTTATCCACCAAAAATGCATAATCTTTTCTTGCTCTTAACATCTTCGGAGGGATTTCCTTCAAAATCACAACCTCTTGACCGGCTACAGTTAATTTCTTGTTGTAAGATATTGTAAGCACATGATTTCTAAATCTCCTTGTAACAAAATAAATCAAAATGTCTCTAGGTAAATTTCTTTGTCTTGCAATCCATGAATTGACTCTGTAGATCCTATCTATCTGCCAAGACACATCTTGTGCTCCCTCATCTATAAATTCTGCCAAAGCTTCTCCAAAAATCCTTCTCAAATCCTCCTGATTCTGATTTGCGTCTTCTTTCAGCCCTCTTATTCTGACAGCCCACATCGTCTGATTATATTGTGCCATAATAGCTTGATCTTCCATATCACTTTTAATTTCTTCCAACTTTTCCTCAAATTATTATTATTATTATTATTATTATTATTATTATTATTATTATTATTATTATTATTAAATTCGATTTCTATGCCGCCCTATTTTAAAAATTGTTGCTCCACCCCTTCCACTTTCTCTTCCACTCTCAAAGTATAGTCCCAAACCCCCTGAAAGCTTCCACAATATCTTCTCTTATCACTGTATTATGAGTCTCAATTATTTCTTTAATTTTCTCCAATTCCCCAGTTACTCCTTTAATCTGTTCCTCAGCATGAGTTGCAATCTTTTTCTCCAATTCATCCCCAAATTTCTCCATATTTTTCTCCATACTTCTTTGTATATTATCAGTCATTGTTGATAATGCAGCCTGCAGATCTTTCATAGTCAACATTTCTGGAGGGGATTGAGTAGGCAAGGGGGCTTGAGGCTGTGTAGCTATTGAGGAAGCCGGGGGAGCAGAAAAACTGTGTGTTTGTAATTTAGAGGGCTGAGCCGGTGAGGATACTGCAACCTTCGCAGTTGTTATTTTAGTTTGTCTGGCAGCCATTCTATGATCATTCCACTTTTTATAAAAACTCTCAAAAAGTTACTTTAAATAAGAAATTTTTTACGCTTATATTGCCAAAAATTTTTCCTCCTCTTCTTTTCCTTCTTATCTTCTTTCAAATCCTAAATTTTTATTAAGATTTATGGAATTTTAAACTTAAAATCTGAGCAAACGCTATGACTTTGTTCTAGAAAGTCACTTTCACTTTACCATCAGAAAGCGATCGCCATCTTAAAGTCGTTATGTTGATTGTAAGAATAGTTGTGGTCAGAAGTAAAATATAAGAAGTTACTTGCGATATAAATCTCCTGTATTCACTCCGTCTGCATATAGATCACTCTTAGATACATATCGTCCGCAGGGGTGGTCGCGGCGTCTTTTTCTGTCTAGTGACAGAAGCGTCCCGGGCTGGAGCGTCTTCGAGTGCCTGGGGAGCTCTCACTCTTTCCCCCTGAAAACTTTTTCAGGGGTTTTTTAGAGGAGCTCAACCCACGCCCGATGCTCTTCACCCCTTCTTCTCCCAAAGGGGGGATTTTCCACCGCAAAAAACAGCTGATGATCGCTGTTTTGCGGCTTGACAGATCCCGGGATAACGGAGCCTCCGAAGGAGGCTATGGCGACGCCAACGGAGCCACCGGAAGTTCCGAAATTAGCTTTCTTGAAGTCCAAGACTCTAGTATGACTGTGTTCTATTAATTGTGCTTCCATAATGTTGAATTCCAATATTGCATGGTCACTTCCTCCCAGGGTTCCTATGGCTTCAACACCTTCTATCATTTCATCTGTGTTAGTGAGAATTAGATCCAAAACAGCTAATCCCCTAGTTCCCTTCTCTACTTTTTGGGAGACAATGTTGTCTGCTAGGTTTGTCAGGAATCTGTTTGATCTTCCACTTGGTGCAGAGTTTGTCTCCCAGTTGATGTCAGGGTAGTTAAAGTCCCCCATTGCTATTGTGATGTGCTTTCTACATACCTTAGTTCTCTGGCTGACAAAAAGTTCATCTATTTCCTCTGTTTGGTTGATCATTAAAAACAGGAATAGCAGCAAAAGTCAATCCAGATATAGTGGATCGAACAATTCTTTGAATAAGCGGAATAAGACATGGTAAGCACAACAACCCTTCTAAGGCCAAAACCACAATAAACAGGATTCTTTTCCAATTATCAAACATACCCGAAAACCATCCTCCAACATCCAGTGCACTTGTCCATGTTTGGACAGGGACATGAGCCAACTTGTGCATTCTGTCTGTGATTTCTTCAATGACCTTGCCACTGTCATCAATATGGAAACAACAATTGCTAAGGTTGAATTTTCCACAGACCCCACCTTCCCAAGCCAATAGGTAATCCAGAGCTAATCTATTTTGGTATACAGCAGTGTGGAGTTGAGTATCAGTTCTTGCCAACGCCAAAAGGGCAGAGCTGGTTTCATTTGTGAAGATTTCCAAAACTGCTTGCAGTCTAATTATCCTGTTAAGCATATAAATAGGCATCTGGTATCCCCACATTGTTCAGCACTAACAGCCCCATCCAGCAGGAGGCCGCATGGCTGCTGCCCCACTTCGGCTGCCCACATGTATTTGCCCACGTTGCAGGACCATATACCTGGATTATCCACTCTGGTGGCCATTCATCAACTTTACAGTTTCCTATCTGAATCTTTGAGACATCCCTTGTCTTTCTATCGACAGGATCTCCAACATCAACATACACAGGAACACCCAACTGTTAGCCTTGAGAGATGGGCAAAAGGAAAAAACTAGGCTTCACATGGCCCAGGACACATGCTCCAGCCCAGGCTTTGGGAAGTTCAGCATAGGCAGAATTTCCACAAATCCAATAAAGATTATCAGGAGTGGACCAAGAAATAAAAGCATTTTGTTTGTTGAACCATAAACGTTTCAACGGGCTGTACGGGAATGAGGTGGATGGTTCAGACTCATTTCCCTGCTAATTACAGTCAGTTGAAGTACTATTGCAGAACCAACCTCCCTCACAGAGAGTTTCTCCAACAAATTCCTTATATGCAATGTTGGACTGTGGTCTAATAATGCAATTCTGGGCCACAATGATGGAATGGAGGGCTCATTTGGTTGAACGGTCCTTATCTTTCCAAGTCAAATTGAAATGAGGAGTAATGTTGTCCAATTGAATCTCTCGAGCTTCCCATGGCCATTGTTCACCCATGTTAGTGCCTCCACAAACAAAGCAGTTTTTAACCTCTAGTGAAGAAGCAACATGCTCAGCTAAACCAATAAACAAATTTTTGGTAACCTGGGGTATTTCAAGTGGAGTAGTAAATTCATGCCAAAATTCAGTATGTACTTGAAATTGTTCAGGTTTACTATGACGCAAAGTGGTCTGAATAATTATCCGTCCATGAGGGTCTTGTCCTGTCCCATCAATGCCTATACCATAAGACTCTGTGTGAGGGGATGCATTTGAAAATAGAAACATATAGGGGTGCAGGAACCATGGCGACAGGAGGTAGAGGCTTCTTCTTTGGTCATGGCAAACCAAGAGGCTCCTCCCTTGCCCGGACCCTCACTTGGAGAATTAAAGGCAGTGTACCAATAAACATATCCTAAAGGGGGAGCACCATATCCAGAAGACTTGGAAACCAGTTTCTGGTATAGGTATTTTCTTTGTAACAGATAACTTCTTTCCCATGAAAGATCTCCACACAGGACTCCAAGGGTCCAGGACGGACCCTGGCCTCACCGTATGGCTTCACAAGCATCAAAACAGACTGATACCTTATGCAATGTTGACCAGTTTGAGGCAACAGGATGAGTGAGGAGGGAGTGTTTATCTGAACCTCCCACATAAGGGTAAACTTTGACACTAGATGTTACCTTCACCCCCTGTGGATTGAAGCAGGTTATTTTGTCAGCTTCTGTGCACATGGAATAAGAATTATTTCCATGCCGAGGCTTCCGGTTCATCACGCAGCCACAATGGACGGCTGGGAGACTTGCTCTCTCCCCCGTTCAGTTTTGTATCACTGGGAGCCCCTGAAAAGGGCCAAAAGTCGCCCTGAAGAGGCAACCAGCAAGGAGGGGCTTTCGTTGGATCGCAGGAGAGCAACAACTCTCCCGTCACAGCAGCCGATCCCTCCAAACCGGTAGACGAAAGGACCGGCCTGTGGTGAGGGAAGGGGGATTCTAGCCCTCCCTCCAGAAACAGTGGCAATTAACCACTCGGGAGTTTAAAACGTTGGAAAAATACTGGGATCCTAATTGGAATTCTATTTCCTAAAATTGGTGGATTATAAGATTTGTAACTTTCTACTCTCTCTCTATTTTTCTCTGATTTTTACTCTAATTACTATTGAAGATTTGGGGTTTTTTCCTCTTAAAATAGAGGGGGGGAACTAAAAAGATCCAACTAACTCTGAGATGTAACCTGCTATTCTTCAAGAGACTTGTTGACAGCTTTGAAAATAGATAAGATATAAAGCAACCTTGAAACACCATCTGCAAAAAACTCAGCTCAGCTCCCCATTTGGTGGACTTTCTGACTGTAAGTTTCTTTTTTTTTTTTTGAGTTTAATATACTACAATGGAAGAAGAACAGGAATGGATTTCTTCTACAGAGGAAGTACAGGAACAAATTATTTGTATGTTAAAAGCGATGATCCAAACTTTACGTATAAGTCTGGATATGCAAACTCAAACTATGACTTCAACCAAAGAATTATCTATACAGAATTCTATAGAGAAAGTGAAACAACTAAATGCTATGACAGAAGACTTAGATACTCAACAAATACAGACAATGGAAAACACAAAAAAGAAACTGATAATAGAGAACAAGGAAAGGACTTTTCTTATAAACCAGAAGGAATTTGAAGATAAAAAAAGAAAAACAGATGAAAGAGAAGATAAATACTTTGGGACAACTGCATCGAACTGGAAAAACAAAGAGACTACCAGCTAAATCAACTATTCCTCTTAAGAAAACATCAACTGGATGCTCTTTTTTTTTTTTAAATATTTTTATTGGTTTTTTTTTTTAAATTTTAACAGAAAAAAGAGACTAGTCATATCAAATCATAGTATTAAAATAAACAATCATCCATAAACAGAGCATAAATACATTTTCCAATGCATCTAATGATAATAACTCAACTAAAAATAAACATCTCAAACAAATAACCTTCATCGTTCTCTATCTCCATCCTATTATTCCCCCTTCTTATCAACTTCCACTTAAATCAATCTTCACTCCACCAAAGGCCACCCAGACAACCCTTTAATAACAATAATTAATTATTCTTCCACCAGCCCCAAATACAGTTGAGAAAACATCTTATCTAAAATTATAATCCCTCCCTAACCCACGACTTCCCAGAATGCTTACAGGGTATAACAAAAGAAAACCCCACTACATCAAACATAATTATTGTATAATCTTAACAAGAATTTTAAACTATGTAATATATACATTCTCTAAATCAAAACAATCCATTAAAAAAAACTCATCTTATTAAAATTAAACAGATGATATTAATGACGATAACAATATCAATAAATCCCTCAGTTGAAAAAAAGAAAAATAATAATAATAATAGTAGTAGCAGTATCAATTACATTCTAAAAAAAACTCATCTTATTAGAATTAAACAAATGATATTAATAACAATAACAATATCAATAAATCCCTCAGTTCAAAAAAAGAAAAATAATAATAATAATAATAGTAGCAATATCAATTACATTCTAATCAATTTAATTTCTCATAATATATCTTAATATATCTTCATTTAAACATCCTCACCAAAACCTTAGCTATAATATTTATCTTTAATTCAACCCATAATCTTAAATTAAGCTTAATTCCTTATTAAACAATTAACTCATCTTGTTAAGAGTAATATTTATCATTCTATAAATTTCATTTAATCAATCGACTTCTGGGCTCTCTCATCTAAGAAATAAACCTCCATAATACAAACAAACTGTTTATAGCATTTTTAACTTACATTCCTTCAATTTTATCCAGTCTATCTATCTCATCATTAAGTCAATCTAATGTCAAACCCAGATCATCAAAACAAATACATCCTTCGTCTATTTAATTGTGTCAACCATTAAACATCTTCTCTTGCATCTTACTCCTAATCTTGGTCCTCAATTCAGTCCATAGTTTTAAATTGCCAATAATTCCTTACATACAAGTTTAAATTTCATTACTTCAAACGAACTCTAGGTTTTTTTCCTAACCAAACAAGCCGCCATAACAGGGCCACCCTTTCAAATAATAAGTCTCTCTTCGTTATTTCTTCAGCCCCGTAAATAAATTGCTTCTGAAACTGAATCTTCCTTTCTTGAATCAATTCCTCTTGCTCTCCATAAATAAACTGCTCATCAAGCAAAGTCCATTTCACTTTGTAGCCTAATTGCTTCTTGAGGTGAAACAATGTCTCTCTTTTGTGAATTAAATCCTCTTCATGGTGCTTAGCTGGATAGAATTCCTTTTCTTGAAGCAAAACCTCTTCCTCTCCATAAATAAACTTTTCATCAAGTAAAATCCTGTTATAGTCTTTATTCTCAGAAGTATCCTCTTCATTTCCCTGTTGATCTCCTAATTTCTCTTGTATTGTATAATACTCAACAGAGGATTGTAATTCATTTGAAGGAGAGATTCCAGTTGAATGTTCTAGCTCTTCTCCATATTCAAATTGTGATATAAATTGTTCAGCAGTAAGTTGTTCAGCTTCATTTAAAGGAAGGAATTTAGTACATATAGTAAATATTTCTGTAAAAGCCTCCTTCAAAAGTGCATTAATCTCTTTAAACTCTTGCGTAAAAATAAAAATCCCCTGTGTATCAGGTCTTTCTTCATAAAATTCATCAGTACAATCCAACATAGGTTCAGCATTTAACTGTAAATTCCGCTCCATTTTAAATTTCAGACAGTCAGAGCCATCTCTCTAACTGCACTTAAAGAAGCAGGAAGTGAGAAGTAACAAATCCACTTTCACTATCCAGCACTTTCCCTAACAATGAAAGCAGTGAAAGTTAAGCGCCATTTTGAAGCATTATGTTGATTGTGTACGTTAGAAATGTATAGCCAAAAAGAAACAATAAAAATACTTGCAATCCATTTAAGACTCCTGTATTCATTCAGCCTGCTTACAGTCTCTCCAGTGTTGAACTTAAAAGAAGCAGAGGTGGTCGCGGCGTCTTTCTCTGTCAAAAGACAGAGGCATCTCTGGAAAGGAGCGTTCTCCGGAGCTATAGGGAGCTCACTCTTAATCCCTGAAAACTTATTTTCCAGGGATCTAAGAAGGCTCAACCTTACTCCCGATGCTCTACACCTCTCCTTTGCCCGGAGAGGGGATTTTTCACCGCGAAAAAACAGCTGATGAGCGCTGTTTTTCGCGGCTTTACAAATCCAGAGAGCGGAGTCTCACAAAGGAGACCCAGCAGCGCCGGCGGAGCCACCGGAAGTCATCAACTGGATGCTCTTATCATCATCAAACAATAGCCACAACAACACAAGAAGATTTTTTTTGATGATTTAAAGGCAAAGATACAAAAAATGACCTGGCAGAGGAAAAAAAGCTAGAATAAGATTGAAAAAGATTGGGGTTTTGATCTATACATGAGATCTAAAATAGAATATATCTAAATGGATAGAATATGTATTCTGAACACAAGATATTGTAATGATTTGAGATAAAGAAAATTTTGGTCACATAAAATCTAGAAATATATTGAAATAAGAATATTATACTGTCTTTTTTTTAAACAAATTTTATTGTTTTTTTTTAAGTTCTTAAAGGAACATATCCAGGACACACCGTGGTGCTGGGGTAATCAAACATCTTAAAACAAGACATATATACATAATATAATCAATACATCAAATATTCCCTCTCTTTTCCCCTCAAATAGCATAGTATATTTAGAATATCCAATTCTAGCTTAATTGTATTCAACCTGAGCCTGTTTTTAAGCTTCATCAATTTCTACCATAATCAAATTAACTTTAAATAAAAACATTTTCAGTTCAAATATCCCTTCCACATATGTTCTACTTTCTTAATTTTATCAAAATCTTATTTGTTTCTTCTTCCATTAATCTCCCTTATTTAGAGTAAAATATTAATCTATCCTATACCTATCAAATCTATCAGCTGATCCATCTCTTCAAGCTAAAGAAAAAAAATAACATCATACCTTAAATCATGTTATTCCATTAAGCAAAGTTTAAGTCTCCAGTTAATTATCATAATTAATAATTAACCAGATCACGCATCCATATCATCAGAAAATCATATCATCGTATTAAATTTCAATTAACTATTAGTACTTCAAATCTGAAACCTCTCTTCAGTTTTCGTCATTCCATTACATCATAATTTTCATAGAAATAAACCTAACATTCTAAAAGGAACATTCCTAGTATTCTAAATTGTCTTTAATCCCTTATACAGAAAAATATCTCGTCTTTAAACAAACATATTAGTCTATCCTAGACACATCTAAATGTATATATTTATCAAACTGTTCTCTAAATATCTAATCCTTCACTTAATCAACCTCTTTAAGTTAACAAATTAATATCAAATCTTAAATCATTTCAATATTTAATTAATATTCAATTAATTATTAATTCAGACCAACTGTAAGACATCTTTTTACTTCAAACTCAAAATCTCAGTCCTTAGATCAGTCCATAGTTCTAGGTTGCCTTTAATCCAATTTAAGAAATTTTAATTTTCATTTTTAAATCTTATTCTAGCTTTCCTCTTTTGCCAAGTAGGTTTCCATAACAGGACTTCCCTTCCAGATAATAGGTCTCTTTTTGTTGCTTGTAGTGTCACTTGATTTGATATAAACCATCTTGATCTCCGATTTAATCCTCTGTTTCTCTTATCCATAAAGCCTCGTTGCTTCAGAGGTCCAAAGTTTGGTCTTTGCTTTTCCTGGTCTTGATTGTAAGGCAAAATAAGATTCTCCTTATCCTCAGTTAAAACCTCTTCTTGTGTAATCTGTTTTGTAGAGTAGTCAAGTGTAATCAGGGAGTCAGGGACTTTTTTTATTTTTTATTTTTTTTAGATATATTTGTTTGGGTTTTTTATGGTACTTCACTGTTATATATATGTTGTTAGCCGCTCCGAGTCCCCTGGAGAGGAGTGGCATACAAACCCAAATAAAATAAATAAATAAATAAATGTCCACAAAAACTAAAAGATTCCTCTTGGGCCCATTCTGTGGCATTTCTGTAAAATCTACTTGCCATGCTTCTCCAGGATATTTAGCAACACGAAGGGCCCCCTTAGGTAGAGGTTTCCTTCCTGTAGGGTTATTTCGTTGACAAATCTCACATTGGGAAGAAGCTTGCTGAGCCAGAGCTCGCAGGTTGTGATTGTAATACCTCCATTTTAGCCAAAAATGAAGCTTCTTTGGGAAACCATGAAAAGAATCATGAGTTTGCTGTACAATTTTCCACATGAGGGCAGTAGGGAGCTGGATTTTATCCTTGACAGTCCACCATCCATTAATACATTTCCCTCCATCTCTCAGTTGATCTCTCTGATCATATATGGGAGGGAAAGTGTCACAATCCTCTACTGGTACCAGGGGACAAGTCTTGGCAGTGGTTACAACTGGCTGATAGGCTGCCTGCCGAGCCCAATAGTCCGCAGCTTGGTTGCCTTTAGTTACAAAGTCCTCATCCACTTGATGTCCTTTGCAGTGGATAATAGCAAGGTCCTTTGGCAGTTGGATTGCAACCATGAGCTCCTCCAAAAGAGCCTTCATTTTTAAGGACTTTCCATCACTTCCTGTATAACCCCTCTCCTTCCATAAAGCAGCATGAGTGTGCACGGCCAAAAAGGCATATCGGCTGTCAGTATAAATGTTCACACTCTTGCCCTGGCCCAACACACAAGCAGCGATCAAAGCTTTTAATTCAGCAGCTTGAGCTGAAAATGAGGCAGGAATGGCAGCAAGAGCAACAAGTCACTCATCAGTTACTATAGTATAGCCAGAGTATCGGACCCCATCTTCCACAAAAGAGAAGCCATCAGTCCAATACCACACTTCTGGGTTTCCAAGGGGGTGTGTGTAAACCTTCAGAGGAGCTCCCAATATGATTTTTTTGACTTTCAGTAACTAGCTCAGCCACAGCCACAATTGCTCTGAGTCAAGCAGGCCATCCTTTCACTACAGCATCCATGGTTTTAGACAGGTAGCCCACAGGTAACTTGTCAGGGCCCACTTGTTGTATTAGGACCCCCAGGGCACATCCACCCTGTTCCTTGCAATACAGCTGAAAACCTTGAGACTGATCTGGCAACACCAAACTAGTAGACTTAATTAAGGCATCCTTCAATTGTCGCCAGCCTGGGTATGTTCACGAGTCCATTCCCATGCCACATCTTGTTGTGTTAGGGCATAAAGCAGTTTAGCAATCAGGGAATACATCGGGATCCACAGTCTGGCATAGCCTGTGATGTCTAAAAAGGTTCTAAGTTGTTTAACATTGGTGGGTAAAGGCAGGGCAGAAATGGCTTGAATTCTACTGGCATGAAGGCAATGGTGTCCTTCTTTTAAAACATATCCCAAATATTGAACCTGGGGAAGGACCCACTGGATCTTTTGCTTAGAGACCTTATATCCTCGTTCAGCCAAAAGGTTCAACAAATCAACTGACCCTTGTAGTAAAAGGTCCTTATCTGCTGCAGCAAGCAATAAATCATCCACATACTGTAACAACGTACACCAGGGGGCAGAAAAGGCCTCCAAATCTCAAGCCAAAGCAGAAGCAAAAGCAGTAGGACTGTTCTTGTAGCCCTGGGGGAGCCTTGTCCATGTCAATTGTCCCTTTACTCCCGTCTCTGGATCCTCCCACTCAAATGCAAAGTAGTCTTGACACTCAGGGGCCAAAGGAATACAAAAGAAAGCATCCTTTAAGTCAATTACAGTATACCATCGTTGTTTTTTGCTGAGAGTGGTGAGTAAAGTATAAGGATTTGCCACCACAGGATGCAAGGCTTAGATTCGAGAATTGGCTTCTCTCAAGTCGTGAACCATTCTCCAGGACCCATCAGGCTTGGGAACTGGGAAGATTGGAGTGGACCAGGGAGACTGGGTGGCTCGTAAAATCCCATTCTTTAAAAAGGATTGGATGAACCCCTGGATGCCAATTCGTGCCTCCCTTTTTATTGCATACTGCCGTAAGGAAACAGGTTGGGCCCCTGGGTGAAGATGGGCTCTGTTATGTCCTGGGCTGGCAGGCGCAGGCTGTAGCAATTGGCTCGGGCAGACCACGTGGATGCCCAGAACAAGAAAGGCTGCTCCCAGCCTTGCGCACATGCACAAGGCGGGAAAAGATCCTTTGCAATGATTGGCCAGCAAGGTATTGTGCAGGGGGGCTGTAAAGAAGGACTGTGTGAACTCATTGCTTCATCTCAATGCCTGTTCTTCAAGAACAGAACATTGGTGACGAGGATGGGATGCCTGCAGGGAAAACGAAGTAAGAAGCCAGGCTGACTCACCATGGGAGGCTTGCAGTTCGGAGGAGGCGGCCCGGTGATCGCGACTCAGCCTGCCAGCACAGAAACGCTGGAGGTGAGCTCAGCAAAGGGGGCCCCTTCTCAAACCCTGCAGCAAGAGGTGTGGATGAAGTTCCTGGGCTGCAACGATGGCGAAGATAGGCCAGCTGTCAGAATTCGACACAGCTCATCCAGAACGCTGGAGCTCGTACGTGGCCTGGGTGGAGAACTACCTCTGGGTGAATCAAATTTGCAAAGACGGCCTCAAAGCTGCCACGTTGCTGTGTGTATGTGGGCAAGAAACCTTCAATATTGCGGAGAATCTGGTCGCCCCAGCACCACTGGAATCAATCGCCTACACAGACTTGAAGAGGATGCTTCAAGAGCATTTTGAACCCAAGCTCTCAGTGATTGCCTGGCGACACGTGTTCGAGCAGAGGGACCAGAGGCCTGGTGAGTCTGCGGCGGAATTTGTTGTGGCCTTGCGACAAGCAGCTAGGCCCTGCGAATTCAAGGACTTGGAAGAGAGACTGAGAGATCGGCTGGTCTGTGGCCTGCGAAGCCGGGAGTTGCAGCAGAAGCTCTTCGTGAAGGAAGGCCTCACGTTCCAAGATGCCCTGAGGGAAGTTTCAGCTGAAGAAGCAGCAGGCGGAGCTGTGAAGGCCTTCCGGCTCACCAAGCCCCCTCAAGTTCCAGCCACCGTCCATCAAGAGGTCGCTTACGAAGAATCCAAACAGGATCACGAATCGGAGGTGGACCGGCTGCATCAGGCTCTAGAGAGAAGGCCTCACAGAGGGAAGGCCCAGCCAGCAGCATCCCCTTGGTGCATCGGGTGTGGAGGCCGCCATCGCCGCGGAGACTGCCATTTCCGCTCCGCCATCTGCAGGGCCTATGGTAGGCAAGGCCACATTGCCTCAGTCTGTTTGGGTCACCAGAAGGAACGTTACCCAGAAGAATTGCCTCAGAAAGGTACCAGGGTCCCCAGCCAGCACAGGGTGGGTTTCTGCGTGTCACATAGGAGTGTTTTTAGAACGGGGGTCCACAGGACACTTAGGAAGAAGCTTCACATCAACGTGAAGTTGCAAGGGGTCCCCTTGTCAATGGAGCTGGACACAGGGTCCGCTCTATCGATCATCTCCCTAGACACCTTTAACAAGGTCTGCAGCAGAAGCGGCCTACGGGTTAAACTCAGGCCGTCAAACCTCATACTCACAGATTTCCAAAATTCCAGAGTCAACGTGAGGGAGGAGGCCACGCTCAAGGTGCAGCGTAGGAATTTTGAGGGGCTGTTAGATGTAGTTGTGGTTGGGGGAGATCGCACGTGTCTCATTGGACTCGACTGGTTTGAGGCCCTGGGGACTCAGGTGACTGGAATAAACAGAGTGCAAACAACAGGCCTGGCTGGGGTCTGCAAGGAGTTTGCAGATGTGTTTAGTCCAGAACTTGACTCCTACAAAGGCCCTCCTATTTCTCTGAGGCTAGACCCAGCCATAGCCCCCATTAGAATCAAGCCACACAGGGTGCCCTTTGCCTTAAAGGGTAAAATAGATGCAGAGCTGGATAAACTGATTCAGCAGGGTATCTTAGAGCCTGTGGACAGTAGTCCATGGGAAACCCCCATAGTTATGCCACTGAAGGCCAATGGTGAAGTCCGAGTCTGTGCGGACTACAAGTGCACGCTTAACAAAGCGCTGCAGCAGCATTCATACCCAGTACCTGTGGTCAGCCACATTCTAGCCTCCCTCAAAGGGGGCCAGATCTTTGCTAAGCTTGACCTGGCTCAGGCCTATCAACAATTGTCAGTTGATGAGGCAACGGCCGAGGCCCAAACTA
Source organism: Bothrops alternatus (assembly GCA_034064705.1). NCBI lineage: Eukaryota > Metazoa > Chordata > Lepidosauria > Squamata > Viperidae > Bothrops > Bothrops alternatus. The sequence continues at coordinate 1,347,389 of JARGCV010000014.1, read as the reverse complement.
TAGTGACTCACAGAGGGGCATTCAAGGTAAAAAGACTGCAATTTGGAGTAAACATGGCCCCTGGCATCTTCCAGAGTGTAATGGAGTGAACTCTCTGAAATATCCCTGGCGTTTGCCCGTATTTTGATGATGTCCTCATCGCTGGGGACTCAGCTGACAATTTAGCCAAAAGGCTGAGAGCCGTTTTGCTACGTTTCCGCCAAGCGGGGCTGAAGCTTAAGCAAGACAAGTGTAAGATCGGGGTTAGCTCCACTGAGTTTCTAGGATTCCGCATTGATGCTCAGGGCATCCACCCTGCTGTATCCAAGCTGCATGCAATTCAGCAGGCCCCAAGTCCCAAATCCAAGGGTGAACTTCAGGCCTTTCTGGGACTGTTAAACTTCTACCATGCATTCCTGCCCCACAAGGCTGCAGTGGCTGAGCCGTTACACCGGCTCTTGGACAAACAGGCCCCTTGGCAGTGCACACAAGTACATGAAAGGAGTTTCAAGGAGGTCAAGGCCTTGCTCTCTTCAAATGCGGTCCTGGCGCAGTTCAATGAGCAATTGCTGGTGTGCATCGCATGTGATGCGTCCCCTTATGGGATTGGGGCTGCGTTAAGTCACTTGAAGGCTGATGGGATGCAAGTCCCAATAGCATACTACTCTAGAACCCTATCATCAGCTGAACACAATTATGCACAGATAGATAGGGAAGCCTTAGCCATAGTGGCTGGCATAAAGAAGTTCCATGACTTCGTATATGGCTGCCATTTCATGGTCTTTACAGACCATAAGCCACTGCTGGGGTAGTTTACAACCAACAAGCAAACCCCACACATCATCTCTCCTAGAATGCTGAGATGGTCTATCTTCCTGTCTGCATATGACCATACACTGGTTCACAAGCCAGGCAAAGACATGGGCCACGCATATGGCCTCAGCAGGTTGCCATTACAGCAGGCAGAGGCAGATCCAGCACCTGCCAACCGCATCCTGTCTATTCAGGACTTGCCCGAATCTCCCCTCAATGCTAGGGACTGTGGGGAAAAAAGCACACGCAGCAAACTGCCGTGCTCCCCCCCCACAAACCTCATAACCTTTTGATAGCCTTTGTCCCAGTGAAGCAGCCAGAAGGTCATACCCTTTTGACTTAATGCCTCACCTACCAAAACAAATAATATGCTTAGTTCCTTCCTATCTTTTCCTGTCTTTGTTAGTTCCTTCTCCTTTCATCTCCCTGTATTTGTTCTTTACCTGGTCTTTGACCAAGTAATGTGTTACTAGGAAATAGTTGCTTATATGAAGGATTTTTCCAATGAAGAAACTTTATGTCAGCATCTAATGGTTAAGCTTGTGTATATAACAAGAATATAAAAAGCAATAAACTCACAGAGTTTGTCAAGCTGTCTCAAGCTGTGACAAGCAGCTCTGCAGCAGCTTCAAATCTCTGCTCAAGACATCCCTGTGTCTTTTTCTTAGCGTCCCACAAGGGACGTGGCTGCAGAAACAGCCACCGATCACATGCTAACACGTGTGCTGACATGGGTGTTGTTTGGGTGGCCTGACACATGTCCAGGCTCAGAATTCCAGAGCTTCTGGCAGAGGAAGCATGAGCTTTCCACCTTCAAGTGCTGTGTCCTATGGGGTAGCCAGGTGATAATCCCAACCTCATTGAGGACTAGAGTCCTGCAGTCTCTGCATGAGGGACATCCGGGAATAGTCCGGACGAAGGTGTTAGCATGCAGCCATCTTTGGTGGCCTGGGCTCGATAAAGACATCGAAGCCCAGGTCCACGGGTGCACTGTTTGTCAACAGTCAAGGCCTGAGATGCCCCAGGCCCCAGTTCATAGGTGGGAGGAGACTCATACCCCTTGGTCGAGGGTCCATATCGACTACGCTGGGCCCTTTCAGGGGCAATTCTTCTTACTCCTCATGGACAGCCATTCCAAGTGGCTAGAGGTCGTGCCTGTCTCCTCCACTACTACTGCTAGGACCATCCAGGTGCTGAGAGGGATCTTCGCCTCACATGGACTTCCAGATGTCCTTGTCTCCGACAACAGGCCCCAATTCACTTCTTTTGAGTTTAAGGCTTTCCTCCAGGCCAACATGATCCGGCATGCCACATCTGCACCGTTCCATCCAGCCTCCAATGGCGAGGCTGAATGGATGGTGTGCACAACCAAGTATGCCTTAAAGAGGATCACTCACAGGAACTGGCATCACAGGTTAGCGGACTTTCTTCTTTGCCACTGCACCACACCTTGCACAGATACAGGAAAGAGCCCAGCTGAACTCTGCTGGGGTCGCCGCCCCATCATGAAACTGGACAGGTTGCACCCAGACAGGGTGACTTCACAGGTGTCACAGCCGTGGGCACCTAGAAGACTACAAGTGGGCGATCCGGTCTGGGCAAGGAACTATGGACCAGGACATCTCTGGGTCACAGCAGTGGTATGCAAGGTCTCTGGGCCGCTGACATACGAAGTGGCCTTGGACGATGGTTGTGTGATCCGACGTCACATTGACCAACTGCGCTGGAGGCTTCCCAGCAACTCTTCTGCTCCTGGCTCTGCTCTCGGGGGGGGGAGGACCACAATTACGATTGTGGACCACGGTCCCTCCGACATCCCCAGGCTTCAGCTATGGCCCTAAACAGGGAGTCCACAGAAAGGGGGTTTGCCATGGAGGCGGCTCCTGACTCTGGCACCTCCAGCATATACACCGGGGCCATGGGGTATTGGGGCACATCAGCCACTCAGGCCACTCCAGCTGCTGGTCTTGGGCTCGAGGGACAGTGCTCCCAAGAGGAGTCCATTGTGGACTTGGGGAATTCCACCCTACCACTGGACTTGGGGAATTCTCCACCCCCCCCCAAGGAACCTTGGCTTGGATTTAGCAGATCCAGCCAGTCAGCAGCTGGGTAGGTTACCTGGGTCCTTGGGGCAACAAAGTCCTGGTCTACCTAGCCTGGCAGGCGAGCTGGCAGGCCAGGCACACACACCGGCCATGAGAAGATCAGGGTGGGCCAGAGGTCCTCCCAAATACTTACAAGACTATGTACGGTCCTTGTCAGTTCATGGGAAGGCCTAGTAGTCTGGTTTAAGTAATGTAGCTCAAGAGGAGTGGGGAGTATGGCTGTAGCAAGACTGTAGTGTTGTGTATATATAGATGCAACATAACCAAGGTAATGGAGTGTTGGAGTATTTAAAATAATAAGTGTGCCTTATTATTTTATCCAAGGGGGGAGGGGTGTTATGTCCTGGGCCGGCAGGCGCAGGCTGCAGCGATTGGCTCGGGCAGACCATGTGGATGCCCGGGACAAGAAAGGCTGCTCCCAGCCTTGCGCGCACGCGCAAGGTGGGAAAAGATCCTTTGCAATGATTGGCCAGCAAGGTATTGTGCAGGGGGGCTATAAAAGGGGGCCGCACCATTTTGCAAGTGTTCTGTTGGTGTTTGCAATAAAGAAGGACTGTGTGAACCCGTTGCTTCGTCTCAATGCCTCTTCTTCGAGAACAGAACAGGCTCAGTGAGGGACAGCATAATGAGCAAATCCTGGGATTCCATGAGACCAAACTTCAGGGGAAATGGAATCCGGAAAAGAAACAGGAGGTGCACTAGCATCCAGATAACAAATATAAGCTTGCAAAGCTGGAAAATAGAAAGAAATACCCTGGGGTTGACAAGTGATTGTTGCTCCCAATTTCCCCAGCAAATCTCTGCCCAGCAAATTAATAGGGCACTGGGGTAAAACCAGAAATGAGTGTTGAACTTTGGGCCCTTGGCTTGGAGTCACACACAAAGGGGTGGTGCAGGGAGCCATTTCAGTTTGCCCACTGACACCAACAATAGGAGTAGTCTGAGAACTCAAACAGTCTTTAGGGGCATGCTACAAGACACTGTAAGTTGCTCCAGTATCTACAAGAAAAACCTCTTTCCTTCCCCCTATCTGCAACTCCAAGAGAGGTTCGGGGGAGGAAACAAGACCTCTGGAGCCACATCAGTATTGGGAGGGATAGCCGTCATTAGCATACATCTGCATTTTAGGAATAAACGGTTCAGCCTGTGGTGACAGCCGGGATGGGGGAGGTCCCCTGCTATTGGATGGAAATCCTCCCCTTCCCCTCCAGGGCACTTGGCTTTGTCCCCGTCCCCGATTCTTTGGACATACACTAACCAATTCAATATTTGGAAGAAAATAATCTTCCAAAAATTACAGAAACTTATAAGATTATGTTAGAGGAAAAAATAACAATGATGGAAATAACAGAGGTCATAAGGAGACAAAAAAATGAAAAAACACTGGGTCCACATGGATTACTGGTGAAGTTGTATAAAACTTTACAAGATATATTAAGTGAACCATTGAAAGACGTTTGCAATGAACTTTTGCTGGAGGCCAAGCTTTCAAAGACATGGATAGAAGCAAATATTACTTTAATACAACTTATCATGGTGGACACATTTACAAATACAAACTAGATACGATAAAGGTGTTAAAATGTATGGGTTTTATAAGGAATAAACTGTGTTTGATCAGACTTTGTTAACTTCGGATGAAAAATGAATTAAGAAAATGTATAATTTTTATTAACTGTGGAAATGGAAGGTGAACAAGTTAAAGAAACAATGATAAGATGGCGAAAAATTTTGGATACAATATAGAACTAGAAAGATGGCAAAACTTATGGGAAAGAAATTATAAACTGACAATGTCAACTTCTTATAAAGAAAATTTATATAAAATGTTTTATAGATGGCACTTGCCACCAGCAAGATTAGTGAAAATGTTTAAAAATATGTCGGATAGATGTTGGAAATGTAAACATAAGTCAGGTACTTATTACCATATTTGGTGGACATGTGATAAAGCAAAGAACTATTGGAAAAAGATACATACTTGGTTAGAAAAAATGTTAGGAGAACATGTTGATTTTAAACCTGAACTTTTTTTTATTAGGTATAATGCCAGAAAAGATCAATAAACAAAGCTTATATTTGACTTTGCATGTTACAACAGCGGCAAGAATTACATTTGTGTAATACTGGAAGAATGAAGGAATACCATCAGATGAAGAAATAATTAAAAAAATACTAGAATGTGCAGAGATGGACAGATTGACTACGAGACTGAAACAAAAGGAAGAAATGGACTATTATCAAACCTGGAACTTATTTTACTATTGGCTAGAACAGTGATGGCGAACCTTTTAGAGACCAAGTGCCCAAAAGCTGGCCCCGCCCCCGCTCCACCCCCTGCCCCGCCCCTACCCCGCCTGCCCACAGGGCCACTCACCACCTCCAGGGCCTGCTGCAGATTGCCCAGGCAGCCCAACAGCGCCATGGCAGCCACGCCCTCTGCCCACGCCCCACAGCATCAACTGTGCGTGATGGGGCGTGAGGGCAGAGTCTTGTCTATGCTGCCTGGCTGCCATGTCCTTGGCTGTGCTGCTCCACATGGGCCAGACTCGGGGGCAACTCTCCTCCAGAGGGGCTGCTGGTGAGGAGGGGGTCATGGGGGGAGGCAAGGCTGGGGCAACGGCACGTGTGCCCACAGAGAGGGCTCCAAGTGCTGCCTCTGGCATGCATGCCATAGGTTCGCCACCACTGGGCTAGAGGAAAGAATAAAGGATTAGGAATTAAATATGTATTAACATATGTAAACTCAGACAGCACATTGGTTGAAAAATTATTATTGTTTGTATGGAAAAAATGAATAAAAAACTTATAAAAAAAGAAACATGCATTCTACATGGATAGCTAGGCTAGTCTGTTTTAGCAAAATAACCATCTTAGGGCACTTCAAATACTTATATTTCTGTAGTAGAACATTTAATGATTTAGACTCTAGAGCTATTCAGAATTCATAAATATACACACAAGTATATTGGTACAGTGAAAAAGGTATGGTGTCAACGCTGCTAATATTGAATATTCTTGCTTTGACAAAATATGCAAAACTGTCTGGTATTTTTAGAGTTAATTCAGATGAGACTGAGAGAAGGAGGGAAAAGCATGTGGAAGGGAACAGAAGTGAATCTTTGCCCTCCAGGTTAATTGGAAGATGTGAATCATGACCCCAAAATAGGGGAGGGGAAATGCCTGGAATGTTATGTGCAAAGGAAGGGACATTCAGATCTTGGCATCCCTCCATGCTGTGCTGGCACTCCGTCACACTAATAAAGGCTTTTTAGGTTAAACAATGCCTGAAAGTTCTTTGAAGTGTTTCATTGGTCAGACACATGACATCATGCCAAGATCTTCAAAACTTTCAACCCTAATGGGGGTCCCGAGCCCCCGTCACTGTTCCTAAGGAAAAAAAAGGGAATACGCTGACAAAGATTTGGGGAAGATCTCATTATGGAAGAAGAAAGATTGCCTGAGGCTAGCACCCTGGCTGCAATAGCTTCCCCGGGAGGGGGGGGGCGAGCGACAGCCGGCAAGCCGGGGGAGAGAGAACTCTGGCAGATCTCCCAGATGGAAGCAGAGACTTCAAAAGCACAATGGTGGACAGCTAACGAATCGCCTGCCACTCAAGCTTTGGGTGAGTCACTGGAAAGATTTCAAAACCCAGAGGTGAAAAGCAGAAATCAGTTCCTGCAGAGAGGAACCTACAGCCCTTCCATTGCAGATCAGAAAGACTTTCAGATCCTGTCTTCCCCTGCCAGAGACTCCAGCCCTGAAGAGAGAGGGAATCCCAGTCTGAGGCCTCTGCAGCAATGGGGAGATTGGGTTCCCCAGCAGGTATATGGTCCATGACCTCTGAACTTGCCACAGCTAATAGAGGCCTTGCAACAGCTTGGGGTGGTACAGAAGCCAGGAGATCAGCAGCTGGTGGGAGAATGACCACAGCAAGGAGACTGGCCACAGCCCCCAAACGTGCAACCCCTAGGCATAAATCTGCAGCCAGGATGGGGCCAGCAGCAAGGAGATTGGCCACAGCCCCCAAACGTGCAACCCCTGTGCATAAATCTGCAGCCAGGATGGGGCCAGCAGCAACAGCCACCGTGGGGGCCCCAACAGCCTATAATTGCACCACTTTTCAGAGCAACCTTTGATGGGGACCCAGAGAAGCTGGTTTTTTTCCCTCAACCAAGTACTGACATATGGGACAAAAAGACTTGAAAACAAGCCCAAGAAATCTAAAGCATTTATGGGACTAGAACAGTACATTTTTCACCTTTGGCAATATCTTCCTGCCTATCTTAAGTTAATCTGATATACAGTATGTAATCACAGAAAAAAAATCACGATTTCCTAATGAATTTCACAGTTACTTTATTTGGAATCTGAAGTTGTCCATTCATAGGAAGGTTGTACTGTATTCTGAACAAAATGCTTTTTTTTTACTAAGAATTCTTTTCTGGTTGTGATATAATATGCCATTTTTAAAAGCATATGTTAAAAGCTTCCAGGCAGAATAAAGTGACTCTTTGATAGGTCAACAGTGGACAACCTTGACCTAATTTCTGGCAGCTGTCTCCAAGAGATCACTCATGACCTCTGATGGGAGCAATCTGTCCCTTTCCTGATGGGTTAAGAGAGAAAATGATGTCAGAAAGAACAAGAGAAAAGAGGGAGGAGGAGTGAACGTCTCGGCGGCACGACGTATTCCTTGGGGGCTCCCTAAGAAGCATTGCTTTTCAGCTGTTTGGGGAGGTCTGCCTAGTCCTAGACAGACAAGAGCTGTCCTGTAGGGACAGTGAAGAAAGGAAGGATAGTTTGGCAGCACAGGAGGGATCACAATCTCCTGGAGAGCTGAACGGAAGCTTCCCAGACCAGCAGCTGTCAGACAGCCATTGCGAGCTGTCACAAGCCGGGCGTTTGCTTCCAAGAATCAGAAAGTAAAATTAGAGGATCGCCTGGGTGAGCTGATTAAGAGATTGTAAAAAGGAGGAAAACTTTCTCTCTTAAATGCTGGAAATGCTGGGGGGGGTGGAATAAGAAGAATTTGAAGCCGTGGAGAAAAGGAGGGGAGCGGACCCTTAAGCTGCTCCTGTTCCTCCTCTGGAATTTCAGCGGCGAAAAAAGCGGAAGGCAATAAATCAATAAATCAATGTAAAGACTGTGGAATTTAAAAAGCCTACTGAAAACAATTGGACTAATAGAACTGATTTGAGAGTAAATACAGTAACTGTTAGAGGTCTAGATGGCTTGCTTTTTCCTTTAAGTGAGTGACTTCTTTTTCTTTAGCTTCCTTCTTCTAAAGCAGAAGATGATTATTATTATTATTATTATTATTATTATTATTAATTTTATTTCTATGCTGCCCTATTCCTGGAACTAAGTGACCTTGAATAACATCTGCTGGGCTCACTGATAAGAAGTGAGACATTAATTGCATTTAACACAGAAATTGTTTCTTGTTTTGGAGAACGGTGGACTGACTTATGGAGGTTTTATTTTCGATCTTCTCCTTTTTTTCGGATTAAGGCACGAAGAGCCTGAAATAAAGAAGTGTAAATTGTACTTTTTCCTGCCCTTGGACTTTTGAGGTGGGATTTTTCTCCTATTTTTGTTTCTTTCCTCCTCTTCTTGGAACATATTGGGATTATAATAGCACACTGACATTTGGATTATAAATCATTGGATAAGATGAAGAAGATCACAACACACCTAACAACAGCCTCAACACTACAGAGTCCAGTGGTGCAGAAAACACTGGACTCTACAATACAACAAGATAAATTTAATATGGAACTGAAAAATATGATACAGGCATTACATACAGACTTCAAGGAAGGGTTAGGTAAATTAGAAGAGGAATTAAAAGAGGTCAAAGAATTGATGGGGAAAAGTGAACAAAGACTGCAACAAGTGGAAGGGAAAATTGAATTAATGGATAAGAGAGTAGAGGAGATGGACAATCGACTGACATTAACAGATAGGAACCAGGAAAAAACGATTATCTCTCTAGAGATGGATAGAGCTGATTATTACTTAAGATTCCAAAATGTTGAAGAAGAAAAGGGAGAGAATTTAGCAGATGTGATGGCGGAAATATTAGCAGAAGCACTGGAGGAAAGCAAGGAAAAGATAATTAATGATATAGATGAGAGATTTAGAATACATACTAGATATGCAACAAGAAATAAGCTTCCTAGAGAGGTCCATATAAGGTTTACTAAAAAAGCATTAAGGGCAGATATATTACAGAAACTGAGAAATGTCACAATAAAATATAAAGGAAGAGAGATAGTGATATTAAAGCAGATTCCAAGAAGAGTGAGAGACTTGAGAAAGGAGTATCAATTTTTGACAAAAGTCTTAATTGAAAAAGGGATAAATGTTTAGATGGCTAATACCAGAAGGAGTAATGGTAAACTGGCAAGAACAGACATACAGACTAGACACATTAGAGAAAGCAGAGCATTTTTCTGATCACTATTTTGGACAGCAAGAAGAAGAAAGGCTGAGAGGGGAAAGAGGAATTAGACATCAAGGAGATCAGATAGAGAAACAATGGGGCGAGTATAGCAAAGAACAGGAGGAAAGGGCGTTGGTAGAAGGAGCAAGGGCAAAAGAGGTAAAAGAGCAAAGAGAGATGAAAATGACGAGATCAGCTAAAACCTTAAATAAATAATCATGGAAGAAGAGATAAAAACGATCTCGATAAATATAAATGGATTAAACTCGACCATAAAAAGGAAAAGAACACTAAATAAACTGGGGAAACTAAAAATGGACATAATTTGTTTACAAGAAGTTCATATTAGGAAACAACATAAAAAATTATTAGAATATCCAAAATTGGGAGAATTATACACCTCACTTGCGGACCAGAGTAAAAGAAGTGTGGCATTATATATTCAGAAAGCAATACAAACTAAATTGATATATTCAGATGAAGAAGGATGAATCTTAATGGTGGAAGTAATTATGAACTGTAAAAAAATCATTATTGGTAGCGATATATGCTCCAAATGAAAATCAAGAGAATTTTAATCTAAAATTACATAAGAAAATAATAGAACTGGAATATGAAAGCATATGTATGATTGGAGATTTTAATGCCATTGTAAAGCCTGAGCTGGATTATAATACAACAAGAAAAAAATAAGACTCTAAGAAGAACACTTCCTAAATCCTTCTATAATATGGTGGATGAATTAAATATACTTGATGCTTGGAGAGAAAAATATCCGGAAAAGAAGCAATATATGTTCTATTCTAACAGACACCTGTCCTGGTCGAGAATTGATATGACATGGATGTCAACAGATTTATTTACAAATATACAAAATATAGCCATAGACACAAGCACATGGGCGGATCACAACCCAGTTACAATCATATGGAAAGGACAAAAAAAGAGAACAAGATGGACATTAAACCAAACTATATTGAATGAAAAGGATTTTCAGCAATATATGAAAAAAGAAGTACTTTTCTTCTTTAAGGAAAACAAAAAAGAAGATACTTCACTTCAAAATGTTTGGGATACGGCGAAAGCGTACATGAGAGGACTTGCTATGACTTATTTGGGGAAAAAGAACAAACAGAAAAGACAAAATAAGGGAAAACTGGAGGAAGAATATAAGACACTTGAGAAAGAATTACAGAAAGATACACAAAACAAAAAGATTAAAAATGTAATGGAACTGAACAAACATAAAATGAACTTACTAGAAAATGAAGAAGTGGCAATGAAAATAAAGGCAGCTAAGCAAACCTTTTTTGAGCATGCAAACAAACAAGGGAGATGGTTGACATATAAAATTACAGTACAGGTGGGCTTGTTGCTTACGTACCTGCCTCCCAGCTGCGTTTCAACAGCCCTGACCACGCTACTCGAGGAGGTAGCCGGGTTGGCGGTCGAGTTCCCCAGACTTATAGTCTTGGGGGACTTCAATGTGCCGTCACTCAGTGAGTCCTCTGGGTTGGCGCGGGAGTTCATGGCCTCCATGGCAACCATGGACCTGACACAAGTAATTGAGGGCCCAACCCATGAGGGGGGGACACACACCTGACCTGGTCTTCCTCTCGGAACAGTTGAGGTATGATCTGAAGCTAAGGGGCTTAGAAGTGTTGCCTATGTCATGGACAGATCATTTTCTGCTGCGGCTTGAGTTTACGACACCAATCCTCTCTCGCAGGGAGCCGGAACTGATTAAATGGTTCCACCCCAGACGCCTGATGGACCCTATGGGCTTTCAAAGGGCGCTTGGGGAATTGCCAGATTCGCTCGTACACAGTTCGGCGGAGTCCCTAGTGATGGCCTGGAATATGGCCACTACGGGGGCTCTAGACCGGATTGCGCCGTTGCGACCTCTCTGTGGTAGCAGACCCAGGAGATCTCCTTGGTTTACTGAGGAACTCAGGGGGATGAAGCGCCAGAAGAGACGTTTAGAGAAGCAATGGAGGGAAAGCAGATCCGAATCTGATCGAACCAAATTGAGAGCTTATATTAAGACCTATTTGGAAGCAATCACTACGGCAAGATCTCAGTATCTTTCCGCATTGATCGCGTCTGCGGAATCTCGTCCGGCTGCCCTGTTTAAGGTGACTCGCTCTCTCCTTGATATGGGGAGGAGGGAGGAACCTTTGCAGGGAAATGCCGAAGAATTTAACATCTTTTTCGCAGACAAGGTCGCTCAGATCCGGGCTGACTTGGACTCCAATTGGAATACAGTGTCGGCTGACAATGAGTCAGTCGAGATGACAGAGGCCCGTCTTAGTCCTGTTGAATGGGATGAGTTTGACCTGGTAACTCCTGATGATGTGGACAAGGCCATTGGAGCCGTGAGTTCTGCCACCTGTTTATTGGACCCATGCCCCTCCTGGCTGGTTTCGGCTAGCAGGGAGGTGACACGGAGCTGGGTCCAGGCTGTTGCTAACGCTTCATTGAGGGAGGGGTCCTTTCCAGCTCCCTTAAAGGAGGCACTTGTGCGCCCCCTCCTCAAGAAGCCTTCCCTGGACCTGGCTGTCTTAAATAATTATCGCCCAGTCTCCAACCTTCCCTTCTTAGGGAAGGTTGTTGAGAAGGTGGTGGCACTCCAACTCCAACGGTCCTTGAATGAAGCTGATTATCTGGGCCCTCAGCAGTCTGGGTTCAGGTCCGGTTACAGCACGGAAACTGCTTTGGTCGCACTGATCGATGATCTCTGGCGGGCCCGGGATAGAGGCTACTCCACTATCCTGGTGCTTCTTGACCTCTCAGCGGCATTCGATACCATCGACCATGGTATCCTTCTGCGCCGGTTGGAGGGGCTTGGAGTGCGGGGCACCATTTTACGGTGGTTCACCTCCTACCTCTCTGGCCGGTCGCAGTCGGTGTTCGCAGGAGGTCAGAGATCGGCTCCGAGGCCTCTTCCATGTGGAGTCCCTCAGGGGTCTGTTCTCTCACCTCTGCTTTTTAACATCTACATGAAGCCATTGGGTGAGATCATCCGTCGACACGGGGTGAGTTATCATCAATATGCTGATGATACTCAGCTTTATATCTCTACCCCGTGTCATTACAGCGAAGCAGTGGAAGTGATGAACCGGTGCCTGGAGGCTGTTGAGGTCTGGATGGGTGCCAACAGGCTCAGACTCAATCCCGACAAGATGGAGTGGCTATGGGCTCTGCCTCCCAAGGACAATTCCAACTGTCCGTCCATTACCCTGGGGGGAGAAGTTTTGTCCCCCTCGGAGAGGGTTCGCAACTTGGGTGTCCTCCTCAATCCACAGCTAAGTCTAGAACATCATTTTTTGGCTGTGGCGAGGGGTGCATTCGCCCAGGTTCGCCTGGTGCGTCAGTTGCGGCCCTATTTGGACCGGGAGTCACTCCTCACAGTCACCCATGCCCTTGTCACCTCAAGATTCGACTACTGTAATGCTCTCTACATGGGACAACCTTTGAAGAATGTCCGGAGACTGCAAGTAGTCCAGAATGCGACCGCGCGAGCCGTCTTGGGTCTCCCAAGACATGCTCATATCACTCCAGCTCTCCGTGAGCTGCACTGGCTACCAATTGGTCTCCGAACACAATTCAAAGTGTTGGTTATGACCTATAAAGCCCTTTATGGCAATGGACCAGGATACTTGCGGGACCGTCTTCTGCCTCATGAATCCCAGCAACCGATTAGGGCACATAGGGTTGGCCTCCTACGAGTCCCGTCTTTTAGGCAATGTCATCTGGTGGGGTCTAGGGCAAGGGCCTTCTCCGTTGCTGCCCCAGCCCTCTGGAACCAGCTTCCCACAGAGGTTCGTACTGCTTCCTCCCTCCTAGCTTTCCGGAAATTGTTGAAGATGCATTTATGCCGACAGGCTTGGGGCGTATGAACTGCACTCTGCCCCTGGGCCTAGGAATGTCCCTCCATCAGTGACTGTGTGTTGACTGTGATTGTATGCTGTATGAATGTAATTAATTTTATTGTATTCTTATTGTAAGCCGCCCTGGGTCCCAGGAGAAGGGCGGCATAGAAGTTCAAATAATAAATAAATAATAAAAAGGAGAAAGAGAAGAGATGGATTAAACAATTGGAAGATGCTGTGCGGATTTTACAACATTGAAATGAAGGCCATATAATGTTGGAACTTTATAATGAACTTCTTTCTGAAGCTACGATACCAGATTCGTGGTCCGAAGCTCTTATTACTCTGATACCAAAGGAAGAAACGGAAACACAGAAAATAAAGAACTACAGGCCGATTTCCCTACTGAATGTGAACTATAAAATATTTGCATCAATAATGGCGGAAAGACTTAAAAAGTTTTTAAATGAATTTATACAATCGGATCAAAATGGCTTCTTACCCAAAAGACAGATTAGAGACAATATGCAAATTGTATTGAACACATTAGACTACTATGAAACACACTCCGAGAAACAGATGGCATTGGTGTTCCTGGATGCACAGAAGGCATTCGACAATGTGAACTGGCAATTCATGATAAGCCAATTACAGACTATGGATTTTGGGGAGAAATTTATAAATGTAATCAAAACAATTTATAATAAGCAATCAGCCAAAGTAATGATAAAAGGAGATATCACTGAGAAGATCAACATTATGAAGGGAACAAGACAGGGATGTCCCCTATCCCCACTGTTGTTTGTTCTGACATTAGAAGTATTAAATAGACGTATAAGACAGAATAATGACATAAAAGGGATGAAAATTAAGAGGGAAGAATATAAACTACAAGCATTCACAGACGATTTAGTATTTATTTTGGAGGAACCATTAGAGACAGGACCTGTATTAATAGAACAAATAGAAAAATATGGTGAGGTAGCGGGGTTGAAAATTAATAAAGATAAAACCAAAATGTTAGTGAAAAATATTACTGGAAAAAAAAAAGAACTGGTGGGAAAATTAGATATACAGATTGTAAAGAAGGTAAAATATTTAGGGATCCACCTGACAGCAAGATGCACAACAATTAAAGAGGATAATTATCATAAATTGAAAAGACAAATTGAAGTAGATTTGGATAAATGGAAAAATGTACAACTATCATTAATGGTAAGGATTGCGATAATAAAAATGAATATATTACCACGATTATTGTTTTTGTTTTCAACAATACCAATAAGATTAGATAAGAAATATTTTGAGGGGCTTAATAAAATAATCTTGAAATATATTTGGCAGGGAAAAAAGGCAAGGATTAATCTAAAAATGTTACAAGATACAAGATTGAGAGGTGGGTTTGGTCTACCTAATTGGGAATTGTACTATCAGACTGCAGCATTATCATGGATGAGAGAATGGATCTTACTGAGGAATACAAGATTATTGACATTAGAGGGACATGATTTACAGTTGGGATGGCATGCTTTCATATGATACGGAAAAAACAGAATACATAGCTATTTCCAGAGACACCATATAAGGAATTCTTTATTTGTGGTCTGGGAGAAAGTAAAGAGAAAGCACTATTTGAAGATTCCAAATTGGCTCTCTACTATGGAGGCGCTAATACACCCCAATATGCTTAACATGGGAAACATTATAAGATATAAAGACTTACTAACAGATATGGGGGATTTGAAAACCAAACAACAATTAGAGGAACAAAGAATAAAGATGGATTGGTACATGAGAACGCAAATACAATCTAGATATGAAAAAGATGTTAAAATAGATGGTGTTAATTTGGGGACAACAGAGTTAGATGAAATACTCACAGGAACGGAAGAAAAATGGATTAAAAAATGTACAGTTATCTACTACATATGGAGTTAGAGGAGGAACAAGTGAAAGAGACAATGATAAAATGGACAAGGAATTTTGGATACACAATTGAATTAGACAGATGGCAGCAACTATGGGAAAGAAACTATAAATTGACAATGGCGACTGCGTATAAGGAAAATATGTACAAAATGTTTTACAGATGGCACATGTCTCCAGAAAGATTAGCTAAAATGTTTAAGGACAGGTCTATGAAATGTTGGAAATGTCATCAGATACCAGGTTCCTTCTACCATATGTGGTGGACGTGTGTAGAAGCTAAGAATATAATTAGAACATGGATAGAAAAGATGATAAATTTTTATTAGTTTTTTACACAAACATAAGTCATTCAATAATTGGTAAACAGTGTGGTGTCTGGGTTACATTTGTAAAAACAGTCCTTAACAATTAATTTCTATAGTCTGTATTTCATATATTAATTTTGTTTACTTTCCTCTTTCCCTAAAAACATCCTTTTTTGCAAACATTGCATTAATACAATTCTTATTGTTTTAATAACTGACAATTTAGTATATATTTTTTCCAATATTCCTAAAAAATAATCATTATATTAATACATTTCTTTTCTTTCCATTCATTTGGATTGCCTTATCATCAGTCCTGTTACACTCCTTATTTTAGTTTATTTCTCCCAGCAAATTCTGAGTATTTTTACTGGTAGCAATTAGTTACATTTACGTTGACAGACTTGATTCTATTTTTTCCATATAAGCCATCTCACATTTTTGTGTTTCTTAAGTATTAAATATAAAAGTAAAAAGAGAGGGGAAGAGAAAAAGAATGAGAGAAAGAAAAAAATTAAAAAAATACAAAAGAAAAGAAGAAAGCAGTTGTAACAGAACAGAGAAAATAACATAGTACTTAAAATATATCTCTCTCCTAGCTTAGTAGTATTTATTTTCTCGAATTTCTAATTCTTTTTAATCATAGTAAAAAATATATTTAATCTTTAAACATTCTGTTCAATAAATCTAGTCATCTAATCCCCCAACTCTAATTCACTTAAACTCAATTGCATTTCAACTGCCAAGACCTTGCTGGGAAAAGCTACAATCTGTGAGTTAAAACGGATGAGTGTGGAGTAGGAAATTAGCTGAGGCCCTATTTTAATGTAATGGAGGTCCAATCAGCATAGCCTCAGCTAATTTCCTCCTCCACCCTCCTTTTCAATTCAAAGAATGTAGCTCGTTCCAGCAATCTCTGGGCAGTTTCAATGCAATGGAGGCCCAATCAGCAGGGCCTTAGCTACTTTCCTGCTACACCCTCCTCCGTTTTAACTCACAGATTGTAGCTCTTCACAGCAAGCTCTGGACAATTTAATTGCAATGGAAGTCCAATCAGCATGGCCTAAGCTAATTTCCTTCTCCACCCTCCTCCTTTTTAACTCACAGATTGTAGCTGTTCCCAGGAAGCTCTGGGCAGTTCAAATGCAATGGTGGTCCAATAAGCAGGGCCTCAGCTTCTTTCATCCTCCAACCTCCTCCATTTTAACTCAGAGATTGTAGCTCTTCCCAGCAAGTTCTAGGCAATTTTAATGTAATGGAGGTCCAATCAGCATAGCCTCAGCTAATTTCCTCCTCCACCCTCCTTTTCAATTCAAAGAATGTAGCTCGTTACAGCAATCTCTGGGCAGTTTCACTGCAATGGAGGCCCAATCAGCAGGGCCTTAGCTACTTTCCTCCTCCACCCTCCTCCTTTTTAACTCACAGATTGTAGCTCTTCACAGCAAGCTCTGGGAAGGTTAAATGCAATGGAGGTTCAATCAGCAACGCCTCAGCGAATTTCCTCCTCCACCCTCATCCGTAGCTCTTCCCAGCACTCTCTGGGCAGTTTAAATGCAATGGCGGTCCAATCAGAAGGGCCTCAGCTACTTTCTGCCTCCACCCTCCTCCATTTTAACTCACAGAATGTAGCTCTTCACAACAAGCTCTGAGCAGTTTAAATGTAACAGAGATCCAATCAGCAGGGCCTTAGATACTTTCCTTCTCCACCCTCCTCCGTTTCAACTCACAGATTGTAGCTCTACCCAGCAAGGTCTGGGCAGTTTAAATGCAATTGAGGTCCAATCAGCAGGGCCTCAGCTACTTTCCTCCTCTTTTTCAAGTCATGGATTGTAGTTTTTCCCAGCAAGGTCTGGGCAGTTTAAATGCAATGGAGGTCCAATCAGCAAAGCCTAAGCTACTTTCCTCCTCCACACTCCTCCCTTTTCACTCACAGATTGTAGCTCTTTCCAGCAATCTCTGGGAAGTTTAAATGCAACAAAGCTCCAATCAGCAAGGCCTCAGGTAATTTCCTCCACCACCCTCCTCCATTTTAACTCACAGATTGTAGCTCTTCCCATGAAGCTCTGGGCAGTTTAAATGGAAAGGTCATCCAATCAGAAGGGCCTCAGCTACTTTCTGAAATCCACCCTCCTCCTTTTTAACACACAGATTGTAGCTCTTCCCAGAAAGCCTGGGGCAGTTTAAATGCAACGGAGGTCCAGTCAGCAGGGCCTCAGCTACTTTCCTCCTCCACCCTCCTCTTTTTAGGTTCACAGATTGTAGCTCTTCCCAGCAAGCTCGGTGCAATTTAAATGCAATAGAGGTCCAATCAGCATGGCCTTAGCTAATTTCCTCCTCCACCCTCCTCCTTTTTAACTCACAGATTGTAGCTCTTCCCAGCAAGTTCTAGGCAATTTTAATGTAATGGAGGTCCAATCAGCACGGCCTCAGCTAATTTCCTCCTCCACCCTCCTTTTCAATTTTACAGAATGTAGCTCTTTCCAGCAATCTCTGGGCAGTTTAAATGAAACGGAGGTCCTATCAGCAGAACCTTAACCTCTTTCCCCCTCCACCCTCCTCTTTTTAGGTTCACAGATTGTAGCTCTTCCAAGCAAGCTCTGTGTAATTTATATGCAATGGAGGTCCAATCAGCATGGCCTCAGCTAAATTCCTCCTCCACCCTCCTCCTTTTTAACTCACAGATTGTAGCTCTTTCCAGCAAGATCTGGGAAGTTCAAATGCAACGGAGGTCCAATCAGCAGGGCGTCAGCTCCTTTCCTTCTCCACCCTCCTCCGTTTTAACTCACAGATTCTAGCTCATTCCAGCAACCTCTGGGCAGTTTAAATGAAATGGTGGTCCAATAAGCAGGGCCTCAGCTCCTTTCCTCCTCCACCCTCCTCCTTTTTAACTCACAGATTGTAGCTCGTTCCAGCAATCTCTGGGCATTTTCAATGCAATGGAGGTCCAATCAGAAGAGCTACTTTCCTCCTCCACCCTCCTCCGTTTTAACTCACAGATTGTAGCTCTTCCCACCAAGCTCTTAGAAGTTTAAATGCAATGGAGGACCAATAAGCAGGACCTCAGCGAATTTGCTCCTCCACCCTCTTCCGTTTTAACTCACAGATTGTAGCTCTTCCCAGCAAGCTTTGGGCAGTTTAAATGCAATGGAACTCCAATCAGCAGGGCCTCAGCTTCTTTTGTCCTCCAACCTCCTCCTTTTCAATTCACATATTGTAGCAGTTCCCAGCAAGCTCTGGGCAGTTTAAACGCAATGGAGGTCCAATAAGCAGGACCTCAGCTAATTTCCTCCTCCACCCTCTTCCGTTTTAACTCACAGATTGTAGCTCTTCCCAACAAGCTGTGGGCAGTTTAAATGCAATGGAACTCCAATCAGCAGGGCCCAAGCTACTTTTCTCCCCCAACCTCCTCCGTTTTAACTCACAGATTGTAGCTCTTCCAAGCAAGCTCGTGGCAGTTTAAATGCAATGGTGGTCGAGGCAGCAGGGCCTCAGCTACTTTCCTCCTCCACTGTCCTCTTTTTAGATTCACAGATTGTAGCTCTTCCCAAGAAGCTCAGTGCAGTTTAAATGCAATGGAGGTCCAATTAACTAGGCCTCAGCCAGCTTTCTCCTCCATTTTAACTCACAGATTGGAGCTCTTCCAAGGAAGCTCTTAGCAATTTAAATACAATGGTGGTCCAATCAGCAGGGCCTCATCTCCTTTCTTCCTGCACCCTCCTCCATTTTAACTCACAGATTGTAGGTCTTCCCAGCAAGCTCTGGGCAGTTTAAATGCAATGGTGGTCTAATCAGCAGGGCCTCAGCTACTTTCCTTCTCCACCCTCCTTCTTTTCAATTCACAAATTGTAGCTCTTCCCACCATGCTCTGGGCAGTTTAAGTGCATGGGTGGTCCAATCACCAGGACCTCAGCTATTTCCTCCTCCGCCCTCCTACATTTAAAACCACAGTTTGTAGCTGTTCCCAGCA
Organism: Bothrops alternatus; assembly: GCA_034064705.1. Taxonomy (NCBI): domain Eukaryota; kingdom Metazoa; phylum Chordata; class Lepidosauria; order Squamata; family Viperidae; genus Bothrops; species Bothrops alternatus. The sequence continues at coordinate 1,327,971 of JARGCV010000014.1, read as the reverse complement.
AGCTCTGGGCAGTTCAAATGCAACGGAGGTCCAATAAGCAGGGCCTCAGGTAATTTCCTCCTTCATTTTTACTCACAGATTGTAGCTCTTCCCAACTAGCTCTGGGCACTTTAAATGCAATTGTGGTCAAATCAGCAGGGTCTCAGCTACTTTCCTCCACCACCCTCCTCCTCCTTAATTCACAGATTGTAGTTCTTACCAGCAAGATCTGGGCAGTTTAAATGCAATGGTGGTCTAATCAGCAGGGCCTCAGTTACTTTCCTCCTCCACCCTCCTCCATTTTAATTCACGGATTGTAGCTCGTCTCAGCAAGCAATGGCAGTTTAAATGCAATTGTGGTCCAATCAGCAGGGCGTCAGCTACTTTCCTCCTCCACCCTCCTCTGTTTTAACTCACACATTGTAGCTCTTACCAGCAAGCTCTGAGCAGTTTAAATACAATTGAGGTCCAATCAGCAGGACCTCAGCTATTTCCTCCTCCACCCTCCTCCTTTTCAATTCAAAGATTGTAGCTCTTCCCACCAAGCTTTCAGCAGTTTAAATGCAACAGAGGTCCAATCAGCAGGACCTCAGCTACTTTCCTCCTGCACACTTTTTCGTTATAACTCACAGATTGTAACCCTTACCAGCAAGCTCTGGGCAGTTTAAATGCAATGGAGGTCCGATCAGTAGTGCCTCAGCTACTTTCCTCCTTCATGTTAACTCACACATTGCAGCTCTTCCCAGCAAGCTCTGGGCAGTTTAAATACAATTGTGGTCCAATCAGCAGGGCCTCAGCTACTTTCCTCCCCCACCCTCCTCCGTTTTAACTCACAGATTGTTGCTCTTCCCAGTAATCTCTGGGATATTTAAATACAATGTTGGTCCAATCAACAATGCCTCAGCTACTTTCCTCCTCCACCCACCTCCATTTAAATTCACAGATTGTAGCTCTTCCCACCAATCCCTGGGCAGTTTAAGTGTGAGGGTGGTCCAATCAGCAGGACCTCAGCTATTTCGTCCTCCACCCTCATTCTTTTCAATTCAAAGATTGTAGCTCTTCCCAGCAAGCTCTAAGCAGTTTAAATGCAATGGTGCTCCAATCAGCAGGGCCTCAGATACCTTCCTCCTCCACCCTCCTCCGTTTTAACTCAAAGATTATAGCTCTTCCCAGAAAGCTCTGAGCAATTTAAATGCATTGGAGGTCCAATCAGCAGGGCCTCAGATACCTTCCTGCTCCACCCTTTTCCGTTTAAACTCACAGTTTGTAGCTCTTCCCAGCAGGCTCTGAGCAGTTTAAATGCAACGGAGGTCCAATCAGCAGGACGTCAGCTTCTTTCCTCCTGCACACTTTTTCATTATAACTCACAGATTGTAACTCTTACCAGCAAGCTCTGGGCAGTTAAAGTACAATTGTGGCCCAATCAGTAGGGCCTCAGCTACTTTCCTCCTTCATTTTTACTCACAGATTGTAGATCTTCCCAGCAAGCTCTGGGCAGTTAAAGTACAATTGTGGCCCAATCAGTAGGGCCTCAGCTACTTTCCTCCTCCACCCACCTCCATTTAAATTCACAGATTGTAGCTCTTCCCACCAATCCCTGGGCAGTTTAAATGCAATGGTGCTCCAATCAGTAGGGCCTCAGATACTTTCCTCCTCCACCCTCCTCCGTTTTAACTCACAGATTGTAGCTCTTCCCAAAAAGCTCTGAGCAATTTAAATGCATTGGAGGTCCAATCAGCAGGGCCTCAGATACTTTTTTCCTACAAACTTTTTCGTTATAACTCACAGATTGTAGCTCTTACCAGCAAGCTCTTAGCAGTTTAAATGCAATGGAGGTACAATCAGAAGGGCCTCAAGTACTTTCCTCCTTCATTTTTACTCACAGATTGTAGCTCTTCCCAGCTAGCTCTGGGCACTTTAAATGCAATTGTGGACAAATCAGCAGGGTATCAGCTACTTTCCTCCTCCACCCTCCTCCTCCTTAACTCACAGATTGTAGCTCTTACCAGCAAGCTCTGGGCAGTTTAAATGCAATGGAGGTCCAATCAGCAGGGACTCAGCTACTTTCCTCCTGCACACTCCTTCGTTTTAACTCACAGATTGTAGCTCTTCCCAGCAAGCAATGGCAGTTTAAATGCAATTGTGGTCCAATCAGCAGGGCGTCAGCTACCTTCCTCCTCCACCCTCCTCCGTTTCAACTCACAGATTGTAGCTCTTCCCAGAAAGCTCTGAGCAGTTTAAATGCAATGTTGGTCCAATCAGCAGGGCCTCAGATTCTTTCCTCCTTCATTTTAACTCACAGATTGTAGCTCTTCCCAGCAAGCTCTGGGCACTTTAAATGCAATGGAGGTCCAATCAGCAGGGCCTCAGCTACTTTCCTCCTCTACCGTTCTCCGTTTTAACTCACAGATTGTGGCTCTTCCCAGGAATCACTAGACAGTTTAAATGCAATGGTGGTCCAATCAAATGGGCCTCAGGAACTTTCCTCTTCCACCCACCTCCATTTCAATTTAAAGATTGTAATTCTTCCCACCAAGGTTTGGGCAGTTTAAATACAATGGAGGTCCAATCAAAAGGGCCTCAGCTACTTTCCTCCTCCACCCTCCTCCCTTTAACTCAAAGATTGTAGCTCTTCCCAGCTAGCTCTGGGCACTTTAAATGCAATTGTCGACAAATCAGCAGGGTATCAGCTACTTTCCTCCTCCACCCTCCTCCTCCTTAACTCACAGATTGTAGCTCTTACCAGCAAGCTCTGGGCAGTTTAAATGCAATGGAGGTCCAATCAGCAGGGACTCAGCTACTTTCCTCCTGCACACTCCTTCGTTTTAACTCACAGATTGTAGCTCTTCCCAGCAAGCAATGGCAGTTTAAATGCAATTGTGGTCCAATCAGCAGGGCGTCAGCTACCTTCCTCCTCCACCCTCCTCCGTTTCAACTCACAGATTGTAGCTCTTCCCAGAAAGCTCTGAGCAGTTTAAATGCAATGTTGGTCCAATCAGCAGGGCCTCAGATTCTTTCCTCCTTCATTTTAACTCACAGATTGTAGCTCTTCCCAGCAAGCTCTGGGCACTTTAAATGCAATGGAGGTCCAATCAGCAGGGCCTCAGCTACTTTCCTCCTCTACCGTTCTCCGTTTTAACTCACAGATTGTGGCTCTTCCCAGGAATCACTAGACAGTTTAAATGCAATGGTGGTCCAATCAAATGGGCCTCAGGAACTTTCCTCTTCCACCCACCTCCATTTCAATTTAAAGATTGTAATTCTTCCCACCAAGGTTTGGGCAGTTTAAATACAATGGAGGTCCAATCAGCAAAGCCTAAGCTACTTTCCTCCTCCACACTCCTCCCTTTTCACTCACAGATTGTAGCTCTTTCCAGCAATCTCTGGGAAGTTTAAATGCAACAAAGCTCCAATCAGCAAGGCCTCAGGTAATTTCCTCCACCACCCTCCTCCATTTTAACTCACAGATTGTAGCTCTTCCCATGAAGCTCTGGGCAGTTTAAATGGAAAGGTCATCCAATCAGAAGGGCCTCAGCTACTTTCTGAAATCCACCCTCCTCCTTTTTAACACACAGATTGTAGCTCTTCCCAGAAAGCCTGGGGCAGTTTAAATGCAACGGAGGTCCAGTCAGCAGGGCCTCAGCTACTTTCCTCCTCCACCCTCCTCTTTTTAGGTTCACAGATTGTAGCTCTTCCCAGCAAGCTCGGTGCAATTTAAATGCAATAGAGGTCCAATCAGCATGGCCTTAGCTAATTTCCTCCTCCACCCTCCTCCTTTTTAACTCACAGATTGTAGCTCTTCCCAGCAAGTTCTAGGCAATTTTAATGTAATGGAGGTCCAATCAGCACGGCCTCAGCTAATTTCCTCCTCCACCCTCCTTTTCAATTTTACAGAATGTAGCTCTTTCCAGCAATCTCTGGGCAGTTTAAATGAAACGGAGGTCCTATCAGCAGAACCTTAACCTCTTTCCCCCTCCACCCTCCTCTTTTTAGGTTCACAGATTGTAGCTCTTCCAAGCAAGCTCTGTGTAATTTATATGCAATGGAGGTCCAATCAGCATGGCCTCAGCTAAATTCCTCCTCCACCCTCCTCCTTTTTAACTCACAGATTGTAGCTCTTTCCAGCAAGATCTGGGAAGTTCAAATGCAACGGAGGTCCAATCAGCAGGGCGTCAGCTCCTTTCCTTCTCCACCCTCCTCCGTTTTAACTCACAGATTGTGGTTCTTCCCAGCACTCTCTGGGCAGTTTAAATGCAAAGGTGGTCTAATCAGCAGGGAGTCAGCTACTTTCCTCCTCCACCCTCCTCCATTTTAACTCACAGATTGTAGCTCTACCCAGCAAGCTCTGGGCAGTTTAAATGCAATTGAGGTCCAATCAGCAAGGCCTCAGCAGGAACTCTGCTACTTTCCTCCTCCACCCTCCTCCTTTTCAATTCACAGATTGTAGCTTTTCCCAGTAAATTGATTGTTAGATGCTGAATGATGTGGGGGGGATTGAATGTTTGTGGAATGAATCGGGTTGAATGGATGGTTAGCTTATTGTTTTAAATTGTTTGTTTAAAGGGTAGTTTTTTATGGGTGGGATAAATTAATGATATGGATGGAGTTGTGGTTGAGTGGAATGAATGGGATGGACTGGCTAGCCTGCCTGGCGCGGCAGAGGTGGAGGGGGAGGGGAGCGCTGGCTCTGGGGTGATAGAGGGCCAAAGTATACCGGTCTTGCTGGGGAGAGGCAGATATGGCAGGGGCCACAGGGTAGGCCATTCCCGGGGAACAAGAGCTCGCTGTTTAAAAGCGATCCCTTGCTCCGACCCTGTGAGTTCAGCCCGAAGTACTGGTGATGGGGGAAATCCGGACCCTGGGCTCAGGCTGCTGCTGCTCAATGCCAGGTCGGTTGTAAATAAAGCTCCCCTCATCCATGATCTTCTCCTGGATGAGGAGGCCGACCTCGCATGTATGACCGAGACCTGGCTGGGCCCAGAGGGAGGAGTTCCTCTCTCTGAGATGTGTCCAGCTGGGTTTCAGGTATGGCATCAGCCACGACCCCAGGGAAGGGGGGGAGGAGTGGCTATTATAGCCAAGAAGATCTTTAGCCTACGCAGGCTTGCTGTTTCTGAGATTGCGGGTTGTGAGTTGCTCCTTGTGAAGTTGGACCTAGGGGTTCAGGTGGGCTTGTTGCTCGCGTACCTGCCTCCCAGCTGCGTGTCAGCAGTCCTGCCTGCACTACTTGAGGAGGTTGCTGGGCTGGCGGTTGAGTTCCCCAGGCTTATTGTCTTGGGGGACTTAAATCTTCCATCGCTCGGCGAATCCTCTGGGTTGGCGCAGGAGTTCATGGCCACCATGGCAACCATGAACCTGACTCAGGTAGTTCAGGGTCCGACTCACGAGAGGGGACACACTCCCGACATGGTATTCCTCTCAGAACAGTTGAGCAATGATCTGACTTTAAGGGGCTTAGATATTTTGCCTATGTCATGGTCAGATCATTTTCTGCTACGGCTTGTTTTTAAGGCTCCACTCCTCCCCTGCAGGGAGGCGGAACCGATTAGGTGGTTCCGCCCCAGACGTCTGATGGATCCAGAGAGTTTTCAGAGGACGCTTGGGGAAATACCGGATTCTCTCATTCACAGTTCGGCAGAGTCCCTGGTTACGGCCTGGAATATGGCTGCGAAGGGGGCTCTTGACTGGATTGCGCCGCTGCGACCTCTCTGTGGTAGCAGACCCAGGAGATCTCCTTGGTTCACTGAGGAACTCAGGGGGATGAAGCGCCAGAAGAGACGCCTAGAGAAGCGATGGAGGAAAAGTAAATCCGTATCTCACTGAACACTTGTAAGATCTTATATCAAGACTTATCAGGTGGCGCTCAAGGCGGAAAGATGCGCGTATCATTCCGCCTTGATTGCATCTGCGGAATCCCGCCCAGCCGCCCTGTTCAGGGTAACTCGCTCCCTCCTTAATCAGGGGGGGGTTTATGCACCCTTGCAGGGTAGTGCTGAGGACTTTAATAAGTTTTTCGTGGATAAAATCGCCCAGATTCAGATGGACCTTGACTCCAATTGGAATGCAGTATCGGCTGATAATGATTCAGTCGAGATGACAGGAACTCGTCTTGATCCCGTTGTGTGGGAGGAGTTTGACCCGGTAGCACCTGATGAAGTCAACAAGGCCATTGGAGCTGTGAGCTCCGCCACCTGTTTATTGGACCCGTGCCCCTCCTGGCTGGTTTTGGCCAGCAGGGAGGTGACGCGGGGCTGGGTTCAGGAGATTGTCAACGCTTCTTTGAGGGAGGGGTCCTTTCTGGCTCCCTGCAAGGAGGCAATTGTGCACCCCCTCCTCAAGAAGCCTTCCCTGGACCCAGCTGTCTTAAACAACTACCGTCCTGTCTCCAATCTTCCCTTTATAGGGAAGGTTGTTGAGAAGGTGGTGTCACTCCAGCTCCAATGGTCCTTGGATGAGGCTGATTATCTGGGCCCTCAACAGTCAGGATTCAGGCTCGGCTACTCCACGGAAACTGCTTTGGTCGCACTGATGGATGATCTCTGGCGGGCCCGGGATAAGGGATTATCCACTATCCTGGTGCTACTTGACCTCTCAGCGGCTTTTGATACCATTGACCATGGTATCCTTCTGCACCGACTGGAGGGGTTGGGGGTTGGGGGCACTGTTTTGCGGTGGTTCACCTCCTACCTCACTGGTCGGTCGCAGTCGGTGTTGGCAGGGGGTCAGAGGTCGACCCCTAGGTTCCTCCCTTGTGGGGTCCCTCAGGGATCGGTCCTCTCCCCTCTGCTGTTTAATATCTACATGAAACCGCTGGGTGAGATCATCCGACAACACGGGGTGAGATATCATCAGTATGCTGATGATACCCAGCTTTACATCTCCACCCCGTGTCATTTCAGTGAAGCAGCGGAAGTGATGTGCCGATGTCTGGAGGCTGTTAGGGTTTGGATGGGTGCTAACAGGCTCAAACTCAACCCCGACAAGACGGAGTGGCTATGGGTTCTGCCTCCCAAAGATATTTCAATCTATCCGTCCATTAGCCTGGGGGGGGGGAGCTTTTGACCCTCTCGGAGAAGGTCCGCAACTTGGGCGTCCTCCTCGATCCACAGCTAAATCTGGAACATCATCTTTCGGCTGTGGCGAGGAGGACATTTGCCCAGGTTCTCCTGGTGCACCAGTTGCGGCCCTATTTGGACCGGGAGTCTCTTCTCACAGTCACTCATGCCCTTATCACCTCGAGGTTCGACTACTGCAATGCTCTCTACATGGGGCTACCTTTGAAAAATGTTCGGAGACTTCAGGTAATGCAGAATGCAGCCGCGCGAGCAGTGTTGGGCTTGCCTAGAAATGCCCACATTTCGGCATCACTCCGCAAGCTGCATTGGCTGCCAATTGGTCTCCGAACCCAATTCAAAGTGTTGGTTATGACCTATAAAGCCCTACATGGCATTGGACCAGGTTATTTACGGGACCGTCTGCTGCCTCATGAATCCCAGCGGCCGGTTAGGGCCCACAGAGTGGGCCTTCTCCAGGTCCCGTCAGCCAGACAGTGTCGCCTGGCGGGGCCTAGGGGAAGAGCCTTCTCTGTTGCGGCCCCGGCCCTCTGGAACCAACTTCCCCCGGAGATCCGTGTCGCCCCCACCCTCTCCGCCTTTCGTAAATTGCTTAAAACACACTTTTGCCGGCAGGCCTGGGGCAGCTAACACCTTGCCCCTAGCCAGTGTATGTTTGCGGAATGATTGGTTTCTTTTTTAATTAAGGGTTTTTATATTTATATATATAATGTAATTTCTATCATGTTGTGAGCCGCCCTGAGTTCTCCAGAATAGGGCGGCATAGAAATTAAATAAATAAATAAATAAATAAATAAGGTCTGGGCAATTTAAGTGCAATGAGGTCCAATCAGCATGGCCTCAGCTAATTTCCTCCTCCATTTTAACTCACAGATTGTAGCTCTTCCCAGCACTCTCTGGGCAGTTTAAATGCAATGGCGGTCCAATCAGCAGGGGCTCAGCTACTTTCTGCCTCCACCCTCCTCCATTTTAACTCACAGAATGTAGCTCTTCACAACAAGCTCTGAGCTGTTTAAATGTAACAGAGATCCAATCAGCAGGGCCTTAGATACTTTCCTTCTCCACCCTCCTCTGTTTCAACTCACAGATTGTAGCTCTACCCAGCAAGGTCTGGGCAGTTTAAATGCAATGGTGGTCCAATCAGTAGGGCCTCAGCTCCTTTCTTCCTGCACCCTCCTCCATTTTAACTCACAGATTGTAGGTCTTCCCAGCAAGCTCTGGGCAGTTTAAATGCAATGGTGGTCCAATCAGCAGAGCCTCAGCTACTTTTCTCCTCCACCCACCTCCATTTCAATTCACAGATTGTAGCTCTTCCTACCAAGCCCTGAGCAGTTTAAATGCAACGGAGGTCCAGTCAGCAGGGCCTAAGCTCTGGGCAGTTTAAATGCCATGGATGTCCAATCAGAAGGGACTCATCTACTTTCCTCCTCCACCCTCCTCCGTTTTAACTCACAGATTGTAGCTCTTCCCACCATCTCTGGGCAGTTTAAATGCAACGGACGTCCAATCAGCAAGGTCTCAGCTGTTTTCCTCCTCCTTTTTAACTCACAGATTGTAGCTCTTTCCAGCAAGCTCTGGGCAGTTTAAATGAAATGGAGGTACAATCAGCAGGGCCTCAGCTACTTTCCTCCTCCACCCTCCTCCGTTTTAACTCACAGATTGTAGCTCTTCCCAACAAGCTCTGGGCAGTTTAAATGCAAGGGAGGTCCAATAGGCATGGCCTCAGCTAATTTCCTCCTCCATCATCATCCATTTTAAATCACAGATTGTAGCTCTTCCCAGCAAGCTCTGGGCAATTTAAATGCAATGGTGGTCCAATCAACAGGGACTCAGTTACTTTACTCCTTCACCCACCTCCATTTCAATTCACAGATTGTAGTTCTTCCCACCAAGGTTTCGGCAGTTTAAATGCAATCAGCAGGAACTCAGCTACTTTCTCTCCTCCAACCTCCTCCTTTTTAACACACAGATTTTAGCTCTTCCCAGCAATCTCTTGGCAGTTTAAATGCAATGGAGGTCCCATCAGCATGTCCTCAGCTAATTTCCTCCTCCATCCTCATCCATTTTAAATCACCGATTGTAGCTCTTCCCAGCAAGCTCTGGGCAGTTTAAATGTAACATAGGTCCAATCAACAGGGTCTCAACTACTTTCCTCCTCCACCCTCCTCCATTTTAACTCACAGATTGTAGCTCTTCCCACCATCTCTGGGAAGTTTAAATGCAATGGAGGTCTAGTAAGCAGGTCCTCAGCTAATTTCCTCCTCCACCCTCATCCATTTAACTCATAGATTGTAGCTCTTCTCACCAAGGTCTGGGCAGTTTAAATGCAACGGAGGTCCAATCAGCAGGGCCTCGGCTACTTTCCTCCTTTATTTTTACTCACAGATTGTAGCTCTTCCAAGCAAGCTCTGGGCACTTTAAATGCAATTGTGGTCCAATCAGCAGGGCCTCAGCTACTTTGCTCCTCCACACTACTCTGTTTTAACTCACAGATTGTAGTTCTTCCCAGCAAGCTCTGGACAATTTAAAAGCAATGGAGGTCTAATCATTAGAGCATAAGGTACTTTCCTCTTCAACCCTCCTCAATTTCAACTCACAGATTGTAGCTCTTAACAGCACTCTCTGGGCAGTTAAATGCAAAGATGGTCCCATCAGCAGGACATCAGCTATTTCCTCCTCCACCCTCCTCCTTTTCAATTCACAGATTGTAGCTCTTCCCAGCAAGCTCTGGGCAGTTTAAATGCAACAGTGGTCCAATCAGCAGGGTCTCAGCTACTTTCCTCCTCTGTTTTAAGTCATGGATTGTAGCTCTTTCCAGCAAGCTTTTGGCTGTTTAAATGTAATGGAGGTCCTGTCAGCAGGGCCTCAGCTACTTTCTCTTCTCCACCCTCCTCCTTTTTAACACACAGATTGCAGCTCTTCCCAGCAAGCTCTGGGCAGTTTAAATGCAATGGAGGTCCAATCAGCAGAGCCTCAGCTACTTTCCTCCTTTCCCCTCATCCGTTTTAACTAACAGATTATAGCTCTTTCCATCAATCTCTGGGCAGTTTAAATAAAATGGAGGTCCAGTCAACAGGGCCTCAGCTACTTTCTCTCCTCCATCCTCCTCCTTTTTATCACACAGAAGGTAGCTCTTCCCAGCAATCTCTGGGCAGTTGAAATTCAACGGTGGTCCAGTCAGCTGGACCTCAGCTACTTTCCTCCGGCACACTTTTTCGTTATAACTCACAGATTGTAACCCTTACCAGCAAGCAGGACCTCATGCACTTTCCTCCTCCGTTTAGCTCACATATTGTAGCTCTTCCCACCATCTCTGGGCAGTTTAAATGCAATTGAGATCTAATAAGCAGGGCCTCAGCTAATTTCCTCCTCCACCCTCATTCGTTTTAACTCAGAGATTGTAGCTCTTTCCAGCAATCTCTGCGCAGTTCAAATTCAATGATGGTCCAATCGGCAGCTCCTCGGCTACTTTCCTCCTCCATGTTAATTTATGGATTGTAGCTCTTTCCAGCAAGCTCTGGGCAGTTTAAATGCAACGGAGGTCCAATCAGCAGGGCCTCAGCTAATTTCCTCCTCCATCATCATCCATTTTAAATCATCGATTGTAGCTCTTCCCAGCAAGCTCTGGACAGTTTAAATGCAATGGAAGTCCAATCAGCAGGGCATCAGCTACTTTCCTCCTCCGTTTTAAGTTACGGATTGTAGCTCTTCCCAGCAAGCTCTGGGCAGTTTAAATGTAATGGAGATCCAATCAGCAGAGCCTCAGCTTCTTTCCTCCTTCACCCTCCTCCATTTTAACTCAAAGATTGTAGCTCTTCCCAGCAAGATGTGGGCAGCTTAAATGCAATGGAGGTACAATCAGCACCGCCTCATGTACTTTCCTCCTCCACCCTCCTCGGTTTTAACTCACAGATTTTAACTCTACCCAGCAATCTCTGGGCAGTTTAAATGCAACAGTGGTCCAATCAGCAGGGTCTCAGCTACTTTCCTCCTCTGTTTTAAGTCATGGATTGTAGCTCTTTCCAGCAAGCTTTTGGCTGTTTAAATGTAATGGAGGTCCTGTCAGCAGGGCCTCAGCTACTTTCTCTCCTCCACCCTCCTCCTTTTTAACACACAGATTGCAGCTCTTCCCAGCAAGCTCTGGGCAGTTTAAATGCAATGGAGGTCCAATCAGCAGAGCCTCAGCTACTTTCCTCCTTCCCCCTCATCCGTTTTAACTAACAGATTATAGCTCTTTCCATCAATCTCTGGGCAGTTTAAATAAAATGGAAGTCCAGTCAACAGGGCCTCAGCTACTTTCTCTCCTCCATCCTCCTCCTTTTTATCACACAGAAGGTAGCTCTTCCCAGCAATCTCTGGGCAGTTGAAATTCAACGGTGGTCCAATCAGCTGGACCTAAGCTACTTTCCTCCTCCATTTTAAGTCATGGATTGTAGCTCTTTCCAGCAAGCTCTGGACAGCTTAAATACAATGGAGGTCCAACCAGCAGGGCCTCAGCCAATATCCTCCTCCACCCTCATCCGTTTTAATACACAGATTGTAGCTCTTCCCAGCAAGCTCTGGGCAGTTTAAATCCAATGGAGATCCAATTAGCAGGTCCTCAGCTACTTTCTCAACTCCATCCTCTTCCTTTTTAACACACAGATTGTAACTCTTCCCAGCAATCTCTGGGTACTTCAAATGAAACGGAGGTGCAATCAGCAGGGCCTCAGCTACTTTCCTCCTCCAATCTCCTCCATTTTAACTCTCAGATTGTAGCTCTTCCCAGCAAGCTCTGGGCAGTTTAATTGGAACGGAGGTGCAGTCAGTAGGTCCTCAGCTACTTTCCTCCTCCACCCTCCTCTGTTTTAACTCACAGTTTGTAGCTCTTTCCATCAATCTCTGGGCAGTTTAAAGGCAACATAGGTCCTATCAGCAGGGCCTCAGCTACTTTCTCTCCTCCAACCTCCGTCTTTTTTAACTCACAGTTTGTAGCTCTTCCCAGCAAACTCTTGGCAGTTCAAATTCAACGGTGGTCCAATCAGCAGGGCCTCAGCTACTTTCCTCCTCCACCCTCCTCCCTTTTAACTCACAGATTGTAGCTCTTCCCAGCAAGCTCTGAGCAGTTTAAATGCAATGGAGCTCCAATCAGCAGGGCCTCAGTTACTTTCCTCCTACACATTCCTTCGTTTTATCTCCCAGATTGTTGCTCTTCCCAGCAAGATCTGAGCAGTTTAAATGCAATTGTGGTCCGATCAGCAGGGCCTCAGATACTTTCCTCCTCCACACTCCTTCGTTTTAACACAAAGACTGTAGCTCTTACCAGCAAGCTCTGGGCAGTTTAAATGCAATTGAGGTACAATCAGCAGGGTCTCAGCTACTTTCCTCCTTTTTTTTTCAATCTTTTTTTTTTTAAAAATTTCATCAATATATGTTAATTTTTCCAACCAACAAGTTTTCTGGAGTTTGCTAAGCTAATACATGTTCAATTCCTAATCCTTCATTCTTTTCTCTAACCAAGAATAAAATAAATTCCAAATTTGATAGTAGTCTGTATCTTCTTTGTCTTTCAGCCTCATAGTTAATCTGTCCATCTCCGCAAATTCCAATATCTTCCTGATTATTTCTTCCTCTGATGGCAATCCTTCATTCTTCCAATATTGTGCAAACATTATTCTTGCTGCTGTGGTAATATGTAGGGTTAAATATAATTTCTGCTTATTAGTCTTTTCGGACATAATGCCTAGTAAAAAAAAGTTCAGGTTTAAAATCCACTTGTTCATCCAATATTTTTTCTAACCACATATGTATATTTTTCCAATAAGTCTTTGCCTTCCCGCATGTCCACCATATATGATAATACATGCCTATATTATGTTTGCATTTCCAACATCTATCTGACATATTTTTAAACATTTTTGCTAATCTTGCTGGTGGAAGGTGCCATCTATAAAACATTTTATACAGATTTTCTTTGTATGAAGTTCACATTGTTAATTTATAGTTTCTCTCCCATAACATTTGCCATTTTTCTAATTCTATGTTATAACCAAATTTTTTTGCCCATCTTATCATTGTTTCTTTCACTTGTTCACTTTCCATACCTAGAATTAACAAAAAATTATACATTTTCTTAATTAATTTCTCATCTGAGGTTAACAAAATCTTATCAAACACAATTTGATCCTTGTAAAATCCATACATTTTTACATCTTTTTCATATGTATTTTGTATCTGTAAATGTGCGCACCAGTATAGATTAATTCCTAAATTTTCCAATTCTTGTTTAGATTTTAATTCCCCATGAATATCTAAGATATCTTTATATGTCCATACTTTTTCAAAATCTACCCGATTCGGATGTATAAATGCCTCCATCGTTGACAACCACCCTGGAATTTTAAAATATATTTTAGCTTTAATTTTTCCCATACTGTTAATAAGGCATTTCTTATAAAATGATTTTGAAAGTACTTATGGACTCTGTTTTTCCCATACCATAAAAAAGCATGCCACCCCAATTGTAAATCATGTCCTTCTAAATACAATAACCTTTTATTTCTAAGCGTTATCCATTCTTTCACCCATGTTAACACCGATGCTTGATAATACAATGTCCATTCCGGCAGCCCAAAACCTGCATATTCCTTAGCATCTTGTAATGTTTTCATCTTAATTCTAGCTTTTTTCCCCTGCCAAATAAAATTCAAAACCAATGAATCTAAATTTTGAAAAAAATTTCTCTCAAGTTTTATCGGAATCGTTTGAAATAAAAATAAAATCTTTGGCAACACATTCATTTTTACTGTAGCAATTCTTCCTAATATTGATAGTTGGAGATTTTTTCCATCTTTCTAAGTCTAGTTTTATTTGCTTCAATAATTTTATGTAATTGTTTTCTTTTATTGACGAACACCTAGCTGAAAGATAGATACCTAGATATTTAACTTTTTTCACTATTTGTACCTCTGTTTTCTCTAGTATTTGCCTTTTTTGTTTATCTGTGAGGTTCTTTACTATTACTTTAGTTTTATCTGTATTTATTTTTAGTCCTGCCACTTCTCCATATTCTTCTATCTTTCCCCATAGTTTAGGAATCATCTCTAAAGGTTCTTCCAAAATAAATACTAGATCATCGGCAAATGCTTGTAGTTTATATGTTTCATCTTTTACTTTCAATCCTTTAATTTCTGTGTCTTGCCTTATCCTTCTATTTAATACTTCCAAAGTAAAGATAAATAATAATGGAGATAGTGGACACCCTTGTCTCGTGCCTTTTCTTATCTCAAAGCTCTCAGTATAATCTCCATTCACTATCACTTTTGCTGTCTGGTTACTATATATTGTTTTTATCATATTTGTAAAGTTCTTTCCAAAAACCATAATTTGTAATTGTTGAACCATAAATTGCCAAGAAACATTATCAAACGCTTTTTGGGCGTCCAAAAACACTAATGCTAATTGTTTCCCTGGGTGTAATTCATAATATTCTAATACGTCCATTACCACCCTTAAATTATTTTTGATTTGTCTCTTCGGTAAAAATCCGTTTTGATCTGGATGTATAAACTCAACTAAGTATCTTATCAGTCTCTCTGCCATTATTGAAGTAAAATTTTTATAATCCACATTGAGTAATGAAATCGGTTTATAATTCTTAATATACATCAAGTCTGAGTCTTCTTTTGGTATCAGAGTAATATTTGCTTCTATCCATGTGTTTGGAAGTTTAGCCTCTAACAGTAATCCATTGCAAACCTTTTTCAGCGGTTCGCTTAATATGTCTTGTAGCTTTTTATAACGTTCCACTGGTAGCCCATCTGGGCCTGGTGTTTTCCCGTTCTTTTGTCGTTTTATAGCCTCTAATATCTCCATCATTGTTATTCTTTCTTCTAACATAATTTTGAATGTCTCTGGAATCTTTGGCAGTTTCCTTTCTTCTAAACATTGAACAATTCTCTCTTTTACAGCCTCCTCTTTGCCATACAATTCCATATAATAGTTCTTAATTATCTTTTTTATTTCTTCCTTTTTAAATTGTAAACAACCTTTCCCATCTACTAAGTTATGTATTATTTTCTTCTCTTTCTGCTTTTTAAGCTTATAGGCTAGCCATCTTCCTGGCTTGTTGGCATTTTCGAAAAAAAAATTGTTTTGCTCTTTTTATTTGTTCCGCCAATTTTTCTGAGTCCAACAGATTCAGCTTATGTTTTATTATTTCCATTTCTCTTTTCAAAGTCTTTTCCTGTGGGTTTTGTTGTAATTCTATTTCTAACTTTCTAAATTCTTCTTTTAATAATAGATATTGCTGTCTTCTCTGTTTGTTTTTCTTTGCCATATACATTATAGCTATGCCTCTAAAATATGCTTTAGCTGTATCCCATACATTTTGTAGTGATGTGTCTTCTTTGTTTTCTTTAAAAAAGAATTCCATTTCTCTTTTGGCCAAGTCTACGAATTCTTTATCTTTTAGTATAGATTGATTTAAAATCCATCTTGGTTTTTTTTGTATTCCTTTCCATGTCACTTTTAAAGGGTTGTGATCTGCCCATGTGCCTATTTCTATCTCAATTTCCTGTATATCCATCTTTAATTCAGAAGTCATCCAAATCATGTCAATTCTTGACCAAGATTTATGGCTATTTGAGTAAAAAGTGTACTGTCGAATTTGAGGGCTGGTTTCTCTCCAGACATCTTGAATTCCAATTTCTTCTGCCATGTCAAAAAATGCCTTGGGTAGTCTTCTTCTTCCAAGTTTTCCTGTTTTACTACTTTTATAATCCATTATTCCATCTACTATCGCATTAAAATCTCCTATTAAACAAATATTTTGGTATTCCATTTCTATTAATTTCCTGTGTAATCTTTGATAAAATTGTTCTTGACTATCATTTGGAGCATAAATTGCCACTAACAGTATTTGTTTTTGGTGCACATATATTTCAACCATAAAAAATTCTTCCTTCTTCATCTGAATATATTAATTTAGAATCTATTGTCTCTTTAACGTATATCGCCACCCCTTGTTTCTTTTGTTGTGCTGATGTATAATAAAGTTTCCCCATTTAGGGGTGTTCCAAAAATTTATAATGTTGTTTTTTTATGTGTGTCTCTTGTAAACAAATTATATCTATATTTAATTTCTTGAAGTTTCCTAAAAATTTTATTTCTTTTTGTTGGGGAGTTTAGTCCATTTACATTTACCGACAAAATCTCGTTTTTTTCTCCATTTTCTCTTTCATTACTTATATTTAGGCCTAGTTGATCTTGTAATCCTTTGTTCTCTAGTAGTTCCTTCTCCTTCACCTATATGTTCACTTTACTCCTGCTGCTGCTCTACTTGTGCCATTGCTTCTTGGGCTGTCTCTCCTGTCTGCTTATCCTCTTGTTGCTGCAATCCTTCATCCAAAATTATTCTATTTCTCACTGCAAAGTCCTCTGCTTTCCAAATTGAATCCAGTCGATATCTTGTATTGTTCCAATTTATTAAAATGCCTTCTGGCATTAGCCATCTAAAATGTGCCTTTGGCAATCAATTTTGTAGTTAGAAAATGATAGTGTCTCCGGGTATCCCTCACTCTCCTGGGTATCTGTGCCTCTCCAAAAAAGCTACTTTCCTCCTTCATTTTAACTCAAAGATTGTAGCTCTTCCCAGCATACTCTGGGCACTTTAAGAGCAATTCTGGTCCAATCAGCAGGGCCCCAGCTACTTTCCTCCTCCACCCTCCTCCGTTTTAACTCACAGATTGTAGCTCTTCCCAGCAAGCTCTGAGCAGTTTAAATGCAATGGTGGTCCAATCAGCAGGGCCTCAGCTACTTTCCTCCTCCACCGTCCTCCGTTTTAACTCACAGATTGTAGCTCTTCCCAGCAAGCTCTGAGCAGTTTAAATGCAATGGTGGTCCAATCAGCAGGGCCTCATCTACTTTCCTCCTCCACCCTCCTTCGTTTTAACTCACAGATTGTAGCTCTACAGAACAAGCTCTGGGCAGTTTAAATGCAATGGTGGTCCAATCAGAAGGGCCTCAGCTACCTTCCTCCTCCACCCTCCTCTGTTTTAACTCACAGATTGTAGCTCTTCCCAGCAAGATCTGAGCAGTTTAAATGCAATTGTGGTCCAATCAGCAGGGTCTAAGCTACTTTCCTAATGCACACTCCTTCATTTTAACTCACAGATTGTAGCTCTTCCCAGCAAGATCTGAGAAGTTTAAATGCAATGGAGGACCAATGAGTAGGGCCTCAGCTGCTTTCCTCCACCACACTCCTCCCATTAACGCAGATTGTTGCTCTTTCAAGCAATCTCTGGGCAGTTTAAATGCAATGATGGTCCAATCAGCAGGGCCTCAGATACTTTCCTCCTCCAGCCTCCTCCGTTTTAACTCACAGATTGTAGCTCTTCCCAGCAAGCTCTGAGCAGTTTAAATGCAATGGTAGTCCAATCAGCAGGACCTCAGCTACTTTCGTCCTCCGTTTTAACTCACACATTGTGGCTCTTCCCAGCAAGCTCTGGGCAGTTTAAATGCAATGGTAGTCCAATCAGCAGGACCTCAGCTACTTTCGTCCTCCACCCTCCTCCTTTTTAACTCACAGATTGTAGCTCTTCCCAGCAAGCTCTGAGCAGTTTAAATGCAATGGTAGTCCAATCAGCAGGACCTCAGCTACTTTCGTCCTCCGTTTTAACTCACACATTGTGGCTCTTCCCAGCAAGCTCTGGGCAGTTTAAATGCAATGGTAGTCCAATCAGCAGGACCTCAGCTACTTTCGTCCTCCACCCTCCTCCTTTTTAACTCACAGATTGTAGCTCTTCCCAGCAACCTCTGTGCAGTTTAAATGCAATGGTGGTCCAATCAGCAGGGTCTAAGCTACTTTCCTCCTGCACACTCCTTCATTTTAACTCACAGATTGTAGCTCTGCCCAGCAACCTCTGGGCAGTTTAAATGCAATGGTGGTCCAATCAGAAGGGCGTCAGCTACCTTCCTCCTCCACCCTCCTCCATTTTAACTCACAGATTGTAGCTTTTCCCAGCAACCTCTGTGCAGTTTAAATGCAATGGTGGTCCAATCAGCAGGGCCTCAGCTACTTTCCTCCTCCACCCTCCTCCGTTTTAACTCACAGGTTGTAGCTCTTCCCAGCAAGCTCTTAGCAGTTTAAATGCAATGGAGGTCCAATCAGCAGGGGCTCAGCTACTTTCCTCCTCCTCCCTCATCCGTTTTGAATCACAGATTGTAGCTCTTCCCAGCAAGCTCTGGGCAGTTTAAATGCAATGGCGGTCCAATCAGCAGGTCTTCAGCTCCTTTCCTCCTCCTTTTTAAATAAAAACCTGTAGCTCTTCCCAGTAAGCTCTAGTCAGTTTAAATGCAATGGAGGTCCAAAAAGCAGGGACTCAGCTCCTTTCCTCCTCCACCCTCCTCCTTTTCAAATCACAGATTGTAGCTCTTCCCAGCAAGCTCTGGGCAGTTTACATGCAATGTTGGTCCAATCAAAAGAGCCTCATATAATTTTCTGGTCCACCCTCGTATGTTTTAACTCACAGATTGTAGCTCTTCCCAGCAAGCTCTGGGCAATTTAAATGCAATAGAGGTCCAATCAGGAGAGCCTCAACTACTTTCCTCCTCCATTTTTACTCACAGATTGTGGCTCTTCCCAGCAAACTCTGGGCACTTTAAATGCATGGAGCTCCAATCAGCAGGGCCTATGCTACTTTCCTCCAACCTCATTTTTTTAACACAGAGATTGTAGCTCTTCCCAGCAATCTCTGGGCAGTTTAAATGAAATATTGGTCCAATCAGCAGGGCCTCAGCTCCCTTCCTCCTCCGTTTTAACTCAAAAACTGTAGCTATTCCCATTAAGCTCTGGGCAGTTTAAATGCATTATTGGTCCAATAAACAGGGCGTCAGCTACTTTCCTCCTCCACCCTCCTCCATTTCAACTCACACATTGTAGCTCTACAAAGCAAGCTCTGGGCAGTTTAAATGCAATGGAGGTCCAATCATCAGGGCCTCAGCTACCTACCTCCTGCACCCTACTACTTTTCAATTCAGAGATTGTAGTTCTTCCCAACAAGCTCTGGGCAATTTAAATGTAATGGAGGTCCAATCAGCAGAGAATCAGCTACTTTCCTCCTCCACCCTTCTCCTTTTTAACTCATAGATTGTAGCTCTTTTCCCAGCAATCTCTTGGCAGTTTAAATGCAATGGAGGTCCAATCAGCAGTTCCTAACCTACTTTCTCAACTCCAACCTCCTCCTTTTTAACACACAGATTGTAGCTCTTCCCAGCAATCTCTGGGCATTTTAAATGCAATGGAGGTCCAATCAGCAGGGCCTCAGCTAATTTCCTCCTCCATCCTCCTCCATTTTACCTCACAGATTGTAGCTCTTCCCAGCCACCTCTGGGCAGTTTAAATGCAATGGAGGTCCAATCAGCAGGGGCTCAGCTACTTTCCTCCTCCACCCTACTCCTTTTTAAGTCACAGATTGTTGCTCTTTTCCCAGCAATCTCTGGGCAGTTTAAACGCAATGGAGGTACAATCAGCAAGTCCTCAGCTACTTTCTCAACTCCACCCTCCTCTTTTTTATCACACAGATTGTAGCTTTTCCCAGCATGCTCTGGGCAGTTTAAATGCAATGGGGGTCCAATCAGCAGGGGCTCAGCTAATTTCCTCCTCCACGCTCTTACGTTTTAACTCACAGATTGTGGCTCTTCCCAGCAAGCTCTGGGCACTTTAAATGCAATCGACTTCCAATCAGCAGGGCCTTAGCTATTTTCCTCCTCCTTTTAAACTCAAAGATTGTAACTCTTCCCAGCACGCTCTGGGCAGTTTAAATGAAATATTGGTCCAATCAACAGGGCCTCAGCTAATTTTGTCCTCCACCCTTGTCCATTTTAACTCAAAGATTGTTGGTGGGGGGTTTATAATGTACTCAACTGCAATATTAGTATTATATAAGAATGATATACTTTTTGATAAAAAAGGGGTTGCTTGGGCAGTACCCCGAAACCACATCTGGATTGGCTGGAGATGGAGGAGTGAAGGATAGAAGGGAAGTAGGTAGGCTGTAGGAGATGGATGGAGAGAGAGGGAGGGAGAAAGGGTAGGGGGATAGAAGTAGAAAGAGGGAGGAAGGAAGAAGGGGATGTGGTGGAGGGGTTGCTGCCGAGTAATACTCATGGTTATCTTAATTACTTTATGTAAATTGTTATGTTTTCTTTTGCCTTGGAAAAAGTTGTAAACGATTGTATTAAGTTGAGTGGTATTTAATTTGATTTTTTATGCTTATATTTATAATTATAAAATTAATAAAATATTTATAAAAAAAAAAAGATTGTAGCTCTTCCCAGCCAGCTCTGGGCAACTTAAATGGAGTGGAGGTCCAGTCAGGAGAGCTAAAGCTCCTTTCCTCCTCCACCCTCCTTCTTTTCAATTCACATATTGTAGCTCTTCCCAGCAATCTCTGGGAAGTTTAAATGCAACTGTGGTCAGCAGGGCCTCAGCTTCTTTCCTCCTCCTTTTTAACACACAGATTTTAGCTCTTCTCAGCAAGCTCTGAGCAATTTAAATGCAATGGATGTCCAATCAACAGGCCCTCAGCTACTTTCCTCCTCCTCCCTCCTCCATTTTAACTCACAGATTGCAGCTCTTCCCAGTACGCTCTGGGCTGTTCAAATGCAATGGACGTCCAGTCAGCAGGCCCTTAGATACTTTGCTCATCCGTTTTAACACAGAGATTGTAGCTCTTCCCAGCAAGCTCTTGGCAGTTTAAATGCAACAGAGGTCAAATCAGCAGGGCCTCAGCTACTTTACTCCTCAACCCTTCTCCTCTTTATCACACAGATTGTTGCTTTTCCCAGCAACCTATGGGTAGTTTAAATGCAATGGTGGTCCAATCAGTATGGCCTCAGCTAATTTTCTCATCCGTTTTAACTCACAGATTGTAGCTCTTACCACCAAGCTCTGGGCAGTTTAAATGCAATGTTGGTCCAATCAGCAGAGGCTCAGCTAGTTTCCTCCTCAGTTTTAACTCACAGATTGTAGCTCTTCCCAGCAAGCACTGGGCAATTTAAATGCAATGTTGGTCCAATCAGCAGCGCCTCAGCTACTTTCCTCCTCCACTCTCACAGATTGTAAGTCTTCCTCGGGTTCAACGCACAGATTGTAGCTTTTCCCAGCAAGCTCTTGGCACTTTAACTCACTGATTGTAGCTCTTACCACTAAGCTCTGGACAGTTTAAATGCAATATTGGTCCAATCAGCAGGGCCTCCGCTTCTTTCCTCTTCCTTTTTAACTCACAGATTGTAGCTCTTCCCAGCAGGCTCTGGGCAGTTTAAATGCAATGTTGGTCCAATCAGCAGTGCCTCACCTACTTTCCTCCTCCGTTTTAACTCACAGATTGTAGCTCTTCCCAGCAAGCACTGGGTAATTTAAATGCAATGGAGGTCCAATCAGCAGGGCCTCAGCTACTTTCCTCCTCCATTTTAATTCACAAATTGTAGCTCTTTCCAGCAATCTCTGGGCAGTTTAAATGCAACGGAAGTCCAATCAGCAGGGCCTCAGCTACTTTCCTCCTCCGTTTTAATTCACAGATTGTAGCTCTTTCCAGCAATCTCTGGTCAGTTTAAATGCAACGGAGGTCCAATCAGCAGGGCCTCAGCTACTTTCCTCCTCCATCCTCCTCCATTTTAACTCGCAGATTGTTGCTTTTCCCCAGCGAGCTCTGGGAAGTTTAAATGCAATGGAGGTACAAGCAGCAAGGCCTCAGCTAAGGCCCCAGACGTCTGATGGATCCAGAGAGTTTTCAGAGGACGCTTGGGGAAATACCGGATTCTCTCATTCACAGTTCGGCAGAGTCCCTGGTTACGGCCTGGAATATGGCTACGAAGGGGGCTCTTGACCGGATTGCGCCGCTGCGACCTCTCTGTGGTAGCAGACCCAGGAGATCTCCTTGGTTCACTGAGGAACTCAGGGGGATGAAGCGCCAGAAAAGACGCCTAGAGAAGCGATGGAGGAAAAGTAAATCCGTATCTGACCGAACACTTGTAAGATCTTATATCAAGACTTATCAGGTGGCGCTCAAGGCGGCAAGATGCGCGTATCATTCCGCCTTGATTGCATCTGCGGAATCCCACCCAGCCGCCCTGTTCAGGGTAACTCGCTCCCTCCTTAATCAGGGGGGGGGTTGATGCACTCTTGCAGGGTAGTGCTGAGGACTTTAATAAGTTTTTCGCGGATAAAATCGCCCAGATTCGGATGGACCTTGACTCCAATTGGAATGCAGTATCGGCTGATAATGATTCAGTCGAGATGACAGGGACTCGTCTTGATCCCGTTGTGTGGGAGGAGTTTGACCCGGTAGCACCTGATGAAGTCGACAAGGCCATTGGAGCTGTGAGCTCCGCCACCTGTTTATTGGACCCGTGCCCCTCCTGGCTGGTTTCGGCCAGCAGGGAGGTGACACGGGGCTGGGTTCAGGAGATTGTCAATGCTTCTTTGAGGGAGGGGTCCTTTCCGGCTCCCTGCAAGGAGGCAATTGTGCGCCCCCTCCTCAAGAAGCCTTCCCTGAACCCAGCTGTTTTAAACAACTACCGTCCTGTCTCCAATCTTCCCTTTATAGGGAAGGTTGTTGAGAAGGTGGTGTCACTCCAGCTCCAACGGTCCTTGGATGAGGCCGATTATCTGGGCCCTCAACAGTCAGGATTCAGGCTCGGCTACTCCACGGAAACTGCTTTGGTCGCGCTGACGGATGATCTCTGGCGGGCCCGGGATAAGGGATTATCCACTATCCTGGTGCTACTTGACCTCTCAGCGGCTTTCGATACCATTGACCATGGTATCCTTCTGCACCGACTGGAGGGGTTGGGGGTTGGGGGCACTGTTTTGCGGTGGTTCACCTCCTACCTCACTGGTCGGTCGCAGTCGGTGTTGGCAGGGGGTCAGAGGTTGACCCCTAGGTTCCTCCCTTGTGGGGTCCCTCAGGGATCGGTCCTCTCCCCTCTGCTGTTTAATATCTACATGAAACCGCTGGGTGAGATCATCCGACAACATGGGGTGAGATATCATCAGTATGCTGATGATACCCAGCTTTACATCTCCACCCCGCGTCATTTCAGTGAAGCAGCAGAAGTGATGTGCCGATGTCTGGAGGCTGTTAGGGTTTGGATGGGTGCTAACAGGCTAAAACTCAACCCCGACAAGACGGAGTGGCTATGGGTTCTGCCTCCCAAAGATATTTCAATCTATCCGTCCATTAGCCTGGGGGGGGAGCTTTTGACCCTCTCGGAGAAGGTCCGCAACTTGGGCGTCCTCCTCGATCCACAGCTAAATCTGGAACATCATCTTTCGGCTGTGGCGAGGAGGACATTTGCCCAGGTTCGCCTGGTGCACCAGTTGCGGCCCTATTTGGACCGGGAGTCTCTTCTCACAGTCACTCATGCCCTTATCACCTCGAGGTTCAACTACTGCAATGCTCTCTACATGGGGCTACCTTTGAAAAATGTTCGGAGACTTCAGGTAATGCAGAATGCAGCCGCGCGAGCAGTGTTGGGCTTGCCTAGAAATGCCCACATTTCGGCATCACTCCGCGAGCTGCATTGGCTGCCAATTGGTCTCCGAACCCAATTCAAAGTGTTGGTTATGACCTATAAAGCCCTACATGGCATCGGACCAGGTTATTTACGGGACCGTCTGCTGCCCCATGAATCCCAGCGGCCGGTTAGGGCCCACAGAGTGGGCCTTCTCCAGGTCCCGTCAGCCAGACAGTGTCGCCTGGCGGGGCCTAGGGGAAGAGCCTTCTCTGTTGCGGCCCCGGCCCTCTGGAACCAACTTCCCCCGGAGATCCGTGTCGCCCCCACCCTCTCCGCCTTTCGTAAATTGCTTAAAACACACTTTTGCCGGCAGGCCTGGGGCAGCTAACACCTTGCCCCTAGCCAGTGTATGTTTGTGGAATGATTGGTTTCTTTTTTAATTAAGGGTTTTTATATTTATGTATATAATGTAATTTCTATCATGTTGTGAGCCGCCCTGAGTTCTCCGGAATAGGGCGGCATAGAAATTAAATAAATAAATAAAAAAAATTTCCTCCTCTACCCTCCTCCTTTTCATTCCACAGATTGTAGTTTAAATGCAGCTTTGGTCCAATTAGCAGGGTCTCAGTTTCTTTCCTCCTCCAACCTCCTCCATTTTATTTTATTTTTTTTTCAATCTTTTTTATTAGTTTTCCCCCCCCATATATGCAAATTTTTCCAATCAACAAGTTGTCTGAAATTTGCTAAACTAATACATATTCAATTACTAATCCTTGCTTCTTTTCTCTAACCAAGTATAAAATAAGGTCCAAATTTGGTAATGGTCTGTATCTTCTTTGTCTTTTAGCCTCATGGTTAATCTGTCCATTTCTGCACATTCCAAAATCTTCCTGATTATTTCTTCCTCTTGTGGCAAAGCTTTGTTTTTCCAGTGTTGTACAAAAATTATTCTTGCTGCTGTAGTGATATGTAAAATTAAATATAATTTCTGCTTATTAGTCTTTTCAGGCGTAATAAAAAGAGTTCAGGTTTAAAATCAACCTGTTCATCCAATATTTTTTCTAACCACATATGTATATTTTTCCAATAAACCTTTGCCTTCCCACATGTCCACCAAATATGATAGTACGAGCCTATATTATGTTTACATTTCCAACATCTATCTGACATATTTTTAAACATTCTTGCTAGTCTTACTGGTGGAAGATGCCATCTATAAAACATTTTATACAAATTTTCTTTGTATGAAGTAGACATTGTCAGCTTATAATTTCTCTCCCATAACAATTGCCATTTTTCTAGTTCTATGTTATAACCAAAATTTTTTGCCCATCTTGTCATTGTTTCTTTCGCTTGTTCACTTTCCATATCTAAAATTAACAAAAAATTATACATTTTCTTAATCAATTTCTCATCTGAGGTCAACAAAAGCTTATCAAACACATTTTGATCTTTATAAAATCCATACATTTTTACATCTTTTTCATATCTATTTAATATCTGTAAATGTGCCCACCAAGATAACTTAATTCCTAAATTTTCCAATTCTTGTTTGGGTTTTAATTTTCCATGAGTATCTAAAATATCTTTATATGTCCATATTTTCTCAAAGTCCACTAAATTCGGATGTATAAATGCCTCCATTGTTTCTTTTTGTTGGAGAGTTTAGTCCATTTACATTTACCGAAAAGATCTCGTTTTTTCCCTCTATTTTCTCTTTCATTACTTACGTTTGGGTCTAGTCGATCTTGTAATCCTTTGTTCTTTAACGGTTTCTTCTCCTTCACCTGTTGGTTCACTTTTCTCCTGTTGCTGTTCTGGTTATGCCGTTGCTCCTTGGGGTGTTCCTTCAGTCTGCTTATCCTTTTGTTGTTGGGGTCCTTTGTCCAAAATTGCTCTGTTTCTTTCCTCAAAGACTTCTGCTTTCCAAATTGAATCCAGACGATATCTTGTATTATTCCAGTTTATTAAAATGCCTTCCGGCATTAGCCATCTAAAATTTATGCCTTTAGCAATCACTTTTGTAGTTAAGAAATGGTAAGATCTCCGAGTATCCCTCACTCTCCTGGGAATCTGTTTTAGAATCACAGTTTCTTTATTTTTATATTGTAATGGTTCCTCTCTAACTTTTCTCAAAATTTCATCTCTAGTTGATTTTTTTGTGAATCTCACATGAACTTCTCTTGGTAATCTATTTTTTCTTGCGTAGGCTGTACTCATGCGATAACTGCGATCAATATCATTCTGGATATCCGATTGATCTGCATTTAAAAATTCTGCCAACAACTCAATAATTACCATTTCTATATTTTCTTCAGTATTTTCAGGAATATTTTGAAATCTCAAGTAATATTCCGCTTCTCTCATTTCTACTATTGCCATGGCATGCTCTAGGTCTTGATTCAATTGTTCCAAACTCTCATTCTTTTGCTGTAACATCTCCACCTTTTTATCAATATCTTAAGTCTTAAGTTCCACTTCTTGAATTTTTTGTTCATTTTTTATAATTTTTTTATTTTGAGCTTCAAATTGTGCCTTTATATCCATAAATTCATCGTTTAATTTATCTAGTTTGCTTTGTATTTCAATATGATTGTGCTGTAATGCTTGATAAATTAATTTTAAAGAAGTTTGTTCTTCTTGTGAGGAACTTGCTTTTTCACGTTGTAACAAAGTACTAACAGCACTCTGAGTTGTCGGGCTGGCTTGTCCGACAGAGGGTGCTGAAGAAGTTTTCTTTGCAAGTCTAGAAATGTTAGATGTACTCATTTTTGTGCTCACAGTCTAAGACTTATGTCCCAAGCGTAATCAGAAAAACGCTATTGTGAGACAGTCCAGTCTTGTTTAGTCTTTTGCCAGTATCAACAAGTATAACTATAAACAGTTTCTCTTGTTATTGTCTCAAAAACATGACTTTCTCAAGGTCAGAGTGTTTTTTATTTCCTTTAGTTCTTATTTTCTGCCAGCAGATGTCCTCGTTGGCTTAGTTACAACTCTTAAAGCTCTTAAGTCCGATAGTTTAGTTGTTAGTTCATTTAAACTTTCCCCTTTATGTTAAATTCGCCGCCCAAATGTCTCTGGGGTACTTTGGTCTTTAAAGTCTCTTCTAATAAGGGTCTCAATATTTTAAAGCACAAGGAGAAGAAAAAATCAGCTCACCCAGACGTCCCTTGTTGATGGAAATCAGTTGTTGTCTCATATTATATTCTCCCGACTGCTGACAACTTGGATTGCTTCAGGCTTCCTTGGCAATCTTTCCCTCACCCCTTTGGAGGGGGTATTCAGCATACTTGGATTGGTCGCCACCAAATCCAGGCTCCTGAAAAGTCCCTCTTTCTTCATTGCCCATCCAGGGCAACTTTCCGTCTCTTTAAGAGACGCTAGACGAAGTGAAACCAGACTGGAGGGCTGGAGCCCCAGCTTTCCATGTCCGTCTCGTTTGCTGGCCGGAAGTGGAAGTCCATTTTAATTCACATATTGTAGCTATACCCAGCAAGCTCTTGGCAGTTTAAATGCAACTGAGGTCCAATCAGCAGGGCCTCAGCTCCTTTCCTCCTCCACCCTCTTCCGTTTTAACACACAGATGTAGTTCTTCCCAGCAAGGTGTGGGCAGTTTAAATGCAACAGAGGTCCAATCAGCAGGACCTCAGCTACTTTCCTCCTCCTTTTTAACTCACAGATTGTAGCTCTTCCCAGCAAGCTCTGGGCAGTTTAAATGCAATGTTGGTCCAATCAGCAGCGCCTCAGCTACTTTCCTCCTCCGTTTTAACTCACAGATTGTAGCTCTTCCCAGCAAGCTCTGGGCAGTTTAAATGCAATGTTGGTCCAATCAGCAGCGCCTCAGCTACTTTCCTCCTCCGTTTTAACTCACAGATTGTAGCTCTTCCCAGCAATCTCTGGGCAGTTTAAATGCAACGGAGGTCCAATCAGCAGTGCCTCAGCTACTTTCCTCCTCCGTTTTAACTCAAAGATTGTAGCTCTTCCCAGCAATCTCTGGGCAGTTTAAATGCAACGGAGGTCCAAACACCAGGGTCTAAGCTACTTTCCACCTCCACCCTCCTCCATTTTAACTGACAGATTGTTTCTGTTCCGAGCAAGGTCTGAGCAGTTTAAATGCAACGGTGGTCCAATCAGCATGGTCTCAGCTACTTTCCTCCTCCATCCTCCTCCATTTTAACTCGCAGATTGATGCTTTTCCCCAGAGAGCTCTGGGCAGTTTAAATGCAATGGAGGTACAATCAGCAAGGCCTCAGCAACTTTCCTCCTCCACCCTTTTCCTTTTCAATCAACAGATTGTAGCTCTTTCCAGCAATCTCTGGGCAGTTTAAATGCAGCTTTGGTCCAATCAGCAGGATCTCAGTTTCTTTCCTCCTCCACCCTCCTCCATTTTAACTCACATATTGTAGCTATACCCAGCAAGCTCTTGGCAGTTTAAATGCAACTAAGGTCCAATCAGCAGGGCCTCAGCTCCTTTCCTCCTCCACCCTCCTCCGTTTTAACACACAGATTGTAGCTCTTCCCAGCAAGTTGTGGGCAGTTTAAATGCAATGGAGGTCCAATCATCAGGACCTCAGCTACTTTCCTCCTCCGTTTTAACTCACAGATTGTAGCTCTTCCCAACAAGCTCTGGGCAGTTTAAATGCAATGTTAGTCCAATCAGCAGGGCCTCAGCTACTTTCCTCCTCTACCCTCCTCCGTTTTAACTCACAGATTGTAGCTCTACCCAGCAAGCTCTGGTCAGTTTAAATGCAATGGTGGTGCAATCAGCAGGGACTCAGCTACTTTCTACCTCTACCCTCTTCCGTTTTAACTCAGAGATTGTAGCTCTACCCAGGAAGCTCTGGTCAGTTTAAATGCAACTGAGGTCCAATCAACAGGGCCTCAGCTACTTTCTCTCTTCCACCCTCCTCCATTTTAACACACAGATTGTAGCTCTTCCCAGCATGCGCTGGGCAGTTTAAATGCAAAAGACGTCCAATCAGCAGTTCCTCAGCTACTTTCCTCCTCTGTTTTAACTCACAGATGGTATATATTCCCAGCAATCTATGGGCATTTTAAAACCAACGGTGGTCCAATCAGCAGGGGCTCAGCTACTTTCCTCTTCTGTTTTAACTCACAGATTGTAGCTCTTCCCAGCAGTCTCTGGGCAGTTTAAATGCAATGGAGGTCCAATCAGCAGGGCCTCAGCTAATTTCATCCTCCACCCTCATCTGTTTTAACTAACATATTGTTGCTCTTCCCAGAAAGCTCTGGGCAGTTCAAATGCAATGTTGGTCCAATCAGCAAGGATTACGCTAATTTCCTCCTCCACCGTCATCCGTTTTATCTCACTGATTGTAGCTCTTCCCAGCAAGCTCTGGGAACTTTAAATGGAATGGAGGTCCAATCAGCAGGGCCTTAGCTACTTTCGTCCTCCACCCTCCTCCGTTTTAACTCAAAGATTGTAGCCCTTCCAAGCAAGCTCTGGGAACTTTAAATGCAACGGAGGTACAATCAGCAGGGCCTCAGCTACTTTCCTCCTCCATTTTAAATCACAGATTGTAGCTCTTTGCAGCACTCTCTGGGTAGTTTAAATGCAACAGAGGTCCAATCAGCAGGGCCTCAGATCCTTTCCTCTTCCACCCTCCTCCCTTTTAACTCACAGACTGTAGCTCTTTGCAGCACTCTCTGGGCAGTTTAAATGCAAAGGAGGTCCAATAAGCAGGGCCTCTACCTCTTTCCTCCTCCGTTTTAACTCACAGATTGTAGCTCTTCCCAGCAAGCTCTGGGCAGTTTAAATGCAATGTTGGTCCAATCAGCAGCGCCTCAGCTACTTTCCTCCTCCGTTTTAACTCACAGATTGTAGCTCTTCCCAGCAATCTCTGGGCAGTTTAAATGCAATGTTGGTCCAATCAGCAGCGCCTCAGCTACTTTCCTCCTCCGTTTTAACTCAAAGATTGTAGCTCTTCCCAGCAAACTCTGGGCAGTTTAAATGCAGTGTTGGTCCAATCAGCAGCGCCTCAGCTACTTTCCTCCTCCGTTTTAACTCACAGATTGTAGCTCTTCCCAGCAATCTCTGGGCAGTTTAAATGCAACGGAGGTCCAATCAGCAGTGCCTCAGCTACTTTCCTCCTCCGTTTTAACTCAAAGATTGTAGCTCTTCCCAGCAATCTCTGGGCAGTTTAAATGCAACGGAGGTCCAAACACCAGGGTCTAAGCTACTTTCCACCTCCACCCTCCTCCATTTTAACTGACAGATTGTTTCTGTTCCGAGCAAGGTCTGAGAAGTTTAAATGCAACGGTGGTCCAATCAGCATGGTCTCAGCTACTTTCCTCCTCCATCCTCCTCCATTTTAACTCGCAGATTGATGCTTTTCCCCAGAGAGCTCTGGGCAGTTTAAATGCAATGGAGGTACAATCAGCAAGGCCTCAGCAACTTTCCTCCTCCACCCTTTTCCTTTTCAATCAACAGATTGTAGCTCTTTCCAGCAATCTCTGGGCAGTTTAAATGCAGCTTTGGTCCAATCAGCAGGATCTCAGTTTCTTTCCTCCTCCACCCTCCTCCATTTTAACTCACATATTGTAGCTATACCCAGCAAGCTCTTGGCAGTTTAAATGCAACTAAGGTCCAATCAGCAGGGCCTCAGCTCCTTTCCTCCTCCACCCTCCTCCGTTTTAACACACAGATTGTAGCTCTTCCCAGCAAGTTGTGGGCAGTTTAAATGCAATGGAGGTCCAATCATCAGGACCTCAGCTACTTTCCTCCTCCGTTTTAACTCACAGATTGTAGCTCTTCCCAACAAGCTCTGGGCAGTTTAAATGCAATGTTAGTCCAATCAGCAGGGCCTCAGCTACTTTCCTCCTCTACCCTCCTCCGTTTTAACTCACAGATTGTAGCTCTACCCAGCAAGCTCTGGTCAGTTTAAATGCAATGGTGGTGCAATCAGCAGGGACTCAGCTACTTTCTGCCTCTACCCTCTTCCGTTTTAACTCAGAGATTGTAGCTCTACCCAGGAAGCTCTGGTCAGTTTAAATGCAACTGAGGTCCAATCAACAGGGCCTCAGCTACTTTCTCTCTTCCACCCTCCTCCATTTTAACACACAGATTGTAGCTCTTCCCAGCATGCGCTGGGCAGTTTAAATGCAAAAGACGTCCAATCAGCAGTTCCTCAGCTACTTTCCTCCTCTGTTTTAACTCACAGATGGTATATATTCCCAGCAATCTATGGGCATTTTAAAACCAACGGTGGTCCAATCAGCAGGGGCTCAGCTACTTTCCTCTTCTGTTTTAACTCACAGATTGTAGCTCTTCCCAGCAGTCTCTGGGCAGTTTAAATGCAATGGAGGTCCAATCAGCAGGGCCTCAGCTAATTTCATCCTCCACCCTCATCTGTTTTAACTAACATATTGTTGCTCTTCCCAGAAAGCTCTGGGCAGTTCAAATGCAATGTTGGTCCAATCAGCAAGGATTACGCTAATTTCCTCCTCCACCGTCATCCGTTTTATCTCACTGATTGTAGCTCTTCCCAGCAAGCTCTGGGAACTTTAAATGGAATGGAGGTCCAATCAGCAGGGCCTTAGCTACTTTCGTCCTCCACCCTCCTCCGTTTTAACTCAAAGATTGTAGCCCTTCCAAGCAAGCTCTGGGAACTTTAAATGCAACGGAGGTACAATCAGCAGGGCCTCAGCTATTTTCCTCCTCCATTTTAAATCACAGATTGTAGCTCTTTGCAGCACTCTCTGGGTAGTTTAAATGCAACAGAGGTCCAATCAGCAGGGCCTCAGATCCTTTCCTCTTCCACCCTCCTCCCTTTTAACTCACAGATTGTAGCTCTTTGCAGCACTCTCTGGGCAGTTTAAATGCAAAGGAGGTCCAATAAGCAGAGCCTCTACCTCTTTCCTCCACCGTTTTAACTCACAGATTGTAGCTTTTCCCAGCAAGCTCTGGGCAGTTTAAAGGCAATGTTGGTCCAATCAACAAGGCCTCAGCAAATTTCCTCCTCCACCATCATCCATTTTATCTCACAGATTGTAGCTCTTCCCAGCAACCTCTGGGAACTTTAAATGCAATGGAGGTCCAATCAGCATGGCCTTAGCTCCTTTCCTCCTCCAACCTCCTCCGTTTTAACTCACAGATTGTAGCTCTTCCCAGCAAGCTCTGGGCAGCTTAAATGCAACGGAGGTACAATCAGCAAGGCCTCAGCAACTTTCCTCCTCCACCCTTTTCCTTTTCAATCCAGAGATTGTAGCTCTTTCCAGCAATCTCTGGGCAGTTTAAATGCAGCTTTGGTCCAATCAGCAGGATCTCAGTTTCTTTCCTTTTCCACCCTCCTCCATTTTAACTCACATATTGTAGCTACACCCAGCAAGCTCTTGGCAGTTTAAATGCAACTGAGGTCCAATCAGCAGGGCCTCAGCTACTTTCCTCCTCCGTTTTAACTCACAGATTGTAGCTCTTCCCAACAAGCTCTGGGCAGTTTAAATGCAATGTTAGTCCAATCAGCAGGGCCTCACCTACTTTCCTCCTCTACCCTCCTCTGTTTTAACTCACAGATTGTAGCTCTACCCAGCAAGCTCTGGTCAGTTTAAATGCAATGGTGGTGGAATCAGCAGGGACTCAGCTACTTTCTGCCTCTACCCTCTTCTGTTTTAACTCAGAGATTGTAGCTCTACCCAGGAAGCTCTGGTCAGTTTAAATGCAACTGAGGTCCAATCAACAGGGCCTCAGCTACTTTCTCTCTTCCACCCTCCTCCATTTTAACATACAGATTGTAGCTCTTCCCAGCATGCGCTGGGCAGTTTAAATGCAAAAGACGTCCAATCAGCAGTTCCTCAGCTACTTTCCTCCTCTGTTTTAACTCACAGATGGTATATATTCCCAGCAGTCTCTGGGCAGTTTAAATGCAATGGAGGTCCAATCAGCAGGGCCTCAGCTAATTTCATCCTCCACCCTCATCTGTTTTAACTAACATATTGTTGCTCTTCCCAGAAAGCTCTGGGCAGTTCAAATGCAATGTTGGTCCAATCAGCAAGGATTACGCTAATTTCCTCCTCCACCGTCATCCGTTTTATCTCACTGATTGTAGCTCTTCCCAGCAAGCTCTGGGAACTTTAAATGGAATGGAGGTCCAATCAGCAGGGCCTTAGCTACTTTCGTCCTCCACCCTCCTCCGTTTTAACTCAAAGATTGTAGCCCTTCCAAGCAAGCTCTGGGAACTTTAAATGCAACGGAGGTACAATCAGCAGGGCCTCAGCTACTTTCCTCCTCCATTTTAAATCACAGATTGTAGCTCTTTGCAGCACTCTCTGGGTAGTTTAAATGCAACAGAGGTCCAATCAGCAGGGCCTCAGATCCTTTCCTCTTCCACCCTCCTCCCTTTTAACTCACAGATTGTAGCTCTTTGCAGCACTCTCTGGGCAGTTTAAATGCAAAGGAGGTCCAATAAGCAGGGCCTCTACCTCTTTCCTCCTCCGTTTTAACTCACAGATTGTAGCTTTTCCCAGCAAGCTCTGGGCAGTTTAAATGCAACGGAGGTACAATCAGCAAGGCCTCAGCAACTTTCCTCCTCCACCCTTTTCCTTTTCAATCCACAGATTGTAGCTCTTTCCAGCAATCTCTGGGCAGTTTAAATGCAGCTTTGGTCCAATCAGCAGGATCTCAGTTTCTTTCCTCCTCCACCCTCCTCCATTTTAACTCACATATTGTAGCTATACCCAGCAAGCTCTTGGCAGTTTAAATGCAACTGAGGTCCAATCAGCAGGGCCTAAGCTCCTTTCCTCCTCTACCCTCCTCCGTTTTAACACACAGATTGTAGCTCTTCCCAGCAAGTTGTTTCCCAGCAGTTTAAAGGCAATGTTGGTCCAATCAACAAGGCCTCAGCAAATTTCCTCCTCCACCGTCATCCATTTTATCTCACAGATTGTAGCTCTTCCCAGTAACCTCTGGGAACTTTAAATGCAATGGAAGTCCAATCAGCACGGCCTTAGCTACTTTCCTCCTCCAACCTCCTCCGTTTTAACTCACAGATTGTAGCTCTTCCCAGCAAGCTCTGGGCAGCTTAAATGCAACGGAGGTACAATCAGCAAGGCCTCAGCAACTTTCCTCCTCCACCCTTTTCCTTTTCAATCCACAGATTGTAGCTCTTTCCAGCAATCTCTGGGCAGTTTAAATGCAGCTTTGGTCCAATCAGCAGGATCTCAGTTTCTTTCCTCCTCCACCCTCCTCCATTTTAACTCACATATTGTAGCTATACCCAGCAAGCTCTTGGCAGTTTAAATGCAACTGAGGTCCAATAAGCTTGGCCTCAGCTACTTTCCTCCTCCATTTTAACTCAAAGATTGTAGCTCTTGCCAGCAATCTATGGGCAGTTTAAATGCATGGGTGGTCCAATCAACAGGGCCGCAGCTGCTTTTCTCCTCCACCCTCATCCCATCTATCTCAAAGATTACAGCTCTTCCCTGCAAGCTCTGGGCAATTTAAACGCACCCCCTCCTATTTAACACAGAGATTGTAACAACCCCCTCCTATTTAACACAGAGATTTTGCACCCCCTCCTATTTAACACAGAGATTGTAGCTCTTCCCATCAATCTCTGGGCAGTTTACATGCAACGGAGGTCAAATCAGCAGGGCCTCAGCTACTTTCCTCCTCCACATTCCTCTATTTTAACTACAACATTGTTGCTCTTCAAGGCAACCTCTGGGCAGATTAAAAGCAACGGTGGTCCAATCAGCAGGGCCTCAGCTACTTTCCTCCTCCACTCTCCTTCTTTTTAATCCACAGATTGTATCTCTTCCCAGCAAGCTCTGGGCAGTTTAAAGGCAAGTGTGCTCCAATCAAGACGGCCTAAGCTAATTTCCTCCTCCACCCTCGTCTGTTTTATATCACAGATTGTAGCTCTTCCCAGCAAGAACTGGGAAGTTTAAATAGCAATGGAGGTCCAATCAGCAGGGCCTAAGCTACTTTCCTCCTCTACCCTCATCTGTTTTAACTAAAAGTTTATAGCTCTACAGAGCAAGTACTGGGAAGTTTAAATGCAACGGAGGTCCAATCAGCAGGGCCTCAGCTACTTTCCTCCTCCATTTTAAATCACAGATTGTAGCTCTTCCCAGCAAGCTCTGGGAAGTTTATATGCAATGGAGGTCTAATCAGCAGGGCCTCAGATCCTTTCCTTTTCCACCCTCCTCCCTTTTAACTCACAGATTGTAGCTCTTTGCAGCACTCTCTGGGCAGTTTAAATGCAAAGGAGGTCCAATCAGCAGGGCCTCAGCTACTTTTCTCCTCCATTTTAACTTACAGTTTGCAGCTCTACTCAGCAATCTCTGGGCAGCTTAAATGCAATGGAGTTCCCTTCAGCACGGCCTCAGCTACTTAACTCCTCCACCCTCCTCGGTTTTAACTCACAGATTGTAGCTCTTTCCAGCAAGCTCTGGACAGTTTAAATGCAACGGAGGTCCAATCAGCAGGGCCTAAGCTACTTTCCTCCTCTACCCTCCTCTGTTTTAACTAAAAGATTGTAGCTCTACAGAGCAAGTTCTGGGCAATTTAAATGCAATGGAGGTCCAATCATCAGGGCCTCAGCTACTTTCCTCCTCCGTTTTAACTCACAGATTGTAGCTCTTCCCAACAAGCTCTGGGCAGTTTAAATGCAATGTTAGTCCAATCAGCAGGGCCTCAGCTACTTTCCTCCTCTACCCTCCTCCGTTTTAACTCACAGATTGTAGCTCTACCCAGCAAGCTCTGGTCAGTTTAAATGCAATGGTGGTGCAATCAGCAGGGACTCAGCTACTTTCTGCCTCTACCCTCTTCCGTTTTAACTCAGAGATTGTAGCTCTACCCAGGAAGCTCTGGTCAGTTTAAATGCAACTGAGGTCCAATCAACAGGGCCTCAGCTACTTTCTCTCTTCCACCCTCCTCCATTTTAACACACAGATTGTAGCTCTTCCCAGCATGCGCTGGGCAGTTTAAATGCAAAAGACGTCCAATCAGCAGTTCCTCAGCTACTTTCCTCCTCTGTTTTAACTCACAGATGGTATATATTCCCAGCAATCTATGGGCATTTTAAAACCAACGGTGGTCCAATCAGCAGGGGCTCAGCTACTTTCCTCTTCTGTTTTAACTCACAGATTGTAGCTCTTCCCAGCAGTCTCTGGGCAGTTTAAATGCAATGGAGGTCCAATCAGCAGGGCCTCAGCTAATTTCATCCTCCACCCTCATCTGTTTTAACTAACATATTGTTGCTCTTCCCAGAAAGCTCTGGGCAGTTCAAATGCAATGTTGGTCCAATCAGCAAGGATTACGCTAATTTCCTCCTCCACCGTCATCCGTTTTATCTCACTGATTGTAGCTCTTCCCAGCAAGCTCTGGGAACTTTAAATGGAATGGAGGTCCAATCAGCAGGGCCTTAGCTACTTTCGTCCTCCACCCTCCTCCGTTTTAACTCAAAGATTGTAGCCCTTCCAAGCAAGCTCTGGGAACTTTAAATGCAACGGAGGTACAATCAGCAGGGCCTCAGCTATTTTCCTCCTCCATTTTAAATCACAGATTGTAGCTCTTTGCAGCACTCTCTGGGTAGTTTAAATGCAACAGAGGTCCAATCAGCAGGGCCTCAGATCCTTTCCTCTTCCACCCTCCTCCCTTTTAACTCACAGATTGTAGCTCTTTGCAGCACTCTCTGGGCAGTTTAAATGCAAAGGAGGTCCAATAAGCAGAGCCTCTACCTCTTTCCTCCACCGTTTTAACTCACAGATTGTAGCTTTTCCCAGCAAGCTCTGGGCAGTTTAAAGGCAATGTTGGTCCAATCAACAAGGCCTCAGCAAATTTCCTCCTCCACCATCATCCATTTTATCTCACAGATTGTAGCTCTTCCCAGCAACCTCTGGGAACTTTAAATGCAATGGAGGTCCAATCAGCATGGCCTTAGCTCCTTTCCTCCTCCAACCTCCTCCGTTTTAACTCACAGATTGTAGCTCTTCCCAGCAAGCTCTGGGCAGCTTAAATGCAACGGAGGTACAATCAGCAAGGCCTCAGCAACTTTCCTCCTCCACCCTTTTCCTTTTCAATCCAGAGATTGTAGCTCTTTCCAGCAATCTCTGGGCAGTTTAAATGCAGCTTTGGTCCAATCAGCAGGATCTCAGTTTCTTTCCTTTTCCACCCTCCTCCATTTTAACTCACATATTGTAGCTACACCCAGCAAGCTCTTGGCAGTTTAAATGCAACTGAGGTCCAATCAGCAGGGCCTCAGCTACTTTCCTCCTCCGTTTTAACTCACAGATTGTAGCTCT
This sequence comes from Bothrops alternatus, assembly GCA_034064705.1. Classification (NCBI taxonomy): domain Eukaryota; kingdom Metazoa; phylum Chordata; class Lepidosauria; order Squamata; family Viperidae; genus Bothrops; species Bothrops alternatus. Next base: position 1,291,159 of record JARGCV010000014.1, on the reverse strand, counting down.
TCCCAACAAGCTCTGGGCAGTTTAAATGCAATGTTAGTCCAATCAGCAGGGCCTCACCTACTTTCCTCCTCTACCCTCCTCTGTTTTAACTCACAGATTGTAGCTCTACCCAGCAAGCTCTGGTCAGTTTAAATGCAATGGTGGTGGAATCAGCAGGGACTCAGCTACTTTCTGCCTCTACCCTCTTCTGTTTTAACTCAGAGATTGTAGCTCTACCCAGGAAGCTCTGGTCAGTTTAAATGCAACTGAGGTCCAATCAACAGGGCCTCAGCTACTTTCTCTCTTCCACCCTCCTCCATTTTAACATACAGATTGTAGCTCTTCCCAGCATGCGCTGGGCAGTTTAAATGCAAAAGACGTCCAATCAGCAGTTCCTCAGCTACTTTCCTCCTCTGTTTTAACTCACAGATGGTATATATTCCCAGCAGTCTCTGGGCAGTTTAAATGCAATGGAGGTCCAATCAGCAGGGCCTCAGCTAATTTCATCCTCCACCCTCATCTGTTTTAACTAACATATTGTTGCTCTTCCCAGAAAGCTCTGGGCAGTTCAAATGCAATGTTGGTCCAATCAGCAAGGATTACGCTAATTTCCTCCTCCACCGTCATCCGTTTTATCTCACTGATTGTAGCTCTTCCCAGCAAGCTCTGGGAACTTTAAATGGAATGGAGGTCCAATCAGCAGGGCCTTAGCTACTTTCGTCCTCCACCCTCCTCCGTTTTAACTCAAAGATTGTAGCCCTTCCAAGCAAGCTCTGGGAACTTTAAATGCAACGGAGGTACAATCAGCAGGGCCTCAGCTACTTTCCTCCTCCATTTTAAATCACAGATTGTAGCTCTTTGCAGCACTCTCTGGGTAGTTTAAATGCAACAGAGGTCCAATCAGCAGGGCCTCAGATCCTTTCCTCTTCCACCCTCCTCCCTTTTAACTCACAGATTGTAGCTCTTTGCAGCACTCTCTGGGCAGTTTAAATGCAAAGGAGGTCCAATAAGCAGGGCCTCTACCTCTTTCCTCCTCCGTTTTAACTCACAGATTGTAGCTTTTCCCAGCAAGCTCTGGGCAGTTTAAATGCAACGGAGGTACAATCAGCAAGGCCTCAGCAACTTTCCTCCTCCACCCTTTTCCTTTTCAATCCACAGATTGTAGCTCTTTCCAGCAATCTCTGGGCAGTTTAAATGCAGCTTTGGTCCAATCAGCAGGATCTCAGTTTCTTTCCTCCTCCACCCTCCTCCATTTTAACTCACATATTGTAGCTATACCCAGCAAGCTCTTGGCAGTTTAAATGCAACTGAGGTCCAATCAGCAGGGCCTAAGCTCCTTTCCTCCTCTACCCTCCTCCGTTTTAACACACAGATTGTAGCTCTTCCCAGCAAGTTGTTTCCCAGCAGTTTAAAGGCAATGTTGGTCCAATCAACAAGGCCTCAGCAAATTTCCTCCTCCACCGTCATCCATTTTATCTCACAGATTGTAGCTCTTCCCAGTAACCTCTGGGAACTTTAAATGCAATGGAAGTCCAATCAGCACGGCCTTAGCTACTTTCCTCCTCCAACCTCCTCCGTTTTAACTCACAGATTGTAGCTCTTCCCAGCAAGCTCTGGGCAGCTTAAATGCAACGGAGGTACAATCAGCAAGGCCTCAGCAACTTTCCTCCTCCACCCTTTTCCTTTTCAATCCACAGATTGTAGCTCTTTCCAGCAATCTCTGGGCAGTTTAAATGCAGCTTTGGTCCAATCAGCAGGATCTCAGTTTCTTTCCTCCTCCACCCTCCTCCATTTTAACTCACATATTGTAGCTATACCCAGCAAGCTCTTGGCAGTTTAAATGCAACTGAGGTCCAATAAGCTTGGCCTCAGCTACTTTCCTCCTCCATTTTAACTCAAAGATTGTAGCTCTTGCCAGCAATCTATGGGCAGTTTAAATGCATGGGTGGTCCAATCAACAGGGCCGCAGCTGCTTTTCTCCTCCACCCTCATCCCATCTATCTCAAAGATTACAGCTCTTCCCTGCAAGCTCTGGGCAATTTAAACGCACCCCCTCCTATTTAACACAGAGATTGTAACAACCCCCTCCTATTTAACACAGAGATTTTGCACCCCCTCCTATTTAACACAGAGATTGTAGCTCTTCCCATCAATCTCTGGGCAGTTTACATGCAACGGAGGTCAAATCAGCAGGGCCTCAGCTACTTTCCTCCTCCACATTCCTCTATTTTAACTACAACATTGTTGCTCTTCAAGGCAACCTCTGGGCAGATTAAAAGCAACGGTGGTCCAATCAGCAGGGCCTCAGCTACTTTCCTCCTCCACTCTCCTTCTTTTTAATCCACAGATTGTATCTCTTCCCAGCAAGCTCTGGGCAGTTTAAAGGCAAGTGTGCTCCAATCAAGACGGCCTAAGCTAATTTCCTCCTCCACCCTCGTCTGTTTTATATCACAGATTGTAGCTCTTCCCAGCAAGAACTGGGAAGTTTAAATAGCAATGGAGGTCCAATCAGCAGGGCCTAAGCTACTTTCCTCCTCTACCCTCATCTGTTTTAACTAAAAGTTTATAGCTCTACAGAGCAAGTACTGGGAAGTTTAAATGCAACGGAGGTCCAATCAGCAGGGCCTCAGCTACTTTCCTCCTCCATTTTAAATCACAGATTGTAGCTCTTCCCAGCAAGCTCTGGGAAGTTTATATGCAATGGAGGTCTAATCAGCAGGGCCTCAGATCCTTTCCTTTTCCACCCTCCTCCCTTTTAACTCACAGATTGTAGCTCTTTGCAGCACTCTCTGGGCAGTTTAAATGCAAAGGAGGTCCAATCAGCAGGGCCTCAGCTACTTTTCTCCTCCATTTTAACTTACAGTTTGCAGCTCTACTCAGCAATCTCTGGGCAGCTTAAATGCAATGGAGTTCCCTTCAGCACGGCCTCAGCTACTTAACTCCTCCACCCTCCTCGGTTTTAACTCACAGATTGTAGCTCTTTCCAGCAAGCTCTGGACAGTTTAAATGCAATGGAGGTCCAATCAGCAGGGCCTAAGCTACTTTCCTCCTCTACCCTCCTCTGTTTTAACTAAAAGATTGTAGCTCTACAGAGCAAGTTCTGGGCAATTTAAATGCAATGGAGGTCCAATCATCAGGGCCTCAGCTAATTTTCTCCTCCACCCTCATCCGTTTTAACTCACAGATTGTAGCTCTTCCCAGCATGCGCTGGGCAGTTTAAATGCAAAAGAGGTCCAATCAGCAGTTCCTCAGCTACTTTCCTCCTCTGTTTTAACTCACAGATAGTATATATTCCCATCAATGTATGGGCATTTTAAAAGCAACGGTGGTCCAATCAGCAGGGGCTCAGATACTTTCCTCTTCCGTTTTAACTCACAGATTGTAGCTCTTCCCAGCAGTCTCTGGGCAGTTTAAATGCAACAGAGGTCCAATCAGCAGGGCCTCAGCTAATTTCATCCTCCACCCTCATCTGTTTTAACTAACATATTGTTGCTCTTCCCAGAAAGCTCTCGGCAGTTCAAATGCAATGTTGGTCCAATCAACAAAGATTATGCAAATTTCCTCCTCCACCGTCATCCGTTTTATCTCACAGATTGTAGCTCTTCCCAGCAAGATCCGGGAAGTTTATATGCAATGGAGGTCTAATCAGCAGGGCCTCAGCTCCTTTCCTCTTCCACCCTCCTCTCTTTTAACTCACAGATTGTAGCTCTTTGCAGCACTCTCTGGGTAGTTTAAATGCAACAGAGGTCCAATCAGCAGGGCCTCTACCTCTTTCCTCTTCCGTTTTAACTCACAGATTGTAGCTCTTCCCAGCAGTCTCTGGGCAGTTTAAATGCAACAGAGGTCCAATCAGCAGGGCCTCAGCTAATTTCATCCTCCACCCTCATCTGTTTTAACTAACATATTGTTGCTCTTCCCAGAAAGCTCTCGGCAGTTCAAATGCAATGTTGGTCCAATCAACAAGGATTATGCAAATTTCCTCCTCCACCGTCATCCGTTTTATCTCACAGATTGTAGCTCTTCCCAGCAAGATCTGGGAAGTTTATATGCAATGGAGGTCTAATCAGCAGGGTCTCAGCTAATTTCCTCTTCCACCCTCCTCTCTTTTAACTCACAGATTGTAGCTCTTTGCAGCACTCTCTGGGCAATTTAAATGCAATGGAGGTCCAATCAGCAGGGCCTAAGCTCCTTTCCTCTTCCACCATCCTCCCTTTTAACTCACAGATTGTAGCTCTTCTCAGCCAGCTCTTCGCAGCTTAAATGCAATGGAGGTACAATCAGCAGGGCCTCAGCTACTTTCCTCCTCCATTTTAAATCACAGATTATAGCTCTTGCCAGCAATCTATGGGCAGTTTAAATGCATGGGTGGTCCAATCAACAGGGCCGCAGCTGCTTTCCTCCTCCACCCTCATCCGATCTATCTCAAAGATTACAGCTCTTCCCTGCAAGCTCTGGGCAATTTAAACGCACCCCCCTCCTATTTAACACAGAGATTGTAACAACCCCTCCTATTTAACACAGAGATTTTGCACCCCCTCCTATTTAACACAGAGATTGTAGCTCTTCCCATCAATCTCTGGGCAGTTTACATGCAACGGAGGTCAAATCAGCAGGGCCTCAGCTACTTTCCTCCTCCACACTCCTCTATTTTAACTACAACATTGTTGCTCTTCAAGGCAACCTCTGGGCAGATTAAAAGCAACGGTGGTCCAATCAGCAGGGCCTCAGCTACTTTCCTCCTCCACTCTCCTTCTTTTTAATCCACAGATTGTATCTCTTCCCAGCAAGCTCTGGGCAGTTTAAAGGCAAGTGTGCTCCAATCAAGACGGCCTAAGCTAATTTTCTCCTCCACCCTCGTCTGTTTTATATCACAGATTGTAGCTCTTCCCAGCAAGAACTGGGAAGTTTAAATAGCAATGGAGGTCCAATCAGCAGGGCCTAAGCTACTTTCCTCCTCTACCCTCATCTGTTTTAACTAAAATATTATAGCTCTACAGAGCAAGTTCTGGGTAGTTTAAATGCAACGGAGGTCCAATCAGCAAGGCGTCAGTTACTTTCCTCCTCCATTTGAACTCACAAATTGTAGCTCTTCCCAGCAAGCTCTGGGCAATTTAAATGCAATGGAGGTCCAATCAGCAGGGCCTCAGCTAATTTTCTCCTCCACCCTCATCCGTTTTAACTCACAGATTGTAACTCTTCCCAGCAAGCTCTGGGCAGTTTAAATGCAACGGAGGTCCAATGAGCAGGGCCTGAGCTACTTTCCTCCTCTGTTTTAACTCACAGATTATAGCTCTACCCAGCAAGCTATGGGCCATTTAAATGCAATGTTGGACCAATCAACAGGGCCTCAGCTAATTTTCTCCTCCACCCTCGTGAATTTTAACTCACAGATTGTAGCTCTTTCCAGCAATCTCTGGGCAGTATAAATGCAGCTTTGGTCCCATCAGCAGGGTCTCAGTTTCTTTCCTCCTCCAGCCTCCTCCATTTTAACTCACATATTGTAGCTATACCAATCAAGCTATTGGCAGTTTAAATGCAATTGAGGTCCAATCAACAGGGCATCAGCTCTTTTCCTCCTCCACCCTCCTCTGTTTTAACTCACAGATTGTAGCTCTACCAAGCAAGCTCTGGTCAGTTTAAATGCAATGGTGGTCCAATCAGCAGGGCCTCAGCTACTTTCCACCTCTACCCTGTTCCGTTTTAACTCACAGATTGTAGCTCTTTTCCCAGCAATCTCAGCTACTTTTCTCCTCCGTTTAAACTCACAGATTGTAGCTCTTCCCAGCAAGTTCTGGGCAGTTTAAATGCAATGTTGGTCCAATCAATAGGGCCTCAGCTGCTTTCCTCTTCCACCCTCCTCCCTTTCCACAATCGTGAATTTTAACGCACACTTTGTAGCTCTTGCCAGCGAGCTCTAGGGCGTTTAAATGCAACGGAGGTCCGATCAGTAGAGCCTCAGCTACTTTCCTCCTCAACCCTCCTCCTCTTTATCGCACAGATTGTTGCTCTTCCCAGAAACCTCTGGGCAGTTTAAATGAAATGGTGGTCCAATCAACAGGGCCTCAGCGACTTTCGTCCTCCACTCTCCTCCGTTTTAACTCAAAAATTGTAAGTCTTCCCTGCAAGCTCTGGGCAGTTTAAATGCAATGGTGGTCCAATTACTAGCACCTCCGCTACTTTCCTCCTCCACCCTCCTGGTCTTTAATGCACAGATTGTTGCTCTTCCCAGCAACCTCTGGGCCATTTAAATGCGATGGTGGTCCAATCAACAGGGCCTCAGTTACTTTCCTCCTCCACCCTCCTCCTTTTCAATTCATAGATTGTAGCTCTTCCCTCCAAGCTCTGGACAGTTTAAATGCAATTGACGTCCCATCCGCATAGCTTTAGCTACTTTCCTCCTCAAGCCTCCTCCTTTTTAATTCACAGATTGTAGCTCTTCCCTGCAAGTTCTGGGCAGTTTAAACGCAACAGAGGTCCAATCAGGAGGGCCTCATGTACTTTCCTCCTCTACCCTCTTCCGTTTTAACTCAAAGATTGTAGCTTTTTTCCCAGCAATTAATTGGCAGTTTAAATACAATGTTGGACCAATTAACAGGGCCTCAGCTAATTTCCTCATCCACCCTCGTGAATTTTAACTCACACTTTGTAGCTCTTCCCAGCAAGCTCTGGGAAGTTTAAATGCGATGGTGGTCCAATCAGTACGGCCTCAGCTACTTTCGTCTTTCACCATCCTACATTTTAACTCAAAGATTGTAGCTCTTCCCAGAAAGCTCTGGGCAGTTCAAATGCAATTGACGTCCAGTCAGCAGGGCCTTAGATCCTTTCCTCATCCATTTTAAATCACAGATTTTAGTTCTTACCACCAAGCTCTGGGCAGTTTAAATGCAATTTTGGTCCAATCAGCAGGGCCTCAGATACTTTCCTCCTTAACCCACCTCCTTTTCAATTCACAGATTGTAGCTCTTCCCAGTAAAGTCTGGGCAATTTAAATGCAACGGAGGTCCAATCAGTAGGGCCTCAGCTACTTTCCTCCTCAACCCTCCTCCTCTTTATCGCACAGATTGTTGCTCTTCCCAGCAACCTCTGGGCAGTTTAAATGCAATGGTGGTCCAATCAACAGGGCCTCAGCGACTTTCCTCCTCCACTCCGTTTTAACTCACAGATTGTAAGTCTTCCCGGGAAGCTCTGGGCAGTTCAAATGTAATGGTGGTCCAATAGGTAGGGCTTCACCTACGTTCCTCCTCCACCCTTCCCTTTTTTAACTCACAGATTGCAGCTTTTCCCAGGACGCTCTGGGCAGTTCAAATGCAACGGCCGTCTAGTCAGCAGGACCTTAGATACTTTCCTCATCCGTTTTAAGTCACAGATTGTAGCTCTTCCAAGCAAGCTCTCGGTAGTTTCAATGCAACGGAGGTCCAATCACCAGGGCTTCAGCTACTTGCCTCCTCCACCCTCCTCCATTTTAACTCACAGATTGGTGCTTTCCAGCAACCTCTTGGCAGTTTAAATACAATTGTGGTCCAATCAACAGGGCCTCAGTTACTTTCCTCCTCCACCCTCCTCCTTTTCAATTCATAGATTGTAGCTCTTCCCGCCAAGCTCTGGGCAGTTTAAATGCAATGGACGTCCCATCAGCAGGGCGTTAGCTACTTTCCTCCTCCACCCTCCTCCGTTTTAATTCACAGATTGTAGCTCTTCCAAGCAAGCTCTGGGCAGTTTAAATGCAATGGAGGTCCAATCAGGAGGGCCTCAGCTACTTTCCTCCTCTACCCTCTTGCGTTTTAACTCACAGATTGTAGCTCTTTTCCCAGTAATTACCCGGCAGTTTAAATGCAATGTTTGTCCAATCAACAGGGCCTCACCTAATTTCCTCCTCAACCCTCGTCTGTTTAAACTCACACATTGTAAGTCTTCCTAGCATGCTCTTGACTGTTTAAATTCAATGGAGGTGCAATCAGCAGAGCTTCAGCTACTTTCCTCCTTCACACTCCTCCATTTTAACTAACAGATTGTAGAATTTTCCAGCAACCTCTGGGCAGTTTAAATGCAATGCTGGTCCAATCAAAAGGGCCTCAGCTACTTTCCTACTCCACCATCCTCCGTTTTAACTCACAGATTGTAGCTCTTCCCATGAAGCTCTGGGCAGTTTAAATGCAATTTAGGTCCAATCAAAAGGGCCTCAGCTACTTTCCTCCTCCACCCTCTTCCTTTTTAACACAAAGATTGTAGCTCTTCCCAGCAAGCTCTGGGCAATTTAAATGCAATGGAGGGCCAATCAGCAGGGCGTCAGGTACTTTCCTCCTCCACTTTCCTCCGTTTTAGCTCACAGATTGTAGCTCTTCCCAGCAATCTCTGGGCATTTTAAACGCAAAGGAAGTCCAATCAGCAGGGCCTAACCTACATTCCTCCTCTACCCTCCTCTGTTTTAACTCACAGATTGTAGCTCTTCCCAGCAAGCTCTGGGCAGTTTAAATATAATGGAGATGCAGTCAGTAGGGCCTCAGCTACTTTCCTCCTCCACACTCCTATATTTTAACTCACAGATTGTAGCTCTTCCCAGCAAGCTCTGGGCAGTTTAAATGCAATGGAAATCCAATTAGCAGGGCCTTAGCTACTTTCCTTCTCCATTTTAAGTCAAAGATTGTAGCTCTTCCCAGCATGCTCTGGGCAATTTAAATGCAATGGATTTCCAATCAGCAGGGCATCAGGTACTTTCCTCCTCCACCCTCCTTCCGTTTTAACTCAAAGATTATAGCTCTTCCTAGAAAGCTCTGGGCAATTTAAACTCAATGGAGGAGCAATCAGCTACTTTCCTCCTCCACACTCCTCCATCTGAACTGAAAGATTGTAGTACTTTCCAGCAACCTCTGGGCAGTTTAAATGCAATGTTGGTCCAATCAGCAGGACCTCGGCTACTTTCCTCCTCCACCCTCCTCTTTTTTAACTCACAGATTGTAGCTCTTCCCAGCAAGTTCTGGGCAATTTAAATGCAATGGATGTCCAATCAGCAGGGCGTCAGCTACATTCCTCCTCCACCGTTTTCCGTTTTAACTCACAGATAGTAGCTCTTCCCCGCAAGCCCTGGGCAGTTCAAATGCAAGGGACGTCGAATCAGCAGGGCTTTAGCTACTTTCCTCCTCCATTTTAACTTCGTTTCAACTCAAAGATTGTGTCTTTTTCCAGCAATTACTGGGAAGTTTAAATACAAAAGAGGTCCAATCAGTAGGGCCTCAGTACATTCCTCCTCCACCGTTTTTCGTTTTAACTCACAAATTGTAGCTTTTCCCACTAAGCTCTGGGCAGATTAAATGCAATGGAGGTCCAATCATCAGGGCCTAAGCAAATTTCCTCCTTCAAACTCCTCCATTTTAACTCACAGATTGTAGCTCTTTCCAGAAATCTCAGGGCATCGGAGGTCCAATCAGCAAGGTCTCAGCTAATTACCTCCTCCACCCTCATCTGTTTTAACTCACAGATTGTAGCTCTTCCCAGGAAGCTCTGGGCGCCTTAAATGAAAAGCAGGTCCAATCAACAGGGCCTCAGGTACATTCCTCCTCCACCCTCCTCCGTTTTAACTCACAGATTGTAGATCTTCCCAGCAAGCTATGGGCAATTTAAATGAAATCTAGGTACAATCAGCAGGGCCTTAGCTACTTTCCTCCTCCACCCTCTTCCTTTTTCCCAGCAAGCTCTGAGCAGTTTAAATGCAATGGAGGTGCAAAAACTAGGGCCTCAGCTACTTTCCTCCTCCACACGTCTAAATTTTAACTCACAGATTGTAGCTCTTCCCAGCAAGCTCTTGGATGTTTAAATGCAATGGACCTCCAATCATCAGGGCCTTAGCTACTTTCCTCCTCCGCTTTAAGTCACAGATTGTAGCTCTTCCCAGCAAGTTCTGGGCAATTTAAATGCAATGGATGTCCAATAAGCAGGGCGTCAGGTACTTTCCTCCTCCACCCTCCTCCGTTTTAACTCACAGATTGTAGCTCTTCTCAGGAAGCTCTGGGCAGTTCAAATTCAAGGGACGTTGAATCAGCAGGACCCTAGCTACTATCCTCCTCCATTTTAACTCACAGATTGTAGCTCTTCCCATCAAGCTCTGGGCATTTTAAATGCAAAGGAGGTCCAATCAGCATGGCCTCATTTACATTCCTCCTCCACTCTCATCATTTTTAACTCACAGATTGTAGCTCTTCCCAGCAAGCTCTGGACAGTTTAAATTGAATGGAGGTTCAATCAGTACGGCCTAAGCTACTTTCGTACTCAACCCTCCTCCATTCTAACACACAGATTATACCTCTTCCCAGCAAGCTCTGGGCAGTTTAAATGCAACAGAGGTCCAATCTGCAGGGGCTAAGCTACTTTCCTCCTCCACCCTCCTCCCTTTTAATTTACAGACTGTAGCTCTTCCAAGCAAGCTTTAGGCAGTTTAAATGCAATGGAGGTCCAATCAGCAGGGCCTAAGCTACTTTCGTCTTCCACCCTCCTCCGTTTTATCTCACAGATTGTACCTCTTCTCAGCAAGCTTTGGGCAATTTAAATGCAATCTAGATCAAATCAGCAGGGCCTCAGCTACCTTCCTCCTTTTAACTCACAGATTGTAGTACTTTCCACAAATCTCTTGGCAGTTTAAATGCAATGGAGGTGAAATCAGTAGGGCCTAAGCAACTTTCGTCCTCCTCACTCCTCCATTTTAACTCACAGATTGTAGCTCTTCTCAGCAATATCTGGGAAGTTTAAATCCAATGGACGTCCAATCAGCAGTGTGTTAGCTACTTTCCTCCTCCGTTTTAAGTCACAGATTGTAGCTATTCCCAGCAAGCTCTGGGCAATTTAACTACAGTGGAGGTCCAATCATCAGGGCGTCAGGTACTTTCCTTTTCCACCCTCCTCCGTTTTAACTCACAGATTGTAACTATACCCAGGAAGCTCTGGGCAGTTTAAATGCAACGGAGGTCCAATCTGCAGGGGCTAAGCTACTTTCCTCCTCCACCATCCTCCATTTTAACTTACAGATTGTAGCTCTTCCAAGCAAGCTTTAGGCAGTTTAAATGCAATGGAGGTCCAATCAGCAGGGCCTAAGCTACTTTCGTCTTCCACCCTCCTCCATTTTATCTCACAGATTGTACCTCTTCCCAGCAAGCTCTAGGAAGTTTAAATGAAATGGAGGTTCAATCAGCAGGGCCTCAGCTAGTTTCCTCCTCGACACTCCTCAATTTTAACTCACAGATTGTAGCTCTTCCCAGCAACCTCTGGGCAATTTAAATGCAATGGAGGTCCAGTCAGAAGGGCCTCAGCTACTTTCCTCCTCCGTTTTAAGTCACAGATTGTAGCTCTTCCCAGCAAGCTCTGGGCAGTTTAAATCCAATGAACGTCCAATCAGCAGGGCATTAGCTACTTTCCTCCTCCGTTTTAAGTCACAGATTGTAGCTCTTCCCAGAAAGCTCTGGGCAATTTAATTGCAGTCGAGGTCCAATCATCAGGGCATCAGGTACTTTCCTTTTCCACCCTCCTCCGTTTTAACTCATAGATTGTAGCTCTTCCCAGAAAGATCTGGGCAGTTTAAATTCAATGGAGGTGCAATCAGCAGGGCCCTAGCTACATACCTCCTCCATTAGAATAATGGACATTAGGAATAATGTCCTAAGTACATGCACAAGATGGCGGGCGCATATCTGTAAGAGCCGGGCATCTGATGGGGGATGGCTAGAGACCTCCCCTGGGGGTCGAGGAACATCTAGGACCCCGGGGATTCTGGCAGCGGGACATCTCAGCTTTCCAGAGGTATATTTGCTGATTTCCTCCTTTCCGAAATGAGCGAACAAAGTCGAACAAAGTCGGGGGATTGTGACGGCGTGCTCTGCCCCTTTCGGCCTTTGATGGAGTGTGGAGCCAGTTTGGGAGTTTGGATGAGAGTCCGTCGCGAGGGAGAAGAGTTTGGTGACGGCTCCCTCCTCCCTCCTCCTATTATGTGAATGAGCGATCTGTGGAGGGGTGAGAGGATTGCTGAGAGGCTTTTGTTCCTCGGATGAGGCTTTTGTTTCTCTGCTGAGAGGCTTGTGTTTCTCGGATGACTATCCGTGATGGGAAGTGGCTTGGTCCCTTCCCCCTCTCCTTACCATCCCCCTCCCTACCACCACCACATGAATGAGCGGCTTTGGTGGGCAGCTGAGAGGCGTAGGTGGCCGCCGTAAAAGGGAAGAGTTCGGCGCCCCCTCCACCATTTTGTTGGCCAGCGGTTTTGGGAAGACAGCTGAAGGTCGCGGGTGATGGAGAGGGGCAGCATGGACTTGTGGACTTGTGGTGAGGGAAACAGCGTTGTCATGCTTCCCCCTCCCAGATGAAGAGTGATTAACGATGAGACCAAATGGAAGAATTGCAGTGGCCTCCCCCAGCCTGTTAGTTTGTATACGGAATAGGAAAGTGGAATCACTATCAGGTGGGCAGTAAATAGCCCTGATGAAAATAATCCCGGACTGCCTTTATGGACCCCCTTCTAGAGATCTGGTCCTTGCCCCTGGCAGCACATATTTGAATTTGTAGACTGTGGATTAATGGAGCAGGATGGAACATAGGGGCTTTTCTCCTGCCCGGATCATCTAATTTCATCATCATCTTCGTTATTACTGTCACCCTCATGGAATTATGGAATTCTGGAATTTTGGATTTTAATTTAGACCGAACTGCCTGGTTTCTTGCTGGACCCCATCGATGTATTTTATCTGACTGGCTCCGTACTTGAGATCGACTCTTCTTGCATTGCGAGATTTCCCCCTCTCGCAATCATGGCCCTCCGCTTTATCAAGGGCCCACCTCGAGGATGGACTTTGCAGTCCTGAGAGATGGCATGTGTCAAATAAGGGGCTTTGGGGTTTTTTAAATCGTTATTTAATGAAAGTTTTAAGGGAGGGTAGAGGTGGGGAAGGGGTATTTAGGGTGGGGGAAGGAATTGTTGGAAGGGAGCTAGAAGACAGGCCAGGCAACGGAAGGGGACGTAATCCTGTGGGTTCGGATGGGGAGCTGATTAGGGCTCATTTAATTCCAATTAGTACCATAAGCGGGAGGGGCAGATATGGCGGGAGCAGGGGGCCGTATTATAATAAGGGAGCGCGTACCCACTGTTTACGAGTGGTCATGCGCTCCGACCCCCAAGGCTCTACCTGTTCTTGGGGTTATTCAGAACCACAGGGCCCTGGCTGTAGGCTGATGTTGTGCAATGCCAGGTCTGTGGTAAATAAGGCCCCCCTCATTCAAGATTTAATTTCAAAGGGGGGAGCAGACCTGGCTGGTATAACGGAGACCTGGTTGGGACCGGAGGGCGGTGTCCCTCTGGTGGAAATGTGCCCACCGGGTTTCCTTGCATTCCATCGGCCGAGAGCTCAGGGCAGGGGTGGGGGAGTGGCGGTCGTGATTAGGGAAGATTACAGGCCGAGGGAGGTCACTGTTCCTCAGACGGCAGGCTGTGAATCCCTCCTGGTGAAGTGGGACCTTGGGGGTCCGAAGGCGGTGTTGATTACGTACCTGGCTCCCTGCCACGTGTCAACCTCCCTGCTCGAGCTCCTGGATGTTATCGCCGCAGTGGAGCTTGAGGTTCCCAGGCTAATAGTCACGGGTGACTTCAACCTGCCGTCTGTGAGCGGGGTGTCCGGGGAAACTCGAGAGTTCATGGCTTCCATGGCAGCCATGGACCTGACCCAGGTAATTCAAGGCCCCACACACACAGGGGGGAACACGCTTGACCTGTTTTTTGTCTCTGGACAGTGGCTGAGTGGTCAGAATATAGGGGATATAGTTATTGAGCCCCTGTCATGGTCTGATCACTCTCTCCTTCGCTTGGACTTTCTGACTGCTGCACCCCAATGCAGGGAGGCGGAACCAGTGAGATGGTACTGCCCCAGGCGGCTGATGGAGCCCGAGCGGTTCCAGGCAGAGCTTGGGCCAATTCCTGAGGTTCGGATACACGACTCGGTCGAAGAGTTGGCGGCAGCCTGGGATAGGGCTGCGGCCGGTGCTCTAGATCGAGTCGTGCCTTTGCGGCCTCTGATTCGGCGTACGTCTCGATCGGCCCCTTGGTATAATGAGGGGCTAAGAGAGATGAAACGCCGGAAAAGACGCCTAGAGAGCAGTTGGAGATCGAGCCGTGCCGAATCTGACCGAACACTGGTAAGAGACCATATTAGGTCCTATCTAGTGGCGATAAGAGCAGAGAAGTGTTCTTACCTCACTGCTCTTATCACGTCATCAGATAACCGCCCAGCCTCCTTGTTTAGGGTGACCCGCTCCCTCCTTCATCAGGAGGTGAGGGGAGACCCCTTAGAGGGTAGAGCTGAGGATTTCGGAAAATATCTGCATGATAAAATCGCTCAGATACGGGAAGGCTTCGATTTCAACTGGGTATGTCCGGTGGGAGAGGCGGAGTCTGGTCTTGAGATTGTTACCTGGGCTGAGTTTGACCCCGTGACTCCCGAGGATGTGGACAGGTTGCTCGGGGGACTTAGGGCGACCACATGTTCATTGGACCCGTGCCCCTCCTGGTTGGTGTTGGCATCCCGGGAGGTGGTACGAGGCTGGTTCCAGGCAATTATTAATGCTTCTTTAAGTGAGGGTGTCTTTCCTGCCACCTTGAAAGAGGCGGTAGTGAGGCCCCTCCTTAAGAAGCCTGCCTTGGATCCAGCTGTTTTATCATATTATCGTCATGTCTCCAACCTTTGTTTTCTTGCGAAGGTTGTTGAGAGCGTGGTTGCCCGACAGTTCCCGCGGCACCTGGAGGAATCGTTATATCTGGATCCGCACCAGTCGGGCTTAAGGCCTGGCTACAGCACGGAAACAGCATTGGTCGCGTTGGTGGATGACCTCTGGCGGGCCCGGGACAGAGGTTGTTCCTCTGTTCTGGTGATATTGGACCTCTCGGCGGCTTTTGAAATCATTGATCATGGTATCATGCTGCAACGGTTGGAGGGGTTAGGTATAGGGGGCACTATTTTGCGGTGGTTCTCTTCCTTCCTTTCTGGCCGGATGCAGTCTGTGTTGACAGGGGGTCAGAGGTCGACCCCAAGACCCCTCGTATGTGGGGTACCTCAGGGGTCGGTCCTCTCACCCCTATTGTTCAACATTTATGTAAAACCGCTGGGTGAGATCATCCATGGTTTTGGTGTGGAGTATCACCAGTACGCTGATGACACTCAGTTGTACATTTCCACGCCGAACCACCCCAACGATGCTCTTGCTGTGCTGACCCGGTGCCTGGAGGCCGTGCAGGTCTGGATGGGGAAGAACGGACTCAAGCTCAACCCTTCCAAGACTGAGTGGCTGTGGCTACCATCGTCCCGGTTTAGCCAATTGATTCCTTCGTTGTCTGTTGGGGGTGAAACAGTGGCCCCCGCGGAAAGGGTTCGCAATTTGGGAGTCCTCCTCGATTCACGGCTGTCTTTAGAGGACCATCTGACGGCCGTGGCCGGGAGGATGTTCTATCAGGCTCGCCTGGTGCGCCAATTGCGGCCCTTCCTAGACTGGGACTCGCTACACACAGTTACTCATACCTTCGTCACTTCCAGGCTGGACTACTGTAATGGTCTCTACATGGGGCTCCCCTTGAGGTGCACCCGGAGGCTCCAGCTGGCCCAGAATGCGGCCGCGTGGGTAGTGACGGGAGCGTCATGGCGCTCCCATGTAACACCGCTCCTGCGCGAGCTGCACTGGTTGCCGGTGGCCTTCCGGGTGCGTTTCAAGGTGTTAGTGACCACCTTTAAAGCGCTCCATGGCATCGGACCTGGATATTTACAGGACCGCCTTCTGCCAGCAAATACCTCCCGCCGTCCAGTACGCTCCCACAGAGAGTGTCTTCTCAGGGTGCCGTCGCCCAGACAATGTCGGCTGGCGACCCCCAGGGGGAGAGCCTTCTCTGTGGGAGCTCCAACGCTTTGGAATAAGCTCCTCCCCCGAACTCCGTACGATGACGGATTTACGTACCTTCCGTCGAGAACTGCATCTCCGTCTGCATTTAAACTGCCCTGAGAATTCTGGAAAGAGGTCCAATCAGCAGGACCTCAGCTAATTTCCTCCTCCTCCCACTTCCGTTTTAACTCACATATTGTAGGTATACCCAGCAAGCTCTGGGTAGTTTAAATGCAAAGGAGGTCCAATCAGTAGGGCCTCAGCTACTTTCCTTTTCCAACCTCCTCTATTTTAACTCACAGATTGTAGCTCTTCCCAGCAACCTCTGGGAAGTTTGAATGCAATAGAGGTCTAATCAACAGGACCTCAGCTCCTATCCTCTTCCACCCTCCTCCGTTTTAACTCAGAGTTTGTAGCTTTTCCCAGCAAGCTCTAGGCAGTTTAAATTAAATGGAGGTCTAATCAACAGGGCCTCTGCTCCTTTCCTCTTCCAACCTCCTCCTTTTTAACTCACAGATTGTAGCTCTTTCCAGCAAGTGCTAGAAATCTTAAATGCAATGAAGGTCCAATCAGAAGGGCCTCGGCTAGTTTCCTCGTCCACCCTCCTCCATTTTAACTCACAGATTGTAGCTCTTCCCATCAAGCTCTGGGCAGTTTAAATGCAATGGAGGTCCAATCATCAGGACCTCAGCTACTTTCCTCCTCCGTTTTAACTCACAGATTGTAGCCCTTCCCAACAAGCTCTGGGCAGTTTAAATGCAATGTTAGTCCAATCAGCAGGGCCTCAGCTACTTTCCTCCTCTACCCTCCTCCGTTTTAACTCACAGATTGTAGCTCTACCCAGCAAGCTCTGGACAGTTTAAATGCAATGGTGGTGCAATCAGCAGGGATTCAGCTACTTTCTGCCTCTACCCTCTTCCGTTTTAACTTAGAGATTGTAGCTCTACCCAGGAAGCTCTGGTCAGTTTAAATGCAACTGAGGTCCAATCAACAGGGCCTCAGCTACTTTCTCTCTTCCACCCTCCTCCATTTTAACACACAGATTGTAGTTCTTCCCAGCATTGCGCTGGGCAGCTTAAATGCAACGGAGGTACAATCAGCAGGGCCTTAGGTACTTTCGTCCTCCACCCTCCTCCGTTTTAATTCAAAGATTGTAGCTCTTCCCAGCAAGCTCTGGGCAGCTTAAATGCAACGGAGGTACAATCAGCAGGGCCTCAGCTACTTTTCTCCTCCATTTTAAATCACAGATTGTAGCCCTTCCAAGCAAGCTCTGGGAACTTTAAATGCAATGGAGGTCCAATCAGCTTGGCCTCAGCTACTTTCCTGCTACGTTTTAACTCACAGATCGTAGCTCTTCCCAGCAAGCTCTGGGAAGTTTAAATGCAACAGAGGTCCAATCAGCAGGGCCTCAGATCCTTTCCTCTTCCACCCTCCTCCCTTTTAACTCACAGATTGTAGCTCTTTGCAGCACTCTCTGGGCAGTTTAAATGCAAAGGAGGTCCAATAAGCAGGGCCTCTACCTCTTTCCTCCTCCGTTTTAACTCACAGATTGTAGCTTTTCCCAGCAAGCTCTGGGCAGTTTAAAGGCAATGTTGGTCCAATCAACAAGGCCTCAACAAATTTCCTTCTCCACCGTCATCCATTTTATCTCACAGATTGTAGCTCTTCCCAGCAACCTCTGGGAACTTTAAATGCAATGGAGGTCCAATCAGCATGGCCTTAGCTACTTTCCTCCTCCAACCTCCTCCGTTTTAACTCACAGATTGTAGCTCTTCCCAGCAAGCTCTGGGCAGCTTAAATGCAACGGAGGTACAATCAGCAAGGCCTCAGCAACTTTCCTCCTCCACCCTTTTCCTTTTCAATCCACAGATTGTAGCTCTTTCCAGCAATCTCTGGGCAGTTTAAATGCAGCTTTGGTCCAATCAGCAGGATCTCAGTTTCTTTCCTCCTCCACCCTCCTCCATTTTAACTCACATATTGTAGCTATACCCAGCAAAATCTTGGCAGTTTAAATGCAACTGAGGCCCAATCAGCAGGGCCTCAGCTCCTTTCCTCCTCCACCCTCCTCTGTTTTAACACACAGATTGTAGCTCTTCCCAGCAAGTTGTTTCCCAGCAGTTTAAAGGCAATGTTGGTAAAATCAACAAGGCCTCAGCAAATTTCCTCCTCCACCGTCATCCATTTTATCTCACAGATTGTAGCTCTTCCCAGCAACCTCTGGGAACTTTAAATGCAATGGAGGTCCAATCAGCATGGCCTTAGCTCCTTTCCTCCTCCAACCTCCTCCGTTTTAACTCACAGATTGTAGCTCTTCCCAGCAAGCTCTGGGCAGCTTAAATGCAATGGAGGTACAATCAGCAAGGCCTCAGCAACTTTCCTCCTCCACCCTTTTCCTTTTCAATCCACAGATTGTAGCTCTTTCCAGCAATCTCTGGGCAGTTTAAATGCAGCTTTGGTCCAATCAGCAGGATCTCAGTTTCTTTCCTCCTCCACCCTCCTCCATTTTAACTCACATATTGTAGCTATACCCAGCAAGCTCTTGGCAGTTTAAATGCAACTGAGGTCCAATCAGCAGGGCCTCAGCTACTTTCCTCCTCCGTTTTAACTCACAGATTGTAGCTCTTCCCAACAAGCTCTGGGCAGTTTAAATGCAATGTTAGTCCAATCAGCAGGGCCTCAGCTACTTTCCTCCTCTACCCTCCTCCGTTTTAACTCACAGATTGTAGCTCTACCCAGCAATCTCTGGTCAGTTTAAATGCAATGGTGGTGCAATCAGCAGGAACTCAGCTACTTTCTACCTCTACACTCCTCCATTTTAACACACAGATTGGAGCTCTTCCCAGCATGCGCTGGGCAGTTTAAATGCAAAAGAGGTCCAATCAGCAGTTCCTCAGCTACTTTCCTCCTCTTTTTTAACTCACACATAGTATATATTCCCAGCAATCTATGGGCATTTTAAAAGCAACGGTGGTCCAATCAGCAGGGGCTCAGCTACTTTCCTCTTCCGTTTTAACTCACAGATTGTAGCTCTTCCCAGCAGTCTCTGGGCAGTTTAAATGAAACAGAGGTCCAATCAGCAGGGCCTCAGCTAATTTCATCCTCCACCCTCAATTGTTTTAACTAACATATTGTTGCTCTTCCCAGAAAGCTCTGGGCAGTTCAAATGCAATGTTGGTCCAATCAACAAGGATTACGCTAATTTCCTCCTCCACCGTCATCCTTTTTATCTCACTGATTGTAGCTCTTCGCAGCAAGCTCTGGGAACTTTAAATGGAATGGAGGTCCAATCAGCAGGGCCTTAGCTACTTTCGTCCTCCACCCTCCTCCGTTTTAACTCAAAGATTGTAGCTCTTCCCAGCAAGCTCTGGGCAGCTTAAATGCAACGGAGGTACAATCAGCAGGGCCTCAGCTACTTTCCTCCTCCATTTTAAATCACAGATTGTAGCTCTTCCCAGCAAGCTCTGGGAACTTTAAATGCAATGCAGGTCCAATATGCTTGGCCTCAGCTACTTTCCTCCTCCATTTTAACTCACAGATTGTAGTTCTTGCCAGCAAGCTCTGGGAAGTTTAAATGCAATGGAGGTCTAATCAGCAGGGTCTCAGCTAATTTCCTCTTCCACCCTCCTCTCTTTTAACTCACAGATTGTAGCTCTTTGCAGCAATCTATGGGCAGTTTAAATGCAAGGGTGGTCCAATCAACAGGGCCGCAGCTGCTTTCCTCCACCACCCTCATCCGATCTATCTCACAGATTGCAGCTCTTCCCTGCAAGCTCTGGGCAATTTAAACGCACTCCCCTCCTTTTTAACACAGAGATTGTAACAGACCCTCCTATTTAACACAGAGATTTTCCACCCCCCTCCTATTTAACACAGAGATTGTAGCTCTTCCCATCAATCTCTGGGCAGCTTACATGCAACGGAGGTCAAATCAGCAGGGCTTCAGCTACTTTCCTCCTCCACACTCCTCTATTTTAACTACAACATTGTTGCTCTTCAAGGCAACCTCTGGGCAGATTAAAAGCAACGGTGGTCCAATCAGCAGGGCCTCAGCTACTTTCCTCCTCCACTCTCCTTCTTTTTAATCCACAGATTGTATCTCTTCCCAGCAAGCTCTGGGCAGTTTAAAGGCAAGTGTGCTCCAATCAAGACGGCCTAAGCTAATTTCCTCCTCCACCCTCGTCTGGCTTATCTCACAGATTGTAGCTCTTCCCAGCAAGAACTGGGAAGTTTAAATGCAATGGAGGTCCAATCAGCAGGGCCTCAGCTACTTTCCTCCTCCGTTTTAACTTACAGATTGCAGCTCTACTCAGCAATCTCTGGGCAGCTTAAATGCAATGGAGTTCCATTCAGCAGGGCCTCAGCTACTTAACTCCTCCACCCTCCTCCGTTTTAACTCACAGATTGTAGCTCTTTCCAGCAAGCTCTGGGCAGTTTAAATGCAACGGAGGTCCAATCAGCAGGGCCTAAGCTACTTTCCTCCTCTACCCTCCTCTGTTTTAACTAAAAGATTGTAGCTCTACAGAGCAAGTTCTGGGTAGTTTAAATGCAATGGAGGTCCAATCAGCAGGCCTCAGCTACTTGCCTCCTCCACCCTCCTCTGTTTTATCTCACAGATTGTAGCTCTTCACAGCAAGGTCTGGGCAGTTTAAATGCAACGGAGGTCCAATCAGCAAGGCCTCAGCTACTTTCCTCCTCCGTTTGAACTCACAAATTGTAGCTCTTCCCAGCAAGCTCTGGGCAATTTAAATGCAATGGAGGTCCAATCAGCAGGGCCTCAGCTAATTTTCTCCTCCACCCTCATCCATTTTAACTCACAGATTGTAGCTCTTCTCAGCATGCGCTGGGCAGTTTAAATGCAAAAGAGGTCCAATCAGCAGTTCCTCAGCTACTTTCCTCCTCTGTTTTAACTCACAGATAGTATATATTCCCAGCAATCTATGGGCATTTTAAAAGCAACGGTGGTCCAATCAGCAGGGGCTCAGCTACTTTCCTCTTCCGTTTTAACTCACAGATTGTAGCTCTCCCCAGCAGTCTCTGGGCAGTTTAAATGCAACGGAGGTCCAATCAGCAGGGCCTCAGCTAATTTCATCCTCCACCCTCATCTGTTATAACTAGTTTTAGTTTAGTTTTATTAAATTTCTATACCGCCCCTCTCCCATAGGACTCGGGGCGGTTTACAACCCAATAAAAACAATAAATATTTAAAAATAAATTAAATTAAATTAATACAAGGCTGTTACTAAAACCTGTTAAAAACCCAATTCTAAAACCCAAACAGCCTTGTTTAAAAATTTAAAACCCGAGGAGATCTAGGCCAGGCCGGCTTGATTGAAGAGATGAGTCTTCAATTCTCTTCTGAAGGTGCGGAGATCATGACACGTCCGGACTTCTGGGGGGAGCTCGTTCCACATCGTCGGTGCCCCCACAGAAAAGGCTCTCCCCCTGGGCACCACCAGTCGACACTGCTTAGCCAATGGCACCCTGAGGAGGCCCTCTCTGTGGGAGCGAACTGGTCGATGGGAGGTATTTACTGGCAGAAGGCGGTCTTGTAAATAACTGGGTCCTATGCCATGGAGCGCTTTAAAGGTGGTAACCAATACCTTGAAGCGCACCCGGAAAGCCACTGGCAACGAGTGAAGCTCGCGCAGGATGGGGGCCATTCGTACCCACCAGGGTGCCCCCACTACCACCCGCGCGGCCGCATTCTGCGCCAGTTGAAGCCTCCGCGTGCACTTCAAGGGGAGCCCCATGTAGAGAGCATTACAATAGTCCAGTCTGGAAGTGACGAAGGCATGGATGACCGTGCGTAGCGCGTCCCTATCTAGGAAGGGGCACAACTGGTGTACCAGACGGATCTGGTAAAACATCCTCCCGGCCACGGCCGTCAGGTGGTCCTCAAGGGACAGCTGTGAATCTAGGAGGACTCCCAAGTTGCGAGCCCTTCCCGTGGGGGCCACTGACTCGCCCCCAATAGACAGCAATGAAATCAGCTGGTTATACCGGGACGACAGTAACCACAGTCACTCGGTCTTGGAGGGGTTGAGCTTGAGACCGTTCTTCCCCATCCAGATCCGCACGGCCTCCAGGCACTGGGTCAGCACGTCAAGAGCTTCATTTGGGTGGTTTGGGGTGGAAATGTACAGCTGAGTATCATATTGTTGCTCTTCCCAGAAAGCTCTGGGCAGTTCAAATGCAATGTTGGTCCAATCAACAAGGATTACGCAAATTTCCTCCTCCACCGTCATCCGTTTTATCTCACAGATTGTAGCTCTTCCCAGCAAGCTCTGGGAAGTTTCAATGCAATGGAGGTCCAATCAGCAGGGCCTCAGCTACTTTCCTCCTCCATTTTAATTCACAGATTGTAGCCCTTCCAAGCAAGCTCTGGGAACTTTAAATGCAATGGAGGTCCAATCAGCTTGGCCTCAGCTACTTTCCTCCTATGTTTTAAATCACAGATTGTAGCTCTTCCCAGCAAGCTCTGGGAAGTTTATATGCAATGGAGGTCTAATCAGCAGGGCCTCAGATCCTTTTCTTTTCCACCCTCCTCCCTTTTAACTCACAGATTGTAGCTCTTTGCAGCACTCTCTGGGCAGTTTAAATGCAATACAGGTCCAGTAAGCTTGGCCTCAGCTACTTTTCTCCTCCGTTTTAACTCACAGATTGTAGCTCTTCCCAGCAAGAACTGGGCAGTTTAAATGCAATGGAGGTCCAATCAGCAGGGCCTCAGCTACTTTTCTCCTCCGTTTAAACTTACAGTTTGCAGCTCTACTCAGCAATCTCTGGGCAGCTTAAATGCAATGGAGTTCCATTCAGCACGGCCTCAGCTACTTACCTCCTCCACCCTCCTCCGTTTTAACTCACAGATTGTAGCTCTTTCCAGCAAGCTCTGGACAGTTTAAATGCAACGGAGGTCCAATCAGCAGGGCCTAAGCTACTTTCCTCCTCTACCCTCCTCTGTTTTAACTAAAAGATTGTAGCTCTACAGAGCAAGTTCTGGGCAATTTAAATGCAATGAAGGTCCAATCATCGGGGCCTCAGCTAATTTTCTCCTCCACCCTCATCCGTTTTAACTCACAGATTGTAGCTCTTCCCAGCAAGATCTGGGAAGTTTATATGCAATGGAGGTCTAATCAGCAGGGTCTCAGCTAATTTCCTCTTCCACCCTCCTCTCTTTTAACTCACAGATTGTAGCTCTTTGCAGCACTCTCTGGGCAGTTTAAATGCAATGGAGGTCCAATCAGCAGGGCCTAAGCTCCTTTCCTCTTCCACCATCCTCCCTTTTAACTCACAGATCGTAGCTATTCTCAGCCAGCTCTGGGCAGCTTAAATGCAATGGAGGTACAATCAGCAGGGCCTCAGCTACTTTCCTCCTCCATTTTAAATCACAGATTATAGCTCTTCCCAGCAAGCTCTGGGAACATTAAATGCAATGCAGATCCAATAAGCTTGGCCTCAGCTACTTTTCTCCTCCATTTTAACTCAAAGATTGTAGCTCTTGCCAGCAATCTATGGGCAGTTTAAATGCATGGGTGGTCCAATCAACAGGGCCGCAGCTGCTTTCCTCCTCCACCCTCATCCGATCTATCTCAAAGATTACAGCTCTTCCCTGCAAGCTCTGGGCAATTTAAACGCACCCCCTCCTATTTAACACAGAGATTGTAACAAGCCCCTCCTATTTAACACAGAGATTTTGCACCCCCTCCTATTTAACACAGAGATTGTAGCTCTTCCCATCAATCTCTGGGCAGCTTACATGCAAGGGAGGTCAAATCAGCAGGGCCTCAGCTACTTTCCTCCTCCACACTCCTCTATTTTAACTACAACATTGTTGCTCTTGAAGGCAACCTCTGGGCAGATTAAAAGCAACGGTGGTCCAATCAGCAGGGCCTCAGCTACTTTCCTCCTCCACTCTCCTTCTTTTTAATCCACATATTGTATCTCTTCCCAGCAAGCTCTGGGCAGTTTAAAGGCAAGTGTGCTCCAATCAAGACGGCCTAAGCTAATTTCCTCCTCCACCCTCGTCTGTTTTATATCACAGATTTTAGCTCTTCCCAGCAAGAACTGGGAAGTTTAAATAGCAATGGAGGTCCAATCAGCAGGGCCTAAACTACTTTCCTCCTCTACCCTCATCTGTTTTAACTAAAAGATTATAGCTCTACAGAGCAAGTTCTGGGAAGTTTAAATGCAATGGAGGTCCAATCAGCAGGGCCTCAGCTACTTTCCTCCTCCATTTTAAATCACAGATTGTAGCCCTTCCAAGCAAGCTCTGGGAACTTTAAATGCAATGGAGGTCCAATCAGCTTGGCCTCAGCTACTTTCCTCCTATGTTTTAACTCACAGATTGTAGCTCTTCCCAGCAAGCTCTGGGAAGTTTATATGCAATGGAGGTCTAATCAGCAGGGTCTCGGATCCTTTCCTTTTCCACCCTCCTCCCTTTTAACTCACAGATTGTAGCTCTTTGCAGCACTCTCTGAGCAGTTTAAATGCAAAGGAGGTCCAATCAGCAGGGCCTCTACCTCTTTCCTCCTCCGTTTTAACTCACAGATTGTAGCTTTTCCCAGTAAGCTCTGGGCAGTTTAAAGGCAATGTTGGTCCAATCAACAAGGCCTCAGCAAATTTCCTCCTCCACCGTCATCCATTTTATCTCACCGATTGTAGCTCTTCCCAGCAACCTCTGGGAACTTTAAATGCAATGGAGGTCCAATAAGCAGGGCCTCAGCTACTTTCCTCCTCCATTTTAAATCACAGATTGTAGCTCTTCCCAGCAAGCTCTGGGAATTTTAAATGCAATACAGGTCCAGTAAGCTTGGCCTCAGCTACTTTTCTCCTCCGTTTTAACTCACAGATTGTAGCTCTTCCCAGCAAGAACTGGGCAGTTTAAATGCAATGGAGGTCCAATCATCAGGGCCTCAGCTAATTTTCTCCTCCACCCTCCTCTCTTTTAACTCACAGACTGTAGCTGTTTGCAGCACTCTCTGGGCAGTTTAAATGCAATGGAGGTCCAATCAGCAGGGTCTCAGCTAATTTCCTCTTCCACCCTCCTCTCTTTTAACTCACAGATTGTAGCTCTTCTCAGCCAGCTCTGGGCAGCTTAAATGCAATGGAGGTACAATCAGCAGGGCCTCAGCTACTTTCCTCCTCCATTTTAAATCACAGATTATAGCTCTTCCCAGCAAGCTCTGGGAACTTTAAATGCAATGCAGATCCAATAAGCTTGGCCTCAGCTACTTTCCTCCTCCATTTTAACTCAAAGATTGTAGCTCTTGCCAGCAATCTATGGGCAGTTTAAATGCATGGGTGGTCCAATCAACAGGGCCGCAGCTGCTTTCCTCCTCCACCCTCATCCGATCTATCTCAAAGATTACAGCTCTTCCCTGCAAGCTCTGGGCAATTTAAACGCATCCCTCCTATTTAACACAGAGATTGTAACAACCCCCTCCTATTTAACACAGAGATTTTGCACCCCCTCCTATTTAACACAGAGATTGTAGCTCTTCCCATCAATCTCTGGGCAGTTTACATGCAACGGAGGTCAAATCAGCAGGGCCTCAGCTACTTTCCTCCTCCACACTCCTCTATTTTAACTGCAACATTGTTGCTCTTCAAGGCAACCTCTGGGCAGATTAAAAGCAACGGTGGTCCAATCAGCAGGGCCTCAGCTACTTAACTCCTCCACCCTCCTCCGTTTTAACTCACAGATTGTAGCTCTTTCCAGCAAGCTCTGGACAGTTCAAATGCAACGGAGGTCCAATCAGCAGGGCCTAAGCTACTTTCCTCCTCTACCCTCCTCTGTTTTAACTAAAAGATTGTAGCTCTACAGAGCAAGTTATGGGCAATTTAAATGCAATGGAGGTCCAATCATCAGGGCCTCAGCTAATTTTCTCCTCCACCCTCATCCGTTTTAACTCACAGATTGTAGCTCTTCCCAGCAAGATCTGGGAAGTTTATATCCAATGGAGGTCTAATCAGCAGGGTCTCAGCTAATTTCCTCTTCCACCCTCCTCTCTTTTAACTCACAGATTGTAGCTCTTTGCAGCACTCTCTGGGCAGTTTAAATGCAATGGAGGTCCAATCAGCAGGGCCTAAGCTCCTTTCCTCTTCCACCATCCTCCCTTTTAACTCACAGATTGTAGCTCTTCTCAGCCAGCTCTGGGCAGCTTAAATGCAATGGAGGTACAATCAGCAGGGCCTCAGCTACTTTCCTCCTCCATTTTAAATCACAGATTATAGCTCTTCCCAGCAAGCTCTGGGAACTTTAAATGCAATGCAGATCCAATAACCTTGGCCTCAGCTACTTTCCTCCTCCATTTTAACTCAAAGATTGTAGCTCTTGCCAGCAATCTATGGGCAGTTTAAATGCATGGGTGGTCCAATCAACAGGGCCGCAGCTGCTTTCCTCCTCCACCCTCATCCGATCTATCTCAAAGATTACAGCTCTTCCCTGCAAGCTCTGGGCAATTTAAACGCACCCCCTCCTATTTAACACAGAGATTGTAACAAGCCCCTCCTATTTAACACAGAGATTTTGCACCCCCTCCTATTTAACACAGAGATTGTAGCTCTTCCCATCAATCTCTGGGCAGTTTACATGCAACGGAGGTCAAATCAGCAGGGCCTCAGCTACTTTCCTCCTCCACACTCCTCTATTTTAACTACAACATTGTTGCTCTTCAAGGCAACCTCTGGGCAGATTAAAAGCAATGGCGGTCCAATCAGCAGGGCCTCAGCTACTTTCCTCCTCCACTCTCCTTCTTTTTAATCCACAGATTGTATCTCTTCCCAGCAAGCTCTGGGCAGTTTAAAGGCAAGTGTGCTCCAATCAAGACGGCCTAAGCTAATTTCCTCCTCCACCCTCGTCTGTTTTATATCACAGATTGTAGCTCTTCCCAGCAAGAACTGGGAAGTTTAAATAGCAATGGAGGTCCAATCAGCAGGGCCTAAACTACTTTCCTCCTCTACCCTCATCTTTTTTAACTAAAAGATTATAGCTCTACAGAGCAAGTTCTGGGAAGTTTAAATGCAATGGAGGTCCAATCAGCAGGGCCTCAGCTACTTTCCTCCTCCATTTTAAATCACAGATTGTAGCCCTTCCAAGCAAGCTCTGGGAACTTTAAATGCAATGGAGGTCCAATCAGCTTGGCCTCAGCTACTTTCCTCCTATGTTTTAACTCACAGATTGTAGCTCTTCCCAGCAAGCTCTGGGAAGTTTATATGCAATGGAGGTCTAAACAACAGGGCCTCAGATCCTTTCCTTTTCCACCCTCCTCCCTCTTAACTCACAGATTGTAGCTCTTTGCAGCACTCTCTGGGCAGTTTAAATGCAAAGGAGGTCCAATCAGCAGGGCCTCTACCTCTTTCCTCCTCCGTTTTAACTCACAGATTGTAGCTTTTCCCAGTAAGCTCTGGGCAGTTTAAAGGCAATGTTGGTCCAATCAACAAGGCCTCAGCAAATTTCCTCCTCCACCGTCATCCGTTTTATCTCACCGATTGTAGCTCTTCCCAGCAACCTCTGGGAACTTTAAATGCAATGGAGGTCCAATCAGCAGGGCCTCAGCTACTTTTCTCCTCCGTTTTAACTCACAGATTGTAGCTCTTCCCAGCAAGCTCTGGGCAGTTTAAATGCAATGGAGGTCCAATTAGCAGGGCCTCAGCTACTTTTCTCCTCCATTTTAACTCACAGATTGTAGCTCTTCCCAGCAAGAACTGGGCAGTTTAAATGCAATGGAGGTCCAATTAGCAGGGCCTCAGCTACTTTTCTCCTCCATTTTAACTTACAGTTTGCAGCTCTACTCAGCAATCTCTGGGCAGCTTAAATGCAATGGAGTTCCATTCAGCACGGCCTCAGCTACTTAACTCCTCCACCCTCCTCCGTTTTAACTCACAGATTGTAGCTCTTTCCAGCAAGCTCTGGACAGTTTAAATGCAACGGAGGTCCAATCAGCAGGGCCTAAGCTACTTTCCTCCTCTACCCTCCTCTGTTTTAACTAAAAGATTGTAGCTCTACAGAGCAAGTTCTGGGCAATTTAAATGCAATGGAGGTCCAATCATCAGGGCCTCAGCTAATTTTCTCCTCCACCCTCATCCGTTTTAACTCACAGATTGTAGCTCTTCCCAGCATGCGCTGGGCAGTTTAAATGCAAAAGATGTCCAATCAGCAGTTCCTCAGCTACTTTCCTCCTCTGTTTTAACTCACAGATAGTATATATTCCCAGCAATGTATGGGCATTTTAAAAGCAACGGTGGTCCAATCAGCAGGGGCTCAGCTACTTTCCTCTTCCGTTTTAATTCACAGATTGTAGCTCTTCCCAGCAGTCTCTGGGCAGTTTAAATGCAACAGAGGTCCAATCAGCAGGGCCTCAGCTAATTTCATCCTCCACCCTCATCTGTTTTAACTAACATATTGTTGCTCTTCCCAGAAAGCTCTCGGCAGTTCAAATGCAATGTTGGTCCAATCAACAAAGATTACGCAAATTTCCTCCTCCACCGTCATCCGTTTTATCTCACAGATTGTAGCTCTTCCCAGCAAGATCTGGGAAGTTTATATGCAATGGAGGTCTAATCAGCAGGGCCTCAGCTCCTTTCCTCTTCCACCCTCCTCTCTTTTAACTCACAGATTGTAGCTCTTTGCAGCACTCTCTGGGTAGTTTAAATGCAACAGAGGTCCAATCAGCAGGGCCTCTACCTCTTTCCTCTTCCGTTTTAACTCACAGATTGTAGCTCTTCCCAGCAGTCTCTGGGCAGTTTAAATGCAACAGAGGTCCAATCAGCAGGGCCTCAGCTAATTTCATCCTCCACCCTCATCTGTTTTAACTAACATATTGTTGCTCTTCCCAGAAAGCTCTCGGCAGTTCAAATGCAATGTTGGTCCAATCAACAAGGATTACGCAAATTTCCTCCTCCACCGTCATCCGTTCTATCTCACAGATTGTAGCTCTTCCCAGCAAGATCTGGGAAGTTTATATGCAATGGAGGTCCAATCAGCAGGGCCTCAGCTACTTTCCTCCTCCATTTTAAATCACAGATTGTAGCCCTTCCAAGCAAGCTCTGGGAACTTTAAATGCAATGCAGGTCCAATATGCTTGGCCTCAGCTACTTTCCTCCTATGTTTTAACTCACAGATTGTAGTTCTTGCCAGCAAGCTCTGGGAAGTTTAAATGCAATGGAGGTCTAATCAGCAGGGTCTCAGCTAATTTCCTCTTCCACCCTCCTCTCTTTTAACTCACAGATTGTAGCTCTTTGCAGCAATCTATGGGCAGTTTAAATGCAAGGGTGGTCCAATCAACAGGGCCGCAGCTGCTTTCCTCCTCCACTCTCCTTCTTTTTAATCCACAGATTGTATCTCTTCCCAGCAAGCTCTGGGCAGTTTAAAGGCAAGTGTGCTCCAATCAAGACGGCCTAAGCTAATTTCCTCCTCCACCCTCGTCTGTCTTATCTCACAGATTGTAGCTCTTCCCAGCAAGAACTGGGCAGTTTAAATGCAATGGAGGTCCAATCAGCAGGGCCTCAGCTACTTTTCTCCTCCGTTTAAACTTACAGTTTGCAGCTCTACTCAGCAATCTCTGGGCAGCTTAAATGCAATGGAGTTCCATTCAGCAGGGCCTCAGCTACTTAACTCCTCCACCCTCCTCCATTTTAACTCACAGATTGTAGCTCTTTCCAGCAAGCTCTGGACAGTTTAAATGCAACGGAGGTCCAATCAGCAGGGCCTAAGCTACTTTCCTCCTCTACCCTCCTCTGTTTTAACTAAAAGATTGTAGCTCTACAGAGCAAGTTCTGGGCAATTTAAATGCAATGGAGGTCCAATCATCAGGGCCTCAGCTAATTTTCTCCTCCACCCTCATCCGTTTTAACTCACAGATTGTAGCTCTTCCCAGCATGCGCTGGGCAGTTTAAATGCAAAAGATGTCCAATCAGCAGTTCCTCAGCTACTTTCCTCCTCTGTTTTAACTCACAGATAGTATATATTCCCAGCAATGTATGGGCATTTTAAAAGCAACGGTGGTCCAATCAGCAGGGGCTCAGCTACTTTCCTCTTCCGTTTTAACTCACAGATTGTAGCTCTTCCCAGCAGTCTCTGGGCAGTTTAAATGCAACAGAGGTCCAATCAGCAGGGCCTCAGCTAATTTCATCCTCCACCCTCATCTGTTTTAACTAACATATTGTTGCTCTTCCCAAAAAGCTCTCGGCAGTTCAAATGCAATGTTGGTCCAATCAACAAAGATTATGCAAATTTCCTCCTCCACCGTCATCCGTTTTATCTCACAGATTGTAGCTCTTCCCAGCAAGATCTGGGAAGTTTATATGCAATGGAGGTCTAATCAGCAGGGCCTCAGCTCCTTTCCTTCTCCGTTTTAACTTACAGATTGCAGCTCTACTCAGCAATCTCTGGGCAGCTTAAATGCAATGGAGTTCCATTCAGCAGGGCCTCAGCTACTTAACTCCTCCACCCTCCTCCGTTTTAACTCACAGATTGTAGCTCTTTCCAGCAAGCTCTGGGCAGTTTAAATGCAACGGAGGTCCAATCAGCAGGGCCTCAGCTACTTTCCTCCTCCATTTTAAATCACAGATTGTAGCCCTTCCAAGCAAGCTCTGGGAACTTTAAATGCAATGGAGGTCCAATCAGCTTGGCCTCAGCTACTTTCCTCCTATGTTTTAACTCACAGATTGTAGCTCTTCCCAGCAAGCTCTGGGAAGTTTATATGCAATGGAGGTCTAATCAGCAGGGCCTCAGATCCTTTCCTTTTCCACCCTCCTCCCTTTTAACTCACAGATTGTAGCTCTTTGCAGCAGTCTCTGGGCAGTTTAAATGCAAAGGAGGTCCAATCAGCAGGGCCTCTACCTCTTTCCTCCTCCGTTTTAACTCACAGATTGTAGCTTTTCCCAGTAAGCTCTTGGCAGTTTAAAGGCAATGTTGGTCCAATCAACAAGGCCTCAGCAAATTTCCTCCTCCACCGTCATCCATTTTATCTCACCGATTGTAGCTCTTCCCAGCAACCTCTGGGAACTTTAAATGCAATGGAGGTCCAATCAGCAGGGCCTCAGCTACTTTCCTCCTCCATTTTAAATCACAGATTGTAGCTCTTCCCAGCAAGCTCTGGGAACTTTAAATGCAATACAGGTCCAGTAAGCTTGGCCTCAGCTACTTTTCTCCTCCGTTTTAACTCACATATTGTAGCTCTTCCCAGCAAGAACTGGGCAGTTTAAATGCAATGGAGGTCCAATCAGCAGGGCCTCAGCTACTTTTCTCCTCCGTTTAAACTTACAGTTTGCAGCTCTACTCAGCAATCTCTGGGCAGCTTAAATGCAATGGAGTTCCATTCAGCACGGCCTCAGCTACTTAACTCCTCCACCCTCCTCCGTTTTAACTCACAGATTGTAGCTCTTTCCAGCAAGCTCTGGACAGTTTAAATGCAATGGAGGTCCAATCAGCAGGGCCTAAGCTACTTTCCTCCTCTACCCTCCTCTGTTTTAACTAAAAGATTGTAGCTCTACAGAGCAAGTTCTGGGCAATTTAAATGCAATGGCGGTCCAATCATCAGGGCCTCAGCTACTTTCCTTCTCCGTTTTAACTTACAGATTGCAGCTCTACTCAGCAATCTCTGGGCAGCTTAAATGCAATGGAGTTCCATTCAGCAGGGCCTCAGCTACTTAACTCCTCCACCCTCCTCCGTTTTAACTCACAGATTGTAGCTCTTTCCAGCAAGCTCTGGGCAGTTTAAATGCAACGGAGGTCCAATCAGCAGGGCCTAAGCTACTTTCCTCCTCTACCCTCCTCTGTTTTAACTAAAAGATTGTAGCTCTACAGAGCAAGTTCTGGGTAGTTTAAATGCAATGGAGGTCCAATCAGCAGGCCTCAGCTACTTGCCTCCTCCACCCTCCTCTGTTTTATCTCACAGATTGTAGCTCTTCCCAGCAAGGTCTGGGCAGTTTAAATGCAATGGAGGTCCAATCAGCAAGGCCTCAGCTACTTTCCTCCTCCGTTTGAACTCACAAATTGTAGCTCTTCCCAGCAAGCTCTGGGCAATTTAAATGCAATGGAGGTCCAATCAGCAGGGCCTCAGCTAATTTTCTCCTCCACCCTCATCCATTTTAACTCACAGATTGTAGCTCTTTGCAGCACTCTCTGAGCAGTTTAAATGCAAAGGAGGTCCAATCAGCAGGGCCTCTACCTCTTTCCTCCTCCGTTTTAACTCACAGATTGTAGCTTTTCCCAGTAAGCTCTGGGCAGTTTAAAGGCAATGTTGGTCCAATCAACAAGGCCTCAGCAAATTTCCTCCTCCACCGTCATCCATTTTATCTCACCGATTGTAGCTCTTCCCAGCAACCTCTGGGAACTTTAAATGCAATGGAGGTCCAATAAGCAGGGCCTCAGCTACTTTCCTCCTCCATTTTAAATCACAGATTGTAGCTCTTCCCAGCAAGCTCTGGGAATTTTAAATGCAATACAGGTCCAGTAAGCTTGGCCTCAGCTACTTTTCTCCTCCGTTTTAACTCACAGATTGTAGCTCTTCCCAGCAAGAACTGGGCAGTTTAAATGCAATGGAGGTCCAATCATCAGGGCCTCAGCTAATTTTCTCCTCCACCCTCCTCTCTTTTAACTCACAGACTGTAGCTGTTTGCAGCACTCTCTGGGCAGTTTAAATGCAATGGAGGTCCAATCAGCAGGGTCTCAGCTAATTTCCTCTTCCACCCTCCTCTCTTTTAACTCACAGATTGTAGCTCTTCTCAGCCAGCTCTGGGCAGCTTAAATGCAATGGAGGTACAATCAGCAGGGCCTCAGCTACTTTCCTCCTCCATTTTAAATCACAGATTATAGCTCTTCCCAGCAAGCTCTGGGAACTTTAAATGCAATGCAGATCCAATAAGCTTGGCCTCAGCTACTTTCCTCCTCCATTTTAACTCAAAGATTGTAGCTCTTGCCAGCAATCTATGGGCAGTTTAAATGCATGGGTGGTCCAATCAACAGGGCCGCAGCTGCTTTCCTCCTCCACCCTCATCCGATCTATCTCAAAGATTACAGCTCTTCCCTGCAAGCTCTGGGCAATTTAAACGCATCCCTCCTATTTAACACAGAGATTGTAACAACCCCCTCCTATTTAACACAGAGATTTTGCACCCCCTCCTATTTAACACAGAGATTGTAGCTCTTCCCATCAATCTCTGGGCAGTTTACATGCAACGGAGGTCAAATCAGCAGGGCCTCAGCTACTTTCCTCCTCCACACTCCTCTATTTTAACTGCAACATTGTTGCTCTTCAAGGCAACCTCTGGGCAGATTAAAAGCAACGGTGGTCCAATCAGCAGGGCCTCAGCTACTTAACTCCTCCACCCTCCTCCGTTTTAACTCACAGATTGTAGCTCTTTCCAGCAAGCTCTGGACAGTTCAAATGCAACGGAGGTCCAATCAGCAGGGCCTAAGCTACTTTCCTCCTCTACCCTCCTCTGTTTTAACTAAAAGATTGTAGCTCTACAGAGCAAGTTATGGGCAATTTAAATGCAATGGAGGTCCAATCATCAGGGCCTCAGCTAATTTTCTCCTCCACCCTCATCCGTTTTAACTCACAGATTGTAGCTCTTCCCAGCAAGATCTGGGAAGTTTATATCCAATGGAGGTCTAATCAGCAGGGTCTCAGCTAATTTCCTCTTCCACCCTCCTCTCTTTTAACTCACAGATTGTAGCTCTTTGCAGCACTCTCTGGGCAGTTTAAATGCAATGGAGGTCCAATCAGCAGGGCCTAAGCTCCTTTCCTCTTCCACCATCCTCCCTTTTAACTCACAGATTGTAGCTCTTCTCAGCCAGCTCTGGGCAGCTTAAATGCAATGGAGGTACAATCAGCAGGGCCTCAGCTACTTTCCTCCTCCATTTTAAATCACAGATTATAGCTCTTCCCAGCAAGCTCTGGGAACTTTAAATGCAATGCAGATCCAATAACCTTGGCCTCAGCTACTTTCCTCCTCCATTTTAACTCAAAGATTGTAGCTCTTGCCAGCAATCTATGGGCAGTTTAAATGCATGGGTGGTCCAATCAACAGGGCCGCAGCTGCTTTCCTCCTCCACCCTCATCCGATCTATCTCAAAGATTACAGCTCTTCCCTGCAAGCTCTGGGCAATTTAAACGCACCCCCTCCTATTTAACACAGAGATTGTAACAAGCCCCTCCTATTTAACACAGAGATTTTGCACCCCCTCCTATTTAACACAGAGATTGTAGCTCTTCCCATCAATCTCTGGGCAGTTTACATGCAACGGAGGTCAAATCAGCAGGGCCTCAGCTACTTTCCTCCTCCACACTCCTCTATTTTAACTACAACATTGTTGCTCTTCAAGGCAACCTCTGGGCAGATTAAAAGCAATGGCGGTCCAATCAGCAGGGCCTCAGCTACTTTCCTCCTCCACTCTCCTTCTTTTTAATCCACAGATTGTATCTCTTCCCAGCAAGCTCTGGGCAGTTTAAAGGCAAGTGTGCTCCAATCAAGACGGCCTAAGCTAATTTCCTCCTCCACCCTCGTCTGTTTTATATCACAGATTGTAGCTCTTCCCAGCAAGAACTGGGAAGTTTAAATAGCAATGGAGGTCCAATCAGCAGGGCCTAAACTACTTTCCTCCTCTACCCTCATCTTTTTTAACTAAAAGATTATAGCTCTACAGAGCAAGTTCTGGGAAGTTTAAATGCAATGGAGGTCCAATCAGCAGGGCCTCAGCTACTTTCCTCCTCCATTTTAAATCACAGATTGTAGCCCTTCCAAGCAAGCTCTGGGAACTTTAAATGCAATGGAGGTCCAATCAGCTTGGCCTCAGCTACTTTCCTCCTATGTTTTAACTCACAGATTGTAGCTCTTCCCAGCAAGCTCTGGGAAGTTTATATGCAATGGAGGTCTAAACAACAGGGCCTCAGATCCTTTCCTTTTCCACCCTCCTCCCTCTTAACTCACAGATTGTAGCTCTTTGCAGCACTCTCTGGGCAGTTTAAATGCAAAGGAGGTCCAATCAGCAGGGCCTCTACCTCTTTCCTCCTCCGTTTTAACTCACAGATTGTAGCTTTTCCCAGTAAGCTCTGGGCAGTTTAAAGGCAATGTTGGTCCAATCAACAAGGCCTCAGCAAATTTCCTCCTCCACCGTCATCCGTTTTATCTCACCGATTGTAGCTCTTCCCAGCAACCTCTGGGAACTTTAAATGCAATGGAGGTCCAATCAGCAGGGCCTCAGCTACTTTTCTCCTCCGTTTTAACTCACAGATTGTAGCTCTTCCCAGCAAGCTCTGGGCAGTTTAAATGCAATGGAGGTCCAATTAGCAGGGCCTCAGCTACTTTTCTCCTCCATTTTAACTCACAGATTGTAGCTCTTCCCAGCAAGAACTGGGCAGTTTAAATGCAATGGAGGTCCAATTAGCAGGGCCTCAGCTACTTTTCTCCTCCATTTTAACTTACAGTTTGCAGCTCTACTCAGCAATCTCTGGGCAGCTTAAATGCAATGGAGTTCCATTCAGCACGGCCTCAGCTACTTAACTCCTCCACCCTCCTCCGTTTTAACTCACAGATTGTAGCTCTTTCCAGCAAGCTCTGGACAGTTTAAATGCAACGGAGGTCCAATCAGCAGGGCCTAAGCTACTTTCCTCCTCTACCCTCCTCTGTTTTAACTAAAAGATTGTAGCTCTACAGAGCAAGTTCTGGGCAATTTAAATGCAATGGAGGTCCAATCATCAGGGCCTCAGCTAATTTTCTCCTCCACCCTCATCCGTTTTAACTCACAGATTGTAGCTCTTCCCAGCATGCGCTGGGCAGTTTAAATGCAAAAGATGTCCAATCAGCAGTTCCTCAGCTACTTTCCTCCTCTGTTTTAACTCACAGATAGTATATATTCCCAGCAATGTATGGGCATTTTAAAAGCAACGGTGGTCCAATCAGCAGGGGCTCAGCTACTTTCCTCTTCCGTTTTAATTCACAGATTGTAGCTCTTCCCAGCAGTCTCTGGGCAGTTTAAATGCAACAGAGGTCCAATCAGCAGGGCCTCAGCTAATTTCATCCTCCACCCTCATCTGTTTTAACTAACATATTGTTGCTCTTCCCAGAAAGCTCTCGGCAGTTCAAATGCAATGTTGGTCCAATCAACAAAGATTACGCAAATTTCCTCCTCCACCGTCATCCGTTTTATCTCACAGATTGTAGCTCTTCCCAGCAAGATCTGGGAAGTTTATATGCAATGGAGGTCTAATCAGCAGGGCCTCAGCTCCTTTCCTCTTCCACCCTCCTCTCTTTTAACTCACAGATTGTAGCTCTTTGCAGCACTCTCTGGGTAGTTTAAATGCAACAGAGGTCCAATCAGCAGGGCCTCTACCTCTTTCCTCTTCCGTTTTAACTCACAGATTGTAGCTCTTCCCAGCAGTCTCTGGGCAGTTTAAATGCAACAGAGGTCCAATCAGCAGGGCCTCAGCTAATTTCATCCTCCACCCTCATCTGTTTTAACTAACATATTGTTGCTCTTCCCAGAAAGCTCTCGGCAGTTCAAATGCAATGTTGGTCCAATCAACAAGGATTACGCAAATTTCCTCCTCCACCGTCATCCGTTCTATCTCACAGATTGTAGCTCTTCCCAGCAAGATCTGGGAAGTTTATATGCAATGGAGGTCCAATCAGCAGGGCCTCAGCTACTTTCCTCCTCCATTTTAAATCACAGATTGTAGCCCTTCCAAGCAAGCTCTGGGAACTTTAAATGCAATGCAGGTCCAATATGCTTGGCCTCAGCTACTTTCCTCCTATGTTTTAACTCACAGATTGTAGTTCTTGCCAGCAAGCTCTGGGAAGTTTAAATGCAATGGAGGTCTAATCAGCAGGGTCTCAGCTAATTTCCTCTTCCACCCTCCTCTCTTTTAACTCACAGATTGTAGCTCTTTGCAGCAATCTATGGGCAGTTTAAATGCAAGGGTGGTCCAATCAACAGGGCCGCAGCTGCTTTCCTCCTCCACTCTCCTTCTTTTTAATCCACAGATTGTATCTCTTCCCAGCAAGCTCTGGGCAGTTTAAAGGCAAGTGTGCTCCAATCAAGACGGCCTAAGCTAATTTCCTCCTCCACCCTCGTCTGTCTTATCTCACAGATTGTAGCTCTTCCCAGCAAGAACTGGGCAGTTTAAATGCAATGGAGGTCCAATCAGCAGGGCCTCAGCTACTTTTCTCCTCCGTTTAAACTTACAGTTTGCAGCTCTACTCAGCAATCTCTGGGCAGCTTAAATGCAATGGAGTTCCATTCAGCAGGGCCTCAGCTACTTAACTCCTCCACCCTCCTCCATTTTAACTCACAGATTGTAGCTCTTTCCAGCAAGCTCTGGACAGTTTAAATGCAACGGAGGTCCAATCAGCAGGGCCTAAGCTACTTTCCTCCTCTACCCTCCTCTGTTTTAACTAAAAGATTGTAGCTCTACAGAGCAAGTTCTGGGCAATTTAAATGCAATGGAGGTCCAATCATCAGGGCCTCAGCTAATTTTCTCCTCCACCCTCATCCGTTTTAACTCACAGATTGTAGCTCTTCCCAGCATGCGCTGGGCAGTTTAAATGCAAAAGATGTCCAATCAGCAGTTCCTCAGCTACTTTCCTCCTCTGTTTTAACTCACAGATAGTATATATTCCCAGCAATGTATGGGCATTTTAAAAGCAACGGTGGTCCAATCAGCAGGGGCTCAGCTACTTTCCTCTTCCGTTTTAACTCACAGATTGTAGCTCTTCCCAGCAGTCTCTGGGCAGTTTAAATGCAACAGAGGTCCAATCAGCAGGGCCTCAGCTAATTTCATCCTCCACCCTCATCTGTTTTAACTAACATATTGTTGCTCTTCCCAAAAAGCTCTCGGCAGTTCAAATGCAATGTTGGTCCAATCAACAAAGATTATGCAAATTTCCTCCTCCACCGTCATCCGTTTTATCTCACAGATTGTAGCTCTTCCCAGCAAGATCTGGGAAGTTTATATGCAATGGAGGTCTAATCAGCAGGGCCTCAGCTCCTTTCCTTCTCCGTTTTAACTTACAGATTGCAGCTCTACTCAGCAATCTCTGGGCAGCTTAAATGCAATGGAGTTCCATTCAGCAGGGCCTCAGCTACTTAACTCCTCCACCCTCCTCCGTTTTAACTCACAGATTGTAGCTCTTTCCAGCAAGCTCTGGGCAGTTTAAATGCAACGGAGGTCCAATCAGCAGGGCCTCAGCTACTTTCCTCCTCCATTTTAAATCACAGATTGTAGCCCTTCCAAGCAAGCTCTGGGAACTTTAAATGCAATGGAGGTCCAATCAGCTTGGCCTCAGCTACTTTCCTCCTATGTTTTAACTCACAGATTGTAGCTCTTCCCAGCAAGCTCTGGGAAGTTTATATGCAATGGAGGTCTAATCAGCAGGGCCTCAGATCCTTTCCTTTTCCACCCTCCTCCCTTTTAACTCACAGATTGTAGCTCTTTGCAGCAGTCTCTGGGCAGTTTAAATGCAAAGGAGGTCCAATCAGCAGGGCCTCTACCTCTTTCCTCCTCCGTTTTAACTCACAGATTGTAGCTTTTCCCAGTAAGCTCTTGGCAGTTTAAAGGCAATGTTGGTCCAATCAACAAGGCCTCAGCAAATTTCCTCCTCCACCGTCATCCATTTTATCTCACCGATTGTAGCTCTTCCCAGCAACCTCTGGGAACTTTAAATGCAATGGAGGTCCAATCAGAGGGCCTCAGCTACTTTCCTCCTCCATTTTAAATCACAGATTGTAGCTCTTCCCAGCAAGCTCTGGGAACTTTAAATGCAATACAGGTCCAGTAAGCTTGGCCTCAGCTACTTTTCTCCTCCGTTTTAACTCACATATTGTAGCTCTTCCCAGCAAGAACTGGGCAGTTTAAATGCAATGGAGGTCCAATCAGCAGGGCCTCAGCTACTTTTCTCCTCCGTTTAAACTTACAGTTTGCAGCTCTACTCAGCAATCTCTGGGCAGCTTAAATGCAATGGAGTTCCATTCAGCACGGCCTCAGCTACTTAACTCCTCCACCCTCCTCCGTTTTAACTCACAGATTGTAGCTCTTTCCAGCAAGCTCTGGACAGTTTAAATGCAATGGAGGTCCAATCAGCAGGGCCTAAGCTACTTTCCTCCTCTACCCTCCTCTGTTTTAACTAAAAGATTGTAGCTCTACAGAGCAAGTTCTGGGCAATTTAAATGCAATGGCGGTCCAATCATCAGGGCCTCAGCTACTTTCCTTCTCCGTTTTAACTTACAGATTGCAGCTCTACTCAGCAATCTCTGGGCAGCTTAAATGCAATGGAGTTCCATTCAGCAGGGCCTCAGCTACTTAACTCCTCCACCCTCCTCCGTTTTAACTCACAGATTGTAGCTCTTTCCAGCAAGCTCTGGGCAGTTTAAATGCAACGGAGGTCCAATCAGCAGGGCCTAAGCTACTTTCCTCCTCTACCCTCCTCTGTTTTAACTAAAAGATTGTAGCTCTACAGAGCAAGTTCTGGGTAGTTTAAATGCAATGGAGGTCCAATCAGCAGGCCTCAGCTACTTGCCTCCTCCACCCTCCTCTGTTTTATCTCACAGATTGTAGCTCTTCCCAGCAAGGTCTGGGCAGTTTAAATGCAATGGAGGTCCAATCAGCAAGGCCTCAGCTACTTTCCTCCTCCGTTTGAACTCACAAATTGTAGCTCTTCCCAGCAAGCTCTGGGCAATTTAAATGCAATGGAGGTCCAATCAGCAGGGCCTCAGCTAATTTTCTCCTCCACCCTCATCCATTTTAACTCACAGATTGTAGCTCTTCCCAGCATGCGCTGGGCAGTTTAAATGCAAAAGAGGTCCAATCAGCAGTTCCTCAGCTACTTTCCTCCTCTGTTTTAACTCACAGATAGTATATATTCCCAGCAATCTATGGGCATTTTAAAAGCAACGGTGGTCCAATCAGCAGGGGCTCAGCTACTTTCCTCTTCCGTTTTAACTCACAGATTGTAGCTCTCCCCAGCAGTCTCTGGGCAGTTTAAATGCAACGGAGGTCCAATCAGCAGGGCCTCAGCTAATTTCATCCTCCACCCTCATCTGTTATAACTAGTTTTAGTTTAGTTTTATTAAATTTCTATACCGCCCCTCTCCCGTAGGACTCAGGGCGGTTTACAACCCAATAAAAACAATAAATATTTAAAAATAAATTAAATTAAATTAATACAAGGCTGTTACTAAAACCTGTTAAAAACCCAATTCTAAAACCCAAACAGCCTTGTTTAAAAATTTAAAACCCGAGGAGATCTAGGCCAGGCCGGCTTGATTGAAGAGATGAGTCTTCAATTCTCTTCTGAAGGTGCGGAGATCATGACACGTCCGGACTTCTGGGGGGAGCTCGTTCCACATCGTCGGTGCCCCCACAGAAAAGGCTCTCCCCCTGGGCGCCACCAGTCGACACTGCTTAGCCAATGGCACCCTGAGGAGGCCCTCTCTGTGGGAGCGAACTGGTCGATGGGAGGTATTTACTGGCAGAAGGTGGTCTTGTAAATAACTGGGTCCTATGCCATGGAGCGCTTTAAAGGTGGTAACCAATACCTTGAAGCGCACCCGGAAAGCCACTGGCAACGAGTGCAGCTCGCGCAGGATGGGGGCCATTCGTACCCACCAGGGTGCCCCCACTACCACCCGCGCGGCCGCATTCTGCGCCAGTTGAAGCCTCCGCGTGCACTTCAAGGGGAGCCCCATGTAGAGAGCATTACAATAGTCCAGTCTGGAAGTGACGAAGGCATGGATGACCGTGCGTAGCGCGTCCCTATCTAGGAAGGGGCACAACTGGTGTACCAGACGGATCTGGTAAAACATCCTCCCGGCCACGGCCGTCAGGTGGTCCTCAAGGGACAGCCGTGAATCTAGGAGGACTCCCAAGTTGCGAGCCCTTCCCGTGGGGGCCACTGACTCGCCCCCAATAGACAGCAATGAAATCAGCTGGTTATACCGGGACGACAGTAACCACAACCACTCGGTCTTGGAGGGGTTGAGCTTGAGACCGTTCTTCCCCATCCAGATCCGCACGGCCTCCAGGCACTGGGTCAGCACGTCAAGAGCTTCATTTGGGTGGTTTGGGGTGGAAATGTACAGCTGAGTATCATATTGTTGCTCTTCCCAGAAAGCTCTGGGCAGTTCAAATGCAATGTTGGTCCAATCAACAAGGATTACGCAAATTTCCTCCTCCACCGTCATCCGTTTTATCTCACAGATTGTAGCTCTTCCCAGCAAGCTCTGGGAAGTTTAAATGCAATGGAGGTCCAATCAGCAGGGCCTCAGCTACTTTCCTCCTCCATTTTAAATCACAGATTGTAGCCCTTCCAAGCAAGCTCTGGGAACTTTAAATGCAATGGAGGTCCAATCAGCTTGGCCTCAGCTACTTTCCTCCTATGTTTTAACTCACAGATTGTAGCTCTTCCCAGCAAGCTCTGGGAAGTTTACATGCAACGGAGGTCAAATCAGCAGTGCCTCAGCTACTTTCCTCCTCCACACTCCTCTATTTTAACTACAACATTGTTGCTCTTCAAGGCAACCTCTGGGCAGATTAAAAGCAACGGTGGTCCAATCAGCAGGGCCTCAGCTACTTTCCACCTCCACTCTCCTTCTTTTTAATCCACAGATTGTATCCCTTCCCAGCAAGCTCTGGGCAGTTTAAAGGCAAGTGTGCTCCAATCAAGACGGCCTAAGCTAATTTCCTCCTCCACCCTCGTCTGTTTTATATCACAGATTGTAGCTCTTCCCAGCAAGAACTGGGAAGTTTAAATAGCAATGGAGGTCCAATCAGCAGGGCCTAAGCTACTTTCCTCCTCTACCCTCATCTGTTTTAACTAAAAGATTATAGCTCTACAGAGCAAGCTCTGGGAACTTTAAATGCAATGGAGGTCCAATCAGCTTGGCCTCAGCTACTTTCCTCCTATGTTTTAACTCACAGATTGTAGCTCTTCCCAGCAAGCTCTGGGAAGTTTATATGCAATGGAGGTCTAATCAGCAGGGCCTCAGATCCTTTTTTTTTCCACCCTCCTCCCTTTTAACTCACAGATTGTAGCTCTTTGCAGCACTCTCTGGGCAGTTTAAATGCAAAGGAGGTCCAATCAGCAGGGCCTCTACCTCTTTCCTCCTCCGTTTTAACTCACAGATTGTAGCTTTTCCCAGTAAGCTCTGGGCAGTTTAAAGGCAATGTTGGTCCAATCAACAAGGCCTCAGCAAATTTCCTCCTCCACCGTCATCCATTTTATCTCACCGATTGTAGCTCTTCCCAGCAACCTCTGGGAACTTTAAATGCAATGGAGGTCCAATCAGCAGGGCCTCAGCTACTTTCCTCCTCCATTTTAAATCACAGATTGTAGCTCTTCCCAGCAAGCTCTGGGAACTTTAAATGCAATACAGGTCCAGTAAGCTTGGCCTCAGCTACTTTTCTCCTCCGTTTTAACTCACAGATTGTAGCTCTTCCCAGCAAGCACTGGGCAGTTTAAATGCAATGGAGGTCCAATCAGCAGGGCCTCAGCTACTTTTCTCCTCCGTTTAAACTTACAGTTTGCAGCTCTACTCAGCAATCTCTGGGCAGCTTAAATGCAATGGAGTTCCATTCAGCACGGCCTCAGCTACTTAACTCCTCCACCCTCCTCCGTTTTAACTCACAGATTGTAGCTCTTTCCAGCAAGCTCTGGACAGTTTAAATGCAACGGAGGTCCAATCAGCAGGGCCTAAGCTACTTTCCTCCTCTACCCTCCTCTGTTTTAACTAAAAGATTGTAGCTCTACAGAGCAAGTTCTGGGCAATTTAAATGCAATGGAGGTCCAATCATCAGGGCCTCAGCTAATTTTCTCCTCCACCCTCATCCGTTTTAACTCACAGATTGTAGCTCTTCCCAGCAGTCTCTGGGCAGTTTAAATGCAACAGAGGTCCAATCAGCAGGGCCTCAGCTACTTTTCTCCTCCGTTTAAACTTACAGTTTGCAGCTCTACTCAGCAATCTCTGGGCAGCTTAAATGCAATGGAGTTCCATTCAGCACGGCCTCAGCTACTTAACTCCTCCACCCTCCTCCGTTTTAACTCACAGATTGTAGCTCTTTCCAGCAAGCTCTGGACAGTTTAAATGCAACGGAGGTCCAATCAGCAGGGCCTAAGCTACTTTCCTCCTCTACCCTCCTCTGTTTTAACTAAAAGATTGTAGCTCTACAGAGCAAGTTCTGGGCAATTTAAATGCAATGGAGGTCCAATCATCAGGGCCTCAGCTAATTTTCTCCTCCACCCTCCTCTCTTTTAACTCACAGATTGTAGCTCTTTGCAGCACTCTCTGGGCAGTTTAAATGCAATGGAGGTCCAATCAGCAGGGTCTCAGCTAATTTCCTCTTCCACCCTCCTCTCTTTTAACTCACAGATTGTAGCTCTTCTCAGCCAGCTCTGGGCAGCTTAAATGCAATGGAGGTACAATCAGCAGGGCCTCAGCTACTTTCCTCCTCCATTTTAAATCACAGATTATAGCTCTTCCCAGCAAGCTCTGGGAACTTTAAATGCAATGCAGATCTAATAAGCTTGGCCTCAGCTACTTTCCTCCTCCATTTTAACTCAAAGATTGTAGCTCTTGCCAGCAAGCTCTGGGAACTTTAAATGCAATGCAGGTCCAATAAGCTTGGCCTCAGCTACTTTCCTCCTCCATTTTAACTCAAAGATTGTAGCTCTTGCCAGCAATCTATGGGCAGTTTAAATGCATGGGTGGTCTAATCAACAGGGCCGCAGCTGCTTTCCTCCTCCACCCTCATCCGATCAATCTCAAAGATTACAGCTCTTCCCTGCAAGCTCTGGGCAATTTAAACGCACCCCCCTCCTATTTAACACAGAGATTGTAACAACCCCCTCCTATTTAACACAGAGATTTTGCACCCCCTCCTATTTAACACAGAGATTGTAGCTCTTCCCATCAATCTCTGGGCAGTTTACATGCAACGGAGGTCAAATCAGCAGGGCCTCAGCTACTTTCCTCCTCCACACTCCTCTATTTTAACTACAACATTGTTGCTCTTCAAGGCAACCTCTGGGCAGATTAAAAGCAACGGTGGTCCAATCAGCAGGGCCTCAGCTACTTTCCTCCTCCACTCTCCTTCTTTTTAATCCACAGATTGTATCTCTTCCCAGCAAGCTCTGGGCAGTTTAAAGGCAAGTGTGCTCCAATCAAGACGGCCTAAGCTAATTTCCTCCTCCACCCTCGTCTGTTTTATATCACAGATTGTAGCTCTTCCCAGCAAGAACTGGGAAGTTTAAATAGCAATGGAGGTCCAATCAGCAGGGCCTAAGCTACTTTCCTCCTCTACCCTCATCTGTTTTAACTAAAAGATTATAGCTCTACAGAGCAAGTTCTGGGAAGTTTAAATGCAATGGAGGTCCAATCAGCAGGGCCTCAGCTACTTTCCTCCTCCATTTTAAATCACAGATTGTAGCCCTTCCAAGCAAGCTCTGGGAACTTTAAATGCAATGGAGGTCCAATCAGCTTGGCCTCAGCTACTTTCCTCCTATGTTTTAACTCACAGATTGTAGCTCTTCCCAGCAAGCTCTGGGAAGTTTATATGCAATGGAGGTCTAAACAACAGGGCCTCAGATCCTTTCCTTTTCCACCCTCCTCCCTCTTAACTCACAGATTGTAGCTCTTTGCAGCACTCTCTGGGCAGTTTAAATGCAAAGGAGGTCCAATCAGCAGGGCCTCTACCTCTTTCCTCCTCCGTTTTAACTCACAGATTGTAGCTCTTCCCAGCAAGAACTGGGCAGTTTAAATGCAATGGAGGTCCAATTAGCAGGGCCTCAGC
Source organism: Bothrops alternatus (assembly GCA_034064705.1). Lineage (NCBI taxonomy): Eukaryota > Metazoa > Chordata > Lepidosauria > Squamata > Viperidae > Bothrops > Bothrops alternatus. Next base: position 1,246,502 of record JARGCV010000014.1, on the reverse strand, counting down.
TACTTTTCTCCTCCGTTTTAACTTACAGTTTGCAGCTCTACTCAGCAATCTCTGGGCAGCTTAAATGCAATGGAGTTCCATTCAGCACGGCCTCAGCTACTTAACTCCTCCACCCTCCTCCGTTTTAACTCACAGATTGTAGCTCTTTCCAGCAAGCTCTGGACAGTTTAAATGCAACGGAGGTCCAATCAGCAGGGCCTAAGCTACTTTCCTCCTCTACCCTCCTCTGTTTTAACTAAAAGATTGTAGCTCTACAGAGCAAGTTCTGGGCAATTTAAATGCAATGGAGGTCCAATCATCAGGGCCTCAGCTAATTTTCTCCTCCACCCTCATCCGTTTTAACTCACAGATTGTAGCTCTTCCCAGCAGTCTCTGGGCAGTTTAAATGCAACAGAGGTCCAATCAGCAGGGCCTCAGCTACTTTTCTCCTCCGTTTAAACTTACAGTTTGCAGCTCTACTCAGCAATCTCTGGGCAGCTTAAATGCAATGGAGTTCCATTCAGCACGGCCTCAGCTACTTAACTCCTCCACCCTCCTCCGTTTTAACTCACAGATTGTAGCTCTTTCCAGCAAGCTCTGGACAGTTTAAATGCAACGGAGGTCCAATCAGCAGGGCCTAAGCTACTTTCCTCCTCTACCCTCCTCTGTTTTAACTAAAAGATTGTAGCTCTACAGAGCAAGTTCTGGGCAATTTAAATGCAATGGAGGTCCAATCATCAGGGCCTCAGCTAATTTTCTCCTCCACCCTCCTCTCTTTTAACTCACAGATTGTAGCTCTTTGCAGCACTCTCTGGGCAGTTTAAATGCAATGGAGGTCCAATCAGCAGGGTCTCAGCTAATTTCCTCTTCCACCCTCCTCTCTTTTAACTCACAGATTGTAGCTCTTCTCAGCCAGCTCTGGGCAGCTTAAATGCAATGGAGGTACAATCAGCAGGGCCTCAGCTACTTTCCTCCTCCATTTTAAATCACAGATTATAGCTCTTCCCAGCAAGCTCTGGGAACTTTAAATGCAATGCATATCCAATAAGCTTGGCCTCAGCTACTTTCCTCCTCCATTTTAACTCAAAGATTGTAGCTCTTGCCAGCAAGCTCTGGGAACTTTAAATGCAATGCAGGTCCAATAAGCTTGGCCTCAGCTACTTTCCTCCTCCATTTTAACTCAAAGATTGTAGCTCTTGCCAGCAATCTATGGGCAGTTTAAATGCATGGGTGGTCCAATCAACAGGGCCGCAGCTGCTTTCCTCCTCCACCCTCATCCGATCAATCTCAAAGATTACAGCTCTTCCCTGCAAGCTCTGGGCAATTTAAACGCACCCCCCTCCTATTTAACACAGAGATTGTAACAACCCCCTCCTATTTAACACAGAGATTTTGCACCCCCTCCTATTTAACACAGAGATTGTAGCTCTTCCCATCAATCTCTGGGCAGTTTACATGCAACGGAGGTCAAATCAGCAGGGCCTCAGCTACTTTCCTCCTCCACACTCCTCTATTTTAACTACAACATTGTTGCTCTTCAAGGCAACCTCTGGGCAGATTAAAAGCAACGGTGGTCCAATCAGCAGGGCCTCAGCTACTTTCCTCCTCCACTCTCCTTCTTTTTAATCCACAGATTGTATCTCTTCCCAGCAAGCTCTGGGCAGTTTAAAGGCAAGTGTGCTCCAATCAAGACGGCCTAAGCTAATTTCCTCCTCCACCCTCGTCTGTTTTATATCACAGATTGTAGCTCTTCCCAGCAAGAACTGGGAAGTTTAAATAGCAATGGAGGTCCAATCAGCAGGGCCTAAGCTACTTTCCTCCTCTACCCTCATCTGTTTTAACTAAAAGATTATAGCTCTACAGAGCAAGTTCTGGGAAGTTTAAATGCAATGGAGGTCCAATCAGCAGGGCCTCAGCTACTTTCCTCCTCCATTTTAAATCACAGATTGTAGCCCTTCCAAGCAAGCTCTGGGAACTTTAAATGCAATGGAGGTCCAATCAGCTTGGCCTCAGCTACTTTCCTCCTATGTTTTAACTCACAGATTGTAGCTCTTCCCAGCAAGCTCTGGGAAGTTTATATGCAATGGAGGTCTAAACAACAGGGCCTCAGATCCTTTCCTTTTCCACCCTCCTCCCTCTTAACTCACAGATTGTAGCTCTTTGCAGCACTCTCTGGGCAGTTTAAATGCAAAGGAGGTCCAATCAGCAGGGCCTCTACCTCTTTCCTCCTCCGTTTTAACTCACAGATTGTAGCTCTTCCCAGCAAGAACTGGGCAGTTTAAATGCAACAGAGGTCCAATCAGCAGGGCCTCAGCTACTTTTCTCCTCCGTTTAAACTTACAGTTTGCAGCTCTACTCAGCAATCTCTGTGCAGCTTAAATGCAATGGAGTTCCATTCAGCACGGCCTCAGCTACTTAACTCCTCCACCCTCCTCCGTTTTAACTCAGAGATTGTAGCTCTTTCCAGCAAGCTCTGGACAGTTTAAAGGCAACGGAGGTCCAATCAGCAGGGCCTAAGCTACTTTCCTCCTCTACCCTCCTCTGTTTTAACTAAAAGATTGTAGCTCTACAGAGCAAGTTCTGGGCAATTTAAATGCAATGGAGGTCCAATCATCAGGGCCTCAGCTAATTTTCTCCTCCACCCTCATCCGTTTTAACTCACAGATTGTAGCTCTTCCCAGCAAGATCTGGGAAGTTTATATGCAATTGAGGTCTAATCAGCAGGGTCTCAGCTAATTTCCTCTTCCACCCTCCTCTCTTTTAACTCACAGATTGTAGCTCTTTGCAGCACTCTCTGGGCAGTTTAAATGCAATGGAGGTACAATCAGCAGGGCCTGAGCTACTTTCCTCCTCCATTTTAAATCACAGATTATAGCTCTTCCCAGCAAGCTCTGGGAACTTTAAATGCAATGCAGGTCCAATAAGCTTGGCCTCAGCTACTTTCCTCCTCCATTTTAACTCAAAGATTGTAGCTCTTGCCAGCAATCTATGGGCAGTTTAAATGCATGGGTGGTCCAATCAACAGGGCCGCAGCTGCTTTCCTCCTCCACCCTCATCCGATCAATCTCAAAGATTACAGCTCTTCCCTGCAAGCTCTGGGCAATTTAAACGCACCCCCCTCCTATTTAACACAGAGATTGTAACAACCCCCTCCTATTTAACACAGAGATTTTGCACCCCCTCCTATTTAACACAGAGATTGTAGCTCTTCCCATCAATCTCTGGGCAGTTTACATGCAACGGAGGTCAAATCAGCAGGGCCTCAGCTACTTTCCTCCTCCACACTCCTCTATTTTAACTACAACATTGTTGCTCTTCAAGGCAACCTCTGGGCAGATTAAAAGCAACGGTGGTCCAATCAGCAGGGCCTCAGCTACTTTCCTCCTCCACTCTCCTTCTTTTTAATCCACAGATTGTATCTCTTCCCAGCAAGCTCTGGGCAGTTTAAAGGCAAGTGTGCTCCAATCAAGACGGCCTAAGCTAATTTCCTCCTCCACCCTCGTCTGTTTTATATCACAGGTTGTAGCTCTTCCCAGCAAGAACTGGGAAGTTTAAATAGCAATGGAGGTCCAATCAGCAGGGCCTAAGCTACTTTCCTCCTCTACCCTCATCTGTTTTAACTAAAAGATTATAGCTCTACAGAGCAAGTTCTGGGAAGTTTAAATGCAATGGAGGTCCAATCAGCAGGGCCTCAGCTACTTTCCTCCTCCATTTTAAATCACAGATTGTAGCTCTTCCCAGCAAGCTCTGGGAAGTTTATATGCAATGGAGGTCTAATCAGCAGGGCCTCAGATCCTTTCCTTTTCCACCCTCCTCCCTTTTAACTCACAGATTGTAGCTCTTTGCAGCACTCTCTGGGCAGTTTAAATGCAAAGGAGGTCCAATCAGCAGGGCCTCTACCTCTTTCCTCCTCCGTTTTAACTCACAGATTGTAGCTTTTCCCAGTAAGCTCTGGGCAGTTTAAAGGCAATGTTGGTCCAATCAACAAGGCCTCAGCAAATTTCCTCCTCCACCGTCATCCATTTTATCTCACCGATTGTAGCTCTTCCCAGCAACCTCTGGGAACTTTAAATGCAATGGAGGTCCAATCAGCAGGGCCTCAGCTACTTTCCTCCTCCATTTTAAATCACAGATTGTAGCTCTTCCCAGCAAGCTCTGGGAACTTTAAATGCAATACAGGTCCAGTAAGCTTGGCCTCAGCTACTTTTCTCCTCCGTTTTAACTCACAGATTGTAGCTCTTCCCAGCAAGCACTGGGCAGTTTAAATGCAATGGAGGTCCAATCAGCAGGGCCTCAGCTACTTTTCTCCTCCGTTTAAACTTACAGTTTGCAGCTCTACTCAGCAATCTCTGGGCAGCTTAAATGCAATGGAGTTCCATTCAGCACGGCCTCAGCTACTTAACTCCTCCACCCTCCTCCGTTTTAACTCACAGATTGTAGCTCTTTCCAGCAAGCTCTGGACAGTTTAAATGCAACGGAGGTCCAATCAGCAGGGCCTAAGCTACTTTCCTCCTCTACCCTCCTCTGTTTTAACTAAAAGATTGTAGCTCTACAGAGCAAGTTCTGGGCAATTTAAATGCAATGGAGGTCCAATCATCAGGGCCTCAGCTAATTTTCTCCTCCACCCTCATCCGTTTTAACTCACAGATTGTAGCTCTTCCCAGCAGTCTCTGGGCAGTTTAAATGCAACAGAGGTCCAATCAGCAGGGCCTCAGCTACTTTTCTCCTCCGTTTAAACTTACAGTTTGCAGCTCTACTCAGCAATCTCTGGGCAGCTTAAATGCAATGGAGTTCCATTCAGCACGGCCTCAGCTACTTAACTCCTCCACCCTCCTCCGTTTTAACTCACAGATTGTAGCTCTTTGCAGCACTCTCTGGGCAGTTTAAATGCAATGGAGGTCCAATCAGCAGGGTCTCAGCTAATTTCCTCTTCCACCCTCCTCTCTTTTAACTCACAGATTGTAGCTCTTCTCAGCCAGCTCTGGGCAGCTTAAATGCAATGGAGGTACAATCAGCAGGGCCTCAGCTACTTTCCTCCTCCATTTTAAATCACAGATTATAGCTCTTCCCAGCAAGCTCTGGGAACTTTAAATGCAATGCAGATCCAATAAGCTTGGCCTCAGCTACTTTCCTCCTCCATTTTAACTCAAAGATTGTAGCTCTTGCCAGCAAGCTCTGGGAACTTTAAATGCAATGCAGGTCCAATAAGCTTGGCCTCAGCTACTTTCCTCCTCCATTTTAACTCAAAGATTGTAGCTCTTGCCAGCAATCTATGGGCAGTTTAAATGCATGGGTGGTCCAATCAACAGGGCCGCAGCTGCTTTCCTCCTCCACCCTCATCCGATCAATCTCAAAGATTACAGCTCTTCCCTGCAAGCTCTGGGCAATTTAAACGCACCCCCCTCCTATTTAACACAGAGATTGTAACAACCCCCTCCTATTTAACACAGAGATTTTGCACCCCCTCCTATTTAACACAGAGATTGTAGCTCTTCCCATCAATCTCTGGGCAGTTTACATGCAACGGAGGTCAAATCAGCAGGGCCTCAGCTACTTTCCTCCTCCACACTCCTCTATTTTAACTACAACATTGTTGCTCTTCAAGGCAACCTCTGGGCAGATTAAAAGCAACGGTGGTCCAATCAGCAGGGCCTCAGCTACTTTCCTCCTCCACTCTCCTTCTTTTTAATCCACAGATTGTATCTCTTCCCAGCAAGCTCTGGGCAGTTTAAAGGCAAGTGTGCTCCAATCAAGACGGCCTAAGCTAATTTCCTCCTCCACCCTCGTCTGTTTTATATCACAGATTGTAGCTCTTCCCAGCAAGAACTGGGAAGTTTAAATAGCAATGGAGGTCCAATCAGCAGGGCCTAAGCTACTTTCCTCCTCTACCCTCATCTGTTTTAACTAAAAGATTATAGCTCTACAGAGCAAGTTCTTGGAAGTTTAAATGCAATGGAGGTCCAATCAGCAGGGCCTCAGCTACTTTCCTCCTCCATTTTAAATCACAGATTGTAGCCCTTCCAAGCAAGCTCTGGGAACTTTAAATGCAATGGAGGTCCAATCAGCTTGGCCTCAGCTACTTTCCTCCTATGTTTTAACTCACAGATTATAGCTCTTCCCAGCAGTCTCTGGGCAGTTTAAATGCTACAGAGGTCCAATCAGCAGGGCCTCAGCTACTTTTCTCCTCCGTTTAAACTTACAGTTTGCAGCTCTACTCAGCAATCTCTGTGCAGCTTAAATGCAATGGAGTTCCATTCAGCACGGCCTCAGCTACTTAACTCCTCCACCCTCCTCCGTTTTAACTCAGAGATTGTAGCTCTTTCCAGCAAGCTCTGGACAGTTTAAAGGCAACGGAGGTCCAATCAGCAGGGCCTAAGCTACTTTCCTCCTCTACCCTCCTCTGTTTTAACTAAAAGATTGTAGCTCTACAGAGCAAGTTCTGGGCAATTTAAATGCAATGGAGGTCCAATCATCAGGGCCTCAGCTAATTTTCTCCTCCACCCTCATCCGTTTTAACTCACAGATTGTAGCTCTTCCCAGCAAGATCTGGGAAGTTTATATGCAATTGAGGTCTAATCAGCAGGGTCTCAGCTAATTTCCTCTTCCACCCTCCTCTCTTTTAACTCACAGATTGTAGCTCTTTGCAGCACTCTCTGGGCAGTTTAAATGCAATGGAGGTACAATCAGCAGGGCCTGAGCTACTTTCCTCCTCCATTTTAAATCACAGATTATAGCTCTTCCCAGCAAGCTCTGGGAACTTTAAATGCAATGCAGGTCCAATAAGCTTGGCCTCAGCTACTTTCCTCCTCCATTTTAACTCAAAGATTGTAGCTCTTGCCAGCAATCTATGGGCAGTTTAAATGCATGGGTGGTCCAATCAACAGGGCCGCAGCTGCTTTCCTCCTCCACCCTCATCCGATCAATCTCAAAGATTACAGCTCTTCCCTGCAAGCTCTGGGCAATTTAAACGCACCCCCCTCCTATTTAACACAGAGATTGTAACAACCCCCTCCTATTTAACACAGAGATTTTGCACCCCCTCCTATTTAACACAGAGATTGTAGCTCTTCCCATCAATCTCTGGGCAGTTTACATGCAACGGAGGTCAAATCAGCAGGGCCTCAGCTACTTTCCTCCTCCACACTCCTCTATTTTAACTACAACATTGTTGCTCTTCAAGGCAACCTCTGGGCAGATTAAAAGCAACGGTGGTCCAATCAGCAGGGCCTCAGCTACTTTCCTCCTCCACTCTCCTTCTTTTTAATCCACAGATTGTATCTCTTCCCAGCAAGCTCTGGGCAGTTTAAAGGCAAGTGTGCTCCAATCAAGACGGCCTAAGCTAATTTCCTCCTCCACCCTCGTCTGTTTTATATCACAGATTGTAGCTCTTCCCAGCAAGAACTGGGAAGTTTAAATAGCAATGGAGGTCCAATCAGCAGGGCCTAAGCTACTTTCCTCCTCTACCCTCATCTGTTTTAACTAAAAGATTATAGCTCTACAGAGCAAGTTCTGGGAAGTTTAAATGCAATGGAGGTCCAATCAGCAGGGCCTCAGCTACTTTCCTCCTCCATTTTAAATCACAGATTGTAGCCCTTCCAAGCAAGCTCTGGGAACTTTAAATGCAATGGAGGTCCAATCAGCTTGGCCTCAGCTACTTTCCTCCTATGTTTTAACTCACAGATTGTAGCTCTTCCCAGCAAGCTCTGGGAAGTTTACGTGCAACGGAGGTCAAATCAGCAGTGCCTCAGCTACTTTCCTCCTCCACACTCCTCTATTTTAACTACAACATTGTTGCTCTTCAAGGCAACCTCTGGGCAGATTAAAAGCAACGGTGGTCCAATCAGCAGGGCCTCAGCTACTTTCCTCCTCCACTCTCCTTCTTTTTAATCCACAGATTGTATCTCTTCCCAGCAAGCTCTGGGCAGTTTAAAGGCAAGTGTGCTCCAATCAAGACGGCCTAAGCTAATTTCCTCCTCCACCCTCGTCTGTTTTATATCACAGATTGTAGCTCTTCCCAGCAAGAACTGGGAAGTTTAAATAGCAATGGAGGTCCAATCAGCAGGGCCTAAGCTACTTTCCTCCTCTACCCTCATCTGTTTTAACTAAAAGATTATAGCTCTACAGAGCAAGCTCTGGGAACTTTAAATGCAATGGAGGTCCAATCAGCTTGGCCTCAGCTACTTTCCTCCTATGTTTTAACTCACAGATTGTAGCTCTTCCCAGCAAGCTCTGGGAAGTTTATATGCAATGGAGGTCTAATCAGCAGGGCCTCAGATCCTTTCCTTTTCCACCCTCCTCCCTTTTAACTCACAGATTGTAGCTCTTTGCAGCACTCTCTGGGCAGTTTAAATGCAAAGGAGGTCCAATCAGCAGGGCCTCTACCTCTTTCCTCCTCCGTTTTAACTCACAGATTGTAGCTTTTCCCAGTAAGCTCTGGGCAGTTTAAAGGCAATGTTGGTCCAATCAACAAGGCCTCAGCAAATTTCCTCCTCCACCGTCATCCATTTTATCTCACCGATTGTAGCTCTTCCCAGCAACCTCTGGGAACTTTAAATGCAATGGAGGTCCAATCAGCAGGGCCTCAGCTACTTTCCTCCTCCATTTTAAATCACAGATTGTAGCTCTTCCCAGCAAGCTCTGGGAACTTTAAATGCAATACAGGTCCAGTAAGCTTGGCCTCAGCTACTTTTCTCCTCCGTTTTAACTCACAGATTGTAGCTCTTCCCAGCAAGCACTGGGCAGTTTAAATGCAATGGAGGTCCAATCAGCAGGGCCTCAGCTACTTTTCTCCTCCGTTTAAACTTACAGTTTGCAGCTCTACTCAGCAATCTCTGGGCAGCTTAAATGCAATGGAGTTCCATTCAGCACGGCCTCAGCTACTTAACTCCTCCACCCTCCTCCGTTTTAACTCACAGATTGTAGCTCTTTCCAGCAAGCTCTGGACAGTTTAAATGCAACGGAGGTCCAATCAGCAGGGCCTAAGCTACTTTCCTCCTCTACCCTCCTCTGTTTTAACTAAAAGATTGTAGCTCTACAGAGCAAGTTCTGGGCAATTTAAATGCAATGGAGGTCCAATCATCAGGGCCTCAGCTAATTTTCTCCTCCACCCTCATCCGTTTTAACTCACAGATTGTAGCTCTTCCCAGCAGTCTCTGGGCAGTTTAAATGCAACAGAGGTCCAATCAGCAGGGCCTCAGCTACTTTTCTCCTCCGTTTAAACTTACAGTTTGCAGCTCTACTCAGCAATCTCTGGGCAGCTTAAATGCAATGGAGTTCCATTCAGCACGGCCTCAGCTACTTAACTCCTCCACCCTCCTCCGTTTTAACTCACAGATTGTAGCTCTTTGCAGCACTCTCTGGGCAGTTTAAATGCAATGGAGGTCCAATCAGCAGGGTCTCAGCTAATTTCCTCTTCCACCCTCCTCTCTTTTAACTCACAGATTGTAGCTCTTCTCAGCCAGCTCTGGGCAGCTTAAATGCAATGGAGGTACAATCAGCAGGGCCTCAGCTACTTTCCTCCTCCATTTTAAATCACAGATTATAGCTCTTCCCAGCAAGCTCTGGGAACTTTAAATGCAATGCAGATCCAATAAGCTTGGCCTCAGCTACTTTCCTCCTCCATTTTAACTCAAAGATTGTAGCTCTTGCCAGCAAGCTCTGGGAACTTTAAATGCAATGCAGGTCCAATAAGCTTGGCCTCAGCTACTTTCCTCCTCCATTTTAACTCAAAGATTGTAGCTCTTGCCAGCAATCTATGGGCAGTTTAAATGCATGGGTGGTCCAATCAACAGGGCCGCAGCTGCTTTCCTCCTCCACCCTCATCCGATCAATCTCAAAGATTACAGCTCTTCCCTGCAAGCTCTGGGCAATTTAAACGCACCCCCCTCCTATTTAACACAGAGATTGTAACAACCCCCTCCTATTTAACACAGAGATTTTGCACCCCCTCCTATTTAACACAGAGATTGTAGCTCTTCCCATCAATCTCTGGGCAGTTTACATGCAACGGAGGTCAAATCAGCAGGGCCTCAGCTACTTTCCTCCTCCACACTCCTCTATTTTAACTACAACATTGTTGCTCTTCAAGGCAACCTCTGGGCAGATTAAAAGCAACGGTGGTCCAATCAGCAGGGCCTCAGCTACTTTCCTCCTCCACTCTCCTTCTTTTTAATACACAGATTGTATCTCTTCCCAGCAAGCTCTGGGCAGTTTAAAGGCAAGTGTGCTCCAATCAAGACGGCCTAAGCTAATTTCCTCCTCCACCCTCGTCTGTTTTATATCACAGATTGTAGCTCTTCCCAGCAAGAACTGGGAAGTTTAAATAGCAATGGAGGTCCAATCAGCAGGGCCTAAGCTACTTTCCTCCTCTACCCTCATCTGTTTTAACTAAAAGATTATAGCTCTACAGAGCAAGTTCTTGGAAGTTTAAATGCAATGGAGGTCCAATCAGCAGGGCCTCAGCTACTTTCCTCCTCCATTTTAAATCACAGATTGTAGCCCTTCCAAGCAAGCTCTGGGAACTTTAAATGCAATGGAGGTCCAATCAGCTTGGCCTCAGCTACTTTCCTCCTATGTTTTAACTCACAGATTGTAGCTCTTCCCAGCAAGCTCTGGGAAGTTTATATGCAATGGAGGTCTAAACAACAGGGCCTCAGATCCTTTCCTTTTCCACCCTCCTCCCTCTTAACTCACAGATTGTAGCTCTTTGCAGCACTCTCTGGGCAGTTTAAATGCAAAGGAGGTCCAATCAGCAGGGCCTCTACCTCTTTCCTCCTCCGTTTTAACTCACAGATTGTAGCTCTTCCCAGCAAGAACTGGGCAGTTTAAATGCAATGGAGGTCCAATTAGCAGGGCCTCAGCTACTTTTCTCCTCCGTTTTAACTTACAGTTTGCAGCTCTACTCAGCAATCTCTGGGCAGCTTAAATGCAATGGAGTTCCATTCAGCACGGCCTCAGCTACTTAACTCCTCCACCCTCCTCCGTTTTAACTCACAGATTGTAGCTCTTTCCAGCAAGCTCTGGACAGTTTAAATGCAACGGAGGTCCAATCAGCAGGGCCTAAGCTACTTTCCTCCTCTACCCTCCTCTGTTTTAACTAAAAGATTGTAGCTCTACAGAGCAAGTTCTGGGCAATTTAAATGCAATGGAGGTCCAATCATCAGGGCCTCAGCTAATTTTCTCCTCCACCCTCATCCGTTTTAACTCAAAGATTGTAGCTCTTCCCAGCATGCGCTGGGCAGTTTAAATGCAAAAGATGTCCAATCAGCAGTTCCTCAGCTACTTTCCTCCTCTGTTTTAACTCACAGATAGTATATATTCCCAGCAATGTATGGGCATTTTAAAAGCAACGGTGGTCCAATCAGCAGGGGCTCAGCTACTTTCCTCTTCCGTTTTAACTCACAGATTATAGCTCTTCCCAGCAGTCTCTGGGCAGTTTAAATGCAACAGAGGTCCAATCAGCAGGGCCTCAGCTACTTTTCTCCTCCGTTTAAACTTACAGTTTGCAGCTCTACTCAGCAATCTCTGGGCAGCTTAAATGCAATGGAGTTCCATTCAGCACGGCCTCAGCTACTTAACTCCTCCACCCTCCTCCGTTTTAACTCACAGATTGTAGCTCTTTCCAGCAAGCTCTGGACAGTTTAAATGCAACGGAGGTCCAATCAGCAGGGCCTAAGCTACTTTCCTCCTCTACCCTCCTCTGTTTTAACTAAAAGATTGTAGCTCTACAGAGCAAGTTCTGGGCAATTTAAATGCAATGGAGGTCCAATCATCAGGGCCTCAGCTAATTTTCTCCTCCACCCTCCTCTCTTTTAACTCACAGATTGTAGCTCTTTGCAGCACTCTCTGGGCAGTTTAAATGCAATGGAGGTCCAATCAGCAGGGCCTCAGCTACTTTTCTCCTCCGTTTAAACTTACAGTTTGCAGCTCTACTCAGCAATCTCTGGGCAGCTTAAATGCAATGGAGTTCCATTCAGCACGGCCTCAGCTACTTAACTCCTCCACCCTCCTCCGTTTTAACTCACAGATTGTAGCTCTTTGCAGCACTCTCTGGGCAGTTTAAATGCAATGGAGGTCCAATCAGCAGGGTCTCAGCTAATTTCCTCTTCCACCCTCCTCTCTTTTAACTCACAGATTGTAGCTCTTCTCAGCCAGCTCTGGGCAGCTTAAATGCAATGGAGGTACAATCAGCAGGGCCTCAGCTACTTTCCTCCTCCATTTTAAATCACAGATTATAGCTCTTCCCAGCAAGCTCTGGGAACTTTAAATGCAATGCAGATCCAATAAGCTTGGCCTCAGCTACTTTCCTCCTCCATTTTAACTCAAAGATTGTAGCTCTTGCCAGCAAGCTCTGGGAACTTTAAATGCAATGCAGGTCCAATAAGCTTGGCCTCAGCTACTTTCCTCCTCCATTTTAACTCAAAGATTGTAGCTCTTGCCAGCAATCTATGGGCAGTTTAAATGCATGGGTGGTCCAATCAACAGGGCCGCAGCTGCTTTCCTCCTCCACCCTCATCCGATCAATCTCAAAGATTACAGCTCTTCCCTGCAAGCTCTGGGCAATTTAAACGCACCCCCCTCCTATTTAACACAGAGATTGTAACAACCCCCTCCTATTTAACACAGAGATTGTAGCTCTTCCCATCAATCTCTGGGCAGTTTACATGCAACGGAGGTCAAATCAGCAGGGCCTCAGCTACTTTCCTCCTCCACACTCCTCTATTTTAACTACAACATTGTTGCTCTTCAAGGCAACCTCTGGGCAGATTAAAAGCAACGGTGGTCCAATCAGCAGGGCCTCAGCTACTTTCCTCCTCCACTCTCCTTCTTTTTAATCCACAGATTGTATCTCTTCCCAGCAAGCTCTGGGCAGTTTAAAGGCAAGTGTGCTCCAATCAAGACGGCCTAAGCTAATTTCCTCCTCCACCCTCGTCTGTTTTATATCACAGATTGTAGCTCTTCCCAGCAAGAACTGGGAAGTTTAAATAGCAATGGAGGTCCAATCAGCAGGGCCTAAGCTACTTTCCTCCTCTACCCTCATCTGTTTTAACTAAAAGATTATAGCTCTACAGAGCAAGTTCTTGGAAGTTTAAATGCAATGGAGGTCCAATCAGCAGGGCCTCAGCTACTTTCCTCCTCCATTTTAAATCACAGATTGTAGCCCTTCCAAGCAAGCTCTGGGAAGTTTATATGCAATGGAGGTCTAAACAACAGGGCCTCAGATCCTTTCCTTTTCCACCCTCCTCCCTCTTAACTCACAGATTGTAGCTCTTTGCAGCACTCTCTGGGCAGTTTAAATGCAAAGGAGGTCCAATCAGCAGGGCCTCTACCTCTTTCCTCCTCCGTTTTAACTCACAGATTGTAGCTCTTCCCAGCAAGAACTGGGCAGTTTAAATGCAATGGAGGTCCAATCAGCAGGGCCTCAGCTACTTTTCTCCTCCGTTTAAACTTACAGTTTGCAGCTCTACTCAGCAATCTCTGGGCAGCTTAAATGCAATGGAGTTCCATTCAGCACGGCCTCAGCTACTTAACTCCTCCACCCTCCTCCGTTTTAACTCACAGATTGTAGCTCTTTCCAGCAAGCTCTGGACAGTTTAAATGCAACGGAGGTCCAATCAGCAGGGCCTAAGCTACTTTCCTCCTCTACCCTCCTCTGTTTTAACTAAAAGATTGTAGCTCTACAGAGCAAGTTCTGGGCAATTTAAATGCAATGGAGGTCCAATCATCAGGGCCTCAGCTAATTTTCTCCTCCACCCTCATCCGTTTTAACTCAAAGATTGTAGCTCTTCCCAGCATGCGCTGGGCAGTTTAAATGCAAAAGATGTCCAATCAGCAGTTCCTCAGCTACTTTCCTCCTCTGTTTTAACTCACAGATAGTATATATTCCCAGCAATGTATGGGCATTTTAAAAGCAACGGTGGTCCAATCAGCAGGGGCTCAGCTACTTTCCTCTTCCGTTTTAACTCACAGATTATAGCTCTTCCCAGCAGTCTCTGGGCAGTTTAAATGCAACAGAGGTCCAATCAGCAGGGCCTCAGCTACTTTTCTCCTCCGTTTAAACTTACAGTTTGCAGCTCTACTCAGCAATCTCTGGGCAGCTTAAATGCAATGGAGTTCCATTCAGCACGGCCTCAGCTACTTAACTCCTCCACCCTCCTCCGTTTTAACTCACAGATTGTAGCTCTTTCCAGCAAGCTCTGGACAGTTTAAATGCAACGGAGGTCCAATCAGCAGGGCCTAAGCTACTTTCCTCCTCTACCCTCCTCTGTTTTAACTAAAAGATTGTAGCTCTACAGAGCAAGTTCTGGGCAATTTAAATGCAATGGAGGTCCAATCATCAGGGCCTCAGCTAATTTTCTCCTCCACCCTCATCCGTTTTAACTCACAGATTGTAGCTCTTCCCAGCAAGATCTGGGAAGTTTATATGCAATTGAGGTCTAATCAGCAGGGTCTCAGCTAATTTCCTCTTCCACCCTCCTCTCTTTTAACTCACAGATTGTAGCTCTTTGCAGCACTCTCTGGGCAGTTTAAATGCAATGGAGGTACAATCAGCAGGGCCTGAGCTACTTTCCTCCTCCATTTTAAATCACAGATTATAGCTCTTCCCAGCAAGCTCTGGGAACTTTAAATGCAATGCAGGTCCAATAAGCTTGGCCTCAGCTACTTTCCTCCTCCATTTTAACTCAAAGATTGTAGCTCTTGCCAGCAATCTATGGGCAGTTTAAATGCATGGGTGGTCCAATCAACAGGGCCGCAGCTGCTTTCCTCCTCCACCCTCATCCGATCAATCTCAAAGATTACAGCTCTTCCCTGCAAGCTCTGGGCAATTTAAACGCACCCCCCTCCTATTTAACACAGAGATTGTAACAACCCCCTCCTATTTAACACAGAGATTTTGCACCCCCTCCTATTTAACACAGAGATTGTAGCTCTTCCCATCAATCTCTGGGCAGTTTACATGCAACGGAGGTCAAATCAGCAGGGCCTCAGCTACTTTCCTCCTCCACACTCCTCTATTTTAACTACAACATTGTTGCTCTTCAAGGCAACCTCTGGGCAGATTAAAAGCAACGGTGGTCCAATCAGCAGGGCCTCAGCTACTTTCCTCCTCCACTCTCCTTCTTTTTAATCCACAGATTGTATCTCTTCCCAGCAAGCTCTGGGCAGTTTAAAGGCAAGTGTGCTCCAATCAAGACGGCCTAAGCTAATTTCCTCCTCCACCCTCGTCTGTTTTATATCACAGATTGTAGCTCTTCCCAGCAAGAACTGGGAAGTTTAAATAGCAATGGAGGTCCAATCAGCAGGGCCTAAGCTACTTTCCTCCTCTACCCTCATCTGTTTTAACTAAAAGATTGTAGCTCTACAGAGCAAGTTCTGGGCAGTTTAAATGCAACGGAGGTCCAATCAGCAGGGCCTCAGCTAATTTCATCCTCCACCCTCATCTGTTATAACTAGTTTTAGTTTAGTTTTATTAAATTTCTATACCGCCCCTCTCCCGTAGGACTCGGGGCGGTTTACAACCCAATAAAAACAATAAATATTTAAAAATAAATTAAATTAAATTAATACAAGGCTGTTACTAAAACCTGTTAAAAACCCAATTCTAAAACCCAAACAGCCTTGTTTAAAAATTTAAAACCCGAGGAGATCTAGGCCAGGCCGGCTTGATTGAAGAGATGAGTCTTCAATTCTCTTCTGAAGGTGCGGAGATCATGACACGTCCGGACTTCTGGGGGGAGCTCGTTCCACATCGTCGGTGCCCCCACAGAAAAGGCTCTCCCCCTGGGCGCCACCAGTCGACACTGCTTAGCCAATGGCACCCTGAGGAGGCCCTCTCTGTGGGAGCGAACTGGTCGATGGGAGGTATTTACTGGCAGAGGCGGTCTTGTAAATAACTGGGTCCTATGCCATGGAGCGCTTTAAAGGTGGTAACCAATACCTTGAAGCGCACCCGGAAAGCCACTGGCAACCAGTGCAGCTCACGCAGGATGGGGGCCATTCGTACCCACCAGGGTGCCCCCACTACCACCCGCGCGGCCGCATTCTGCGCCAGTTGAAGCCTCCGCGTGCACTTCAAGGGGAGCCCCATGTAGAGAGCATTACAATAGTCCAGTCTGGAAGTGACGAAGGCATGGATGACCGTGCGTAGCGCGTCCCTATCTAGGAAGGGGCACAACTGGTGTACCAGACGGATCTGGTAAAACATCCTCCCGGCCACGGCCGTCAGGTGGTCCTCAAGGGACAGCCGTGAATCTAGGAGGACTCCCAAGTTGCGAGCCCTTCCCGTGGGGGCCACTGACTCGCCCCCAATAGACAGCAATGAAATCAGCTGGTTATACCGGGACGACAGTAACCACAACCACTCGGTCTTGGAGGGGTTGAGCTTGAGACCGTTCTTCCCCATCCAGATCCGCACGGCCTCCAGGCACTGGGTCAGCACGTCAAGAGCTTCATTTGGGTGGTTTGGGGTGGAAATGTACAGCTGAGTATCATATTGTTGCTCTTCCCAGAAAGCTCTGGGCAGTTCAAATGCAATGTTGGTCCAATCAACAAGGATTACGCAAATTTCCTCCTCCACCGTCATCCGTTTTATCTCACAGATTGTAGCTCTTCCCAGCAAGCTCTGGGAAGTTTAAATGCAATGGAGGTCCAATCAGCAGGGCCTCAGCTACTTTCCTCCTCCATTTTAAATCACAGATTGTAGCCCTTCCAAGCAAGCTCTGGGAACTTTAAATGCAATGGAGGTCCAATCAGCTTGGCCTCAGCTACTTTCCTCCTATGTTTTAACTCACAGATTGTAGCTCTTCCCAGCAAGCTTTGGGAAGTTTACATGCAACGGAGGTCAAATCAGCAGTGCCTCAGCTACTTTCCTCCTCCACACTCCTCTATTTTAACTACAACATTGTTGCTCTTCAAGGCAACCTCTGGGCAGATTAAAAGCAACGGTGGTCCAATCAGCAGGGCCTCAGCTACTTTCCTCCTCCACTCTCCTTCTTTTTAATCCACAGATTGTATCTCTTCCCAGCAAGCTCTGGGCAGTTTAAAGGCAAGTGTGCTCCAATCAAGACGGCCTAAGCTAATTTCCTCCTCCACCCTCGTCTGTTTTATATCACAGATTGTAGCTCTTCCCAGCAAGAACTGGGAAGTTTAAATAGCAATGGAGGTCCAATCAGCAGGGCCTAAACTACTTTCCTCCTCTACCCTCATCTGTTTTAACTAAAAGATTATAGCTCTACAGAGCAAGTTCTGGGAAGTTTAAATGCAATGGAGGTCCAATCAGCAGGGCCTCAGCTACTTTCCTCCTCCATTTTAAATCACAGATTGTAGCCCTTCCAAGCAAGCTCTGGGAACTTTAAATGCAATGGAGGTCCAATCAGCTTGGCCTCAGCTACTTTCCTCCTATGTTTTAACTCACAGATTGTAGCTCTTCCCAGCAAGCTCTGGGAAGTTTATATGCAATGGAGGTCTAATCAGCAGGGCCTCAGATCCTTTCCTTTTCCACCCTCCTCCCTTTTAACTCACAGATTGTAGCTCTTTGCAGCACTCTCTGGGCAGTTTAAATGCAAAGGAGGTCCAATCAGCAGGGCCTCTACCTCTTTCCTCCTCCGTTTTAACTCACAGATTGTAGCTTTTCCCAGTAAGCTCTGGGCAGTTTAAAGGCAATGTTGGTCCAATCAACAAGGCCTCAGCAAATTTCCTCCTCCACCGTCATCCATTTTATCTCACCGATTGTAGCTCTTCCCAGCAACCTCTGGGAACTTTAAATGCAATGGAGGTCCAATCAGCAGGGCCTCAGCTACTTTCCTCCTCCAATTTAAATCACAGATTGTAGCTCTTCCCAGCAAGCTCTGGGAACTTTAAATGCAATACAGGTCCAGTAAGCTTGGCCTCAGCTACTTTTCTCCTCCGTTTTAACTCACAGATTGTAGCTCTTCCCAGGAAGAACTGGGCAGTTTAAATGCAATGGAGGTCCAATCAGCAGGGCCTCAGCTACTTTTCTCCTCCGTTTAAACTTACAGTTTGCAGCTCTACTCAGCAATCTCTGGGCAGCTTAAATGCAATGGAGTTCCATTCATCACGGCCTCAGCTACTTAACTCCTCCACCCTCCTCCGTTTTAACTCACAGATTGTAGCTCTTTCCAGCAAGCTCTGGACAGTTTAAATGCAACGGAGGTCCAATCAGCAGGGCCTAAGCTACTTTACTCCTCTACCCTCCTCTGTTTTAACTAAAAGATTGTAGCTCTACAGAGCAAGTTCTGGGCAATTTAAATGCAATGGAGGTCCAATCATCAGGGCCTCAGCTAATTTTCTCCTCCACCCTCATCCGTTTTAACTCACAGATTGTAGCTCTTCCCAGCATGCGCTGGGCAGTTTAAATGCAAAAGAGGTCCAATCAGCAGTTCCTCAGCTACTTTCCTCCTCTGTTTTAACTCACAGATAGTATATATTCCCAGCAATGTATGGGCATTTTAAAAGCAACGGTGGTCCAATCAGCAGGGGCTCAGCTACTTTCCTCTTCCGTTTTAACTCACAGATTGTAGCTCTTCCCAGCAGTCTCTGGGCAGTTTAAATGCAACAGAGGTCCAATCAGCAGGGCCTCAGCTAATTTCATCCTCCACCCTCATCTGTTTTAACTAACATATTGTTGCTCTTCCCAGAAAGCTCTCGGCAGTTCAAATGCAATGTTGGTCCAATCAACAAAGATTACGCAAATTTCCTCCTCCACCGTCATCCGTTTTATCTCACAGATTGTAGCTCTTCCCAGCAAGATCTGGGAAGTTTATATGCAATGGAGGTCTAATCAGCAGGGCCTCACCTCCTTTCCTCTTCCACCCTCCTCTCTTTTAACTCACAGATTGTAGCTCTTTGCAGCACTCTCTGGGTAGTTTAAATGCAACAGAGGTCCAATCAGCAGGGCCTCTACCTCTTTCCTCTTCCGTTTTAACTCACAGATTGTAGCTCTTCCCAGCAGTCTCTGGGCAGTTTAAATGCAACAGAGGTCCAATCAGCAGGGCCTCAGCTAATTTCATCCTCCACCCTCATCTGTTTTAACTAACATATTATTGCTCTTCCCAGAAAGCTCTCGGCAGTTCAAATGCAATGTTGGTCCAATCAACAAGGATTACGCAAATTTCCTCCTCCACCGTCATCCGTTCTATCTCACAGATTGTAGCTCTTCCCAGCAAGATCTGGGAAGTTTATATGCAATGGAGGTCCAATCAGCAGGGCCTCAGCTACTTTCCTCCTCCATTTTAAATCACAGATTGTAGCCCTTCCAAGCAAGCTCTGGGAACTTTAAATGCAATGCAGGTCCAATATGCTTGGCCTCAGCTACTTTCCTCCTATGTTTTAACTCACAGATTGTAGTTCTTGCCAGCAAGCTCTGGGAAGTTTAAATGCAAGGGTGGTCCAATCAACAGGGCCGCAGCTGCTTTCCTCCTCCACTCTCCTTCTTTTTAATCCACAGATTGTATCTCTTCCCAGCAAGCTCTGGGCAGTTTCAAGGCAAGTATGCTCCAATCAAGACGGCCTAAGCTAATTTCCTCCTCCACCCTTATCTGTCTTATCTCACAGATTGTAGCTCTTCCCAGCAAGAACTGGGCAGTTTAAATGCAATGGAGGTCCAATCAGCAGGGCCTCAGCTACTTTCCTTCTCCGTTTTAACTTACAGATTGCAGCTCTACTCAGCAATCTCTGGGCAGCTTAAATGCAATGGAGTTCCATTCAGCAGGGCCTCAGCTACTTAACTCCTCCACCCTCCTCCGTTTTAACTCACAGATTGTAGCTCTTTCCAGCAAGCTCTGGGCAGTTTAAATGCAACGGAGGTCCAATCAGCAGGGCCTAAGCTACTTTCCTCCTCCGTTTGAACTCACAAATTGTAGCTCTTCCCAGCAAGCTCTGGGCAATTTAAATGCAATGGAGGTCCAATCAGCAGTTTAAATGCAAAAGAGGTCCAATCAGCAGTTCCTTAGCTACTTTCCTCCTCTGTTTTAACTCACAGATAGTATATATTCCCAGCAATCTATGGGCATTTTAAAAGCAACGGTGGTCCAATCAGCAGGGGCTCAGCTACTTTCCTCTTCCGTTTTAACTCACAGATTGTAGCTCTCCCCAGCAGTCTCTGGGCAGTTTAAATGCAACGGAGGTCCAATCAGCAGGGCCTCAGCTAATTTCATCCTCCACCCTCATCTGTTATAACTAGTTTTAGTTTAGTTTTATTAAATTTCTATACCGCCCCTCTCCCGTAGGACTCGTGGCGGTTTACAACCCAATAAAAACATATAATAACAATAAATATTTAAAAATAAATTAAATTAAATTAATACAAGGCTGATACCAGACGGATCTGGTAAAACATCCTCCCGGCCACGGCCATCAGGTGGTCCTCAAGGGACAGCCGTGAATCTAGGAGGACTCCCAAGTTGCGAGCCCTTCCCGTGGGGGCCACTGACTCGCCCCCAATAGACAGCAATGAAATCAGCTGGTTATACCGGGACGACAGTAACCACAGCCACTCGGTCTTGGAGGGGTTGAGCTTGAGACCGTTCTTCCCCATCCAGATCCGCACGGCCTCCAGGCACTGGGTCAGCACGTCAAGAGCTTCATTTGGGTGGTTTGGGGTGGAAATGTACAGCTGAGTATCATATTGTTGCTCTTCCCAGAAAGCTCTGGGCAGTTCAAATGCAATGTTGGTCCAATCAACAAGGATTACGCAAATTTCCTCCTCCACCGTCATCCGTTTTATCTCACAGATTGTAGCTCTTCCCAGCAAGCTCTGGGAAGTTTAAATGCAATGGAGGTCCAATCAGCAGGGCCTCAGCTACTTTCCTCCTCCATTTTAAATCACAGATTGTAGCCCTTCCAAGCAAGCTCTGGGAACTTTAAATGCAATGCAGGTCCAATATGCTTGGCCTCAGCTACTTTCCTCCTATGTTTTAACTCACAGATTGTAGTTCTTGCCAGCAAGCTCTGGGAAGTTTAAATGCAATGGAGGTCTAATCAGCAGGGTCTCAGCTAATTTCCTCTTCCACCCTCCTCTCTTTTAACTCACAGATTGTAGCTCTTTGCAGCAATCTATGGGCAGTTTAAATGCAAGGGTGGTCCAATCAACAGGGCCGCAGCTGCTTTCCTCCTCCACTCTCCTTCTTTTTAATCCACAGATTGTATCTCTTCCCAGCAAGCTCTGGGCAGTTAAAAAGGCAAGTATGCTCCAATCAAGACGGCCTAAGCTAATTTCCTCCTCCACCCTCATCTGTCTTATCTCACAGATTGTAGCTCTTCCCAGCAAGAACTGGGCAGTTTAAATGCAATGGAGGTCCAATCAGCAGGGCCTCAGCTACTTTCCTTCTCCGTTTTAACTTACAGATTGCAGCTCTACTCAGCAATCTCTGGGCAGCTTAAATGCAATGGAGTTCCATTCAGCAGGGCCTCAGCTACTTAACTCCTCCACCCTCCTCCGTTTTAACTCACAGATTGTAGCTCTTTCCAGCAAGCTCTGGGCAGTTTAAATGCAACGGAGGTCCAATCAGCAGGGCCTAAGCTACTTTCCTCCTCTACCCTCCTCTGTTTTAACTAAAAGATTGTAGCTCTACAGAGCAAGTTCTGGGTAGTTTAAATGCAATGGAGGTCCAATCAGCAGGCCTCAGCTACTTGCCTCCTCCACCCTCCTCTGTTTTATCTCACAGATTGTAGCTCTTCCCAGCAAGGTCTGGGCAGTTTAAATGCAATGGAGGTCCAATCAGCAAGGCCTCAGCTACTTTCCTCCTCCGTTTGAACTCACAAATTGTAGCTCTTCCCAGCAAGCTCTGGGCAATTTAAATGCAATGGAGGTCCAATCAGCAGGGCCTCAGCTAATTTTCTCCTCCACCCTCATCCATTTTAACTCACAGATTGTAGCTCTCCCCAGCAGTCTCTGGGCAGTTTAAATGCAACGGAGGTCCAATCAGCAGGGCCTCAGCTAATTTCATCCTCCACCCTCATCTGTTATAACTAGTTTTAGTTTAGTTTTATTAAATTTCTATACCGCCCCTCTCCGTAGGACTCGGGGCGGTTTACAACCCAATAAAAACAATAAATATTTAAAAATAAATTAAATTAAATTAATACAAGGCTGTTACTAAAACCTGTTAAAAACCCAATTCTAAAACCCAAACAGCCTTGTTTAAAAATTTAAAACCCGAGGAGATCTAGGCCAGGCCGGCTTGATTGAAGAGATGAGTCTTCAATTCTCTTCTGAAGGTGCGGAGATCATGACACGTCCGGACTTCTGGGGGGAGCTCGTTCCACATCGTCGGTGCCCCCACAGAAAAGGCTCTCCCCCTGGGCGCCACCAGTCGACACTGCTTAGCCAATGGCACCCTGAGGAGGCCCTCTCTGTGGGAGCGAACTGGTCGATGGGAGGTATTTACTGGCAGAAGGCGGTCTTGTAAATAACTGGGTCCTATGCCATGGAGCGCTTTAAAGGTGGTAACCAATACCTTGAAGCGCACCCGGAAAGCCACTGGCAACCAGTGCAGCTCGCGCAGGATGGGGGCTATTCGTACCCACCAGGGTGCCCCCACTACCACCCGCGCGGCCGCATTCTGCGCCAGTTGAAGCCTCCGC
Organism: Bothrops alternatus; assembly: GCA_034064705.1. Taxonomy (NCBI): domain Eukaryota; kingdom Metazoa; phylum Chordata; class Lepidosauria; order Squamata; family Viperidae; genus Bothrops; species Bothrops alternatus. The sequence goes on along the minus strand of JARGCV010000014.1, from coordinate 1,223,921 downwards.
GTGCACTTCAAGGGGAGCCCCATGTAGAGAGCATTACAATAGTCCAGTCTGGAAGTGACGAAGGCACGGATGACCGTGCGTAGCGCGTCCCTATCTAGGAAGGGGCACAACTGGTGTACCAGACGGATCTGGTAAAACATCCTCCCGGCCACGGCCGTCAGGTGGTCCTCAAGGGACAGCCGTGAATCTAGGAGGACTCCCAAGTTGCGAGCCCTTCCCGTGGGGGCCACTGACTCGCCCCCAATAGACAGCAATGAAATCAGCTGGTTATACCGGGACGACAGTAACCACAGCCACTCGGTCTTGGAGGGGTTGAGCTTGAGACCGTTCTTCCCCATCCAGATCCGCACGGCCTCCAGGCACTGGGTCAGCACGTCAAGAGCTTCATTTGGGTGGTTTGGGGTGGAAATGTACAGCTGAGTATCATATTGTTGCTCTTCCCAGAAAGCTCTGGGCAGTTCAAATGCAATGTTGGTCCAATCAACAAGGATTACGCAAATTTCCTCCTCCACCGTCATCCGTTATATCTCACAGATTGTAGCTCTTCCCAGCAAGCTCTGGGAAGTTTAAATGCAATGGAGGTCCAATCAGCAGGGCCTCAGCTACTTTCCTCCTCCATTTTAAATCACAGATTGTAGCCCTTCCAAGCAAGCTCTGGGAACTTTAAATGCAATGGAGGTCCAATCAGCTTGGCCTCAGCTACTTTCCTCCTATGTTTTAACTCACAGATTGTAGCTCTTCCCAGCAAGCTCTGGGAAGTTTATATGCAATGGAGGTCTAATCAGCAGGGCCTCAGATCCTTTCCTTTTCCACCCTCCTCCCTTTTAACTCACAGATTGTAGCTCTTTGCAGCACTCTCTGGGCAGTTTAAATGCAACAGAGGTCCAATCAGCAGGGCCTCAGCTAATTTCATCCTCCACCCTCATCTGTTTTAACTAACATATTGTTGCTCTTCCCAGAAAGCTCTTGGCAGTTCAAATGCAATGTTGGTCCAATCAACAAGGATTACGCAAATTTCCTCCTCCACCGTCATCCGTTTTATCTCACAGATTGTAGCTCTTCCCAGCAAGATCTGGGAAGTTTATATGCAATGGAGGTCTAATCAGCAGGGCCTCAGCTCCTTTCCTCTTCCACCCTCCTCTCTTTTAACTCACAGATTGTAGCTCTTTGCAGCACTCTCTGGGTAGTTTAAATGCAACAGAGGTCCAATCAGCAGGGCCTCTACCTCTTTCCTCTTCCGTTTTAACTCACAGATTGTAGCTCTTCCCAGCAGTCTCTGGGCAGTTTAAATGCAACAGAGGTCCAATCAGCAGGGCCTCAGCTAATTTCATCCTCCACCCTCATCTGTTTTAACTAACATATTGTTGCTCTTCCCAGAAAGCTCTCGGCAGTTCAAATGCAATGTTGGTCCAATCAACAAGGATTACGCAAATTGCCTCCTCCACCGTCATCCGTTTTATCTCACAGATTGTAGCTCTTCCCAGCAAGATCTGGGAAGTTTATATGCAATGGAGGTCTAATCAGCAGGGTCTCAGCTAATTTCCTCTTCCACCCTCCTCTCTTTTAACTCACAGATTGTAGCTCTTTGCAGCACTCTCTGGGCAGTTTAAATGCAATGGAGGTCCAATCAGCAGGGCCTAAGCTCCTTTCCTCTTCCACCATCCTCCCTTTTAACTCACAGATTGTAGCTCTTCTCAGCCAGCTCTGGGAACATTAAATGAAATGCAGGTCCAATAAGCTTGGCCTCAGCTACTTTCCTCCTCCATTTTAAATCACAGATTATAGCTCTTCCCAGCAAGCTCTGGGAACTTTAAATGAAATGCAGGTCCAATAAGCTTGGCCTCAGCTACTTTCCTCCTCCATTTTAACTCAAAGATTGTAGCTCTTGCCAGCAATCTATGGGCAGTTTAAATGCATGGGTGGTCCAATCAACAGGGCCGCAGCTGCTTTTCTCCTCCACCCTCATCCGATCTATCTCAAAGATTACAGCTCTTCCCTGCAAGCTCTGGGCAATTTAAACGCACCCCCCTCCTATTTAACACAGAGATTGTAACAACCCCCTCCTATTTAACACAGAGATTTTGCACCCCCTCCTATTTAACACAGAGATTGTAGCTCTTCCCATCAATCTCTGGGCAGTTTACATGCAACGGAGGTCAAATCAGCAGGGCCTCAGCTACTTTCCTCCTCCACACTCCTCTATTTTAACTACAACATTGTTGCTCTTCAAGGCAACCTCTGGGCAGATTAAAAGCAACGGTGGTCCAATCAGCAGGGCCTCAGCTACTTTCCTCCTCCACTCTCCTTCTTTTTAATCCACAGATTGTATCTCTTCCCAGCAAGCTCTGGGCAGTTTAAAGGCAAGTGTGCTCCAATCAAGACGGCCTAAGCTAATTTCCTCCTCCACCCTCGTCTGTTTTATATCACAGATTGTAGCTCTTCCCAGCAAGAACTGGGAAGTTTAAATAGCAATGGAGGTCCAATCAGCAGGGCCTAAGCTACTTTCCTCCTCTACCCTCATCTGTTTTAACTAAAAGATTATAGCTCTACAGAGCAAGTTCTGGGCAATTTAAATGCAATGGAGGTCCAATCATCAGGGCCTCAGCTAATTTTCTCCTCCACCCTCATCCGTTTTAACTCACAGATTGTAGCTCTTCCCAGCATGCGCTGGGCAGTTTAAATGCAAAAGAGGTCCAATCAGCAGTTCCTCAGCTACTTTCCTCCTCTGTTTTAACTCACAGATAGTATATATTCCCAGCAATGTATGGGCATTTTAAAAGCAATGGTGGTCCAATCAGCAGGGGCTCAGCTACTTTCCTCTTCCGTTTTAACTCACAGATTGTAGCTCTTCCCAGCAGTCTCTGGGCAGTTTAAATGCAACAGAGGTCCAATCAGCAGGGCCTCAGCTAATTTCATCCTCCACCCTCATCTGTTTTAACTAACATATTGTTGCTCTTCCCAGAAAGCTCTCGGCAGTTCAAATGCAATGTTGGTCCAATCAACAAAGATTACGCAAATTTCCTCCTCCACCGTCATCCGTTTTATCTCACAGATTGTAGCTCTTCCCAGCAAGATCTGGGAAGTTTATATGCAATGGAGGTCTAATCAGCAGGGCCTCAGCTCCTTTCCTCTTCCACCCTCCTCTCTTTTAACTCACAGATTGTAGCTCTTTGCAGCACTCTCTGGGTAGTTTAAATGCAACAGAGGTCCAATCAGCAGGGCCTCTACCTCTTTCCTCTTCCGTTTTAACTCACAGATTGTAGCTCTTCCCAGCAGTCTCTGGGCAGTTTAAATGCAACAGAGGTCCAATCAGCAGGGCCTCAGCTAATTTCATCCTCCACCCTCATCTGTTTTAACTAACATATTGTTGCTCTTCCCAGAAAGCTCTCGGCAGTTCAAATGCAATGTTGGTCCAATCAACAAGGATTACGCAAATTTCCTCCTCCACCGTCATCCGTTTTATCTCACAGATTGTAGCTCTTCCCAGCAAGATCTGGGAAGTTTATATGCAATGGAGGTCTAATCAGCAGGGCCTCAGCTCCTTTCCTCTTCCACCCTCCTCTCTTTTAACTCACAGATTGTAGCTCTTTGCAGCACTCTCTGGGTAGTTTAAATGCAACAGAGGTCCAATCAGCAGGGCCTCTACCTCTTTCCTCTTCCGTTTTAACTCACAGATTGTAGCTCTTCCCAGCAGTCTCTGGGCAGTTTAAATGCAACAGAGGTCCAATCAGCAGGGCCTCAGCTAATTTCATCCTCCACCCTCATCTGTTTTAACTAACATATTGTTGCTCTTCCCAGAAAGCTCTCGGCAGTTCAAATGCAATGTTGGTCCAATCAACAAGGATTACGCAAATTTCCTCCTCCACCGTCATCCGTTTTATCTCACAGATTGTAGCTCTTCCCAGCAAGATCTGGGAAGTTTATATGCAATGGAGGTCTAATCAGCAGGGTCTCAGCTAATTTCCTCTTCCACCCTCCTCTCTTTTAACTCACAGATTGTAGCTCTTTGCAGCACTCTCTGGGCAGTTTAAATGCAATGGAGGTCCAATCAGCAGGGCCTAAGCTCCTTTCCTCTTCCACCATCCTCCCTTTTAACTCACAGATTGTAGCTCTTCTCAGCCAGCTCTGGGAACATTAAATGAAATGCAGGTCCAATAAGCTTGGCCTCAGCTACTTTCCTCCTCCATTTTAAATCACAGATTATAGCTCTTCCCAGCAAGCTCTGGGAACTTTAAATGAAATGCAGGTCCAATAAGCTTGGCCTCAGCTACTTTCCTCCTCCATTTTAACTCAAAGATTGTAGCTCTTGCCAGCAATCTATGGGCAGTTTAAATGCATGGGTGGTCCAATCAACAGGGCCGCAGCTGCTTTTCTCCTCCACCCTCATCCGATCTATCTCAAAGATTACAGCTCTTCCCTGCAAGCTCTGGGCAATTTAAACGCACCCCCCTCCTATTTAACACAGAGATTGTAACAACCCCCTCCTATTTAACACAGAGATTTTGCACCCCCTCCTATTTAACACAGAGATTGTAGCTCTTCCCATCAATCTCTGGGCAGTTTACATGCAACGGAGGTCAAATCAGCAGGGCCTCAGCTACTTTCCTCCTCCACACTCCTCTATTTTAACTACAACATTGTTGCTCTTCAAGGCAACCTCTGGGCAGATTAAAAGCAACGGTGGTCCAATCAGCAGGGCCTCAGCTACTTTCCTCCTCCACTCTCCTTCTTTTTAATCCACAGATTGTATCTCTTCCCAGCAAGCTCTGGGCAGTTTAAAGGCAAGTGTGCTCCAATCAAGACGGCCTAAGCTAATTTCCTCCTCCACCCTCGTCTGTTTTATATCACAGATTGTAGCTCTTCCCAGCAAGAACTGGGAAGTTTAAATAGCAATGGAGGTCCAATCAGCAGGGCCTAAGCTACTTTCCTCCTCTACCCTCATCTGTTTTAACTAAAAGATTATAGCTCTACAGAGCAAGTTCTGGGAAGTTTAAATGCAATGGAGGTCCAATCAGCAGGGCCTCAGCTACTTTCCTCCTCCATTTTAAATCACAGATTGTAGCCCTTCCAAGCAAGCTCTGGGAACTTTAAATGCAATGGAGGTCCAATCAGCTTGGCCTCAGCTACTTTCCTCCTATGTTTTAACTCACAGATTGTAGCTCTTCCCAGCAAGCTCTGGGCAGTTTAAATGCAAAGGAGGTCCAATCAGCAGGGCCTCTACCTCTTTCCTCCTCCGTTTTAACTCACAGATTGTAGCTTTTCCCAGTAAGCTCTGGGCAGTTTAAAGGCAATGTTGGTCCAATCAACAAGGCCTCAACAAATTTCCTCCTCCACCGTCATCCATTTTATCTCACCGATTGTAGCTCTTCCCAGCAACCTCTGGGAACTTTAAATGCAATGGAGGTCCAATCAGCAGGGCCTCAGCTACTTTCCTCCTCCATTTTAAATCACAGATTGTAGCTCTTCCCAGCAAGCTCTGGGAACTTTAAATGCAATACAGGTCCAGTAAGCTTGGCCTCAGCTACTTTTCTCCTCCGTTTTAACTCACAGATTGTAGCTCTTCCCAGCAAGAACTGGGCAGTTTAAATGCAATGGAGGTCCAATCAGCAGGGCCTCAGCTACTTTTCTCCTCCGTTTAAACTTACAGTTTGCAGCTCTACTCAGCAATCTCTGGGCAGCTTAAATGCAATGGAGTTCCATTCAGCACGGCCTCAGCTACTTAACTCCTCCACCCTCCTCCGTTTTAACTCACAGATTGTAGCTCTTTCCAGCAAGCTCTGGACCGTTTAAATGCAACGGAGGTCCAATCAGCAGGGCCTAAGCTACTTTCCTCCTCTACCCTCCTCTGTTTTAACTAAAAGATTGTAGCTCTACAGAGCAAGTTCTGGGCAATTTAAATGCAATGGAGGTCCAATCATCAGGGCCTCAGCTAATTTTCTCCTCCACCCTCATCCGTTTTAACTCACAGATTGTAGCTCTTCCCAGCATGCGATGGGCAGTTTAAATGCAAAAGAGGTCCAATCAGCAGTTCCTCAGCTACTTTCCTCCTCTGTTTTAACTCACAGATAGTATATATTCCCAGCAATGTATGGGCATTTTAAAAGCAACGGTGGTCCAATCAGCAGGGGCTCAGCTACTTTACTCTTCCGTTTTAACTCACAGATTGTAGCTCTTCCCAGCAGTCTCTGGGCAGTTTAAATGCAACAGAGGTCCAATCAGCAGGGCCTCAGCTAATTTCATCCTCCACCCTCATCTGTTTTAACTAACATATTGTTGCTCTTCCCAGAAAGCTCTCGGCAGTTCAAATGCAATGTTGGTCCAATCAACAAAGATTACGCAAATTTCCTCCTCCACCGTCATCCGTTTTATCTCACAGATTGTAGCTCTTCCCAGCAAGATCTGGGAAGTTTATATGCAATGGAGGTCTAATCAGCAGGGCCTCAGCTCCTTTCCTCTTCCACCCTCCTCTCTTTTAACTCACAGATTGTAGCTCTTTGCAGCACTCTCTGGGTAGTTTAAATGCAACAGAGGTCCAATCAGCAGGGCCTCTACCTCTTTCCTCTTCCGTTTTAACTCACAGATTGTAGCTCTTCCCAGCAGTCTCTGGGCAGTTTAAATGCAACAGAGGTCCAATCAGCAGGGCCTCAGCTAATTTCATCCTCCACCCTCATCTGTTTTAACTAACATATTGTTGCTCTTCCCAGAAAGCTCTCGGCAGTTCAAATGCAATGTTGGTCCAATCAACAAGGATTACGCAAATTTCCTCCTCCACCGTCATCCGTTTTATCTCACAGATTGTAGCTCTTCCCAGCAAGATCTGGGAAGTTTATATGCAATGGAGGTCTAATCAGCAGGGTCTCAGCTAATTTCCTCTTCCACCCTCCTCTCTTTTAACTCACAGATTGTAGCTCTTTGCAGCACTCTCTGGGCAGTTTAAATGCAATGGAGGTCCAATCAGCAGGGCCTAAGCTCCTTTCCTCTTCCACCATCCTCCCTTTTAACTCACAGATTGTAGCTCTTCTCAGCCAGCTCTGGGCAGCTTAAATGCAATGGAGGTACAATCAGCAGGGCCTCAGCTACTTTCCTCCTCCACACTCCTCTATTTTAACTACAACATTGTTGCTCTTCAAGGCAACCTCTGGGCAGATTAAAAGCAACGGTGGTCCAATCAGCAGGGCCTCAGCTACTTTCCTCCTCCACTCTCCTTCTTTTTAATCCACAGATTGTATCTCTTCCCAGCAAGCTCTGGGCAGTTTAAAGGCAAGTGTGCTCCAATCAAGACGGCCTAAGCTAATTTCCTCCTCCACCCTCGTCTGTTTTATATCACAGATTGTAGCTCTTCCCAGCAAGAACTGGGAAGTTTAAATAGCAATGGAGGTCCAATCAGCAGGGCCTAAGCTACTTTCCTCCTCTACCCTCATCTGTTTTAACTAAAAGATTATAGCTCTACAGAGCAAGTTCTGGGAAGTTTAAATGCAATGGAGGTCCAATCAGCAGGGCCTCAGCTACTTTCCTCCTCCATTTTAAATCACAGATTGTAGCCCTTCCAAGCAAGCTCTGGGAACTTTAAATGCAATGGAGGTCCAATCAGCTTGGCCTCAGCTACTTTCCTCCTATGTTTTAACTCACAGATTGTAGCTCTTCCCAGCAAGCTCTGGGCAGTTTAAATGCAAAGGAGGTCCAATCAGCAGGGCCTCTACCTCTTTCCTCCTCCGTTTTAACTCACAGATTGTAGCTTTTCCCAGTAAGCTCTGGGCAGTTTAAAGGCAATGTTGGTCCAATCAACAAGACCTCAACAAATTTCCTCCTCCACCGTCATCCATTTTATCTCACCGATTGTAGCTCTTCCCAGCAACCTCTGGGAACTTTAAATGCAATGGAGGTCCAATCAGCAGGGCCTCAGCTACTTTCCTCCTCCATTTTAAATCACAGATTGTAGCTCTTCCCAGCAAGCTCTGGGAACTTTAAATGCAATACAGGTCCAGTAAGCTTGGCCTCAGCTACTTTTCTCCTCCGTTTTAACTCACAGATTGTAGCTCTTCCCAGCAAGAACTGGGCAGTTTAAATGCAATGGAGGTCCAATCAGCAGGGCCTCAGCTACTTTTCTCCTCCGTTTAAACTTACAGTTTGCAGCTCTACTCAGCAATCTCTGGGCAGCTTAAATGCAATGGAGTTCCATTCAGCACGGCCTCAGCTACTTAACTCCTCCACCCTCCTCCGTTTTAACTCACAGATTGTAGCTCTTTCCAGCAAGCTCTGGACAGTTTAAATGCAACGGAGGTCCAATCAGCAGGGCCTAAGCTACTTTCCTCCTCTACCCTCCTCTGTTTTAACTAAAAGATTGTAGCTCTACAGAGCAAGTTCTGGGCAATTTAAATGCAATGGAGGTCCAATCATCAGGGCCTCAGCTAATTTTCTCCTCCACCCTCATCCGTTTTAACTCACAGATTGTAGCTCTTCCCAGCATGCGATGGGCAGTTTAAATGCAAAAGAGGTCCAATCAGCAGTTCCTCAGCTACTTTCCTCCTCTGTTTTAACTCACAGATAGTATATATTCCCAGCAATGTATGGGCATTTTAAAAGCAACGGTGGTCCAATCAGCAGGGGCTCAGCTACTTTCCTCTTCCGTTTTAACTCACAGATTGTAGCTCTTCCCAGCAGTCTCTGGGCAGTTTAAATGCAACAGAGGTCCAATCAGCAGGGCCTCAGCTAATTTCATCCTCCACCCTCATCTGTTTTAACTAACATATTGTTGCTCTTCCCAGAAAGCTCTCGGCAGTTCAAATGCAATGTTGGTCCAATTAACAAGGATTACGCAAATTTCCTCCTCCACCGTCATCCGTTTTATCTCACAGATTGTAGCTCTTCCCAGCAAGATCTGGGAAGTTTATATGCAATGGAGGTCTAATCAGCAGGGTCTCAGCTAATTTCCTCTTCCACCCTCCTCTCTTTTAACTCACAGATTGTAGCTCTTTGCAGCACTCTCTGGGTAGTTTAAATGCAACAGAGGTCCAATCAGCAGGGCCTCTACCTCTTTCCTCTTCCGTTTTAACTCACAGATTGTAGCTCTTCCCAGCAGTCTCTGGGCAGTTTAAATGCAACAGAGGTCCAATCAGCAGGGCCTCAGCTAATTTCATCCTCCACCCTCATCTGTTTTAACTAACATATTGTTGCTCTTCCCAGAAAGCTCTCGGCAGTTCAAATGCAATGTTGGTCCAATTAACAAGGATTACGCAAATTTCCTCCTCCACCGTCATCCGTTTTATCTCACAGATTGTAGCTCTTCCCAGCAAGATCTGGGAAGTTTATATGCAATGGAGGTCTAATCAGCAGGGTCTCAGCTAATTTCCTCTTCCACCCTCCTCTCTTTTAACTCACAGATTGTAGCTCTTTGCAGCACTCTCTGGGCAGTTTAAATGCAATGGAGGTCCAATCAGCAGGGCCTAAGCTCCTTTCCTCTTCCACCATCCTCCCTTTTAACTCACAGATTGTAGCTCTTCTCAGCCAGCTCTGGGCAGCTTAAATGCAATGGAGGTACAATCAGCAGGGCCTCAGCTACTTTCCTCCTCCATTTTAAATCACAGATTATAGCTCTTCCCAGCAAGCTCTGGGAACTTTAAATGAAATGCAGGTCCAATAAGCTTGGCCTCAGCTACTTTCCTCCTCCATTTTAACTCAAAGATTGTAGCTCTTGCCAGCAATCTATGGGCAGTTTAAATGCATGGGTGGTCCAATCAACAGGGCCGCAGCTGCTTTTCTCCTCCACCCTCATCCGATCTATCTCAAAGATTACAGCTCTTCCCTGCAAGCTCTGGGCAATTTAAACGCACCCCCCTCCTATTTAACACAGAGATTGTAACAACCCCCTCCTATTTAACACAGAGATTTTGCACCCCCTCCTATTTAACACAGAGATTGTAGCTCTTCCCATCAATCTCTGGGCAGTTTACATGCAACGGAGGTCAAATCAGCAGGGCCTCAGCTACTTTCCTCCTCCACACTCCTCTATTTTAACTACAACATTGTTGCTCTTCAAGGCAACCTCTGGGCAGATTAAAAGCAACGGTGGTCCAATCAGCAGGGCCTCAGCTACTTTCCTCCTCCACTCTCCTTCTTTTTAATCCACAGATTGTATCTCTTCCCAGCAAGCTCTGGGCAGTTTAAAGGCAAGTGTGCTCCAATCAAGACGGCCTAAGCTAATTTCCTCCTCCACCCTCGTCTGTTTTATATCACAGATTGTAGCTCTTCCGAGCAAGAACTGGGAAGTTTAAATAGCAATGGAGGTCCAATCAGCAGGGCCTAAGCTACTTTCCTCCTCTACCCTCATCTGTTTTAACTAAAAGATTATAGCTCTACAGAGCAAGTTCTGGGAAGTTTAAATGCAATGGAGGTCCAATCAGCAGGGCCTCAGCTACTTTCCTCCTCCATTTTAAATCACAGATTGTAGCCCTTCCAAGCAAGCTCTGGGAACTTTAAATGCAATGGAGGTCCAATCAGCTTGGCCTCAGCTACTTTCCTCCTATGTTTTAACTCACAGATTGTAGCTCTTCCCAGCAAGCTCTGGGCAGTTTAAATGCAAAGGAGGTCCAATCAGCAGGGCCTCTACCTCTTTCCTCCTCCGTTTTAACTCACAGATTGTAGCTTTTCCCAGTAAGCTCTGGGCAGTTTAAAGGCAATGTTGGTCCAATCAACAAGGCCTCAACAAATTTCCTCCTCCACCGTCATCCATTTTATCTCACCGATTGTAGCTCTTCCCAGCAACCTCTGGGAACTTTAAATGCAATGGAGGTCCAATCAGCAGGGCCTCAGCTACTTTCCTCCTCCATTTTAAATCACAGATTGTAGCTCTTCCCAGCAAGCTCTGGGAACTTTAAATGCAATACAGGTCCAGTAAGCTTGGCCTCAGCTACTTTTCTGCTCCGTTTTAACTCACAGATTGTAGCTCTTCCCAGCAAGAACTGGGCAGTTTAAATGCAATGGAGGTCCAATCAGCAGGGCCTCAGCTACTTTTCTCCTCCATTTAAACTTACAGTTTGCAGCTCTACTCAGCAATCTCTCGGCAGCTTAAATGCAATGGAGTTCCATTCAGCACGGCCTCAGCTACTTAACTCCTCCACCCTCCTCCGTTTTAACTCACAGATTGTAGCTCTTTCCAGCAAGCTCTGGACAGTTTAAATGCAACGGAGGTCCAATCAGCAGGGCCTAAGCTACTTTCCTCCTCTACCCTCCTCTGTTTTAACTAAAAGATTGTAGCTCTACAGAGCAAGTTCTGGGCAATTTAAATGCAATGGAGGTCCAATCATCAGGGCCTCAGCTAATTTTCTCCTCCACCCTCATCCGTTTTAACTCACAGATTGTAGCTCTTCCCAGCATGCGATGGGCAGTTTAAATGCAAAAGAGGTCCAATCAGCAGTTCCTCAGCTACTTTCCTCCTCTGTTTTAACTCACAGATAGTATATATTCCCAGCAATGTATGGGCATTTTAAAAGCAACGGTGGTCCAATCAGCAGGGGCTCAGCTACTTTCCTCTTCCGTTTTAACTCACAGATTGTAGCTCTTCCCAGCAGTCTCTGGGCAGTTTAAATGCAACAGAGGTCCAATCAGCAGGGCCTCAGCTAATTTCATCCTCCACCCTCATCTGTTTTAACTAACATATTGTTGCTCTTCCCAGAAAGCTCTCAGCAGTTCAAATGCAATGTTGGTCCAATCAACAAAGATTACGCAAATTTCCTCCTCCACCGTCATCCGTTTTATCTCACAGATTGTAGCTCTTCCCAGCAAGATCTGGGAAGTTTATATGCAATGGAGGTCTAATCAGCAGGGCCTCAGCTCCTTTCCTCTTCCACCCTCCTCTCTTTTAACTCACAGATTGTAGCTCTTTGCAGCACTCTCTGGGTAGTTTAAATGCAACAGAGGTCCAATCAGCAGGGCCTCTACCTCTTTCCTCTTCCGTTTTAACTCACAGATTGTAGCTCTTCCCAGCAGTCTCTGGGCAGTTTAAATGCAACAGAGGTCCAATCAGCAGGGCCTCAGCTAATTTCATCCTCCACCCTCATCTGTTTTAACTAACATATTGTTGCTCTTCCCAGAAAGCTCTCGGCAGTTCAAATGCAATGTTGGTCCAATTAACAAGGATTACGCAAATTTCCTCCTCCACCGTCATCCGTTTTATCTCACAGATTGTAGCTCTTCCCAGCAAGATCTGGGAAGTTTATATGCAATGGAGGTCTAATCAGCAGGGTCTCAGCTAATTTCCTCTTCCACCCTCCTCTCTTTTAACTCACAGATTGTAGCTCTTTGCAGCACTCTCTGGGCAGTTTAAATGCAATGGAGGTCCAATCAGCAGGGCCTAAGCTCCTTTCCTCTTCCACCATCCTCCCTTTTAACTCACAGATTGTAGCTCTTCTCAGCCAGCTCTGGGCAGCTTAAATGCAATGGAGGTACAATCAGCAGGGCCTCAGCTACTTTCCTCCTCCATTTTAAATCACAGATTATAGCTCTTCCCAGCAAGCTCTGGGAACTTTAAATGAAATGCAGGTCCAATAAGCTTGGCCTCAGCTACTTTCCTCCTCCATTTTAACTCAAAGATTGTAGCTCTTGCCAGCAATCTATGGGCAGTTTAAATGCATGGGTGGTCCAATCAACAGGGCCGCAGCTGCTTTTCTCCTCCACCCTCATCCGATCTATCTCAAAGATTACAGCTCTTCCCTGCAAGCTCTGGGCAATTTAAACGCACCCCCCTCCTATTTAACACAGAGATTGTAACAACCCCCTCCTATTTAACACAGAGATTTTGCACCCCCTCCTATTTAACACAGAGATTGTAGGTCTTCCCATCAATCTCTGGGCAGTTTACATGCAACGGAGGTCAAATCAGCAGGGCCTCAGCTACTTTCCTCCTCCACACTCCTCTATTTTAACTACAACATTGTTGCTCTTCAAGGCAACCTCTGGGCAGATTAAAAGCAACGGTGGTCCAATCAGCAGGGCCTCAGCTACTTTCCTCCTCCACTCTCCTTCTTTTTAATCCACAGATTGTATCTCTTCCCAGCAAGCTCTGGGCAGTTTAAAGGCAAGTGTGCTCCAATCAAGACGGCCTAAGCTAATTTCCTCCTCCACCCTCGTCTGTTTTATATCACAGATTGTAGCTCTTCCCAGCAAGAACTGGGAAGTTTAAATAGCAATGGAGGTCCAATCAGCAGGGCCTAAGCTACTTTCCTCCTCTACCCTCATCTGTTTTAACTAAAAGATTATAGCTCTACAGAGCAAGTTCTGGGAAGTTTAAATGCAATGGAGGTCCAATCAGCAGGGCCTCAGCTACTTTCCTCCTCCATTTTAAATCACAGATTGTAGCCCTTCCAAGCAAGCTCTGGGAACTTTAAATGCAATGGAGGTCCAATCAGCTTGGCCTCAGCTACTTTCCTCCTATGTTTTAACTCACAGATTGTAGCTCTTCCCAGCAAGCTCTGGGCAGTTTAAATGCAAAGGAGGTCCAATCAGCAGGGCCTCTACCTCTTTCCTCCTCCGTTTTAACTCACAGATTGTAGCTTTTCCCAGTAAGCTCTGGGCAGTTTAAAGGCAATGTTGGTCCAATCAACAAGGCCTCAACAAATTTCCTCCTCCACCGTCATCCATTTTATCTCACCGATTGTAGCTCTTCCCAGCAACCTCTGGGAACTTTAAATGCAATGGAGGTCCAATCAGCAGGGCCTCAGCTACTTTCCTCCTCCATTTTAAATCACAGATTGTAGCTCTTCCCAGCAAGCTCTGGGAACTTTAAATGCAATACAGGTCCAGTAAGCTTGGCCTCAGCTACTTTTCTGCTCCGTTTTAACTCACAGATTGTAGCTCTTCCCAGCAAGAACTGGGCAGTTTAAATGCAATGGAGGTCCAATCAGCAGGGCCTCAGCTACTTTTCTCCTCCATTTAAACTTACAGTTTGCAGCTCTACTCAGCAATCTCTCGGCAGCTTAAATGCAATGGAGTTCCATTCAGCACGGCCTCAGCTACTTAACTCCTCCACCCTCCTCCGTTTTAACTCACAGATTGTAGCTCTTTCCAGCAAGCTCTGGACAGTTTAAATGCAACGGAGGTCCAATCAGCAGGGCCTAAGCTACTTTCCTCCTCTACCCTCCTCTGTTTTAACTAAAAGATTGTAGCTCTACAGAGCAAGTTCTGGGCAATTTAAATGCAATGGAGGTCCAATCATCAGGGCCTCAGCTAATTTTCTCCTCCACCCTCATCCGTTTTAACTCACAGATTGTAGCTCTTCCCAGCATGCGATGGGCAGTTTAAATGCAAAAGAGGTCCAATCAGCAGTTCCTCAGCTACTTTCCTCCTCTGTTTTAACTCACAGATAGTATATATTCCCAGCAATGTATGGGCATTTTAAAAGCAACGGTGGTCCAATCAGCAGGGGCTCAGCTACTTTCCTCTTCCGTTTTAACTCACAGATTGTAGCTCTTCCCAGCAGTCTCTGGGCAGTTTAAATGCAACAGAGGTCCAATCAGCAGGGCCTCAGCTAATTTCATCCTCCACCCTCATCTGTTTTAACTAACATATTGTTGCTCTTCCCAGAAAGCTCTCAGCAGTTCAAATGCAATGTTGGTCCAATCAACAAAGATTACGCAAATTTCCTCCTCCACCGTCATCCGTTTTATCTCACAGATTGTAGCTCTTCCCAGCATGTGCTGGGCAGTTTAAATGCAAAAGAGGTCCAATCAGCAGTTCCTCAGCTACTTTCCTCCTCTGTTTTAACTCACAGATAGTATATATTCCCAGCAGTCTCTGGGCAGTTTAAATGCAACAGAGGTCCAATCAGCAGGGCCTCAGCTAATTTCATCCTACACCCTCATCTGTTTTAACTAACATATTGTTGCTCTTCCCAGAAAGCTCTCGGCAGTTCAAATGCAATGTTGGTCCAATCAACAAGGATTACGCAAATTTCCTCGTCCACCGTCATCCGTTTTATCTCACAGATTGTAGCTCTTCCCAGCAAGATCTGGGAAGTTTATATGCAATGGAGGTCTAATCAGCAGGGTCTCAGCTAATTTCCTCTTCCACCCTCCTCTCTTTTAACTCACAGATTGTAGCTCTTTGCAGCACTCTCTGGGCAGTTTAAATGCAATGGAGGTCCAATCAGCAGGGCCTAAGCTCCTTTCCTCTTCCACCATCCTCCCTTTTAACTCACAGATTGTAGCTCTTCTCAGCCAGCTCTGGGCAGCTTAAATGCAATGGAGGTACAATCAGCAGGGCCTTAGCTACTTTCCTCCTCCATTTTAAATCACAGATTATAGCTCTTCCCAGCAAGCTCTGGGAACTTTAAATGCAATGCAGGTCCAATAAGCTTGGCCTCAGCTACTTTCCTCCTCCATTTTAACTCAAAGATTGTAGCTCTTGCCAGCAATCTATGGGCAGTTTAAATGCATGGGTGGTCCAATCAACAGGGCCGCAGCTGCTTTCCTCCTCCACCCTCATCCGATCTATCTCAAAGATTACAGCTCTTCCCTGCAAGCTCTGGGCAATTTAAACGCACCCCCCTCCTATTTAACACAGAGATTGTAACAACCCCCTCCTATTTAACACAGAGATTTTGCACCCCCTCCTATTTAACACAGAGATTGTAGCTCTTCCCATTAATCTCTGGGCAGTTTACATGCAACGGAGGTCAAATCAGCAGGGCCTCAGCTACTTTCCTCCTCCACACTCCTCTATTTTAACTACAACATTGTTGCTCTTCAAGGCAACCTCTGGGCAGATTAAAAGCAACGGTGGTCCAATCAGCAGGGCCTCAGCTACTTTCCTCCTCCACTCTCCTTCTTTTTAATCCACAGATTGTATCTCTTCCCAGCAAGCTCTGGGCAGTTTAAAGGCAAGTGTGCTCCAATCAAGACGGCCTAAGCTAATTTCCTCCTCCACCCTCGTCTGTTTTAACTAAAAGATTATAGCTCTACAGAGCAAGTTCTGGGAAGTTGAAATGCAATGGAGATCCAATCAGCAGGGCCTCAGCTACTTTCCTCCTCCATTTTAAATCACAGATTGTAGCCCTTCCAAGCAAGCTCTGGGAACTTTAAATACAATGGAGGTCCAATCAGCTTGGCCTCAGCTACTTTCCTCCTATGTTTTAACTCACAGATTGTAGCTCTTCCCAGCAAGCTCTGGGAAGTTTATATGCAATGGAGGTCTAATCAGCAGGGCCTCAGATCCTTTCCTTTTCCACCCTCCTCCCTTTTAACTCACAGATTGTAGCTTTTCCCAGTAAGCTCTGGGCAGTTTAAAGGCAATGTTGGTCCAATCAACAAGGCCTCAGCAAATTTCATCCTCCACCCTCATCTGTTTTAACTAACATATTGTTGCTCTTCCCAGAAAGCTCTCGGCAGTTCAAATGCAATGTTGGTCCAATCAACAAAGATTACGCAAATTTCCTCCTCCACCGTCATCCGTTTTATCTCACAGATTGTAGCTTTTCCCAGCAAGATCTGGGAAGTTTATATGCAATGGAGGTCTAATCAGCAGGGCCTCAGCTCCTTTCCTCTTCCACCCTCCTCTCTTTTAACTCACAGATTGTAGCTCTTTGCAGCACTCTCTGGGCAGTTTAAATGCAACAGAGGTCCAATCAGCAGGGCCTCAGCTAATTTCATCCTCCACCCTCATCTGTTTTAACTAACATATTGTTGCTCTTCCCAGAAAGCTCTCGGCAGTTCAAATGCAATGTTGGTCCAATCAACAAGGATTACGCAAATTTCCTCCTCCACCGTCATCCGTTTTATCTCACAGATTGTAGCTCTTCCCAGCAAGATCTGGGAAGTTTATATGCAATGGCGGTCTAATCAGCAGGGTCTCAGCTAATTTCCTCTTCCACCCTCCTCTCTTTTAACTCACAGATTGTAGCTCTTTGCAGCACTCTCTGGGCAGTTTAAATGCAATGGAGGTCCAATCAGCAGGGCCTAAGCTCCTTTCCTCTTCCACCATCCTCCCTTTTAACTCACAGATTGTAGCTCTTCTCAGCCAGCTCTGGGCAGCTTAAATGCAATGGAGGTACAATCAGCAGGGCCTCAGCTACTTTCCTCCTCCATTTTAAATCACAGATTATAGCTCTTCCCAGCAAGCTCTGGGAACTTTAAATGCAATGCAGGTCCAATAAGCTTGGCCTCAGCTACTTTCCTCCTCCATTTTAACTCAAAGATTGTAGCTCTTGCCAGCAATCTATGGGCAGTTTAAATGCATGGGTGGTCCAATCAACAGGGCCGCAGCTGCTTTCCTCCTCCACCCTCATCCGATCTATCTCAAAGATTACAGCTCTTCCCTGCAAGCTCTGGGCAATTTAAACGCACCCCCCTCCTATTTAACACAGAGATTGTAAAAACCCCCTCCTATTTAACACAGAGATTTTGCACCCCCTCCTATTTAACACAGAGATTGTAGCTCTTCCCATCAATCTCTGGGCAGTTTACATGCAACGGAGGTCAAATCAGCAGGGCCTCAGCTACTTTCCTCCTCCACACTCCTCTATTTTAACTACAACATTGTTGCTCTTCAAGGCAACCTCTGGGCAGATTAAAAGCAACGGTGGTCCAATCAGCAGGGCCTCAGCTACTTTCCTCCTCCACTCTCCTTCTTTTTAATCCACAGATTGTATCTCTTCCCAGCAAGCTCTGGGCAGTTTAAAGGCAAGTGTGCTCCAATCAAGACGGCCTAAGCTAATTTCCTCCTCCACCCTCGTCTGTTTTAACTAAAAGATTATAGCTCTACAGAGCAAGTTCTGGGAAGTTGAAATGCAATGGAGATCCAATCAGCAGGGCCTCAGCTACTTTCCTCCTCCATTTTAAATCACAGATTGTAGCCCTTCCAAGCAAGCTCTGGGAACTTTAAATGCAATGGAGGTCCAATCAGCTTGGCCTCAGCTACTTTCCTCCTATGTTTTAACTCACAGATTGTAGCTCTTCCCAGCAAGCTCTGGGAAGTTTATATGCAATGGAGGTCTAATCAGCAGGGCCTCAGATCCTTTCCTTTTCCACCCTCCTCCCTTTTAACTCACAGATTGTAGCTCTTTGCAGCACTCTCTGGGTAGTTTAAATGCAACAGAGGTCCAATCAGCAGGGCCTCTACCTCTTTCCTCTTCCGTTTTAACTCACAGATTGTAGCTCTTCCCAGTAAGCTCTGGGCAGTTTAAAGGCAATGTTGGTCCAATCAACAAGGCCTCAGCAAATTTCATCCTCCACCCTCATCTGTTTTAACTAACATATTGTTGCTCTTCCCAGAAAGCTCTCGGCAGTTCAAATGCAATGTTGGTCCAATCAACAAAGATTACGCAAATTTCCTCCTCCACCGTCATCCGTTTTATCTCACAGATTGTAGCTCTTCCCAGCAAGATCTGGGAAGTTTATATGCAATGGAGGTCTAATCAGCAGGGCCTCAGCTCCTTTCCTCTTCCACCCTCCTCTCTTTTAACTCACAGATTGTAGCTCTTTGCAGCACTCTCTGGGTAGTTTAAATGCAACAGAGGTCCAATCAGCAGGGCCTCTACCTCTTTCCTCTTCCGTTTTAACTCACAGATTGTAGCTCTTCCCAGCAGTCTCTGGGCAGTTTAAATGCAACAGAGGTCCAATCAGCAGGGCCTCAGCTAATTTCATCCTCCACCCTCATCTGTTTTAACTAACATATTGTTGCTCTTCCCAGAAAGCTCTCGGCAGTTCAAATGCAATGTTGGTCCAATCAACAAGGATTACGCAAATTTCCTCCTCCACCGTCATCCGTTTTATCTCACAGATTGTAGCTCTTCCCAGCAAGATCTGGGAAGTTTATATGCAATGGAGGTCTAATCAGCAGGGTCTCAGCTAATTTCCTCTTCCACCCTCCTCTCTTTTAACTCACAGATTGTAGCTCTTTGCAGCACTCTCTGGGCAGTTTAAATGCAATGGAGGTCCAATCAGCAGGGCCTAAGCTCCTTTCCTCTTCCACCATCCTCCCTTTTAACTCACAGATTGTAGCTCTTCTCAGCCAGCTCTGGGCAGCTTAAATACAATGGAGGTACAATCAGCAGGGCCTCAGCTACTTTCCTCCTCCATTTTAAATCACAGATTATAGCTCTTCCCAGCAAGCTCTGGGAACTTTAAATGAAATGCAGGTCCAATAAGCTTGGCCTCAGCTACTTTCCTCCTCCATTTTAACTCAAAGATTGTAGCTCTTGCCAGCAATCTATGGGCAGTTTAAATGCATGGGTGGTCCAATCAACAGGGCCGCAGCTGCTTTCCTCCTCCACCCTCATCCGATCAATCTCAAAGATTACAGCTCTTCCCTGCAAGCTCTGGGCAATTTAAACGCACCCCCTCCTATTTAACACAGAGATTGTAACAACCCCCTCCTATTTAACACAGAGATTTTGCACCCCCTCCTATTTAACACCGAGATTGTAGCTCTTCCCATCAATCTCTGGGCAGTTTACATGCAACGGAGGTCAAATCAACAGGGCCTCAGCTACTTTCCTCCTCCACACTCCTCTATTTTAACTACAACATTGTTGCTCTTCAAGGCAACCTCTGGGCAGATTAAAAGCAACGGTGGTCCAATCAGCAGGGCCTCAGCTACTTTCCTCCTCCACTCTCCTTCTTTTTAATCCACAGATTGTATCTCTTCCCAGCAAGCTCTGGGCAGTTTAAAGGCAAGTGTGCTCCAATCAAGACGGCCTAAGCTAATTTCCTCCTCCACCCTCGTCTGTTTTAACTAAAAGATTATAGCTCTACAGAGCAAGTTCTGGGAAGTTGAAATGCAATGGAGATCCAATCAGCAGGGCCTCAGCTACTTTCCTCCTCCATTTTAAATCACAGATTGTAGCCCTTCCAAGCAAGCTCTGGGAACTTTAAATGCAATGGAGGTCCAATCAGCTTGGCCTCAGCTACTTTCCTCCTATGTTTTAACTCACAGATTGTAGCTCTTCCCAGCAAGCTCTGGGAAGTTTATATGCAATGGAGGTCTAATCAGCAGGGCCTCAGATCCTTTCCTTTTCCACCCTCCTCCCTTTTAACTCACAGATTGTAGCTCTTTGCAGCACTCTCTGGGTAGTTTAAATGCAACAGAGGTCCAATCAGCAGGGCCTCTACCTCTTTCCTCTTCCGTTTTAACTCACAGATTGTAGCTCTTCCCAGTAAGCTCTGGGCAGTTTAAAGGCAATGTTGGTCCAATCAACAAGGCCTCAGCAAATTTCATCCTCCACCCTCATCTGTTTTAACTAACATATTGTTGCTCTTCCCAGAAAGCTCTCGGCAGTTCAAATGCAATGTTGGTCCAATCAACAAAGATTACGCAAATTTCCTCCTCCACCGTCATCTGTTTTATCTCACAGATTGTAGCTCTTCCCAGCAAGATCTGGGAAGTTTATATGCAATGGAGGTCTAATCAGCAGGGCCTCAGCTCCTTTCCTCTTCCACCCTCCTCTCTTTTAACTCACAGATTGTAGCTCTTTGCAGCACTCTCTGGGTAGTTTAAATGCAACAGAGGTCCAATCAGCAGGGCCTCTACCTCTTTCCTCTTCCGTTTTAACTCACAGATTGTAGCTCTTCCCAGCAGTCTCTGGGCAGTTTAAATGCAACAGAGGTCCAATCAGCAGGGCCTCAGCTAATTTCATCCTCCACCCTCATCTGTTTTAACTAACATATTGTTGCTCTTCCCAGAAAGCTCTCGGCAGTTCAAATGCAATGTTGGTCCAATCAACAAGGATTACGCAAATTTCCTCCTCCACCGTCATCCGTTTTATCTCACAGATTGTAGCTCTTCCCAGCAAGATCTGGGAAGTTTATATGCAATGGAGGTCTAATCAGCAGGGTCTCAGCTAATTTCCTCTTCCACCCTCCTCTCTTTTAACTCACAGATTGTAGCTCTTTGCAGCACTCTCTGGGCAGTTTAAATGCAATGGAGGTCCAATCAGCAGGGCCTAAGCTCCTTTCCTCTTCCACCATCCTCCCTTTTAACTCACAGATTGTAGCTCTTCTCAGCCAGCTCTGGGCAGCTTAAATACAATGGAGGTACAATCAGCAGGGCCTCAGCTACTTTCCTCCTCCATTTTAAATCACAGATTATAGCTCTTCCCAGCAAGCTCTGGGAACTTTAAATGAAATGCAGGTCCAATAAGCTTGGCCTCAGCTACTTTCCTCCTCCATTTTAACTCAAAGATTGTAGCTCTTGCCAGCAATCTATGGGCAGTTTAAATGCATGGGTGGTCCAATCAACAGGGCCGCAGCTGCTTTTCTCCTCCACCCTCATCCGATCTATCTCAAAGATTACAGCTCTTCCCTGCAAGCTCTGGGCAATTTAAACGCACCCCCTCCTATTTAACACAGAGATTGTAACAACCCCCTCCTATTTAACACAGAGATTTTGCACCCCCTCCTATTTAACACAGAGATTGTAGCTCTTCCCATCAATCTCTGGGCAGTTTACATGCAACGGAGGTCAAATCAACAGGGCCTCAGCTACTTTCCTCCTCCACACTCCTCTATTTTAACTACAACATTGTTGCTCTTCAAGGCAACCTCTGGGCAGATTAAAAGCAACGGTGGTCCAATCAGCAGGGCCTCAGCTACTTTCCTCCTCCACTCTCCTTCTTTTTAATCCACAGATTGTATCTCTTCCCAGCAAGCTCTGGGCAGTTTAAAGGCAATGTTGGTCCAATCAACAAGGCCTCAGCAAATTTCCTCCTCCACCCTCGTCTGTTTTATATCACAGATTGTAGCTCTTCCCAGCAAGAACTGGGAAGTTTAAATAGCAATGGAGGTCCAATCAGCAGGGCCTAAGCTACTTTCCTCCTCTACCCTCATCTGTTTTAACTAAAAGATTATAGCTCTACAGAGCAAGTTCTGGGAAGTTTAAATGCAATGGAGGTCCAATCAGCAGGGCCTCAGCTACTTTCCTCCTCCATTTTAAATCACAGATTGTAGCCCTTCCAAGCAAGCTCTGGGAACTTTAAATGCAATGGAGGTCCAATCAGCTTGGCCTCAGCTACTTTCCTCCTATGTTTTAACTCACAGATTGTAGCTCTTCCCAGCAAGCTCTTGTCAGTTTAAATGCAAAGGAGGTCCAATCAGCAGGGCCTCTACCTCTTTCCTCCTCCGTTTTAACTCACAGATTGTAGCTTTTCCCAGTAAGCTCTGGGCAGTTTAAAGGCAATGTTGGTCCAATCAACAAGGCCTCAACAAATTTCCTCCTCCACCGTCATCCATTTTATCTCACCGATTGTAGCTCTTCCCAGCAACCTCTGGGAACTTTAAATGCAATGGAGGTCCAATCAGCAGGGCCTCAGCTACTTTCCTCCTCCATTTTAAATCACAGATTGTAGCTCTTCCCAGCAAGCTCTGGGAACTTTAAATGCAATACAGGTCCAGTAAGCTTGGCCTCAGCTACTTTTCTCCTCCGTTTTAACTCACAGATTGTAGCTCTTCCCAGCAAGAACTGGGCAGTTTAAATGCAATGGAGGTCCAATCAGCAGGGCCTCAGCTACTTTTCTCCTCCGTTTAAACTTACAGTTTGCAGCTCTACTCAGCAATCTCTGGGCAGCTTAAATGCAATGGAGTTCCATTCAGCACGGCCTCAGCTACTTAACTCCTCCACCCTCCTCCGTTTTAACTCAGATTGTAGCTCTTCCCTGCAAGCTCTGGGCAATTTAAACGCACCCCCCTCCTATTTAACACAGAGATTGTAACAACCCCCTCCTATTTAACACAGAGATTTTGCACCCCCTCCTATTTAACACAGAGATTGTAGCTCTTCCCATCAATCTCTGGGCAGTTTACATGCAACGGAGGTCAAATCAGCACGGCCTCAGCTACTTTCCTCCTCCACACTCCTCTATTTTAACTACAACATTGTTGCTCTTCAAGGCAACCTCTGGGCAGATTAAAAGCAACGGTGGTCCAATCAGCAGGGCCTCAGCTACTTTCCTCCTCCACTCTCCTTCTTTTTAATCCACAGATTGTATCTCTTCCCAGCAAGCTCTGGGCAGTTTAAAGGCAAGTGTGCTCCAATCAAGATGGCCTAAGCTAATTTCCTCCTCCACCCTCGTCTGTTTTAACTAAAAGATTATAGCTCTACAGAGCAAGTTCTGGGAAGTTGAAATGCAATGGAGGTCCAATCAGCAGGGCCTCAGCTACTTTCCTCCTCCATTTTAAATCACAGATTGTAGCCCTTCCAAGCAAGCTCTGGGAAGTTTATATGCAATGGAGGTCTAATCAGCAGGGCCTCAGATCCTTTCCTTTTCCACCCTCCTCCCTTTTAACTCACAGATTGTAGCTCTTTGCAGCACTCTCTGGGCAGTTTAAATGCAAAGGAGGTCCAATCAGCAGGGCCTCTACCTCTTTCCTCCTCCGTTTTAACTCACAGATTGTAGCTTTTCCCAGTAAGCTCTGGGCAGTTTAAAGGCAATGTTGGTCCAATCAACAAGGCCTCAGCAAATTTCCTCCTCCACCGTCATCCATTTTATCTCACCGATTGTAGCTCTTCCCAGCAACCTCTGGGAACTTTAAATGCAATGGAGGTCCAATCAGCAGGGCCTCAGCTACTTTCCTCCTCCATTTTAAATCACAGATTGTAGCTCTTCCCAGCAAGCTCTGGGAACTTTAAATGCAATACAGGTCCAGTAAGCTTGGCCTCAGCTACTTTTCTCCTCCGTTTTAACTCACAGATTGTAGCTCTTCCCAGCAAGAACTGGGCAGTTTAAATGCAATGGAGGTCCAATCAGCAGGGCCTCAGCTACTTTTCTCCTCCATTTTAACTTACAGTTTGCAGCTCTACTCAGCAATCTCTGGGCAGCTTAAATGCAATGGAGTTCCATTCAGCATGGCCTCAGCTACTTAACTCCTCCACCCTCCTCCGTTTTAACTCACAGATTGTAGCTCTTTCCAGCAAGCTCTGGACAGTTTAAATGCAACGGAGGTCCAATCAGCAGGGCCTAAGCTACTTTCCTCCTCTACCCTCCTCTGTTTTAACTAAAAGATTGTAGCTCTACAGAGCAAGTTCTGGGCAATTTAAATGCAATGGAGGTTTAATCAGCAGGGTCTCAGCTAATTTCCTCTTCCACCCTCCTCTCTTTTAACTCACAGATTGTAGCTCTTTGCAGCACTCTCTGGGCAGTTTAAATGCAATGGAGGTCCAATCAGCAGGGCCTAAGCTCCTTTCCTCTTCCACCATCCTCCCTTTTAACTCACAGATTGTAGCTCTTCTCAGCCAGCTCTGGGCAGCTTAAATGCAATGGAGGTACAATCAGCAGGGCCTCAGCTACTTTCCTCCTCCATTTTAAATCACAGATTATAGCTCTTCCCAGCAAGCTCTGGGAACTTTAAATGCAATGCAGGTCCAATAAGCTTGGCCTCAGCTACTTTCCTCCTCCATTTTAACTCAAAGATTGTAGCTCTTGCCAGCAATCTATGGGCAGTTTAAATGCATGGGTGGTCCAATCAACAGGGCCGCAGCTGCTTTCCTCCTCCACCCTCATCCGATCTATCTCAAATATTACAGCTCTTCCCTGCAAGCTCTGGGCAATTTAAACGCACCCCCCTCCTATTTAACACAGAGATTGTAACAACCCCCTCCTATTTAACACAGAGATTTTGCACCCCCTCCTATTTAACACAGAGATTGTAGCTCTTCCCATCAATCTCTGGGCAGTTTACATGCAACGGAGGTCAAATCAGCAGGGCCTCAGCTACTTTCCTCCTCCACACTCCTCTATTTTAACTACAACATTGTTGCTCTTCAAGGCAACCTCTGGGCAGATTAAAAGCAACGGTGGTCCAATCAGCAGGGCCTCAGCTACTTTCCTCCTCCACTCTCCTTCTTTTTAATCCACAGATTGTATCTCTTCCCAGCAAGCTCTGGGCAGTTTAAAGGCAAGTGTGCTCCAATCAAGACGGCCTAAGCTAATTTCCTCCTCCACCCTCGTCTGTTTTATATCACAGATTGTAACTCTTCCCAGCAAGAACTGGGAAGTTTAAATAGCAATGGAGGTCCAATCAGCAGGGCCTAAGCTACTTTCCTCCTCTACCCTCATCTGTTTTAACTAAAAGATTATAGCTCTACAGAGCAAGTTCTGGGAAGTTTAAATGCAATGGAGGTCCAATCAGCAGGGCCTCAGCTACTTTCCTCCTCCATTTTAAATCACAGATTGTAGCCCTTCCAAGCAAGCTCTGGGAACTTTAAATGCAATGGAGGTCCAATCAGCTTGGCCTCAGCTACTTTCCTCCTATGTTTTAACTCACAGATTGTAGCTCTTCCCAGCAAGATCTGGGAAGTTTATATGCAATGGAGGTCTAATCAGCAGGGCCTCAGCTCCTTTCCTCTTCCACCCTCCTCTCTTTTAACTCACAGATTGTAGCTCTTTGCAGCACTCTCTGGGTAGTTTAAATGCAACAGAGGTCCAATCAGCAGGGCCTCTACCTCTTTCCTCTTCCGTTTTAACTCACAGATTGTAGCTCTTCCCAGCAGTCTCTGGGCAGTTTAAATGCAACAGAGGTCCAATCAGCAGGGCCTCAGCTAATTTCATCCTCCACCCTCATCTGTTTTAACTAACATATTGTTGCTCTTCCCAGAAAGCTCTCGGCAGTTCAAATGCAATGTTGGTCCAATCAACAAGGATTACGCAAATTTCCTCCTCCACCGTCATCCGTTTTATCTCACAGATTGTAGCTCTTCCCAGCAAGATCTGGGAAGTTTATATGCAATGGAGGTCTAATCAGCAGGGTCTCAGCTAATTTCCTCTTCCACCCTCCTCTCTTTTAACTCACAGATTGTAGCTCTTTGCAGCACTCTCTGGGCAGTTTAAATGCAATGGAGGTCCAATCAGCAGGGCCTAAGCTCCTTTCCTCTTCCACCATCCTCCCTTTTCACTCACAGATTGTAGCTCTTCTCAGCCAGCTCTGGGCAGCTTAAATGCAATGGAGGTACAATCAGCAGGGCCTCAGCTACTTTCCTCCTCCATTTTAAATCACAGATTATAGCTCTTCCCAGCAAGCTCTGGGAACTTTAAATGCAATGGAGGTCCAATAAGCTTGGCCTCAGCTACTTTCCTCCTCCATTTTAACTCAAAGATTGTAGCTCTTGCCAGCAATCTATGGGCAGTTTAAATGCATGGGTGGTCCAATCAACAGGGCCGCAGCTGCTTTCCTCCTCCACCCTCATCCGATCTATCTCAAAGATTACAGCTCTTCCCTGCAAGCTCTGGGCAATTTAAACGCACCCCCCTCCTATTTAACACAGAGATTGTAACAACCCCCTCCTATTTAACACAGAGATTTTACACCCCCTCCTATTTAACACAGAGATTGTAGCTCTTCCCATCAATCTCTGGGCAGTTTATATGCAACGGAGGTCAAATCAGCAGGGCCTCAGCTACTTTCCTCCTCCACACTCCTCTATTTTAACTACAACATTGTTGCTCTTCAAGGCAACCTCTGGGCAGATTAAAAGCAACGGTGGTCCAATCAGCAGGGCCTCTACCTCTTTCCTCCTCCGTTTTAACTCACAGATTGTAGCTCTTTGCAGCACTCTCTGGGCAGTTTAAATGCAATGGAGGTCCAATCAGCAGGGCCTCAGCTACTTTTCTCCTCCGTTTTAACTTACAGTTTGCAGCTCTACTTAGCAATCTCTGGGCAGCTTAAATGCAATGGAGTTCCATTCAGCACGGCCTCAGCTACTTAACTCCTCCACCCTCCTCCGTTTTAACTCACAGATTGTAGCTCTTTCCAGCAAGCTCTGGACAGTTTAAATGCAACGGAGGTCCAATCAGCAGGGCCTAAGCTACTTTCCTCCTCTACCCTCCTCTGTTTTAACTAAAAGATTGTAGCTCTACAGAGCAAGTTCTGGGCAATTTAAATGCAATGGAGGTCCAGTCATCAGGGCCTCAGCTAATTTTCTCCTCCACCCTCATCCGTTTTAACTCACAGATTGTAGCTCTTCCCAGCATGCGCTGGGCAGTTTAAATGCAAAAGAGGTCCAATCAGCAGTTCCTCAGCTACTTTCCTCCTCTGTTTTAACTCACAGATAGTATATATTCCCAGCAATGTATGGGCATTTTAAAAGCAACGGTGGTCCAATCAGCAGGGGCTCAGCTACTTTCCTCTTCCGTTTTAACTCACAGATTGTAGCTCTTCCCAGCAGTCTCTGGGCAGTTTAAATGCAACAGAGGTCCAATCAGCAGGGCCTCAGCTAATTTCATCCTCCACCCTCATCTGTTTTAACTAACATATTGTTGCTCTTCCCAGAAAGCTCTCGGCAGTTCAAATGCAATGTTGGTCCAATCAACAAAGATTACACAAATTTCCTCCTCCACCGTCATCCGTTTTATCTCACAGATTGTAGCTCTTCCCAGCAAGATCTGGGAAGTTTATATGCAATGGAGGTCTAATCAGCAGGGCCTCAGCTCCTTTCCTCTTCCACCCTCCTCTCTTTTAACTCACAGATTGTAGCTCTTTGCAGCACTCTCTGGGTAGTTTAAATGCAACAGAGGTCCAATCAGCAGGGCCTCTACCTCTTTCCTCTTCCATTTTAACTCACAGATTGTAGCTCTTCCCAGCAGTCTCTGGGCAGTTTAAATGCAACAGAGGTCCAATCAGCAGGGCCTCAGCTAATTTCATCCTCCACCCTCATCTGTTTTAACTAACATATTGTTGCTCTTCCCAGAAAGCTCTCGGCAGTTCAAATGCAATGTTGGTCCAATCAACAAGGATTACGGAAATTTCCTCCTCCACCATCATCCATTTTATCTCACAGATTGTAGCTCTTCCCAGCAAGATCTGGGAAGTTTATATGCAATGGAGGTCCAATCATCAGGGCCTCAGCTAATTTTCTCCTCCACCCTCATCCGTTTTAACTCACAGATTGTAGCTCTTCCCAGCAAGATCTGGGAAGTTTATATGCAATGGAGGTCTAATCAGCAGGGTCTCAGCTAATTTCCTCTTCCACCCTCCTCTCTTTTAACTCACAGATTGTAGCTCTTTGCAGCACTCTCTGGGCAGTTTAAATGCAATGGACGTCCAATCAGCAGGGCCTAAGCTCCTTTCCTCTTCCACCATCCTCCCTTTTAACTCACAGATTGTAGCTCTTCTCAGCCAGCTCTGGGTAGCTTAAATGCAATGGAGGTACAATCAGCAGGGCCTCAGCTACTTTCCTCTTCCATTTTAAATCACAGATTATAGCTCTTCCCAGCAAGCTCTGGGAACTTTAAATGCAATGCAGGTCCAATAAGCTTGGCCTCAGCTACTTTCCTCCTCCATTTTAACTCAAAGATTGTAGCTCTTGCCAGCAATCTATGGGCAGTTTAAATGCATGGGTGGTCCAATCAACAGGGCCGCAGCTGCTTTCCTCCTCCACCCTCATCCGATCTATCTCAAAGATTACAGCTCTTCCCTGCAAGCTCTGGGCAATTTAAACGCACCCCCTCCTATTTAACACAGAGATTGTAACAACCCCCTCCTATTTAACAAAGAGATTTTGCACCCCCTCCTATTTAACACAGAGATTGTAGCTCTTCCCATCAATCTCTGGGCAGTTTACATGCAACGGAGGTCAAATCAGCAGGGCCTCAGCTACTTTCCTCCTCCACACTCCTCTATTTTAACTACAACATTGTTGCTCTTCAAGGCAACCTCTGGGCAGATTAAAAGCAACGGTGGTCCAATCAGCAGGGCCTCAGCTACTTTCCTCCTCCACTCTCCTTCTTTTTAATCCACAGATTGTATCTCTTCCCAGCAAGCTCTGGGCAGTTTAAAGGCAAGTGTGCTCCAATCAAGACGGCCTAAGCTAATTTCCTCCTCCACCCTCGTCTGTTTTATATCACAGATTGTAGCTCTTCCCAGCAAGAACTGGGAAGTTTAAATAGCAATGGAGGTCCAATCAGCAGGGCCTAAGCTACTTTCCTCCTCTACCCTCATCTGTTTTAACTAAAAGATTATAGCTCTACAGAGCAAGTTCTGGGTAGTTTAAATGCAACGGAGGTCCAATCAGCAAGGCCTCAGCTACTTTCCTCCTCCATTTGAACTCACAAATTGTAGCTCTTCCCAGCAAGCTCTGGGCAATTTAAATGCAATGGAGGTCCAATCAGCAGGGCCTCAGCTAATTTTCTCCTCCACCCTCATCCGTTTTAACTCACAGATTGTAACTCTTCCCAGCAAGCTCTGGGCAGTTTAAATGCAACGGAGGTCCAATGAGCAGGGCCTGAGCTACTTTCCTCCTCTGTTTTAACTCACAGATTATAGCTCTACCCAGCAAGCTATGGGCCATTTAAATGCAATGTTGGACCAATCAACAGGGCCTCAGCTAATTTTCTCCTCCACCCTCGTGAATTTTAACTCACAGATTGTAGATCTTTCCAGCAATCTCTGGGCAGTATAAATGCAGCTTTGGTCCCATCAGCAGGGTCTCAGTTTCTTTCCTCCTCCAGCCTCCTCCATTTTAACTCACATATTGTAGCTATACCAATCAAGCTATTGGCAGTTTAAATGCAATTGAGGTCCAATCAACAGGGCATCAGCTCTTTTCCTCCTCCACCCTCCTCTGTTTTAACTCACAGATTGTAGCTCTACCAAGCAAGCTCTGGTCAGTTTAAATGCAATGGTGGTCCAATAAGCAGGGCCTCAGCTACTTTCCTCCTCTACCCTGTTCCGTTTTAACTCACAGATTGTAGCTCTTTTCCCAGCAATCTCTTGGAAGTTTAAATGCAACTATGGTCCAATCAGCAGGGCCTCAGCTACTTTTCTCCTCCGTTTAAACTCACAGATTGTAGCTGTTTCCAGCAAGTTCTGGGCAGTTTAAATGCAATGTTGGTCCAATCAATAGGGCCTCAGCTGCTTTCCTCTTCCACCCTCCTCCCTTTCCACAATCGTGAATTTTAACGCACACTTTGTAGCTCTTGCCAGCGAGCTCTAGGGAGTTTAAATGCAACGGAGATCCGATCAGTAGGGCCTCAGCTACTTTCCTCCTCAACCCTCCTCCTCTTTATCGCACAGATTGTTGCTCTTCCCAGCAACCTCTGGGCAGTTTAAATGAAATGGTGGTCCAATCAACAGGGCCTCAGCGACTTTCGTCCTCCACTCTCCTCCGTTTTATTCCCTGCAAGCTCTGGGCAGTTTAAATGCAATGGTGGTCCAATTACTAGCACCTCCGCTACTTTCCTCCTCCACCCTCCTGGTCTTTAATGCACAGATTGTTGCTCTTCCCAGCAACCTCTGGGCCATTTAAATGCGATGGTGGTCCAATCAACAGGGCCTCAGTTACTTTCCTCCCCCACCCTCCTCCTTTTCAATTCATAGATTGTAGCTCTTCCCTCCAAGCTCTGGACAGTTTAAATGCAATTGACGTCCCATCCGCATAGCTTTAGCTACTTTCCTCCTCAAGCCTCCTCCTTTTTAATTCACAGATTGTAGCTGTTCCCAGCAAGTTCTGGGCAGTTTAAACGCAACAGAGGTCCAATCAGGAGGGCCTCATGTACTTTCCTCCTCTATACTCTTCCGTTTTAACTCAAAGATTGTAGCTTTTTTCCCAGCAATTAATTGGCAGTTTAAATACAATGTTGGACCAATCAACAGGGCCTCAGCTAATTTCCTCATCCACCCTCATGAATTTTAACTCACACTTTGTAGCTCTTCCCAGCAAGCTCTGGGAAGTTTAAATGTGATGGTGGTCCAATCAGTACGGCCTCAGCTACTTTCGTCTTTCACCATCCTACATTTTAACTCAAAGATTGTAGCTCTTCCCAGAAAGCTCTGGGCAGTTCAAATGCAATTGACGTCCAGTCAGCAGGGCCTTAGATCCTTTCCTCATCCGTTTTAAATCACAGATTTTAGTTCTTACCACCAAGCTCTGGGCAGTTTAAATGCAATTTTGGTCCAATCAGCAGGGCCTCAGATACTTTCCTCCTTAACCCTCCTCCTTTTCAATTCACAGATTGTAGCTCTTCCCAGTAAAGTCTGGGCAATTTAAATGCAATGGAGTTCCAATCAGAAGGACCTCAGCTACTTTCCTCATCCATTTTAAGTCACAGATTGTAGATCTTCCCAGCAAGCTCTGAGCACTTTAAATGCAACGGAGGTCCAATCAGTAGGGCCTCCGCTACTTTCCTCCTCAACCCTCCTCCTCTTTATCGCACAGATTGTTGCTCTTCCCAGCAACCTCTGGGCAGTTTAAATGCAATGGTGGTCCAATTAACAGAGCCTCAGCGACTTTCCTCCTCCACTCCGTTTTAACTCACAGATTGTAAGTCTTCCCGGGAAGCTCTGGGCAGTTCAAATGTAATGGTGGTCCAATAGGTAGGGCTTCACCTACTTTCCTCCTCCACCCTCCTCGGCTTTAATGCACAGATAGTTGCTCTTCCCAGCAACCTCTGGGTCCTTTAAATGCGATGGCGGTCCAATCAGTACGGCCTCAGCTACTTTCGTCTTTCACCATCCTATATTTTAACTCACAGATTGTAGCTGTTCCCAGAAAGCTCTGGGCAGTTCAAATGCAATGGACATCCAGTCAGCAGGGCATTAGATACTTTCCTCATCCCTTTTAAATCACAGATTTTAGCTCTTACCACCAAGCTCTGGGCAGTTTAAATTCAATATTGGTCCAATCAGTAGGGCCTCAGCTACTTTCCTCCTCCACCCTCCTCCATTTTAACTCACAGATTGTAGCTCTTCCCAGTAAGGTCTGGGCAATTTAAATACAATGGAGTTCCAATCAGCAGGGCCTCAGCTACTTTCCTCCTCCACCCTTCCCTTTTTTAACTCACAGATTGCAGCTTTTCCCAGGACGCTCTGGGCAGTTCAAATGCAATGGCCGTCTAGTCAGCAGGACCTTAGATACTTTCCTCATCCGTTTTAAGTCACAGATTGTAGCTCTTCCAAGCAAGCTCTCGGTACTTTCAATGCAACGGAGGTCCAATCACCAGGGCTTCAGCTACTTGCCTCCTCCACCCTCCTCCATTTTAACTCACAGATTGGTGCTTTCCAGCAACCTCTTGGCAGTTTAAATACAATTGTGGTCCAATCAACAGGGCCTCAGTTACTTTCCTCCTCCATCCTCCTCCTTTTCAATTCATAGATTGTAGCTCTTCCCGCCAAGCTCTAGGCAGTTTAAATGCAATGGACGTCCCATCAGCAGGGCGTTAGCTACTTTCCTCCTCCACCCTCCTCCGTTTTAATTCACAGATTGTAGCTCTTCCAAGCAAGCTCTGGGCAGTTTAAATGCAATGGAGGTCCAATCAGGAGGGCCTCAGCTACTTTCCTCCTCTACCCTCTTGCGTTTTAACTCACAGATTGTAGCTCTTTTCCCAGCAATTACCCGGCAGTTTAAATGCAATGTTTGTCCAATCAACAGGGCCTCACCTAATTTCCTCCTCAACCCTCGTCTGTTTAAACTCACACATTGTAAGTCTTCCTAGCATGCTCTTGACTGTTTAAATTCAATGGAGGTGCAATCAGCAGAGCTTCAGCTACTTTCCTCCTTCACACTCCTCCATTTTAACTCACAGATTGTAGAATTTTCCAGCAACCTCTGGGCAGTTTAAATGCAATTCAGGTCCAATCAAAAGGGCCTCAGCTACTTTCCTCCTCCACCCTCTTCCTTTTAAACACAAAGATTGTAGCTCTTCCCAGCAAGCTCTGGGCAATTTAAATGCAATGGAGGGCCAATCAGCAGGGCGTCAGGTACTTTCCTCCTCCACTTTCCTCCATTTTAGCTCACAGATTGTAGCTCTTCCCAGCAATCTCTGGGCATTTTAAACGCAAAGGAAGTCCAATCAGCAGGGCCTAACCTACATTCCTCCTCTACCCTCCTCCGTTTTAACTCACAGATTGTAGCTCTTCCCAGCAAGCTCTGGGCAGTTTAAATATAATGGAGATGCAGTCAGTAGGGCCTCAGCTACTTTCCTCCTCCACACTCCTATATTTTAATTCACAGATTGTAGCTCTTCCCAGCAAGCTCTGGGCAGTTTAAATGCAATGGAAATCCAATTAGCAGGGCCTTAGCTACTTTCCTTCTCCATTTTAAGTCAAAGATTGTAGCTCTTCCCAGCATGCTCTGGGCAATTTAAATGCAATGGATGTCCAATCAGCAGGGCATCAGGTACTTTCCTCCTCCACCCTTCTTCCGTTTTAACTCAAAGATTATAGCTCTTCCTAGAAAGCTCTGGGCAATTTAAACTCAATGGAGGAGCAATCAGCTACTTTCCTCCTCCACACTCCTCCATCTGAACTGAAAGATTGTAGTACTTTCCAGCAACCTCTGGGCAGTTTAAATGCAATGTTGGTCCAATCAGCAGGACCTCGGCTACTTTCCTCCTCCACCCTCCTCTTTTTTAACTCACAGATTGTAGCTCTTCCCAGCAAGTTCTGGGCAATTTAAATGCAATGGATGTCCAATCAGCAGGGCGTCAGCTACATTCCTCCTCCACCGTTTTCCGTTTTAACTCACAGATAGTAGCTCTTCCCAGCAAGCTCTGGGCAATTTAAATGCAATGGAGGGCCAATCAGCAGGGCGTCAGGTACTTTCCTCCTCCACTTTCCTCCATTTTAGCTCACAGATTGTAGCTCTTCCCAGCAATCTCTGGGCATTTTAAACGCAAAGGAAGTCCAATCAGCAGGGCCTAACCTACATTCCTCCTCTACCCTCGTCTGTTTAAACTCACACATTGTAAGTCTTCCTAGCATGCTCTTGACTGTTTAAATTCAATGGAGGTGCAAGCAGCAGAGCTTCAGCTACTTTCCTCCTTCACACTCCTCCATTTTAACTAACAGATTGTAGAATTTTCCAGCAAGCTCTGGGCAGTTTAAATGCAATGGAAATCCAATTAGCAGGGCCTTAGCTACTTTCCTTCTCCATTTTAAGTCAAAGATTGTAGCTCTTCCCAGCATGCTCTGGGCAATTTAAATGCAATGGATGTCCAATCAGCAGGGCATCAGGTACTTTCCTCCTCCACCCTTCTTCCGTTTTAACTCAAAGATTATAGCTCTTCCTAGAAAGCTCTGGGCAATTTAAACTCAATGGAGGAGCAATCAGCTACTTTCCTCCTCCACACTCCTCCATCTGAACTGAAAGATTGTAGTACTTTCCAGCAACCTCTGGGCAGTTT
Source organism: Bothrops alternatus (assembly GCA_034064705.1). Classification (NCBI taxonomy): domain Eukaryota; kingdom Metazoa; phylum Chordata; class Lepidosauria; order Squamata; family Viperidae; genus Bothrops; species Bothrops alternatus. Next base: position 1,189,828 of record JARGCV010000014.1, on the reverse strand, counting down.
AAATGCAATGTTGGTCCAATCAGCAGGACCTCGGCTACTTTCCTCCTCCACCCTCCTCTTTTTTAACTCACAGATTGTAGCTCTTCCCAGCAAGTTCTGGGCAATTTAAATGCAATGGATGTCCAATCAGCAGGGCGTCAGCTACATTCCTCCTCCACCGTTTTCCGTTTTAACTCACAGATAGTAGCTCTTCCCAGCAAGCTCTGGGCAATTTAAATGCAATGGAGGGCCAATCAGCAGGGCGTCAGGTACTTTCCTCCTCCACTTTCCTCCATTTTAGCTCACAGATTGTAGCTCTTCCCAGCAATCTCTGGGCATTTTAAACGCAAAGGAAGTCCAATCAGCAGGGCCTAACCTACATTCCTCCTCTACCCTCGTCTGTTTAAACTCACACATTGTAAGTCTTCCTAGCATGCTCTTGACTGTTTAAATTCAATGGAGGTGCAATCAGCAGAGCTTCAGCTACTTTCCTCCTTCACACTCCTCCATTTTAACTAACAGATTGTAGAATTTTCCAGCAACCTCTGGGCAGTTTAAATGCAATGTTGGTCCAATCAAAAGGGCCTCAGCTACTTTCCTACTCCACCATCCTCCGTTTTATCTCACAGATTGTAGCTCTTCCCATGAAGCTCTGGGCAGTTTAAATGCAATTCAGGTCCAATCAAAAGGGCCTCAGCTACTTTCCTCCTCCACCCTCTTCCTTTTTAACACAAAGATTGTAGCTCTTCCCAGCAAGCTCTGGGCAATTTAAATGCAATGGAGGGCCAATCAGCAGGGCGTCAGGTACTTTCCTCCTCCACTTTCCTCCATTTTAGCTCACAGATTGTAGCTCTTCCCAGCAATCTCTGGGCATTTTAAACTCAAAGGAAGTCCAATTAGCAGGGCCTAACCTACATTCCTCCTCTACCCTCCTCCGTTTTAACTCACAGATTGTAGCTCTTCCCAGCAAGCTCTGGGCAGTTTAAATATAATGGAGATGCAGTCAGTAGGGCCTCAGCTACTTTCCTCCTCCACACTCCTATATTTTAACTCACAGATTGTAGCTCTTCCCAGCAAGCTCTGGGCAGTTTAAATGCAATGGAAATCCAATTAGCAGGGCCTTAGCTACTTTCCTTCTCCATTTTAAGTCAAAGATTGTAGCTCTTCCCAGCATGCTCTGGGCAATTTAAATGCAATGGATGTCCAATCAGCAGGGCATCAGGTACTTTCCTCCTCCACCCTTCTTCCGTTTTAACTCAAAGATTATAGCTCTTCCTAGAAAGCTCTGGGCAATTTAAACTCAATGGAGGAGCAATCAGCTACTTTCCTCCTCCACACTCCTCCATCTGAACTGAAAGATTGTAGTACTTTCCAGCAACCTCTGGGCAGTTTAAATGCAATGTTGGTCCAATCAGCAGGACCTCGGCTACTTTCCTCCTCCACCCTCCTCTTTTTTAACTCACAGATTGTAGCTCTTCCCAGCAAGTTCTGGGCAATTTAAATGCAATGGATGTCCAATCAGCAGGGCGTCAGCTACATTCCTCCTCCACCGTTTTCCGTTTTAACTCACAGATAGTACCTCTTCCCGGCAAGCCCTGGGCAGTTCAAATGCAAGGGACGTCGAATCAGCAGGGCTTTAGCTACTTTCCTCCTCCATTTTAACTTCGTTTCAACTCAAAGATTGTGTCTTTTTCCAGCAATTACTGGGAAGTTTAAATACAAAAGAGGTCCAATCAGTAGAGCCTCAGGTACATTTCTCCTCCACCGTTTTCCGTTTTAACTCACAAATTGTAGCTTTTCCCACTAAGCTCTGGGCAGATTAAATGCAATGGAGGTCCAATCAGCAAGGTCTCAGCTAATTACCTCCTCCACCCTCATCTGTTTTAACTCACAGATTGTAGCTCTTCCCAGGAAGTTCTGGGCGCTTTAAATGAAAAGCAGGTCCAATCAACAGGGCCTCAGGTACTTTCCTCCTCCACCCTCCTCCGTTTTAACTCACAGGTTGTAGATCTTCCCAGCAAGCTATGGGCAATTTAAATGAAATCTAGGTACAATCAGCAGGGCCTCAGCTACTTTCCTCCTCCACCCTCTTCCTTTTCCCCAGCAAGCTCTGAGCAGTTTAAATGCAATGGAGGTGCAAAAACTAGGGCCTCAGCTACTTTCCTCCTCCACACGTCTAAATTTTAACTCACAGATTGTAGCTCTTCCGAGCAAGCTCTTGGATGTTTAAATGCAATGGACCTCCAATCATCAGGGCCTTAGCTACTTTCCTCCTCCGCTTTAAGTCACAGATTGTAGCTCTTCCCAGCAAGTTCTGGGCAATTTAAATGCAATGGATGTCCAATAAGCAGGGCGTCAGGTACTTTCCTCCTCCACCCTCCTCCGTTTTAACTCACAGATTGTAGCTCTTCCCAGGAAGCTCTGGGCAGTTCAAATTCAAGGGACATTGAATCAGCAGGACCCTAGCTACTATCCTCCTCCATTTTAACTCACAGATTGTAGCTCTTCCCATCAAGCTCTAGGCATTTTAAATGCAAAGGAGGTCCAATCAGCATGGCCTCATTTACATTCCTCCTCCACTCTCATCATTTTTAACTCACAGATTGTAGCTCTTCCCAGCAAGCTCTGGACAGTTTAAATTGAATGGAGGTTCATGGAATTATGGAATTCTGGAATTTTGGATTTTAATTTAGACCGAACTGCCTGGTTTCTTGCTGGACCCCATCGATGTATTTTATCTGACTGGCTCCATACTTGAGATCGACTCTTCTTGCATTGCGAGATTTCCCCCTCTCGCAATCATGGCCCTCCGCTTTATCAAGGGCCCACCTCGAGGATGGACTTTGCAGTCCTGAGAGATGGCATGTGTCAAATAAGGGGCTTTGGGGTTTTTTAAATCGTTATTTAATGAAAGTTTTAAGGGAGGGTAGAGGTGGGGAAGGGGTATTTAGGGTGGGGGAAGGAATTGTTGGAAGGGAGCTAGAAGACAGGCCAGGCAACGGAAGGGGACGTAATCCTGTGGGTTCGGATGGGGAGCTGATTAGGGCTCATTTAATTCCAATTAGTACCATAAGCGGGAGGGGCAGATATGGCGGGAGCAGGGGGCCGTATTATAATAAGGGAGCGCGTACCCACTGTTTACGAGTGGTCATGCGCTCCGACCCCCAAGGCTCTACCTGTTCTTGGGGTTATTCAGAACCACAGGGCCCTGGCTGTAGGCTGATGTTGTGCAATGCCAGGTCTGTGGTAAATAAGGCCCCCCTCATTCAAGATTTAATTTCAAAGGGGGGAGCAGACCTGGCTGGTATAACGGAGACCTGGTTGGGACCGGAGGGCGGTGTCCCTCTGGTGGAAATGTGCCCACCGGGTTTCCTTGCATTCCATCGGCCGAGAGCTCAGGGCAGGGGTGGGGGAGTGGCGGTCGTGATTAGGGAAGATTACAGGCCGAGGGAGGTCACTGTTCCTCAGACGGCAGGCTGTGAATCCCTCCTGGTGAAGTGGGACCTTGGGGGTCCGAAGGCGGTGTTGATTACGTACCTGGCTCCCTGCCACGTGTCAACCTCCCTGCTCGAGATCCTGGATGTTATCGCCGCAGTGGAGCTTGAGGTTCCCAGGCTAATAGTCACGGGTGACTTCAACCTGCCGTCTGTGAGCGGGGTGTCCGGGGAAACTCGAGAGTTCATGGCTTCCATGGCAGCCATGGACCTGACCCAGGTAATTCAAGGCCCCACACACACAGGGGGGAACACGCTTGACCTGTTTTTTGTCTCTGGACAGTGGGTGAGTGGTCAGAATATAGGGGATATAGTTATTGAGCCCCTGTCATGGTCTGATCACTCTCTCCTTCGCTTGGACTTTCTGACTGCTGCACCCCAATGCAGGGAGGCGGAACCAGTGAGATGGTACTGCCCCAGGCGGCTGATGGAGCCCGAGCGGTTCCAGGCAGAGCTTGGGCCAATTCCTGAGGTTCGGATACACAACTCGGTCGAAGAGTTGGCGGCAGCCTGGGATAGGGCTGCGGCCGGTGCTCTAGATCGAGTCGTGCCTTTGCGGCCTCTGATTCGGCGTACGTCTCGATCGGCCCCTTGGTATAATGAGGGGCTAAGAGAGATGAAACGCCGGAAAAGACGCCTAGAGAGCAGTTGGAGATCGAGCCGTGCCGAATCTGACCGAACACTGGTAAGAGACCATATTAGGTCCTATCTAGTGGCGATAAGAGCAGAGAAGTGTTCTTACCTCACTGCTCTTATCACGTCATCAGATAACCGCCCAGCCTCCTTGTTTAGGGTGACCCGCTCCCTCCTTCATCAGGAGGTGAGGGGAGACCCCTTAGAGGGTAGAGCTGAGGATTTTGGAAAATATCTGCATGATAAAATCGCTCAGATACGGGAAGGCTTCGATTTCAACTGGGTATGTCCGGTGGGAGAGGCGGAGTCTGGTCTTGAGACTGTTACCTGGGCTGAGTTTGACCCCGTGACTCCCAAGGATGTGGACAGGTTGCTCGGGGGACATAGGGCGACCACATGTTCATTGGACCCGTGCCCCTCCTGGTTGGTGTTGGCATCCCGGGAGGTGGTACGAGGCTGGTTCCAGGCAATTATTAATGCTTCTTTAAGTGAGGGTGTCTTTCCTGCCACCTTGAAAGAGGCGGTAGTGAGGCCCCTCCTTAAGAAGCCTGCCTTGGATCCAGCTGTTTTATCATATTATCGTCCTGTCTCCAACCTTTGTTTTCTTGCGAAGGTTGTTGAGAGCGTGGTTGCCCGACAGTTCCCGCGGCACCTGGAGGAATCGTTATATCTCGATCCGCACCAGTCGGGCTTAAGGCCTGGCTACAGCACGGAAACAGCATTGGTCGCGTTGGTGGATGACCTCTGGCGGGCCTGGGACAGAGGTTGTTCCTCTGTTCTGGTGCTATTGGACCTCTTGGCGGCTTTTGAAATCATTGATCATGGTATCAAGCTGCAACGGTTGGAGGGGTTAGGTATAGGGGGCACTATTTTGCGGTGGTTCTCTTCCTTCCTCTCTGGCCGGATGCAGTCTATGTTGACAGGGGGTCAGAGGTCGACCCCAAGACCCCTCGTATGTGGGGTACCTCAGGGGTCGGTCCTCTTGCCCCTATTGTTCAACATTTATGTAAAACCGCTAGGTGAGATCATCCATGGTTTTGGTGTGGAGTATCACCAGTACGCTGATGACACTCAGTTGTACATTTCCACGCCGAACCACCCCAACGATGCTCTTGCTGTGCTGACCCGGTGCCTGGAGGCCGTGCAGGTCTGGATGGGGAAGAACGGACTCAAGCTCAACCCTTCCAAGACTGAGTGGCTGTGGCTACCGTCGTCCCGGTTTAGCCAATTGATTCCTTCAATGTCTGTTGGGGGTGAAACAGTGGCCCCCACGGAAAGGGTTCGCAATTTGGGAGTCCTCCTCGATTCACGGCTGTCTTTAGAGGACCATCTGATGGCCGTGGCCGGGAGGATGTTCTATCAGGCTCGCCTGGTGCGCCAATTGCGGTCCTTCCTAGACTGGGACTCGCTACACACAGTTACTCATACCTTCGTCACTTCCAGGCTGGACTACTGTAATGGTCTCTACATGGGGCTCCCCTTGAGGTGCACCCGGAGGCTCCAGCTGGCCCAGAATGCGGCCGCGCGGGTAGTGACGGGAGCGTCATGGCGCTCCCATGTAACACCGCTCCTGCGCGAGCTGCACTGGTTGCCGGTGGCCTTCCGGGTGCATTTCAAGGTGTTAGTGACCACCTTTAAAGCGCTCCATGGCATCGGACCTGGATATTTACAGGACCGCCTTCTGCCAGCAAATACCTCCCGCCGTCCAGTACGCTCCCACAGAGAGTGTCTTCTTAGGGTGCCGTCGCCCAGACAATGTCGGCTGGCGACCCCCAGGGGGAGAGCCTTCTCTGTGGGAGCTCCAACGCTTTGGAATAAGCTCCTCCCCCGAACTCCGTACAATGACGGATTTATGTACCTTCCGTCGAGAACTGCATCTCCGTCTGCATTTAAACTGCCCTGAGAATTCTGGAAAGAGGTCCAATCAGCAGGACCTTAGCTAATTTCCTCCTCCTCCCACTTCCGTTTTAACTCACATATTGTAGCTATACCCAGCAAGCTCTGAGAAGTTTGAATGCAATAGAGGTCTAATCAACAGGACCTCAGCTCCTATCCTCTTCCACCCTCCTCCATTTTAACTCACAGATTGTAACTCTTTCCAGCAAGCGCTAGAAATCTTAAATGCAATGAAGGTCCAATCAGAAGGGCCTCGGCTAGTTTCCTCGTCCACCCTCCTCCATTTTAACTCACAGATTGTAGCTCTTCCCAACAAGCTCTGGGCAGTTTAAATGCAATGTTAGTCCAATCAGCAGGGCCTCAGCTACTTTCCTCCTCTACCCTCCTCCGTTTTAACTCAGAGATTGTAGCTCTACCCAGGAAGCTCTGGTCAGTTTAAATGCAACTGAGGTCCAATCAACAGGGCCTCAGCTACTTTCTCTCTTCCACCCTCCTCCATTTTAACACACAGATTGTAGCTCTTCCCAGCATGCGCTGGGTAGTTTAAATGCAAAAGACGTCCAATCAGCAGTTCCTCAGCTACTTTCCTCCTCTGTTTTAACTCACAGATAGTATATATTCCCAGCAATCTATGGGCATTTTAAAAGCAACGGTGGTCCAATCAGCAGGGGCTCAGCTACTTTCCTCTTCTGTTTTAACTCACAGATTGTAGCTCTTCCCAGCAGTCTCTGGGCAGTTTAAATGCAATGGAGGTCCAATCAGCAGGGCCTCAGCTAATTTCATCCTCCACCCTCATCTGTTTTAACTAACATATTGTTGCTCTTCCCAGAAAGCTCTGGGCAGTTCAAATGCAATGTTGGTCCAATCAACAAGGATTACGCTAATTTCCTCCTCCACCGTCATCCATTTTATCTCACTGATTGTAGCTCTTCGCAGCAATCTCTGGGAACTTTAAATGGAATGGAGGTCCAATCAGCAGGGCCTTAGCTACTTTCGTCCTCCACCCTCCTCCGTTTTAACTCAAAGATTGTAGCTCTTCCCAGCAAGCTCTGGGCAGCTTAAATGCAACGGAGGTACAATCAGCAGGGCCTCAGCTACTTTCCTCCTCCATTTTAAATCACAGATTGTAGCCCTTCCAAGCAAGCTCTGGGAACTTTAAATGCAATGGAGGTCCAATCAGCTTGGCCTCAGCTACTTTCCTGCTACGTTTTAACTCACAGATTGTAGCTCTTCCCAGCAAGCTCTGGGAAGTTTATATGCAATGGAGGTCTAATCAGCAGGGCCTCAGCTCCTTTCCTCTTCCACCCTCCTCTCTTTTAACTCACAGATTGTAGCTCTTTGCAGCACTCTCTGGGTAGTTTTAAATGCAACAGAGGTCCAATCAGCAGGGCCTCAGATCCTTTCCTCTTCCACCCTCCTCCCTTTTAACTCACAGATTGTAGCTCTTCCCATCAAGCTCTGGGCAGTTTAAATGCAATGGAGGTCCAATCAGCAGGGCCTCAGCTCCTTTCCTCTTCCAACCTCCTCCTTTTTAACTCACAGATTGTAGCTCTTTCAAGCACTCTCTGGGCAGTTTAAATGCAACGGAGGTCCAATCACAAAGGCCTAAGCTACTTTCCTTTTCCATCCTCCTCTATTTTAACTCACAGATTGTGGCTCTTTCCAGCAAGGTCTGAAAACTTTAAATGAAATGTAGGTCCAATCAGCTTGGCCTCAGCTACATTCCTTCTCCGTTTTAAGTCACGGATTGTAGCTCTTCCCAGAAAGCTGTGGGAAGTTTAAATGAAATGGAGGTCAAATCAGCAGGGCCTCAGCTACTTTCCTCCTCTCTTTTAACTGACAGATTGTAGCTCTTCCCAGCAAGCTCTGGGAAGTTTATATGCAATGGAGGTCCAATCAGCAGGGCCTCAGCTAATTTCCTCCTCCACCCTCCTTTTTTTAACAAACAGATAATTGCTCTTCCTATCAATCTATATGCAGTTTAAATACAATGGTGGTCCAGTCATCAGGGCATCAGCTACTTTCCTCCTCCACCGTCCTCCGTTTTAGCTCACAGATTGTAGATCTCTCCAGGAATCTCTCTGCAGCTTAAATGCAATGGAGGTCCTTTCATTAGGGCCTCGGCTACTTTCCTCCTCCACCTTCCTCCATTTTAACTCACAGATTGTGGCTCTTTCCAGCAACCTCTGAGAACTTTAAATGCAATGTAGGTCCAATCAGCATGGCCTTAGCTACTTTCCTCCTCCGTTTTAACTAAACGATAGTATCTCTTCCCAGCAATCTCTAGGCAGTTTAAATGTAACGGTGGTCCAATCAACAGGGCCTCAGCTAATTTCCTCCTCCACCCTCCTTTTTTTAACAAACAGATAATTGCTCTTCCTATCAATCTATATACAGTTTAAATACAATGGTGGTCCAGTCATCAGGGCATCAGCTCCTATCCTCTTCCAAACTCCTCCTTTTTAACTCACAGATTGTTGCTCTTTCCAGCAATCTCTGTGCAGTTTAAATGCAACGGAGGTCCAATCAGCAGGACCTCAGCTACTTTCCTCCTCCGTTTTACCTCACAGATTCTAGCTCTTCCTAGCATGCTCTGGGCCGTTTCAATGCAATGTTGGACCAATCAAAAGCGCCTCAGCTACTTTCCTCCTCCACCCTCCTCCGTTTTAACAAGCAGATAATTGGTCTTCCGATCAATCTATGGGCAGTTTAAATACAATGGTGATCCAATCATCAGGGCCTCAGCTAATTTACTCCTCCACCCTCGTCCATTTTAACTCACAGATTGTAGCTCTTCCCAGCAAGCTCTTAGCAATTTAAATGCAATGGAGGTCCAATCAGCAGGGCCTACGCTACTTTCCTTTTCCACCCTCCTCTATTTTAACTCACAGTTTGTAACTCCTCCTAGCAAGCTCTGAACAGTTAAATAGAATGGAGGTCCAATCAGCAGGTCTTCAGCTACTTTGCACCTCCACCCTTCTCCATTTTAACTCACAGATTATAGCTCTTCCTGTCAGCATGGCCTTAGCTACTTTCCTCCTCCGTTTTAACTAAAAGATAGTATCTCTTCCCAGCAATCTATAGGCAGTTTAAATGCAACGGTGGTCCAATCAACAGGGCTGCAGCTGCTTTCCTTTTCCACCCTCCTCCTTTTTAAATCACAGATTGTAGCTCTTCCCAGCAATCTCTGCCCATTTAAATGAAACGGAGGTCCAATCAGCAGGGCCCCGGCTACTTTCCTTCTCCACCCTCTTCTGTTTTAACTCACAGTTTGTAACACCTCCTAGCAAGCTCTGAACAGTTAAATAGAATGGAGGTCCAATCAGCAGGTCTTCAGCTACTTTGCACCTCCACCCTTCTCCATTTTAACTCACAGATTATAGCTCTTCCTGTCAAGCTCTGGGCAGTTCAAATGCAACGGAGGTCCAATCAGCAGGGCCTCAGCTCCTTTCCTCTTCCAACCTCCTCCTTTTAAACTCACAGATTGTAGCTCTTTCAAGCACTCTCTGGGCAGTTTAAATGCAACGGAGGTCCAATCACAAAGGCCTAAGCTACTTTCCTTTTCCATCCTCCTCTATTTTAACTCACAGATTGTGGCTCTTTCCAGCAAGGTCTGAAAACTTTAAATGAAATGTAGGTCCAATCAGCTTGGCCTCAGCTACATTCCTTCTCCGTTTTAAGTCACGGATTGTAGCTCTTCCCAGAAAGCTGTGGGAAGTTTAAATGAAATGGAGGTCAAATCAGCAGGGCCTCAGCTACTTTCCTCCTCTCTTTTAACTGACAGATTGTAGCTCTTCCCAGCAAGCTCTGGGAAGTTTATATGCAATGGAGGTCCAATCAGCAGGGCCTCAGCTAATTTCCTCCTCCACCCTCCTTTTTTTAACAAACAGATAATTGCTCTTCCTATCAATCTATATGCAGTTTAAATACAATGGTGGTCCAGTCATCAGGGCATCAGCTACTTTCCTCCTCCACCGTCCTCCGTTTTAGCTCACAGATTGTAGATCTCTCCAGGAATCTCTCTGCAGCTTAAATGCAATGGAGGTCCTTTCATTAGGGCCTCGGCTACTTTCCTCCTCCACCTTCCTCCATTTTAACTCACAGATTGTGGCTCTTTCCAGCAACCTCTGAGAACTTTAAATGCAATGTAGGTCCAATCAGCATGGCCTTAGCTACTTTCCTCCTCCGTTTTAACTAAACGATAGTATCTCTTCCCAGCAATCTCTAGGCAGTTTAAATGTAACGGTGGTCCAATCAACAGGGCCTCAGCTAATTTCCTCCTCCACCCTCCTTTTTTTAACAAACAGATAATTGCTCTTCCTATCAATCTATATACAGTTTAAATACAATGGTGGTCCAGTCATCAGGGCATCAGCTCCTATCCTCTTCCAAACTCCTCCTTTTTAACTCACAGATTGTTGCTCTTTCCAGCAATCTCTGTGCAGTTTAAATGCAACGGAGGTCCAATCAGCAGGACCTCAGCTACTTTCCTCCTCCGTTTTACCTCACAGATTCTAGCTCTTCCTAGCATGCTCTGGGCCGTTTCAATGCAATGTTGGACCAATCAAAAGCGCCTCAGCTACTTTCCTCCTCCACCCTCCTCCGTTTTAACAAGCAGATAATTGGTCTTCCGATCAATCTATGGGCAGTTTAAATACAATGGTGATCCAATCATCAGGGCCTCAGCTAATTTACTCCTCCACCCTCGTCCATTTTAACTCACAGATTGTAGCTCTTCCCAGCAAGCTCTTAGCAATTTAAATGCAATGGAGGTCCAATCAGCAGGGCCTACGCTACTTTCCTTTTCCACCCTCCTCTATTTTAACTCACAGTTTGTAACTCCTCCTAGCAAGCTCTGAACAGTTAAATAGAATGGAGGTCCAATCAGCAGGTCTTCAGCTACTTTGCACCTCCACCCTTCTCCATTTTAACTCACAGATTATAGCTCTTCCTGTCAGCATGGCCTTAGCTACTTTCCTCCTCCGTTTTAACTAAAAGATAGTATCTCTTCCCAGCAATCTATAGGCAGTTTAAATGCAACGGTGGTCCAATCAACAGGGCTGCAGCTGCTTTCCTTTTCCACCCTCCTCCTTTTTAAATCACAGATTGTAGCTCTTCCCAGCAATCTCTGCCCATTTAAATGAAACGGAGGTCCAATCAGCAGGGCCCCGGCTACTTTCCTTCTCCACCCTCTTCTGTTTTAACTCACAGTTTGTAACACCTCCTAGCAAGCTCTGAACAGTTAAATAGAATGGAGGTCCAATCAGCAGGTCTTCAGCTACTTTGCACCTCCACCCTTCTCCATTTTAACTCACAGATTATAGCTCTTCCTGTCAAGCTCTGGGCAGTTCAAATGCAACGGAGGTCCAATCAGCAGGGCCTCAGCTCCTTTCCTCTTCCAACCTCCTCCTTTTAAACTCACAGATTGTAGCTCTTTCCAGCACTTTCTGGGCAGTTTAAATGCAACTGAGGTCCAATCACAAGGGCCTCAGCTAATTTCCTCCTACACCGTCATCCTTTTAACACAGAGATTGTAGCTCTTCCCAGAAAGCTGTGGGAAGTTTAAATGAAACAGAGGTCAAATCAGCAGGGCCTCAGCTACTTTCCTCTTCCGTTTTAAGTAAAGGATTGTAGCTCTTCCCAACAAGCTCTGGGAAGTTTAAATGAAATGGAGGTCCTATCATTAGGGCCTCGGCTACTTTCTTCCTCCACCCTCCTCTGTTTTAACTCACAGATTGTAGCTCTTTCCAGCAATCTCTGGGCAGTTTAAATGCAACAGAGGTCCAATCAGCAGGACCTCAGTTACATTCCTCCTCCGTTTTACCTCAAAGATTGTAGCTCTTCCCAGCAAGCTCTGGGAAGTTTATATGCAATGGAGGTCCAATCAGCAGGGCGTCAGCTAATTTTCTCCTCCACCCTCCTCCTTTTTAACAAACAGATAATTGCTCTTCCGATCAAACTATGGGCAGCTTAAATGCAATGGAGGTCCTATCATTAGGGCCTCGGCTACTTTCCTCCTCCACCCTCCTCCGTTTTAACTCACAGTTTGTAGCTCTTTCTAGGAAGCTCGGGGCAGCTTAAATGCAATGGAGGTCCTATCATTAGGGCCTTGGCTACTTTCCTCTTCCACCCTCCTCCGTTTTAACTCACAGTTTGTAGCTCTTTCCAGCAATCTATGGGCAGTTTAAATACAACAGTAGTCCAATCAGCAGGGCCTCAGCTCCTTTCCTCTTCCAACCTCCTCCTTTTTAGCTCACAGATTGTAGCTCTTCCCAGAAAGCTGTGGGTAGTTGAAATGCAACAGAGGTCCAATCAGCAGGGCCTCAGCTACTTTCCTTTTCCGTTTTAAGTCACGGATTGTAGCTCTTCCCAGCAAGCGGTGGGAAGTTTAAATGAAACAGAGGTCAAATCATTATGGCCTCAGCTACTTTCTTCCTCCACCCTCCTCTGTTTTAACTCACAGATTGTAGCTCTTCCCAGCAAGCTCTGGGCCGTTTCAATGCAACGTTAGACCTATCAACAGGGCCTCAGCTAATTTCCTCCTCTCTTTTAACTCACAGATTGTAGCTCTTCCCAGCAAGCGCTGGGAAGTTTATATGCAATGGAGGTCCAATCAGCAGGGCGTCAGCTAATTTCCTCCTCCACCCTCCTCCTTTTTAACAAAGAGATAATTGCTCTTCCGATCAATCTATGGGCAGTTTATATAAAACGGTGGTCCAATCATCAGGGCATCAGCTACTTTCCTCCTCCACCCTCCTCCGTTTTAGCTCACAGATTGTAGATCTCTCCAGGAAGCTCGGGGCAGCTTAAATGCAATGGAGGTCCTATCATTAGGGCCTCGGCTACTTTCCTCCTCCACCCTCCTTCATTTTAACTCACAGTTTTTAGCTCTTTCCAGCAATCTATGGGCAGTTTAAATACAACAGTGGTCCAATCAGCGGGGCCTCAGCTACTTTCCTTCTCCACCCTCCTCCATTTTAACTCAAAGTTTGTAAATCCTCCTAGCAAGCTCTGAACAGTTTAAATAGAACGGAGGTCCAATCAGCAGGTCCTTGGCTACTTTCCTTCTCCACCCTCCTCCATTTTAACTCACAGTTTGTAACTCCTCCTAGCAAGCTCTGAACAGTTTAAATACAACAGTGGTCCAATCAGCAGGGCCTCGGCTACTTTCCTTCTCCACCCTCCTCCATTTTAACTCACAGTTTGTAACTCCTCCTAGCAAGCTCTGAACAGTTTAAATAGAACGGAGGTCCAATCAGCAGGTCCTTGGCTACTTTCCTCATCCACCCTCCTCCATTTTAATTCACAGATTGTTGCTCTTCCCAGCATGCTCTGGGCAGTTTAAATGCAATGGATGTCCAATCACCAGGGCCTCAGCTCCTTTCCTATTCCACCCTCCTCCGTTTTAACTCAAAGATTGTATATTTTTCCAGCACTCTCTGGGCAGTTTAAATGCAATGGAGGTCCAATCACAAGGGCCTCAGCTAATTTCCTCCCCCACCCTCATCCATTTTTACACAGAGATTGTAGCTCTTCCTAGCAAGCTCTGGGAAATTTATATGCAATGGAGGTCCAATCAGCAGGGCATCAGCTAATTTCCACCTCCACCCTCCTCCTTTTTAACAAAGAGATAATTGCTCTTCCGATCAATCTATGGGCAGTTTATATAAAACGGTGGTCCAATCATCAGGGCATCAGCTACTTTCCTCCTCCACCCTCCTCCGTTTTAGCTCACAGATTGTAGATCTCTCCAGGAAGCTCGGGGCAGCTTAAATGCAATGGAGGTCCTATCATTAGGGCCTCGGCTACTTTCCTCCTCCACCCTCCTTCATTTTAACTCACAGTTTTTAGCTCTTTCCAGCAATCTATGGGCAGTTTAAATACAACAGTGGTCCAATCAGCGGGGCCTCAGCTACTTTCCTTCTCCACCCTCCTCCATTTTAACTCAAAGTTTGTAAATCCTCCTAGCAAGCTCTGAACAGTTTAAATAGAATGGAGGTCCAATCAGCAGGTCCTTGGCTACTTTCCTTCTCCACCCTCCTCCATTTTAACTCACAGTTTGTAACTCCTCCTAGCAAGCTCTGAACAGTTTAAATACAACAGTGGTCCAATCAGCAGGGCCTCGGCTACTTTCCTTCTCCACCCTCCTCCATTTTAACTCACAGTTTGTAACTCCTCCTAGCAAGCTCTGAACAGTTTAAATAGAACGGAGGTCCAATCAGCAGGTCCTTGGCTACTTTCCTCATCCACCCTCCTCCATTTTAATTCACAGATTGTTGATCTTCCCAGCATGCTCTGGGCAGTTTAAATGCAATGGATGTCCAATCACCAGGGCCTCAGCTCCTTTCCTATTCCACCCTCCTCCGTTTTAACTCAAAGATTGTATATTTTTCCAGCACTCTCTGGGCAGTTTAAATGCAATGGAGGTCCAATCACAAGGGCCTCAGCTAATTTCCTCCCCCACCCTCATCCATTTTTACACAGAGATTGTAGCTCTTCCTAGCAAGCTCTGGGAAATTTATATGCAATGGAGGTCCAATCAGCAGGGCATCAGCTAATTTCCACCTCCACCCTCCTCCTGTTTAACAAACAGATAATTGCTCTTCCTATCAATCTATGGGCAGTTTAAATACAACGGTGGTCCAATCATCAGGGCTTCAGCTACTTTCCTCCTCCACCCTCCTTCGTTTTAGCTCACAGATTGTAGAGCTCTCCAGGAAGCTCGGGGCAGCTTAAATGCAATGGAGGTCCTATCATTAGGGCCTCGGCTACTTTCCTCTTCCACCCTCCTCCGTTTTAACTCACAGTTTGTAGCTCTTTCCAGGAAGCTCGGGGCAGCTTAAATGCAATGGAGGTCCTATCAGCAGGGCCTCAGCTTCTTTCCTCGTCCACCTTCCTCCGTTTTAACTCACAGATTGTAGCTCTTTCCAGCAATCTATGGGCAGTTTAGATACAACAGTGGTCCAATCAGCAGGGCCTCGGCTACTTTCCTTCTCCACCCTCCTCCATTTTAACTCACAGTTTGTAACTCCTCCTAGCAAGCTCTGAACAGTTTAAATAGAACGGAGGTCCAATCAGCAGGTCCTTGGCTACTTTCCTCATCCACCCTCCTCCATTTTAATTCACAGATTGTTGCTCTTCCCAGCATGCTCTGGGCAGTTTAAATGCAATGGATGTCCAATCACCAGGGCTTCAGCTCCTTTCCTATTCCACCCTCCTCCGTTTTAACTCAAAGATTGTATATTTTTCCAGCACTCTCTGGGCAGTTTAAATGCAATGGAGGTCCAATCACAAGGGCCTCAGCTAATTTCCTCCCCCACCCTCATCCATTTTTACACAGAGATTGTAGCTCTTCCTAGCAAGCTCTGGGAAGTTTATATGCAATGGAGGTCCAATCAGCAGGGCATCAGCTAATTTCCACCTCCACCCTCCTCCTTTTTAACAAACAGATAATTGCTCTTCCGATCAATCTATGGGCAGTTTAAATACAACGGTGGTCCAATCATCAGGGCATCAGCTACTTTCCTCCTCCACCCTCCTCCGTTTTAGCTCACAGATTGTAGATCTCTCCAGGAAGCTTGGGGCAGCTTAAATGCAATGGAGGTCCTATCATTAGGGCCTCGGCTACTTTCCTTGTCCACCTTCGTCCGTTTTAACTCACAGATTGTATCTCTTTCCAGCAATCTATGGGCAGTTTAGATACAACTGTGGTCCAATCAGCAGGGCCTCAGCTACTTTCCTTTTCCGTTTTAACTAAAAGATAGTATCTCTTCCCAGCAATCTCTAGGCAGTTTAAATGCAACGGTGGTCCAATCAACAGGGCCGCAACTGCTTTCCTTTTCCACCCTCCTCCTTTTTAAATCACAGATTGTAGCTCTTCCCAGCAATCTCTGCCCATTTAAATGAAACGGAGGTCCAATCAGCAGGGCCCCGGCTACTTTCCTTCTCCACCCTCTTCTGTTTTAACTCACAGTTTATAACACCTCCTAGCAAGCTCTGAACAGTTAAATAGAATGGAGGTCCAATCAGCAGGTCCTCAGCTACTTTGCACCTCCACCCTCCTCATGTTTAACAAACAGATAATTGCTCTTCCGATCAATCTATGGGCAGTTTAAATACAACGGTGGTCCAATCATCAGGGCATCAGCTACTTTCCTCCTCCACCCTCCTCCGTTTTAGCTCACAGATTGTAGATCTCTCCAGGAAGCTCGGGGCAGCTTAAATGCAATGGAGGTCCTATCATTAGGGCCTCGGCTACTTTCCTCTTCCACCCTCCTCCGTTTTAACTCACAGTTTGTAGCTCTTTCCAGGAAGCTCGGGGCAGCTTAAATGCAATGGAGGTACTATCAGCAGGGACTCAGCTTCTTTCCTCTTCCACCCTCCTCCGTTTTAACTCAAAGATTGTATATTTTTCCAGCACTCTCTGGGCCGTTTAAAAGCAACGGTGGTCCAATCACAAGGGCCTCAGCTAATTTCCTCCCCCACCCTCATCCATTTTTACACAGAGATTGTAGCTCTTCCTAGCAAGCTCTGGGAAGTTTATATGCAATGGAGGTCCAATCAGCAGGGCATCAGCTAATTTCCACCTCCACCCTCCTCCTGTTTAACAAACAGATAATTGCTCTTCCGATCAATCTATGGGCAGTTTAAATACAGCGGTGGTCCAATCATCAGGGCTTCAGCTACTTTCCTCCTCCACCCTCCTTCGTTTTAGCTCACAGATTGTAGATCTCTCCAGGAAGCTCGGGGCAGCTTAAATGCAATGGAGGTCCTATCATTAGGGCCTCGGCTACTTTCCTCTTCCACCCTCCTCCGTTTTAACTCACAGTTTGTAGCTCTTTCCAGGAAGCTCGGGGCAGCTTAAATGCAATGGAGGTCCTATCAGCAGGGCCTCAGCTTCTTTCCTCGTCCACCTTCCTCCGTTTTAACTCACAGATTGTAGCTCTTTCCAGCAATCTATGGGCAGTTTAGATACAACAGTGGTCCAATCAGCAGGGCCTCAGCTACTTTCCTTCTCCACCCTCCTCCATTTTAACTCACAGTTTGTAACTCCTCCTAGCAAGCTCTGAACAGTTTAAATAGAACGGAGGTCCAATCAGCAGGTCCTTGGCTACTTTCCTCATCCACCCTCCTCCATTTTAATTCACAGATTATTGATCTTCCCAGCATGCTCTGGGCAGTTTAAATGCAATGGATGTCCAATCACCAGGGCCTCAGCTCCTTTCCTATTCCACCCTCCTCCGTTTTAACTCAAAGATTGTATATTTTTCCAGCACTCTCTGGGCAGTTTAAATGCAACGGTGGTCCAATCACAAGGGCCTCAGCTAATTTCCTCCCCCACCCTCATCCATTTTTACACAGAGATTGTAGCTCTTCCTAGCAAGCTCTGGGAAGTTTATATGCAATGGAGGTCCAATCAGCAGGGCATCAGCTAATTTCCACCTCCACCCTCCTCCTGTTTAACAAACAGATAATTGCTCTTCCGATCAATCTATGGGCAGTTTAAATACAGCGGTGGTCCAATCATCAGGGCTTCAGCTACTTTCCTCCTCCACCCTCCTTCGTTTTAGCTCACAGATTGTAGATCTCTCCAGGAAGCTCGGTGCAGCTTAAATGCAATGGAGGTCCTATCATTAGGGCCTCGGCTACTTTCCTCTTCCACCCTCCTCCGTTTTAACTCACAGTTTGGAGCTCTTTCCAGGAAGCTCGGGGCAGCTTAAATGCAATGGAGGTCCAATCAGCAGGGCCTCAGCTACTTTCCTTCTCCACCCTCCTCCATTTTAACTCACAGTTTGTAACTCCTCCTAGCAAGCTCTGAACAGTTTAAATAGAATGGAGGTCCAATCAGCAGGTCCTTGGCTACTTTCCTCATCCACCCTCCTCCATTTTAATTCACAGATTGTTGATCTTCCCAGCATGCTCTGGGCAGTTTAAATGCAATGGATGTCCAATCACCAGGGCCTCAGCTCCTTTCCTATTCCACCCTCCTCCGTTTTAACTCAAAGATTGTATATTTTTCCAGCACTCTCTGGGCAGTTTAAATGCAATGGAGGTCCAATCACAAGGGCCTCAGCTAATTTCCTCCCCCACCCTCATCCATTTTTACACAGAGATTGTAGCTCTTCCTAGCAAGCTCTGGGAAGTTTATATGCAATGGAGGTCCAATCAGCAGGGCATCAGCTAATTTCCACCTCCACCCTCCTCCTGTTTAACAAACAGATAATTGCTCTTCCGATCAATCTATGGGCAGTTTAAATACAGCGGTGGTCCAATCATCAGGGCTTCAGCTACTTTCCTCCTCCACCCTCCTTCATTTTAGCTCACAGATTGTAGATCTCTCCAGGAAGTTCGGGGCAGCTTAAATGCAATGGAGGTCCTATCATTAGGGCCTCGGCTACTTTCCTCTTCCACCCTCCTCCGTTTTAACTCACAGATTGTAGCTCTTTCCAGCAATCTATGGGCAGTTTAGATACAACTGTGGTCCAATCAGCAGGGCCTCAGCTACTTTCCTTTTCCGTTTTAACTAAAAGATAGTATCTCTTCCCAGCAATCTCTAGGCAGTTTAAATGCAACGGTGGTCCAATCAACAGGGCCGCAACTGCTTTCCTTTTCCACCCTCCTCCTTTTTAAATCACAGATTGTAGCTCTTCCCAGCAATCTCTGCCCATTTAAATGAAACGGAGGTCCAATCAGCAGGGCCCCGGCTACTTTCCTTCTCCACCCTCTTCTGTTTTAACTCACAGTTTATAACACCTCCTAGCAAGCTCTGAACAGTTAAATAGAATGGAGGTCCAATCAGCAGGTCCTCAGCTACTTTGCACCTCCACCCTCCTCATGTTTAACAAACAGATAATTGCTCTTCCGATCAATCTATGGGCAGTTTAAATATAACGGTGGTCCAATCATCAGGGCATCAGCTACTTTCCTCCTCCACCCTCCTCCGTTTTAGCTCACAGATTGTAGATCTCTCCAGGAAGCTCGGGGCAGCTTAAATGCAATGGAGGTCCTATCATTAGGGCCTCGGCTACTTTCCTC
This sequence comes from Bothrops alternatus, assembly GCA_034064705.1. Taxonomy (NCBI): domain Eukaryota; kingdom Metazoa; phylum Chordata; class Lepidosauria; order Squamata; family Viperidae; genus Bothrops; species Bothrops alternatus. The sequence continues at coordinate 1,170,791 of JARGCV010000014.1, read as the reverse complement.
TTCCACCCTCCTCCGTTTTAACTCACAGTTTGTAGCTCTTTCCAGGAAGCTCGGGGCAGCTTAAATGCAATGGAGGTACTATCAGCAGGGACTCTGCTATTTTCTTCCTCCACCCTCCTCTGTTTTAACTCACAGATTGTTGCTCTTTCCAGCAATCTATGGGGAGTTTAGATACAACAGTGGTCCAATCAGCAGGGCCTTAGCTACTTTCCTTTTCCGTTTTAACAAAAAGATAGTATCTCTTCCCAGCAATCTCTAGGCAGTTTAAATGCAACAGTGGTCCAATCAACAGGGCCGCAGCTGCTTTCCTTTTAAACCCTCCTACTTTTTAAATCACAGATTGTAGCTCTTCCCAGCAATCTCTGCCCATTTAAATGAAACGGAGGTCCAATCAGCATGGCCTCAGCTACTTTCCTCTTCTGTTTTAAGTAAAGGATTGTAGCTCTTCCCAACAAGCTCTGGGAAGTTTAAATGAAATGGAGGTCCTATCATTAGGGCCTCGGCTACTATCTTCCTCCACCCTCCTTTGTTTTAACTCACAGATTATAGCTCTTTCCAGCAATGTCTGGGCAGTTTAAATGCAACAGAGGTCCAATCAGCAGGACCTCAGCTACTTTCCTCCTCCATTTTACCTCACAGATTGTATCTCTTCCCAGCAAGCTCTGAGCCGTTTCAATGCAACATTGGACCAATCATCCGGGCCTCAGCTAATTTCCTCCTCCACCCTCCTCCTTTTTAACAAACAGATAATTGCTCTTCCGATCAATCTAGGGGCAGCTTAAATGCAATGGAGGTCCCATCATTAGGGCCTCGGCTACTTTCCTCCTCCACCCTCCTCCGTTTTAACTCACAGTTTGTAGTTCTTACTAGGAAGCTCGGGGCAGCTTAAATGCAATGGAGGTCCAATCAGCAGGACCTCAGCTACTTTCCTCATCCGTTTTACCTCACAGATTGTAGCTCTTCCCAGCAAGCTCTTGGCCGTTTCAATGCAACGTTGGACCAATCAACAGAGCCTCAGCTACTTTCCTCCTCCACCCTCCTCCGTTTTAACAAACAGATAATTGGTCTTCCGATCAATCTATGGGCAGTTTAAATACAATGGTGGTCCAATCATCAGGGCCTCACCTAATTTCCTCCTCAACCCTGGTCCATTTTAACTCACAGATTGTAGCTCTTCCCAGCAAGCTCTTGGCAATTTAAATGCAATGGAGGTCCAATCAGCAGGGCCTAAGCTACTTTCCTCCTCCACCCTTGTCCATTTTAACTCACAGATTGTAGCTCTTTCCAGCAAGCTCTGAGAACTTTAAATGCAATGTAGGTCCAATCAGCTTGGCCTTAGCTACTTTCCTCCTCCGTTTTAACTAAAAGATAGTATCTCTTCCCAGCAAACTCTAGGCAGTTTAAATGCAACGGTGGTCCAATCAAAAGGGCCACAGCTGCTTTCCTTTTCCACCCTCCTCCTTTTTAAATCACAGATTGAAGCTCTTCCCAGCAATCTCTGCCCATTTAAATGAAACGGAGGTCCAATCAGCAGGGCCCCGGCTACTTTCCTTCTCCACCCTCTTCCGTTTTAACTCACAGTTTGTAACACCTCCTAGCAAGCTCTGAACAGTTAAATAGAATGGAGGTCCAATCAACAGGTCCTCAGCTACTTTGCACCTCATCCTTCTCCATTTTAACTCACAGATTATAGCTCTTCCCATCAAGCTCTGGACAGTTTAAAGGCAACGGAGGTCCAATCAGCAGGGCCTCAGCTCCTTTCCTCTTCCAACCTCCTCCTTTTTTACTCACAGATTGGAGCTCTTTCCAGCACTCTTTGGGCAGTTTAAATGCAACGGAGGTCCAATCACAAGGGCCTCAGCTAATTTCCTCCTATACCCTCATCCTTTTAACACAGAGATTGTAGCTCTTCCCAGCAAGCTGTGGGAAGTTTAAATGAAACGGAGGTCAAATCATTATGGCCTCAGCTACTTTCTTCCTCCACCCTCCTATGTTTTAACTCACAGATTGTAGCTCTTCCCAGCAAGCGCTGGGAAGTTTATATGCAATGGAGGTCCAATCATCAGGGCATCAGCTACTTTCCTCCTCCACCCTCCTCCATTTTAACTCACAGTTTGTAACTCCTCCTAGCAAGCTCTGAACAGTTTAAATAGAACGGAGGTCCAATCAGCAGGTCCTTGGCCACTTTCCTCATGCACCCTCCTCCATTTTAATTCACAGATTGTTGCTTTTCCCAGCACGCTCTGAGCAGTTTAAATGCAATGGAGGTCCAATCACCAGGGCCTCAGCTCCTTTCCTCTTCCACCCTCCTCCGTTTTAACTCAAAGATTGTATATTTTTCCAGCACTCTCTGGGCAGTTTAAATGCAACGGAGGTCCAATCACAAGGGCCTCAGCTAATTTCCTCCCCCACCCTCATCCATTTTAACTCACAGATTATAGCTCTTCCCATCAAGCTCTGGACAGTTTAAAGGCAATGGAGGTCCAATCATCAGGGCCTCAGCTCCTTTCCTCTTCCAACCTCCTCCTTTTTAACTCACAGATTGTAGCTCTTTCCAGCACTCTCTGGGCAGTTTAAATGCAACGCAGGTCCAATTACAAGGGCCTCAGCTAATTTCCTCCTCCACCCTCATCCTTTTAACACAGAGATTGTAGCTCTTCCCAGAAAGCTGTGGGTAGTTGAAATGCAACGGAGGTCCAATCAGCAGCGCCTCAGCTACTTTCCTTCTCCATTTTAAGTCACGGATTGTAGCTCTTCCCAGCAACCTGTGGGAAGTTTAAATGAAACGGAGGTCAAATCATTATGGCCTCAGCTACTTTCTTCCTCCACCCTCCTCTGTTTTAACTCACAGATTGTAGCTCTTTCCATCAATCTCTTGGCAGTTTAAATTCAACAGAGGTCCAATCAGCAGGACCTCAGTTATTTTCCTCCTCCGTTTTACCTCAAAGATTGTAGCTCTTCCCAGCAAGCTCTGGGCCGCTTCAATGCAACGTTGGACCTATCAACAGGGCCTCAGCTACTTTCCTCCTCTATTTTAACTCACAGATTGTAGCTCTTCCCACCAAACGCTGGGAAGTTTATATGCAATGGAGGTCCAATCAGCAGGGCATCAGCTAATTTCCTCCTCCACCCTCCTCCTTTTTAACAAACAGATAATTGCTCTTCCGATCAATCTATGGGCAGTTTAAATACAACGGTGGTCCAATCATCAGGGCATCAGCTACTTTCCTCCTCCACCCTCTTCCGTTTTAACTCACAGATTGTAGATCTCTCCAGGAAGCTCGGAGCAGCTTAAATGCAATGGAGGTCCTATCATTAGGGCCTCGGCTACTTTCCTCTTCCACCCTCCTCCGTTTTAACTCACAGTTTGTAGCTCTTTCCAGCAATCTATGGGCAGTTTAAATACAACAGTGGTCCAATCAGCAGGGCCTCAGCTACTTTCCTTCTCCACCCTCCTCCATTTTAACTCACAGTTTGTAACTCCTCCTAGCAAGCTCTGAACAGTTTAAATAGAACGGAGGTCCAATCAGCAGGTCCTTGGCTACTTTCCTCATCTACCCTCCTCCATTTTAAATCACAGATTGTTGCTCTTCCCAGCACGCTCTGGGCAGTTTAAATGCAATGGAGGTCCAATCAACAGGACCTCAGCTCCTATCCTCTTCCACCCTCCTCCGTTTTAACTCCGAGTTTGTAGCTTTTCCCAGCAAGCTCTAGGCAGTTTAAATTAAATGGAGGTCTAATCAACAGGGCCTAAGCTACTTTCCTCCTCCACCCTTGTCCATTTTAACTCACAGATTGTAGCTCTTTCCAGCAAGCTCTGAGAACTTTAAATGCAATGTAGGTCCAATCAGCTTGGCCTTAGCTACTTTCCTCCTCCGTTTTAACTAAAAGATAGTATCTCTTCCCAGCAAACTCTAGGCAGTTTAAATGCAACGGTGGTCCAATCAAAAGGGCCACAGCTGCTTTCCTTTTCCACCCTCCTCCTTTTTAAATCACAGATTGAAGCTCTTCCCAGCAATCTCTGCCCATTTAAATGAAACGGAGGTCCAATCAGCAGGGCCCCGGCTACTTTCCTTCTCCACCCTCTTCCGTTTTAACTCACAGTTTGTAACACCTCCTAGCAAGCTCTGAACAGTTAAATAGAATGGAGGTCCAATCAACAGGTCCTCAGCTACTTTGCACCTCATCCTTCTCCATTTTAACTCACAGATTATAGCTCTTCCCATCAAGCTCTGGACAGTTTAAAGGCAACGGAGGTCCAATCAGCAGGGCCTCAGCTCCTTTCCTCTTCCAACCTCCTCCTTTTTTACTCACAGATTGGAGCTCTTTCCAGCACTCTTTGGGCAGTTTAAATGCAACGGAGGTCCAATCACAAGGGCCTCAGCTAATTTCCTCCTATACCCTCATCCTTTTAACACAGAGATTGTAGCTCTTCCCAGCAAGCTGTGGGAAGTTTAAATGAAACGGAGGTCAAATCATTATGGCCTCAGCTACTTTCTTCCTCCACCCTCCTATGTTTTAACTCACAGATTGTAGCTCTTCCCAGCAAGCGCTGGGAAGTTTATATGCAATGGAGGTCCAATCATCAGGGCATCAGCTACTTTCCTCCTCCACCCTCCTCCATTTTAACTCACAGTTTGTAACTCCTCCTAGCAAGCTCTGAACAGTTTAAATAGAACGGAGGTCCAATCAGCAGGTCCTTGGCCACTTTCCTCATGCACCCTCCTCCATTTTAATTCACAGATTGTTGCTTTTCCCAGCACGCTCTGAGCAGTTTAAATGCAATGGAGGTCCAATCACCAGGGCCTCAGCTCCTTTCCTCTTCCACCCTCCTCCGTTTTAACTCAAAGATTGTATATTTTTCCAGCACTCTCTGGGCAGTTTAAATGCAACGGAGGTCCAATCACAAGGGCCTCAGCTAATTTCCTCCCCCACCCTCATCCATTTTAACTCACAGATTATAGCTCTTCCCATCAAGCTCTGGACAGTTTAAAGGCAATGGAGGTCCAATCATCAGGGCCTCAGCTCCTTTCCTCTTCCAACCTCCTCCTTTTTAACTCACAGATTGTAGCTCTTTCCAGCACTCTCTGGGCAGTTTAAATGCAACGCAGGTCCAATTACAAGGGCCTCAGCTAATTTCCTCCTCCACCCTCATCCTTTTAACACAGAGATTGTAGCTCTTCCCAGAAAGCTGTGGGTAGTTGAAATGCAACGGAGGTCCAATCAGCAGCGCCTCAGCTACTTTCCTTCTCCATTTTAAGTCACGGATTGTAGCTCTTCCCAGCAACCTGTGGGAAGTTTAAATGAAACGGAGGTCAAATCATTATGGCCTCAGCTACTTTCTTCCTCCACCCTCCTCTGTTTTAACTCACAGATTGTAGCTCTTTCCATCAATCTCTTGGCAGTTTAAATTCAACAGAGGTCCAATCAGCAGGACCTCAGTTATTTTCCTCCTCCGTTTTACGTCAAAGATTGTAGCTCTTCCCAGCAAGCTCTGGGCCGCTTCAATGCAACGTTGGACCTATCAACAGGGCCTCAGCTACTTTCCTCCTCTATTTTAACTCACAGATTGTAGCTCTTCCCACCAAACGCTGGGAAGTTTATATGCAATGGAGGTCCAATCAGCAGGGCATCAGCTAATTTCCTCCTCCACCCTCCTCCTTTTTAACAAACAGATAATTGCTCTTCCGATCAATCTATGGGCAGTTTAAATACAACGGTGGTCCAATCAGCAGGGCCTCAGCTACTTTCCTTCTCCACCCTCCTCCATTTTAACTCACAGTTTGTAACTCCTCCTAGCAAGCTCTGAACAGTTTAAATAGAACGGAGGTCCAATCAGCAGGTCCTTGGCTACTTTCCTCATCTACCCTCCTCCATTTTAAATCACAGATTGTTGCTCTTCCCAGCACGCTCTGGGCAGTTTAAATGCAATGGAGGTCCAATCAACAGGACCTCAGCTCCTATCCTCTTCCACCCTCCTCCGTTTTAACTCCGAGTTTGTAGCTTTTCCCAGCAAGCTCTAGGCAGTTTAAATTAAATGGAAGTCTAATCAACAGGGCCTCAGCTCCTTTCCTCTTCCAACCTCCTTCTTTTTAACTTACAGATTGTAGCTCTTTCCAGCAAGCGCTAGGAATCTTAAATGCAATGAAGGTCCAATCAGAAGGGCCTCGGCTAGTTTCCTCATCCACCCTCCTCCATTTTAACTCACAGATTTTAGCTCTTCCCATCAAGCTCTGGGCAGTTTAAATGCAATGGAGGTCCAATCAGCAGGGCCTCAGCTCCTTTCCTCTTCCAACCTCCTTCTTTTTAACTCACACATTGTAGCTCTTTCCAGCACTCTCTGGGCAGTTTAAATGCAACGGAGGTCCAATCACAAGGGCCTAAGCTACTTCCCTTTTCCACCCTCCTCTATTTTAACTCACAGATTCTGGCTCTTTCCAGCAAGGTCTCAGAACTTTAAATGCAATGTAGGTCCAATCAGCTTGGCCTCAGCTACATTCCTTATCCGTTTTAAGTCACGGATTGTAGCTCTTCCCAGAAAGCTGTGGGAAGTTTAAATGAAACGGAGGTCAAATCAGCAGGGCCTCAGCTACTTTCATCTTCCGTTTTAAGTAAAGGATTGTAGCTCTTCCCAGCAACCTCTGGGAACTTTAAATGAAATGGAGGTCAAATCAGTAGGGACTCAGCTACTTTCCTCCTCTCTTTTAACTGACAGATTGTAGGTCTTCCCAGCAAGCTCTGGGAAGTTTATATGCAATGGAGGTCCAATCAGCAGGGCCTCAGCTAATTTCCTCCTCCACCCTCCTTTTTTAAAGAAACAGATAATTGCTCTTCCCATCAATCTATATGCAGGTTAAATACAATGGCTGTCCAGTCATCAGGGCATCAGCTACTTTCCTCCTCCACCCTCCTCCGTTTTAGCTCACAGATTGTAGATCTCTCCAGGAATCTCTCTGCAGCTTAAATGCAATGGAGGTCCTTTCATTAGGGCCTCGGCTACTTTCCTCCTCCACCTTCCTCCATTTTAACTCACAGTTTGTAGCTCTTTCCAGCAATCTATGGGCAGTTTAAATGCAACGGAGGTCCAATCAGCAGGACCTCAACTACTTTCCTCCTCCGTTTTAACTCACAGATTGTAGCTCTTCCCAGCAAGCTTTGGGAAATTTGAATTCAATGGTGGTCTAATCAACATGGCTTCAGCTCCTATCCTCTTCCACCCTCATCCGTTTTAACTCAGAGATTTTAGCTTTTCCCAGCAAGCTCTGGGTAGTTTAAATTAAACGGAGGTCCAATCAGCAGGGCCTCAGCTACATTCCTCCTCCGTTTTATCTAAAAGATAGTATCTCTTCCCAGCAATCTCTAGGCAGTTTAAATGCAACGGTGGTCCAATCAGCAGGTCCTTGGCTACTTTCCTCATCCACCCTCCTCCATTTTAATTCACAGATTGTTGCTCTTCCCAGCACGCTCTGGGCAGTTTGAATGCAATGGAGGTCCAATCCCAAGAGCCTCAGCTAATTTCCTCCTCCACCCTCCTCCTTTTTAACAAACAGATAATTGCTCTTCCGATCAATCTATCGGCAGCTTAAATGCAATGGAGGTCCTATCATTAGGGCCTCGGCTACTTTCCTCCTCCACCCTCCTCCTTTTTAAATCACAGATTGTAGCTCTTCCCAGCAATCTCTGCCCATTTAAATGAAACGGAGGTCCAATCAGCAGGGCCCCGGCTACTTTCCTTCTCCACCCTCTTCTGTTTTAACTCACAGTTTGTAACACCTCCTAGCAAGCTCTGAACAGTTAAATAGAATGGAGGTCCAATCAGCAGGTCCTCAGCTACTTTGCACCTCCACCCTTCTCCATTTTAACTCACAGATTATAGCTCTTCCCATGAAGCTCTGGGCAGTTTAAATGCAATGGAGGTCCAATCAGCAGGGCCTCAGCTCCTTTCCTCTTCCAACCTCCTCCTTTTTAACTCACAGATTGTAGCTCTTTCCAGCAATCTATGGGCAGTTTAAATACAACGGTGGTCCAATCAGCAGGGCCTCAGCTACTCTCCTTCTCCACCCTCCTCCATTTTAACTCACAGATTGTAGCTCTTTCCAGCAATCTATGGGCAGTTTAAATACAACGGTGGTCCAATCAGCAGGGCCTCAGCTACTCTCCTTGTCCACCCTCCTCCATTTTAACTCACAGATTGTAGCTCTTTCCAGCAATCTACGAGCAGTTTAAATACAACAGTGGTCCAATCAGCAGGGCCTCGGCTACTTTCCTTCTCCACCCTCCTCCATTTTAACTCACAGTTTGTAACTCCTCCTAGCAAGCTCTGAACAGTTTAAATAGAACGGAGGTCCAATCAGCAGATCCTTGGCTACTTTCCTTATCCACCCTCCTCCATTTTAATTCACAGATTGTTGCTCTTCCCAGCACGCTCTGGGCAGTTTAAATGCAATGGAGATCCAATCACCAGGGCCTCAGCTCCTTTCCTCTTCCACCCTCCTCTGTTTTAACTCAAAGATTGTATATTTTTCCAGCACTCTCTGGGCAGTTTAAATGCAACGGAGGTCCAATCACAAGGGCCTCAGCTAATTTCCTCCTCCACCCTCATCCATTTTTACACAGAGATTGTAGCTCTTCCTAGCAAGCTCTGGGAAGTTTATATGCAATGGAGGTCCAATCAGCAGGGCCTCAGCTAATTTCCTCCTCCACCCTTCTCCTTTTTAACAAACAGATAATTGCTCTTCCGATCAATCTATGGGCAGTTTACATACAACGGTGGTCCAATCTTCAGGGCATCAGCTACTTTCCTCCTCCACCCTCCTCCGTTTTAGCTCACAGATTGTAGATCTCTCAAGGAAGCTCGGGGCAGCTTAAATGCAATGGAGGTCCTATCATTAGGGCCTCAGCTACTTTCCTCCTCCACCCTCCTCCGTTTTAACTCACAGTTTTTAGCTCTTTCCAGCAATCTATGGGCAGTTTAAATACAACAGTGGTCCAATCAGCAGGGCCTCGGCTACTTTCCTTCTCCACCCTCCTCCGTTTTAACTCACAGTTTGTAACTCCTCCTAGCAAGCTCTGAACAGTTTAAATAGAACGGAGGTCCAATCAGCAGGTCCTTGGCTACTTTCCTCATCCACCCTCCTCCATTTTAATTCACCGATTGTTGCTCTTCCCATCACGCTCTGGGCAGTTTAAATGCAATGGATGTCCAATCACCAGGGCCTCAGCTCCTTTCCTCTTCCACCCTCCTCCGTTTTAACTCAAAGATTGTAGATCTCTCCAGGAAGCTCGGGGCAGCTTAAATGCAAAGGAGGTCCTATCATTAGGGCCTCGGCTACTTTCCTCTTCCACCCTCCTCCATTTTAACTCACATATTGTAGCTCTTTCCAGCAATCTATGGGCAGTTTAAATACAACAGTGGTCCAATCAGCAGGGCCTCAGCTACTTTCCTTCTCCACCCTCCTCCATTTTAACTCACAGTTTGTAACTCCTCCTAGCAAGCTCTGAACAATTTAAATACAACAGTGGTCCAATCAGCAGGGCCTCGGCTACTTTCCTTCTCCACCCTCCTCCATTTTAACTCACAGTTTGTAACTCCTCCTAGCAAGCTCTGAACAGTTTAAATAGAATGGAGGTCCAATCATCAGGGCATCAGCTACTTTCCTCCTGCACCCTCCTCCATTTTAGCTCACAGATTGTAGATCTCTCCAGGAAGCTCGGGGCAGCTTAAATGCAATGGGGGTCCTATCATTAGTGCCTCGGCTACTTTCCTCTTCCACCCTCCTCCGTTTTAACTCAAAGATTGTATATTTTTCCAGCACTCTCTGGGCAGTTTAAATGCAATGGAGGTCCAATCACAAGGGCCTCAGCTAATTTCCTCCCCCACCCTCATCCATTTTTACACAGAGATTGTAGCTCTTCCTAGCAAGCTCTGGGAAGTTTATATGCAATGGAGGTCCAATCAGCAGGGCCTCAGCTATTTTCCTCCTCCACCCTCCTCCTTTTTCACAAACAGATAATTGCTCTTCCGATCAATCTATGGGCAGTTTACATACAACGGTGGTCGAATCATCAGGCCATCAGCTACTTTCCTCTTCTACCGTCCTCTGTTTTAGCTCACAGATTGTAGATCTCTTCAGGAAGCTCGGGGGAGCTTCAATGCAATGGAGGTCCTATCAGTAGGGCCTAAGCTACTTTCTTCCTCCACCCTCCTCTGTTTTAATTCACAGATTGTTGCTCTTTCCAGCAATCTCTGGGCAGTTTAAATGCAATGTAGGTCCAATCAACTTGGCCTTAGCTACTTTCCTTTTCCATTTTAACTAAAAGATAGTATCTCTTCCCAGCAATCTCTAGGCAGTTTAAATGCAACGGTGGCCCAATCAACAGGGCCGCAGCTGCTTTCCTTTTCCACCCTCCTCCTTTTTAAATCACAGATTGTAGCTCTTCCCAGCAATCTCTGCCCATTTAAATGAAACGGAGGTCCAATCAGCAGGGCCTCAGCTACTTTCCTCTTCTGTTTTAAGTAAAGGATTGTAGCTCTTCCCAACAAGCTCTGGGAAGTTTAAATGAAATGGAGGTCCTATCATTAGGGCCTCGGCTACTATCTTCCTCCACCCTCCTCTGTTTTAACTCACAGATTGTAGCTCTTTCCAGCAATGTCTGGGCAGTTCAAATGCAACAGAGGTCCAATCAGCAGGACCTCAGCTACTTTCCTCCTCCGTTTTACCTCACAGATTGTAGCTTTTCCCAGCAAGCTCTGAGCCGTTTCAATGCAACATTGGACCAACCAACAGGGCCTCAGCTACTTTCCTCCTCTCTTTTAACTCACAGATTGTAGCTCTTCCCAGCAAGCTCTGGGAAGTTTATATGCAATGGAGGTCCAATCATCAGGGCCTCAGCTAATTTCCTCCTCCACCCTCCTCCTTTTTAACAAACAGATAATTGCTCTTCCGATCAATCTAGGGGCAGCTTAAGTGCAATGGAGGTCCTATCATTAGGGCCTCGGCTACTTTCCTCCTCCACCCTCCTCCGTTTTAACTCACAGTTTGTAGCTCTTTCTAGGAAGCTCAGGGCAGCTTAAATGCAATGGAGGTCCTATCAGCACGGCCTCTGCTACTTTCTTCCTCCACCCTCCTCTGTTTTACCTCACAGATTGTTGCTCTTTCCAGCCATCTCTGGGCAGTTTAAATGCAACGGAGGTCCAATCAGCAGGACCTCAGCTACTTTCCTCATCCGTTTTACCTCACAGATTGTAGCTCTTGCAAGCAAGTTCTTGGCCGTTTCAATGCAACGTTGGACCAATCAACAGAGCCTCAGCTACTTTCCTCCTCCACCCTCCTCCGTTTTAACAAACAGATAATTGGTCTTCCGATCAATCTATGGGCAGTTTAAATACAATGGTGGTCCAATCATCAGGGCCTCAGCTAATTTCCTCCTCCACCCTCGTCCATTTTAACTCACAGATTGTAGCTCTTCCCAGCAAGATCTTGGCAATTTAAATGCAATGGAGGTCCAATCAACAGGGCCACAGCTGCTTTCCTTTTCCACCCTCCTCCTTTTTAAATCACAGATTGTAGCTCTTCCCAGCAATCTCTGCCCATTTAAATGAAACGGAGGTCCAATCAGCAGGGCCTCAGCTACTTTCCTCTTCTGTTTTAAGTAAAGGATTGTAGCTCTTCCCAACAAGCTCTGGGAAGTTTAAATGAAATGGAGGTCCTATCATTAGGGCCTCGGCTACTATCTTCCTCCACCCTCCTCTGTTTTAACTCACAGATTGTAGCTCTTCCCAGCAATGTCTGGGCAGTTTAAATGCAACAGAGGTCCAATCAGCAGGACCTCAGCTACTTTCCTCCTCTCTTTTAACTCACAGATTGTAGCTCTTCCCAGCAAGCTCTGGGAAGTTTATATGCAATGGAGGTCCAATCATCAGGGCCTCAGCTAATTTCCTCCTCCACCCTCCTCCTTTTTAACAAACAGATAATTGCTCTTCCGATCAATCTAGGGGCAGCTTAAATGCAATGGAGGTCGTATCATTAGGGCCTCGGCTACTTTCCTCCTCCACCCTCCTCCGTTTTAACTCACAGTTTGTAGCTCTTTCTAGGAAGCTCGGGGCAGCTTAAATGCAATGGAGGTCCTATCAGCAGGGCCTCTGCTATTTTCTTCCTCCACCCTCCTCTGTTTTAACTCACAGATTGTTGCTCTTCCCAGCACGCTCTGGGCAGCTTAAATGCAACGGAGGTCCAATCACAAGGGCCTCAGCTAATTTCCTCCCCCACCCTCATCCATTTTTACACAGAGATTGTAGCTCTTCCTAGCAAGCTCTGGGAAGTTTATATGCAATGGAGGTCCAATCATCAGGGCATCAGCTACTTTCCTCCTCCACCCTCCTCCGTTTTAGCTCACAGATTGTAGATCTCTCCAGGAAGCTCGGGGCAGCTTAAATGCAATGGAGATCCTATCATTAGGGCCTCAGCTACTTTCCTCCTCCACCCTCCTCCGTTTTAACTCACTGTTTGTAGCTCTTTCCAGGAAGCTCGGGGCAGCTTAAATGCAATGGAGTTCCTATCAGCACGGCCTCAGCTTCTTTCCTCCTCTACCTTCCTCCGTTTTAACTCACAGATTGTAGCTCTTTCCAGCAATCTATGGGCAGTTTAAATATAACAGTGGTCCAATCAGCAGGGCCTCAGCTACTTTCCTCCCCCACCCTCATCCATTTTTACACAGAGATTGTAGCTCTTCCTAGCAAGCTCTGGGAAGTTTATATGCAATGGAGGTCCAATCAGCAGGGCATCAGCTACTTTCCTCCCCCACCCTCATCCATTTTTACACAGAGATTGTAGCTCTTCCCAGAAAGCTGTGGGTAGTTGAAATGCAACGGAGGTCCAATCAGCAGGGCCTCAGCTAATTTCCTCCTCCACCCTCTTCCATTTTAACTCACAGATTGTAGCTCTTTCCAGCAAGCTCTGAGAACTTTAAATGCAATGTAGGTCCAATCAGCTTGGCCTTAGCTACTTTCCTCCTCCGTTTTAACTAAAAGATAGTATCTCTTCCCAGCAATCTCTAGGCAGTTTAAATGCAACGGTGGTCCAATCAACAGGGCCGCAGCTGCTTTCCTTTTCCACCCTCCTCCTTTTTAAATCACAGATTGTAGCTCTTCCCAGCAATCTCTGCCCATTTAAATGAAACGGAGGTCCAATCAGCAGGGCCCCGGCTACTTTCCTTCTCCACCCTCTTCCGTTTTAACTCACAGTTTGTAACACCTCCTAGCAAGCTCTGAACAGTTAAATAGAATGGAGGTCCAATCAGCAGGTCCTCAGCTACTTTGCACCTCCAACCTTCTCCATTTTAACTCACAGATTATAGCACTTCCCATCAAGCTCTGGACAGTTTAAATGCAACGGAGGTCCAATCAGCAGGGCCTCAGCTCCTTTCCTCTTCCAACCTCCTCCTTTTTAACTCACAGATTGTAGCTCTTTCCAGCACTCTCTGGGCAGTTTAAATGCAACAGAGGTCCAATCACAAGGGCCTAAGCTACTTTCCTTTTCCACCCTCCTCTATTTTAACTCACAGATTGTGGCTCTTTCCAGCAAGGTCTCAGAACTTTAAATGAAATGTAGGTCCAATCAGCTTGGCCTCAGCTACATTCCTTATCCGTTTTAAGTCACGGATTGTAGCTCTTCCCAGCAACCTCTGGGAAGTTTAAATGAAATGGAGGTCAAATCAGCAGGGCCTCAGCTACTTTCCTCCTCTCTTTTAACTGACAGATTGTAGCTCTTCCCAGCAAGCTCTGGGAAGTTTATATGCAATGGAGGTCCAATCAGCAGGGCCTCAGCTAATTTCCTCCTCCACCCTCCTTTTTTTTAAGAAACAGATAATTGTTCTTCCCATCAATCTATATGCAGTTTAAATACAATGGTGGTCCAGTCATCAGGGCATCAGCTACTTTCCTCCTCCACCCTCCTCCGTTTTAGCTCACAGATTGTAGATCTCTCCAGGAATCTCTCTGCAGCTTAAATGCAATGGAGGTCCTTTCATTAGGGCCTCGGCTACTTTCCTCCTCCACCTACCTCCATTTTAACTCACAGATTATAGCTCTTCCCAGCAATCTCTGCCCATTTAAATGAAACGGAGGTTCAATTAGCAGGGCCCCGGCTACTTTCCTTCTCCACCCCCTTCTGTTTTAACTCACAGTTTGTAGCTCCTCCTAGCAAGCTCTGAACAGTTTAAATAGAATGGAGGTCCAATCAGCAGGTCCTTGGCCACTTTCCTCATCCACCCTCCTCCATTTTAATTCACAGATTGTTGCTCTTCCCAGCACGCTCTGAGCAGTTTAAATGCAATGGAGGTCCATTCACCAGGGCCTCAGCTCCTTTCCTCTTCCACCCTCCTCCATTTTAACTCAAAGATTGTATATTTTTCCAGCACTCTCTGGGCAGTTTAAATGCAATGGAGGTCCAATCACAAGGGCCTCAGCTAATTTCCTCCCCCACCCTCATCCATTTTTACACAGAGATTGTAGCTCTTCCTAGCAAGCTCTGGGAAGTTTATATGCAATGGAGGTCCAATCAGCAGGGCCTCAGCTATTTTCCTCCTCCACCCTCCTCCTTTTTCACAAACAGATAATTGCTCTTCCGATCAATCTATGGGCAGTTTACATACAACGGTGGTCGAATCATCAGGCCATCAGCTACTTTCCTCTTCTACCCTCCTCTGTTTTAGCTCACAGATTGTAGATCTCTTCAGGAACCTCGGGGGAACTTCAGTGCAATGGAGGTCCTATCAGTAGGGCCTAAGCTACTTTCTTCCTCCACCCTCCTCTGTTTTAATTCACAGATTGTTGCTCTTTCCAGCAATCTCTGGGCAGTTTAAATGCAATGTAGGTCCAATCAACTTGGCCTTAGCTACTTTCCTTTTCCATTTTAACTAAAAGATAGTATCTCTTCCCAGCAATCTCTAGGCAGTTTAAATGCAACGGTGGTCCAATCAACAGGGCCGCAGCTGCTTTCCTTTTCCACCCTCCTCCTTTTTAAATCACAGATTGTAGCTCTTCCCAGCAATCTCTGCCCATTTAAATGAAACGGAGGTCCAATCAGCAGGGCCTCAGCTACTTTCCTCTTCTGTTTTAAGTAAAGGATTGTAGCTCTTCCCAACAAGCTCTGGGAAGTTTAAATGAAATGGAGGTCCTATCATTAGGGCCTCGGCTACTATCTTCCTCCACCCTCCTCTGTTTTAACTCACAGATTGTAGCTCTTTCCAGCAATGTCTGGGCAGTTCAAATGCAACAGAGGTCCAATCAGCAGGACCTCAGCTACTTTCCTCCTCCGTTTTACCTCACAGATTGTAGCTTTTCCCAGCAAGCTCTGAGCCGTTTCAATGCAACATTGGACCAACCAACAGGGCCTCAGCTACTTTCCTCCTCTCTTTTAACTCACAGATTGTAGCTCTTCCCAGCAAGCTCTGGGAAGTTTATATGCAATGGAGGTCCAATCATCAGGGCCTCAGCTAATTTCCTCCTCCACCCTCCTCCTTTTTAACAAACAGATAATTGCTCTTCCGATCAATCTAGGGGCAGCTTAAATGCAATGGAGGTCCTATCATAAGGGCCTCTGCTACTTTCTTCCTCCACCCTCCTCTGTTTTACCTCACAGATTGTTGCTCTTTCCAGCCATCTCTGGGCAGTTTAAATGCAACAGAGGTCCAATCAGCAGGACCTCAGCTACTTTCCTCATCCGTTTTACCTCACAGATTGTAGCTCTTCCCAGCAAGCTCTTGGCCGTTTCAATGCAACGTTGGACCAATCAACAGAGCCTCAGCTACTTTCCTCCTCCACCCTCCTCCGTTTTAACAAACAGATAATTGGTCTTCCGATCAATCTATGGGCAGTTTAAATGCAATGGAGGTCCAATCAGCAGGGCCTAAGCTACTTTCCTCCTCCACCCTCGTCCATTTTAACTCACAGATTGTAGCTCTTTCCAGCAAGCTCTAAGAACTTTAAATGCAATATAGGTCCAATCTGCGTGGCCTTAGCTACTTTCCTCCTCCGTTTTAACTAAAAGATAGTATCTCTTCCCAGCAATCTCTAGGCACTTTAAATGCAACGGTGGTCCAATCAACAGGGCCGCAGCTGCTTTCCTTTTCCACCCTCCTCCTTTTTAAATCACAGATTGTAGCTCTTCCCAGCAATCTCTGCCCATTTAAATGAAACGGAGGTCCAATCAGCAGGGCCTCAGCTACTTTCCTCTTCTGTTTTAAGTAAAGGATTGTAGCTCTTCCCAACAAGCTCTGGGAAGTTTAAATGAAATGGAGGTCCTATCATTAGGGCCTCGGCTACTATCTTCCTCCACCCTCCTCTGTTTTAACTCACAGATTGTAGCTCTTCCCAGCAAGCTCTGGGAAGTTTATATGCAATGGAGGTCCAATCATCAGGGCCCCAGCTAATTTCCTCCTCCACCCTCCTCCTTTTTAACAAACAGATAATTGCTCTTCCGATCAATCTAGGGGCAGCTTAAATGCAATGGAGGTCGTATCATTAGGGCCTCGGCTACTTTCCTCCTCCACCCTCCTCCGTTTTAACTCACATTTTGTAGCTCTTTCTAGGAAGCTCGGGGCAGCTTAAATGCAATGGAGGTCCTATCAGCAGGGCCTCTGCTATTTTCTTCCTCCACCCTCCTCTGTTTTAACTCACAGATTGTTGCTCTTCCCAGCACGCTCTGGGCAGCTTAAATGCAATGGAAGTCCAATCACAAGGGCCTCAGCTAATTTCCTCCCCCACCCTCATCCATTTTTACACAGAGATTGTAGCTCTTCCTAGCAAGCTCTGGGAAGTTTATATGCAATGGAGGTCCAATCAGCAGGGCATCAGCTAATTTCCTCCTCCACCCTCCTCCGTTTTAACTCACAGTTTGTAGCTCTTTCCAGGAAGCTCGGGGCAGCTTAAATGCAATGGATTTCCTATCAGCACGGCCTCAGCTTCTTTCCTCCACCACCTTCCTCCGTTTTAACTCACAGATTGTAGCTCTTTCCAGCAATCTATGGGCAGTTTAAATATAACAGTGGTCCAATCAGCAGGGCCTCAGCTACTTTCCTTCTCCACCCTCCTCCATTTTAACTCACAGTTTGTAACTCCTCCTAGCAAGCTCTGAACAGTTTAAATAGAACGGAGGTCCAATCAGCAGGGCATCAGCTACTTTCCTCCTCCACCCTCCTCCTTTTTAACTCACAGAATGTAGCTCTTTCCAGCACTCTCTGGGCAGTTTAAGTGCAACGGAGGTCCAATCACAAGGGCCTCAGCTAATTTCCTCCCCCACCCTCATCCATTTTTACACAGAGATTGTAGCTCTTCCCAGAAAGCTGTGGGTAGTTGAAATGCAACGGAGGTCCAATCAGCAGGGCCTCAGCTAATTTCCTCCTCCACCCTCTTCCATTTTAACTCACAGATTGTATCTCTTCCCAGCAAGCTCTTGGCAATTTAAATGCAATGGAGGTCCAATCAGCAGGGCTTAAGCTACTTTCCTCCTCCACCCTCGTCCATTTTAACTCACAGATTGTGGCTCTTTCCAGCAAGCTCTGAGAACTTTATATGCAATGTAGGTCCAATCAGCTTGGCCTTAGCTACTTTCCTCCTCCACCCTCCTCCTTTTTAACAAACAGATAATTGCTCTTCCGATCAATCTATGGGCAGTTTAACTACAACGGTGGTCCAATCATCAGGGCATCAGCTACTTTCCTCCTCCACCCTCCTCCGTTTTAGCTCACAGTTTGTAGCTCTTTCCAGGAAGCTCGGGGCAGCTTAAATGCAATGGAGGTCCTATCATTAGGGCCTCAGCTACTTTCCTCCTCCACCCTCCTCCATTTTAACTCACAGTTTGTAGCTCTTTCCAGGAAGCTCGGGGTAGCTTAAATGCAGTGGAGGTCCTATCAGCACGGCCTCAGCTTCTTTCCTTCTCCACCTTCCTCCGTTTTAACTCACAGACTGTAGCTCTTTCCAGCAATCTATGGGCAGTTTAAATACAACAGTGGTCCAATCAGCAGGGCCTCAGCTACTTTCCTTCTCTACCCTCCTCCATTTTAACTCACAGTTTGTAACTCCTCCTAGCAATTTCTGAACAGTTTAAATAGAACGGAGGTCCAATCAGCAGGTCCTTGGCTACTTTCCTCATCCACCCTCCTCCATTTTAATTCACAGATTGTTGCTCTTCCCAGCACGCTCTGGGCAGTTTAAATGCAATGGAGGTCCAATCACCAGGGCCTCAGCTCCTTTCCTCTTCCACCCTCCTCCATTTAAACTCAAAGATTGTATGTTATTCCAGCACTCTCTGGGCAGTTTAAGTGAAACGGAGGTCCAATCACAAGGGCCTCAGCTAATTTCCTCCTCCACCCTCATCCATTTTTACACAGAGATTGTAGCTCTTCCTAGCAAGCTGTGGACAGTTGAAATGCAACGGACATCCAATCAGCAGGGCCTCAGCTACTTTCCTTCTCCACCCTCCTCCATTTTAACTCACAGTTTGTAACTCCTCCTAGCAAGCTCTGAACAGTTTAAATAGAACGGAGGTCCAATCAGCAGGTCCTTGGCTACTTTCCTCATCCACCCTCCTCCATTTTAATTCACAGATTGTAGCTCTTTCCAGGAAGCTCGGGGCAGCTTAAATGCAATGGTGGTCCTATCATTAGGGCCTCGGCTACTTTCCTCCTCCACCCTCCTCCGTTTTAACTCACGGTTTGTAGCTCTTTCCAGGAAGCTCGGGGCAGCTTAAATGCAATGGAGGTCCTATCAGCAGGGCCTCAGCTTCTTTCCTCCTCCACCTTCCTCCGTTTTAACTCACAGATTGTAGCTCTTTCCAGCAATCTATGGGCAGTTTAAATACAACAGTGGTCAAATCAGCAGGGCCTCAGCTACTTTCCTTCTCCACCCTCCTCCATTTTAACTCACAGTTTGTAACTCCTCCTAGCAAGCTCTGAACAGTTTAAATAGAACGGAGGTCCAATCAGCAGGTCCTTGGCTACTTTCCTCATCCACCCTCCTCCATTTTGATTCACAGATTGTTGCTCTTCCCAGCACGCTCTGGGCAGTTTAAATGCAATGGAGGTCCAATCACCAGGGCCTCAGCTCCTTTCCTCTTCCACCCTCCTCCATTTTAACTCAAAGATTGTATATTTTTCCAGCACTCTCTGGGCACTTTAAATGCAACGGAGGTCCAATCACAAGGGCCTCAGCTAATTTCCTCCCCCACCCTCATCCATTTTTACACAGAGATTGTAGCTATTCCTAGCATGCTCTGGGAAGTTTATATGCAATGAAGGTCCAATCAGTAGGGCATCAGCTAATTTCCTCCTCCACCCTCCTCCTTTTTAACAAACAGATAATTGCTCTTCCGATCAATCTATGGGCAGTTTAAATACAACAGTGGTCCAATCATCAGTGCCTCAGCTCCTTTCCTCCTCCACCCTCGTCCATTTTAACTCACAGATTGTAGCTCTTTCCAGCAAGCTCTGAGAACTTTAAATGCAATGTAGGTCCAATCAGCTTGGCCTTAGCTACTTTCCTCCTCCATTTTAACTAAAAGATTGTATCTCTTCCCAGCAATGTCTAGGCAGTTTAAATGGAAATGTGGTCCAATCAACAGGGCCGCAGCTGCTTTCATTTTCCACCCTCCTCCTTTTTAAATCACAGATTGTAGCTCTTCCCAGCAATCTCTGCCCATTTAAATGAAACGGAGGTCCAATCAGCAGGGCCCTGGCTACTTTCCTTCTCCACCCTCTTCCGTTTTAACTCACAGTTTGTAACACCTCCTAGCAAGCTCTGAACAGTTAAATAGAATCGAGGTCCAATCAGCAGGTCCTCGGCTACTTTGCACCTCCAACCTTCTCCATTTTAACTCACAGATTATAGCTCTCCCCATCAAGCTCGGGGCAGTTTAAATGAAACGGAGGACCAATCAGCAGGGCCTCAGCTCCTATCCTCTTCCAAACTCCTCCTTTTTAACTCAGAGATTGTAGCTCTTTCCAGCACTCTCTGGGCAGTTTAAATGCAACGGTGGTCCAATCAACAGGGCCGCAGCTGCTTTCCTTTTCCACCCTCCTCCTTTTTAAATCACAGATTGTAGCTCTTCCCAGCAATCTCTGCCCATTTAAATGAAACGGAGGTCCAATCAGCAGGGCCCCGGCTACTTTCCTCCTCCACCCTCATCCTTTTAACACAGAGATTGTAGCTCTTCCCAGAAAGTGTTGGTTAGTTGAAATGCAACGGAGGTCCAATCAGCAGGGCCTCAGCTACTTTCCCTCTCCATTTTAAGTCACGGATTGTAGCTCTTCCCAGCAAGCTGTGGGAAGTTTAAATGAAACGGAGGTAAAATCAGCAGGGCCTCAGCTACTTTCCTCTTCCGTTTTAAGTAAAGGATTGTAGCTCTTCCCAACAAGCTCTGGGAAGTTTAAATGAAATGGAGGTCCTATCATTAGGGCCTCAGCTACTTTCTTCCTCCACCCTCCTCTGTTTTAACTCACAGATTGTAGCTCTTTCCAGCAATCTCTGGGCAGCTTAAATGCAACAGAGGTCCAATCAGCAGGGCATCAGCTACTTTCCTCCTCCACCCTCCTCCGTTTTAGCTCACAGATTGTAGATCTCTCCAGGAAGCTCGGGGCAGCTAAAATTCAATGGAGGTCCAATCAGCAGGTCCTTGGCTACTTTCCTCATCCACCCTCCTCCATTTTAACTCAAAGATTGTATATTTTTCCAGCACTCTCTGGGCAGTTTAAGTGCAACAGAGGTCCAATCACAAGGGCCTCAGCTAATTTCCTCCCCCAGCCTCATCCATTTTTACACAGAGATTGTAGCTCTTCCTAGCAAGCTGTGGGCAGTTGAAATGCAACGGACGTCCAATCAGCAGGGCCTCAGCTACTTTCCTCCACCGTTTTAATTCACAGGTTGTAGCTCTTCCCAGCAAGCTCTGCGACGTTTATATGCAATGGAGGTGCAATCAGCAGGGCCTCAGCTAATTTCCTCTTCCACCCTCATCCATTTTAACCAACAGATTTTTTCTCTTCCCAGCAAGCTCTGGTAAGTTTATATGCAATGGAGGTCCAATCAGCATGGCCTAAGCTACTTTCCACCTCCACCCTCCTCCATTTTAACTCATAGATTGTAGCTCTTCACAGCAATCTCGGGGCACTTTAAATACAACAGTGGTCCAATCAGCAGGGCCTCAGCTACTTTCCTTCTCCACCCGCCTCCATTTTAACTCACAGTTTGTAACTCCTCCTAGCAAGCTCTGAACAGTTTAAATAGAACGGAGGTCCAATCAGCAGGTTCTTGGCTACTTGCCTCATCCACCCTCCTCCATTTTAATTCACAGATTGTTGCTCTTCCCAGCATGCTCTGGGCAGTTTAAATGAAAGGGAGGTCCAATCAGCAGGGCCTCAGGTACTTTCCTCTTCCACCCTCCTCCTTTTTAACACACAGATAATAGCTCTTCCCATCAATCTATGGGCAGTTTAAATTGAACGGAGGTCCAATCATCAGGGCCTCAGCTACTTTCCTCCTCCACCCTCCTCCGTTTTAACTCACAGTTTGTAGCTCTTTCCAGGAAGCTCGGGGCAGCTTAAATGCAATGGAGGTCCTATCAGCAGGGCCTCAGCTACTTTCTTCCTCCACCCTACTCTGTTTTAACTCACAGATTGTAGCTCTTTCCAGCAATCTCTGGGCAGTCTATATGCAACGGAGGTCCAATCAACAGGACCTCAGCTACTTTCCTCCTCTGTTTTACCTCACAGATTGTAGCTCTTCCCAGCAAGCTCTGGGCGGTTTCAATACAACGTTGGACCAATCAACAGGGCCTCAGCTAATTTCCTCCTCCACCCTCCTCCATTTTAACTCACAGATTGTAGCTCTTCCGAGCAAGCTCTTGGCAATTTAAATGCAATGGAGGTCCAATCAGCAGGGCCTAAGCTACTTTCCTTTTCCACCCTCCTCTATTTTAACTCACAGATTGTAGCTCTTTCCTGCAAGCTCTGGGAACTTTAAATGCAATGGAGGTCCAATCAGCTTGGCCTCAGCTACTTTCCTCCTCCGTTTCAACTCACAGATTGTAGCTCTTCCTAGCAAGCTCTGGGAAGTTTAAATGCAACAGAGGTCCAATCAGCAGGGCCTCAGCTCCTTACCTCTTCCACTCTCGTCCGTTTTAACTCACAGATTGTAGCTCTTTCCAGCACTCTCTTGGCAGTTTAAATGCAATGGAGGTCCAATCAGCAGGGCCTCAGCTCCTTTCCTCTTCCACCCTCCTCCGTTTTAACTCAAAGATTGTAGCTCTTCTCAGCAACCTCTGGGCAGTTTAAATGCAAATATTATTTTTAATAATATCCATTTTATCAACCCCATGCACTTGGTCTTCACTTTGTAGACTGTCCATTAATCAATGATGTAGTATTTTTATGATACAAACTTTCAAAATCTGGGCCATGCCAACATCTTCAGACACTGTCATTTCAAAAACAAGAAATAACATAGATTACACTGATTGTTTCAGTTAATGAAAATACTATTTTTTAATGTTTATTTTGTATATTCAACAAAAACAGCAATAGCAGCATGAGAAAATCATTGCCATTCCCCCATCGGAGCCTGAATCTGCAGAGGAAGATGAGCCTGAGCTAGAGCCAGTGGAGTTCAAGAGGGAGGCATCATTGGCTTCAGAGGAATATGGGGAGGAGCAGGCTGAGGATTTAGATGGCTTGAATTCAGGGAGGAACAGGGGCAGGATGACCAAGAGAGGCTAAGCAGTGAACATGAGAGGCAGAGCTCAGGCGATGAACAAGGACCGCACCCTCCTGATCCTCGAGCATGGAGAGTGGAGAGAAGGTGGGAGCAGCGCAGGTTGACCTGACTACTTGGGAGTAGAGCGCCCCACCCCTCTCTGCAAGGCACACCTGGGGACTGAGACTTAAGGAGATGCTGTGGGGAGGGGCCTTTGTTGGGAACAAACACTGAATTCATGGACGTTGCCGAAGGTTGGACATTTCCTGGATTTCTTAGTTTATTGCTTGCTTCCTGTATTAATTGCCTTGTTCCTTTGCTTCCTGGACTCACAGAGTTAGTCCCTTGCACTGCTGCATTTCTTGTTTATTTTATTTATTTATTTATTTTCCGATTTCTATACTGCCCCTCTCCCGAAGTACTCGGGGCGGTGTACAGCCCAAAATTAAAAACATATAAATATACAAAAATTAAAATAATTAAGAATAAATTAAACAATTTGGCCATAAATCCCATTTAAAACCCAATACATTATATATCTTAAAAATAACTCAATCCCCTAAAACAATTTTAACCTTGCTGGAACCGGAGCTTCTATGCCAGGCCGGCCTGTCGAAAAAGGAATGTTTTCAATTCCCGACGGAAGGTACGTAAATCCGTCATCGTACGGAGTTCGGGGGGAGCTCGTTCCAAAGCGTAGGAGCTCCCACAGAGAAGGCTCTCCCCCTGGGGGTTGCCAGCCAACATTGTCTGGCCGACGGCACCCTGAGGAGGCCCTCTCTGTGGGAGCGTACCGGACGGCGGGAGGTATTTGCTAGCAGTAGGCGGTCCTGTAAGTATCTGGGTCCGATGCCATGGAGTGCTTTAAAGGTGGTCACTAACACCTTGAAACGCACCCGGAAGGCCACTGGCAACCAGTGCAGCTCGCGCAGGAGCGGTTTTACATGGGAGCGCCATGACGCTCCCGTCACTACCCGCGCGGCTGCATTCTGGGCCAGCTGGAGCCTCCAGGTGCACCTCAAGGGGAGCCCCATGTAGAGAGCATTACAGTAGTCCAGCCTGGAAGTGACGAAGGCATGAGTGACTGCGTAGCGAGTCCCGGTCTAGGAAGGGACGCAACTGGCGCACCAGGCGAACCTGATAGAACATCCTCCCGGCCACGACTGTCAGATGGTCCTCTAAGGACAGCCGTGAATCCAGGAGGAGTCCCTTTCCGAGGGGGCCACTGTTTCGCCCCCAACAGATAACGCTGGAATCAATTGGCTATACCAAGACGACAGTAGCCACAGCCACTCGGTCTTGGAGGGGTTGAGCTTGAGTCCGTTCTTCCCCATCCAGACCTGCATGGCCTCCATGCACTGGGTCAGCATGGCAAGAGCATCGTTGGGGTGGTTCAGCGTGGAAATGTACAGCTGAGTATCATCAGCGTACTGGTGATACTCCACGCCAAAACCACGGATGATCTCACCCAGCGGTTTTACATAAATGTTGAACAATAGAGGCGAGAGGACCAACCCCTGAGGTACCCCACATACAAGGGGTCTCGGGGTCGACCTCTGACCCCCTGTCAACACAGACTGCATCCGGCCGGAGAGGAAGGAGAACCACTGCAAAACAGTGCCCCCTATACCCAGCCCCTCCAACCGTTGCAGCATGATACCATGATCAATGGTATCAAAAGCCGCCGAGAGGTCCAATAGCACCAGAGCAGAGGAACAACCCCTGTCCCGGGCCCGCCAGAGGTCATCCACCAACGCGACCGATGCTGTTTCCGTGCTGTAGCCAGGCCTGAAGCCCGACTGGTGTGGATCCAGATATAATGATTCCTCCAGGTGCCACGGGAACTGTCGGGCAACCACGCTCTCAACAACCTTCGCAAGAAAACGAAGGTTGGAGACAGGACGATAGTTTGATAAAACAGCTGGATCCAGGGCAGGCTTCTTGAGGAGGGGCCTCACTACCGCCTCTTTCAAGGTGGCAGGAAAGACACCCTCACTCAAAGAAGCGTTAATAATTGCCTGGAACCAACCTCGTACCACCTCCCGGGATGCCAACACCAGCCAGGAGGGGCACGGGTCCAATGAACATGTGGTCACCCTAAGTCCCCCCAGCAACCTGTCCACGTCCTCGGGAGTCATGGGGTCAAACTCAGCCCAGGTAATAATCTCAGAACCAGACTCCGCCTCTCCCACTGGACATACCCAGTTGAAGTCAAAGCCTTCCTGTATCTGAGCGATTTTATCATACAGATATTTTCCGAAATCCTCAGCTCTACCCTCTAAGGGGTCTCCTCTCACCTCCTGATGGAGGAGGGAGCGGGTCACCCTAAACAAGGAGGCTGGGCGGTTATCTGATGACGCGATAAGAGCAGTGAGGTAAGAACACTTCTCTGCTCTTATCGCCGCTAGGTAGGACCTAATATGGTCTCTTACCAGTGTTCGGTCAGATTCGGCACGGCTCGATCTCCAACTGCTCTCTAGGCGTCTTTTCCGGCATTTCATCTCTCTCAACCCCTCATTATACCAAGGGGCCGATCGAGACGCACGCCGAATCAGAGGCCGCAAAGGCACAACTCGATCTAGAGCACCGACAGCAGCCCTATCCCAGGCTGCCACCAACTCTTCGACCGAGTCGTGTATCAGAACCTCAGGAATTGCCCCAAGCTCTGCCTGGAACCAGTCGGGCTCCATCAGCCACCTGGGGTGGTACCATCTCACTGGTTCCGCCTCCCTGCGGTGGGGTGCAGCGGTCAGAAAGTCCAAGCGAAGGAGAGAGTGATCAGACCATGACAGGGGCTCAATAACTATATCCCCTATATTCTGATCACTCAGCCACTGTCCAGAGACAAAAACCAGGTCAAGCATGTTCTCCCCTGTGTGTGTGGGGCTTTGAATTACCTGGGCCAGGTCCATGGCTGCCATGGAAGCCATGAACTCTCGAGCCTCCCCGGATGCCCCGCCCACAGACGGCAGGTTGAAGTCACCCATAACTATTAGCCTGGGGACCTCAACCACCACCGCAGAGATAACGTCCAGGAGCTCGAGCAGGGAGGTTGATACGTGGCAGGGAGCCAGGTACGTAATCAACACTGCCCTCGGACCCCCAAGGTCCCACTTCACCAGGAGGGATTCACAGCCTGCCGTCTGAGGAACAGTGACCTCCTTCGGCCTGTAATCTT
Source organism: Bothrops alternatus (assembly GCA_034064705.1). Lineage (NCBI taxonomy): Eukaryota > Metazoa > Chordata > Lepidosauria > Squamata > Viperidae > Bothrops > Bothrops alternatus. The sequence goes on along the minus strand of JARGCV010000014.1, from coordinate 1,144,872 downwards.
CCCTGATCACGACCGCCACTCCCCCACCCCTGCCCTGAGCTCTCAGCTGATGGAATGCAAGGAAACCCGGCGGGCACATTTCCACCAGAGGGACACCGCCCTCCGGTCCCAACCAGGTCTCCGTTATACCTGCCAGGTCTGCTCCCCCCTCTGAGATTAAATCTTGAATGAGGGGGGCCTTATTCACCACAAACCTGGCATTGCACAACATCAGCCTACAGCCAGGGCCCTGTGGTTCTGAATAACCCTGAGAACAGGTGGAGCCTTGGGGGTCGGAGCGCATGACCACTTGTAAACAGTGGGTACGCGCTCCCTTATTATATGCTCCCGCCATATCTGCCCCTCCTGCTTACGGTACTAATTGGAACAAAGTTAGTCTTAATCAGCTCCCCATCCGAACCCGCAGGATTCTATCCCCTTCTGTTGCCTGGCCTGTCTTCTAGCTCCCCTCCAACAATTCCTTCCCCCACCCTAAACACCCCTTCCCCACCTCTTCCCTCCCTGAAAACTTTCATTAAATACCAATTTAAAAAACCCCAAAGCCCCTTATTTGATGCATGCCATCTCTCAGGACTCCAAAGTCCATCCTCGAGATGGGCCCTTGATAAAACAGAGGGCCATAATTGCGAGAGGGGGGAATCTTGCAATGCAAGAAGAGTCCACTTCGAGTAAGGAGCCAGTCAGGTAGAATGCATCAATGTTTTGGCAGCTGTTGTGCTCACAGCTTTGTGTTGGAATACTTGCACCAGAGGCTGCTGGAGGTGTGTCTTTGTGTGCGTGTTTTCACTTTGCTCTGGGACTTGCCAGAAATGTGAGAGCAGTTGGGGAACCTTTGGAGCAATAAAGGGGCGGTTTGAACTGTCAGCTGACTGTGTTGCCTCTGTGCCATGCTCCAGGTTATCACAGTCATATTCTGGGCATTCTCGTCAATACTGTATAACTTAGCTCTTTTCCTAGCTTTGCAACCACTCTTTGCTGGTTTAGGAATCAATTTTACATCAAACAAATTGCCATAAAACTCAGCCATATCACTTTTATTAAAGTCTTCTTTGGAGTCTGAAGCTGCCATATTATTTTCAAATGCAGGCCACAGTTAAACTGATAAATTTCACAGCCTCCTGCAGGACCATGGCCTGTAAATGAGCCTATTAACAAGACATGTTCAGAATGTCTAGCGTGGAACAAAAGATCTGCAGGAGCAATACTTCAAGACAAGGCAAATATTTTCCAGGAGGAAATGTATGCAGTGCTGCAACAGATTCAAATGACAATGGTTTCAAATCATGATGAGATTAAAAACAACTTTGACATCATAAATGAACACATCTTTAACTTAAAGCTACAATTAAAAAACTCTCAGAAAACGACAACAAAGAATGAACAAACAAACCAGATAACAGAATACAAACTAGAGGACAGGGACCCAAAGATGGAAGCTACAAATGAAGAGAACTACGGTCTAATACAAACAAAAGAAAACTTGCAAGATTTTTCCACAACAATGGAAATGGAAAAGATATCTTATTTTTCAGAACTTCAAAATAAACTTGAAGATAGGAAAGAAGATCTAACAAAATGGATTATAGAGCAGCCAGGAGAATTATTAGAATTCAGGAGACAAAAAAATGCACATCCTACCTAACTTGTCTTTTCTATTCCCAACAACATTCACAAAAATACAAGAAGAATCCCCTGGCAAGCTGAATACACTGACTTGGAAAATTACTTCGCAAAAGAAGGCTAGAGTTAGATTCAAGAGATTTGATTTGACCTACCAGATAGAGTACTATATGATTAAACACCTGTTTGAATATGGTTAAAAGAATAGATAAATCATGGATATAAAGGGCCCCTACAGTAAGAGGGATAAGACATACAAGTAGTATAGTATTCTTTATAATATATGAAATATAAAAATATTGGGATGGAGTATGTGAATGAAAAGTTTGGATATTTAATGGTAATTAACATTGAGAAAATTATGACTGATAAAAACGGTTTAAATGTAGAGGGGAAATTAAGCTTAAATAAGAATTTTGAAAAAAGGATATATAGTGACTTAATAAGATGATTTTTATGAATATAATTGAAACATAAGCAGATCATAAGAGATGTTATATGCTGATGTTACTGTTATTTGTACAAATACAAGAAAAATATTTATATTCAACCTTGTATATATTGGAAGCATTAAGAACTATATTTGCTTAATGTTGATAAAAGGAGAATACTATTGGAAGAAGAGACGATCAAAGAAATATATCATTAATAGACTGATTATGGAATTATAGAAATTAATTATTATTGATTGTTTTTTAAATATATGAACCCAGACAACACACTGTTTACTAAGCACTAAAGATTGTTATTGTAAAAAATCAATAAAATATATTTTTGTTAAAAAAAAGACTCAGCGAAGATTTGAGGATGAAGGAAAAGAATGGAGCCGTTGCTAGCCTCAATGGAACTCCGGCTGTTGGAGTGCAAGCAGCTGCTCCATCCACTGAGGAGGCGTCACTGGCAGGGGCTCAGCCAAAGTCCCAGTTGATCCAACCTGGGAAGCTGGTACCGCAGGGAGGAACTATGATACTAGTGGACCTCTATCAAGCCGAAGCTTCCCCTCAGGGCAGGAGCACTCTTGTTGCCACTGAAGAGAACTCCTGTTGCTGCTGTCCCAGGGGTTTTTGCCCATGGCATACCAGAAGGGAAAGGGATCAATCAGAGGGGATGACTCCAGAGACTGGCAGTTCCAGTCCACAGTCCACAGCCCCTCACTCGAGCAGCTAAAGGAGAAGTTCAGCAGATTAGAGGTAAAAGAGATGGTTCACGTTGCCCAGGATGTGTGCACCATGGGGGAGGAATGCCAAGGGCTACCCATCTCTTCCCCCCACCTCGCTGGAGTCCCAACCTGACTGCAGGAGCCTGTGCTGCCTCACCTATTCCCCAGCCAGCTGTGAAGTCAAGCCTTGTATCCCAACCAAGCCGGCTGCCGCGGCCTCAGACTACCTGTCCAGGAACCCCACCACGGGAAGTCCGGAGGGTGGTTCAGCCATGTCCCCAAGACCAACAGGCAGCTCAGCAGCAAGTGAAGGAGGCCCCGCCATGATTTGAACCACCTCCCATCAAGCCCATTTTTGATGGGGACCCCAAGAAGATATCCTTCTTCCTGAACCAGGTGTGTGTAAAGATGCTAAGAAAAAGACTCAGGCATGTCTTGAGCAGAGATTTGAAGCTGCTGCAGAACTGCTTGTCACAGCTTGAGACAGCTTGAGAATCTCTGTGTGTTTATTGGTTTTTATATACTTTTTACATACATAGGCTTTACCATTAAATGCTGACATTTTACATTCATAAGTTTAACCGTTAGATGCTGACATAAAGTTTCTTTATTGGAAAATTCCTTCATATAAGCAACTATTTTCTAGTAACACATTACCTGAGCAAAGACCAGGTAAAGAACAAATACAGGTAGATCAAAAGGAGAAAGAACTGACAAAGCCAGGAAGAGATAGGAAGTAACTTAAGCATATTATCTATTTAGGGAGGTGAGGCATTAAGTCAAAAGGGCTGCTTCATTGGGACAAAGGGTATCAAAAGGTTATGAGGTTTGTGGGGGGGAAAGCACAGCAGTTTGCTGTGCGTGCATTTTTCCCCACATCTCACTCTTCTCTATTTTATTAGTGAGGACATTATCCTAAGCTGGAGTAGTTAGTGGGTCTTAGTTTAGTATGGAAGATTGCAAGACATCTTATTAAGTAAAGAGAAAAGACATTGAATTAAACAACAACAGCTGATAAGGATAGCAACTATTATAATGAGATATTGAACAATCTTTCCAAGAAGGCCAATGGGAAGCCATGACCATAGAGCACTCCACCAGTTTCCTAAGGTATCAATTTTTAAATCAGAAGTCAAGTTATGTAAAACATTAATTTGCTTTTGAATAATGCCAGATTGATCAGAAAGATTGAAACAACACATTCCTTCGAGTACTTCACATCATAGATGTTGCCCGAGCAACAGATAATTGCAGCACGATTTTGTAAAATAGCTTTACGAAGTTCTATTAGCTTTTGATTAATAGCAGATAAAGCTAGGGAGGTCGTATTAATGGTCTTTGCTAAATTACATGCAAGACCATTTAAATTTACATGAGCTCGGACAACAAGTGCTGGTACCCCTACTAATGAAATGGTTAAGGCAGTATATTCTGCTTTATTGAGGAGGGTTCTAGAAGAATCACAAGTATCGTCCAGAGTTACTGATCTTCTGTGACGTTCTGAACTGGATATGTTGAGTTCTGTTCTTGTTGGCAAAAATGTGGTGAGTCTACTAACAGTGTGTTGTACTTACATTGGCAGGAATGTAATTAAATGTCTCTTTCCCGCAGGTAAAAAAACATCCCTTTTGTAACCATATATGTGCATAATTAAAGGATACCTCTTGAAAGGAGGTACAATTTAAAATGACTTGACTGACCTGTATACAATGAGGTTTTTTAAGTGAAGTAGTACAATTGACAATTTTTGCACAAGTAAGATTTGTAGGCACAGCTACAATTGGTGTATGCAAAACAATAGCATCAAGGGGTAACATATAAGAGGCATGACCCCAGCTTGACATAGTTGCATAATGAAATTCATTGTCTGATAGAAAATTGCTTAAACCAGTATAATTTTTTAAAACTGAAGCTGGGACACCCACAGGTATAAGACAGGTAGAGAGTAGATTTTCCATATCATATGATTCAGAAAGACAAAAGTCTGTCACTTGTGTTACATTAGCTAATTGCACCCAAATATTATAGTTCATCCGTGATTCTAAAGGATGAAGTGGGAGAGCTTGAGCCTCCACACAGCAATTAAGAAGGAAAGAGAGGCAAAGAATGACTAAGGAATTTGCAGTCAAAACCACAAATATGGCAGCGCATAAATTCTCTGGTGTAGGTTCTTTTCCCTGTTGCCGTAGAACCTCCTGCGCTTTGGATGTTAGGTTCTTCACATTGCCCCAGGTCGTTGGCCGACTGCGATGGCAAGAGTGAAAGGGACGTTGTGCTGTCTGAAGAGTCACCTGCTACATTTCCGGTATTGGGTTCTGGACTTGATGCCACAACATCTTTGGCTGGTCGCACACACCGGGCTGGAATCCAGAGAGGGCCTGTAGGAGCAAGCACAGCAGCATAGCCTTGTCCCCATGTTAATAAGGGAACTGGACCTAACCAGGTTTTATCAGGCAATTGCCGATAATATACCAATGGATTAGGGAGCACAGCTTTCTGCTGAAAGTGATGCTGGTAGGCAGTAGTGTTTTGAAAAGAAATATTTAGCTGGTTTAAAGTTATTAAGACTTTAATGACTTGACGAGTTATCCATGCCAAATTAGGTACCCTTGATCCCTCCTTTTTTAATTGTTTAAGTAAACATTCTTTAATTGAACGATTGGCTCGTTCCACAATAGCTTGGCCAGTAGAATTATAGGGAAGGCCATGACGAAGAAGAATATTCCATGTAGTGCAAAACTGTAGGAAGGTAGTGGAAGTGTAAGCTGGGCCATTATCTGTTTTTATAACAGCCGGTTTTCCCAAAGCCGTAATAGCAGCCATAAGATGGGAAATGACATGATTAGAGGTTTCTCCCCATTGGGGGCGTGCCCAAAAGGCACCGGGAAAAGTGTCAATTGAAACATGGAGATATTTCCAAGGGGCTAGAGATGGAACATGAGTAACATCCATTTGCCATAATTGATTGGTTTCTAAACCACGTGGGTTAACAACTGTGTCTCCTATAGGGGATAGACCTGCACATTGAGGACAAGTGGAAATGATTTGTTTTGCTTGGCTTAGAGGAATATGGCAGGATTGTGCCAGGCCACAAGCATTTTGATGGAAAAAAGAGTGACTATAAAAGGGATCAGAAAACAAAGTGGGTAAGATGTGAACAGCAGCATCTGCCTGAGCATTACCTTCAGAGAGATGTCCAGGTAAAGAGGAATGACTTCGAATGTGTGAAACAAAATATGGATGAGTACGATCCTGTAATAAATGCCTTAAAGTTAAAAACAAAGACAATAAATTAGCATCTAGTCTGGGTGTTAGATAAGCACCAGGTAAATTAACAATAAGTTGACAGACATAGTGAGAGTCGGAAATGAGATTAAATGATTTTTGAGCAAAAGTGTGAAAAGCAAGAATAGCAGCTGCAAGTTCCGATCATTGCGGTGTGGGTTGCACAGCTGTGTAAAGAGTGTGCCATTTCACTGTTGATTCATCTCGATATGTGATTGCTCCTCTAGTCTTGCCGCCATCAGAAAATACAGTAATAGTATCAGATAAAGGCTGATTTGAAAGCATAGAGGAAATGCGAAAAGAGGAAGTCATTAAGAATGTAAAGCGAGGGTCTTCAGGTAAATGATAGGAAATCTTCCCTACATAGTCTATCAAAGCAATTTGTAAAGCTTGACATGTCTGAAATGCAAATTCAAAATTAGATTTAGCAAAAGGGATACAAATGTCCACTAAGTCTGTGCCAGTGCATTGAAGAGCCCGCAAATGGCCTTGTACTATTAAATCTGCTATAGCAAGAAAAATGGGCAAAACATTATGGGAAGGAGTGTTTGGTAAGTAGAGCCACTCAATACAATAAACTTGATTGTTCTTTATAGCAGAAAGGACTGCTGTAGGTAATTTCTCAGTGGGGAAGATTAATAAGGTTAGTGGAGAATTAAGAACAGGAATACGGTCAATGAATTTAGTTCTTATAATTGAATTAATTTGTTTAATAACACCTTGCACTGCCGAAGGAATGGAGATTACATCTGCAGGGGATTTGCCCTGGGTAACTCAAATAAGGGGCTTAACAGACCTGTAGGTAAGCAAAAATAAGGTCTTACCCAATTAATAGTGCCCAAAATTTGTTGTAGCTTAACCAGCAAAATAGAAGAAGATAAAACTGTGGAATATTAGGACTTGATTAACTTTGGAGGAGTTTGTGTCCTAAATACACATATGGTGTGCAAAGCTGTACCTTTTCAGGGGCAATTTGTAATCCACTGTTGGCTAGATCTACTTGAAGTTCAGAAAGCCAATAAGATGGGATGGAAGGGGCTCCTATAAGAATATCATCCATATAATGATATATTAATGTTGTTGGATGACTCTTATGAAAAGGAGCCAAAGCATTGGCTACAAAATATTGACACAAAGTGGGACTGTTCAACATTCCTTGTGGTAATACAGTCCAATGGTAACGGCAAGTGGGTTCAGTGTGATTTATAGCTGGTACTGTAAAAGCAAATTTTTCTCTGTCTGCCATGCACAGAGGTATGGAGAAAAAACAATCTGTCAGATCTATGATCATCAATTGATGATCCTGTGGAATTAAATTTGGATTGGGGGTGCCACATTGCAGAGCTCCCATAGGCTGAATACATGCATTCACAGCACAGAGATCATGTAGGAATCTCCATTTGCCACTTTTCTTTTTGATAACAAAAACTGGAGTGTTCCATGGACTAGTGGAAGGGGCAATGTGTTTGGCTTGTAATTGTTCTTGAACAAGAATTTTTAAGGCCTGTAATTTGTACAGAGGAAGAGGCCATTGTTCCACCCAAACAGGTATAGTAGTTAACCAAGTTAAGGGTAAGGCAAACATTTTATTCATCGAAGGTGATGGTAGCCCCCTATTTACTAAGCAAGTCTCCCCCCCATAAGTTGACATGAATGTCAAGAATGAAAGGACGAAGTTGAACAGTTACAGTAGAATTGGGAAGACTTGCAGAAAGAAATTGTGTACTTTGTCATGCACCTTGTCGCCCTCCTACACCCCAAACACTAGGGCATGGGTCTGTGGACCAAGATGCAGGCCAATCTTTAGCTGAAATTACTGAAACATCAGCCCCTGCATCAATTATGCCCTCAAAAGGCTTACCCTGAAAAAAGACTGTCTGATGGGGTCGCTGGGTGGTGATTGGGGTGGTTAATGCAATTACAATGGGATCCGTGGAACCAAACCCGCCGTCCCCTCGATCCCTATCACGACCCTCTGCAGGGACAAAATAGGGCAAATGGAGTAATTGTGCAGGACTAGTATTGCTTGGCAAAGTCTGTGGCATGTTAGTCCATAATTGAATGAAGATGACACCTGTATAGTCAGAATCAGTTACTCCAGGTATTACAAAAATTCCCTTTTTTCCCATGCTAGATTGAGGCAAAATTAATCCAACATATCCAGAAGGGAGAGGTCCAGAAAGTTGTGAAGGAACTACTTGTACTTCTCCTGGAAATTTGAAACACACTTCTTGTTGGATAATTAAATCTATCCCAGCACTCCCTCTCGTGGCAGCAGGGGTATTATTAATTGTTGATGGAATTACTGAAGGGTCTCTGTTTGGACCGGGGCCAGAGACCGGCCCGCTTTGAAGTTTCCCGACCGGCATTCATTAACCCAATGAAATCCCTTATTACACTTAGGGCATTTTGTTTTTGGACGCCTCCCAGCAATATTTTTAAATGGTCAGGAGGCGTACATTCCTCCCCCAGGATTTCTGCATTCCTGTTTAAAGTGTCCAATTTTACCACAATTATAACATTTCCCCTGAGGTTTCTGAGCTTTTGTAAGAGCTGCAGCTAAGAGATTAGTTTGAAAAGAAACAGTTCCTATATCCTGACATGCTTTAATCATTTCTGCTAAATCTGGGTGAGCTCCCAATCCAATGATGGCCCATTTACATTCAGTGGTGGCATTTTCTTTAGCCAATTTCATAAGCAATTCAGCTTGGGCATCAGGATTATCAATTTGTCGCCTCAAGGCATCTTGCAGATGGTTAATAAAATCTGCATATGGTTCATTTGCCTTTTGACGAATATTTGAAAATGCTTGAGATGGTTTCCCAGTTATAGGAACTTTTCCAAAAGCTTTGTAAGCACATTCAGAGGATATTTGAAGAGTAGCTATAGGCAAAACAATTTGTGAATCCACTGGAGTGTAATCACCAGAGCCATATAACTGCTCTGGGAGGTAAGCACCTCCAGAAGTTGCAGCTCTTAATGCACATTGATGTCTAAACTCACTATCCCATACCACATACTGAGTTGGTGTTAATAACATATGAATTGTTGTTTTCCAATCTTCTGGTACCAAAACATGATTCCTCGTTGTTGCTTCTAACATACCTTGCACATAAGAACTTCCTAACCCAGTATCTCTTATACCCTTACACAATTCTGTTAAGATTGCATAAGAAAGTGGTCGATATTCAACCACTGGGGCTTCATTTGGATCTACCTGCCCAGTCAAATGTACAGGACAAACTGAGAGCATATCTGTTATTTCCTGCATATCTCCCTCCCCTTTCGCCATTTGATTTTCTAATACATGGCAAATGGAAATATAAGATCTAGAATTCTTTTGCTCTGAAGGTGTCACATCCACCGTGGAAGATATAGGAGCTGATGGAACTGAAACCTTTTCATGATCAAAACCTGGAGAGGGAGTAGAACTTAATTGTACTGCATCAGCCCCATATTTTTCCACTGTGTGGTGACATTGATGCCAACAATGCAAAACATCCACTGAGGCTCGAGGTTCCTGATGAACGGTGTTACCTATTCTTTCCCAATCCTTAAGTTGGAGCATCCCCCTTTCAGGATACCAAGGACAGTTTTTCCCTATCTCACTCACTAGCTTCCTAATCTCCCTTTCAGGCATTGTCATGCCTGACTCGTGTAAGAGAAACCTTAACTCTCTTACATGCTTTTGCTGATGGTGAGATATATCACAGCCCATACTTACAGTTTGAGAAATCTCGCAAGACGAGAAGGTGCACCAAGGGGTCTATTCCAGACGACTGCAAGTATGTTGGTTGCTGCTTTCCCTCGGGAGGGGATCTCCCTGTTCAGGGGGCAGATGTAAAGATGCTAAGAAAAAGACTCAGGCATGTCTTGAGCAGAGATTTGAAGCTGCTGCAGAGCTGCTTGTCACAGCTTGAGAATCTCTGTGTTTATTGGTTTTTATATACTTTTTACATACATAGGCTTTACCATTAAATGCTGACATTTTACATTCATAAGTTTAACCGTTAGATGCTGACATAAAGTTTCTTCATTGGAAAATTCCTTCACATAAGCAACTATTTTCTAGTAACACATTACCTGATCAAAGACCAGGTAAAGAACAAATACAGGTAGATCAAAAGGAGAACAAACTGACAAAGGCAGGAAGAGATAGGAAGTAACTTAAGCATATTATCTATTTAGGTAGGTGAGGCATTAAATCAAAAGGGGATGACCTTCTGGCTGCTTCATTGGGACAAAGGGTATCAAAAGGTTATGAGGTTTGTGGGGGGGAAAGCACGGCAGTTTGCTGTGCGTGCATTTTTCCCCACAGGTGTGGGCTCATCTAGATCGCTACACTTATGCCTACCTGGATGATGCTCAGATGGTGAATGCAGCACCACTACTCCGGTCTTTCCAGCCACGCCAACTCCTGGCTCCAATCCACATGATGAAGGGGCTCCTGAACTGCAGAATGCTAACCTATTCATGGAGCAACTGAGAGGTTATTTTGAAGACAAATCCCAGACCCTGTTGGCCAAGAAGGAGGTCCATCATCTGAAGCAACAAGGTCACCCCGCTAAGGAATACGTTTGTGGCCAGAACGATCATTGATCAATTACTTCAAGCAGGGGCTAGACTGCAACTTACTCCAAGCCTGCATCATTCAGGGTTTTCCTAACCAATTGCATGAGTGGTACAGCATGGCAGTGATGCTAGACATCGAATTGGACTGCCCCAGAAAGCCAGGCACAGCTGAACTCAAGCCACCGCATGTCCAGGAGAAACGCCTTTTGGCTGACATTCCCAGGCCACTACAAACACCAGCATCCCCCAAGCACCAGCCAGGGTTCCTATCAAGTGCTACCGATGCAGTCAAACGAGTCACTGTGCTTTGGAGTGCCCAGCTCCCAGGCCCCAATCCAGAAGCATGCCAACTGCCACCGCAAAGCCACGAAAAGCTCCCAGAGGAGGAAGAGAGAAGACAAACTGGGCACGTCAAGACCCGGTCGGCAAGGCCTCCCCCCCATCGAGCTTGAGGCAAAAGCTCGGACCAAGCCACTGCAGATGCCTGCGCCCTATGACAGTGATGAGGAAGGCGAGGAGGATCCAATGGTAAGTCAACCCATCCCACCTTTTGCCATCCCTGCCAAGAAAATAGTACCCAAAACCGGGGCGCAATTGGACTTAAATGTGTTAATAGACTGGGTCAACGCTGTTAACATCGGATTATTTGCATTGACAACAAATGGAAATGTAGCCATCTTTTACCTTTTGCTTTTAGAGTTAGATGATACTGGGAGGGGGAATGTGAGCGAGAGTCCAGCTAGACATAGCAACAACATAGGACCCAAGTATTTACAAGACCGCCTTCTGCCAGTAAATACCTCCCATCGACCAGTTCACTCCCACAGAGAGGGCCTCCTCAGGGTGCCATCGGCTAAGCAGTGTCGGCTGGTGGCGCCCAGGGGGAGAGCCTTTTCTGTGGGGGCACCGATGATGTGGAACGAGCTCCCCCCAGAACTCCGGACATGTCATGATCTCCGCACCTTCAGAAGAGAGTTGAAGACTCATCTCTTCAATCAAGCCAGCCTGGCCTAGACCTCCTCAGGTTTTATGTAAATTTCTGTGTAAATTTTTTAAACAAGGCTGTTCGGGTTTTAGAATTAGGATTTTAACAGGTTTTAGTAACAGCCATGTATTAATTTAATTTATTTTTAAATATTTATTGTTATTATCTGTTTTAATTGGGCTGTAAACCACCCCGAGTCCTACAGGAGGGGGGCGGTATAGAAATTTAAGAAATAAATAAATAAATAAATAAATAAATAAATAAATAAATAAATAAATAAATAAATAAATAAACAAACACTGGACCCAGCATGCGAAACGAGGTTATTGTAGCTAGAGCTGATAAGAAATTGACAGGCTGGAAACGGGAGAGGAAGCCTGCGCTTCAAGCTAATTGGGGAATGTGATTTATGACTGTTAATTGGAGGAGGGAATTGTGCTTTGATACTACGTGCTCAGGGGAGGGGAATTTAGTTTTTGGCTTCTATTATGTTAGTGCTGATGTTATGCTACTCGACTAAAGATTCTTTAAAGTAAACAATGCCTCAAAGTTCTTTGAAGAGTTCCATCTGTCAGAACCATGACATTAAGCCAAAAACTACAACTTTTTCCTAACTATCTTGGGGTCCCAAGCCCCAGGCGCTGTCCCTAGAATCGAGGGATAAGCTGACAAAGATTTGGGGAAGATCTCAGCATGGAGAAAGAGAGAATGCCTGAAACCAGCACCCCAGCAGCAACTGCTACCCCAGAGGGGGGAGCGACAGCCAGCGTGCAAGTGGAGAAGGAACTTTTTCAGGCCTCCCAGCTGGGGGCAAAGCCCAAGCTGCGAGGACAGCTGATCTGGTCATTGGAATGGGCCCAGCTCAGCAAAGACTCCAGACGCCTCTAGATGGCCTTGCCACACTCAAGTGCTTCAAAGACAGACGAGGTTGAGCTGCTATGAAGGGATTCCCGCACGTCACCTTCCCCAGACTGGTGGAGAACTACAAAATTGTCTACCACTGAGGACTTGGGTGAGTGGAAGTACCTGTCTGCAGCTCATAGTCAGTCAGTGGAGAAGTTGGTGGAGAGGTTCGAGGAGCTAGAGATGAGAAGTGGAGAGCAACCTTCCCATTCTCCATATGCTAGCAATCATGATGATCGGCAAGGCAGCCACCAACTCCTGACAAGGGGAACCCCCAGCCCCTCCTGTGCAGACCAGACAGCCTCCCTGTCCTCGAAACCACCTACCAGGGCCTCCAGCCCCGCAGAGAGAGATAGCTCCAGTCATCGCCCCTCCAAAAGCCCAGATCGCTGACACCGAGATAAGAGCCCGAGCCGTCGCTGGGACAGCTGATCCCTGGATTGACTTGCTTATCGACCACCCAGCCTGGGGCCCATACAGCAATGGGGGATGCCACAGCCCCCACAGGTGGGGGGCCAGCAGCCTCTGCCGGTGCAGCAGCCAAGCTGGGGGTGGTTGCAGCCCCCAAATATGCAGCAGCAGATGGGGGCCTCGCAACAACTGGGGGTGATGCAGCCACCAGGAGGTCAGCAACCGATGGGAGTACAGCAGCAGCAGTGGGGGTGGCCACCGTCCCCAAAAGTACAGCAACCGCAACACTCTGCCATTAGGGGGAATGAAGAGACTGGCAGCAGCTTTTTTAGCCATCTCTGTTACTCACAGGCCTATTTAGATAAACAAGCAGAAAAGACAGTTGCCAAAAACTTCTGATTCTGCTGACTTTTGCTCTTGGGTGAAGAGCAAACTTGGGCCATGTTCACATAACAAATTAATCATCAGAAGGGGTCAACAAAGATGTATGCATTGTCCCCTTACTCTGGTCACTTGTGGCTTAATAATCAGCATCAGATTATTGGAACCAGAATTGGTTCTGTTTTGAATTTGCAAAAAAAACCCACAAAATTTTGAAAAGCTTCTGGCCCTAGCCTAGTGAATAAGTTTGAGGTGGGAGGGGGTAGTTTAAGATAATGGCACACCGCTCTTCCCTTAACTTTTTCAACTTACTGATGATGTGGACAAGGCCATTGGAGCTGTGAGTTCTGCCACTTGTTTACTGGACCCGTGCCCCTCCTGGCTGGTTTCGGCTAGCAGGGAGGTGACACGGAGCTGGGTCCAGGCTGTCGTTATCACTTCATTGAGGGAGGGGTCCTTTCCGGCTCCCTTAAAGGAGGCACTTGTGCGCCCCCTCCTCATGAAGTCTTCCCTGGACCCGGCAGTTTTAAATAATTATCGTCCAGTCTCCAACCTTCCCTTTTTGGGGAAGGTTGTTGAGAAGGTGGTGGCACTCCAACTCCAACGGTCCTTGAATGAAACTGATTATCTGGGCCCTCAGCAGTCTGGGTTCAGGTCCGGTTACAGCACGGAAACTGCTTCGGTCGCGCTGATTGATGATCTCTGGCGGGCCTGGGATAGAGGTTATTCCACTATCCTGGTGCTTCTTGACCTCTCAGCGGCATTCGATACCATCGACCATGGTATCCTTCTGCGCCGGTTGGAGGGGCTTGGAGTGCGGGGCACCGTTCTATGGTGGTTCACCTCCTACCTCTCTGGCCGGTCGCAGTCGGTGTTTGCAGGAGGTCAGAGATTGGCTCCGAGGTCTCTTCCATGTGGAGTCCCTCAGGGGTCCGTTCTCTCACCCCTGCTTTTTAACATCTACATGAAGCCATTGGGTGAGATCATCCGTCGACATGGGGTAAGTTATCATCAATATGCTGATGATACCCAGCTTTATATCTCTACCCCGTGTCACTACAGTGAAGCAGTGGAAGTGATGAACTGGTGCCTGGAGGCTGTTGAGGTCTGGATGGGTGCCAACAGGCTCAGACTCAATCCCGACAAGACGGAGTGGCTATGGGCGCTGCCTCCCAAGGACAATTCTAACTGTCCGTCCATTACCCTGGGGGGAGAAGTTTTGTCCCCCTCGGAGAAGGTTCGCAACTTGGGTGTTCTCCTCGATCCACAGCTAAGTTTGGAACATCATATTTCGGCTGTGGCGAGGGGAGCATTCGCCCAGGTTCGCCTGGTGCGCCAGTTGCGGCCCTATTTGGACCGGTAGTCACTCCTCACAGTCACCCATGCCCTTGTCACCTCAAGATTCGACTACTGTAATGCTCTCTACATGGGGCAGCCTTTGAAGAATGTCCGGAGACTGCAAGTAGTCCAGAATGCGGCCGCGCGAGCTGTCTTGGGTCTTCCAAGACATGCTCATATTACCCCAGCTCTCCGCGAGTTGCACTGGCTACCTATTGGTCTCCGAACACAATTCAAAGTGTTGGTTATGACCTATAAAGCCCTTTATGGCAATGGACCAGAATACTTGAGGGACCGTCTTCTGCCTCATGGATCCCAGCGACCGGTTAGGGTGCATAGGGTTGGGCTCCTATGGGTCCCGTCTGTTAGACAGTGTTGTCTGGCAGGACCTAGGGCAAGGGCCTTCTCCGTTGCTGCCCCAGCCCTCTGGAACCAGCTTCCCTCAGAGGTTCGTACTGCTTCCTCCCTCCTAGCTTTCCGGAAAGCGCTGAAGACACATCTATGCCAGCAGGCTTGGGGCATATGAGCTGTGCTCTGCCCCTCGGCCCTAAGAGTGTCCCACCATCACCAGCTGTGAGCTGAATGTGTTTGTATGTTGTGTGAATGGAATTAATTTTTTTAAATTTTTAAATTAATTGTGTTTTTGAATTGTTTTGTTGTTGTGAGCCGCCCCGAGTCTTGGGAGGGGGGCGGCATATAAATTAAATAAATAAATAAACAAACAAACTTTTTCAACTTACTGGCTGAGCAGGTTGTGTGAACATAACTACCACCTCCTCATAGCCCTAGTGCCCAAAGAGGGAGAGAGGAAAGGGTGGCTTCTTCCAGGGCTCAGTTAAACAAATAGACCACAGCTTTTCCCCCTTCGGAGAAAAAATAGAAGGGAGGGATTGATTTGTTCACCTGCTCAAGCAAAGTGAGTGAACTGCGGAGGCGCAGCAAGGAAGTCCACAGCACCCCACTCAGTCTTTGTCTTCTTTCCCTGAATAAAAAACAATTGGGAATAGATTTATTCTTCCTGCCTTGCTACCATGAGGAGAGGGTGTGTAGCAGTAGAGACAATTGTGTTGGAATATTCATGAGCAGGAAGAGTCATGTGGTAACTCAGTCAGCCAATATGAAGAAAGTGCTACTGAGTCTGTGCAAAAGGGTATTGAGTTAGGAGCTGGATTTCCAGTCTCAGGTTTGTCTCTGTATATCTCTGTAAGAAGTCTTCATTAAGCTATGTTGCTGTAAAGAAGAATGTATGGTATTGTAAATATTTTGATATGAATATAAAGAAATGTATTTGAATCAGCTAAATGCAGTCAACTGTGAGAGCTTCTGATTTATTTTTTCACCAATAGAGAAATTAAAATTCTCTAACAGGTTATGGGCCCAGAGCTTACTAAGGACTGCATTGTAATTTAAAGCTGGAAGAAATTGCCTGTGTTTAGAAAGTATAAGAACAAGGCAGAATTAGCAGAATGGCTGTAATGGAATTTAAGGAAAGCTCTGTGCCTCATTTGGGCCAGAAGATTTCCAGTTTCAGGTTTGTCTCTGTATCTCTCTGTAAGAAGTCTTCATTAAGCTATGTTGCTGTAAAGAAGAATGTATGGTATTGTAAATATTTTGATATAAATATAAAGAAGTTATTTTGAATCAGCTAAATGCAGTCAACTGTGAGAGCTTCTGATTTATTTTTTCACCAACAGAGAAATTAAAATTTTCTAACAAATTGCCTCTAATGCACAGTTGTCTACTCAAATAAGCAAATGGTTAAAAGCAGCTGCTCCTCTCTCCTACCATAGTACAGCTGTTAAGACTGGATTGTGTCCAGCCCTTCGCACTGAACTACTAGAGAGAGGCAGCAGCTCTTCCTTCCACTATTTGGGACGATACCAGGAGCCAAAATTAGGCAGAGCATACTTGCCCTAAGAGCAAAGAACTGATATGGATATTTTTAAAGCTATGATAACTCATCAAGAGAAATACATGGAATTGAGAACCACTTAAATGTTTAATGGCTTCTTTCCTGTATCTCCACAACCCAGGGGCAATCTGAACCTAGTTCCCCTTAAGTTCCCCTTAAGAACTTTGCTAGATGAGGCCAATCTAGTCTAGCATTCTACCACAGCCTGCTCAGTCAGTGCTCACCAGCAGGGCATGAGTACAATGACACTGTTCTGCTTATGTTCCCTGATAACTGTTATTCAGAGGAAGTTAGACATGAGGACTAGTTGCCAACCAGGACGTGAATCAGGTGCATCTGGAGCCAGGGTCTTGAGAAGCAATGAGATGACTTCAGACACATTCTCATTTTCCCTTTAGAATGTGGACAAACCTGAATCCGTTTTGTTCAGAATCCTGGCTATAGGTACATACTGTTCTGAATTGATCCTGAAATGAATGACTTCTGCCCCCCCCAAAAAAAATCCTGTTCATAATTTATGTGCAGCACTGTGACAGGGAGGGACTGAAAGTATTAAGACTTATCCTGGCTTTCAGGCCACCTCCTTTTGTAAATAAGCAGTATTTACAAAAACAAAGGAAGAATTTGTTGGTGATTTAATTACTTTGGCCTGGAAAACTAATTGGCAAAGAAAGAAAGCTAGAGTTAGACTCAAAAAACAGAAGATCTGACATACCAGATGGGGTATTATATGAGCCAATATTTGCTTGAATATGGACAAAAGAGTAGATAGCACATATATATAAATAGATCTTTATAATAAGAAAGATATGATTTATAACTAGAATAGCACTCTTTCTTTTGATAAGGGAATTATAAAAACACTAGGATGGCTTGTATAAATGAAACCTTTGGCTACACAAATGTAACTAACTTTGAGAAAATCATAACTGAGAAAGATATTTTGAATATTGATGGGAAATTAAACTTAAGTAAGAGCTTGAAAAACAGGACATTGATTTAATAAAGAGATTTTAACTGCAAATACAATTTAAATATAAAGTGGTTAGAAAAGAGGTTATAAATTGATACTGTTGTTATTTGTATAACACTAGATAAATATGAAGAGGATCTGTATATCTAATTTTGTATGTATTAATAAGAATTGTATTTGTTTAATGTTGAGAAAATTAAAACATCAGGGGAAGAAGAGGGGATAAAAAAAACCACTGGATTGTGTAGCATTGAATAGCTTTATACTGAAATTAAGATGCAACATTGAGTAATGAATGTACCCAGACATCACATTTGTTTACTAAGCATTTGTGATTTGTAATAATAGAAAATCAATAAAACACTTATAAAAAAGAAAAAAGAAAACATAACATGTACCCCCTTCCCTTAATGAAAGACATGTTAGCCCACATGGCAAAGGGGAAAGTTTTACAAAGTTGGATTTAAGAGAGGCTTATTACTGAGTCCAGATTAAGGAGGGAGATGAATGGAAAACTGCCTTCAATTGCCCCCTGGGAAACTTCCAATTTAAAGTGATGCCCTTTGGACTACAAGAAGCTCCTGCTGTATTTATGCAGTTAGTCAACCAGGTGCTCCATGATCATCTGTATATGGGGGCTTTAGTTTATCTTGATGACATTCTCATTTACACTGAGACTATGAAAGAGCACATTAAATTGGTCCGTGGAGTGCTGAAGAAACTACTGCAGGCTAAACTGTATGTAAAGCTATCTAAATGTGAGTTTCACCAGACACGCCTTGAGTATCTAAAGAACTGAATTTCAAATGAGGGGATAGAGATGGATCCTGCAAAAGTGAAAGCTGTATTGGAATGGCAGCCCCCTTGCACCCATAAACAACTTCAAAGCTTTCTGGGGTTTGCTTACTTTTACCGACCATTTATCCCCTCTTTCACAAAGATAGCCATGCCAATAACCAACTTATTGAAAACAGGAAAAGGGGAGGAGAAACCTCAGCCTTGTCAGCCATTGCCATGGTCCCTAGAGTGTCAAGCTGCATTTGAGAAACTAAAAAGACTCTTTGCAGCCAAACCTGTCCTCAAGCACCCTGATCCTGAAAAGCAATTCATCATTCAAGCTGATGCTAGTGAGGTGGCTGTGGGTGCTGTTCTCTTACAAAAAAATCAATGGGGGGAATTACAACCCTGCGCTTACACTTCCCCGGAAGCTAACCAACACGGAGAGGAGGTGGGCTGTTTGGGAGAAGGAGGCTTTTGCGGTATGGTGGGCGTTACTAACATGGCACCACTTTTTGGAAGCAGGGGAGATACCTTTTGAAGTGTGGGCTGATCACAAAGATTTGGAATCTCTGAAACCACCACCACCCCGCAAATTATTTCCAAAACAAGTCCGGTGGGCTCAATACTTCAACCATTTTAACTTCACCTTAAAGTATCTTCCAGAGGGTAAGAATTTTTTAGCTGATGCTTTGTCTAGGATGCCTCAGTTCAAATGCCACTGAGAGGAAATCATTAATTCTATCATTCCTCTACCACAATCTGCCTCACAAATAACCACTAGAGTTCAATTGAGAAAGCAATCCACCGGTCCTGATGACTGCCTACTGAAAAGACTCAAAGAGCAATTAGAGACTGACACCTGGTTCAAGGACAATAAATCTCTGTTAACCCTTTGGGGAGGGTTTGTTTGGAACGTGGCTCAAGATCCCAAAACAAACAAACTCACTTGGAATTCCAGCAACAAAGTTTTATTCAAAATAAAGCATTTGCAAAGGCTTGGTGAACTGAAACACACACAGGAGTTCAGCCACACCTTAAAGAGCTGTTTGACACATTTTTATATCCTACCCCTGACGCAGATTCCCCCTCCCCTATCGCACTCAATGCCCTTTCCCTAATCATCTGCTAAACTATCTGGACCACCTAAAACAACTGTCCTTCCCATGTTCCAGGAAGCCCCTTTGTCCATATCCTATCTTTCACCATCTTTCTGTTAGCACAGTTCGTCTCCTTTATTTCGATATTTCCTCTGCTTGCAATTTCAGTTAGCTAGTGACTTCTGCTTTTCACATTTGTACCTGTCAATACTTAGATAAGATATATATTATTATTTCTGATCTTCAGTTGGCTTCTGCTTCAACCTTTAGACTCATTAGAAATTTCTGAATAATACTTTATTCCTTTCAACCCACCCTCTCTTTTCTTTATCCTTTCAGAAATTTATAGACAAACAAACAAAAATACACTTTGCATATATGGGCTACAGTTTATACTTATATGTTGGCAAGCAAGCTTAAGCTATAGTGAACTCAGTTATAAAGGGATTTACATCCACTCTGATAGTTCTTGTTCTACCTCTCTGTGACTTTCCAGTGTCTGACTTTCCTGTTGGTCTTCCTCATCATCATCCCTCAGACACAATCTATTCTATTTCCCATAGAAATTGAATATCACTATCTCCCAACATAACTGAATTTAGGTCAGGTTGTGTTTCTGCTGTCTAAATTTCAATTTCTCCTATAATTGGGTATGTGGACTAAAGAGTCTGTTGATGTCAGACCTTTACAGATTTTTAACCAATCCTCCACTATTATTATGTCACAAGGTTCTTTACAGAGACAGACTGGTCCACAATCACAACAGTGATAAGAACAACAACATTCAGTGACACAATTGCAATCACAGAACTAACACATTATGTAGAAGTTTGTAGGATGCGGAGGTCCACAGCTTCTTCTGGAATCCTTGGATGGAATAACATAGGCCACCACTTTGATTGAAAAAGCCAGAAAGCTGCTACTCCTACAATGAGAAAAATCACAAACAAACCCAGGCTATTATTTCTTCACCCCACAATGACCACATCAGTTTTTGGTAATTTTTATTCAGAGCGGGCCTTCTCCAGGAATTATTTTCCACTCTTTTGGCTCCACCCTTTTTGTTTCTTTCAAACTGCTGTTTCAGTTGTTAGGAGGACTTGGTAGGGACCACCCCAGGCTGAAGTAAGTTTTTCTTCACTCCAGCTTTTTATCAGAGCCCAATCACCAGGCTGAAACTTCTGGACAGCAAACTCCAATAGAGGTGTCTGGGCTAACAATCCTTGCTTCCTAAGAAAAGACAAAGCAGAAAACAGCCCCGTATCTAATTCTTTATAAACATGTTATTAGTTTCATATTGTGGAATTTCCCACTTCAGGTAATTTAAAATCAACTTGAATGCATTGAAATAGCCTCACTATTAGATGTTATAGAGCATTTTATGTATTTGTCTACATATCATACTTATCATATAACCAACCATATATTAACCATAGAAAAGTATCAATTATCCCTCCCCTAGCCATTCCTTTGTTTGTATTTACAAAGAAATTGCTTAGTAAAGAGCCAAGAAAGGAATGTTCACCAAACTCTGCTTGAGTTTGTTTGCATACAAATCTTTATTCAAAACAACATAGCTCATTTATAATCCCAAAAATTTTCTCAACTCCTTCATTTTAAACAAGGGTTGAATTACAATTCCTTCAATTCTCTTAGGTATTATTTTCTATCAGACATAAAAACATAAAAAATAAAACAACAACAAAAAAGCAACTCCACAAAATAAATAAATAAACAAGCTTAATAAGATATTCTGAGTTACTGAAATAGTTTTGTATCAAACTCTAGTATCAACTCTTTGCTTTTAATATAAATTTAGTCAAATTCCAATTTAATCAGCTTCCATTCAGATGGAAACAAATTTCTATTAAGTAGGTTAAAACATTTACAGATCTAAACAAAACAATTCAGAGTCATTTCTCTTGGTTGATCATATGTAGGTGTATTCAAGTTCTTCTCATATTTCATTTATTTAAAAAAAATAACCTTATTTCTTACTGCAAGAATGGGTATTAAATTTCACAACCACCCTGCCTTCCTCAAACCAGAATTCTAAGCAGAAAAAAAATAGTTAAAAAGATCAGACCCCCCTTTTCCTTTCTGTCTCTCTCACTCTTAAAGCAACACAGCCAGCGAAAAACAAAGAAACAGGAAAAGAAGAAGAAATTACACAAAAATCTCACCACTAACAAAATAGTTTTCTCTTCTTCACATGCATGTTCCATTTCACTTTTACAGCAACAACAAAAAATCTGCAGTTTACTGTTTCTTTCACAGTCTGGTATGGGGGAGAAACTCTCTCACACAGAGAGAGAGACACAGGATCAACATATCCACACATTCACTTCCACTCAAACTGCTTGTATAAACACTTTCACATACAGATATTTCATTTCATACTTTCTCCTGACAAACCAATAACTATTATTATAATTTCAAAGAGCTGTTCACAAGCCAATGAGCCCTTTCCCCCCTCCATTTCCTTTGCTCTTAGAGCTTGCCTATTAACTTTCTTACAAATGAGACATCCGGCAGTTATTTGTTTCGCAACAGTGAAAACTCTCCTGCAGCCATACCTTTTCAGAAACACGTCTACTAAAGCCTGAGCTCCCCAATGCAATCCCTCATGGAGCGTTTGGATTACTTCACGTGTTATGGCTTTATTCAACACCTGCCTTCCATCAGGTAATATCCATTTTCCTTCTGTATTCTTTTCCGCCCACATTTCTGACAACACCTTTTCTTCATCTTCACTGAAAATTGGGACTAAACTCTCCTTTTAAAATTGGAATTATAACCATAATCTTTTCTGGTTCTTGACTTCCTGCTGCCTTAGCCTTGTGGTCAGCTAAATTATTTCCTGTAGCTTCGAAACTTGCTCCCGTTTAATGTCCAGCTACATGTACTATAGCAATGTGTTTGGGTAGTTCTAAAGCTTCCATTATTTCTTTAACTAAGTCCTCATGTATTAATCATTTTCCTTTTGAATTCACCAATCCCCTTTCTAACCAATTTTTTCCAAACGTACGGACCACTCCACAAGCATATTTAGAGTCAGTGTAAACAGTTCCAGATAGTCCTTTTAATAATTTCAGACTTTGTCTAAGGGCGTACAATTCACAGGTTTGAGCCAACCAAGATTTAGGCAAGCTTCCAGCCTCCACCAGAGTCTTGTTAATCCCATCTACAATTGCATAGCTGTTTTGCCTCTTCCCTTCTATTACTCGAGATGACCCATCTATAAACCAATGTAGTCCTTTTTCTAGTGGAGAATCCTGCAAATCGCTTCTTATTTTAGTTTGTAAGTCTATAATATCTGTGCAGAAATGTTCTAATTCTACATTTGAATCCCTTTTTCCTTCTAAAAATTGTGCGGGATTCAAATTGGAATCTGTAGTTAAAACTAGGTCTGATTGTTCCAACAATATTGCCTCATATTTTAAGATTCTAGAATCAGTTAGCCATCTGCCAGCTCTTTGTTTTAAGATTGCTTTTACCTGATGAGGTGTGCTGACAAGCAGGGTGCCTCCAAAAGTCAGTTTCCTACTTTCTTGCACTAAAATAGCAGTGGCTGCTATGGCTTGGATACAAACCAGCCATCCTCTAATTATGGGGTCCATCAGTTTAGATAGGAAAGCCACTGGTTGTTGTTGTCCCCATTTTCTTTGAGTTAATACACCCAATGCTGTACCTTCATCTACATTTACATATAAATGAAAAGGTTTGTCCAAGTCTGGTAAAGCCAGGACTGGAGACTTAGCTAAATTTTCTTTTAGTCTTTGAAAAGTTTGTTCCTCTTCTGATGCCCAGACTATTTTCCATGGTTGTTCCTCTAATAATTTACTATACAAGGACTTAGTTTGTTGTGCATAATTATCTATCCACAGCCTACAATATCCTATGAGACCTAAGAATTTCCTTAGATCCCTTTTGGTTTTGGGCAAAGGAGTGGTTATGATTCCTTCAATCCTTTCTGGAGTGATTCTCTTTTTACCTTCACTTATTAAATGTCCTAAATATTTCACCTCTCGTTCTACATATTGTAATTTATTTTTAGATACTCTTAATCCATTGTCACCAAAAAATTGTAGTAAGTTATCAGTGGCCTGTTTCACCTTATCTTTCTTTTCTCCTGACACCAAAAGTTCATCCACATATTGTATTAAAGTGGTCCCTGGAATCACCTTAAAGGTTTCTAATAGTTGTTCCAATATTTGTCCAAATAAATTTGGAGATTCAGTAAATCCCTGAGGTAAAACAGTCCACTGATATTGTTGTTTTCTCCCACTATATGGATTTTCCCATTCAAATGCAAACAATTTTCTAGAGTCCTCCTGTAAAGGACAAGTCCAGAAAGCATCTTTTAGGTCCACTATGCTAAACCAAGAGTGATTTGGGGGAATTCTACCAAATAAAGTATATGGATTGGGCACCACAATGTCTTGTTACCACAATGTTATTAAGGAGCCTCAAATCACAGACCATTCTCCAATTGCCATCTGGTTTCTTTACAGGGAGAATTGGTGTATTAAAGGGTGACATGGTTGGTTCCAATAATCCATCCTTTAATAAATTGTCAAAAACTGGTTGTAAGCCTTTCCTCCCTTCTAAGGAGATATCGTATTGTTTCTGTCTCACCGGCTCACACCCTTCTTTTAATTCTATTTTCAGGGGGGTTATTTGCAATCCTCCCCTGTTTCCTTCATTGACCCACACTACAGGAGTTATGTCTTGGACATCTTTATCAGTTAAGACGAAAACTCCTGAGTTTTCCCTAAGTCTAATTGTTATCCCCATTTGACTCAAAACATCCCTCCCCAGCAAGTTTATCCCTGGCTCTGGAACATATAAAAGTTCCATTGACAGTTCCTTTCCCCATGGTCCCCTAACTTTTGTTTCATTAGTTTTCCAGACCTCAAAGTCTTCCCCTTTTACCCCCGAAATTCTAATTATTTCATTCTTTAATTTTAAACTTTTTGGTAGTTCACTAATGGATGTTTTAGATGCTCCAGTGTCCACTAAAAACATCATTTCAGTCAGGTATGGTCCTACGAATAAATTTATTCAAGGCTCTTTGTAGGACCCCTCAATCAAGTGCCTCGGACACCCCTTCTCTTTCTTTGTTTTTAAGTAATGCCTTTTTATTAATTATTATTATTAGACACAACACAGACAGACACACATATGCTACCTCCACACTCCTCTAACAAAAATGGACTATATATTGCCTGGGATATATTGCCTTTTATTAACCTATATGTTTAGTGCTTGACATAGCCAATTTTTAAAACTTCCATATTTTGAGCAAAATGCACTAGTGCTTTTAATAGGATTTCTTGGCCACTCAAAATAACAATATTGAGTCATGGTACCTTTACTCTTATCCCAGGTGTATTTTCCAGATGAGTCCATCCCATCCTGCTAGCATTAAAACAGCAATACTTTATCATAATACTTTTACTTGTACCTCAAGTATATAGTTTATTCTGCCAACCTTGCCCTCAAATGAAGTAATTAAAACTACCTAACTGTGGCCACTGTGTTTCCTCATCTATTTGTTTTTGTCCCCAAATAAAATAACAATATTGAATCATCAGGTCTTTATCTAAATCTTTTACCATTCTACTATAAGGAGGATGATTCCATCCAGCCAGGATCTTACCCAGGGGACTGTGAGGAGGGATGAAAACATTATCTCCCTTTCCTTGGCCTAGGGAGTCCCCTTTTTGATCCTTCTGTGGCTTCTTGGAAGGTCTATTACCCATCAGTGGTTACCGTCTGGTTCTCTTTTCCTTACCAACCTAGTGAGACCACTTTTCGCTTCACCAGGCCGCTTCCTCTTTTTCCCCACCAATCTCCTCGCGGAGGTATGGAAATCAGGTACTCAAAAGTCCACACTCACTTCGCCTTGCCAGCCCTTTTGGCTCTCAGGGCGTCTCAGTCACACTCTCACAGGTCTCAGATTCACACCAGCCTACCCACCCAGCTGCCCAGGTAACTGTGAAAAATGCCCTGATTTTATTACCTGGGTCTGTGCACAGTTTCCCAGCAGTTGGTACTTGACCCGCCTCCTTTGCCTTGCCGGTCCTTCAGACCCTCGGGACATTCACACCTAGTGCATGCCAGTCTTGGACCCTCGGGGCATCCCAAAAAAAAATGACCTGACCTGCTTTGTTCCTGGAATCCACTATTTAGTGTCCGGTTCTTCACTGGTACCGGGCCGGGGGATGGTCAGCTTTCAGGAGACTGTCTAAATCGACGTGGCTCCTGTCCCCTTAGGGTTGGCCACTCCTGGTGATCTGGGGACCGTTTGGATATCCCGGATGAGCCCCCAAGTTGTTTGGAACATGGCTCAAGATCCCAAAACAAACAAACTCACTTGAAATTCCAGCAACAAAGTTTTATTCAAAATAAAGCGTTTGCAAAGGCTTGGTGGACTGAAACACACACAGGAGTTCAGCCACACCTTAAAGAGCTGTTTGACACATTTTTATATCCTACCCCCGACGCAGATTCCCCCTCCCCTATTGTACTCAATGCCCCTTCTCTAATCATCCAATAAACTATCCGGACCGCCTAAAACCACTGTTCTTCCCATGTTCCAGGAAGCCCCTTTGTCCATATCCTATCTTTCACCATCTTTCTGTTAGCACAGTTCGTCTCCTTTATTTTGATATTTCCTCTGCTTGCAATTTCAGTTAGCTAGTGACTTCTACTTTTCACATTTGTACCTGTCAATACTTAGATAAGATATATATTATTATTTCTGATCTTCAGTTTGTTTCTGCTTCAACCTTTAGACTCATTAGACATTTCTGAATAATACTTTATTCCTTTCAGGTTCTAAGCTGTACTTGCCAAGTGCCCTCAGGATCGAAGCCCTTCAGCACAGTCATGATGCAAAGCAAGCTGGTCACTTTGGGTTTCTGAAAATGTTACATTTAGTGCGAAGGCAGTTTTGGTGGCCAGGCATGAAAAAATATATTGAGAGTTATGTGAAAAGTTGTGCCACCTGTGCTGCTATGAAGAAACATCCTGGAAAGCCTCCAGGGCTCTTGCAGCAAGTAGGTGACCCTTCCCAGCCTTGGAAAGAAATAGCTATGGATTTTATAGTGGACCTGCCCGAGAGCAAGGGAAATACTGTAATATGGACTGTGATTGATCTATTTTCCAAACAAGCCCATCTGCACAGAAACTGACCAAGATGTTTTTGAAGCACATCTATCGGCTCCACGGAGCTCCTAAGTGGATTATTTCAGACAGGGGGGTTCAATTTACCACAAAGTTCTGGAGGGAGTTCGTTAAGCTTATTGGGTTTACTCAGGGACTGTCATTGGCTTTTCATCTGAGTACTAATGGAGCAGCTGGATGTGAGAACTCAATGGTGGAACAGTACCTCAGATGCTATATTAATTACCAGCAGACTAATTGGGCCGATCTTCTGCCTTTCACTGAAGTAGCCTATAATAATACTATGCACAGTAGCACTGGTCTTACACCGTTTAAGATAGCTACTGGGAGGGATTTTGTGCCTATGCCTGAGTACCCCCCAGGAGCCTCCTGCTTCTCAAACTCTGGATCAGTGGGTGACCTCCTTCCAAAGTGTTTGGGCAAATGTCAAAAAAGCCTTAACCCAAGCCGCTAAGGTTTACAAGGAGCAGGCTGATAAGAAATGCTCCCCTCAAAAACCATTTTATGTTGGGGAAAAGGTTTACCATTCAACTAAGTATTTGAGATTGAGGTTACCCAGTAAAAAATTGGGGCCAATGTTTCTGGGTTTTTTTCTTATCATAAGAATCATAAATCCTGTTACCGTGGAAAGTCCACCCTGTGTTCCATTGTAGTCTGTTGAAACCTGTGTCTGAATCCTCCTTAAGACCTATTCCAAAGAAGCCACCGGATCCAATAGTGGTAGAGGGGGAGACACATTATGAAATCAAATGAATTCTGGGTTCTAGGTTGTACAAGGGGAAGTTACAATACCTCGTTCTGATATGCAGGTTCTGAGGTTTTGCTTGATAAAGAAATACAGGGAACCAGAAGTTGCCTTCAAGCTTTACGTTTTTATTCAGCTGAATTGAGACGGACTCCTCTAAATGAGAGGAGCAACAAATGACAAGAAATCCTTGTATTTATTCTTTATAATTACATAACCAACTCATCCAGCAAAGCTGACACACATAAGATAAAGATTTCACCCAGTAAGTCTGGCACACTGTAGATAAGAAGGGAGAAAGCAGAAGTAGCTAAACATGTTCCCATTCATGTGTTTCCCTAAAGATATCATATGTTCTTGGGTGGGTTAGGACATTGGGTGCTGTCCTTGCCGTCCTTTCATGACCCTGCATCCAGGACTACAAGTGACCAGAGACAGAGGGGCCATCTGTATATTGATACTGTCCCCTAAGTCCTGGTCAGCAATCCCGCCCCCCTTTCATGCTGCGAGCAATGCGCAGGAGCATGACAGCCCAACTGAAGAGACAGAGGATAAGCTTCTGTAACACGTTGCCCACATCGTTTAGAACAAGCAGAGGTGATTAGGGGCAAGCAGTGAAGGACACAGCAGGAAACAAGATCAAGGAATACTACAAAGAGAAGACCAAGGAATAATTCCCTAAACCATCCCCATCCTGGGAGCCAACTGGTAAGAAATGAGAATATACCATTGAAGACCTCCCATACAGTATCAGTAGAAATCTTCAGTTCTTTAGGGTAATTCCTAATTCCCAGGGTACATGTACCAGACCAGTAAGCTGGCAAAAACTCATAGGCAAACCGACCACAAAGGAACCACCAGTCCAGGTGGACAGCAAGATAAATGCCTGGTTTGCCTTCCAACCCCTCAGGCATATAAGCTCTAGCACCAGACATATAAGCCATGAGTCCCATTGCTGCAAACAAACTACAGAGAGCAGAGGGGTCCTTCTTGTAGTCAAGGCCAAAGGTCTGATGACATCTATGCCAATCGTCCCACATGCTAGTACTGACCTTCCATGTGACTGTGTAAGGTGCATAGATCCCTTAACTTATATCTGGAAGAAGAAGTAAAATGACTAAGGCAAGCTGCTGCAGGATGCTGTAGTGCCCCTAGTTTAGCAATCCACAGCTTTCCTGCCTCAAACACAGGAAGTGTCCAGCCCCTTGTTGCATTGTTCATGCTGAACATAAAGGCTCCTAAGGGTGTAGCTTCCATGACCAATCCATGTGTACCAGTGGGGGTATATGTGTGCAGATCCAGCAATTTGTTACATTCAAAAGCTTAACCCATGCTTGCATATTCTATATATGGTTGTTGGAGCCCCAAATCCCTAAAGAGGGACTGGGAAATTGGGGACCACCTTGGCCTTCTATTTTACTGGGAATGACAGGGAATGATGTCTGTAATTCCCCAGACAATTCAGGTACAGAATCAGAAGGAGGTGGCTGTTGTGCCAAGATATGATCAACTGAAAATGGGAAGCATCTGGCTGAAGTCTTAGTCCTAACTTCCCAGGGTGAGATACACGTGATGGGTCTTTGAGTTTTCCTGTCCAGCGTCTGGACTCACCCGACCTTGTGTAAGAAGAAACCGTCCTGGCCAAGATATGGGGGGGGGGGCAAAGCAACAAGAGAGTTCATGCTTGGATGGTGTGTTAGATTGTACATCCCAGTCCACAGCAGCTGTCCCCATAGTCATACCTTGACCGTGACCAGAACCTGACCTCCAACTTGACCTCCCATAATCCCCCCCACACAGGTAAGGGCAGATCAGGCAAAAAAGAAAGAAAGCATGGAGAAAACAAGACAGAGTAACAAAAAAAAGATGAACAACCCAAACAAAAAAAAACAGGCATCAGCCAAGAGAGAGAGAAACGATGCCCGCAGCACAAGGAAGCAGGAAGCTGGTGAGAGGAAACTGCCCGTGTAGAAGCTTGGTGGGCACAGGCATCACAATGACCAAAACATCCCAGCATACAGATCAGCGTCGGCCCTCAAACAGAAGCTTCAGCCCAAGGTCTTCCTCAGCACCAGGGGCCACAGTCCAAGCAACTTGGTCCTCAGCGTCAGAAGGTGGTGAAGAAGAGCAAAGGCGAGCATGATGAATCCAAGCACGAAGTCCAGCAACTGTGACCAGTGTGTGGGTAGCGAGAAGAACAATGAAGGGTCCTGTCCAGGGTCCAGCTAAAGGGCCAGAATCAGTCCCGGATCTGACAAGCACCCAATCAGCAGGAAGGAAAGGATGGAGTGGATGATCCAATCCTGGATGGTGGAGGTCCTGAGCAGCTTGAGAAATGGAAGAAACATCATTAGCAAGAGAGTGTATATATTCGCTGAGGGTCTGGTCTCCAAAAACAGGTAGGGAAGCAGATAAGGAAGAGTGATAAAGAAAGGGCCGACCATACATGATCCCAAAGGGGAACAGGCCAAGAGGTCGTCTGGGGGCAGGTCTCACATGCAAAAGAGCGAGGGGCCTGTGACACCCGCTGGGTAATATCAGAGATAAAGCGGGGCCCATTGGCAGAGCCAATGCCTTGGTAAGGAAAGGAAAAAAGCGGAACAATTTCCTTTAGGAGTGCCGCAACCACCTCACATGCCTCATTAGTACGACAGGGAAAGGCCTCATTCTATCCAGAAAAAGCACCCACAAAAACTTGCAAGTACCTAAAACCCCGCGTCCATGGCAACTCAGTAAAATCAACCTCCCAAAAACCAGCAGGATCCTGGCCAGCCCCAAGCCTCTCCAAGGGGAACTTAATAATTTCCACAGGTCATTACATCAACAAATCACACATTGCCTGATCATTGTGAGGGCCCTGTTATAGATCCTAAGACAAATATAGTCCTTTATAAGAAACTCAGCCATGGCCTCATAACCCCAATGAGTGCTGGCATGCAAGTTTGCTAAGAGGGCCCATAATCCACATCTTGGGAGAAGGCATTTCCTGTCCTTCTCCAGCCTATGTCCACGATAAGCAGCACCCAGTCTATAAGCTCTGTGCCCATCCTGTGAAATATATGTGGGAACCAGCAAAGGCAAATGTGAGGGTACAAGTGCACCCATATACCAAGGGGACAGGGGACCTGATGCGGCAAACTTTTGCAGTGCGGTCAGCCAAGGCATTTTCCCTTCCATGTCCAGTATCAACCCTAACATGGGCCCTCACATGCATGACAGCTACCTTATGTGGGAGCAAAACAGCATCCAATAGCCTTAAAATGTCCCTCCCATATTTAATAGGAGCGGTGAGTGAACCACACTCCGTCTATAATGCCCCACGTGCATGTATAACACAAACCTCCCCACATATTTACTGCCTATACATATATTAACCACACCATCTGAATTCTCCAAGGCCCTTGTCAAGGCAACGAGTTCAGCTTCCTGAGCTGAGGTATCTGCAGGGAGAGCAGCTGCTTCCACTACCTGGTCCAATGTGACCACAGCATAGCCAGCTAGCCTGTCTCCCTGACCCATAAAACTGCTGCCATCTGTATATAGGTCCCTGTCCACCTCCTCCAATGGCTGGTCAATTAGATCCGGCCGGCCAGAAAATACTTCTGTAATAGTCTGTACACAATCATGATCACCATCCTATTCCAGTTGGGGAAGAAAGGTTGTTGGATCGAACCTGCTACTGTGCTTAATATGAACTTGTGGGTTGTCAAGGAGTGCAATCTGATACCGCTCTAGTCAGGAGGCTGTAAGCCAATGGCCCCCCTTAGATGCTAACAAAGCCTGGATGGAATGAGGTGATGCCACTGTGATAGGAATCCAAAAGGTTAATTGTTCAGCAGCCTCCAAAAGAAGAACAGCAGCTACAGCAGCCTGAAGGCATGCTGCCCATCCTTGAGCAATAGGAGCCAGTTGTTTGGAAAAATAGGCAACAGAGTGAGACTAAGTACCAAGGGTTTGAGTAAGGACCCCAGCAGCCACCCCTTTACTTTCAGCCACATACAAGGTGGATGGTTTAGTGACATCAGGAATGCCAAGGGTCGACACATTGACTAAAGCAGTTCGAATGTTATCAAACGCCACCTGACAATCCCTGGTCCATGCAAAGGGTTCTTTATCTGTGCCTGTAGTGGTCTGATACAAGGGCTTAGCCATGAAAGCAAAGACGGTGGCTTGTAACTTTAGCAAGCAAATACATCCTAAAAGGGCATAGGGCAGTCTGGAAGGTAAAGAAATGAATGAGTAAGGCGAATACCAGCCATAAAGCATTCCAAAGGGTTATTGCAGCTGACACAGAATGGCCATTGGCCCCAAAGACCTGGAACGTTTGTGAGGAAAGGTTTCCAAGGGGCTTATTTAATACTGAATGTGATGCTCCTGTACCAGTCAAAAAATGGTATTGTTTTCCTCTGACTTTGAACTGTATCAGGGGTGAAGAGGAAGAATCATCCATAAGAGCAGGGAGACAAAGGCCCCCAGCCCCTCACCCCCCCCCCTTATATCTGGAGCACGGTTGTGGAACAGCACCCTATTGGATAGTTAGGAAGGGAACATAAAAGACATTCCCTGCTCCAGTGGCCAAATGTCATGCATATACAACACTGGTCCTGTCTCAGGGCAAAAGACTGCAGTGGGTGTGGGGGTGCCTGGGATCTGGGTGACATTGTCTCATTCCTCTCATGGTGGTAGGGGGCCCTACCACTCCTCGCCATCCTCTTCCACAAGTCCCACTTCTTTCCCCTCCCACTAGGGCAGGGCTTTGTGGGCAGGGAACCTTGGCTCTGTTGTGACATGTGGACTGAGAAAGCATGGAGGAAAAAGTAGAAAACCTAGCCCCAGAAACCAACTATGACAAATACGAAAGGCTGCTCCATTTCCCTTCTCTCAGAAAAGTCAAGCCGAAAAATAAAAGTACCAGAGAAGAGGTTTTTTTTCTCTCTCCCCCTCCTCTCTCTTCCTTCCCCACCCGGCTCAGTCAATAGCCTCGGGCAGATGGCCAAGAAACACATGAAGAAAAAGATAAGCACTAACCGTGAACACACCAAAAACAAAAAAACTGACAGGTTTGCCCTACACACACATAAAAAAACAATGCCAGTATTAACCCCAAACATACCAGCACCTATAACAAGACAAAAAACTTCATCAACAAGTCATTTCCTCCCTTGGGTGATAGGATTAAGCAATCCTGCTGAAAGGGAAAAAAAACCAAGTTAGGAAAGTAAGAAGAACAAGCTTCTTACAAATCTCATCCAAACTTAAAATAGGAAAGAGTACTAATTGTACCACGCATTCAGGCGATTTTTACTAGCCAGTCCAGAAGTCATTGCTGAATCAGTTCTCTGTCTGGCTTTTGTAATAAAATCCACTTTCTGGAAGCTTGCTACGTTCAGTGTCAACCATTTTTATTCATTTTTAGCCTACTTTTTCTAGCAGCATTTCCTACCAGACGCCTTTCCTCTGTTGTTAGAAAGACATCCAGCATGGCTTGGAGGTCTGCCCAGTTAGTGGCATAAGTTTGAAGAATGAACAGAATCAATTCAGGATATTTGCGTGGGGTTTCAGTGTAAGAACTCAATCAGTCCCCCCATGCATAAAGATCAGATGTGGAGAAGGGGATATGAACCAGGACCTTATTAGTGTCCCCCCTTCTAATAGCTACTTGCCCTGTGAGGGAGTAGATCCCCTTATAGGGTGGTGGAGCAGAAGCTAAAACAGGAAAAGGTGGTGCTATGGAAGGTCACCACAACCCACAGTCTTGAAGCACTTGCTTATTCTCGTATAAGGTCCCACAAAAAAGAGCATATTAAGCATGCTGATCATGATCTATGCCTCTTTAAGCATAGTCTCCCATGGTTTCAAAAACTCCCAAATTTATGGATCCCCCTGTGGGCCAAACAGTGGGTATGTCTTGGTGACAGAAGACATTGTACTTAATTAGAGTTTCAATTTCATATCCCGATGGATTTTAAGCTTACCAAAGTTCCTTATGACACACTCAAGGGGGCTGAGGGCACATCCCTTCCTTTTATTCATTTTAACTGGTCTTCCTGGAGCTGAGCCCATGTGTTCAAGTCACTCACACCACTTGTGCAGCCTGTTGGGCCACAAGAGATCCACTGACCTTCAGCTAAGATCAGTATCACGCCTAGGCCTGGTCGACAGCGGGAAATATATAAGAAGCAACCACAAACCACACACCACTCACAACCTGTTGGACCACGAGAGTATAAGGTTAAGCCCCTTGCTTTCTAAGCACCCCCAGAACCCCCCAAAAGAGGGGGGCCTAGGTGCGGCTGGCACAAACCCTTCCACCCAGCTCTGGTCAACGGGGAAATAATTCAAGGACACAAACACACTTTTACACACATACACACTCCCCCAGGCAAGCTGGTACAACAAAGTAATGTATATCTGTGTGTCCTACCTTATCTTCAGCCCTCCTGAGTATGCAGGAATCAAGTAAAAGGCAACCAAAAATAAGAAAAAACTGGTTCCTGTTAAAAACCACAGTAAAGAGTCAAGAAGGGGGGCACCTCCAGGAAATCCCAGAGCGCGCTCGGTGCCTTCCCATTTCCTGAGCCTCCCTAGGACCAACCAAGCACCTCTCCTGGCTGGCTCACCAAAAATGATATGCAGGTTCTGAGGTTTTGCTTGATAAAGAAATACAGGGAACCAGAAGTTGCCTTCAAGCTTTACGTTTTTATTCAGCTGAATAGAGACGGACTCCTCTAAATAAGAGAAGCAACAAATGACAAGAAATCCTTGTATTTATTCTTTCTAATTACATAACCAACTCACCCAGCAAAGCTGACACACATAAGATAAAGATTGCACCCAGTAAGTCTGGCACACTGTAGATAAGAAGGGAGAAAGCAGAAGTAGCTAAACATGTTCCCATTCGTGTGTTTCCCTAAAGATATCATATGTTCTTGGGTGGGTTAGGACATTGGGTGCTGTCCTTGCTGTCCTTTCATGACCCTGCATCCAGGACTACAAGTGACCAGAGACAGAGGGGCCATCTGTATATTGATACTGTCCCCTAAGTCCTGGTCAGCAGTTCAGTAGAAGGGCTATCCACTGTCAGAAGCTACGTGAGTGAAATGTACAAATGTGAAAGCAGACAGGTTAATAAAAATGTTTTACGATAAATATCCTCACAAGCCTTGAGGAAATACTTAACATGCTTTTTGTTTCCCATACGGGAGACTCTTTCCTTTTGAGAGTGGCCAACTGTCAACTCTACAATGAGCATGGCTGCAGCCACTTTTTCTTCTCATTCTAGGTTGCCACATAGAATGGAGGGAGGGGGATTGCCCAGGTGCTTCGTTAGTCAAAATAATCTTCTGTCCCATGGGAACCAAGGTCATCTGATGCTCCCGCGACTAGGGACTGGGCATTGCATAAAAAGCCCGCCAAATGAATATATTGGGGAACATAGTTGCTTGCATAGTTTTGTGGGTGGGACATTTAACTTTGTAATTGGGCAATTATTACTTGTGTATTCAGACTTGGTTTCACTTTTGACTGTGTCGATACTTTGTAACTAATCAACATGTTCTTTGATGGATTTCCAAGCCTCAGAGTTCTGCTTTATTCGTCTCTGTCTGTCGGAACCATGACACTACTACTTGATAAGATAATGCAGACAACACCAAGCTGGCAGGAATAGCCAACACTCCAGAAGATACGCTTAAGATACAGAAGGATCTTGACAAACTTGAACATTGGGTGCTATCTAACAAAATGAAATTCAATGGT
Source organism: Bothrops alternatus (assembly GCA_034064705.1). Lineage (NCBI taxonomy): Eukaryota > Metazoa > Chordata > Lepidosauria > Squamata > Viperidae > Bothrops > Bothrops alternatus. The sequence continues at coordinate 1,109,762 of JARGCV010000014.1, read as the reverse complement.
GAAAAAAGTAAGGTTCTAAAATTAGACAAGAAAAACCAACTGCACAAGTATACTATAGGTCAGGGGTGTCAAACTGCCAGCACACGGGCCAGATGCGTCATCCAGAAGCCACGCCCACCTCATTGCCGGCAATGGCAAAACAGTCCCGATACATCTCACGACATCACGTGACGTCGCGAGTTTGACATGTCTGGTATAGGTGGTACCTTGCTTAATAGTAGTAACTGTGAGAGGGATCAAGGAGTCCTAGTGGACAATTACTTAAATATGAGCCAGCAGTGTGCTGCAGCTGCCAAAAAAGCCAACACAGTGCTAGGCTGTATTAACAGAGGGATAGAATCAAGATCACGTGAAGTGTTAATACCACTTTACAATGCCTTGGTAAGGCCACACTTGGAATACTACATCCAGTTTTGGTCACCATGATGTAAAAAAGATGTTGAGACTCTAGAAAGAGTACAGAGAAGAGCAACAAAGATGATTAGGGAACTGGAAGCTAAAACATATAAGGAACGGTTGCTGGAATTGGGTATGTCTAGTTTAATGAAGAGAAGGGGTGACATGATAGCAGTGTTCCAAAGAAGAGGGAGTCAAGCTATTCTCCAAAGTACCTGAAGGTAGGACAAGAAGCAATGGATGGAAACTAATCAAAGAGAGAAGCAACCTAGAACTAAGGAGAAATTTCCTGAAAGTTAGAACAATTAATCAGTGGAACAACTTGCCTCCAGAAGTTGTGAATGCTCCAAAAGTGGAAGTTTTTAAGAAGAGACTGGACAGCCATTTGTCTGAAATGGTATAGGATTTCCTGCCTGAGCAGAGGGTTGGACTAGATGACCTCCAAGATCCCTTCCAACTTGATGATGATGATGTCAAATCCAAAATTTCTAGCATTAGAAAAGGCATGTGTGCACACAAAAATAGGGTTTTGTTAATTAAATGAAGGGGGAAATACGATCAGGGTTTGCATAGCTTTTAGTAAGAGCATGATTCCCAGGCTTCTGTCATTCAAATTGTGAGTTCTACTCCCTGTGGGGTTGAGGGCCATATTAGTTCAGGGTTTGGGCCTATAACTCATTACTACCAGTTTGGGGATTATCCCCTTACTTCCTGGTTTGGATATATGATGCCAGTTCTGGTTTGGGCTAATCAGTGCCCCTTCTGGTCTTGGACCAATCAGAAGCACCTCCAGGGGAGGGCCTATGATATCAATTCCAGTTTGGGCCAATCAGCACTCCTCCCAGTCTTGGACCAATGACAGCCACTTCTGGGGGAGGATATAGAAGTGGCATCACTGATCAAAAGGGCTAATAAGCCCCTGTTAAAAAAAGTATGTACTATAACTACTTATGAAATATATCTTACTGTACACATATACAAGAAAGAAGGATATCAACATTACAATGAAGTATAACCATAATGACTGATAGTCAGAACAATTGTTGAAGTTACTTTTCATTCTAATTTTCCCTATTTACTGTAGACATGTACCCATAAATCTAGTTTCAGGATTCTTCAGATGGCAGAAAGTTTAGTGACACCCTGGAAGTCAGGATTACTAAGAGCTGGAGTCCTTCATACTATTTGGGTATTGTTCTTTGTCAATGAATGTAGAGGAAGGCAGAGTTAAGCCCAAAAGCTATTAACAGGTAAAAGAAATAGCAATCAACACCTCAACCCTGGGAACATTGGGAGCATGAGAAAGAGATTCAAAATATGTTGGTTGAGGCAGGCAGGATTCCCTTGAGTACCATTTGTTGGGGGTCAAGGGAAAGGGAGGGTTTTGCCTTCTCTTTCTGCTCAAGATCCCCATGTACAATTGGTGGGCCACTGTGTGACACAGAATGCTGGACTCGATGGGCTTTGGCCTGATTCAGCATGGCTCTTCTTATGTTCTTATGTTATGTTCTTATAACCACACCTTAATTCTGTTTGGAAAACTCTGGCAGGTTTTCAGGTTTCTATTATTATACCATTCATCAATAGAGTTCCACTAGTCCTTGTGGAGTCTGTTTCTTGATCTGGCCTACCTCTAAGGGTTGAAAATGAATTGAGTTCATGGCATACATTGAGATTTGCAATGTGGCTGGAAGGAATGGACTCTGAATAGTGAAGCACACCAGCATGACTCCATGCTAATTGAAGATACTCTTTCTGCACATGTATGCATTTCTGAAGCTGCATCTGTATTCAGACCAATTGAGCCATTTAATTCAGTACTGCCCTTGAGTCAAAAAAGCTTAGAGAAAAGTTTTTCCTGGCCAAATTTCTTGTATAACCACAAATGCAAGCGGATGTGTTCAGGTTCTTCAGCATTCACATGTACCTTCCACAATCACAAATCAATAATTCAATGTCATTCTTTCTCAGAATCAGGGAAGCTCCAAAGAACTGAACTGCTATTGTTTTTTTTACAAGCCAAACAATCACTCAAAAGAAGCACCCCCAAAAAGCTTACTTGTCCTACACTGAAGATTTGAAGGTTAATCTGCATAGTGAAAGATGACCAAATTCAGTCTATGTAGGGGTGGTTTTTAAGGTCAATTTATGCATACATAAAGAAGAAAGTGGAAAGGAGCCATTATCAGTTGAGCTTATGTGTACAGCCCTAGTTAAATTAATGGCCCAGTATGGAGTTTACATTAGTCCATATGTAATGGATGGTTATGGCCATTGCATTGTCTATGGATAGACCTACCCTCCACAAATAAGTCTAATACCTTCTTGGACCTATATCAATCAGTGGCAGGGGTTAGATCTTGTGGCACTAAATTTTGGAAATAAATGACAGGGAAACAATTTTACTGTATCTGCCTTGGATGTATTGCCTCCCCATTACAGAGATTACCTTGCTCTAATCATTTAGACAAAATGGAGGAATTCCATCTATGGTATATATCCAATTTCTATAACATTCTCTCTTAACTGCCTTTTTAAAAAATACCTTTTAAGCTTTTCCTTTTAGCATGTCACTCTAATACTGTCACCATTTTGTATTCTCAACCCTATAACATACTTTTTTAAATTTTATTTTATTCACAATGTTAAAATACAAACTCCAAGCAAAAGGGGAAAATACAAAAACAAAGCAAAACTAAACAAGACATTTTTAAAAAGTGCATAAAAAACATACTCATAGATTGCCCCCCCATTTGAAAACTGATAAATATATTTCAAGAATAATAGTTTCCCTCCCTCCCTTGCAAAATAGGCCCACAAATTATGAACTTCTGTAACTCTGTCTGAGGGGTCCTTGGTGCTCTCTGAGCTTGGTTGTTTTCTTGCAGGCGTTTCATTACCCAAACTAGGTAACATCATAGTAAGGAGTGGGGTTTGCTCTCAGTTTCTATTCTAGTGGTTTGCTGGGTCTTTTGGTTTACTATGCTACGCATAGTACACAAGCCAACTAAAGCCCTTCAAAACATCCTAAGTAGGAGGATTTCCAGTTGCTGCTGGGTGTAGACCCGGGGAAGCGACCGTCCGTTCCCTGGGTCTGAAATTCCTTTGCTGGTGAGCCCGTTTGGGCTAAAAGCCACCCTGGAGGGGTGGCTGCTGAAGGGTGAATATTTGGGGAACGGGAGCCGGTGGTAGCTGGCTCTACGAACCCAAAGCAGCCCCCGGAACCAGCAAAAGAAAGGTGGATCGGATTTATGTGAGTCTCTATCAACAGCTGAATGTCGGGAACAGAAAACAGCTGATTTTGACAGCAAGTAGCCAGTCCGGTGAGATTATTTTCTATTCCTTGTGAAAAGTGAACCTTTTGATGAAATAGCCTATCTTTAACAAAAAGCTGGAAGCTTAAGGGAGAAAGGAGGAGGATTTTTCCCTCACCCCCCTCCCGTACAAGCGGCGTTTTAAGCGACTCCATTGCTAAGGAAGAAATTTAATTGAGACTATTTGAAACTTTGTTTTTGGCTGGAGAAATCTAAAAAATTAAAGAGAATTTATTTGGAAAGTTACCCTAATTATTCTTTCCTTTTTATAACTTTAAAACTGTGTTTTTACTCTGAATATTTTTCCAAAAAACCCCTTGGAAAGAATCAGCGTTCCCCTGGTGGTTATATTGTAATATTTTTTTTCTCTTCCCTTTGTTTGCGGTGTATTTAATTGTGGAGCTTGGCTCAACGCCCAGACATTTGGCTGTATGCCCAGACATTCTTATCTCTCTTTAAAAGTTATTGTGAGAGACTGTTCAGCTTCTTATCTGACTGCCTGGCTAGCTGTACATTTCCCATAGCAAGGGAAAATACAAAGGAAGAAGGGGAAAAAAATTTCAAATTTTTTTTTTGCTCTCTTCTATTCTGGTTGCAGTTAAAGTTTGATTGGACTATACTTTGGATAGTATTCATCTCTTCTTGACAACTTTTATTTTCATTTTTTATTTTTTGCCTGTCTATCTGAAGTCTCCTCCCTTTTCTTTTGAGAGTTTGATTTTTTTTCTACCTTGCCTTTTACAGATTGATTTATTACTATTGTCTTTTTTGGAAATTGTTTTTTCCTGTGGCGGGTTTTTTTTCTCTCTCTAAATTTTTTTTCTCTTTTTTTGCCCATTCCTGCTCCCTCTGTGGATGGTTTTGAGATTTTTTTTTATTCCTCTAAAGGATTTGGTTTCTGTTTCTTTTTCTTTTTTCTTTTATCCTTAAAGTACGCCTGGCCTTGTCTCCTGGTAATAGGAGGGCACTGGATTATAAATGGCCATCGGGCTACCTGGTGGATTATAATTAGCCATTGGGCTTTTTGGTGGATTACAAATAAATACAACAATTAGAAGATGAGTGCCTCAAATTGAGCCAAAGGAATGAGGAAGGGTTCCTCAGCTCCCGCTTCTACCTCGGTGAGTCCAGCTATTCAGAAATCAATTACTACTTTTTTACAACAAGATTCTCATCAGATAGATACCCAATTGATACTCCAAGCAATTTCAGCTCAATCTAAAAATATTTATTTATTTATTTATTTATTTATTTTACGATTTTTATACCGCCCCCCTCCCGAAGGACTCGGGGCGGTGTACAGCCCAATTAAAAACATTAACATACAAAAGGTAAAATTATTAAAAATAAATTAAATAATTTGGCCCAATCATTTAAAAACCCAATACATAATCTTAAAAACAATTAAAAACATCAAAAGATAGGGTTATTAAAAATAGATTAAGTAATTTAGTCCGATCATTTAAAACCAATGCTTAATCTTAAAACTCAAACCCCTAAAAACAATTATGGCCTTGTTGGAACCGGAGCTACTATCCCAGGACCGCTTGTCGAAATAAATATGTTTTTAATTCTCGACGGAAGGAACACAATTCCGTCAACGTATGGAGTTCGGGGGGGAGCTCGTTCCAAAGCGTTGGAGCTCCCACAGAGAAGGCCCTCCCCCTGGGGGTCACCAGCCGACATTGTCTGGCCGACGGCACCCTGAGGAGACCTACTCTGTGGGAGCATACCGGACGGCGGGAGGTATTTGCTGGCAGAAGGCGGTCCTGCAAATATCCGGGTCCGATGCCATGGAGCGTTTTAAAGATGGTCACTAACACCTTGAAACGCACCCGGAAGGCCACCGGCAACCAGTGCAGCTCGCGCAGGAGCGATGTTACATGGGCGCGCCATGGCGCTCCGGTCACTACCCGTGCGGCTGCATTCTGGGCCAGCTGAAGCCTCCGGGTGCACCTCAAGGGGAGCCCCATGTAGAGAGCATTACAATAGTCCAGCCTGGAAGTGACGAAGGCATGAGTAACTGTGCATAGCGAGTCCCCGTCTAGGAAGGGACGCAACTGGCGTACCAGGTGAACCTGATAGAACATCCTCCCGGCCACGGCCGCCAGATGGTCCTCTAAAGACAGCCGTGAATCCAGGAGGACTCCCAAATTGCGAACCCTTTCCGCGGGGGCCACTGTTTCGCCCCCAACAGACAACAAAGGAGTCAATTGACTAAACCGGGACGACGGTAGCCACAGCCACTCGGTCTTGGAAGGGTTGAGCTTGAGTCTGTTCTTCCCCATCCAGACCCGCACGGCCTCCAGGCATTGGGTCAGCACGGCAAGAGCATCGTTGGGTTGGTTCGGCGTGGAAACGTACAGCTGAGTATCATCAGTATACAGATGGTACTCCACACCAAAACCACGGATGATCTCACCCAGCGGTTTTACATAAATGTTGAACAATAGAGGTGAGAGGACCGACCCCTGAGGTACCCCACATACAAGGGGTCTCGGGGTCGACCTCTGACCCCGTCAACACAGACTGCATCCGGCCGGAGAAAAAGGAGGCGAACCACTGCAAAACAGTGCCCCCTATACCTAACCCCTCCAACCGTTGCAGCATGATACCATGATCAATGGTATCAAAAGCCACCGAGAGGTCCAATAGCACCAGAGCAGAGGAACAACCTCTGTCCCGGGCCCGCCAGAGGTCATCCACCAACGCGACCAATGCTGTTTCCATGCTGTAGCCAGGCCTGAAGCCCGACTGGTGTGGATCCAAGTATAACAATTCCTCCAGGTGTCGTGGGAACTGTCTGGCAACCACGCTCAGATTCGGCAAGGCTCGATCTCCAACTGCTCTCTAGGCGTCTTTTCCGGCGTTTCATCTCTCTCAGCCCCTCATTATACCAAGGGGCCGATCGAGACGCACGCCGAATCAGAGGCCGCAAAGGCACGACCCGGTCTAGAGCGCTGGCCGCAGCCCTATCCCAGGCTGCTGCCAGCTCTTCAACCAAGTCGTGTATCCGAACCTCAGGAATTGGCCCTGGAATCACTCGGGCTCCATCAGCCGCCTGGGGCGGTACCATCTCACCTATATCCCCTATATTCTGACCACTCAGCCACTGTCCAGAGACAAAAACCAGGTCAAGCGTGTAACCCCCTGTGTGTGTGGGGCCTTGAATTACCTGGGCCAGGTCCATGGCTGTCATGGAAGCCATGAACTCCCGAGCCTCACTGGACACCCCGCCCACGGACGGCAGGTTGAAGTCACCCATAACTATCAGCCTAGGGACCTCAACCACCACCGCGGCGATAACGTCCAGGAGCTTGGGCAGGGAGGTTGATACGTGGCAGGGAGCCAAGTACGTAATCAACACCACCCTCGGGCCCCCAAGGTCCCACTTCACCAGGAGGGATTCACAGCCCGCCGTCTGAGGAACAGTGACCTCCCTCAGCCTGAAATCTTCCCTAATCACGACCGCCACTCCTCCACCCCTGCCCTGGGCTCTCGGCTGGTGGACTGCAAGGAAACCCGGTGGGCACATTTCCACCAGAGGGACACCGCCCTCTGGTCCCAACCTGGTCTCTGTTATACCCGCCAGATCTGCTCCCCCCTCCAAAATTAAATATTGAATGAGGGGGGCCTTATTTACCACAGACCTGGCGTTGCACAGCACCAGCCTACAGCCAGGGCCCTGTGGTTCTGGATAACCCCAAGAACCGATTGAGCCTTGGGGGTCAGAGCACACAACCACTCGTAAGCAGTGGGTGCGCACTCCCTTATTATGATACGGCCCCCTGCTCCCGCTATACCTGCCCCTCCCGCTTACGGTACTAATAGGAACTAAATTAGCCTTAATCAACCCCCCCATCCGCACCCTCAGGACTCCGTCCCCTTCCGTTGCCTGGCCTGTCTTCTTGCTCCCTTCCAACAATTCCTTCTCCCACCCTAGACACCCCTTCCCCACCCCTTCCCTCCCTTAAAACTTTCATTAAAAACTTGTTTAAAAAACCCCAAAGCCCCTTATTTAATACATGCCATCTCTCAGGACTCCAAAGTCCGTCCTCGAGATAGGCCCTTGATAAAACAGAGGGCCATGATTGCGAGAGGGGGGAATCTCGCAATGCAAGAAGAGTCCTTCTCGAGTACACAGCCAGTCAGATAAAGTGCATCGATGGGGTCTGGCTAGAGAGCCAGGCAGTCCAATCTCAACGACGTTGCTTCCCTCACCTCCAGGTCCATGCCGCTCCCTCAACACCTGCGGTTCTCTGCTGTCCTCCCAAACTACCAACTTGCATGATGGTGGGGGGGGGTGCCAAACTCTTCCTTTTGCGGCGGTCTCCCAATGCCAATGCCAACGCCTCTCAGCTACCTTCCCAGCCATTCACTCATTTGGTAGTAGGGAGGGAGGAAGGGGCCAAGCTGTTCCCTTTCACGGTGGCCTCCCAAAGCCAGAAGCCTCTCAGCAGTCCCTTCGCAGATCGTCCGCTCGCATAATGGGAGGGAGGGGGAGGGGAGGGAGCCACTGCTAAACTCCTCTCTTCCACGGCGGCCTCCCACCCAGACTCCCTGCAGGCTCCTCACCTCATCGCAGGCCGCGGGCCAAAGGGGAGGGGTACGCTGTTAACATCACCCAACATATGCTGTTATCATCCAGATTCATCCATTCTCGGCAGGGAGGGAGTCAGCAGACATGTCTCTGGAAGGCTAAGATATTCCGCTGCCAAAATACCCGGGGTCCCAGATGTTTCTCGACCCCTGGGGGGGTCTCTAGCCATTTCCCATCAGAAGCCCGGCTGCTCCTACAGGAAAGCGTCCTCCATCTTGCGCATCATCAAATTGATGATTTGAAAATGGAAATGAAAAAAGATTTGGAAAAAACTCATGAAGATTTGAAAATTGATCTTCTTAAAATGGATCAAAAAATGGAAAACTTTCAACAGGCGATGGTAGACACTCAACAAAGAATGCAAAAAATAGAAGATAAGGCAGGGGTGGTTGACCAGAAAATTGAAGCGTTGCAAGAGGAAAATCAGAGATTGGCGCAAGCAAATGCAGAATTGGAGGACAGCATGGCCGTGATGGAGATGGATAATGCATCACACTTTCTAAGATTTCAAAATATTGTAGAAGATAAAGATGAGAACTTGTTGGAGTTGATGAGTGAATTATTAGTGGAATTGCTTGGAATGGAAATGGATCTAATGAAAAGAGAAATAGATCAGGTTTTCAGAATGAACTCAAGCTACGCAAGAAGAAATAGAGTTCCTAGGGAGGTCCATGTAAGATTTCTTAAAAGATTTATACGGGATGAGATCTTGAGAGGGATAAGAGATCAATCACTGAAATATAAAGATAAAGAACTTGTAGTTCTCAAACAGATTCCCAGAAGGATAAGAGAAGCGTGAAGAGAATATCAATTTTTAACGAGGAAACTCTTTAATAAGGGAGTGAATTTTAGATGGCTGGTCCCAGAAGTATTACTAATCTTCTGGGACTTGAAAAGATACAGAATAGATACTCCATTTCAAGCAGAGGATTTTTTTAACAATCACAGAGCCTTTTTAGAAAAAGGCAATGCCGAACCCAAGAAATTGGAAGAGACGATGGGTGCAGGAGCACCGAAACAATCGGAGGAGGGAGAATAAAAAAAGATGCAATCAGAGGAAGATGTAAGACCGAAAGACCAGAGACAGATCAGCTCCCCTAGAAGATTGAGGTCTAGATATAATTGAAATTATGGAGGAGATTGGATTTTTTTCAATAAATATAAATGGTCTTAACTCCCCATCAAAAAGGAGTAAAATACTTAACAGACTACAAAAATTGAAAATGGACATAATTTGTCTTCAGGAGACGCATATTAAAATACAACATTCTAAAATTTTAGAACAACCAAAGATAGGTAAACTTTATTTTTCTTTAGCACAACAAAAGAAAAGAGGAATAGCATTTTATATAAAAGAAAAGATGAATCCAAAACAAATTTATGCTGATGAAGAAGGGAGAATACTAATGATGGAAATTACATGGGATCAAAAACAAATCTTGATGGTTGCAATATATGCTCCCAATGAGAAACAGGATCAGTTTTTTCAGCAATTATATGATAAACTAGTGGAGATAAATTATCAAAATCTTTGCATACTTGTTGATTTTAAAGTAATAGTAGATGTATTACGGGACTATAAAAGTTATAAACAAGGGAAAAGGGGGGAAATACCCTACCTAAGTCTTTTTTAAAGATAAAAGATGAATTGTGTATACAAGACATATGGAGAGAAATGAATCCAGAGAAAGCACAATATACATTTTACTCAAATAGGCATAAATCCTGGTCAAGAATTGATATGATATGGACTTCATATGATTTAAAGACTATGATACAAGAGGTGGAAATTAAACCTAATATTTGGGCTGATCATAATCCAATTAAAATGACTTTGAAAGGAACCAGGAAAAAATTAAGAAGGTCATTGAATAAATCAATACTGAAAGAAAAAGAATTTCTACAGTTTGCAATGAAAGAAATGGATTTTTTTAAAAAATAAATAAGAAAGAAGAAACCTCTATTCAAAATCTTTGGGACACTGCGAAAGTGTACTTTAGAGGCTTGGCTATAACTTATCTTGCTAAAAAGAATAAAGAAAAGAGACAAATACAGCTTAATTTGAAAGGACAATTTAGGAATTTAGAACTTGAGTTACAAAATGATCCACAAAAGAAGAAGCTGAAGACACAAATGGAATTAATAAAACATAAATTAAACTTATTGGAGATGGAGACAAGGGCACAACAGATAAAATACTCAAAACGGAATTTCTTTGAAAATGCCAACAAACCAGGAAGATGGCTTGCATATAGATTGAAAAAAGAGAAAAAAAACTGATAGGTAAATTACAAGATTCAAAAGGTGAAATACATTGTCATAATGACGTACTGAAAAAAATTGCTAAAACTTATTATGAGACACTTTATAAGGCGGAGGTGGTTTCTAAGGAGGCAATACAGGAATATCTAAGAAAAGCAAACCTCCCAAAGATTCCAGAGAACATGCAACATATGTCGAACGAGAAAATAACAATGATGGAAATTACATAGGCCATAAAAAGACAAAAAAAAGATAAAACTCCAGGAGCCGATGGTCTCCCAGCGGAATTTTACGTAGCATTACAAGATATAATAAGCCCGATATTGAAAGATCTCTGTAATGAAACTTTTTCGGTGATGAAAATACCAAAATCCTGGACAGAAGCCAATATTTCTCTTATACCTAAAGATGATACTGATCTCACACAAATTAAAATCTACAGGCCAATATCACTATTAAATGTGGACTATAAAATATTTACAGTAATAATAGCGGAAAGAATGAAGAAATTTTTGAATGAATTTATCCATTCAGATCAAAATGGTTTTCTGCCTAAAAGACAGATAAAGAACAATTTAAGAATTATTTTAAATGTGTTAGAATATTATGAAAAACATCCGGGGAAACAAATGGCACTGATATTTTTGGATGCACAAAAAGCCTTTGATAACCTTACTTGGCAATTTATGTTTCATCAGCTGCGAGTGATGGATTTTGGTGAAAATTTTATAAATGCAATTCAAGCAATTTACAATAAACAATCAGCAAAGATACTTCTAAATGGAGACTATACAGATAACTTCGATATTAAAAAAGGCACAAGACAGGGATGCCCATTGTCTCCCTTGTTATTTATTCTTACATTGGAAGTGTTGGCCAGGAATATTAGACAAGATGTGGAGATCAAAGGGCTGGAGATAAAAGATCAGAAATACAAATTACAAGCTTTTGCAGATGATTTGGTCTTTATCTTGGAGGAGCCTTTGGAAACAGCCACTAAACTGTTGCAGAAAATAGAGGAATTTGGAGAAGCGGCTGGGTTGAAAATAAATCTCACAGAAAAACAGAAAGCTCAATTTGTGGAAAAAACAAATCTCCAGATAGCCAAAAAAGTTAAATATCTAGGTATCTATTTAACATCAAAATATACAACAATAAAAGAAGACAACTATGAAAGACTATTGAAACAAATAAAAACAGATTTGGAGAAGTGGAAAAACTTTCAATTATCACTATTAGGAAGGATAGCAACTGTTAAGATGAATATCTTACCTAAACTGCTATTTTTATTTCAGACAGTTCCTGTCAAACTAAGCCAGAAATTTTTCGATGATTTAAATGCAACAATAATGATATTTATATGGCAAGGGGAAAAAGCAAGAATTAAAATTAAACTGTTACAAGACTCAAAAGACAGACTTTGGGCTCCCAGACTGGAGACTTTACTACCAAGCCACTATTTTGTTGTGGCTTAAAGAATGGATCACACTGAGAAATAAACGTCTGCTTTATTTAGAGGGACACGATTTGCAACTGGGTTGGCACGCTTTCCTATGGTATGAAAAAAATAAAGTACATAAATACTTTCAAACACACGCTATAAGGAATGTACTACTTTCAGAGTGGGAGAGAATTAAAAATAAAATTTATATGAAAATACCTGAGTGGCTTTCAACAATGGAAGCATTTGCGTATCTGAACTTAATTAACTATGATAAGCTTGTGGTCTATAAAGACATTTTAGATAAAGAAGGAAAACTTAAAGATAGGCAAGATCTTCAACAAAATGGTATTGATTTAACATGGTGGTCATATTTGCAAATTCAAACAAGATATGAAAAAGATGTAAAAGTAATGGGATTTTAGAAAGAACAGACACCATTAGATAAAATACTCTTGAAAACAGACGAAAATTTGATTAAGAAACTCTATAAATTTTTGTTAAACTGGAAGATGGAAGAAGAACAAGTGAAAGAAACAATGATAGTGTGGGCAAAGAACTTTGGTTATTCTATAGATTTAGAAGATTGGCAAAAACTATGGGACCGAAATATTAAACTTACTAAAGCAGCTGCATACAAGGAAAATTTATATAAAATGTTTTATAGATGGCACATGACACCAGTTAGATTAGAGAAAATGTTTAAAAATGTATCAGATATGTGTTGGAAATGTAAACAACAACCAGGCACTTATTACCATCTCTGGTGGATATGCCCTAATGCTAAGAAATTTTGGTTTAAGATTCATATGTGGCTAGAAAAGATGATTAAAGTACAGATAGAATTTAAACCAGAACTCTGTTTGCTGGGAATATTAGGCTTGAATTATGGAAAAGAGAATGAATATTTAATATTACATGTGTTAACAGCCGCGAGGATAATATTTGCCCAATTTTGGAAAAATGAAAATTTACCATCTGATCAGATTATAATAACAAAAATACTTGAATGTGCAGAAATGGATAGATTAACTTTAGAAATGAAAGAGAAAGAAGACACAATTTATTTTAAAACATGGGAAAATTTTTACCAATGGTTAGCAATACGATAGAATGAGAAAAGGTTATGAAACTTAAAGAGATAATTGATCATTTGTATTTATATTTTATGATTATTTGTATGAACTTGTCTTCTTTTTTTCTTTTTCTTCTTTTTTTGTATTTGTGATTTTAATAATATAGTAAATTATAACCAATAAGTAATATATTACTATTTTAAAGTTATTACAACTAATTAGTATTAAGCATTGTTAATTAGTAAAATGAATGAGATATATTGACTAACTTGTTATTGAAAGCTGTTTAATACTAGAGTAATCATTAAGATTTAATATGTATACCCAGACGGGTTTACTTGCTGAAGCGATGTTATTTTGTGGGATTAATCCCACTTTTGTGTTTACCCCTTTCCTTTGGTTTAACCCTTTTGTATGTCTTCCTTTGTTTTACCTTTGTTGACCTTATTCCCTTGTTACCCTTATAAAACTCAATAAAATATTTGTTTAAAAAAAACATCCTAAGTACAGGTAATTCCTGAGTTACAAACCTTCCCTCAGCGAACGTTCTAAGTTACACAATAAGCACCACCTAGTGTTTACGAAAAACTCCTGAAATTATGAATGTTGCCGCACCACAGCAGTTGTTCACCCTTACAAATGACCGCAGAGGCACTGCAACATTCACTCTGGCTATTCCCTCCCCCCCACCTCCCCAGGTCTCCCTAGGCACTAGGCCTGTGGATCCTCACCTTGCAAAGATCTAGAGCATCTTCGCTTTCTTGGCTGATTTGCTGCTCCAGGCCTTCGGTGCGTTCACAAAGAATGAAGGCCTACAGTACTGCAAGATCATGCAAGATCAGTGGCGTGAGATCTCACACTACTGATCTCGCGTGATCTCACAGTACTTTGGCCTCTGTTCTCTGCAAACAGAAGCCTGGATGAGATCTGCAGCAAAAGGCTTTGCAAATGGAGGTAAGGGCTGAAACATCAAAGCGTTCCCTCCGTTTGCAAAACCTTTTCCCATCTTTGCGAAAAGCCTCTGCCACCAAGAACAGAGCCCCAGGTTAACACGCACGTTGTCCTCAGCCTCTGTTTCGCCGGCAGTGGCCTTTAAGAAAGGCCTCTGGGTGGGGACGTCACGTCCGGTCGCATGGCGATGGAGTAGTCTCAGGGGAGCTCTGGGACAGATCTCTGTTTATCGGCTTTTTTCTCGGCTGCCAAGAGCGATTGCCGCCTGGAGGGATAGGCAACTTGGAGAGGACCTTCTGGTGCATCGGCAGAGGTGAGGCAAGCCTCAGGAGAGCCAGAAATAATCCAAGCTGAGACTGATCTGGGAAGGGAGAGCTGCCCTGGAGGATCTCCAAAGAGGGAGAAGAGAAAAGCAGCCTCAGTAAGAAAGGGGGTGGAACTCCCCCCCATGGACTAGCGACGATAGAAAAGTAGGGGCAAAGGAGACTTTTACCTTAACCAGCTGGACTTCGTGGGCTGAAAAGGGTAAAAATCAAAGAGTAGCCCTTCTTCCTTCTTTCTCAAGAGAAGCAAATAAGAATTCAGAACAAAAACTGAGGGTGAGAAAGTGCCGAGGGAGCAGGAAGCCGACATTTTGGCTAACACGGAAGTCCATACAGCATTGAAAGGGAGAAAGGAGAAGGGAGACACCTACTGGCCGAGAAGAAAATAGACATAGAAATAAAATAAATAAATAAAGGCTGTACAGCATTGAAAGGGAGAGAAGAGAAGGGAGACACCTACTGGCCGAGAAGAAAATAGACATAGAAATAAAATAAATAAAGGAGAAGGACGAAGAGAAGGGAAAAGCTGACGGACTATAGCTTGGAGGGAGCCAAGGCAAATTGAACTGGCCCTCTGATCTTAGTTGACTCTTACCCTGGAACTGCCTGAATATTGATTCTCATCACTGAACTGTTTGAATCTTGATCCTTATCCCTGAAAGGTTAAACTATTGGATCAGCATCTGAATACTGCCTTGTGATTAATTTGGTTTATTTTTTAAAAAAAAATCAGAAGAAATGCTTGGCCAACAGTAGACTGAACTCAGAATGGCCACCAAGCAATCCAAATTAATACCCCCGAAGGTAGTAGCACCCTCCCCAGCCCAGTTACTCAAAATATCAGGGAACAAGTTATCTGCCCCCCCATCCTCCCCCACATCTACAGGACCCCAGACCCCCCCTCTATCCAGGCCTCTCCAGTAATGCACATGATGAAAGAACTAAAAGAGATGATAGAGGCACTGGGGAAAAGGGTGGAGGAAATGGATAAAAAGTTAGAGGAAGTGGGCACGAGGATGGAGAGACGGAGCGAAGAATTAGAACAGAAATGGAAGGAACAAGGCAGAGAGCTTGAGAGGAAGTGGGAAGAACAAAGCAAAGCAGTGACCGCAGACCTGGATCAATTCAAGGAAACAATGCAAACACACAATAAGAGTATGAGAGATGAAATTGGAAAAAATCTTAAGATGATCTGGGAGAGGGTTGAAAAAAGGATGGAAGAGGTGGAGAGTCAAATGGATGGACAAATGGCTGAGATGAAAAGTGAGGTACAGGACCAAACAACTATGATGCAATATTGGCAGATGATGACAGCAATCAGGATTAGGGGACTGGGTGAGACAACAAATGAAAACCAAAAGGACCTGAAAAGAATTATTGTAAAAGCTCTGGAAAATTTTCTGGGAGAGAAAGCGGAAAATATCTCGTGGCAAGTCGACAGAATCCACAGAGTTAACTCATGGTTTGCAACAAACAAAAATCTACCAAGAGACATGGTTATCCATTTTGCAACAAAGGGGTTCCGAGATCTTATTTCTACAACATCCTATAACAAGAAACTGTATGTAGACGGGCAAGAGGTGGTGATATTGAAGGAGATCCCCCCCAAGATGTTAAGAGAAAGAAAAGACTACAAGTTCATGGTCACCGAACTGAAAGCACGCGCTCTACAATATCGATGGGAAGCCCCAACTGGAATGTCACTACTCTATAAAAGCAAAAGATACTATCTGAACTCAATCCAGAAAGCAAAATAATTCCTTGAAAAGGAACTGAAGGCGGGGGGACCCCAGCCCAAACCACGGGATAACACAGACCGGCCACGTGAAAGAGGAAGGGACTTAGAACAACGATCAAACTCCCCAGAAGCACAGACCGCCGCAACAGCAGGAGAAGAGAAAGGACCTCCTCGGGATGCGACTGCACAGAGGATGGATGTCAATAAAACCATGGAAGCAGGACAGATCAAAGAGTTAAGGCAGTTAAGGTCTACTACTCCTTCCTCTCCGGCCGGATGCAGTCTGTGTTGACAGGGAGCCAGAGGTCGACCCCAAGACCCCTCGTATGTGGGGTACCTCAGGGATCGGTCCTCTCGCCCCTACTGTTCAACATTTATGTAAAACCGCTGGGTGAGATCATCCGTGGTTTTGGTGTGGAGTACCATCTGTATGCTGATGATACTCAGCTGTACATTTCCACGCCGAACCACCCCAACGATGCTCTTGCCGTGCTGACCCAGTGCCTGGAGGCCGTGCGGGTTTGGATGGGGAAGAACGGACTCAAGCTCAACCCTTCCAAGACCGAGTGGCTGTGGCTACCGTCGTCCCGGTTTAGTCAATTGATTCCTTCGTTGTCCGTTGGGGGCGAAACAGTGGCCCCCGCGGAAAGGGTTCACAATTTGGGAGTCCTCCTGGATTCACGGCTGTCTTTAGAGGACCATTTAACGGCCGTGGCCGGGAGGATGTTCTATCAGGTTCGCCTGGTACGCCAGTTGCGTCCCTTCCTAGACCAGGACTCGCTATGCACAGTTACTCATGCCTTCGTCACTTCCAGGCTGGACTACTGTAATGCTCTCTCCATGGGGCTCCCCTTGAGGTGCACCCGGAGGCTTCAGCTGGCCCAGAATGCAGCCGCGCGGGTAGTGACCGAAGCGTCATGGCGCTCCCATGTAACATCACTCCTGTGCGAGCTGCACTGGCTGCCGGTGGCCTTCCGGGTGCGTTTCAAGGTGTTAGTGACCATCTTTAAAACGCTCCATGGCATCGGACCCGGATATTTACAGGACCACCTTCTGCCAGCAAATACCTCCCACCGTCCGGTACGCTCCCACAGAGTGGGTCTCCTCAGGGTGCCATCGGCCAAACAATGTCGGCTGGCGACCCCCAGGGGGAGGGCCTTCTCTGTGGGAGCTCAAACGCTTTGGAACGAGCTCCCCCCGAACTCCGTACGATGATGGAATTGCGTTCCTTCCGTCGAGAATTAAAAACATATTTATTCCGACAAGCCGGCCTGGGATAGTAGCTCCGGTTCCAACAATGGCCATAATTGTTTTTAGGGGATTGAGTTTTTAGATTATGTATTGGGTTTTTAAATGATTGGGCCAAATTATTTAATTTATTTTTAATAATTTTAATTTTTGTATGTTGTCATTTTTAATTGGGCTGTACACCGCCCCGAGTCTTTCGGGAGGGGGGCGGTATAAAAATCGTAAAATAAATAAATAAAAATAAATAAATAAATAAACGCACAGAACAGCATGAAAAGATTCCACAAAACAATATGAACACCAACCTGGATACCATGGGAGAGAGACCAAAGAAGAAAGCAGGAGAAAAAGCGGAAGCGGTCTGGCAGGAGTGTCCCGAAGCCGATCATGACAAGTAAATATTTGACTTGGAACGTTAACGGGTTAAACTCCCCACAGAAAAGGAAAAAAATATTCCATTACCTGAATCAAGGTAAAAATGATATAATTTGCTTACAAGAAACACACATCAGAACTACGGACCAGAAATATTTAACCAACAACAAACTAGGCACACAATTTGTTGTAGCAGCAGCAGTAAAGAAGAATGGCATTGTCATCTATGTGAAAAATCATATCAGAGCTAAACTAATAGAGTCAGACTCCCAAGGTAGATACCTAGCAATCGAAATAGTACAGGAAGATAAGAAAATTCTTGTGATGGGCGTATATGCACCAAATCAACAACAAGGAAAATTCTACAAATTGGTACATAAAAAGTTAACACAACTCAACTACAGATCATGTATTATAATGGGAGACTGGAATGGTGTCATAGAGGTCGACCTGGATAAAAAGAAGACAGCACCCAATCCGCAGAAACACTCCAAGTTGCCTAAATCCTTCTTTGACATAAAGGATGACCTCGAACTGATAGACATTTGGAGGGAAAGACATGGCAAGGAGCAAGAATTTACCTTTTTCTCAGACAGACACCAATCATTCTCTAGAATTGACTTTATATTAACAACCAGCGACTTGCTTGTTAGCCTAAAAACGGTGAAAATCCTACCCAAAGTACTATCAGACCATAACCCGGTATGGATGGAATTAAGACATGGACAGAAACCTAGGAGATCCTGGAGAATTAATGAAAATTTGTTTAAATATGATGAAAAGGTGGTTGAATGCAAAAATGTTATGAAGGAATTCTTTAGCATAAATATGAATAAAGAGACACCTATAGAAATGATATGGGACGCCAGCAAGGCATACATGCGTGGGATTCTCATGGACATGAACAAAAGGCACCGTTGCAAACAAGAACAAAAAAGAAAGGAGTTAGAAGATGAGATAAGTAAGAAAGAGCAACTATTAATGAAAAGACCAGAGGACAAAGTCACCAAAGAAGGAATCAAGATTTTAAGGAAACAATTTGACTTGTTGTTGGCAGACCAAGTGGCAAGGAATATACAATACGCAAAACATAAGACATTCTGTAACTCCAACAAACCTGGTCGGTGGCTGGCTTATATCTTAAGGAAGAAGCAGAAATCCCGCATAATTGAAAAGATAGAGTACAAAGGCAAGGAAGAGTTTCAACAGGAAGTAATCAAGAAAGCTTTTACAGAGTTCTACTCAAAGTTATACACCGAAGAGAAGACACAAGACAAGGAGATAGATAAGTTTCTACAAAATGAAAAGTTATTGATAATCACCGATGAACAAAGAGATGCCCTGAATGCATTGATCACAAAAGAGGAAATACACTCAGTGATCAAACAATTGAAAAAGGGGAAATCGCCCGGGACGGATGGGATAACAGCGACCTACTACAAGCATCTCCTAGAGGAAATGATAGAACCCCTTAGAAAGTTATTTGTCAACATACAAGAAGGTGGTCAAGTTCCACCGTCATGGAAAACAGCTTATATCTCTCTAATCCCTAAAGAGGGAAAAGATAACGCACAACCTGAAAATTACAGACCCATCTCACTACTGAACACGGATTACAAAATCTTCGCAAAAATCTTGGCCAACAGATTAATGACTGTGTTGCAAAAAATAATTCACCCGGATCAAACTGGATTTATACAAGGACGTCAGATGAAAACTAATGTAAGACAACTGCTGAACATAATAGAGTATTTGGAAAGGCACAACCAGGTGCCCGCTACTCTCATGTTTGTGGATGCAGAAAAAGCCTTCGATAGACTGAATTGGCCGTTTCTGACAAAACTGGTCGGGGGGATGAAAATGGGAAAACAGTTTCTTAACTCCATACTGGCAATTTACCAGAAACAAACAGGCCAGATCATTTTGAATGGGGACTTAACAGACTCATTTAACATAAAAAAAGGTACGAGACAGGGATGCCCGCTATCCCCCTTGCTATTTGTTTTAACGCTGGAGATTCTACTGAACAAGATAAGAGCGGTGGAGCGGTGGAGGACATAAAAGGCATACGGATTAGACAACAAGACTACAGACTATGTGCCTTCGCGGACGACCTGCTGGTGACAATGGCACAATCAGCTAGGAGATTGATGGAGATAATGAAAGACTATGGTAGGGTATCAGGCTTCAAAGTAAATATATCTAAGATGAAGATGCTAGTTAAAAATCGAGATAACAAAGCAAAACAGGACTTGGAAAGAATAACGGGCTGTGAAATAGTTAAGAAAGTTAAATACTTAGGAGTGGAGATAGAAGCTACAAATGCAAAATTATACAAAAATAATTATGAGGTGCTGTGGAACAAGATACAAACAGATCTGGTCAGGTGGAAAACATTACAATTGTCCCTGCTGGGCAGGATAGCAGCAGTAAAAATGAACGTATTGCCAAAATTTCTATTTCTCTTTCAGATGCTACCCATACTCAAAAAGGATGTGGACTTGGACGAATGGCAGAAGGGCATCAACAGATTTATTTGGGGTGGCAAGAAACCGAGGGTTAAATTAAAAATCATCCAGGATACAAGGAAGAGAGGTGGTTTAAAAATGCCCAATCTGAAGTTATATTACTACGCCGCGGCGCTGGTGGCGCTGAGCGACTGGATCAACATGACGAACGACAGAATATTGAATGTTGAAGGGCATGGTTTACTATATGGCTGGCACGCATACCTTGTGTATGACAAAAAGGTTGACAAGAATTTCAGGGAGAACCCACTACGAACCCCGTTGTTGTGGGTCTGGAAGAAATATAAGTACCTACTACATGAAAAGATTCCCATCTGGACGATCCCCGGGCACGCAATAGGGGACATAAATATATCACAAGGTCAGGAAGTGGTGCCCTATAGTAAACTTGTATTGGAAGAAGAAAATGTGTTTTCGTTAAAGCCACCAAATACGCTAGCAGAAGAAGGAATAGTGGGTACCTGCCTTTCATATTTGCAACTGCAGTCTAGATGGCAAAAAGACCTGAAGAAGGGCTTATCCCTTACAGATGAGAATTTAATTGAACAGGTTAGAGAGCAGGGGCTCATGCATATCAAACAAGTGTACAGCGTACTGATAGAAATTGACTCTGAATCTGTACTAGTCAAGGACTGTATGGTAAAGTGGGAACAAGATTTTGGGCAACCTATCACGATGAAACGTGGGAGGGAATCTGGGTGAGAAATATAGAATTTACGAAAGCGCAACATTTAAGGGAAAACTTCTATAAGATGTTCTATAGGTGGCATCTAGATCTGAAAAAATTATCATATATCTACCCAGACACCCAACCTAAATGTTGGAAGTGTGGTAGTATGGAGGCTACATATTTTCATGTATGGTGGACATGTAGAAAAATTAAAGCCTTCTGGAGAAAAATATGGTGGACACTCCAAACCATTTTGAAAAAGCGTATTGAATTTCTACCTCAGGTGTTTTTGTTAGGGATCATAAAAGATTGCACTACCACAGAGACGAACCTAATTCTGAACTTGATCACAGCAGCGAGACTGCTGGTGGGACAATACTGGAAGAAGCCAGAAATACCACCTATTGAAGAATGGACTTTGAAAGTAATAAATTTGGCAGAAATGGCCAAAATATCGGCATATTTGAAGGATCGCTCAAATGAACAATATATGATAGACTGGAAACAGTGGATAGACTACATACAAGAGAAACACCAATCAAAGAAAATGTATCTGGCTTATAGTTAAAGCTTGACATAAAGGAGTGAAGAATGTTTACAAAATTAAATCGATTGTATTAAGTTGGATAGCAGGTAGCTTGAACTTCCCCCTGGTTTACGTATACAAAGGCTATTACGTACTGTTGTATCTCATGATTTATGTTGACTGCTTTTTAGTATGCTATTATGATTAATGTTGATTGCTTTAATAAAAAAATTTTTAAAAAAAAGAAAGAAAGGCCTCTGCCACCCAGAATGGACCTCTGGAGCCATGCGGCTACCACCCCCAACCTCCATTCTGGGCGGCAGAGGCCTGAAGGAGGCTTCTGCCATCCAGAATGGACCTCTGGATCCACATGGCTGCTGTCCCCAACCTCTATTCTGGGTGGCAGAGGCCTCCAGGATAAATGCTTTTCGGCCAGAGGCTGAAGCTTCTGGGGACCATGATCTCATGTTCAGGCACCCATCTGCTTTTGCAGAGAATGGGTGCCTGATTTCCCATGAGATTAGGGCATTCAGAAGCTTCCAGGCTCTGGGTGAAAAGTGTTTGCATGCCAACAGGAGGTTTGAAGCAACGTGATTTCGTTGCCCCAAACCTCCCTTCGGCATGCAAACACTTTTCCACACTGAGCCTGGAAGCCTTTGGAGAAGACTCACCGAGGCTGCCCACCACTCCAGAAGTGGCTGGCAGCCCGGTGAGTCAGAGAAGCTAAGCAGGGCTGGAGAGGAGAAAGATCTCCACAAGTTAAGTGACCTGGCATGGCAGGATGGGTGGGGGAGAGCAATCGTGAGGACCCCAGGGGAGGGAGAATGAAGTATTTCAGTGGGTCGGGAGAGGCCTTGGGTGGTCTGAAGCAGGTTGCCTGTTCCATCACCAGCCCCCCCATGGCCTTCCCCACCCTGAGATACCTCATGTTCACTTAACAAGGTGTGCATTCTCCCATGCATTAAATTAGTGAATGCGTGGGTGAAAGCAGGGAGTGATCATGTTCAAGATACAAGATTCACTCCTATGAATCCTTGAGTTACGAATAGAATGGGCAGAATGCATCCCTGAATACCAACTAGCAGTCAGAAGACATGATGAAAACTCTTTAATTTCACAACATATGGACAGACTTAACCATTCAGTAGTTTAATTAGGAAACTGTGACCATCCTAGACCAAGCCAAGTCCAAAAACACTAGGGAATTTCTAGAAGCCTGACATTCTGACAAATTACCCATCAATAGACACATAGACATAAACAATATCTATATACTATGCAAGAGACAATCAACAAGCCAGAAAGGGAACAAAAAGTTCAAAACACCTGACTTCCAGTTTTGGTAGCCGGCGGGATGGGTGGAAGAAGCCGGGGCTCTGACTACTCAGCCCGATTTCGCTTCGCCCAGCAACCCAAAAAGGGTCGGAAAGTTGCCCTGGAGGAGCAACGAAGAAGGAGGGATACTCCAGGAGCTCGGATCAGGTGGCGGCTGACTGGAGCAGACTGAAGAAATCCTCTGAAAGGACAGAGGAAAGGCTGCCAGGTGAGCCAAGGCAGCCCAAGTCGTCTCCAGCAGGAAGGAAAGCGAGGAGCCGTGGTGCTCCGCCAAACAGCTGACTGTCAACAGCATGCTGAAACTGGCTGAGCCAGTGTTTTCTTTCCTTTTCCTTGTGGATTACAAGTCATTGACCCCTTGATGGGGAAAAGCTAAAGAACAAAGTCCCCAGAAAGATTGCGATCTAAAAGCGGCGAGCAACTACAAAAGGGGAAATTTTTTAAAATGTTTAAAAATTGAATTCAGATTGATTCAAAGAAAGACTGACTATATAATTTACAGAGGTGAAAACTTTCTAGATATAATCTTAAGGATAAATAACTTATAAAGAATTTTAAAAGAAGAACCTTGTAAAAATTTTCTAAATTCAGGCATTGATAAATGAGTGTATGAGGACATCTAGTGGCGAAAGAAGAAATTATAGCATGATTAAACATTAAAAAAATATCTAGAACTGTTCGACCTTGAACAACACCTGGCATAAACAAAGTGTCTTGGCGTGAGTCTACAATGGAAAAGATTTCTCAAAACTATATTTGTTGACTCTGGATATAACTAAACAGGAACTAGGGAGACAGTGAATGCTTCACAGTGAACGCTTTGCATCTGAGACTCGACTGGAGGAGGTAGATTTGGCCTAAAATAGCTGGCTCCTTTTTACACTTTGGATTTTATATCAAGACTCTTGGTTGAAAAATGAGTACATCAAACATTTCTAAACTTATGAAGAAGACTTCCTCTGCACCCTCTGTTGGAACACCTAGTCCAACAACCCAGGGATCTATTGAAACAATGTTGCAACGTGAGAAAATAAGCACTGCCCAAAATGAAATACAGGCCACACTGCAATTGATGCAAGAGTCAATGCAAAGAAACCACAAACAGACACAAAGCAATTTTGAGAAATTAAGTGAAGAAATTTTGGATATAAAAGCACAATTTGAAATTCATCATCAAATGATTGTTAAAAATGAACAAAGACTTCAGAAACTGGAAGATAAATCAGATGATATGGATTAAAAAATGGAAATACCATTGCAAGAGAATGAAAAATTAGAGAAATGGAGAAGGCGGAACATTACCTGAGATTTCAAAACATCCCTGAGGACAGAGAAGAAAATATAGCAGTTGTGATCATTGAGCTTCTGGCGGAAGCCTTGAAAGCAGATAGAACAGAGATGCAAATGGAGATAGACGAAATATTTCAAATGAATTGAAGCTACGCAAGGAAAAATAGATTACCTAGAGAAGTACATGTGAGATTCATAAAGAAAACAACAAGAGATGAAGTACTAAGAAAAGTGAGAGATGAACCATTACAATACAAGAATAAAGAAATTGTGGTCTTAAAGCAGATACGTAAGAGAGTGAGAGATACTCGAAGACATTGTTGAGGTGATGTGCCGGTGTCTGGAGGCTGTGAGGGTCTGGATGGGCGTTAACAGATTGGGGCTCAACCCTGACAAGACAGAGTGGCTGTGGGTGATGCCTCCCAAGGACATTTCAATCTGTGCTTCCATTACCCTGGGGGGTAAAGTTATAAACCCCTCAGAGAAGGTGCGCAACTTGGGAGTCCTCCTCGATCCACGGCTGACATTGGAACATCATTTGTCAGCTGTGGCGAGGGGGGCATTTGCCCAGGTTCGCCTGGTACACCAGTTACGCCCTTATTTGGATCGGGAGTCTCTACTCACAGTCACACATGCCCTTGTCACCTCGAGGATCGACTACTGCAATGCTCTCTACATGGGGCTACCCTTGAAGAGTGTTCGGAGACTACAATTAGTGCAAAATGCAGCTGCGCGAGCAGTTGTGGGCCTTTCACGTTGTGCCCACATTTCGCCAACTCTCCGCATGCTGCATTGGTTGCCTATCGGTCTCCGAGCGCAATTCAAAGTGTTGGTTATTACCTATAAAGCCCTTCATGGCATTGGACCAGGATACCTACGGGACCGTCTTCTGCCACATACTTCCCTTCGACCAGTGAGAGCGCACAGGGTCGGCCTCCTCCGGGTCCCGTCAGCAAAACAATGCCGTCTGGCGGGTCCTAGGGGGAGGGCCTTCTCTGTTGTGGCGCCCACCCTCTGGAACCAACTGCCTCCTGAAGTCCGTGCTTCCCCCACTCTCCCAGCCTTCCGGAGGAATCTTAAGACCTATCTTTGCCGGCAGGCCTGGGGTTGACTGTGGAATGTTG
This sequence comes from Bothrops alternatus, assembly GCA_034064705.1. Lineage (NCBI taxonomy): Eukaryota > Metazoa > Chordata > Lepidosauria > Squamata > Viperidae > Bothrops > Bothrops alternatus. The sequence goes on along the minus strand of JARGCV010000014.1, from coordinate 1,084,565 downwards.
AGTGAATGATGAATGCGTCTGGGGTTGTATTTTTAATGATTTTTAGATTTGGACTTAGTTTTGAAGTACTGTTTTGTTTATGTTGTAAGCCGCTCCGAGTCTTTGGAGAGGAGCAGCATATAAGTCCGAAAAATTAAATTAAATTAAATTAAATTATCACTTTTTAACTACAAAACTGATTGCAAAAGGTATAAATTTTAGATGGCTAATGCCAGAAGGCATTCTAATCAACTGGAATAATACAAGGTATCGACTGGATTCAATCTGGAAAGCAGAAGACTTCGAAGTAAGACATTGAGTGGTTTTAGATGAAGGAGTGCAACAATGACAAGAAGAGACCATAGAACAGAAATAAACAGAAGAGACAATTCAAGATGAAACTAAACAAACAGGAGAACAGAAAGAGAAATCTGAACAAGAGAGCAAAGGAACTGCTAGAGAGCAGAGGACTATGAGAGCGACTAGACCTAAATATAAATAATGGAAATGGAGAAATAAAATTGAATTTTCTCAGTGAATGTAAATGAACTAAACTCACCATCAAAAAGAAATAATATTTTTAGGAAACTACAGAAATTAAATATAGACATAATTTGCTTGCAAGAGACACACATACAAAAACAACACCATAAACTGTTGGAACACCCCAAAATTTGGAAACTTTACTATGCATCAGCATATCAGAAAAAAAGAGGTGTTGCTGTATATATTAAAGAGACAATAGATTCTAAAATGATCTATTCAGATGAAGAAGGAAGAATTGTGATGGTAGACATATACTTACAGCAAAAACAAACACTGTTAGTAGTAATTTATGCACCAAACAATAACCAGGAAGAATTCTATCAGAGCCTCCATAGAAAAATAACAGAAATGGAGTATCAAAATATCTGTTTAGTAGGAGACTTTAATGCAATAGTAGATGGGACAATTGACTATAAAAGCAGTAAAATAGGGGAAACTGGAAGAAGAAGATTACCTAAGACATTCTTTAATATGACAGATGAAATTGGAATACAAGATATTTGGAGGGAAATCAATCCAGAAAAACTACAATATACTTTTTATATAAATAGTCAAAATCCTGGTCAAGAATTGATATGGTTTGGATGACATCTGAATTGAGGTTGAATATACAGGAAATTGAGATTGAAATAGGCACATGGGCAGACCATAACCCTTTGAAATTGACATGGAGAGGAATTCAAAAAAGACCAAGATGGACTTTAAATCAATCTATACTAAAAGAAAGATAATTTGTAGAACTAGCGAAAAAGGAAATGGAGTTCTTCTTTAGAAAATACAAAAAAGACACATTACAAAACGTATGGGATACAGCTAAAGCATATTTCAGAGGTATAGCTATAACATATATGGCAAAGAAAAATAAACAGAGAAGACAGCAATATGTACTATTAAAAGAACAAATTGGAAAGTTAGAATCAGAATTACAAAAAAAATCCGCAGAAAAAGACTTTGAAAAGAGAAATGGAACTAATAAAACACAAACTAAACTTGTTGGATTCAGAAAAACTGGCACAGCAAATAAAAAGAGCGAAACAATTTTTTTTTTAAAAAATGCAAATAAACCAGGAAGGTGGTTAGCTTAAAAACTTAAAAAACAGAAAGAGAAGAAAATTATACATAACTTAGTAGATGAAAAAGGTTGTCTACAATTTAAAAATGAAGAAATAAAAAAGATAATTAAGGAATATTACAAGAAACTGTATGACAAAGAAGAAACTCCAAGAGAGAGAATGATTCAATGTCTAGAAGAAAATAATCTTCCAAAAATTCCAGAGACATTTAAGACTTTGTTAGAGGGAAAAATTACAATGATGGAAATATCAGAGGCCATAAGAAGGCAAAAAAAAAAAAACGAAAAAACACCGGGTCCAGATGGATTACCAGCGGAGTTATATAAAACTTTACAAGACATACTAAGTGAACCATTGAAAGATGTTTGTAATGGACTTTTGTTGGAGGCTAAACTCCCAGCCACATGGATGGAAGCAAACATTACTTTAATACCAAAAGAAGATTCAGATTTGACACAGATTAAAAACTACAGACCGATATCATTGCTCAATGTGGATTATAAAATGCTTACTTCGATAATGGCAGAGAGATTTAAAAAATGCTTAATGGAATTTATACATCCAGACCAAAATGGTTTTCTACCAAAGAGACAAATTAAAAACAAGTTAAGAGTGATAATGGATGTATTAGAATACTATGAATTACATCCAGGGAAACAATTGGCACTAATATTTCTAGATGCTCAAAAGGCATTTGATAATGTTTCCTGGCAATTTATCACTCAGCAACTACAAATAATGGACTTTGGACAGAACTTTATAAATATGATAAAAACAATATATAACAAACAAAAAGCGAAAGTGATCGTGAATGGAGATTACACTGAGAACTTTGAGATAAGAAAAGGTACAAGGCAAGGATGTCCACTATCTCCATTGTTATTCATTTTCACTCTGGAAGTTTTAAATAGAAATATTAGACAAGATATAGAAATTAAAGGACTGGAAATAAAAGGCGAAACATATAAATTACAAGCATTTGCTGATGATTTGGTATTTATCTTAGAAGAACCTTTGGAAAGTATTCCTAAATTACTGGGAAAGATAGAACAGTATGGAAAAATGGCGGGACTGAAAATAAACAGAGAAAAAACTAAAGTAATAGTTAAAAATCTTACAGATAAACAAAAAAACCACAATTGTCAGAAAAAACAGAATTACAGATAGTGAAAAAGATTAAATACCTGGGTATATATTTAACAGCAAGATGCTCAACAATAAAAGAAGATAATTACACAAAATTATTGAATCAAATAAAATTGGACTTAGAAAAATGGAAAAATCTGCAACTGTCAATATTAGGAAGAATTGCTACAGTGAAAATGAATGTATTGCTGAAAATTTTATTTCTATTCCAAACAATTCCCATAAAACTAGAGAAATTTTTTTCGAGATTTAAACTCATTAATTTTGAAATTTGTTTGGCAAGGAAAGAAGGCTAGAATTAAGATGAAAACATTACAAGATGCTAAGGAAAATGGAGGATTTGGACTACCGGAGTGGGCTTTGTATTATCAAGCATCTGTTTTAACATGGGTAAAAGAATAGATAACTCTTAGAAATAAAAGGTTGTTATATCTGGAGGGACATGATTTACAATTGGGGCGGCACGCTTTTTTTATGGTATGGAAAAAACAAGATTCATAAGTATTTCCAAAACCATTATATAAGAAATGCATTGTTAATAGTATGGGAAAAAATAAAAAGTAAAATATATTTGAAAATTCCAGGGTGGTTGTCAACTATGGAAACATTTGTACACCCAAATTTGGTGGACTTTGAAAAAATCTGGACATATAGAGATATTCTAAATTCTGAAGGGAAAAAGAAGAAGAAACAGAATATTATCAAACTTGGGACTTACTTTACCGATGGTTAGAGGAAAGAATAAAGGATTAGGAATTTAATATGTATTAGCGTATTTAAACTCAGACAGCACGTTGGTTGAAAAATTATTATTATTATATGTATGGAAAAAAATAATAAACTCTTACCAAAAAAAGATCAAAACACCCCCCACCAGCAATCAGCACCCAGATGAGCATAGATTAACTCCATGATTAACATCAGACCAACAATCAAGTAAAAAATACCCCAATCAAGGGACTGCCAAAGAAGCCAACAGCAAACAGCCCAACCAAAGAACCTCTAAGACCACCCCCACCAACACTGACAGGCAAGCCACTAGAACAGACATGTCAAACACAAGGCCCGGGGGTTGGATGCAGCTTGCAAAGTGGTTTCATGTGGCCTGCGAAGCCATCCTGGAAACAGTGAGGGAATGGCCCCCGCTGCCTTGGCCCTGGCCAATGTACAATTATGTGGTAGCCATCTATGCTGAAACGCATTCAGTCTTAGCTCCACAAAACCGTCTGGAAACAACGAGTAACCAGCCCGTGCCATATCAGTCTCGCCCCCTGGGTGCATGCTGGGGAGGTGTCACCCTTCATGAGGAATGAAGAAATGCACCATCGCCTGGAAGTGGCCAGCAAATGGCCCTTGCCTACTTCACATATCTGGCTTGATGGGCTCCGGGGGAGGGGTTTTAGCAGGCAGTGGGGTGCTTTCTTCACAGCGCTGAGAGGCTTAGCCGGGCGGCACAAATCCCAAAAGAAGCACGATGCCGCCCAGCCCCCAGCCTGCCTGGTTTCGGCAGGCAGACGGGAACTCTACTCACAGCGCCAAGAGCTGAGCCGGGTGGCGCAAAACTGATGAGAAGTGCAATGCTGCCTAGCCCCCAGCCTGCCCAGTTTCAGTAGGCAGCAAGGTGCAAAGCTGGCGAGCTTCGCACCACCCGGCTCAACCTCTTGGCACTGTGAGGAGAGCGCCCCACTGCCTGCCGAGACTGGGCAGGCTGGGGGCTGGGCAGTGTTGTGCTTCTTTTCAGATTCGCACCACCTGGCTCAGCCTCTTGGCACTGTGAGGAGAGCACCCCGCTGCCTGCTGAGACCGGGCAGGCCGGGGGCTGGGCAGCATTACACAGGTAACATTGACTCTCACGCTGCTCATGGCATCCCCTCCCCCAGAGCCCACCAAGCCAGATATGTGAAGTGGGTGAGGGCCATGTGCTGGCCACTTCCAGGCGATGGTGCATTTCTTCATTCCTCATGAAGGGTGACACCTCGCCAGCTGCGTTTCTTGCCTGTTTTTCTCCCTCCCTCATCTCAAATATTTTCCCACCACTCTATACTTAGGAAGGAAGGAAGGAAAGAAGGAAAGAAGGAGAGGGAGGGTCTGAGGGAAGTCCTGCCTTAGTCCTGCCCTGCTGCCCTTTCACCATCCCCTTGCCCCCTCCTCCTGACCTATCCTGGGGGTCTCCCATCCTATTATTATTATTATTATTATTATTATTATTATTATTATTATTATTATTATTATTATTATTATTATTATTATTATTATTATTATTTATTAAATTTCTATGCCGCCCTATTCCGAGAACTCAGGGCGGCTCACAGCATAAATAGAAATCCAATATTAAAATACTACATAATAAATATATAAAAATACATATATAAAAAGAAAACCCCTAAATTTAAGAAACCATTCATTCAACAAACGTACACACAAACATACACTGGCTAGGGGCAAGATGTCAACCGCCCCAGGCCTGTCGGCAAAGATGTGTCTTAAGGAGTTTACGAAAGGCGGAGAGGGTGGGGGCGATACGGATCTCCGGGGGGAGTTGATTCCAGAGGGCCGGGGCCGCAACAGAGAAGGCTCTTCCCCTAGGCCCCGCCAGGCGACACTGTCTGGCTGACGGGACCTGGAGAAGGCCGACTCTGTGGGCCCTAACTGGTCGCTGGGTTTCATGAGGCAGCAGACGGTCCCGTAAGTAACCTGGTCCGATGCCATGTAGGGCTTTATAGGTCATAACCAACACTTTGAATTGCGTTCGGAGACCAATAGGCAGCCAATGCAGCTCGCGGAGTGATGCCGAAATGTGGGCATTTCTGGGCAGGCCCAACACTGCTCGCGCGGCTGCATTCTGCATTATCTGAAGTCTCCGAACGTTTTTCAAAGGTAGCTATTGCTAAGGAAGCTTTGGATACAAAGCCGGGTCTCCTCCCATGGAGAGGGAATGGGCCTCCCTCTGACTTTGCCCTCGTACCCATCATGAGCAACCTGGCTAAAGAGAGCAAGCACAGCAGCAGCAGCCTTGAGGAGGTAAGTGCAGCTGGGTGCCCCCTTGGGGAAGTGGGGCTGGGCTTAGTGCCGCGGGTGCTCAAAGGCCAGGCTGGGCGTTTGACCTCTGCTGCCCAGGGCTCCGGGCAGCCCGCAACACCATCCAGCCCCCCCGCATGGCCTGAGAGGAATGATGAGGCTCCTCCAGTGGACCATGCCTTGGCACTTGCCCTGGTCCCACCCCCTTCTGCCAGAGACCCTCAGATCTGTCCCACTCCTGCCCAGGCCCCCACAGACACCCTTGACGTGAACGATGTAGAGCTGGCTATGCCCACCCAATAGGCCATACCCACTCCATCCACACCCACCCAGTAGGCCACACCCACCCTGACCACCCCCTCACCCCCCAGGGCAACCACAATGCTGATACAGCCCTCAATGAAATTGAGTTTGACACCCCTGCACTAGAATATAAACTGAGAAAAAAACCCACTCCTTAATAGCACTGATGATGTTACCTAGTTTGGTTAATGAAACATCTGCAAGAAAACAACCAAGCTCAGAGAGCACCAAGGACCCCTCATTTCAACCCCAAGCTACAAATATTCTCCTTTATTGATACTGTAACTCTGTTTACCTAACCAGTTTAATCTGGTATCTTTCCAGTTTATGAAAAAAAATAGTTAACAGGTAAATCAACAACAAAGTTAAACTTCAAAGCCCTCTGTTAACAGAAAGCCCTGGTAGTGCAGTGGTTAGAACGCAGTATTGCAGGCAAACTCTGCCCACAGCCTGGAGTTTGATACTGACGGGGTCAAGGTTGACTCAGTCTTCCATCCTTCCAAGGTCAGTCAAATGAAGACCCGGATTGTTGGGGTGTCATCTTGTTTTGGCAATGAGCCAATCAGATCACAGTAGGATTCAGTTATTGATATCATGTATTGAAGCTGAGAGGAGGACATTTGTCAGTGTGTTATGTGATCACTATCAAGTTGGTTGGGGTTTTTTCTGTTCTTTCATTTAGTGAGCTTGTAAAACGTAATAAAATTAAAGTAATGGTTCAAAGAGTTGACTGGTTGCCCAGAAAGCGATGTAAAATAGTATTATTAAGTGAACAAGGCTACAATTATAAAGAAATTGGAAGAAAAATTGGTGGAAACTTAACTAAAGGTGGCATTTCTACTGCACACTTTTCCCAAAAGGTTTCCACAATTTTGGCCACTACGATAGATAGATAGATAGATAGATAGATAGATAGATAGATAGATAGATAGATAGATAGATAGATAGACAGACAGACAGACAGACAGACAGACAGACAGACAGACAGACAGACAGACAGACAGACAGACAGACAGACAGACAGACAGACAGACAGACAACCTTTATTGACATTTTTTTACTGTGGGCACAATGGCACACATTAAAAATGAAATTTAGTTGCTTGCTCTCAAAGTGTACACATACCTAACACACATTTAAACATCCTGTATACAACATATGTATAGACCTACACCCTTACATATAAGTAACATATAAATATTAATCACTGTCCATCTTGAATACCATCAGTGATTAATATTTATATGTTACTTATATGTAAGGGTGTAGGTCTATACATATGTTGTATACAGGATATTTCACCTTCAAATCTGCCAGCAACAAATTAGACTTTGATCCATCTGGTTGCAAGTCTTGTTTAGCTGCTGTTGCTTGTATCTGAGTATCATCTTTGGGTTGATTTAAAGCATACTTTTTTTATTTATTTATTTATTTATTTATTTATTTATTTATTTATTTATTTATTTATTTATTTGTTTATTTATTTATTTAGATTTCTATGCCGCCCTATTCCAAGAACTCAGGGCGGCTCACAACATGGATACAACAAGAAGAAATCTAAAAATTAAAATACATTGTAAAAAAACCCGTTAATTAAAAACCAATCACCCAAAACAGACATGCAAACATACATACACTGGCTGGGGCAAGGTGTTAGCTGCCCCAGGCCTGTCGGCAAAGATGGGTCTTTAATAATTTGCAAAAGGCGGAGAGGGTGGGGGCAGTACGGATCTCCGGGGGGAGTTGATTCCAGAGGGCCGGGGCCGCAACAGAGAAGGCTCTTCCCCTAGGCCCCGCCAGGTGACACTGTCTGGCTGACGGAACCTGGAGAAGGCCGACTCTGTGGGCCCTAACCTGTCGCTGGGTTTCATGGGGCAGCAGACAGTCCCGCAAGTAACCTGGTCTGGTGCCATGTAGGGCTTTATAGGTCATAACCAACACTTTGAATCGTGTTCGGAGACCAATTGGCAGCCAATGCAGCTCACGGAGTGATGTTGAAATGTGGGCATTTCTAGGTAGGCCCAATACTGCTCGCGCGGCTGCATTCTGCATTACCTGAAGTCTCCGAACGTTTTTCAAAGGTAGCCCCATGTAGAGAGCATTGCAGTAGTCGAGCCTCAAGGTGATGGAATAACTATCAAACTTCCCAAATGTGGTTCCATTATTTACCTTTAATTTCAGTGGCTGCTGACTATGACAATGTTAGGGCTTGGCAGCATTGACTCCAATACATCTGGAAGACACCAGATTGGGGAAGATGCTATGAATACAGGGTTTGAGATACAATGTTCAAAATTTATTTTGTGAGATATTAGAGAAATTAAGCAATAAATTAGACAAATCTGCTACCTAACAGCCAAATATTGCTGCTTCTTTTCACCTCCATCCTAGTCTTTTTTTGTTGTTTAATATTTTCTTGATTATATCTAAACTACCCTGGGAGTCTGATTCTGTTAAAGAAGAGGGTTAAAGAAATATTTTCCGGAATTCAGGAAAAAAGAATCCACTCAGAAGGGGACCTTGCTGTCAGATAAGGTAAGATAGTTCTCTCAGATGGTTAAGTATAGCCATCTTGAAGAGCCTAAAGGGTGGTATATAATATCAAACAGTAAGGAAGGTTAATCCAAGTGGAAAAGGGTAGGCCCTCTTCCACCATGGGTGGGCTGTGACCACAGCATATGATAGGCTGTGGGGGTTAATTTCTTAAAAAAAACCCATAAGGTCTTTCATCCTTCACTTCAAGGAATATCACAACCAGCCACATCAAGGTACATTCCACTATCTAGTATTTTTCTAACCCCTGCCCCCATCCCCACATCCACAAATTCTATTGTTCCCACCTCCCTTTACTATTTTCATTTCTCCCAGTCTCCTTCATCTTGTTATAGATCTGTGGAACTGGAGTCAGTGTGGTAGCTGCGTTAGGTCTATCTATCTATCTATCTATCTACCCTGTTTCCCCGATAGTAAGACACCCCCGATTGTAAGACGTATCGGGGTTTTCAGGGGGTCGGCTAATATAAGCCGTACCACGAAAGTAAGACATATTACTCCTGCCCACTTCCGCCTCCTGCTTAAAATACTTAAATACTTAAAATACTTAAAATAAAACTGACAATTGTTTTCCAATCAATATAAGCCGTACCCCGAAAGTAGACATAGTGGGGCTTTTGGGGATAAAAAGAAAGTGTGACCCTGTCTTGCTTTAGGGGAAACACGGGGTATCTATCTATCTATCTATCTATCTATCTATCTATCTATCTATCTATCTATCATCTATCTATCTAGTAGGGAGTGACAGATGGTGGTCTCACTTTCCCCAGATAATGAGTTCTCCCTACACTCAAGCGCATGTGAAGCATGTCAATCTCTACAGCTCATGTGATAACTCCAGTGGATGACGTGCTAGCCATATGGTCTGGCATCAGATTTGGTACCCCTCTGCCTGCTTGAAGCAAGCCACTTCCCTCCTCCTTTTGGATAAGACAGTGAGGGAGGCGGGGTGGACCTCAAGGGGTCTTTTACACACACCCTTTCCTCCCCCCATTTTTTCCTCCTTTCTTCCAAAAGATGCAGAGTCCGAGGACTTGAGGACTCCTCAACTCAGCTTTGGAGGTAAGTTATGTAAGGAAGGGACAACAGAAACTTAAAGACTGGGTTGCAACTTGTCTCATCTTACCCCACTCGTGGCCACTTTTTAAATCCTCTCTTGCAGTTCTTATCTTTCTCTTTTCTCCCCCCACCTCCAACATCTTTTGCATGCCCCAATCGACTTGTATCTTTGAGGAAAAACAAACGAAGTGCAGGGTGGGAGTGGGAGGAGGTAGAAAAGCTATTGCTACATAAGATGTAATAGATCCAAAACCTCTTATGTAGCCAAGGCCGGTTTTGTATAGGAAGGAAGGAAGGTTATCTGACAACCATACCAAAGGACTTTAAAAAAAGAAAACAAAAGCAAACAATTTGGTAATTTGTCACCCTGAAATAAAATTATGTTTTTTAAAAGGTGTGGGGAGAAATGAACGCGCACACACAAACACATATACATACATACCGTGGCCTTATGGAATCAGATCTCCAGATTACGGGGGCGAAAGTCTCCCTGTCTTTTCCAATCCCATCTCGCAAGCGATTTATTCTAGCCTCGGGGTTTATCTGCGGCGGGGTTTGGTTCGTCAAGGGCCTCTCTCTCGCTCTCGCTCTCCCTCTCACCCTCTCCACTCCCGTTGCCTCTCCACCCCTCCGAAGGCAAAATAAAATGACTGCAAACACTCGCGCACAAAATTGGCAAGTGGACCCATCAGTTCCTTCGGCAGCTCAATCTTCTCCCAAGAAAATGGTCTCAGGTCTGGATGTGCGGGTGATGGGGATGGAGGTGGGGGGAGGAGGGAGAGAGAGAGAAAGGAGCAAGCAGGAGGAGGAGGAAGACTGATCGGAAAGGGAGAATCTGCGGAAGATGCCACAGCCTCGAGGGTCGCTCTGAGAAGGAGGAAGAGGTAGAGGAGGATGATACCATAGACAGAGAAGGAAATTTGAATCCCTTCTCCTCTTCCCAGGGAGCATGGAGAGGACCCTCGGACGAAAAACCGGCGGGGGGGGGACAAAAACCGGGGCCCGACGGAGAAGTTATCAGTTTTTTGGCAAGCAAGGGAGGGACGCGGTGTGAAGATTCCGGGTCGGTGGGGTTTCAGCTCTGCGAAGCGTCTATCTTCAGAAATGTAATGCTCGTTTTAATTCTTCATGGAAAGGAAAGGACTTAGAAAAAGCTAAGTCAACTGATCCAGTTTTCTAAGCGGAGAAGGAGGCAGGAATTGGAGAGAAAGGTTCGAGGTTTAGCAAGGCATTCTCGAGATCTCCGCCTCGAAGTTGTGCTAGCTAGAGCAGCAGTCATATGCTCTAAAGTGCTGGGATGCAGATGAGACAGGTTTAATGATTTTTAATTTCATTAAATCTGGTAAACTAGTCAAAAGACTTAAGGGGGGAGGCGAGGTTGAAAAACACAGCTCTGAGTCCCCACAGAAAATGGAGAAAAAGCCATTGTATTTCGATACAAGGGGGGGTGGGTTGTAATGAACAGAGTTGAAACAGAAATATCAAGCTCAGCTTTGCACCAGTTCAGCGGGAAAACAGTGCAGACACCAATTAATGATAATGGTAATCAAACCAGTCGATTCAGGGAAGGAGTGTGGGAAACCCTATTTCAGGCAAATTCTAAACAAATCTTCCTGCCCTCCCCCCCAAAGTTCTGTGTTTGTGCCCGTGAACATGTGCAATACTTTTAAAAAAATGAAACGAGGAGGAAGTAAGAAATCTTAGCTGCCACCATGCAAAGGTAATGTTCTTCCCGGTAAATTGTAGGACAGATACATTTGGGAGGCAGCTCACTAAAGAGCTTTAAAACAGTGCTATCCTGTGATCTGGAGAGTGGTGTGTATGCGTGTAAGAGAGAGAGAGAGAGAGAGAGAGAGAGAGAGAGAGAGAGAGAGAGAGAGAGAGAGAGAGAGAGAGAGAGGGAGGGAGGGAGGGAGGGAGGGAGGGAGAGAGAGAGAGAGAGAGAGAGAGAGAGAGAGAGAGAGAGAGAGAGAGAGAGAATGAGCGATTCAATTGTAAGGGATGGAGGGTAAAGATAATCGACCTATAGTTTAAAATCATACCGTAAAATGATATCATAAATAACTCCAACTCGGTTGGAAACAGGTTGAGGGTTGGGCAAAAGGTGTATGACTGAAGAAAGTCATTTTTTTCCTCCCTCCAAACCACCCCAAGGATCCTGTGGCCAAGCTGACAGCAAACGTCTTTTGGGGAAGGGAGGGCCCTGAAACATCTTGGTCTAGAAGATTGAAATCTGTACAGGTGATTAACTGACAGTGTTCCCAGCAATTGACTCAAAAGGGCTGAGCGACAAAATTATCCTTGGGTTGAGGGAATCTTCCAGGGGTCCAGGGTAGTTGGTTGGTGGCTGTTAAGAGCAACTTGTGTGACCATTTCTTGCTGCCATTCTTCCCTTCTTTCCTGCCCGCTCAATCCGTGTGCCTTTCCCCTCCCTCTTTTCTTCCCTGCCCCTATGTCACCCTTCAAGTCACCATGTTGACGCGCCTCTTCAGCGAACCCAGCTTGATCCCAGAAGTTCAGAAATTCTCCAGCTGGGTGGACGATTGTGAAGAGGATGAATCGAGCGACAAAAAGCGGAAAAGCAAAAGCTTTCCACTCCAGGAGGAGCCGAACGACTCGGAGGTGAAAGATGAGAAGGACCTGGGCGCTGATGGAGAGGAGGAGGAGTTGGAGGAGGAGGAAGGGGTCGAGGAAGCAGAAGGTGATCGGACTAAGAAACGCCCCCCCCCAAAATGACCAAGGCTAGGCTGGAGCGCTCCAAGCTACGACGCCAAAAGGCCAACGCCCGGGAACGCAACCGCATGCACGACCTCAATGCTGCCTTGGACAACCTCCGCAAGGTCGTGCCTTGTTACTCCAAAACGCAAAAATTGTCTAAGATCGAAACCTTGCGGCTAGCCAAGAATCTGGGCCTTGTCGGAGATCCTGCGCTCGGGTAAGAGGCCGGACTTGGTCTCCTACGTGCAGACTTTGTGCAAAGGCTTGTCCCAGCCAACCACTAACTTGATGGCCGGTTGCCTCCAGCTCAACTCAAGGAATTTCCTTACCGAGCAAGGTCAGGAGGTCGGGAAATACCACGGGCCCAACTCCACCTTTGCCGTGCACCCCAATGCCTACCAGTGCTCGCGGATAACCAGCGCTCAGTGCGCTTCCAGCACCATGGCTAGCTCCCACGCCTTGCGGACGCACGCCTACTGCGCCACCTATGAGTGTGACGTTCCAAAATTCCAAGATATGACCTGGCTCCCATGAACGACAGACACTGGAGGATGCTGCAATTTTGGAAAGCCTAGAACAAGGTCTAGCGTTCCGTTTTATTGCTAGAATACGCCCTAATACATGTGACTTATTCGTAATACATTTATGCAATTCTATAGCCTCTGAGCATACATACATGCACACAAAATGCTTTTTTGTTCTTGTTCTACCAGACAGGTTTCAGATAAACACGCTGCGGTTTCATTTCCTTTTTCCTGTTACAGCAGCTGCTATGCTATTGTGGTTAAAGTTTTTACACATACACAGCTAGCCTGCAGGATAGAAAATGTTTGCGACATCTCCCCATTTTTTGCTTGTTGTCGGGATGGTGTTTACTCGATATTGAGGTCTGGTGGTGCATTGGTATCTTCCAGGAATATGGGGGGTAAGGGCATCATGGGGGTAGCTTGACATTCATTTTGGATAATGTTCACTTGCTGGGAAACCTTGGTTTTGGGCAAGCATTGAATACAACAGCAGCAGCAAATAAGTAATACAATAATAATAAAGGTTATACCAAGAAGATTTTTTAACCATGTTATGTTAGGTAACCATGACCATAATGCATTCCAGATATCTTCCACACTAATATGCTCAGGATATTTAGATAGGGGATTGTCTTGTGTTAACATTTTCATTTTCATGATGGTGTTGGTGATATTAGGTTGATAATTGGATATGTAGGTGCAACATGTGGGCCCGATTATGGTGCAAACCCCTCCTTGTTTAGCCAATAAAAGATCTACTGCAAATCGTGTCTGCAACATGAAAGTTCTCATTTGTCCTTGTTGTTTATTCAACAATTCAATAGCTATTATGGTTTCATTAAACATTGCAACTGTCCAATTATTTAACTGACCAATGTCATATGCATTCCATGCTGCTCCAATGGGTGGGATGTAAGCTCTGATTGCCATCATGTACCATGGCATGTCAAAGGTTAATCCTCCTGCTCTTTTTCGTCGTACCAAGAGATTCCTTGTTGTATTATAGAGTAGGGCCATGTCACCCTTATTAACAGTCCATATGGCTGGTGCCACCAAACCCAAGGTACAAATGCCTTGGGCATTGGCTGGAACATTGTGGTAAGCCTTTCTGCCGCAGAGCAGCCATATTTCATTAGGTAACACAAAAGAGTTATTCTTATTTTTCTTTGTCCAATTTTGTGCTCCATTTAAGTAGCTACAAACCTGATACATTTGTATTGTCATGTTTTTATATTCTCCATCATCACGTTTTATATATGAGTTACTATTATATTTATCACAGCTATCAGGCATATTAAAGGTAATATTACAAGAAGGATATATACCTAAAGGGTTATTTCCCTTGGAAAAGTTAAAACACACTAATGCAAATTCTACATAATAAAGTCTTAGTGGCAGCGTATAATTTCCTGCCACATTTATATTCACAAAACTTTCACTGGCTCCAGAGTTATTCAAAGGGAGTCCAATTAAAAGAAGTCCTTGACTACCATCCGATGGTGATAACATACACATCCAGCAATCAGTCTGATTTGTTAGAATGCTCGCTTTTTTCAAATCCTTCCAGTACTCATTGTTCGTCCACTTTGGGCTTGTCCTTGGTTTTATTATTTTCTGATTGTACGTTGTATGGACGAATATTGCAACCAGGAACCCATATTGTATTGCCTTCATGTTGTACCGCAGCATATCCACGACCCCAGGTAATAAGTTCAGCAGGCCCTCTCCACTGGGGGTCTGGTAATTTACGATACCAGACTAGTGGTCGAACCGTGGTTGCTGCATCTGGAAGGGGAGAAAAATGGCGGCTTGCAGCTGTGTTAGGTGGGTTGCCATTAATATTTAAGAAATTAAGTGTATATAATGCAATATTAAGCTGATTTTGCACTCCAGGCAGTCCTGGGTTGTTTTCCCCGTTTTTCGTTTTTAATTTGTCAAGCATATTTTTAAGAGTAGAATTGGCCCTTTCTACTATTGCCTGCCCCTGAGAATTATAGGGAATACCATATTTGTGAGTAATATTCCAACGAGTACAAAACTGTGCAAAGGCCTGGCTGCAATATGCAGGACCATTGTCAGTTTTGAATTCTTGTGGCGTGCCCAGAGTGCTAAAAGTCCGAATACAATGATTAATAACATGTTTGGTAGCCTCTCCACGCTGTGGAGTAGCAAAGATGAACCCAGAATATGTATCAATAGTCACATGTATATATTTCCATGGGTTAAAAGATACATATTGTGTGACATCCATTTGCCAAATTTGTCCTGCCTCAAGTCCACGGGGATTCACCCCCATTGGAATAGACAGACCTTGTTGTGAGCAGGTCGGGCACTGTTGAATGATAGCTGCGGCCTCCCCGGGGGTTATGCCAAATTGTTTAGCCAAAGCCTTGGCGTTTTGATGAAAATAATTATGACTATCCCAGGGAGTGGGTTGTTGCATAGTCATAATGTGCGTGGCAATATCCGCTTGCGAATTCCCTTCACTGAGAATTCCTGGGAAATTTTGATGACTTCGGATATGTGCAATAAAATAAGGACAATTTCTTGTCTCAATAAATTTTTGCAATGTCAAAAATAGTGTCAACAATGTCTCATCCAAACTAGGAGAGATATAAGCATATGGTAGGAGGGAAACCAAATTATAAACATATAAACTGTCAACAATTATATTAATGTCTTGACTAGGGAATGTTTGAAATGCCAAAATAACTGTGGCAACTTCAGCGCGCTGAGCTGATGACTGTGGTGGGGTGATTTTTGTGCACCATTTTCCTGTTGCCTGCCATGCACAGGCGCCATAGACTTTTCCACCATCAGTATAAACTGTGACACCTTTTAAAGGTGTTGGAGATGACAGAGGTTGTAATTTTAGTGGCAGATTTTTCATAGCCATAAATCTGTGATCTGTGGGAGGATGGCATGAAAATTGACCAGGCCAATCACCAATCAATAATTGCAAAACAGAATTATTTTGAATCATAGTTTCCCATAATTTTAAGGAAAATGGGAGAAAAATTACTAGCGGCTGTAGTCCAGCTATTTGTCGGCAACGGACACGTCCACGATGTATAATGTCTGCCAATGTCATAGCTGGAGTGTTAATAGAGCGTGAAGGTGTGCTGGGAGAATGAATCCATTCTAAAATAAAAACTTTTTTATCTACAAGTTGAAAAATTGCCGCTGTGGGTGGTCGATCAAAAATCACATTCAAATGCACAGGGTGATTGTCAACACACCGATCAGTCCATTGGGTGTTGAGAGCTGTTTGGACTTTCTCAACGACCGATAGCTGGTCAGAGGTCAATGTCACAACATCTGTGGGATTTTTGAGGCCTTTTAATGCCATAAACAATGGAGCAAGAGTAGAAGTAGAAATGCCTATATATGGTCTTAACCAATTAATATTTCCTAAATATTGTTGCAGTTGAACCAATGTTGGTGCAAGTGGCAAATCAAATTGCACCATTTGGGGCAATGAATAAGCTTGTTGCAATTTGTGTCCCAAATATAAATATGGCGCTGTATTTTGTATTTTTTCAGGGCTAATAACCAATCCTGCCCTGGCCAATGTGGTTTCCAATTCTTTATATGAAGCCATAATCGTGCCTTTTGGCCCTGGGCCGGCAATGAGAATGTCATCCATATAGTGATAAATTTTCCAATTAATATGTAATTTATGAAATGGTAACAATGCAAGATCCACATACATTTGACACATGGTGGGACTGTTCAGCATGCCTTGAGGTAGGACAGTCCATTGAAATCTAGTGGCAGAAGCACTATTATTAATAGATGGTAGGGTAAAAGCAAATAGTTTTCTGTCTTCTGGGAATAAAGGAATACTAAAAAAACAATCCTTTAAGTCTATGATAATAAGGTCCCATGTTTGAGGAATCAAATTTGGATTTGGCAGGCCACATTGTAGGGGCCCCATAGGGACAATAATCTTATTGATCTGTCTTAAGTCGTGTAGGAATCTAGGTTTACCAGATTTTTTCTTGATCACAAAAACAGGGGTATTATAAGGATTATTTGATGGTTCAAGATGTCCTAACGTGAGCTGTTCCTGCACTAATATATACAAAGCTGTTAATTTGTCTTCAGTTAGTGGCCATTGATCCACCCATACAGGATTCTGATGGATGGTTTGTAATTTCATGAGTGGATTCATTTTAGTCTTCTAATGTAATTTTTGCATCCAACTGAGCCAATAAATCTCTTCCCCATAAATTTACATGAATGTTAAGGATGACTGGTTTTATAAGTACTGTAGTAGTTCCTGTTTCTGTTTTTGCAGATAGCCAGTTAGAACTGACCTTAGCTTGTTGAAGCCCTCCAACGCCTCGTACAGCGGGGGTGTCTTGGGATGGCCAGTGAGGTGGCCAGTCCTTGGTCCGAATTACAGAAACATCAGCTCCAGTATCTATAATACCAGAAAATTGAACACCGTTAACAACCATAATGGTTAATGGCTTGTCAGGGGTGAGCATTTTAGTGAGAGCCAAAATTGTGCTATTAAAATGAACATCGGTGGATCCAAAGCCACCCACCCGTTCAGTGTCAGAAGTCCCCATAGGTCGATAGGGAAATAGAACCATTTGTGCATAAGTATCCCCTTGATTCAAATGAAGTGGCTGATTGGCATAAAGTTGGACTTTAATGGTTCCTTTATAATCAGAGTCAATGACCCCAGGAACAACAAAAATGTCCTTTTTTGCTGCAGAAGATCGGGGCAAAATGATTCCTACAGTGCCTTCAGGGAGTGGTCCTTGAAGTTGGGTGTCACAAACTTGTGTAACGTGTGGAAAGGAAAGATCTACTGGCACTGCTAATTGTAAATCAACACCAGCACTTCCTTTAGTGGCAGGTCGAACAGATGGATGATCAATGTGGACAGGAAAGTGTTCAGCCTTTTGGGTCGGGTTAGCTGAGCACCCCTGTCTTAGTTTTTTCGTTGTTGAAAATTCCGGCATTGATTAGCCCAATGATAGCCTTTTTTACATTTTGGACAAACAGTTTTGGGTTTGGCTATAGTGCCAGAGGCTGTTTTACTTTGTCCACCGCCAGGAGCACGGCATTGTGCTTTAAAGTGTCCTGGTTTTCCACAATTAAAGCAATTACCGGTGGGCTTATTTGAGCGAGTAATTGCCATGGCCAAATTTTCCATTTGATATGCATTACTTCCAACAATTCTGCAAGCTTGAATAAAGTCAGCCAAAGTTTTAGTTCCTGTGCCAATTAAAGGTTGCAATACACGTTTACAATCTGCATTAGCATTTTCCACTGCCAATTTCATCAAAACCTCATTCGCTGCCAAAGAATTATCAATTTGTTTATCAATACTGTCTTTTAATCTATTAATGAATTGATCATAAGCTTCATTGGTACCTTGTTTTATTTGAGTGAAGCTTTTGCCAAAAGTGCCAGATTCATCCACTACCTTTAATGCAGCAAAAACAGCCTGAATAACTTCCCCATGTAGAGCGGCATTTGTCAGACCATCTCGTTGCTGCTCAATGGTAGTGAATTGACCTGAACCATAAATTTGGTCTGGAATTAAATTTTCAGTGCCTCGTTGGACAGCCTGTATTTGATATTGGGAATCCCAGACCACATACTGTGCTGAAGTTAAAATCATTTGCATCAAAGCTTTCCAATCTGCTGGAATCAAATAATGAGCAAATGCAAGTGCTTCCAATAAGCCCATGCAAAATCTATTTTTTAATCCATAATCTAAAACAGCTTGTTTCACTTCTCTCAGAGCGCGCATAGGAAGAGGTTTCCACACCCTGACTTCCTCCAAACGTTCATTATTTTCTATAGTCACAGGATAACAATTCAAATCTTCTAAGCCTAACTCTCCTTTTTCATAAGCAATTTCTACAGCTTTTTCTACTGCATTTTTTGATATATTTGCTTCTGGACCAATTGAAACATCCTCTTTGTCTTTTCTAAGCTCCACTTCTGGTAGTGGAGGATAGAGACAGACAGGAGAATATTGTGGTGGATTAATAAGTGGCTGAAATAATGGTTGTTGCTGTATTTTCAAAGCATCAAATACCACTCTCCATGATGTTAAAATACCAGCAGGTGCTCTTGGAGAGGAATGTAAATAATTACCAATCTTTTGCCAACTTTCTAGTTTTAAAGATCCTTCTTCAGGATAAGTTGGTATTTTATCCCATATGTATAACAGTAGGCATTTTAATTCTGCCTTACTGATAGAACGCCTAGAGCCATTGTCCTGAAAACAATTGTTATTTCTCTTAGTTATCCCTCTTAATTCCCCCAGGTGTACTTTCTGTACTTTCGAGAGATCCCCCCCCATCCTTACGAATAATCAGTTTCTTGCCTGCAAAAACTGATGAAGTGCACTTGGCCACGTCCGGGCGGTAAGTTGGAGGGTCTAAGGACGTATAATTCTTGTTGTTTATAATTATCACGTCGGGGTCACCACTTGTGACGTTCCAAAATTCCAAGATATGACCTGGCTCCCATGAACGACAGACACTGGAGGATGCTGCAATTTTGGAAAGCCTAGAACAAGGTCTAGCGTTCTGTTTTATTGCTAGAATACGCCCTAATACATGTGACTTATTCGTAATACATTTATGCAATTCTATAGCCTCTGAGCATACATACATGCACACAAAATGCTTTTTTGTTCTTGTTCTACCAGACAGGTTTCAGATAAACACGCTGCGGTTTCATTTCCTTTTTCCTGTTACAGCAGCTGCTATGCTATTGTGGTTAAAGTTTTTACACATACACAGCTAGCCTGCAGGATAGAAAATGTTTGCGACATATGAGTCCCTCTATGAGAATGCCCCTCCAGACTATAATAGCTCGGAATACGATGGGCCCCTGAGCCCT
This sequence comes from Bothrops alternatus, assembly GCA_034064705.1. Lineage (NCBI taxonomy): Eukaryota > Metazoa > Chordata > Lepidosauria > Squamata > Viperidae > Bothrops > Bothrops alternatus. The sequence goes on along the minus strand of JARGCV010000014.1, from coordinate 1,064,767 downwards.
CCTTTGTGCGTGAACGGGAATTTTTCCAAGCAAGGGTCTTCCCCCGACCACGAGAAAAATTACCATTATTCTATGCACTACTCCTCCCTCCCAAGTTCTCGACCCTCCGGGCACAATTTGGTGTTCGGGTCTTCGGGAATGCGCAGTAGCGTTCACTCCGAGAACGTTTTGCCTTACGAGATGCACCTCCATCACGACCGAGGTCCGATGTACGAGGAGCTCAATGCTTTTTTCCATAACTAGCGCCTTTCCCCCTGTTCCCACCGGCGCCTTGGGCGTCGCGTTCCCCTACCGGTTCCACGGGTAACCGTGACAACTTGTAGATTTCCAGTGGACTGGAAAAAGGGAGGGGGTATTCGGGTGAAATAAACTAAACAGAAAGAGAATGGGGGGGACACTAAATAGATCCTTGGCCTTTTCTGATATTTCCCGACACTTTGTCCCGAGAGCTGCAATTTTTTAATTCAACCGTGAACCACTTTTCTCCTAACAGTTAAAAAAATCGGAAGGGGGTGGGGAATAAAATAATAATTATTCCTATCCGTGAACTAACTGAGTGGGACGTTCTTGTTTTGAAGCTGGAGACGGGTAGCCCCATCCAACAGCCTCGAGCTGAGGCAGCGGGTTTCAATCCTTTCGAATCTCGTGGAATTCGCGGGTCACATTCGGTTTTCAGTCGCTGGCTTCGGTTTAAATGTTAAGTCGGTGGAGTTTTTATGCGCCTGGTTTCCGCGGGGCTCTAAACGCGTTTGGGAGTCAGAATATAAACCGAATCTGCGACTTCCCTGCCCCCACTAAGTACTATGAAAAAAAATCTGGTGCAATATATATGCTAACATAATTTTATATTTAAAACCAAACGAAAGGACTCTATAGCTAATAAATAGACTGCTCAGCTGAGATTTTGCCAATCTGAAAACAAAGTTTTAGATCCAGATTGGTTTTATTAGGAGAGAGGATCACATTTTTCAAAATTAAGGCAGAGGGGAGAGTCAAAGTTTCACCCCATCCTAATGGGTTGCCTGTGCTGAATTACGCCTTATGGGTAAATTAGAATTTTTTTAAAAGTTCAATATGGCTTTAGAATAAAACAGTTTGTAAAGGGCAGGTGATGGGAGGAGGTCCCAAAGGTTCTTTTCAAAAGGCAACTGGACTTTCTTAGGTTTTTTTCTTGAAACTGTTTTGCTTCTCAGAACTGAAGAAGCTTCTTGGATGAGAAGCAAAACGTTTTCAAGAAAAAAACTAAGGAAGTCCAGTTGCCTTTTGAAAAGCACTTTTGGGACAACCATGACCTGGATGATTGAGAATCTCCATAGACATTTGATGGGAGGAGGGTTTCCATCCTTCCAGTAGCTGAATCAAGAATTCCCCGGAAAAAGGTATCTATGCCATCTGCAATCCTTTACTGTACATATTTATCTGGGAGTTAGTCTTATTAAGTTTAATGGGGCTTACTTCTGTGTAAACATGTATCAACTTGCACAGGTTAGGGTGTTAAAATATTGGCAAACTTTAAATCAAACTTTCAATGCAGTGGGAACTTGAAAAAGCAATAAAGGACAAACAGATGATAAATATATTCTATCTCTATGCAAGTAGGTTTTGAAACTAGGGAAATAATTTTTTAAAAGAAATGGAAAGAGGGGAAAAAAGCAACAAAAAGAATCCATATGAAATGTTAGAAATATGGACCAACAAATTTGCTAAGGTTTAAAATTGTGCACTTTTTTGATTTTGGGAAGATGGACTATGGAAACTTTCCCTGGTATTTAACAATCACTGACTTTCTGAACCACCCTTGTAAACCGAAGTAACTTACTTTCCAAAATTTGTGTGTCATGCTGTTTTTTACTTGTTTTAAAAATGTTAATAAAAAATGGGGGGAAAGATTTGTAAGAAATGGCAAAATGTTTTGTTATGCATGGATAGGTTGGGGAAATGCAAATATGCAAATTTTAAAGGGGATGTGAAGGGAACATTATTATGCTTAATATTTATGTTGGGTTATCCCCTCACCCCTTAATAACAACTTACATTCTTTCTTTCTGTAATGGGTTTTGGGGAGGGGAGGCATATGTTTATGTAACAGTACACCAATATATAAATCTGTCTATAAAAAAACCAAAAACAGTAACTGCTAAGGACTCAGAGCATGTTTTCCTCTCACACAGTACTACTTCATTTCTTGTTCATTTGATGACTTTATTTAAGCAAGATGAGGATAAAAAAAATTGCCTCCAATTTTTCCCTCCTTTTAATATGACCTCCATTACCTTTAGACATACCAGCATTTTTAAAATTCAAAGGCAAAGAACTTACATTTCTGAACAAAGTTTTTAAAACAAAACAAGAAAACTCAACATTTTACAGAAAAATAAATCTAACAGAGGAAGGGGAAAAAGTTGTAGACAATATGAAATGTCTATGGGACGCCAAAGGTGCTTTTGTGTGTGTTTCTGTTCAGTTTCCTTAAGATGAATAAATATTTATGTCAAATGATATACTAAACAAAAAAATATCTCAAAGTTTTGTTTTAAATAAGAAGAACTATTTTATTGCTACCTGTTATCTATTATCTATCTATCCATCCATCCCAGTCCTGTCTAGTTCGGTTTATAGTAGGGTATTCTGAATTTTAGAGAGGAAATTTTGTTTACAGCTCCTTTTAAACAAAATAATACACAGCAAAAGACAAACAGGTTCTAAAGTACAGACCTTCTCCCCACCCCTCCCACAATAACAGCATCCACATTTTTAAAAAATCAGGAACATGGAACAAAATTTAGCTGTGAACTTCAGACTTTTAAAAAGATACATGATTAGGTAGAAAGAGGCAGGGAGTGTAAAATACTTGTATGTGGTGATGTGCTTTAAATATTAATTTTTGCTCCTTCCTGAACTGATTCTCAACATTTTTTGATGGTCTGAGAGCTGCAAGTCAGCTATAATCTTATTCAGTGAATTGAAGTAGCATTCTAAAAAGACAATGAATAACAGATGTTGACTTGACTCCCTCAGTATTAGTTTACTTCAGAGAACTAATACTAAATGTATATATAGGCAAGATACCATTCTTTCATTACGGCCAAACATGTTTCCAAGAGAGGGGACTGAGACAAGCTCTCGATCCCAAAACGACCTCTCAAAATAACACATAAAAGAGTGCTTTGTGTGTTCAGAAAGAGACAAAGATGGTGAAAGAATTCAAATATATTTTAAGCAGGGCTTCTGGAGACTTATCAGATAGTTAAGGCTTATTTATTTATTTATTTGTTTGTTTGTTTATTTATTTATTTATTTATTTATTTTATTTAATTAGATTTCTATGCCGCCCTATTCCAAGAACTCAGGGCGGCTTACAACATGCTTGCTTAAAATATATTCAAATTCCATCTTTTCACCATCTTTGTCTCTTTCTGAGTACATAAAGTACACTTTTCATGTGCAGTGGAGTGGGGGAGGAAACCTACTTCTCATTTTATAAAGTCGAATGCAGTTTCCTCCTCTTGGACAGATGGCATTTACCCTGTGCCCCCCTTCCCACGTGCACACACACACACATATATGCATCACTTCTCTCTTTCTTTCTCTCTCACACAACACGCCCCTACACAAAGCCACCCACCCCACACTACCCCACTTTCTTTCTGATCACCTAAGTAAATAGAAATTCAAGACAAAGTAAGGACAAATGCAAATGATGTGTTCATGTTTTAGAGCAAGCAAATCGTACTGTATCTAGAAACTAAACATTGATAAATAATAAATCTTTGACAGTTCCTCTCCCACCCCAAAGGTTTATCTTTATTTATTGAGGGAGCTACAGTAATCTAATAAAGTCATCTTGGAACTGTCCAAATGTGTATGGTGCTGAACTGGAAGGTCTGGGAAAATGTTCCCTTGATCTCTAAAACTGCTTTCTCACACTCTGGAATTCTCGGATTTGGTTAGCATTCTTATCTGATATTCAAAAGCTGCATACAGAGACAGAAGAGATTTTGCTTATGAAGCCAAAAGTTAGACCAGCAGGCATGAGTTATATCCCAGTAAAAATTCTAACAGATAAACACATATATTTTACTTTAGGTGGGTGTCCCAGTGTCCCAGTCGAGTATGAAACAGTTATTTGAAACCAGGGAAGAGAGAAATCAGATTAATCACACGTGCAACCACTCCAAATGTTTGTTCCTCTTTAGACAACGTAGCTCTAACCCATTCAAAGCCTAATTTATTTCGTGAAACAGTGAAATTGAATTTTTGGCAGCAGAAACGGGGCTCTGGTGCCTACAAGTAACAGCAACAACTTGAATAAAGATTATCTTGCCTGCCCCATGATCTCCACTGTTGACAGGACTATCCCCTAAAGGAGTTGAAGATGGCATAGGAGGGGAGCTTTATTAAAAAGCTCCATAATGCAGTAAATATCATTGGGTTCCACAGAACAGATCATATATTTCTGCTTTCTGCTGATAGGAGAATTTGCTCACACGCTCTTGGAAAGTCTTGGGGAAATGGACAGTTTAAGTATTTCTCTATGTTTGACAGACGTGCACACACTTTCTTTCTCTTTCCTGAAGTACTGCTTTTGAGGAGAAAAGAATGAATCTAATAAATAATAAATGTGAACTAGAAACCATAAGATCTTTAGCTTTTGAATAACTTCTGTCTGAGAAGTTTCATTAGCTATCATCTCTCTTTATACCTCTCCTTTTTTCCTTCATCACATTCTTCTTTCTCCCTCCCTCCCCTTCTTCATTCTCATCCTTTTTCTTCTTCTTCTTCTTCTCCTCCTCTTCCTCCTCTTTCTCTTCATCTCCTTTTATATGTAAATCTCTTTTCTTCCCTCATCTAATAAAATTTGGTTTTAAAAACAAACTGAGTACAGGTGGGGTGTCTTAAACAGCTCTTGGGCTCAATGCACATTAACCTCAGCCATTTACTGTCAGACCCAAGACCAAAGAGGACACAGGAATCCAACTGAATTCTTTTTTTTGTTTACACCTAATGGACAGTGTCTTACCAGACTAAAACTATAACCTTCTAACCTACTAGTTATATGCTGAGAGATTCTAGGGTGTAGCTACCCTGAACCTCTTTTTCCCGTCCCCACACAGTTCAGGACTGTGCAGTCTCTTAATTTGGGCTTCTCTCAGGAATGTACTGCCTGTTGCTGGAATCCCCCCCCCTCCTTCTCTAGGTGCACATACCATCACATTTACTCAGGTTCCAGAAAGCCCCCCCCCACACACACACACCTTTCTATTGCTTTTTCTTTTTTTGCAAGTGCATTTTCACCAGTTTTGCACCTTTCTCTGTCTTTAGCCTCAACAGGGAAAACGATGGCCTCCCATGCTTTCCCCAGGCTTACAAATCAATGCTCCACTGAAACAAGAGAAGCATTACTTTGCTTCACAAGGTCAGGATTTCCTTCCCTTACCATTGGTGGCTGGGCATGCCAGTGCTTGAGTCCCAGGAAAGCCAGCTATACACTCCAAATCTACATGAATTGTTTTTAGGCTGATTAAAGCACAAATCAGCTTCAATCCATGTTTTTTTCTGAAAATGAGCTGCACACATTCCCCCTCTGCTTAACTAGGGCATGGGTTTTTCACTTCTGTCTAGGCAAGACAGCTGCAGCTTCCTTGGAGAATGTAATTGGTATGCTATAACCATAGAAGTGTTTTTAACCAGGTTTAAAACAGGAGCTCAGGACTGGAAGTCATGAGTCTAGAATAGATTGTCAGTCCTCCTGATATTCCTTTTCTCCCTCAAGTTATCTACATATCTACATATGTTTTGTTTGTGTATGTGGGGTTTATTGGCAGTTTTCTGGGAGCCTGAACACCTGTGCAAGAAAACTATACATACACATGCATATACACTTAGCCTAACCTTGCCAGTTGCAGATTCAACTACAAACAATTTCAGCCCTATAAACATCCAAATTTCTGAACAATTCATTTCAGCAGTCATCTTGAGCAACCCTTGGGTAAGAGGGCAGAGTATATATTGAAATAATAAATACAAATAGTAATGACTAAGGATGCAAAGGAACTTCAGTATCCTTGCATGTACACATATACACACAGAGAAATAATTCTCGTTAGCTCTAGGTTTGCAGAAAGTGCTTGCACACTAACATACATGAGCCATACCTGTTACTGAATATTTATCTCCACAAAAATCTTTGGAACATACTTTATATATGTACATTTGGAACATGTGTTCCAAAGGTTTTTGTGTGGATAATTATTCTGTAACATATGGCTCAATTTCCAAACTGCTTAACTACATCCTCAGACCATCTATAGCATTTATCTACAGATTGACTACATCATCACACCAATCTTCAGATCCCTATTTTATTTTATTTTTATTTTTTTTAGGAAAGAAAGAAGGAAGGAGAAAGAGAGAGAGAGAGAGAGAGAGAGAGAGAGAGAGAGAGAGAGAGAGAGAGAGAGAGAGAGAGAGAGAGAGAGAGAGAGAACTGTTCTTTAGTAAGACCCTGAGAACCTAGCATTTACAGTTATTTTATCCTATGAGAAAATAGTGGACGATTGGCCACATATGAACCTACACTGGAACTTGATGAAAGTGAAGATGAAAAGCTCTTTTCTCCATTCCAAAAGACACAAGCTCTTAAGGCATTGGCCCGTTTCACATGTGCCTATTTTCTTAAAGGGCTACCATATATATGTATAGTATAGATACCTGTACTGTCTTATGAGATTGCATACATGGAAAACCCCTTCCAAGGCTTCCAAGCTGGTGTGAAGCTGGTATGAAGCACATATGAAAGCTAGGAGGGGGCATATTTCTTGTTTTCAGATGCCAGTAGTCATATGAAGATTGTGAACTCAGACATATTTTCTTGGAAGTAAATTCCATTTACACTTTAAAACACTGCAGCCAGTCATTATAGACATGATACAGAAACCTTACCATCTCTCCAATGTGAATTGTTTGAAGCCATCAGTCTACTGCATGTGATGAATAGAATAGAATAGAATAGAATAGAATAGAATAGAATAGAATAGAATAGAATAGAATAGAATAGAATAGAACCTTGGAGGTCTTCTAGTCCAGCCCCCTGCTCAAGCAGGAGAACCTATACCATCTCAGACAGGTGAGTGTCTAGTCTCTTCTTAAAAATCTCCAATGATGGAGCGCCCACAATTTCTGGAGGCAAACTCTTCCACTGGTTGATTGTCCTCACTGTCAGGAAGTTTCTCCTTAGTTCCAGGTTGCTTCTCTCTTTGATCAGTTTCCAACCATTGTTTCTTGTCCTTCCCTCTGGTGCTTTGGTGAACAACCTGGCCCCCTCTGCCTTGTGGCAGCCCCTCAGATACTGGAACACTGCTATCGTGTCTCCCCTATTTCTTCTTTTCTTTAGACTAGCCAAATCCAAGTCCTGCAGCCATTCTTCATATGTTTTAGTCTCCAGGCCTTTGATTATCTTAGTTGTTCTTCTCTGAATTTTTTCCAAACTCTCAACACCTTTTTTTGTGATATGGTGACCAAAATTGGCTGCAGTATTCTAGGTGAATTTAGCAATAGTGAGTATAGAAGTGTATTTCTATAAAATGGCATATAACTACATGTCTCTGTTATAGGAATAAATAAAAACAGCCTGTCACAGCTGGTCAAAGAAGATAGGGCAGACACTTATCAAAAGGCTGGTTCACACATGTGCTATATGAATGCTGGTTCATACATGCTTGTCCTTCACATACTTCCCTACGACCGGTGAGAGCGCACAGGGTCGGCCTCCTCCGGGTCCCATCAGCAAAACAATGTTATTTGGCGAGTCCGCGTTTCTCCCACTCTCCCGGCCTTCCGAAAGAACCTGAAAACTTATCTTTGCCAGCAGGCCTGGGGATGATTGTGTTGTTGTTCGAAAGTTGTACGTGTGTTGGGTGTCTATTTTTAATATTTTGATTCGACTTAGATTCTTTGATGTTTTGTTTATGTTGTAAGCCGCTCCGAGTCTCCGGAGAGGAGCGTCATACAAGTCGAATAAACAAACAAACAAACAAACAAACAAACAAATAAATAAATAAATAAATTTCTCTGTGAGATGTACCAACATTGAAATCCAGGTGCTGTGTGAAGAGTTAGATTTGTGAAGGTGATCTCCCATAAGCCAATTCTGTTTTGCTGTGGCAGCCAGAAAAGAGAAGAAGGCAACCACTCAGAATTACTCAGAATTGAAAGACTCTCAATTGACAGTCTGAACTAGGTGACAAGGTCTTCAAGAAGATGCTGGCTGAGAGGATTATTCTGCCAGCTTCTGGTTTCTTCAAAGCAACACCTACTTCCTTAATGCTGGCAGGTGCTTATTGACAAAAGGACCCTGAACCCCTTCCATTGCCCTTGCCTCATGCATACCCTTCACTGTAACAGGCCCTCCTCTTGGGAAAAAAGTACACATAGAAATTACAGCAGCATCGAGTAACATGGGTAAATATCTCTCAAATGCTCATCTGCTCTGCTCCGAGCTTCTCAAGGTATCATCTTCCCCAACAGGGTGCCCTCCTCAACCCCATAGTTTGGAACTACAACGCTCAGAATTTCTAGCCAGCATAGTCATAGAAAGCCCAGCACATCTGGAGAGTACTGGGCTGGGGAAAGCTGCTGCTAATTACAGTAGCACCAGAGGTTCATCTAGAATGGGAGACTTGTCTTGAACCCAAGTCGAATTGAGGACAGAAACTAGAATTTAGATATGAATGTATTAATCACTATTAACATCTTCATTTTCATCAAGGTAACATATTTTTATTTGCACGGAGGGGAGGGGGAGGAGGGAGGGTCCAAAGACGTATGTTTGCTACATCAGGCGAAGCTCTTCGAAGAGCTACTGTAGTTGGTTTTCTATAAAGTGACTTACTAGCGAGATCAATGGACGTTTGGGAACGGTCTACTCGCAATTGTCAACATATACCACACAGTCCTACCTTTCCTTCGGAAGGAAGGGAGTGGGGGAAACGCTTGAAAGATGCTGAGAACAGAAGCTTGTTGCAACAAGAACAGGTGGGAAACTTCCGTGTATGTTTAAAAGCGGATATATGTTTTAACACAAACCTCCCCACTCAGAAGTTAAGTACTGGGAAATTCAATGGGATTTGCTTTCAAGTAGATCTCTGCAGTTAAAAACATATCGGCAGTGTAATAAAAGACACAGTCTAAAAGGCTGTTTTTTGTTTTTTTGTTTTAATTTTGAGCCGTGACTACTTCGGAAGAGTTTTGCTTGTGCGTTTTTGATACAGAGAAATCAAGCGTCAGTTCCGGAACATAAAGTCTTTCCCTCCGGGTAATCTGAGACACCAGCGATTGGTGTGGAATCGTCCGTATCTTCGTGCTTTTTCAGAGTAGGGACGGAGCGGCACCCAACGCTGATTTCCTTCCCCGATCTTTCCCTTAAAGTGGGTGCCACCGCGCCAGGCGCCTTCTTGAAACCATTGACCTCCCTATAGTACCATCCCATCAGCCCTTTCACCCATTTCTCCCCCAAATGAGGACAGCTAAATCCACCGATTTTCACGTCCTAAAATAAGACCCTGGCTAGCCGAAGTACAGTACAATCTACATCTCCCAAACGTGGGGTTAAACCGACGCAGGGAAACATAAGAGTGATTTTTCGGAGAGTTTCTGGCCCCAGGTTCTCCAAGTGAGCTTAGAACCAGACAGAGGGGGAACTAAGATGTGTATCTTATTTCAAATCGTGTGTGTGTGATTGTATGTGTGCGCGCGCACGTGCATGGAAATATGAAATCCAGCTGAATTCTACCTATGTAAGAATGTAAGTTTGGTAACTTTGGAGAGACGGATGCCAAAATAGCTGCAATATACATACATACATATTTACAGCAAATCAACTCAGTCTCTTAGAAAGTTTTGCTGATGGGCAGGGGAAGAAAAGCGAGAAGGAAAGTACAGGTAGCTTTGTAGCTAAAGGGCAGGTAGCTGTACCTTGAAAGCGTGTGTGTGTGTGTGTGTGTGTGTGTGTGTGTGTGTGTGTGTGATGAAATATTCGAGCATTCCCTCTCCCCCCCCCTTTGTCGGCTCCTGAAAATAAGAGCAGGACATTTATTTCTGGATTTCTCTTTTGCAGTGGGTGGATTTCTTCCGTCTGTGCGAGGGCAGGGTCTCTGTTGCGGCTGCTGTTGCTGGACCCCTATCTCCAGCTAGCTAGTTTAGCTGGCGTCTTTCTGGTTGGCAGCGCCAGCTTCCCAGTTTCCGCAGTAGTAAAAGAGAGGTTTTCTGTAGGGAGTTAGATTTCAGGCTGTTGCCTGTGCCAACTGTCAGCCAAAGGCCACTGAAGAGAAGTGGTTCGTTTGCTACAGCGGAGGATCGTACATCTGTTCACTCCAGAGTGCTTTTTGGATCTCGGCGGCGGGAAGGGGGGTGGAGAGAAATCATCAATATACCTCACCTATAAAACGCAGATATGCCGTTTAGGCAAGCTGCCAATTGAGAGAGGTGTGGGGAAGGGCCAGGAATGATTTCACAGAGTATTTGGGGAAGGTGGAGCTCCCCACCAAAAAGCACCCTTCAACTAAACCCCAATTTCAGATTGGGAGCGCGCCTCATCATTTGTGACCTCGCAGGTACCCCTGTTTTCTTTAAAGATAAAGCGGTTTATCGGGAAACAAGACAAAGCACAGGTTCTGTGCTTCAGGGAGTTACCTGTGGCAGCCCTTCCCAGATGACGAGGTGCTCTGAGGAACCTTTCACAGCAATGGCAGTGCATTTTCAAAGAGGGCTGCGAAGAAAGAGGGGTGGAAGAGGCCTGGGAGGAGACCCAACTCGCTACAACACACCTACAATAGTTAAATCTCGGCGAAAAGCCCACAGTCATCTGCTCGCTCCGGAGCTGGGAAATGACTTCTGCTTGTCACTCTTTGGAAAGAAGTCCAAATTAGGATCCGGAAAATCCTTTTATTGTTATTAATAAAACGAGTCATTGTGCGAAGCAAGCTCCCCCCCCCGCCCTCCATTCCCTACATAGCCTTGAGGCAGGCAGGATTCCCTTGAGTACCATTTGTTGGGGGTCAAGGGAAAGGGAGGGTTTTGCCTTCTCTTTCTGCTCAAGATCCCCATGTACAATTGGTGGGCTACTGTGTGACACAGAATGCTGGACTCGATGGGCTTTGGCCTGATTCAGCATGGCTCTTCTTATGTTCCTATGTTCTTATAGCCTTGTAATCCACCTTCTTTACTGCAAATAGAATTGGAGCCTAAAAAGAATTTCTCTTACAAAGTGGGGGGAGGGGATGAGCTGCCCCCTTGGTTCTTAACTGCAACTTCCCCCACTCCCCTGCGCTAAAATGAGGGACATTTTCCTATGTTTCTCTTTTACATTTTACTATTGTTTCCAAATCCAGGGAAGTGGGGAGGGAGAGCTAGCGAGCAACTAAAAACATCAAGACCCGTGCCAAAGGGCCCCATGGCTCCTTCTCTGCCCAGTGGCCCAGTGAATGCCAGGTTAAACAGAAGGGTAACTAAAGAGGGGGCGGAGAAGGAGGAGACCTTGCTTCAGTTTAGATTTCGTGGCATCTGTTCACTATTATACAGTGTAGATTTTTATATGGACCGCTAAATTAAAGACAGATTTCTGCCAGAATTACAGCTATTCTTTTTAAAAGGAGTGCGATGGAGTAGGGAAAGCGAAGAAAAGGCACTTGAGATGGGGGGGAGGAGGAGGAAGAATTAAACATCTCGTCTGTATTGATTTATTTCATAGGTGAACGGTGTGAGAAATAAAATATGCATTATAAAAGAATCTCATGACCGTCTTGACACTCTTCCATGTCTACCTGCCCACCTTTACTTTCTAAAGTAAAGTGGTCTAACTATAGCCTTTTCCAGTTCGCTCAAAAGGTCTGAAATTGACAGGCTCCGGTCAACAGGAGGCGGCAGTGCGGAACAGAGTTTCCTCTGTCGGGAGACGCTCAGAGGCTGTCCTAGGATGTCTTCTCACCGCCGAATGTGGAGGAAGAAAAGTAGAGGACCGCGCTGCATCCAACTCCCACCTTGGAAGAAAGTTGCGACGCAGTAGGACAGATTTCAATGTGTTGGAAGGGGGGAGTTTGCCGAAAATGCAAGAATTTAGGATACCTGTAGCGGAATACGTACACAAACATTGCAGCCTGACTGGCATTCAAGATGGGATTAAAAATTAAATAATCGATAATTTATTAATCTGTAATGATGCTCCCAAGTGAACCAGTCTGTATTATAAATAGAAAAGCAGTCCACTAAATTTCCGAGGGCGATTTCTAGGTCTATATTCTGGGGCGGGCTCTTTTTTCTTTGGCAACCAGACCCCAAGAGGGACAGATATGAAGACTGATGGGAGGGGAAAATAAGGCCGGGGGTACGGTTGACATTCCCACTCTCCTGAGTTGAGTCGAACCGCCTCTGTTCGCGGCGACGAATGTCACAAATCGGGGCGCGTTAATAGCGCGTCCTTCCCTTCTTGCCTTTTGCACTACAGTACAATTTCCCGGTTTCTCCTCCTTACCTAAGGCCAGGAGCAGACTGCTTCATTTCTTTAAGTCCACCAACTTAGGTCTTCACACTAGCCAGCCTCCCTCGGGAGGGGCATCTCTGAGTACCCCCTGTTAAAGTGGATCTCGGAAGCGAAAGAGATTGAAAAGGGACCGAGACTAGGAATTGCGACTTGCAACGCTTTTTGCCAGCCAAAATCGCAGACTGGGTTTGGGTATTTTTTATTTTAAACCAAGATTATGAAGCTTCGCTCCAGGGGGATCTTGGTGCCATTCGGAGCTCGTGCCAGCTGGAGGGAGGAGAGAAGAATAAGGCAGAGGAGGGGACAAACCGCGTCTGAAATTCCAGGACATCTGTTCGCTATATATGATGGTGCTCCTGATAAAAGGGCCCACTAGCCGAAGAAGCCAATATCCTTCCCTTGCCGATTTTCCCGGGGGTGGGCGTGTTTTTCGGGGGAGTGGGGTCGCTATTTCCCTTTTTCAACCCGAGCTGGCAGAACCCCGATTTTGGCAGGATCCTGCGCAAAGGTTAGAGGACAAGCCTGGTGGCAGAAGCCCAAATCAATTACTCCGTGCCCCTGTTATTACCAGTTTAATTTGGATAAAAGCGTAAACACACAACGCCCAAGCCCAATCCTATCAAAGGTTGAGACGGGGTCGGAAAAGGCAGCTCAGGCGAGTCCTCGGCGAAGGCACGTACAGGCCTTAGAGGCAGCCTAAAGGTCGTTGGAGTGGAGACGAAGAAGCAGGAAAGGTGAGAGGCGACCTGCCAAATTCACTGGCCGTGACGGAGGACAACTTTCACCAGCCAACCAGTTCTTCCCCGCAATGAAACAAAAGCGATTAAGCCACAATTCCTATACCTCCCTCCCTCCCTCCCTTCTTTTCTCTTATCATCCCCCTTTCTTCCCGTTTTTCTTTTTCCCTCTTATCTCAACTTCTTTTTTCATCTTTCCCTTTTTCATCCATTTTGCTCCCTCTTTTACTGTTTCCCATTCCCTTCATATGTTTTTCTCCTTCTCTTTAATTTCCCCTTTTTCTCTATCTTTTCTATCTTTCTCTTTCTCTTTCCCTTTTCTTTTTTCTGTTTCCTTATCAGTAAGGTCTCCTGAAAACAGATGAAAAATAATATTTTGGTGATTTCTTTTCATGAACATTGGAGGCTGTGGGAAGAAGGTTGTTCCAATTATTTTCTGTTTCCTTTTCCCTTCTTTGTTCTTAATAAAACAGCACATTAGACACAGGTTATAGCTGGCTGGTCAGTGTCCACTTACATTTTGGAAATGTCAAAGGAACTAGATCGGGAAATGCCGGAGGTGCATGAACAGTGTGGTAGGGGTGGGAACCTTGAGGGAGGATTATAATGCTGGACAATACAGGGTGACTTAGTGGCATTGGCTGGAGGGGCACCTGTGCTCTTTATCCTAGTCCCTTGTAATCTAACACCTTTATTCCAGGTCAGCCTTCCCCAGAGGGTGCCCTCTGCATAGGCAGGACTATAATCCCATGGTCCACAGGCAGCTTTGGTTGGCTGTTCTAAGTAACAATAACTAGAGTTGTAGCCTAGCAGGGCTTGAAGGCATGATCCGGAAGGCTGTTGTACATTAGCTGCCCATTCCCTCACTGCCTTCTTTTGCTGTGACAATTTTTATTACCCCGAACCTCCTGCAAAGCTGACCATCCAGAAAGACATTTTCCAAAAAGGCTAGCCAGCAGCTGTAGACAATTTGATGGATGAAAGGGGGCAATTTTCAAACATCCAATATTTGTAAAATACTTTTCACACTAGAAGCATAAATTAATAACACCACCACTTTCTTCCTCCACTAAAATAATGTAAAGACACAAAAACCATTGTGGCAGATTCTTTCTTTGAACCTTCTAGTTCTCTTTCCCCCTTAACTCCTCCTTCCTTCTCTTTTCTCCATCCCTTCTAAGCTTCCTTCTTTAAGAAGCCAAGTCCCCTTTTGTTCATGGGATCATGAGAGAGTCACTACCCACACTTTCCTGTCTATTATTGTGCTATGCTCTGTGAAGTACACACACAGGTCTAGCTGCTTTAAAAGCCCCCAGAGCTGAAAACTAGGACAGGCCTGTGTCCTCTCAGGCACAATGCACAACAGATACCTCCTGAACACATTGGAATAGGAAGTACAAGGTGGTCTGTTTCAAAGAAAGAAGGCCAGTTTATCTGAATACACATGCAGGCAGACAGAAATGCTATTTCACCACTGTCTCCTTGCTTGTTTTTTATGGTATATACTGATTGGAAGCAAACAATTCCTGATTGGTTTGCAGAAATGCTCAGAACCAAGATAATACTGAAATGGATAAAGTCTGGCAGCAGTCCTAAGGAAAAAAATAAGATAGAAAAGATGAGCTCATCAAGTAATTGATGAGTTGGAGAACATTTTCCAAAATTAAAGTCCTCTGAGGCTTAGGCTGATTTTCATTAAAGAGAACAAACCTAAAACAAGTACATAAAAAGTTGTGGGGAGTACCATACAGGCAGATAAAAGGAAGGAAGGAAGGAAGGAAGGAAGGAAGGAAGGAAGGAAGGAAGGAAGGAAGGAAAGGAAAGCCCCTCTAAAAATATCTGATGCTTATTTACAGCAAAACAGAGGAGATATTTCTTCACCCAGTGCATTGGTTTGTTCTTTCAAACATTTTTTTCTTCAACCAAAAAGGCAACACTGACTGACACCCAATCAGTAAAAGAAAGACAATCCTTCACTGCAGAAATACAGTCTGAAAGGCAGGTACCAAACATTGCTGAGGGCTGGGGAGGTGGGGAGTAGGAGAGAAAGGGAGGGTTGAAGCAAGCAGTGTATTATAATACAAAGTTAAGCAGTCTTTCTTATAATGACCAGCTGGCATGGAAACAGAAATGGTTCAACAATAGGAGGAGCCAAAAATAGATGGCCTCTTGGCAGAACTGATGAAAGCTCTTAGCTTAACTCCTACCTTTACAACAGCCAGATGGAATAGGCGTGGACAGGTGCCAGTTAATGCAAGGGATTCAGTGCCACAAAACTGGATTATGGTTACTATCTTAAATTAAAAATGCAAAGGACAGGAAATAAACAACTCACCAGGGATACTGCAGATCTATAAAGCATGGACTTACTCATTTTAACAATGAATGGAACCTCTTTGTTTGGAGAAAGTGTGCCCACTGATTCCTGCGGCTGTCTGAATCCCAGGATGTCCTGCTTGTGTCCTTCCAGAGGCATTGGACTGACTGCTGACAGAAACCAAATGCCAGACCAGGAAAAAAAAACTTGGGTCTCATCTAGCTATGTAATTCTTACATCCACAAGATGTAAGCATTCTGGAGAATTATGGGAATCTTTGACAGACATTCCATAGACTCAGAGGACAAGACATCTCTGTGCACAGTATGCAGAAATGCATCGCAGGCTCTCTCAGAGTTTTCACGCCTACAAATTCTCTTGCATCCAAGCTATTAGAATGGACATTTTGTTGCTAAGTGCTATTCACTGTTTGCAGATTAATGGAAAGGATTCGCCAGCGTAAGACTTTCTTTAAATTATTACTTTCTTATACTTTAATATACAAAAAAGAGGAAAGAAAACAAGTAATGCAAAAATTCAGAATAATCAGGTATGGTACAGCAGTAAACAGCAGCTCAAAAACAAACACAAGGAAAACTTATTATAATACATGTTTAAGGATCTGGGACAACACCATATTTCCATTATACCCCATGCTTGATTAGTCACTAACTCTTCATACATTAATAAATTTCAGTTTTACAGAATATAAATCAAAATTACATTTACTTTTTTAGATTATACTATTGTTTCTAAAACCATATTAACAACGTCTGGACTAAAGCAAAATAAATGTGGGGAAACCCCATATCATATCTGTATCTCCATCATCTTATACTTCCAAAATAACAAAGTTAACAACACTTCAACACTTTTAAACATTTTTCTGAGGTGACCAATAAACATGAAAAATATTTTGTTGAGTCAAAATAACAATCATATGCAACATTCCTAGTTAAACTTTTAATCTATTTCTTAGAGTGAATTGATGACTGAAACTAAAATCCCCTGATTGCTTGCTTTTCATAGCCTCAATGCTCAGCTTGTTTGTATCCTTCCTTAAGGAGAACTGCCTACATTTTCCAAAAGAACAAAAGCCTTTCCGCTAGGAGAGGGAGGAATTTGGGGAGTAGAAGTAGTGTATACCTTTTTTTAATGAACATTATCACCACATTTGATCAGTGATGTCATCAAAGTAAACAAACCATGTTGATTACATCACCAGGTCATGGCCCTAAGCGGAAGTGACGTGTTGGCCTAAGCCCATCAAGATAAGCATGAGTAGCCCTAGCATCCCTATTTTCAGATAAGGCGTATTAAACCTGATGGATTAAAGTCTTCATCCTGGTTCATCCAAGCCGGGGATAAATAAACAACATGGCGACTGCTTTGGGAAGAAGGTTGCAGTTTATTGAAGAGCCAGAAAGATGGTTCTTGCAGGAAAGACCAGAGAAAAAAAGGGCTGAGCACATGGGTAGTAGGTTTTTATACCCTCTCTAGCCTTTTGTTTGGAATAGTTTCCTGTTCCTGTGGCATGAACTTTGAGGCTATTTCCTGTGTCACATATTCTGACCTGAGTTTAGGTGTGCCTCTCTGGTATTCTTTATGGTGATGGGTTAGTCCTATTATCATATCCTGCTTCCCTGGTGATGTGGCTAATGACTCCTAGAGTTTGGGTGGGGTATGCAGATTTTAGGTCTTTGTCTTCTTGATCTCCTAGCTGGGGCCTTTCTGATGGTTTACATCTGCATTTGTATAGGGCTGGCTTCTGCTTGGGGGAGGGAGACCTGGACAAGCTTTTCTGTCTCTTTAAGATCCTTGAAGGAAATATATTTTTCTGCCCTTTTAATATTTCCTTCTCTGGGGAGCTGACTTCCCACAAACCTAACCCCATCAAGAAAGATGTGGCAGTCAATCCTCTGGGTACATCATTAGCTTAACCCTAGACTAATTCTATGGACATTCAAAACAAAAAAAAGCTAAGTAAAGTGAATAATTAACAGAGGCCTGTGTTTTTGGGAAACAAGCCCTACTTTGGGGAGCTGTGAAATAAAAAAAGCTTTTTATTTCTAATCATTCTAGCCTAATGATGCTTTTATTTTTTGTGGAGTTTTAAAAATCAGTGCCTCAAAAGCTGGGAAAAAGGAGCCCCTAAAAGGCAGCCAGGACCTGCATTTAACCCCCTTTTTTCTAAAAGGTATTTATTTCTAGGCGGTTTTAAAATAATTTCCTCGAATGCAGGGGAAAAAAAACAAACCACAGCCCTTTTAAAACCCTGCAGCTGTTTTTTACCTTTGTAAAACTCTAAAGACACATATTTTGCCAATTGCACCCTGAAATCCTCATGTACACATAACCGTTCAAAGCACGGCCTTAATAAAATTTATTCTGCCCTATACAGCAAAAGACAAGGAATATTAACAGGAATTAAAATGCTCACAAGAGGCAAGCAGCCAGGCGGCAAGTAGGGGTTAAGCCTTGTTCAGGCATGTCAGGACCGCGATTCTGGGCATGCGTGTTTGTATCTACTAGTAAAAAAAGGGGGTTAGGCCTTGTTTGGGACATGCCCGGGCATGTCATACCCCCCCCCCGTGGTTCTGGGCATGCGCAAGGCTCAAGGACGTGTCATTGCAAGGGCAGGGGAGTTTTTGCAGGCAGGCCTGAACAGCTAGCGATTTAATTCCAGCAGTCTTTTGAAGATGGCAACCTCTGATTCCAAAGCTGTTTTTAAACCAACAGCAAAAGCTAGCATCGCACGCTCTGACACAAGACCGCAGCCGGCAGAATGCAACAAAATCTGTTACAGGGGTTACGATAAAGACAATTTTTTATTCAGACCCGTTTTGCATGGCTGTAGCATGGTGTGTTGTAACTTTAACGATGAGGTGCAGAGTACTTACCGGACAGCCTGTGAAATGGTGAATGATGCTACATTATCTCCCAGTAATGGTAAGTAAATATGTTTTTATTTATGATAATGTAAATGCTGCTGGAGCAGATAGCACATTAACAGGATGTGCTTTATATTTTGCAGACTCCGAATTAATAACACCTAGACAGCAAACACTTCAAGACACCCCGATTTTATATTCCTGTGGTAATCGCCATGGTCACAAAACTTCTGCAGATTTTTCTGATCTATACTATAACAGGGATTCTGAGCTATCCCAGAGACCACGCTATCTACCCTGTGAGTTAAAAAGCTGCAATTTGTATAAAGACTGGTTTGCTTGTGGCTGTGGACATGATTTGTGGGGCACAGGCGGGTCAACGTATTGTAAAATAAGGTGTTATGGTCCTTTATATTCTGATTCTGATAGTGGTGATGAGGGATATTTTTCTGATGGTGGAGCCATGCCCCCCTCTGAACTCTATATAACCAATAAAAGACTGTGTTAACGTCAATGCTTGACCATTTATCAGTGGTCTTTCAGTATAATGATGCATGAAAAACTTCTAAGCCGTATTTATTATACACCAGGATGTGTAGGGAGTTATGGAGGTGTGAATACCTTTTTTCAGAGAGCTAGAAAACATGATAAAAACCTGACCATGAAGCAAGTCAAGACGTGGCTGTCAGGGCAAGACGCTTATACGCTTCATAAGCCTGCAAGAATTAATTTTCCTAGAAATAAAACAGTAGTGTCTGCCTTAGATCATCAATGGCAGGCTGACTTCATAGATGTCTCCAAATTTTCTAAGGAGAACCATGGAAAAAAGTACATCTTAGCAGTTATTGATGTGTTATCTAAATATGCCTGGGCCTCCCCTTTATCTGATAAATCAGGGAGGGAAGTTACATCCGCCTTCCAGAATATCTTTGAAACAGGACGCGCACCCCAAAAAATACAGACAGATGCAGGTAAAGAGTTCTTGAATATTCCGCTGAAGAAACTTTTAGCACGTTATGGCATTCATCATTTTGTCACTCATAGTGAAACTAAAGCAGCCGTTATAGAGAGGTTTAATAGAACCCTAAAAAACAAACTCTGGAGATATTTCACAGCTAGAAATACCCATCGGTATGTGGACATTTTGGCAGATACTATTCAGGGGTACAATAACACTTACCATGGTAGCATCGGGACTGCTCCTAACACCGTAAATTTGTCTAACGAAAGGGATGTGTGGATGAGGCTTTATGGGGTAGCTTTAAAAAGTAAAAGAAAGGAAAAATGTCTTAAGGTGGGAGATCATGTCAGTGTATCCAGACTGAAGGGTAAGTTTGAAAAGGGCTATCAGCAAACCTATACAGATGAGATATTCATCATCAAAGAACTGGAGACAAGGGGAGAAAGAGTGGTGTATAGATTAAATGATTACACAGGTGACCCTGTAAAGGGGGCTTTTTACTTTGAGGAGCTCCAAAAGGTTCCTGCTGACCAACAGCACATATACAGAATAGAGAAAATTATTCAAAAAAGAGGGCGGGGGAGACACAGAGAGTTTCTAGTCAAATGGACTGGATGGCCAGAGAAGTTCAACAGTTGGGTTAAGGAGACTGAAGTACAACATCTTTGATATGGTGGAGTTTTACATCACCCTTCCCAGCATCAGCAGCAATTTCCCCCCAAAACAGAAATTCTAATTTTACTATTCAATTATTTATTTATTTGTTTGTTTGTTTGGGCTTGTATGCCGCTCCTCTCCGGAGACTCGGAGCGGCTAACAACATATATATAAACAACAAATTACAATAAAAATCCCAAACAAGAAATATCTAAAAATACAATAAAACACCCACTCAAATTCAACAGTCAACCACAATCATCCCCAGGCCTGCCGGCAAAGATAAGTTTTAAGATTTTTTCGGAAGGCCGCGAGAGTCGGAGAAACGCGGACTTCAGGAGGCAGTTGGTTCCAGAGGGTGGGTGCCACAACAGAGAAAGCCCTCCCCCTAGGGCCCGCCAGACCACATTGTTTCGCTGACGGGACCCGGAGGAGGCCGACCCTGTGCGCTCTCACTGGTCGTAGGGAAGTATGTGGCAGAAGACGGTCCCGTAAGTATCCTGGTCCCATGCCATGAAGGGCTTTATAGGTAATAACCAACACTTTGAATTGCGCTCGGAGACCAATAGGCAACCAATGCAGCATGCGGAGAGTTGGTGAGATGTGGGCACAACGCGGAAGGCCCACAACTGCTCGCGCAGCTGCATTTTGCACTAATTGTAGTCTCCGAACACTCTTCAAGGGTAGCCCCATGTAGAGAGCGTTGCAGTAGTCGATCCTCGAGGTGACAAGGGCATGTGTGACTGTGAGGAGAGACTCCCAATCCAAATAAGGACGCAACTGGTGCACCAGGCGAACCTGGGCAAATGCCCCCCCTTGCCACAGCCGACAAATGATGATCCAATATCAGCTGTGGATCGAGGAGGACTCCCAAGTTGCAGACCTTCTCAGAGGGGTTTATAGATTCACCCCCCAGGGTAATGGAAGGACAGATTGAAGTGTCCTTGGGAGGCATCACCCACAGCCACTCTGTCTTGTCGGGGTTGAGCCTTAATCTGTTAACGCCCATCCAGACCCTCACAGCCTCCAGACACTGGCACATCACCTCAACCGCTTCACTGGGTACCAGTAATCAGAGGCTTTTGAGTCCCAAAAGGGTCTGTCATAACAGAGACAGGGCTAGTAGCAGTTTCATCCTTAACAACCAGAGAATCTTTCAACTTTTCTATTTGCTCTTTAACAGTTGTAGACCCCAACACAGAGGTTGGAACATTCACCTCAGCCATAGCATTCATAAAGTCATCCCAGCCTTTAGGTTTCCACTTCTCAGTAGGGGCTCGGTGTTGCGAGGCTCCTTTCACCAAGTCTAAAATATTAGTACCAGGAATAGGGACTCCTTTGTATAAAAAGGTACCATGCTCATCCCAGGTTAAGACGTCCTGATGCTGTTTCATTTTGTTCAGCAAAAGTTCTGCATTTTTTCTGTAACGGGTGCTCACACCCCTTAGGATCTCATCCATCGCTGTGTCCTGCAGAGATGGCTGTGGTGGCTGTTCGGGTAATGTTGGAAGTGGCTGAGGCTCTTCCGGTGGATAAATGAGATTCAGTCTGTCCTTTTCAGACTCATTTTGCCTGGTCAGTCTTAAATACCTCTGCAGTGCAGAATTGTAGAGCTTAATCTTGTCATCCTCACACAAATCAGCTCTCTGAAGAACGGTACGCATCTCATCATCCAACCGGTTAGTGGCTATAGCCCCCATAGTAGGCAGCCTGCCCTGTAGTTGCTCCATCTGATGACACGACACCAGATACATTTTCTCGGCATGGTTCATGGTTTATCCAGCTAACAGGCTAGTCAACAGCGGAATAGCTGTCCCTAGTAAGGGACCGATAAAACCACCCGACTGAAGTATGATCTGCTTCTTTTTGAGTGAGACCTTTCTATCACTCAACTTTTTAATGACACCTTTCTTTCTCTTTAGAGACCGGAATTGTGAAGGTTTCAGAGGAAGGTTTCCTTTTAGGGTGTTCAGAGCTATTTCTGCTATTGCCCCTACCAGGTCATTATTAGCATTGCATAAAATGGCTTTTCTCTGTCTTGGTCTGGCCTTTACTAAGATTTTTAAAAGCCCCCAATTTCTACGTACCCTCTCTGACATCTTAAATGAACTAGTGCTAAGGTAACTGGGCTACTGCTTTTTACACTTCTTTTTCATTGTGTAAACAGTAGGCCAATCAGGTGGGAAGAGGCCTGTTCTCAACCTGTAGGATTCTGGAGTGGTGGCTGCCAAATCTACCAAAAGGTACCCGTGTGGTTTGCGAGTGGCATCTTGGAATACTTCTAAAAAATACTTTGTGTTAGTGGGGTACATCTGCCTGGCCAGTGTGACAATTTGCATCTGATCATGGGGGCTGCTGAATAAAACCAAATATTTGGAATTCAGAGCTATTGTTCTCATTTACTTACCTTGAAAAAACAGGTTTTGTAGTATGAGAATAATACTCAGGTTTCTGTGATGGACGTTTTTGTGTTTTGGGGTTCGCGGCATTAAAGCAAGACACATGTTGTAAACAAGTACTTCTTTATTTGTTCCTCAACTCCACTCAACTCTGCAAACAGGCACGCAGGCCTTTTATAGTCTCCCAAACCCCAGGCAGTCCAGCCAATAGAGAAAACACTTTTTCCACGCCTTGCGCATGTGCACAAGTCCGGCGCCAGCCAGTCTGGTTCCGGGCAGCTTTTAGGTTGCCCAGGACCGTTTGCAACATTTCTGGGCCTGCTGAATTGCTTCAGCAGGCCCAGGACACAACACCCCTCCCCCCTGGATGAAACATGCCACAAAAGGCACAATAGCCCAATACAGGTGTCTTGGACAGGATACGTGTTAAACACAAGTTTCTTTTACTGCGCATAGGCAGAGCACTTTACACTAAATCATAATAATAACAAATAAACTATTAATAAAATAATTACAACAACTACAGTTATAACATAATTTTTTGACAAGTAAGGTGGCCTTTGGATTGATAGTAACCTTACATAACCTTTAAGGTATTTAGGTGGGCCTTTGGCCCTTTGTGACCGTCACAGGGTCAGGGAGGGTTCCTGGCCTGACAGCTCACCTGCCAAGCTAGGCAGACCAGGACTTCCATTTAATGGTGCCTGGCCTACCGGCCCGTCTGGTGGGCTCGATAGACCAGGACTTTGATGCCTTAGAATTGCAGGTGACCCACTCTGCAGCTGACTGGCTGGATCCTCTGAATCCCAGCCAGGTTTCCTCGGAGGGGTGGAAATCCCCAAGCCCAATGGTGGAGTGGAATTCTCCAAGTCCACAATGGACTCCTCTTGGAAACATTGTCCCTTGAGCCCGCGACCAGCATCGGAAGTGGCCTGCATTGCAGCAGTGCCCCAGTAGTCCCAGTCCCCCGTGTATGTGGCCGAGGTGACAGAGTCAGGAGCTGCCTCTATGGCAAACCCCCTCTCAGGAGAATTCCTGTTTGGAGCACTTGCGGAAGCCTGGGATGACCCCCGATCTGGAGACTCCCTGTTCGGAACAATAGCTGAATTCTGAGAATGCCCCCATTCCGTCACTGGACCCTGTGCATTAGCATGTGAGAACTCACTGGAGCCGGGAGGCTGAGGTCCAGAATGCAATTGATGGCCCTCCTCTCCCCCGAGAGCAGAGCCAGGAGCAGAAATGTTGGTGGACAACTGCCAGTGCAGTTGGTCAATATGGCACTGAAGAACGCGTCCATCACCCAAGGCCACTTCATATGAGAGTGGCCCTGAGACTTTGCATACAACAGCATACGTGGGGATATGATGTGTGGGGTTTGTTTGGTCGTTGTAAACAACCCCAGCAAAGGCTTGTGGTCTGTAAAGACCGTGAAGTGGTGGCCATATAAGAAATCATGGAATTTCTTTATGCCAGCCACTATGGCCAAGGCTTCTCTGTCAATCTGAGCATAATTCCGCTCTGCAGATGACAGAGTCCTTGAATAGTAAGCCACAGGGACTTGTGTCCTGTCAGCTTTCAGGTGACTGAGTACTGCACCCACCCCATAAGGGGATGCATCACAAGCGATGCACACAGGCAGTTGCTTGTTAAAATGTGCTAAGACAGCATTTGATGAGAGCAAGGCCTTGACCTCATTAAAACTCCTGTCATGGACCTTAGTCGACTGCCATGGAGCTTGCTTATCTAGGAGCCGGTGTAACAGCTCAGCCACTGCAGTCTTATGGGGGAGAAAAGCATGATAGAAGTTACGAAGTCCCAAGAAAGCCTGAAGCTCACTTTTAGACTTGGGACTTGGGGCCTCCTGAATGGCCTTCAGTTTGGATTCTGCAGGGTGGATGCCTTGAGCATCTATTTTAAAGCCTAAACATTCTGTGGAACTGACTCCAATTTGACATTTGTCTTTTTTCAATTTGAGGCCCGCTTGGCGGAACCTCAGCAACACAGCCCGTAACCTCTCAGCCAAATTCTGTGATGACTCACCTGTGATGAGGACATCATTGAAGTAGGGGCACACCCCGGAATACCCCTGAGCGTGCGCTCCATGACGCTCTGAAATATGCCAAGAGCAACATTCACCCCAAATTGTAACCTTTTTACCTTAAAAGCACCCATATGAGTCACTATTGTTTGGGCCTCAGCAGTTGCCTCATCAACAGGTAGCTGTTGATAGGCCTGTGCTAAATCAAGCTTTGCAAACAGCTTTCCCCCTCTGAGGGAGGCCAGAATATGACTAACTACTGGTACAGGATATGCATGCTGTTGCAAAGCTGTATTTAAAGTACATTTATAGTCCGCGCAAATATGGACTTCCCCATTAGCCTTTAAAGGCGTTACAATGGGGGTTTCCCATGGACTGGAGTCCACAGGTTCCAAGATGCCCTGCTGGAGCAGCTTGTCCAGCTCAGCATCAATCTTGCCTTTGAGGGCAAAGGGCACCCTCCTAGGCTTAATCCTAACTGGTGTGATGTTTGGGTCTAACCGCAGGGCAATGGGAGGCCCCTTGTATGAACCAAGCTCTGAACTAAACACATCCACAAACTCTCTGCAGACTTCTGCAATTCCTGGAGTTTGCAGGCTGTGTAGGCCAGTTACCTGGATTTCCAGGGCCTCGAACCAATTGAGTCCAATTAGACTCGTATGATCACCCCCAACAACCACCACATCTAATAAGCCTTGGAAAGCCTTACGCTGCACTTTGAGCGTGGCTTCTCCAAGTACATTAACCCTTGAATTTTGAAAATCTGTAAGAATTAAGTTTGATGGCCTGAGTTTTACTCAAAGGCCACTACTGCTGCAAATCCTTTTAAAGGTATTGTGTGAAATGATCGATAGAGTGGACCCGGTGTCCAGCTCCATCGAAGTTTCTTTTTAAGGGGCTTGTGTGTCTCTGTTCGCAAAATGCTTCTATGTGACGTGCAGAAACCCACCCTGTGTTGGCTGGGGACCCTGGTACCTTTCCAAAGGAATTCTTCCTGAGGTTGCACCTGCTGGCGACCCAAACAAATGGTGGCAATGTGGCCTTGCTTACCATATGCCTGGCAAATGGCGGAGCGGAGCCGGCAGTCCGTGCGCTTGTGGCGTCCTCCACAACCGAGACACTGAAGGGCTGCTGGGGCCTTGTCTGGTTTCTCTCGTGGTCTTCTTACCGCAGGCTGGTGAAGTCTGTCCACCTCCTCTTCAGGATCCAGGTCTGGAACTTCCTGAGCAACCTCTTGATGGACGGTCACGACAGCTGGAGTGTTTCTGGCGAGCCGCAAGGCCTTCACAGTGCCGCCTGCTGCTTCTTCAGCTGCAACTTCATGCAAGACATCTTGGAAAGTGACTTCAGCTTTAGCAAAGATTTTTTGTTGCAGCTCTCTGCTTCTAAGGCCGCAGACGAAGCGGTCTCATAAGCGTTCTTCCAGGTCCTTGAATTCACAAGGCCTGGCAGCTTGTCTCAAGGCAGTGATGAATTCAGCAGCAGACTTGCCTGGCTTCTGGTCCCTCTGCTCAAAAGCATGCCTCCACGCAATTACAGATAGTTTGGGATGGAAGTGATCCTTCAGCATGTTTTTTTTAAGTCTGTGTAGGTGACAGACTCTAGCGGTGCAGGGGCTACCAGGTTTTCAGCCACGTCGAAGGTGTCCTGACCGCAGATGCACAGCAGGGTTGCCACTTTCAGGCTGTCTTCCTGAACCTGGTTAACCCTTAGGTAATTTTCTACCCAGGCCACACAGGAGTTCCAGCACTCCGGGTGAGAAACGTCGAATTCTGACAAGTGTCCTATCTTCGACATCTTCTGCTTCAGAATGCCTTGCTGCAAGCCTTCATTGGGGGAAGGGCCTGTTTGCCAAGCTTACCTCCAGCGATGCTGTACTGGCAGGTGAGTGCAGAGCTGGACGCCGATTCCCAGGCTTCAGGCTCTTCAGATGAGGCTTATCCTCTTCTTATTGCCTTCTTCCTTGCAGCGATCCCACCTTCATCGCCACTTTTGTGTTTTGGGGTTCACGGCATTGAAGCAAGACACATGTTGTAAACAAGTACTTCTTTATTCGTTCCTCAACTCCACTCAACTCTGCAAACAGGCACGCAGGCCTTTTATAGTCTCCCAAACCCCAGGCAGTCCAGCCAATAGAGAAAACACTTTTTCCGCGCCTTGTGCATGTGTACAAGTCCGGCGCCAGCCAGTCTGGTCCCGGGCAGCTTTTAGGTTGCCCGGGACCGTTTGCAACATTTCTGGGCCTGCTGAATTGCTTCAGCAGGCCCAGGACACAACAGATGTACTGTGTAAAAGCCTTCTCTATTTGATTGCTGTCACTGGCCGATGCCATGAGATCATCTATCACGGCTAGAGTGATTTGATTTGGTGGAAACAAATCATCCTCTTCAAAAGAAGACGGAAACCCCTCCATAAACTTAATATAAGGGAATTTATTAAACAGTTCTTTGTACAGAGGTTGCCAACAGCTATAAAACCATACAATATTTTGAGGCATTTGAGACAACGCAACATCGCCATGTTCTAACATTTGTTTGATAAAAAAAGATTTGCCAGAATTGGACGGCCCACTTATAATACAGGAGAAAGGGTGTACAAATTGTGCAATGTTTTCCACCATCCTTAATAGCCGTAAGGCAGCATACAGTAATCCTCACTCTTTAATAACCTTTTATTATACACTACTTTTAGAGTTTTTCGGAGGACCCGCGTTTCTAGGGTCCACTGTTTCTTAACCCTAACAATCCCCAACTGTTCTACTGTGATCTCTTTTTTCTCTCTGCACCAAACAGACAATAATATCTACCAAATCTTTCAAGCTGTCAAAATTAACCTTATTGCTATTACCACAGTTTAGCGTGATTCCTTCACCTTTACCACCACTTCACCGTTGGTCAAAGCATAAGCATACGTTTTGGGACCAGCCGCAACAAACTCTGTTATCGTAGTATTTGGTGGAATCTCACTTGTCAGCTGTCCTAAATAATCACCCAAAGGAGGTGTCCACGCCCCCTCTCTACTTACAAAAATGACTGAATCGGTGTCATGGTACAGGCACCTATCGCCCATCCCATCCAGTACCCTGTATAATTCCAGCCGTGCATAAGCTGTTGTAAAGCTGGCAATGAATACATTAGTGCATGTGGATTTGGTGGGGTGGTTCTCGGCTGTTTTCCACGTCACAATGGCTGTCTCTGTATTCACAAACTCACATGAGGAAACATCATAATAGGGCATAAAAAGGTATTTGAATAAATCCTCAGGGTTTGTCACCACGGATGTGGTCAGGTGATTGGTGCTCTGACCAAACTTGCCCCACAGCGAATTTAAAAAGAGTTTGGCAATCTGTCTTTTAGCAGGATTTAGTTCAAAGTGGTCACGTCGTAAGCGAACACCTTCCATCTTTTCATAATCCTGAATATATTGCTCTTTATCCTGTTCTGTTTTGCACCAGTCAGGGTAACCACTGGCCTCCTGTTTCTGTCTGAGATGTGTGTTCATATAACCTGAAAATAGCTCATTTGATGTTCTTTCAAAATGCCAGATCTCATAGATTTTAACAATTCTGTAACCTTTTTCTAAAGCTACATTCAATTCAACAGTACACCATGTCCCAGTCAGAGCTCTTTCCTCATCACTGTGTTTACAGGGGGTGGTTTGCAGTTTTTCTGTGCAAGTTGCGCACAAACTAAACATCAATTTGCCACCTGATTTGTGGGGTAGGACTGGGAAATAGAGATTCCTTGGCGGGTACACTTTGACTTTGGCTACCCCAAAATATTGCTTTATGTCCCCAAAGTTTTGGTAGATGATTTGCGGATGGCCAATTGGGTATTCCTTGGTCTTATTCACAAAAGGGTACAAACTGGTGAAATCATAGTATAAGATTTGTTCACCAGGTTTTGGTTTGTAGTACAGGCATGTAGCATTTGTTCTACCACCAAAAAAAGCATCTCGAGGATTCAAAGGAGTTGGGAGCTTATTCTCAACTAGAAACTGCTTCAAAGAGGTGTCATCCTCCACCATGGCCCTCCATTCGTGTTCCCAGATGCAGCTCACAGCATAACCCTGGTCCCTGAGGTACTCTTCTTTAATCTTAGTACGGTTGTGCAGGTTACCATATGTTGAATCAAGTAATTTGTTGAAGTCTTTTTCAGAGTAGCAGACAGGGCACCCATGAAAAAAACAACCGTGAAATTCAAAAGCTGTGGGAGTTCCATTTATGACAGCAAAGCCATCCAAAAAATATTTGCCTACTTGCTTTTCACCCCCCTTCAGAGCATGGTGAATATTAAGATTCTCAGTGTGCTCTATATGCAACAACCATTGAATTGCTGGAGCTGAATACCTTTTCTGTGTCTTGTGATAACTGTCCAAAGGAGCTAATGCAATGGTATTGCTCTTCAAATACATGAACAGGTACTGTGCCATTGTTGTGGGTGTCTCTAGACCAGCTGGGGAAATCTCAGAGGATGACGAAGAACAACCAGGCCCCTCTGGGTATTTTCCCCTCCCGGCAGCTGACACAGACAGGGAGGAGATTTACAGGCAGTCTGGGTCGGATTCTCAAAGTGAGGGGTCAGATTTGGAACAGGAACATAGATGGATTGATCCGAGATTCCGAAGGTTTGATAGGCGGAGGTGTCAGTTACGTGGAAAAAGGAAGTGACGTATTGAAAACTATATTAGAAGGTGAAGGCGGGACTAATTCTTTGTCACGAGCAACGTTTATATCAAGACGCAGTCTGATGCATCACCGAGTTAGTTTGAACTCAGTTTTCTGTGGTTTTTGGAATGTACGGAAGATTAATGATGTCTTGGACAACTTAAGAGATAAAGAGTGAGTTATTTGGAAGGGGGGATCGCAGTGTTAAGCTGAATGTACATACGTCAAACTCGGCCGTTCCGGAATGAACTGCCAGCATTTTACTTTGAAATGTATTTCTTGAACTGTGTTAAATAAAACTCTTAAAGAAATATTCATGTGGATTTTACTAAGCTGAGAGGGGCCAGACATAACAGATTGCTCGTGACCCAGAAAAAAAAAAACCATAGTCCGAGCTTTCAGTACTGCGCAAGTCCAGTGACGTCATGGAGGAGTTTCTAGCTGATAATCCTGTTCTGTCTCAACTAGTTCAAGGTCTTCAGGTGCAAATTGGCAATTTGCAGCAACAGATTCAGCAAGCCGCAGTAGCTCCAGCTCCTCCTCCCAGAAGAAGCAGGTGTTATTTAGCATTGCCTGATAAGTTTACTGGAGAGCGTAGTAAATTTCCAGCTTTTTTAAACCAATGCAGAACATTCATTGCTTCAACGCCAGCAGATTTCCAGCTTGATGAAACTAAAGTGGCTTTTATTTTAAGTTTGCTCTCTGGTCCAGCTGCTGATTGGTCATCTCCTCTGATAGACGGACAAGATCCTGTCCTGCGCAATTATGCAGGATTCTGCCAGCTGATGGAAAGAGAATTTGCTGACCCCCTTCGTAGACAAAATGCCACCAGGCGGCTACGAGAGCTACGTCAAGGAACGCGCTGCGTAGCGGAATATATATCAGATTTTCGCCGCCTAGCTCAAGAAATTAATTGGAATGAAGAGGCTCTCATGGAAATCTTTCAAGATGGCCTGTCTTCCCAGCTCTTGTCTGAATTTAGACATACTGTAATGCCTGCGACCCTGGATGCCTTATATCAACATTGTTTGGCTATTGAGGCGCAAATGCAAGCCACGGATGCTCGCCTGGTCAAACAGATGGTTCCAGTCACCGGAAGTGCCAAGCCAGTTCCTGCACCACGCAGAGGATTCCAGACCCTACATATCACTCCACCCATTCCGGCACCCAGACGTATTTTCCAACCACTGCCGGCTTACACTGAGAGGCGTCCTGTACCCATGGCCAGAGATGAGCCCATGGATCTTGCTGCAGCCAGATCTCGCTTGACCGAGGCTGAGAAGGCAAGACGGAGAGCTGAGGGATTGTGCCTGTACTGTGGAGAGATGGGTCATTTCGTCATGGCCTGCCCCCAGAAACGACGTGGTACGGCAGGTCCTACTCCTGTTCCAGCTCGACCTCCCACTCAGCAGTTTCAAGCCACCTTGCCGGGAAACGGCCAGAGCCCGGCCTAATGGAAACGTTGGGTCGGGCAGGCGCCAAACCCAGTCCCAGTTCCGCAGACGAAGACTTCGGTCCTCCGAGACATCTGATCCTAGCAACCAATATACTTCTGGGAAACCATGCCCATGGCATTCCGGCACACGCCTTGTTGGATTCTGGAGCCACAACTAATTTCATGGATGAAGCTTTCGCTCGTCAGCATGCCATACCTTTGTGCTCTGTTAAACCGCCTATGTTGGTTGAGACAATTGATGGTCGTGAGTTGTTGTCTGGACCGATCAAGTTCATGACCCAGCCCATACGCCTGGTCATAGGACAACATGAAGAAGCCATCCAATTTTATGTTACCAAGGGACTTCATTTCCCCTTAGTTCTCGGCCTAGCCTGGTTGAGAACCCATGATCCTTGTGTGGTGTGGTCCCAGAACTTTGTTTCATTTCCCAGTTTGCAATGCGTGGACCACGTACGCCAATTTTGCGCAGCCCAGCTACCATCCCACCCTAACATCACCCTGCCGGCCGACCTAGCGGACTTTGCAGATATATTCAGTGAGAAAGAGGCAGACCAATTGCCTCCGCATAGACCATATGACTGTGCCATTGATTTGCTGCCACATGCCAAGCTTCCAGGGGGACGCCTTTACTCTATGTCAGAACCCGAGTTGGCCGCATTAAAAGACTTTGTGGACAAAAACTTGGCCAGGGGTTTCATTCGTCCCTCTTCCTCGCCTTTGTCAGCTCCTGTGTTATTCGTGAAGAAGAAAACCGGAGATTTACGCCTATGCTGTGATTATCGCAAGCTCAATGCCATCACGGTGCGCAACCGGTACCCTCTGCCTTTGATTCCTGAACTCATGGACCGTCTCCGATCAGCGGCCATCTTCACCAAGATAGATCTACGGGGTGCTTACAACCTGGTTCGCATCCGAGAGGGGGACGAGTGGAAGACCGCGTTTGGGACCAGGTATGGTCATTTTGAGTATACAGTCATGCCCTTTGGACTCACCAATGCTCCGGCCGTATTTCAACATTTCATGAATGACATCTTCCGAGATTTATTAGATCAATTCGTGGTGGTTTACCTCGATGACATCCTGATCTACTCCCCGTCACGAGCAGCTCATCTCCAG
Source organism: Bothrops alternatus (assembly GCA_034064705.1). Classification (NCBI taxonomy): domain Eukaryota; kingdom Metazoa; phylum Chordata; class Lepidosauria; order Squamata; family Viperidae; genus Bothrops; species Bothrops alternatus. The sequence continues at coordinate 1,032,994 of JARGCV010000014.1, read as the reverse complement.
CATCTCCGGCAAGTTCTGCAACGCTTGAGAGAGCATCACCTTTACGCCAAGTTAGAGAAATGTCAATTCTATCAAACCACCATTGAGTTTCTGGGACATGTGATTTCTCCACAAGGCATCGCCATGGATCCTGGCAAGGTTGAAGCCTTGCAAACTTGGCAACCACCGTGTAAAGCAAAAGATGTCCAAAGACTTTTGGGATTTGCGAACTATTACCGGACATTCATTCCAAGGTTTTCTACCTTGACTGCGCCCCTTACTTGACTGTTACGGAAAGGCATTAAGTTCCAGTGGGGCAATGCCGAGCAACAGGCATTTCAGACCCTCAAAAAGGCTTTTGTTCAGGAACCCATTCTCAAGTATCCAGATCCTTGTCGTCCCTTTGTAGTGGAGGCCGACGCCTCAGATGTTGCTGTAGGGGCCGTGCTTCTTCAAACACGCCAAGATGGCGGCCCCCTGTTCCCGTGTGCTTATTACTCCAGGAAACTGAGTCCCTCCGAACGCCATTATACCATTTGGGAGAAGGAGCTATTGGCCATCAAGACTGCTTTTGAGACCTGGAGACACCACCTGGAAGGAGCCCGCTACCAAGTTGAAGTTTGGACTGACCATAAAAACTTGGAATTTCTGCAATCTGCCAGGAAATTGAATCAACGTCAGATCCGTTGGTCTTTGTTCTTCGCTCGATTCAACTTCAAAGTCACCTACATTCCGAAAGGGTACAACAAAAGAGCAGATGCCTTGTCCCGTAAACCTGAGTATCTACAGATCAAGGAACCCTTGCCGCTTCGAACCATTCTGCCTGTCGAATCAATCGCAGCCGTGCACGATCCGGTAGATCTACGACGACAGATTCGGGAAGCGCAACAACGAGATGACTTTGTGGCACAGAGGAAGCAAGAGGTGGGTCCCGACTCACCTTGGACCTTGTCCGAGGGTCTATTACGCTTCCGCAACCTATTATATGTTCCAGCAGGCCCACTCCGTGGTCTCATTCTGACTCAATGCCATGATAACCCTGCGGCGGGTCATTTTGGTCTCTTTAAGACTCTCCACTTAGTGTCTCGGACTTTTTGGTGGCCCAGACTTCGCCATGATGTTCATTCTTATGTAAATTCCTGTGTACGGTGCCGTCAGGCAAAACATGCCACAGGAGCCCCTCCGGGATTGTTACAACCTTTGCCCACGCCGGAGAGACCCTGGGGGGCTATTTCCATGGACTTCTTGACTTGTCTACCTGTTTCTGCCGGCTACACCGTTGTCTTTGTAGTGGTGGACATGCTGACCAAGATGGCACATTTCATTCCTTGCCGAAGAATACCGACAGCCAAGGTCACTGCTCAGCTGTTCATTCAACATATCTTCCGGCTATACGGTTTGCCTGACAAAATAGTGTCCGACCGAGGAACCCAGTTCACCTCGGAGTTCTGGAGAGAACTCATGTCTGCGCTTCAAGTCCAAGTTAATCTAGCCTCCACGCATCACCCAGAGACTGATGGGGGTACAGAGAAAGTGATTGGCATCCTGGAGCAGTATTTGCGTTGTTTCATCAACGACCAACAGAACGATTGGTCCAAATACCTCTCCGTGGCCGAATTCGCTTTCAACAACTCTCAGCACACTTCCACTCAGACCACTCCGTTTTTTGCCAACTACGGCTATCATTCCAGATTTTTCCCGCTCACGCTCCTTGATTCTCCAGTTCCAGTTGCAGAGGACTATTTAACCGAACTCCAGTCAGTCCAAGAGATGGTTAAGCACCACTTGACTAAGGCCAAGGAAGACTACAAGAGGGTTGCAGACCGCTCTCGTCGCGACACGCCGCCGTTAGCTGTTGGAGATCGGGTTTGGCTCTCCACCAAGTACTTGTTTCCTGGGAGAATTCACCGCAAGCTTGATCAACGTTTCCTGGGTCCTTTTCCTGTGGAGACGGTCATCAATCCGGTGACCTATCGTTTGACTTTGCCTAGGTCTCTTCGTGTACATCCCGTGTTTCATCGCTCCTTGCTTGTTCCTGTCAACCCTGATTCTCCGCTTCGACCTCCTGATCCGGGCCCGGCAGCTCGCCGTGCTCAAGTTCCTGTTTCCCGGTTGGAGGTGTCCGGCATCCGAGATTCCCGATGGCTCAACGATTGCTTCCAATATTTGGTTACTTGGACCGGGGGTGGGCCAGACGCTTGTTGTTGGGTAGATGCTCATGATATTGAGGCTCCTGGGTTAATTTGGGATTTTCATGCTGCGTTTCCCTACAAACCGCATCCCCTGCACCGGACCCGGGGGGAGGGGCCTGCGGGGGGGGATAGTGTTGTGGGTGTCTCTAGACCAGCTGGGGAAATCTCAGAGGATGACGAAGAACAACCAGGCCCCTCTGGGTATTTTCCCCTCCCGGCAGCTGACACAGAGAGGGAGGAGATTTACAGGCAGTCTGGGTCGGATTCTCAAAGTGAGGGGTCAGATTTGGAACAGGAACATAGATGGATTGATCCGAGATTCCGAAGGTTTGATAGGCGGAGGTGTCAGTTACGTGGAAAAAGGAAGTGACGTATTGAAAACTATATTAGAAGGTGAAGGCGGGACTAATTCTTTGTCACGAGCAACGTTTATATCAAGACACAGTCTGATGCATCACCGAGTTAGTTTGAACTCAGTTTTCTGTGGTTTTTGGAATGTACGGAAGATTAATGATGTCTTGGACAACTTAAGAGATAAAGAGTGAGTTATTTGGAAGGGGGGATCGCAGTGTTAAGCTGAATGTACATACGTCAAACTCGGCCATTCTGGAATGAACTGCCAGCATTTTACTTTGAAATGTATTTTTTGAACTGTGTTAAATAAAACTCTTAAAGAAATATTCATGTGGATTTTACTAAGCTGAGAGGGGCCAGACATAACAGCCATACAGACAGATGTCAATGAGATACTGTATATTGGAAGGGGTCAATGCATCGAATCTCTATCTCCTCAACAATATCCCCCCCAACCCCCCCTGAGACACTCACGCTCAGTCATTTTCATCACCTGTTCCCTAAATTAAATACAGGCCTCTCTTGATATACCTACATCTTGTCTGCAATAGTAAGCCAGAGCCTTCTTTAGTTTAAACACAGTACCTGTATTAGCAGCGTGCCATTTCATGAATTCTTCTCTCTCCCCGGGCATCATGGTTTCAGGGCTGTAATACTTGGTTTCAGGAAGTGATCCCACGTAGTCTTGATTGGCCATTGTATTGAACAAGTGGGGGAAATATCCTTTGCTGCCTTGAGACCCCATAGCTTTGGGTAATTTGCTTAATTTAAGGGGCAAAAATGAGACGCTATCAATAAACCAAAACTTGTAATCTGGTAGGGTGATACACAGCAGTTCCCCCCCCAACTTATAAGTTGAACCCTAAACTTTTCATGGATCAGCTGCCTCAGTACTAGGTACCTGTCATAACCTTTGGAGTTGTGAGTGATAAAAGTACATCCTTTAAACTTATGGTTTATAAATTTCTTTACAAACTGCTCCAGGCATCTAACACCACAACAATCCCACCTCACAACATCTTTATCATACCCATCCTTCAACATATCCCTGGCACAGGCATAATTAGGTATATGGGTGCCTGTGTCTTGACAGCATTCAAAATCGTAAATGATGTATCTTTCGCCAATTCGTGGTCGGCCCAACGATTTTAGAAAGCATAAATGCCCTTCCAAGCTTTCAACCTTCTCAGAGCACTGTCCACACTTGGTTTCCTTGCACATTTTGTGGGGGTTAAAGATGTAAACCCCACACGTTTCACAATATTCTTTATTCTTACAGTCAACTTTTCCCTCCATAGCGAGTTGTGTGTGTCTTTCAAGACACACCTTAGACTGGCAAAGCTCTTTGCACCTACAGCAGCGCGTCTTCTCCTCCTCCACCTTCTGACATTCTTGCTTGAGGCATGCTCTGCAGATATATTGACAGCCATGACTAAATTTGTGGTGGTAGGGTGTGTGACAGAATTTACAGAAATAGTGTTCACCCAGGAAGCCCTTGATATTTTTGATGCCATAGTAATGCTTGTCGTGTAACAATATAAACACTATTTTTCTTGCTGGGGGCTACCTGTGACAAAAAACCTCCACCTGTCCTGCATATAAAACAAGATTTTTATAGTGACCCTTAAATCTTCTTCAAAGAGGTGTATCTGAGAAAAGTCAATCCTGTTTTCTGTGGAAACACCCAGTCTGCTGTGAAGTTCCCTGGCCCTGGTAATAATTTCTTCATTTCTAACATCCACACCAATCAGGCAGAGCAAACAGATAGCAAAACACAGAAATTCACCTTCCACATTGAAATCTACTAGGTGTTGTCTTTTTTTTTCTCCAGCACTCTGGTGAGCAGCACAGTTTTTAACTTCCTAAGCCCTCCCCCCTCCTTGTTCTTCACGATGGTAACCACTAATTGTAAATTACTCCCCCACAATATCTCTGCCTTACTTTGAAGCAGATTTTCAACACTGGTCAGAAAATCATCAGCATTTAAATCATTCACACGCCTCCTAAGAGAAAAGAGGATGATTTAACCCCTCTGCATCCAACCGGAGTTGAACAAAATTGTTTGGACCTATGTCCCTAGCAACATTATTCAAAAGAGTCTGTATCACATTATGAATAGCCTCTATAGCATCTACAAAAGACTGGATTCGGTCAAGATTAACAAATCTATATCGATGATAGTATTCCACAGCCCTGAAATTTCGGATAGGCTTCTCCCATGCCTGCACCATATCCAGATAAACATTGTTCATATTCTGAGAGTTTGCAGAGTTAGGGGCTTGTAGCTGTGGCATAGAATGACATATCTCCCCTTCTGGTTGAGATACAGACATAGGATCACAATTATCACTGTCTGCTGGGGATGCGGGAAGTCCACCTCCATGCATTTTTGCTTTTTTGCAGGCCGGCTCTGGTTAAACAAGCAAACAAACAAAAGGCTATCACCAACATTCCTAATAATATAATACCACCCCCCCTTTTAGTTTCTAAAAAATAATACTAATGGCTTTGTAGTTGGGTAAAATGCTAGATATTATACCTCCTAAAAGCATTCGTGTTGTGTAGCTTGTGGAAGGCTGAGGTCTCATGTCATGCTGGGCCCCTTGCTGATATGTGGCGATTGTGAGATCCGCAAATGGCTGATCGTCCTCCCATTCTGAAGGAAAAGAAAAATCCCAATGGTCAGAATTGTTGCAGAAATGTTTGTATGAAAGTATGAAAGACAAATACTTTCATATACCCTCAAACATTCTGAGTCTGTCAATTCATTCTAGTAAAAGAAAACAATCAATCAATCAATCAAACAAGCAAGCAGACAAGAATGTTATAAAACTCCATTTTGCATCTAAGTGTTTCAAAAATTAGGCATAAAACTACTTACAATAGTAGCTCCATTCTGAAAAGGGTCTTCTTAGCAGATCAAATGGCTCCGGAGGTATGGATATGCCAGAAACCAGCAAACATGACTAGACCAATATGGACCCTGCTTTTATACACGCTGGTGATGTCACAAATTAATCACATCAGAGTAGGTGTGTTCTTCACACCTTTTGCAAAACTGGCCACCCTTAACTACCCAGGAAGCTGCATTTGAATAGTAGGTGATGTTACAAATTAATCACATCAGAGTTGGTGAGTTCTTCACAACTTTTGCAAAACTGGCCAGCCCCGCCTCATCAGGAAAACCTGATTGAATAATATCACATGAGCTTTGATTAAATTGTGTTTAACATCTGCCAAGGTTAAACAGGGGTCAGCAAAAAAAACATAATACATCTTTCATGTGATTTGTAAAGCACATTTTATTATAAATTTCATAGCGTTAACAGTTTTTTGTAATTAATTTCTGTTACATTCTGGCATATGAACCTCTTCAGAGACAATGGCAATTCAGCTTCAATCTTTGACATTAATGACAGTGGTTTACTGTTCTTCTCGATACGCTGTATGAATGTCTTGAACTGACCAAGGGAATCCCGGGTGAAATATAAGTTATTCATTTTGTCAGAAATACTGATGATGATCCAGAGAACATGAGGCATAGAAAGTCTAAAGCATAAGCTGTTAATAAGCTCTGTTTCACTGGTAGTATCCACATGATCTTCATTTAATTGTAGACATCCCATTAAACAATGGTGTAATATTTTAATGATACACGCTTTCAGAATCTGAGGCATGCTGACATTTTGAGACTCCACCGTTTCTAAAGCAGGAAATAAGGTAGATTTAGGCTACCTGTTTCAACTAATCAAAATACTGTTTTCTTATTTTTTTAAATATTTACTTACCATTTGATGTTTTGCGGAACCTGCAATAACAAGGCTTTATAAGTTTGTTCTCTTCAATGACGCCATATAGCTCAGATCCTTTTCTTATTCTACGCCCACGCTTGGGAGGTTTGGGGGTCAAATTTACATCAAACAAATCTCCATCAGTATTTGCCATCTTCAAAAGACTGCTGGAATTAAATTGCTAGCTTTTCAGGCCTGCCCGCATAAACTCCCCTGCCCCTTGCAATGAGACGTCCTCGAGCCTTGCACATGCCCAGAATCACGGGGGGTATGACATGCCCGGGCATGTCCCAAACAAGGCCTAACCCCCTTTTTTACTAGTAGATACAAACACGCATTCCCAGAATCGCGGTCCTGACATGCCTGAAGAAGGCTTAACCCCTACTTGCTGCCTGGCTGCTTGCCTCTTGTGAGCATTTTAATTCCTGTTAATATTCCTTGTCTTTTGCTGTAGGGGGGGGCAGAATAAATTTTATTAAGGCCGTGCTTTGAACGGTTACATGTACATGAGGATTTCAGGGTGCAATTGGCAAAATATGTTTCTTTAGATTTTTACAAAGGTAAAAACCAGCTGTGGGTTTTAAAAGGGCTGTGGTTTGTTTGTTTTTTCCCCTGCATTCGAGGAAATAATTTTAAAACCGCCTAGAAATAAATACCTTTTAGAAAAAAGGGGGTTAAATGCAGGCCCTGGCTGCCTTTTAGGGGCTCCTTTTTTTCCCAGGCACTGATTTTTAAAACTCCACAAAAAATAAAAGCATCATTAGGCTAGAATGATTAGAAATAAAAAGCATTTTTTTTATTTCACAGCTCCCCAAAGTAGGGGTTTGTTTCCCAAAAACACAGGCCTCTGCTAATTATTCACTTTACTTAGCTTTTTTTTTTTTTTGAATGTCCATAGAATTAGTCTAGGGTTAAGCTAATCATGTACCCAGAGGATTGACTGCCACATCTTTCTTGATGGGGTTAGGTTCAACACGCCTTATCTGAAAATAGGGCTGCTAGGGCTACTCATGCTTATCTTGATGAGCTTAGGCCAACACGTCACTTCCGCTTAGGGCCATGACCTGGTGACATAATCATCACGTGGGTTTGTTTACTTTGATGATGTCACTGATCAAAAGTGCTGATAATTTTCATTAAAAAAAGGTATACACTACTTCTACTTTGGGGAATTGGCTTTTTGTTATGTGCTAAAAAGTAAGCATCTCTTCCTGTGAAAGATGCATATTGGGGAAGTCTGCTTGAGTAGACATGGGTATTGGGAATGTCTAGGTTCTACTGGCTGAGAAGAGAATGCTATTCACAATAAACCCACTAATTATAATGCTGTTCCACTCAATTCAATCATGTCTCATATGCCCCTCTTTTTTTCATTCCATATACAGTAAGTCATTGCCAAGTGATAGCAAGGTATAAGATGTCTTGGAACTCAGAGGGCTATAGGTGATCAGTCACTTTTCCACTCATCTGCTTGTGAGAAAGGAAGAAGTTTAAAAATAAAACGGTCACAATTGATTAACAATAGAAAGATTAGACAAGCCCTGCAGGTAGGCACTAGATTCCAGGAGGTTTGGGTAGAAGAAACACTTAACAAGACAAAAGGATGGCAGAGGGAAGTTCTAAACAATGTAACTGAGGGGGAGGGATGATGTATTCTGGCTAGGCGGATCGGACAGATTGTGCCCCCGGAAGTCCTCTCAAATGAGACCTAAGGGGAGGGGACGGGGGCGTCGCGATAGGAGTGTATATAATGTTATGAGTTTGAATATTTTTGTGTGGTCTCTGGGTTTAGAACTTCCTGTTGAAGTCTCTCACCAGGATCCACCGCGTTTTGCAAACCGCTTTTCTATTTTCTGCAGAATAAACTCTTTTTCTTACCAATCCAATTTTGCTGGTATTTTAATCACGTTTCCAACATGCTTGAAGCTAGGGATTTCATTTAAAAACTCTATTTTTAGATCTGGTCAGATTATTACTCTAGTCCAATATTGCTTGCTATTACTGACTGTGATTTTTCTAATTGGGCAGTGATTTCCCTTATTATTCATTTCATAATGGAAGATACCCATGGGATCTTTTGTCTAAAAGCATGTGCTCAACACTTCAACCAAGATCCTGTGATGCCATGCATTTCCATGTGCTCTTTTGTACTTATTCCTTGAGTCCTCCTGAACCCCAGTATGGATGAACTCAAAGGGATTGACTAGGAGGGCCAAAATGATCAAGTGGACTATAAAGTCTCTTATCCATGGAATAATGCAAAAGCAGTCTTTTTGATTCATCAGAACAGCTGTTTGTGCCCCTTTCTTTCCTATCTGTGTTCCAACTCAAGTGCCCAGCCAGCTTGCCACACCATTTAAAAGCAGAAACATAATAATGTAAACCCTAACAAGTCTTAGAATTGGTTAACCCCCCCCAAATAACTCTTGTTCAAAATCCAGAAGACAATAGACTATTCTGCCCCCCTTCCCAGAATGTGATATGGTCCCATCCTTTTGTTGCTGCTGTTGTTGTTGTTGTTGCAGTATATCCCATTCCTGCTACCTCTCCTGAAAAATTAGGTCAGTAGATTTCAAAATATTGCATGGAAAACAACAACTGGAACAACCCACATACCCCTTTCTTGCCTTACAGGCTTATGATATTTCTTAGCATTTTCCCAAGAAGTCCCCTCCCCTCTGAGAGAATGTTTGCAAACCCACATCACTCCTGTAGTTCAGTGTGTAAAAACAAGCCACAGGTGTCAGGTTTGATTGAGTATTTTGACCAGACATGTATAATTCACCCTACCTCACATAGCAGGTCCCTGGAAAACTGGATTTCTCTATTCCTCTTTGACTCCGCTCCTGCCCCCATCCATTCTCTCTGTTCCCAATTAACAAAGGAACACAGATTGTTACAAGTACAGGTAGTCCTCAACCTACAACAGTTCATTCAGTGACCGTTTGAAGTTACAATGGCACAGAAAAGTGACTTATGACCGTTTTTCACACTTATGACTGTTTCAGCATCTCCATGGTCATGTGATCAAAATTCAAATGCTTGGCAACTAACTCATGTTTATGACAGTTGCAGTGTCCCGGGGTCATGTGATCACCTTTTGTGACCTTCTGACAAGCAAAGTCAATGGGAAAACCAGATTCACTTAAGAACAGTGTTAGTAACTTAACAACTGCAGTGATTCATTTAACAACTGTGACAAGAAAGGTCATAAAATGGGGCAAACGTCATTTAACAACTATCTTGCTTAGCAACAGAAATTTTGGGCACAATTGTGGTCATAAGTTGAGGACTACCTGTAGCTTATTTTCTCTCTCTCTCTCTCTCTCTCTCTCTCTCTCTCTCTCTCTCTCTCTCTCTCTCTCTCTCTCTCTCTCTGTGTGTGTGTGTGTGTGTGTGTGTGTGTGTGTGTGTGTGTATCTTGAAGCCCAGGAGATGACTAAACCCTTTTCCTGTTAGAAACTCCCTGAGTAGCTCTAAAGATTCTACTGCAAAGTAAACATCTGCTATTTCAGCTTTAATTCCATTAATATGACTACTGCCGTGTTTCCCCGAAAATAAGACTGGGTCTTATATATATATATTTGGACCAAAATACTCAATAGGTCTTATTTTCGGGGGATGTCTTATTTTGCAGCTGCCCACCTGCTCTCTCCCACCATCTGCTTGCCCGCAGCCACAACGGCTTACAGGGCTTCCCAGAGCAGACACATGTTTTGCCCGAACGGAGAAATGACAGAAACTGGAAGCTTCGTCTACTTGCAAATGGGACACTTTGAAATGGAGTGATTAGCTCCGTTTCAAAGTGCCCCATTTGCAAGCAAATGAAGCTTCCAGTCTCCCTCTGGGCGAAAAGTGCACGGTGGAGCCAGGCAGAGGCATGGGCAGGGGAGGCAGGCGATCTGGATGTGCTGCGCGGCCGCCTGGCTTATGTGAGGCTTGTGCGGTGACACCAGCAGCAGGTGGAGGCAAAGGCATGGGGGGGAGGCAGGTGATCCCAATACACCGCCCACTCCACCCCACCATCTCTTGGCTTGCCCACAGCCATGATGGGATCACCTGCCTCCCGCCCCCATGCCTTTGCCTCCACCTGGTGCCGGTGCCACCACGCAAGCCTCCTACAAGCCTCCCATGAGCCAGGCAGCCGCATAGCACATCTGGATTGCCTGCCTCTCCCCCACCTCTGCCTCCGCACTCAGACTTACCTGCACTGCACCAAGGGGCCGGCAGGCTGTGGCTGCTACTGAACACCGTCGGCCCCCGCGCACTCACCGCCACTTGTGCTGGCCACGTCCATCCCCCCAGGCTTATTTTTGGGGTAGAGCTTATATTAGTCTCACCCCAAAAATCAGGCTAGGGCTTATTTTCGGGGTGGGTCTTATTTTCGGGAAAACATGGTATCTCATCAAGCACTGGGAGCACAGAGAATAACATTGTATGTGAAAGTTGCATATAGGCACTGTGCACTCTTGCTCACAGTCTGAGCTAAGTTTACAAGGTTGGAGATTGTTGGTGTAGATAGGTATGAGCTATGGTGAATCTTGTTATATGTTATGAATATATTACAAATGATATATGTTGTATAATATATTAGAATAAGTCATGAGTATACTGGGCCTGTAGTACAACCATATTTATTCTTTTCATGAACCCATGGGAAACTCACGTTGCTGGAATGTGTGTATTTCTAATGATAACGGAAAGTCCTAAATGTGCATATGACTGATTTATCACTGATGATAACCAGTGGAACATTAGTGGGTACAAGGAATGCAGTGGATTGCATTTTTCATGCGGTCATGGAACAGTGAGTAAATATGTGAAGTTCCTGATGTGACCAGGGCAAGGTGTACCATACACATGAATTTGGAGTAAACAAGTTGGGTATAAAAATAAGACTGGAATGAACCCAGACCCCCAAAGTGCAAGATGACTTTTGTTGGAGCAGGGGACGCCCTGAGTCTGCTTCCCAGCCCACTCTAACACAGCCTGATCACCTGTGTTGAGAGTGTATGTGACCATTGTGTGAATGTGTAGCCTAGTTGGACAACAATACTTACAGCCAGTGCTTTTTTTCTAAAAAAAAGGTGCCGGAACTCACACACGTCATAGAACCCACCTTGCCTACCCTACAAGGTTCCATCCAAAAAAGGTGCCGGAACTCCATTCTGGGCGTTCTATGAGAAAAAAAGCCCTGCTTACAGCAACTTGAGTAGCCTTGTTGGGCATAGCTTATTGTAGTAAACTAACTTTGAAATTAAACAAGTTATATAACTTTGAAATTAAACAAGTTATATACAGTAATATACAGTATATATATAGCGAACAGGCCATGATAGATACCCCAGACTAACACCGATCACATCTGCCAACCCGCATTGGACCAGCGTGGCAGATTATGGTCTATTACTCCCACATGCCAATACAACCACAAAAACAGCCCTCATTCCCTGGACGTCCTACAGCAACTACCCACAGTAGCAGGAAGGCCTGCCTGAAGGCAGAGGGTGCTAAGAATCACCGGGTTAAATCAGGCTGCCTTTGGACTTTGGACATAGGAACAGTCAACATTTGAACAATGAAAACAGACGCTCAAGTAGAACTGCTGATTGAACTCAACAACATGCATTGGGATATGTGACTATAGAATGGTATGAGCTTCGACTGAATTTTACGGCCCCAATCCTTCCCCGCAGGGAGGCGGAACTGATTAGGTGGTTCCGCCCCAGACACCTGATGGATCCTATTGGTTTTCAGACGGCGCTTGGGGAATTACCGAGCTCCCTCATTCACAATTCGGCGGAGTCCCTGGTAGCGGCATGGAATACGGCCGCGAAGGGGGCCATTGACTGGATTGCGCCTTTGCGAACTCTCTGTGGTGCTGGCCCCAGGAGGTCTCCTTGGTTTACCGAGGAGCTCAGGGGGATGAAGCGCCATAAGAGACGTCTAGAGAAGCGATGGAGATGAAGTAAGTCCGGATCTGATCGAACCAGATTGAGCTCATTTATTAGGGCCTATCTGAAGGTGATTAAAGCAGCAAGATCTTTGTATCTTTCTGCTTTGATCGCGTCTGTGGAATCTCGCCCGGCCGCCCTGTTTAGGGTGACCCGGTCCCTCCTTAACCCGAGGGGTCCGGGGCCTCCCTTGCAGGGTAGTGTCGAGGATTTTAACAACTGTTTTGCAGACAAAGTAGCTCAGATCCGGGCCGACCTAGACTCCAATTGTGAAGCAGAGTCGACTGATAATGATTCAGTCGAGGGGACAGGGGCATGTTCTTGTCCGATCATCTGGGGCAAGTTTGAGGCTGTTACGCCTGATGAAGTGGACAGGGCCATTGGAGCTGTGAGTTCCGCCACATTTGTTGGACCCGTGTCCCTCCTGGCTGGTTTCTGCCAGTAGGGTGGTGACACGTACCTGGATCCAGAAGATTGTCAACGCTTCTCTGAGGGAGAGGTCCTTTCCGGCTCCCTTAAAGGAGGCACTAGTGCGCCCCCTCCTCAAGAAGCCTTCCCTGGATCCAGCAATTTTGACCAACTATCGTCAGGTCTCCAACCTCCCCTTTGTGGGGAAGGTTGTCGAGAAGGTGGTGGCACTCCAGCTCCAGCGGTCTCTGGAGGAAGCCGATTATCTGGGGCCTCTGCAGTCTGCGTTTAGGCCCGGCTACTCCACCGAAACTGCTTTGGTCGTTCTGATAGATGATCTCTGGCGGGCCCAGGATAGAGGCCAGTCCTCTTTCCTGGTGCTTCTTGACCTCTCAGCAGCGTTCGATACCATCGACCATGGTATCCTTCTGCGCCGGCTGGAGGGATTGGGAGTGGGGGGCACCGTGTTGCGGTGGTTCTCCTCCTATCTCTCTGGTCGGTCGCAGTCGGTGTTTGTGGGGGGTCAGAGGTCCACCTCTAGGTTACTCCCATGTGGGGTGCCTCAGGTGTCGGTTCTCTCCCCCCTACTTTTTAACATTTACATGAAGCCACTGGGTGAGATCATCCACCGGCACGGAGTGAGATACCATCAGTACGCTGATGATACTCAGCTGTACATCTCCACTCCTGGCCAAATCAGTGAAGCGGTTGAGGTGATGTGCCGGTGTCTGGAGGCTGTGGGGGTCTGGATGGGCGTTAACAGATTAAGGCTCAACCCCGACAAGACAGAGTGGCTGTGGGTGATGCCTCCCAAGGACACTTCAATCTGTCCTTCCATTACTCTGGGGGGGTGAATCTATAAACCCCTCGGAGAAGGTCCGCAACTTGGGAGTCCTCCTCGATCCACAGCTGATGTTGGATCATCATTTGTCGGCTGTGGCAAGGGGGGCATTTGCCCAAGTTTGCCTGGTGCACCAATTGCACCCTTATTTGGATCGGGAGTCTCTCCTCACAGTCACACATGCCCTTGTCACCTCAAGGATCGACTACTGCAACGCTCTCTACATGGGGCTACCCTTGAAGAGTGTTCGGAGACTACAATTAGTGCAAAATGCAGCTGCGCGAGCAGTTGTGGGCCTTCCGCGTTGTGCCCACATCTCACCAACTCTCCGCATGCTGCATTGGTTGCCTATTGGTCTCCGAGCGCAATTCAAAGTGTTGGTTATTACCTATAAAGCCCTTTATGGCATGGGACCAGGATACTTACGGGACCGTCTTCTGCCACATACTTCCCTACGACCGGTGAGAGCTCACAGGGTTGGCCTCCTCCAGGTCCCGTCAGCGAAACAATGTCATCTGGCGGGCCCTAGGGGGAGGGCTTTCTCTGTTGCGGCGCCCGCCCTCTGGAACCAACTGCCTCCTGAAGTCCGCATTTCTCCCACTCTCCTGGCCTTCCGAAAAAAATGTTAAAACTTATCTTTGCCGGCAGGCCTGGGGATGATTGTGGATTGACTGATGAATATGAGTGAGAGTGAGTGGGGTTTTATTTTATTTTTTAAATATTTCTTGTTTGGGTTTATACTGTATTTGTTGTTTTATATACATGTTGTTCGCTGCTCCGAGTCTTTGGAGAGGAGCGGCATATAAGCCTAAACAAAATAAATAATAAAATAAATAAAAAAAGTGAAGATAGACTGTCAAAAAGAACATATGAAAATGATAAAGACGTTACGAAAAACAAAAATAAAGAGTGATAAGCTGTTAGAGGAGAACAGTGATTTTGAGATTAATCTTTGCTCTATTACAAGATTTGGAAGAGATGAACATTACGGACCAAAAGGAACAAATAGTCAAAAACATCCTTGAATTTGCCACATCTATAGCACCACCGGAAAAACACTTAGTACAGTCAAAAATCTCTGATGAAAAAATGACAGAAAATGAAGAATACCAGAAGTTTCACTAATAAACTGGAGTACACTGAACTTTGTAAGACCATAAGAAAATATATCCAAGAAGGAACTCGACAGTTTAACGTGAAGCTTGTGAAAAAGGCAATTGAAGAAAACAAAGGGATTAATAGAGCAAAATGCAAGCTTATAAATACAAGAAAGAAGGTTTTTGCATTAAAACATGAAGATGGCTCTGTGTGTAGAACAAGACAGGAAATGTTAGAAATAATTGGACAATTTTATTCAGAGCTATACAAATATCAAGTTCACTCAAAAGTAACAACACCCACAAAAGAGGACATCCCAGATATCCTAGTGGAGGAAGTATCAAGTGCCATAAAAATCATTGAAAAATGGCAAAGCTTCAAGGAAATGACTGGGTTATGGTTGAAATGTTGAAAGCTGGCAGTCACAGTTTACACAAGATACTAGCAAGACTATACTTGAGATGCCTCAGAGAAGAAAAAATACCTGATGCATGGAAAAATGCGGAAGTGATTATTATACACAAGAAAGGAGCCCAAGATGATTTAAAGAACTATCACCCAATAAGTCTTCTTTTGGTCATCTATAAGGTCTTCACCAAGATAATAGCAAAAAGAATATTGAGAACATTAAATGATGCACAGCTAAAGGAGCAGGCAGGGTTCAGAAGCAGCAATAATTAATGCATTGCTCAACCAAGGCATAGACACTGCTTACATAAACTTACTACAATCAATATATGAAAAAACAAGGGCAGAAATTTGCCTTAATGATCTTAAAGTGGAAAACAAGATAGAACAAGGTGTACGACAAGGTGATACAATATCACCTATCCTTTTCTCAGCCTGCCTTGAAGAAGTATTTTGCAAACTAGACTGGGCAAAAGATGGAATAAAAATCAGTGGTGCCTATTTAAATCACTTAACATTTGCAGATGATGTTGTTCTCTTCTCACAAGACCCAGAAGAGCTAAAAAAAACACATACAAGAGCTGCACAAAGCAGGAGAACCATTTGGTTTAAAAATAAACCTGAAAAGGAAACAGGTTATGTTTAATACATTCACCAAAGAAAGAAAAAAATTCTATATCTGGAGAAGAACTATATGTAGTAGACCACTACATATACATTGATCAGCAGATCTCAATGGAAGGTGATACAATAAAGGAAATTGAACAGCGTGTTAAATGTGGTTGGCAGGCATTTGGCAAGCTAAGCGTAATTTTCGAGAACAATCTCCCCTTATGTCTGAAGAGAAAAGTTTTCAATCAGTGTGTGCTACCTGCTCTAACATATGCCGGTGAAACATGGACACTAACCTCACAATCAATACAAAAGCTACGAGTGGTGCAAAGAGCCATGGAAAGATACATGCTCAGCATTACAAGAAAAGAGAGAAAGACCTGCACATGGATTAGAAAACAAACGAAAGTATACGATATCATCAAGAGAGTAAAAGAATTGAAATGGAAATGGGCTGGTCATATAGCAAGAAGAACTGATGGCAGGTGGACCAAGGCAGTCATAGAGTGGATCCCCCTTGATAAAAAGTGTCCATGAAAGAGACCTAAAACATGACGGATCAACGACATCAGCAAGTATTGCGGGCCCAATTTGCAAAAGTAAGCTCAGGACTGTATTGGTTGGAAACATGCAGAAGAGGCCTTCATCCTGCAGTGGATAGGCAATGGCTAAAATGATGATGGTGATGGTGATGATGATGATGATGGTGATGGTGATGGTGATGGTGATGGTGATGATGTATGGATGGATGTATGTATGTATGTATGTATGTATGTATGTATTTATGTATGTATATATGTATGTATGTACCATGTTTCCCCGAAAATTAGACCCGGTCTTATATTTTTTTTGCCTCCAAAAGAGGCACTGGGTCTTATTTTTGGGGGGTGTCTTACCTTAGGACCACCACAGCCAGGCCTCCCACACCCCAACACCTGTTGTGCCACTGCTTGACTTCTTCAGCGGCTGCTTGCCGCCACTTGTGGCTGGACGCCATGTGGTGCATTGCGCCATTGCCGCTCTAAGGGGTAGGGGAGGTGAAGCTGCCCCATGTGCCCCACAACTGCACATGCCCCCTGCACCCACACTTCAGGCCATTGTTGTTGCTCACGGCAAGAAGCCGAGTGGCTCTTTGGGCCAATGCCATCACTCATGGCAGGATGCCGCATGGTGCTTCAGGCCATTTCCTCCAAGCGGTGGAAACAGCCCAAAGCCCCATGCGGTGTCCTGCTGCAAGCAACAGCAATGGCCCAAAGAGCTGCTCGGCTTGTTGCCATGAGCGGCAGAAACAGCCCGAAGCACCATGCGGCGTCCTGCCTCGAGCAACGGCAATGGCCTGAAGAGCCACTTGGCTTCTTGCCATGAGCAACATCAAGGGTCCAAAGCGCTGTGCAACCTTCTGCTGCGAGCGGCAGCACTGGTGTGACGAGCCACACAGCTTGACATGTGTTGGGGCGTGGGAGGCCTGTCTGCGGTGGTCCTACTGGTAAGGTAAGTGGGTGTGGGGCATGTGGGACAGCTTCACCCCCTCACACCCCCACCCTCGCCCCCAAACTAGGGCTTACTTTCAGGGGGGCTTATATTAGGCCCACCCCTGAAAATCAAGCTGGGGCCTACTTTCGGGGGGACTTACTTTTGGGGATACATGGGTATGTATAAAGGAACTAATTAATCTTAATTGAACACTTGCCTTGCTTTTTGTCTGAATGACACAAGAATAAAAGAACTATTAGTAAACTCTATTTTGAGTGGTTTGAACTCAATTTGATGACATTTTATTTGGCGTAGTTGGCAGGATTCTTGGCTTGTATTTGGGCAAGTGGAATTTTGTTGGGGAAAAAAGAAAGAGAAAGAGAGGGAAAAGAAGGAGAGAACACAGACTGCTTGGGACTTGCCCTCTGACAATGAGGGACAAGCTGGTTGTTACGATGATACACTGCATAGTGCAGGGGTAGGCAACCTTGGCTCTTTTATGACTCATGGACTTCAACTCTCAGAATTCCTGAGCCAGCCATGCTGAGGGGAAGGGAGAGGTTTCCATGCTTAGCCATGCTGGCTCAGGAATTCTGGGAGTTGAAGTCCACGAGTCATAAAAGAGCCAAGGTTGCCTACCCCTGGCATAGTGTTCAACAGGAGTTAACTGGAACTCAGGAGGTAACAGAGATATTAGAGAGAGGTAAAAGGAGAAAAGGGCTCCTTAGAAAAATTGAAGTCTACAGCATATAAGAATATACACCCTATTACTAGGGAAGACAATAGTGATAAAATTCAAAAGATGACTATAGTCTTTTTAGATTTTGCTATGAAATCTGTTCTGGAAAGTATTGAGGAAACTAGGAACATGACGGCAATATCGCAGGACGAAATTAATAATAAGAATGAGGAGTTAGAAGAAAAGAGTATGCAATATAGACAAGGCTTATAACAAGTAGTTGAGAAAACTGAAATAGAGAAACAAAAAACCATGGAAGATCAAACGAGACAATTACAGGATATGAAAACTAAAACACAAAGTTTGGCACAGCTGATGAGTAAAATCACAGCTGTTAGTAAAAATAAACAAGAAAGGGTCTTGTGTATGAATCGTGTAGAATAGAATAGAATAGAATAGAATAGAATAGAATAGAATAGAATAGAATAGAATAGAATAGAATAGAATAGAATAGAATAGAATAGAACCTTGGAGGTCTTCTAGTCCAGCCCCCTGCTCAAGCAGGAGAACCTATACCATCTCAGACAGGTGAGTGTCTAGTCTCTTCTTAAAAATCTCCAATGATGGAGCGCCCACAATTTCTGGGGGCAAGCTGTTCCACTGGTTAATTGTCCTCACTGTCAGGAAGTTTCTCCTTAATTCCAGGTTGCTTCTCTCTTTGATCAGTTTCCAACCATTGTTTCTTGTCCTGCCCTCTGGTGCTTTGGTGAATAACGTGACCCACTTGTCATGGTTCCGACAGATGAAACCAGTTAAAAGAACTTCAAGGCAAGATTTCTTCCTTAAAGAACATTTTATTAGGAAACAAAGTATCGGCACTTACATAGTTGAACCCAAGAATGAGATTCCCTCCTCCCAGAAACAAAGTAACAAATTGCAATTCCCACCCCACAAGAGCTGTCATAAATCACATTCCCCAATTAGCACAAAATGGGGGCTTTTATCTCCAGCCTCTCAGCCCACCAAAAGCTTATCAGAACATGTCCTTGAGTTCCTACACTTCTACATTGTTATGGCTAGCTAAACCTTCAGGCATTTACCCCGTTCCCCCCTTCTACATCTGAACTCTAAAAGAATAGAAAGGCACGTTAAAAGCAAAAGTAAAAATGACTGCTGGTTCTCAGTTGTCAGAGTGACGACATCCATTGTCACAGCATTGACACCCCTCTTCTTTGTGGCAGCCCCTCAAATACTGGAATACAACTATCATGTCTCCCCTATTTCTTCTTTTCTTTAGTCTAGCCAAACCCAAGTTCTGCAGCCGTTCTTTGTATGTTTTAGTCTCCAGGCCTTTGATCATCTTAGTTGCTGTTCTCTGATTTTTTTTCAAACTCTCAACATCTTTTTTATGATATGGTGACCAAAATTGGCTGCAGTATTCCAGGTGTGGTCTTACTAGGGTTTTATAAAGCAGTACTAATACCTCATGTGATCTTGATTCTATGCCTCTGTTTATACAACCCAGGATTGTATTAGCTTTTTTGGTTGCTGCTGCACACTGCTGGCTCATAGCCAAGTGATCGTCCACTAGGACTCCAAGGTCCCTCTCACAGTTACTGTTTTTAAGCCAGGTTTTGCCCAATCTGTACTTGTACCTTTGATTTTCCCTGCCTAAATGTAAACCTTTGCTTTTCTCCACATTGAAACTCATTTTGTTGGATAGTGTTATGTCCTGGGCCTGTGATTGACAGAGCAGGTGCAGGAAGCTGCAGTGAGACCTGGGCAGACCATGTGGCCTGCCCGGGCGAGACAGGCTATCTCCAGCCTATTGAGCATGTGCAGAGCAGGAAAATACATTGCATTTATTGGCTGATGCTGTTCCCTGCAGAAGGTATAAATGGGAGCGGAGCCATTTTGTGTTGTTCTGTTAAAGCCGAAATAAAGAAGCATCTGTTGTTACTCCTGCCTCGTTTCAATGCCTTATCAACGCAAAGAACAGAACATTGGTGACGAAGCTGGGATTGTGCTGCAAAAGAAAAACAGTATAATAGGCTGACTCACCACGGAAGGCCCGAAGTGCTTGGAAGTTCGGCGTTCCAACTTGTGCGACTCTGTCTGCCAGTATGAAGATGCTGGAGGAGAGCTCGTCAAGATTCGTCCTGGAACCCCTTCGCAAGCCTGAGCAGCACAAGGCATTGGAAGAGGCTGCCAAGAATCAATAATGGCAAAGATTGGACGTCTGTCTGAATTTGACGTAACACATCCTGAACGTTGGAGCTCCTACGTTGCCAGGGTGGAGAACTACTTTAGAGTTAACCATGTTCAGGAGGACGGGCTCAAAGCTGCAACGTTACTGTGCGTTTGTGGGCAAGAGACTTTTGACATCGCTGAAAACTTGGTTGCTCCAGCACCTTTGGAATCTATCGCTTATGCAGAGCTGAAGAAAATGTTAAAGGAACATTTTGAACCGATGCTATCGGTGATAGCATGGCGTCATGCATTTGAACAGTGATACCAACGTCCAGGAGAGTCTGCTGTGGACTTTATTGCTGCTCTGTGTCAAGCTGCAAGGCCCTGCGAGTTTAAAGACTTGGAGGAAAAGCTATGAGATTGGCTAGTTTGTGGTCTGAGGAGCCGAGAACTGCAGCAAAAGATTTTTGCAAAAGAAGCCGTTTCCTTCCAAGATGCGCTAAGGGAGATCAGGGCCGAAGAAGCAGCGGGAGGAGCTGTTAAGGCCTTGCAGCTTTCCAAGAACTCTTTGTGTTCGGGCTCAGTCCATCAAGAGGTTACTAGAGAGGTATCCAAACTAGAATCCGAAAATGAGGTTGATCGTCTGCAGCAGCCATCGGAAAGAAGGCCCCAAGAGCAAGCTGACAAAGGGTCTGACAAGGCAGTTCCATTCCCTCAGTGTTTCGAATGTGGAGGCCACCACAAACACACCAACTGCCGTTTTTGCTCTGCTACTTGCCAGACATGTGGCCAGCAAGGCCACATAGCTACCATCTGTTTGGGTTGCAAGAAAGACCGTCCATCGGAAGAATTGCCTCGGAAAGGTGTCAGGGTCCCCAGCCAGAATAGGGTGGGTTTTTGTGCGTCCAGAAGAAACGTATTGAGAACAGCGTATCTGCTCTGCACACAACAAACTGTGACTAAGCCACGCCCCAGTCAACTGCTGATGTGGACTATGGCATGTCAGAAGGCCTTTGAGGACCTAAAGGCTTTGTTTGCGAGGGAGCCAGTTTTGCTCCACCCAGACCCTGACAAGACTTTTTTAGTGCAGGCCGATGCCAGTGACGTCGCAGTGGGGGCAGTCTTGCTCCAAAAGAACGACCAGGGGACATTACAACCCTGTGCCTACACGTCGCGGAAACTAATGGAGACTGAGAGGGCATGGGCCATCTGGGAGAAGGAGGCGTTTGCCATACAGTGGGCACTCTCAACGTGGCGACACCTGTTGGAGGGGGCAAAGGAACTGTTCGAGGTCTGGACAGACCATAAGAATCTCGAGGTACTGCAGACACCGAGGCGCCTGTCTCCTAAACATATCCGGTGGGCACAGTACTTCCAACGCTTCCGCTTCCAGTTAAAGTATGTACCAGGGGAAAAAAACATCCTAGCTGACGCCTTGTCGAGAATGCCCCAGTACAACAGTAAGCGGGAGGAAGTGGTACAAGCAATCATGCCCCCCTACCGATAAGCCGCAGCGTGGGTGATACCTCGGAACATGGCGAGCGACCTGGTCCAAGAGCTGCAGAAGGCGGTCCAAGATGACCCCTTGTTACAGGATCATCCAGATCTGCTTGTTCTGTCCCAGCCTACATCCGTCCTTGTTACGTCACAAGAACAAACCCCTCTTAAACAGTAGGCTGCGAAAACCAACCTCTTTTTATTTCCAAAACAGTCCTGATAAGTTTTTCTCCAAAACAAAAACAGAATACTTTCCTAACAGATAATTGGTTACAAAAGCAAACAGAGCAGAAGTTTAAACAAGAAATTCACTGATAAAACAAAACAGACCATGATCCTTGGCAGTTCTTTACAAATGGTTGCCTTCAGCAACCAGCACCGCCCACACCTTCCCTTTTTATAAAGCAGTCCCAAGGCGTGGCTTCTCAGTGCCTTCTCCTCCTCCCCTGGAGTTGTCGTATTGACTGCTGCTGATCTGCTCTAGATAATTCCCTGCATCTACGAGCATCAATCATGTTTATCAGCTGTGAATCCTCCAAGTCCGACTCATTCTCCTCACACAGCTGAGCTTCATCCGGAACACGACTGAAGGGGCCAGGCTCTTCATCAGACCGTGAGTCTTGTAATTCATCAGAGCCTCCCTCTGACCCCGATGACCCTCCAAATTTATTTATTTATTTATTTATTTATTAAATTTCTATGCCACCCTATTCCGGGACCTCAGGGCGGATCACAGCATAAATAGAAATCTAATATTAAAATACTACATAATACATATATAAAAAATACATATATAAAAAAGAAAGACCTGGTTAGGACCGGAGGGCGGTGTCCCTCTGGTGGAAATGTGCCCACCGGGTTTCCTTGCATTCCATCGGCCGAGAGCACAGGGCAGGGGTGGGGGAGTGGCGGTCGTGATTAGGGAAGATTACAGGCCGAGGGAGGTCACTGTTCCTCAGACGGCAGGCTGTGAATCTCTCCTGGTGAAGTGGGACCTTGGGGGTCCGAGGGCGGTGTTGATTACGTACCTGGCTCCCTGCCACGTGTCAACCGCCCTGCTCGAGCTCCTGGACGTTGTTGCCACAGTGGCGGTTGAGGTTCCCAGGCTAATAGTCATGGGTGACTTCAACCTGCCATCTGTGGGCGGGACGTCCGGGGGAGCTCGAGAGTTCATGGCTTCCATGGCAGCCATGGACCTGACCCAGGTAATTCAAGGCCCCACACATACAGGGGGGAACATGCTTGACCTGTTTTTTGTCTCTGGACAGTGGCTGAGTGGTCAGAATATAGGGGATATAGTTATTGAGCCCCTGTCATGGTCTGACCACTCTCTCCTTCGCTTGGACTTTCTGACCGCTGCACCCCGCCGCAGGGAGGCGGAACCAGTGAGATGGTACCACCCCAGGCGGCTGATGGAACCCGAGCGGTTCCAGATGGAGCTTGGGCCAATTCCTGAGGTTCGGATACACGACTTGGTCGAAGAGTTGGCGGCAGCCTGGGATAGGGCTGCGGCCGGTGCTCTAGATCGGGTCGTGCCTTTGCGGCCTCTGATTCGACATACGTCTCGATCGGCCCCTTGGTTCACTGAGGGGCTGAGAGAGATGAAACGCCGGAAAAGACGCCTAGAGAGCAGTTGGAGATCGAGCCGTGCCGAATCTGACCGAACACTAGTAAGAGACCATATTAGGTCCTACCTAGCGGCGATAAAAGCAGAGAAGTGTTCTTACCTCACTGCTCTTATCGCGTCATCAGATAACCGCCCAGCCTCCTTGTTTAGGGTGACCCGCTCCCTCCTTCATCAGGAGGTGAGAGGAGACCCCTTGGAGGGTAGAGCTGAGGATTTTGGAAAATATCTGCATGATAAAATCGCTCAGATACGGGAAGGCTTTGATTTCAACTGGGTATGTCTGGTGGGAAAGACGGAGTCTGGTCTTGAGACTGCTATCTGGGCTGAGTTTGACCCCGTGACTCCCGAGGACGTGGACAGGTTGCTCGGGGGACTTAGGGTGACCACTTGTTTATTGGACCCGTGCCCCTCCTGGCTGGTGTTGGCATCCCGGGAGGTGGTACGAGGCTGGTTCCAGGCAATTATTAATGCTTCGTTGAGTGAGGGTGTCTTCCCTGCCGCCTTGAAAGAGGCGGTAGTGAGGCCCCTCCTTAAGAAGCCTACCCTGGATCCAGCTGTTTTATCAAATTATCGTCCTGTCTCCAACCTTTGCTTTCTTGCAAAGGTTGTCGAGAGCGTGGTTGCCCGACAGTTCCCACGACACCTGGAGGAATCGTTATACTTGGATCCATACCAGTCGGGCTTCAGGCCTGGTTACAGCACGGAAACAGCATTGGTCGCATTGGTGGATGACCTCTGGCGGGCCCGGGACAGAGGTTGTTCCTCTGCTCTGGTGCTATTGGACCTCTCGGTGGCTTTTGATACCATCGATCATGGTATCATACTGCAACGGTTGGAGGGGCTAGGTATGGGGGGCACTGTTTTACGGTGGTTCTCCTCCTTCCTCTCCGGCCGGATGCAGTCTGTGTTGACAGGGGGCCAGAGGTCGACCCCGAGACCCCTCGTATGTGGGGTACCTCAGGGATCGGTCCTCTCGCCCCTACTGTTCAACATTTATGTAAAACCGCTGGGTGAGATCATCCGTGGTTTTGGTGTGGAGTACCATCTGTACGCTGATGATACTCAGCTGTACATTTCCACGCCGAACCACCCCAACGATGCTCTTGCCGTGCTGACCCAGTGCCTGGAGGCCGTGCGGGTTTGGATGGGGAAGAACGGACTCAAGCTCAACCCTTCCAAGACCGAGTGGCTGTGGCTACCGTCGTCCCGGTTTAGTCAATTGACTCCTTCGTTGTCCATTGGGGGCGAAACAGTGGCCCCCGTGGAAAGGGTTCGCAATTTGGGAGTCCTCCTGGATTCATGGCTGTCTTTAGAGGACCATTTGACGGCCGTGGCCGGGAGGATGTTCTATCAGGTTCGCGTGGTACGCCAGTTGCGTCCCTTCCTAGACCGGGACTCGCTATGCACAGTTACTCATGCCTTCGTCACTTCCAGGCTGGACTACTGTAATGCTCTCTATATGGGGCTCCCTTTGAGGTGCACCCGGAGGCTTCAGCTGGCCCAGAATGCGGCCACGCGGGTAGTGACCGGAGCGCCATGGCGCTCCCATGTAACATCACTCCTGCGTGAGCTGCACTGGTTGCCGGTGGCCTTCCGCGTGCGTTTCAAGGTGTTAGTGACCATCTTTAAAACGCTCCATGGCATCGGTCCCAGATATCTACAGGACCGCCTTCTGCCAGCAAATACCTCCCACCGTCCGGTACGCTCCCACAGAGAGGGTCTCCTCAGGGTGCCGTCGGCCAAACAATGTCGGCTGGCGACCCCCAGGGGGAGGGCCTTCTCTGTGGGAGCTCCAACGCTTTGGAACGAGCTCCCCCCCGAACTCCGTACGATGACGGAATTGTGTTCCTTCCGTCGAGAATTAAAAACATACTTATTCCGACAAGCCGGCCTGGGATGATAGCTCCAGCTCCAACAATTTATTTAATTTATTTTTAATAGATTTTAATGTTTGTATGTTGTCGTTTTAATTGGGCTGTACACTGCCCCGAGTCCTTCGGGAGGGGGGCGGTATAAAAATCATAAAATAAATAAATAAATAAAATAAAAAACCCCTAAATTAAGAAACCATTCATTCAACAAACGTACACACAAACATACACTGGCTAGGGGCAAGATGTCAACCGCCCCAGGCCTGTCAGCAAAGATGTGTCTTAAGGAGTTTACGAAAGGCAGAGAGGGTGGGGGCGATACGGATCTCCTGGGGGAGTTGATTCCAGAGGGCCGGGGCCGCAACAGAGAAGGCTCTTCCCCTAGGCCCCCTCTACCTCCTCCTCAGATTCCCTGGACTCAGCTGTTGGAAACACAGGCTGGCATGGAATCACGACACTGCTGACAAGGTGGGAGGGGCTGGCCTGGAAAGGTGACAAACTCTATGTCCCACAATCTCTGAGACAGGGAGTGCTCCAACGGTGCCATGACGTAAAGCAGGCAGGCCATTTCGGGTTCCTTAAGACCCTACATTTGATGAGGAGCCAGTTCTGGTGGCCACAGATGAAAGCAGACATAGAGGTCTACGTCTGGCCGTGGCTACACTGTCATCTGGACCATCATAGACGTCTTCTCTAAGCAGGCCCACTTTGTCCCATGTAAGGGGTTGCCGTCTGCCCGGCGGCTGGCCAGGCTCTTCATCACGCACGTGTATTGCCTGCATGGGGTACCCCGACGGATCATCTCAGAAGGGGGTGCAGTTCACATCCCGCATCTGGCGTGAGTTCATCCAGTTCATCGGGTCATCCCACAGTCTCAGCTCGGCATACCACCCCAGCACCAACGGGGCAGCAGAACGAGCAAATGCCATGGTGGAGCGCTACCTGCGGAGCTACGTGTCATACCAACAAACGGACTGGGTTGACCTACTGCCATTTGCAGAAGTAGCATACAATAATGCTGTGCACAGAAGCACTGGGTTTGCTCCCTTCCGGGTGGTGCACAACAAAGACTTCATCCCGATCCCCGAGTACAACCAAGGGGACCCCTCGCCCTGCCAACCCCGGGAGTGGATAACGCACATTGGGGGGGATACTGTTAAGTAGACCCTAGTGAAAGCCAGGGAAACCACAAAGGCACAGGCTGATAAGAAAAGGAGGCCCCAAAAGCCTTTTCAGGTGGGTGACCTGGTATACCTCTTGACTAAATATCTACACCTGAGGGTGCCCTGTAAAAAGCTAGGGCCAAAATTCCTAGGGCCCTTCCGGGTCACACAAGTCATCAACCCGGTGGCTGTGCAATTACAACTACCTCGATTCTTGGGGAAAATATACCCAGTTTTCCACAGCAGTCTGCTGAAGCCGGTAGGGGGATCCTCATGTAGGCCCATGAACAGGGTACCAGGGCCTGTCACGGGGGATCACTATGAGATACAGGAGGTCCTGGACTCTCGGATGCGATGGGGACGGTTACAATACCTGGTACGATGGAAGGGGTACCCCATTACGGAGGCATCATGGGTGGGGGAGATGGATGTCCATGCCCCCGCCTGTTGCGAACGTTCCATCGCCAGTGTCCCAGTAAGCCGGGCGGGGGGTCGGCTGAACCGTCCACCATGCCGGAGGAATGCTCATATGTTTCTCCTTGCCTTCCAGGTGGAGCCCTGGTAGAGGGGAGCCGCCTGTCAAGCCCCGTGGGCTCAACATACATGGGAGGGGAGGGAAGACAGCTCCAGGAGGCCGCCCCACAGCCAGAAGCCGATGGTTTGATGCCAGTAACTATGGCTCGGCACCAGTGTCGCCAGAAAGGGAGACCTACCAGCCGGCATACCGACTCCACAGCTCAAGAGCAGGGATGCCAGTGGCACAGGAGATGGATTGGTGATGCTGCCGTAGGGCAGGGCATCCCCGTGGCCCATGGCTCAAGCCTGGGGAATCCCCGTGGCCCGTGGCTCGAGCCTAGGGATGCCAGCGGCGCAGGGGATGGACTGCCAATGCTGCCATAGGGTGGGGAGTCCTCATGGCCCTGGTTGGCATAGCAACAAGGGCCTTGGCAGCCAGCAAGAGGCTCGGCGACCTGGGACCAGGTCTCCTCCAGGTGGCTGGCGCGGTTTGCCTCCAGAGGTGCTGGCTAGTGTGGCTTGCTTCCAGGGGTGCAGGCAATGAGTGGGAAGGCCTAGCGATGCTGACACAGGGCAGGGGCAGCCCCGTGGCCTGGAACACAAACCGCTGAGCAGCGCAGCAGCCTCCATACCAGCACAGTCGCTAGACACCAGCAGACTGAGGAGCCAAGCCAAGGGGGCTTACCGCGACGGCGAGAGGAAGACAGGGTCCCTACCAAGAGTCTGCCGCTCTGCTGTGTGACATGCTGCGCGTCTTCTGGCAGGGATTGGATGGCAGGTCAGGAGGGAGGCAGGCCTCTGGGTTGCTGATTATCAGGACTGAACACCGGATGCTGGCTTGTTGACTGAGGGGTGGAGCTACGGGGTGGGGAGGCTATGTAAAGCACTGGGAGCAGATCACTCCCAGC
Source organism: Bothrops alternatus (assembly GCA_034064705.1). Taxonomy (NCBI): domain Eukaryota; kingdom Metazoa; phylum Chordata; class Lepidosauria; order Squamata; family Viperidae; genus Bothrops; species Bothrops alternatus. The sequence continues at coordinate 1,005,433 of JARGCV010000014.1, read as the reverse complement.
GCTGACTTTGTTTCTGCTCGGATTAAACCGCATGTCAACCTGTTCCTGTCTACTAGTCTTTCTTCACGGACTGGGAAGGATGCGTGACACCTTTATTCTTTCCTCTAACCATCGGTAAAGTAAGTCCCAAATTTGATAATATTCTGTTTCTTCTTTTTCTTTCAGTCTCATAGTCAATCTGTCCATCTCTGTGCATTCCAATATTTTTTTAATTATTTCTTCCTCTGGTGGTATTTCTTCATTTTTCCAATATTGTGCAAATATTATTCTTGCTGCTGTTGTGACGTGTAAAATCAAATATAGGCTTTGTTTGTTAATCTTTTCTGCCATTATACGTAATAAAAAAAGTTCAGGTTTAAAATCTACATGTTCTCTCAACATCTTTTCTAACCAAGTATGTATCTTTTTCCAATAATTCTTTGCTTTATCACATGTCCACCAAACATGATAATACGTGCCTGACTTATGTTTGCATTTCCAACATCTATCTGACATATTTTTAAACATTTTTGCTAATCTTGCTGGGGGCAAATGCCATCTATAAAACATTTTATATAATTTTTTTATAAGAAGTTGACATTGTCAATTTATAATTTCTTTCCCCTAAATGTTGCCATTTTTCTAATTCTATGTTATATCCAAAGTTTTTCACCCATCTTATCATTTTTTCTTTAACTTGTTCACTTTCCATTTCCAAAATTAATAAAAGATTATACATTTTCTTAATTAGTTTCTCATCTGAAGTTAACAAAGTCTTATCAGATAACATCTGTTCTTTATAAAATCCATACAGTTTAACATCTTTTTCATATCTAGTTTGCATTTGTAAATGTGCCCACCATGACAAGTTGATCCCCCATTTCTTGTTTAGTTTTTAAATTCCCTTCATAATTTAGAATATCTCTATATCTCCAGATTTTTTCAAAGTCCACCAAATTTGGTATACAAATGCTTCCATAGTTGACAACCACCCTGGAATTTTCAAATATATTTTACTTTTTATTTTTTCCCATACTGTTAACAATGCATTTCTTATATAATGGTTTTGGAAATACTTATGAATCTTATTTTTGCCATACCATAAAAAGGCATACCACCCCAATTGTAAATCACGCCCCTCCAAATATAACAACCTTTTATTTCTGAGAGTTATCCATTCTTTCACCCATGTTAAAATAGATGCTTGATAACACAAAGCCCACTCCGGTAATCCAAATCCTCCATTTTCCTTAGCATCTTGTAATGTTTTCATCTTAATTCTAGCCTTCTTTCCTTGCCAAACAAATTTCAAAATTAATGAGTTTAAATCTCGAAAAAAAAATTCTCTAGTTTTATGGGAATTGTTTGGAATAAAAATAAAATTTTCGGCAATACGTTCATTTTTACTGTAGCAATTCTTCCTAATATTGACAGTTGCAGATTTTTCCATTTTTCCAAGTCCAATTTTATTTGATTCAATAATTTTGTGTAATTATCTTCTTTTATTGTTGAGCATCTTGCTGTTAAATGTATACTCAGATATTTAATCTTTTTCACTATCTGTAATTCTGTTTTTTCTGACAGTTGTTGGTGTTTTTTTTTTTGCTTATCCATAAGATATTTTAGCTATTACTATGGTTTTTTCCCTGTTTATTTTCAGTCCCGCCATTTCTCCATACTGTTCTATCTTTCCCAGTAGTTTAGGAATCATCTCCAGAGGTTCTTCTAAGATAAAATTTGTTTTGCTCTTATTATCTGCTGTGTCAGTTTTTCTGAATCCAACAAATTTAGTTTATGTTTTATTAGTTCCATTTCTCTTTTCAAAGTCTTTTTCTGTGGGTTTTTTTTGTAATTCTGATTCTAACTTTCCAAATTTTTCTTTTAGTAGTACATATTGCTGTCTTCTCTGTTTATTTTTCTTTGCCATGTATGTTATAGCTATGCCTCTAAAGCAGTGGTTCTCAACCTTCCTAATGCCGCGACCCTTTAATTCAGTTCCTCATGTTGTGGTGACCCCCAACCCCCCATCCAGCTGGCTGGGGGGGTATCAAAAACTTGACCCCCCCCCAAAAAAAGGAAAAAATGGGAAAGTATAGGTAGTCCTCGACTTACAACAATTCGCTTAGTGACTGTTTGAAGTTACAACAGCACTGAAAAAGTGAATTATGAGCATTTTTCACACTTATGATTGTTGCAGCATCCCTAGGGTCATGTGATTTACATTCAGATGCTTGACAACTGATTCATACTTATGACATTCACAGTGTCCCAGGGTCACGTGATCAATGGCCAGGGGGCGTGGCCAGCTGATCACTCAGGTTGCAGAGTGCCTATGGGGGGGAATCTGTGGGTCTCTGGGATGGGACTGGGGTGGGTGCCTGCCTTCCTTCCCTCCCCTTGTCCCTTCCTTCCTTCTTTTCTTCCTTTCCTTCACCTCCCTTAGTCTCTTCCTCCTTCCAACCCTCTCCCCTTGTCCCTTCCTTCCTTCTTTTTTTCCTTCCTTTCCTTCCCCTCCCTCAGTCTCTTCTTCCTTCCCTCCCTCTCTCCTTGTCCCTTCCTTCCTTCCTTCCTTCCTTCCTTCTTTCCTTCCTTTCCTCTTTGTCCCTTCCTTCCTTCCCTCCCTTCCATTGTTCCTTCCTTCCCTCTCTCATTGTTCCTTCCTTACTTCCCTCCCTCTTTGTCCCTTCCTTCCTCCCCACCACCGTGCCCAGGAAGGGACAAGGGGAGGGGGATAGGCTGCCAGCGTGGCTGGGGGCTTTGCTGCCGGCAAACCTGCCTGTGCAGAGACAGAAGAAATCTCCGCCCAGCTCACTTAGCTTCACCGAAAGACTTGCCGCTTGCTAAGTTAGCAAGCGCCGGGCTACAGCTGATTCGCGCTTCTGCTAAATTAGCAAAGCTCGAGCAAGTTTGCTGGGCAGGAGCCAAGGAGAGCAGCTACAGCTGCAGAAGTGCGGATCAGCTGTAGAGGCTCGCCCCAATCCTGGACAAGAGGGAAGGAAGGAAGGACGGAAGGGACAAGGGGAAAGAGGGAGGGAAGGAGGGATGAAGAGGGAGGCATAAGGAAGGAAGGAAGGAAGGAAGGAAGGAAGGAAGGAAGGAAGGAAGGAAGGAAGGAAGGAAGGAAGGAAGGAAGGAAGGAAGGAAGGAGGGACAAAGAGGGAGGCGAAGGAAGGAAGGAAGGGACAATGGGAGAGGGAGGGAAGGAGGAAGAGACCAAGATGGAGGGAAGGAAAGGAAATTCCAGCCAGGAGAGGCTTGGCAGCCCGGCTGCCGAGGAAGAGAAGAGTGCAAAGCCAAGGAGAAGAAGGTGGCGGTTTCCTTCCAAAGGGGGCTCCTTTTCTCCACCCCCTCCCTGGGTTTGTGGGGAATTTCTCATCACCAACGCTGACAGGTGCTCCTTCGAGCCTGCCACGAGCTTTCTCACCCCCTTTGGTCCTCCCCCCCCCCCCGCTTTCATGAGGATTGTGGCGCCCTTGGGAAGCCGATCGTGCTTTGAAGCTTAGGAGAGGAGGAGGAGTCCCTTCCTCCTTCCCTCCCTCTTTCAGCCTCCCCTTCGCTGACCTGCATGCACGAGAAGAAGTCAAACCGGCTGCTGCACAATGAGTCTCTGGGGAGGGCAGGGCCTTGCTCTGCACCTGCGCTCTTCATGCGCCCCCTGCAGGGCACATTTGGTAGAGTTCGTGCAGACTGCCACCAAGCAGCATATTTTCCACAAACAAGTAAGGTGGAGCGGAGGGGGGGGAGGGAGAGAAGGCGGTTGACAAGCCCTGCCTAAGACCATTGGAAATATGTGTTTTCCGATGGTCTTGGCCGACCCCTGTGAAAGGCTCGTGCGACCCCCAAAAGGGTCGCAACCCACAGGTTGAGAACCACTGCTCTAAAGTGTGCTTTAGCTGTATCCCATACATTTTGTAATGTTGTGTCTTCTTTTTTGTTTTCTCTAAAGAAGAACTCCATTTCCTTTTTTGCTAGTTCTACAAATTCTCTTTCTTTTAGTATAGATTGATTTAAAGTCCATCTTGGTCTTTTTTGAATTCCTCTCCATGTCAATTTTAAAGGGTTATGGTCTGCCCATGTGCCTATTTCAATCTCAATTTCCTGTATGTTCAACCTCACTTCAGATGTCATACAAATCATATCAATTCTTGACCAGGATTTTTGGCTATTTAAATAAAAAGTATATTGTAGTTTTTCTGGATTAATTTCCCTCCAAATATCTTGTATTCCAATTTCATCTATCATATTAAAGAATGTCTTAGGTAGTCTTTTTTTAAAACAAGTTTTATTAATTTTTCAATTTTTACATCCAAGTAATTAGAAAGCAGCATGGTGATAGGGTAATCAAAAATCCAATAAGAGAATCATTCATATATATCTCAGGTTACCTCATTAAAAGTTCCCTCTCTATTTCCCTTAATTTTTATATCATATTCAAGTTAATACATTTCTAGATAGAGCTCAATCAATCAATACAGTTATCAGTAAAATTTTACTTATACATATCCAAATCCTGTTTTTTAAGTTTTACTTAATTCCAATTACCATGTTCCAATTTAGCCATTAATAACCATAATAATTAAACTTTGGGTAACCCTAATTTCCCTCATTTCATTACCAAATAATTATCGTATCTAGAATACACATATTATTCCAAAAATTATATTCTTACTTTATTTCACAAATATATTCTGTTTCTTATCCTGATAGCTCCGCATTTGCTAATAAAATATCTTTCAGTGTCACAAACCCATTTCCATATTACAATTCAAAACTATAATCTAACAATTAATTTTCATTTCCATTATAAATCTAGGTCCTAAATATTAAATCAATCAATATCTCTAAAAATCTCCTTAACCCGTTAAATAGAATTTTAAGCTATTCCATCATCAATCAAGAAGAGAAGGAGAAGAAGAGAAAGGAAAAAAAACAAAAGGAAAGAGTCCCATTTTTAAACCTAACTCTGGCTTTCTTTTTTGCCAGGCAGGTTTCCATACCAGTGCCTTTAAATCCTCAAATAGGTCTCCCTTCATTCCTACAGATATTGTTTGAATCAAGGGAGAACAGCCAGTTGTCAATTGTTCAAAGGAACTGGCCCCTTTGTAGTTATTAAGTTGTTGCCCTAATAATTCCAGTCTCCATGTTTGGTTTAAAATGTTTATCGTTAGTTCAGTCTGGTCTTCTTCTTCCAGTTTCGTCTGACTAGAGTAGAAGGTCATGTCCGGTGTTGTAGTTGTTAATTGATTGTCTAGATTGTCTAGGTTCTCAATGTGTTGTGTTTGTTGTTCAGTTCCTGTTGCTTTTGGAGTTACAGGTACTTTAGATGAAATCAGTATTTGGTTATCAAAGTTCTCAATAAGTTGTGCATCTTGGTGTGTAGAATCCTCTTTAGCAGGGCTTTTCAACCGTTGGTACACGTACCACTAGTGGTACATTAACGAGTGGCAGGTGGTACGCAGCCCTACCTAGCCAAGTGTAGTGGGGGAGGGAAAGAGCCAGCACAGGCAAGGACTTACTGTGAGAGAGTCCTCTGGAGCTGCAGAGTGGCTGGGGCAAGGCAAAGGAGAGGCTATAAAAGGAGGCAGTTTGGGAAGGAGAGGGAGAGAGAAAAAAAGCAGCAGCCTTGGGAGGAGGTGGAGTCAGCTCTAGCTGCACCAAAGGGAAAGAAGAAGAAGGAGGAGGAGGGTGGGGGGAGAGAAGAGATCAAGCAGGCTGGCCATGAGCCGATCTACAACTGCTGTGGCAGCAGCAAACAGGCAAGAAATGCAGCAGGGGAGGGGTTGCCCTCCAAGAGGAATGAAAAAAGGCAGCAATGGCTGGACGTAAGGCACGGAGGAGGGAGGGAGATGGAGAGTGGAAGGATTCTTATGTGCTTTTGTGACTTTGAAGTTCTAGGATTTGTGCAATGTGGGCTTTGTGTTCTTAAGGAGTGTTTGGCAATTTCTCTTTGGCTGATGGCTGATGTCTCCTGTTAGCTTCTATTGCTCTGCTATTGTTAGCTGTAAGTTTTGCTGCAAGGGATTTTGAAGTATTTTTCTCCTGAATGGATTTTGCCTGTAGCATTCCTTTATTTATGAATGGAGCCATTTGGGGAGGCTGCCTTAGCCTGCAGCCAATACTTCCATTTTTTTTTCTTCCTTAAGTGCCAGCTGCACTCCTTAACTTTCCTTTCTAGCCAGTAGCTAATTCTTAAAGGGGAATGTGCCTTTTTAAGCTAGTTCACTCAGCAGCTTGTCTTTTCTGTCTCTGGAGGCTTTTCCTTGTTTGATGAATATATGGAAGAGAGAAAATATGGGGGGGTCAAGTTCTTCCTTCAGAAGGAGGTGGGCATGAGAAAGAGGGAGGCAGGGAAGGAGGAAGGGAAGTCCCGCCTTAGCACTTGGCCACCAGCAGCCCTGCCATTGACTTTGCTTGTCAAAAGGTTGCAAAAGGGGATCACATGACCCTGGGACACTGTGAACATCATAAATATGAATCAGTTGCCGAGCATCCAAATATAAATCACATGACCCTGGGCATCTGCAATGGTCATGTGAAAAATGGTCATAAGTCATTTCAGTGCAATTGCAACTTTGAACAGGGTTTTTTTTGGGGGGTGTCATCAAGTTTTTGACACCTTGCTAGGTGGTACTCGAATATTGCCATATCCTAAAAGTGGTACAGTCGGTGAAAAGGTTGAAAAGTCCTGCTGTATGAGTTCATTTTGCAGCATTAATTCAATTCCTCATTTACTTACTGATTGAGATGCTGCCTTATCACCAATTCTCGCCTCCACCTCTTTTAATGCACATTTTAACTTCTCTATTCCTCCTCATCAATGCACCCTCAGTGACCTTTACCTGACCTTGTATCCTCCATTCTCCTCTATAAGGAGAAACAATGAAGAAATTAGCTATTTTACTGACATCTTTGCACAGAATTTTGCTGTGGGTACTGATTTTTTTAACGGTGCCCAGAATAATAAAATCTCCTGGTTTGTAGAGGAACATTGCTTCTCTGTTAAATATTTTTGTACCTATTCTAAATTAATATGCATCTCCTCTGAAGTTTCTTATAGGGAGCACAGTCAAGGTCACACAACTAAAGTTAGGTACATTTTAAGCACCTTCATTTCTTTTTTATTAAGGAACTGCACGCTTCTGACTCTTTCAATATGTTACTTCAGAGATTACTGTGAAGGCAGATTACTGTGAAGGCAGATCTATGAAAAACTGTCCAATATTTCCAAAATATTGTATTTTAAATAACTACTACTGTTGCTTGAAATGTGCTTATATCATCCCAGGGCTGGCTTATTTTTCTACATATTTTGAGTTTGCATGGTATAAAACAGGTGTGTCTAACCTGTGGCCCATGGGTTTACGATCTTATGTGGCCCCATAAGATCGTAAACCTTTAACATTATTGTGTGATTTTTAGTAATACTTATATACATTAAGCATATTATATATTTTATATGCAGCCCAAAACAATTCCTCTGCACTCATTGTGGCTCAGGCAAGCCAAAAGGTTGGACAACCATGGTATAAAACAAAGAAAAATTTGGAACTTGTGAATCTACAACTACTATCAAAGAACTTACAAGGGTGGGTCTTTCTTTGTCATGAAGATATTCTCTGCCCAGAAACAGAGAGGAAGAATGAGAGATATTCAATACATAACACCCCTTTCCCCTAGGATAGTTATCATCCTCAGTCTGGGAGTTGTGTGTTGACAAAGGAGGAACTTCGCCAGGCGGTGATTCCAGTCCCCAGTCGTCATCCGCTTGAGTGCCTCGTTTGTGGTCCTGACCATTCGTTCAGCCTGACCGTTGGTCACGGGGTGGAATGAAACAGATGTTACATGCCAAATCATGTTGGCATTGAGGAAAGATTGAAACTCTCTTGCCGTGAACTGTGCCCCATTGTCGGACACGATTACATCTGGCAGACCATGTGTGGCGAACAGCTGGTGCAACTCTTGGATGACCCTGGTTGTTGTCATTGATGAGACTGGTGCCACTTCCAACCACTTGGAATAACTGTCTACTACGATTAGGAATACCTGCCCTTGAAAGGGGCCCACAAAGTCAATGTGCATGCGAGACCATGGGGCGTGCATGGTCTCCCAGCAATGCACTGGTGCTTATGGCATCTCTGGTTGGGTTTCTTGGCAGGCCTGGCAACTCCTTACTTGATTCTCAATGTCCTTGTCCAGGCCTGGCCACCACAAGTAGCTCCTGGCTAGAGCCTTCATTCGAACAATTCCTGGGTGCCCCTTGTGTAAGGAATCCAGCACCCTAGAGCGAAGACTGGGTGGAATGATGACCCTGCTGCCTCACAGCACACATCCCTTGTGGGCCGACAGTTCATTTTTCCAAGAAGCGTAGTGATGGAACTCAGGTTCTGGCCGGGTCTCTGGCCGTCCCCTTAACACCCAGTTGAGAACGCGGCTAAGCGTTCTGTCCATGGTGGTTTGAGCTGCAACGTCCACTGCATGTAGGGGTGCTTCAGGCAGGTCCTGGATTGCCAGGATATGACAACCTGGGGCTGGGTCCAGATCAGTCTGCAGTAGAGGTGGTTGGCTGAGAGCATCGGCGTGGCCCATTTCCTTACCCGGCTTGTGGACTAGCTGGTACGAGTATGCAGCCATGAAAATGGACCATCGTAGCATTCGCGGCGACAGGATCTGTGGTGTCTGTTTGTCTGCTGTGAAAAGACCAAGCAGAGGTTTGTGGTCTGTAAAGATGGTGAAGGTTCGTCCATATAAGAAGTCATGGAACTTCTTAATGCCAGCCACTATGGCGAGGATTCCTTGTCTATCTGGGCATAGTTTCTTTCAGCCGATGATAATGTTCTAGAATAGTATGCGATGGGGGCCTCTCTACCATCTGGCATCCTGTGACTTAGAACTGCCCCAATGCCATATGGCGAAGCATCACAGGCTACTGTTACTGGTAAGTTTTCGTTGAAATGAGCTAGGACGGAGTCCTATGATAACAATGATTTTACCACCTTGAACGCGACCAGACCCAGGATGTTTTTTGTCCAGTAGGCAGTGTAGCAGTTCTGCCAGGGCAGCCTTATGCAGTAAGAAGGAGTGGTAAAAATTCAGCAAGCCCAGGAATACTTGTAGCTCCCCCTTGGATTTTGGTGTGGGGGCTTGCTGAATTGCCTTTAGCTTTGCATCAGATGGGTGGATTCTGGCAGTATCGATGCGGAAACCCAAGAATTCTATGGATTCCACTCCAATCTGGCACTTTTCCTTCTTGAGTTTTAGGCCTGCCTCGCGGAAACATTGGAGTACTGCATGGAGACATTCCGCCAGGACTGCCACTGATTCCCCCACGATCAGGACATCATCAAAATACGGGCAGATGCCAGGAATGTTCTTCAGTGTTCGTTCCACAATACTTTGGAACAACCCTGGTGCTACGCTTACCTGAAACTGCAAGTGGCGCACTTGGAATGCACCTTTGTGTGTGATGATTGTTTGTGCTTTTGCAGTAGTGTTGTCTACCAGTAGCTACTGGTAAGCCTGGGTGAGGTCTAACTTAGCAAAGATTCGGCCTCCCTGGAGCAAAGCGAGGATGTGGCTCTCTACTGGTACAGGGTAAGCATGTTGCTGTAGTGCCTTGTTTATGGTGCAGTTGTAGTCTGTGCAGATGGGGACGTCCCCGTTAATCTTAACTGGGGTCACTATTGGAGTCTCCCACTGGCTACAGTCCACTGGTTGGAGCACTCCCTGCTGTACCAGCTTGTCTAGTTCCACATCAATTTTTGGCTTCAATGCAAAAGGAACCCTGCATGGTTTTAATTATATTAGAGTTACTGCTGGATTGAGGTTGAGTGAAATGGGTGCCCCTTTGTATTGTCCCAATTCTGTGCTGAATACATCAGCATATTGTTGGCATACTGCTGCTAGATCAGCTATTTGTGTTTGATGGATGCCCATCACCCTGATGCCCAGGGCCTCGAACCAGTCTAGTCCTATGAGGTTGGTGCGCGGTCCCTCTACAACCACTATGCTGAGGGGACCCTCAAACTCTCTGAATTGTACTCTAATGGTAGCTTCCCCCCTTATGGGAACACAGCAATTCTGGAAGTCTGTTAGCACTAAGCTCAATGATTTGAGTGGGACCCGCCATCGGCTACGTTTGCAAATGTGGTCGAAAGTCCTGGGGGAGATAATGGACATGGCCGATCCAGTATCTAGCTCCATGGAGCATGGGACCCCTTGCAGTCTTAGTTGGAGTCTTATCTTTTCTTTGATGGAACATTGGGCCCCTGTGCATTGGATGCTATGCCTTCCTGAGCAGTATTCAACTCTGTTCTGTCCTGGGGGCCATTTTCCCTTGTGCTGCTGTGTCGCAGGTTTCATTTCCTGCTGACGACCTCTACAAACTGTGGCAAGGTGCCCTTGCTTTCCACAGGCACGGCATACTGCTGTGTGGAATCTGCACTCTTCTCTTTCATGCTGACCCCTGCAGCTTGCGCAGCTCTGTGGGGAAGTTGCTTGCTCTGTGGAGCATGGCCGTCTGGGTGGCTCTCTCCACATACAATCGGTCTCTTCACTCTCACTGGCCTCCCCCGAGCCTTCTGTGGTCTCTTGGTGGATTGCTCTGGGGCTGGTGTGTGTTTTAGGTAGCTGGAGAGTCTTCATTGCCCCTCTGGCAGCCTCTTCCGCCATGACTTCTTTCAATGCGTCTTGGAAAGTCAGTTTCTCCATGGCCAATAGGCGCTGCTATAATTCTCTATTATGCAGGCCACAAACGAGCCTGTCTCTGAGACGGTCTTCCAGGTCAGGGAACTCGCATTGGTGCGAAGCTTGGCAAAGGGGTATCACAAACTCTGCTACAGATTCCCCGGATCTCTGCTCACGTTGCTCAAATGCATAGCGCCAGGCGATTACTGAGAGTTTTGGCTCAAAATGTTCCCTTAATTTTTTCTTGAGGTCTGTGTAGGCCACAGTCTCTATACTTGCCAGTGCTATCAGGTTTTCAGCGATATCAAACGTGGCTTGTCCGCAGACACATAGTAAGGTTGCTACCTTCAGGCCATCATCTGTGATCTGGTTAGCTCGGAGATAGTTATCTACTTGGGAGACGTATGAGCTCCACTGTTCCAGATGAGTAATATCGATCTCATTGAGCCTTCCCAATTTAGCCATTTTGGGGAGGCCCCTGTGGTGCTGGTTAATGCCTGTACTGCTGCAGTTGGAGCTGTGCTGAACTTTGGGATCCTGGGGACAGATCCCTCAGGTATATCTGTGCCTCCAGTGTGTCTTACTGGCAGGCAGGGCAGGGAGCGTGGTCCCACCAGGGCTCTTTACCTGGTCTAACACCCAGTGATTTCAGCATGCCTCCAGTGTGGCTTACTGGTAGGTGGGGGGTGAGAACTTGGCCTGCCAGGGCTCTTTACCCAGCCTATCACCCAGTGATTTCAGTCTCTTGGTTAGCAGCAGCTCTCTCCTCTGCAGCATCCCAACTTCGTCGCCACTATTGTGTAGTGGGCTTCAGTAGGCAAGGAGCAGACCAGCATAGTTACAATGTTATTTATTGACTCAAACTAGAACTGGAGAACTGCAGGCAATTGCCTGTAATTTATACTCTGAGCTCACAGAGCCTTAACCAATCACAATACTTGAAAAACCCGGCCAAATATGAATGTTCAAAGTTTCCCTCCAAAACAGTTGGAGTTAACAGTCAGGGTCATCTAAAGATTAGTTTCATTTTAGCTTCACAAGCAGTTAGAGTTAAGTTAGTTTCACTTCAGCAGGGATTAACACAACTTTATAGATATTCAATACATAACAATCATGATGTATGATCTTTACAGAAAGAAAAATGGGGGAGTGCAATCTTGCTAGTTCTGTCTGCTGTTTTTGTTGTTTAGCATTACTATGAGATCCTTCTTGACTGTTATTGCAGCTTGAGATTTCAGGATACAGTATTTTACTGAGTTCCACTCCTACCTATAGGATCATGTTTAGTGGATGGCTTTGGGTTGCCATTGCTTGGCTCATGGTAATTAAGCTGTGGGGCCCACTCAGACACCAGTGCTGTATAAAATCTACAAAATGCCATTAAGGATGGCTTTCAAGAGGTTTGGTCTAGTTTTTTATAAGATCTGAATAAGAAAAGGCTATGCATATCCTGGACTAATGTTTGGATGCAATGGTGGGCTACATATGAAGGCTGAATCCTATTTCTAAGAATTATGGAGGTTGCCTCCTCTGATGACGTTGTACTCCTGGGTAGACCAAGTGTGCACCAAAAACTATGGTTTTCAATGATGACTCAAGTCTCTGTAATTAGGAGTGTCTTTTCCAGCTCATCCTGATTAATTGGCTATGGTTATTTCTGCACAGGGATAGCCTGGCCATAGTGATCCATGCTCTGATACTGCAAGGCTGGACTATTGTAATGTGTCCTACATAGGAATTGTTGTGAGTGTCTCTGGCCAGGCTGGGTACTTCTCAGATGATGACGCAGCACAGGCAGGCCCTTCTGGGTGTTTTCCCCTCCCGGCAGCCGAGCTAGATAACGAGGAGCTTGGTATACATGCTGAGTCAGACTCTCAGGGGGATGACTCAGATGTGGAACAGGAAGCTAGCTGGATTGATCCACGATTCAGACGGTCTGATAGGCGAAGGGGTCAGTTGGGTGGAAGAAGGAAGTGACGTATGGGAGGCTATATTAGCAGGGGAACGAGAGCCTCAGCCTTAGTCACGAGCAACGTTTACTCAAGGAGTGGCCTGGGGGATTTCGCAGTGAGTTGTAACTGAGTTTCCTAGTGTGTTTGTCTTAACTGTCGAATAAAGCAGTTTTTGCCGTTCAGACCAACAACAAATGCCGGCAGCTTGCTTTGAACTGCCTTCGTGTGAAGTGTGCTAATTGACCAACTCTTAACGACCTCGTTAAGTGGATTCTTGGGAGCTGAGAGGGGCTAGACATAACAGATTGCTCGTGACTCAGCACAAAAAACAGAAAGGACGAACATTAGTCCGAGCTTTCAGTGACATCATGGAACAACTCCTTGCAGATAACCCGGCTCTGTACCAATTAGTTCAAACTCTCCAGCAACAAATTGGACATTTGCAACAGCAACTGCAAGCTGCAGGAGCACAAGCTCCAGCCCCTCCTCCCAGACAAAGCAGATGTTACTTAGCCTTGCCTGATAAGTTCACTGGAGAACGTAGTAAATTTCCAGCTTTTTTGAACCAATGTAAAATATTCATTGCCTCAACTCCAGCAGATTTTCAGCTGGATGAAACGAAGGTAGCGTTCATTTTAAGTTTACTCTCTGGCCCAGCTGCTGATTGGTCGTCTCCTCTGATAGACGGACAAGATCCTGTCCTGCGCAATTATGCAGGATTTTGCCAGCTGATGGAAAGAGAATTTGCTGACCCCCTTCGTAGGCAAAATGCCACCCGGCGGATACGAGAGCTACGTCAAGGATCGCGCTGCGTAGCGGAATATATATCAGAGTTTCGCCGCCTAGCTCAAGAAATTAAGTGGAATGATGAGGCTCTCATGGAAATCTTTCTAGATGGGCTGTCTTCCCAGATCCTGAATGGATTGAAAGTTACTGTAATACCCACAACCCTGGATGCATTATACCAACATTGTTTGGCTCTTGAAGCGCAAACGCAAGCCATGGATGCCCGCTTGGTCAAACAGATGGTTCCAGTCACCGGAAGTGCCAAGCCAGTTCCTGCACCACACAGAGGATTCCAGACCCTACCTATCACTCCACCTATCCCGGCACCCAGACGTATTTTCCAACCATTGCTGGCTTACACTGAGAGGCGTCCTGTACCCATGGCCAGAGATGAGCCCATGGATCTTGGTGCAGCCAGATCTCGCTTGACCGAGGCTGAGAAGGCAAGACGGAGAGCTGAGGGATTGTGCCTGTACTGTGGAGAGATGGGTCACTTCGTCATGGCCTGCCCCCAGAAAAGACGTGGTACGGCAGGTCCTACTCCTGTTCCAGCTCGGCCTCCCACTCAGCAGTTTCAAGCCACCTTGCCGGGAAATGGCCAGAGCCCGGCCTAATGGAAACATTGGGTCGGGCAAGCGCCAAACCCAGTCCCAGTTCCGCAGACGAAGACCCCGGTCCTCTGAGACATCTGATCCTAGCAACCAATATACTTCTGGGAAATCATGCACAGGGCATTCCGGCACACGCCTTGTTGGATTCTGGAGCCACCACTAATTTCATGGATGAAGCTTTCGCTCGTCAGCATGCCATACCTTTGTGCTCCGTAAAGCCGCCTATGGTGGTTGAGACAATCGATGGTCGTGAGTTGTTGTCTGGACCGATCAAGTTCCTGACCCAGCCCATACGCCTGGTCATAGGACAACATGAAGAAGCCATCCAATTCTATATTACCAAGGGACTTCATTTCCCCTTAGTTCTCGGCTTAGCCTGGTTGAGAACCCATGATCCTTGTGTGGTGTGGTCCCAGAACTGTGTTTCATTTCCCAGTTTGCAATGTGTTGACCACGTACGCCACGTTTGCGCAGCCCAACTACCATCCCACCCTGACATCACCTTGCCGGCCGACCTAGCGGACTTTGCAGATATATTCAGTGAGAAAGAGGCAGACCAATTACCTCCGCATAGACCATATGACTGTGCCATTGATTTGCTGCCAAATGCCAAGCTTCCAGGGGGACGCCTTTACTCCATGTCAGAACCCGAGTTGGCCGCATTAAAAGACTTTGTGGACAAAAACCTGGCCAGGGGTTTCATTCGTCCCTCTTCCTCGCCTTTGTCAGCTCCTGTGTTATTCGTGAAGAAGAAAACCGGAGATTTACGCTTATGCTGTGACTATCGCAAGCTCAATGCCATCACGGTGCGCAACCGGTACCCTCTGCCTTTGATTCCTGATCTCATGGACCGTCTCCGATCAGCGACCATCTTCACCAAGATAGATCTACGGGGTGCTTACAACCTGGTTCGCATCAGAGAGGGGGACGAGTGGAAAACCGCGTTTGGGACCAGGTATGGTCATTTTGAATATACCGTCATGCCCTTTGGACTCACCAATGCTCCGGCCGTCTTTCAACATTTCATGAATGACATCTTCCGGGATTTATTGGATCAATTTGTGGTGGTTTACCTCGATGACATCCTGATTTACTCCCCGTCACGAGCAACTCATCTCCAGCATCTCCGGCGAGTTTTGCAACGCTTACGAAAGTATCACCTTTATGCCAAGTTAGAGAAATGTCAATTCTATCAAACCACCATTGAGTTTCTGGGACATGTGATTTCTCCACAAGGCATCGCCATGGATCCTGGCAAGGTTGAAGCCTTGCAAACCTGGCAACCCCCATGCAAAGCAAAAGATGTCCAAAGACTTTTGGGATTTGCGAACTATTACCGGATGTTCATTCCGAGATTTTCTGCCTTGACTGCGCCCCTTACTCGACTGTTACGGAAAGGCATTAAGTTCCAGTGGGGCGATGCCGAGCAACAGGCGTTTCAGACCCTCAAAAAGGCGTTTGTTCAGGAACCCATTCTCAAGTATCCAGATCCTTGTCGTCCCTTTGTAGTGGAGGCCGATGCCTCCGATGTGGCGGTAGGGGCCGTGCTACTTCAAACACGCCAAGATGGTGGCCCCCTGTTCCCGTGTGCTTATTACTCCAGGAAATTGAGCCCCTCCGAACGCCATTATACCATTTGGGAAAAAGAACTATTGGCCATCAAGACTGCTTTTGAGACCTGGAGACACCACCTGGAAGGAGCTCGCTGCCAAGTTGAAGTTCGGACTGACCATAAAAACTTGGAATTTCTGCAATCTGCCAGGAAATTGAATCAACGTCAGATCCGTTGGTCTTTGTTCTTCGCTCGATTCAACTTCAAAGTCACCTACATTCCGAAAGGGTACAACAAAAGAGCAGATGCCTTGTCCCGTAAACCTGAGTATCTACAGATCAAGGACCCCTTACCGCTTCGAACCATTCTGCCTATCGAATCGATCGCAGCCGTGCATGATCCGGTAGATCTACGACGACAGATTCGGGAAGCGCAACAACTAGAGGACTTTGCGATACGGAAGAAACAAGAGGTGGGTCCCGACTCACCTTGGACCTTGTCCGAGGGACTATTACGCTTCCGCAACCTGTTATATGTTCCAGCAGGCCCACTCCGTGGTCTCATCCTGACTCAATGCCATGATAACCCTGCGGCAGGTCATTTTGGTGTCTTTAAGACCCTCCACTTAGTGTCTCGGACTTTTTGGTGGCCCAGACTTCGCCATGATGTTCAGTCTTATGTGAATTCCTGTGTACGGTGCCGTCAGGCAAAACATGCCACAGGAGCCCCTCCGGGATTATTACAGCCTTTACCCACGCCGGAGAGACCCTGGGGAGCTATTTCCATGGACTTCTTGACTTGTCTACCTGTTTCTGCCGGCTACACCGTTGTCTTTGTAGTGGTGGACATGCTGACCAAAATGGCACATTTCATTCCTTGCCGAAGAATACCGACAGCCAAGGTCACTGCTCAGCTGTTCATTCAACATATCTTTCGGCTACACGGTTTGCCGGACAAAATAGTGTCCGACCGAGGAACCCAGTTCACCTCGGAGTTCTGGAGAGAACTCATGTCTGCGCTTCAAGTCCAAGTTAATCTAGCCTCCACGCATCACCCAGAGACTGATGGGGGTACAGAGAAAGTGATTGGCATCCTGGAGCAGTATTTGCGTTGTTTCATCAACGACCAACAGAACGATTGGTCCAAATATCTCTCCCTGGCCGAATTCGCTTTCAACAACTCTCAGCACACTTCCACTCAGACCACTCCGTTTTTTGCCAACTACGGCTATCATCCCAGATTTTTCCCGCTCACGCTCCTCGATTCTCCCGTTCCAGTTGCAGAGGACTATTTAACCGAACTCCAGTCAGTCCAAGAGATGGTTAAGCACCATTTGACTAAGGCCAAGGAAGACTACAAGAGGGTTGCAGACCGCTCTCGTCGCGACACGCCGCCGTTAGCTGTTGGAGATCGGGTTTGGCTCTCCACCAAGTACTTGTTTCCAGGGAGAATTCACCGCAAGCTTGACCAACGTTTCCTGGGTCCTTTTCCTGTGGAGACGGTCATCAATCCGGTGACCTATCGTTTGACTTTGCCTAGGTCTCTTCGTGTACATCCCGTGTTTCATCGCTCCTTGCTTGTTCCTGTCAACCCTGATTCTCCGCTTCGACCTCCTGATCCGGGCCCGACAGCTCGCCGTGCTCACGTTCCTGTTTCCCGGTTGGAGGTGTCCGGCATCCGAGATTCCCGATGGCTCGATGACCGCTTCCAATATTTGGTGGATTGGACCGGGGGTGGGCCAGCCGCTGGCACTTGGGTGGATGCTCAGGATATTGTGGCTCCTGAGTTAATTTGGGATTTTCATACCGTGTTTCCCTCCAAACCGCATCCCATGCGACGGACCCCGGAGGAGGGGCCTGCGGGGGGGGATAGTGTTGTGAGTGTCTCTGGCCAGGCTGGGTACTTCTCAGATGATGACGCAGCACAGGCAGGCCCTTCTGGGTGTTTTCCCCTCCCAGCAGCCGAGCTAGATAACGAGGAGCTTGGTATACATGCTGAGTCAGACTCTCAGGGGGATGACTCAGATGTGGAACAGGAAGCTAGCTGGATTGATCCACGATTCAGACGGTCTGATAGGCGAAGGGGTCAGTTGGGTGGAAGAAGGAAGTGACGTATGGGAGGCTATATTAGC
The DNA here is from genome assembly GCA_034064705.1 of Bothrops alternatus. Lineage (NCBI taxonomy): Eukaryota > Metazoa > Chordata > Lepidosauria > Squamata > Viperidae > Bothrops > Bothrops alternatus. The sequence goes on along the minus strand of JARGCV010000014.1, from coordinate 987,739 downwards.
AGGGGAACGAGAGCCTCAGCCTTAGTCACGAGCAACGTTTACTCAAGGAGTGGCCTGGGGGATTTCGCAGTGAGTTGTAACTGAGTTTCCTAGTGTGTTTGTCTTAACTGTCGAATAAAGCAGTTTTTGCCGTTCAGACCAACAACAAATGCCGGCAGCTTGCTTTGAACTGCCTTCGTGTGAAGTGTGCTAATTGACCAACTCTTAACGACCTCGTTAAGTGGATTCTTGGGAGCTGAGAGGGGCTAGACATAACAGGAATACCTGTGAAACTGAATTGGAATTAGCAGCTAGCACAAAAAAAGTCATGGCTAAAAGGGTTGCTGAAAGAGACAGCCTACTGTGAACCCTTTCCATAAGATCTGAAGCAGCTGTACTGACTGCCTGTGCTCTATAAGCCAAATTCAAATTGCTTCTACTGACATATAAAGCCCAGACCTGGTTATCTCACAGATGATCTTGTTCCTTACATAACTTCCCAGCAGTTACATAACCACCCTTACATAACTGTCCAGTCAGGTGGGGGTGTTCTCTTGAGCACAATGCAGCAACCCAAGGAGGATATGCTTAACAGAGGAATGCTGAGTATGGACTCCCTTCCATGTCCAGTTATTGCTTCTGAGTCTTGTTAGCTTCTAGCCTCAACTAAAACTTAGTCGTTGCCCAAGAATGGAGCTGAAGCTATGCTACTATGTCATTTAACATGCCTACTATTGTGTTATGGCATGTTTTTATGGTTTATCGTACCCCACTTGGCAGTGACTCATAACTAAAAAGATTTTTTTCACAAATAAAAATAAAATGCTATGGTTATAACCCTGAACAAATGTAGTATCAACATATTTGAAGCATGAATGTAATGGAAAACCTGCACAAAAGCAATATTTTTCAGACTGAAAAAGAATGACATGACCCTTTCATCTCTGGAATTTTTCTTTTGAAAAGTTTGGACTGAAATATTTACCAAAGCCAAGCAAATTTTTGCAAGCATCTTCCTCCAGCAATGCCAAAAGTTTTTTTTTCCTCTCAGGATTTTTGCATAGATCGCTTTCTGAAGGTGCTGTCTTCATGAGCATTTATTCTTCATAAATGACTTAGGTGAGGGAATAGAAGGGGAACTCATCAAATTTGAAGATGACACTAAGCTGGCAGGAATAGCCAACACCCCAGAAGACAAGCTCAGGATCCTAAAAGAACTTGACAGACTTGAACAATGGGCCCTATCCAACAACATGAAATTTAATGTGGAGAAAAGCAAGGTTTTACACCTAGGCAGGAAAAACCAAAGGTACAAGTATAGATTAGGTGAAACCTGGCTCAAAAACAGTAACTGTGAGAGGAACCTTAAGAGTCCTAGTGGATGATCACTTAAACATGAGCCAGCAGTATGCAGCAGCAGTCAAAAAAGCTAATACAATCCTTGGTTGTATAAATAGAGGCATAGAATCAAAATCATGTGAAGTATTAGTACCGCTTTATAAAGCCTTAGTATGACCACACCTGGAATACTGCATCCAGTTTTGGTTACCACATTACAAAAAAGATGTTGCCACTCACATGTCCCCCAGCGAGCTGGGCCGCCAAGGTGGAAATGTTGTGGACTGCTGATCTAGGCAACCTTCAAAAAAGTTTGGAGCAAAATTTGTAGCTCCTTTCCCTGTTGTAAGAATAATCAACCCAGTGATTGTCAAACTTAAATTACCAAAGAACCTTAGGAGAATACATCTTGTCTTCCACTGTAGTCTGCTTAAACCAGTAAAAACCTCCCCATTACGACCACCGGCAGAAGCCCCTCCTCCTCCCAATCTCATTGAGGGTAAATAACATTTTGAAGTGAAGGAAATTTTGGACTCATGTATCCATAGGGGCAAACTTCAATACCTAATCTCATGGAAGCATTTCCCCTCTTCTGAGGCTGAATGGGTGGCCACCCAACATGTTTGAGCCCTAAAGCTCATCCGTACTTTTCATGTCCAGTACCCTGATAAAGCATGCTAATTTGTTCACCTTTCCCTTATTAACTTTTCTTTTTCTCTTTTCATTTCCAGGACTAATACTTTCTTCAAGGGGGGCAGAAACTGTCAGACCTGCCAACCCTTAAACCTCTAAATAGAAATGATCCTTGGCTCCATTTGTTGAGAAAGGTATTGTTCTGTTTCCAAGTAAAAGGCATTGAGATGAGCAGGAGTAACAAACAGTCTTGTCTTTATTCCATTCACAACAGAACCAAAAAAACAAAATGGCGCAGATTGCTCTTATACCCCTTTGCAGGGACCGTATCTGCAGCCCCCTGCACCTGCAGAATGACTCAGCAGGTTCAGGACATAACACCCCTCCCCTCTTGGATAAAAACATAGTACTTAATATTTTACAATACTACAAATCTAATACCTTGTCACTCCCTTATTCATACACAGTAAAACTTACTATTTTGCATTACCATAAATTAGACATTTGTCTTTCGAGCATGTTCTGATTTCTAAGTACCCTACGCCTGCCCACCTACTGACAGGAGTCTTACATACTCCTATAAGTGCTCGGGTGGACCTCTGGCTCGCCCTGACCTTCTTGGAGTGGTTATGATGGCCTGGTCTGCCAGCTCACCTGCCAGGCTAGGCAGACCAGGACTTTGATGCCCTCTAGACTCAGGCGACCTTCCATGCTGCTGACTGGCTGGATCCTCTAAACCCAGAACAGAGTTCCTTGGTGGGGTGGAATTCCCCAAGTCCATTGGTGGGGTGGAATTTCCCAAGTCCACAATGGACCCCTCTTGGGAGCACTGTCCTGTGAGCCCAAGACCAGCAGATGGATTGGCCTGAAAAACCAATTGCAGGCAATGTCCCATTGACCCGGTGCTGGTGCCAGAGTCAGGAGCCGCCTCCGTGGCAAGACCCCCTACTGGTGCCTGGGAAGTTCCGCTTTTGCGGAGAGACTGTGGTCCACAATTGTAATTGTGGTCCTCCTCCCCCCCCCGAGAGCAGAGCCAGGAGTGGAAGTGTGGCTGGGAAGCCTCCAGCGCAGTTGATCGATCTGTCACCGGATCACCCGACCATGATCCAAGGCCACTTCATATGAGAGCGGCCCAGAGACCTTGCATATCACTGCTGTCACCCAGAGATGTCCAGGGCCATAGTTCCTTGTCCAGACCAGATCGCCCACCTGTAGTCTCCTAGGTGCCCGTGGCTGTGACACCTGTGACGCCACCCGGCCTGGGTGCAACCTGTCCAGTTTAGTAATGAGCCTGCGACCCCAGCAGAGTTCAGCTGGGCTCTTCCCAGTGGCTGTGCATGGTGTGGTGCGGTGCGAGAGGAGAAAGTCAGCCAACCTGTGATGCCAGTTTCCATAAGTGATTCTCTTTAACGCATCTTTGGTTGTGCGCACCATCCACTCAGCCTGGCCATTGGAAGCTGGATGAAACGGTGCAGACGTGGCGTGACAGATCATGTTGGCCTGTAGAAAAGCCTGAAACTCAAAAGAAGTGAATTGGGGTCTGTTGTTGGAGACAAGGACATCTGGAAGTCCATGAGATGCGAAGATCCCTCTCAACACCTGTATGGTCCTAGCAGTAGTAGTGGAGGAGACTGGAACGACCTCTAGCCACTTGGAATGGCTGTCCACGAGGAGAAGGAAGACTTGCCCCTGAAAGGGCCCAGCGTAGTTGATATGAACCCTCAACCAAGGGGCATGTGTCTCCTCCCACCTATGTACAGGGGCCTGAGGCATTTCAGGCCTGGACTGTTGGCAAACAGTGCACCCGTGGACCTGGGCCTCGATGTCTTTATCGAGCCCAGGCCACCAAAGATGGCTGCGTGCAAGTGCCTTCATCCGGACTATTCCCGGATGTCCCTCATGCAGAGAGAGCAAGACTCTAGTCCCCATAAGGGGATTCATCACAGGCTATGCATACAGGCAAATGCTCATTGAAATGCGCTAGAACCGCATTTGAGGATAGCAAGGCCTTGACCTCTGCAAAACTCCTTTCATGGACTTTTGTCCACAGCCATGGAGCCTGTTTATCCAAGAGCCAGTGTAACGGCTCAGCCACTGCAGCCTTGTGAGGGAGGAATTAATGGTAAAAGTTTAACAGTCCCAGAAAAGCCTGAAGTTCGCTTTTGGACTTGGGACTTGGGGCCTGCTGAATTGCTTTAAGCTTAGATTCAGCAGGATGGATGCCTTCAGCATCAATACGGAACCCCAGAAGCTCTGTGGAAGTGACTCCAATTTTACATTTGTCTTGCTTTAGCTTCAGTCCCGCTTGGCGGAACTGCAGCAAGACAGCTCTAAGCCTTTCAGCCAGATTTTCAGATGATTACCCAGCGATGAGGACATCATCAAAGTACGGGCAAACGCCTGGAATATTGCAGAGCGTTTACTCCATCACACTCTGGAAGATGCCAGGGGCTACATTAACCCCAAACTGCAGCCTTTTAACTTTAAACGCTCCCAGGTGCATTACAATTTTTAACATCTACATGAAGCCACTGGGAGAGATCATTCATCGGCATGGAGTGAGATACCATCAGTATGCTGATGATACTCAGCTGTACATTTCCACTCCTGGCCAAATCAGTGAAGCGGTTGAGGTGATGTGCCAGTGTCTGGAGGCTGTGAGGGTCTGGATGGGTGTTAACAGATTATTATTATTATTATTTATTAAATTTCTATGCCGCCCTATTCCGGGAACTCAGGGCGGCTCACAGCATATTGAGGCTCAACCCTGACAAGACAGAGTGGCTGTGGGTGATGCCTCCCACGGACATTTCAATTTGTCCTTCAATTACCCTGGGGGGTAAAGTTATAAACCCCTCGGAGAAGGTGCGCAACTTGGGAGTCCTCCTCGATCCATGGCTGACATTGGAACATCATTTGTCGGCCGTGGCGAGGGGGCCATTTGCCCAGGTTCGCCTGGTTCACCAGTTGCGCCCTTATTTGGATCGGGAGTCTCTACTCACAGTCACACATGCCCTTGTCACCTCAAGGATCGACTACTGCAATGCTCTCTACATGGGGCTACCCTTGAAGAGTGTTCGGAGACTACAATTAGTGCAAAATGCAGCTGCGCGAGCAATCGTGGGCCTTCCACGTTGTGCCCACATTTCGTCAACTCTCCGCATGCTGCATTGGTTGCCTATCGGTCTCCGAGCACAATTCAAAGTGTTGGTTATTACCTATAAAGCCCTTTATGGCATTGGACCAGGATACTTACGGGACCGTCTTCTGCCACATACTTCCCTTCGACCGGTGAGAGCGCACAGGGTCGGCCTCCTCCGGGTCCTGTCAGCGAAACAATGCCATCTGGCGGGTCCTAGGGGGAGGGCCTTCTCTGTTGTGGCGCCCACCCTCTGGAACCATCTGCCCCCTGAAGTCCGTATTTCCCCCACTCTCCCGGCTTTCCGGAAGAATCTAAAAACTTATCTATGCCGGCAGGCCTGGGGATGACTGTGATTGTGTGTGAATGATGAATGTGTTTGGGGGTCTTTTTAAATGCTTTTTAGATTTGGTTTTAGATTTTTGAAATGCTGAGATGTTGTTTTTATTTATGTTGTTAGCCGCTCCGAGTCCTTGGAGAGGAGCGGCATAAAAATTTAATTAATAAATAATAAATAATAAATTGTTTGGGCTTCAGCCATTGCCTCATCAACTGGTAATTGTTGATAGGCCTGAGCCAAGTCAAGTTTAGCAAAATCACAGCCTCCCTTGAGTGGCTCACCATGGGCACCGGGTACGAGTGCTGCTGCAAAGCTTTGTTAAGTGTACACTTATAGTCCACACAAATTCAGAGTTCCCCATTTGCCTTCAGTGGCGTGACTATTGGGGTTTCCCAAGGACTGCTGTCTATGGGCTCTAAGATGCCCTACTGGAGCAGCTTGTCCAGCTCTGCATTAATCTTATTGTTCAACATGAAGGGCACCCGTCTGGGCTTAATCCTAATGGGTGTGATGGCTGGGTCTAAACGTAAAGCAATGGGAGGCCCCTTGTACGAGCCAAGCTCTGAACTGAACACATCAGCAAACTCCTTGCAAACTTCTGCAAGGCCTGTCGTTTGCAAACTGTGAAGTCTAGTCACTTGGATTCCAAGGGCCTCGAACCAATTGAGTCCAATAAGACTCGTGCGATCACCCCCAACTACCACCACATCTAGCAACCCTTCAAACTTCCTACGCTGCACCTTGATCGTGGCCTCCCCCTTCACGCTGACTCTGGAATTCTGGAAGTCAGTAAGAATTAAATTCAAAGGCCTGAGTTTAACTTGTAGGCCGCTTCTACAACAAATCTTGTTGAAATTGTCTTGGGAAATGATCAATAAAGCGGACCCTGTGTCCAACTCCATCGATAAGGGAACCCTTTGCAAATTCATGTCAATGTGAAGCTTCTTCCTGAGCGGCCTATGGGCCCCGGTTTTAAAAATGCTCCTACGGGACGCGCAAAAACCCACCCTGTTCTGGCTGGGGACCCTGGTACCTTTCTGAAGCAATTCTTCTGAAGACCGGTCCTTCTGGCGACCCAAACAGACAGAGGCAATGTGGCCTTGTCTACCACATGCCTGACAAATGGTGGAGCGGAACTGGTAATCGGAGTGCTTGTGGCGTCCTCCACATCCCAAACACCGAGGGAAGGAGGTTGTCTTGTCTCTACACTCTTGAGGCCTTCTCTCCACTGGCTGCTGTAGTCGGTCCACCTCCATCTCTGGATCCTGTTCGGATTCTTCTCGAGCAACCTCTTGATGGACGGAGATTGAAGTTGGAGGGTTCTTGGTGAGCCGCAAGGCCTTCACAGCTCCGCCCGCCGCTTCTTCTGCTGAAATTTCTCTCAACGCGTCTTGGAACGAGATGTCTTCCTTTGCAAAGATCTTCTGCTGCAACTCACGATTTCTCAGTCCACAAACTAAACGATCCTGAAGTCTCTCTTCCAGGTCCTTGAATTCGCATGGCCTAGCTGCTTGTCGTAATGCAGCAATAAAATCCACAGCAGACTCACCAGGCCTCTGGTCCCTCTGCTCGAATTCGTGTCACCATGCAATCACCGAAAGCTTCAGTTCAAAATGTTCTCTAAGCATTATTTTCAGCTCAGCATAAGCAATTGATTCCAGTGGTGCTGGGGCGACCAGATTCTCTGCAATATCAAAAGTCTGTTGCCCACAGACACACAGTAGTGTTGCAGCTTTAAGACCATCTTCTCGGATTTGGTTTACCCTAAAGTAGTTCTCCACCCGGGCCACGTAAGAGCTCCAGTGTTCCGGATGAGCTGTGTCAAATTCAGAGAGACGGCCTAGTTTGGACATTGTTACTGCCCAGTAGCCTCGTCAATGCCTCGTGCTGCAAGGTTGAGAAGGAGTCCCTTTTGCCGAGCTCTCCTCCAGCATTCTCGTACTGGCAGGCAGAGTCGCACTCTCCAGACGCCAAACTTCCCAGCACCTCAGGCCTCTCTTGGTGAGTCAGCCTATCTTCTTTCATTGTTTCCCTTGCAGCATATCCCACCTTCATCGCCAATGTTCTGTTTCCAAGTAAAAGGCATTGAGACAAGCAGCCAATCAATGCAAGGCATTTCTCCCGCCTTGTGCATGCGCGCAAGGCGGGAGACAGCCTGTCTGGTCCCGGGCATTCACGTGTCTGCCTGGGCCTCTCTGCAGCCTCCTGCACCTGCTGAATGACTCAGCAGGCCCAGGACATAACAGATATAGTTTTATTAGAAGTCAAGTGCATTGTAGTAGTGCATAGCCAGAACTGAGAATCGTGCACCCAAATCCCTAAGTTCAACTTTTCCCTCTCTCAACTGCCCCCCATTGCTGACCCTCCCCCCATGACCAATCAGGTTCAAGCAAGACATTTTCAGAACAGTCACTTCAAGCGTAGGTTGGTATGCAGCTGCATTCTTCTCCCAGCCGGGTGACCTTGAAGCAGCATCTCAGGGAGATACAGAAGTTATGCATTCCCCCTCCCATCCACCCTCCCCAGAGTCCATGGCAGACTGCCACTGCATGGTAACAAAGCACAAGCAAGAGTGAGGTGGCAGCTGACAATAAGCCTTGGTTCACAGCTAAGCTCAAGCAGGTACATCATGCCAAAGGGGAGGCCTACAGGAAAGGAGATAGCATTTTGTACAATCAGGCCAGGAATGTATTAACAAGGGAGATCAGGGTAGCAAAGAGAAGCTACTCCGGAAAGAAAAGAAATCAGTTCTCAGCTAATGAACCAGCAACTGTGTGGAGAAGCCTGAAGAACATCATTGACTAGAGCAGACCTCCCTCCCTTACTGAAGAGAATTGTCAACTGGCAGATGACCTGAATGTGTTCTACTGTAGGTGTCATGGTTCTGACTAATGAAACACTTCAAAGAACTTCCAGGCAAGGTTTACCCCTCCCTTATTTTGCAGTCATAAGTCACATCTTCCAATTAGCCCAGAGGGCAAAGATTCACTTCCGTTCCTTTTCCCGGGTTTTCCTTAAGTCTCCTCCCGTTCTCTGTCATCTGAATTAACTCTGAAAATACCAGACAGTTCTGTATATTTTGTCAAAGTAATAATATCCTATATTAACAGCATTGACATCCGGCCCCCCTTACAAAAAGGACAGATCCTGTAATGTAAACAAAAGCATATGTTAATGACTAGTTTTTGGTTTGTTGGGGTATTTCGCATGAAACCTTTTGACGAGCCTGTCAGCTTTCACCTCACTGGATTTCACCCAGGTGGCTTCAGACAACGGGTATCCCTTCCATTGTACTAGGTACTGCAATTTCTCTTTAAAAATTCTAGAGTCAAGAATACGTTTCACTTCATAGTGGGTCTGTCCCGCAACTACGAGGGGCCCAGGTGCCTTCTTCAGGGGAGGTCTTAAAGTGGAGCCCTGATAAGGTTTCAACAAGCTGCAATGGAAGACTGGGTAAAAGCCTAGGGAGTGTCAATTCTACTGTGATGGGGTTGATGATCCTTACGATGGGGAAAGGCCCCAAGAATTTTGGTCCCAATTTCTTGCTGGGCAATTTGAGGTGTAAATATTTAGTTGACAAATAAACCTTTTCCCCAAATTGGAATGTTTTTTGGGGAGCCCTCTTTCTATCAACCTGCTTTTTATAGGTTTCAAAAGTCTTTTTTAAAGCAGTTTTCATGTTTCTCCAAACTTCTTCCCACTCCCTCACCCATTGGTCAAGTGTCTGGGAATCGGAGGGCACCTGAGGGTATTCAGGTATTGGGCTGAACTCTTTTCCTGTGGCCACTCTGAAAGGCATGTAGCCGGTGCTGCTGTGCACAGAATTATTGTACGCCACCTCCACAAAAGGGAGGAGGTCAGTCCAGTTCATCTGCTGGTAAGAAACGTAGCATCTAAGATATTGCTCCACCATTTTGTTAGCAGATTCTGCAGCCCCATTCGTGGCAGGATGAAAAGCAGATGATAAACCTTGAGATGATCCAATTAATTTAAGAAAACTCCTCCAAAACTTTGCTGTGAACTGCACCCCCCCTGTCCGAGATTATTTGCTTAGGGGCGCCATGCAGCCGGTAGATATGTTTCAGGAACAATTTGGTCAGTTGTTGGGCAGACAGGAGTCCTTTGCAGGTGATGAAATGAGCCTGCTTTGAGAACAGGTCTATCACAGTCCAGATGACAGTATTTCCTCTACTTTCAGGTAGGTCTACTATAAAGTCCATAGCTATTTTTTCCCAGGGTTGAGAAGGGTCTGTCACTGGCTGCAGCAACCCAGGGGTTTTCCCTGGGATTCTTTTCATTGTGGCACATACAGTACAACTTTTTACATAGTTTTCCACATCCCGTTTCAGCCCCGGCCACCAAAAATGACGGCGGATGAGGTGTAGGGTTTTCAAATACCCAAAGTGTCCAGCCTGTTTTACATCATGGCTGTGGTTGAGAGCATTAAGATGGAGGGCTTCTGGCAAATATAGTTTCCCCCCCTTTTAAGCCAAGCCATCCCTGCACGTTAGGGAGGTTTGATTATCTTTGAACCATTGATCGGTGAGGAGTTCTCATTTTATTTTCTTTACCCCAGGGTCATCAGGATTGGGGACCCTGCGAGGCGTAAGTTGAGTGGCAGTTTGTGGATTGGGGATAATTGCCTTGTTAACCTCCTCCCATTCGCTTTTGTATTGGGGTAACCGGGATAGCGCATCAGCTAGGAAGTTTTTTCCTCCTGGTATGTACTTTAGAGTGAAGTTGAAGCGGTTAAAGTACTGTGCCCACCGCACTTGCTTTGGGGACAATTTGCAGGGAGTTTTCGGTGCTTCTAGATTTTCGTGATCTGTCCATACTTCAAATGGCACCTTGCTCCCTTCTAGATAGTGTCGCCAGTTTAATAGCGCCCACCTAATCATGAAGGCCTCTTTCTCCCAGATTGCCCATCTCCGCTCGCTTTCAGTAAATTTCTTAGAGGTGTAGGTGCAGGGTTGCAGGACCCCACTTTTGTTCTTTTGCAGTAACACAGCTCCAACTGCCACATCGCTGGAATAAGCTTGAATCACAAAGGGCTCCCCTGGGCAGGGGTGCTTTAGGACCGGTTCAGCAGCAAATAGTCTCTTTAAATTCTCAAAAGCTGTTTGACAGCCCATTGTCCATGCTAGTGGTTGGCCCAGCCGTGGCTTCCCTCCTCCTTTGCCTGTTTTGAGAAGTTCTGTAAAGGGTAGGGCAATCTCGGCAAAAGAGGGGATGAACTGATGATAAAAGTTGGCAAAACCCAGAAAGCTCTGGAGCTGTTTGCGAGTCTTTGGGGGCTGCCATTCGATTATAGCTTTCACCTTGGCTAGATCCATTTTAATACCCTCGTTGGAAATTCTGTAGCCAAGATAATCTAATCGGGTCTGGTGAAATTCATATTTCGACAATTTGGCATAAAGCTTGGCATTCAATAGTTTCTTTAACACTTCTCTCACCAGCTTTATGTGATCAGTCATATTTGTGCTGTATATCAGGATATCATCAAGATACACCAAAGCCCCTTTGTACAAGTGATCATGTAGGACCTCATTAATCAACTGCATGAATATGGATGGGGCCCCCTGTAATCCAAATGGCATGACTTTGAAATGATAGCTCCCCATAGGACAGTTGAAGGCAGTTTCCCACCCATCTCCCTCTTTTATTCTCACCCGGTAATATGCCTCTCTCAGGTCTAATTTAGTGAAGACACTCCCCTTAGCCAGATGGGTTAATAAGTCCTTTAGGAGGGGGAGGGGGTATTTATTTTCCACACTCACAGCGTTGAGACCCTTATAGTCTACGCAGAGACGAAGAGACCCATCTTTTTTCTCTTTGAACAACACAGGGGCTCCCATGGTAGATTTGGCCCGTTCGATGAACCCCCTCGTTAGGTTTTTGTTCACGTATCACTGCATCTCCTCCATTTCGAGGGGGGACATAGCATACAATCTCTGCCGTGGGAGTTTGGCTCCTGGCACCAGTTCGATGGAGCAGTCATTGGGTCTGTGAGGGGTAGGGCATCACATTCTTTTTCACTGAATGCCTCCACCAGGTACCAGTATTCATTTGGGATGACTGGTTCGGCTGGTGGCGACGAGGCAGCCATGTGCACTCGCTCATTGGGTGGCCTAAGGTGTCCCGCAACATCGGTTGAATCAGCAGGAGGTTTAGGTCCTATAGGTAGTCTCACAGTTCTCATTCCTTTCTCCCACCAGATAAACGGCTTCCATTTATCCAACAAGGCTAGCCCTAGGATCACAGTCTCAGTCATTTTTGGAGGCACTAGGAAGCGAATAAACTCCCAGTGCACACCTATTTCTAGGCGTAAGGGCTCAGGTAATTGTGTGACAAGAGTCCCTCCCATCAGGGAGCCATTGGCTTGCTCAAACCTCACAGGTTTGGAAAGCTGTTTTGCCTATATGCCCATTTTCATGGCAAACAGCAGACTAATAATACAGCAGGTGCATCCAGAATCAATTAGCACGTTTAAGTCCATTTGTGCCCCAGACTTAGGGATTATAAGTTTGGCTGCCAGTGAAAAAGCAGGATTTGTCGACTCACCATCGGGTCATTCTCTCCTTCATCGTCGCTGTCAAAGGAGGGTAGAGCAGGTGCGGGTCCACCCAGAGTCCCGGCATCCTCCTGTGTGTGGGGTGTAATCTGGGCAACAGATTCTTGCGTGACCTGGTTGGATTTTTCTCTCGTTAGCCCTTGGGCAGGTTTCCTTCTTGCTGCTGGTTCCGGTCTGCTCTGCAGTCGGGGGTAGGGGACCGGACAGTTTGCTGCTCGATGTCCCTTCTGTCCGCACTGGAAACACTTAATTGATGGGCCTGCAGGTGGCCTGGGTCTCTCAGCCATCGCAGTAGTCAGAGGGTTTCGTGGGGGTGATTGTTGTTCGGGTTGCTCTGGCTGCTGCTCAGATTCAGGTGGGGGAGGCTTCTTATAGCGGGCGAGCTGAACGTCTAGCTTCACCGCTGCCTGGTACCATTCTCGCAGCTGACCAGGTACTGCTCGATAGATGCAGGCCTGAGAGAGGTGATCGTCTAATCCCTCAATGAAGTGATGGATTAGGGACTGCTCTGGCCACCCCTCTATTCGACCTGCTATCTTGCGAAACTTTCGCACGTACTCCAGGGCAGGCCTGCCAGCTTGTTTTATTTTGTGGATTTGTTCTCCTGCTTTAAGAGCAATAGATGGGTCCTCAAATCTTTCTCTCAGCCCTAGGAGGAAAAGGTGGGGGTCCTCCAATTCGGGGGCTTGCTCATGGTATAGATTGTTCAGCCATTTGGATGCTTCTCCCTCTAGACTGGACGCAATCACATCCACCATGGCCCCCTGGTCTGGGTAGAGATATGCCCAGCAATTCAAATGAGAATGCACTTGGTTGAGGAAAAACACCAGCTTCTCTGGGTCCCCATCGAAGGTTGCTCTGAAATGTGGTGCAATTATAGGCTGTTGGGACCCCCATGGTGGCTGTTTATTTATTTTATTTTATTTATTTATTTTAACTGTTGCTGCTGACCCCATCCTGGCTGCAGATTTATGCCTAGGGGTTGCACGTTTGGGGGCTGTGGCCAATCTCCTTGCTGTGGCCGTTCTCCCACCAGCTGCTGATGTCGTGGCTTCTGTACCACCCCAAGCTGTTGCAAGGGCTCTATTAGCTGTGGCAAGTTCAGAAGTAGTGGAACATCTGCCTGCTGGGTTTGCCAGTCTCCCCACTGCTGCAGAGGCCTCCGATTGGGATTTCCTCTCTCTTCAGGGCTGGAGTCCCTGGCAGGAAAAGACAGGGTCTGAAAGGCTTTCTGATTTACAATAGAGGGGCTGCAAGCTTCCCTCTGCAGGAGTGGATTTCTGTCTCTCTCATCTGGGGTTTGAAATATTTCCAGTAACTCACCCAGGCTTTGAGTGGCAGTTTGTCCATTCTCCGTCCACCGACCTGCATTTGTCTGCCAAAATTCATCTTCCCACAGCATGCTGTCTGTTACTTCCCCCTCTGGGATATCAGCAGCTGCCAGGCTGTGTTCAACAAACTCCCGTTTATCATGATAGATTGTCCTCCTCCCATTCTCTGTTACTCTCACTCCAGCCTAGGAGAAAGAGGTGGGGGTAATGCATCTCCAGTTGTTTGAAAAGGTTTTTTGTTGATTCTGGCATGATGTCATGGTTCTGACTAATGAAACACTTCAAAGAACTTCCAGGCAAGGTTTACCCTAAAAGCCTTTATTATCACTGTAACAGATTGACGGCACTTCATGTATGATTTATGCCAGAATCTGAATTCCCCTTGCTTGTGTCTAACTTTTCTTGCTAAACCCCTCCCTTATTTTGCAGTCATAAGTCACATCTTCCAATTAGACCGGAGGGCAAAGATTCACTTCCGTTCCTTTTCCCGGGCTTTCCTTAAGTCTCCTTCCGTTCTCTGTCATCTGAATTAACTCTGAAAATACCAGACAGTTCTGTATATTTTGTCAAAGCAATAATATCCTATATTAACAGCATTGACAGTAGGTTTGAGAGGAGATTACTGTCATCTACCAATACCTTTCTCACCTCAGATACACCAACAATAGCCAAATCTCCTACACCTATCTCTATCCCTCTGGGCTCCACACTTCTGGTGATCTTAGAAAAAGATCTGTAAGGTCTATTTCATAGAGAAAAGATTGGTAAAGTTCCAGGCCTATATGGAGTAACTCCTTCTTGCTTAAAAGCCTGTGTCAATGCTGTGACATTTAAGAAATTGCAGCCATTTTACCTTTTCCTTTACTAGTGCTTTTTCTGTTGCTTGAGATTTTCATATGTAGAAGGGGGGAAGGGAGGAATGCTTGAGCTTTTTAAGTTAGCCTAAACAATTGCAGCTGGGTGAGCTTCAAGGTCAATTCTAGATAAAGCCTTGGCAGGCTGTAAAGTGGGGAGGATTTTAGATTAATTGGTGAATGTGATTTATGATGGCCTTTCTGGGTGGGAACTGCAACTTGTTACTTTGTATCAGGGGGATGGAACTTTAGTCTTGGGTTCAACTATGTAAGTGCCGATACTTTGTTTCCTGAATAGAATGTTCTTTAAGGAAGAAATCCTTGCCTTGAAGTTCTTTTAATTGGTTTCATCTATCGGAACCATGACATTAACCCAAGACTCACTCTTTCTTTAAATTTACGGAGTCCTGAGCTCCAGTCACCTACCCAAAGCAAAAGGGAGGCTGACAAAGACTCAGGGAAGATCCCAAAATGGAGAAGAAGGAGGAACCTGTCACCAGCACCACAACCACAGCTACTACATCGGTGGATGGAGTGCAGGCCATCGCACCAATAGAAAGTGTGGTTTCTGAGACTCCAGCAGCAGGGGCGAGACCAAAGACCTGAGAGCACATCTGGTCATCGGAATGGACCCTGCCTAGCGGAGACTCATGGAGCTCAGAGATTGTCCAGCCAAAGAAGAGTTCTTTGAAGGCCACTGAAGTTGAATTTCCACTGATGGCTTCCCAGGAGTCATGCTCCCCTGATCGTAGAGCAGCTAAGTGGGTGGTGCCATCAGATGAGTCTGGTGAATGGAAGTATCTGACAGCAATCCGGAGCCAGTCAGTCGAGCAGTTGAGGAAAAAATTTGAAGGGCTAGACATGGGGAGCAAGGAGCAAGCCACCCTCCCATTGCTGACCAGCGAGCAAGATGACAGGTGCCTCTGAGACCATTCCCAGTCCAGGAGAAGCCCCAGTCCCATCAGTGGGGCCCAGGATGCTTCCCCATGACCGAAGCCACCAGCTTTAACCTCAAGTCCAGTTCAGAGGAGAAGCCCAGATCGTCACCAGCACCGTGCTAGCCCCGACCGTCATCGGCAGCTGCTGAGTCCTGACCGCCACCAGTGTCATGACAACCCAAGGCATCCAGAATGGAATGTTAGCCCTGAGCAGCGCCATTCGTATGCGAGCCCCGACTGGTACCCATGCCACCATAGCCCAGACTATCACCGGCGCAGGGACAGCCCTGATCATCACCACTACTGGGACAGTCTGGACCGTCACTATCACGGTCGAAGCCCTAAGCCTCACCAGCGGCAATGCAGCCCTGAGTACTGTCATTGATGCTACACCAGCCCAGGGCCCGTGCCAAGGTTTGATCAGGTAGGGGACATTCAACATGGCCTGATGCAGCAGTATGGATGGCTACACGCCTTGCTAGACAGGCAGCAGCCCGCAACACCCCCACCTTTTAAACCCACTTTTGAAGGAGACCCTGATAAGTTAACTTTCTTTTTGAACCAAGTGCATTCCTACATGAATCAAAATGCCAACGCCTACCCAGACCTCGCCACGATGGTCGATGTCACAATAATAATAACTTTATTGTCATTGTGTGTGTGTATATACGCAGTATACACATACAACGAAATTTACATGACACCCAAAGACCAGGTCCCACACATAATCCCCAAACACACTCCCACCCACCACAATTCCCCACCCCCAAACCACCCAGCATCCACCCAACAGACCAAGTAGTACTATCCAACAGTTCACTGATGGTGGCCCTTTAGTTCATTATTAAGTGCAATTATAGCTCTGGGATAAAAGCTATTCAGAAAATGGGTGGTCCGAGTTTTAAATGTTCTATATCTTCTACCAGAAGGCAACAGTCCAAAAAGATTGTAAGCAGGATGGGAAGAATCTCTGAGAATGTTACGCAACTTCCTCAAACAATGAGATTCGAAGATGTCCAGGGCTGGTAGCTGGAGTCCAATAATATTCTGGGCAATTTTAATAATTCTCTGTAGAGCTTTTTTGTCCGCTACAGAGCTACTCCCATACCATGCAAGAATGCCATATGTCAGGACACTCTCAATGGTGCTGTAATAGTAGGACAGAAGTAGATGTTGAGATAGATTTATCTTCCTGAGCATTCTCAAGAAGTACAGCCTCTTCTGTACCTTCTTCACAAGCATGTTAACGTTCATAGACCATGAGAGGTCCTCCGAGATATAAGTGCCCCAAAATTTAAAACTACCCACCCTCTCCACCTCCACACCATTTATGTACAATGGTAGATGCACATCTCTCTTCCTCCTAAAGTCGATTATAAGTTCTTTAGTTTTTGTGGTGTTAAGTGTAAGATTATTTTCATTACACCACAATGTCAGCCCTTGTACTTCCTACCTGTAAGCAGACTCATTGTTCTCATTAATGAGCCCCACCACTGTTGTATCATCTGCAAATTTAATAATTATGTTGGTGTTATACAGTGGGGTGCAGTCATGCATATACAAGGAATAAAGGAAAGGGCTTAACACACAACCCTGGGGGGCTCCTGTGTTTAATACCAGAGTAGAGGAATGGTGAGATCCCATCCTTACTGACTGTGGCCTACCTGTCAGAAAATCCCTTATCCACAAACAAATCCTCTGATTTATACCCAAATTGGACATTTTAAAAAACAACCTATTGGGTAAAATGGTGTTAAAAGCAGAGCTATAATCCACAAACAACAACCTTGCGTATGTCCCCCGTTGTTCCAAATGATTCAATACAGTATGTACAAGAAGAGACATAGCATCATCAGTTGATCTATTACCCCTATATGCGAATTGATATGGGTCCAAGGTAGATGGAAGGCTAGCCTTAATATAATTCAACACCAGCCTCTCAAAACATTTTATGACAACACATGTTAAAGCTACTGGTCTATAATCATTAAGAGATACCACTACTGTCTGCTTAGGAACTGGCACTATAATAGATGTCTTCAGGCAGGTAGGGTTAGAGCACTGTGACAGAGATAAATTGAAAATATCCGTAAACACTTCAGCTAGCTCTGCAGTCCCTGACAACTCGTCCCAGAATTCCATCTGGCCCAGCTGCCTTCCGGATATTAACATTCTGGAAAGTGCGTCTCACATCAGAGATCTGCAATAGAAGTGGTTGCCTATCGATGGTAGATGTTAATGATGCACCATCAGTGGTAAATGCTGAAATGATGGTCATTCCTGTATCCACCTCAAAATGGCTGAAGAATTGATTTAACTGCTCAGCCAAAAGATCACTACTCCCAGGCAAACTATTTGTATTTCTTTGCCCTGTGATTTGTCGCAGACCTTGCCATACACAACCAGAGTCTGAGTTCTCAAAAAGATGTTCAATCCTCCATCTGTATGTAGCTTTAGCGTCCTTGATACCCCTTTTCAATTTAGCTCTTGCCACACTATACTGTAGCGCATCACCAGAATGGAAAGCAGCATTTCTTGCTCTTAATAGAAGGCACACTTTCCTGTTTATCCAGGGCTTGTTGTTAGAAAACACCCGTACCTGTCTGGTGGTAGTGACAACATCAATGCAGCTTTTAATGTAAAACAGTACTGTTGAAGTATAAGTGTCAATATTGTTCTCCTCAAACAGTGCCCAATCAGTACTCCCAAAACAATCTTGAAGTTGCTCCGATGCACCCACTGGCCACACTTGTACTTCTCTGATTGATGGTCTAATTCTGCTGACAAGAGGTCTATATGATGGGATCAAGAACACAGATATATGATCTGACTGACCCAGATGGGGTAAGGGCATAGTCCTATATCCATGCATGATGTTACTATATACCTGATCCAAGGTATTTTTTCCCTCTAGTAGGACAGTCTACATACTGATAAAACTTAGGGAGGACAGTCTTTAAGTTGGCTTGATTGAAATCACCTGCAACCACCAACACTCCATCCGGGTAGGCCTGTTGCTGTTTGCTAATAGCAGTTAACAGATAACTCATGGCCACGGTCGTGTTAGCATCAGGAGGTATATATACTACAGTTATTGTCACAATATTAAACTCACGAGGCAGATAAAAGGGGCGGCACTTCACTGCAAAAAATTCCAAATCAGGAGAACAGTGAGTGTCCATTATTTTAACATTTGTGCTCCAGTTGCTATTTATGTAAACACAAAGTCCCCCTCCTCTGCTCTTCCCAGAGACCATAGTTCTATCCGCTCAATACAGTGAGCGTCCTGGTAATTCAATAGCCTCTCCTGGAATAGTAGGGTCAAGCCACGTCTCTGTAAAGACCATGACACAGCAGTCCCAAATATTTTTCTGCAAGGAGATGATAAGTTCCAACTCCTCAATCTTATTAGGAAGAGATCTAACATTAGAAACAAAAAGACTTGGCAATGCAGGCTTGTGAGGATTTCTTCCCAACCTTACACGCAGTCCGGCCCTACAGCCTCGTTTTTGCCTGCATTTCCTTCGTCTCCTTCGCTTCCTTCATTTCCTTTGCTCTCTAGCAGGAAGAATAATCCACGGCGTCATTCCAACCAGTTCAGCTGGAGTGTTGTAACTTGAGACTCCTGGTTCAAAAATGCAGCCTTCTCCGCCTTCACTGCCAATGATTAACAACTCTTGTCGACTGTAAACTACTTGTGCCTGAACGTGCAGAGCACTTGCTAAAAAATACACAAACAATAAATTAAATAAAAAATACCGGTCTCTGGAGTGTCAAGCCGCTGCATATACATGGGCCACCATTATTGTCCAAAGCATCTGAGCACAGGACAAGTAGTGGCAAACCTGGAGGGAGAAGCATCCAAGTGGCTGAATAACTTGCACAACAAACAAGCTCTAGAGCTATGGGACTACAACCTATTCATCCAAGGACTGAGAACCAGGTTCGAGGACGAATCCATAGCCCTGCAGGCAGAGAAGGACATTCATGAAGTGAAACAGGCAGGCAGACCAGCAAAAGAATATGTACGTGAGTTCCGGAGGGTCACGGGTTGTATTGAGCGGTGGCCAGAATGATCCCTGGTGCACCATTTCAAGAACGGCCTGGACACCAATCTGTTCCAAGCATGTATCTATTGTGGAATTCCTGATCAACTGCAGGAGTGGTACCGGGTGGCAGTAAAGATGGACATCGACCTGTCCCGCTGTAAGCAGCCGATAACTCCCACACCGGAACCGAGGCCAAGACTGGCGAGATGACCACCACCTCGACAACCCCAGCAGCAGGTGCAGTGGAACCTCCCAGACCATCTTCAGCCCCACCGATCAAATGTTTTAGATGTGGCCAGCTGGGTCACCAGGCAGCAGCTTGCCCTGTCCCATTCCTGCAGCAGAGATGCGGCACAGCCCCACCAGAGAAAAGAAAAATAACCCAGCCATCAGCCAAGGAGAAGTCAAATTGGATCGCACAGGAACCAGTTGCCCAAGTCACCTCGCCCACTCAAGAGAGAGTCAAAACCCCAGCTGATTCAGGCACTGCACTGGCTCCCTATGACAGCGATGACGAGGGAGAGAGTGACCCAATGGTGAGTCAGCCTATTCCACCTTTTCCCCTTTCTGCCAAACTTATAGTTCCTAAGACAGGAAATCAAATGGACTTACGGGTAGTGGTAGACTTGGGGTGCTCATGATGCATTATCAGCTTGTCAATTGCTTTAAAATTAGGCATTCGGGCGAGATTGCTCTCCAAACCCATGAAGTTTGAACAGGCAGATGGGTCTTTAATGGGAGGAACCCTAGTCACTCACCTAACTGAGCCGGTGTGGCTAGAAATAGGTGAACATTGGGAGCTCATCTGTTTTGTGGTGGCTCCGAAAATGACTGAAGCAGTGATTCTAGGCCTAGCTTGGCTAGACAAGTGAAAACCTTTTATCTGGTGGGAAAAGGGGATGATAACCCTGAGATTGCCCATAGGGCTATCCCCTCCCAGTTCCTCCTTTGACATTACAGGCGAGACGGAGCCACCGGCTAACACAATAAAAATTGCCACCATCCATGAGAAAGAGTAAGAGCTTGAATATACGTGGAAGAGACATTTGAAATGTTAATCTGTTGATATAAAACAATATTTGACTATGGTAATTGAAATTGACAAAGTTTTAAAACAGGTGTAGTGGTAATAGAAATTTATGATAGAAATGGAATACGTTAAATTTATTATGTTTTTTGAGGGAAATAGAGAGATGATAGTGAAAGTACTAAGTTGAGCTGTTTATGTGTCTTTTTATTTTGGAATCTTTGTTTACCCAATCACCACGGTGTGTCTTAAGTACTTTTTGTTAAAATTATAAAACCAATAAAATATTTAAAAACAAAAACAAAATTGCCACCATCCCACTGCCTGAGAACCACTCATCCCCAGCGAATATTGAGACTTGGCAGAAGTGTTTAGTGAAAAGGAATGCGATGTCCTGCCACCCCACAGACTGAATGACTGCAGCATTGAGATTTTACCGGGAGCAAAGTTGCCAAAGCCGAAAATGTATGCAATGACCTCCCTCAAGGTGGAGGAGTTGCGGCAATACATTGACAAGAATTTGGCCAGAGGATTCATTGAGCCAGCAAAATCCCAAGTGGCAGCCCCAGTACTATTCAAAGAAAAGAATGATGGGTCACTCTGCCTCTGCATTGATTATAAGGGGCTCAACTGCATGAGTGTGGAAAATATGCACCCCCTCCCTCTACTGAAGGAATTGTTAACCCATCTAGCAAAGGGGCAAATTTTTACTAAATTGGATCTGAGAGAGGCATATTACCACGTGAGAATAAGAGAAGGCGATGAATGGAAAACTACTTTTAACAGCCCTGGGCAGCTATCAGTTTAAAGTTATGGCATTTGGATTACAAGGAGCTCCTGCTGTGTTCATGCAGCTGATTAACCAGGTGCTACACGATCATTTGTACAAGGGTGTTTTAGTGTATCTTTTTTTTGATGACATCTTAATCTATACCGAGAATATGGCAGACCATGTCTGTTTAGTGCGAGAGGTGTTGAAAAAACTGCTAAGCGCTAAACTCTATGTCAAACTGTCAAAGTGCGAATTTCATCAGACACGTTTGGACTATTTAGGCTATAGGATTTCCAATGAGGTCACTGAGTTGGATCCTGCCAAAGTGAAGGCTGTAATTGAATGGCAACCTCCAAAAACTTGAAAACCGCTGCAAACCTTCCTGGGGTTTGCCAATTTCTACCGTCAGTTCATCCCATCATTTGCTGAGATTGCTTTACCCCTGACAGAACTGTTAAAAACGGGCAAAGATGGGGGGAAACCACGACCTGGTCAGCCACTACAATGGACTATGGAATGCCAAACCTCCTTTGAGAACTTAAAAAGACTATTTGCTGCTGAACCAGTCTTAAAGCACCCCTACCCAGAGGAGCCATTTGTTATTCAAGCTGATGCCAGTGATGTGGCTGTAGGAGCTGTACTTTTGCAGGAAAAATCGTGACGGGATTTTACAACCCTGTGCTTACACTTCAAAAATGTTTACTGATGGGGCTTCCGGTGGCTCCGCCGGCGTCGCTAGAGTCTCCATTGTGAGGCTCCGTTCCCTGAGTTTGTAAAGCCGCTAAAAACAGCGACCATCAGCTGTTTGTCGCGGTGAAAAATCCCCTCTTCGGGCGAAAAAGAGGTGAAGAGCCTCAAGAGCAAGGTTGAGCCCCTCTTAAAGCCCTGTAAAAAATTTTCAGGGACTAAGAGGGTGTGCTCCCTAGGCACTTGAAATGCTCCTGCCCAGAGACGCTTCTGTCGGCTGACAGAAAAAGACGTCGCGACCGCCTCTGTTTTCAAGAAAGAAATAACAGAGACTTTTTACAGACGGAGTGAATACAGGAGTCTTTAGTGAATTGCAAGTATTTTGTTACTTTGTTTCTGTCTTTCTACTTATAACTTTCTCGGAATCAACATAATCCTTTCAAAATGGCGATAGTTCTTCTTGCCTAGTGAAAGTGATGGAAAGTGAAACTGAACTTTCTTTTTTCTCTCTCGGAAGTAAATCCAGAGAATCCATTTTGATTTGAAATACTTTTTAAACTACATTGCAAATTGGAATTTAAAAGAAAGCAAGAAGAGAGGAAAATTTGGCAATTAAATTTTTACCTTTTTAATTAAAGTTTTTAAAATGACGATGAGACAGAGGGCAGCTATAGCGAAGGCGGCTATACCCTCCCCAGGTCAGCTTTCTAAATCACAATCAAGCACTCTGCCTGCCTCTTCAGCCTCTGCATCTTTGATTCCGACAGAATTTCAAGCCCCTGCTCCTATACAATCCTCCTCAGAAATGCTTATAATGAAAGACTTGCAGGCTGCATTATCTACCGCATTATCCGCACAGACTGATATGTTGGAGAAAAAGATGGAAGAACAGACAAAAGACTTAAGAGGTATGATACAAACTAGTAATATGGAGATAAGAGAAGATATTGTTGAGGCCATTAAAGGGGTTTGGGACTATACTGTGGGAGTGGAAGAAAAGTTGGAAGGTATGGAGCAACAGATGGAGGAAAAAATAGAGGAGATTAAAAGCGATCTTCAGGATCAGGCTGTTATGATACAATACAATCAGATGCAGATGGCTGTTAGAATTAGAGGATTTAAAGAAGCTCCAAAGGAGAATCAAGAAGATTTAAGAAAAAATTTTGTTGAAGCTTTGGCAATTTTTCTGGAAGATGGAGCTCAAAATGTTGCCTGGCAAATTGAGCGGATATTTAGGATGAATTCACGTATAGCAGCACAAAGAAACTTGCCCAGAGATATTGTGATATATTTTAGCACAAGAAAATTTAGAAACTGGGTTCTTACTAAAGCTTATAATAAACAACTAAGTGTTGCTGGTCAAGAAGTACAGGTGTTGAAGGAGATACCTCCCAAAATGTTGAGATCAAGGAAAGATTATGCATTTTTGACAGAGGAACTTAAAAAAAGAGAGATACAATATAGATGGGAGGCTCCAACTGGACTTTCTTTCTTTTTCCAAAATAACAGATACCGTTTGACTACAGTTGCTAAAGCAAAAGATTTTTTTTGAGAATATACTGATGGCTGGTAAATCCACTTCTCCAAGACTTAAGAGGGCAGTTCTTGTAAAAGATACAGAATCACTACAACTTATGGAACCTCAACTAATTTCAACGTTGGATATGGATAAAGGAGTCGTGGTTGAACAGCCAGCGCAGTGTATTGATATTTTCCAACCTTTGGATGTAGAGAAGGCTAAAGAACAAAGGCCTACACGTGAAATTACTAAGAATATGGAACAAAGAGAAAAAGTACAACCAACTTACATAAAGCAAGTTGCATCGACATCTTTGGAAGCCATGGGAGCAAGGCCTAAGAGGAAGGAAGAAGTGGACCGGGTCTTGCAGAAGCTTTCACAAAAAGGTCATGTCAAATAAATATTTGACATGGGATGTGAATGGTTTAAATTCTCCACAGAAAAGGAAGAAGATATTTCATTATTTGAAGCAATGTAAAAATGATGTAATCTGCTTACAAGAAACTCATATTAGAATTTCTGATCAGAAATACTTGATAAACAATAGGTTGGGGACACAATTTGTGGCAGCATCTTCAGAGAAAAAAAATAGAATTGTTATTTATGTTAAAAATCATATAAAAGCTAAATTAATAGAAGCAGATAATCAAGGTAGATTTTTAGCTATTGAAATTTTACTAGATGGGAAGAAAGTTCTTTTGATGGGTATATATGCTCCAAATCAGCAACAAGGTATATTTTATAAGTTACTACATAAAAAATTAATACAATTGGACTATAGATAGGGAGATTGGAATGGTATTCTTGATGTTGGTTTGGATAAGAAAAAGCTCTCATCTGTTCCTCAATCGCGTTCTATCTTGCCTAAATCTTTTTTTGACATTAAGGATGATTTTAATTTGTCAGATATATGGAGAGAAAGACATGGTAGGGATCAAGAGTTTACTTTTTTTTCTGACAGACACCAATCATTTTCTAGAATTGATTTTATTTTAACTACTAGTGATTTTATTTTAAGTTTAAATAAAGTAAAAATTTTACCTAATGTATTGTCAGACCATAACCCGGTTATGATGGAATTAATGACTGGTCAGTCTTCTAGAAGATCTTGGAGAATTAATGAAAATTTGTTTAAATATGATATGAATGTGGAAGAATGTAAAAAGGCTATGAAGGAATTTTTTATGTTGAATATGAATAGGGAAACGACAATAGAAACGGTGTGGGACTCTAGTAAAGCTCATATGCGTGGCATTTTAATTGAAATGAATATAAGGTATAGTCGTAAACAAGAAGAAAAAAGGAGAGTTTTAGAAGCGGAAATAAGGAAAAAAGAGTTATTATTAATAAAGAAACCAGATGATAGTAATATTAAAGAAGGGATCAAGATTTTACGGAAACAATTTGTTGTGAGTGTCTCTAGACAGGCTGGGTACATATCAGAGGATGACGAAGCACAACCAGGCCCCTCTGGGTATTTTCCCCTCCCGGCAGCCGAGCTAGACAATGAGGAGATTTGTATGCAGGATGAGTCAGACTCTCAAAGTGATGAGTCAGATTCGGATCAGGAAGATAGATGGCTTGATCCGAGATTCCGAAGGTTTGATAGGCGGAGGAGTCAGTTAAGTGGAAAAAGGAAGTGACGTATTGAAAACTATATTAGAAGAGGAAGAAGGAACTAATTCTTTGTCACGAGCAACGTTAATATCAAGAGGCAGTCTGATGCATCACCGAGTTCGTTCGAACTCAGTTTTCTGGTGTTTTTGAAATCTACGGAAGATTAATGAAGTCTGGGACAATGTAAGAGATAAAGAGTGAGTTAATTGGAAGGTGGGAGAATGTTTAATCTAAATGTAAATAAATCAGACTTGGCCGTTCTGGCCAACAAACTGCCAGCAGCTTGCTTTGAAGTGAATCTTTTGAAATGTGTTAAATAAAACTCTTAAAGAAATATTTATGTGGATTTCACTCAGCTGAGAAGGGCCAGATACAACACAATTTGATATGTTGATGACTGACCAAGTTGCCAGGAACTTACAATATGCTAAACACAATACATTTTTAATGCTAATAAACCTGGCAGATGGTTGGCTTACACACTAAGGAAAAAACAAAAATCCCGAATAATTGAGAAGGTAGAATATAAGGGACAAGAAGTATTTCAACAAGAACTTATTAAAAAAGCTTTCCTAGAGTTCTACACCAAATTGTACTCTGAAGAGAAAGTTCAAGAGAAAGAGATAGATGCCTTTTTACAAAATCAAAATGTTTTGAAAATTACTTTGGAACAAAGAGATAGATTAAATGCACTGATTACATCAGAAGAAATTATTGCTGCAATTAAGCAATTGAAAATGGGAAAATCTCCAGGAACTGATGGTTTAACAGCGATTTATTATAAATGTCTGCAAGAGGAAATGGTGGAACCTTTGAGAGAGTTATTTGTAAATATACAAGAGGGTGGCCGGGTTCCACCTTCATGGAAAACGGCTTATGTCTCCTTGATCCCTAAAGAGGGAAAAGATAATGTTCAAGTAGAAAATTTTAGACCTATTTCGTTGTTAAATACAGATTATAAGATTTTTGCAAAAGTTTTGGCTAATAGATTAATGACAGTTTTAACTCAAATAATTCATTCGGATCAAACTGTTTTTTTACAAGGGAGACAGATGAAAACTAATGTTAGACAACTTGTTAATATATTGGAATATTTGGATAAACATATTCAAGTGCCGGCAGTTTTAATGTTTTTGGATGCAGAAAAAGCCTTTGATAGACTGAATTGGGCATTTTTGAAAAGACTTGTTGTTAAGATGGGAATGGGGGATCAGTTTCTCAACTCTATATCAGCAGTTTATCAGAAACAAACAGGGCAGATTATTGTGAATGGACAATTAACAGACTCATTTAATATAGAGAAAGGTACTAGGCAGGGTTGTCCTTTATCCCCTCTATTGTTTGTCTTAACTTTAGAGGTTTTACTGAATAGGATTAGAGCTTCAGATGAATTAAAAGGAGTACAAATTAGACAACATGATTATAGATTATGTGCTTTTGCGGATGACCTACTTGTGACTTTGACTCAGCCAATACAGTCGGCCCAGAGATTGATGGAGATTATTCGAAATTATGGAAGAGTATCAGGTTTTAAATTAAATTTATCCAAGACAAAGATGTTGGTTAAAAATTTAGATGATAAATCAAAACAAGATTTGGAAAGAATAACGGGTTGTGAGATAGTTAAGAAAGTCAAATATTTAGGAATCTACATAGAAGCTTCAAATGGGAAACTATACAAGAATAATTATGAACTTTTATGGAACAAGGTACAAATAGAATTGGATAACTGGAAAAAATTACATTTGTCTATGTTGGGTAGGATAGCTGCAGTCAAAATGAATGTACTGCCAAAATTTTTATTTTTATTTCAAATGTTACCAATACTTAAAAAGGATGGGAATTTAGATGAGTGGCAGAAAGGTATTAATAGATTTATTTGGAATGGCAAGAAACCAAGGGTTAAATTAAAAATTATTCAAGATACAAGAGAGAGAGGTGGTTTGAAAATGCCTAATTTTAAGCTATATTACAATGCAGCAGTTCTAGTAGCAATAAGTGATTGGATTAATTTAACTAATGAAAGAATATTGAATATAGAAGGGTACGGGTTACTGTATGGGTTTCACGCGTACTTAGTTTATGATAAAAAGTTGTATAGGAGTTTTAAAGAGCATTTATTAAGAAACTCTCTGCTGCGTGTCTGGAAAAAGTATCACTATAAGTTAAATGGGAAAATTCCCTTATGGACAGTTCCCAGGCATGCAATAGAGAGTGTAAATAGACAACAAAATCAAGACGTGGTGCCCTATGAGAAGCTTTTAATTAAAGAAGGGAATAGTTTAGAACTGAAATCACTAAATAGGCTAAAGGAAGAAGGAATAGCTCACAATTGGTACTTACATGTACAACTTCAGGCTAGATGGTATAAAGATGCTAAGATGGGTTTTTCTTTAAAGGATGAAAAACTAATTAAACAAGTTAGAGATCAAAGAATTATGCATATTAAAAGATTATATGATGTATTAATTGAAATTGACTCTGGAAACGATTTAGTTAAAGATTGTATGATTAAGTGGGAACATAATTTTGGATATCCAATTATGATGGAAACTTGGAAAAGGATATGGGTGAAAAATGTAAAATTTACACAAGCACAGCACTTAAGAGAAAATTTTTATAAAATGTTTTATAGATGGCATTTAGACCCAAAAAAATTATCACTTATGTATCCAGATATGCAACCCAAGTGTTGGAGATGTGATTCGATGGACGCTACTTATTTTCACATTTGGTGGACTTGTAAAAAAAATTAAGGCTTTCTGGATAAAAATATGGTGGATTCTTCAAAATATATTGAAAAAACGTATTGAATTTTCACCACAGTTATTTTTGTTGGGCATTACAAAAGATTGTACAACCATAGAGACTAAGTTGATTTTGAATTTGATTACGGCAGCAAGATTGCTGGTGGGACAATATTGGAAGACATCTGAAATACCATCTATTGAAGAATGGACGTTAAAAGTTGCAAACTTGGTGGAAATGGCTAAGATATCTGCATACTTGAAGAACCACTCAAATGAAGAATTTATGATGGATTGGAAAAAATGGATAGACTATATACAAAAGAAATATCAATTGAAGGAATTATATTTGGTATATAGTTAAATAGTTATATAATAGTAGTTTAGTGGGGTTTCTTGTGTTCTTACTCTGTATTCACTCTGGGAAGCCGGGGGGGGGAGGAGGGAGGGTGTTAATAAATGTTATATTATGTTTTCTCAACTGCATTTGGGGGTGATATGAGATTATGTTTTTAGGTATTAAAGGGTTGCTCGGGTGGCCTCTGGGCACCACATTGGATGGAAAGAGGAAGGAGGAGTGAAGGTTGAGGTATGTAGGAAGAGGGTAAGAGGGTGAAGATAGGGGATAGAGGTGGGTGGAGGGGAGATGTAGAGAAAGGAGAAAGTAGGTAGTTAGATGGAAAGATGAGGGGGAAGTTTAGGTGTAGGAGGATGTGGTGGTGGGGGTACTGAGCAGTTATTTGGATTGTTTGGTAAATGTGTTGTATGATTGTTATCAGTTGAGTTATTATCTCTTTTTTTATGTAAAAATTTTGTAAAATTTAATAAAAACATTTAAAAAAATGTTTACTGATGCTGAGCAAAGATGGGCTGTTTGGGAGAAAGAAGCCTTTGCAATTCGATGGGCTTTGTTGATGTGGCGTCACTACCTAGAGGGGAGCAAGGTGCCTTTTGAAGTATGGACTGATCATAAAAACTTAGAGGCATTGAAATCTCCCAAACAGGTACGTTAGGCGCAGTATTTTAATCGTTTTAACTTCACCCTAAGATACATACCAGGTGGAAAGAATTTCTTGGCCGATGCCCTATCCAGACTGCCCCAGTATAAGAGCCAGCACAAGCAAATCATAGATTCTATCATGTCTGCACCACAAGTTATTTCTCAAATTAACCCACAGAACCCTCAAACTGCAAAAACTCCTAACCCTGACGATCCTGTGACAAAGAAGCTAAAGCAAGAATTAATTAACCATCAGTGGTTCAAGGACAATCAAAGCATCCTGACCCATAGGGGTGGGTTGGCTTACAAGGGGGTAAAATTATATCTGCCTGAGTCACTCAGACTCCAAGTGCTCCAGTGCACCCATGATGTAAAACAGGCTGGTCACTTTGGTTACTTTAAAATGCTGCATTTAATTCAGAGGCAATTTTGGTGGCCGGGCTTGAAGAATGATGTAGAGCAGGGCTTTTCAACTGGTGGTACGCATACCACTTGTGGTACATTAATGAGTGACAGGTGGTACGCAGCCCTGCCTATCCAAGTGTAGTGGGGGAGGGAAAGAGCCAGCACAAGCAAGGACTTGCAGTGAGAGAGTCCTCTGGAGCTGCAAAGGCCCCAGGCTCACTTCTGGCTCACCCTCCCCCATGAGAAAGGAGGAGGGGGGCGGAGACAGGAGGGCCTATAAGAGGAGGCAGTTTGGGCAGGAGAGGGAGAGGGAGAGAGAAACAAAGCAGCAGCCTTGGGAGGAGGCAGAGTCAGCTGCACTGAAGGAGAAGGAGGGGGAGGGTGGGGGGAGAGGAGAGGAGATCACGCAGGCTGGCCATGAGCCAATCTACAACTGCTGTGGCAGCCACCTGTGCTGGCAGCAGCAAACAGGTAAGACATGCAGCAGGGGAGGGGTCGCCCTCCAAGAGGAATGAAAAAAAGGCAGCAATGGCTGGACGTGAGGCACGGAGGAGGGAGGGAGATGGAGAGTGGAAGGATTCTTATGTGCTTTTGTGACTTTGAAGTTCTGGGATTTGTGCAATGTGGGCTTTGTGTTCTTAAGGAGTGTTTGGCAATTTCTCTTTGGCTGATGGCTGATGTCTCCTGTTAGCTTCTATTGCTCTGCTGTTGTTAGCTGTAAGTTTTGCTGCAAGGGATTTTGAAGTATTTTTCTCCTGAATGGATTTTGCCTGTAGTATTCCTTTACTTATGAATGGAGCCATTTGGGGAGGCTGCCTTAGCCTGCAGCCAGTACTTACATTTTCTTTTTCTTCCTTAAGTGCCGGCTGCGCTCCTTAACTTTCCTTTCTAGCCAGTAGCTAATTCTTAAAGGGGAATGTGCCCTTTTAAGCTAGTTCACTCAGCAGCTTGTCTTTTCTGTCTCTAGAGGCTTTTCCTTGTTTGATGAATATATGGAAGAGAGAAAATATGGGGTGGAAAAGATAAGCTGGTGCAGCTGTGGGAATTGAGGGGGTGGACACTGTTTAATTACAGCCCTCATTAAAATAATAATAATAATAATAATAATAATAATAATAATAATAATAATAATAATAATAATAATAATGATGATGATGATGATGATGATGATGATGATGATGATGATGATGATGATGATGATGATGATGAAAGGACTTTCTTTGATCATTTTTAAAATGGAGAAATCCTATTCTCACTTAAATTGCAAGCTTATATTGGAAAAGATCTATGAGGTTTCTGAAGAAATATGTGCTATAAGGAAAAGGATTACTACAGAATGAAGAGTCAACTCTACCCCAAACTTTCAAACTGACTTGCAGATCACATCTGTTTATTCTACAAACCAAAACGTATCAGAAGAGGAATTAAGGGAGATTAAAGAGGAATTTGCAACAACGTAAGAGATTACCACAGAACTAAGAACCAGAGATTCTTCTTTAAAGCTTAAAAGTGACTTTCAGATTATACCTGACTATTCTACAAACCAAAATACATTAAAAGATGACTTTATTGAGGATACAGAGGAACTTATCTCACCCTACAAGCATTTTATCTATATTTTTGAGGATCGGAAAAAGCAAGGACTGAGATTTGAACTTTTAAAGCAGTGAGGCTTCAAGAATAAGAGAAAGGGAGGTCCATTGCAGAGGAAAGGAAGCTTACTATTGCCTCAAATGGCATCACAAGCAACAAAGAGAGACCTATCGGCTGAAAGGGAAGCGTTGTTGTGGAAACCTGCTTGGCAGAAAAAGAAGCCTAGAATAAGATTGAAAAGAGAAATT
Source organism: Bothrops alternatus (assembly GCA_034064705.1). NCBI lineage: Eukaryota > Metazoa > Chordata > Lepidosauria > Squamata > Viperidae > Bothrops > Bothrops alternatus. The sequence goes on along the minus strand of JARGCV010000014.1, from coordinate 956,952 downwards.
TAAAATTATATATACTGGATATAAGGCATTTTAGAACTATGGATTGATTTAAGGATTAAGTTTTTGAGTAGAAATAAGAAAAATGGGTGATTATTAGAATATATATATTAAATAAAGTAAGAATGTGTGCTTTGGAATAATATGTTTATTTGTATGAAAATTACTATATAATGGAATTAAGAAAAATGAAGAGATGTTCTAGATTGGGATTGAACTAATAATTAATTGAATGTGATTCTAATAAGATGATGTGTTTTGATTGATAATTTGGATGTTATTAGGTTAGAGAATTAATTGGACAAAATCAGAACCCTGTATAAGGAACTCAAATGATTTAAGGTTGTTATTATTTTGTCATCTTAAAGAAATCGATTGATTGATGGATTAGATATGTATAGGATAGATTAATATTTTAGCTTAACTGTTGTAGAATAATGAGACCGGAGCCAGCTCTTCTGGAGAAGGAAAGGTTTATTGCGCAGGTTCAGCAAGCAAAGGGTCTGAACCCCGAAGGGTGGTTTTCACAACATATTTATAGTCAATAATACGTATACATTTCCTGATCACATCATGACCATTAGATGTTCTGTTTATGGTTACATGACATACTTCCCTAAATGTATGCATGTGAACAATGCATGTGAACAGTTACCAGACAGCACACAGCAGTCATTGATCACGCTGGTAGTCAAAACATGACATACCTACCATAACCCCTGATACAGCAAAGCTATAAATCCTGACCTAGCAAAGCTAAATAAGAAAGCTGACTTAGACTTATCTCGTGAGACAGGAAGCCTTCTTCCAGACCCAGACATCCATCCCAACCTTTTCTCACCATATTTCTTTCTTAGCTATAAACAGTTAGTTTAGCTTGTTAGTCTGTTGTTTGTCCACTTTATTCCCCCCTTTTGAGACTTATCTCACTTAGTGACGATGAGTCTCAATGTACAACCACATACTCACTGATCTCTGGATCAGCAGTATCCATTGTATTATACTCCCACAAGGCCAGCACTTGGGCAGTTGCTTTCCATTCGGCCAATAGGGACATCCGTTTTGGTAATGTGATGTTAGTCATTAATGAGAATACACATTGCATACAGCAGCATCCAGTAACAAGCAAAGCTGAAAGACACAGATTGAAAAGATGTGCAATTTAACTTGTCATGGCTCATTTTCAAACAATGGGGCTTAGGTTGTGCAGTAGATTGATCACATCCACTGATATGGGCACATTGTAACCCTTCTGGAACTGCCACTATAGGTGTGTGTAAAGCTAGAGCATCATTGGGCAGATGCTTAGCAATATGCCCCCAGTGGTATAAAGTTTCATATCCTATATTATCCCCTATTACATACCTACACAAATCAGTATAATTCTTTGCCACAGTGGCTGAAACACATACTGGTATTGTTCCAGGAGGTAAAGCAGGACCCTGCCTGGGGTTAACTTTTGCACAGGTAGTACATTGCAAAGCAACCCTGGCAGTAATGCCCGCCAAACCATCTACAGAATATTCTCTTCCTATGGCTTCTGCTAAGCTTGTCTTCCCCATGTGGGTAGTGTCATGAGATGCCTGAATCAGGGCCCACGCAGAAGATTGTGGGACAAAAACACGCTTATCGGGTAAGATGTACCACCCATCCTGTAGAGTTGCCTTAAGATCTACCACTGCCTTTGCACATTCTTGCTGGGAATAAGAGGGCTTGACCATTGGAGGCAAGACCCCAATATCCATAGCAACTAACAAAGGAAATGGAAAATGTTGTACAAATGTTTAAAAGATTACACAGAAATTTCCCCCCAATTCCATTCAGCATTCTTCCAACTAAATAGGTATCTCTTTTCTTTTTCCTTCTCTTAAGTAAATCACATACTTTTTCCTTCTCCCTTTCCCACAGCACTGTTCCACAAAACCTTCTTCATTTCATTTCCTCATATCCTCGCAAACACATACTACTGCTTTCCTATTTACTTCATAACAGTCTACAACTTACTGTTCCTTACATAACCTGGGGGTTACAAAATATAAAAAGACAACACTTGTGAATACGTGAATGAGCAAGGAACCTGCTCAATCAGGCTAACATGTTTGTGGTTACGTTTTTATTTTTATTTTTTTCTCTCTCACCATGCATTAATCTATCAATTCAATCACTTTATTCAGTATACTTCTCTCCACATGCACTCTAATCATGGGTGAGGGCAGGATCTCATTTTTGTTTCTTTGTTCATTTTTCCTCTCTCTGTTCTGTTCCTTTCTTTTACTTTTTTCAAAATCTCTATTTGTTCTCTCCTTTAAGACAGTCTGGGAACCCACCCATCCAGGGGCAATAGAAGGGTGTTGAACCCTGCCAACACAGGCAGTCCTGTATCCACCAAAAATGTTGTTTGTTGGCCCCCTATATTCATGGTTACCAACGGCTCAGGGGGGGGGCCTCCAAGCCTGGTCCCCGTCAATCTGTCCAGCCAGTTCCAGCCAATCCAATTCCTTCTGTCTCTCTTCCCATACCTCCTCTGTTTCCCCCAAATCCTCGTCCCCTGAAGGGCACTCTAGTCACCACTCCTCTCCCTAATCCACCTCGTCCAAATCCTCCTCTGCCTCTCCAACCTCTTCCTCTCATCATCCCTTTCGGGCACTCTCTTTGCCAATGACCTTCCTCTCCACAGTTGGCACACTGGTTAGGACCCAACAATGTGCCCCCCTGTAATGCCACAGCCAACAATTCTGCCTTCTTTTGCATCCTTGCATCCTTTTTCTTTTCCTCCACCTTATCTCTATTCACATACACTTTCCTTGCCACCTCCAACAATTCAGAAGTATTTTTCTTTCTTATTTTTTTCCTACAGCTCCCTCCAGCTTCTGCAACTTTTTCCTAATATCCTCATAACTTTGAGTGATAAATCTCTCATTCAACATCCTTACATTATTTGGGTCCCTAGGATCTATTTGAGTATACATCTCATATGCCTCAATCAACCTCTGCAAAAAACCCTCTGGACTTTCATCTGCTTCCTGTATCGCTAAACAAGGCTTAGACATATTTACCGGAGGCTTCCCAGCCTTACGAAGAGCTTCCACCACCAGGTTTTGATACTCCTTTAATTTAGTCAAATTAGCAGGATCCTTAACATCCCATCCAGGCTCTGTCTCTGGGACTCTAGCCTCTAACTCAGGCTGTATATTTTGTGCTGCCGGAAACCTCTCTTTCACACATTTCATAACAGCAGCCTTCCACTTCTCCTTTTCTTCTGTGGTTAACAACGTATTCAACATCTGCTGCACATCCTGCCATGTGGGGTTATGACTGCCCTCTCTTTCTTCTGCTGAGAGAGCTTCCTCCATCTCTCCCTCTTCCTTGAAAGCTTCTAGCCCCCCTTTCTTCTTCGCCTCACCTCTGGCTGCCTATCCCTAAATTGCATACCCCCAGGCACAGCTGCTGCTGCTGCTATCTGAGGCGGGGGGGGGTGAACACGGCACATAGGGAGGAGGTCTAAAAACTACTTCCTCTACTGCTACTTTAATCTCTTTCTTGATGTCAGATAGTGCAGTCTCTGAAATCTTTCCTATCCTTAGGTCTTTTAGATGTAACTTTTAGCTTTTTATCCTTTTGTTTCAATACACATAAACGAACCATTTCAGCCTGACATTGTAACAAATCATCAGCCTGCTCAGCCACCGCATCCCCCCACTGATCTATGTATTGAAACTGATTGGGACAGCTCTCCTCATTTGCTGCTATCAAAGAAGTAAGATCATCAATAATTTGCATTTTAAACGTTCCCTCAGGGGGGCTGGATTCCAGCATCCATATGGGGCCATTGAAATTCACACAAAAATCTTAATCTATCACCTGTTACCTTGGGATAGGGCACTCTATATTGGGTATGATTGAAATACACATCAAATCCTTTCATCACGCATTCCAACGGTGTGCTGGGAATGCTGCTACGCCCTCCCATTCTAACAATACTGCTACTGACCTACGGTGCTGGACGTTCCAACAGTCACCAATAGGGAATGCAGTAGCTTAACCACCCACACAACCTAACACAGACTTCCTTAGGAACGACGTCCCGAGTCCAGGGGAGTGATCAGGTCCCCTCTTCTATCTTCAAATGAGATAGGTACTTCCCACCTTTACCATATACTCGCCTGTGGCGTCTTGTCCTGGCCAGGAGATGGTTCAGACCTCCGTTCCTTCTCCCAAGGGTTCTTGGACTGGCTCTCTGCACCGTCGGCTCTGCTGATAAGCCACAGCTGTCTCCCGGAGGAAGACTCCCCCGTGGCGCCTGGAGAATGTTCAGTAGAGGCTTCCCAGCAGTGCCGAGGGGGTCAAGCCGTCCTCAGCGAAACATCGCCTCACTCCAATGTCCCATCTGGGGTGCCAGAAACTGTTGTAGAATAATGAGACCGGAGCCAGCTCTTCTGGAGAAGGAAAGGTTTATTGCGCAGGTTCAGCAAGCAAAGGGTCTGAACCCCGAAGGGTGGTTTTCACAACATATTTATAGTCAATAATACGTATACATTTCCTGATCACATCATGACCATTAGATGTTCTGTTTATGGTTACATGACATACTTCCCTAAATGTATGCATGTGAACAATGCATGTGAACAGTTACCAGACAGCACACAGCAGTCATTGATCACGCTGGTAGTCAAAACATGACATACCTACCATAACCCCTGATACAGCAAAGCTATAAATCCTGACCTAGCAAAGCTAAATAAGAAAGCTGACTTAGACTTATCTCGTGAGACAGGAAGCCTTCTTCCAGACCCAGACATCCATCCCAACCTTTTCTCACCATATTTCTTTCTTAGCTATAAACAGTTAGTTTAGCTTGTTAGTCTGTTGTTTGTCCACTTTATAACTGAGAGATATTAGTGGAAGAAGGAATAAACAAGATTTATGATGAAATTAAAGAATTAGGATATATCTGGAAGGGATACTTGAACTGATTATGTGTGTATTTAAAGTTAAATTTGATTATGGTCTTGTAATTGCATAAAACTCTAAAACAGGTTTAGGATTAATAGAAATTTAAGTTAGAAATTGACTATTTTAAATATATAAGCTATTAGAGGGAAATAGAGAGGGAATATTTGATGTATTGTTACTTACATATGTTTTGTTTTTGGATTGTTAATTACCCCAGCACCACAGTGTGTCTCGTGCACTTTGTATTAAGAATTAAAAACCAATAAAATTTGTTTTTTTTTAAAAGAATGTCCTGCCTTAGCACTTGGCCACCAGCAGCTCTGCCATTGACTTTGCTTGTCAAAAGGGTTGCAGAAGGGGATCACATGACCCTGGAACACTGTGACCATTATAAATATGAATCAGTTGCCAAGCATCCAAATATAAATCACATGACCCTGGGCATGCTGCAATGGTCATAAGTGTGAAAAATGGTCATAAGTCATTTCAGTGCAATTGCAACTTTGAACAGGTTTTTTTGGGTCATCAAGTTTTTGACACCTTGTTAGGTGGTACTCGAATATTGCAATATCCTCAAAGTGGTACAATCAGTAAAAAGGTTGAAAAGCCCTGATGTAGAGAACTATGTCAAAAGCTGCATAATCTGTGCTACCATGAAAAGAATTCCAGGGAAGCCCCCTGGACTGTTGCAACCTGTTGCGGGCCCTTCCCAACCCTGGGAGGAGATCGCTATGGACTTTATCGTTGAGTTACCTGAAAGCAGAGGAAATATGGTAATTTGGACTGTGATTGATCTTTTTTCAAAGCAGGCTCATTTCATCGCCTGCTCCGGCCTCCCGTCAGCCCAGAAATTGGCTAAGATGTTCCTTAAACACATTTACCGACTACACAGTGCGCCAAAGCAAGTAATCTCTGACAGGGCTGCAATTTACAGCAAAATTCTGGAGAAACTTTCTGAAAATAATTGGTTCAATGCAAGGACTGTCGTCGGCTTTTCACCCGTCTATGAATGGGGCAGCTGAAAAAGCGAACGCAATGGTGGAACAATATCTTTTTTTATTATTATTAATTTTTTATAATTATTAACAAAAAAATCAAATTAAATACAACTCAACTTAATACAATCATTTTCAACTATGTCTCACACAAAACGAAACATAAAAACTTATATAAAATAGAATAACGATAAATGTTGCTCGGCAGCCCCCCTCCACCACATCCCCCTCTTCCTACCTCCCTATCTCCTACTTCCCAACCCCTCCCTTTCTCCCTCCCTCACTCTCCACCCTCCTCTCCAACAACCTTCCTACTTCCCTCCACTCCTTCACTCCTCACTCTCCCCCCCTACAGATGTGGTCCAGAGGTACTGCCCGAGCAACTCCTCTTATATCAATAAATATATCGTCCATATATATTGCAAGTATTACGGTTGAGTGTATTATAATACATTATTAATTTTTAATTAAACCCCCCCCAACCCACCCACCCCCTGACTTCCCAAAGTGAATACAGGGTAAAACACAAGAAAACCCACCAAGTTAAACTAAGTTATTATATAAATTCTAATAAACATTTAACTATATGATAAATACAATTTCTTAAATTGATATTTCCCTTGAATATAATCTATCCATTTTTTCCAGTCCAACATATATTTTTCATTTGAGTGATCTTTCAAATATGCAGATACTTTAGCCATTTCCGCCAAATTTATAACTTTCAAAGTCCATTCCTCGATGGATGGTAATTCTGCCTTCTTCCAATATTGTCCAACCAACAATCTCGCTGCTGTGATCAAGTTCAAAATTAAGTTCATCTCTATGGTGGTACAGTCCTTTATAATACCTAATAAAAACAACTGTGGAGAGAATTCAATACGTTTTTTCAAAATATTTTGCATTATCCACCATATTTTTATCCAAAAGGCCGTAATTTTTCTACAAGTCCACCATACATGAAAATATGTAGCCTCCGTACAATCACATCTCCAACAGTCAGGTTTAAAATTAGGGTACATAGATGATAATTTCTTCGGATCCAAATGCCATCTATAAAACATTTTATAAAATTTTCTCTTAAATGTTGCGCTTGTGTGAATTTTACATTTTTCACCCAGATCCTCTCCCAAGTTTCCATCATAATTGGTTGTCCAAAATTTTGTCCCCACTTTATCATACAGTCCTTAACTAATTCAGTCTCAGAATCAATTTCTATCAGTACATTATACAATCTTTTGATATGCATTGGCCTTTGGTCTCTAATTTGTTTGATTAAATTTTCATCTATTTGAGATAAACCCATATTCAAATCTTTTTTCCATCTAGTCTGCAATTGTAAGTATTGAAGCCAAGTAAGGGTTATTCCTTCCTCTCTTAAAATATTCAAAGACTTCAATAATAAAAGATTCCTTTCTTTAATCAGGAGTTTCTCATAAGACACCACATTTTGTAATTGTACTCTATTTATATTCTCTATTGCGTGTCTGGGAACCGTCCAAACAGGAATCTTATCATTTAATTTATACCAATATTTTTTCCAAACCCGCAGCAAAGCATTTCTCAATAGGTGCTCTTTGAAAATCCTATCCACCTTTTTATCATAAACTAAATATGCATGCCAACCATATAATAAACCGTACCCTTCAATATTCAATATTCTATCATTAGTTAAATTAACCCAATCACTTATCGCTACTAAAACAGCAGCGTGATAATATAACTTAAAATTAGGCATTTTCAAACCACCTCTTTCCCTTGTATCCTGAATAATTTTTAATTTGACCCTCGGTTTCTTGCCACTCCAAATAAATCTATTGATACCCTTCTGCCACTCCTCCAAATTCGCATCCTTTTTAAGTATAGGTAACATTTGAAAAAGAAATAAAAATTTAGGCAATGCATTCATTTTAACTGCTGCTATCCTACCCAACATAGATAATTGTAATTTCTTCCATTTCTCCAACTCTATTTGTGTCTTGTTCCACAAAACTTCATAGTTATTTTTATACAACTTCCCATTAGAGGCTTCTATATCAATTCCTAAATATTTAATTTTCTTAACTATCTCACATCCCGTTATTTTTTCCAATTCCTGTTTTAAATTAGTATTTAAATTTTTAACTAACATCTTTGTCTTAGATATATTTAATTTAAACCCTGATACCCTACCATAACTTTTAATTATCTCCATCAATCTCTTGGCTGATTGTATTGGTTGAGTCAATGTCACAACCAAATCATCAGCAAAAGCACGTAATCTATAATCTTGTTGTCTAATCTCTATACCTTTTAAATCATCTGCTCTTCTTATCCTATTCAATAAAACTTCTAAAGTTAAAACAAACAACAAAGGGGATAATGGACATCCCTGTCTAGTACCTTTCTCTATATTAAATAAATCTGTTAAATCACCATTCACAATAATCTGTCCTGTTTGTTTCTGATAAATCGCCAATATGGAATTAATAAACTGATCCCCCATTTCCATCCGAGCAATCAATTTTTTCAAAAACAACCAATTCAATCTATCAAATGCTTTTTCCGCGTCCAAGAACATAAGAACTGCGGGCACCTGAATGTGCATCTCCAAATATTCTAATATGTTAATAAGTTGTCTAACATTAGCTTTCATCTGTCTCCCTTGTAAAAAACCGATTTGGTCTGAATGAATTATTTGTTGTAAAACTGTCATTAATCTATTAGCCATCACTGTTGCAAAAATCTTGTAATCCGTATTCAGCAATGAAATAGGTCTAAAATTTTCTGGTTGAACATTATCTCTTCCCTCTTTGGGAATCAAAGAAACATAGGCTGTTTTACATGAAGGTGGAACCTGACCACCCTCTTGTATGTTAACAAATAGCTCTCTAAGAGGTTCCACCATTTCCATTTGAAGGTGCTTATAATAAATTGCCGTTAACCCATCAGTCCCAGGGGATTTTCCCATTTTCAATTGTTTAATCACTGAAATTATTTCTTCTGAGGTAATCAATGCATTTAATCTATCTCTTTGTTCATTGCTGATTACCAATACATTTTCATTTTGCAAAAAAGTATCTATCTCATTCTCTTGTATCTTCTCTCCAGTGTATAGCTTGGAATAATATTCTAAAAAAGCTTTCTTAATAATTTCTTGTTGAAACACTTCCTTCCCTTTATATTCTATTTTTTCAATTATACGGGATTTTTGTTTTTTCCTTAATATATAAGCCAACCATCTGCCAGGCTTATTAGAATTAAAAAATGTATTATGCTTTGCATATTGTATATTCCTAGCAACTTGGTCTGTCATGAACAAATCATAGAATCATAGAATCATAGAATCGTAGAGTTGGAGGGGACCTTCCCGGTCATCGAGTCCAACCCCCTGCTCGAGGCAGGATTCCTTAAACCATCCCAGATAGATGGCCGTCCAGTCTCTGCTTGAAGACCTCCATCGAAGGGGAGCTCACCACCTCCTGTGGCAACCTGTTCCACTGGTTGATCACCCTTACTGTTAGAAATTTTTTTTCTAACATCTAATCTGAATCTTTTCCCCTGCAGTTTCATCCCATTGTTTCTGGTCCTTCCTTGAGCAAGTGAGAACAGGGCTGATCCCTCTGCTCTGTGACAGCCCTTCAGGTATTTGTAGACAGCTATCATGTCTCCTCTCAGTCTTCTTTTCTGTAGACTAAACATTCCCAATTCCTTTAACCATTCCTCATAGGACATGGTTTGTAGACTGTTCACCATCTTGGTAGCTCTCCTTTGAACCTGCTCCAGTTTGTCAGTGTCTTCCTTGAACTGGGGTGACCAGAACTGGACACAGTACTCCAGGTGAGGTCGGACCAAGGTAGAGTAGAGGGGAATAATAACTTCATGTGATCTGGACTCTGCTTCTCTTGATACACCCCAGGATCGTGTTTGCCTTTTTTGCAGCTGCTTCACACTGTTGCCTCATGTTCAATCGATGATCTACTAGGACACCGAGGTCCTTTTCACATGTACTGCTGCTCAGCTGGATTCCTCCCATACTATATGTGCTTTTTTCATTTTTCTTACCCAGATGTAGTACCTTGCATTTTTCCTTGTTAAATACCATTTTATTAGTTGCAGCCCATTGTTCGAGTTTCTCTAAATCTTTTTGAATCCTTTCTCTCTCTGCTCTGGTGTTTGCAATCCCTCCTAGCTTTGTGTCATCTGCAAATTTGATCAGTTTCCCCTCAATTCCCTTATCCAAATCATTTATAAAAATATTAAACATAACTGGGCCCAGAACAGAGCCTTGTGGCACTCCGCTTGAGACTTTCTTCCAGTTGGATGTGCAGCCATTTATAGCCACTCTTTGAGTACGATTACTAAGCCAGTTATGAACCCACCTAACAGTCACCCTGTCAATCCCATATTTGATCATTTTTTCAATGAGGATGGTGTGAGATACTTTGTCGAAAGCTTTGCTGAAATCCAGAAATACTATGTCTACTGTATTTCCCTGATCAACCCATTCCGTGATTTTGTCATAGAATGAAATTAGATTAGTTTGACATGACTTGTTTGTTACAAACCCATGTTGACTGCTGTTAATTATTGAATTCCCATCCAAATGCTGACATATATGTGTTGTATCTGGCCCTTCTCAGCTTAGTAAAATCCACATAAATATTTCTTTAAGAGTTTTATTTAACACATTTCAAAAGATTCACTTCAAAGCAAGCTGCTGGCAGTTTGTTGGCCGGAACGGCCAATTCTGATTTATTTACATTTAGATTAAACATTCTCCCACCTTCCAATTAACTCACTCTTTATCTCTTACATTGTCCAAGACTTCATTAATCTTCCGTAGATTTCAAAAACACCAAAAAACTGATTTCTAACGAACTCGGTGATGCATCAGACTGCCTCTTGATATTAACGTTGCTCGTGACAAAGACTTAGTTCCTTCTTCCTCTTCTAATATAGTTTTCAATACGTCACTTCCTTTTTCCACTTAACTGACTCCTCCGCCTATCAAACCTTCGGAATCTCGGATCAAGCCATCTAGCTTCCTGATCCGAATCTGACTCATCACTTTGAGAGTCTGACTCATCCTGCATACAAATCTCCTCATTGTCTAGCTCGGCTGATGGGAGGGGAAAATACCCAGAGGGGCCTGGTTGTGCTTCGTCATCCTCTGATATGTACCCAGCCTGTCTAGAGACACTCACAACACTATCCCCCCCCGCAGGCCCCTCCCCCTGGGTCCGTCGTATGGGATGTGGTTTGGAGGGAAACGCAGTATGAAAATCCCACATTAACTCGGGAGCCTCAATATCATGAGCATCTACCCAACAGCCAGCGGCTGGCCCACCCCCGGTCCAATCAACCAAATATTGGAAGCGGTCGTTGAGCCATCGGGAATCTCGGATGCCGGACACCTCCAACCGGGAAACAGGAACGTGAGCACGGCGAGCTGTCGGGCCCGGATCAGGAGGTCGAAGCGGAGAATCAGGGTTGACAGGAACAAGCAAGGAGCGATGAAACACGGGATGTACACGAAGAGACCTAGGCAAAGTCAAACAATAGGTCACCGGATTGATGACCATCTCCACAGGAAAAGGACCCAGGAAACGTTGGTCAAGCTTGCGGTGAATTCTCCCTGGAAACAAGTACTTGGTGGAGAGCCAAACCCGATCTCCAACAGCTAACGGCGGCGTGTCGCGACGAGAGCGGTCTGCAACCCTCTTGTAGTCTTCCTTGGCCTTAGTCAAATGGTGCTTAACCATCTCTTGGACTGACTGGAGTTCGGTTAAATAGTCCTCTGCAACTGGAACGGGAGAATCGAGGAGCGTGAGCGGGAAAAATCTGGGATGATAGCCGTAGTTGGCAAAAAACGGAGTGGTCTGAGTGGAAGTGTGCTGAGAGTTGTTGAAAGCGAATTCGGCCAGGGAGAGATATTTGGACCAATCGTTCTGTTGGTCGTTGATGAAACAACGCAAATACTGCTCCAGGATGCCAATCACTTTCTCTGTACCCCCATCAGTCTCTGGGTGATGCGTGGAGGCTAGATTAACTTGGACTTGAAGTGCAGACATGAGTTCTCTCCAGAACTCCGAGGTGAACTGGGTTCCTCGGTCGGACACTATTTTGTCCGGCAAACCGTGTAGCCGAAAGATATGTTGAATGAACAGCTGAGCAGTGACCTTGGCTGTCGGTATTCTTCGGCAAGGAATGAAATGTGCCATTTTGGTCAGCATGTCCACCACTACAAAGACAACGGTGTAGCCGGCAGAAACAGGTAGACAAGTCAAGAAGTCCATGGAAATAGCTCCCCAGGGTCTCTCCGGCGTGGGTAAAGGCTGTAATAATCCCGGAGGGGCTCCTGTGGCATGTTTTGCCTGACGGCACCATACACAGGAATTCACATAAGACTGAACATCATGGCGAAGTCTGGGCCACCAAAAAGTCCGAGACACTAAGTGGAGAGTCTTAAAGAACCCAAAATGACCTGCCGCAGGGTTATCATGGCATTGATTCAGGATGAGACCACGGAGTGGGCCTGCTGGAACATATAACAGGTTGCGGAAGCGTAATAGACCCTCGGACAAGGTCCAAGGTGAGTCGGGACCCACCTCTTGCCTCTTCTGTGCCGCAAAGTCATCTAGTTGTTGCGCTTCCCGAATCTGTCGTCGTAGATCTACCGGATCGCGCACGGCTGCGATCGATTCGATAGGCAGAATGGTTCGAAGCGGCAAGGGGTCCTTGATCTGTAGATACTCAGGTTTACGGGACAAGGCATCTGCTCTTTTGTTGTACCCTTTCGGAATGTAGGTGACTTTGAAGTTGAATCGAGCGAAGAACAAAGACCAACGGATCTGACGTTGATTCAATTTCCTGGCAGATTGCAGAAATTCCAAGTTTTTATGGTCAGTCCGAACTTCAACTTGGTAGCGGGCTCCTTCCAGGTGGTGTCTCCAGGTCTCAAAAGCAGTCTTGATGGCCAATAGCTCTTTTTCCCAAATGGTATAATGGCGTTCGGAGGGACTCAGTTTCCTGGAGTAATAAGCACACGGGAATAGGGGGCCGCCATCTTGGCGTGTTTGAAGAAGCACGGCCCCTACAGCAACATCTGAGGCGTCGGCCTCTACTACAAAGGGACGACAAGGATCTGGATACTTGAGAATGGGTTCCTGAACAAACGCCTTTTTGAGGGTCTGAAACGCCTGTTGCTCGGCATCGCCCCACCGGAACTTAATGCCTTTCTGTAACAGTCTAGTAAGGGGCGCAGTCAAGGCAGAAAATCTCGGAATGAATATCCTGTAATAGTTCGCAAATCCCAAAAGTCTTTGGACATCTTTTGCTTTACACGGTGGTTGCCAGGTTTGCAAGGCCTCAACCTTGCCAGGATCCATGGCAATGCCTTGTGGAGAAATCACATGTCCCAGAAATTCAATGGTGGTTTGATAGAATTGACATTTCTCTAACTTGGCGTAAAGGTGATGCTCTCTCAAGCGTTGCAGAACTTGCCGGAGATGCTGGAGATGAGTTGCTCGTGACGGGGAGTAAATCAGGATGTCATCGAGGTAAACCACCACAAATTGATCTAATAAATCCCGGAAGATGTCATTCATGAAATGTTGAAAGACGGCCGGAGCATTGGTGAGTCCAAAGGGCATGACGGTATATTCAAAATGACCATACCTGGTCCCAAACGCGGTTTTCCACTCGTCCCCCTCTCGGATGTGAACCAGGTTGTAAGCACCCCGTAGATCTATCTTGGTGAAGATGGTTGCTGATCGGAGACGGTCCATGAGATCAGGAATCAAAGGCAGAGGGTACCGGTTGCGCACCGTGATGGCATTGAGCTTGCGATAGTCACAGCATAGGCGTAAATCTCCGGTTTTCTTCTTCACGAATAACACAGGAGCTGACAAAGGCGAGGAAGAGGGACGAATGAAACCCCTGGCCAGGTTTTTGTCCACAAAGTCTTTTAATGCGGCCAACTCGGGTTCTGACATGGAGTAAAGGCGTCCCCTTGGAAGCTTGGCATTTGGCAGCAAATCAATGGCACAGTCATATGGTCTATGCGGAGGCAATTGGTCTGCTTCTTTCTCACTGAATATATCTGCAAAGTCCGCTAGGTCGGCCGGCAAGGTGATGTCAGGGTGGGATGGTAGCTGGGCTGCGCAAACTTGGCGTACGTGGTCTACGCATTGCAAACTGGGAAATGAAACAAAGTTCTGGGACCACACCACACAAGGATCATGGGTTCTCAACCAGGCTAGGCCGAGAACTACGGGGAAATGAAGTCCCTTGGTAATATAGAATTGGATGGCTTCTTCATGTTGTCCTATGACCAGGCGTATGGGCTGGGTCATGAACTTGATCGGTCCAGACAACAACTCACGACCATCGATTGTCTCAACCAACATAGGCGGCTTCACAGAGCACAAAGGTATGGCATGCTGACAAGCGAAAGCTTCATCCATGAAATTAGTGGTGGCTCTGGAAGCCAACAAGGCGTGTGCCGGAATGCCCTGTGCATGATTTCCCAGAAGTATATTGGTTGCTAGGATCAGATGTCTCGGAGGACCGGGGTCTTCGTCTGCGGAACTGGGACTGGGTTTGGCGCCTGCCCGACCCAACGTTTCCATTACGCCGGGCTCTGGCCGTTTCCCGGCAAGGTGGCTTGAAACTGCTGAGTGGGAGGCCGAGCTGGAACAGGAGTAGGACCTGTCGTACCACGTCGTTTCTGGGGGCAGGCCATGACGTAGTGACCCATCTCTCCACAGTACAGGCACAATCCCTCAGCTCTCCGTCTTGCCTTCTCAGCCTCGGTCAAGCGAGATCTGGCTGCACCAAGATCCATGGGCTCATCTCTGGCCATGGGTACAGGACGCCTCTCAGTGTAAGCCGGCAATGGTTGGAAAATACGTCTGGGTGCCGGGATAGGTGAAGTGATAGGTAGGGTCTGGAATCCTCTGCGTGGTGCAGGAACTGGCTTGGTACTTCCGGTGACTGGAACCATCTGTTTGACCAGGCGGGCATCCGTGGCTTGCGTTTGCGCCTCAATAGCCAAACAATGTTGGTATAATGCATCCAGGGTTGCGGGTATTGCAGTATGTCTCAATCCATTCAAGATCTGGGAAGACAGCCCATCTATCAGAGGAGACGACCAATCAGCAGCTGGACCAGAGAGTAAACTTAAAATGAAAGCCACTTTAGTTTCATCAAGCTGGAAATCTGCTGGAGTTGAGGCAATGAATGTTCTGCATTGGTTTAAAAACGCTGGAAATTTACTACGCTCTCCAGTAAACTTATCAGGCAAGGCTAAATAACATCTGCTTTGTCTGGGTGGGGGTGGAGCTGGGGCTGGGACTCCTGCACCTTGCTGAATCTGCTGTTGCAAATCGCCAATCTGTTGCTGGAGAGCTAGAACTAATTGATACAAAGCCGGATTATCTGCGAGCAGCTGCGCCATGACGTCACTGAAAGCTCGGACTAATTTTCCGTCTTTTCTGCTTTTGGGTCACGAGCAATCTGTTCTGTCTGGCCCCTCTCAGCTCATTAAAATCCACATAAATATGTCTTTAAGAGGTTTATTTAACACATTTCAAAAGGATTCACTTCAAAGCACGCTGCTGGCATTTTGCTGGCAGGAACGGCCAAGTCTCATTTATTTACATTTAGATTAAAACATGCTCTTCCCACACCTTCCCAATTAACTCACTCTTTCTTTATCACATTGTCCAATACCTCATTATTCTTACATAGATTTCCAAAACATCAGAAGACTGAATTCAAACGCACTGCTCCAGATATCAGGCTACTCCTTGATTAACGTTGCTCGTGACAAAGGCGTAGTCTCTCTGTCCCCTTCTAATATAGTGTCCGATACGTCACTTCCCCTCATTACTTCCTTTTTCCACTTAACTGACACCGTCGCTTATCAAACCTTCGGAATCTCGGATCAAGCCATCTATCTTCTTGATCCAAATCTGACCCCTCACTTTGTGAATCTGACCCAGACTGCCTGTAAATCTCCTCCCTGTCTGGCTCAGCTGCCGGGAGGGGAAAATACCCAGAGGGGCCTGGCTGCTCTTCCTCGGCTGCCGGGAGGGGAAAACACCCAGAGGGGCCTGGCTGCTCATCCTCATACTCTGACACTTCCCAAGCTGGTCTAGGGACACTCACAACAATTGCTAGGAGGGGAAATCCATAAAAATAGTTAAAAAGAAAAAAAAGGAGGTTAAAAAATAGGAACAAGAAAAAAAGAAGGAGGCAATAATAAAAAGGGAGGGGAGAATACTCTCAGAATAAGAAGAGTAATAATAAAAAAGAGGAAAAAAAGAACAAAAAAGGGAGTGAAAAAAGCAAAAATATCAAAATTATAATCCACCAAGTTCTGTTCAAAAAAGTTTCTTAGTTTCCAATTCTTCTAAGAAAGCTTATTATAGTTCTAAAGCAGAATAATTGTAATCCAAGGAAGCAGGTGGCTCCAAGTACCATTTATTTATAAATAGTCTGGCTTGTGGAGCCAGCTAAACCAGAGGGAAGCACTTTTTTTTCCACAAGCTTCAAGGTCTTAGATAAGGAATGTCTGGGCTTACAGCCAAGCTTCTAATCTGAATAAACTCCAGACAGGAGAAAGTGAAAAAGTTCTCAATGTAGCCACCAGGGAACAGAAAGTATCCACTCCCTGCACACTTGGTAGAGAAAATTCTTTTAAAAAGTAATCAGGAGGGAAGCAAGTAAGGCTGCAGTGGGTTTCCAACACAGAACAGAGGAAAAAAGAGTCTATAAAAAAAACAGTAGCTTCCCAAATTTCTATTAAGCCTCAGACAGCTTTAGTATGTAGAAGGTTTTTTAAACTGCAGAATGGCTTAAACCACCGCTTGTATTCAGGAGGGGGGAGAGACAAAAAACTCCACCCCTCCCTAAAAATAAAGGCTTTGCTCTCAGGGTGTAAAGGAGCTGTTTGCCAGGAGTCCAAAAATCCACCTCTATTGGGAAAGAAGACAGTATTCTCACCCGACTCAGCTGCTTGCTGTCATTCAGCGCTAGTTCAGCGTCTCTGATGATCAGCTGTTAATGGCAGATCGCATAAATGTGATCTGCCTTTCTTCCGCCGATTCCGGGGGCTCCTCTGGCTTCAACGAGCCAGCTACCGCCAGCCTGTGGTCCCCAAAGTGTCACCCCTTGGTGGCTACCTCTTCAGGGCGGCTTTCAGTCCCAACGGACCCACCGGCAGATGAAAATCGGACCCGGGGAGCAGAGAATCTTCAACGACGTCACCGGAAACACTGAAAGAGACCTCTTGATCATGGTCCACTTTATAAGTGAAATATGCCTAGCAAAATGGATGAAAGTGTTCTTTAAATACCAACACAAATAACAAAAAACACCAGTTTAGATTTCCACAGCTTTTAGACTTGTGAGGAAAAAACACAAGTGTTTATAAATAAGCAGGACAGCAGCAGGCTGGATGGTTTCTCTATTTTTAACATGCAAAAGCAAACAGGTGTGCTCTAAGATGGGTTCCCCCACCCACCCACATACACACACAGAAAAAATTTGCTGGCAGATACCTGGTGGCATTGAATGAATGGCTCATGGTGCTCCAGAGACATTAATGAATTATTTTGGAGCCCATGCAGAAAATCAGTTGTTTGGTAATGGAACCACACAGCCTTCCTATAGACTCTCATACCTTTCTCAGTGTGCAATGACAAAAAACAAAACAAAACAGTGGGTACTGCTACTTCTACTCCCCCACTCTCAGTGAAGAAGCACTGATGAATCTGCATCTGTTGAATTTCTCCTATACTGTGACTTTATCTATTGTGATGCTCAGTCTTTAGCAGACTTCAAATTTCTAATTGGAAAATATGACCCAAGCTCAGAGGGCACCAAGAACCCCTCATTTCAACCCTCAGCTACAAATATTCTCCTTTATAGGTTATGAAATCATGGGGGGGGCAGAAGTCTGGAGTTTCACTCAGTGGAATGTACAGGGAGCAGCCAAAACACTGGGACAGTTTTTCCACATTTAGAAAAAAATACTCTTCACTAGTTAAAAAGATAAGGCTATTCAATGCCACATATAAAATTACCCACTTGTTCTGCCATCCAGCATTAAGAAAGAAAGGTAGCCAAAATCATGAGGCATTTGTAGCCTTCCATCTACGAAGAAATGTTTAAGGTTTTTGTTGCTGCCACCTAGTGGCGATCTGGAATATTGAATTTATGTAGATTATCAACAGTATTTGCTTAGTAAATAATGTATGTGGGTAAATGAAACAGATATAAAGAGTCATTAGGCATGTCAGTTTAAAAATTGCATTTACACACACTTTAGTCAATCAGCAAAAAGTCCTACTTCTCCTTTAAAAAGTCATTAGAGCTCCAGAAACCAACTAGTAAAACTCTTGATCACATGTTATCCAGACAAATTTTGTGACTTCCTCATATTTGCAAGTAAAGCTACTTTTCCCAGCACACAGATTAGTCCTCAACTTACAACCATTCGTTTAGTGACTGTTTGAAGTTACAATGGAACAGAAAAAAGTGACTTATGACCATTTTTCACACTTACAAATGGTGCAGCATCCCCATGTACTACCTGTACTTTCAAAAGAATTAGCAACTCTAGTTTAGAACAAGACTGCCATTGTTTATTGGACCAGTTACCCAACCCAACTAAATGACACACATCCACTCTACCAATGCCAGGAAAAGCCTCATTTGCTGTGTTTCTGTACAGCAAGATGCTATTGAGGGAACTGGAGGTAGGGTCTAAAATGAAATGAAATAAAATACTTAACTCGTTTTTTTCATCTGTCTTTATACAAAGGGAAAAAACAGTACAACCTATCAAAAACAGTACCGTAAAAAAACAGATTAGAAACACAAGTTAAATAGGCAAGAAAATGGTAAGTAAGCACCTGTCCATCCTAGATGAGTTCAAATCACCAGGACCAGATGGATTACACCCCAAGGTTCTGAAGGAACTGACAGATGTGATCTCAGAACCACTGAAATATATCTTTCAAAGATCCTGGAGCACCAGGGAACTACCAGAGGACTGGAAAAGAGCTGATGTAGTTCCCATTTCCAAAACAGGAAAAAAAATGGATCCAGGAAACTACAGACCTATCAGCCTGACCTCAACACCTGGGAAGATTCTGGAAAAGATAATCAAGCAACGCATCAGTGAACACCTACAGGCAAACAAAGTAATAACCAAAAGCCAACATGGGTTTGTCAAAAACAGATCATGCCAGACAAATCTTATTGCATTTTTGACCAGGTGACAAAATTAGTGGACCAGAAGAATGCTGTGGGTATAATTTACTTGGACTTCAGTAAGGCATTTGATAAAGTAGACCAAATCCTACTATTAGATAAGATAGAAAAAATATGAGTTAGACAGCATCACCACAAAATTGATTCGTAACTGGCTGACCAACCGCACTCAACATGTAGTCCTCAATGGAACTGCATCTACATGGAAGGATATATGCAGTGGGGTACCACAAGGCTCTGTTTAAGGCCCAGTACTCTTCAACATCTTCATTGATTATTTGGATGAGGGGATAAATGGGGAAATCATCAAATCTGCAGATGACACCAAGCTGGCAGGACTAGCCAACACTCCAGAAGATAGCCTTAAGATACAGAAGGATCTTGACAGACTTGAACAATGGGTGCTATCTAACAAAATGAAATTCAATGGTGAAAAATTAAGGTTCTACATTTAGGCAAGAAAAACCAAATGCACAGGTGGTAACCCACTCAATTGTAGTAACTGTGAGAAGGATCCAGGAGTCCTAGTGGACAATCACTTAAATATGAGCCAGCAGTGTGCTATAGCTGCCAAAAAAGCCAACACAGTGCTAGGCTGTATTAACAGAGGGATAGAATCAAGATCACGTGAAGTGTTAATACCACTTTACAATGCCTTGGTAAGGCCACACTTGGAATACTGCATCCAGTTTTGGTCGCCATGATGTAAAAAGGATGTTGAGACTCTAGAAAGAGTGCAGAGAAGAGCAACAAAGATGATTAGGGGACTGGAGGCTAAAGCATATAAGGGACGGCTGCTGGAATTGGGTATGTCTAGTTTAATGAAGAGAAGGACGAGGGGGGACATGATAGCAGTGTTCCAGTATCTCAGGGGTTGCCACAAAGAAGAGGGAGTGAAGCTATTTTCCAAGGTGCCTGAAGGCAGGACAAGAAGCAATGGATGGAAACTAATCAAGGAGAGAAGCAACCTAGAACTAAGAAGAAATTTCCTGACAGCTAGAACAATAGTGGAACAACTTGCCTCCAGAAGTTGTGAATGCTTCAACACTGGAAGTTTTTAAGAAGAGATTGGACAACATTTGTCTGAAATGGTATAGGGTTTCCTGCCTCAGCAAGGGGTTGGACTAGAAGACCTCCAAGGTCCCTTCCAACTCTGTTGTTCTATTCTATTCTATTCTATTCTATTCTATTCTATTCTATTCTATTCTATTCTATTCTATTCTATTCTATTCTATTCTATTCTATTCTATTCTATTCTATTCTATTCTATTGACAACTGTATCCTGGGAAGGAAAGATATCTGAAGTCTTTAAGGCTTCTGTGGGGCAAAACTCTGCCTGTTCTGAAGCTAGAGGGGTTCTAAGATTTTTAAAAAGAGACTCTTGGGAATTAGCATTATTTTATGAGAAGAGGCAAGGGAGGTATAATGTGCTTGCTGCAAATATTGTCTGAGATGTTGAAAGACATTCCCAGCGTTAAAATAAAAAAGCCCCAAATATTCCATTTCAAAAATACCTTACTAACCTCACCTATTGAATCTTGTATTAAATAGATAATGCACACTCATAGACAGTACTATTCAGCAGTTTTCACTTCTCAATGTCCTATATCTGATTTTTAGGCTAATAAGGAGATATGGTTTATGTTAATTTTAGAAGGTAATGTCTCCTTCAGGTCAAAGTCAACCTCTGGTGACTCTATGGCTATGTCCACACAATTTGTTTGAAAGTGATTTAGGACTGCCCCTTGAGACAATGTTTTCAGCCTGCTGGTCTAACCCATAGTCCTAGAATGCTGAAGAGATCTCCCACCCAAGTACTAAGTGGGCCTGACCCCACTTAGCTTCTGAGCAAAAACCAGCAGGTGGGTCAGGTGCTACCATCCACTGAAGCAAATCTAAATTGACTCACAGTAATTAAAATATAACTTTTTATACAGGCAGTTTGCACACATCAAGTTTATCCAGCACCAACTATTTTATGAGTTATGTATTATGCAGAGATTAGCTATGTACGTAGTGGAGTACAGTACAATGTTTTCCCCTGTATTATACCATTGCTAGTTCTAAGTGGCTTTGAATAATGGGTGTTGCAGACCAAACACATTTGGGGAACTCTAGACCAGCAAAAGCTGCCACATAGGTTTGAATGCAACACAAATAGTTGGCCCAGCCTTCACCTTCACCTGAATCAATGCTGTTTGATGAAAGTTTTAGCACCTGATTTGGCATTGGAGCTTCCAATGGATAGGAATATCAACAAGACAAGGGCAATTCCTCATCCCATTTGAGTCCATGCCAGTCTGAGATTGTGCTGCTTTTATGCATTCCCACAATGTCAGGGATGTTCAGCAGGCTTGGAAAACTGAGCTCATTAACTCTGCAAGCTATTTGACTTGGCTCCTACTCCAGAAGAAGCACTGCAATAACAATTCCACAGCACTTTTTCTAGTGCTATGGGACTGGTGGTTTTCTGTTGGAGGGAGCACTAGCCTGTATATCCACCATGTACGATTTCCCTACTTTCCTGAGAAGTCAAGGTGCCATGGTGCTTTGATGCTCCCTTCTTGGCTTTTTCACTTCCCCACATTGTGGCCTGCTTGTTTGTTTCCTTGACAAGGAGAGCAAACATAGTAAGATGAAGCTTGAGGTTGGTGATGGGGTGCCAGTGGCCTGTTGTTTTGCACTCCTTACTGGCTGTTGGCAATAGTGTCAGTTGACAGAGTAGTGCTCATTGAAACCATTTGTT
The DNA here is from genome assembly GCA_034064705.1 of Bothrops alternatus. NCBI lineage: Eukaryota > Metazoa > Chordata > Lepidosauria > Squamata > Viperidae > Bothrops > Bothrops alternatus. The sequence continues at coordinate 934,997 of JARGCV010000014.1, read as the reverse complement.
TGGCAGCAAAACCTGTGGAGTTAACTCCCCATGTGAATGTGCTCCAACACTAATTCGATCTTGCCACTTTACATTGATCAGTTCAATGTTAAATTATCATGGAACTATCAAAAAAATCATCTATTCTTGCATCGTGTGGGATAATTGAAAGAGCTAGTCAAAATGCTTCAGGAGAGTAGTAATCTAGAATTTCTTTGAGATGGTTGAATAGAGTGCATTCGGGGATGTAAAGCCCTCCATCTGCCACAAAGCATTGCTTTTCTTTTCACCATAAAAACAGGAAAAAAGTGATCAGTCTAAAGTAAGATTAGGGAACCTATGGCCCTCTAGAAATGGGTGGTCTTCCAATTCTCATCATCCCTATAGTCAGTGATGAAGGACAAAGGGTACTATGGTTCCACAATGTCTGAAGAACCATCATTTCCCCATTGCTGGTGTAGCCTTCCCCAAACTAGTCTTTCTTCTGATAAGATAATGGTAGTACTAGGCTGAATAATCTGGTAAAGTTACAAATAGGTAGGAAAGCAGAATTAATTTTCCTTCAAATTTGATAAAAAACTTACCACACATGGAAGTTTAATTTCATATCAAAATATATTTTATTCTTTATAGTGTTTCCGTCTTCCCTTAAAACATTAACAGAATCCACAATGGACTGAGAATCAGTATCTTCGCTAGATAATTGACAGTCAAGCTGAAACTAAATTAACAAAGTAAAAATAGCAAACGGGGGAAAATCTTTTACTCAAACTTCCTCAAATCCCCAAATAAGTTACCCAGACCTAATCCACATATCAAAGGATAAGGTCTGTAAATACAAATAGAGTTAATTAAATTGGTCTCCCAGAGGAACTGCATGTTCACAAGAATAAACATCATAGATGACATATACCTACACGCACCCACAAGTGTCATCCTAGAATCAGCACATAGACACATCTTACCTGTTTTTATTTTATTCAAAACAAAGTTAAAATACAAAATACAGAACTAAAAAAAATCCAAAAAGACAAAGGGGAAAAACACAAAACATAAAACAATCAAAACATTAAAAAGGTGCATCAAAAAAGGACATTATACACATATTATCCCTTCTAGTTGAATACTGATTAATATATTACTACAACATTAGTTTCCACCCCTTGCGAAACAAGTCCTCCAAAAAATTTTAAACTACTAAATCTATTTGCAACTTGTTGACCTGTCTTCTATATGTTATATTAATGACCAAATAGTTAGCAGGAAAAACAGTATTAGTGAAACAAAATAAAATTAGTTTCAAAAGTCTGTTAACAAACTGTTATTGTAATCCACTCGTAGAAAATTTACTACAGCATCTTATCTATCGCAAATCATCCCAAAAGTTATAGACAAATCATCCAGGGTCAAATACTGTATCCATGTTTGTTTCTTAATATCATCTCTAGTCAATTGTTGTTTAATTAAATATAGTAAATTCAGTCTTCAAAATAGGCCTATCTTTCGATCAAAGTGCAAGCAGAAGTAATTGCCAATTAACTGTAATAAATCCGTCTAGTCTCCCTCAGACTTCATAGAGGTCTGGAATCTGTCTCTTTCTTTTTTAGTCAAAGAATGAAAGAATGTGCAGACTTAAACTTCACAACAGATGATATCGGACCAGCAGATGAAATCCACTTCGCTGGTTCTCCAGCCATTAGTCTATCTTTGATCTGGAACTGGATCAAAGTCATTCTGTGTATCTTCTTCCGAATCCAAAGATAAAGCTTTAGATCTTAACATTCTTTTAAGAATCATTAAAATTTGATCAAGTTTTCAAGATAGGCAACTGTGAGAGGGACCTTGGAGTCCTGGTGGACTATCTCTTAAACATGATTTAGCAGTGTGCGGCAGCAGAGGAAAAAGCTAATACAATCCTTGGTTGTATAAACAGAGGCATAGAATCAACATCACATGAAGTATTAGTACCACTTTATAAAGCCTTAGTAAGACCACACCTGGAATACTGCATCCATTTTTCATCACCATATTACAAAAAGATATTGAGACTTTGGAAAAAGTGCAAAGAAGAGCAACTAACATGATTAAGGGCCTGGAGACAAAAACATACGAAGAACTGTTGCAGGATATGGGTATCCAGCCCTCCGGGCTCGACATGAACAGGTGGGCATTGGCCACATGGCGGCATTTCTTAGAGGGGGCCAAAGAGCCGGTCGAGGTATGGACGGATCACAAGAACCTCGAGGCCCTACAAACGCCTTGACACCTTGCCCCTAAACACGTAAGGTGGGCACAGTACTTTCAGAGGTTTTGTTTCTGTCTAAAATACGTGCCTCGTGGGAAAAGCTTCTTGGCAGATGCCTTGTCCCGGATGCTGCAGTATAACAGCAAGAGGGAGGAGGTGTCTAGATGCCTCGTGATGTCCGCAACCTTTGCACCCGGCAGGCAGTTTACCATGCGGTCAACGCTTCCATCACAAACCCGTCTCTCTATATTTCTAACAATTGAATCACCCACTACAAGAAGCCCCCCTCCCACCACCCGCGGAGAAGTATCCTCAGTGCAAGAGGATATGGGCACATCCTCCAGGGAAGGGGTCTCAACTAAGGGAGCCTGTCCCTCTTCCACAGATTGATGTCCTCCCTGCCCAAGATCTCCATTCTCCAAAGCAGCTGGAGAGCTGCTCAGCATGGAGTGGGACGCTCCTGCTGCATCCCTGAAGATCTTCTCCTGCCTCGCTATCTCTCTCTGCTTCTCCAGGTCTGCTACCTTGGCTTCAAGGGAAAGAACCTGTTCCCTGAGAGCCAGGAGCTCATTGCACCGATCACACACCCAAGACTTCTGTCCAGCAGACAGATAGTCATACATGTGACACTCAATACAAAACACTGGGAAGCTCCCCTCCGTCTGCTGGCTATCTATCTCCATTTCTTGTTATTATATGTTTGCTGTTATTATTATACTAGTTATTATTTTAAAAAACACACAGCTTTTTTGGGTTGTTCAAATTTTTTGTTTTGGTCTCAGTTTACTTTTTGGATTTTTTTTTTCCTTACTTGTTTTAGGATTTTATCACGCGCCGTCAGGGGTGTAATGGCTGCTAAAAAAAGGTGAATTTGTAATTAAACAAGAAACCCCACAAACTTATGAGGGCTCAGCAGGTTCCTTGCCCCACAAGGAAGAGTGAGCTGCTTGCTCCCAGCTACCAGGGATTAGCCAGCAGGGGGGCTGCAGCAGAAAGCTCCACCCCCTCCAAACCTGTGCTGAGGGCAAACTTTAGAAGAAAGGGGAAGGAGAAACCTCTTTTATGGCTTCTAAAAAAAGAAAAAAAGGTGAGTTTGTAATTAAACAAGAAACCCCACAAACTTACCAGGGCTCAGCAGGTAATTCTTCCCAAGGTTCCTGCCAAGTTCTCTAGTCCCCTTTTATTTCCTGTTTTAATTCCTTATTTGAAAGAGCTCTGCCCAAGCAAAAGCAAAAGCAGCTGCCTCTCTGGCCCTCAAGGAAGAGTTCCATTAAGGCCTACACATTGAGTGTAGTTTGTCAGCCAGTTATGAATCCATCTGGTGTTGATGCTGTCTATCCAGTGGTGGTATTCAGCCAGTTCACACCACTTCGGTAGAACTGGTAGCTAATTTTTTGTTGCCCAGGCCCAGAATGGACTTCTGGAAGCAGCATCCACACAGAGAACTGGTTGTTCACATATTTGAATCCCACCACTGTGTCTATCCCACATTTTTCTAGCTTACCAAGAAGTAGGTCGTGGTCTACTTTGTCAAATGCCTTGCTGAAGCCTAAGTGTACTATGTCCACAGCATTTCGCTGGTCTACTAGTTTAGTCACTTTGTCAAAGAATGAAATAAGATTGGTTTGGCATGATCTGTTTTTAATAAACCCATGCTGGGTACTAGTTATAACTTTATTTGTTTCTAGATGTTCACAGATCTCCTTTTTGATACTTTTTTCCAGTATCTTCCCAGGTATTGATGTTAGGCTGATTGGTCTATAGTTTCCTGGGTCTGTTTTTTTTCTTTTTTGAAGATGGGAACCACATCAGCTCTTTTCCAATCCTCTGGTAGTTCCCCAGTGCGCCAGGATTTTTGAAAGATATGGTACAATGGTTCTGAGATAACATCTGCCAGCTCCTTCAGAATTCTGGGATGCAATCCATCAGATCCTGGTGATTTATATTCATCAAGGTCAGACAGGTGTTCTCTAACCATTTTCTTGCTTATTTTAATTTTTATTTCTAGTCTGTGTTTTACAGTTAGGTTTTTGGTAGGTTTGTCTATAGTTTCTTTTTGCATGAAGACTGATGCAAAGAATGAGTTAAGCAACTCTGCTTTCTCTCTACTGCCTGGTACTTTCTTGCCATCTTCTCTCTTTAGTGGACCTACTGTTTCCTTGACTTTTTTCTTGTTATTTATATGTTGAAAGAAGCTTTTTTTGTTATATTTGACTATTGTTGCAAGTCTTAGTTCATTCTGAGCCTTTGCTTTCCTGACTTCATCTTTGCAGATTCGGGCTATCTGCTGATACTCTGCTTTAGTGATGTGTCCCTCTTTCCATTTTTTGTACTTATCCTTCATGTTTTTCAGTTTATCGGAGAGATCTTTATGCAACCGTGCTGGTTTCTTCTTGGATTTCTTATTTTTTTTCTTTTTCAGTGGTATTGTGTTGGACTGGGCTTTTATGATCATAGTTTTCATAGTTTCCCATGCTTCTTCAGTTGCTTTCCCCTTTAGGATTTTTATCCATGAAATTTTGCTTAGGGTCTCTGTGAGTTTGTTAAAATCAGCTCTTTTAAAGTTTAAGACACTGGTTGGATTATATTCTATTGCTTGTATTTGCATTATATTAATTCCAATATGACACGGACACTCCCACTGAAGGGTCTGGCAACTTTAAGTCCCTCTATCACTTCTTCTCTATTAGTAAGAATTAGGTCCAGTATGGCTTTTCCTCTAATTCCCTCCTCTACCTTTTGTATGACAAAGTTGTCAGCTAACTTGATTAGGAATATGTTCGGTCTCCCACTTGCTGCAGAGTTTGTCTCCCAGTTCTCTTTACTCCCTGCATCCTTATGTGATTGGTTATCTAGTGTTTTTTACTTGGAATTAGGTCTTGGCTTTTTTAGCAGCTACAGCACACTGCTGGCTCATATTTAAGTGATTGTCCACTAGAACTCCGAGATTCCTCTCACAGTTACTACTATTGAGCAAGGTACCACCTATACTGTACCTGTGCATTTGGTTTTTCTTGCCTAAATGTAGAACCTTAATTTTTCACCATTGCATTTCATTTTGTTAGATAGCATCCAATGTTCAAATCTGTCAAGATCCTTCTGTATCTTAAGCCTATCTTCTGGAGTGTTGGCTATTCCTGCCAGCTTGGTGTTGTCTGCAAATTTGATGAGTTCCCCATCTATCCCCTCATCCAAATCATTGATGAAGATGTTGAAGAGCACTGGGCCTAGAGCAGAGCCCTCGGGCACCCCACTACACACTTCACTCCATGTAGATGCAGTTCCATTGAGGACCACATGCTGAGTACGGCTGGTCAGCCAGCTACAAATCCATCTGGTGGTGATGCTGTCTAACCCACATTTTTCTATCTTATCAAGTAGTAGGTTGTGGTCTACTTTATCAAATGCCTTACTGAAGTCCAAGTAAATTATATCCACAGCATTCCTCTGGTCCACTAATTTTGTCACCTGGTCAAAAAATGCAATAAGATTTGTCTGGCATGATCTGTTTTTGACAAACCCATGTTGGCTTTTGGTAATGACTTTGTTTGCCTCTAGGTGTTCACTGATTCATTGCTTGATTATCTTTTCCAGAATCTTCCCAGGTGTTGAGGTCAGGCTGATAGGTCTGTAGTTTCCTGGATCCATTTTTTTTCCTTTTTTGAAGATGGGAACTACATCAGCTCTTTTCCAGTCCTCTGAAAAATATAGTTCACTGGTTCTGAGATCACATCTGCCAGTTCCTTGAGAACCTTGGGGTGTAATCCATCTGGTCCTGGTGATTTGAACTCGTCTAGGGTGGACAGGTGCTCACTTACCATTTTCTTGCCTATCTTAACTTATGTTTCTAATCTGTTTTTTACAGTACTGTTTTTGATAGGTTGTACTGTTTTTTCCCTTTGTGTAAATACGGATGCAAAAAATGAGTTGAGTAGTTCTGCTTTCTCCCTGTTGCTTGTCACCTTCTTGCCACTTTCTCCCACTAATGGACCAATCATTTCCTTAACTTTTTTCTTGCTTTTTTAATATATATTTTATTAATTTTTTACAACAACCATCTTTAATGCTTTGTGAACATTGTGTTGTCTGGGTTCATATACTCAAAACAATCAATAACAATTAATTTCTCCAATTAATCATATGTTAGTTGGTAATATATTTCTTGATCTTCTCTTCTTCCAATAATAATCTCCTTTTGTCTACGTTAAACAAATATAATTCTTAAGATTTTCAGTACATACCAAGTTGAATATAAACATTTTTTGTATTTATGCATATGATAACATCAACATATAACATATTTTCTAATCAGCTTATGTTTCCATTATATTTATAAAAGTCACCTTATTAAGTCATTATATGTCCTGTTTTCATACTTTTTATTAAAGCTTAGTTTCCCGTCAGTATTCAGACCACTCTTATCAGTCATACTTTTCTCAAAATTAATTACCTTTAAATATCCAAACTTTTCATTTAAATACACCATCTCAATGTTTTAACATTTCATATATTCTAGAAATATTATACTACTTATATATCTTACTTCTCTTACTACAAGGCCCCTTTACAAATTTTATCTATTCCTTTGGCCATATTCCAACAGTATTTAATCTTATACTACACCATCTAATAATCTTACTCTAGGGCCTCTTTATATCCAAAGTTTATATATAAGTGTATATATACATATACATATGTGTGTATGTATGTATGTATGTATGAACCATATTCAAACAAGTGTTTAGTCATATAATATTCCCTCTGATATGTTGAATCACGTTTCTTGACTCCAACTCTAGTCTTCTTCTTTTGCCATGTTGCTTTCCAAGTCAGTAAGTTTAGCTTGCCAGGTTGTATTTTTGTGAGTGTTGTTGGGGACAAAAAAACACAAGTCAAGTAAAGTATCAGTTTTTTGTCTCCCATGTTGTGATGATTCTTCTGACAGTTCTTTAATCCATTTTATTAGTTTTTCTTTTTTATCCTCAAATTTGTTTTGAAATCCTGGAGGATAAAGCATCTTTTTTGTCTTTATTACAGTGAGGTTTTGCAGATTTTTTTTGTATTAGATTGTAGTTTTCTTCACTTGTAGCTTTTCTATTTAAGTCACTTTCATTTAATTTATGTTCTGTTGTCTGATTTATTTGTTCATTCTTTTCTGTCATTTTTGGGGTGCTATTCAGTTGTAGATTTAAGTTAGAGATATGTTCATTTATTTTGTCAAGCTTATGTCTAATCTCATCATGATTTGAAACAATTATCATTTGAATCGGTTGCAGCATTGTGTATATTTTCTCCTGGGATGTACTCGTTTTGTCTTGAGTCATTGTTCCTGCAGTTCTTTGAAACTCCAAACTGGGGTCTTCAGGATAAGGTGTTGAGTATGCAGTTCAGTATGTTTGTAATCTCAGAAGGTCAGCAGTTTCTAAACAAATGTAGTTTCACTCAGTAAGAGATAACTTAGTGCTTTGTTCCCAGCTATTTTTTGCTGTTTCTAGGTGTCTTGCCAAATTCTGAGTCAATACTGTTGTAGTTTCCTCTAATCCTCCACTAGGTGTCACTGTTCATTTTCCAACTTTTTTTTAAAACAGAGTTATTTTTGTTCATATATATATATATATTTGTTTTCTGAGGTTTTCGCGGGTGTTTGTATGTAGGTCTTTGGTTCTTCGGGTTTTCTCCCACGTAGAATTTGAAGTGTCTTGGCGACGTTTCGACGAAGTCTCATTCGTCATCTTCAGGCTGGTGCTTTCGGCTTCTGCTTCTAGGAGCAATGTGAGATTTTAGCTGTTTCTTCCTTTTAACTGCCAGTGGGGGTTTGAACTGATTGGCTGGGAGCTCGGCTGTGTTCTGATTGGGTGGAGGTGTGTTCTGATTGGTTAGGGGCTTGGCTGTGCTCTGATTGGATGGGGGGTTGGCTGTGCTCTGATTGGCTGGAGGAGTGTTCTGTTTGGGTGGGAACAACACCTAAAAACCGAACTACACACTCTCACTAATGTACTTACATCCAACGGATTCCAAAGAAATAAGATTTCCAACTTAATCCAAAAAGAAACTCCCACTAAAATCCAAGACAGAGAACAAGAAAACGGCAAAGCCCTCCTCCCATACATAAAAGGCACCACAGACAGGATCAGCAAGATCCTGCACAAACATAACGTCAAAACAGCATTCTGCACAAACAGAAAAATATCCACCATCCTAAGAAACCCTAAAGACAAAATTGAATTAGAAAATCAAGGAGTATATGAAATCCCATGTACTGCCTGCTCCACCACATACATTGGACAAACCAACAGAAGAATAAGTGCACGCATTGAAGAACACAAAAACTCAGTCAAAAAAGAGGAACCAACTTCTTCCCTGGTCCAACACCTCAAAGCCACAGGACATGAAATTGATTTCAAAAAGACCAGAACTATCGCCAAAACTGAACACTTTAATAACAGAATAATCAGAGAAGCCATCGAGATAGAAAAACGCCCACACAGCATGAACAAACGAGATGATACCTCCCGCCTACCAGCCATTTGGAAACCTGCCCTTATTGACAGACGAGTCCATAGCATGGGGAATGACACCAGACCTACACTCACAAAAACCACACAGGATGTCACCACCACACATCCAGGCAAAAAGCAAACCCAAACCCACACTGATGAGGAGGCACGACCACAAACCAGAAGCCAGACCACAGCTGCATCATTAGCCACCTTAAACCCCTCCAATCCATACACGAAGCAAACTGACACCCACCATGAAGATAGGGCACGACCACGAATGCGGGGCCAGGCAGCTGTGCAGTTCAGCATCTCTAATCCCCTTGTAACACTGACTAACCTGAGCACAACAAAGCCCCCTTCCTGGATGTCTTAGTCTACAAGAAATCCAATGGCTCCCTAGGACACACCATCTACCAGAAGAAAACACACACAAACCGCTATCTGCACGCACGCTCACACCACCACCCAGCACAGATCAACTCCGTAGCCAAAACACTCATCTCCAGAACCAAATGCCTAGCTGACGAACAACACCTAAAAACCGAACTACACACTCTCACTAATGTACTAACATCCAACGGATTCCCAAGAAATAAGATTTCCAACTTAATCCAAAAAGAAACTCCCACTAAAATCCATGACAGAGAACAAGAAAACGGCAAAGCCCTCCTCCCATACATAAAAGGCACCACAGACAAGATCAGCAAAGTCCTGCACAAATATAACGTCAAAACAGCATTCTGCACAAACAGAAAAATATCCACCATCCTAAGAAACCCTAAAGACAAAATTGAGTTAGAAAATCAAGGAGTATATGAAATCCCATGTACTGCTTGCCCCACTACATACATTGGACAAACCAACAGAAGGATAAATGCACGCATTGAAGAACACAAAAACTCAGTCAAAAGAGAGGAACCAACTTCTTCCCTGGTCCAACACCTTAAAGCCACAGGACATGAAATTGATTTCAAAAAGACCAGAACAATTGCCAAAACTGAACATTTTAATAACAGAATAATCAGAGAAGCCATCGAGATAGAAAAACGCCCCCACAGCATGAACAAACGAGATGATACCTCCCGCCTACCAGCCATTTGGAAACCCGCCCTTATTGACAAACGTATTCCTAACTCAAAGATTGACACCAGAAACACACAGGATGCCACCTCCACACATCCACGCAAAAAGCAAACCCAAACCCACACCAATGATGAGGCAAGACCACAGACCAGGAGCCAGACCAGAGCTGCAACATTGGCCACTTTGAACCTCTCCAGCACAACAAAGCCCCCACCCAAACAGAACACTCCCCCAGCCAATCAGAACACAGCCAACCCCCCAGCCAATCAGAGCACAGCCAAGCCCCTAACCAATCAGAACATAGCCAAGCTCCCAGCCAATCAGTTCAAACCCCCACTGGCAGTTAAAAGGAAAAAACAGCTTAGACCACACATTGCTCCTAGAAGCAGAAGCCAAAAGCACCAGCCTGAAGATGATGAATGAGATTTCATCGAAACGTTGCCAAGACACTTCAAATTCTACGCGGGAGAAAACCCGAAGAACCAAAGACCTACATATATATATGTATGTATGTATGTATGTATGTATGTATGTATGTATGTATGTATGTATGTATGCTTCTCTGATTATTCTGTTATTAAAGTGTTCAGTTTTGGCGATAGTTCTGGTCTTTTTGAAATCAATTTCATGTCCTGTGGCTTTAAGGTGTTGGACCAGGGAAGAAGTTGGTTCCTCTTTTTTGACTGAGTTTTTGTGTTCTTCAATGCGTGCACTTATTCTTCTGTTGGTTTTTCTGTTACTTTTTCAGGTATAATGTTTTAGCAGTTTTTCTTAGTTTTCAAATGTATCCAAACTGTGGTATTTCCCCCCCCCCATCTGAGTTTAATTTGCTGCTTCTGTCTATGGAAGGGATTGTGTGGTCCCCTCCCTTCTCACTTTGGGAGGCTTTTTGCTTTTTGGTTTTTTTTTCCAGGAAATTAGGTATAAAATAGGAGAGAGAAGACCAAATTCCTCACCCAGTTTCAAGCACGCTGTTCACTGTTGTGCTGGTTAGTGCCTTTGGACTTCGGCTGCAAGTAGCTTGGGCTGGTCAGTAAAGTGTGGCCAGCCTTTCTCCTGTGTGGTTTGAAGGCTTTCACTGAATCAAACGGAATGACCGCCGTCATTCCAGAATCACTGGGGCACCCTTCTTTTCTTCGCCGCCTCTCCGGGGTGACTTAGAACCATTTAGGGTCCCCAGGCAGGGCAAAATTAGCCACAGGGGTGCGTAGATCCACAATCCCACTGTCACGCCATCCATCGTCATCCAGGAGGCAAAGAAACCAAGAACACAGGAACGTGGTGCAAGTGAAGGCTTTTTTATTCCTTAACAGAAAAAGTTAGCACTGGGAGTGGTTTGCTCCCAGTGCTTTATATAACCGTGCCACACCCATATCCCCACCCTCCACCCACTGACCAACATCCGCCCAGCTGTCCCTAAAAGTCCGTTTGGCTTGCCCTGCCCTTCCGCCAGCCAAACCCCGCCCTGCTGTACTGCCTCCCGTCCGCCCAAAATGGAGTCCTTCACTGGCGTGCTGCTCCAGCTATCTCCAGGCTTCCTCCGTCCTCTGTGGTCCATGTCAGACAGCCTCTGTAAGTCCGTGTCTGTCCTGCATTGTTCTCCACCCCCTGGTGCTTGTTGTTGCTTCCTGGCTCTGGGTTTCCTCTCCCCCTGCCCAGGCTCCGCTGGGGGTGGCTGCCGGGTCTCTTTGCCTCCCAGTGTCTGGGTGTCAGAGGCCTCCGCATGTCGGCACAACTCAGGAACACCTTGGTGGCGTCTGGTACTCAGCTGGGCGGCGGTGCAGCAAGTGCAGGAGTTGACGGGTTCAGGCCGGAACGAGGAGGCTGGATGCAGCGGCGGCCAGTCGTGACTCGGAACACCCCCCCCACTGGTGATTGGCAAGCCCTGTGGGGCTTGACATGTGGCCCCCTCTACCACAGTTTCACCTGGAAGGTAAAGAGAGACAGGTGAATTCACTTTTCCACAGTTGGTATCACCCGGTTTCCCCAGACATCGATGGTGGAACTCCCGCATAAGCCGGGAAGCATGCACGTCCGCCACCCTAACCCAGGAGGCCTTGGAGAGAGGGTACCCTTTCCATTTAATTAGATATTGCAGGTTGCCGTGGCGGACTCGTGAGTCGATGACCTCTTGTACCTCGTATTCTGACCCGATTACTGGTCCCGGTGCCTTCCCGCTTGCCGGGTCCCCTTGAACCGGTTTCAGTAAGCTCCCATGAAATACGGGATTTACCTTCCCCATGAATGGAGGTAACTGTAACCGTACCATCACCGGATTGATTACCTGAATGATTTGGAAAGGGCCTATATATTTCGGACCTAATTTCTTACAGGGCAGCTGCAACCGGAGGTATTTTGTGGACAGGTAGACCCAGTCCCCCACCCAGAAGGGTTTGTGGTCTGCCCTCTTTTTGTCAGCTTGGGCCTTTAAGGCCGCCTTGGCCCGGACTAGTGCATCCTTCACTTGTCCCCACAAGCCCGCCACCTGGGACATCCATGCTTGCGGGGTGTGTGTTGTATCTGTTGCCCGGGGCCATTCTGGAATGGGGATGAAATCCACCCTGTGTACTACCCGGAACGGGGCATACCCAGTGCTGCTGTGCATGGTATTGTTGTATGCCACCTCAGCAAATGGCAATAGGTCTACCCAGTCCGTTTGCTGATATGTTATGTAGCTACGAAGGTAACGCTCTACCATGGTGTTTGCTCTTTCCGTGGCCCCGTTGGTACTGGGGTGGTGCACGGAGCTCAAGCCCTGTGATGATCCTACCAGTTGAAGAAACGTGCGCCAAAAGTGTGCCATGAACTGCACCCCCGGTCTGAGATGGCACGTCGGGGGATCCCATGGAGACCATAGATGTGCTGTATGAAGAGTCTATCCAACCGTTGAGGTGAGGGTAATCCCTTACAGGGGATGAAATGAGCCTGCTTTGAGAAGAGGTCAATAACCGTCCAGATCGCAGTGTAACCCTGGTTTCGTGGCAGCTCCACAATGAAATCCATAGCAATTTCCTCCCAAGGATGGGTTGGATCGGCTACCCTCTGTAACAATCCTATCGGTTTTCCTATCAGTGGCTTAGCAGTAGCGCACACACGACAGTTCCTCACATATGTTTCTACTTCTGGTTTCATCTGCGGCCACCAGAACTGTCACCGCAACAGGTGTAATGTCTTTAGAAACCCAAAATGTCCAGCCTGTTTGGTGTCATGACACCTCTGGAGGACGGTCTGTCGTAGACCTTCAGGAACATAGAGTCTGTCACCCTTCCAGGCCAGTCCCTCTCTTTGGGTAATAGGACTGGATAGTCCCTTAACCATACATCATTGGCTACAGCAGCCCGTAGGTCCAGGAGTATTATGCGTGTTGACATCCCCAACGTTATGCGAGCTATTCTTTGAGTCTCGGGTGGTATAATCACCTGTACCACCTCCTCCCTCTTACTGTGGTATTGTGGCAAGCGGGAGAGTGCGTCCGCGAGGAAGTTCTTGCCTCCCGGTACTTACTTCAGTGTGAAGTGGAAACGAGCAAAGTACTGAGCCCACCTGACATGTTTAGGCGACAGACATCGTGGCTTTTGTAATGCCTCTAGGTTCCGATGGTAGGTCCAAACTTCAAACGGTAAGGAAGCACCCTCCAATAGATGTCGCCATGTCACAAGTGCCCATTTAACGGCGAATGCCTCCTTTTCCCATATAGCCCATCCCCTTTCCGTGGTGGTGAACTTCCAGGACATGTATGCACATGGTTGCAGTACCTCCTGGTGGTTCCGCTGGAGTAACACAGCCCCCACAGCCACGTCGCTGGCATCAGCTTGCAACACGAAAGGGGCGTCGGGGCTCGGGTGGAGTAACACCGGTTCTTTGGCAAAGAGGGCTTTAAGGGTCTCAAAAGCGCTTTGGCAGTCCATGGTCCATCCCAAGATTTGACCAGGCTGGGGTTTACTAGTCAGGTGTTTTGTATGCAATAATTCTGTTAGGGGGTGGGCAACAGTGGCAAACGAGGGGATAAACCGCCGATAAAACTTAGCAAACCCTAAGAAGCTTTGGAGCTGTCGACGTGTTCTGGGCGCCTGCCAGTCCAAAACAGCTTGCACCTTATGAGGGTCCATTTCCACCCCATCCCCTGAAATGCGGTATCCAAGGTAGTCCAGGCGGTCCCGGTGAAATTCACATTTTGATAACTTTACGTATAACTTGGCAGCAAGGAGCTTTTGTAACACTTGCTGTACCAGGCAAACGTGTTCTTCCAATGTGGCAGTGTATAAGAGAATGTCATCGAGATAGACCAGGACCCCGCAGTAGAGGTGTTCATGCAGCACTTGGTTGATCAACTGCATAAACACCGCTGGGGCTCCCTGCAAACCAAATGGCATCACTCGGTACTGAAAACTGCTGAGCGGGCAGTTGAACGCTGTTTTCCATTCGTCTCCATGTCGTATCCGCACCCTGTAGTACGCCTCCCGAAGGTCCAGCTTGGTGAACACCCGCCATTTACCTAATTGAGCTAATAGGTCCTTCATCAGTGGGAGGGGGTATTGATGCTCGACACAAACAGCGTTGAGACCCCAGAAGTCGACACACAGATGAAGGGAGTCTTTGCCTCCGTTTTCACTGAGGATAGAGAGCATTTGCCTGCCACTGAATTAGTTTTCCCAGGGAGGGAAACAGAAGAATTAAACCTGATAGAGATAAACAAGGAAGATGTTCTTGCATGCCTTTCTAAACTAAACGTCAACAAATCGCCGGGTCCAGATGGCATCCACCCTAGAGTTCTCAAGGAACTCAAGTGTGAAATTGCTGAACTTCTAGCTAAAATATATAATCTTTCTCTAAGATCAGGCACTGTACCGGAGGATTGGAGGGAGGCAAATATAACCCCGATCTTCAAGAAAGGATCCAGAGGTGATCCAGGAAACTATAGACCAGTCAGTTTAACCTCAGTTCCAGGCAAATTGATGGAAACCATTATTAAAGATAAAATTACAGGGCACATAGAAAAACAGGCATTGCTGAAAGAAAATCAACATGGTTTCTGCAAAGGCAAATCATGTCTTACTAACTTGTTAAAATTCTTTGAGGGTGTAAATAAATACATAGATAAAGGGGCCCCAGTTGATATTGTATATCTTGACTTTCAAAAGGCTTTTGACAAAGTCCCTCACCAAAGGCTCCTAAAAAAGCTCTTCAGCCACGGAATTAGAGGACAGGTCTTGTCCTGGATTGGTAACTGGCTAAATTGTAGGAAGCAAAGGGTGGCAATAAATGGACAAGTCTCTGGATGGAAAGAAGTGAGAAGTGGTGTACCCCAAGGTTCAGTTTTGGGACCTTTACTTTTTAATTTATTCATCAATGATCTGGATGTAGAAGTTAATAGTGAGGTAGCCAAGTTTGCTGATGACACTAAATTGTTCCAGGTAGTGAAAAGTGAAACTGATTGTCGGGAGCTCCAGAAGGATCTCTCGAAATTGTGTGAGTGGGCAACAAAGTGGCAAATGCATTTTAACCTAAACAAGTGCAAAGTTATGCACATCGGGGCAAAGAACCCCAATTATACTTACCAACTGATGGGGACCAAACTTTCTGAGACAACCCAAGAAAGGGATCTTGGGGTTTTGGTGGACAGCTCGATGAAGATGTCAACCCAATGCGCAGCAGCAGTAAAAAAAGCAAATTCCATGCTTGGCATGATTAGGAAGGGAATCGAAAATAAGTCAGCAAGTGTTGTATTGCCTCTGTACAGATCGATGGTGAGACCACACTTGGAGTACTGTGTACAGTTCTGGTCACCACACCTCAAGAAGGATATAATGGAACTGGAAAAGGTGCAAAAAAGGGTAACAAGAATGATCAAGGAAATGGAGCGCCTCCCTTATGAAACCAGATTGCAACGCCTTGGTCTCTTCAGCCTTGAAAGACGGCGTTTAAGGGGTGACTTGATCGAAGTGTATAAAATCATGCATGGGATAGAAAAGGTGGATAGAGAAAAATTCTTTATCACACAATACTAGGACAAGGGGGCACTCCCTAAAGCTCATAGGTAAGAAAGTGAGGACAAATAAAGGGAAATATTTCTTCACCCAGAGGGTCGTTGGTTTATGGAATTCACCTCCTGAAGGGGTTGTGACAGCTGTCAGCCTTGATAGCTTCAAGGCAGGGTTAGACAGATTCATAGATGCCAAGTGTATCGGTGGTTATTAAAACGGATGTCCATTTGCCGCCTCTAAAACGGATGTCCATGTGCCACCTCTATGTTGGATGAGGCAGGCAGGATTCCCGTGAGTACCATTTGTTGGGGGTCAAGGGAGAAGGAGGGTTTTACCTTCTCTTTCTGCTCAAGATCCCCATGTACAATTGGTGGGCCACTGTGTGATACAGAATGCTGGACTCGATGGGCTTTGGCCTGATTCAGCATGGCTCTTCTTATGTTCTTATGTTCTTATGAGCCATCCTTCTTTTCCCAGAATAGGACCAGAGCCGCAACCCAGGAACAGGCCGGTTGAATGAACCCCCATTCCAGGTTCAGATCAATAAACCGCTGTAGTTCTACAAGCTCCTTGGGTGCCATGGCATACATCCGGGGTTTCGGCAGTTTGGCTCCTGGTTCGATCTCAATTGCACAGTCTGTCTCATGGTGAGGCGGTAGTTGATTGCACTCCTCCTCGCTGAATACTTCGGCCAGGTCACTGTATGCCGTCAGGAAAAGACCCTCCCACCCTCTCTGGCCGCACACACAGAGCCTTGTTCCCTGCAGCCTGGCCTGGGTGGATGGGGCCCGATGCCAAGGCGTACTTTACAATAACCACCCTCCCACCAAACGGTAGGTTCCCACTTATCCAACCAAGCCAGGCCGAGGATTACTGCCTCTGTCATGGACGGGGCAACCACAAAGCGGAGAACCTCCCAATGGTCTCTGAGCTCCAGCCTGACCGGTTCACTGATGTGAGTAGCTGGGGCCCCGCCCAACAGGGACCCGTCCACCTGCTCAAAGCACATGGGTTGGGCCAACCTTTGTAACTTGATGCCGCTCTCTATCGCCACAGTCTTGCTTATCAGGCACCAAGTACACCCGGTGTCTATAAGAGCCCGGCACTCCCTCCATGCCCCGGACTGTGGACTCGTTAACACTATAGGCAAAAGGAAGGGGGCTACGGGGTCACTCACCATCGGGTCGACCACCGCCTCGTCCTCACTGTCGTCTGCTGCTGGCTGATATCGGGCCACCGCCGTGGCGATCTTGTCTGATGGCAGGATTTTCTGGAAGGTTGGAGTCATCAGTTGCGTCACTGCCCTTGACGACTCTGGGCCTTTTTTTGGTGTTGCCGTGGCCCCTCTAGGTGTCACAGGGCTCTGCGGGGTGGGAGCCGGGCACTCGGCCGCCCAGTGGCCCGGTTGATTGCACCAAAAGCAACGGAAGGAGGGGGCCCCAGGGGAACCGGAAACCCTGGGATAGCTGGCCGATTGGCCTTGGCCACCGTCCCGTGGTCTCCCCACTGGCTGCCGTGGACGAGGTGTCGATACGTCCCCTCCTCTCTGGAACTCTCTAAGACCAGTGTCCAGATCCACTGCCACCCGGAACCATTCTCGCAGACGGTTGGGCACACCCCTGTAGATGCAGGCCTGGCGTAGTTCCTGGTCGAGGCCCTTCCGGAACTGATGGACCAGCAACCTTTCCGGCCATGTTGAGCTGAGCCGGCCTGCCAGTCTATGGAAGTCTCGGACATATTCTGCTACGGTTCGGCCCTGTTGCTTCAGCGCTAGGAGTTCCGCCTCTGCCCGCTGGAGACGCGAAACATCCTCGAACCGTGCATGCAGCGCCTCCAGGAACAGGCCCGCATTACTCAATTCCCAGACATGGTCGCTGTAAAGGTCAGCAGCCCACGCCGCCGCCTCCCCTTGCAAAACCGCTGTAACCGCCACCACCATTGCCCATTGGGAAGAGTACAAATGGGCGTAATGGTCAAGATGACTGGTCACATGGCCCAAGAACATTGCCAGTCTGTCAGGGTGCCCATTGAAGGAAATGGGTATAGGCGGTGGTCCCCATGTATGTCCCGGACCCCACTGGGCCATGGACGGCGCCATGCTGGCCGTCGCGTCTGGGGTTGTTGAGCTTCAAGGGCCGGTACCCCGGGCCCGGGGCATCCTGCCTGAAGGCGGGCCCCACGCGTCACCGCCTGGTCCACCCGGCCATGCTGTTTGGGGTTGGGTACCTGTTGGTCCGGCCCCAACAGCTCCAGCTGTAGCACTGCTCACTGATGGTGGCAAACAAAACCTTGGACTGCTGATTCGAAAACGGGAGGACTTGGTGCATCCAGAGGTCTCCTCCATCTGCTGCTGCAAAGGACCCCCCTGATACCCTGGCTCACCAAAGCGGTCACGGAGCACGTCCATAGTGAATTCGCCGGGAGCGGTGGAGTAGCTCCATTCATCGTCCTCGTTGCCAGTCACACGCCTCTCTCTCCACCCCGTGAGAGGCGGTCTGGCTGGGGTTGTGCGAACACGGCCAGATTCCAGGGACGTTAATGCCGAGCTCTGCCACCACTCCCCCGCTGCTCTGGTAGTAGGGGCCTCCTGCTGCTCCCCCAAAGGGGCGGTGGCCTGGGTGGCCTTGGGTCTGACCACCGGCTGCGTCCCCCGGGTCTTGGATGCCGGGCCAGTTGTCTCGTCCAGAGCAGCAGCCTCCACCTGGGGAGCGTCCTGTTTGCCCTCTGCCATTCCCTCAAGATGGGGTAATGGCACGGAGCAACAAACCAAAAGAGTGCTAACTTACTTTCACGCCATCCGTCGTCGTCCAGGAGGCAAAGAAACCAAGAACGCGGGAACGTGGTGCAAGTGAAGGCTTTTTTATTCCTTAACAGAAAAAGTTAGCACTGGGAGTGGTTTGCTCCCAGTGCTTTATATAACCGTGCCACGCCAATATCCCCACCCTCCACCCACTGAGCAACATCTGCCCAGCTGTCTCTAAAAGTCCGTTTGGCTTGCCCTGCCCTTCCCCCAGCCATGCCCCGCCCTGCTGTTCTGCCTCCCATCCGCCCAAAATGGAGTCCTTTGCTGGGGTGCTGCTCCAGCTATCTCCAGGCTTCCTCCATCCTCTGCGGTCCGTGTCAGACAGCCTCTGTAAGTCCGTGTCTGTCCTGCGTTGTTCTCCACCCCCCGGTGCTTGTTGTTGCTTCCTGGCTCTGGGCTTCCTCTCCCCCTGCCCAGGCTTCGCTGGGGATGGCTGCCGGGTCTCTTTGCCTCCCGGTGTCTGGGTGTCAGAGGCCTCCGCACGTCGGCACAACTCAGGAACGCCTTGGCGGCGTCCAGTACTCAGCTGGGCGGCGGTGCAGCAAGCTCGGCTTCCATCGATCAGCTGAGCAGCGGTACGGCGGGAGTTGGCGGGTTCAGGCTGGAACGAGGAGGCTGGATGCAGCGGCAGCCGGTCGTGCCTCGGAACACCCCCCCACCGGTGATTGGCAAGCCCCATGGCGTTTGACACCCGCGACCAGGCACTACCAAGCAAAACCGGAAGTCAACTTTTTTCTTGTTTTTTACATGTTGAAAGAAGCTCTTTTTTGTGTTATTTTTGACTTTTGTCACAAGCCTTAGTTCATTTTGAGCCTTAGCTTTCCTCACTTCATCTTTGAAGGCTCGGGCTATTTGCTGATATGCTGCCTTAGTTATGTGCCCCTCTTTCCACTTTTTATACTTGTCCTTTTTGTCTTTCAATTTATCAGAGAGTTCTTTATGCAGCCATGCTGGTTTCTTTCGAGAACTGTTATATTGTGCTAGACTTGGATTTTATAATCTCACTTTTCAAAATTTCCTAAGATTCTTGAGTTGTTTTCCCCTTGAGGATTCTCATCCATGGAATCCTTCCTAAGCTCTCTCTAAGTTTATTGAAATTAGCTGAGCCAGTCATTTTCCAAATATATTCTTTCCAGTACTTGTGAGGTGCAGTCCATCCCTTGCCAGTAGCCCTTCATGTAGGTAATGCAGACCATGGTCTAAGAAGCCAAAGTACTGTTGACGACACCAATTTTTAAGCCTGTGGTTCATTTCTAAAATCCTTTGCTCCCTCATTGGATGTTGGCCTTTTGTTGGAAGTATAGATGCAAACACCACTTGTGCTCCTAATTCTTTAACTTTCTTTCCTACCTGTTTGCAATCTCTTGTTATTGTTTTCAAGTTCACTGTTGTGTCATTGGTCCCCACATGTAGAAGAAAGGGATAGTAATCCGTGGGGTTGATTATTTTAGTAAGGTACTCAGTTACATCTGTCAGGTCCCCTATTTCAGGTCCCCTGCCATTCTGGGGGAGGGGAGAGGAGGCCGTTTTGGGGAAGCATTCTTTGTATACTTTTGCTTCTGCTGTAACCCTGAAGCTGCTTGGGAATTAGGGAGGGGGATCGTCTTTAGAGACAGTACGGACTCCCTCCCAGCTGGTTTCAGCCTGACTCCAAGGTCGCTGTGCCCCAAAGAAGAACTGTTATCTGTCCTGTGCTTCGGTGCTCTCAAAACAACCTTGTGGCACTATATTGGCTGCCGGTGAACTGGTCAGGGGTGCTTTGTGTGGAAATGTCAGATTCCACTTGACTCTACTGCCAACGCTGCTTCTCAGTAAACATTCTTTCAATTAACCACATGGCATCAAGAGTCATGCTTTCCTGAGAGGGACAGTGGGGGTAGGTCCTTACAGCATCTTTAATTTTTGCTCCAGGGAGACAATATGCCTCCCTAGATTGACTGTTTGGTATGCAGACTATAGTTTCTGTTCCCCTAAGAATTGAATCTCCTATCACCAATATTCATCTTTTTTCCCCTAGGGAAGTCTGGAATACTTTTCTTCCTGTTGCAGGAATGCTGGGTTGTGCCTCTTTTTTAGAAACTATTGATGACTGCTCTTTTGTGAGTGTCTGCATATTTTCTTCCATGGGGAGGCTATGAAAGCGATTGTTCAGTTCCAGAGGAGCATCATTGGAGTAGGCTAGGGTACATGGTAGGGGATTTGCTCTTGGTTGTTTTCTTCTAAAATTGACATGTTTCCATCAGTCTTGCTCTTTAGGTACATATGTAGGGTCATTTTTTATGGAAGCTGTTTATTCCCTATTCTGTTAAAATTGGGTGTATCAGTTTTCTTCTTTATGTTCATATACGGGGTCATTTTTTAAAAGCTGTTTGCTTCCTATTGTGTTTTATTTTGGTGTAGTCTTCTTGTTTAGGTTGGGATTTCTTGCTTTGCTCATTGAGTTTCAGATTGGCTAGAGCTGCCTATAGACCCGTGGTGGCGAACCTATGGCATGCGTGCCACAGGTGGCATGCAGAGCCATCCCTGTGGGCACGTGCGCCATCGCCCCAGAGGGAGGTGGGGCTGGGCTGCTCCCCTCCCCCTCTCCACATGTGCCAGCACTTTCACTTTCTTTCTCTGCACTGGGAGTCAGGGAGCAGCTACAAGAACTGGGCAGGAAGGGGTGAGAAGCCAGAAGTGGCACAGAGAAAAAGGTGTCAAGACAACCTCAAGGGCCAGGGAGGGAATGGGGAAAAAGATTGCTCTTGCCACAACCTCCCTTCTGCTGGCCACTGGGAAGCCTGGCAGCATGGCTTGGCACGACTACACCAGGAAACTCCAGCGCCCCGGACTTGCAAGTGAGTTTCGGCGCTCCCCAGGTTTTAGTGCGGCAACAGGACAAAACTCAGCAAAGCATTGAGTTCTCTTTGCACGGGTTTGTGGTGCCTTTGCGAGAATGGCTGCTCCTCTCTGCCTTCCCATCTCCCCTTAGCTAAGGGGCACTTTGGCATGGGCAGCTGGGGAAGGGGAGGCCTGGCTTCTCTCAGGGGGCCGAATTAAGCGCACGTTGGAAGGGGAACCTCTGAGTCGGGGGCAGCCAAAGTTTGCCCTCCAGCTTGGGAGAGGAGCTCCTTCATTTCTGGATGGAGCAACTCCCGCCTTCTGCAGCAAAACTCTGCAGGGGTTAGAATCGCGGAGTTTAGGTGGTGAGTAAAACGTGCAAGATTATCAAAAGCCCTTCTTAAGATTTTAGGGGGGGCGGTGGAGGGGGAAAGGCAGCGCAGAAAGTTTGGGCAGGGCGATCAATGTGGCGGGTGGGGGGAAACCTTCCTCACTTGTTCCACAGCAGCTTTTGGCCGAGCCACATTGCAGCAGCATTGGGCACAATACGTGAGGCAGGAAACAACTGCATCATGCCGAAACCGGTATACCGGTTCCTTACCTCTGCCCAGCTTGTTCCGCAGCCTCATAGCAGTGGTATTGGGTGCAATGCGTGAGGCGGCAAATGGCCATGGCCAGAGGAAAACAGCCATGTGACACCGAAACTGGCCATTTGCCGCCTCCTGCCCAGGGCCGCTGCCATGAGGCTGCGGAACAAGCCAGGCGGAGGTAAGGAACCAGGTCGAGGCTCTGCGAGGGTTGGGTCGGGGCAGTGGGAGAACGGCGCTCTGCGAGGGTTGGGTCGGATGCACGTGGGGCTCCTGCCTCGCTTTCCGTGCTGGGGCTGGGGCTGGGCTGGACTGGGAGCAGAGCCTCCATGCCACTTCTTCCCCTGTGGACATTGGGAGCGCCCACCCCACCTACCCCTCATCCCGGGGTAGCTGCCACTTCCCGCACTCTACAGCCTGTCCCCAACCAGCCGGGCATGCCAAGCTCGGGCCTTGGGCAGATGGAGGCCGGAGGAGAGTAAGAGCCACCACTGCCCGCCTTCTCCGCATGAGGACACATGTGGGGAGAGGCGCCGCCTGGCTTGGTAAGCCACGGTCTGCCCGCAGAAAGAGGAGGATGGAGGAGGAGGGCTGGCTGGGGATGGGCGCAGCATTGCCCACAGGGGGAATCTGACCAGCCCCAGCCTTGAGGGGGGAGGCTGAGGGAGCCCGAAGGGAGGCATCCCAGCACGCTTGGCGGGCTGGTGAAGGGCTGCCCTGGGATGAGCAGTATGTGGGGTGGAAGCTCCCGATGTCCATGGGGGAAGCAGTGGCGAGGAGATTCCATGCCCAGCCCAGTTCAGCCCAGCCCTGGCATGGCAAGCGAGGCAGCAGCCCCACATGCATCCCCGAGTGCGAGCGCAGAAGAGCGCAGGTGGGCAGCGGAAGGCACGAGGAGCCCCAATCCCAGCACAGCCCCTCCCCACTCTCCTCCTCCCCCCCTCAGAAGAGCTGCAAGGCTCAGGAGCCTTCCCCATGCCCCCCGGAAGAAAACCATCACGAGACAATCTTCTGTTTTAACTTTTTTTTCCTTGTCACTTTTTGGAGTTTTCATCCTGCTTTCATTAGACGGCAGCATTTGGGAGGGGGTGTAGCTGCCCCCTTCCCCCCCAAGCCATCAGCTGAGCAAGATGCCCTCCTGCCCACTGCCCCACCCACCAGAGACCCCCTGGATCTCCCCCAACCCTGCCCAGCCCCCACAGGCATCCCTCCCCAGGAGCAACATCAAACTGGCCACACCCACCCTGGCCATGCCCACCCAGTCTGCCATGACCATCGTAGCCATGCTCACCCAGTCGGCCACACCCACCCAGTGGGCCACAGCCACCCAGCGGGCCACACCCACCCAACAATATATAAGTAGGGTTTGGGTTGCAGTTTGGGCACTCGGTCTCTAAAAGGTTCGCCACCACTGTCCTAGTGCCTACTGAAGTTACAGTGACAAGGCTACAGCAACAGCCTTCGGGAACTCAAACACAGGCTGTCAAACCAGATGCTGTGTCTCTTACTACCAAAATTCCTAAACTGTTAGTGGGCCTCTCTTCGATGGTGCCGGTACAAGTGGAAGGCATTTACACGAGGGCCCTCTTGGACTCAGGTGCGCAAGTGACATTACTGTATCGGGATTTCTATGACAGGCACTTGACACACATACCCATATGAAAGTTGAGCAATTTGAAGATTTGGGGCATTGGAACAGAGAAGTTCCCATATGATGGGTATCTACCTATCCAGCTAACATCTGGGCCCTCAGTTGCTGGATACACAGAAACCTTCAATACCCTGGCCATTGTCTGTACCCCATCCCCCAGGAGCTAGCCAGGGCTCATCGATAGTGGGGATGAACACCAATTTAGTTAGGCGTCTGCTCACCCCAGTTGTCCCAATAGGGAATGACTCAGTGATAGGGGATGTTCATCCCGCACTGCAGACAGCATACCGACACCTGATGCGAGAACAACAGGCCCCCACAGAGGGTGTGGGGCAACTGTGGAAGTTAGACCAAGCAAAGAGAGTACTGCAACCAGGGGAGGTGGCGTGTCTACGGGCCTCTGTCAGACTGGACTAGAAGCAGCCTGGTCCCTACCTCATTCTCGAATCTGACCCCAGAAGGCAGAACGCCAGAGTGGAGGTAATCCCAGAGGTGGTCTTCACAAAGGCCCTGCGGCAGGCCAGAGGACAGATCTTGGTCGGAGTCCGGAATATTACAAACTTCCCTGTGAGGTTGAAAGACCAGATGTTGTTGGGACAAGTGAGCCCAGCCACCCCAATTGTACCTCCTGATACTAGAGAAAAGACAGAGGGTGAGGTTTCAACAGATCAGTTCTATCCTAAGAACATGCAGCTTTCCCAAGAGTGGGGAGAGAGGGCTAGAGACCAGCTTTGGAGGTGGCAACATCTGTTCTCAAAAGATGAATTTGATGTGGGATGTTGTAAGAGCGCTCAACATATAATCCATCTACAGGAAGACAAGCCTTTCCGAGAGAGGTCTCGGCAGATTCCCTTAAGTGACTTAGATGACCTTAGAGAGCATTTAGTGGAATTGAAGAGGTCTGGGATCATCCAAGAATCTCGAAGTCCCTACACCTCTCCCATAGTGGTAGTCTGGAAGAAGAATGGATCCCTGAGAATGTGTATAGATTACCGTACCCTCAATTGGAGGACCATTCCAGATCAGTACACAACTCCTCGAACTGAAGATGCGCTGCATTGTTTTGTTTTTTATAATATTTTATTGATTTTCTCATTTTACAATTGGGTATTTAAAAAGCAACGTGATGGCTGGGTTGATCAATAGTTCAATAGTGTACATAAGTCTTTAGTATAAATCTCATATTACATCAAATATTTCCTCTCTTTTTCATTAATATCTGCTATCTCATATTGGGCTAGTACAATTCTTATTGTTATCTACTAAATAAAAACATCTTTGTTACAGTTATCAATAATTTTTAGCTTATACATATCTTAATTGCGTTTGCACTTAATCCTTGTATACAATCAATGTCCTGTTGACTTCCGGTGGCTCCGCTGGCGTCGCTACAGCCTCCTTTGGAGGCTCCGTTCTCGGGGTTTTGTAAAGCCGCAAAAACAGCGAACATCAGCTGTTTTTTGCGGTGGAAAATCCCCCCTTCGGGCGAAGAAGGGGTGAAGAGCATCGGGCGTGGGTTGAGCTCCTCTTAAAACCCCCTGAAAAAGTTTTCAGGGGGTAAGAGTGAGAGCTCCCCAGGCGCTCGAAGACGCTCCTGCCCTGAGACGCTTCTGTCGGCTGACAGAAATAGACGCCGCGACCATTCCTGCTTCAAGTAAATATTCAAGAGAGACATATGCAGGCGGAGTGAATACAGGAGTTCTTTACTGCAAGTATTTCTTTTTTTTTTTTACTTCTGACCATGTATTTCTACAATCAACATAAAGTATCCAAGATGGCGATCGCTTTCACTCTAAAGGGAAAGTAATGGGGAAAGTGAAAGTGAATTTTTTTCTTTAGAGTGAGGCCAGAGCGATCGCTTAGATTTAAACTTTAAAAACTTTACAAATTATAATTAAATTTTGATTTGAAAGAAGATAAGAAGAGGAATTCATTTTGGCAATATATCTTTAAGGATTTTTTTTCTTTTTTTTAAAAGAAATTCTATTTTTTTTAAAGTGACTGAATATAATATGGCTACCAGACAAACTAAAATAGCCTCTGCGAAGGTGGCAGTTTCTTCTCCTGCTCAGCCCTCTAAATTACCAGTAAGTACTCTTTCTGCTCCCCCAGCCTCTTTACCATCTATAGAATCTCAAGCCCCTTTGCCTACCCAATCTCCTCCGGAAATGTTTACTATGAAAGATTTGCAAGCTGCATTCTCAACAATGACTGAAAAGTTGGAGAAAAAGCTTGAGGAACAAATTAAAGGATTATCTGATGAACTGGAGACAATTAAAGAAACAATTGAGACTCATAATATTGTGATAAGAGAAGATATTGTGGATGCTATTAAGGGGGTTTGGGAGTATACTTTGAGAGTTGAAGAGAAGGTGGAAGGTGCTGAGCAACAATTTGAGGGAAAACTTGATGAAGTTAAAAGTGATATACAAGATCAAGCAGTTATGATTCAATATAATCATATGATGTTGGCTATAAGAATCAGAGGGCTGAAAGAAACTGCAAATGAGAATCAGGAAGATTTGAGAAGAATTTTTGAAGAAGCCTTGGCACAATTTTTAGAAGATGGAATAGAAAATGTCTCTTGGCAGATTGATCGTATCTACAGAGTTAATTCATGGATTGCAAGACAAAGAAATTTACTTAGAGACATTGTGATTTATTTTGTTACAAGGAGATTCAGAAACTACATTCTTACTTGACCTCCGTCGGCTCCAGTTCCAGCCCATTTTCCTCAGCAGATTCAGGCTCCGATGGGGGCATGACAGAGTGAAATGATCAGTCACAACCAATACATTTCCCTGTCCACTTGTATCTGGTTCCAGACAGAGGAAGTTGATGCAGACTAGATCCAGGGGCCCATGACTTTGCAGGTGGCCCATCGGTGCGGCCCTGGATGGTAAGGTCTTTCTTTGGATACAGTGCAGGCAGGATAGACAATAGTCTCCAACCTCCGTCTTCATACAGGGCCAGTAAAACCAATCCTTCACTAACTTGAAGGTCTTCTCTGGCCCCAGGTGTCCATGCTCATCATGTAGCACAATCAGCACCGCTTCCCTATGATTTTCTGGGAGGAAGAGTTGCCACTTTTCCTTGGGCCCATTGGAAGGGCCCTTCCGATACATCACACCGTTCCAGAGCTGTAAACGGTCCCACTCATTATACAGCAACCGAGCTCCTCTCGGCGAGTCAGTGAGCAGAGCCACTGACTCAAAAGCCCTTGTAGACAGGCCACAAAGGGGGTCTTCTGCCTTTTCAAGTCTTTCTGGGTAAAAACAGGCATACCCTCCCCTCTAACTTGAATGTGGTTGCAGTACAGTTTAGGAACACCTGCAGTAGTGACTCCTACCCCTTCTCCCCCAATTGCTCCTCAAACTCGGTGTTTGACCCCTTGATACAGAGCTTGAATACCATCAGGGGTCAATCAGATCCATTCTCCAACATGTGCCTCGGGACCATGAGGTCTCCTTGACAAGGCATCTGCATCCCTGTTCCTCATACCCGGCCAGTACCTCAAACTGAACCTGAACCCGGAGAGTGCAGCTAGCCACCGATGCCTTGTGGCATCGAGTTTGGCTGTTGTGAGAAGGTACGTGATTGGGTTATTGTCTGTCTTAACCTCAAACTCTGCTCCATATAGGTAGTCCTTTAACTTATCTACTACTGCCCACTTAAGTGCCAGGAACTCCAGCTTATGGGTGGGATAGTTCTTTTCATCTGAGGTTAGGCCCCTGCTGATATATGCAATGGGCTTCAGGTGTTTATCATGTTCCTGATACAGTATCCCTCCAAGACCATCCCGACTAGCATCGACATGTAGTTCATATGGCCAGTTAGGGTCTGCGTAGGCCAAGACAGGGGCATTCGTAAGTCTCTGCTTTAGCTGATCAAAAGCTTGCTCTCACTGCCCAGTCCACTCTGCCTGAATGGATTCTCGAGACTTCCTGGGTCCCTTATTCTGATGGACCTGATTCGACCGACCAGACACATCCTCTACCTCTTCATTCTTCAACAGATCTTTGAGAGGACAGGCTATCTTCACAAACCCTTCAACAAACCTCCGTTAATATGAGCAGAACCTTAGAAATGATCGCAGTTCAGCCACATTTTGAGGTCTGGGCCAAGAAGTAACAGCCTCAAGCTTTGTGGGATCAGTTGATACCCCTTCTGCAGAGACAACATGACCCAGATATGTGACAGATGGTTGGTAAAATTGGCATTTCTCCAATGACAGCTTCAATCCTTCTTCATAGAGCCTTGTCAGTACCTTCTCCAAGCGCTCCTCATGTTGTTCAAGAGTCTCACCAAAGACAATAATATCATCTAGATAGACTAACACCTCTACCAAGTTCATATCTCCCACAGTCTGCTCCATGAGTCTCTGAAAGGTTGCTGGGGCCCCTGATAACCCTTAAAACAATATACCACCTGTGGATTGGCTGAGATTCAAACTGACAGTGGGACCCTGGGGGAAGGAGTAATGAACACTGTTTTTGATATACTGCCTGTGTGGGCTATGTCCTCAGACCTCGCTTTGCTTCCTCGCTATCACTAACTCTCAATACAAAGTTCCTTTTGAGACAATGCCTGTTTCAAGAGTTCTGCTTTCTTGGGAGACCTAGTTGAGGCAGGTCCTTACAGAAGCCTCCTGCCACATTATCCTCTGCCCCTGCCAAGAGCCTGAGGTACGCACCTGGCCTGTGCTTCTGATGTGGCCAGGATGGGCACTGGGCTGTGATGTGCCCAGCCCCGATGCCCAGGGTAGCTCTGGCAGCTCCAACCCCACCGAAACCCAAAAAGCCACCCAGCAAGGGAAAGGAAAAGTTGTGAGCAGCAGGTCATTGAGGTCTTCCCCCTGAACGGAGAAGGGGAGGGAACTCCGGCTGCAGAGGACTTGCAGCTGAACCTCTACGAGAGAGACAGTGTGGGTGAGGATGACCCGATGGTAAGTGAAACCATCAGCCCTCTATTGGCCTGGGTGGAGATCGTAGTGCCCAACTCAGGGGTGAAAAGAATAGTAAAGGCCCTAATAGACTCAGGGAGCACCAGGTGACTTGTCAGCCTGCAGAACGTGCAAAAGGTGGGGTTGCTTAGGTTTCCCCTAAGCAAGTCCGGTGAGCCCAATACTTTAACTGGTTCGACTTTGAGTTAAAGTACATCCCGGGAGGAAAAAACTTCCTGGATGACACTTTGTCCCACATGCCCCAATACAACAGGAACCGAGAGGAGGTGGTGTACTCCATCATCCCCATGAAACAGCGAGCAGTGCAAGCCACCATGAGGCAACAAGCCAAAAAGAAAAGTCCATCCCCATGCGACACTTTCACGCAGCAACTGAAGCAAGAGCTAAAATCTGATGTGTGGTTTGGAGCCCATCAAGGGGAGATAACCGTGAGAGAGGGAGTAGCATGGAAGGGGAACAAACTGTATGTCCCTAACAGCTTGTGGGTACAGGTCCTGCAGCAGAGCCACGACACCAAGCAAGCTGGCCATTTTGGGTTCCTTAAGACTTTGCACTTGGCCAACTGCCAATTCTGGTGGCCAAAGATGAAAAAGGACATTGAGAGCTATTTAAAAAGTTGTGCCGTGTGCACAGCCAGTAAGAGTATTTCAGGAAAGAGCCCAGGGCTGCTACAGCAAGTTGCCAACCTGACACGGCCCTGGGAAGAGATAGCCATGGACTTTATAGTCGAACTGCCTGAAAGTTGTCTAACCAAGGCTTTATAAAGTGGCACTTGTGGTCTTGATTCTATCCCTCTGTAGCAGTTGGGGTGAGATCGGCTCTGGCTGGGATCAGCGCTGGCTGGGAGGCTTTGCTGGAGCTCTGCAGATTCAGCGGAGAGGTCAGGAGCTCCGGCGGCCTCTGCGGTGGCTGGCAGTGGGGCGTGACTCTTGGGGAGGGATTTTTAAAGGGGAAGAAGAGGTTGACTGGGGAGGAAGAAGCTTTTATCTTTTTTTTCCAGAGGGGAAAGCTATATGGAGGGAGAGCGAGGTAGGAGATTGGCGAAAAGCCTTTTATCCTTTTTTTCCCGGAGGGGCAAAGCTAGACAGAGGGAGAGCAAGGGAAGAGGGTTTTGTTTTTATTCTTTTCAGTGAGGCCAGCCAGATGGAAAGGGGGGAATAGAGATAGAGAGGTTTCTGTAGAGGAAGCTTGAAAGAGAGAAGGGAAGAGAGGATTCAGTCAGAGAGAGAAGAGGAGATAGAATAAGGGAGGTTCCTGTGAGCTGCTGAGAGAAACTGACCATCATCACCTCACATGAGCTCCCTGCAAGAGACTGCCCATCATTATCTCACATGAGCTGCTGCTGCCAGAGACTGGCCATCATCATCTCATGTGAGCTGCTGCTGCCAGAGATGGGAGCTGCTTGTTGACAGAGACTGACCACCATCTTCACCTCACACGAGCTGCTGCTGCCAGAGACTGGCCATCATCATCTCAAGTGAGCCGCCTGCTGACAGAGACTGACCATCATAATCTCATATGAGCTGCTGCTGAGAGACTGACCGCCATCACCTCACGTGAGCTGCCTGCTGAGACTGACCATCATTACCTCAGGTGAGGTGCTGCCGACAGAGACAGAGCACCACCGCACCGTGTGTCTCTGTCAAGCAGAGGTGTCCAAGTAAGGGACCCCTTGGACCAGCAGCCAGACCAAGAGGGCCAGGAGAACCCGGACTTCAGTGGTCCCTTTGGGGGTGGCACTACACCTCTGTTAATGCAACCTAGGATTGCATTGGTTTTTGCTGCTGCCGCACGCTGCTGGCTCATGTTTAAGTAATTGTCCACTAGGACTCCCAGATCCCTCTCGCAGCACTACTATTGAGCCAGGTATCATCTATATCTGTGCATTTGTTTTTTCTTGTCTAAGTGTAAAACATAACCTTTTCTCACCATTGAATTTCATTTTGTTAGATATGGCACAGTGTTCAAAGTCTCTCAATTTCCTTCTGTATCTTGAGCCTATCTTCTGGAGTGTTGGCTATTCCTGCCAGCTTGGTGTCATCTGCAAATTTGATGAGTTCCCCATCAATCCCCTCATCTAAATGGTTTATGAAGATATTGAAGAGTACTGGGCCTAAGACAGAAGTCTGACTGACTGAGGTCCAAGTAAATTATGTCCATAGCATTTTGGTGGTCCACTAATTTAGTCACTTTGCCAAAGAATGAAATAAGATTTGTCTGGCATGATCTGTTTTTGACAAAACCCATGTTGGCTTCTGGTTATAACTTTACATGCCTCTAAGTGTTCGCAGATTCATTGCTTATCTTTTCCAGAATCTTCCCAGGTATTGATGTCAGGCTGATAGGTCTGCATGATCATATTCCTTTTTACCATACTCTCCCACTTTTATTTATTTTTATTTAACTAATTTATATGGCTCCCATCTTGCAAATGCACCTCTGGGCAGCTAACAACATACATAAACAATAAAAACAATACTAATAAAGAGTACAAATGTACAGAGAACGATGCTGAGGGTAAACCCAAACACAACAATAAAAAAAACTTCTCAATGGGCTATCTAACCAGGGGCTTTTCAACCTTTTCACCCATTGTACCACTTTTAGGATGTGGCAATATCGGAGTACCACCAGTCGCCTAGCAAGGTGTCAAAAACGTGATGACCAAAAAAAAAGGAAAAAAGTGATAAAGTACAGGTAGTCCTTGACTTACAAAAATTGGCTTAGTGACTGTTCGAAGTTACAACGGCATTGAAAAAAGTGACTTATGACCATTTTTCACACTTATGACTGTTGCAGTATCCTCAGGGTCATGTGATTTACATTCGGATACTTGGCAACTGATTCATACTTATGATGATCACAGTGTCCCGGGGTCATGTGATGACCTTTTGGAACTTTTTGACAAGCAAAGTCAATGGCCGGGGGGGGCATGGCCAGCTCAGCGTCACTCAGGTTGCAGGGCGCCTGTGGGGGGAGCGGGCGGGGCTGTAGGGGGGGAATCTGTGGGTCTCTGGTGGAGGGTGGTGGGATGGGTGGGTGCCTTTCTTCCTTACCTCCCTACCTCCCATTGTCCCTTCCTTCCTTTCCTCCCACTCTCTTCCTTCCCTCCCTATATTCCATTGTCCCTTCCTTCCTTCCTTCCTTCACTCCCTCCCTCCCATTGTCCCTTCCTTCCTTCCTTCCTTCTTTGTGTCTTCCTTCCTTCCCTCCCTCCCATTGTCCCTTCCTTCCTTCCTTCACTCCCTCCCTCCCATTGTCCCTTCCTTCCTTCCTTCTTTGTGTCTTCCTTCCTTCCCTCCCTCCCTCCTATTGTCCCTTCCTTCCCTCCCTCCCTCCCATTGTCCCTTCCTTCTTTCCCTCCCTATCTCCCATTGTCCCTTCCTTGCTTCCTTCCTCCCTCCCTCCCTCCCTACCCAGGAAGGGACAAGTGGAGGGGGACAGGCCGCCAGCGTGGCTGGTGGCCGTGCTGCCAGTGGCCATGGCTTGAAAGGCCACTGTAAATTCCTGGACAAGAGCCACATAGCATTAAGAGCAGAGTGGTGGGAAGATATTTGTAATGAGGGAGGGAGAAAAACAAGCATGCCCTGAAGGAGATCAGCAAATGGCCCTTGCCCACTTCACACACCCGTGGACTCCAGGGGAGGGGATGCCGTGAGTGGCATGAGAGTCCACGTTACCTGTGCTACACCGCCCAGACCCCAGTCTGGTTTCGGCAGGCAGCGCCACACTCACTGCATGGAATGGCTGGGCTAGGCGAGGCAAACAGGCAACATGCCGAACTTGCCTGGGTGTGCGCAGAGGTGGTGGCAAGCACTCAGGGAAGCACTCAGAATGTGGTCAGCCTGTGGGGCAAAACAGTCACCCAGGACACCAGGATACCTCCGGTTTCGTCAATCATAAGAGGGTTGAGTTTGGAGGAGAGGAACAGTGGCAAAGTCACCGCAGCAAAGGGATTACAAAGTAGCTGGATGGGGTTGCATTGGGAACTTCCCACCCTTAATTTTATCCAGGCTCATTTACTTTCTTCTTCTGCAACTGCTTTCCAAAAATGAACACCCAGAAAACTTTGATCTGATTATAGCACAGTCCTCCAATCCCTACTTCCCTCTCCTCCCCCCTTTCCAAAAACCCTCAGCCTTTTATTTCCTCCCAAAGATGAAAACTACCATGCCTCTTACCCATAGACCCCTTGTCCATGATGTACACTGTGTGGAGCGGCTGGGCCAGGCAAGGCGAACTGGCGAGAAGCCGAACCTGCCTGTGTGCGCACAGAGGTGGCAGTGAGCGCATGCACCTGGCACCTGGTGTCCCGAGTGAATGTTTTGCCACAGGCTGACCGCGTTCTGAACACTTCCCTTTCACCTGGGACACCAGGCGCTCGCCGCCACCTCTGCGCACGCCAAGGCAGTTTCAGCTTCTCGCCAGTTCGTCTTGCCCGGCCCAGCCTGTCCACTCGGTGAGACCACGCTGTTGCCTGCTGAAACTGGGGAGGTTGGGGCGGGACTGGGCCGCATAGTGCAGGTAACATGGACTCTCATGCCACAACCCTTCCCCAGCTGCGTTTCTTACCTGTTTGTCGCTGCCACCCATGTGCGCGCCCAGCCTGTTTTTTGTCCTCTCCTCTCTCGCCCCTCCTCCTCCTTTTCCCTTCGGTGCAGCTCCAGCTGACTCTTCCTCCTCCTCCCAAGGCTGTGTCTTTTTTTTCTCTCCCTCTCCCACCCAAACTGCCTCCTTTTATATCCCTTCCTGTCTCCGCCCCCCCTCCTCCTCCTTTCTCTTCCGGGTGAGCCAGAAGTGCCGATCCTGGGGCCTTTGCCTCGCCCCAAGCAGCCCTGCAGCTCCTGAAGACTCTCTCAGGGCAAGTCTTGCACTGTGACACTTTGGCTCGTTCCCTTCCCCACTACCCTGGGCTGGACTGGGCAGGGCCGTGTACCACCTATTCTGTGCCAATTTACCACAGGTGGTACATGTACCACCGGTTGAAAAGCCCTGATCTAACCTCCTGACTATCAGGAACACTTACTAGGTCCCATTAGTTGACAGGGGCCTGACTTCCAGCTGTGACGTCATCGTGGAGCGGGTGAAGGAACAGACCTCTGTTCCTAAATCCCAAAAAATCTTCACTAAGAGCCCAGCAAGGGCTTTGCCGATCCCGGAGAGATTGGTAAAACTAAAGAGGAAGCTTCAGAGAAGCCAGGTGGAAAGCAAACACCTGAGCAGACAGGAGCAGCACTTTTAAAATTGGCGGAGAAGAAGCCGGTCTCTAAGGCCGGCCTGGAGTGATGGCGACAGTCTGAGAGGGAAGTGAAAAGTAGAACTGACAGCTTTGTATGGGAGACGAGGAAAACCCCTGAAGGAGGTGAGGAACATTTGGCTGAGAGAAGGCACGGAAAAAGCAAAATGATAAGGAGAGAAACACAGCGGCAACTGAAATGGAGTAGAGCAGAGAAGGGAGTGATAGAGCAGAACGAGAGCAGCGTGAAGAAGCAGAGAGCCCACAGTAAAGTTTATAAAACGTGAAAGACTGGAATTTAAGAGCTGCGAGAACTAGAGATTGAAACTAGAGAAAGGACTGGAGAAAGGACGGCCGGAGGCAACAAAGGGTGATTAAGAAGGACTTTGAAAAATTAACATAAGGATTAAAAGGTGAAGTGAGACAACAGAGAAATTTAATACTACTTAGTGGAACCTATTTTTGAAGAACAAATAGCATTGAAATTTGGACTTTAACTGACATATAACTGGGTAAAGTGACGAGTGGACGTTTTGGAAATATTGGATATATAGAAGAAGAAATAAGAGGTGACATTTGGTGGATCGGTGGATACATTAAATTGAGACAGAGAGAAAAAAGGCTGATGCAATATTGTAGCACCCATATACAAGCAGTGACTAAGCTACAAGTAGAAAAGGGGCATCAGGCAATGTATTAAAAGGAATGAAGTACATGAATTGTATTAACGAATAGAAATAAGCATAACTGAGTAATTGAATTAAATAGAAGTGAGAAAGTAATATAGTATAGTAAAGAAATATAGAGAAAGGTGATTATTCAAATAAGAGTGATAGTGAATGAAATTAAGAGTGGTGATAATACTTAGAGAATAGTATATGTATATGTATTGTGTGTAGTGTTATAGAAATATATATAAGAGGTGTTAAGAGTATTATAAATTATACCAGATAATAGTGGGATAAGGAAAGGTATAACTCTATTTGTAATTTTATTTTTTAACGTTAACCCTAAGAATAATGTTATATAAAGGTATTATAGTCATATATATTGATACATAATTAGAAATATTATATATATATATTCTTTACTATCTATATTATATATATACTTACATATTTAAGCTTAGACTATATAGATTGAAAACCAACTTGATCAACACAAACAACTTGCCATAAATTGGTATATGCAAAGTGGAGAAATATTATTCAAGTAATAAAAATGACAAGTACTGCAACAACAACTAAAGTAGGCAAAAAAACAGTTACAAATCCCACACCTATAATGGCCTCTCCTACAGGTCAAAGAATGATAGTGACCATGTTGGGGAAAGAAAAAGCAGAATTGGCAATGAACCCACAGAGCATGCAGATAACACTACAAACTTATGATGCCACCATGACTGTGGCTTGATGGGTGGGGCTGGGCCGGTCGTGGGTGGGGTTTGGTGACGGAGGGGTGTGTCTAGAGTATAAGAGCCGCTGGAAGCAGACTATTCTCAGTGCTAACCTTTTCTCCATTTGGCGAATAAAGCAAATGGTTGTTTGTCGTTCCTGGTTTATGGTTTGTTCCCGGAGCTCAAGCAGGACGGCATAACATCCGTAGGTGGTCTAGGTTCCGATGGTCTGTTCGAACCTCGACTTGCTGATGGGCCCCTTCTAAGTGGTGCCGCCATGTCTCAAAAGCGACTTTAACTGCCAACAATTCCTTGTCCCAGATCATATAATTCCGTTCAGGGGCCGACAGCTTCCGTGAATAATAGGCACATGGGAACAAGGTACCTGCAGGAGCATAGGCTTGCAGAAGCACCGCCCCGATGGCCACATCCGATGCATCCGTGTCCACCACGAACGGCCTTAAGGGATCAGGATGCTTGAGGATAGGCTCGAAGGCAAACGCGGCCTTAAGGACATCCAAGGCCCCCTGCTCCTCCGCACCCCAGCGGAACTTCACCCCTTTCCTTAACAGATTGGAAAGGGGAGTGGTCAGGGTCGCAAAACGAGGAATGAATATACAGTAATAATTCGCAAACCCCAACAGACACTGCATGTCCTTGACCCTCCACGGAGGCTGCCATTCCTGCAGCGACTTTACTTTCTCTGGATCCATCTCCACACCCTCGGGCGAGATGCGATGGCCCAGAAAGTCCATTGTGGTTTGCGCAAACTGGCACTTCTCATGCTTGGCAAAGAGATGGTTATCCCGCAATTGTTGCAACACAAGCCGAACATGGTTCCAATGCTCTCGTGGGGAGGACGAGTAAATCAGGATGTCGTCAAGATAGATGACCACAAACATATCCAACAGGTCCCTGAACACGTTGTGCATAAAGTGCACAAACACTCCCGGCGTGTTGGTCAGGCCAAAGGGCATAACCGTGTACTCAAAATGTCCATAACGTGTCCGGAAGGCCGTCTTCCACTCATCTCCCACTCGAACTCGGACTAAGTTATAAGCTCCCCGTAAGTCCAACTTAGTAAATATTTTGGCCTGGCGGAGCCTCTCGATGAGTTCGGGGATGAGTGGGAGTGGGTACCAATTACAGATCGTGATGGCATTCAGTTTCCGGTAATCACAGCACAGTCTAAGCTCCCCTGACTTCTTCTTCATGAAGAGCACTGGCGCAGCCAACAGGGAGGTGGAAGGCCGTATAAACCCCTTCTGGAGATTCTTGTCAATGAAGTCCCTCAAAGCTGCAAACTCCGGTTCCGACAGAGAGTAAATCCGGCCAGCTGGCAATTTGGCATCGGGCACTAAATCAACCGAGCAGTCATAAGACCGATGCAGGGGCAACTGATCTGCCTCTTTTTCCCAAAAGACATCAGCATAATACAAAATACAAAGAGTCCAGGTACAAGCATAATCCCCCAACTCTGCCAGTAGGGGTAGCCACCTTCCCTGCGCAGACATGCAGGTGATGGGTGGCACACTTCTTGCTGGGGAACCGCACTGCCCCAGACGACCAAATAATCTGTGGATCATGAGCCCTCAACCATTCCAAACCCAACACCACAGGAAAGTGAGAAACAGTAGCCACATAGAACACAGCTTCTTCCATATGCGGCCCAATACGCATGTGAAGGGGTCTGGTTGCAGCAACCACAGGGCCGGAACGAAGGGGCCGCCCACCAATCATCTCCACCAAGACTGGTGGTGACAAACTGCTGCTGGGGAATGGACCACTGCGCGGCAAAATCCGAGTCCATGAAATTAGCAGTAGCCCCGGAGTCTACCAAGGCCTGGACCTCCACCGGTCCCTGACCTGGCACGAACACAGTCGCTGGTAACACAAGGTGTTTAACAAGAGTCTGCTGAGGTGGAGGTACTGGACCCGTGTCCAAGCAAGCCCGGCCTATGGAGCCCTCTAGGCTGGGCTCGGCCCATTTCCCACTGCTGCTTTGGGTGCCTTCACCGGACACTTGGTCGCCATATGGCCTGGACTGCCACAATACAGACAAAGGCCTTCATGGTGATGGTGATCTTTTTCAGCTTGGGTCAGATGGGGTCGTGCAGCTCCCAACTGCATTGGCTCATCCAGAGGCAGTGCCAACGGTGCCACTGTCTTAACAGGTGCGGGCAAGGCCTCCATCTGTCGTTGCGCCCATCGCTGCTGGAGTCTTGCATCGATACGGAGACACAGGTGCATGAGCTCCTGCAAGGAGCGAGGGCATTCAGTGCATGCCAGCTCATCCAGGAGTTCGGACAAAAGTCCCTCCTGAAACTGGTCCATAAGCGCTGCCTCGTTCCACTGCAGTTCCTGACAAACCAACTGAAACATAGCAATGTAGTCTGTCAGCAAACCACGCCCCTGTCGCAACTCTCTCACCCGACGGTTTGCAGTCTGGGCCATAACTGGGTCCTCAAACATGGCCTTGAGTTGCCGGCAAAACTCTGCATAATTGTCCAGCAGCTGATTGGGCTGGGTCATCAGGGGTGTTGCCCAATGTCCTGCCGTTCCTGTCAACAGGCTTAGCACAAACCCCACCTTATCCCAGTCAGTGGGGAAGTACTCCGGCCGAAGGCTCATACATAACTGGCCCTGCCCAAAGAACGATGGGAATCGTGCCTGTGAGCCATCAAATGTGTCTGGAACTGGAACAGGATTTCTGCAGTGTGGCCGAGCTGCTTACATCTGCGCCATCTGTGCAGTCAGGAGGACCACCTGCTGTTTTAGCTGATCATTTTCCGCACGGATCTGATCCATGGTTGCCCAACTTGGTCTGGAGGAACAATTGGGAGTGGGCTGGGAACAAAATGTGATGACCCAGGGCCCCGAATGGAGGCAAAGCAATTAGCTGGTCAGAACAATTGTCTTTGTAAGATCTGCCAATGTTCACCCAACAGCCCCCACATATGCTGGCACAAGTTCAATAAAACAGTCAACAAAGTTAACAGTTCTTTAAAGTAAAACAGATAACAAACA
This sequence comes from Bothrops alternatus, assembly GCA_034064705.1. Classification (NCBI taxonomy): domain Eukaryota; kingdom Metazoa; phylum Chordata; class Lepidosauria; order Squamata; family Viperidae; genus Bothrops; species Bothrops alternatus. The sequence continues at coordinate 896,723 of JARGCV010000014.1, read as the reverse complement.
AAGTGTGATCTTTTCAACGCCCAGCTTGCCTGTAACCTGCAAACTGCAAAACTGAGGACAGCAAGGAGAACTCAGCAGGAAACAAACTTGATCCAAAATACAAAGAGTCCAGGTACAAGAGCTCACATCACAAGAGTTCATGTTTGTTCCCGGCAAATGCCCCACCCCACAGTGTCTCCTTAAATCCTACTCCCCAGGTGTGCCTTGTGGAGTGGGGCGTGATGCTGTCCTCCTGAGCAAGTGAGCCTGCCTCCATTGTTCCCTCCTCCTCTCTGCTCTCCTTGCTCTGGGATCTGGTGGGGAGGGGCCTTGCTCCTCGCCTGAGCTCTGCCTTCCCTGTTCCAAACTTGAAGGGCCCTGGCCTGCTTCAGCCTGCTCCTCCCCACAGTCCTCCAAAGCCACAGACACCCCCTCCTGGGCCTCAACAGGGAACTCCATGTCGTCCTCAGAGTCAGGCTCGGATGGAGGCATGACACCCTGGCTAGAAGTCACCCAACAAACTAGCCATCAATCCCCTTGCTTGCTGCAAAGCCAGACTGGAGCCCTTGAGCCGCTCCTTCCAGCCCATTTCGGGATGGTCCAAAAGCGAAGGGAATGGTTCCCATCCCACCTGGTCACTGCGGGGCTTCATTTCTAAAGACCCTCTGCACAGACTCCGGACAAACTGAGATCCGGGACTGAAAAAGCAGCAACGGGAGTGAAGGACTGTTTAAAGGAGGAGGAACAAGGAGACAGTGGGAGAAGCCACTCCTGAACAGGTGGGGCGAGGCAGGTGGTGGGGTGGGAGTGGTGCCGTAGCCCCTGCGTGCTCAGCCCCCGCGGTCCAACCTCATTCTCCAGCGAGCCTGCCGCCCGCCACCCCACCCATGACAGCCCAGGTGAATGGGAAGGGCGGGGAGCCCCCATCCCCAAGAGGCAGCCAGGACTCCCCTCCCTGCTCTGACCCACCTGAGCCCAGCCCCGGAGCTGCCCCACGTGGCCCGAGAGTGTTGGCGAAGCTCCTCCAGTGGATCAGGACCTGCCGCCCACCCTGGTCCCACCCCCTCTGCCAGAGACCCCTGGATCCCCCCAGCCCCACCTGGGCCCCCACAGGTGACCCCCAATGCAAGCGATGTCAAGCTGGCCACACACCCCTGGGCAACCACAATACTGCGGCTTATTTTTTGGGTAGGGCTTATGTCATATTTAAAAGAAGTTAAAACAATTTTGATTCAAGGGATGAATGCAGGTTTTGTTGTTGTTACTGATTACACTGACCTACATTGTGTACAGATTTATTTCCACCTGGTAACTCTTTTACCAGACTAAAGTTATTCAGGTAAAAACTAAAATGTAGTCAATACAGGCTGAAGGGGGCAGTTTATGTAGCAGGGGAAAAAAAGAATAGGTGGCTTCCGGTTCCAGATCACGGTGCCTCTAGCTGCACGAAGAGACTTGTCTCCTCGTCGACTAGCTTCCCTCCGCCGGTAGACCCTTATGCGGGTCGAAAGTCGCCCTGGAGGGTGCGACTTCTGTCAAAGAGGCTTCGCTCGGCTGCGGAGGAGTGGCGGCTCCTCCAGCTGTCCGAGCCGTCTCTGAGGGCCGACGGAGAAGATCGGCCAGTAAAATGGCCAATCACCTAGCCGCTCCAAACCGCAAGTCAAAGAACATCTAAGCTTTAAGAACCACTGTGGTGAACCTGGGTGAAACTCTTCTTTGCTACTCTCTTTACTCTCTTTTGCTTTTTTTTTTTTTTTGCCTGTAAGAGCCTTGTTGGAATTATTTCTCTGGCTTGAAAAAGCAGCTTCTACATGTTTGGGAAGAAAGGCATTGAACAAAAGAATAGAACAAAATTTTAAAGGCTATACTTTATTTTTATATCCTTTGGGGTACAGAAATTTTTTTTCTAAGAGCTGTACTAGCATTTTATGCTGGAAGAATATTTCTTTTTTCACATTATATTTTAAAGATAGAAAAAAGGGGGGGAATGGTGTCTGGAAAAGATTTTTTTTAATCTACTGAGGACATCTAGTGGCGAAAACCTAATGCTGCAACTTCTGGTTATTCTTTGGAGATGGAATAGACTTGACCTTCAAATTACTTTTGAAGAGAAAAGATAAGCTGATGCAGCTGTGGGAATTGTGGGGGTGGATACTGCTTAACTTTTATTAAATACAGTATAGCCTCCACAAAAAAGAAAAAAGAGACTCTCTTTAATTACTATCAAAATGGAGAAATCTCATTTACAATTAAACTGCAAACTTATATTGGAAAAGATTTATGAGGCTACTGCAGAAATATGTGCTACAATGAAAGAGTTTACTACAGAATTAAGATCAAGAAATCTCACTTCAAATCTTCAAACTGATTTCCAGACTACATCTGACCATTCTATAAATCAAAACATACTAGAAGAGGAAACAACTGAGATAAAAGAGGAATTTATTTTATCTTATAAACACTCCATCTATAGCTTTGAGGATCAGAAGAATCAAAGATTGAGACTTGAAATTTCAAAGCAACGATGCTTTAAGGATGAGAGAAATAGATGCCTAATGCAGAGGATGGGATTCCTATCATTTCAAAGGGCACTGCAAGCAATAAAGAGAGATCTATTGGCTGAAAGGGAAGCGTGTTTATGGAAACCTGTCTGGCACAGAAAAAAAGCCAGAATAAGACTGAAAAGAGAAATTTAAAATTGTGTAATGGATTAAAAGGCAATGTTTGATTTATGGACTGTTTTAAGGATTAAGATTCAGAGTTAGAAGTAAGAAAAAAAATAGGAGGGTGATTATTAGAACAGATATCTTAAATAGATTAAGAATGTACTTTCTGGAATAATAGGTTTATTTTGATGAAAATGATTATGTATTGGAATGGAAAAAATGCTGGCTTTTTAGATTTGGATTGTTTCAATAATTAATTGTTTTAAATTAGTAAGATAATGTTTTTGTATTATAACATAGATGTGATAAGGCATGATAATCAATTGGATGAAATTTGAATTTTGTTTAATGAACTGAAATGATTTAAGGTTTAACATTATTTTGTTCTCTTAAAGAGATTGATCAATTGAGGAATTATATATGTATAAGGTAGATTAATATTTTATCTTAATTAGGATATGTATTGTGTAGTGGAAGAAGAAATAAATGAGACTTGTGATAAAATGAGGGATGTGAGAGATTAAGAATTAGAATATATCTGGAAGGGATACCTGAATTGATAACTTGTTGATTTAAAGTTAAATTTGATTATGGTAATTGTAAATCTACAAAGTTTTAAAACAGGTTTAGTAGTTATAGAAATTTAAATTAGAGAGACTTCCGGTTTTGTCATGCAACCGCCATGGACGGTTGGGAGATCTGCTCTTTCTCCCCTGTTCAGTTTTGCATCGCTGGGGGGCCCTGAAAAGGGCCGAAAATCGCCCCGGAGAGGCGACCAGCAAGGAGGGGCTTTTGCTGGATCAAAGGAGAGCAGCAACTTTCCTGAAGACCTGGCTTTTCCCTCCAAACCGGCGGACAAAAGGACCGGCCATAGAAATATGGCTCGTCCCTAGGCTGCTAACAGCCGAAGTCACATTAACATCTGGCAACTTCAAAGCAGTGTGGAAAGGATTGGGTGAGATCTGCCTCTCTTACATCCTAATTACTTAATTACCTGCATAAGCTGCTACAGTACTTCCCCCCCTGTGGTGAGGGAAGGGGGATTTTAGCCCTCCCTCCAGAAACAGCGGCTATCAACCACTTGGGAGTTTACGTTGGGAAAAATACTGGGATCCTAATTGGAATTCTATTTTTTAAAACTGGTGGATTATAAGATTTGTAACTTTATGTTCTCTATTTTTTCTTCTTCTCTGATTTTTACTCTAACTATTATTGAAGATTTGGGTTCTTTTTCTCCCCCTTACAATAGAGGGGGAAAAGAAAACTGAAAAGATTCAACTAACTCTGAGATGACATTTGCTGGCTAAATTTGAGACTGTAACCTGCTATTCTTAAAGAAAGACTTGTTGATTGCCTTAAAAACAGATAAGATTCAAAGTAACCTTGAAGTACCAGCTGCAAGAAACTCAGCTCAGCTTTTTACTTGGTGGACTTTCTGATTGTAAGTTCTTTGTTTAGTCTAATATATGATAATGGAAGAAGAACAGGAATGGATTTCTCACACATAGGAAGTACAGGAACAAACTCTTTATATGTTAAAAGCAATTATCCAAACTCTCCGTATGCAAGCTCAAACTATGACTTCAACTAAAGAATCATCTATACAGAATTCTATAGAAAAGGGGAAACAACCAAATGTTATGACAGAAGACTTAGATACTCAACAAATACAAACTGTGGAAAACATGGGAAGGAAACTGATAATAGAGAATAAGGAAAGGACTTTTCTTATAAACCAGAAGGAATTTGAAGACAAAAAAGAAAAAAAACAGATGAAAGATAAGATAAATACTTCGGGACAACTGCATCGAACTGGAAAAATAAAGAGACGACCTGTCAAACCAGCTAGCCCTCTTAAGAAAACAGCAACTGAACGCCTTTATCAATATCAAACAATAGTTACAACAATACAAGGAGATTTTTTTGATGATTTAAAAGCGAAGATATGAAAGATGATTTGGCAGAGGAAAAAAGCTAGACTTAGACTGAAAGGGATTGGGGTTTTAATCTATATATGAGATCTAAAATAGAATATATTTAAATGGATAGAATATGTATTTTGAATATAAGATATTGTAATGATTTGAGATAAAAAAATTTGGTTTTATAAAATTTAGAAATATAAATATTGAAATAAGAATATTATATTGTCTTATTAGTTTGTTAAGATATATGATAGATTTTACATATAAGGTTTGTATTTTAAATAGTAGATCATATGTGGAATTTGACAAAGAAATCGTGTTTAATTAAAATTTGGAAAAAAGATAAATATTAAACGTTAAATTAAAATATTAAGGGAAAATCAATTATCAGGTTACTGATTTGCTAAAAGTTTGAATGTTTATAGATAATTAAGACTTGAATGTAAGATATTGTCATGAGTTGAGATACAGGTTAAATAAAACTTAGAAGTATAAATACTAATAATTAAATTTGTATACTAGCTTTCTCTTTTTCTGGAAAGGAAGAAAGGAAAGAAGTAGAAAAAAGGAAAAGAAAATTATTAGCCGTAAATATGAAAGAGAAGACTGAGAATCTGGGATCATTTAAAATCTGGAAATGATAAAGATTAAACGTTAAATTTAAATATTAATGCAAAATTAAACTTAAGAACTTATTAGGTTATTGTCTAAAAGATGGAATGTCAAATTAATCAAGATATGTATAGACTGAAGATTATTAATGAATATTAGAAAGGTATTTTTTGTTTGATTGATAGAATAAGAACTGTATTGATCTGAATATGACATTAGATCTTATAGGGGAAAAAGAGGGAATTTTGTTGTTGAAATACTTTGAGATTTGTACTGATGATATTTAAATGTAATGGAATCACGATGCTCAACCGCCACGCTACTTTTCAAATATGTAAACGCAATATTGGAAAATTAATAAAAAACTTGGATCAGAAATTTAAATTAGAAATGGAACATTTTAAACGTATTATGCTATTTGAGGGAAATAGAGAGGGGACATTGAATGTATTGAGTTGAGTTATTTATATATGTTTTTATTTTTGAATGTTTGATTACCCAAACACCACGGTGTGTCCTGAGCACTTTTTCTTAAGAATTAAAAAACCAATAAAATGTGTTTCAAAAAAAAAAAAAGAATAGGTGAGATCTGGCTGGATGCAAAATAGGGGATCAAGGAGCTTTCAACCCAAAGGGACCCATTTTACTCCCCATTAGAACCCTTCCTATGATCTTCCTTCCACCAACCCTATTGCCCTTGGGTGCTAGAAAGTCTTATGACTTCCAATCTAATAACCATCCTCACTTGGCTTTCTATGGCCAACTTTTCTATCTTCAAATTCATCCTCAAACCACTATTTAGCATGAATTTATTAGTTATAGTTACATAGTTACTATCCATCCTCACACTCAGGGGAAGCTTGAGAGTTGAAAGTAGGGGAAATGGGGCCTACAGACCATGTCCATACTTCTTCTAGCTTCACCCACCCCATCCCCTCTCAATTCCAGGTGTTCATCTTGCTGTGTTGTGTTTGTATTTAGGTTTAACTGAATGCAATTACATACTCCTTGTGATTGTGGTCCTCAAAACAGCAAAGGAATTGGACCTTTAGGCTCTCACCCTTGGCCACGCCTCCTTCTCCTTGAGCCTCCACCTCTGCCCATTTGCCTCCAGCATTCCTCTTTGGCTGGCCCACTCCCGCCAATTCTCCCTGGACAATGGGCCCCTTGCACTCCACCTTGCACCCTTCGGCCTGGCCCTTTCACCAAGGCCCCCTTTGTCCTGGGCCTTTGGCTGCACAAGACAGTTAACCACCAGCCAATCGGATGGGTGGCAGGCAGCAGCCATGTTGCTCTCAGGGGGGCAGTGTGCAATGGGTGATCGCAAGGGTTTTGTTGTGGGGCAGCAGGCAAACGGCAGGGCCAGTGCTGCTTCCCAGATTGCGGGGGGGGGGAGAGAAGCCTGGCATGGGGCAGGAAGGAGGCAAACAGTGCTGGAGCAGCTTATCCGATTGCGGGGGGGGGGAGCCTGGCATGGGGCAGGAAGGAGGGGGGGAAGCCTTGCATGGGGCAGCAGGCCAACTCCTCGTTCAGTGTGAGGCCAGAGTCCAGGAGCAGAGGCAATGGAGGGGAGGGTGGAAGAAAAAAAGGAAGCCAGTGCTCTGCAGGCTTTTTTTTAAGCTGCCAGAGGCTCCGGGCAGAGAGGGCAACAGGCAGGCAGCAGTGGGCGGGGGCTTCCCATTTTGACCCCTCCCACCTATCATTGTCTCTGCTAAGGTGACCAACTTTTTTACAATGAAAAGGAGGACACAAATAAATTGAAGAAAAAAATATCGTAAATAAAAGAAACATTTTATTCATTGCAACAATACAGAATACACTATAATATGATAAATGCATAATAAAAAACATTTTTAACAATAACATTTTATATTGTAATTCTGCTTACATGCCGCACCCCCGCCTGCAGCCGCCCCGCCAGCACTGTTGCCCCGCCGTGTAGAGTGGGCCCCGTGGCTCCCAAAGCACCAGCTGTGCTGGCTCCGGCCCTGGGGGGGCAGCCCGTCGACACGCCCCGCCTGCAGCTGCCCCGCCAGCACCACTGCCCACCCTGCGCAGCCCTGTGTAGAGCAGGCCCCGCGGCTCCCACAGCACGGGGGGCAGCCAGCCACTGCTGCCCCTCATACCCCCGCCTGCAGCAGCCCCACCACCCCTGCCTCTTGCACCCGCAGCCATTATTGCCCTAGCAGGGCCAAAGATCAAGAGAAAGTCACCGTGGCATCGCCGCTCCAGTCTCCTCCAGGTATCTCGGGACTAACTAGGAGATGGTGTAGTTGGGTAGCAGGGAGGGGTGCAAAGTTCCTACCAATTCGCCTTCGCTGCAGACAACTTACATGTGCAAAGTTTGCTGGCCAGGTGTTTTGGTGCGCTCAGCAGCAATTCCTATTGGCTTTTGAAAGCCAATAGGGGGAGTAGCACAGCTCATGCAAAAGTTGGAAAAAAAACTATCAAAAAAGGTGCCGGAACGCCATTCTGAGCATTCTATGAGAAAAAAAAAGCCCTGCAGATTAGTCTTCAAATATCGAAAAGGAGGACATATAGGAGGACACTTTTCGAGGGAGGACAGAACTCACAAAAGGAGGACTGTCCTCCCTAAAGGAGGACAGTTGGTCACCTTACCTCTGCGCCTGGACTCCGGCCTGATGGGCCTCTGCGTGGCTCTCAGCTCACCTCTCTCTTCCCACTTTTCCCCTCTGTTCATCCAGTCTGGTTTCAGTCCCCCTTCCTCCTAGCCAATGTCTAGTCCTTGGTCCACCAAGTTTACTCCCCCCTCCCCTCCCAATGATCGATCACCTTGCTAACCCATTCTAGTCCTCGTGTTTCCTTCCTTCGCTCTGCCCCCTTTCTAATGTTGTTACACTATCTTCATTTCTTCCCCACCCTGCCCACCTGCCCTTCTGCTGCTGATTCAGAGGATTTTAGAGAATGAAGTGTGAATTGATGTCTCTGAAGGCCTGTGGCTTGTAGTCAGCTACGGAGGATGGCCTGTCTAGGGGAGAAAGCAAACAGGCGGTGGGTTTACTTTTTTCACTTGTTTTATACAATATGTTCCTTCAATATTTTTTCTTTCTATAAATATATACTGTATGTTTGTGTTTTATTATTGTAAAAAAATTTAAGAAATTTTTTTAAAAAAGAAAGAAAATCTACTTGGTGTTCTAGACCAGTCATTCTGTCTCAGGCCATGCCATATACTGTAATTAGGCAGTTGTCAAAATGAAGCCTCTTGAAATTCTATACAGTGAGGAAAAAAAGTATTTGATCCCCTGCTGATTTTGTATGTTTGCCCACTGACAAAGAAATGATCAGTCCATAATTTTAATGGTAGATTTATTTTAACAAAGAGAGACAGAATAACAACAAAAAAATCCAGAAAACACATTTCAAAAAAGTGATGAATTGATTTGCATTTTAATGAGTGAAATAAGTATTTTACCCCTTCGCAAAACATGACTTAGTACTTGGTGGCAAAACCCTTGTTGGCAATCAGAGGTCAGACGTTTCTTGTAGTTGGCCACCAGGTTTGCACACAGCTCAGGAGGGATTTTGTTCCGCTACTCTTTGCAGATCCTCTCAAAGTCATTAAGGTTTCACGTCTGACAGCTCGAACCTTCAGCTCCCTCCACAGATTTCCTATGGGATTAAGGTCTGGAGACTGGCTAGGCCACTCCAGGACCTTAAAGTGCTTCTTCTTGAGCCGCTCCTTTGTTGCCTTGGCTGGGTGTTTTGGGTCATTGCCATGCAGGAATACCCATCCACGACCCATTTTCAATGCCCTGGCTGAGAGGAGGTTCTCACCCAAGATTTGACGGTACATGGCCCCGTCCATCGTCCCTTTGATGCAGTGAAGTTGTCCTGTCCCCTTAGCAGAAAAGCACCCCGAAAGCATAATGTTTCCACCTCCATGTTTGACGGTGGGGATGGTGTTCTTGGGATCACAGGCAGCATTCCTCCTCCTCCTAACACGGCAAGTTGAGTTGATGCCAAAGAGCTCGATTTTGGTCTCATCTGACCACAACACTTTCACCCAGTTCTCCTCTGAATCATTCAGATGTTCATTGGCAAATTTAGACAGGCCTGTACATGTGCTTTCTTGAGCAAAGGGACCTTGCGGGCACTGCAGGAATTCAGTCCTTCACAGCGTAGTGTGTTACCAATTGTTTTCTTGGTGACTATGGTCCCAGCTGCCTTGAGATCATTGACAAGATCCTCCCATGTAATTCTGGGCTGATTCCTCACCGTTCTCATAATCACTGAAACTCCACGAGGTGAGATCTTGCATGGAGCCCCAGACCAGGGAGATTGACAGTTATTTTGTGTTTCTTCCATTTGCGAATAATCGCACCAACTGTTGTCATCTTCTCATCAAGCTGCTTGGCGATGGACTTGTAGCCCATTCCAGCCTTGTGTTGGTTTACAATCTTCTCCCTGACATCCTTGGACAGCACTTTGGTCTTGGCCATGGTGGAGAGTTTGGAATCTGATTGATTGATTGCTTCTGTGGACAGGTGTCTTTTATACAGGTAAAAAGCTGAGATTAGGAGCACTCCCTTTAAGAGAGTGCTCCTAATCTCAGCTCGTTACCTGTATAAAAGACACCTGGGAGCCAGAAATCTTGCTGATTGATAGTGGATCAAATATTTATTTCACTCATTAAAATGCAAATCAATTTATCACTTTTTTGAAATGCATTTTTCTGGATTTTTTTGTTGTTATTCTGTCTCTCACTGTTAAAATAAACCTACCATTAAAATTATAGACTGATCATTTCTTTGTCAGTGGGCAAACATACAAAATCAGCAGGGGATCTTATACTTTTTTCCCTCACTGTATATATATAATTCTATAACATGACATGACATGACATGACATGACATAACATAAAAAACTGTGATGGCTGTGGCTAATGAGAGATAGAGTCAAAGAATTTCTGGAAACCCACAGGTTTCACAGCCCTGACCTACACAAACAGGCAGGTCTTTCAGTCACCGAGAGAGCTGAAAGAGTCTGGATTGATGAAGGTCACTCACAGGAACATCATTTGTTCATCACTCAGAATTCTTTTTCTTAAAACAAATTTTATTGGTTTTTTAATTCTTAGAACAAAGTGCTGAAGACACACCGTGGTGCTGGGGTAATCAAACATCCAGAAACAAAACCATATATGAATAACTCAAATCAATACATCAAATATTCCCTCTCTATTTCCCTCAAATAGCTTAATATATTTAAGATAGTCCGTTTCTAATTTAAATTTCTATTAATCCTAAACCTGTTTTGGAGCTTTATGAATTTACAATTACCATAATCAAATTTAACTTTAAATAAACACATTATCAATTCAGGTATCCCTTCCAGGTATATTCTAGTTCCTTAATTTTATCATAAGTCTTGTTTATTTCTTCTTCCACTAATATCTCCTAATTAAAATAAAATATTAGTCTATCCTATACATATCTAATCCATCCATCAATCAATCTCTTTAAGTTAACAAGATAATATCAAACCTTACATCATTTCAGTCCATTGGACGAGATTCAAATTTCATCCAGTTAATTATCATACCTAATAACATCCATATTATCAAACAAAAACATCATCTTATTAAATTAACATTCAATTACTTAAGTCAATCCAAATCTAAAACACCTCTTCAATTTTCTTCATTCCATTACATAATAATTTTCATACAAATAAACCTATTATTCCAAATACATTCTTAATCTATTTAATATATATTCTAATAATCACCCATTTTCTCTTACTTCTAACTCAAAATCTTAATCCTTAAATCAACCCATAGTTCTACAGTGCCTTTGATCCATTACATATAATTTTAAATTTCTGTTTTCAGACTTATTCTGGCCTTCTTTTTGTGCCAGACAGGTTTCCATAACAAAACTTCCCTTTCAGCCGATAGGTCTCTCTTTGTTGCTTGTAATATCATTTGAGACAGTAAAAAGCATCCTGACCTCTGCATTGGACATCTATTTCTCTTATCCTTAAAGCCTCATTGCTTTAAAAGTTCAAATCTCAGTCTTTGATTTTTCTGATCCTCGAAGATATAGATGAGATGCTTGTAAGGTAAAATAAATTCCTCTTTAATCTCAATTGATTCCTCTTCTAGTATGTTTTGGTTTGTAGAATGATCAGATGTAGTCTGAAAGTCAGTTTGAAGGTTTGGAGTAAGTTTCTGGCTAATTCTGTAGTAATCTCTTTCACTGTAGCACATATTTCTTCAGTAGTCTCATAAATCTTTTCCAATATAAGTTTACAGTTTAATTGTGAATAAGGTTTCTCCATTTTAATAGTAATTGAAGAGAATCCCTTTTTTCTTTTAGTGGAGGCTGTAATTAATAAATGTTAAGCAATACCCACCCCCACAATTCCCACAGCTGCATCAACTTTTCTCTTCAAGAAGGTCAAGTCCTTCTCATCTCCAAACAATAGTCAGCAGTTGCAATGTTACCTTTTCGCCACTAGATGTCCTCAGATGATTAAAAAATCTTTTCCAGACACCATTTTTTCCCCTTTTTTCTGTCTTTTAAAGGAAAAAGTGGAAAAAGAAATAATCTTCCAGTATAAAATAATACCGTAGTACAGCTCAGAAAAGAGATGTTTTTCTGTACCCCAAAGTAAATGAGAATAAAGTGTAGTCTTTAAAATTTTTTGTTCTATCCTTTTGTTCAGCGCCTTTCTTCCCACGCATACAAAAGCTGCTTTTTCAAGACAGGGAAATAATTCCAACAAAGCTTTTACAGGCAATAAAAAAAACAAAATAGGGTGAAGAGAGGAGCAGAAGGGGTCTCACCTGGATCATCCGCAGTGGGTCTATTACGCTTAGATGTAATTGTGACTTTCGGCTGGTGCGGCAGGGTAATTGGCCATCTTGCAGGACAATCTTTGCTCCGTCGGCCCTAAGGAGATAGCTGGAGCCACAGGAGAAGCTGCCGCCCTCCCGCAGTCACCAGCAAGCCTCCTCCTCGGTGGTCACCCCTCCAGGGTGACTTTTGACCCACTAGGGAGTCTATCGGCAAAGAAAACCCGGCCGGAGTGGAGAAGAGTCTCAAGACACGACCGGCATCTCCGCGTACCGGAACCGGAAGTCAGCTCAGAACTAATTCTATCATTGTTACTTGCAAATCACTGATTCAAGTGAACTACCTAATTAACTCACTTTTGGTTCTGTGCACTAAGTACATCACTCTTTTAGTAGCCTTTAATAACCTCAATGGTAACAACATTGCCATATAGGTAGTCCTAGATAGCAACCCCAATTGGGACTAGTAACTCAGTCATTAAGTGAAGTGATCACTAAGTGAAATCTTAACTATTCTTATGATCTTACTTCAGCTTTTCTTTGCTTTACAGACCTGTGAAGGTCATAAATGTGAGGACTGGTCATAAAGTTACTTTTTCATAACCATCATAACTGTGAATGGTCGCTAAAAAAAGCAATTACTAAGGGAGGTCTATATGTACTCTCACCCTGAAACCCTTCTATCATACTGACTTTCTAATTATATTTAGGACAGGAGTATAAATTATGGATGCGCTTCTGATCTGACTAAATCCTGAATTGAGTTGTGTTAATTTGGGCAGATCTGGGAGATATGTGAATGGCAGCAGGGAATCCAGAAATGATTTGGATATGTTATTTCAACACCCCATCCCTAAACTATTGTTATAGAAGAGCCCACCCTAAGTCATGGATTTTGAAGAAAAGCTAGAATACTCAATCACAAAACTTTCCTTCCTCTGTCTATTCTATAGCTCTCCTTATATAAAAAACTTGATTAGAACATATACTATTGTGCAGACATGTATACACTCTCTCTCATATACACAAAAACACACATATGGGGTTTTCATAGTTACTGTATGAGATAGCCATGGGCTGAATTGGAAGAGAAAATTTACATCTTCACCCCTTTTTGCCTTTGATTTAGAATGCCATCTAGTGTCCATCAATAACAGTAAAGTTAGAGCAGAAAGTATACAAAACAATCAAGACTCTGTCTATCCATGTAATTGCCAGCCAAATAATTCTGAAAACTAAAAAGAATAGGACCTAGTTTGATGTGGGGAGAAAAGCCACAAAAACAAAAGAAGAAACTTTATTTGGCCAAGTGTGGTTAGAATTTGTCTCCAGTGCAGAAGCTCTCAGTGTACATGCAAAGCAACAGAGTAATAATAATAATCATAATAATACCAATAAGAGAGGGTAGTAAAGATAAGAAGGATAATAATAATACTACAATCACACAACTTACTTATACTTAGACATAAGACAGTATTGTGAGAATTAGGTGTTCAGCAGAGTGATGGCACGAGGGAAAAACTGTCCCTATGTCTAGTTGTTTTGGCATGCAATGCCCTATAGTGGCATCCCAAGGAGAGGAGTTGAAACAGTTTATGTCCAAGATGTGAGGGGTCTGCAGATACTTTCACAGCCTTCCTTCTGACCTGTGCAGTATACAGGTCTTCTATGGAAGGCAGGCTGGGTGCAATTGTTCTTTCTGCAGTCTTAACTATCCATTGGAGTTTGTACCTGTCCTGTTTTGTTGCTGGACCAAACCAGACAGTTATAGAAGTACAAATGATAGACTCAATAATTCCTCTGTAGAACTGTATCAGCAGATCCTTGGGCAATCTGAGTTTTCTGAGTTGATGCAGGAAGAACATTCTTTGTTATTTCTTTTTAATGATGGTTCTAATGTTAGGTGTCCATTTCAAATCATGGGAAATTATAAAACCCCAAAACATTAAGTACTCTACTGCTGATACTGTGCTGCTGAATATACTGTACTAAGAGGTGGTAGAATAAAAGGACTCCTCCTAAAATCCACTCTCCTCTCGACAGTTTTAAGCATGTTCAGCTCCAGATTGTTCTGGCTGCACCACAGGGCCAGTTGTTCAACCTCCCATCTACAGGTAATCCTCGACTTACGACAGAAATGGAGCCTGCCCATTTTGGTCATAAGGCAGGAGGATGTTAAATGAAACTTGTTAAGTGAAAGAGCCCTCATCCTGGATCACCCCAATGCATATGTTAAACTGTTGGAAGTAAAATCTGGTCCAGTTCCAAACTGGGAGAAAGACGCTGGAAAAAATGAATTGGAAGCAAGCTGCAGGAAAGGAGGTCTCCATTTATTTAGGAATCAGAAGCTAAAGTGACATAGCAATCAGTTCTGGGACAGCTGACAATCTGGTCTGGTGACTGGATGGACTTTTATATTATTTTGGGGCTGTGTGATTGAGATTTTTGGGCATGTTGGGCAATAGTTTCAAGTGTGTGTCTTTGGTTATTCTAATTGTGGTGGCTTGGTTTCTATTGTGGCTGGGAGGTCATGCCCTGTCCTTGAGGTTGGGTGGGGGAATGCAGATTTTAGGTGTCTTTTGTCTCTCTGCTTTTTAATCTGATCAATTCCAGCCTTCTGTGGAGGCTGTAGCTGAAGGTGTTTTGTTTATGAATGGAACAGTTTGTGAAACTAAATATCCATTCACAGGGGTCAGCTGCTTGAATGGTTTTACTTCAGGGAAGCCTTTTCTCTTCCAGGGGGGCATTATTTTGCTAATATGGGGGCTTTCTTATATTAAAAGGGGGGATTCCCCCTACAAAACAAATGTAGGGGTAAATACAGGGATTGTTAAGTGCACATGGGGTGCATCAGGGATGCCTGCCTTGGGTCTCCCAGTGCCTCCCTCACCCCCTGAGATACCCCCGTGCTCTGCTTCCAACCCTTGGGGTCCCCACAGCCCTCTACTATCTCTACCCCACACAATCCCTTGCTTGCCTTTGGAAGATCTGCAGAACTCAGGATGTGGGGAAAAGGAAGGAAAGTACTATAGGCCTTTCTTACTAGGCTATGTGAGGAGTACATTTGAAACCTGACCTGGACTCAGCAAAGCAGCTCTTCTACCTCCCTCTGCACCACCTCTTTAACTCATCACAGCATAATGAGGCAAAGTTTCTACTTGGCAGTTTCTATATTGCCTGGATGGAAAAGCACATTTTAAACCAGAGCTGGAGAAACAGGTACTACATGTGATTTCCCCTAGCTTCACCTGTTGCTTCCTATCTGTCAAAAAGCTAATAATCCACCTGCAAGTATGGACAGGCATAGCTAGCTAAATCAGTTTAGAGTGAAGAATTTCTGGAATGATGGTATTGAATGCCAAGCTGAAGTCTACAAAAAGGAGCCTTGCATAGGTCCCCGGGGGTTCAAGATGTTGCAAGATGTAGTGCAGTGCCATATTGACAGCATCATATATTTGCTCAGTAGGCAAACTGCAAGGGGTCTAACAGTTGATCCGTGATGGATTTCAGGTGGGCCAGCACTAACCTCTCAAAGGTCTTCATAACGACAGATGTCAGAGCAACTGGTCTTAGGTCATTTAGCTTTCTGATGGAGGATTTCTTGGGAACCGGGATGATAGTAGAGAGTTTGAAGCAAGAAGGGATCATAACACATCTCCAGTGATTTATTAAAGATGCAGATGAAAATAGGGGCCAGTTGTTCAGCACAGGCTTTCAAGCAAGAAGGAGTTACTCTGTCTGTGCCTGGTGCTTTTCATCAGACAACAACAGGTTGATCAGAACAGATCAGACAACAGACAACATCAATAAGGGAGAATAAGGACTCAAGCTTCCTAGCAGGATGGGGGGACGCCGAGCAAGAACAACGCCGAGAGTTTTCTCCGCCACGCCGAGCTTTCCAACAAGACGGGCAGCTTCCTAGCAGGACGGGGGGGACGCCGAGCAAGAACAACAGCTCCCTCCTCTCTTCGCTATGTCGAGCGGCCCCCAACTCTGAGTGAGGTGGTCTCTCCGAGCCTTGGACGAGCAGCATTGCCGTCAAACGCCAACAGGAACCACCAGTTCTAGATTCCGAACTTAGGAGCCTGAAGGGGAAGAGAACAGCTGAGCTGCCGAGCAGCCATTGCCCTGACCAACCGCCCCAAACGCCGAGCAGCCAAGCAGAATTTGGGAGTCTGAAGGGGAAGAGAGCAGCTGAGCCGCCGAGCAGCCATTGCCCTAGCTCACTGCCCCGAACGCCGAGCAGCCAAGCCAAATTTGGGAGTCTGAAGGGGAAGAGAACAGCAGCCACTGCCTTAACCAGCTGCCCCAGACGCCGGGCAGCCGAGCCGAACTTTGGGAGTCCGAAGGGGAAGAGAACTGAGCTGCCGAACAGCCATTGCCTTGACCATTAAGAGACCAGGAGGGGAGACAAGAGCTTTTCATTATATTACATAAATAAACCCTAAGAATTTTAACCTTGTTTAAACCATTGTTGACGCCACCTCGGGACTAAGGTTGGGATGGGGAAACCATGCCAAGAGAAGAAGCTGGCTGAATGTTTTAACATCTCTCCTTGTCTTCCTGTTGCCCCCACTCAAGAGCTTCACTATAGTGGAAGAGACGATGTTTCGGAATATGGCTGTGGAGTTTTTGAGAGTAACTGTTAGTTATTGTTTGTTTAAATTTTAAATATTTAAATTTGTTTAATACCATTTTAATTGATTGTTAGATGCTATGAATGATGGGGGGGACTGATTGTTAGTGGAATGAATCGGGTTGAATGGATGGTTAGTTTATTGTTTTTAAATGTGTTTAGTCTAAAGAGTGGGAGGGATAAATTGATGCTATGGATGAAGTTGTGGTTGAGTGGAATGAATGTGATGAACTGGCTGGCCTGCCTGGCGCGGCAGAGGCGGAGGGGAGGGGAGACGCTGGCTCTGGGGTGATAGAGGGCCAAAGTATACCGGTCTTGCTGGGGAGAGGCAGATATGGCGGGAACCATAGGGTAGGCCATTCCCGGGGAACAAGAGCTCACTGTCTAAAAACGATCCCTTGCTCCGACCCTGTGAGTTCAACCCGAAGTACTGGTAATGGGCGAAATCCGGACCCTGGGCTCAGGCTGTTGCTGTTCAATGCCAGGTCGGTTGTAAATAAAGCTCCCCTCATCCATGATCTTCTCCTGGATGAGGAGGCCGACCTCGCATGTGTGACCGAGACCTGGCTGGGCCTGGAGGGAGGAGTTCCTCTCTCTGAGATGTGTCCAGCCGGGTTTCAGGTATGGCACCAGCCACGACCCCAGGGAAGGGGGGGGGGAGGAGTGGCTATTATAGCCAAGAAGATTTTTAGCCTACGCAGGCTCGCTGTTTCTGAGATTGCGGGTTGTGAGTTGCTCCTTGTGAAGTTGGACCTAGGGGTTCAGGTGGGCTTGTTGCTCGCGTACCTGCCTCCCAGCTGCATGTCAACAGCCCTGCCTGCGCTACTTGAGGGGGTTGCTGGGCTGGCGGTTGAGTTCCCCAGGCTTATTGTCTTGGGGGACTTGAATCTTCCGTCGCTCGGCGAATCCTCTGGGTTGGCGCAGGAGTTCATGACCACCATGGCAACCATGAACCTGACTCAAGTAGTTCAGGGACCGACTCACGAGAGGGGACACACTCCCGACATGGTATTCCTCTCAGAACAGTTGAGCAATGATCTGAATTTAAGGGGCTTAGATATTTTGCCTATGTCATGGTCAGACCATTTTCTGTTACGGCTTGTTTTCAAGGCTCCAATCCTCCCCTGCAGGGAGGCGGAACCGATTAGGTGGTTCCGCCCCAGACGTCTGATGGACCCAGAGAGTTTTCAGAGGACGCTTGGGGAAATACCGGATTCTCTCATTCTCGGTTCGGCAGAGTCCCTGGTTACGGCCTGGAATACGGCTGCGAAGGGGGCTCTTGACCGGATCGCGCCGCTGCAACCTCTCTGTGGTAGCAGACCTAGGAGATCTCCTTGGTTTACTGAGGAACTCAGGGGGATGAAGCGCCAGAAGAGACGTCTAGAGAAGCGATGGAGGAAAAGTAAATCTGTATCTGACCGAACACTATTAAGATCTTATATTAAGACTTATCAGGTGGCGCTCAAGGCGGCAAGATGTGCGTATCATTCCGCCTTGATCGCATCTGCGGAATCCCGCCCAGCCGCCCTGTTTAGGGCGACTCGCTCCCTCCTTAATCAGGGGGGGGTTGATGCACCCTTGCAGGGTAGTGCTGAGGATTTTAATAAGTTTTTCGCGGATAAAATCGCCCAGATTCGGATGGACCTTGACTCCAATTGGAATGCAGTGTCGGCTGATAATGAGTCAGTCGAGATGACAGGGACTCGTCTTGATCCTGTTGTGTGGACGGCATTTGACCCTGTAGCACCCGATGAAGTGGACAAGGCCATTGGAGCTGTGAGTTCCGCCACCTGTTTATTGGACCCGTGCCCCTCCTGGCTGGTTTCGTCCAGCAAGGAGGTGACGCGGGGCTGGGTTCAGGAGATTGTTAATGCTTCTTTCAGGGAGGGGTCCTTTCCGGCTCCCTGCAAGGAGGCAATTGTGCGCCCCCTCCTCAAGAAGCCTTCCCTGGACCCAGCTGTATTACACAACTACCGTTCTGTCTCCAATCTTCCCATTATAGGGAAGGTTGTTGAGAAGGTGGTGTCACTCCAGCTCCAACGGTCCTTGGATGAGGCTGATTATTTGGGCCCTCAACAGTCAGGATTCAGGCTCGGCTACTCCACGGAAACTGCTTTGGTCGCGCTGACGGATGATCTCTGGTGGGCCCGGGATAAGGGATTTTCCACTATCCTGGTGCTACTTGACCTCTCAGTGGCTTTCGATACCATTGACCATGGTATCCTTCTGCACCGACTGGAGGGGTTGGGGGTTGGGGGCACTGTTTTGCAGTGGTTCACCTCCTACCTCACTGGTCGGTCGCAGTCGGTGTTGGCGGGGGGTCAGAGGTCGTCCCCTAGGTTCCTCCCTTGTGGGGTCCCTCAGGGATCGGTCCTCTCCCCTCTGCTGTTTAATATCTACATGAAACCGCTGGGTGAGATCATCCGACAACACGGGGTGAGATATCATCAGTATGCTGATGATACACAGCTTTACGTCTCCACCCCGTGTCATTTCAGTGAAGCAGCGGAAGTGATGTGCCGATGTCTGGAGGCTGTTAGGGTTTGGATGGGTGCCAACAGGCTCAAACTCAACCCCGACAAGATGGAGTGGCTATGGGTTCTGCCTCCCAAAGATAACTCAATCTATCCGTCCATCAGCCTGGGGGGGGAGCTTTTGACCCCCTCGGAGAAGGTCCGCAACTTGGGCGTCCTCCTCGATCCACAGCTAAATTTGGAACATCATTTTTCGGCTGTGGCGAGGAGGACATTTGCCCAGGTTCGCCTGGTGCACCATTTGCGGCCATATTTGGACCGGGAGTCCCTTCTCACAGTCACTCATGCCCTTATCACCTCGAGGCTCGACTACTGCAATGCTCTCTACATGGGGCTACCTTTGAAAAACGTTCGGAGACTTCAGGTAATGCAGAATGCAGCCGCGCGAGCAGTGTTGGGCTTGCCCAGAAATGCCCACATTTCGGCATCTCTCCGCGAGCTGCATTGGCTGCCAATTGGTCTCCAAACTCAATTCAAAGTGTTGGTTATGACCTATAAAGCCCTACATGGCATCGGACCAGGTTACTTATGGGACCGTCTGCTGCCCCATGAATCCCAGCGGCCGGTTAGGGCCCACAGAGTCGGCCTTCTCCAGGTCCCGTCAGCCAGACAGTGTCGCCTGGCGGGGCCTAGGGGAAGAGCCTTCTCTGTTGCGGCCCCGGCCCTCTGGAACCAACTTCCCCCGGAGATCCGTGTCGCCCTCTCTGCCTTTCGTAAACTGCTTAAAACACACCTCTGCCGGCAGGCCTGGGGCAGTTAACATCTTGCCCCTAGCCAGTGTATGTTTGTGTGTATGTTTGTTGAATGATTGGTTTTCTCTTAACTTAGGGGTTTTTATATATGTATTTTAACTTGTGATTTCTATTTATGTTGTGAGCCGCCCTGAGTTCTCCGGAATAGGGTGGCATAGAAGTCAAATAAATAAATAAATAAATAAATAAAACTGTAATACAGGAGATGCCAATTACCTAGAATTTTTTACAGCCCTAGAAGGGGCATTTAAAACCACCAAACTCACCACAGAGGTCCAAGAAAACATTAGACTTGGCTACCGGGTCATGTGAAGGAATGTCCAGTGCACGCATGTGTGCATGCACTCACCCCACACACTCACAGCGCCAGCCCAAGCATCCCCCCGGCACTAGCATCGCCCCGCCCCGAGCATCCCGCCAGCACTAGCATCGCTCCGAGCATCCCGCTGGCGCTATCACCGCCCCGCCCCCGAGCATCCTACCGGCACTAGGGCTGCTCCAAGCATCCCGCCGGCACTAGCATCACCTCGATCCAGAGCGTCCTACCGGCACTAGCACCGCCCCATTTGCGGCATTCGCGCTTGCGTGGTCTTTGTGTGTGTGTGCGCGCTCATGTGCGGCCCATTTGAGAGGGAGAGAAAAAAAAGACGCAGCCTTTGTAGGAGCTGCACTGAAGGGAAAAGAGGAGGAGGGACAAGAGAGCAGAGGACAAAAAACAGGCTGGGTGCGCACACAGGTGGCAGTGACAAATTGGTAAGAAACGCAGCTGGGGAAGGGTCACAGCATGAGTCCATGTTACCTGCGCAAGTGTTTGCTGCCGCCTCTGTGCACACACAGGCTGGTTCGGCTTCTCACCGGTTCGCCTCGCCCGGCCCAGCCGCTACGCACATTGTACATCAGGGGACAAGGGGTCTATGGGTAAGAGGCATGGTAGTTTTCATCTTTGGGAGGAAATAAAAGGCTGAGGGTTTTTGGAAAGGGGGGGAGACGGAAGTAGGGATTGGAGGGCTGTGCTATAATCAGATCAAAGGTTTCTGGGTGTTCATTTTTGGAAAGCATTTGCAGCGGAAGAAAGTAAATGAGCCTGGATAGAATTAAGGGTGGGAAGTTCACGATGCAACCCCATCCAGCTACTTTGTAATCTCTTTGCCACAGTGACTTTACCGCCGTTCCTCTCCTCCAAACTCAACCCTCCTATGAGGTGTCCTGGCGTCTCAGGTGACTGTTTTGCCCCACAGCCTGACCACATTCTGAGTGCTTCCCTGAGTGCTCGCCACCACCTCTGCATGCGCCCAGGCAGGTTCGGCATGTTGCCGGTTCGCCTCGCCCAGCTCAGCCGTTCCGCGTGGTGAGCGGAGCACGCCGCTGCTTGTCAAAACCAGGCTGGTGTCTGGGCTGCGTAGCACAGATAACGTGGACTCTCATGCCACTCGTGGCGTCCCCTTCTCCAGAGTCCACAGGTGTGTGAAGTGGGCGAGGGCCATTTGCTGATCTCCATCAGGGGATGCTTGTTTTTCTCCCTCCCTCATTACAAATATCTTCCCACTACTGTGCTCTTAACACTATGTGGCTCTTGTCCAGGAATTTACAGTGGCCTTTCAAGCCATGGCCACTGGCAGCACAGCCACCAGCTGCACTGGCAGCCTGTCCCACTCCCCTTGTTCCTTCCTGCGGAGGGAGGGAGGGAGCAAGGGAGGGAGGGAAGGAATGAAGGGACAATGAGAGAGAGGGAGGGAAGGAAGGAAGGGACAATGGGAGGGAGGGAGGGAAGGAAGGAAGGAAGGAAGGGACAATGAGAGAGAGGGAGGGAAGGAAGGGACAATGAGAGAGAGGGAGGGAAGGAAGGAAGGGACAATGAGAGAAAGGGAGGGAAGGAAGGAATGAACAATGGGAGGGAGGGAAGGAAGGAAGGGACAATGAGAGAGGGGGGAGGGAAGGAAGGAAGGGACAATGAGAGAGAGGGAGGGAAGGAAGGGACAATGGGAGGGAGGGAAGGAAGGAAGGGACAATAAGAGAGAGGGAGGGAAGGAAGGGACAAAGAAGGAAGGAAGGAAGGGACAATGAGAGAGAGGGAGGGAAGGAAGGGACAATGAGAGAGGGAGGGAAGGAAGGAAGGGACAATGGGAGGGAGGGAAGGAAGGGACAAGGAAGGAAGGAAGGAAGGAACAATGGGAGGGAGGGAGGGAAGGAAGGGACAATAAGAGAGAGGGGGAAGGAAGGAAGGGACAATGAGAGAGAGGGAGGGAAGGAAGGGACAATGGGAGGGAGGGAAGGAAGGGACAAAGAAGTAAGGGAGGGAGGGAGGGAGGAAGAAAGGAAGGGAGAGAGGGACAATGGGAGGGAGAGAGGGAAGGAAGGGACAATGAGAGAGGGAGGGAAGGAAGGAAGGGACAATGAGAGAGAGGGAGGGAAGGAAGGGACAAAGAAGGAAGGGAGGGAGGGAGGAAGGAAGGGACAATGGGAGGGAGGGAGGGAGGGAAGGAAGGGACAAAGAAGGAAGGGAGGAAGGGAGGGAGGGACAATGGGAGGGAGGGAGGGAGGGAAGGAAGGGAGGGACAATGAGAGAGAGGGAGGGAAGGAAGGAAGGGACAAGGAAGGAAGGAAGGGACAATGAGAGGGAAGGAAGGAAGGGACAGTGGGAGGGAGGGAGGGAAGGAAGGAAGGGACAATGGGAGATAGGGAGGGAAGGAAGAAAGCCCCCCCAGTCCCACCCCTTCTACCAGAGACCCATGGATCCCCCAATAGCCCCACCTGCACCCCCCACAGGCGCCCCGCGACCTGAGTGACGTTGAGCTGCCCCCCCCGGCCATTGACTTCACTTGTCAAAAAGTTGCAAAAGGTCATCACATGGCCCTGGGACACTGTGACCATCATAAGTATGAATCAGTTGCCAAGCATCCAAATGTAAATCACATGACCCTGGGGATGCTGCAACAGTCGTAAGTGTGAAAAATGGTCATAAGTCACTATTTTCAATGCCGTTGTAACTTCAAACAGTCACTAAGTGATTTGTTGTAAGTCGAGGACTACCTGTACTTTATCACTTGCTTCCTCTTTTTTTTGGTCAAGTTTTTTACACCTTGTTAGGCGACTGGTGGTACTCCGATACTGCCATATCCTAAAAGTGGTACAATGGGTGAAAAGGTTTAAAAGCCCTGATCTACATAATACAACGTAAGAACTGCAACAACCACTATGTAAGACAAACAGGCAGAAGACTGGCAGAATGCATCCATGAACACCAACTAGCAGTCAGCAGTCACTCTGACAAATTAGCTATCAATAGACACATAGACATTAGCAACATCTATAGATTATGCAAAAGAGACAATCAACCAGCCCAAAAGGGAACAAAAAGACCCAAGCACCTCTCCACCAGCAATCAGCACCCAGATCAGCATAGATTAACTCCAAGGTTAACATCAATCCAACAATCAAGTAAACAATACCCCAATCAAGAAAGTGCCAAAGAGCCAACAGTAAACAGCCCAACCAAAGAATCTCTAAGACCACCCCCACCAACACTGACAGGGCAAGCCACCAGAATATAAACTGACAGAAAATCACATTCCTTACTAGCACTGATGATGTTACCTAGTTTGGGTAATGAAATGTCTACAAGAAAACAAGCAAGCTCAGAGAGCATCAAGGACCCCTCAGACAACATCAATCAACAGATCTGTGAACAACTAGAAGCAAGCAGTTATAACCAGAAGCCAAAAATGGATTTGTCAAAAACAGATCATGCCAAATAAATCTTATTTCATTCTTTGACAAAGTGACTAAACTAGTGGACCAGCAAAATGCTGTGGATATAGTATACTTGGATTTCAGTAAGGCATTTGACAAAGTAGACCACAAACTACTTATTCGTAAGTTAGAAAAATGTGAGAGACAGCATCGCCACTAGATGGATTCGTAACTGGGTGACAAACTGCACTCAATGTGTAGTCCTTAATGGAACTGCATCTACATGGAGGGAAGTAAGCAGTGAGGTACCACAAGGTTCCGTCTTAGGCCCAGTACTCTTCAGTATCTTCATAAACAGTTTACAGAAGGGGAACTCATCAAATTTGCAGATGACACCAAGCTGGCAGGAATACCCCAGAAGCTCAAGATCCAGAAGGATCTTGACAGACTTGGACACTAGGGCCTATCTAACAAAATGAAATTCAGTGGTGAGAAAAGTAAGGCTTTACACTTAGGCAAGAAAAACCAAATGTACAGGGATAGAATAGGTGGAACCTGGCTCAATAGCAGTAACTGCAAGAGGGATCTAGGAGTCGTAGTGGACAATAATTTAAATATGAACCAGCAGTGTATGGCAGCAGCCAAAAAAGCCAATGCAATCCTAGGTTGCATTAACAGAGGGATAGAATCAACATCACAAGTACCACTTTATAATGCCTTGGTAAGACCACACTTGGAATATTGCATCCAGTTTTGGTTGCCACAATATAAAACAAATGTTGAGACTTGAAAGAGTGCAGAGAAGAGCAACAAAGATGATTAGGGGGCTGGAGGCTAAAACATATGAAGAACGGTTGCAGGATCTGGGTATCTGTAGTTTAATGAAAAGAAGTACTAGGGGTGACATGATAGCAGTGTTCCAATATTTGAGGGGCTGCCACAAACAAGAGGGAGTGAAGCTATTTTCCAAGGCACCTGAAGGCAGGACAAGAAGCAATGGATGGAAACTAATCAAGGAGAGAAGCAACCTAGAACTAAGGAGAAACTTCCTGACAGTTAGAACAATTAACCAGTGGAACAACCTGCCTCCAGAAGTGGTGAATGCTCCAACACTGGAAGTTTTTAAGAAGAGACTGAACAGCCATTTGTCTGAAATAGTATAGGGTTTCCTGCTTGAGCAGGAGGTTGGACTAGAAGACCTCTAAGGTCCCTTCCAACTGTGTTATTCTGTTGTTTCTGGCAGGAGGCTATGGAGGAAAATATTACAGAAAAAAAACTATCAATGTAGCCTTGGATTAACTATTAAATAAGATACAATGATTTATTTATTTTTATCCTTTATTTTTTGGGATGACAAAGCATATATAACTCTAAAATTATTATAAAGACTTTATATATTAAAAAACTAATGTTAAAACAATGAAATGGCTAAAGGGCACATTTTTAAGTAGAAATTTTAAAGGGCATCCTGGCACCCACTGTGAAAACAAAGAGAATGAGCTCCATCACAGCTCCAAAGGAAGAGTTTCTGAGAAACACAGGAGAAAGCCCTTTCTTGTATGAACAACTACATTTCCTCCAACTAGGTAATCTTTAGCTGGGCTTCTTCTTGAACCTGGAAAGCAATTGGCAACCAGTGCTAATATTTAATATAGGCATAGTACAATTATGACTCCCTACCCTGATAAAAAGCCTAGTTGATGAATTTTGCTACACCAGGAAGCTTCTTTGTGGTGTTCAAGGTCCATCTTGTGGGTAAGGCACCAAGTTAGAAACCGGGACACTGTGAGTTCTAATCCGACTTTAGGATGAAAGCCAGCTACTTTACTCACTGTAAAAGCACAAAGATATACTTATCACCAATGCCTGCAAGTCAACTGTCAGTGCAGCATCAAATTCAATCACTTCAAAGTACCTTGCTTTGATTTGAGCAGGACTAGCCCTTGGACAAAATAGCATTCAGGGCAAAGAGTGCCTTCAGAGCCACCCTCATTCTCATCCAAACATTAACATGGCTTATGCAGGATTGTAACATTTAGCAGCATAACAAGGCCAAGGGCTCCAACATAGGTGAAAGTACTGTTATTTTTCATACAGCCTATCCAACTATGCCGATATGTAATTTTACCTACTCTTAACAATTTTGGCAAGGTAGATTCATAGCTTTGATAAAATATGCTTTTGTATGAAAAGTCGCATTAGTGGATTTAAGGCATATGATTTGGGGCTGTTTTTTTCTTTGTACTATGAACAATATGCCATATTTTGTATTTAAAAATAAGAGTTGAATATAACAGTTTCTGATTTTTAAAAATTATGGTTTTAAAACTGATGTCTTATAGCTTTTAAACTTTTATTATTAAAGTTTATTATGTTTGTGGTGTTGACAATCTTTTATTGCTTGACAAAGTCCTTTTAAAGAATCCATTCAAAAGTTTCTCTAAAACAAATGGCAACAAACTAGATGTTGAAATAGAACCATAGTGTCAAATGAATTGCTGGGAGCTAATTTTTATAATTAATAGTATACACATGTATGCATATGTATATACTGTCAACTCTACAACGAACCTGGCTGCAGCCATCTTGCTCGTTCTAGGTTGCCACCAGAATGGGAGAGGGTGCGGAGGATTTCTGCTAGTCTAAACATTTCACTGTCCCATGGGAACCAACATCATTTCTGTCGGTTAGGTGGTGGGGGGCTAAGCATTTGGTTAGAAAACCCGCCAAACTATTCTATTGGGAAGCATAGCTGATTGCATAGCAATGGGGTGGGAAGTTTAACTTTGTAATATTGTTTCTCTTTGAAGGGGATTTCAGACTTGGTTTCACTTTTGACTGTGCCAATATTATGTAACCAATAAACATGTTCTTTGAGGAAATCTCTAGCCTCAGAGTTCTGATTTGTTTGGTCTTGTCTATTAGAAACCTTGACATTAAACCAAGTCTCACTCAAAATGCTATTTTACATGGGGTGCTGAACCCCGACTGCGTACCCACCACTATGGGAGGACAGCAAAGACTCAGCAAACATTTCAATAGGTAAAAGAGAGAGGAATCCGCCGCTGGTTGCAGCGGGGATTTGGCTGGCGGAGCACAAGCGGATGCTCCAACCATTGAAGAAGAGCTGATGACAGGGGCTCGGCCGAGGAGTTGGATAATTCAGCTGGGGAAGTTGATGCCACAAAAAGGAACCATGATCCTGGCGGACCTCTATCAGGCAGAGGCGGCCCCTCAGCACCCCTAAGACTGCTGAAGAGGAGCTTTTGTTAATTCCGCTTCACGGATCGTCATCTGCAACGCAGAAGAAGGGGAAGGGGTCAATTGGTTGGGACAGCTTCATGGAGTGGAGGTACCAAACTGCAGTCCACAGTCCCCCGAACAGCTGAAAGAGAAGTTCAATCGGCTGGAAGTCAGAGAAGTGGTTCCTGCAGCCCAGTGTGGGTGTTCAATGGGGAGTAAGGCTAGGACCTATCCACTGCTTCCACCTCCCTGCTGGAGTCCCAGCCCCCTAGCTGGGGCTCGTGCTACATCGCTCACTCCCCATTCAGTGGCAATCTCAAGTTCCCAATCCCAACCAAGCCCTCTGCAGCAGTGTCGAGCTGTGAGCCCAAGAGCCCTGCAGAGGGGATTCCAGAGAGTAATACAGCCACAGCCACAGAATCGGCAGGCTTCCCAGCAGCCAGTGTACCTGGCCCCTCAACATCTCGAGCCACCCCTTACCAAGCCACATTCAATGGAGACCCCGAGAAGTAACCTTTCTTCCTAAACCAAGTGTGGGCCCACTTCGATCGCTATGCTTATGCCTACCCTGACAATGCCACGATGGTTAATGCGGTGACAGCCAACTTGGAGGGGGAAGCAGCTGAGTGGCTGACCAACTTACATGACGAGGAAGCTCCAGAATTATGGGACGCTAACCTATTCATGGAGCAATTGAGGGCAAGGTTTGAAGATGAATCCCAAGCCCTGCAGGCAGAAAAAGGGATCCACCATTTTAAACAAAGTGACCGTCTCACGAAGGAATATGTCTGGGAATTCTGAAGAGTCACTGGTTGTTTGGGACAGTGGCCCAAGCGATCGCTGATCCACTACCTCAAGCAAGGACTGGACCATGACCTACTCCAAGTGTGCATCTACTGGGGAATTCCAAACCAACTCTGAGAGTGGTATAGCATGGCGGTGACCCTAGACATCGAGCTGGATTGACCCAAGAAGCCAGCAGTCGCAGGGTCGAAGCCTAGATGGGAACCAGAGAAGCGCTTCTTTGGTCGACGCCGCCAATCTGCCTCTGCGGCTAGCACTCCTTGAGCTCCCATAAAGTGCTTCAGATGCAGTCAGCAAGGTCACCGAGCTGCAGAGTGCTTGGCTCCTGCCCCCCAAATCAAGAGCGCCCCCACTCCAGCTGCCAAGTCAAGGAAACCACCATGAGCTGGACAAGAGCAGTCTAATTGGGCTCAACGAGAACAAGCTGTCAAAATCTCCTCTCTGTCCCAGGGAGAAGCAAGAGCTCCAACTGAGCACCTGCCCCTTCCAGCACCTTATGAGAGTGATGAGGATGGTGAAGACGATCTGATGGTAAGTCAACCCATCCCACCTTTCGCTATTCCCACCAAAATTATAGTGCCAAAGACAGGGGTTCAGACTGACTTAGACGTTCTAATAGACTCAGGCTGCACCAGGTGCACCAGCCTCCCTACAGTACTTAAACTGGGAATTCGCACCAAACTGTTGCTCCTAGTGATGAAGTTTGAATAGGCAGATGGGTCCCTTATCGGAGGTTCCCCTGCAACGCACCTAATTAAGCCGTTACGTTTGGAGATAGGACAGCATTGGGAGATCATGCACTTTGTGATAGTCCCTAAGATAAAAGAGACTGTGATTCTAGGCTTGGCATGGCTAGATAAGTGGCGACCAAACATCTGGTGGGAGAACGGTGGGAGAACTCTAAGATTAGCAACAGGACCCACTGACCTTAGCGAAATAAAGGGGGCTGCTGCAGTTGGAAGCCAGGGGGAACTCCTTGCCGTAGAATGAATACCAGGGATCCAACTTGTTCCCAGCGAGTATCGTGATTTGACACACTTCCTCCTCACTGAGCCACTGATTGCGCAATTGAAATTCTTCCAAGTGCCAAACTCCCAAAGCCCAAGATGTATTCTATGACACCTAGAGAGATGGAGGAACTGAGAGAATACATTGACAAGAAACTGGCCAGGGGCTTTATCCAGCCTGCTAAATCATGCGTGGCCGCCCCAGTGCTATTTAAGGAAAAGAAAGATGGGTCTTTGAGGCTCTGCATGGATTTTAAAGGGTTAAACGCTGTCAGCGTAGAAAATATGTACCTCCCCTCTGATGAAAGACATGCTGGCCCACCTGGCTAAAGGAAAGATCTTCACAAAACTGGACATAAGAGAGGCTTATTACTGGGTGCAAATTAGGGAGGGGGATGAATGGAAGACAACCTTCAATTGTCCCCTGGGGAGTTTTCAGTTCAAAGTAATGCCTTTCGGACTCCAACCCTGCCGTGTTTATGCAACTAATAAACCAGGTGTTGCATGATCACCTTTACAAGGGAGTTTTGGTTTACCTTGACAATATCCTCATCTACACTGAGACCATGGAGGAGCACGTCAAGTTGGTTAGAGAGGTACTTAAGAAACTGTTGAAAGCAGACATCGCGGCAAGATGGATGCAGGGAAGCAGGGCTCTGCCTCCTACGCCCAATTTCTTCGTGCTGGGGGCCCCGAAAAGGGCCTGAAGTTGCCCTGGAGAGGCGACAGATCATAAGGGGACCCTTGTAGATCACGGGGGAGATGGCAGTCGACCGACTTGATCCAAGGAAGCCCTCAGAACCAACAGGAGAAAGACTGGCCACACCCATGCTGCCAGTCAGAAGCTGCTGTCTGCAAGAGGGAAAAGCATTTAACAAGCGTGAGCAACATGTCTGATCTGGGTGAGACTATTTTCCTTCCTCTATGATTGTAAAACCTGTTCTTGAAAAAAAAAGTGACCCAAAAGAAAAGAACTCCCAGAACTAAAGGGAGGAGGGAGGTTTCTTTTTTACCCCCTCTCCCAGAACAAAAGCGGTGGTTTAAGCCTTCTTGGGGGAAAACAGAGAAGACTATAAAATTACGTTGGACATAACAAAGAGAGAGAGAGAAAAGAAAAGTTTGGGGAGTTATAATACTTTTAAACTTTTTTTACCTTTCCTGGAGAGTATCGGAGCAAAGTCTTATAAAAAATCCTGGCTGGAAAGTTACAAAATAGACACCTAATGGTAAAAGAAAAGAACTACACTAAGCTTTGTTTATATACTTTCTTTATATATTTTGTCTGGAGTGAGGGAACTTGGCCAGAAGCCCAGATACAGATTACAGACTGAATCCTTTGATGTCCCTGAACTTTGTAGCCTTGTAGATTGCAGCTGGAAAAAGGAAAAAAAATGCTTGGGCTGTTTTTTCTGCAGGATGGATTACAACTAAAATTACAAACTATTTTAAAGCCATCTGGCTTCTTTGGATTACAAATACTGTAGTTCCACAAACCACTCAGAGACAGAGTGACTGGTAAGGAATTACCAACAGTAAGACATTTTGGATTATAATTTGGCAGATTGGCAACTCTGGACTTTGGGACATTTTTTTTCTTTTTTTCTTGTTGTTTGGGGAGACTATTGGATTATAAACTCTTTATATTAGAACTATTTATGGACAATGGAAGTATAAATATTGATGACTTCCCTTGAAAGCTAGAATTAGATTGAAAATGCTACAAGAAGCGAAAGAAAATGGAGGATTTGGGCTGCCAGATTGGGCCTTATATTATCAAGTATCTGTATTAACTTGGTTAAAAGAAAGGATAACTCTTAGACATAAAAGATTACTATACCTAGAGGGGCATGACCTACAACTCGGATGATGTTACCTAGTTTGGGTCATGAGACGTCTGCAAGAAAGCCACCAAGCTCAGAGAGCACCAAGGACTCCACAGCCGCCCTCCTTCTGCTCTTCTCCTCCTCCATTCCACAAACCTCCTCTCTTCTGACATTGCTGATGTTACCTAGTTTGGGTCATGAGACATCTGCAAGAAATGCTGAATGGAAATAGCACCTTGCCTTTCTGACAGATGTAATAGAGCTACTCAACAGTTTCAATGTGCAACTTCAAGGAAAGGGGAAGCTCATCTGTGATATGCATTCACATGTGAAAGCATTTGAAGTAAAATTGGACATACTCATTAAACAAGTGAGGGAGGAAAACTTCTGCCATCTTCCCACAACTCAAAAACTATTTACAGAAAAACCAGCAGTTGCATTCCCAAACAAAACATGTGTGGATTCACTGGAAATGTTGTATATTTTCTTCACTTAAAAACTCATTCAAATAATTAACCAATTCATTTTTCTTGTTTCATTTTTTTCATTTTATACTTGATTTTACATTGTTCTATAATCATTAATTTTTTTCAAACTATAGTCAGGCCCCCCCAACAGTCTGAGGGACAATGAACTGGCCCCGTTTAAAAAGTTTGAGGACCCCTGCTTTAGAACATGGGATACATTTTATCAATGGCTAGAAAAACAAGGTAGAGAGAAAGGAGCTTAACATGTATTAGTAAGCTAAATATTAAAACCCAGACAATATGTTGCTGATAAAATATTAAGGATTTGTGACTATAAAAAATTAATAAAATATTGAAAAAAAAGAAACTGTTGAAAGCTAGCCTCTATGCTAAGCTTTCTAAATGCGAGTTTCATCAGAAGCACGATTACTTGGGCTACCGAATCTCTTGTGAAGGAGTGGAAATGGACCCTGCCAAAGTCAGAGCAGTGTTAGAGTGGCAGCCTCTGTGGACCCACTTGCCGCTATTTCCTGGAAGGCAGCAAAGTGCCATAGGGGGCACTGTTTTGCGGTGGTTCTCCTCCTTCCTCTCTGGCCGGATGCAGTCTGTGTTGACAGGGGGTCAGAGGTCGACCCCGAGACCCCTCGTATGTGGGGTACCTCAGGGGTTGGTCCTCTCACCCCTACTGTTCAACATTTATGTAAAACCTCTGGGTGAGATCATCTGTGGTTTTGGTGTGGAGTACCATCTGAACGCTGATGATACTCAGTTGTACATTTCCACGCCGAACCACCCCAACGATGCTCTTGCCGTGCTGACCCAGTGCCTGGAGGCCGTGCAGGTCTGGATGGGGAAGAACGGACTCAAGCTCAACCCTTCCAAGACCGAGTGGCTGTGGCTACCGTCGTCCCGGTTTAGTCAATTGATTCCTTCGTTGTCCGTTGGGGGCGAAACAGTGGCTCCCGCGGAAAGGGTTCGCAATTTGGGAGTCCTCCTGGATTCACGGCTGTCTTTAGAGGACCATCTGACGGCTGTGGCCGGGAGGATGTTCTATCAGGTTCGCCTGGTGTGCCAGTTGCGTCCCTTCCTAGACCGGGACTCGCTATGCACAGTTACTCATGCCTTCGTCACTTCCAGGCTGGACTACTGTAATGCTCTCTACATGGGGCTCCCCTTGAGGTGCACCCGGAGGCTTCAGCTGGCCCAGAATGCGGCCGCGCGGGTAGTGACCAGAGCGTCATGGTGCTCCCATGTAACACCGCTCCTGCGCGAGCTGCACTGGTTGCCGGTGGCCTTCTGGGTGCATTTCAAGGTGTTAGTGACCATCTTTAAAACGCTCCATGGCATTGGACCCGGATATTTACAGGACCGCCTTCTGCCAGCAAATACCTCCCGCCGTCCGGTACGCTCCCACAGAGTGGGTCTCCTCAGGGTGCCGTCGGCCAGACAATGTCGGCTGGCGACCCCCAGGGGGAGGGCCTTCTCTGTGGGAGCTCCAACGCTTTGGAACGAGCTCCCCCCCCGAACTCCGTACGATGACGGAATTGCGTTCCTTCCATCGAGAATTAAAAACATATCTATTTCGACAAGCCGGCCTGGGATAGTAGCTCCGGTTCCAACAAGGCCATAATTGTTTTTAGGGGATTGAGTTTTTAAGATTATGTATTGGGTTTTTAAATGATTGGGCCAAATTATTTAATCTATTTTGAATAATTTTACTTTTTGTATGTTGATGTTTTTTAATTGGGCTGTACACCGCCCCGAGTCCTTCGGGAGGGGGGCGGTATAAAAATCGTAAAAATAAAAATAAATAAATAAATTCGAAGTGTGGACTGATCACAAAAACCTAGAGGCACTAAAAACTCCTAGAAAATTGTCCCCTAAGCAAGTAAGGTAGGCACAGTATTTCAACCGTTTTAATTTCACTCTCAAATACCTCCCGGGGGGGGGGACTTCCTGGCAGATGCTCTGTCTAGAATGCCCCAATATGAAAGCCGCCACGAGGAAATTATTAATTCCATCATTCCTCAACCACAATCAGCCTCTCAAGTAACCACGAGAGGCCAAACACAGAGAAAATCCGACGAGCCCGATAGGCAACTAACTCAAAAACTCAAAGAGAATCTAAAAACAGACCCCTGGTTCAGAGATAATAGATCGCTATTGACTTTTTGAGATGGACTAGCCTGGAAGGGTTCAAAACTATACCTTCCGGCATCCCTCAGAATTCGAGCCCTTCAACGCAGCCATCTTGGCTTTCTAAAAACTTTGCATTTGGTGCAGCAGCAGTTTTGGTGGCCAGGCATGAAAAAAGA
The DNA here is from genome assembly GCA_034064705.1 of Bothrops alternatus. NCBI lineage: Eukaryota > Metazoa > Chordata > Lepidosauria > Squamata > Viperidae > Bothrops > Bothrops alternatus. Next base: position 863,450 of record JARGCV010000014.1, on the reverse strand, counting down.
CATTGAAAGTTATGTGCAAAGCTGAGCTACCTGCACAGCTATGAAAAAGCGCCGTGGAAAACCTCCTGGTCTATTGCAACAAGTGGCTGATCCTTCCCAACCCTGAGAGGAGATAGCCATGGATTTTATTGTGGAATTACCCGAGAGCAAGGGAAGCACAGTGATCTGGACTGTCATTGATCTTTTTTCAAAGCAAGCTCATTTCATCGCTTGTTCAGGACTCCAATCTGCCCAAAAGCTAGCCAGGTTATTTTTAAAACACATCTATTGGCTCCATGGAGCACCAAAAAGGATTATATTGGATAGGGGGTTCAGTTTACTGCAAAATTCTGGAGGGAGTTTGTAAAACTAATTGGGTCTACCCAGGGGCTTTCATCTGCTTTTCATCCGAGTACAAATGGATCGGCTGAACTTGCGAACACAATGGTGGAACAATACCTCAGATGCTATGTTAATTACCAACAGACTAATTGGGCGGACCTCCTGCCTTTCACTAAAGTGATGTACAACAACACTGTACACAGTAGCACTAGACTTACTCCGTTCAAAATAGCTACTGGTCAGGAGTTTGTCCCTATGCCTGAATACCCCCCAAGAACCTCCTGCTTCGCAGACCCTAGATCAGTGGGTCACCTCTTTGCAAACTGTTTGGGCAAAGGTAAAAGAAGCTTTAACCCAAGCCACTAAGATGTATAAAGAACAGGCTGATAAGAAGCATTCTCCCAAGAAGCCATTTCATGTGGGGGAGGTTTACCTCCACTTACGGGACCGCCTTCTGCCACATACTTCTCTACGACCGGTGAGAGCGCACAGGGTTGGCCTCCTCTGGGTCCCGTCAGCGAAACAATGTCGTCTGGCGGGCCCTAGGGGGAGGGCTTTCTCTGTTGTGGCGCCCACCCCCTGGAACCAACTGCCTCCTGAAGTCTGCGTTTCTCCAACTCTCCTGGCCTTCCGGAAAAACCTAAAGACTCATCTTTGCCGGCAAGCCTGGGGATGATTGTGGTTGATTGATGTATTGAATGTGTGTTTATTGGTTTTTAGATATTCTGTTTGGGTTTTTTATATTGTATTTTTTGTTATGTATATGTTGTTAGCCGCTCCAAGTCCCCTGGAGAGGAGCGGCATACAAACCCAAATAAAATAAATAAATAAATAAATAAATAAATATCTAAGACTAAAATTACCAAGTAGGAAATTGGGACCTAAGTTTCTCAGTCCTTTCCCCATAGTTAGAATTATAAATCCTGTCACAGTCCAGTTAAAACTCCCACGGCTATTAGGGAAGGTTCACCCCGTGTTCCATTGCAGCTTGTTAAAACCAGTCAGAGTCATCCTTGAGGCCAATCCCTAAGAAACCGCCTGGTCCCGTTTTAGTAAAGGGAGAAATTCACTATGAGATAAAACACATCCTTGACTCTAGATTACATAAGGGAAAATTACAATATTTGTTGCAATGGAAAGGTTACCCCTTGTCAGAAGCTACCTGGGTAAAACATACTGATGTGAAGGCAGACAGATTAGTAAAAAAATTCTATGACAAGCATCCTCAGAAGCCCAGGGGGAATTCTTAACCTGCACTTTTGTTTCCTTTACAGGACTTGCTTTCTTCCTAGGGGGGGTCCGACTGTCAACTCTACAACAAACCTGGCTACAGCCATCTTGCTTGTTCTAGGTTGCCACCAGAATAGGAGAGGGTGTGGAGGATTTCTGCTAGTCTAAACATTTCACTGTCCCATGGGAACCAAAATAATTTCTGTCAGTTAGGTGGGGGGCATGAGCATTTGGTTAGAAAGCCCACCAAACTATTCTATTGGGAAGCATAGCTGATTGCATAGCAATGGGGTGGGAAGTTTAACTTTGCACTAATGTTTCTCTTTGAAGGGGATTTCAGACTTGGTTTCACTTTTGACCATGCCAATACTATGTAACCAATAAACATGTTCTTTGAGGAAATCTCTAGCCTCGGAGTTCTGATTTGTTTGGTCTCGTCTATCGGAACCTTGACATATACTCTGTGTATGTGTTTATCTATGTATGTGTATGTTAGATAGCTGTCCACCTGACCTGGAAAAAGCTGTATGGAATGCAGTGAAAATTATTCTGAGTAGTCCATTATGGGATTGCAGATTTGCTTCTTCTTTTGTCCAAACGTACTGTAGACAATGCACTCAACAAATACCAATCCAGTGAGCTCAGCTTGGCATCACCTTTAGCTTGGCTCTTGGGTGGGGATCCAATTCATCCATCTCCAAGTTTGGTTCTGGGTTTGGAGATTCATCGCAAGAAATGGAGACACAGAAGTTATAAAGAACAGAAAGCCAAGATAATAGTAAATAACTTTTTATCACAACAACAAACAACAACATAGTTGCCCCTTTCTTGCTTTCCTGTTTTGGGTGGGGGCAATAGAACCATTAGCAATGAAAATACATCAGGAAAATGCCTGAAATTTTAAATTAGCAACTCGAGAACATAAATTGAAATTGTATGATAGCAAATTATCTTTAGTCCTGTTAATGGAATGTATATAGCAATATGATATTATGTCAGCTTATGGGATTAATAAAGAAAAAAACTGAAATGTTGACATGAAATTTAGCAGAGGAAGAAAAACAATATCTGAACTTAGTATTGATGATTAACGTTGCTATTAAGAAGGTTAAATACACAGGAATTTATATGACCAAAAATAATAAGGATTTATTTAAAAACAACTACCTGGTGAGTTAGAGAAAAATATAACAGCAAATTTCTCTAGATTTGTCTAGTAGAATTGCAGTCATTAAAATGAACATTTTACTGACTTACTTTTTTTTCAGATGGCTCTAGTACATATTGATAAGATATTGATTGGCATAAGCAAGTACTGAACTAAATATTGTTCAGTAAAATATCAAGGATTAAATTCAGAATTCTGTACAACTCAAAAGAGTGAGGTGGATTAGTGGCTTCAAACTTTAAATTGTGTTACAATACTAGTGGGTTAACATGGATTTCAGAGTGGACTGTATCTCCTTATGGCTCTCTTACATAGAAGACATACAAATGGTTTCCATGAATATTTCTGGTTGACATAAACAGAAACTATCGATAAGAGATCATGCAATAGTAAGTGAAGTATTGGGATAAAAGCAGGAATAGAATCAGTCCAGATCTCTCCCCACTCCTATCATTATTACATGTTTATTTTATGAAGACAAAGGTCCCAAGAAATTTGTTCAGCAGAGACCTAATAATTTCTTCACATTGCAATATTTCATTATTAAAATAATGTGAAACTCTTAGTTCACAATGGCCCAGTTTACCTGTTTCATGTTAGTACTTTCAAATAGGTAGGATAATATTAAAAGAATTGTAGAAACAAGGGGGACTACTGAAAAAGTTTACTAAATTTGCAAAACCTGTAATACATAACTCAGAACATTTATTGGGTCATACTTGTAGAGTACTATTACAGTATGATTCAGGTTCTGAACAAGTCAAAGACTATGTTTAAATGGATGCGGTAATAGAGATGCAACTATTGGACTTTCAAAGGAAGATGTGTTATTGTAGATGTATCACCCAGTTTGATTGCTAAAATGGACAGTTCATTTTTTTTAAAGTTAAAAATTAAAAAGTTGCTGGAATCAGAATGAGCAGGTTGGATAATTTTATATTTGGTGGCAATGCCATAAAGTTCAACAATTCTGGGAAACAATTTATACTAGAATGAAACAAAATTTAAAAATTGAATTCCCATTTCAACCTATTATATTCTTATTAAACTTTACCAAACTATATACAGCCACTCAAAGTATGCTGAATTAACTTTATATACAATAACTGCTGCAAGGGTACTATATTACTATACGTTTCTTACTGGAAAGGTCATCTGATCCCTTCAAGAACGGCTAAGCTGTGGAAATAAGCTTCAATGTCTAGAATATATCCATACCTTAAAAGCAAATTTGACACAAATTTCAACTCAAACTGGAAACCATTCCTAGATTATAATTTAATAAATTGGCATCATATCCAAAACTGGATTTCCTTGTGCATAGTACCTATATTTCAATTTTATGAGATACCTAAATCAAAGCAATCTTTTAGTAATATGGTCTGAATTCATTCCATTATATGACTTATATTGTGTTGATCATGATTCTTGATGTTCTTTTGTAGCTTATGTTTATCTTTAATAGCGATTGTTAATCTTTGACAAGATATAATATATATTAACATATTTAACTATTTACAACTAATCAATGAGATAGTAGAAAGCTATAACCCTGAAGACATTTTAAAATCCCTGGTTTATTTATTTTTATTATATTCTTTTATTCTTATGTTCTCTTTTGTATTTGTTTAGGTATTTTATTTAAAATGTCCAATAAATAATTTATAAAACCGAAAGAAACAATTAAAGATCAATTGTATACTTCCAATTAGTGCACAGAGCTGTATGAAGGCCGCAAACCCTAATTTCCTGCTTTAATTGTATCTCTCTAGCTCTACTGACCAACATGGATTTGTTCAGACATGGACTATCAGCCCCAGCCAGCATAGTAAGGGTTTATGAGGATTGCAGTTCAAAATATCCAGGGGACATCAGGTTACTTACCCCTTCTCTGTTGGATGCAGAAATGGCTGCAGCACTAAGCACTATTTCTCCGAAGTACCCTCTTCCATCAGGCAGACCCATTCTGTTCCAATGGAAACACTGAAGCAGGCTGAGAAATATCAATATCAATAGCACTTATATACCGCTTCACAGGGCTTTACAGCCCTCTCTAAGAGGTTTACAGAGTCAGCATATTGCCTCCAACAATCTGGCTCCTCATTTTACTGACCTCGGAAGGATGGAAGGTTGAGCCGGTGAGAATCGAACTGCTGGCAGTTGGCACAAGTAGTCTGCAATTATGCATTTTAACTACTGCACCACCATGGCTCATGCATTCCAGAAATGTCTGGAATGCATAAGATCTTTGAGTCAATCTGTCTAAACACATTATCGACCCTACATTGCAATGGTAATGGCGGCCTACTATCTTTACTACCATTCCATTCACAGCACGCTGCCAGCATTGTTTCCCTCTAATCAGAAGCTTATTAAAACTTCCAGAAAAACTTGAGAAAGAGCCTGTGGCCTAGAGGTTAATACAGCTGCCTAACATGCACACAGCCCAGGTTCGAATCTCAGAAGGGTATGTCTGGTTGAAGAGAGTTAAGAAGCTCGAAATAGCTATTCCAGTTCTGAATGTATTGCCTAAATTTTTATTTCTTTTTCAAATGTTACCCATACTTAAAAAGGATGCGAATTTGGAGGAGTGGCAGAAGGGTATTAATAGATTTATTTGGAATGGGAAGAAACCGAGGGTCAAATTAAAAATAATTCAGGATACAAGGGAAACAGGTGGTTTGAAAATGCCTAATTTCAAGTTATACTATCACGCAGCTGTTTTAGTAGCAATAAGTGATTGGGTCAATTTAACTAATGATAGAATATTGAATATTGAAGGGTATGATTTATTATATGGTTGGCATGCATATCTTGTTTATGATAAAAAGGTGGATAGGAGTTTCAAAGAGCACCTATTGAGAAATGCTCTGCTGCGTGTTTGGAAAAAATATCAGTATAAATTAAATGATAAGATTCCTGTATGGGCAGTTCCCAGACATGCAATAGAGAATATAAATAGAGAACAATTATATGATGTGGTGCCTTATGAGAAACTCCTATTTGAAGAAGGGAATGTTTTACAATTGAAGTCCTTGAATATTTTAAGGGAGGAAGGAATAATCCTTACTTGGTTTCAATATTTACAATTGCAGACTAGATGGAAAAAAGATTTGAAGGTGGGTTTATCGCAAATAGATGAAAATTTAATTAAACAAATTAGAGATCAAAGGTTAATGCATATTAAAAGATTGTATAATGCATTGATAGAAATTGATTCGGAAACTGAATTAGTTAAGGATTGTATGATAAAGTGGGGACAAAATTTCGGACAACCAATCATGATGGGAGAGGATCTGGGTGAAAAATGTAAAATTTACGCAAGCGCAACATTTAAGAGAAAACTTTTATAAAATGTTTTATAGATGGCATTTGGATCCGAAAAAATTATCATGTATGTTGTACCCTAATTTACAACCTAAGTGTTGGAGATGTGATTGTATGGATGCTACTTATTTTCATGTATGGTGGACTTGTAAAAAAATTAAGGCTTTTTGGATAAAAATTTGGTGGATACTTCAAAATATTCTGAAAAAACGTATTGAATTTTCACCACAGCTGTTTTTATTAGGTATTGCAAAAGACTGTACCACCATAGAGATGAACTTGATTTTGAACTTGATTACAGCAGCGAGACTGTTGGTGGGACAATATTGGAAGAAGGCAGAACTACCATCTACCGAGGAATGGATTTTGAAAGTTATAAATTTGGCGGAAATGGCCAAAATATCTGCATATTTGAAAGACTATTCGAATGAAAAATATATGTTAGAATGGAAAAAATGGATAGAGTACATTCAAGGGAAATATCAATCTAAGAAATTGTATTTAGCATATAGTTAAATTTTTATTAGGATTTATATAATAATTTTGTTTAATATAGTGGGGGGTTTTTCTTTTTTTTCTTTACCCTGTATTCACTCTGGGAAGTGGGGGGGTAGGTTGGGGGGGGTAATAATGTACTCAACTGTAACACTTGCCATATATAAGAAAGAAATTTTTAATGATAGAAGAGGGGTTGCTCGGACAGTACCTCTGTACTACATCTGGCGGGGGTCGTGAGGGAGGAGTGAAAGAGGGGAAGGAAGTAGGATGGTTGGAGGAGAGGAGGGTGGAGAGAGGGAGGGAGAGAGGTGAGGAGGAGGGAAGTAGGAGATAGGGAGGAAGAAAGGGGATGTGGTAGGGGGGTGCTGCCGAGCAACACCCATAGCTATTTAAAGTATTGTATATATGCATTTAAAAGAATGTATGCTGGTTTTTTGTTTAGTGTGGGAGAAAAAAGAATGTATTAAGTTGAGTTGTATTTAATTTGTTTTTTTTTTGTTGTTTAAAATTATAAAATCAATAAAATATTTTTTAAAAAAAGCTTCCAGAAAAACTTCTAAGTTACTAATCATCTCAAGAATAAAATTGTTTATATCTACTTGGATTCAGATGGTCAAATTATATATCCAAAGAATTATCTGGTTGTTGTAATAATTATTGTGATTATTGTGAATTAAGGACATGAACAAGATATTTAGATATCGCCAAATTTGCTCAACTCTTGCCTATTTGGGTTGTTATAGTATCCCAGACAATGAGCAGGAGATTGAATAGCTAGGTCCAGGAAGCTAGAAGTATCTCTTCTCAAAAGAAAGGTTCTCAGAGGCCTTTAAAAAGATGATTGTGCGAAGTACTTGCTTAAACACGGCTGACTGTAATTACAAATGTCCTCCTTTCCTTGGGCACAATATTTGATTAGGTGGCTGCCTTGCAACTCTAGGCCTCCTTGGATAAAACCAGTTCCTCTCTTTCAGTTTGAATCTGGGCTTGGTTACAGCAGAACAACTATCTTGATAATAGTAAAGGAGAATATTTATAGCTTAGGGTTGAATTGAGGGGTCCTTGGTGCTCTCTGAGCTTGGTTGTTTTTTTGCAGACGTTTCATTACCCAAACTAGGTAACATCATCAGCACCAAGGACACCTCATATCTTGGTAATCCTAATGGATTATCTATGTCAGGAGGAAATGCAATTCTGCTAATTGCCCAACAGTTTGAACACAACTGGACTTTAGTAAGTTTTGAATAATATTCTTTAGGTTGGTAATTGGAACATGGGGTTTCTGTCCCATCTGGAAGGGCAAATTTATAGGAACAGTGCTGAGGTACTATTGCTCTTCCTTTCTCAAGATGCTTTCTTGCCATTAATATATTTACCTAAAATCACTGGATTTGTATAATTAATTACATTAATTAATTACTTAATTATAAATTTAGCCATGGTAGTTTTAAACATAGCTCACTGAACAAACTATAGGATCCTGGGATATGTATTATGAAACCACAATGGTTCAGTTCACAGAGCCAAAACCAAGGAACCCATTGTGGTTTTGTTTTTGTTTTGCAGTATTGTATGATCCATCAAAATTATATTTTATAATATTGAGTTATTTTTTTTACTGTGGATGTTTAATCTGCATCAGTGATGGATGTTGCAGTTGTATACTGTATACTACTGGGAGTCCCTGTAGTTGAAGTTATTTAAACTCTGCTAACTTCCCTACACACTACATAACTTGCCTCAACAGCTTGACCTAGAATTATTGACTCAACTAGGGGACATTTCCATAGCAGAATGCTATCAATAACCCAGAACGTGTGGCAAGGCAGAAAAATAGGACCTCATTTATTTGGAGCCAACGCAGTAACCACTGTAGGTAATACTGAACTATAATGTATTGGGCCATTAGAATGCAATTACTTACAAAGTTTGGTTTTCCTCTCCCCGAAGAACATACTTCCTGGGCTGTTAACCAATATCCAATAATTTAACCTGCAGTTGGGGAAAAAAATAATGCTTTTGTTGTTGTTGTTAAAGCAGCTTAATTCAAATATATGCAATCAAGAGAGCTCACGTAGCATAATGATTAAAACCATGATCTAGGAGCCAGCCACCCTCCCACCCATTCAGATAACTGCTCAGCCTAGTTCCAATTTCAAAGTTCAACAAAAACTCACTTGGAGGCCTTCCACAAGCTGTGATCTTTCAGCCTTCAGGGTCTGGTCTGAAATTTCAAGATCTGAGCCTGCTTCCCTGGGTCTCTAATGGAAATCTCAGAGTATGGGGTCAAAAGCAAGGACCATATTATTATTATTATATTTGGCTCAAAAAAAACAAGGTCATGTTCTTTTTTCTATGCTACCACGCTCCACCCCTTGCTCCAAGGGTCCACCTCCCAGTCAGCTGGATATCTGTTAACCAAATGTGGGCACAAGAACAATACAGGTTTATCTTAATTACTACAGAGTCTATTACTAAGATGTCACTCTTTGTACCATTTAAAAAATCAGAAATATAAATACTAAGGGGTTTGTAGAGCCATAATACTGTAAATAATTTTCTACTGCATAAATCAGAACTGTTTTAGAACGTCTGCAAACATTCAGATGTATACACGGTCATCACAGTTTGCAGTCAAATATCAGCAACAAGTGTTTGACTTCCAATGGCAAAGCATTCTGAACAAAATCCTTGCGAATTCTATGCCTATAGAAAACTTCAGGTGCCATAGGTTGGCTGCATCATACATAGGCAGCTTTGCACTGGAAGGTCCCAGGAGTCAAGGTTCCGATAGACAAGACCAAACAAATCAGAACTCCGAGGCTAGAGATTTCCTCAAAGAACATGTTTATTGGTTACATAGTATCGGCACGGTCAAAAGTGAAACCAAGTCTGAAATCCCCTTCAAAGAGAAACAATATTACAAAGTTAAACTTCCCACCACATTGCTATGCAATCAGCTATGCTTCCCAATAGAATAGTTTGGTGGGCTTTCTAACCAAATGCTCATGCCCCCCACCTAACCGACAGAAATGACCTTGGTTCCCATGGGACAGTGAAATGTTTAGACTAGCAGAAATCCTCCACACCCTCTCCCATTCTGGTGGCAACCTAGAACGAGCAAAATGGCTGCAGCCAGGTTCGTTGTAGAGTTGACAGTCGGAACCCCTAGGAAGAAAGCAAGTCCTGCAAATGAAACAAAATGCAAGTTAAGAATCCTCCCTGGGTTTACGTGGATATTTATCATAAAACTTCTGAATCAATCTGTCTGCTTTCACATCAGTAGTTTTTACCCAGGTAGCCTCCGACAAAGGGTAGCCCTTCCACTGGACCAGATATTGTAATTTACCCTTATACCATCTGGAGTCAAGAATACGTTTTACCTCATATTGAGTTTCTCCCTCTACCAGAATGGGGCTGGGCGCTTTTGGGGGAATCGGCCACAAGGACGATTCCATGACTGGGTTTTTTTTTAATTAATTTTTATACCGCCCCCCTCCCGAAGGACTCGGGGCGGTGTACAGCCCAATTAAAACAACAACACACAAAAATTAAAATTATTAAAAATAAATTAAACAATTTGGCCTGATATTTAAAAACCCAACTAAAAACACAATCCCCTAAAAACAGTTATGGCCATTGTTGGAGCTGGAGCTATCATCCCAGGCCGGCTTGTCGGAATAAGTATGTTTTTAACAAACTGCAATGGAAAACAGGGTGGGAGTTGCAATTGAACTGTGTTGTGGGAGTTGCAATTGAACTGTGACAGGATTTATAATTTTGACTATGGGAAAAGAACCAGGGAACTTAGGTCCCAATTTTTTACTCAGTAATTGTAATCTTAGATGTTTTGTGGAAAGATAAACCTTCTCCCCCACATGAAATGGATTCTGGGGAGATCGCTTTTTATCAGCCTGTTCCTTGTATGTCTTTGCAGCCTAGGTTAGAGCTTTTTTCACAGTGGCCCAAACCACTTGCAAAGAGATGACCCACTGATCTAAGGTTTGTGAAGTAGGAGGTTCCTGGCGGTATTCAGGCATAGGGACCAAATTCTGACCAGTAGCTATTTTCAAATGGCGTAAGTCCAGTGCTACTATATACAGTGTTGTTGTATGCCACCTCAGAGAAAGGAATTAGTCTGTTGGTAATTAACATAACATCTGAGGTATCGTTCCACCATTGCGTTCATTCGTTCAGCCAATCCATTCATACTCGGATGAAAAGCAGATGAAAGCCCCTGGGTAGACCCAATGAGCCTCACAAACTCCATCCAGAATTTTGCAGTAAATTGAACCCCTCTATCTGATATAATCTGTTTCGGCGCCCCATGGAGCCGATAGATGTGTTTTAAAAACAACTTGGCTAGCTTTTGGGCAAACGGGAGTCCCAAACAAGCGATGAAGTGAGCTTGCTTCGAGAAAAGATCAATGACAGTCCAGATCACTGTGCTCCCCCTGCTCTCTGGCAATTCTACAATAAAGTCCATGGCTATCTCCTCCCAAGGCTTGGAAGGATCTGCCACTTGTAACAGACCAGGAGGCTTGCCAGGATGCTTTTTCATACTGGCACAGGTAGCACAGCTTTGTACATAACTTTCAATGTCCTTTTTCATGCCTGGCCACCCAAACTGCCACCGCACCAAATGCAAAGTTTTTAAAATTCCAAAATGACTGGCTTGCTTTCCATCATGACTACGCTGAAGGGCTTGAAGTCTGAGGGATGCTGGAAGGTACAACTTGGAGCCCTTCCAGGCTAGATCATCTCGATGGGTCAATAGCGATTTATTGTCATTGAACCAAGAGTCTGCTTTTAGTTCCTCTTTGAAGTTTTGCATTAATAAACTGCCAAGTTCGTCGGATCTCCTTTGCGTCTGGCCTCTTGTGGTTACCTGAGAGGCTGACTGGGGCAGAGGAATAATTGAATTAATGACCTCCTCTCGGTGGCTCTTATATTGGGGCATTCTAGTCAGAGCATCTGCCAGAATGTTCTTCCCCCCAGGGAGGTATTTATTTATTTATTTAATTCGATTTCTATGCCGCCCTATTCCAAAAACTCAGGGCGGCTTACGACATAGATAATAACATATAGAAATCTGACATTAAATACATTTATAAAACCCCTAGATTAAAAACCAATCATCCGAAAACAAACTTACAACAAACATACACTGGCTGGGGCAAGATGTTAACTGCCCCAGGCCTGTCGGCAAAGATGTGTCTTTAACAATTTGCGAAAGGCGGAGAGGGTGGGGGCAATACGGACCTCGGGGAGGAGTTGATTCCAGAGGGCCAGGGCCGCAACAGAGAAGGCTCTTTCCCTAGGCTCCGCCAGGCGACACTGTCTGGCTGATGGGACCTGGAGAAGGCTGACCCTATTGGGCCCTAACCGGTCGCTGGGTTTCATGCGGCAGCAGACGGTCCCGTAAGTAACCTGGTCCGATGCCATCTAGGGCTTTGTAGGTCATAACCAACACTTTGAATTGTGTTCGGAGACCAATTGGCAGAAAATGCAGCTCGCGGACTGATGTTGAAATGTGGGCATTTCTGGGTAGGCCCAATACTGCTCGCGCGGCTGCATTCTGCATTACCTGAAGTTTCCGAACGTTTTTCAAAGGTAGCCCCATGTAGAGAGCTTTGCAGTAGTCGAGCCTCGAGGTGATAAGGGCATCAGTGACTGTGAGAAGAGACTCCCGGTCCAAATAGGGCTGCAGCTGGTGCACCAGGCGAACCTGGGCAAATGTCCTCCTCGCCACAGCCGAAAGATGATGTTCCAGATTTAGCTGTGGATCGAGGAGGACACTCAAGTTGCGGACCTTCTCTGAGGGGGTCAACCCCCCCCCCCAGGATGATGGACGGACAGATTGAATTGTTTTTGGGAGGAAAAACCCACAGCCACTCCGTCTTGTCAGGGTTGAGTTTGAGCTTGTTAGCACCCATCCAAACCCTAACAGCCTCCAGACATCGGCACATCACTTCCGCTGCTTCACTGAAGTGACACGGGGTGGAGATGTAAAGCTGGGTATCATCAGCATACTGATGATATCTCACCCCGTGTTGTCGGATGATCTCACCCAGCGGTTTCATGTAAATATTAAACAGCAGAGGGGAGAGGACCGATCCCTGAGGGACCCCACAAGGGAGGAACCTAGGGGTCGACCTCTGACCCCCTGCCAACACCGACTGCGACCGACCAGTGAGGTACTAGGTGAACCACTGCAAAACAGTGCCCCCAACTCCCAACCCCTCCAGCCGGCGCAGAAGGATACCATGGTCAATGGTATCGAAAGCCGCTGAGAGGTCAAGTAGCACCAGGATAGTGGAATGTCCCCTATCCTGGGCCCGCCAGAGATCATCCGTCAGCGCGACCAAAGCAGTTTCCGTGGAGTAGCCGAGCCTGAATCCTGACTGCTGAGGGCCCAGATAATCGGCCTCATCCAAGGACCATTGGAGCTGGAGTGACACCACCTTCTCAACAACCTTACCTATAAAGGGAAGATTGGAGACAGGACGATAGTTGTTTAACACAGCTGGGTCCAGGGAAGGCTTCTTGAGGAGGGGGCGTACAATTGCCTCCTTGCAGGGAGCCGGAAAGGACCCCTCCCTCAAAGAAGCGTTGACAATCTCCTGAACCCAGCCCCGTGTCACCTCCCTGCTGGCCGAAACCAGCCAGGAGGGGCACGGGTCCAATAAACAGGTGGCGGAACTCACAGCTCCAATGGCCTTGTCCACTTCATTGGGTGCTACCAGGTCAAACTCCTCCCACACAACAGGATCAAGATGAGTCCCTGTCATCTCGACTGACGCATTGTCAGCCGACACTGCATTCCAATTGGAGTCAAGGTCCATCCGAATCTGGGTGATTTTATCCGCGAAAAACTTATTAAAATCCTCAACACTACCCTGCAAGGGTGCATCAACCCCCCCCCCCGATCAAGGAGGAAACGAGTCTCCCTAAACAGAGCGGCTGGGCGGGATTCCGCAGATGCAATCAAGGCGGAATGATACGCGCATCTTGCCGCCTTGAGCGCCACCTGATAAGTCTTGATATAAGATCTTAATAGTGTTCGGTCAGATACAGATTTACTTTTCCTCCATCGCTTCTCTAGACGTCTCTTCTGGCGCTTCATCCCCCTGAGTTCCTCAGTAAACCAAGGAGATCTCCTGGGTCTGCTACCACAGAGAGGTCGCAGCGGCGCGATCCGGTCAAGAGCCCCCTTCGCAGCCATATTCCATGCCGTAACCAGGGACTCTGCCGAACTGTGAATGAGAGAATCCGGTATTTCCCCAAGCGTCCTCTGAAAACTCTCTGGGTCCATCAGACGTCTGGGGCGGAACCACCTAATCGGTTCCGCCTCCCTGCAGGGGAGGATTGGAGCCTTGAAAACAAGCCGTAACAGAAAATGGTCTGACCATGACATAGGCAAGATATATAAGCCCCTTTAATTCAGATCATTGCTCAACTGTTCTGAGAGGAATACCATGTCGGGAGTGTGTCCCCTCTCATGGGTCGGACCCTGAACTACTTGAGTCAGGTTCATGGTTGCCATGGTGGCCATGAACTCCTGCGCCAACCCAGAGGATTCGGTGAGCGACGGAAGATTTAAGTCCCCCAAGACAATAAGCCTGGGGAACTCAACCGCCAGCCCAGCAACCTCCTCAAGTAGCGCAGGCAGTGCTGTTGACACGCAGCTGGGAGGCAGGTACGTGAGCAACAAGCCCACCTGAACCCCTAGGTCCAACTTCACAAGGAGCAGCTCACAACCCGCAATCTCAGAAACAGCGAGCCTGCGTAGGCTAAAGGTCTTCTTGGCTATAATAGCCACTCCTCCCCCCCTTCCCTGGGGTCGTGGGAAATTAAAATGGTTTCATTACTGGGCCCACCTAACTTGCTTAGGAGATAACTTTTGAGGGGTTTTCAGTGCCTCTAAGTTTTTATGATCAGTCCAGACCTCAAAAGGCACTTTACTCCCTTCCAAGAAATGGCACCAAGTTAGTAAAGCCCATCTCACCGCAAAAACCTTCCTTTCCCACACAGCCCATCATCTCTCTGTTTCTGAAAGTTTTCTCGAAGTGTAGGCACAGGGTTGTAGATTCCCCCTAGGGTTTTTTTGTAGGAGGACTGTGCCCACAGTGACGTCACTGGCATCGGCTTGGATGATGAAAGGTTCCTCGGGGTTAGGGTGTTTAAAAACCGGTTCTGCTGCAAGCAGTCTCTTTGACTGCTCAAATGCTGCCTGGCATTCTATAGTCCATTGTAAGGGCTGACAAGGTCGGGGCTTCCCCCCCTTTTCTGGTTTTTAACAGTTCAGTAATAGGCATGGTGATTTTCACAAAGGAGGGGATGAATTGCCGATACAAATTCGCAAACCCCCAGAAGTGTTGAAGTTGCTTGCGGGTTCGTGGAGGCTGCCATTCCAGCATGGCTTTGACCTTGGCAGGGTCCATTTCCACTCCCTCACTAGAGATTCAGTAGCCTAAGTAGTTGAGGTGCATCTGATGAAATTCGCATTTAGAAAGTTTGGCATAAAGACTAGCTTTCAACAGTTTCTTGAGCACCTCCCGAAATAACTTGACATGTTCTTCCATGGTTTCAGTATAGATGAGGATATCGTCAAGGTAAACCAAAATCCCCTTGTATAGGTGATTGTGCAGCACTTGATTTATTAGTTGCATAAACACTGCAGGAGCTCCTTGGAGTCCAAAAGGCATCACTTTGAACTGGAAACTCCCTAAGAGGCAATTGAACACTGTCTTCCATTCATTTCCCTCCCTAATTCGCACTCAGTAATAGGCTTCCCTCAAGTCCAGTTTTGTGAAGATTTTGCCTTTGGCTAGGTGGGCTAACATGTCTTTCATCAGGGGGAGGGGGGAGATAGTTTCTACGCTGACAGCCCGAGCTCCTGGGCGTTGTCGCCGCGGTGGTGGTTGAGGTCCCCAGGCTAATAGTTATGGGTGACTTCAACCTGCCGTCCGGGGAGGCTCGGGAGTTCATGGCTTCCATGACAGCCATGGACCTGGCCCAGGTAATTCAAGGCCCCACACACACAGGGGGGAACATGCTTGACCTGGTTTTTGTCTCTGGACAGTGGCTGAGTGGTCAGAGTATAGGGGATATAGTTATTGAACCCGTCATGGTCTGATCACTCTCTCCTATGCTTGGACTTTCTGACCGTTGCACCCCACCGCAGGGAGGCGGAACCGGTGAGATGGTACCGCCCCAGGCGGCTGATAGAACCCGAACGGTTCCAGGCAGAGCTTGGGCCAATTCCTGAGGTTCTGACATACGACTCGGTTGGAGAGCTGGTGGCGGCCTGGGACACGGTGGCTGCCAGTGCCCTGGATCGAGTTGTGCCTTTGCGGCCTCTGATTCGGTGTGGGTCTCGATCGGCCCCTTGGTATAACGAGGGGTTGAGAGAGATGAAATGCCGGAAAAGACGCCTAGAGAGCAGTTGGAGATCGAGCCGTGCCGAATCTGAGCGAACACAGGTAAGAGACCATATTAGGTCCTACCTAGCGGCGATAAGAACAGAGAAGTTCTTAAATTCTTCTAATTTCAATTTAAATTCTTTGTGGTTTAAAATTGCTCTTTTTAGAGTCCACCTTCTCGTTTTCTTTTGCCCTCTCCATTTAATTCTAATTGGATTATGGTCAGACCACGAATTTGTATCAATTATAACATCTTCCACTTCCGAATTCAGGTCTGTTGACAACCACGCCATATCTATCCTAGACCATGAGAGGTGTCGCCCCGAAAAATACGTATACTGCTTTTTCCCTGTATTCCTCTCCCTCCAAATATCCTGAACATTGAACTCCTCCGCCATTTCTAAGAAAGTACTAGGTAGTGTTGGTCTAATTCCTTTTCTGGTCTTATCACTTTTATAATCCAATTATCTATCCTTGATCGCATTGAAGTCTCCCACTATACAAAAGTTGTCATAATCAAATTCGCTAAAAGTGCTATGTAAATTTTTATAAAATTGTTTCTGGCCTTCATTGGGAGCATAAATTCCCACCAAAGCTATTTTTGTTTTGTTCAAAATTACTTCTGTTATTAAGATTCTGCCATCTTCATCATTATATATATGTTTTGTTGGAATTTCCTCATTAATATATACTACTACTCCTGCTTTTTTTTGTTGTGAGAGAGCTGCAAACATTTTTCCTAATTTGGAGCAATTTAGTAAATGTTGGTGCTGTTTTTTAATATGCACTTCTTGCAGGATTATTATGTCTAAATTCATCTTACCCAATTTATTTAGAAGAAGAACTTAGTAGAGTAGAGGAAAACCTACAAAATGAACCACAAAGGAGCAACCTGAAACAACAAATAGATTTAATTAAACATAAGATAAATATTATTGAAAAGGAAGAATTGGGGCAACAAATAAAACGTACCAAACAAAATTTCTTTGAAAATGCCAATAAACCAGGTAGATGGTTGGCTTATAGGATAAAGAAACATAACAATAAAAAGAGGATTAATAAACTATACAATGAAAAAGGAGAGATGGTTTACCAGAATGAAGGGAAGAGTTTTATACAAAATTATATGAAGATGCAGAACGGAAAAACAAGGATGACATATTAAAATATTTGCAATCAGCTGATCTACCAAAAGTTCCAGAGGAGATTAAAAATATGTTAAACAAAGAGATAACACCTTTGGAACTATTTGAGGCAATCAAGAAACAAAAAAATAATAAAGCCCCAGGTCCGGACGGTTTACCAACAGAAATATACAAAATAATGCAAGAATCTCTAAGTCCAGTGTTAATAGACCTATTTAACAAGGTTCTGAAGAATACGAAGATTCCGATTTCATGGGAAGAAGCAACTATCACTTTGATCCCCAAGGACAACTCAGATTTGGCGTTCATTAAAAATTACAGGCCTATTTCATTATTAAATTCGGACTATAAAATTTTCATGACCATAATGGCTAAACGTCTTGAAAGATTCTTAGTAAAATTCATACATACGGATCAAAACGGTTTTCTATCTAAAAGATATATAAGTAACAATGTTAGGATTATATTGGATGTATTGGAATATTACGAAGTCCACAATGAAAAACAAATGGGACTAATCTTTCTTGACGCACAAAAGGCATTCGATAATGTGAAATGGGACTTTATGTTTAATCAATTGGAATACATGGACTTTGGGGAGAATTTTACAAACATGTTCAAAGCGATTTATTCCAAACAGGTAGCTAAGGTGATAATTAATGGAGAAACTACGGGCTGATCCGCGCATGCGCGGCGCGCGCGCAAAACGAAAAAAAATAAAAAAAATCAAAAATAAATAAAAAAAACAACAAAATGGCAGACCGTGACGGGCCGATCCGCGCATGCGCGGCGCGCGCGCGACGGGCCGATCCGCGCATGCGTGGCGCGTGACGAAAAAAATAAATAAAAAAACAAAAAAAACAAAATGGTGGACCGCGACGAGCCGATCCGCGCATGCGCGGCGCACGCGCGACGAAAAAAAAATTAAAAAATCAAAAATAAATAAATAAAAACAAAACAAAATGGCGGACCGCAACGGCCCGATCCGCGCATGTGCGGCGCACGTGCGACGGCCTGATCCGCGCACGCGCAGCGTGCGACGGCTCGATCCGCGCATGCGCGGCGTGCGCGCGACGAAAAAAAAACAAAAAAAATAACAAAAAAACCCAAAATGGTGGACCGCGGTGTCCGGCGACCCCCGCGAAACGTTCGTTCGACCCCAAATGGGGTCACGACCCATAGGTTGAGAACCGCTGGTTTATACTATCCCTGGAGGCACTAAATGGAATAATTAGGAAGGATGAATTTATTAAAGGTTTAGAGATTAAGAGAGAAATTTTCAAATTGCAAGCTTTTGCTGACGATCTTGTTTTCATACTCGAAGAACCTTTACAATCAGGGGCAAGGCTAATGGAAGTACTGGGTGAATATGGTGAAATGGCAGGCTTAAAGATAAATAAGGAAAAAACCAAAATACTTGTGAAGAATATGATTAGTTCACAGAAAAACGAACTAGCTGATAAATTAGGTATTCAGATCACGAAGAAAATAAGATACTTAGGGATATATCTAACAGCTAGGTGTGTAACAATTAAAAGAGACAATTATGACAAATTAATGGATCAGATTAAAACAGACTTGGACACCTGGACAAATCTTCAGCTTTCGTTCATGGGTAGAATTGCCGTAATTAAAATGAACATATTACCTAAAATATTATTCCTATTTCAATGTATACCAATTAGATTAGAAAAGGAATTCTTTCGAAATTTCGACCAAACCATACTTAAATTCATTTGGCAAGGGAAAAAAAACAAGGATTAAATTAAAATTATTACAGGATGCTAAGGAAAAGGGGGGTCTCGGCCTCCCCGATCTGGAAAAATATTATCAATCTACAATTCTACTGTGGGTGCAGGATTGGATTCGACTGGAAAATCGGAGATTATTAAAACTGAAAGGTCATGACATGCAGACTGGATGGTATGCCATGTTGTGGGATGAGAAGCATGAAGTTCACCAGTACTTCCGGAGGCACTACGTTAGACAGGCGCTAATAGATGTATGGATCAAAATCCGACGACAGAACTATAGGCAAGTCCCCAATTGGATCTCAACACTAGAAATGTACATACACCCAAGGTTCATTCAGTTGGGGAAAGTAATAACCTATAAAATCATACTGGACGAGAGAGGAGAATTAAAATCGAGGAAGAATCTCCAAGATGCAGGGATAGAATTAGAATGGTGGGCTTACCTCCAATTACAAGCAAGATATAGGCAAGATAAAAAAAGAGTGGGGTATAAAGATAGAACCGACAGAACTAGATAAAATTTTATTAGGTACCGAGGATAAAATGATTTAAAAAATATATCATTTTCTTTTAGATCAGACAATGTATGAAGAACAGGTTAAGGAGACCATGTTAATTTGGAGTAGGGATTTTGGTTTCAGTATCGACCTGCATATTTGGCAAGAACTGTGGGAAAGAAATAGGAAACTCACCTTAGCTACCTCATATAAGGAAAATCTTTACAAGATGTTTTATAGATAGCATTTCCCAACCACAAGGTTAGCCAAAATGGGTTCAAACATTTCACCCTTATGCTGGAAATGTAAAACAGCAATAGGATCATATTACCATATGTGGTGGGAATGCCCAAAGTCTCGTGAGTATTGGCACAGGACACGAAACTGGTTGAGGGATATATTAACACTGGACTTAGAGTTAAAACCGGAACTCTTCTTGTTGGGAATAACGACAGAAAAATACGATAAGGGAACAATCTACCTGCTGCTACACATCCTGACTGCAGCTAGGCTTGCTTTTGCGCAAAGATGGAAGAACAAAGAAATTCCCACAGAGGAAGAGTCACTATATAAAATATTAGCATGTGCGGAAATGGACAGGCTCACAATGATATTAAAAGATAAATGTGGATCAGTTTATTATGAAACCTGGGACAAATTTTACCGCTGGAGGAATTTGAAGAGGACAGTTGGGATTAAAGATGAATGTTAAAATAGAAATATATGTTATTTAAGTATTGTATATAAATCTTAGATGTATATGTAGAGATGAAGAATGGATTGTAAAAAGTGGAATAATCTGATAAGAATGTATATACTGGAATGTCACGTTAAATCCAATGTTTGTTTGTTTTTAACTGTATTATAAATAAAATTTGTAAAAAAAAAAAAGAATAAAATTAAAGGCATTACAGGATGCCAAAGAAAGGGGAGGGTTAGGTTTCCCAGATTGGGAGCTATATTACCAAGCAGCAGCCCTAACATGGATTAGAGACTGGATAACCTTAGAAAATAAAAGATGTTTACATTTAGAGGGTTATGATCTCCAGCAGGGTTGGCATGCTCACATATGGATGGGGCAAAGTAGAAACCACCAATATTTTTTAAGACATAAGGTTCGGCAAGAATTAATAAAAAGCTGGAATATAGTTAAATCTCAATATTACACAAAGATTCTGGCTTGGCTATCGCCATTGGAGGCAGTCACATATCCCAATTTGTATAGGAAAGACAAGGCTATTATACTGTATATAAAGACATTTTGACAGAAGAAGGTTATTTAAAACAAAAACAAGAGCTAAAACAACAAGGAATAGACATGGAGTGGTGGTCTTATCTCCAGATACAAGCCAAGATACATGAAGGATAAGCAAGAATGGGGTATTAATAGACAAGATAGGGGGTTAGATAAAATACTGCTAGGCCCGGAGAAAAAACAAATAAAGAATATTTATAAACACCTGTTGGAACATAAGCTATACGAGGAGCAGGTTAAAGAAACAATGGTGACGTGGGCAATAGATCTAGGATATAATATAAATATGGATCAATGGCAGCAAGTATGGGAGCAAAATAATAAAATCACATAGGCGACATCATATAAAGAAAATCTGTATAAGATGGTTTACAGATTGCATCTCCCTCTGGCCAGATTAGCCAAAATGTATAAAGGATATTCTTCTATGTGTTGGAAATGTAAAAAAGAAAAGGGTACCTTTTTTCATATATGGTGGACATGTAGAGAAGCACAGGTGTACTAGCGTATGATCTGGGAATGGGCAATAGAAATGATTAGGCAAAACATTCTATACCAGCGGTTCTCAACCTTTTTCAGGCCGCGACCCCGACCTGTGCCGCGCATGCGCGGGGTGACGACCTGCATCGCGCATGCACGGTGCGACGACCTGCGGCGTGCATGCGCGGTGCTGCGGCGCGCATGCACGGTGCTGCCCCCTGCGCCGGCTGAGGCGTAGGCCGCCGCCCATTTGGGGTGGCGGCAGGCAGGCCCAGATGCTCAGGTGCTCCTGGGCGGCCACGGCAACGACGGTGCAGGGCGACCACGGGCTGGGCCACCAGCTGGCCCAGCCCAAGGGAGGTAAGACACCCGACGGGCCCCACGCGCGCCAAAAACCCTCCCTGCGCCCGCTGCTGCCCGCTAGCCTTGCCTTCGCTGCCGCCCGTTTGGGGCAGCGGCAGGCAGGCCCAGGCACTCCTGGGCGGCCGCGGCAGCGACGGTGCAGGGCGACCACGGGCTGGGCCACCAGCTGGCCCAGCCCAAAGGAGGTAAGCCACCCGCTGGGCCCCACGCGCGCCAAAAACCTTCCCTGCGCCCGCCGCTGCCCCGCTAGCCTTGCCTTCGCTGCCGCCCGTTTGGGGCGGTGGCAGGCAGGCCCAGGTGCTCCTGGGCGGCCACGGCAGCAACGGCGCAGGGCGACCACGGGCTGGGCCACCAGCTGGCCCAGCCCAAGGGAGGTAAGCCACCCACCGGGCCTCACGCGCGCCAAAAACCTTCCCTGCGCTCGCCGGCCTCCCACCTCCCACCCCTGGCCCTGTTTTACTTACAGTTTTAGTAGTTCTCAGCAGGGAGGGGTGGAAACTTCCGGAGAGCTCGCCTTCGCTGCAGACAACTTGCAGCACCATTTGCAGACTGGGACTTTTGGCGGGCTCAGCAGGGCGGAGACCGCCTGGACAATTCCTATTCGCTTTTGAAAGCCAATAGAATTAGACTCTATTCAAGAGAGTCTATTCTATTGGCTTTCAAAAGCCAATAGAATAAGAGGGAGTAGCACAGCTATGGAAAAGGGAAAAAAATGGCGTAGCACAGCTAAGGAAAAGGGGCGAAAAATGGCGGACTGCGTTGTTTGGCGACCCCCATGAAATGGTCGTTCGGCCCCAAATCGGGTCGCGACCCACAGGTTTAGAACCGCTGTTCTATACAAACCTGAGGCATTACTATTAGGAATACTAGAGAAAAATGTAAATAAAGAGGACACATATTTAATTATTCACGTGGTTACGGCGGCAAGGATACTAGATGCTCAAAAATGGAAAGCAATGGAAGTACCGAGTGAGGAAGAACTAATAAAGAAAATTATGTATTGCGCAGAACTAGATAGGTTAACTAAATTATTAAAAAATCAGGAAGGACTTCCGGTTCCGGTCGCGGCCTCTCTAGTTGAGCGGCGAGATTGCTCTCCCCGCCGACTAGTTTTCCCTCCGTCGGCGGACCCTTATGTGGGTCCAAAGTCGCCCTGGAGGGCACGACTTTCCTACGAGGAGGCAGCGTTCTGGCAGCGGAGGAGCGGCGGCTCCTCCAGCTGTCCGGACAGAACTCCGAGGGCCGACGGAGAAGATCGGCCAATAAAATGGCCGATCGCTTTGCCACAGAAACCGCAAGTCCAAAGAACATCTAAGCTGCAGACCCACCGTGGTGAATCCGGGTGAGACCTTTCCTTTTTTTCTTCCCTCTCTTTGTTTTTTCTTGTTTGTGTTTTGCCTGTAAGAGCTGTGTGGGAAAGATTTCCCTAGCTTGGAAAGGCAGCTTTCACTCTTTTGGGAAGAAAGGCGAACAAAGGAACAAAGTAAAGTTTTAGAAATTACGTTGCTTTTTTATAAGTACTTTGGGGTATTGGAAAAACTTTTTATTTTTTTATGAACTTTATTATTTGCCTATGCTGTTGTTCTTTTTTGAGTAAAGAAAGAAGATTGAAAAATGAAATGACTTTGGGGGAAAAATGGATTTATTTATCTTTTTTTTAGCTTGCTAAGGGCATCTACTGGTTAAAAAGTAATATTGCAATTGTTCTAAAATGGAGCTGTACTCACATTTAAATTGCAAACTTATTCTGGAGAAAATTTATGAGACTAAAGAGGAAATATGTGCTACAATGAAAGAGCTTACTACAGAACTAAGAATCAGAATCTCTTCCTCAATCTTTAAAACTAACTTTCAGATTGCACCTGATTCTTCCATTAAACAGACTCTACAAAAAGAAGACCTAACTGAGAATAAAGAGAACAAAGAGAAAGTGACTCTGCCCTATATGTAACTCAGTTATGGCGTCCAGAATCAGGAAAAGCAAAGACTGGGACTTGGAACTTTAAAGCGAGACTTTATGCAAAAAAAAATCAGAAGGCCAATTCAGAGGTCAAGATGCTTCTTATTGATTCAAAAGATATTTCAAGCAACAAAGAGAGACTTATTAGTTGGAAAGGAAGCTTTGCTATGGAAACCTACTTGGCATTTGAAAAAACCTAGAATAAGATTTTTTTAAAAAATGAAAGTTAAAGTTTTGAGTAATGGACTAAAGGCAATCTAGAACTATGGACTGACTTAAGGACCAAGATTATAAGTGATTTACTTGTTTGATGATTAATGAATTGAAATATTTTAAAGTTTGATGTTATTTTGTTAGTTTAAAGTTGATTGATGGTTTATATAGCTGAGGAGTGACTAATGAAATACATATTAAATCCCTTAAGAATGTATTTCTTCTTTTTTCTTTTTTTCTGTTTAGGATAATAGGGTTATTTGTAAGAAAATTATTATGTAATCTTGAACTAACCTAATAAGATGATTTTTGCTTGATAAGATTGATGTCATGGGTTATGATAATTTAATTGGATATGAACTGAATTATGTATAATGGATTGAAAAAATTTAAGATCTGATTTTACTTGTTAGCCATAAGAGATTGATTAGTTGATAGATTGGACATGTATAGGATAGATTAATGTTTTAGTTTAATTGGGGGATATTGGTGGAAGAAAAGTTAAATGGGATTTGCAATGAAAACTAAGGTACCAGAATATATTTGGAAGGAATACCCGAACTGATAGAGTTTGTATTTAAAGCTAATTTGATTTATGGTTGTATAAACTTTTTTTAAAGTGTTAGGAACAGGTATAGGTTGACTAAATTTAAACCAGATTGAACTATTTTAAATAAACTATGTTAGTTAAGGGGAAAGAGAGGGATACTAGAGGTATTGATTGAAGTATGCATACATGTTTTACTTTTGGATAATTGTTTACCCTAACACCATGGTGTGCTTTGAGCATTTTGTTGTAAAAATTAAAAAAACTAATAAAATTTGTGTAAAAAAAAATCAGGAAGAAACAGAATTTTATCGAATATGGAATAAATTTTATAGATGGAGGGGGAAAAATGGAGGTCACAAATAAAGAGATAAGTTAAGATAGAGACAAGAAATGTATAGTTTGTATATAGATATATTATATGTAATTAATGTACAATATGGACTGAGATGTCAGTCAAAGACGATTTACCATGTTCAATGTTTTTAATCCTTTTTTTTCTTTGTATTCAATAAAAACTTATTAAAAAATTTTTTTAAAAAAAGAATTGCTAAGGACCAGATGATTTTTACTATGTCCTGATACATAAAACCACAGAACTCACAGAGAGTGTACTTTCTTTTTCACATGACTGTACTTTTTAAAGACTGAGAAAAATAAACCTATTCGGGTTTCTTTCACTTTAGTATTAAATACCCTCCACCCCAAGAATTTAAGAATTACAAAGTTCATAGTTTTTATTTTATTTTAGCCATTCACTCGGGCTGTATGAACTTCAACAAAAAGACACTTTCCATTCTTGAGAGAAAATTTTAAAAAATCATTCCATCCACAAGTCAGTGGACTCATGGACACTACAGAAACTTAGTTCAGCTAATGTTTGAAATGTGAACATAACAGCACAAGGATTTTCACAGTAAACCAGGAAACAGCTTACCCTTGGAAGAACGTAGCATCCTGCCTTTTCACATAAAGGAACTATAAATAAGAAGGGTGAAAATATCCCAAGACTTATATAACATAAACAAAGTTCTCCTAATTAAGTATGAAAGGCATGTAGGCACCATCTCACAAATCTTGAAATTCAGAAAGCAAGGGAAAAGCAAAACATGCATGGACTTTGCAATACTTAGATTAGATCTACATGAGCTGTAGAATGAGCTGGTTGAGTGACTGAAGGTGTCGACCTGCAGTTTTCAATTGTTCTTCTTTCCATAAAGGCACAGTTTTGGTTTTAGAAAGAAATGAATACAGTCAAGGGTGGGCTGACCTAGTATCTCTCTCCACAATATGAATTTTCTACCTGCAGGTGGGCAACTTTCTGTCTCTTGGTTCACATGTGGATTTCTCCATCTGCTATCTGAAATAGTACAGCTCATTCTAAGTCCTCATTCTGCAACATGGATAGACCAGGACACCAATTCACCTGATCCAGATTTTCAGTGGGCTGTCAGAAATAATGGCTCAAGTCTTGCAAGCACATTCATGTTTTCAATTTATTGTTTCAAGGAATCTTTCCTTTTCCCCCTCCCCCCATCCCAATGTAGCAAAACTCACCATATCAAACCCAAATCAGTAGATTTGGGGGGGATGGAATGATGTCACAAGAAGGCTAAAGAATTCTCACTCTAAAGCCCCTGAGGGGAAAGAAACAGCAGCAGCCTGGTGAGCAAAAGGGGGGAAAGTTATCAACAATAAACCATTTCTATGGTAGGTGGTCAATGGTCTGCCCATCAAACTACCGTAGTTGCTCTAAGGTCAAGAGAATATACGGTAGTGATAACCCCTCCCCATGCCACCTCTTCAGTCATTTTAGTAAGGTACCCCTCTTCCTCCTCTGGGAGGTACTCTATTCTGCCCACAAAAAGCTTTCCCATAAGCAGTGGACTGGATTGGGTTTCCCCACGTGTGACTTGCACCTGTGTCACTCAAATGAGCCTTTGTTACTCCCACCTCATTGTTATGAATTTTGGCCTCTGAGTGTACCAGTGTATTATTACTCCCTTCAGTTTCGATGAAGGACTGCCCAACAGCAGAATGTATCCCTAAGGGGACTTGGGTGAAACGGAGGTCCTGGTCACCAGGGAATTGAATTGATCCTGCGCTCTGGTAACTGCTTGACTCTCTGATGTGACTTGTGAAACCCAGGAAGGTCCTACTTTTCCCCATGGGTGATGATGATGTCTCTGTTATAGTCTGGTTGAAATTTCTTTCATCAACATCCAAGTTGCAGCTCTCACGCCTGACGGTGGTATAAGTCCTGGATGAAGTTTGTGACCTGGTGTATTCCAAGGAGGGCCTTACAACTTGGGGTTCCTGCTTTGGGTGGCTCAGCAGCCCTGTCTCTTGCTGAGATACAAGTTGGAGGAGAGTGGCTGTCACAGCTGGGTTCAACTCCTGAGCTGCATTAGCGTTGTTTTCTTCAGTCACATTGGGTGGTGGCAGCAGTGGTGGTCCAGGAGGCTCAGGGGGTCTCTTCTCTGGTGGGAGAATGTGACGACAGGCTGTGGAATGGTTACTTCTTTTAAACACCATCTCATAAGTACACGTGAACAAACATCAAACATTTCAGACACAGATATATAGGAAGTAGCCAAACTTAGGGAAGAGCACATTCTTTGAATAACTTCCAGATTATCAGACATAAAAAGGATTTCACATTACAGGACTCAAAAATTCTCTGAGGTGTTTGAGAGCCACTGCCAATCACAGGGTAACAGTACTAGGTATGACATCGCTGTGCATGCTTTAAAGCTTTTTTTAAGCTTTAAAAGAGGTAAACAAAAGCAAAACGAATTTCTGCATCAAAGTAATCCAAATTCTGAGACCCATGTACAAGATAAGCATTTCTCTGTTTATTATACATCTGATTGTCACAGTCAGTTGCAAAAATCTAGGCAGGGTGTCCCCCCCCCCTAAAAATGGTGCTGAGTCCCTCCATCTTCTAAAATGTTAACAGTCATTGCCCATAGTATTTTCAAATACTATCTATGAAAATAAAATGGCTAAATATACTCCTTTAAACAAATGAACATATTTTCACTATGAAGAATATCACAGACAGAAAATTCCATGTAGAACATACAATATAGCCCTTCCCATAATCAAAGCCCATATGGAATACCCAAAAGAAAGAAATGTACAGTGATCCAATTGTACAAGATACCAAGTAATATGCTGCTCATTTCCATTCTGGTAAAATGTAGGGATTCTCCCCATAGTTATCTTGGAGTACTGCTGATATCCCAAACCAGTATAGCTGAATAAGAATAGACCCTCTCCACCAAATTTAGCCTAGTTCAGACTAAGTAACTGGCATTTCTACTTCAGTTTAGACCACAGTAGTTTTGTCCATAAGAAGGGCAAGATGATGGGGCAAGCCTCAATCTCAATGGGAGAATCTGTGTCCTCTCAAAAGTAGAGCAGACTTCTTTTGAAATCCTTTCTTTGGCACAGATCAGCACCAATTCTAAGTTCACCTTCATAAAGGGCTTAAAGATTTAATTTGAATAACATTAACTACAAGTTTAACTCATAGTCATAAGGTTTTGAAGCACAAAGCTAGGGCAGTAATGAGGAGGACCATGACCTAGCCGTCTCAGTACACTAGCTTTCACATGCATGAAAATTGACATGAGTATCTGAGCAATCACTTTTCAAGTTAACGTGGTACAAGCCAAGACTTCCCAAATTTACACTCTGAAAATTCTTTCACATGAGGGGAGCTGTGGACAAGAGTACACAACCTGCTCAAGGTTTTACCAGTATTTTCAGGAACCCAAAGCTGTCACCAGATTCCACACACACTCAGAGATGACTACCAGGCATGGTTAAAGAATATTCAAAGTGTTTTTTATTTACCACATGGAAAGACCCACATAATTTTCCCACTTAAGTCCTGGGAGCAAGGGGGTGTCACAATTATTTACCTGCAGTTTCCTCCTGAGGCAAAGTGGGGGTTTTCTGTGGCCCCCACAGATCTCTGTTCTTCTCACTGCTATTCTCTGTGTTTGTTGCAGGCTCTTGGGTTTTAATTAGCTGGCTCAGCAAAACTGCCAGGATGCTTTGCATGTCTCCCTGAGTGCTTGCCACTTCTGGAGTGGCATGCTCTTCAGAGGGACCGGCTGGTGGGGATGGTTCCTCAGCAGCTGTTTCCTCTTCAGGCACTTTCTGAGAATCCTGCAGTTGCTGAGTGGTGGTGGCTTCATTAAGTGCATTGATTGACTGGTTAAGGGCCTCTAGATGTTGCTGCATCTCAGGGTTTGAATGGATGTTGAGTAGTTGGCCCATCTGTGGAACACTTAGGTCTGTCTGGCTCTGCAACAAGTTCAATAAGACAGCCAGCTCACTCTGATTCAACTGCTGTGTGATGTCACCAAGACCTGCTGCAAACATAAGGCAAGGCACCAGGGAACAGAAAAACAAGAAAAAAAAGGCCTTAGAAAAGGTAGAACAGAAAATGTCTACATGTAACTTTACCCTGTGCTTACAGACACATTTGGAGAACTATTTATCTTCTCCTCTTTCAAGAAATAATTTAAAAAATTATTCAATGTAAGACCAATAATCTGGAAGTTGAGTCATGGCAACTGGACTTTTTTTTTATTTGAAATGTTTCACTGCTTATCTTTCAAAGCTACTTGGATAAGCAACAAAATGTTTCAAACAAAAAAAACAAAAACCAGTTGCCTTGACTCAACTTCTAGACAACTCTACCTGGATGACTGAGAATCTTCACTGTAAGACCAGTAAATGAATTAACAATCTAAGGACATAGGGTGCATACATAGGGCCACAGCAAAAAATGTCAAACAGAATATTCATTCAAAATACTGGAGGGAGAACTACTATATAAGTCCAGCTTCTCACCTGACATACCAGGATGGATTGTTTGTCTACTTTCAGAGGTGAATCTATAGAAACTTCTCTCAATCTGGTATCCTCTAGTCATAAGAACTGAAGTTCAGAAAAACTGACATTTACCAATTTGGAGAGATCAGTCTAAATTATAAAACAGGAAGGTACAAGTTTCAGTCTTGCTATTGTGTTTCCCCAAAAATAAGACCTATCCCGAAAATAACCCATAACTTGATTTTTATGTGTGCACCTAATATAAGCCCTACCCCCAAAATAAGGTGGGGCAAGGCGCACACGTAAAAATCAAGCTAGGGCGCAGGTGGGGGGGTGGAGCTGCCCCACATGCCCCGCACCAGCTTATCTCAGGATCGCCACAGCCAGGCCTCCCACACCTCAACACCTGTCACACCGCTACCTGATTTCTGCAGCCGCTTGTGGTCGTTTGCAACAGGAAGGCTGTGCGCCAGTGCCACCACTCGCAGGAGCTGCGTGGAGCATTGTGCCAGTGCCACTGCTTGTGCGTGCCATGGCACAATGTGCCACATGGCATCCTGCTGCGAGCGGCGGCACCGGTGCAACGTGCCACGCAGCATCCTGCCACAAGCAGCAGCACCAGCACCACGCGGCCTCCTGTCACAAGCAGCTGAAGTCGGGTGGCAATACAACAGGTGTCAGGGCATGGGAGGCCTGACTGCGGAGGTCCTGAGGTAAGTGGGGAAAACATCCCCTGAAAATAAGACCTAGTGCCTCTTTTGGAGGCAAAAAAAAATATAAGACCTGGTCTTATTTTCGGAGAAACACAGTATGTATGACTACAGCACTATTAAGGAATTTCTTCTGTTTGTTCTAGTTTTATACACCTGCTAGTTCACACTACTGCCTATTGTAATTGCAGCCTCAGCCCCCTTGGTGCATTTGCCCCATCTGTCTTCAGCTTCCAGAATACTCTGCTCTGGTCAGTGTGGTGGATAAGAGATGTCAGGAAAGACAAAAGAATAACCCTGTTATTTTTTCTGGAACTCTTCAGCAACTACTAATGCATTAATCTTCTACAAAGCTCTTCTAAACTGAGAGTGAAAAGCAGCATTTTAGGGATCTATACTCTGTTTTTACAAGTCCCCAGGACTGTTTTGGTGTGATTTGTAACCAGGTTCTCAGGTGAGCAAATATGCTAAATAAGACTTTGAAGCCAGTGACACACTGAGTAAGGAACAGAAGGAGACGCTAGGAAGAGATGCTTCAACAATCAAAAGTTTAATTCATTGTAGGTGTATGCCTCAATGACTAAAGTAATTCTGTATCTCAAATCTGACACAGAATTTAATTCAAACTGGAGACCATTCTTCAATTATAAATCAATACATTAATTTGTACCACAACCAAAATTTGGATTCCTTTCTGCATAATTTTTTACTAATAAAATACAGTCAATGACCAGCAGGACTGCATAAAGTCTATATTGTAGCTTTATAGGACTTCTAAAGTAGAATAGACTTTTAGTAGTATGGACTGAGTTTACCATTGTTCACAAATTTCATTTTATGATTTATACTGTATTAACTATGGTTCTTGATATTTATGTTTTGCTTAGAGCTTGCAAGTGATGTTCAAGCTTTTAAGATGATATAATGTATTCCATTATTCAGCATCAATTAATTATATTCTGGAAAATTATAATCTCTATGACATTTGTAAATCCCTTGCTTCTTTTGTCCCTTTTGTTCTTTTTCCTTCTCTCTTTACATAATTACCTAAAATGTCTAATAAAAACATATTACAGAAGAGACCCAGCTGCTTAACAGGCACAGAAAAACCCTGTCTGAAGAACACATTCTATTTATTGAAGTTAGTATATAAATGCATATGCATGTTTTTATCATATACAGTTTATGCATGTATAAATATGAATGGGATTTTATGCACACGTAAAATGGTAGACATTTCCATTAAGAGACTGCTAAACTGAAGTCCAGTAAATAAAGGATTTTCTGGCTCTTCACCCAGGCCTTTGGTGAGGAAGAGTAAGACCACTTGGTTCATCATGCTTGCCATCTTTTATCTTTTATTGATTTTATTGTAATTTCTTTGATTGTTGTGAGCTGCCCAGTGTCACTGACAATCAGGAGGCATACAAGTTTAATAAGTGATGATTCTTACAGGATAAATTTCCAGAAACTGCTCAGAAACTTAAGATAGAATACAGCTGCGAAGTGTCTAATCAAAATTGGATGTTGTCAACTTGAACTGGGCCTGCAGCTGTGCGTCATATGAATTAGTCTCCAGGCCTTTGATCATCTTAGTTGCTCTTCTCTGAACTTTTTCCAAGGTCTCAACACCTTTTTTGTAGTATGGTGATCAAAATTGGTTGATCCGCACATCCAGGTGCATGCGCGGCGTGCGCGTGATGGGCCGAACCGCGCATGCGCGGCGCGCACAACGGCCCAAACCGCGCATGTGCGGCACGCGCATCACGGGAATAACCGCGCATGCGTGGCGCGACGGGCCGAATTGCGCATGCGCAGCACGCGCGGCGTGCCTAGCTGCGCATGCACGGCAGGCCTAACCGCGCATGCACGGCACACGTGCGATGGGCTGAACCGCGCATGTGTGGCGCAACGGCCTGAATTGCGCATGCGCGGCGCGCGACGGCCGAGGGGAAATCGGGGAAAAATGGGGGAAAAATGGCGGACTACGGTGTTTGGCGACCCCCGTGAAACGGTCGTTCGACCCCAAATGGGGTCGCGACCCACAGGTTGAGAACCGCTGGTCTACTAGGACTCCAAGGTCCCTTTCAGTTACTGTTTTTGAGCCAGGCCTCACCTAATCCGTACTTGCACCTTTGATTTTTCCTGCCTAAATGTAAACTTTGCTTTTCTCCACATTAAAACTCATTTTGTTGGATAGGGCCCATTGTTCAAGTTTATCAAGATCTTTTTGGATCCTAAGCTTGTCTTCTGGGGTGTTGGCTATTCTTGCCAGGTTAAGTGCCATCTGCAAATCTGATGAGTTCTTTTATTCCCTCATCTAAGTCATTAATGAAGATATTGAAGAGTACTGGACCTAAGACGGAGCCTTGTGGTACCCCACTGCTTACTTCTCTCCATGTGGATGTAGTACCATTGAGGACTACTGGATGGACTACTACTGGATGGACAAATGGACTAAAATTTACATTAAATTATAGCTTGAAATAAATTTTTTATAAAATGATGTATCGTTGGTATTTGACCCCAGATAGACTAGCAAAAATGTATAAAGGGACTTCTCATAAGTGCTGGAAATGTAGTCAAAATCTAGGTCAGCGGTTCTTTCGCGGGGGTCGCCGGACACCGCGGTCCGCCATTTTTTTTTCTGTCACGCGCGCAAGTCGGGGTCGCGCCGCAGCATGGGCGGCGCAGGTGGGGTCTCGGCCTCAAAAAGGTTGAGAACCGCTGCATTAAGGTTTCGAGGCTGACATTTGGCAGCTCGAACCTTCAGCTCCCTCCACAGATTTCCTATGGGATTAAGGTCTGGAGACCGCCTAGGCCAGTCCAGGACCTTAATGTGCTTCTTCTTGAGCCACTTTGTTGCCTTGGGCAAGTGTTTTGGGTCATTGGCATGTTGGAATACCCGTCTACGACCCATTTTCAATGCCCTGGCTGAGGGAAGGAGGTTCTCACCCAAGATTTGATGGTACATGGCCCCGTCCATCGTCCCTTTGATGCAGTGAAGTTCTCCTGTCCACTTAGCAGAAAAACACCCCCAAAGCATCTGACCAATACTTTCACCCAGTTCTCTTCTGAATCATTCAGATGTTCATTGGCAGACATGCCTGTACATGTGCTTTCTTGAGCTGGGGGACCTTGCGGGCACTGCAGGATTTCAGTCCTTCACGGCGTAGTGTGTTATCGTTTTCTTGGTGACTATGGTCCCAGCTGCCTTGAGATCATTGACAAGATCTTCCCGTGTAGTTCTGGGCTGATTCCTCACCGTTCTCATGATCATTGAAACTCCACGAGGTGAGATCTTGCAGGGAGCCCCAGACTGAGGGAGATTGAGTTATTTTGTGTTTCTTCCATTTGCGAATAATCACACCAACTGTTGTCACCTTCTCACCAAGCTGCTTGGCGATAAGTCTTGTAGCTCATTCCAGCCTTATGTAGGTCTACAATCTTCTCCCTGACATCCTTGGACAGCTCTTTGGTCTTGGCCATGGTGGAGAGTTTGGAATCTAATTGATTGCTTCTGTGGACAGGTGTCTTTTATACAGGTAGCAAGATGAGATTAGGAGCACTCCCTTTAAGAGAGTGCTCCTAATCTCAGCTCGTTACCTGTATAAAAGACACCTGGGAGCCAGAAATCTTGCTGATTTGATAGTGGATCAAATACTTATTTCACTCATTAAAATGCAAATCAATTTATCACTTTTTTGAAATGCATTTTTCTGCATTTTTTGTTATTCTGTCTCTCAGTGTTAAAATAAACCTACCATTAAAATTATAGACTGATCATTTCTTTGTCAGTGGGCAAACATACAAAATCAGCAGGGGATCAAACAATTTTTTCCCTCACTATATATAAAAAATTGGATGTTGTCTAGTCTGCCATCTTCAGCTTAGCGCCTCGCTGGAATCCTGCCATCAAAGGCTAGGGGAAAGGGGCATGGGGAGGAATGAACAAATGGGCAATATACCTGTGTCAGTATGTGATGGGAAATAGGGAGGAGGGAAATGACAGCTTGACGAAGAACAGAGAAGCTCAGAACCAGTTTGTGCCAGCACTCAAGGCCATGCACCCCGTGAAGGAATGTGGATTACCCCAAACATCTCAGCGTTCTCAAAACACCTAGGCGAATATCTTCATTGGCTGAAGACAAACTGGTCATGGGGGGGAGGGCTGGGATGAGGGAAAACCTTCTGCATCTTTTTAGTGCGGGAAATTTAGTTCTACCCTGACTTTACTACAGCCAGCATCTTTTAGTAAAAGAACCTATCACTTCAACCAAATGGAGTTGAGGGTCTTTCTTTCGTAAGGGATTGGACTGGGGCAGGTCTGACATTAGGCTAGAACTGCAATTGTGGTCAACCCAGAGAGGAAGTTGCTTCTACCGTGGGGACTGTGCACATGATGTCTGCTCAAGGGAGTGATCAGGAGGAGATCGAAGCCTGGGGCGAAGCATCTTCAAAAACCCCTGGAGAGCTAGATCTCTCCAAATGGATGGGAGAGGTGGAAAGTTGTGGCAACCCACCAAGGCCCCAATGGTCCCTCGGGGTTGGGAAGAGTGGGAAGAAAAAACCATGGGGGTAACTTTCACCTGCGGGAGTCATGGCAGCCTCCGAGAGCTGTGAGTGGAATTGGAGAAGCTGGAGGTAGAACTGATCATGGAGGACCTGGATCGAGAAGACTGGATGCTAGAGCAAGACAAAGTTCCTGAGAGGGGCTTTCGAAAACCTCAAAGCACACAAAACCTTGGCCTGAGTGATACATTCCACCATCCAGCCGATTCCAGCCACGACGTGCAATGGGGTGACCACTTCTGCCGCTGCGAGTACAGTGGCACCAGGTCCCACAGCAGCAGCAACTGCCCCGGCACCCAGCCCTGCAGCCCAACCTGCACCACCTCTGGGAGCAGCACCGGTGAGGAGGAGAGGTTGCAAGCCAGCAGACCTTGGCATAAAATTTAATGGAGACCCCAAGCAGTTGGGATTCTTCCTGGTGCAAGTTTGCACCTACATGCAAGAGTATGGTCTGGACATAGCCAACGAAGGGGCCAAGGTGCAGTACATGACTATGGCATTGGTGGGGACTGTGGCAGAATGGATGGTCATCCTCCACAACAATGATGCCCCAGAGCTAAGAAACTTCAATCGTTTCACGGTAGCACTTTGGAAGCATCTTGAAGACCTCCTAGCCTACCACAAAGCTAGGGACCGCATAAAAACCATCAGCAAAGGCCAGAGAGGAGTGGCTGAATACACCCAAGAGTTTCATGACCTGGCTTGCCAACTAACTGCAGGACATCCTGATTGGGTGTTTCTGGGATGGGCTGAGTAACAATGTCTACAACACCTGTATCTCCAGGAGCACCCCACCCACCCTCCATGGCTGGTACATTCTGGCAGAGGAAGTGGAAAATCACATGGCTTAGTCCAAATATCGGCCAAGCCACAAGTGGCGAAGATCTCTCCCTGAAAAGAAAGAGGTTCCAAAGCCACTGCCACACAACCAGAGCCCACACCGATGATCCACTGGCTGCTTCAAGTGCGAGAAGAAGGGACATCGAGCTGCCGACTGCCGAGCTGCGCATCTGACCCAGAAGGCACCTCTGGGATGTGCCAAAAAAATGGTGAACCTGCCACAGAGAACCCACAAGACAGCCCTGAAGGGAATGGAAGTCATATAGTTCACCCCATTCCCCAAAGATGGCGAGAAAACTACGACCGGCCCCGCGGATAGCCCGGTGGAGAGTGACACTAAGGATGACCCCTTGGTAAGTCACCCAGTCAATCCAGTGACCATCCCCATAGAGTTGATGGTTCAATCCTCAGGGTGCAAGTGGACCCTAGTAGCCCTCCTGGACTCGGGTTGCACCAGATGTTTGGTCAACCCTGCCCTGGTTGAGAAACTGGGCATGAAACTCAAGCAGCTTTAAGTGCCTGTGGCTTTCTGCCAACTGGACGGCTTGGTGGCAGGGGAGATCCCGGTGACATTATCAGGCCAATGGAGATGAGGATGGGGGCACAAACAGAAACTTTGAGTTTTATTGTGGCCCCTGGTATGGAGACACCCCTTGTACTAGGACTGGCTTAGCTATTGAAGTGGAACCCCTACGTGAACTGAAGGAGGGGGCTGTTAAAGATCCAGTGAGCTGGCCACAAAGGGGAAAGGAGAAGAACTGTGAAAAACCTGGCCCTAAGTTACCGTGGGCGATGCCAAGGGAAGTGGGAGCGGCGACGAAGGAATGCCCCCAAGACAATCGTCGGATCCCCAGAGAATATTGGGACCTACAGGATGTTTTCAATGAGAAGGGATCGGACTCGCTCCCACCCCACCAGCCAACAGACTACTCCACAAAGATCCTGCTAGGAGCTAAATTGCTCAAGCATAAACTGTACTCGACCCCTAGGGAATTAGAGGAATTATGAACCTTCATAGAGGAAAAACCTGAAGCGCGGCTTCATCCAGCCTGCCACACCGAGGGTGCCTGCTCCGGTACTATTCAGGGAAAAGAACGATGGGTCCCTTCGTCTATACATTGACTATTGCGGGTTAAATGCTGTTTGTGTTGAAAATGTCTACCCGCTACCCCTAATGCAGAACATGTTAGCCCATTTGGCAAAGGGGAAAATCTTTACCAAACTGGACTTGCAAGAAACATACAGTATTACCGGGTTAGGATCAAAGAGGACGACGAGTGGAAGACAGATTTTAATTGCCCCTTCGGATGTTTCCAGTTCCGCGTCCTCCCTTTCAGACTCCAAGGGGCCCCTGCTGTGTTCACACAGCTGATAAACGAAGTGCTGCATGAGCACCTATACAAAGGAGTGCTAGTCTACCTGGCTGACATTCTAATCTATACTGACACTATGGCAGAACATGTAAAACTGGTCAGGGCTATGCTCAAAAAGCTCCATTCAGCCCAACTGTATGCCAAGCTGTCAAAATGCAAATTCCACCAGAGTAAAATTGACTATCTAGGCTACTGCATTTCTCACAAGCTGATAGAGATGGACCCTGAGAAGGTATGGGTGGTACTGGACTGGGCTCCTCCCTGTACTAGGAAGCAACTACAAAGTTCCTGGGGTTTGCGAACTTTTACCGCCAATTCATCCCGTTGTTTGCCTGAATAGCCCTCCCTATCACCTATCTGCTAAAGACAAAAGGGGAGGAGAAACCCAAGCCTAGCCAGCCGCTGAAATGGACAACGTAATGCCAAGCGGCATTTGAAAAACTCAAGCACCTGTTCACAGCAGAGCCGGTGCTGAAACACCCAGACCCCAATGCCCCCTTCATCATCCAGACAGATGCTAGTGATGTGGCAGTGGGGACAGTACTCTTAGAAAAGAATGAGCAATCAAGGGGCTCTACAGTTGTGTGCGTATACTTCCAAAAAACTCACCGAAGCTGAGTGCAGGTGGGCGGTCTGGGAAAAGGAGGCATATGTGGTGCACTGGGCACTCCTAACTTGGAGATATTTCTAAGAAGTGAGCAAAATGCCTTTTGAGGTGTGGACTGACCATAAAAACTTAAGAGGCTCTAACCCGCCCCCATGCAAGTTGTCACCCAAACAGGTCCACTGGGCTCAGTATTTTAACCAATTCAATTTCACCCTGAAATATCTCCCAGGGGGGAAAAATTTCTTAGTGGATGCCTTGTCTAGAAGGCCACAATATAACAGCTCAAAGCCAGAAGTGATCAGACCAGTCATCCCGTCCCACCAATTAGTGGCTCCAGTCAACACTAGAGCACAAGCCAAGTTAAAGTCCCAAGTAGCTGAGGACATTAGGGCTGCCCTGAAGGCAGCACTAGAGGACAAAATGGTTTCAAGCCCATAAGGGTGAGTGTATGATACAGGATGGTTTTACCTGGATGGGAGCCAAACTATATGTCCCTGAAAGTCAACAATTGATGGTCTTGCAAAAAAGCCATGATTCTAAAGCAGCAGGACAGTTTGGCTTTGTAAAAACTGTGCATCTGGTTAAACAATTCTGCTGGCAGTCATTGAAAAAAGACACAGAAAGGTATGTAGCTAGCTGTCCTATCTGTGTGTCTGCTAAAAGATGACAAAGGAAAACACCAGGCTCCTCCAGCCAGTAGCCGAGCCCAATGCCCCATGGAAGGAGATCTCAGTGGACTTCATAGTAGAGCTGCCCGTAATTTGGGTGATAGACTTGTTCTCTAAACAAGTGCACTTTGTGTCCTGCCAAAAAATCCCCCCTGAATGTGCCCTTGCCAAACTGCTTACAAAAATTCCACGAACAAGATCCTGATAAGCCTAGATGACCATCCAACTAATTATGTATTTTATGTGTGTCTCTCCCTCCCTTCTTTTGTTTCCTCTGCACGACTAATGTCTCTGTCAAGGAGGGGCAGCATGTCAGGTCTGTCATCTTCCGCTAAGCACCTCGCTGGAATCCTGCCATCAAAGGCTAGGAAGAAGGGGGCATGAGGAGGAATGAACAAATGGACAATATACCTGTGTCAGTATGTGATGGGAAATAGGGAGGAGGGAAATAACAGCTTGACAAAGAACAGAGAAGCTCAGAACCAGTTTGTGCCAGCACTCAAGGCCGTGCACCCCGAGAAGGAATGTGGATTACCCCAAACATCTCAACATTCTCAAACACCTAGGCAAATATCTTCATTGGCTGAAGACAAACTGGTCATGGGGGAGGGCTGGGATGAGGGAAAACCTTCTGTATCTTTTTAGCATGGGAAATTTAGTTCTAGCCTGACTTTACTGCAGCCAGCATCTTTTAGTAAAAGAACCTAACACTTCAACCAAATGGAGTCGAGGGCCTTTCTTTCCTAAGGGATTGGACTGCGGCAGGTCTGACAGATGTAGTCTAATAAAGTTAGACTTATTTGATGTTTGGGTCATTTTGTCTCTTTTTTTTGTACACAATTTTTGTTTTGTTTTGTTGTTGCTGTTGGATGTTTTTCTATTTTCTTTGTTTTACATTTTATTCGTGTTGATAAAACATAATAAATATAAAAAATAAAAATTGGATGTAGATAATATATTACTAACGTAGATGTGGTGTTAAAAAACACACCTTTTACTATTCTAAGTATATCTAAAAGTGTTGATGCTTAGCTTAAAAGCCCTACAATGTCTTGGCACCCAGGTACCTGAAGAAATGCAATTCCCATATCAACCTGAATGCACTGAAATAATCCATGGAGATTCATCTTTGGATTTGAAACAAGGTGACAATACCACTACATTTCAAATGAGGAGTTAGTGCCTCCAAGATCAGAAATGAAGTTGCATTCCCCAGGATCTGAAATGAGGTAGTTTGTAGATTGGCCAATTTATAGAAGTCCCTCTTTAAAAGATTTGTCAGGTCCTACTCCAATTCCCTCCCCTCCAAATTCAGTATTTTCACTGTAACCTCCTGTTTTAACTTAAAGTTATAATAATAAAAAGATTATTATACCAGTTTTTATGCTGGGTTTCTTATGATTTGGTTTTCTTGAAAGCCATCTGGGAACAAATTAACTAAAGCTGTGATATAAACATATAAATTTAACATTTGCAATAGGATTATCTTTTTTCCCTGCTGTGGTGCATAGTTCCTTTCAAAATAGTTACTTCCATTTAATTAACTTCCCAAGTATTTAGGGAAGCAAGAGGTTCTGCTACTTGATTAAAACTTGAAGGCTTTTCCTAGGCTATGCACTAACCAAATGAGTGTCCAGCACCAGGTTGTGTTTTGATCTGAGCAGGCTGGGGGGGTACTGGGCTGCTATGATTCTTGATGGCATCAGTGCTTATTACAGAGGCTATGTCCTTCCGGGAAACCTTTGCCAAGGGGAGTTCCTCCACCACAATCCCACTTTGCCGTTGCCGCCGGCGTTTCTTGCTCCACAGTTCATGACAATCCTGCCAATGTGGAAGGCTAGAAAGACAACACACAAACATTAGAGACAATAGTGGCAAGGGTAGACAATCAAAAGTAAAATTCTAATATTAGATTACTGGTGTCATGAGTCTGAAACACTTCAAAGAACTTTCAGGCATTGTTTAACCTAAAAAGCCTTTATTAGTGTGACGGAGTGTCAGCACGGCATGGAGGATGCCAAGATCTGAATTTCCCTTCCTTTGCACATAACATTCCAGGCATTTCCCCTCCCCTATTTTGGGGTCATGTTTCACATCTTCCAATTAACCTGGAGGGCAAAGATTCACTTCCGTTCCCTTCCACGGGCTTTTCCCTCCTTCTCTCAGTCTCATCTGAATTAACTCTAAAAATACCAGACAGTTCTGCATATTTTGTCAAAGCAAGAATATTCAATATTAGCAGCGGTGACAACTGGTATTTCTCTCCTCACAGATGATGTTTACCCTAATAGTCCAAAGCAAAACTTCTCTTCTTCCCCATGTTTTAGCAACTCTTAGTCCAAAAAGGATGTCATTTGGGGTGAGTGAATGACTCAGAGGAGGACTAAAACTTGTCTTAAACTTCACAAAAGGTTTTAAAGGCATATAGAGGCTGCAAGAATTGCACTACTGCTTTTTGCAAAGCTTAAGACATATATATCATTGGGCCATTTTAGTAAATAAAATTTAGAATTGCAAGAAAATGTGGTTTCAAATCTGGACATGCCTACTGTTTTCTTTGCTCAAACAATTCTCTCCTTGCCTCATCTACCTGTAGCTTCCACACATTCCATATGACCCTTGGCAAAAAAGGGGGGGCTGTGTATACATGTATTGAAGGAATAGAGGAGATGGCCAGCAGCATCTTTGCATGTACTAAGAAAGAGCAGACGTTGGGACTGAACACAAGGAATACAATTCTAAGCCACTCACATCCTCCAAATTTTAAGTACTTTGTAAACCAAGGGTGGGGTTCCTTTTCCCTGTGACATGCAGGTTGACTAAGATCCTTGAATCTTCTGCATTTCTTCTTGCTAGTATATTTATGAACATGCCTCCTTCCTAGTTCTGCAGGCAGTGATTCTAAAGGCATACAATGAGGGAAAAAAGTATAAGATCCCCTGCTGATTTTGTGCCCACTGACAAAGAAATTATCAGTCCATAACTTTAATGGTAGGTTTATTTTAACAGTGAGAGACAGAATAACAACAAAAAAAATCCAGAAAAACACATTTCAAAAAAGTGATAAATTGATTTGCATTTTAATGAGAGAAATAAGTATTTCACCCCTTCGCAAAACATGACTTAACACTTGGTGGCAAAACCCTTGTTGGCAATCAGAGGTCAGACATTGCATGTAGTTGGCCACCAGGTTTGCACACAGCTCAGGAGTGATTTTGTCCCACTGCTCTTTGCAGATCCTCTCAAAGTCATTAAGGTTTCGAGGCTGACATTTGGCAGCTCAAACCTTCAGCTCCCTCCACAGATTTCCTATGGGATTAAGGTCTGGAGGACTGGCTAGGCCAGTCCAGGACCTTAATGTGCTTCTTCTTGAGCCACTCCTTTGTTGCCTTGGCCATGTGTTTTGGGTCATTGCCATGCTGGAATACCCATCCACGACCCATTTTCAATGCCCTGGTTGAGAGAAGGAGGTTCTCACCCAAGATTTGATGGTACATGGCCCCGTCCATCATCCCTTTGATGCGGTGACGTTGTCCTGTCCACTTAGCAGAAAAACACCCCGAAAGCATGTTTCCACCTCCATGTTTGACGGTGGGGATGGTGTTCTTGGGATCACAGGCAGCATTCCTCCTCTTCCTAACATGGCGAGTTGAGTTGATGCCAAAGAGCTCGATTTTGGTCTCATCTGACCACAACACTTTCACCCAGTTCTCCTCTGAATCATTCAGATGTTCATTGGCAAATTTAGACAGGCCTGTACATGTGCTTTCTTGAGCAAAGGGACCTTGCGGGCACTGCAGGAATTCAGTCCTTCACAGCGTAGTGTGTTACCAATTGTTTTCTTGGTGACTATGGTCCCAGCTGCCTTGAGATCATTGACAAGATGAAACAATGCCGTCTGGCGGGTCCTAGGGGGAGGGCCTTCTCTGTTGTGGCGCCCACCCTCTGGAACCAACTGCCCCCTGAAGTCCGTGTTTCCCCCACTCTCCCAGCCTTCCGGAAGAATTTGAAAACTTATCTATGCCGGCAGGCCTGGGGATGATTGTGATTGTGTCTGTATGATGAATGTGTTTGGGGGGTCTTTTAAATGTTTTGTCGACTCGGTTTTTGGTTTTTAAATGCTGTGATGTTGTTTTTTTGTTCATGTTGTTAGCCGCTCCGAGTCCTTTGGAGAGGAGCGGCATAAAAATCAAATAAATAAATAATTAAATAATTAAATAAATAAATAAATAAATAAATAAATAAATGAATGAATGAATGAATGAATGAATGAATGAATAAATAAATAAATAAAGTTCCTCCCGTGTAGTTCTGGGCTGATTCCTCACCGTTCTCATGATCATTGAAACTCCACAAGGTGAGATCTTGCAGGGAGCCCCAGACTGAGGGAGATTGACAGTTATTTTGTGTTTCTTCCATTTGCAAATAATCGCACCAACTGTTGTCACCTTCTCATCAAGCTGCTTGGTGATAGTCTTGTAGCTCATTCCAGCCTTGTGTAGGTCTACAATCTTCTCCCTGACATCCTTGGACAGCTCTTTGGTCTTGGCCATGGTGGAGAGTTTGGAATCTGATTTATTGATTGCTTCTGTGGACAGGTGTCTTTTATACAGGTAAAAAGCTGAGATTAGGAGCACTCCCTTTAAGAGAGTGCTCCTAATCTCAGCTCATTACCTGTATGAAAGACACCTGGGAGCCAGAAATCTTGCTGACTGATAGTGGATCAAATACTTATTTCACTCATTAAAATGCAAATCAATTTATCACTTTTTTGAAATGCGTTTTTCTGCATTTTTTGTTGTTATTCTGTCTCTCACTGTTAAAATAAACCTACCATTAAAATTATAGTGGGCAAACATACAAAATCAGCAGGGGATCAAATACTTCCCCCCCCTCACTGTATATTTTTGTGAGTGAAGCTAACTTATCTGCCTTGCTATGAATCCAACAAATCCACCACATATACTGTAGGTATATGAAGAGTGCATCTAAAAGACTAGGTATTTTATTCCTTGATGTTTCCTTCCCTTAGAGAGTGGGATACTTACTCTGGAGGATCCATCTTGCTGATATCAACATCCTTCAGGAAATCACTCTGCAAGGCTTGCTCTGCTGTACATCGTTTGCTGGGGTCCAGTGTTAGCATATGGTCTAACAGGTTGAGGGCAGCAGAAGGAATACTGGAAGATGAGAAAAAATAGGGGGGGAGGCCCACAGTCCCCACAATAATCAGCACTGCTATTTGATATAATTTTCAAGTATTTAAGACAACCTGCATACTTTTTATCAGGCACAGCCAACATGTAGCACACAACTATATATTTTGTGCCTCCAGAGCCCTGTACAACTATGAACAATAGGACCATGTAATATTTCAGTATCAGTCTCCAAAATGTGCTTCAGAGAACATGGGAACACAAACATAGTCCTTGTTTGCATTATGCTTTTCCCCAGGTAATTAAACTGGCACCTGCAGAATCCCATTTTTAGAGGGGAGCACTCCCTTGAAAGGTACGTCAGACTTTGGTGTCAAGGACTTGGAACTTATTTACCGAACATGGATACACATCTGTCTTTCATACTACAATCTGATACTTGCAAGTGCACAATACTGGCAATTTGTGCTTCCAACCCATGTGTTTATAATTATCAATTATAAAGTGTTTGCCTGAAGAACTGCTACTAGTCAGAGCAGTTGTTTCTGGATTACATGGATAAGTATGACTTCATATTACCCATTTCCAAATGTTCATGTAAAAACCAATCCAGTGCACCAGCTCTAGAAGAAAGGATGAGATGATCTCAAAATATGGTATCAGCAGCACTAGCACTTAGACTTATATACCGCTTCACAGTGCTTTACAGCCCTCTCTAAGCGATTACAGAGTCAGCATATTGCCCCCAACAATCTGGGTCCTCATTTTACTGACCTCAGAAGGTTGGAAGGCTAAGTCAACCTTGAGCCAGTGAGACTCAAACTGCTGGCAGTTGGCAGAATTAGCCTACAATACTGCATTCTAACCACTGTGCCACCATGGCTCTTAACATTAGGATTAAATCACTGCTAAATTAGCCACATGTATGGATTTTCTCATTTCTTTCCTGCTGAAAGCCTACTGTCTCAGGACATGGATCACCATGATGTTCAGAGGGCTAATCCTCTTCCTTTGCTGGCTAACCAGATGTCTCCATTCACTTCCAGTAGATGTAGAAGTCACCTAAATCAGGGGTCCCCAACCCCCAGTCCGTGGACCAATACCGGTCTGTGGCATGCCAGCAACAGGTCTGCACAAACAAGCAAAGTCCCATCTATGGGATGCAGGCAGCACACAAAACCACACACTCTCCAGTCCGCGGAAAAACCTTTCTCCACAGAACAGGTCCCTGGTGCCCAAAAGGTTGGGGACCTCTGACCTAAATTCTGTGGCTTTATGCCCATTAATGTTTTACGAACCACAGAAGTTCACATGAATTGAAGTTCATAGCCCAGTA
This sequence comes from Bothrops alternatus, assembly GCA_034064705.1. Taxonomy (NCBI): domain Eukaryota; kingdom Metazoa; phylum Chordata; class Lepidosauria; order Squamata; family Viperidae; genus Bothrops; species Bothrops alternatus. The sequence continues at coordinate 819,154 of JARGCV010000014.1, read as the reverse complement.
AAATTAACAACACACATTGAGCCAATAAAGTTATCTAAAACTGCAATAAGCACACATAAGACATATTGTAGCTGCCAACAATTTCACCCTTCTCTTTCCCATCCTCAAAAGTTGGTTTAGTGGTTTAGAAACCAGGAGACTGTGAGTTCTAGTCCCACCTTGGGCATGAAAACTGGCTGGGTGACTTTGGGCCTGTCATTCTTTCTCAGTCCAACCTACCTCACAGAGCTGTTGTGGGGCAAACAGGATGAGGAAGAAATATTAGACAAGTCTGCCACTTTGAGTTATTTATAAAAAATTAACATTAAATTTATTATTTAAAAAAGGTTGCTCCCCAAAAGTCTATCTTAACCTGTTTCCTGAAAAGGAGGATCCCAAGCTGCACACCATGCTATGCTCTCACCCAAAGAGCACTACACAAACTTACAAGGAAAACTCCTCCCGTAGATGCCTACGATATTGCTTCTTTGGTTTCATGGTGTTGAAGTAGGGGAGTTTGATGACATCTGGCCATACAGCTGGACAGGGGCTCCCACAAAGACGGCTGAAAGGAAATGTAAGCATTGTTTTGAATCTCTCAATAAACATAATACTTGAATTAAAGTCACTCAGTTCTTTATTTTCAAATTATCCACCCAACTCTAACACCAAATAGTGCAGTAATCACATATATCAACATGCATGCATCGTTTCCCCCCACTGCTTGATATCCTACAATGTGGAGAGAAGATGGATAACTTTATAAGAAAGTTCAGCATAGTGTTTAAGGTGCTGGCCTAGAAACTAAGACACTGTAAATCCTAGGCCTCCCTTAGGCATGAAAGCCAGCTGGGTGACTTTGGGCCTGTCACTCTCTCTCAGCCCAACCCACCTCACAAAGGTTGTTGTGGTGGGGAAAATAGGAGGCAGGAGTATTAAGCATGTTCGCTGCCTTGAGTTGACCAAAATATTTTTTTAAAAGGCAGCATAAAATAATAATAATAATAGACTAAAGCATGAACAGAAAAAAGCAATTTTCATAAACTTTATGAAGATTAGGCACAAAATTAACTATATACAATCACTCAGGACTTTCCTATTTGAAGAACTATCATGATTGATTTAACTTTTAACCAGGATTTTTTTCACATTAAAGGTAAGAGATAAATTTAGCTGCTAAATATTACAGAGGAAATACACAAAGAGTATACATAAATGATTTTCAGTTTTGTCTAGTTAAACTCCAATTTTATTTTAAATATCCCCAAGGTTTTATAAATAGCTATTGGCATTGTCTTTACAATTGAAGTAGAAAGGGCATCAGGGAAAAATGAAATATAATTTGGGCAGCAGGAGTGAAATTTCCATTAATGATCTCTAAATGCAGAAGATATTTAAGTACTGTGACCTTAAGTATTTAAAGGAAGAGCCTATTTTTCTGTGGTATTCAGAGCATGCAGAAATGTCCCCCCATTCATATACAACAGAATGGAACTTTCCTTGTACAAACTGAAAATCCCGACAAGCACAGAGATGATTAAGATTAGCTAAAGACGACACTTGGATATGAATAATAAAATTGTGTCAAGGCAATGGTTTTCAGATTTTAGAAAGATCCCCAACAATTAAGTTACTTGAGGAGAGAATGATGTTCCAGGAAAGATTTTGCAGCTGATGAAACTGGAAACATTATTTTCTGAGGAATAGTAGATGTTATGTGACAAGCTAAATAAGCTGCATAGCCATTCTTTTCTGATCCTGCCTCTTTCCCAACTTTGTATGGGATTTAAAGGGAGCCTAAATGCCAGCTTCTAGTCCTTTAACAGTACCATTAGAACCACAGTTCAAAATTATAGCTAGGAATAAGCTGCACATATAGAATTCTGGGTTCCTGTCTGCTGAAGAGTGGATTGACAGGCTGGAGACAGACTCAGAAGATAAACAGTTACATAAGTTCAAGAAACACAAGAAAGGCATTTGTCTCCTAATAAGAAAACATCTATATACATTTCTAACATGAGCAACCAGTTGGTACATATTGTTCATAGGTCTGATCTGGATCTAATGTAATTGCTGGCAATTCCAGCAACTATTACAACTGCTGTCACTGCCAAGGCAAAATACACAAACTACTTTCTATGCCCAATCTCCTTTCCACCACTCACAGAATGCTTTACCTGATTAATTCAAGCTGAGACAACTCAAGATTAGCTTGAAAAACAGGTTTCTTTGTGAACAGTTCCCCAAGGATGCAGCTAGGAAGAAAACAGAACAAACTAAAACACCAATAGCAGAAATTGGGGGTTGGGGGGGAGGGGTGGCAAGCTTCTCTTGGCTGCCTAGGGATCTTATTAGATAACCAGCAAATTGCCAATGAAATGTGCATGCAAAGGAGTTCATAATGCTATCTCCATTTACAGAGCAGCATTTTCCCATTGCCTTGTGGAATAGTTAGGTCTTCATCATTTCTGAAGAAAATTATTGCCATGAACAGTAGTAATATTTCAGTTCACATTTATAAAAAAGAACAGTAGAGTATCTTAAATATAAAAACCTAAAGGTTCTTTTTTAAGAAATGAGCTCTTGCATGTGCTTGTGGCTACTGTCCCAAAGAAACAGTAAAAAATTATATCATACTTATTTAAGGTGGATCAAAAGTATATGCCATTTCAACCACACTATGCTTAAAGTTTGAGGTATGAGCGACTGCAGATAGTAGCCACAAGCTAACATCAGAAATGAAAACATGAAAGAGTCAATGGCTTACCCACAGCTCCAAACATCTATAGCTGGTGTGTAACGTTCCTCACCTAGCAGCAACTCAGGTGGTCGATACCATAATGTAATGACTTTATTGGTATATGGACGGCTAAGTAAAAAAACAATTATATAAAACAACACTTTAGGCTCAATTCTGTAAGAATCATAGTAAACAGAGTAACTATTATTTAAATACCATTTTTAAGCCACTAGAACAGCGGTTCTCAACCTGTGGGTCGCGACCCCTTTGGGGGTCGAACGACCCTTTCACAGGGGTTGCCTAACCTCCTGCAGCTCCAGAGCCTCCTCCACCATTTGCAGAGAGAGAGAGACAGAGACAGAGAGACGCTTGCGCTTCCCTTCTCTCTCTCTCTTTCTCTCTCTCTCATGCACACTTGCCTCCTCGCAGAGCTCCTGATTGGCCCTGCGGCTGGGTGCCCTGCCCCCTGGGAGAAGGGTGGCCAGGAAGGCCCTTTCCCTAGCTGGCCCCGTCCGAGGTGCACATAGGCGGGGAACCGCACAGGGAAGCCCTGGGATCCCCGCTGGGAGTGGCCCGGCAGAGCCTCCGCTGAGCGGGCCAGCCCTCCCACAAGCCATGGCCCCGGTTGGCCAAGCAGCAGCAGAGCCGGAAACGGAGGGTGAGTGGCAGGGGTAGGGAGGGGGCTTTGAGTCCATGGACCACCCCCGTGAAGTGGCCTCGGGGCAGGTAGTACGGTCCCCCTGGCTTACCTGCACCAGGCAGAGGGGCAACCGTGCTGGCCATGCATCTCCCCGGGCCGGGTGGCAGTCCCGGCTGGGGCTGTTCCTGGGCCGTCCCTGGGCCGCTGAGCCAGCCATGTGTCTCCCGGGCCAGTGGGGGCGGTGGCCGGCAGGGGCTTCCTGGGCAGTTCCCGGGCCGCTGAGCCAGCCACGCGTCTGCCCGGGCCGGGCGGTAGTCCCGGCTGGGGCGGCGGCTGGCAGGGGCATTGGTTCATTGGCCGTCCCTGGGCCGCTGAGCTGGCCATTTGTCTCCCAGTCCGGCCGGCAGTCCTGGCTGGGGCCGGCGGCATCGCTTCGGCCCCAGTGGGGCCGGCGGCGTCCCATTCCGGTCTGTGGTACCCCGGGCATCTTTCAGCACCTTCTGCTGCCTCCTGCCCCCCCCCCACGCTTGGCCTTCCCAGGACCTCCGCGCATTTCCCACTCCCAGAGCAGGAGATGAACTGCTGCTTTCCGGGCATAGAAAGGGGCTTCCCCCTCCCAGCCCCCCATCCACTGGGGCTGGGGCACTCCTCTGGACCAGAACTGGGGCTGTGCAAATCGCAGCGCACCTCCTTTCCCGCTGCCCAGCCTGGCCTGGCTCGCCCTCCTGCGGCAGGCAGAGCTCGACAGGATTTGGCCCTGGAAAGGCCCGGCCAGCTGGCCGGCTGGGAAGGCCCGGTGAGGGAGTTGTTCCCGCCCCGTGGACGGCTGGCCAGGAATCTCGTCCGGCTTGGGGGCCGCCTGACCGCCGTGGGGATGTCCACGTCAGCTGCCTCCTGGCGGGCCTGCTAATTTTGGGCTCCTGGCCGGCTTCCTCTGTGGAGCCGCCCCTAATTGCGCCCAGGAGGGCCCAACCGAACCCCAGGCTGACTTGCGCGGCTCTGAAATGCCGCTTGCCTGAATTCTTTCTGCCTCCTGGGGGGAAGTTGTGCCTCATGGCCCAATTATTATGGGCGTTATTCCAGCATGGTCACTTAATTTGGATGCTTCTGTTGTTTTTATTGGTTTTGCTGTCACTACTCTTTTAAAAAGTTTTTAGTATTTTTAATTGTAATACATCTTTGAACTCTAACCTGCCCAGAGTCACTGAAAGGGGAAACCTGAGATATTGAGAGGAGAGGAGAGGAGAGGAGAGGAGAGAGAGGGGGGGGAGAGGAAAGAGAGAGAAAGGAAAGAGGAGAGAGGGAAAGAGGAAAGAGAAAGAGAGAGAGGAAAGAGAAAGGGAGAGAGGGAGAGGAAACAGAAAGAGAAAGAGAGGAAACAGAAAGAGGGAAGAGAGAGAGGGAGAGGAAAGAGAAAGAGAGAGGGAGAGGAAAGAGAAAGAGAGAGAGAGGAAAGAAAGAGAAAAGAGAGGGAAGAGAGAAAGAGGGAGAGGAAAGAGAAAGAGAGGAAAGAGAAAGAGAGAAGAGAGAAAGAGGGAGAGGAAAGAGAAAGAGAGAGGAAGAGAAAGAGAAAAAGAGAGAGGAAAGATAGAAAGAGAGGAAAGAGAAAGAGAGGGAAGAGAGGGAGAGGAAAGAAAGAAAGATAGGAAAGAGAAAGAGGGAAGAGAAAAAGAGAGGGAGAGGAAAGAGAGAAAGGGAGAGAGGGAGGGGAAAGAGAGAGGAAAGAGAGAAAGAAAGGGAAGAGAGAAAGAGAGGGAGAGGAAAGAGAAAGTGAGAGGAAGAGAAAGAGAGGAAAGAGAAAGAGAGGGAGAGGAAAGAAAGAGAAAGAGAGGAAAGAGAGAGGAAGAGAAAGAGAGAGAGGAAAGATAGAAAGAGGGAATACAGAAAGAGAGGGAAGAGAAAGAGAAAGTGAGAGGAAGAGAAAGAGAGGAAAGAGAAAGAGAGGGAGAGGAAAGAAAGAGAAAGAGAGGAAAGAGAGAGGAAGAGAAAGAGAGAGAGGAAAGATAGAAAGAGGGAATACAGAAAGAGAGGGAAGAGAAAGAGAGGGAGAGGAAAGAGAGGGAGAGGAGAGAGGGAGAGGAAAGAGAGAGAGAGAGAAAGGAAAGCATAATCACTATGCTTTAATTATGTTCAATTCGTAACAATGAAAATACATCCTGCATATCAGATATTTCCATTATGATTCATAACAGTAGCAAAATTACAGTTATGAAGTAGCAACGGAAATAATTTGATGGTTGGGGGTCACCACAACATGAGGAACTGTATTAAAGGGTGTCCACTATCTCCATTAAAGTATTGAAAGTAAAAGATGAAACATATAAACTACAAGCATTTGCCGATGATCTAATATTTATTTTGGAAGAACCTTTAGAGATGATTCCTAAACTATGGGGAAAGATAGAAGAATATGGAGAAGTGGCAGGACTAAAAATAAATAAAGATAAAACTAAAGTAATAGTAAAGAACCTCACAGATAAACAAAAAAGGCAAATACTAGAGAAAACAGAGGTACAAATAATGAAAAAAGTTAAATATCTAGGTATCTATCTTTCAGCTAGGTGTTCGTCAATAAAAGAAGACAATTACATAAAATTATTGAAGCAAATAAAACTAGACTTAGAAAGATGGAAAAATCTCCAACTATCAATATTAGGAAGAATTGCTACAGTAAAAATGAATGTGTTGCCAAAGATTTTATTTTTATTTCAAACGATTCCGATAAAACTTGAGAGAAATTTTTTTCAAAATTTAAATTCATTCGTTTTGAATTTTATTTGGCAGGGGAAAAAAGCTAGAATTAAGATGAAAACATTACAAGATGCTAAGGAAAATGGAGGTTTCGGGCTGCCGGAATGAACATTGTATTATCAAGCATCGGTGTTAACATGGATGAAAGAGTGGATAACACTTAGAAATAAAAGGTTATTGTATTTAGAAGGACATGATTTACAATTGGGGTGGCATGCTTTTTTATGGTATGGGAAAAACAGAGTCCATAAGTACTTTCAAAATCATTTTATAAGAAATGCCTTATTAACAGTATGGGAAAAAATTAAAGGTAAAATATATTTTAAAATTCCAGGGTGGTTGTCAATGATGGTAGATTTTGAAAAAGTATGGACGTATAAAGATATCTTAGATATTCATGGGAAATTAAAATCTAAACAAGAATTGGAAAATTTAGGAATTAATCTATCCTGGTGGGCACATTTACAGATACAAAATACATATGAAAAAGATGTAAAAATGTATGGATTTTACAAGGATCAAACTGTTTGATAAGATTTTGTTAACCTCAGATGAGAAATTAATTAAGAAAATGTATAATTTTTTGTTAATTCTAGATATGGAAAGTGAACAAGTGAAAGAAACAATAAGATGGGCAAAATTTTTTGGTTATAACATAGAATTAGAAAAATGGCAAATGTTATGGGAGAGAAACTATAAATTAACAATGTCAACTTCATACAAAGAAAATCTGTATAAATTTTTTATAGATGGCACCTTCCACCAGCAAGATTAGCAAAAATGTTTAAAAATATGTCAGATAGATGTTGGAAATGTAAACATAATATAGGCACGTATTATCATATTTGGTGGACATGCGGGAAGGCAAAGGCTTATTGGAAAAATATACATATGTGGTTAGAAAAAATATTGGATGAACAAGTGGATTTTAAACCTGAACTTTTTTTACTAGGCATTATGTCTGAAAAGACTAATAAGCAGAAATTATATTTAACCCTACATATTACCACAGCAGCAAGAATAATTTTTGCACAATATTGGAAGAATGAAGGATTGCCATCAGAGGAAGAAATAATCAGGAAGATATTGGAATGTGCAGAGATGGACAGATTAACTATGAGGCTGAAAGACAAAGAAGATACAGACTACTATCAAATTTGGAATTTATTTTATTCTTGGTTAGAGAAAAGAATGAAGGATTAGGAATTGAACATGTATTAGCTTAGCAAACTCCAGACAACTTGTTGATTGGAAAAATTAACATATATTGATGAAAAAAATTAATAAAAAAGATTGAAAAAAAGAAAGAAAATAATTTTATGGTTGGGGGTCACCACAACATGAGGAACTGTATTAAAGGGTCGCGGCATTAGGAAGGTTGAGAACCACTGCATTAGAAGTTTTATCTAAAGTCGTCCTCAAGCCCTATCAGAGCATTTGGAATGAAAAGTGATGAAGATACAGTCACAGAACACAATGTTTCTGTGTATCTATATATCACACTTCAGAGACAATAAGAAATAATAAAACTGCCTCTGATCTCACACAAACATTCCTCTCTCTACAGAAAACCATCACATATCAGGAGATCAAGGATACCTTCATTGGTAGAAAAAGATAGGTCAATGCTTTCTCTCTGGTTTTAGTTTTAAACAAAATTAGGAAAATCACTGCTTTTATGGTCAGGGATCTAAGGCTTAGAATAATTTGCCTAATGGTTCAAACTGAGGTGTGTTATAAGTAAACTATAAATTTAGTTATAAGTCCAAAACATAAACAAGATTACCAGGCAATAAACAGGTAAAGACAGTGCAATCAGCTCCCTCATTAACACCAGACTCAAAAAGAGAGACAATGAAGACAATTCCTATATGCTTGTATGCAAGTGTGGAATGGGACAATTAACCACAGGTACATGGCTATGCCAACTTCACCCCCCACCGCAGCCAACCCATTGGGGGCATTTATCGTTCATGGCGTTCAATGGGAAGGCAAAGCAAGGACGCACGGTTACTTGTCCTGCACTGTGGATTGGCCGGGGACAAGTATCCTTCAGCAAATTGCCCAGGAGGAGGGTGTGTTGGAGGAGAGCCGGCGGACCATTGGCAGGCAAGAAGCGCTGGCAAAGGGCAGCCGACGATAAATGCCTGCGATGGATCAGCTGTGGTGGGGGGCCCGCGGTGAAGTGGGTGCAGCTACGTGCCCATGGTTAATTATCCTAGACCCTGCAAGTGAATTCAATAAGGTTTGTCCAGAAGTCCATCCTGGAGTACTATGCGTAAAATATCTAAAGTCATGTCTACACGCCTCTTAAACATCTTACCTTTCTTCTGAACTGTAAAGTCGGGCAAGACCAAAATCTGCCAGCTTGATCTGCCCACTGCAAAAAGATAATAATGAACATTTAATAATAAAGTTTTACACAAAAAGGCAACAATACATGAACAAAAATTATTGAATTGGCAGCAGACACTCACTCTTATAAGTCACTTTCAAAACAGAGAGATCTCCTACAGAAGTGGTCTATACAAAATTATCCTACAAATTGATAGATATAATTCTATTTTCCAACTAAAAATCTATCTTTTATAGAAATCTTGGGGGCAGGAAGAATGCATGGAAATGCTATTTCAAGTCATGTGCCAGTTCCTTGCCTTTTTTCTCTTTCCAGTGTAATAGTGGGGGAAATATGCAGCAGGAACAGAATTACAAATGGTTAAGGAAGGTAATTGAGAAATAGCCTCAGAATTTTTAAATTATCAGGACCAGGTCCAATAGCTCTGCTGAGGCCAGCTACACTCTCTGCCCTCTCTCTGAACTGCTTACACAATGAGAACTACTATTTTAGTCTTTCCTACAATGTATTTTACTTTGTAAACATGAGGTTGGGAATCCAAAATGTAACTGTCTCGCCCCACCCGTGTCAGCAGCGGGGGCATACTGCAGATGATTGTAAGCCAACCAGAGTTACCTTGAGGTAAGACAGGCGGCCTATAAGATTTATAAATAAATAAATATAAATAAATAATAAAATCCCATTAGCCAAGGAATTTCAGCTGGCAGGATCCAGAAGAGTCTTCTCTGCCATAGCTCCTGCCCTCTGGAACATCCTACCCCAAGGTGAGACTGGTTCCCACCCACTGGACTTTTCGTAAAAGCCCTAAGACCTGGCTCTCCCAGATGGTTTGGGAACTCAGTGGGGGAGCTTCATGCTGGAGGTGGTGACCTAATTAAAATCTAATCCCACCTTCCTCCCCCATGTATCCAGCTCCCTCCTTTGCCATCTTGTGTTAATGATTTTTGTGTTAATTTACTTGGACTTCAGTAAGGCATTTGATAAAGTAGATCACAACCTACTACTTGATAAGATAGAAAAATGTGGGTTAGACAGCATCACCACCAGATGGATTCGTAGCTGGCTGCCCGGCCGTACTCAGCCTGTGGTCCTCAATGGAACTGCATCTACATGGAGGGAAGTGTGTAGTGGGGTGCCCGAGGGCTCTGTTCTGGGCCCAGTGCTCTTCAACATCTTCATCAATGATTTGGATGAGGGGATAGATGGGGAACTCATCAAATTTGCAGACGACACCAAGCTGGCAGGAATAGCTAACACTCCAGAAGACAAGCTTAAGATATAGAAGGATCTTGACAGACTTGAACAATGGGCGCTATCTAACAAAATGAAATTCAGTGGTGAAAAAAGTAAGGTTCTACATTTAGGCAAGAAAAACCAAATGTACAGGTAAAGTATAGGTGGTACCTTGCTCAATAGTAGTAACTGTGAGAGGGATCTCGGAGTCCTAGTGGGCAATCACTTAAATATGAGCCAACAGTATGCTGCAGCTGCCAAAAAAGCCTACACAGTGCTAGGCTGCATTAACAGAGGGATAGAATCAAGATCACGTGAAGTGTTAATACCAAGGCCACACTTGGAATACTGCATCCAGTTTTGGTCCCCACAATGTAAAAAAGATGTTGAGACTCTAGAAAGAGTACAGAGAAGAACAACAAATATGATTAGGGGACTGGAGGCTAAAACATATAAGGAACGGTTACTGGAATTGGGTATGTCTAGTTTAATGAAAAGAAGGACTAGGGGTGACATGATAGCAGTGTTCCAATATCTCAGGGGTTGAGAAGAGGGAGTCAAGCTGTTCTCCAAAGCACCTGAGGGCAGGACAAGAAGCAATGGATGGAAACTAATCAAAGAGAAAAGCAACCTAGAACTAAGGAGAAATTTCCTGACAGTTAGAACAATTAATCAGTGGAACAACCTGCCTCCAGATGTTTTGAATGCTCCAACACTGGAAGTTTTTAAGAAGAGACTGAACAACCATTTCTCTGAAATGGTATAGGGTTTCCTGCCTGAGCAGGGGGTTGGACTAGAAGACCTCCAAGGTCCCTTCCAACTCTAATTTTGCTTTTCTTATTGTTATTTGCTATGTTATTTTATAATTCATGATTTTAATGTTTTTTAATGTTTTTATGTTGTACACGACATGGACAGCAAATAAATTTAAATAAAATAATAAAACAAAATAAAACAAAATAAAATAATAAAATAAAATAATAAAATAAAAATAATAATAATAAAATAAAATAATAATAAAATAAAATAATAAATAATAAATAAAATAATAAAATAATATTCCAAGATGTTCTCTGGCTGAGATCAGATTAAAATATGGCGTTCAGTTCAGCTGTTCAGCAGCACATATGATCTGCTGTTTGGCAGCAACAGCGCTGTGAACCTGAAGGCACAGGTAACAGAGGGCACCCGGAACCAGAACTGGGACCTGAACCAGAGCTGTGGCTTGACTGCAGGGGTAGGACCAAGGGCAGTGATGGCATTTGTGGCAGCAACAAGGGTCAGGCTGTGGGGATGGAGCTGAAGCTGGTACTGGAGCTGGCCAAGGTTGGAGCTGCGGCTTGCTCCAGAAGCGTGGAGTAAAGCCCCACAGTTGAGACTGAGGCCAACTGTTGCCGAAGGCGATGGCAGTAGCATTTGATGCTGGGATGTGGAGTGGAGCCCCACAGGTGAGACTGAGGGTGGTGGCGATGAGAGGCTAACAGTGGAGACTGGGCGGTGGCATGAGGACTGAGGCTGAGCAGCAATGCTGCAACAGGGCCTGAAGACAGGGGCCAGTGAGTTGAAAATGTTGGAGCTGGTGACTTGTGACCGGGGCCTCTGCGGAAGAAGTGGTGGTGGTCAAGGGCTGGCAGTCCAAGAGTGGGACCCAGAGCAGATGTTACGAGACCACGGCTGGAGCTTGGTGGCCCCTAGGAAATATTTTGGAAGACCTAAAACCAAAGCCGAAGCGGGTGACTTGAAGCCATGGCCAACACCCAGTGGCCCTCATAAGGAGACTAGGAAAAATCGTGAGGGTAGTGTAGCCCCCCAAGCGGAATGGGACAACTCGCCATGGCCAGCTCGGCGCAACCAGCACATTGTCAAGGTTCCGACTGATGAACCCAAGCAAGTAAACACCTTCAAGGCTTTTCGAACTCTTAATGTAAAACTTTATTGAGTACATCAGTAGACCCTGGAAGGCTTTTTTGGGACACTCACGCACTCAAGGATTACAAATCTTCAGTCAAATAGTATAAATAGTAGAGCCTCAAAAGGTAAAAGTGGGCTTCCGATTGGGATCTCGCGTCTGGTTTCGCCCCACTGGGGGACCCTGGAAAGGGTCAAAAGTCGCCCCGTAGAGGCGGCAAGCGAGGAGGAGAAGCTCGTTGATTGCGGGGGGTGGTGGTGGCAGCCCCCGTTTGATCCAAGGAAGCCCTCCAAACCAGCAGGGGAAAGACTGGCTGCATTTGTGTAGCCAGCCCTAAGCTGCGCACTACGGAAGTCAACAAGCACTACCAAGCAACTTTACAGCAATGTGGATGAAACTGGGTGAGACCTGATCCTTTCTTTATGATTTTGAGACCTCTTCCTGAAAAGCTGCCCAAAGCGCTGCCCCTGATGAAAGAAGGAAAGGGAATTTCCGCCCCACTCCCTCAGAAAAGAAAAGTGGTGAATTAATACTTGGGGATACTGGCGAACCTATTAAGACTTATCTGGAACTAAAATATACTTACAGCTTGAAAATTTGGGGACTAAAAGTGTTTTTAAGACCTTTTTATTTTTATTTTTTGTAAAGAAAAAGACTTGAGAAGTTTAACAATATGTTTTGGATCTAAAAAGCGGAAAGTGGCATTGATGACATCTAGTGGTGAATTATGGCACTACAACTTACTTATGCCTAAAAGAAATCTGGCTTGAAGCCCAGAACTAGATAAGGTTTTGACTGGCCTTGGAACTATTTTATTATTGAAAATTACAGTTGAGAAAAAAAAGGAACAGGCTTGGGGGCTGCTTATCTATGTGGCAGAGATGATAAATACTTTAAACTTGGCCTGTCTGAATTTTGAACATAAATACTGACTTCCAGAACTGTATTGTGGATTTATTTTGTAGAAGAAATATATGGAACAGTTTGGATTACAAATTTTGGCTGTTAAACAACCCTCAATGGTTCTTTTTTCTCCCTGGACAGAAAGGATATATTTCTTATTGGACAGAAAAAATTGAACTTTACTTGTATCTGCTTAGGGGAGATTCAGGAACGGACAGTCGGTTGGATAAATCTATAAAGGCTACTTATAAAGCTAAAATGAAATAAAACAAAATGGATGTTTCATACTCAGCGTTAAATAGTAAAACATCATCTTTAACATCTGTTCTCAGCAGCCTTAACTTGCTATATCACCAAGAAAATACTGATGAAACACAGAAAGAAATACTCTCCATGCTGAAATTAATACAAAAAACAATTATTCTAGCTTGTGAACAGTTTACTAATAACACAAAGGAGATAAAAGAACAATTTTCTAACTCAAATCTACAAACTCAGAAGACAACTAAAGGAGGAAATAAACTACCAGACTCAGATAAATGAAAACTCAGAAGATATAACGATAATATTGGAAACGGAAAAGACATTTTATAAACCAAGGTTTCAAAACATACTGGATGACAAGAAAGGAGAGCCGATGGAATGGAAGACAAAGTCATTAACAGAACCGTGGGGAACCAGAGGAGGAGGGAGGCGGTTTAATGAATATCAACGGGCTAGCTCTTCCAAAAGCATTTTAACCAAATTGTTTATCTTGTTCCAAATAATATACAATATATAAAAATAGAAGAATTATTTGATGATCCAAATGCACTTAGAAAGTTAGTTGGCAAAGAAAGAAAGCTAGAGTAAGACTGACAGAAACAGAAACTTTGACCTATTAGAGGGGATGCTATATTATTGATTAGAAATTTGAATATGGTTAAGAATAGATTGCTAGAAATAGAAGTATTATCATAACTAGATAGTTAGGATTTGTAATCAGATTATATCTTGGTATGAAAAGGGAAATAAGAATATGTTAAGAACTTTGAATAAGGGATTCTTTTGGTTGCCCAAATATAACTTGGTTTGAAATTATAAATGATTGGATACTTTGAACATGGATGGGAAACTAAAACTGAAAAAAAAAGCAAAAATAGGATATGGATTAAATATGTGGAAATTGAATGCAAATGCAATTAAGATATGCTTTGGCTAGGAAAGGTATTTTAAACTGATATTATTGATATTATTAGAAAAATGTAATAAATGTTGATATGCAATTGTATGTTTACTAACAATAATAAGAATTGTATTTGCCTAATGCGGAAAAATTGTTATTACCAGAAGAAGAGAGGATGTACTGGTGGGTGTAACATTGGACTTAGTTGGAAAAACTTGTATGTATCACCGAATTATTAATGGACTCATTCATCACGTTGTTTATTGAGCACTTGTTTGTGAAAATAGAAAATCAATAAAATATTTATTTAAAAAAAGGTAAAAGTGTATTTACCTTAAAAATAATTTTATACCTACAATAAAAATGGATAACAAAACTCTTCGCGAACTGCGTGCCATTGCAAAACAACAAGGATTGGTCAGCTACTATAAACTCAGAAAGGCTGAGTTGATTGCTCTACTTAATAGCCCTACAAAACCATTACTTGATGAGCCAGTTCCTGTCATACAGGATGCACCGAAGAGTCTTTGGGACAAGACCAAATCCGTCATCAACACATTTGCCGATTGGATTATTAGCTATGTGCCTGACGAACCAAACAGAGTTGTGAATGAATACTTGGAAGAGCTCAGGCCTATCTTTGACAGTTATTACAAAAGCAAGACAGTAAGTGAGCACCTCGGAGAGTCGGTTCTAGATATTGTGAAACTTCAAGTTGAAAGAGGATGTGTTCCTGCTGAGGTACTTGCAAATCTGCAAAAGATCATGAAAGATCGTGATCCAAGGTACAGGTACCTTAAAAAGAAATATTCCCTTCCTGTCCTGAAGCAGATAGCGAAAGACAACAATATTATAGGCATATCATTTATGAACAAACCAGAGATCTTGGAACTTCTTGATGAAGGAGGGCTTCTTCCTGATGAGGTTCCCACAAAGCCATCAAACATTGTAAAAGAGATTGACCCAAGGTACAAGCTCCTTAAAAGGAAATACACAGTCCCTGCCCTAAAGCAGATAATCATAGACAACAATATCTTTGGCGTACGGCCTTGGAACAAATCAGGGATGTTGAAAGTTCTCGATGAAAGAGGGCTTGTTTCTGATTAGGCCCCCACAACACCACAAAAGATTGTGAACCGAAACCCAAGGAAGGTGATCATTAAAGATATAGAAACTGGAATCGAAACTGAATATCCTTCGATTTACAAGTATACATAATACTTTATTAGTTTTCTAATTTTACAATTAAGTATTTAAAAAGCAACGTGGTGGCTGGGTTAATCAATAGTTCAATAACACACATAAATATTTAGTACAAATCTCAAGTTACATCAGCTATTTCCTCTCTTTTTCCCTTAATATCTACTATCTCATATTAGGTTAATATAGTTATTATTATCAACTAAGTAAAGACATCATTATTACATGTATCAATAATTTTTAGCTTATACATATCTTAATTGTGTTTACATTCTATCCTTATATACAATCAATGTCCTGTTGTAGCTTTTTCCCCAAGCTTTAATTTCCCATCAATATTCATGTTAACATTTGATATTTATAATTTCCAAGCTTTAGGTAATCAAAGTTTCCCTTATCTCAACTTCTTTTTTTTCTTTTTCATAACAAAATCTAATGTTCTAAATACACATCTGACTATAGTCTTATTCTGTTTTCTAAAAGTTATCTATCCATACATATTAAACCATCTAATTAATAATACAGTATCCCCTTCAAGAAATCAAAACCATTATATGTATTGTCTGGGTTAACCAATAAATCAGTAATATTCATAATTTTTTTCATTTGGGTCTAATTTTTAAAAGTTCAAATACTCCCTCTTTTTTTCTGGTAATATCTTTTATCGGAGGTTGAGCTCACAGACAATGACCAAATCTGCTTGCATCACAAAGCAATGTATCTGAAAAAGTACAACATGAAGCAAAAGTCGTGCTGCAACCCATTTGACAAACAAAATCACGTAGCTAAACATGGGCTGTTGAAAGTCGATCTAACCATGTCCAATGATTTAACAAAAGTGGTGAAAACAAATGTGAAGCTGGGTCAAAAGATTTGTTCCAAGTGTAAAGCCAAATACGTTTCCATGGTCCAAAGTACGGCAGTCTCTTCGTCGTCGGATAATTACGATATGGACATTTTGGACACTGTTAATTGAAGTTTGACTGATTTAGGGACTTCTCCCTTAAAAATTCGGAAGTTGAGCAGTAGGGATAAAACTGGCTATGTGAAACAAAAAATTGAACGTGTGCAGAAAGTGGTAGCAGACAAAATAACATTAGCCGCTAGAGTAGCAGCTGAAGATATTGGGCAAACTAGCAAGTCTGCTGCTAAGGAATGCCAAAAAATTGAACGTGTGCAGAAAGTGGTAGCAGACAAAATAACATTAGCCGCTAGAGTAGCAGCTGAAGATATTGGGCAAACTAGCAAGTCTGCTGCTAAGGAATGCCAGTCATGCCAGGATTACGCTGACCTAATCGAAGACATGAAAACTAAAATTAAAATATTCGATAGATCGACAAAAGTTCAATTATTGACTTTGACCCCAAAGAGTTGGTCGATATCGGTGACAGCAAAAACGTTTGGCGTTTCAGAACGTATGGTTAAAACAGCGAGAAAAATAAAGAAAGAGGCATTTGTGCACTACCAAATGCAAAAGTTGGCAAACCGCTGCCAAAGGAAATCGCCAACAGAGTTCGAGATTTTTACAAGGATGACAAATTTAGCAGGATGTGCTCCGACAAAAAGGATTGTGTTTCCGTTCGGCTTGATGGCGTCAAGGTTCACAAACAAAAGCGGTTGCTACTGTGCAATCTGAAAGAACTGTATGTGGCATATCGAAACAAATATGGTGCTGAAATTGGTTTCTCCAAATCCTGTGAACTCAGACCAAAGTGGTGTGTCACCATCTGTGCCTCAGGCACACATTCCGTCTGCGTCTGCACCATTCATCAAAATGTTAAGCTTATGCTACAAGGTGCCAACATTAAACAGGACTACAAGCTGCTCTTGGGAAAGCCAGTTTGCGATCTGAACACCAAAGATTGCATGTTGCAGCAATCCCAAAACTGCCCTGGTGAAGAGGCACAGATAGCGCATTTGGACGAAATATTCAAGGACTAGGATTCGGAAGAATCAATAGAATTCAAACAATGGGTTCATACTGACCACAAAATGCTGCAAACAAATGTTCTCACTGTTGACAGCTTCATTGAAAAACTCGCTAGCAAAATGTGGAAACTGACTGGCCACCACTTCATTTCAAAGCCGGCCTAAAAGAAACCAAACTGATTGTACTGATGGATTTTGCAGATTATTACTCGTCTGTTGTCCAAGATGCTGCTCAAGGCTTTCACTGGGAGAATTCACAAGCTACAGTGCATCCGTTCGTTGCTTATTATGTCGATAAAGATGGCACGCTGCAAATTGTCAACTGTTGCATAATTTCTGATCATATGCAACATGATACAGTTTCCGTGCACATGTTCATTCAGAAGTTGAGTTTTTGACAACTAAAACGAAGATTACAAGAATATACTATTTTAGTGATGGTTCAGCGGCACAATACAAAAATTACAAAAATTTCATCAATCTGTGTAATCACAAACATGATTTCGAAACTGAGGCCGAATGGAATTTTTTCGGCACAAGTCACAGCAAATCACCATGCAACGGAGTTGGCGGCACGACTAAACGTTTGGCTGCTCAAGCCAGCCTCCAGCGACCATCAACCAACCAAATAGTGACGTCGACAGATCTGTTCAACTTTTGCGACAGAAACATTCACGGAATTAAATATATATTATTTATTATTTATTATTTATTAATTGGATTTTTTTATGCCGCTCCTCTCCAAAGGACTCGGAGTGGCTAACAACATGAACAAAAAAACAACATCACAGCATTTAAAAACCAAAAACCGAGTCGACAAAACATTTAAAAGACCCCCCAAACACATTCATCATACAGACACAATCACAATCATCCCCAGGCCTGCCGGCATAGATAAGTTTTCAAATTCTTCCGGAAGGCCGGGAGAGTGGGGGAAACGCGGACTTCAGGGGGCAGTTGGTTCCAGAGGGTGGGTGCCACAACAGAGAAGGCCCTCCCCCTAAGACCCGCCAGACGGCATTGTTTCGCTGACGGGACCCGGAGGAGGCCGACCCTGTGCGCTCTCACCGGTCGAAGCGAAGTATGTGGCAGAAGACGGTCCCGTAAGTATCCTGGTCCAATGCCATAAAGGGCTTTATAGGTAATAACCAACACTTTGAATTGCGCTCGGAGACCAATAGGCAGCCAATGCAGCATGCGGAGAGTTGACGAAATGTGGGCACGACGGGGCAGGCCCACAACCGCTCGCGCAGCTGCATTTTGCACTAATTGTAGTCTCCGAACACTCTTCAAGGGTAGCCCCATGTAGAGAGCATTGCAGTAGTCGATCCTCGAGGTGACAAGGGCATGTGTGACTGTGAGTAGAGACTCCTGATCCAAATAAGGGCGCAACTGGTGAACCAGGCGAACCTGGGCAAATGCCCCCCTCGCCACGGCCGACAAATGATGTTCCAATGTCAGCCGTGGATCGAGGAGGACTCCCAAGTTGCGCACCTTCTCCGAGGGGTCTATAACTTCACCCCCCAGGGTAATGGAGGGACAGATTGAAATGTCTGTGGGAGGCATCACCCACAGCCACTCTGTCTTGTCAGGGTTGAGCCTCAATCTGTTAGCACCCATCCAGACCCTCACAGCCTCCAGACACCGGCACATCACCTCAACCGCTTCACTGATTTGGGCAGGAGTGGAAATGTACAGCTGAGTATCGTCAGCATACTGATGGTATCTCACTCCATGCCGATGAATGATCTCTCCCAGTGGTTTCATGTAGATGTTAAAAGTAGGGGGGAGAGAACCGACCCCTGAGGCACCCCACAAGGGAGTGACCTAGAGGTGGACTCTTCCTTCATATACGTTATGAAGGAAGAAATCGAAGAAAGCAGGATGCTTGCAAGAAGAAAGATGGAAAGTTAGCAGCACAATAGCTGGCACAAGAGATCATCACCAGTTTGTGCCAGTTGATTCAAATTCGATTTCTGTCAGCAAAGTTTCAAATGACATGATTAACTTTGTGGCCAAAATGTCCAATACCATCAATCCGAATTTAAAATTGGCCGACATATTTCCTGGTTGTTATGTTGCCTGCATTTATGACAAAAAATGGTGGGTAGGCAACATCGTGGAAATTTTGATCGAACAAAATGATGCGTTGGTAACATTTATGCATCCGCGAGGCCCTGCTCATTCATTTTATTGGCCTGAAAGACAAGATGTTTGTTGGGTTCCAGAACCACATCTTATTTGCGTGTTTCCAGCGCCTTCAGTTACATCGTCAGGTCAACAGTATCAATTCCCAAAAGCAATGCTAAAGAACGTGGCACGTAAATTCAATAATAAATAAGCGATCGTTGGAATTTGGCAGTTCATACGAACAGTACCGACTTCAGCTTGAGAACCATATAAGATACCCACTTTAGGCTTGGGAACCTAGGATAAGCTGCCCAA
This sequence comes from Bothrops alternatus, assembly GCA_034064705.1. Taxonomy (NCBI): domain Eukaryota; kingdom Metazoa; phylum Chordata; class Lepidosauria; order Squamata; family Viperidae; genus Bothrops; species Bothrops alternatus. Next base: position 799,904 of record JARGCV010000014.1, on the reverse strand, counting down.
TCGTTGGCTTGGGAACCAGACAGACACCCACACAAGGCTTTGGAACCTCGAGGAAGAAACCAAACTACAGGCTTGGGATCCTGAACCAAGAAACCCACCCGTGGCTGGTATTGCACGGCTATCGGGCGTGCCCCCTATGGAGATGGGGTTGCTGGTTCAAGTGCCTGAACTGGTAGTGACAATGTCACCATGGACCAACGCAATATAATAGTAGTAATGATGTCTATATAAAACAAACAAGATGAAAAATAATAGAATACATGTGACGTTGCCATAGCAATGTCCTCAACTTCGTCCCTATTTTTAGGGCTTTATACGTCAGTGATGAAAAACAAACCCTACTTTTTTAGGGGGGTTGAAACATGCTCTTTCTAATGAGAATGATTTAACAGAGTTTCCAGAAGGTCTTTTTTTGTAAAAAAAAACGGGTGGAAAATACCCTATTTTTGGCGTTTTTACAAAAAAACATTAACTTTACACTCAATTCGTAAACTATTGGAAAGCAGTAGGAGAATGAAATTTTATATTCGAAAACCTTGTGTTGCTAAGTTATTACACACAAGGTTTCACGTTTATCATACCTTTCCTTCCAGAGATATAAAAAGCCAAACTAAACTTTTTTCGAGCTGCAATATTTTTGGCCAACTTTGCTCCAAATTATCTAGATGGAGATCACTCATGAGAATGTTTTTATTATTTTGTTTAATAGAGTACAAAAAGTTGTACAACATGTCCAAGTTTTGTTTCTCTCAACAAAATATTGCCAGAGATATTATGTCTCAAAGTTGCTGGAACCTCAGAGTCATACTGTCAAGTCGTCCTTTTGGTGCTCAAAGAAAAGCCGACAAGCAGGAACGATAGACGAACAGCAGTTTTAATCACTCCGCATATGATAAAGTCAGCACTGGGAGTGAACTGCTCCCAGTGCCTTACATAGGCTATGCGCGCATGCTCCACCCGCACAGGACCTACCCCCACCCCTCAAGCCACCATCCGGTTCGTAGGAAGAAAAGCCAGCCAGCATGGAGCCCAGCCCCTCCCTGTCCACCAACAGCCCCACTCCTTGCACGAAGCAGCTGAAGAAAGTTTTCCAAGCTTCCATTCTTCACACGGAGCAACCGCAGCCTACTTTCCAAACCTCCATTTCTCGCATGGAGCAACTGCAGCCTCTCCTCCAAACCTCCGTTTCTCGCACAGAGCAGTACGCCGTCCAAACCCTGCATGTGTCAATGGCGCAGTGTCTCAGCCTGCTTCTGGCTACAGTGAGACATGTTGGACGGGCTTTCCCCCAGCCGGTGTCGAGCCCGGTGGGGCGCTTGGCGATGGCGGCATTAGGACAGGCGAGGAACCGTGGGACGGCGGCAGATCAGCGCCCAGCTCCCTTTCAGCCTGGACAAGGCGGCTGTGCGGGGCTCAACATGCAGCTCCCCCTACCAGGGTTCCTCCATGGGTTCTTCAGCAGGATCCATACTGTCGTATTCCGCCAGCAGACCTTCGGTAGTGGTTGGTGTCTCCTTAATCGCGGACCATTGGGGGGTACCTCCCTCCGCTTGACAAGCCACGCTTGATCATTCCGTGGCCTTCTTAGGAGTAGCCCCTGGTTTTCCAGGGGTTACTGGGGTGCCTTGCGCCGTGAGGAATGGACACTCCGCCACCCAGTGTCCTGGTTGGTTGCACCTGAAACACCTGAACACGGGCTGGAGAGCACGCCCAGAGGGGTGGGTGGCTCCTCTGTGGTCCTACAGAATTCCCACAGCCCCACATCCAGTTCGGACACCACCCGAAACCACTCTTGAAGCCGGCATGGTATACCCCTAACCACACATGCCTGACGTAGGTCCATATCCAATCCAGCGCGGAATTGGTGGACCAAAAGGCGTTCTGGCCATGAACATAGTCTCCCAGCTTCCCGCTGGAACCCCCTCACATACTCTCTTGCAGGCCGGCCCCGTTGCGATAGGCAGCGGGCCCCACATGAACCCTTGGCCCCATGGACCTATGGCCTGTACTCCACGTTGACCGTCATCCTTAGGGGGCCCCCGACGGCCACTAGAACCTACCCCCCAGAGCCCCAGAGATCCAAATGACCGTACTGATGGGTGGGGCATGTGCGCGTAGCCTATGTAAGGCACTGGGAGCAGTTCACTCCCAGTGCTGACTTTATCATATGACGTACTGAGGGTCACAGCAGGAGACCCTGCCTGGAGAGGACCACTCCTGGGAGGTGTGCGGAACCGTGGACTGGCTAGATGGAACCAGGACGATTCTGCCGGGGCGTCAGACCCAGGGGTACCCCTGGGTGGTGGTAACGGATGGTGGCTTGAGGGGTGGGGGTAGGTCCTGTGCGGGTGGGGCATGCGCACGTAGCCTATGTAAGGCACTGGGAGCAGTTCACTCCCAGTGCTGACTTTATCATATGCGGAGTGATTAAAACTGCCGTTCGTCTATCGTTCCCGCTTGTCGGCTTTTCTTTGAGCACCAAAAGGACGACTTGACATATACTGTAGAAGGCTGCGGTATGGGGTCAAACAAATGACTATATCTCCACAAGTATTGCATCGGCAAATGTAACACTTTATCAATGTTCATTGGGGACATCTGTGCACGTTCACACAAAATTTCATCAAAATCCGTGATGGTCAAGCAGGGACCCCCAGACCACTTGACATGGAATGACCCAAAAACAACTCTTTTGTTGAATCTTCTGTTACACCCCGGATGGTTAGACTACAACAATCTACAAGTATTTGGTAGAAAGCGTTCGAAGAGAAACTGCTGAAAGAACCAATCATTAGATTGTTTGCAAGCTACGATGAGATCATGAGACTTAATGCATCCCTGTCGTAGCTAATTAAAGAAATGGCAAAAGATATGAGTAGCCCAGCCGACATCGAATGCAAGTTCTTTGAAACGGCGGATGTTGTGCCGGACCCGAGAGACCTAGACGGCACAAACAAGAACCTGATGATATTTGATGATCTTCTGCTGGAAAAGCAAAACAAGTGTGAAGCATATTACACCAGGGGTCATCACAACAATGTAGACTGCTTTTACCTCACGCAAAACTACTTTAAACTTCCGAGGCAAACCATCAGGGAAAAAGCTAATTTCATCTGCTTATTTCCACAAGAACGAAAAAACGTTAATCATATCTATTATGATCACACGTTGGCAGACATGCCTATTGAAGAGTTTAGAAGGCTTTGTAAAACCACGTGGGAGCAGCTGTATGGGTTTGCCGTTATAGATTTATCGAGCGAGAAAGAGGTAAATATAGATCGGGATTCAATAAATTTTATATACTCCATTAAAAAATGGACACATCGCTTCTGGAAAAGATTGCGTCGAATACAGAAAGAACAGCCCGCAACATCGAACAGAAATCTTTGTTCTACATACTGCTGAGTGAAAAAAGCGCTAAAATTAGAACCAAGTTTAGACCACTTATCCAGTTGGACAGAAACAAAAAGTATGAAATGGCTCTAGTGAGCCTTGAAACGTATTAGTCGTTCCCAAACATCGATGTGAGCAACAAGTTTAAGTACTCGTCAGATAACGGTACAACATGGCTCGACATAAACGTACCAGAAGGGTCGTACGAACTTACAGACATAAACGATTACATACAGAGAATCATGAGAGAGAACAGGCACAATACCTCGGCCGCAGACAAGTATTGCATATCCATAGAGCCAAACAACACGCTCAAGTCTGTACTTGATATAGCGCCTCGATAGAAAGTTGATTTTACGATGGCAAATTCTATCAGAACCGTCTTAGGCTTCAACTTGCGAGTGTACACGGAAGGCTACCACGAGTCAGAGAACATCGTTAATATACTGAATATAAGCAGCTTCAGAGTAACCAACGATATAATCGGCTGAATGGAAAATATTATATATAGCTTCTTCCTGGATGTAGGGCCTGGGTACAAGATAATCGAGAAACCTGCTAACTTGATATACCTTCCAATCTTCATGGGTGAAATTTGGGCGAAGAAAACAAGGCCCGTCGATCAAGATGGGAAACTTATCAACCTATGCAGCGAAGAACTATCCATAAGGTTTCACTTAAGAGAGGTTTAATATTTTACACATATAAAATGAGTTGATACGTAAACGTGAAAGTAAACGTTAGCCAAGTGCAAAGGGACAAGATCAAACATGCTATTCAATCAGGATCAGCTGTGTCTATTCACCTTTCCCGTTCAGATTTAATAGGAGAGCACGTGTTGGCATTAACTTAAACGCAAGTTAACAAACTGGCAAAAGTGTACCAAAGCGGCATAGGAATGATGATTAAAATGTCCAAAACACAGCTAGAGCACAACGCAAAAGTTGAGGGAGGATTTATGGAAGCTATTTTACCTATGCTAGCTACCGCAGGCAAGTTCCTTCTATCGAGCATATTACTATCACTCACTACTGGGGCATTAACGGGTATAGGAGCTGCCAGCAGCAGTAAACCCGTCAACGGATCTGCAATTTACATCAAAAAGGGAGGTTCTGTATGTAAGATTGTCCCGCACGGTTCTGGATTGTATCTTTGGCCGTACCAAAAAGGATCGGAAATAACGGGCAATGGACTCTACCTCAAATATGGGAGTGGCGGTTTTGTTCCAGTTACCGTGTCTGGATTGATCACTGGCAATTCACAACTTTCAAGAACTATTTTGAACGTGCCGCTGATAGGACTGTTGCTTTCAATGATAATTTAAAGTATTAATAAAATGCCAATACACAAGTTTATTCACAAATACAAACACTCGCCACCAACCTCAGTCAGATGGCGACTGCACGAAGGTCTCATGCATCCGCTGAGTCAATTAAATGGGCGATGGGAGATTTTTACGCAGCAACCGTTGTCAATTCAGCCTAGATCGGTAGTTACTCTATCACTAGGATTTGGTGTTCACTTGAAACGAGGCCTTTGCTCAGTTTCACTCAGGCAAGCCATAAGAGAGATGCGCTGCAGTTTACAAGACGGGTTTGTCACCAAGTCCGTAGAAAACATAATTATAACGATTCAAAACAACTCAGACATCACAGTAAACATTGCTGAAGGCGATACTTTATGTTATGTTTTTCACCAGTAAATAAAAAGGTATGGAGTATAATAAAGACTAGTATACTAAAATTTACCCGATTGTTTGTACACATTGTTGAAGGAACGGCTTACACATACAGACTTCAAAAGATTAATGAAACCCAAAAAGAGATTGCGATCGAAAGAGAGAAGCGCACTTCTTTATCGAAAAAGTATCACAGAGCAGTTAAAGTTATCGACAGAGTAGACAACACACTTGTTGTAGCTTCCATGGTTCTAGGAGTAGCGGGAATTGGATTTTTAAGCATGACAGTTGGCACACCAGCAGCAATAACGGTAAAGGGTGTCACGTTAGGAACGGGTTTGTTATCGATTATAGCAGGGCTTTTCAACCGGTGGTACACCTACCACTTGTGGTACATTAACAAGTGGCAGGTGGTACACAGCCCTGCTAACCAAGTGTAGTGGGGGAGGGAAAGAGCCACCGCAGGCAAGGACTTACTGTGAGAGAGTCCTCTGGAGCTGCAGAGTGGCTGAGGCTGAGCCTCACCCCAGGCTCACTTCTGGCTCACCCTCCCCCATGAGAAAGGAGGAGGAGGGGGGCGGAGACAGGAGAAGCTATAAAAGTAGGCAGTTTGGGTGGGAGAGGGGAAAAAAAAGAAGCAGCCTTGGGAGGATGTGGAGTCAGCTCTAGCTGCACCGAAGGGGGAGGAGGAGGGTGGGAGGAGAGGAGATCAAGGAGTCCAAGCAGGCCGGCCATGAGCCCATCTACAACTTCTGTGGCAGCCACAGAAGTTTCTATTTGGCTGATGTCTCCTGTTAGCTTCTATTGTTCTGCTATTGTTAGCTGTAAGTTTTGCTGCAAGGGATTTTGAAGTATTTTTCTCCTGAATGGATTTTGCCTGTAGCATTCCTTTACTTATGAATGGAGCCATTTGGGGAGGCTGCCTTAGCCGGCAGCCAATACTTACTACATTTTTTTTCTTCCTTAAGTGCCGGCTGCACTCATTAAGTTTCCTTTCTAGCCAGTAGCTAATTCTTAAAGGGGAATGTGCCTTTTTAAGCTAGTTCCCTCAGCAGCTTCACTTTTCTGTCTCTGGAGGCCTTTCCTTGTTTGATGAATATATGGAAGAAGGAAATTCTTCCTTCAAAAGGAGGTGGGCATGAGAAAGAGGGAGGCAGGGAAGGAGGGAGGGAGGGAGGGAAGGAAGGAAGGAAGTCCCGCCTTAGCACTTGGCCACTAGCAGCCCTGCCATTGACTTTGCTTGTGAAAAGGTTGCAAAAAGGGATCGTATGTCCCTGGAACACTGTAATCATCATAAATGTGAATCAGTTGCCAATCATCCAAATATAAATCACATGACCCTGGGCATGCTGCAATGGTCATAAGTGTGAAAAATGGTCATAAGTCATTTCAGTGCAACTGAAACTTTGAACAGGTTTTTTTTTGGTCATCAAGTTTTTGACACCTTGCTAGGTGGTACTCGAATATTGCCATAGCCTAAATGTGGTACAGTCGGTGAAAAGGTTGAAAAGCCCTGGATTATAGGACACCAGTTCAACAAAAATCTATCCATGAAAGCAGAGAAACATAAAAAGATCAAAATGCTCACAGACACAAAGTAAACATGATAAGTGACCATATTTCCAAAGCATTAAAGGATGGTCAAATTTCAGACGACTTCATCCTGAGCGAGCTCAAAAAATTTAACCAAATGAAGGAAGAAATCAGGACTAAAATCAAAATAGGCATCGATGAGGAGACAAAACTATCGCTTATCGCTAAAGGACGTGAAGACACGATAGAATCTTTTCAAAACATGTTTAATAAATCACAAAAGACATTAAACACACGTTAACGTTAAAAATCACATTAAAAATCATGTTTCAACACATGACGTTATGTTGAAACATTATGTTACTTACTAAAAATGTCGTGATTAAACATAATAGATCCATCAAAGAAAGACTTTATCGTGGAGGAGTTTCAAAAGACAAAGAGGAACATTCAACAAAAAATTTTATCTGAAAGGTTAGGCGATATTGGGTTACAGAGAGAGATAGTGAAGCTTTACAAACCCATAACCAAGTCACAATCAGCTCAAACAGTGACACTAATGAACGCTTTAACATCGACGGTGCTGCTGGCGGTAACATTTCCTAATTATCCTAGCATACAAGCAGAAATGGATGAAGAAAGCCGATTAATAATAGGACCGATAGCCGCCCATTACCTGAGATCGATGGCGAGCAAAACGACAACAGATAAAACATTCGGGCTGTACAACAGACGGAAAGTTCTACATCGGCAACGCCAAAGTTGTTATTTCGGAGGATTATATCATCGGATCAAATACCTATCAAGGCACACCAGGATTATGGGAATTAATAACATCCAAAAGTCCAGATAGAGGAGTATACACTTCAGAAGACCTTGAAAACTACAAGGACATTTTACTGGAAACAAATGCCATCGTTCTGGTGAAAAAGACATACAAATTATCAAGCCAATATCCAATGAGTATTTAAAGCCTCATAGAAAAGTGACAGGAAAGGGAATCGCACTGATGCCTTCGAATCCAAACACGATTGAAATGCTTAGTTTACGAATGGCGAATTATAAGGCAGGCAACATAGGAGTAAGAAACAAGATTGTAGACATATCGGACGAACTGTTGAGACAAAATATATTAAACAAGGAGTTGTACAAAAAATTAATGACGGTTCTTTAAAAATGTTGATTGTCACTGAACAAAGATATAAAAAGAAAGGTGGTGGCCTCGTTGACTTCTTCAAAGAATTAGCTACATTGAGAGCTGCAAAAACAATAGCTTCAAAGCTAACAAATGCAGCACAGACAAACTTAGGTAAGAAGGCTATTGAAGCAGGAAAATCGATGGCAAAACAGATCGGTTTACACGCTATAGACATTGGAAAAGACGCGGCTATAATTAAGCAAAAAGATTATCCGATAGAGCAGCACCTATTACACAAAAATCAAAAGAGGAAACAACAAATATACATGATCTGCTAGCGGGCATCGGTGTTAATGCTAACGCTATTGCTATTCAAGACTTGGTGAAAAGATTAAAAATAAATAATCTTTGCAATATAAAATGTCTAGTCCTGGTGATATTCTCAGCTTTAGAGAATCTGTTAAACTCGATGAAGCCGTAGAGTTATGTGCTTCATGAGTATGAACCCGCTGCTCACACAAACTTAAACACTGCCAGTGAGATTCGTATCAACATTGAAATGCAAGATCTCTTTACTCATCCTGCAGAATCTTATCTGCTGTTTGAGGGATGTTTAACCAAAAACGACAAGGGAGCATATATGAACATCAATGCTGTAGCTTTGGCAAACAACGATCTGATGCACCTGTTCTTGCAGATTTCATACTACTTGTTGAACCAAGAAATTAAGACCGTGTTTTATCCTGGGCAGGCCACAACGATGCTTGGAATGCTAACGTACCCCGACTACTTTGCTAAGGCCCAGGGACTAAACCAGCTTTGGACAAAGGTACCACTGCGGCAGCCGTACTTGCAAACTACGCGGGATTTGCCATTCGTCAAGCATACTTGATCAAAAAGCCAAACGACAAAGGAACGTTTTTGTTCCTCGTTCCTCTGAAACACATTTTCAGGTTTTGCAACGACTATGACAAGATTATCTATGGGTTCAAGCACACACTGATGCTAGTTAGAAAGCCTGACAATGCAATCTTTCGAGTAAGCAGCGTTACCACCAGAAAGGTGGAGCTACATAAAATTTCATGGTTCTTGCCACTCGTTGTTCTGTCGGATTTAGAGCAAGTGCAGTTGTACAAAACGATCAAATCGAAGGCAACGATACCAGTGGGTTTTCGATCCAGACACTGCGATACTATAACGGTACTGCAATCGACCACGTTCAGTTGGAGGTTGGACATCAGGATCTCGTCGAAAAAGCCTAGGTGGATACTAGTTGCATTCCAAACCAATCGCGCCGGTAGCCAAGAAGCAAACCCATCAATCTTTGATCATTGTGACCTGAAGAACATGTACATTACGTTGAACCAAAAATGATATCCTGCCGTTGACTACAACTTATCTTTCCCCAATCAAAATTTTTCAAGAGCTTACCAGGATGCAGCAAGTTCTACGGGATGGAACCACTAGTTACATAGAGCAACATCTCCCTGGCACAGTTCAAAGATTTCTTCCTGATCATGGTGTTCGATGTAAGTAAGCAGAGCGAAAGACTAAAATCGTCGGCTGTAGACGTTCAAATCAAGGCGACATTCAACAATGAGGTACCAGCTGCAACAGAAGCTTTTGCAGTGGTTATTTCAGACAGATTGCTAAATTTTCAGTCTGATGGGTCAAAAATGTCGGTAGTGTACTGAGATTGCGGTTATTGGGTTTCCAAACCTAAATAGGGTTTGAAAACATTACAGTTTATCAATAATGTGACAATCAGGTTCAAATTACCAGCATCATTAACAACGGTGTTGAGGGATAGGTTTAACGCGTGGGTAAACTCGAACTAATTTTTAATAAAACCCATGATTAAACTCGATACAGTCTCACGAACTATCACAGCGAGCTCAATTTTAGCCTCTTGGTTTGCTGTTTTACCGAAAAGCGAAAGCCTCCAGAAGCTGGGTTTAAGATAAATCGTATCGGTAGTGTTTTCGAACAATGACCTAACGTGCGGTTTGCGAGCGGCATTTAGGTTAACCGACTGCCAGGTCAATAGTGAGCTAGAAGATTCAATACTGCCTGTGTAGATGTCACATGTGAACGAGCTAGCCACATAGTTTTTTGTCGCCGCATCTTGACCATCACTAGGCTCCGGGAGGAACGTGAGACGGCTGGTCATGCTAATGTCCTTGTGGATCTTTATGATGTCAGGAGTACTGAGCCGGTACATGGTTTGGCCGGCGACTCGGACCAGAAATCCATGTGTGGTTTCCAGAGTAACCGGCATCTGTGTCTTTAGCGGTTTGGCAACGATAAAGTGCATCCGGTTTTGCAAATTTCCCAGTGCGAGGGCAAATCCTTTCCTGGATGCGAGATCTGTACAGCCCAGACGCCTGTGTTGGAAACGATACTCAGGTGCAGGTCGCCGATCACTTTGCTAGCAGCATCCACATAGCTCTTTGTTGCGACATCTTGCACATCGGTTGGATCCACTACATTAACGATCTTGTGAGAATTCAAGTCAATATCGTCGGTTGCGGCGTTACCGCTGTCACGTCTTAGAAACGTGTTAACATGTGATAAAGTAACTCTTCCAGAAACTATTCTCTATGAGTCGCCGGTATCTATTCTTCCAAACTTGTCGACGGGCATTTTATATATATATACTTTATTTTTATTTTTAATACAGCGTATTTATAACCTCCTGAAATTTGTAGCCATCGCTCAACTTTTTAAGTATGAAAAGACATAAATGACCGCAAAACGTCTCGCCGTACAGCTGTATTCGCTCGCCATTGTAGTACACAGGATGGGCCAAGTACCGGACGAGTTCGTTGGGTGGCGATAACCCATAACTGTCAAAGTACAGCTTCTCACTTCCTTTCTTAGACCAAGCCATCCAGTGGGTTCCTTTTCTGTCGGAGCTATCCAGGTTCAAAATACCACACTCTTTATCTTTCAAGGTCTTTTCAGCAGCTTGTCTCTTAGAAAAACTCCTTTAAAGTTTTTAATTTTTAGCTTCTCAGCCACATCCGTCAGCTGAAAGTTTGACAACGGAACGTTCGGAAGCACAACTCCATCGACGTTGATGTTCATTTTGTATTATGCAGTATATAAAAAGATAGTAGTTTTGTTATCCATTTATAACAAAACTTTTTGGGAGGTGATAATATGCTATTGTTTAACCAGTGTTTTTCAAAGCCATGTCTCTATAAGCTGCTTTGCGTCGTTGTAAAGTGTGGTGAAGTGTAATTTGGGATTAACCTGTTCATTATTAGTATTTGCTTTAAAGTTAACAAAAATTAAAGGTAGGTCTTTTTTGGAAACTTTTGTGGCTATAAACCCATGGCCTGTAAGATGCTTCAGGTCGTTGTAAGGCATGATGACAACCTTTGTTTTACGTCTTGGCATTTTTTTTTATTTAGAAGAATAAAAGATTTTAATGCAAATTCAATTTTGTAGTTTGTAGTGGCCATGTGCTAATGTGTGTATCCCATCTTCCATGATGACTCATTTGTCATCGGCGCTCAAAGCTATTTTGTTGATCTCTTCGGTGCAGATGTCGTGGAGGTGTGATCTAATAAGATTCATCGTTCTGTACTGTTCCTTACGACTGAACAGCGTCTCTTTATAGTCATCGTGATGGTATTTTTGACTACAGCCTTCTTTACACCCTTACACTTTTTCTCTTCATCACCCTCAAATTTTTTGTATGAGTAAAGCATGGCCCTCAACTCGAGAAACTCTTCAATCAGTATTCCCTTGGCCTCATCCTTGAACTCCAGTTTTTATTCCAGACGGGTGGTACTTGCTCATGTCGAATAGTTTATCAATGTCATCGGCGATGTCTGTGTAGAAATTTTCGGTTTTTATTTCGTATGCCAAACTGTCAGTGTCGGTAAACAACTCTGCTCTATCTCCATACTTGGGTTTGATGTAGTTGTAATGGCAATTGTACATCAGAGTCTTGCTCAAGTCCAGTATACACGGGCCTAGATATATCAGCTTGTTGTAGGTCAGATTTGTTTTTGTCATGTTAATGGCGGTCAGGTTTTTGTCGTAGTTTGGTTGTTCTTCGGCATTGAATATCGTGAATCTGTCGTAGTTTGGTTGGGTGATCAGTTTCACCAACTGTTTCTCGCTCGTAACCAGCCTTACGTTCACATGGTTCTCCATGGTCTTGCCGAAGACACTGTTGTTCTTAAGTTTGCAGAAGGCTTTCTCAAACTCGTTGGTAGCTTTTATTCTCAAGCCGGTGTTCAGATCGATGTACTTTTTCAGCCACAGCTCTTCTTTGAACTTTATTCCACTGTGAATTTTTGTAATCTTCATCCCGAGACTCTTGTACAGCTTCAAGGCCTCATAGTGCACACTGTACTTGGTTTTATTGTACAATTTGTGTATTAGCTTTTGTACCTTGGACCCTTTGGGAATAATAATTTCCGGAGTCAACAGGTAATAGTTGTGAAGACTGTGCAGCTCTTTCAGGTATTCTGAGTCGATTGTGTGCCAACAACTTACTCCATCTTGGCTCGAAAAGGTTTTCCAGTCGTTGTCATCCATTGAAATCCACCAACCGGAACCAGTTTGCTCATCGCCCATACGTACAGGTTGTTGGCGTCCAGATAAATAATAAATGAAGGCATACTCTTGTCAAAGACTTCACCCATATACTTGTTTGCTCAAGCGTATAGTTTTGAGATGATGCTGACCCCGCCGCGTATTCAGTGTTTAAAATTGAGCAGCATATCATAATCGCTCAACAACTCCAGTTCAACATTCATCATCTTCAGCGTCACGTTCCAAGCAAGTCCCGGTGACGTATAGTACCAGGTGAGATCTAGTTTATAGTTTTCCATGCAAACATCTCTAAAGTTTTCAAAGATGTCAGCTAATAGCAACACATCGTTCTTGTTGTGCAGATTGTGGTAATCCCTGTTTTACAACCAAATTCCTCCCACACCTCCTTTGCATGCTTATAGTCGTCATCACTTATCTCACTGTCGTTCAGTTTTGAATAGAAGGTGGACTTTGGAGGCAGCTCAGTTTCGTTTAATCTTTCGGCGGAGTCCATGTACTCGTAGGGGTAAACTCCTTTCCTCAGCAATAGATTGAACCGTTTTTCGCTGTATTCCTTTGCCAAATTTTTACACTGGTCTTTGCTAAGATTCTTCATCAAAGTAGCAAGGCTTGCAGGTGTGAACCTAACGCTGTTGATAAACTGTAATTGTCGGCTAACTAGTTTTACCTTTCTCTTTTTGTTGACGAACTTGTCAACAACCACCTCTCTGCTGAATGAAATATACTTTTCCTTATTGTTCGGTATCAATGTATTTTTTCACTGTTTTCACCTCATAGCTTTTTAATGAACAGATGGCTGTCGTACCTGGAAAGGTTATGGAATATTATGGCAATAAACCATGGTACTTTGAATTTTAGATTGCATTTATTGTGTGCTACGCCTCTAAATCTTCCCATCAAGTGACAGTGATCGCGGACTTTATCTTTTTCATTCAATTTACCTTCGCATAGGCGGCATTTAGCAGCTGCGTCTTTAGACCTTCCCATCAAGTGACAGTGTTTGTGAACTTTATCTTTAATGCCTAACTCGCCTCTGCATATGTGACACATAGTAGCCAAGGCATATCTCTCTGCATCGTCTTTTGTAAATATCATCTTCTCTGGGAATTTGAACTTGTAATTATCCTTAACGTCTTGCACGAGCAAGTTGATGAATTTCTGCGCTACGTCCTCTTTGTTATTAGCGGTGAATGCAACCGGATCTTGATTATACGTTGTATCATTGAAGCATTTTATCTGGTAGCAAAATGAGCTTGGAACGTGCTTCTGATATTTGTGCATGTAAGACTTTTCAGCGTTTGGTTGGTGCTTATCCATATAAGGTTTAATGAACAATTCGGAATCTGCATAGATTACAAACGGCACTCTCATCGACCTGTTGTGGTTCTTAAAAGAAAGTGTCATGCCAGCTTCTCGGAGTTCTATCTTTACGGGTTCATGCAATGAACAAAGCTTGCTGTGTTTCTTGAGAGACTCTATCAAACGGTAACCAGTCAAACATCGCATACAACAGTGCATTGAATGGACTGACTTTTCTGTTTCCTTCATCATCAGTCTGTTAAAGTTTTTTATCCAGGTATAGTGCTTCTTAACGTCGTCAGAAATAAGCAACAGATTAACAACTTTATCGCTTTGACGTTTGGTCACATTCAGTGGGTATACGCCTCTTATTATATCCAAAGACGTTAAGGCTGATGTTGTTCTTTTGTTCAAACTTGATGTAAACATTTTCCTTGACAGCAACCGGGAATTCGATACCACTCCAATCGAGTTTCTCAGCTTGCTTCCTCAATACCTTTGATATTGAGTATGCTGATGATACTCAATTTTACATCTTCAGCCCGGGTGACCCAAGTGATGCTGTTGCTGCCCTCTTGCAGTACCTGGAGGCTGTGGGGGTCTAGATGTGGGACAACAGACTTTGGCTGAACCCTGGTAAGACCAAGTGCCTTTGGGTGCGTGGAGCTCCAGGTTCTGGGACTCTGACTTCTTTAGTTCTGGATGGGGTTGCACTACCTCAGACAGACCTGGTGTGCAACTTGGAGGTTCTCCTAGACTTGCAAATCCTGCTCAATGAACAGGTGACAGTCATGGCTAGGACACTCTTTGCGCAACTTCATTTTGTGTGCCAGTTGCGCCCTTTCCTGGATCAGGAGTCCTTGCTCTCAGTTATTCAAGCCCAGGACATCTCACCCAGTTGGAATATTGCAACATGGTTTACATGGGGCTACTCTTGAAGATCATCTGGAAGCTTCAGCTGGTACAGAACGCAGGCACACAAGCAGTTCTTGGGGCTCCTAGGGTGGCCCATGCCATACCACTGTTCCACAAAGCTGCACTGGTTACCAGTTTGCATTGGGGTCCAATTCAAGGTGTTAACACCTTTAAAACCCTTCATGGCATGGGTCCAGGCTATCTGAGGAATTGTCCCAGCCCAATGGGATTGGCCTGCCCCACCTGCACCAGCAGAAGAGGCATGCTGCGGACACCATCAGTCAAGGAATTTCTCCTGGCAGGGTGCAGAAGAGCCTTTTCTGCTGTGGCACCCACCTTCTGAAACACTGTGCCCACCAAGCTGAGATCCACACCCACTCTTTTGGCCTTCCGAAAGGGCTTGAAGACCTGCCTCTGCTAACTGGCTTGGGGCTCCAATGGGGAAGCCACATTCTAGAAGTGGCTAATGGATTAGAATAGACCCCACCTCCTCCCCGTGCTCACTTTGCTCCCTTCCTCTCCATCTTGGTCAATTGAATTTTAAATTTATAGTCTTTATTTACTGTTTTAATGTTTTAGTTGGTATTTTTATTGAATGACTGCAAGCCAGCTACAGTCATCTCAGTGAGATAGGTGGCATAGAAAGAAGTTTAATAAATAATAAAATATATTAAATACAAACATTCACAACAAACCCCCCTTTGCTGTGAAACTGTATATATGAGGTCACATAGATGAGCTGGATTGGATCTTGTGCAATTGTCATTTCAATAAGAAAATTTTATGCTTGAAACACACTGATAGAAAAATAGCAGCTAATGTTTTATTTATTTATCTAATTTATATAGCCACCCATCTCACCAAAAGTGATTCTGTGTAGCATGAATGTTTAACAGAAATGGCAGCCAGTTACCCAAATGCTATTGTACAGCAAGGACAGATGTAATTCAAATGAATAAATAGAGGTATTACATAAAGCACATTTTGCTTGCTGAAATGCCACCAATGAAGCAGTCAAGTAGATCTTCATTAGAAACATGTTTCATGATACTGGTATGTTAATAAGAAAATAAGTAACTTTTTGCTTTCAAATTTTTACTAAAACTGTCAAAAGAATACAGAGCAAACATCTTCCTCAGATCTCAGGAAGGGGAAGAATAGGAAGAATGGGAAGAAGACATTTCCTAAATATACTGGACAGAACACAGAGAAATCCATCTTACAATTTTCATACAAAGTCATCTAATCGATCCATAGAACATAGAATCATAGGGCTGGAAAGGACCTCGGAAATCTTCTAGTCCGATCCCCTGCTCAAGGCAGGAGCCTTATACAATCCCAGTCAAATGGTTGTCCAGTCTATTTTTGAAAACGTCCAGTGATGGAGCACCCTCAACTTCAATTTGTCCTTACTTCTAGGTTGGATCTCTCTTTAACGAGCATTCAGCCATTACTTCTCATCCTGCCCTCTGGGGCTTTGGAGAATAAGTCAATCCCCTGTTCTCTGTGACAACCCCCCCACGTACTGGAAGACAGTTATCATACCCCCCCCCATTGGTCTCTTCTATAGGCTAGACATACCTAGCTCCCTCAACCATTCATCATACGATTTAGCCTCCAAAACCTTTATCATCTTTGTTGCTCTTCTCTGCACACTTTCCAGGGTCTCAACATCTTTTTTGTTTCATGGTGACCAGACCTGGACACAGTATTCCAAGTGTGGTCTCACTATCCAATATAAAATAAATTCACATCATTACCTGTTGTTTAATAAGATGTTGGAACATTTGATATCGCGATGAAGAAAGTTTTTTTTGTGACAGTAGTCCAGTCCCTCCATCAACTGCTTCATGAACGATTTGATATGGTCCTCTGAGAAATGCACCAGCCCAGATTCTAGCAATCCCATGAGGTCATGGTCCATATATTCAAATACAAGATAAAATGCACCTAACAGAAAATGAAAGAGAGAAAACACCAACACTTTTATTAAGAATAAAAGTATGAACATTTAGCACATCAAATGGCCTAGGAATATTTTAAGGCAGAATATGCCATAAGTAGGAAAATGTAAGTGCCATAAATTTTGCTCTGGGTAAAAAGGAGGATTCGAGATTCTATCTCCCTTAGTATTCATTATCAAGACAGTTGTGTCTGCATATCTCCTTGATCAATTTCCATCCATTGCTTCTTGTCCTGCCTTCAGGTGCTTTGGAGAATAGGTTGACCCCCTCTTCTTTGTGGCAGCCCCTCAAATATTGGAACACTGATATCACTGATGTCACCCCTAGTCTTCCCCTTTGTTAGACTATACACACCCAGTTCCTGCAACCATTCTTCATATGTTTTAGCCTCCAGTCCCCTAATCATCTTTGTTTCTCTTCTCTGCACTCTTTTCAGAGTCTCAACATCTTTTTTATATTGTGGTGACCAAAATTGGATGCAATATTCCAGGATATCTAAATTTCTCTTCCTAAGAATAGCAACATTCCTCCCCTTACCTTTTATTAAAGTTAACCTAATTATCCTACATAGCATAGAACTCCTCTCAAAATTTCACAAAAGATCCTCAAGATGAATAGGATGTTTCTTATAAGGTAAGTCTTTGACATTCTGGCAGTTTAGACAAAACTAAAATATACCTCCTCACAATACATTGGGTATTTTTATGTACAAAGCATGTTCATTACAGCTAAGAAAGCCAGCTGATTTGAAGCACAGGCCATAATCTCACAATTTATTTCTGAGCAATTTTCTTTGACAATGACTACCTTTGTCCTTCTTGAAATCCAGTGCATCTTGTTTGTCTGTAACAATTTCCTTCATGTTGACAACACTCTGGTGAATCAACTGTCGAAGGATCTTGATTTCACGGATAGCTGTAATAGGGAAGCCTTCCTTTTCATTGTCCAGCCTTACTTTTTTCAAAGCCACCAATTCACCTGCCAAATATAGATCACAGGAAATATAATAATGAAAGTAATAATGGGCAAAATAAACAAGAGAAATGAAAAATATGGTCTTCTTACGTATGTCCCTCTCTGTCAGTTACCTGAGCGGACACTGTCAATACAGGTAGTTCTCAACTTCAGACTGGTTGTTTAACAACCAAAGTTACAACAAACTTTTAAAAAGCTTACAGCCCGTCCTTGAAGTTGTGACTATTGCATACACACCTCATGGTCGTGTGATCGTATTTCAGGCACTTGGCAACCAGCTCATATTTACAACCTGTTACACCATCCTGCAATCACACAACTGTTTTTCTGGCAAAAAAAATGCCCATTTGGGAGAATGGATTTGCTTAATGACCACATGATGTGCTTAACCATGGTGACCCACATTACAACCATTGTAAAAGAGTTGTAAAATTGAGTCTGGTCATGTGGTGCCTCAACTTACGATTACAACTTCTGACCAAAATTCCTGTGCCAATTTGTTATTTATTTTGTGTCCCACCTTTATTATTTTTACAAATAACTCAAGGTGACAAACATATCCAACACACCTTCTTCTTCCTATTTTTCCCACAACAATAACCCTGTGAGATGTTTTGGGCTGAGAGAGAGTGACTAGCCCAAAGCCATCCAGCTGGATTTCACGGCTAAGGCAGGACTTGATCTCACAGTCTCCTGCTTTCTAGCCTGGTGCCTTGACCACTAGACCAAACTGGCTCTCTTATTTCTCAATTGTGGTTGTAAGTTGAGGACTACCTGTACAATAAAAAATTTTGATCAGATCAACACTGGGTGTATCAGAAGTATACAACCTTTCATATTTCAGAACTCTTCTTCATTTCCATACTTGAAATTGATTCAGTAACAGATATTTTGTATCCATTATCATTGAAACCAAGAGGGCAACCATTTTATCTTATTAAAGGCAGGTCATTTGTTCCTTTCTTTATATAAAGAAGCCATCACTTATACTTTTTATTTTATAATAAAAGTAATTAAAACATACACACACACACAGAGTATATATATGTATGTCTGTGTGTGTATACACAAATACATACATACACACATACACAAAACCCAGAAAAGGCTAAAAATAGTACACGTTTTATACTTACCTGTATCCTTGTCCTTGGCTTTGTACACTTGCCCATATGTTCCCTCACCAATAATACCAATAATATCAAATTTGTCCACACAGCGCTTTCCCCAATCACTTTCTGTCTGTCTCCTCTCACCATAACGAGAGCAACAGATTCTGGAAGAGATGGGGGGGGATACACAAGAACTCTTACAATGCAAAATTCTTACTTAAAAACTCTTTCATAAACCTTTTCTGACCTTCCTACTCTGATCTACATGTGTGTATGTATATAAATTGTATATAAGAATTGCTATTTTACCTAACATATTTATTATAAATATGCTCCACTCTTTTTCTTAGAAGCTCCAAGAAGTTTATACATAGTTTTCCAGGTAGCAGATTACAATACTAAAAGGTACGAAACTGTAAATTCCAGGTTCAGACTAGAAACATGGCTTATCAGGTTTATTAAATAAACCACAATTGGCCAGATTTATACATGATTTATTTTATTTATAACATGTACTGGCCACCCATCTTACCACAGGGTAACTGTGGTTTTAAATATTAACCATAGTGTACAAACCACAAAATGGCTATGTACACATGTGCTAAACCAAAATAAAAAACATCACTGTTTAGCATAATATCTGAATAATACCACTTCCAAGTTGTCACCAATTTCAGATTTCTTATCTTAGTGTTGTAAGAAATTTGAAGACTCTTTGACTCACATGATTTGTTCATGTCTAGTCATGGTTCCCTTTGGTTTCAAGTTACATTATATGTAACACAGTCTTAAGAAAATATGCATTAAAGATATAAATGTGATGATGAGTTATACTCCTGAAGTATGGAATTTGACATTTTATGAAAAACTCTGGCTTAATTAAGTGTAGGACTCAACAAAGACATTTCATATAGATAGAAATAAATTTATATTCTTGATGTTAAAGAATAGATTCAAATATGTGGTCTTTATCCATTTTTGAAATGTGCTTATATTCTAAAAATGAGAAGATATATAATAATTTTATGGATTGAATTTTATATCACTATATGAATTTTACTTCTTTGTTTTCTTACATTTTTCTTATTTCTCTCTAGTTTAGTTTAATTACTGCAATATATGTACTGTGTTATCACTGATACATTTTTGGTTGGTTGGTTTTTAACTTTTCAAAATGTTTATTAATGAAATATAACCATCATTATTTCATCAGCTAGCATCTCTGAATCTAATTACAGACAATAATGGGCCTGGAGGGAGAGGCATATAAGCAATGATAATGTCCATTTATTGAAGCAGCTGAAGATTTCTAATTACTGAAACACTTTAAAAAGGTCACTAAAGTTTTTAGGTAAAGATTTACAAGCCTGTAAAATTATGCAAAACATTATAATAATACAAATACTGAAGAGACTTTTGAAGAATGGAATCAGAAAATAGTAGCCACAATACCAACAATCAACAATGTCAGTAATCAGATCTGCTTCTCTGGATAGACTATCTTTAAAAGTTGTTATTGAAGAAATGAGAGGTGTAGAACAAATTTTATCTGACAAAATAGAAATGGGACAAAAGTGGATTTACAACTGACAAGTCAAGGGAATGGCCTAGAAAAGGATGTTTCACTGGATCTACAAAAGAGACAGGCTGAGGTTTTAAAATTTAAAAGGGAAATACAAATGACAAACCAAGAGAGTGACCTGGATAATTTTTTCCTACTGTATTTACAAAAGAGGCTTGTTAGAGCCTTGAAAAAATCTGTGTGATGGGACAAAAAAAGAAATGAAGAGAAATCAAATCCTATGACAATATTTTAATGAACTAAAGATTAAGACTGTTAGAAGTAAAAGGAAGGAATATAAAAGTGGCTTATTTGATCAAGGTTAAAACAAGGTATGTTACTACTGGCAACCCTTTATGGATTTTCTGTTGTCACCAGGATTGAAAAGATGTTATATGGATTTATTTATAGATAAGTGATGGGATATGGGATGAAAACGTAAATATTTGTAACCTTACAGTGGGTGAAGAGTCACTAAATTTGTTTATACTTACTGTGATGAAGGCTAGAAGTCACTTCTTTATATATTTCTTTTTTATATTCTTACTTTTCACTTCTCTTTTTTCTTGCATTTTTTCCTTTCTATTCTATTATCTTGCTTTAAGTTTAGTTTATATTAGATGTTACTATTATAAACAAAATTCTTAATAAAAATTATATATACTGTATTAAAAATAGAATTCAAAGTTGTTCCCTGTAATGCAACAGCTGAAAGAATATTAACTGCATAACTCTATTTTTTTGCTCTGTACAAATGGTGTTCATTAAACTGTTTTACCTTTAAGGCAGATAAAAGATTAATACACATGTGTATTCATGAAGTCTGAGTTCTCTTCCCCTGATACCTGCATACTGACCAGAACATCCAAATTTTCTGGGCACCTGGACCACATCTGACTTGTGGGCATTACCACCAAACGGCTGGGGAAAGGGGTGACATGCCTCATCGCAAAATGGTTTCTACAGGGTGGTTAACAGTGCGTACAGGAGGTCCCCTCCCTTGAATGTTGGCAGTTTTTCTAGATTGGATTCTCACAATACACTAAATGTTAAACTCAGGTAAACGAAATCCAACTGCAATGTTCACATAAAATATACAGTCCATATTAATGATAATGACAGGGTTCCTGAAATAAACTAAAATACAAAGTACTCAACTCTATTCTATCTCAGCCAAAGTAATGGTCTGAGTATTTTAGTATTGTTTTGAGCTCGAAACAGAGTTTCAAGTTCAAAATGCTTCCAAAATGCTGAAAATCAGCTAGTTTTCCATCCAAACAGGACACTTAGCTTATCTTTATTTTCATTTTTTCCATAGGGAGATAGGTATACTTAGAAACAAAGCTCTATAGCTAAAACCATCTGCCATTTTCAATTATTTCTGAGATGTGAAGCCCAAACACATTAACAGAAATACAGATGGTACTTACATGCGTGATTCTTATTTTATTTTAAATTATAGAATATAAACTAAATTAAAACTAGATAGGCATGAAGTCCAACAGATTCCAAGGGAGATGATGTTGGACACACTGGTACCCATGGGTACCAAGCTGAGGATCAAATTTTATCCTCCATGCACTAGGAACAGAATCTGCATTGTGAGTTTCTCTCATTTTCCATTTCAAAATGGGTTGTGTACTTCAATTGGAAATACAAGTGTTATTTACCAGTATTAATTACATCTAGAGTAATGAGAATAAACAGATACAATAGCCATTCTTGTGTCACTGCGTAAGATGAAAGGTGATATGGCTAGCTATGCTGACCATCCAATTTATTCTTCTATCCCAATCCTTAATGTTATTTATTTTTTGTTTATTTATATTTCATGTTTCTAGACTGCCCATCTCCCTCAAGTAAAGTACTCAGAAACAGATCCAATAAAGCATATTTAGTTCTTACTTTGGTCTCTTTCTCAATGACTGCTGAGGCGGTGTGACTGCCTTTGGTTCTGGAGATTCTGGCGGTGAAGGGTCTCCACCAGGAAGCTCTGGGGGGAGTGGGAGGTCTGTAAGCAAGTGTCGTGGTCTCTTCTGTTCTTTCTCTTTCTTTACAGACTTCAGAGGAACAATCTCCTTTGGACTAATGCACCAGACAAAATTGTTATGAGATATTTAGAGGCCAACCACGGTTCCACAACTCCACGTTTTCACACACATGGATAATAATTGTTAGTATTACAGGAGCAATACAGCAGCTGCCACAATTACAATGTTACTACTGGAAATCAATCCAACCAAAGGCTACACCCATGTTAGCATTGAAGTCCGGTACGTGATACACAGCTGAAATTTCAAAATTTTGGGCTTTAGAAAATATATCACTTTCAAAGTGTTGGAAGGAAAAAAATAAATTTAAAGAGTACAGTCATTAATTGAACTAATTTAATTTAAATCATATTAATTTTCTCTTGGCCCCACAAGTTTACAAGTACATTCTCCACACCCACACTACGCAAACATCAAGTGCAGTCATTGCTTGAAAGGGACTGTCAACTCCAAGCCAGGATTGACTACCCCTTTCCCCTTAAAACCAGCTGTCTGTCCCTTATTCCTAATATAAATTAGCTAACTTTATTAATGTTGAGTATTGAAAATATTCCCAATGATTTGCTATGGCAGATCACCCTTAGATTACCACCAATACCTAGAAATGTGTCTATAGGTAAACAACTATACTAACTACAGCTTTGTAAATGAACACTTTAAAAATAACATTCTCTCCATAGATTAGTATTTGTCATCCATTCTTTTACAAGTCCTGGATATTACAATCTACTGCCTTCCCAATTAACAGATACAGAGATAGGACTGTACGCTGATTGACATGTGAAAGGTTAGCAATGCAATATCAAGTGATAGCAAATAGCCCGAGCCTGCAAAGATGAAGTGAGGAAAGCTAAGGCTCAAAATGAACTAAGGCTTGTTACCAAAGTCAAAAATAACAAAAAAAAGCTTCTTTCGACATGTAAAAAACAAGAAAAACGTGAAGGAAATGATTGGTCCATTAGTGGGGGAAAGTGGCAAGAAGGTGACAAGCAACAGGGAGAAAGCAGAACTATTTAACTCGCTTTTTGCATCTGTCTTTACACAAAGGGAAAAAACAGACCAACCTATCAAAAATAGTGCCATAAAAAACAGAATAGAAACACAAGTTAAGATAGGCAAGAAAATGGTAAGTGAGCACCTGTCCAGCCTAGACGAGTTCAAATCACCAGGACCAGATGGATTACACCCCAAGGTTCTCAAGGAACTGGCAGATGTGATTTCAGAACCACTGAACTATATTTTTCAAAGATCCTGGAGCACTGGGGAACTACCAGAGGACTGGAAAAGAGCTGATGTAGTTCCCATCTTCAAAAAAGGAAAAAAAATGAATCCAGGAAATTAGAGACCTATCAGCCTGACCTCAATACCTGGGAAGATTCTGGAAAAGATAATCAAACAACGAATCAGTGAACACCTACAGGCAAACAAAGCCATTACTAAAAGCCAACGCGGGTTTGTCAAAAACAGATCATGCCAGACAAATCTTATTGCATTCTTTCACCAAGTGACAAAATTACTGGACCAGAGGAATGCTGTGGATATAATTTACTTGGACTTCAGTAAGGCATTTCACAAAGTAGATCACAACCTACTACTTGATAAGACAGAAAAATGCGGGTTAGACAGCATCACCACCAGATGGATCCGTAGCTGGCTGACCGGCCGTACTCAGCGTGTGGTCATCAATGGAACCGCATCTACATGGAGGGAAGTGTGTAGTGGGGTGCCCCAGGGCTCTGTTGTGAGCCCAGTGCTTTTCAACATTTTCATCAACAATTTGGACGAGGGGATAGATGGGGAACTCATCAAATTTGCAGACGACACCAAGCTGGCAGGAATAGCCAACACTACAGAAGACAGGCTTAAGATACAGGAGGATCTGGACAGACGTGAACACTGGGCGCTATCTAACAAAATGAAATTCAATGGTGAAAAAAGTAAGGCTCTACATTTAGGCAAGAAAAACCAAATGTACAGGTATAGTATAGGGGGTACTTTGCTCAATAGTAGTTTTCTGTCCCAGCCTACGTCCGTCCTTGTTGCGTCACAAGAACAAACCCCTTTTTAACAGTAGGCTGGAAAAACCAACCCCTTTTTATTTCAAAAACAGTCCTGATAAGTTTTCTCCAAAACAAAAACAACACAATACTTTTCCAACAGATAATTGATTAAAAAAGCAAACAGAGCAGAAGTTAAACAATAAATTCATCAGTAAAACAAACAGACCATGATCCTTGGAAGTTCTTTACAAACAGTTGCCTTCAGCAACCAGCACCGCCCACACATTCCCCTTTTGTAATTCAGTCCTCAAGGCATGGCTTCTCAGTGCCTTCTACGGAGTCGTCCCATTGCCTCTCTCTGGTTTACTCTACTAGTTTGTCTTCGTTTGTGGGCATCTCTCATTTCCGCCAGCTGTGCATCCTCTGAGTCCGACCCAGCTTACCCACCAAGCTGCATCTCATCCTGAACACAAGCAGAAGGGCCAGGCTCCTCACTGGAATGTGAGTCTTGGAGCTCATCAGAGCCTTCCCCTGACTCCGATGGCTCCCCAGGCCCCTCCGCCTCCTCCTCCTCCGATTCCCCGGACTCAGCTGTTGGGAACACAGGCTGGCATGGAATCATGACACTATCCCGCACCGCAGGGACCTTCCCCTGGGTCTGCCGATCCGGATGCGGTCGGGATGGGAATTGTTCATGAAAGGCGGTCACCAAGGCAGGAGCATGAACGGTGGTCGCATTCTCCCAGGTGAACTCCTCCGGTCCGTAGCCTTTCCATTCGATCAGGAACTGAAAGCGACCTTTCACCCAATGGGAGTCCCGAATGCTGGCGACCTCATACTTGGGAGCACTGTCTCCATCATGTTGTTCCAGTGGGGGAGGTTCGGCTCGGCAGAGTGGACACACTGGTTGCTCAGGGACCAACAGAGACTGGTGAAAGACCGGATGTACCCGTAGGGAACGTGGCAGAGTTAAGCAATAGGCGACCGGATTGATGACAGCCTCGATTCGGAACGGTCCTAAATATCAGTGGTCTAACTTCTTGGCTGGCTGGGTTGACGGTAGGTTCCTGGTGGACAGCCATACCCGATCTCCCACCATTAGTGGAGGCGTATCCCGCCTCGACCGATCAGCAAACCTTTTGTAGTCGCCCTTGGCCTTCTCTAACTGTCGCCGCACCAATCGATGGATTCCCTGTAACTCTGCCATGTAGTCGTTCGCTGCTGGTACCGGTGAGTCTAGCCGGGAAAGAGGG
The DNA here is from genome assembly GCA_034064705.1 of Bothrops alternatus. Taxonomy (NCBI): domain Eukaryota; kingdom Metazoa; phylum Chordata; class Lepidosauria; order Squamata; family Viperidae; genus Bothrops; species Bothrops alternatus. The sequence continues at coordinate 774,460 of JARGCV010000014.1, read as the reverse complement.
AAAAACCGGGGGTGATATCCCACATTGGCCAAGAACGGTGTCATCTGCGTGGAGGTGTGCTGCGAGTTGTTGAATGCAAACTCAGCTACCGCCAGACAGTCCGCCCAATTGTTCTGCTGCTGATTCACATAGCAGCGCAGATATTGCTCGAGGATCCCGATGACCTTCTTGGTCCCTCTGTCTGTTTGGGGATGATGTGCAGAGAGGCAGATCTTGACATCCAACGCCTGCATCAACCCCTGCCAGAAACGGGCTGTAAATTGGGCCCCTCTATCGGGCACGACCCTATCAGGGAGGCTGTGCAGCCGGAACACCTGCTGGATGAACATACATCAAGTGGCGCGGGCGGACGGCAAGCCACGGCATGGGATGAAATGCGCCATCTTGGTCAGCATGTCCACCACCACGAATACCATTGCGAATCCAGAAGACGGGGGTAAGTCTGTCAGGAAGTCCATGGACACAGGCCCCCAGGGTCTTTTGGGTGTCGGCAAGGGCTGTAGTAGTCCGGGCGGGCCCCCTGTTGCTGACTTGGCCTGCCTACATGGGATACAGGACGTGACGTAGGCCTGGACGTCGTGTCAGACTCGGGGCCACCAGAAGGTACGGGACACCAAGTTCAGGGTCTTGAACAGGCCAAAATGCCCCGCCGCCGGATTGTCGTGACACTGGCTGAGGATGAGGCCCCTGAGCGGCCCTCCCAGAACATAGAGCCGGTCACGATAGTGGAGGAGTCCATCCGTGACTGTCCAGGGGGAATCTGGCCCCACCTTCTCCTTTTGCTAAGCCACCCACACATCCTACTGCTGGGCCTCCAAAATCCGAGCCCGTACATCTATCGGCTCCCGCACCGCAGCAAAAGACTCAATGGGGAGCACTGTCCCGGGCAGAAGCTTGTCTTCTGCTCAGGAATATTCAGGCTTCCTGGACAGAGCATCCACTCTTTGGTTGTGACCGCTGAATATGTACGTTACACGGAAATTGAACCTCGCAACGAAGAGACCACCGAATCTGGCATTGGTTCAATTTCCAAGTGGTCTGCAGGCTTTCCAAACTCTTATGGTCCGTCCAGACCTCGATTTGATGCCGCGCCCCTTCCAGATGATGCCTCCAGGCCTCGAACGCCACTTTAATGGCCAGTAGCTCCTTCTCCCAGATGGTATAGTTGTGCTCCGCCGGGTTCAGTTTCCAAGAGTAGTACGCGCAAGGGAAGAGGGCACCGCCGGGCGTCATCACCTGGAGTAACACTGCCCCAATGGCAATGTCAGAGGCATCCGCCTTCACGACAAATGGCCATTGCGGGTCAGGATGCTTCAAGATGGACTCCTTCATGAGGGCTTCCTTCAAAGCCTGGAAAGCATGTTCTTCTGGAGCGTCCCACTGAAACCGAATCTTTTTCTGCAGGAACCAAGTAAGGGGGGTTGTCATGGTAGCAAACCCGGGGATGAAAGTCCGATAGTAGTTGGCGAACCCCAGAAGTCGCTGGACATCTTTAACACGACATGGGGGTTGCCAACTCTGCAGAGACTTGACCTTACTTGGCTCCATGGCAATGCCCTCAGGAGAAATGCAGTGACCCAAGAAGTCGATCAGTGCCTCTCCCAGTTTTGACGAGGTGAAGCATCCATGATGAAGTCTGACGCAATGGCTCCTCCTGTAACTATACCTGCCTAGACTGCCTAATAAGGGTGGGTGTGGATGCTACATCATCATGCTAAGAAAAGGCGTTCAGGTAAGACAACGCCCCTTCTCCAGCATGATTTATTTATTTATTTATTTATCACATTTCTATACCGCCCCTCTCCCGAAGGACTCGAATGTAATGTAGCATCCACCGGTGGGACATACCAAAGCCACCCATGTCCCTACGGGGAGGGAAAGGTCTAGGCATGTGTCCCTTGTGAGGAAACTACCTGCTGCAAAACCTTCTACCAAATGAGGCATCTGCCGCAGCGAATTTATCAAGTTTATAATGCCTTATAAATGAAGATGGGGAAGACCAGGTCGCTGCCCTGCATATCTCCTCAACCGAAGCCTGGGTAGACCAGGCCGCTGACGTGGCCGCGCTATGTGTAGAATGAGCGGTGATGTTTGTAGGCACCGAGAGAGACTGGGATCTATAGGCGTGAGCAATACATGCCCTGATCCATCTTCCAATGGTTGAAGATGATACCTTCTTACCCATGGAAGAGGGTTGGAAGGACACAAACAGGGCCTCCGACTTGCGAAAGGCAGCAGTTCGCTTGACATAATAGTGCAAAGCCCTGCCACAGTCTCTCTAGACGATGAGACAGGTTGGGACAAAAGTCTGGAAGAATCAAATCCTGAGACCTATGGAACCATGTATTAACTTTCGGAATGAAAGAAGGGTCCAATCTAAGGACCACTCTGTCATTCAGAAATATACACAGGTCACTTCTGACCGAGAGAGCGGCCAGTTCCGAAATACGCCTCACCGACATGATGGCTACCAGAAAGGCAACCTTTCGAGAAAGGAAGTGAAGTGAGCAAGACCTGATGGGTTCGAACGGTGACGCCATGAGAGCCTGCAACACTCTCGGTAAGTCCCATGATGGATAGCAATGCACCGTAGGGGGCCTAGCGTTAATCGCACCTTTCAGAAAAGTGGCGACTGCCGAGTGTTGTGATAATGGGAGTAGATTGTCACACGTGAGTACCGTTGATAAGGCCACAACCTGTCTGCGGATGGTACTATGTGATAGACCCTTATTAAGGCCCTCCAAACAGTAGTCTAATATGTCAGGGATGGTGACTGCTGACGGCCTAAGATTCTGTATATTACACCACGTGCAGAAATTCTTCCACGTGGCATCATAGATCCTACTGGTTGAGGGCCGCCTTGAGGCTTGGATGATGGAGATCACCCCAGACGAATAAGACTGCCTGGCTAAACTCTCCCGCTCAAGTGCCAAGCGGCTAGTTGAAGCCACTGGGGGTCTGGATGGTGATGTCTCCCTTGACTGAGAGAAATGCGACCCGGCGGAATCTTCCACGGTGGGGAAAGTGACAAGTCCACGAGGTCGGCAAACCACGGTCGCCTTGGCCAGTGTGGGACAACTAAGATTATTTCCGCCTGTTCTTGGAGGAGTTTGCGGATGGTCACTGGTATTGGTGGCAGAGGGGGAAATGCGTAAAGTAATTCCCTGGGCCACTTGCTGCGGAGGCCATCTGTTCCCTCCGCCCCTGGCGACAGGAACGTCGTGGCGCTCCCATGTAACACCGCTCCTGCGCGAGCTGCACTGGTTGCCGGTGGTCTTCCGGGTGCGGTTCAAGGTGTTAGTGACCACCTTTAAAGCGCTCCATGGCATCGGACCCGGATACTTACAGGACCGCTTACTGCTAGCAAATACCTCCCGCCGTCCGGTACGCTCCCACAGAGAGGGCCTCCTCAGGGTGCCGTCGGCCAGACAATGTCGACTGGCGACCCCCAGGGGGAGCCTTCTCTGTGGGAGCTCCAACATTTTGAAACGAGCTCCCCCCCGAACTCCGTACGATGACGGACTTACGCACCTTCCGTCGGGAACTGAAAACTTTCCTTTTTCAACAGGCCAGCCTGGCATAGAAGCTCCGGCTCCAACCGGGTGAAAATGTTTTAGGGGGATTGTCTAATTTTTAGGATTTTTGTAATTTTTAGGATTTTAGGATTTGTATATATTGGGTTTTATAGATTTTATGGCCTAATTTGTTTAATTTATTTTTAAATATTTTAATTTTGTACATTTATATGTTTTTTAAATTTTAAGGCTGTAAACCGCCCCGAGTCCTTCGGGAGAGGGGCGGTATAGAAATTTAATAAATAAAAAAAATAAATAAAATAAGTACCTGGGCAGTTGGGAGTTTGTCGTTGACGCAAACAGATCCACTTGCGGTTGTCCGAATCTGGCCGAAATTTCCCTGAACAGGGCCAGGTCCAGACGCCACTCCGAGTGGTCGACCGTGATTCTGCTCAGTGAATCGGCTTGTCGATTCGCCTCCCCAGATATGTGTTCCGCACTGATAGACTCCAAGTTGGACTCCACCCACAGACCCAGGTCCAGGGCCTCCCGCATGAGAGACCATGACCGAGTTCCTCCCTGTCTGTTGACATGGGCCTTGGCTGCTACGTTGTCCGTCATTATCAGGACGTGCCTCCCCGCCACTAGAGCAGAGAAGTGGTGAAGTGCCAGATGGATTGCTCTGAGTTCTAGCCAATTTATGTTGTGTGATAAATCTGACTGGGACCATTGTCCCTGTGCCATGTGAGTCTGTAGGTGTGCACCCCATCCGAACAGACTGGCGTCCATAGTCAAGATGAGCCTGGGAGGCTCCTTGAAAAGGGACCCCTTGTTCATAGCTGACAATGTCCACCACAAAAGGGACAACAGTGTGTGGTGTGGTACTCTCACCTTCCTTGCGGAAGCGCTCACGTTCCGTTTCTGATAGGGAAGGAGGAACCACTGCAGAGTTCTTGAATGGAGTCTGGCCCACGGGACAATTCCCAGACAGGAGACCAGCTTTCCCAACAGCTGGGACAACTGGACCAGTGGAACTACCTTCTCCCTCCGGATCTTGTGAACAAGTGCCCTGATACTGTCCTTGCGCTCCTGAGAGAGGTAAACTGTGCAAAGATTTGAGTCTATTATTGCTCCTAGGTGGAGGATTCGAGTGGAGGGAGTTGTGTGACTCTTCCTGAAATTTACGGAAAATCCGTGTTTCTGGAGAGTATCGATTGTGCGTTGTAGATCTAATTGGGTGGAACGGAACGACCTGGATTGGATAATTATATCGTCCAGGTAACATTGTACGCGCACCGGCATCAATCTGAGATGGGCTGCTAAGACTGCCAATATTTTCGTGAATACCCGAGGAGCCGAGGAAAGGCTGAAGGGTAGAGCCCTGTGCTGATAATGCTGGTGTGCGTAACAAAACCGTAGGAATTTGCGGTGTTGCGGGAGGATGGGAATGTGAAGATACACCTCGGTCAGATCTATGGAGGAGAGGAAATCCCCTTTTCTGATACTGGCCAGAATGGATTTGAGGGACTGCATCTTGAATATCCTGTAGGTTAGGAAGTAATTTAGCCCTTTTAAATCTAATATTGCTCTCCAACCCCCCGAGGCCTTGGGAACCACGAACAGGATGGAATAAAACCCCCTTCCTCTCTGTTCCAGAGGAACTGGCTCTATGGCCTTTATTTCTAGCAGATGGGATATGGCCTTGGATACCAACTCGGCCTTGCTTGTGTTTCTTGATGTGGGACACTGTATGAAACGGTCTGGTGGAATGGATAGAAATTCTAAGGCGAGACCGTGTCTTATGGTCTCCCTTATCCAAGAGTCGCTGGTGGTGACCTCCCAAATGTCGCTGAACAGCGCTAAGCGACCGCCTATAGGAGGATCCGCCTTGGCGTCACTTGGACTTCCTGTATGGGAGGCCCCCGGCCCCTTGAAAGGGATGCTTTGACTGGAATTGACCCCTGGTTCCAGGATTTTGGTGGTCCTGCTGTCGATCCTGTCTGGGGGAAAACGATCGAGAACCTCTGGGCCATTCCCAGGACTGCCCGGTTCGAAAGGGCTGCCCCCACTCCCAGGAACCTCTGGCATGAAAAGCCTGCCTGCGAAATTCCTGCTGGGGCCGTCTATCCACTTTCATGGAGGGGTGCGCCAGAATCTTGTGCTTGTCCTTCCCCTCTATAAGGTACGGTTCAAGAACCGAACCAAATAGATGTGTTCCACTGTACGCGGCTGTTGATAGGCGCCACTTTGATTTTAAATCTGCCCTCCACTGTTTAAGCCACAGCAGTCTGCGGGATGAGACAGTGGCCGCAATGGATCTAGCGGAATACCTGGCCGAGTGGAGGGATGCATCTGCCATATATTCCGATGCAGCAACTAATTTCCCCAATGTCTGGTGTGCATGCACCTGGTCGGGCAGAATCAGAGCCTGTAGTTCGCGGAGCCACATAATGGATGTCCTTGCAAAAAAGGACGAAAACGTTGCCGCCTTGATTGCCCATGCCGAGGCTTGGTGGGATCTGCGGAGAGAAAACTCAAACCTTTTGTCCTCCGCCTTTAGGGCTTCCGCCATATCCCCTGGAATTGTAGATGTGGAGAACAATGAACTTAATGGAGTGTCCACGGTAGGCACCTCTAGAAGGGAAGAAAATAAAGAAGAAACATTGAAAAGTTTCTTTTCCGTGTTATTGGGAGAAGGCAAAATGGCCAATGAAGACCACTGTTTCTCCACCGTAGTACGGAAGACAGCAGGGCAAGGAACCTGTTTCTCCTCCACTACTTGTTCTGCAAACAATGGATTAGACTCCCGTGCAGTGGAGGTAGATGGTTTAGGCTCCTGTTCCGTAATCAAATTGGCCGTAGTACAGGCCTTCATGAGCAATGACCTAAATAGTGACGGATCAAAGAGACCCGTTGTTGGGGTCGGATCCGGAGCAGCCTCCTCATCCTCTGACATAGGGATGTCTGCTGTCTCCAGATCCACAGACTCCTCCTCACCTAACTGAGACGATGTCTCAGAAATACCTGAGCCTGCTAACTGTGCACGACCAGTTTGAGATGGAGGTATGGTTGGAGGTGGAGGTACCTGTGGAGACCTTTGACCCATGAAAGAGGCCATAAATTGGTCAAACGCATGGTGCATGAATGCCTGGAACTGCTCTGACCATAAGGCCCGTTCCGTAGAACGAACTCCAACTGTAATGGGAGTATACATTAGTTCAGGAGCCTGCTGTGTGATGGAAGCAGAAGAAACAGAAGGAGGAGGAGGAGGACCAACCTGTTCAGTTTCCCCTTGAGGAGACCAAGACCTGGGGGCATCATAAGACGGCACCAATGGAGGCTCAAATGGGGAGCGATCCAGTGAAACAGGGGAAACCACTTCAACTTTGCTGGACCTGAGCCTTTGAACTCTGGAGAATTCCCTCTCCAGTGCCTGATGTCTCCTCAAGGCCTCTCGCTCAGCAGCTTTGGAGGGTTCCTTGGTTATATGTTTTGTCTTGGCCTTTTTCTTTCCCCCCGCCTCCAATTCAGAAGATCTGCGTTTTGTTTGTGCGGGGGGAACATCAGAACCCTGCGATGTCTGAGGAGTCGCACCATCTGCCATCGCACACTGGATATACCGGACAGGAGATGTCCAGGAGTGGGAAGAAAACAGCACACAGTTCTGGTTGTCAAAGAGGGAGGATTCCCGCGCTCTGAACAACCGCAATGGCAGACAGCCAGACCGTCCACTAGAACTGTCTGTTTAGGCCCTGCTGGCACAGTGCCGCAGGCTATAGGAACAGGTGGATTGAAACGCCCCCTCAGAAATGAGATAGATAATAGAATTGTGCAGATGTGATCAATTGGTGATATTCACAATGGCGGCTGCACCCCCTTTTCTCTGCTATGTTCCTTGACCAGATAAGGAAATGTGCAAGGGAGTGCTGGATAATCCTCCCGTGAGAGCCTTATACAGCAGGCTAACGATATCAGGGATCAGGCCTGATTGCACCCCTGTGGTGCACTAGGCCTCCAAAATGGCGACGACGCCTATTGTTGTAAACAAAATGGCAGCCGTGAGTTCTTCGTCTCCCAAAATGGCGACGCCCCAGGGAGAACCCTTCCAAACTGTAAAGGCCGTCCGGACTAAGAAAGTACATAGGGAACTAAGTTCAAATTGCCCCCTTTTTCCCCGTTATTTAGAAGACAGATAACTTGCGATTAAGCTGCGCAGCCTTCGCTGCGATCTGGATCGACGCTTGCACCGGCAGAAACCTCGTGGCCATGAGGTAGGTAAATGAGGCCGCCCAGTCAAACCGCGCTCCGGGAAATACCCGACGATCAGAGGCCTCCATTCTCAGCGCGAAGCAGCTGATTCTGGCCAAATTCCTCAGCGATTCGTCGCAATTGAAAATTGGCTCGCAGAGGGCCTACAGGCCCCTTTGGGAGCAGAGGCACCTGAGCTGTCCTTAAATCCTTTGGATCTAACTAAATCTAAAGCAGAAACTTACAAAAAGAAAACTAAACCTTAAGTTCTATTTCCAATTATTTCTAACAACCTGAATGATAGAAATTAAATTAGCCTAACTGAGGAGCCACAGACGTTGCGTCCTACTGAGCTGAGACTAAGTCAAAACCTGGGAGAGGCACCGCCCAAGGGAGGCGTGGCTAAAGTTCTGACTTAGTCTCAACTGAGCAGGAAGGCTGAGATTACCCACCAATGGATGCTACATTCATCATGCTGGAGAACTGGCACTTCTCCAGTTTGAAGTACAGCCGATGTTCTCGAAGCCACTGCAGGGCCTGACGGAGATGCTGATGGTGCACCTCTCGTGACGGGGAGTATATCAGGATGTCAACCAAGTAGATCATGACAAACTGATCTAACAAGTCTCGGAAGATGCCATTCATAAAATGCTGAAACACTGCAGGAGCGTTGGTCAGTCCAAACGGCATCACAGTGTACTCAAAATGCCTGTACCGGGTACCAAATGCCGTCTTCCACTCATCACCTGACCGAACCCTGACGAGGTTGTAGGCTCCTCTCAGGTCCAACTTTGTGAAGATCTTTGCCTCACGGAGCTGATCCAGGAGTTCGGGGATGAGGGGCAGCGGGTATTGATTATGCACTGTGATGGTGTTTAGTTTCCGGTAGTCACAACAAAGCCTCAATTCACCAGACTTCTTTTTTACAAAGAGCACGGGTGCAGACACTGGCAAGGATGAGGACCGAATAAAACCCCGAGACAAATTCTTGTCCAGAAAGTCCTGCAATGCAGCCAAACCGGGGTCCGACATGGAATGCAAACGCCCCACTGGGAGAGGCGCGTCAGGGACTAAATCAATGGGGCAGTCATAGGGCCTCTGCGGGGGCAATTGATCCACCTCAGTCTCAATGAAAACATCAGCATAATCCGCCAGTTCGGAGGGTAAGGAGACCCCCGTGGGCCCCTCTACCTGGCCGGCACAGATTTTGTGGGTGTGGTCCACGCAGTGCAAGCTTGGGAAGGTGACCAAGTTGTGTGACCAATAAATCTGTGGGTCATGCATCCGGAGCCACGCCAATCCCAAGACCACGGGAAAATGCAGGTCTGATGTGATATAGAACTGGATGGCCTCCTCGTGTGAACTGATGGCCATACGTAACAGTTGTGTGGCGGCCTTAATTGGCCCAGACAGGAGCACTCGACCATCAGTGGTCTCCACTAACATTAGAGGTTCCACCAGGCATTGGGGAACTGCCCATTTGGACACAAATGCTGCATCCATAAAGTTCGTGGTGGCCCCAGAGTCAATCAATGCATGGACGGGAATCCCCTTGGGCAACCCGGGGAGAATCAGGCGCGCCTCCAATATCAGATGCCATGGGGTCCGTGGGCAGCATCTGAAGGGCGTCACTCGGTGTTGCAGGATGCCCGACCCAAAATGCCCTTCAGGTCGGGCTCGGGCCGTTTCCCAACAAGAGGAGCAGGTGGCTTTCTCGGGGCAGGCTCGGTCACAGACACCCTTCGTCGCTTCTTGGGACAGAAAGCAGCCAAATGCCCAGGGTCCCCACAGTAAAAACACAACCCCCCCTAATGTCGCCTGTTCATCTCTGCCAAAGATAGGCGAGGTCTGGCAGCACCTAACTCCATTGGCTCCTCCCTCTGGACTGGGGTCTCACACACAATGGGGGCTTCACGGGTCTCTGGGGTGGCACGGCAACTCCAACATCTCCTCTGACAATCCATCCTGGAAAGTGTCCACGAGCGCAGCCTCATTCCAGGCTGAATCCTGGCTAAGCAGCCGAAATTCGCTGATATAGCCCTGTAGGGGGCATCGGCCCTGCCTCAGAGCTTTCAAACGTCGGGTAGCAGTCTGTGTCTTGATGGGGTCCTCGTACATCATCCGCATGTAATCACAAAACCCCACAAAGTTGTCCAACAATGGACTAGGTTGGGCTAGCAAGGGTCTGCCCCGACGAGCTGCAGCACCAGAGAGGAGGCTTATCATGAACCCCACTTTATCCCGGTCACTGGGGAAATCAGCCGCTCTCACGCTGATAAACAGATGGCATTGTCCCAGGAAAACAGGAAACATGTCCAGATTGCCATCAAATTTGTCCGGCATCGCAACTTGGCATTTTCTCCTGGGTGGTGGAGCAGCAGGGACGTGTGCTTGGAGCTGAGCCACTTGGGCTGATAACAAAGCCAGCTGCTGGGAGAGCTGGGCATTCTCAGCACATAGCTGCTCCATAATAGTAGGGGGTGGGTGGCTGAAGGCACTGTTCTGTCCTAGCCTACGTCCGTCCTTGTTGCGTCACAAAAACAAACCCCTCTTTAACAGTAGGCTGGAAAAACCAACCCCTTTTTATTTCAAAAACAGTCCTGATAAGTTTTCTCCAAAAGAAAAACAACACAATACTTTTCCAACAGATAATTGATTAAAAAAGCAAACAGAGCAGGAGTTAAACAAGAAATACATTGGTAAAACAAACAGACCATGATCCTTGGAAGTTCTTTACAAACAGTTGCCTTCAGCAACCGGCACCGCCCACACATTCCCCTTTTGTAATTCAGTCCTCAAGGCATGGCTTCTCAGTGCCTTCTACGGAGTCGTCCCATTGCCTCTCTCTGGTTTACTCTCCTAGTTTGTCTTCGTTTGTGGGCGTCTCTCATTTCCTCCAGCTGTGTATCCTCCGAGTCTGACCCAGCTTACCCACCAAGCTGCATCTCATCCTGAACACAAGCGGAAGGCCCAGGCTCCTCACTGGAATGTGAGTCTTGGAGCTCATCAGAGCCTTCCCCCGACTCCGATGGCTCCCCATGTCCCCCCCCTCCTCCTCCTCAGATTCCCCGGACTCAACTGTTGGGAACACAGGCTGGCATAGAATCACGACAAGTAATAACTGTGAGAGGGATCTCGGAGTCCTAGTGGACAATCACTTAAATATGAGCCAGCAGTGAGCTGCAGCTGCCAAAAAAGCCAACACAGTGCTGGGCTGTATTAACAGAGGGATAGAATCAAGATCATGTGAAGTGTTAATACCACTTCCTGACAGTTAGAACAATTAACCAGTGGAACAACCTGCCTCCAGAAGCGGTGAATGCTCCAACACTGGAAGTTTTTAAGAAGAGACTGGACAGCCATTTCTCCGAAATGGTATAGGGCAGGGGTAGGCAACCTCGGCTCTTTTATGAGTCATGGACTTCAACTCCCAGAAGTCCTGAGTCAGTTATGCTGACTCAGGAATTCTGGGAGTTGAAGTCCATGACTCATAAAAGAGCCGAGGTTGCCTACCTCTGGTATAGGGTTTCCTGCCTGAGCAGGGGGTTGGACTAGATGACCTCCAAGGTCCCTTCCAACTTGATGATGATGATGATGATGATGATGATGATGATGATGATGATGATGATGATGTCCAACTGTACCATTAAGGATGTCACAGAATTCTCATCACTTCACTTTACACACTTTCACTGGCCCCTGCCAAACATGGGATGGTGCAAACACACTTGAGAATTAAGTTATGTTTGCTAGATTTAGAATCAGGAAAATTTCTTTTCCTGGAAATAAAACTGGGTAGAAGTCTTAAAAACAACTGATGGTCCATGAAGAATTAAATCTGGCTTGTTTATTGGAAAAAGTTATTTGCTCTGTAGACTTCTACTGTACAATTCTCGATATTGTGTTGTGTGGGCTGGTAGATGGAATTACCTTCTTTTAGACAGAGGTGCAAGTTGTCTGGGTTCTATGTCAAATATCAACACAAAAATTACAAAAACAGTAGGGATGCTTAAATCCAAATACTAGAAATTTCACTTATTGCCTCCCCTTTTCCCGATAACTTTATTATACAACTATTTTTCTAAAGTGTCTTTCATCCAGAGGACTTTTAAACAAAAAATAAAACTATTTTAAGCAATATTTCTACAATAATAATGATAATAATTGCAAAAGGTGGCTTTACTCGGAACAGCTTGCATCCTGTGATATCTGTAACACCATCAAACATCCACATCTGCCTATCCCAGGTCCTTGGGAAGGATGCGATAGGTAAATGCCAAATGCCAAATCCAGTCTGAACATCTGGCTGACTGTGTGACAAACCAATAGTAATAACAACAATAACCCCCAGTGAGGCACTACCTTGACGTGGTTGTGAGGCTTGTGTGTTTTGAGGAAGATGAAAGCTATGCCAGAGGTTCAACCATACTGGACAGGTCTCACCAGAGGAGTCAGACAAAGAGTGTCTCTCCCATAAAGAATATGGTGAGATGTAAAATATAGAAACCCGTATCAGCTTGGTTGTCGCCCAGGTCAACAAGGACCCCACTAGGTATTGGAGTTCCTGGACATCTGGTGAAAAATGGGCTACAGGACTCAGGACTGCTGGCTGAGCAACCAGGACCAGCAGCTGCAGAACTACTGGAAGAAAAGGTGTTTACCTGTTGCAAATATACAGAGATAGAAAACAAAGAAATAATGATCTGTTATTACAAATCAAGTCCAACAAGAAGAGGATACTTGAAACAAATGCACCAGTTCTGGAAAGAACAACATCCAGAATCAGAAATAACAGAACAGAGGCTAGCAGATCAATGCTCATTTATAATACAAAATAAAGTATTCACAGAAGCAGAATTGGAAGAATTGCAAAGGTCTACCCAGGGCAAAGAAATCAAATCCTTACCAAAAGTAACTCAGACTGTACAGGCAAACCAGGGGGAGTATGCAGTAGAGGAAGCCAGCACAGCTATAGAACTGTTTTCATTGGGAAACCAGGCACCCTCTTCTCTGCCTCAGAAAGAACAAAGCCCTCTAACTAAAGAAGTAGAAGAATTGAAACAAAGAATAACTGAGCATCTAGAACAGCACAAAAGCAACAGAATAAGGTTGCCTGTGTTGACCCTTGTTCCAAAGAAACAGCTAGCACAAGCATTAAAAGATGCCAATGGTGTAATATCAAATATAAGCACCAGCTCACTGAAAGAAACAAACCAACTAATCTACAGCATGACTGCAGTGTGACTGGATACCTGGGATGCAAAATCAACAAACAACAAAAAAAGACAATGCACCACCAAAAGGGAAGATCAGGCTGGAAAATAAGATTAGCAAGCTGAGATCAGATGAAAAGTAAGCTAGAACAGATGAAAGAACAGAAGCTGAAGAACAAGAAGACCAAAGAATACTTAATCAAGAAATACCACTTAGACCATGGGTCGGCAATGCGCAGCTCCAGAGCCGCATGCGGCTCTTTGAGCCATCCCCTGCGGCTCCGGAGCCTCCTCTGCCATTTGCAGAGAGAGACAAGGAGAGAGGCACTTGCACTTCCTCCCTCCCTCTCTCTCTCTCTCTCTCTCTCTCTCTCTCTCTCTCTCTCTCATGTGGACTTGCCCCCTCGCAGGGCTCCTGATTGGCCCTGCGCCCGGGTACCCAACCCCTTGGGAGAAAGGCGAACAGGAAGTCCCTTTCCCAGGCTGGCCCCGTCTGAGGCACACATGGCTGGGGAGCCGTGCAGGGAAGCCCCAAGATCCCCGCTGGCAGCAGCCCGCCCGAGCCTCCGCTGAGCGGGCCAGCCCTCCCACAAACCACGGCCCCGAGGGAGAGCAGCCCCTCCGATGCCCAGCTGGCGTGACCGTTGGCCAAGCAGCAGCAGAGCCGGAGACAGAGGGTCAGTGGTGGAGGGAGGGGGCTCTGAGTCCATGGAGCACTGCTGCGAAGCGGCCGCAGGGCAGCTGGTGCGCCCCACCAGCTTACTTGTTCCAGGCAGCCGTATCTGAGCCGCTCCCTGGGCAGCCAAGCCAGCCACATGTCTCCCCGGGCCAGGCGGCAGTCATGGCTGGGGTGGCGGCCGGCAGGGGCATCACTCTCTGGAAAGCCGAGCCAGCCACATGTCTCCCCAGGTCGGGCCGGGCGGCAGTCCCAGCTGGGGCGGCGGCCGGCATGGGCATTGCTCCCTGGGAAGCTGAGCCGGCCACGTGTCTCCCAAGGCCGGGCAGGGCAGCAGTCATGGCTGGGCTGCCGGCCGGCAGGAGCATCGCTCCCTGGGAAGCCGAGCCGGCCATGTGTCTCTCCGGCTGAGTGAGGCCGGAGAGGCGGCAGCAACCGGGCAGCCGCGCCCCTTCACCGTCCTCCCGCTGTTGCCTGGCTGCCGCGGGGCTCTCCGCCGCCCGGCCCCACCTCGGCCCCATCGTTGGTGCCTTTCTTGGCCGCTTTCAGGGAGCCGCCGCCACTGCCCTCGGTGCTGTAGGAGGAGACCTTGGGCTGCAAGGCCAGCGGTGGTCGGGACCCCCCTCATCCCTGCGGCGGCACTCCCCGTTGCCGGCGCGGCCTCCCATGGTGCACCCGGCCTTGGCGCCCTTCTCTTGCGATGGCGAAGTGGCTGAGGATGTGGCAGGGTGGCGGCCGGACCAGTGGCGGTGGCCGGGCCGGCGACGGCGGGGACCCCGACGATGCTGCAGTGGCCGCCGCTGGAGTCGCTGCCTCCCGTCCTGCTCTCCTTCCTTGCCCATTCGACTGAGGATGCGGCGGCCGGGCCGAGGGCAGCGGCGGGGACCCCCAACGATGCTGCAGCGGCCACCGCCAGAGCCGCTGCCTCCCGTCCTACTCCCCCTCCCCGCCCGTTCGGCTGAGGACGCAGTGGGGGCGGCGGGGACCTCTGACAATGCTGCAGTGGCCGCCGTCGGAGCCGCTGCCTTCTGTCCTGCTCCCCCTCCCCGCCCGTTCGGCTGAGGACATGGCGGGGGCGGCGGCCGTGCGGAGGCAGCGGGGACTCCCGACGATGCTGCAGTGGCCGCCGCTGGAGTCGCTGCCTCCCGTCCTGCTCTCCTTCCTTGCCCATTCGACTGAGGATGCGGCGGCCGGGCCGAGGGCAGCGGCGGGGACCCCCAACGATGCTGCAGCGGCCACCGCCAGAGCCGCTGCCTCCCGTCCTACTCCCCCTCCCCGCCCGTTCGGCTGAGGACGCAGTGGGGGCGGCGGGGACCTCTGACAATGCTGCAGTGGCCGCCGTCGGAGCCGCTGCCTTCTGTCCTGCTCCCCCTCCCCGCCCGTTCGGCTGAGGACATGGCGGGGGCGGCGGCCGTGCGGAGGCAGCGGGGACTCCCGACGATGCTGCAGTGGCCGCCGCCGTGCCGCTGCCGCCACCGGAGCTGCTGCCTCCCATCCTGCTCCCCCTCCCTGCCCGTTCGGCGCAGTCTTTTGTTTTCTCTCTCTCTCTCTCTCCTCACCTGGAGAGAGAGGGCGAGAGAGAGAGAAAGAGAGAGAAAGAGAGAAGAAAGAGAGAAAGAGGAAAGAAAGAGAAGAGAAAGACAGGAGAAAGAGAGGAAAGAGAAAGAGAGGAAAGAGAAGACAAAGAGAGGAAAGAAAAAGAGAGAAAGAGGAAAGAGACAGAGAAAGAGAGGAAAGAGAAAGAGAGGAAAGAGAGAGGAGAAAGAGAAAGAGAGGAAAAAGAAAGAGAAGAGAAAGAGAGAGGAAAGAGAGAAAGAGAGAGGAAAGAGAAGAGAAAAAGAGAGGAAAGAGAGAGGAAAGAGAGAAAGAGGAAAGAGAGAGGCAGAGAAAGAGAGGAAAGAGGGAGAAAGAGAGAGGAAAGAGAAAGAAGAGAGGAAAGAAGAAAGAGAAAGAAAAGAGAAAGAGGAAAGAGGAAAGAGAGGAAAGAGAGAAAGAGGAAAGAGAAAGAGGAAAGAGAGAAAGAGGAAAGAGAAAGAGAGAGAGACAGAGAAAGAGAAAGAGAGAGAAAGTTAGAGGAAAGAAAGAGGAAAGAGAAAGAGAAGAGAGAGAGGAAAGAGAGAAAGAGGAAAGAGAGAGACAGAAAGAGAGAGAAAAGAGAGAAAGAGGAAAGAGGAAAGAGAAAGAGAGAGAGGAAACAGAGAAAGAGGAGAGAGAGGAAAGAGAGACACCCTTTTGACATCTAAAGTGAAGATAACACTGCATATATCGTTTACGTTTATTTTATATATACACACAAACACATATACATACACACACACATACATACATACATACATACATACATACATATTAAAGGTAAAAAAGGATATATGCAATGTTATCTTCATTTTAGATATCAAAAGGGTTTTGCAGCTCCCAGTGTTTTGTTTTTGGTGGGAAACGTGTCCAAGTGGCTCTTTGAGTGTTTTTGGTTGCCTACCCCTGACTTAGACACAAGGAAGATCAAGAAAGCACTGGAAATAATAAAGCAACAAATAACAGCTATAGCCAAGATCAGCAGATACAAAGCTTGAATTGCAAATTATAGGCAGAATCTCCAATTTCAATCAAATCAGAAATGTTTCTACCAATCCATCAAGGGAGACACTGCAGTGAATCAGTCAGCACCTGACAAGGAAGAAACAGTACAGTTTTAGGCGCAGATATGGGATAACCCAAAGAAATACAACAAGAACACAGCTTGATAAAAGGAGGTGGTTAAAAATAAAAAAGAAGATGCAATGAAAGAACTTGTAATAACTGCAGAAATGGTGGAGAAAAGGGGCGTTGGTCTTACCTGAACGCCTTTTCTCAGCATGAAGACGTATAATCCACTCGTGGGTTACTTTAGCCAATCAGCTTGAGACTAGGACATCTAATTTCCAAATTCTTGCTCCGCCTCTTCCGGTGTTACCTTCCTGTTCCCAGTTTTGACCGAGGCGAAAGCTTTCATGAATAAATTACGGCTTAATTCAAACAACAACCGTTATCTTTCCTGCAACATGATTCTGCCTAGACTAGATAGAGGAGGGTGTGGATTATACGTCTTCATGCTGAGAAAAGGCGTTCAGGTAAGACCAACGCCCCTTCTCCAGCATGAAAAGACGTATAATCCACTCGTGGGACATACCAAAGCCCTCATGTCCCTACGGGTGGGAGTCTAGGCTAGTGATTCTGTAGTATCAACAACCTGCTGCAGTACCCTCCTACCGAAGGATGCCTCTGATGCAGCAAATCTGTCAATCTTGTAGTGTCTGATGAAGGAAGAAGGATAGGACCAGGTCGCCGCCCTACATATTTCTTCCGCCGACGCCTGAGTGAGCCAGGCCGCCGAGGTAGCCGTACTCCGAGTGGAGTGGGCTGTAATATGTGGCGGCACCGGCAGCGACAAGGAATCATAAGCCCTTGCTATGCATGCCCTGATCCATCTGCCAATTGTTGCAGAAGACACCTTCTGACCCATGGACGACCCATGGACGACGGCTGGAAAGAGACGAACAACAACTCAGATTTACGGGTAGCCGAAGTCCGCTTGACATAATGCAGTAGTGCCCTGCGAACATCTAAGGTGTGCCTTCCAACAGGTACTCTAGTATCTTTGGAATAGTGACCGAAAGGGGGTCTAATCTGTGCTTTCTGCACTACGTGGAAAAATTCTTCCACGTGGCATCGTATATCCTATTGGTGGACGGGCGGCGAGAGGCCTGCATGATAGCAATTACTCCGTCCGAGAAGTCCTGCCTACTTAACCCCTCCCGCTCAAGTGCCAAGCGGCTAGTTGTAGCCACTGCGGATCTGGATGTTGGAGGTGTCCCTGACTGAGTGACACCCGATGCGGAGGGAACCTCCAGGCTGGCGAGAGCGACAGGTCCACGAGGTCTGCAAACCATGGACGCCTTGGCCAGAAAGGAGCAATTAAGATCACCTCCGCCTCTTCCCTGATCAGCTTGCGGATCGTTGCTTGCAGTAGCAGGAGTGGAGGGAAGGCATACAGCAGGCCCTGTGGCCATCTGCTCCTGAGAGCGTCCGTCCCCTCCGCTCCTTCTGTAGGGAACCTGGAGAAGAACAGGGGAAGTTGGGCATTTGTATGGGACGCGAACAGGTCTAGGAGAGGGCGGCCGAACCTGTCCGATATCTCTCTGAATAGGTCCGGGCTTAGGCGCCACTCCCCATGGTCCACCGTGGCTCTGCTGAGTGAATCCGCCTGGCGGTTCGCCTCCCGTGAAATGTGTTCCGCCACGATGGACCCTAGGTGAGACTCCGCCCACAGCCCCAGGGCCCTTGCCTCCTGCATGAGGGCCCTTGATCTGGTTCCTCCCTGCTTGCTCACATGCGCCTTTGCTGTGACGTTGTCTGTCAGGACCAGCACGTGCCGTCCAGACAGTTGAGGAGCGAAGTAAAGAAGGGCTAGGTGGATGGCCCTGAGTTCGAGCCAATTTATGTTGTGGGCCAGGTCCCGTGGGGACCACCTGCCCTGGGCTAGACGTGTTTGGAGGTGTGCCCCCCAGCCGAACTGGCTGGCGTCGGTGGTCACCGTGAGTCTGTCTGGCTCCCTGAAGAGTGTTCCCCTGGCCATTGCGGGCGATGCCCACCACCGTAGGGAGGATAGTACCTGCTGCGGTACCTTGACCTTCCTTAGCGAAGCACTCTAGTTGAGCCTTTGGAAAGGGAGGAGGAACCATTGGAGGTCCCTTGAATGGAGCCTGGCCCAGGGAACGATCCCCATGCACGAAACCATCTTCCCCAGGAGCTGGGATAGTTGAGCCAGCGTGGCCAATCTCTGTCTTTGAATTAGACGTGTGAGCTTTTGAATGCTCAATCGCCGCTCCTGGGAGAGATAGACCATGCCCTTGTCTGAGTCTATGATTGCTCCTAGGTGTAAAAGCCTTGGTGAGGGGATCAGGTGGCTCTTTTTGTGGTTCACTGAGAACCCATGCTTCTGAAGAGTGTGTAGTGTTGCCTCTAGGTCTGCTTGTGCGGACTGACGGGAGTTTGACAGTATCAAGATGTCGTCCAGATAAAACTGGACGCGTACTGGTACCGTGCGAAGGTGCACCCCTAGTACTGCTAGTACCTTTGTGAATACCCGTGGCGCCGATGACAGGCCAAACGGGAGTGCTCTGTACTGGAAATGCCGCTCTGCGTGACAGAACCGGAGGAACCTTCGATACTCCTGCCTGATAGGGATGTGCAGGTAGGCCTCTGTCAGGTCTATTGACGAGAGCAGGTCCCCTTTTCGGACGCTGGCCAGAATGGATCTGAGGGACTGCATTTTGAACCTCCTGTATACTATGAAGTGGTTGAGACGTTTGAGGTCGAGGATTGCTCTCCAACCTCCCGATGCCTTGGGAACTACGAACAGGATGGAGTAAAACCCCTGTCCCTCCTGGCCAGGGGGGACCGGTTCTATGGCTCTTATCTCTACGAGGTGGTCTATGGCTTGCCTGATCAGCTGTGCTTTGGATGCGCAGCGCGAGATGGGGCACCTTATGAACTGACTTGGTGGGGTGGAGTAGAACTCTAGCGATAGCCCGTGGGCTACCGTCTCTCTGACCCAGGCGTCGGTTGTGGTCTCCTGCCACGCACTGCTGAACAGTGCCAACCGACCGCCTATGGGACTGTCCCTGACGTCACTTTGACCTTCTGAAGGGACGGCCCCCCGACCCTCTATAAGGACGTTTTGAGGTGAACTGACCCCTGTTGGAGGGGGGCGGTCCTGGAAGCACTCCTGCCTGGAGTAAGTGGGACGTGCGCTTCTCGGCCAATCCCAGGACTGCCCCCCTCGAAAGGGCTGCCTCATCTCCCAGGAGCCGCCCTGTCGGGCCCCCTGTTTCTGAGGCCGACCCTCCGGCTGTTTGGAGGGGTGGATCAGAACCTTCCTCTTGTTCTTATCCTCTATGGTGTAAGGGTCCAGAATTGGACCAAACAACTTCTTACCTTCGTACTTGGAGGTGGCCAGTCGCCACTTAGCTTTCAGGTTCGTCCTCCACTGCTTGAGCCACAGGAGTCTTCGAGAGGCTACGGTGGCGCCAATCGCTCTGGCCGAATATCGCGTTGCGGACAAGGTGGAATCGGCCACGAACTCTGAAGCTGCCAGCAGTTTTGATATGGTCTGTTGAATACGTACCTGGTCTGAAGGCACACTCGCCTGCAGTTCCCGGAGCCACACAATGCCGGCCCTGGTGAAAAAGGAAGCTGAGGACGCCGCTCTAATGGCCCAGGCCGAGGCTTGATGAGTCCGCCTGAAAGAGAACTCAAATTTCTTGTCCTCCGCCTTCATGGCCTCAGCCATGTCCCCTGGTATGGCAGAGTTGGAGAACAGGGAAATCAGAGGTTCATCCACAGGCGGAACCTCCAAGAGTGAGGCGAAGGCTGAATCAACATTGAACAGAGTTTTCTCCAAATTGTTCGGAGAAGGAACAGTTGCCAGAGATGCCCACTGGGACTGCACCGTGGTGCGGAAAGATTTGGGGCATGGCATCCGCACCTCCTCCGACACAGGAGAACCAAGAAGCAGGTTAGAGTCCTCCTCCTCGTCTGAGGAGTCGGACTTGACTACCTTAGCCTTAGCCGACCGGTTCAAGGAAGAGCAGGCCTTGAGCAGAATGGAGCGATACGAAGCCGAGTCGAATAAACCTTTGGAAGATGGCTGTTCGGGTGCCGCCTCCTCATCCTCTGACATCGGGTACCCCGTGGCCTCTGGGTCCTCTGGATCCTCCTCAGCTACCTGCGAAGAAGTCTCCGAAACCCCTGAAGCCAGGGTTGTTGTTCTCTCCCACCGTGGTGGTAATGCCGCTTCCGATGATGAACCTGGAGGATGAGAAGAATCCCTGGAAGGGGTAAGTAGTGCTCCAGGGCCTGTTTTACCAAGGAATAATTTGTTCAGGCAACTGACCTGGTTGATCCTTGGAGCTAGGCCCCGCCTTGGCCTGACTGGCTGCAGGAGCCAGTTGTTCAGGCGAGGATACACTGGAATGGGGAGAACTAACCTGTTCTGTCTCCTGCGAAGAAGGCCACTGTTGAGGACGCTGCCCAGAATCCATAGAAGGCTCGAATGGGCTGGGGGGGTTCACGTGGGCTGAGCATCGCCCCTTCTGCCTCACTGGTCCTGATCCTCTGGGCCTTGGCAAATTCCCTTTCGAGAACCTGATGCCTCCTCGAGGCCTGCCTTTCGGCAGCCTTCGTCGGTTCCCTTTCCAGGTGCTTCGTTTTGGCCTTCTTTTTGCCTCCCCCCGGATCCGCATCAACCGGCCTGCGCTTATGCGAGGAAGGTGGGGGAGAAAGGGCCCCTGAGCCTTGGTATCCTTGAGGTGAGGTATTCTCTGCCATCGCTGCCGCGTAAGCCCCAATCGGGGTATCTCAGGCCTTGGGAAGACAAGTCTCCCGAGGGCTCAACTCACAGGCAGTTAAGGAGTTCACCTCCTTTCCCCGCACAGGAGCTACGGTCGTCCCCTCCGACCGTCTCAATTCCGCGATCGCAAGACCGGCCCGTTCCTCGAGCGCTCCCTGCGATCGGTTGCCGGTAATAATCCGGACGCCTTCGTGCGCTCCTGGCGATTGGCTGCCTGTGATAAGAGTTGCCTAGGTACCTACGACCAAAGGCTGCTTACGGGGACCAAAGGCTGCTTACGGGGTAAGGCTAGGCCTCACTTCCCCCAAAATGGCCGCCGGCTCCTTCCAGAAGGCCCAAGCCACTCTTAAGATGGCTGCCGCCCTTACAAGGGTAGGCCCAAGCCACACCTAAAATGGCCACCGCCCCTGCAAGAAGACGCCCCGCCCAAAATGGTGATCGTTCTTGCTGGGAGGACCGACTGACCTTCCCAAAATGGCCACCATGAGCCACGCGGTCCAGGCGCCTCCCCCAAAAAATGGCGATTCGCGCCGAAACTAGCTCCCCGGCATGCGGCCCTCAAAGACGGTCGCGGCTATGCGCCCTCACACCATCGCTCACACCGTCGCGATCCGAACGAGGCTCCTCGTTCACCGGGTCGCTTCCCCCCCCAAGCCGCTCCCCCAAACTTGCGGTTTGTTGATCTCCGACGTCGTCCAGGGAAGTCGCTCTGCGCTTGGGAGTTCGCTGGAGGTATCCCGCAGGGGAATCAACCGCTCCGGATGAGAGGCGAGGGAGGGAGGCTGGTTTGTTTGCGACTGGAAGCTCGGGGAATCTCCCCTTTAAGTTCCAGTGGCCCCAGCCACGAGGCTTGTCTAAGCCCTCTCCCCTCCGCCTACTCTCCTTCGCAGTCTTCGGCGAAATAAAAACAAAAAACTTAAAGTGAAAATAAAAGGAAACTAAATTTCGAATATCCAATTAGTTAGAACTAAAACTAAGCTTTTTCTATCAATTTTTGTCCAAGGGTAGCTTCAGCCAAGGAGCTACCTAAATTCGATGCTCTCAAGCTGGAGACTAGGACAAAACTGGGAACAGGAAGGTAACACCGGAAGAGGCGGAGCAAGAATTTGGAAATTAGATGTCCTAGTCTCATGCTGATTGGCTAAAGTAACCCACGAGTGGATTATACGTCTTTTCATGCTGGAGAATGGCAAGGAAGATCAAGAATTGGTCAGCACCAGGTGAAGATGAATTGCATGGATTTTGGTTGAAACATCTGCCTGGTCTATACCCACTTGTTGCCAAGCAGTTTAAGAACATACAGCAAGGAGGTGAAACTGAAGAGTGGCTACCATCTGGGAAAACCTACCTGATAATGAAAGATCCAGCAAAAGGGGCAGCACCAGGCAACTACAGGCCAATTACCTGCTTACCAACAACTTTCAAATTGTTGAAACATCAAAAACTTTGTGCAAAGATCAATGGCACAATGGAAGAGACTGATGAATGGTGATAGACTCAGAGAGGTTAAAAGAGGAATCTTTCAAGGAGACTCACTTTCACCACAACTGTTTCTCACTGCACTGATTCCTCTGTCAACAATACTGAATAACTCAGGCCATGACTCTCAAACATCAAAAACATCTGCCAAACTATTCCACCTCCTTTACATGGACGATCTGAAGCTGTGTGGAAAAACACCATATGAAATAGAATCGCTGCTCAACACTGTCCGTATATGCAGCCAAGATATTGCAATGGAGTTGTGGATTGAACAAATGTACCATCAAGAGTCTGGATGAACATGATCACTATATATACCTGGGCATTCTTCAAGCTGACATCAAACACACTGAAGTCAAGAAAAAGGTTAGAAATTGTCATGGCCCCATTGAAGCCCAATTCAGAGGAGGAGGAATTGGAACTGGGACCATCCGACAAGGCAGGCACGTCTCCCTTGGAATGTTTGGAGAGGCCAGGGGCTGAGGACAATGCTGTCCCAGGCCCCTCAGGCATTGGGGGAGGTGGTCAACTGGAGAGCTGCCTGCCCTCACAGACACAAGGGAGGATCGGCTGCTGAGAGGCAGTGGTGCTGAGAGGCAGCAGATCCCTTCTGATGAGGAACAGCTGCTTCCCCCACTCGATCCAAGGGCGCAGAGAGCGGAGTGTAGGCAAGCTCAGAGAAGGGCTGCAAGGCTACTTGGGAGAAGGTCGCTCCACCCCTCCTCAAAAGGAACACCTGGAGTGGATTGACTTAAGAAGAATCTGTGGGGAGTCTGTGCCAGGAACAATTGTTTGTTTTGGATTATACTCCCCCCTGCTTTGACTCTTGCCTTCTGCCTTGCCTTGAGGACTGCTTTTCGCCTTTTGCTTTGCCTAGCCTTGAGGACTGCCTTCTGCCTTGTACTTTGCCCTTGCTTGAAACTGCTTTTTGCCTTTTGCTTTGCTTTGCCTTGAGAACTGCCTTTTGCCTTGTACTTTGTCTTTGCCCTGTGGACTGCCATTTGTCTTGTGCCTTGACTTTGCCTTGTGGACTACAGTTTGCCTTGTGGACTTGCTTAGCCGGGTGGACTGGACTTGGAACCCTGGACCTTGCCCTGTGAGCGTGCTCCTACTCTGTGGACATTCTTTGTAATATACGGGCTGTTGTTTGGGGGACTGAGGGTGGCTGCCTTCAGGGTGACATGTGGTGGAGCCTTACCAGTTGTTGGGAGGGTTATTTGTTGGAACATTTACTGAGAGCAATAAAGGACTCTCTAGAGGCCTGCCTTGCCTTGACCACCTGGGTCATAACAGAAATACATCAAGAGAGTGAAGATCTTCTACCACCATAGAGACTAAGCTGATCTTGAACTTGATTACGGCCGCAAGATTGTTGGTGGGACAATATTGGAAGACATCTGAAATACCATCTATTGAAGAATGGACACTAAAAGTTACCCATCTTGTGGAGATGGCTAAGATATCAGCATACCTGAAAAACCACTCAAATGAAGCATTTTTGATGGACTGGAAAAAATGGATTGACTATATGCAAAAGAAATATCAATTGAAAGAACTAGATTTGATATACAGATAAATAGTTATAAAATAGTTATAAAATAGTAGTTTAGCGGGGTTTCTTGCGTTCTTACTCTGTATTCACTCTGGGAAGCCTGGGGGGGAGGGGGGAGGGAGATAATAAGTAATAGATTATGTTTCTCAACTGTAGTTGGGGGTATTAAGGGAATAGATTTTTTCTTTTTTAGGGCATTCGGGAAAACTCTGGACACCGCATTGGATGGTGAGGAAGGTGGAGTGAAGGTTAGGTATGTGTAGAGGGTTAGAGGGTGGAGATAGGGAATAGAGGTGAGTGGAGGGAAGATGTACAGAAAGGCGAAAGTATGTAGTTAGAAGGATAGAAGAGGGTTTAGGTTGTTGGAGGATGTGGTGGGGGGGGTTCCGAGCAGCTATTTGTAGTGATTGTTAAATATGTTATTTGTTTGTTTTCAGTTGAGTTATTATGTTATTATGTTATAATTTTGTTAAAAGTTTTTAAAATTTAATAAAAAAATATTTAAAAAAAAAAAGAGAGTGAAGATCTTCCAAACTCAGTGGAGGCAATATCGTCAAGGCAATTAACACATGGGTAAATCCAGTCATTAGACACAGCTGAAATAGTGGACTGGACTCAAGCAGAACTAAAAGCCCTGGATAGGAAGACCAGAAAAATAATGACAATGAATCATGCCCTTCATCCACACAGCAATGTTGACAAACTCTACTTACCAAGGAAAATAGGTGGGCATGGAATGTTGCAAGTACAACAGATGATTGAAGAAGAAAAGGGGGCATTGGAAGAATACCTGAAGGACAGTGAAGATGGTGCACTGAAGCTAGTATACCAGGAAGGCTTACTGAGTACTGGAGGGACCAAAATAGCCTACAAAAAGGACAGAAAAGAGACATGGGAAGATAAAGTATTACATGGCCTTTGTCTTTTAAATGCAGTCCATCTGCATTTAAAAGACAAAGGCCATTATTTCGAAGACAGCAAAGTCCACATTTTGGACAGAGAGGACCACTGGTTTGAAAGAGGGGTCAAAGAGGCCATCTATGTCAAAATTGAGTTGATATACAAACTTGCAGAGTAGAGAGAAAAAAGGGAGGTTTCTAAGCTTTTAACATAGAAAGCCAAAAATTATATGCAGAGTGCAGTAGAAATAAAATATAGGTATAAAATCTTTTCAGGTTGATAATATGTACAGTCTTTTTGGTGAAAGCTCAATATAATTAAATCAGTAACTCATTTTCACAGTACAGGTAGTCCTTGAGTTACAAGCGTAATGGAGCCTGCACATTTCACTCGTAACTTGTGGGAATTTCGTACCTCGAACAAGATCACTCCCTTGCTCGTTAAAACGCACATGGCTCATTAAGTGCATATGAGGTATCTCAGAGTGGGGAAGGCCATGGGGGGGGCTAGTGATGGAATAGGCCCCCAAGGCCTCCCTGACCCTCTAAGATACCTCATGCTTCCCCCTCCCTTCCTGCTGCACCGGACTCACTCACCTTGAAAAGATCCGTCTCCTCTCTGCCACGGCTTCTGTCTTTGAGGGAGAGTCGAGTCGATGGAAGCTCCTGGGTGCCCGTAATATCGCCTGAGTTCAGGCACTGATCCTCTTTTGCAGAGAATGGGAGTCTGAACTCTTGTGGTGTTTGCTCCCGCCCCCCAACTCCTTTCCGCCACTGCTGGAACAATTTTCACCAGGACAGAGACTTTGGGAAAACTGGAAGCTCCGTCTGCATGCAAATGCACGCTTAGAAATGCTCCATTTATCAAGTGCCCCACTGGCAGCCACGTGGAGCTTCCATTCTCTGTCAGGCCTCCGTCCATGTAAAAAGAGTTTGAGCACCTATGGGGCGCTTGGAAACCAAGCATTCACTTCATTTTCAAACGCTCCATAGGTGCTGAAACAATTTTTATCCCAACGGAGACCTGACAGAGACTGGAAGCTCTGCGTGGCTGCCAGTGCGCACTTAGAAACGGAGCAGAAGGCTCTGTTTCCCAAGCGCCCCATTCCAGGCATATGGAGTTTGCAGTCTCTGTCAGGTTTCCATTTGGATAAAAAGTCTTTCAGTGCCTATAGAGCGCTTCCAAACAGGGAAGGGTCTGCTCTGGCCGTCGCTGCCTCACTCCGCCAGCATCAGGGCTCTGCCCGTCTCCCTCGCTTCCCCAAAGCATCCCTTCACTAACCTCCTTTACAGCTCCGTTCTCCGTCACCACATGCAGGGCAACAAAAGAAGCCTGTGGGACTACCAGTAAAAAAAAAACCTCAACTGGACCTTCCAACTTTGTGAGAAGTTGGAAGGTCGGATTGATCTTTTTTTTTTTAGTCCCACAAACTTTTGTTGCCCTGCACTTGGAGAATGTAGCAGCCACCGGGAGAGCCAGCAGACCGGGAGACGACCCCCGGACGAGCCAACGGGGGAGAAGAAAGCCAGAGAAGCGAAAGGGAAAAGAAAAAGTAAGAGCCAGACGCGGAGAACAAAGGGAGACGCGAGCTGAGCCAGCAGGAAGGCAGAAAGCAGCTGAGGAGCAGACGGTGGGGGAAGGCTCAAACAGAGAGACTGGTGAGTGTTAACCCACACGCTGCGCCCCAGACCCAGCAGAACAGGAGCCCCAGAGACCCAAAAGAGGGCAGGACTTGCCAGGGAAGAAGGTGGGAGGAAGAAGACAGCTGGAAAACACCCTGGAACGCAAAAAGGGAAAGGCAGAGGGGATCTGTAAACACAGGGGGATAGAAGACAGGAGGAAGTGACCTGGGCAAGAAGGCAGAGAAAGAGGGGTTAGAAGGAGCCAGAAAAGAGCAAAGAGAAAAAACAGGCTGGCAGAGGGGAGTGAAGAGGAACCCAAGGCAAAGGTACTGAACTGGCTCCCTGAACGTAGAGCTGCCAGAATACAGGCTCTTACTCCTACCCCTACACTGCCTAAACCCTGAAGGCACCCCCTCCCCCTTTTTGGAAGGACCAGATTTCTGGATCTTCACCAGACCACAACCTAGTGTTGCACTGCATTGTGAGAAAAAGGCCATCATCAAAAATCCCAAGCCTCAGATCCTCCCATCTTTGTATCACTCCTGCCAGTACAGAAAAGCTTAATTGAAAACAGGCTACACCCCCTAGTGATCTACCACTTTGCTGTTAAAATACAAACTGGGAGACATGAACACTTGCTAACTTGTAACAGAAAAATTTGATCCAACCCACCCTAGCAACTTGACAATCTTGCACAGGAACAACTCCCCCACAACTCATTGCATCAAGGGGTGGCTTTAAGGGTGGACAGGCCAACAGGAGGAGAAGCTCAAAATGGCTGCCAGACGGACAAAACAAATCAAACTGCGAGACCTGAAGGGAGCTGCACCCTCCCCGGCCCAGCCCTCCAATCTGCTAGGGAACACCCCACCCAACCACACACATCCCCACCCAACTGCATGCCCTCAGACCCACACGCCAACCCACGACTCCGCAACAGCACGCATGATCCAAGAACTAAAAGAGACGATTGAGACACTAAATGAGACGATTGCGACGATGGTGGTACGGATGGACGGCATGGATAGAAAATTGGCAGAAATGGGCGCTAAGACGGAGAAAGGACGCCTAGAAACAGAACGGAAGACGGAGGAAAGATACAAAGACATGAAGAGGATGCTGGCGGACCAAGGTGGAGACCTGGAGAAAAAGTGGGAAGAACAGCGCAAAGCGACGGCCACTGATTTGGAACAGATGAAGGAGGCATTGCAAACACATTACAAAAACCTACAAGAAACAAGGGAGAATACGGAAAAGATGATGAAGGAAGTGGAAAACCGCGTAGAGGGTCAGCTTGCAGAGGTGAAAAGAGAAGTTCAAGACCAGTCCACCATGATACAATTCTGGCAAATGGCATTTGCAATCAGGATCAGAGGGTGGAACGAGACAACATACGAACCCCAGGGAAGACTGCGCAGGACCTTTGTAGAGGCCCTGGCAACATTCCTGGGCACGAGCGCCAATGAGATTGAGTGGCATGTCGAAAAAATCCAGAGAGTGGGCGCCTGGAGGGAAGTGAACAAACACCAACCAAGGGATGTGGTCATCCACTTCACAACACAGAGGTTCCGGAACCACGTCTCTGCCACTTCCTATAACAAGGCATTCTACATAGAGGAGCAGGAGGTGAAGGTTCTGAAAGAGATCCCCCAGGCGATGCTGAGAGACAGAAAGAACTACAAATTCCTGACCACAGAACTGAGATCGCGTGCACTGCAATACCGGTGGGAAACCCCAACAGGAGTGTCACTTTCTTATAAAAACAGGAGACATTACTTGACCTCGGTCCAGAAAGCCAAAGACTTCCTCGAAAAGGAACTGAAGTCGGGAGGCCCTCAACCCACCGCGAGAGAAGAAGCAGATAGACCACTGGAAAGCGGGAGGGATAGAGGCCAACGAGCAAGCCCCGCAGAAGCACAGATCGGGGCAGTGGCAGAGGAAATGAATGGACCACCTCTAGGGGCGAAGGCGCAGAGAGCAGAGAGCAACAAAAACAAGGAGGCAGGACAGTCTACAGAGGGCAGGCTACCAGGCTTCACTACCAAACGTACAGACCAGCAAGGCAAGACCTCACAAACCAAAATGAGCACCAATCCGGATATCGTGGGAACGAGACCAAAGGAGACAACAGGAGAAACAACAGAAATGGTCTCGCAAAAATATCCTGCAACATATGATGGCTACTAATTATTTGACTTGGAATGTGAACGGACTGAACTCCCCCCAGAAAAGAAGAAAAATTCTCCACTACCTAAACCAAGGTAAAAGCGATATAATCTGCCTACAAGAAACACACATCAGAGCAGCAGACCAGAAATATCTGATCAACTACAAACTAGGCGCGCACTTTGTGGCAGCGGCGCCAAGAAAAAAGAATGGGATTGTTATATACGTAAAGAAACATGTAATGGCTAAGCTAATAGAGTCCGACCCCCAAGGTAGATACCTGGCAATTGAAATAACACAAGAAGACAAGAAGATTCTAGTACTGGGCGTATATGCACCACATCAGCAACAAGGCAAATTCTACAAAAAGCTACACAAGAAAATAACACAACTTAACTACAGAACTTACATCATCATGGGCGACTGGAACGGGGTCATAGAGACTGCTCTAGACAAAAAAAGAACTGCACCGAACCCGCAAAAACACTCCAAGTTGCCTAAATCCTTCTTCGACATGAAGGAGGACCTCGAACTGACAGACGTATGGCGGAAAAGGCACGGCAAAGAACAAGAATTCACCTTCTTCTCCGGCAGACATCAATCATTCTCCAGAATCGACTTTATACTAACCTCTAGTGACTTGCTAACTTGTCTAAACGCGGTGAAAATCCTACCCAAGACACTGACAGACCACAACCCTGTGAGGATGGAATTAAGACATGGCCCGAAACAGAGGAGGTCCTGGAGAATCAATGAAAACTTGTTTAGACATGAAAACAATGTGGCGGAATGCAAAAAAGCTATGAAGGAATTCTTCGACACACATATGAACAACGGAACACCGATAGAACAGATCTGGGAAGGCAGCAAGGTGTACATGCGAGGGATCCTCATATCCATGAATAGCTGGCACCGTCGCCAACAAGAACAAAAAAGAAAAGAGTTAGAAAATGAGATAAGCAAAATGGAGCGGCTACTAATAAAAAGACCAGAGGACAAAGTCACCAAAGAAGGACTCAAGATCCTAAGAAAGCAATTTGACATGTTGATGGCTGACCAAGTTGCAAGGAATATACAATATGCAAAACATAAGACATTCTGCAAGGCCAACAAACCGGGCCGCTGGCTAGCCTACACTATAAGAAAGAAACAGAAATCCCGCATAATTGAAAAGATAGAATACAAAGGCAAGGAAGAATTCCGACAAAAAACCATCAAGAAAGCCTTCACGGAGTTCTACTCGAAACTATATACCGAGGATAAGATACAAGACAAAGAGATAGATGAGTTCCTACAAAACGAAAAGATACAGGCGATTACCGACACACAAAGAGAAGCCCTGAATGCCTTAATCACAAAAGAGGAAATACACTCGGCGATCACACAACTGAAAGCAGGAAAATCGCCCGGGACGGATGGGATAACAGCGACCTACTACAAACACCTCCAAGAGGAGATGCTAGAACCCCTCAGAAAACTATTTGCCAACATTCAAGAAGGAGGCCAGGTCCCACCATCCTGGAAAACAGCCTATATCTCATTAATCCCAAAGGAGGGGAAAGACAACACACAGCCCGCAAACTACAGGCCCATCTCACTACTAAACACAGACTACAAAATCTTCACAAAAATTTTGGCCAATAGACTAATGACTGTACTACAAAAAACAATACACCCGGACCAAAGGGGATTTATACAAGGACGCCAGATGAAAACCAACGTGAGACAGCTGCTGAACATAATAGAATACCTGCAAAAGCACAACCAGATACCCGCCGCTCTTATGTTTGTGGATGCAGAAAAAGCTTTTGACAGACTGCACTGGCCGTTCCTGACGAACTTGGTCCGGAAGATGAAAATGGGAGTACAGTTTCTCAACTCCATAACGGCAATTTACCAGAAACAAACAAGTCAGATCATTGTCAATGGAGATTTAACGGACTCATTTAATATAGAGAGAGGCACGAGACAGGGCTGCCCGCTGTCCCCCCTGCTATTTGTCCTAACACTGGAAATTTTACTGAACAGAATAAGAGCGGCAGAGGATGTACAGGGCATACAGATTAAACAGCAAGAATACAAACTATGTGCCTTTGCGGATGACCTGCTGGTGACAATGTCGCAACCAGCACAATCAGCAAGGAAATTGATGGAGATAATGGAGGACTATGGTAGGGTGTCAGGCTTCAAAGTAAATATATCAAAAACAAAGATGCTAGTCAAAAAACTCGACAACAAAGCAAAACGGAACCTGGAAAGAACAACGGGTTGTGAAATAGTCAAGAAAGTCAAATACTTAGGAGTAGAGATAGAATCAACAAATGCGAAATTATACAAGAATAATTACGAGGTCCTGTGGAATAAGATACAAGCAGACCTGGAAAGGTGGAAATCACTACGTCTGTCCCTGCTCGGCAGGATAGCGACAGTAAAGATGAATGTATTACCCAGATTTTTATTTCTCTTCCAAATGCTACCCATACTCAAGAAGGAAGCGGACTTAGACAATTGGCAGAAAGGCATCAACAGATTTATTTGGGACGACAAGAGACCGAGGGTGAAACTAAAAATCATCCAAGACGCAAGGGAGAGAGGGGGACTCAAAATGCCTAATCTAAAGCTATATTACTATGCAGCAACGTTGGTGGCGGTTAGTGACTGGATCAACATGACAAATGATAGAATTCTGAATGTTGAGGGGCATGGTCTACGATTCGGCTGGCACGCATACCTAGTATACGACAAAAAGGCAGATAGGAACTTCAAGGAGAACCCACTACGAATCCCATTGCTATGGGTCTGGAAGAAATATAAGCACCTCCTACACGACAAGATTCCCATCTGGACGATCCCTGGACACGCAACAGGGGATATGAACACATCCCAAGGGCAAGAAGTAGTGCCCTACAGTGAACTTGTACTGGGAGAAGAAAACGGGTTCCTCTTGAAATCTCAAGCAACGCTAGCAAACAGAGGAATAGGAAGTAACTGGCTATCATATATACAACTACAATCAAGGTGGCGTAAAGACAAGAAGAAGGGCTTCTCCCAGACCGACGAGAATCTAATTAAACAGATTAGAGAACAGGGGATTATGCACATCAAACGAGTGTACAGCATTCTGATAGAAATGGACTCTGAAACCGAGCTAGTCAAGAACTGTATGATAAAGTGGGCACAAGACTTCAGACACCCTATCACTATGGACACGTGGGAGAAAATCTGGGTGAGGAATGTAGAATTCACAAAATCGCAACACTTAAGGGAAAACTTCTACAAGATGTTCTATAGATGGCACCTAGACCCGAAAAAAATATCACTCATCTACCCGGGCTCCCAGCCTAAATGCTGGAGGTGCGGGGACGGGGATGCTACTTACTTTCATATATGGTGGACATGCAGAAAAATCAAAGCATTCTGGAGGAAGATATGGTGGACACTCCAAACTATTTTCAAAAAGCGTATAGAATTTCTACCTCAGGCTTTTCTGTTAGGGATCACAAAGGATATCACTACCTCAGAGACAAATTTATTTTTGAACTTAATTACAGCAGCAAGATTGTTGGTGGGACAGTACTGGAAGAATCCGGAAATCCCGCCTATTGAAGAATGGACTGTGAAAGTAACAAATTTGGCGGAAATGGCAAAAATATCAGCATACTTGAAAAACCGCTCCAATGAACAATTTGTGACTGACTGGAAACAGTGGATAGACTATATCCAAGAGAGACACCAATCAAACAGAATGCAGCTGGCGTCCAGCTAAGGATCGATGGGAGGAGGGATGAAGGGCTAACAAATCAGATGTTTACAAAAACTAACACCCAACGTTGAATGTATATGTTCTATAACTAATGCCTCTTAACATAACCTTGTGACTAACGTTGTTTGCTTTAATATTGTTCAAGTAGACTGAATCTCTACCTCAGGATATGAAACTTTTACCTCAGGATCTCTGGTTGGGGACCATAAAAGATTGCACTAGTAATGGGATGAAGTCAACTCAGAAGCGCAAACGCACAATATGCAATAGATTAGATACAGTAGATAGACCATATATAGGAGAAACACCAATCAAACAAAATGTATTCGGAGTATACTTGAAGATGTAAGGGAGGAGGGAAGAACGTTTACTAAAACAGATGTTTACAGAGATTAATGCCTAGTGTTGTATGCTATGTTCTAGGAAGATTGCTTAGCAATAGGATCTTATGTTTAATGTTGATCACATTAATATTGAAACGGATAGGGGAAACACCAATCAAAATAAAATGTAACAGGAGTATAGTTGAGGCTAGACACAAGGAGTGGGGGAAAAAGGCTTACTAACTCAGACGTTTTCAAAGACTAATACTTAGTATTGTACACCAGGTGTCATGATGATTGCTGCATAATATGTTTTTATGTTCAATGTTAATGGTTTTAATAAAAGAATTTTTATTAAAAAAAAAAAAAAGAAAGCAGACTACTCTAAAGAAATAGACAAAATTTACAGAATAAACTCAGCATATGCAGCCAGAAGACAATTGCCAAGAGATGTTATGATTCAATTTATAAGAAAATCTATTAACGAGCAAGTAATTCAGAAACATTACCATCACAGATTTAACATTTCTGGAAAAGAGGTGCAAATATTCAGAGAAATTCCAATTACAAGGAAATGCAAAAAATATTTTTTCCTGACAGATCTCCTGAAGCAAAATAATATTCCCTTTTGCTGGGATAAACTGGAAGGGGTTATCTTTACCTTTTGAAATCAACGGTATAGACTAAATTCAGTCCTTAAAACACAAGAGGGTTTTTTTTTTGAAAGATATGAATCAGAACTACAGTATTTTTCAAAAGATAAAGATCAATTACCACAAGAATTGGGTCTGAAAGAAAAAGATAAAAAGAGGTCTGACACTGATGAAGGACAGGCTGCGGAGATGGGAGCCACAGCTGGAATCCCTGGAATTTCCTCTTCATAACAGATATATTGCAAGATTCTGGCATGGAATGTCAATTGGGCAAATTCCCCATAAAAGAGAAAAAAGTTATTTCATTATTTGAAAAAAAACCCTGAATCATTATATAATATGTTTGCAAGAAACTCATATCAAAGAGACTGACAAAAAGTACTTAATAAATAACACTTTGGGTCTGTAATTTATTTCTGCTAATTCTAAGAAAAAATGGGGTAGTTTTGCATATAAAACCCCAATTACATCCACATTTATTGTTTGCTGATGATCAAGGCAGATATGTAATTGTGCAAATTGAATTACAAGGAATAAAACTGATTATAGTGGGATTATACACTCCACACCAAGTTTTTTCAACATTTGTCTGAACACTTACTCTCCTATTCCTTTCAGTATTGGTGTATAATTGGAGACTACAATGGGGTAGTAGCCCCACAACTGGACAGATCAGCTGATAAAGCTATTAAAGAAACACAAGGGAAACTGTCCCAAACTTTTTTCGAACTAATACTTTAGGTTTGATTGATATTTTGAGGTGTAAAAATGGACTAACAAAAGACTTTACCTTTTTTTCAGAGACACAAATCCTTTTCTAGAATTGATATGATTTGGATTACAAAAAATTTACTTCACAAAAGAAGCGTTGGCTTACCTGAACGCCTTTTCTCAGCATGGGGGGATGGAGAATCCACCAATGGGTTAACACAGCCTGTTGCCCAATTAGAGACTAGGTCCGAAATTTAGCCCCGCCTCCGGCCGGATGCTCTCCAGTTTTTTGTCAGGCGAAGCTCTCCATAAGATCGGACCGTGTAGCTCCATTCAATCGTCCTGTAAGAGAAGTCCTGCCTAGACTAGCTAGAGGAGGGTGTGGATTCTCCATCCCCCCATGCTGAGAAAAGGCGTTCAGGTAAGCCAACGCTTCTTCTCCAGCATGGGTGGATTCCGAATCCACCTATGGGACGTACCCAAGCCCTCACAAGTCCCTTTGGGTGGGGGTCTAGGCTATCTCTTACTAGGACTCAACAATCTGCTGCAGAGCTCTCCTGCCAAACGAACCCTCGGCTGCAGCAAATTGATCTATCTTGTAATGTTTCACAAAGGAGGACGGAGAAGCCCACGTGGCCGCTCTGCAAATTTCCTCCACTGATGCCTGTGTGCGCCAGGCTGCCGATGTGGCCGCGCTCCTTGTGGAGTGGGCCGTGATGTTAGCTGGTACCGGCAGTTCCAATGAAACATAGGCCCTGGCTATGCATGCCCTGATCCATCTGCCAATGGTTGAGGATGATACCTTCTGTCCCTTGGACGAAGGTTGATAAGAGACAAATAAGGCCTCTGACCTTCTAAAGGTCGCTGTCCTGTTGACATAGTGATGCAGAGCCCTGCGCACGTCCAGTGTATGCCATCGTCTCTCCAGACGATGTGTGGGATTTGGGCAGAAATCCGGAAGGATCAGATCCTGGGACCTGTGGAACCATGAATTGACCTTAGGTAAGAAGGATGGGTCCAGACGCAGAGTCACCCTGTCCTCTGCAAAGGTGATCAGATCCGGACGAACCGAAAGGGCCGCCAACTCCGAAACCCGTCTTGCTGAGGTAATGGCCACTAGGAAGGCCACCTTTAGAGACAGGAAACGGAGTGAGCTAACCCCCAGCGGCTTGAAGGGAGCCTCAGTTAACGCCTGCAGGACCTTGTGGAGGTCCCAGGATGGAAAACGGTGAACTACAGGAGGTCGTCTTGTGACTGCTCCCTTTAGAAAGGCGCTCACCGCTGGATGCTGTGACAGGGGTCCCCGGTCCTCGCAAACGAAGACCGTTTGTAGTGCCGCTACCTGCCTGCGGATGGTGTTGGTCGCTAGACCCTTGTTCATGCCCTCCCACAAATACTCTAGTATGCTGGGAATGGTGACAGACAGGGGACTTAATCCCTGCCTGCTGCACCAGGAAGAGAAGTTCTTCCAGGTGGCATCATAGATCCTATTGGTGGAGGGTCGGCGGGCGTCCTGGATGACCGAGATGACGCCCTCTGAAAAAGCCTGCCTACTCAGTCCCTCCCGCTCAAGTGCCAAGCGGCTAGTTGTAGCCACTGCGGGTCTGGGTGCTGGAGCTTCCCTTGACTCAGAGATACCTGACTCGGAGGAAGTCTCCACACTGGCGAAAGCGATAGGTCCACCAGGTCTGCAAACCACGGATGCCTCGGCCAGTATGGAGCAATTAATACCACCTCCGCCTGCTCCAGTATCAGCTTGCGGATTGTAGCCTGTATCAGGGGCGGGGGGGAAGCGTACAGGAGCCCCTGGGGCCACCTGCATCTGAGTGCGTCCGTTCCTTCCGCTCCCCGGGTCTGGAACCTGGAAAAGAAACGGGGAGTCTGTGTGTTTGCTGGGGACGCGAAGAGGTCCAGACAGGGACGTCCGAATCTGTCCGAGATTGCCTCGAACAGTTCCGGAGCCAGTCTCCACTCTGCGTGGTCTACCGTGACTCTGCTGAGAGAGTCCGCCTGATGATTTGCCTCCCCTGATATGTGTTCTGCTTTGATTGAGGCCAGGTGCTGTTCTGCCCACAGACCCAGCGCCCGGGCCTCCTGCATGAGGGCCACTGACCTGGTCCCGCCCTGCTTGTTTACGTGCGCCTTCGCTGTTACGTTGTCCGTCAGGACTAGCACGTGACTCCCTGCCAGGTGAGAAGAGAACTGAAGCAGGGCCAGGTGGATGGCCCTCAGCTCGAGCCAATTGATCCTGTGGCGTAGGTCCCGTGGGTTCCATCTTCCCTGGGCTATCTGGTCCCTGCAATGGGCTCCCCAACCGAACAGGCTCGCGTCGGTCGTGACTGTGATCCTGTCCGGCTCCCTGAGTGGGGTACCTTTGTTAAGGGCATCTGATCTCCACCATCTGAGGGATGCTAGTACCTGGAGTGGTACCCTGACCCTCCTGAGTGAAGCGCTTTGGTTCTGTCTTTGGTAGGGGAGTAGAAGCCATTGTAGACTTCTGGAGTGAAGCCTTGCCCACGGAACAATGCCCAGGCATGATATCATCTTCCCCAGAAGCTGAGACAGTTGTACTATGGTGACCACCCTCCTCTGTTCTACCAGTCGTGTTAGCTTCTGTAGACTCTCCCGACGCTCCTGGGAGAGGTACACCATGCCCTGTTCTGAGTCTATGATGACCCCAAGGTGTAGGAGTCTCCTTGATGGCGTGAGTTGGCTTTTCTTGTGGTTTACTGAGAAGCTGTGTGTCTGGAGGGTGTCTATGGTGACCCGAAGGTCTGTCAGTGCTGCCTGGTGTGAGCCTGAAAGAATCAAAATGTCGTCCAGGTAGCATTGGACTCGCACCGGTATCATGCGTAGGTGCGCTCCCAATACCGCCAGGACCTTCGTGAACACTCGGGGTGCTGAGGACAGACCGAATGGTAGGGCCCTGTACTGGTAGTGCCGCCCCCTGTGGCAGAACCAGAGGAACCTTCTGTGTTCCTGTCTTATCGGGATGTGTAGGTAGACCTCTGTGAGGTCTATGGATGATAGCAGATCCCCTCTTCGGATGCTGGCCAGTATGGATCTGAGGGACTGCATCTTGAATTTTTTGTACACTACGAAGCGATTTAACCGCTTGAGGTCGAGGATTGCCCTCCAATCCCCCGATGACTTTGGCACAAGGAAGAGGATGGAGTAGAACCCCTGTCCCTCCTGCTCTGGAGGAACCAGCTCTACAGCTCTTATCTCCTCCAGGTGCTCTATGGCCCGATCTAAAAGACCCGCCTTGGTCTTGTTGCGTGATACCGGGCATCTTATGAAGTGTTCCGGTGGATGAGTGTGTAACTCTATTGTTAGGCCCCGGGTCACTGTCTCCCTGACCCAGGCGTCCGTCGTGGTCGTCTGCCACACCTCGCTGAACAGCGCCAGACGACCCCCGATGGGACTGTCCCAGGCGTCACTTGGTACGTCTGTAGGGCCGGCCTCCCCCCCCTTTAAAGGGGCGTTTGGAAGGTTGGCCCCTGCCAGAGGCTGGACGGTCCTGGCCGCGCTCCTGCCTGTATGAAAAGGTGTGCGGAGTTCTGGGCCCCTCCCAGGACCGTCCCCCTTGAAAGGGCTGCCTCCATTCCCCACTCCCACTTTGTCGGGGAGCCTGTCTACGGAACTCCTGGGTTCCCCTGTCTGTCTTTTTGGAGGGATGAGCTAAAACCTTCCTTTTACTCTTGTCCTCGATCACGTAAGGATCCAGGATCGCTCCGAAGAGCCTTGATCCTGAATACTTAGATGTGGCGAGGCGCCATTTGGACTTCAGGTCTGCCTTCCAGTTCTTGAGCCATACAAGCCTCCTGACGGCCACTGTCCCTCTGATGGACCTGGCCGAGTATCGTGAGCCAAACAAGGTGGCGTCTGCCATGAATTCCGCCGCCGTCCGCAGCTTAGTCAGTGTTTGTTGTATGCGTACCTGGTCCGCAGGAACACTTGCCTGGAGCTCCCGCAGCCACCTAATCGCTGCCCTGGCGACAACTGAGGTAGTGGACGCTGCCCTGATGGCCCAAGCCGATGAGTGATGGACTCTGCGGAGGGAGAGCTCTACTTTCTTATCCTCCGCCCTCATCGACTCTGCCATGTCTCCTGGGATGGCTGAGGAAGAAAAAAGAGAGATGAGCGGTGCGTCTACCTGAGGCACCTCTATAAGTGATGCGAAGGGATTGCATACATTGAACATCTTTCTCTCCATGCCATTTGGCGAGGGGATGGCACCTAAGTTGGTCCACTGGGACCGTACCGTTGACCTGAATACCTTGGTGCATGGTACCTGTATTACCTCTGACACCGGTGAATGCATCAGCGGGTCCTTTGCGTCCTCCTCTTCCGAGGACGGTGGTCTGGCTTCCTTGGTCTTAGCTGGCAGATCGAGTA
Source organism: Bothrops alternatus (assembly GCA_034064705.1). Classification (NCBI taxonomy): domain Eukaryota; kingdom Metazoa; phylum Chordata; class Lepidosauria; order Squamata; family Viperidae; genus Bothrops; species Bothrops alternatus. The sequence goes on along the minus strand of JARGCV010000014.1, from coordinate 735,848 downwards.
CTGAACATGTCTTAAGCATGAGGGAGTGAAACAGAGTGTGGTCAAATAAACCTGAAACCGGAGCCGGTTGTGGGTCTGTGTCCTCATTCTCCGACAGCGGGGCTCCTTCAGCGTCCCAGTCCTCCAGTTCCTCATCTGCCACCTGTGAAGAAGTCTCAGATACATCAGAGTCATGGAACACTACCTTCCCCCCACGGGGGGCGTGTCTCAGTGGCGTATGTGTTCTCTGAGGTGAGAAATCACCCCTAGAGGCCACGAGGTGTTCCAGGGCTTCCTGTAAAAGAGAATGAATCTGTGATGACCACTTACCAGACCTCTTTCTTTTCCTACCTCTGTGTCCAGCCTCCTCTTGGCTGGTTGTGGGTTCAGAACGTTCTGGTGATGATGGCACCGAGATAGGAGACACCTCCCCTTCTGTCTCCCCCCTTGGAGACCATGCCCTGGATTCTTGTTCAGCTGATCCCGAAGGCCCAAAGGGAATGGGTGTCTCCAGAAGGGGCAGGGCCGCTCTCTCTGTTCCACTTGCCCTGAGCCTCCGCGCTTTGGCAAACTCCTTTTCCAAAGCCTGGTGTCTCCTTATGGCCTGACACTCAGCAGTCTTCGATGGCTCAGTCAGATGTTTCGTCTTGGCCTTCTTCTTGCCCCCCCTGGCTCCTCCGTTCTGCGTTTTGGCGACGACGGACGGGGCGCTGAGCCTTGGGCCGAGGTGCCATCCACCATAGCCATGCTCTAAATAGCACCCTTTTCGGGTATCTGGCGGGCACAGCTGTCGCCGGCAGCACTTAAGGGAGTATTTCCCTAACCTGCCTGGCGGTAGTGGATAGCGGCCGCGTAGGTCTTAGCCAGAGGATTTCGATCCCTATGCTGTCCCCGCCGCCTTGGTTCCACTGGGGATCCCTTCCGGCTCAACTCGCTGCTGAAAAGCCAAATACACCGAGACACACACCTCCAGAGAAACACTCTCCCTTTAAAACAGCCGGCTCTCAATTCTCACCGATCTAAGCTGGCCGGTAAATCAAAAAACCTCTGCCTTGCCGGCAGAAATTTACCTCCCTGGGCCCAAGCCCAGCAGGGAGACAAAGGAGGTTGGCACGCCCTCTTCTTCAAATGGGTTTTCACGCCGGAGTGAAAACCACCAATCAGAGAACTCGGCAGGCAAGGCAACGCCCCTCTTCCAAGATGGCGATTCGCGCCAGGAGCCGGGACCTCCCCTTTTCCAAAATGGCCGCCGCGCCAAATTTTTGGTCGGAGCTCTGAGCTCCCAACCACGCGGTGCCTATCGCCCATGGGCCCTGGTCTACCCGCCCGGTTTAACGGCGGCCCCCGCCAACGTCCACCCTCTCGGCGGTCCGGCGGCCTCCTCCCCGCTCCTTTTTTGCCCCACTTGCGTTAGTTGTAGCGGTCCCCCGCTATTTCTGCGTCGACCGTGGCGAAGTCCTCTGGGTCGTCCTCTTCGTTCGACGTCTGCGCTCCTGTGGGGTCTCGGGACGCGGTCCGTCGGCCAGCCGGGAGTCCAGGGACGTTACCCACTTCGGCTCCCGCTCTCCCAGGGCCCTAGGCCCGGAACGGCCTCGCCGTCGCGGTCCCGGTGGCGTGGAGGGGGAAGGGCGAAAAAACCGTCCCGAAAAAGGGTAAAATAAAAAGCTTCCTCTAAATTTAGTATGTTCAATCGAGCTAAGTACTAAAATAACAAAAGGAAATACTTTACCAGTCCTTTTCCAACAAAAGTAACAACTATTCGCGGAGCTATCACGAAGACCTGCTTTGGGCTTCAGACTAGGTAAAAAACTGGAGAGCATCCGGCCGGAAGCGGGGCTAAATTTCGGACCTAGTCTCTAATTGGGCAACAGGCTGTGTTAACCCATTGGTGGATTCGGAATCCACCCATGCTGGAGAACAACTAAAGTTACTATTCTTCCAAAAACTTTTTCTGACCATAATCCAGTGTCTTTACATCATAAATTTGGTTTTCAGTCTTTTAAATGGAGACTAAAAGAGTCTGTTTTGCAGAGGCCACAGATCCTTAAACAATGTAAACAGGTACTCCAAGATTATTTCAATAATAACTTAGGTAAGGGAACCAATTTGACAACAGTTTGGGATGCTTGTAAGGCTATGACATGAGGACATTTTATACAATGTAATACAGTAATCAAGAGAAAGATGGATGAAACATTCAAAATGTGTTACAAGAAATTAAATTGAAGGAGAGGGAACTCCAGAATTCACCAGAAGATTCTAACATACTTAATCAACTAAAATTATTGCATTTGATAATGTTTCCTGGCAATTTATGATCCAGCAATTAACAATAATGGACTTTGGACAAAACTTTATAAATATGATTAAAACAATATATAATAAACAAACAGTTAAAGTGATTATAAATGGAGACTATACAGAGAACTTTGAGATAAGAGGTACAAGGCAAGAATGTCCATTATCTCCATTGTTATTTATTTTAACTTTGGAAGTTTTAAATAGAAATATTAGACAAGATAGAGAAATTAAAGGACTAGAAATAACAGGTGAAACATACAAATTGCAAGCATTTGCCGATGATTTGGTATTTATCCTAGAAGAACTTTTGGAGACGATTCCTAAACTACTGGAAAAGATAGAACAGTATGGAGAAATAGCAGGACTGAAAATAAACAGAGAAAAAATTAAAGTAATAGTTAAAAATCTTTCAGATAAGCAAAAAAAAAACAAATGTCAGAAAAAATAGAACTACAAATAGGAATATACTTAACAGCAAGATGTTCAACGATAAAAGAAGACAATTATACAAAATTATTGAACCAAATAAGATTGGACTTGGAAAAATGGGAAAACTTGCAACTGTCAATATTAGGAAGAATTGCTACAGTGAAAATGAATATACTACCAAAAATTTTATTTCTATTCCAAACAATACCTATAAAACGTGAGAAAATTGTTTTTGAAGATTTAAATTCATTAATTTTGAAATTTATTTGGCAAGGAAAGAAAGCTAGAATCAAGATGAAAATGTTACAAGAAACTAAGGAAAATGGAGGTTTTGGTTTGCCAGAGTGGATCTTATATTATCAAGCATCTGTATTAACATGGGTAAAAGAATGGATAATTCTTAGAAACAAAAGGTGGTTATATCTGGAGGGGCATGATTTATAATTGGAGTGACACGCTTTTTTATGGTATGGGAAAAATAAAATCCATAAGTACTTTCAAAACCACTATATAAGAAATGCATTATTATCAACATGGGAAAAAATAAAATGTAAAATATATCTGAAAATTCCAGGTTGGCTTTCAACAATGGAAGCATTTGTACATCCAAATTTAGTTAATTTTGAAAAACTCCGGACATACAGAGATATTCTAAATTCTGAAGGGAACTTAAAATCTAAACAAGAAATGGAAAACAAGGGTATCAATCTATCATGGTGGGCATACTTACAAATGCAAGCTAGATATGATAAAGATGTTAAACTGTATGGATTTTATAAGGAGCAAACCTTGTTTGATAAGATATTATGAACCTCTGATAAGAAACTAATTAAGAAAATTTATAATTTTCTATTAAATTTGAAAATGGAAAGCGAACAAGTTAAAGAAACAATGATAAGATGGGCAAAAAAATTTGGATATAATATAGAATTAGAAAAATGGCAAAACGTGTGGGAAAGAAACTATAAATTGACAATGTCATCTTCTTACAAAGAAAACTTATATAAAATGGTTTATAGATGGCACTTGCCACCAGCAAGATTAGCAAAAATGTTTAAAAACATGTGAGATAGATGTTGGAAATGCAAACATAAGTCAGGTACTTATTACCATGTTTGGTGGACATGTGCCAAAGCAAAGTTAGTGGAAAAAAATACATACGTGGCTAGAAAATATGTTGGGAAAATATGTAGATTTTAAACCTGAACTTTTTTTATTAGGTATAATGCCAGAAAAGACTGATAAACAAAGCATATATTTGATTTTACATGTAACAACAGCGGCAAGAATTATATTCACGCAGTATTGGAAAAATGAAGAAATACCATCAGATGAAGAAATAATTAAAAAAATACTAGAATGTGCGGAGATGGACAGACTGGCTTTGAGGTTGAAAGAAAAAGAAGAAACGGAATATTATCAAACTTGGGACTTATTTTATCAATAGCTAGAGGAAAGAATAAAGGATTAGGAATTAAATTTGTATTAGTGAATGTAAATTCAGACAGCATGTTTGTTGAACAAGTACTATTGAATGTATGAAAAAATCAATAAAAATCTTATAAAAAATAAATAAAATTATTGCAACAAATTTGTTGACTTTTTCAGATATTGAAAAGAAACGTAAATATATGAAACAACACTTTTTTGAACATGCAAATAAACCAGGGAGATGGTTGGCATATAAACTAAAAACACAGACAAAAAAGAAGATAACTAAACTTCAAGAGGGGAATAAGACTTACTTGGATAATAAAAACATTGAAAGATTTTTGGAATTACAGGTAATACCCGAGTTATGAACGTTCCCTTAGCGTACGTTCAAAGTTACATGATAAGCATCCCCTAGTGTTTAAGAACAAGTCCTGAAATTACAAATGCTGCAACACCATGGAAGTCGTTCACCCTTACAAACGACTGCAGAGGCACTGCAACATTCACCCTGGCTATTCCCTCCCCCCCCCCGGGCCGGGTCTCCACAGGCACTAGGCCTGTGGATACTCACCTGGCGAAGATCTAGAGAGACTTCACTTTCTTGGCCTGTTTTGCTGCTTCAAGCCTTTGGTGTGTTCGCAGAGAATGGAGGCCTACAGTACCGCAAGATCATGCGAGATCAGTAGTGTGTGATCTCACGGTAATGTCAGAAATCTGTCTTTCTATGGGCATGGGGCTTCTTGTTCTTTTTCGGGTTCTGCCATTTTTCTGGGGGGAGGGGGAAGCTTGTGGCTGCTACAGTGTATTTCCTTTGCTTTGTTCCTTGCTCTATCCTCTTTGATGTTTCTTTCTCGGGGTGAGAATGGAATGTGCCTCCGGCCATCTGCCTTATCTCCAGGCGCAGAAGAAGAGGCGCAGAGACCTAACAGCCTTGGAAGTGGCACCTTATCGCTGTTCCCACATCATTTTCACACCTGCGGATTGGCCCATTTCAACCATCCGGATGGGCAGTTGGGGTGGGGTTTTCATTGACTCTTTTGACTTATTGATTCACGCTATTCTGTCCCAGCCTACGTGAGTCCTTGTTATACTCACAAGGAGAAACCCCTCTTCCAAAAAACAGGCAGGAACCGCAAGAAAAAAACAACCCCTTTTATTCTCACAGACCTGAGTCAATGTCCAAGGCAAACAAACAGTCCACAGAAACTTGATCCTCAACACGAATGGTTGCCTTTGGCAACAAGCACCTCCCACACCTTCCCTTTTATAATTCAGTCAAGGCGTGGCTTCCTAATGCCTTCTCCTTTGCCTTTGGAGCCGCCCCATTGCATTCCTCTGTCCTACACGCTTCTCTTGCCTGTGCTTTCGTGCATCCTGGATTTGTCCCAACTGTTCTTCATCACTGTCCAACTCAGGCTCCCAGCACAGCTGTGTCTCAGCCTGAGCGCGAGTAGAGGGGCCAGGCGCCTCGTCCGACTGTAAGTCTTGGAGCTTCTCAGAGCCTTCCTCTGACTCTAAAGCCACTCCAGGCCCCTCTTCCTCATCTGATTCCTCAGACTCAGCTGCCGGATCCACTGGCTGGCGAGGAATCACAACACATGTGGGAAATCCTCAGATCCTGCCTTCTACTACTGCTGTCAACGCTTTCCAATAAAAGTTCATTTTGAAATGATGTCCATTTCAAGAGTTCTACTTTCTTGGGAGGCTTAATTGAGGCAGGTCCTTACATTAGGCAAGATCTGCAAAGTGGTCAATCTGGAGGGGAACCCCTACCATGGGGACCGTGCAAAGGATGTCGAACCACGGTGGTGAGATAGGAGAAAGCAACCTTTGTGGGGAAGCTCCCCCCAAGGTTGGCCTGAGCGGCACCAGCTCAAATTCCTCCAGCTCATCCGACAAAGCCGTGACCAGTGGTGCCGAGACTGGTAGAGGAGGAATGCCAGGAGGGCGAGTTGGCAAATCCTGGCCCCTCCACCCGCGCCTCGGAAGCTACGGAGGCAATGGCTGCAGCAGCCACCCCAGCATGGGTCACCCCAGCTGGGGGAGACGAGCGCCGAGCCAGACGAAGGAGGACCCACCAGCCCGACCGGAAGGTCCCACTCTTGGGAGTGAAATATGACGGGGCGCCTCAGCAGCTGGGATTCTTCCTAGCCCATGTCCTCAGTTACATAGAGGAATACGGGCAAGACATCCCCAGCGACAGCAGACGGGTCAGGGTGGTGACCATGGCCCTGGAGGGAGAAGCTGCTTGGTGGATGGTGACCCTGCATAACGCCGATGCCCCTGAGCTCTGAAATTTCGATCAATTCATAGCTGCCCTGAGGTGGAAGTTCGAGGACCCCTTAGCTGACCGGAACGCCAGAGAACGCATCAAAACGGTGAAACAAGGTCGTCACCTGTTGGCTGAGTATACAGAGGAGTTTAGAAACCTGGCATGCCACCTCAATTGGCCGGAAGAAGTCTTAGCGGGCCATTTCAAAGACGGGCTGAACAATGATCTGTACCACGCGTGCATCGCCCAGGAAGATCTGGATCGCCTCCACGACTGGTGTATCCTGGCCGAGGAAGCCGAGATCGACCAAGCCCTAAGTCAGCAACGCCTAGGACGGAAAAACGAGAGGCAGCAAAAAAAAACCACCCCAGCACCACGTTCAATGGCCTGCTTAAACTGCTTTACTGCAGTTGAAGCAGGCCATTGAACGTGGTGCTGCGGTGGGGTTTTTTGCTGCCTCTCGTTTTTCCGTCCTAGGCGTTGCTGACTTCGGGCTGCAGAATGCCGTCCGAAGACTCCCATACGCAAGCCCGACCGCTCTGGTGGAGGGAAGCCTGGGAAGACTCAACGACCCCAGGAGACTGCTATGAAGAGCGCTGAGGTTGAGGTCCAATCCCCCAGGATCCCAGGGGAAGGAACTCCGGCTCCAACAGGAAAACCACCCAACTCTCCTGACAGCGACTCTGAGGACGAACCCCTGGTAAGTGGACCCATCGCACCCCTCACCAGAACCACAGAACTGTTAAGTCCAGGGATGCCGAGAAAGGTAACCCTGAAGGCCCTATTGGACTCGGGTTGCACCCGTTGCTTAATAAACCCAACCTTAGTGGGGAATCTAGGGATTCCGGTGAGGAGGCTGAAGAAGCCAATTTCATTTGGCCAGATACATGGGTCCATCTCAGGAGGGATCCCAGCTACCCTCGCTATGCAGCCAATCCAGCTCACAATTGGGGATCACATAGGTACTTTAGGCCTCTGTTCTTTGCAAATGGAGGCCTGGACAAGATTTGCAGGAAAGGGCTTTGTAAATTGAGGGAAGGCCTGAAACATTGAAGCCTTCCCTCCATTTGCAAAACCTTTTGCCATCTTTGCAAAAAGCCTCTACCGCTGAGAACAGATCCCCAGGTTGATGCGCGCATCACCCCCGGCCTCTGTTTTCGCCAGCAGAGGCCTTCAGGAAAGGCCTCTGCTGGTGAAAAGGAAGCCGGGGGCGACGTGCACTCCCTCCAGGGGCTCCGTTTTCATCGGCAAAGGGCTTGAGGAAAAGCCTTTCCAGCCGAAAACAGAGGCCTGGAGCGATGCACGCGTCAATGCGGAGCTCCATTTTCAGCAGCAAAGGCTTTTCCTCAAGGCCTTTGCCACCGAAAACAGAGGCCGGGAGTGACGCATGGAGACTGGAAGCTTCTCAGCAGTGTAATCTCGCGGCTAAAGTCACACAAGATTACGGTGCTGAGAAGCTTCCAGTTTCAGAGCCCAAAGTGTTTGCAAGCTGAACGGATGCTATGAGGCAGTGTCCCCTCAGCTTGCAAACACTTTGGGCGCCAAAACTGGAAGTTTCTCAGCGCCGTGATCTTGTGTGGCAGAGAGGCTGAAGAGGAGACACCTTGATCTTCTCAAGGTAAGTGACCCAGCGTGACAGGGAAGCAATTGTGGGGAAAATGAGGTATCAGTGGGTTGGGGGACGCCTTAGGTGTTCTGAAGCAGGTGACCTGTTCCATCACTATTCCCCCCCATGGCCTTCCCCACCCTGAGATACCTCATGGGCATTTAACAAGCCGCGCAGTCGATTAGCGAATGCATGGGCAAAAGCAGGGAGTGATCGCGTTCAAGGTACAGGATTTACTCCTACAAGTCCTCGAGTTACAAATGGAATGGATAGGCTCCATTACATTCGCAACTCGAGGACTACCTGTACTATACCAATTTATATAAGGAACAAGAAATCTCTTTGGACAGTATGGAGGATTATATATCAACCAAAAGTCTTCCTAAACTATCAGAATACTACAAGCAAATTTTGAACAGTCCAATAACAACCATTAAAATAGAAGCAATTAAAAGAGCTAAAACAGGCAAAGCTCCAGGACCAGATGGCCTACCAAGTGGATTTTACAAAATCTTTGAAGATCAACTACTTCTTCCGATGAAGGACTTAACGAATTCTATCCTACAGGGAAACCCTATGTCGGACTCTTGGAAGGATGCCTACATTTCTTTAATAACCAAAGATGGATTGGATTCAACTTCTGTGAAGAATTACAGGCCAATTTCTCTCCTTAATAATGATTACAAACTCTTTACATCTATTTTAGCTGAAAGACTTAAAAAAGTTTTACAGGATTATATACATGAAGACCAGTGTGGTTTCTTACCTAAAAGTTAACTAAAAGATAATGTAAGAGTAATTTCGAATATAATTGTAAATTTACAACAACGTAGTGACAAACAGGTTGCATTAATTTTTCTAGATTCAGAAAAAGCGTTTGACAACTTGAACTGGGCCTTTATGTTTAAAGTAGTGGAACAGATGGACTTTGGATCGGGCTTTATACAGGACCTGAAGTCCATCTATACACTCCAGAAAGCTCAGATTATGGTAAATGGAGATTTGACAGAATCATGTGAAATCCAGAAACAAGACATGGGTGTCCTTTATCCCCTTTATTATTTATTCTAGTGTTGGAACTGTTAAGAGATATTAGACATGATAACAGAGCAAAAGGACTACAAATCAAAGTGCATAATTACAAACTACATGGATTTGCTGACAATTTGGTATTGATTGTGCAAGACCCACTAGAGAACATTGAATATGTTACGAGGAAGATCAAAATGTTTGGAGAAATGGCATGTTTAAAAATAAATAAATTAAAGACAGCAGTACTAAGAACATAAATGTGGAAGATCAGAAGAATTTAAGACTGGTTTTAAATTTGTGAAAAAGGTATAGTATTTGGGGGTGACTCTTACTGAGGAATATTCTAAGCTTTACAAAAATAATTACGGTAAAATATGGAAGGAAATAAAATTGGGTTTAAATAGATGGCAAAAATTAGATTCGTCATTAATAGGAAGAATTTCAGTAATTAAAATGAATGTACTGTCATGGCCCCATTGGAGCCCAGTTTGGAGGAGGAAGAGCTGGAACTGGGACTGTCCCCATCCCACAGGGATGGTACGTCTCCCTTGGCATGTTTGGAGAGGCCAGGGGCTGAGGACAATGCTGTCCCAGGTCCCTCAGGCATTTTTGGGGGGGGTGGCGATTGGACAGAGAGCTGACTGCCCTCACAGACACAGGGGAGGATCAGCTGCTCACAAGCAGTGGTGCTGATAGGCAGCAGATCCCCTCTGATGAGGAACAGCTGCTTCCCCCACTCAATCCAAGGGCACGGAGTGGAGCGTAGGCAAGCTCAAAGAAGGGCTGCAAGGCTACTCGGGAGAAGGTCGCTCCACCCCTCCTCTCAAGGAACACCTGGAGTGGACTGGCTTAAGGAGAAGCTGTGGAGAGTTAGTCTGTGCTAGGAAGAATCGTTTGTCTTGGATTATACTCCCCCTGCTTTCACTCGTGCCTTTTGCCTTGCTTCAAGGACTGCTTTTCGCCTTTGCTTTGAGGACTGCCGTTGGTCTTGCCGTTGCCTTGTGGACTGCTTTTGCTCTTCGCTTTGCTTTACCTTCAGAACTACCTTTGCCTTGTACCTTGTCTTTGCCCTGAGGACTGCCGTTTGTCTTATGCCTGGGCTTTGCCTTGTGGACTTTCCTGGTAATATATGGGCTGTTGTGTGGGTGACTGAGGGTGGCTGCCTTCAAAGTAACGTGGGGTGGAGCCTTATTGGTCGTTGGAGGGGCGTTTTTTGAACACTTAAGGGCAATAAAGGACTCTCTTAAGGTCTGCCTTGCCTTGACCACCTGGGTCATAACATGTACTACCTAGAATGTTATTTCTATTTCAGACAATACCAATATTGATTAGAGATTCTTCTTTTAAACAGTGGCAGAAAGATATATCTAAATTTATTTGGCAAAATAAAAAAAACAAGAATTAAATATAAGCTGCTACAAGATTCTAAAGATAGAGGAGGTCTGGGTTTGCCGGATTTTAGATTATATTATGATGCGTGTTGTCTGGTATGGTTAAAAGATTGGATAGCTTTAAAAAATTCAAGGCTGTTAGACCTCGAAGGTTCTGATTTGAGATCTGGGTGGCATGCCTATTTGTGGAATGACAAAGTAAAAGTCAACCCTGATTTTAAGATTCATACTATTAGGCAATCAATTGGACGTGTATGGTGGAAATATAAAAGAACATTAGCTGATAAAGTGCCACTTTGGCTATCACCTCATGAAGCACTACATGAAACGGAGATGATATCGGAATGCAAATGGATGACATATCGAGACTTACTGATATTTGAAAAAGAGGGATTTAAGATTTAAGACAAGAGAACTATTAGTACCGTGTTTCCCCCAAAATAAGACCCACCCCGAAAATAAGCCCGAGCCTGACTTTTTTGGGTGGGCCCAATATATGCCCTACCCCAAAAATAAGCCCACGGGGGTGGGAGTGGCCAGCACAAGCGCTGGTGAGCACGTGGGGCCCAACGGTGTCTGGCAGCAGCCGCAGCCTGCCAGCCCCTTGGCGCAGAGCAGGTAAGTCCGTACGCGGAGGCAGAGACGGGGCAAAGTGTTTGGGCACCTATGGGGCACTTCGGAACGAAGTGATTCACTCGGTTCCAAAGTGCCCCACAGGCACCCTAACACTTTCCCCCCAAAACAGAAATCTAACGGAGACTGGAAGCTCCATTTGCTTGTGACTGGGACACTTGGAGACAGAGCTAATCGGTCCATTTCAAAGCACCCCATTCACAAGGAGACAGAGCTTCCAATCTCCGTCCCGGGCAGCAGCAGAGTGCTCCATCCCGGGGAGGGATTCTGCTGTTGCTGCTGCTGGGCCGGCCTGGGCCACGCCCCGCCACTGCTTTCCAAGCTCCACCTTCACCTGCTACCCAGGATTTTCATACGCGTCAGCTGGCTTGGGCGCCAGCTGCACGCTATTTAAACCTAAGCACCAAGACTGGAGCCTCGGGCTGGCAAGGAGGCGGCGGCTCCAGGTGGGGATGGTGGCCACAACGGGGCAGGTCAGGTGACGAGCAGAGTGCTCCGCCACTGCTGCTGCTTCCCCCTCAGAGCTGCAAGTGTGAGGCACTCTTCTTTAAGTTTGAGGCTCCGGTCTAGGCGCTTAAGAGTTAAATAGCATGCAGCTAGCACCAGCAAGGCCGTCCCGCAGGTATTCTGCTGTTGCTCGTGGTGGCAGCGGCACCAGCGCGACACACATGGCACCTGCCGTGAACATCCACAGAAGTGGGGCGGCAGCGCAACAGGTATCAGGGCGTGGGAGGCCTGGCTGCGGCGGTCCTCTAGTAAGTGGGTGCAGGACGCATGGGGCAGCTCTCCCCCACCTGCCTCGCCTCGTGGCTGTGACGGCACCAGGCTCCTAGTGGATGGGGCTGTTGGTGCTGCCGTGAGGCAGGTGTCAGGAAAAAAAATAAGATGCCCCCCAAAAATAAGACCTAGTGCCTCTTTTGGAGGCAAAAAAATATAAGACCGGGTCTTATTTTCAGGGAAACACAATAAGTGAAGGATTTGCTTGTGATTGGTTTAATTATTATAGAATTTCTGAAAGATTTAAACTTAAAAAAAATGTTTTGCTTTCACAGGAACTAAATCTGAACTGAACATTAATTTATGTTCTGGAGATGACCACTTGGTTGCTAAAGTATAGAAAATGTTACTCAAGATGAATCTGGAAGATGACTGTGTTAAAGATCGTATGGAAAAATGGGCAAATTTTTTAGGGTAAAGCATAATGCTAGATAAATGGGAGAATGTATGGAGTAATGGACTAAAATTTACATTAAATTATAGCTTGAAATTTTTTATAAAATGATGTATTGTTGGTATTTGACCCCAGATAGACTAGCAAAAATGTATAAAGGGACTTCTCATAAGTGCTGGAAATGTAGTCAAAATCCAGGTTCATTTTCTCATATGTGATGGTCTTGCAAATACGTGAAAACATACTGGACGAACATAATAGTGACAATGCAAAAAAATTTTAAGATACAAATATTAATGAAACCTGAAGCTTTTCTTTTAGGTATGATGGTCAAGCCAATTGAAAAACAATTTGGGATGATATTCCTTCACATGGTTATGAGGGTTGTGCTCAGGGCTTTTTTTGTCATAGAACGCCCTGAACGGAGTTCCGGCACCTTTTCTGGATAGAACCTTGTAGGGTAGGCAAGGTGGGTTGTATGACATGGGTGAGTTCCGGCACCTTTTTTTTTAACAAAAAAAGTACTGGTTGTACTTGCCAAGCACAGGAAAGAAAAAAGAATGCCAACTGTTGAAGAATGGATTTTGATAATTGACTGAATTAGCAGAGATGGCGAAATTAACTGCTTTGATCAGAAATAATGGAATAGACAGCTTTATTAGAGACTGGAAACTGTGGACTTTCTACGTGCCAAATACAATAACAGATGGTTAACAGGGATTTGAAGATTAGTGTAATGTTTAGCTTAACATATTGACTGCTCTTTCTTTTTTCTTTGTGTGTGTGTGTGTGTGTGTGTGTGTGTGTGTGTGTGTATTCGTAGATTTTCATGGGTATAGGTATGCAGGTCTTGGTGTATTCAGGTCTTTTCCCGTGTAAGATTGAGAGTATCTTGGCGACGTTTCGACGAGGTCCCACTCGTCATCTTCAGGCTGGGGTCTTCGGCTTCATGCTTGTGCGAGCAAAGTGTGATCAGAGCTGCCGTCTCTCTATATATATTGGTGGGGGTGTGTGGAGTGCTGGCTTAGTTGCTGTAGGTGGATTGGTTGGCTGTGTAGGAGCTATTGTTTGTGGATTGTTGGCTGTTTCGTAAGATCCTGAGTAGTTGAGGTGCTGACTGTGTGCCCATTAGTCTTTTGTGTTGTAACGACCTGGGTAATGGGTTGTGTGATAACATCCTGAGATCTAGTGTAGTGATATCCTGAGTTCTGTGTTGCACCATCCTGGGTGGTTGGCTGTGTTGTAACATCCTGAGCTTTGGCGTTGTAGCCTCCTGAGTTCTGTGATGTGATGTCCAGGGACATGAAATTGATTTTGAAGGAACCAAACTAATCTCCAAAACTGAACACCACAACAAGAGAATAATTATGGAAGCCATCGAAATAGAAAAACACCCCCACAACATGAATAAACGTGACGATACCTCCCGCCTACCAGACATCTGGAAACTAGCCTTAATCAACAAACGAGTCCTAGCCACGAAAACTGACACCGGACCCAGAACAACACAGTATGCCACCACCATTCACCATCACCAGACCCAAACCCAAGCCCAAACCCATCCCTCAGACAAAATGCAACCACCATCCAGAAGCCAAACCACGACGACATCACCAGCTGCTGCACCTCCCTCCGACCCCCACACAAAGCAAATGGACACACGCCATGAACACAGAGCTAGACCGCAAACTCGGAGCCAAACCAAAGCCCGGTATGTTACTTCACAGCCTTCATCCCTGGACATCACACACACACACACACACACACACACACACACACACACACACACACATGCATACATACATTTGTAAAAAGGGAAGAGAATTTACTGTTTTTTCTTTTTTTCTGTGTCCAGCCAGGGTGTATTAAATGTTAAATTTATTTGGTATTGGGATCACCTTTTTCTCTTTTTTTGTACACCATTTTCTTTTTGTTGTTGTTAGTGCTGGGCGTATGTTTTTGGTTTGGTTTGTTTGTTTTTTTGTTTTGTATTTTACCTTTTATGATAAAACAAAATAAATATACTTAAACAAGAACGAACATTGAGTCTAAAAGCATGGTACTAGCACTCAAAAATTCTCCAGTCATGAACATTTCAGAGCTATCTTCATAAAGAGCACTGCAAGCAAAAATAGAAAACACTGAAAACAACAGTAGGATTATCAGCCACATCATTTAAGTCAAAGTATCCTGCCTAGCAATACCTATCAAGCATTTCAGACTAAGCCCTCTCCCAGCAATGCTACCTTCTGACAAGCAAAGTCAATGGGGAAGCCAGATTCACTTAACAACCATGTCACTAAACATCTGTGATGATTCACTTAACAACTGTGGCAAGGTCATAAAATGGGACGAAACTCACTTAACAAATGTCTCACTTAGCAACATAATTTTTGGGCTCAGTTGTGGTCGTAGGTCGAGGACTACCTATACTAGTAATTCAAGGTTTCAGAGGCAGCAACCAGACTCCTCCTCCTCTATTGACTATACAATTTACCACACCAGTTCAACAGTTTTTAAATACCAAGCTTTACATCAGAACAGTGAAGTGAATAAGCCATTACACTAGCAAGACTTTGTAGAATAGCAGCATCTACAAACCTTACCTTTCCAACTCATCTTCCCCAGGCAAGATTGGTGGCAAAGGGAGTGGAGGCAATGTTGACGTTTTCAGATGGGGGACAGCAATGGTCACAGAAACATGTCCCTTTGAGGAGGATTGCATGAACTGAGAGTTAGCCTGCGAAGTTAAGGATGTCTTACAGTAGACAGATGACAGACACAAAGGAACTAAAGCAGGGCTGTGAATGGTAGATGACTGGGCAGGTGGCAGAGGGGGAACAACTGGCAATGGAGGCAAGGGGGGCAATGGAGGAATCTGAGGTGGTGGGGATGATGTTGGTAAAGGAGGGAGTGACTTTACAGAAGGCAAAGGAGGTATGACCTTTTGCTCGGCTGTCTCTATTTCTTTTGGAGTCACAATTTCTTCCTTTGCTATAGTAAGTTTCGTATACTTTGTTCCCACTGTTTTTGAGTCTCTAACTGAAGCAGGTAGTTTCTTCTCAGAATTTTCTGTCTTTGTTTTGGCAGGCTCAAGAGTTGTTTTCATCTCTGCACTGTATTGTAGAGTATTTACTGTCTCTAGATCGGGAGGATATTTTTCAGGCTTAGCAATTTTTGCCTTCCTGACATCCATTATAGACTCTTTTACTTCAGTTAAGTTATTTCTTTTCCTAGACAACAGGCTAGGTGAGTCCTTGCTCTCCTTTCTATCAACTTTTGCTGTCTCTACAGCTGCAGCTGCAGCTGCAGCCCTCTCCTTTTTCTTCCTACTCAGCTCAGCTCCCAAACTGGAGGTCAGTGGTAGCTGAACAGGTGAGATACTGGAATGACGACTGCGTGACGCAGTTCTCTGCTTTTTGTTACGAGATGACGAATGCCTTGAATAGGCAGGACTTCTGCTTCGGGATTTCATGGGCTTCCTATGAAAACAAAATAGGATAAATCAGAATCCCATAAGATCTCAACTGCCATACTTTTATGTAAAAATCAACCTCTAGCTCTCAAGAAGTATGCATGATATTTCATAGTTTTTCTACTACGCCGCATATGTTTGGTTTGGGGTTACAAGATATGTGAATCCAGACACTGCATTTTGTAAATCATGGTTAAGTGCTGGTATATTCATCAAACCATGCTTAAAATTGGTCATGGTTTAGCCATTTCATAACCCACTCTATGTACAGACACTGACCATGACCCTAAAGCTCCAGTGCACATTCCAACTTCTTACAGGCTTTTCCATTTTCTTCTATACGTTCACATTATATGCATAGCCTGAAACTGCACTTTCCACTCACGTATAAGGGATAACATAATACAACAATCTTCATTGTACCACATATTAACATAAAAAGAGTCACACAGTTTTGGCCTGGATATGTTTAGACCAAAACCTTTTACTTGGAATC
Source organism: Bothrops alternatus (assembly GCA_034064705.1). Taxonomy (NCBI): domain Eukaryota; kingdom Metazoa; phylum Chordata; class Lepidosauria; order Squamata; family Viperidae; genus Bothrops; species Bothrops alternatus. The sequence continues at coordinate 719,629 of JARGCV010000014.1, read as the reverse complement.
TAGAAACCATGGTAGCACTGTATGTGCATAAACATATACTGTATATACTCCCTGCACAAAATGTGACAGACACTTCTACAATAAGAAAAATCTTTACTACAAAGTTTTTCTTTAAAAGGTTCTGTCTGAAAAAGAGATGGAAGGGAAGCTGAGCTGCCTTTGCCTGGGTCAGCATTGCTTTCAAGTTTCACTCTCCTACAATGGTGGTTACCCTCCCAAGATGCCCTTAGAGCAGCGGTTCTCAACCTGTGGGTCGCGACCCCATTTGGGGTTGAATGACCATTTCACGGGGGTTGCCAAACGCAGTCCACCATTTTTTCCCCTTTTCCTTAGCTGTGCTGTGCCACTTTTTTTTCCCTTTTCCTTAGCTGTGCTACTCCCTCTTATTCTATTGGCTTTTGAAAGCCAATAGAATAGACTCTCTTGAATAGAGTCTAATTCTATTGGCTTTCAAAAGCCAATAGGAATTGTCCAGGCTGTCTCCGCCCTGCTGAGCCTGCCAAAAGTCCCAGTCTGCAAACGGTGCTGCGAGTTGTCTGCAGCGAAGGCGAGCTCTCCGGAAGTCTCCACCCCTCCCTGCTGAGAACTACTAAAACTGTAAGTAAAAGAGGGCCAGGGGTGGGAAATGGGAGGCCGGCGGGCACAGGGAGGGTTTTTGGCACGCGTGGGGCCCGGCGGGTGGCTTACCTCCCAGCCCGTGGTCACCCTGCGCCGTCGCTGCCGCAGCCGCCCAAGAGCACCTGAGCACGCCTGCCGCCGCCCCAAACGGGCGGCGGCCTACGCCTCGGCCGGCGCAGCACCATGCATGCGCGGTGCAGGTCGGGGTCGCGCCGCGCATGCACGGCGCAGGTCGAGCTCGCGGCCTGAAAAAGGTTGAGAACCGCTGCCTTAGAGGTTCCATGTAATCAGAAAAAAGTTACTTTTGGGGGTTTGGCACAGAGAAGACTGAGAGTTCATTGGCCAGCTCAGAGAGGAAATATATTTTCAGCTCTGCTGTTCAGCATAGGCTATGTACTTTCCAGTATAGTGTAGCAGTTAAGATGTTAGACTAGACTAGAAAGACCCAGGTTCTAGTGAATCCTCAGCCACAGAAAATTGCTATGCAACTATGGTCCAATCACTCTTTTTTTTAGTAAATCCTATGTCATGTGGTTATGATAAAAATAATAATAAGGAGCGGTGCTATATGCCTTACCTACAGCTCCTGAAAAGTAGAAATTAAATTAAAACTACTGGCAACGTCAAAACTCAATACCATGTGTCAGAACCGTGGGATCTGGCAGGGTGAGAGCTGTGAACCATAAACAGAAAGCTTTCGCTGTGTCCCTGCACAACAGATACAGTGCCCTTGCTGACCTTAATAGGGACATTAAGAAGACAGGTAAAGGTATTTGTGATGATAAATAAGCAGGGGATCGTGGACCGAGATGAAGAACTCGTTTTCAACAGGGAGAAGTACGAATCAGGTATTACACATCAGTCATGCAAGAAGAGAAAGGCATCCAAAAACAAGGCACCTTCTGGTTGGTGATTCAATTATAAGGGATGTAAATCTAGGAAAGGACACAGAGGTTTCAAAAGAGTTCAGGTGTCTCCCAGGTGCTACTGCCAGTAGGGACAAGAAGCGTATTTCTAAAATAATAAAGAATGCCAGCAAGGACTGTGATGTGGAGGCTATTGTACATCTTGGCACTAACGATCTGTCCCAAAAAGATGTATTCTCTGTGCAGAATGATTTCCAGAGCTTGGGGCAGGAACTTAGCAGAATAGGCTGTAGGCTTACTTTTTCAGAGGTTTTACCAGTGTATAAGGAGCAAAATGGAAAAGGCCAGCGTATAGCACAATTCAATATGTGGCTAAAGGAGTGGTTTAAAGGGGAAGGCTTTGGATATATTAGTCACGATGTCAGTAGCTGGTCCAATGAAAAAATGTACAAAAGAGATGGTTTGCATCCATCAAAGAAAGGGACTGAGTTACTCGGCTATAAATTCACAGATTTTCTGGAGGAATATTTAAACTAAACAGCGGGGACAGTGAGTTAATTGAGTTAGTTAATTAATTAATTAATTAATTGAGTTAATTGTGCCGCAAAGGCACAACCCGATCCAAGGCACCAGCAGCCGCCCTATCCCAGGCTGCTACCAGCGCCCCGACGGAGTTGTGTGTTAGAGCCTCCGGTATTGGCCCAAGCTCCATCTGGAACCTGTCGGGTTCCATCAGTTGCCTGGGGCGGTACCAAATAATTGGTTCCGCCTCCCTGCAGCGTGGTGTGGCGGTCAGAAAGTCCAAGCGTAGGAGAGAGTGATCGGACCATGACAGAGGAGTAATAACTATATTTCCCATATCCAGATCACTCAAACACTGACCAGAGACAAAAACCAGGTCAAGCGTGTTTCCCCCCGTGTGAGTGGGACCTTGAATTACCTGGGTCAGGTCCATGGCCATCATGGAAGCCATGAACTCCCGAACCTCCCCAGACGCCTCGCCAGCAGACGGCAGATTGAAGTCACCCATGACTACCAGCCTGGGGACCTCAACCACCACCGCGGCGATGACGCCCAGGAGCTCGGGCAGGGCGGTTGACACGTGGCAGGGAGCCAGGTACATGAGCAACACAGCCCTCGGACCCCCAAGGTCCCACCTCACAAGGAGGGATTCACGGCCTGCCGTCTGAGGAACAGTGACCTCTCTTGGCCTGAGACCTTCCCTAATCACAACCGCCACTCCCCCACCCCTGCCCTGAGCTCTCAGCTGGTGAAATGCAAGGAAGCCTGGAGGGCACATTTCCACCAGAGGGACACCACCCTCTGGACCCAACCAGGTCTCCGTAATACCCGCCAGGTCTGCGGCCCCCTCCATAATTAGGTCTTGTATCAAGGGGGCCTTATTTACCACAGACCTGGCGTTGCACAATACCAGCCTACAGCCCGGGCCCTTTGGCTCCAAGCAACCCAGATCACAAGTGGAGCCATGGGGGTCGGAGCGCGGCACCGCTTGAAGATAGCGGGGACGCGCTCCCATGAATTAATATGGCCCCCTGCTCCCGCCATATCTGCCCCTCCCACTTACAGAGCCAATGGGAATAGAATCACCTCTGCCCCCTCCATAATCCGCACCCTCGTGGTTCCGGTCCCACCCGTTGCCTGGCCCATGTTTCTCCTCCTCCCTAATCCCTCCCCCTAACCCTCCCCTATCCCGTAGACCTCCCCCCAGGCCTACTCCATTACTAATCTTGTCACCCGCCTCCCTGGAATCCCTTAAAAAACATTTAAAACCCATACTTAAAAACCTCCATAACCCCTTTTTTTTGCATGCCACCTCTCGGGACTCCAAAATCCGTCATCAAGGCAGGCCTTTGAGAGACATGCAGGCCATCTCTGCGAGAGGGGGGCATCTCGCAGTGCAAGAAGGCACGTCTTATCCAGCATTTATGCAGCATAGTCACAGCTTGGGTACAAACAGTGATAAGCAAACAGTGATGCTTATGGAAGCACAAGCAATAGAACACAGTCAAACTTGAGCCTTGGACTTCAAGAGAGCTAATTTCAATAAACTTAGAGAGGGCTTGGGAAAGATTCCATGGATGAGAATCCTCAAGGGGAAAGCAACTCAAGAAGCTTGGGAAATTTTGAAAAGTGAGATAATAAAAGCCCAGTCTAGCACAATACCAACAAAGAGGAAAAATAACAGCTCTCAAAAGAAACTAGCATGGCTGCATAAAGAACTCTGATAAATTGAAAGATAAAAAGGACAAGTATAGTGGAAAGAGGGGCACATAACTAAGTCAGAATATCAGCAAATAGCCCAAGCCTGCAAAGATGAAGTGAAGAAAGCTAAGGCTCAAAATGAACTAAGGCTTGCTACCAAAGTCAAAAATAACAAGAAAAACTTCTTTCAACATGTAAAAAACAAGAAAAAGGTGAAGGAAATGATTGGTCCATTAGTGGGTGAAAGTGGCAAGAAGGTGACAAGCAATAGGGAGAAAGCAGAACTATTTAACTCGTTTTTTGCATCTGTCTTTACACAAAGGGAAAAAATAGACCAACCTATCAAAAATAGTGCCATAAAAAACAGAATAGAAACACAAGTTAAGATAGGCAAGAAAATGGTAAGTGAGCACCTGTCCAGCCTAGACGAGTTCAAATCACCAGGACCAGATGGATTACACCCCAAGTTTTTCAAGGAACTGGCAGGTCTGATCTCAGAACCATTGAACTATATTTTTCAAACATCCTGGAGCACTGGGGAACTACCAGAGGACTGGAAAAGAGCTGATGTAGTTCCCATCTTCAAAAAAGGGAAAAAAATGAATCCAGGAAATTACAGACCTATCAGCCTGACCTCAATACTTGGGAAGATTCTGGAAAAGATAATCAAACAACGAATCAGCGAACACCTACAGGCAAACAAAGGCATTACTAAAAGCCAACGCGGGTTTGTCAAAAACAGATCATGCCAGACAAATCTTATTGCAATCTTTGACCAAGTGACAAAATTAGTGGATCAGAGGAATGCTGTGGATATAATTTACTTGGACTTCAGTAAGACATTTGATAAAGTAGATCACAACCTACTACTCGATAAGATAGAAAACTGTGGGTTAGACAGCATCACCACCAGATGGATTCGTAGCTGGCTGACCGGCCGTACTCAGGGTGTGGTCCTCAATGGAACTGCATCTACATGGAGGGAAGTGTGTAGTGGGGTGCCCCAGGATTCTGTTCTAGGCCCAGTGCTCTTCAACATCTTCATTAACGATTTGGACGAGGGGATAGATGGGGAACTCATCAAATTTGCAGACAACACCAAGCTGGCAGGAATAGCAAACACTCCAGAAGACAGGCTTAAGATACAGGAGGATCTGGACAGACTTGAACACTGGGCGCTATCTAACAAAATGAAATTCAATGGTGAAAAAAGTAAGGTTCTACATTTAGGCAAGAAAAACCCAAATGTACAGGTATAGCACAGGGGGTACCTTGCTCAATAGTAGTAACTGTGAGATATAAGGAACATATAAGGAACGTTTGCTGGAATTGGGTATGTCTAGTTTAATGAAGAGAAGGACGAGAGGGGACATGATAGCAGTGTTCCAGTATTTCAGGGGCTGCTACAAAGAAGAGGGAGTCAAGCTATTTTCCAAAGCCCCTGAAGGCAGGACAAGAACCAACGGATGGAAACTAATCAAGGAGAGAAGCAACATAGTAGAACTAAGGAGAAACTTCCTGACAGTTAGAACAATTAACCAGTGGAACAACCTGCCTCCAGAAGCGGTGATGCTCCAACACTGGAGGCTTTTAAGAAGAGACTGGAGAGCCATTTGTCCGAAATGGTATAGGGTTTCCTGCCTGAGCAGGTGGTTGGACTAGATGACCTTCAAGGTCCCTTCCAACTTTATTATTATTATTATTATTATTATTATTATTATTATTATTATTATTGATCATCGCACAGTCAGCCAGATGTTCAGACTGGATTTGGCATTTTGTCTACCTATCGAGTCCTTACCAAGGACCTGGGATAGGCAGATGTGGATGTTTGATGGTATTACAGATATCGTCGCAGGATGGAAGCAGTTCCTAGTAAGGCCGCCTTTTGCAATTGACTAACGGCAAATTTGTCGATGCCGATGGTGTTCAAGTGGTGCTTTAGTTGTTTTGGGATTGCACCCAAGGCGCCTTTTACTATTGGTACTACCCTTGTTTGCTTTTGCCACAGTCTTTCTATTTCTATTTGTAGGTCTTTGTATTTTGTTATCTTCTCCAGTTCTTTCTCGTCTATTCTGCTGTCTCCAGGCACTGTCACATCCACTATCCAGACTTTTTTGTCTTTCTTATCGACAATTGTTAAGTCTGGGGTGTTATGTTCCAGGTGCTTGTCTGTTTGAATTCTGAAGTCCCAGAGCAGTTTAATTTTATCATTTTCTATGACTTTCTCTATTTTATGATCCCACCAGTTTTTGCTTACAGGCAAATGATATTTCTTGCAGATCTTCCAATGCACCATTGTTGCTACTTTGTCATGCCGCTGCTTGTAGTCAGTCTGTGCGATCTTCTTGCAGCAGCTTACCAGGTGGTCCACTGTTTCTTCAGCTTCTTTGCATAGGCGGCACTTACTGTCTGTTGCTGTCTTCTCAATTTTGACTTTATATGCATTTGTCCTTAAGGCTTGGTCTTGTGCAGCCAGAATTAATCCCTTGGTCTCTTTCTTCAATTTTCCTGCTCTTAGCCATTGCCAGGTATTATTATTATCTCCTTTCCCAGCTATTTTTTTAATGTACTGGCCATGTAGTGCTTTGTCTTCCCATGCCTCTATTCTGTTCTTCATTTGGTCTTTCTTGTAGGCCAGTTTGGTCTCTCCAGTAGTCAGTAAGCCTTCCTGATATTATTATTATTATTATTATTATTATTACCAAACATCAACATTCCAACAAAATTAACCTACAAAACACAAAAATCAGAAAACAATTTCCAGTTAACTACAGGCAGAAATTACAGGCAGCTGAGAATGTCTAATGGGAGCACCGCAGGTCTTTGTAGTGTAGGTTACTAATCTAAAATTTAGAAGATATACTGTGTTTCCCCGAAAATAAGACCCAGTCTTATATATTTTTTGCCTCCAAAAGAGGCACTAGGTCTTATTTTGGGGGGACGTCTTATTTTAGAGGCAGAGGCATGGGGGGAAGGGGAGATGCGGGGCCATCACGGGTGGGTCAGAGGGCAGCAGGCTCGCTGGACCATCAGGTTGGAAGGCGGGGGCACCAGCAGCAGGGAGAGGCAGAGGCGGGGGGAAGGAACAGGAACTACGGAGTTTTGCATGGTACAAAAGAGGTAGAAGATACTGTTACCGCATCCAAGCCATATAGTCTGAGGTAACCAGTGAATGTGGTTTCAGCTTTTACACTGTCCCTTGACTACAAAGGGTTTAATTCAGGGATCGCTCCCCTTTTCCTTCAGCACGGCCCAAGCTCCCCACGCTTCTTTCCAATTCTGCCTCAAAGCCTCAGCAATTCAGTTCTCTCCCCGCCTTCCCAGAATGCAAGCCTAACCCCACCCCTTCCTTCCACTACCACCTCCTAATTTACCTATTTCCCACCCACGAGAAGTAGGCTTTCTCGTTGTTTGTTCTTCTCCGGGACTGTTTTCTTGTGGAGGGTCTACAAACATGGCTTTGAAGCAGCAGCTGGGTGAGTTTCAATTGCCAGGCATGGCATCTCGATGCTGTGGGTTTGCTGCGCTGCAAAAGATTTGCTCGTTTACTTTCTCAGCAGCAGAACATGCCCCACTCTGAAAGGAGAGGGGAGCAGCGCCCGTTGGTTTTTGGCTTACGGGAGGGCTCCTCTTCAGCCTGGTGTATGCTGGGTGCTGAAGTTCTGTCCAAGTGAGGTTTAGCAGTGGGGTCTCACCCAGCCTGGCCCCCATTCCTGTGTCTGGTGGGTGGGACGCAAGGAAGAGGAAGCACGCGCAGACCCGGACCAGACCGCCAGCGAGTGTTGCGGATGGCACAGATTTGGCAGGCTGTTGCTGCTGCTGCCACTACCATGAAACAAGCCCAACTCCTGGAAGTCAGGGGCCATGGCACGGCGCAGCCTGCTAAACCTCACTTGGACAGAACTTCAGCACCCAGCATACACCCCTCCTGCCGCCAGAAGCTGTGAATGCTCCAACACTAGATGTTTTTAAGAAGAGACTGGACAGCCATTTGTCTGAAATGGTATAGGGTTTCCTGCCTGAGCAGGGGGTTGGACTAGATGACCTCCAAGGTCCCTTCCAATTTTATTATTATTGTTGTTGTTGTTGTTGTTACTGTTATTATTTCTATTTTAGGCAGTTGAAACTGTTTTCATGGCTTCCAATATGAAAAAAGCTACTTGTATTCTTGGGGATACCAAAGTCATATTTACTGAAGTTATTTTGGAAACATAAGGGCAGACCTCTTATCAAGAACAAAGGGGAATATCCTTTCTTGAATGTAACTTAACTGGGGCCCAGATCGGGGATCTTTCTTTGCAATGATGAATGTCATTACTAGGAAACACCAATTATTTACAGGAATTCAACAATAATAAGCATCGTAATACTTTAATTAAAAACTATTTTGTTTTGGCTGAAAGACTGTTATTCCCATGGAATGCACTCGTTGAGTTCACACATCACACTACAGCCTGGTTTGTTTTAAAAGCTATGGTGGCCTAATTTTACCACAGTGTGCACACCACAATAGCTGGATTCACCCAACATACTAAGTCCTAACCAAACAAACCTCCACAAGGTTAAGTGACATGTGAACCCAACCACAGTCAAATGTTATGCTTCAGGACACACTTCCAGGTAAGGTAATATATAGACAGAATACAATATTCTTCATTTGTTCCTCATATAATCCAAGAGGGCACTGTTACAGGTGTTCCCAGGTTCAGCTTATGGTCACTCACACATTCACAGACCCGTTGAAGTATGCACATCTTGTAAGTCCCCCTTGCTTTCCACCTGGTTTTTCCAGATTGGTACAACTAAAGCAGACAAGACACACATCCCTGGTCAACAACTGGGAAATAAAATTGGGGAGACACACAAATCACTTTCATCCAAACACTGAGGCACAACAGGTTCTTTGGAATACACAGAGACCCACCAAATTTAAAAATAACAGCAAAACTTTACTGGTTACAATGTACATTTGCTCTTTCTCATACACACACATACACTCTTATGAGTTCTCCTCAACTAGGCTGTCAGTACTAGCTAAAGGGACAGAAGCCACCAAGTCTGGATCCAAAGAGACCTCAAGGAGTAGGCGGGCTTTAGGACCCCCTTTATCCCCAAAAGTCCTTGCTTTGTTGATTCATATGTTTGGTAGCTGTTGATGAAATTGGGGGGGGGTTTGCAATTCAATGTACTCAAGTCCAACTTCCTTTGTCTTGTTCAGGTGACTTTTTTCCCTTTGTTTCCTTAATATTTGGTTCCTTCTTACCTCCCTGAAGGGATCTTTTAGATAAGAAACCACCCATGCCAGCAGAGGAGCCATGCTGCAGCCCTGATTATTCCGGCAGGTGAGGTCCAGGAAAAGGGCCTTCTCTGCCATTGCACCTGCCCTCTGGAACATCTTGCCCTGCCCCATGTGAAGTCCGGCCCAATCCTCCTGACCTTCCTCAGGAGCCTAAAGACCTGGCTCTGCCAACTAGCCTGGGGCTCCAATGGAACATCACAGTGGAGGTGGTTGAGCGATTAACAGCAGATCCCACCTTCCCCCCATCCTACACCCACCCTCCCCATCTTTAATTGGATCGTAGTGGTTGGCTTGTTTTAACTTATTTATGTTTTTAATATACTTGTAGTTATCTTTTATGATTGTAAGCTGCCCAGAGTTATCTTGTGGTAAGAAGGGCAGTCAATAAATTTTAGAAGGAAGGAAGGAAGGAAGGAAGGAAGGAAGGAAGGAAGGAAGGAAGGAAGGAAGGAAGGAAGGAAGGAAGGAAGGTTGGTTGGTTCCTGGCTTACTGTCCTCCCCGCTTACGTGCCTTCATCGTCTTTAGCTTCAGCCTAGTCTCACAGTACCCTACAATGTTCCCCAGAATCCAGGTCTCCAAAGTGTACTAATAAATCTGCAATTAAATCCTTCACAGGATATTTGAACTCTACTGATCCATATCCCGTTCTCCAAATTTCAATAACATTAGCAGTCTGTCAATCCCTGCTCATTTAGGAATCCAACACTGGTTCTTGAGAATTAGCACTTAAACTCACTACAGACACATAATTTGATAGTGTATTCTACCACATTTTTAGCCCAATTATAAGGAGCCATTCTCCAGTTAATACCAACAGTCAGTTTAGAGGAAGGGCACATGTTTTTTATAGAAGAGTCCAGTGGAGAATACAAGTTAGAAATTATTAAGAGTTGCAGAACCCAACATATGTAGCAGGTGAGTGGCTAGTACACCAGACAGAACTTTGTAAAGACTATGAAGTGAAATTTAAGAGAATATAAAAAATGAACAGGAATGAGATACCCCCTTGCAGTTTCACATATTTAAATATACAATACTTGTTCTAGTTTGTTCTACTCAAACCCACTTTATCCAGCACATCATAAAGACTCAACCAAGTCACTTTCATCAGCCTTGTGGCAAGATGGGTGGCAAACAAATTTAATAAATATGTTCTCTAAAAATAGTTAAGATCAGATGTTTAGTCATACTAATTCTTTCACAATAGACATAGAGATGCTTTCCTGATATTTGGTCTGTGGTGAGCAGGAAACAGCAGCTCCATTTGTCCTACATTATTTAAAAGTAATTGCCCAGAGTTAAAGAACCAACCATCTTAACCATGGAAAGTATTGGATTCAAAATGTAGCACACCAAGTGCAGTGTGTGTGTGTGTGTATTCTCTCTCTCTCCATGGTCCAAAAGAAAATTATACACTACAAAGAACCTACCTAATGATACTTTTTTTCTTATTCCACTTCATGGGCAGTTTGCCTAGTAATCAATAATACTTGTTTCACAACACTCCATCCATACAAAGTGCTGTATGTTAACTATTATATACTTTCTCTCAAGGTCATTAACTATCCCATTGCAGAGAGAATGGAGCTGTGAGAGACACACTGCAGGAAGACCATCCAGAATTCACAACTAGGAAGATATGGGCCCTCTAAATCAGGGGTCCCCTACCCCTGGGCCGCAGCCCATTCAAAACCGGGCTGTGGCAAAAATGGGCAAGCGCACGTATGCAAAGCTCCACTCATACAAGCGGAGCGTGCTTGCACTCGAAGCTCCATTCGCGTGGAGCTTTGTGCGCAAGCGCCCTCCGCTCACACAAGTGGAGCTTTATGTGCAAGGAAAAGCACCCTCCGCTCACGCGTGAAGCTCCATTTGTGTGAGTGGAGGGCATATGTGCCGCTCGCACGAATGGAGCTGTGCGCGCACACCTGCCAGTCACACACCCAACCCCCTCCCCTGGGCCACCAAGCTGGAAAGGTTGGGGACTGCTGCTCTAAATATTTAAAACAATGGGAGAAGACTTTTGTTCAGCACTGCCAGAGTTTTACTTGTTTCACTGAACAGAGAGCTTAGCTCAAACGCTGACATTATGTATTAAAGCAGGGGTCCCCAACCCCCGGGCCGCATCCTATTTGCAACCAGGCCGGGCGAGGGGCGGGCCGGCACGCCCGCAGCTCAAGTTGTGCAAGTTGAGCTGCTTGTGCATGCACGTGCGCACCGGCCCACCGCTCACACAGGTTAAGCTGTGCGCATATGCACACCAGCCTGCCACTCGCACAGCCCGGTTCCCTCTCCCCCACTCCGCCAAGCTGCAAAGGTTGGGGACCGCTGCATTAATGTGTTAACAGAAAAGACAGAAACATATCCATGGACATGTTAATTCTGTAATGTCCAGTGATAACCAGTATTAGCAGTTTCATTCATTCACATTATAAAGAGAGAGTAGCATCTTCAAAAGTATTAGCAGAATGAAATCTTATTTAAAGGTGAACAGTATAAAGTTTAAAATCAGTGACAAATGTTGATAAGGAACTGGCCTATTTTCAAAGTTCCTTTCAGGTTTTAGGTTTCAATACTGTAATTAGTTAAAATTACAGTTCACAAGGAATAATATAAAAATATTTTAACTACACTGACTTCCCTTATGGTATTCATAACTATCCGAAGCTGCAACCAAGTTATTTTTGAGCACCTAACTACTGTTGTTTATCTAAAGCAGGGGTGTCAAACTGCCGGCCCACAGACCGGATGCATCATAGCAAAACTGCACCCACCCCATTGCCGGCAATGGCAAAAAAGTTGTGATATGTCGCGACATGTCACGAGTTTGACACCCCTGATCTAAAGGTTTATCAAAAGTATGTCTATCTCCATTAAAAAAGGTCTAGTAAAATAATTCTGATAAAACTATCAAAACAAAACTATATGGAACTATACTAAAACCATTGGGACTTGCCCACTTTGTTACTAGCATAAAGCTGAGCGAATAGAACACCATGAAGGCTGATAAAATTTGAAACTTCAATACTATATACTTAAATGGTATAATATTAAATGTACCTCATTTTTTTGCTAAAAAAGAAAGTACTTTACAACACTGAATTTTACGTATTTAGTAAGTCCATTCTGGCACCTCTTCCAATTCTTTAATTTTATAAAAACTGAAAACCTACAATATAGATCATGGCCCAGGAGTATAGATTAAGGTGCAGTTTGGTTTAGTTTTCAAAATTGCTGCCTAAATTTACACTATATCTGAATTTAGCAGGATGAAAACAATTATCAGTAAACCTTAGAAGCTGTGTGTTCCTCATTCACACACCTCTGACACAGAAGGTACCCATCTGCATTAACTATAATGTAGTATGTCATCCAACTTTAATGAACTGCATTTGCCAGTCATGATTTGATCAATGATTCTAGTTTGCCAGGGTTTAATGATATGACAAATTGTAGACAAACCAAACTAAAATAAAAAGATATGTTGAAAAACATTTATTAAATTTCTACGCCACCCATCTTATTGATACAGCAATTCTGGGCAGCTAACATGCAAGACTGCAACTAAGTTTTCATATTCAGCTATGTTTTAGAATGATATCCAATCATATCAGTGTCGTACTGGCTGACCTGGCTTCTTTTCAACTTCACATTCTCCAAATCAGTAAGGTAGAAATTATTACCTAGAATAAAACAATATTACAAGACAAACAAAACAAGTTCGTACCTTAAATCAGCCTGCTTTAATATTGTTCCCCCCATGTGTTAGACTCCAACTCGAATCACTAGCATGAGCATGCTACTTTGTAATAGCAGGTGTTATAACACATAGGGGCAAATCATGGTGGGAAAGGCTAATGAATCATGGAACAGAGGAATATAAAATATTTTCTGTTTTGAGGGACGATATCAAAGATTCTGGGACATTAGCCCCTTCAGTTATGTTTGTATTTAAGAGGCCCAACAGTTCTGATTTAAGTACAAAGACCAAATACCTGGAAACAGGACTACGGCTCAGAGACCGCTTGGAAACAAAAGGACTGCTGGAGCTCCTTCGATTGAATGAGCTGGGGGATCTTCCACAGTATGATCCACTTCCCCTTTCAAAGCTGGATGAACGCCTCCTGCTGTATGGGCTGACTGACCGCTGTCTCCTGCCATAAGGGCCTGGAGAACATATACTGGATTGGTAGGCAGGTTCCTTATATGAAGGGCTGACTGATGGTCGTCGTGAGGATACACTAGGACTCTTCTTATACGAATCATAGTTACTGGATGTGTGTGAGTGTGGAGGGCTGTTGTCATAGTCCTGTGTATCAGGTGCTCCTGAGGGACTGTCATCTTGTTTGGGACTATCTGACCACTTATGGTGTGGACTTCTGGATTTCCACTTTGGACTGTCCAGTGACTTGTAGCTTTTGGGGGCAGCTCTTTTCCGATGACTTTTACTGTGATCCTTGTAACCAGATTTCGCCTCCCGCTCTTTCCTAGACTTCTCTTTATGCAGTTTGGCTGACCAAGACTCTTTGCTACTACTCTTGAATGTTTTAGATGAATGGTCATCCTTCTCATGTAGCCTTTTGGAAGTCCTGAATATTCTATCTTTACTAGAACTCAACTTGCCTGAGGACTCTTGATTCCTGTCCAGTCTCTTCTCCTTGCCCCCCAGCTTACTTTTCATCAACTCACGGACATGCTTGTGCTTCTGATGATGTCTATGTAATTGATCACTCCTGTCCGATGTCCCTTTCCTCTCATCATTTTCCCTACGGTCCAACTTGAGGACTGCTTCATCTGAGAAGGTGTCAGAATCAGAGCTGATATCATCATATTCTACCAATGGCTTGATCATGCTGCCAAGTGTTGCTCCTCCTTCTTGGGACCCCAACAGTGAATCTTTGGAATGCTTGGATCTGTGTCTTTTATGCTTAGAGAGCCGGTGCCTCTCTCTGTTTGAGCTCCTACTGCTGGATACTGCACCTTGATGCAAAGACCCCCCTCCTCCCGCATTCTTCTTGCCCCCATGTCTCTCTAGGTTTGGCATTCCTTCTCCACTGTGCTTGAAAATAGGGAGGAAACCTCCAAAAAGCCCAAATCTTCAAGACCCCACCCACCCACGATGAAAGGGCTATTTTCTCTTTTGTTACCTATGTCCTACATTCAACCCACTTGTCTCTTTACAAGAGGATAGATGGGGGTTGCTCTAGGAATGCGATTCTACAATAACATGCAGAATATAGTAAGATAAAGCTGTCTCAGAAATAGATCTAGAACTGAGTTGAACCCACCTTTTAACTGGAGAAATTTTTTTTCTCAAAATATCCTGATCCCACACAAGCAGGAAGGGAAGGGTTTTTAAGCAAGTAAGCACCTGCTCTTAATTCCAGGTCTCAATTAACTCCTAGTTTTAGGATATAAATTGCCCAAAAGGGTTGATTAAAGGGGTAAAAATACAAATAAACCTCAGTTTGTAAATAGGCAGAGATGAACTTTTCAAAAAGTTTGGAAAGCGACTAGTTCACTTGCAGATTTTTGAAACAGGGGTCCCCTAATAGTCCCCTAACGTACTTAAGCAGTGGACTCCCTTGGGTCAAGGCTGCCTTGCCATTAACTAAAGGGCCCACGTCCTTACAAAATAAAAGTGGGGTTTGAATTTATTTGCTATCTCCTTAACTTCCTGAAAAGGATTACTATAAACACCCTCCAGCCCGCCCAGGCTCATTGGAGAAATCCTGAAGGCCCGTAACCAAATCCAACGAGCTTCTAAGACCCCCTTCCTCAGCCTGAATTCCTACTACGTTCCCCAAGCCAGGATCCCCATCTTTTTCCACCTACTTCCCAGACCGAAACGGCGCTGTTTCCAGATTGGGGGGAGGGGGAGGGAAGAGGAAGGAAAGTGAGGACGGAAGGTTAGCCACTGATTCTCGCGAGAATACGAAAAAATCGCCGTCGTTGTCCTCCTTCCAGCCGCCGACACCGTGACTCGTTTAGTACAGCTCGGGGGTTCCACTCCCCCAACTACCCTCTATCGGCTCCTGGTTCTCCAAATATCGCGAGAACATGCACGTACGTGCGCGTACATCCGGCTCTCATACAGGCGCACGCGCTCCCACACAGCCGGAACTTTGAGAAGTCTCGCGACGTCATCATAAAGATCGGGGATGGGACGGGGAATAGGTTACTCCGGTTTCTGACCTGCTGGGTTTTTGTTTTTTTTACACGACGTTTGGTGTCATGTTGTCGCGGGATCTGGGCTTATTTTTCCTCAAAACTTGGATGTCCCTAAGAAGTTAAGAGTAAAACACACTATTCTTGATTAAAAATTTTGTTACTCAAAAACCTACAACACCGAAAAAAGGAAGGAGTGTGCTTCCCAGCAGTCACTTTTCGTCTTGTTGGAAACGTGATTAAAACACCAGCAAAATTGGATTGGTAAGAAAAAGAGTTTATTCTGCAGAAAATAGAAAAGCGGTTTGCAAAGCGCGGTGGATCCTGGTGAGAGACTTCAACAGGAAGTTCTAAACCCAGAGACCACCCCAAAATATTCAAACACATAGCATTATATACATTCTATCCCGACGCCTTGGCCCCTCCTCTGAGGTTACAATCTTATCAGGATCGCCTAAACAAAATACATTATCCCTCCCCCTCAGTTACAGTGTTTACCCTCTGCCATCCTTTTGTCTTGTTGAGTGTGTCTGCTAGCCAAGCCTCCTGGAATCTAGTGCCTACGTGCAGGGCTTGGCTATTGTCTAATCTTTCTATTGTTAATCAATTGTGACCGTTTTATTTTTAAACTTCTTCCTTTCTCACAAATCCACCCTTTCCATTTTTTATACTAATTTAAAAATAAAATTTTTCCTCAAATGGTTTTAAACTTTCCTGGATCTCCTCTGCATTCTGGAAGTGAAGTAGTGCAGCATGTCTAGTCACCTTGTTTAATACCGTATCAGCATTTGTTCGTCACTCTTATTGGTTGCATTTACCATTCCCTCCACTGTGTTTTGTACAATACTTCTTATTATAGGGATCAAGCAGGGTAAGCACATTAACCCAAAGAATACAACTGCTAACATGAATAAAGCTTGTTTCCAGTTTCTAAAAATTCCTCCCAAGAACCCCTCATCATCAAGTATTCCAGTCCAGATTTGGACCAGTACATGGGCTATTTTCCTCATCCTGTTTTTTTTCTTTTTCTTCTCAATGGCTTTCTCTTCATCATCTATTTGCAGACAACACTTGGTTAAATTAAATTTTCCACAGACCCCTCCTTCTTCTGCCAATAAATAATCTAAGGCTAACCTATTTTGATAAATTGCAGTCCTCATTTAGGTATTTTGTTTAGCCAACTTATTTAACGCTAGCGCTGTCTCACTAGTGATAATCTCCAGAACAGCTTCTAACCTAATGCGATTCAGCATATAAATTGGAGTCCTATATCCCCATTATCCATCTTCAGCCCAAGTGGCAAGTCCATACACCTATATTATATGTTCAGGTGGTCATTCATTATCCTTCTCAGTCCACACCCTAGGTGGGCCCCTACCATCAGAGTACCAATATGTAAGGTAACTCCGCTTCCAACTCAGGCCCCCATAGGTGGTCCAGGGACTAAACTTCATGGCACAGCAGGCATCAAAGCAGATTCTACTCTTGTGATTAGCAGAGGTACTGGTGTTCTGTCCTAATAATAATGAAGTAAATATCTGAATGATTTTGTTGATATTTCATACTAGAGGGGTCAACGCATGTAACCCTTCCTGTTTCATTACACAGGGAAAATTGAGTGGTATTATGAACACGTGTTCCCCCCACCTTCTTGCAGTCCATCTGAGTATGATACGTCACAGTTTTGGTTATCTTATTACCCATTTTGGTGGTTCTAATGCAATCATTACAGTTATCAGAGGTATTTATACTTTGACCTTTGCATATGTTCCCGGACCCTACAACTCCCACTATAATCCATATCTTAATTACTCCTGTAACCAAGGTCATATTGAGGTCTAACATTGTCCCAATTCTGTCCACCCCTGGAAAAGTACTTCTTCCCTTTCACTTTTGACACCACCGCCTGTAACAGGCTGAGATTGGTACTCGGGACACCAGTCTTCGATGATCACGATATCACACTCTTCTCCACAGTCTCTGTGTATCGGTGTGCAGTCTGGGCAATGGGTACAACAACAACAATTACACCATCATTTACAGTCACAAAACCAACACATTTAACACCCCCTCTTTTTTCTTTTCTTTTTTTTCCTAATCTTATTATCAACTTCAAAGGGTCAGGTTGAGGCACACTTTCCCACTTGGTTGGAGTGTCCACTGGTCCTTTCACACAGGTGTAGTGGGTCCAGCCTTTCCCTGCTGTTCATACTGCTGTTTCGGATTTCAGCAGCACCTGGAAAGGGCCTTCCCACTTCGGAACCAGCTTCTCCTTCCAACTCCAGATCAGCACCCAATCTCCGATCTGGAATCTGTGGATTGGAAACTCCAAGGGAGGTGTTTGTGTCAGCAATCCTTGTTTCCTGAGAAAATCAAAATATCTGGACAGTTTATGCACATATTATTTCCAATAGTATTTTAGAAACCATATTAGTTGTTGCATTACTACACGGGTACTACATGGATAGTAAAATCTGCCTGAATGCACTGAAATGGCCTAAGGGCTGGAGGCTTCCCTCCCCCTTCTGGTTTCCTGATTGCTTGCCTATTTATCTTTTTACATATCAAGCATTTATCCACCATTTGTCTTGCTGGTGTATAAATTCTGATACATCCATAATGCTTCAGGAGCTCATCCACCAATGCCTGAACTCCCCCAGTGGCTTCCTTCATGTAACTTCTCCAATAATCCTCACGCTATGGGTTTATTGATTACCTGACTCCCATCCGGGAAAAACCATTTACCCTTCTCTCCTTGTTGCTCACCTATCTGCATTATTTCTTTTCTTCTGTTTCTGAACACAGGGATCTCTTCTAGTGTTTCTACAATGGGTATTAAAACATTTATGCTTTCTTCATTTGCTGCCCTCTTGGCTTCCTCATCCACAATCCTATTTCCCACACTTTCAAAAGAATTGCTCCTTTGATGTGCATTCACATAGGTTATGGCAATTCTTTTGGTCAATTCCTTTCTTTTGCTGTTAATCATTCCCCTTTCCACCCAAATTTTCCAAAGGTATGGCCCATCCATCCCAAAGGCATACTTTGAATCCATATCATCAGTTCCAGCCTTGTTTTCTAACAATTTTAGGGCCTGATTTAATGCATAGCTTGCAAGTTTGGGCTGACCAGTTCTTTGGCTGGCTACCAGATTCTACCAACTCTTTGGTGTGTCCATTTATGATTGCATACACTTTTTTTCTTTAACACATTCTCTACCTGGGAGGAGCCATCTATAAATAATGCCTCCCTGCCTTCTGGTTTCCTGATTTCATTCATTCATCTCTCTTTTCCCCCACTTCTGGGTAAACCCCCCCTTCTCTTAGCAATTGCTTTGTCTGTATTTATAAACAAATTGGTTAATAAAGAACAAACAAAGGAGTGCTTTACCAAAAACTCTGCTTGAGTTTGTTTGCACACTCATCTTTATTCAAAACAACATAATCCCAAAAAATTTCTCAACTCCTTTGTTTTTTACAAGTGTTGAATTCCAATTCCTTCTTAGATATATTTTTTTATCAGTGTGTCCTGCACACAGACATAAAAACATAAAAAAACAACAAAAAACCCAACTCCACACACACAAAAATCTGAGTTACTGAAATAGTTTTGTATCAAACCCTAGTATCAACTCTTTGCTTTTAATATAAATTAATAGTCAAATTCTAATTTAATCAGATTCCATTCAGATGGAAACAAATTTCCATTAAGTAGGTTAAAACATTCCCATCCACCCCTCCTTCCTCAAACCAGAATTCTAAACAAAAAAAATAGTTAAAAAGATCAAACCCCCCCCCTTTTCTTTCTGTCTCTCTTTCTCTTGCTCTTAAAGGAACACAGCCAGAAAAAGCAGGGGTTTTTGTGCCTGCACACAGAAGTTGAAAAGGCATCCTGCCTGAGCAGGGGGTTGTATTAGATGACCTCCAAGGTTCCTTCCAACTTTGGGCTGTTCTTAAGAGTATATAGAGAGAGAGAGGGAGGGGGGAAAGAAAAACAAATAAACAAACAATCTTTCTTCACTCTTTTTGTTGGCCAGACAAACAAAGTGAAAATATTTCCTTTTGGTAGCTTGTCACATTTACCTCACACACAAAAACTTTGACACACATATACGTACCAAGACAAGGAAAAGAGAACAGAAAAGAAAACAGAACTTTTAGTTCTACACATCCTGGTCATTCCCACCACAAATCTCAGCTAACTCGAATGAGAGAAGGCAAGAATCTTAAACATACTATGTGATTGTACAGAAAGATAGAGAGAAAAACCAATCACAGAAAGATAGAGAGAAAAAGAGAATCACTACTTCTTCTTTTTTTTTTAGGTACCTTTATTTAGCCAATTCCATTTTCCTAACTTTGCTTTGCTAACAGGAGGACCTAACCAGCTGGTTACTCAAATCCAATTCTTTCATTCACCCATTCCATTCCATTTGCACACAACCTTTTCCCTTTTCCCTAACAAAAGGTCCTGCGCTCTGGCGAAACCCGCATGCTTTCCAGGTTCTGCCAATTAAACAGATCCTTTCTGCGGCTAGGAAAGACCAGAAGGAGCAAAATCCAATTGTGATTGGAAAAAAAAAAGGTCTTCTCACTCACACAGAGATATACACACATTCCCCTTCTTTCCAAAGCAGACCTTGAGCTTAAACCCAAAACTCCCTTTTCTACCCTGGCTACAGACACAAAGGGTCTGTGCCAGCAAGATGGGTTTATGTTTCCTTTTCCTGTTTGGGGCTACTCAATTTTCTCATTCCCCCCCCCCACCATATAAAGCAGCACAAATTTACCATATCTTCTTTTGTTAAATTTAACTTAGTAATCAGCTTGTTTTATGTTGGTTTCCCCCAGTTTTCTAACAATTTTCCTAATGGGCTGTGGGGATCTATTTTTAGTTTTGGATTTTTCCTAACCCTTTTCACACACTTCCTCCCCTGGGACCCTCCTGAATTACCCATGGTTGGTTTACCACACAATTTTGTTGTCCTTACCAATCTAATGAGACCACAGTTTACTTCACCAAGCCTCTTTCTCCTTCACTCCGCCTTGCCAGTCCAAACCCTCGGGACATCCACAGCTTGTGTATGTCTTGCCAGTCCTGTGGACCCTCGGGACATCCACAGCTTGTGTATGTCTTGCCAGTCCTGTGGACCCTCGGGGCGTCTTACACACACCTCTCATAGATCTCAGACTCAAACTGTGCTACCCAACCGCCCCTGACTGCCTAGGTTTTATTCCTTGGTTTACCCCAAGTTTTTACTCACCTAGGTTCGTGCACGAAGTTGCCCAGTCCTTGTCCTGCTAATTCTCTGGTCCCCTCTCCTTTCTTACCAATCACTATTTGGTCTGTGGGCCTGGCTCTGTTTTGCTTCCTCGACCTGCGACTGCAACTTTGGACCATTGAAATCAATGGGGCATGCCTTCCTCAGTTGACCTCGCCTCCCGAAGATGCAGGAACAGATGCCCAAGGTCCCACGTTGGGCGCCAATTTGTTGGAAACGTGATTAAAACACCAACAAAATTGGATTGGTAAGAAAAAGAGTTTATTCTGCAGAAAATAGAAAAGCGGTTTGCAAAGCGCAGTGGATCCTGGTGAGAGACTTCAACAGGAAGTTCTAAACCCAGAGACCACCCCAAAATATTCAAACACATAACATTATATACATTCTATCCCGACGCCTTGGCCCCTCCTGGTTACAATCTTATCAGGATCACGTAAACAAAATACATTATCCCTCCCCCTCAGTTACAGTGTTTACCCTCTGCCATCCTTTTGTCTTGTTGAGTGTGTCTGCTAGCCAAGCCTCCTGGAATCTAGTGCCTACGTGCAGGGCTTGGCTATTGTCTAATCTTTCTATTGTTAATCAATTGTGACCGTTTTATTTTTAAACTTCTTCCTTTCTCAGTCTCAATCGTTAACAAACTGAGAAAAAACATAGTTTAGATACATTGTAACGCTTTTGTGTGATCCTATTTCATTCTGATTTCCTTCTATGAAATGTATTAAACATTATCACAAGGCAGTTGTGGATGTTTTTTTTTCTTTCCACAAAAACGTAATATCCTCTGGAATACGAATAAAGTGATTTAGAAACGGTCGCTCCCCTTCGCTTTTCTCAACATGTTTAAGCAACTTGGGGAACGACATCCTGTCAGCATCAGACGTGAGAGAAACGTTGCTCTTCCTCTCCGGATAATAACACTTTATAAGAAAGCATTCTGTACTTGAAAACAGCCGGAAAAAACCCGGCCAGCTACTGTATTCCTGTGGAGGTTAAAGCAAGCATTCCTTCAGAGAATTAGATGGGGGGGAGAAAAGACGGTTTCAAATCCCGCGAGATCTATTGCTCTTCCTTCCGTTATATTGGCTGTTATTCTAGATGACACCCTGGATTCTCGCATGACTTTCTGCTCTGCGCTTGTTATGTTTCGATCCCGGACAGGAGGAGCGGGGAGGTGGGTTGGCCGTTGCTGCGCAGTAGTTCAGGGAGGCTGCTTTGTTCGCCCTGCCTCTTTCTCACCACGGGAGAGCGGTCTCGCTGAGGCAGCTCCAGGCCTCCATGTGAGAAAGGAAGAAGTTGAAAAATAAAATGATCACAATTGATTAACAATAGAAAGATTAGACAAGCCCTGCACGTAGGCACTAGATTCCAGGAGGCTTGGGTAGAAGACACACTCAACAAGACAAAAGGATGGCAGAGGGAAGTTCTAAACAATGTAACGGGGGTGGGGGGGATGATGTATTCTGGCTAGGCAGATGGGACAGATTGTGCCCCCAGAAGTCCTCTCAAATGGGACCTAAGGGGAGGGGACGGGGGCGTTGCGATAGGAGTGTATATAATGTTATGTGTTTGAATATTTTTGGTGTGGTCTCTGGGTTTAGAACTTCCTGTTGAAGTCTCTCACCAGGATCCACTGCGCTTTGCAAACCGCTTTTCTATTTTCTGCAGAATAAACTCTTTTTCTTACCAATCCAATTTTGTTGGTATTTTAATCATGTTTCCAACAAATTGGTGCCCAACGTGGGGCTTGGGCATCTGTTCCTACATCTTCGGAGGCGAGGTCAACTGAGGAAGGCATGCCCCATTGATTTCAATGGTCCAAAGTTGCAGTCGCAGGTCGAGGAAGCAAAACGGAGCCAGGCCCACGGACCAAATAGTGATTGGTAAGAACTGAGGAGAGGGGACCAGAGAATTAGCAGGACAAGGACTGGGCAACTTCGTGCACGAACCTAGGTGAGTAAAAACTTGGGGTAAACCAAGGAATAAAACCTAGGCGGTCGGGGGTGGTTGGGTAGCACTGTTTGAGTCTGAGATCTATGAGAGGTGTGTGTAAGACGCCCCGAGGGTCCACAGGACTGGCAAGACATACACAAGCTGTGGATGTCCCGAGGGTTTGGACTGGCAAGGCAGAGTGAGGGAACTCCTGAGTAAAAGGAGAAAGAGGCTTGGTGAAGCGAACCGTGGTCTCATTAGATTGGTAAGCACAACAAAATTGTGTGGTAAACCAACCATGGGTAATTCGGGAGAGTCCCAGGAGAAGGAATGTGTGAAAAAGGTTAGGAAAAATACAAAACTAAAAATAGATCCCCACAGCCCATTAGGAAAATTGTTAGAAAACTGGGGGAAACCAACATAAAACAAGCTGATTACTAAGTTAAATTTAACAAAAGAAGATATGGTAAATTTGTGCTGCTTCCTATGGTGGGGGGATGAGAAAATTGAGTAGCCCCAAACAGGAAAAGGATACATAAACCCATCTTTCTGACACAGACCCTTTGTGTCTGTAGCCAGGGTAGAAAAGGGAGTTTTGGGTTTAAGCTCAAGGACTGCTTTGGAAAGAAGGGGAATGAGAGAAATGTGTGTATGTCTCTGTGTGAGTGAGAAGACCTTTTTTTCCCCCAATCACAATTGGATTTTGCTCCTTCTGGTCTTTCCTAGCCGCAGAAAGGATCTGTTTAATTGGCAGAACCTGGAAAGCATGCGGGTTTGGCCAGAGCACAGGACCTTTTGTTAGGGAAAAGGGAAAGGCTGTGTGCAAATGGAATGGAATGGGTGAATGAAAGAATTGGATTTGAGTAACCAGCTGGTTAGGTCCTCCTGTAAGCAAAGCAAAGCAAAGTTAGGAAAATGGAATTGGCTAAATAAAGGTACTTAAAAGAAAAATAAGAAGTAGTGATTCTCTTTTTTCTCTCTATCTTTCTGTGCAATCACATGGTATGTTTAAGATACTTGCCTTCTCTCATTCGAGTTAGCTGAGATTTGTGGTGGGAATGACCAGGATGTGTAGAACTAAAAGTTCTGTTTTCTGTTCTCTTTTCCTTGTCTTGGTATGTATATGTGTGTCAAAGTTTTTGTGTGTGAGGTAAATGTGACAAGCTACCAAAAGGAAATATTTTCACTCTGTCTGTCTGTCTGTCTGTCTGTCTGTCTCTCTCTCTCTCTCTCTCTCTCTCTCTCTCGCTCTCGCTCTCGCTCTCTCGCTCTAGAACAGCCCAAAGTTATCAGGAATAATAAAGTTGGAAGGAACCTTGGAGGTCATCTAATAGAACCCCCTGCTCAGGCAGGATGCCTTTTCAACTTCTGTCTGCAGGCACAAAACCCCCTGCTTTTTCTGGCTGTGTTGCTTTAAGAGCGAGAGACAGAGAGATAGAAAGAAAAGTGGGGGGTTTGGTCTTTTTAACTATTTTTTTTGTTTAGAATTCTGGTTTGAGGAAGGAGGGGTGGATGGGAATGTTTTAACCTACTTAATGGAAATTTGTTTCCATCTGAATGGAATCTGATTAAATTAGAATTTGACTAAATTTATATTAAAAGCAAAGAGTTGATACTAGAGTTTGATACAAAACTATTTCAGTAACTCAGATTTTTGTGTGTGTGTGGAGTTGGTTTTTTTGTTGTTGGTTTTTTTAATGTTTTTATGTCTGTGTGCAGCACACACTGATAAAAAAAATACCTAAGAAGGAATTGGAATTCAACACTTGTTTAAAACAAAGGAGTTGAGAATTTTTTTGGGATTATGTTGTTTTGAATAAAGATTACTGTGCAAACAAACTCAAGCAGAGTTTTTGGTAAAGCACTCCTTTGTTTGTTCTTTATTAACCAATTTGTTTATAAATACAGACAAAGCAATTGCTAAGAGAAGGGGGGTTTACCCAGAAGTGGGGGAAAAGAGAGATGAATGAATGAAATCAGGAAACCAGAAGGCAGGGAGGCATTATTTATATATGGCTCCTCCCAGGTAGAAAATGGGTTAAAGAAAAACGGGTATGCAATCATTAATGGACACACCAAAGAGTTGGTAGAATCCGGTAGCCTGCCAAAGAACTGGTCAGCCCAAACTTGCGAACTATGCATTAAATCAGGCCCTAAAATTGTTAGAAAACAAGGCTGGAATTGATTATACGGATTCAAAGTACGCCTTTGGGGTGGATGGGCCACACCTTTGGAAAATTTGGGTGGAAAGGGGAATGATTAACAGCAAAGGAAAGGAATTGACCAAAATAATTGCCATAACCTATGTGAATGCACATCAGAGGGGCAATTCTTTTGAAAGTGTGGGAAATAGGATTGTGGATGAGGAAGCCAAGAGGGCAGCAAATGAAGAAAGCATAAATGTCTTAATACCCATTGTAGAAGCACTAGAAGAGATCCCTGTGTTCAGAAACAGAAGAAAAGAAATAATGCAGATAGGTGGGCAACAAGGAGAGAAGGGTAAATGGTTTCTCCCGGATGGGAGTCAGGTAATCAATAAACCCATAGTATGAGGATTATTGGAGAAGTTACATGAAGGAAGCCACTGGGGGAGTTCAGGCATTGGTGGATGAGCTCCTGAAGCATTATGGATGTATCGGAATTTATACACCAGCAAGACAAATGGTGGATAAATGCTTGATATGTAAAAAGGTAAATAGGCAAGCAATCAGGAAACAAAAAGGGAGAGAGAAGCCTCCAGCCCTTAGGCCATTTCAGTGCATTCAGGCAGATTTTACTATCCATGTAGTACCCCTGTAGTAATGCAACAACTAATATGGTTTCTAGAATACTGTTGGAAGTAATATGTGCATAAACTGTCCAGATATTTTGATTTTCTCAGGAAACAAGGATTGCTGACACAAACACCTCCCTTGGAGTTTCCAGTCCATAGATTCCAGATCAGAGATTGGGTGCTGATCCGGAGTTGGAAGGAGGAGAAGCTGGTTCCGAAGTGGGAAGGCCCTTTCCAGGTGCTGCTGAAATCCGAAACAGCAGTATAAACAGCAGGGAAAGGCTGGACCCACTACACCTGTGTGAAAGGACCAGTGGACGCTCCAACCAAGTGGGAAAGTGTGCCTCAACCTGACCCTTTGAAGTTGATAATAAGAAAAAGCAAAATATAGAGACATTAGAAAAAAGGGGGGTTTAAATGTGTTGGTTTTGTGACTGTAAATGATGGTGTAATTGTTGTTGTTGTACCCATTGCCCAGACTGCGCACTGATACACAGAGGCTGCAGAGAAGAGTGTGATATCGTGATCATCGAAGACTGGTGTCCCGAGTACCAATCTCCGCCTGTTACAGGCGGTGGTGTCAAAAGTGAAAGGGAAGAAGTACTTTTCCAGGGGTGGACAGAATTGGGACAATGTTAGACCTCAATATGACCTTGGTTACAGGAGTAATTAAGATATGGATTATAGTGGGAGTAGTAGGGTCCGGGAACATATGCAAAGGTCAAAGTATAAATACCTCTGATAACTGTAATGATTGCATTAGAACCACCAAAATGGGTAATAAGATAACCAAAACTGTGACATATCATACTCAGATGGACTGCAAGAAGGTGGTGGGAACATGTGTTCACAATACCATTCAATTTTCCCTGTGTAATGAAACAGGAAGGGTTACATGCGTTGACCCCTCTAGTATGAAATATCAACAAAATCATTCAGATATTTACTTCATTATTATTAGGACAGAACACCAGTACCTCTGCTAATCACAAGAGTAGAATCTGCTTTGATGCCTGCTGTGCCATGAAGTTTAGTCCCTGGACCACTTGTGGGGGCCTGAGTTGGAAGCAGAGTTACCTTACATATTGGTACTCTGATGGTAGGGGCCCACCTGGGGTGTGGACTGAGAAGGATAATGAATGACCACCTGAACATATAATATAGGTGTATGGACTTGCCACTTGGGCTGAAGATGGATCATGGTGATATAGGACTCCAATTTATATGCTGAATCGCATTATTAGGTTAGAAGCTGTTCTGGAGATTATCACTAGTGAGACAGCGCTAGCGTTAAATAAGTTGGCTAAACAAAATACCTAAATGAGGACTGCAATTTATCAAAATAGGTTAGCCTTAGATTATTTATTGGCAGAAGAAGGAGGGGTCTGTGGAAAATTTCATGTAACCAACTGTTGTCTGCAAATAGACGATAAAGGGAAAGCCATTGAGAAAGGGAAAAAAAACAGGATGAGAAAAATAGCCCATGTACTGGTCCAAATCTGGACTGGAATACTTGATGATGAGGGGTTCTTGGGAGGAATTTTTAGAAACTGGAAACAAGCTTTATTCATGTTAGCAGTTGTATTTTTCGTGTTAATGTGCTTATCCTATTTGATCCCTGTAATAAGTATTGTACAAAACACAATGGAGGGAATGGTAAATGCAACCAATAAGAGTGACGAACAAATGCTGATGTTAAAGAAGGTGACTAGACATGCTGCACTACTTCACTTCCAGAATGCAGAGGAGATCCAGGAAAGTTTAAAACCATTTGAGGAAAAATTTTATTTTTAAATTAGTATACAAAATGGAAAGGGTGGATTTTTGAGAAAGGAACAAGTTTAAAAATAAAACAGTCACAATTGATTAACAATAGAAAGATTAGACAAGCCCTGCACGTAGGCACTAGATTCCAGGAGGCTTGGGTAGAAGACACACTCAACAAGACAAAAGGATGGCAGAGGGAAGTTCTAAACAATGTAACCGGGGGGGGGGGAATGATGTATTCTGGCTAGGCAGATTGGACAGATTGCGCCCCCGGAAGTCCTCTCAAATGGGACCTAAGGGGAGGGGACGGAGGCGTTGGGATAGGAGTGTATATAATGTTATGTGTTTGAATATTTTTGGTGTGGTCTCTGGGTTTAGAACTTCCTGTTGAAGTCTCTCACCAGGATCCACTGCGCTTTGCAAACCGCTTTTCTATTTTCTGCAGAATAAACTCTTTTTCTTACCAATCCAATTTTGTTGGTATTTTAATCACGTTTCCAACATCCATATGATGGAGTGGGGGCGCCTGTCCTCTTTCTCCCCACCATTCTCAGAGGGATGAAGGCAACTCAGAGGTGAGGGTGGGGGTTGGGACTTCCGCCTGAGGAAAAGTGCTTGCTCACCTCCGTGGCAGAACGTTTAGGGATCTCGGAGTTGAAGGAAATAAAAAGTTATTCTTTTATCAAATTGTAGAAAAATAATTGTAGAAATGTAATGCCAATATATGAGACTGTCTATTTAACACAAATGTAACACTGTAACGCAAATGTAGCAATGCACTGCCAAATGTGTGAGAAGGTTTGTTCAATCTTTACTGCCTAAAAATCCCTCAGAAACAGGAACTTACACTTTGAGTAGAAATCACTATCAAAGAGGGGGATTTTGACCCAAGGTGAAAATTACAAATAAACAAGTAAGTGAAGTTAGCCCAGAGAAGGGAATATTAAAAGGGAAGAAAAATATTTTTTTCCTCAAAAGGATTTTTTAAAACCAAACTTGGCCCCAAATCTATCTCTCTGCCCCATACAAATGCAGATGTAAAACCATCAGAAAGTTGAAGCCAGAGTACTCAAGAAGACAAAGAGAAAATCTGCATGCCCCACCCAAACTCTAGGAGTCATTAGCCCCATCACCTGGGAAGCAGGATATGCTAATAGGATTAAACCACAGATATCAAGGCCTAGAAAAACACTCAGAAATAGCCTCAAGGTTCATGCCACAGGAACAGGAAACTATTCCAAACAAGGCTAGAGGGGGAATAAAAACCTGCCCATGTGCTCAACTCCTCTTTCCTCTCCTCTGCTGTTTCTTGCAAAGACCATCTTTCTGCTTCTTCAATAAACTGTAACCTTCTTCCCAAAGCAGTCGCCATGTTGCTTATTTATCCTTGGCTTAGATGAACCAGGATGAAGACTTACTTCTGACAATTTGGCACCCCAGAATGGGACTCCAAGCTAACCTCTCCAATGGACTGAGACTGGTAAGCCCCATCTTGCCGGCAGCAGACCCCTTGTGTCTGTGGATGGGTCTCCCAGGCCTTGCCCATGTGGAGCCAGGGTAGTAAAGGGAGTTTTGAGAGTTTGAACTCAAGGGCTGCTTTGGAAAGAAGGTGAAGGTGAGTACCTCTAAATTTTAAGTTTAAAGCCCAGGGTAACAAAGAAATGTGTGTATTTCTGTTTGTGTGAGTGAGAAGACTTTTTTTTCCAATCTCAGTTGGATTTTGCTCCTTCTGGTCTTTCCTAGCCGCAGAAAGGATCTGTTTAATTGGAAGAACCTGGAAAGCATGGGGGTTTGGTCAGAGCACAGAACCTTTAGTTAGGGAAAAGGGAGAGGCTGTGTGAAAATGAAATGGAATGAGTGAATGAATGAAAGAATTGGATTTGGGCAACTAGCTGGTAAGGCCCTGTAAGCAAAGCAAAGCAAAGTTAGGAAATTAAGCCTCGGGCTAGGAGCGGCCACTTACCTCTGAAAGCAAGCAGAGGTCCTCACGGACATCGGAGGTCCACAAAACAGTGGCGTGAAGCCGGCTGGTCGGAGAGTAACCCGTACCTTCTGAGGGGAAACCAGAAGTGTCTCTACAGACCCCTTTTTAGTCTGAAAACGTGGCGGATCCCTCAAGGAGCCCACGTACTCTGAGAGGGATCCAGAGTGCTCCGTGAGTCCCCTTTTTGGACCCACAAAACCGTGGTGGAAGGAGGACGTCTCACTAGGAGGCTTCCGGCATATAGTGCCCTTTAGTGTTAGAGGAAAATCCCGTTATAGAAGTATGGGAGGTTCCAATTCAAGGGCTGAGATAGGTTCCCCAGTTGAGAGCTTGCTTGAAGGAATCAGCTACCCGTCCAGGCCGCTATGGAAAAGAGATAGGTAAAGAAACTATATGAAAAAAAAATAGACTTTGCTTAGGGCTTTGCTGGGAAACCAATTTGGCTAAATAAAGGTACTTAAAAGGGAAAATAAGAATCTATCTCTATCTCTCTCTCTTCTCTATGCAACCACGTGGTATGTTTAAAATGTGTGCCTTCCCTAACTTGAGTTATCTGAAATTTATGGTGGGAATGACTAGGATGTGTAAAATTAAGACTTGTTTCCTTTTCTGTTCTCTTGTCTTTGTGTCTATATGTTTGTCAAAGTTTGTGTGTGAGCTAAATGTGACAGCTAACTGTTTCAAATCCAAAGAGAAAAGAATTTTAAATTCTGCTAGAAATTCTGCTCAAAATAAGCCACAAAAAGGAAATACCTCACTCTATTTGTCTGGCCAACAAACAGAGTGAAGAGAAAAAAATTGTGTTTGTTTGTTTGTTTGTTTGTTTTCCTCTTTCTCTGTGTGTACTCTTAAGAACAGCCTTAAGTTAGCAGGAGGGAATGTTTTAAGTTCATCTGCTAGAAAGATTTCACTCTTGCATTTAATAATATATAGTAAAGTTGGAAGGGACCTTGGAGGTCATCTAGTCCAACCCCCTGTTCAGGCAGGAAACCCTATACGAACTTTATCAAATGCCTTACTGAAGTCCAACAAAATTATATCCACAGCATTCCTCTAGTCCACTAATTTTGTAACTGGGTCAAAGAATGCAGTAAGATGTGTCTAGCATGATCTGTTTTTGACAAACCCATGTTGGCTTTTAGTAATGACTTTGTTTGCCTCTAGGTGTTCGCAGATTCTTGTTTGATTATCTTTTCCAGAATCTTCCCAGGTATTGAGGTCAGGCTGATAGGTCTGTTGTTTCCTGGATCTATTTTTATTTTTATCAGTGCTCCAGGATCTTTGAAAAATATAGTTCAGTGGTTCTGAGATCACATCTGCCAGTTCCTTGAGAACTTTGGGGTGTAATCCATCTGGTCTTGGTGATTTGAACTCTTCTAGGCTGGATAAGTGCTTGCTCACCATTTTCTTGCCTAACTTAACTTGTGCTTCTAATCTATTTTTTTTATGGTACTGTTTTTGATAAGTTGGACTGTTTGCTTTTTTATTATTTTTGGCTGTGGTCACAGGCCTTAGTTCATTTTGAGCCTTAGCTTTCTTCACCTCATCTTTGCAGGCTCAGACTATATGCTAATAGTCTGCTGTCATTATGTGCCCCTCTTTCCACTTTTTATACTGGTCCCTCTTATATGTCAATTTATCAGAGAGTTCTTTATGCAGCCATGCTGGTTTCTTGTGAGAGCTATTATTTTTCTTCTTTGTTGATATTGTGCTATTATCTCACTTTTCAAAATTTCCCAAGCTTCTTGAGTTGTTTCCCCTTGAAGATTCTCATCCATGGAATCCCTTCCAAGCCCTCTCTAAGTTTATTGAAATTAGCTCTCTTAAAGTCTAAGACTCTAGTTTGACTGTGTTCTATTGCTTGTGCTCCCATAATGTTGAATTCCAATATTGCATGATCACCTCCCCAAGGTTCCTGTGGCTTCAACACCTTTTATCATTTTGTCTTTGTTAGTGAGAATTAGATCCAATGTGGCTAATCCCCTAGTTCCCTTCTCTACTTTTGAGAAACAAAGTTGTCTGCAAGTTTTGTCAGGAATCTGTTTGATCTTCCACTTAGTGCAGAGTTTTTCTCCCAGTTGATGTCAGAGTAATTAAAGTCCCCCATTACTATTGTCATGTGCTTCCTATATACCTTAGTTGAGTTCTTATACCCTTTCATGATTTCCAAAATTGTCATTCCTGATTGGTGAGTTTAAATTTGTCTTTTCTGATTTTTTGGTCAATGTCTGTTGTTGGGTTAATTTCCTTCTCAATTCTGTCTAAAAGGTGTTAATTTTGTTCCAGGGGGAATCCAGTGTTAAATTATTTTATTGGAGTGAGGAGGGGGTGTCCTGCCTGCTGGGTCCTTCCCCAAGTTCTGGAAAATCATTCTGCAATGTGTTGTAAATGAGTTTTTGTTCTAAATGGGTTTTATCTATCCTTTTCCTGAAAAATGTGTGTCTATCTACAAGAGCCTTTTGAAGCTCAAGTCTGCTTGTGTGGGGAAATAATTTTAAGTTACTTTTCTTATCCTATCACTTATTGGTGAAACTACTATGAAGCTTTCCTGAAACCAAGCATTTCTCAATCTCTAAAACAATGTGGTCTATTTTAGAATAAATGTTCTCCTGCCTCTGGAAAGTTGCACACCTTAAAATATTAGGCTTTTAAAATTATTTGGAGTTTTCAGCATTCTCAAGCTGCCTAGCATTTTTTCTTCTTCTCAAGTTGCAAGTTCTTGTCCTTAATATGTTGCAAATGTTCAAGTTCAAAAGTGAAACATTTCATGTATGTTCTCTTACCAGAATCCAGGTTTTTCTTGTCCTCAATCTGTGATTGTTCCCATTTCTCTGTCTGTTTCTCTAATAACTGCAGTATTAATGCCTTTTCAAACTGCCTGCAAGCTACCTCCCCTTCCAATTTCTTTCTTGCCCTTTGTTCTCCATACCGTTTGTCTGCCTCTCCTGGGAGAGTCCACCCAGAAAGTGGGGGAGACCTTGTTCTTGTATCTTTCAGCCCTGCAATCCTCCCCCAAAACTTTGGAAGCAGAACACACAGACCCAGATGCTGCCTCCATCCATTTGAGCCATGGAATTGGGTTTTTAATCCAGCCATCCACTAACAAGCCACCATGCAATCTGAGTGGAACATCTTCCCAAGTCCTACCACTTCCCCAGATGCCTGTGAGAGCTGCAGAAGGAAGGAGTCCTGGAGCCACTAGTGCCATGTGAAGCCTCAGAAGAGAAAATTAGACTGTGGGGGGAGGGTGGAAACTCATTGTAAACTTTTCTTTCTTGCCACATTTGTATTGTAACAAGCCAGTTGAATGTATTAATGGAGAGATGGCATTTGGGAATAGTTGGCAGAACAAGTACTGAACACCTTGGACTTCTATCTGGTGGGAGGGAAAATTTATCCAGAATGTTTGTATTGCCTGTTTCGTAGAAATAGCTGCATATGCACACACACACCATTCAGAATCACATTGAGTCTATCCCCTCCACCTACCTTTAGTAAAGTTCCCCCCAGGCTGATTTTTTGCTCTAT
This sequence comes from Bothrops alternatus, assembly GCA_034064705.1. NCBI lineage: Eukaryota > Metazoa > Chordata > Lepidosauria > Squamata > Viperidae > Bothrops > Bothrops alternatus. Next base: position 687,189 of record JARGCV010000014.1, on the reverse strand, counting down.
TGCACCAAAGCTTTGCAAGCACAACTTCCTGAAAATTCCAAGGGGGAGGGAACTAGGCCCCCTCAGGTGAGTTGCAATTCTTATGCCCTGACTAAGGAAGCAACAGGAAAGAGATCACAATCCTCAGCCCTGAATATCTTGCACTGTTGGGCTCAGATTGGGATTCCTAGAGCTCATTATGTGCAATTTAAAGAAAAATTTAACCTCAATTGGACATTACAAACCTGGATGCACTGAACTAAGAGCTAAGGCAGGAAACAACCCTTGAAAATGGGCAGCCAGTGGTCATGTACTAAGGAAAACCATGGCTGTGAAGAATTTTGGGAGGGATGTTCAAACCTGACTGGAAGCTAAAAGTGACATCCAACATCTGAAAATGATTGGCACAGAATATTGGACACTATAAATTTCCACCTAACAAAATTTTTGCCCTGACTTTTAGAAGTTTATGGGTGCAAGCTCCCCTTTTGGGAGCCACTAAAGGGATCCTTTTCTGCTGCCTCCATTAATGTCTTATTTTTTTGGCTTAACAGTTTAAAATCTTGCCTACCAAGTCTCCATGACCAGATCAATTTTAATGTTGTGCCAATAAGTGTGACATTCTCACACTTAAGGCACAAAGCGGGGATTGAGGGAAGTTAGCCCAGCGAAGGAAATATTAAATGGGCAGAAAAATATATTTTTCCTCAAAAGGATTTTTTAAAACCAAACCTGGCCCCAAATCTATCTCTCTGCCCCAAGCAAGAGCTAGCCCCATACAAATGCAGATGTAAAACCATCAGAAAGTTGAAGCCAGAGCACTCAAGAAGACAAAGAGAAAATCTGCATGCCCCACCCAAACTCTAGGAGTCATTAGCCCCATCACCTGGGAAGCAGGATATGCTAATAGGATTAAACCACAGATATCAAGGCCTAGAAAAACACTCAGAAATAGCCTCAAGGTTCATGCCACAGGAACAGGAAACTATTCCAAACAAGGCTAGAGGTGGTATAAAAACCTACTGCCCATGTGCTCAACTCCTCTTTCCTCTCCTCTGCTCTTTCTTGCAAGGACCATCTTTCTGCTTCTTCAATAAACTGTAACCTTCTTCCCAAAGCAGTCGCCATGTTGCTTATTTATCCCCGGCTTGGGTGAACCAGGATGAAGACTTACTTCTGAGACAAGATAACAGCAGATGGACAGAAGAGGTCAGGATGACTTTAAGTAGAACTTCAAAGTACATTTATAAAGATGAAAGAGCTTCTTAGATGTGACATGCATTGTAGGGGTATAAAATGCAGATCTTGAAACCAGGCCAGGGCGCTCCTGGAAACCAATCCATAGGGAAGGATCCAGGAGGCCGCGTTTGCAAACGCCTCTTTTCTCTTCTCTTTTCTTTTTATTCTTTTTATGTTATTCTCCAATAAACCTTTGTTTTGTTAACCAGACTTGTCTTCCTATTGTGAGTATCAAAATTTGGGGTTTTTACATCTCACAATCTTGGTGGAGAATGCGGGCATTAAGAGCTTCTAGGGGACACTGTTCTCAGTAAAATCAGGAGCGCGCCTGCTGATTTCAACTGCCTGGAGTTATCTGAGATCTAGTTTCCCCTTGCAGGCTCCAAGCCAAACTAAATTGACAACTCTGGTTTACAAAAATCAAAGGACAGGAAATAGGAAGAAAGTCAACAACTGAAGCCCAGACCAGGTAACCCAGTGCACTGGCCCAGGTAAGACACTTTTGCCCCAAAGTAGGGAACCATGCAATTGTACCTGGGTGGTCAGGAGAGTGATTGTGGGAGGATTTCTGCGATAACGGCTGTGTGAGTGTGATGGGCTGTGTTCTGGGAACACTGGTAAGTCCAGAGGAGTGCGGACCTGAAAGGTTGAGGTCCCTTACTCCCGTGAGGGGGAAGGCCAGCCTGAAGGGAAGCAAACTGGTGTTAAGAGTTTTGAGTGGCCGTCAAATCGAGAACCTCAGGGAACCATAATCAGGGAAACTCTCAAGAAGATGGGTTGTTGTTGTAAGTCATTGCTGTAAACCTAAAGAAAAAAAAATAACTCTAAAATTGAGTAGCTTCAAACAGGAAAACCCATCTTGCTAGTAGCAGATGCCTTGTGTCTGTGAATGGGTTTTCCAGGCTCTGCCCATGTGGAGCCAGGGTAGAAAAGGAAGTTTTGGGAAATAAGGGGAATGAGAGAAATGTGTGTATGTCTCTCTGTGTGAGTGAGAAGACCTTTTTCCCAATCAGTTTTCTGTTCTCTTCTCCTTGTCTTGGTATGTATATGTGTGTCAGAGTCTTTGTGTGTGAAGTAAATATGACTATTACTAACCTCAAGAGAAAAGAAGATACCAAAAGAAACATCCTCACTCTGTTTGGCCAACAAACAAAGTGAAGAAAGATGTGTTTGTTTATTTATTTTTTCCTCTCCCTCTTAAGAACAGCCCAAAGTTAACCTGCTCAGGCAGGAAATCCTATACCATTTTCTTGCCTATTAGTTCTGCTCTCTCCCTTTTGCAAATGTTATTCAGAAGTGTGTTAATGCCTTTTCAAACTCTATCTGCAGACACAACCCCCCTTTCCCCCTGCTTTTTTTCTGGCTGTGTTGCTTTGAGAGGGAGAGAGAGTGAAAGGAGAAGGGGGGTTGATCTTTTTAACTTTTCCCTGCTTAGAATTCAGGTTTGAGAAAGGCGGGGTGGCTGTGGAACAAAAGAGGGGTCAGTAATTGTTGGACAACTTTTTTGGGGGGAATTTTTGAGTTTAAATTGTTTAAATTGTTTAGTTAGAGTTAGACCTATCAACCAAAAGAAATGACTCTAAATTGTTTTGCTTAGATTTATAAATGTTTTCCCTATTTAATGGAAATTTGTTTCCATCTGAATGGAATTTGATTAAATTGGAATTTGACTAACTTTATATTAAAAGCAATACTAGAGTTTGATTAAAAAAACTATTTCAGTAACTCAGAATATCTTGTTAAACTTGTTTATTTTTTGTGAAGTTAAAACAAAGAAGTTGAGAAATTTTGGGATTATAAATAGCTATGTTGTTTTGATTAAAGATTTGTATGCAAAACTGTTAGAAAAAGAGCTTGTGTTAACAAATGCAAACAGAGTTTGGTGAGCTCTCCTTTGTTGGCTCTTCGCTAGGTAATTTATTTATAAACAAGGACAAAGGTTGGAGGAGGTTTTGACCCAGAAGTGGGGGGAAAGAGGCAGCCAGTGGCATTTTTGTCTAAAATTGACATTTGGGGACTTCTTGGTGGTTAGCATTTCTTATCAAGTGTGGGCAATTTTAATCAGGAAGCCTAAAGGAAGTACACACTTGTTCATAGCAAAGTAGTTCGGGAAAAAAAGAAAGAAAAAAACAGGAAAAAGAGAGACATAATGAAGATACGATAGTAGATGGGGACGGAGGGATTACCAAGAATTGAATTAAAAGATAAAATAATTAGAAAATATGTACTCAAACTGTCCAGATGTTTTTCTCTCCTGCAACAGAAAGGCATTCTTACCCAAACTCCACCTTTGGACTTTGCAGTACACCAATACAAAGCAGGACAGTGGGTGTACTAACTCCAACCTGGGAAGGACCTTACATCGTCTTGTTAACCACTGAGACAGCTATCCAGACAGCTGAAAAAGGTTGGACCCATTACTCCCGAGTAAAAGGGCCCGTGCCAGCCCCAGAGGAGTGGAAGGTGGAATCTCACCAAGGAGATCCACTGAAGCTAAAGTTCCGAAGGACTTAATGGACTAATAGTCAATCTTCCTGACAGAAGGAGGGGTAATAGAGGAAAAAGGACTAAACTTTATATTTAAAACCAAGACCTCCCGCATGCTGATTTTGTGGGTATCTTTGTGGGTGTTGTTGCTGCTCTCACTGTATTAATTGTGTTCAGTGCACAGGGTGTGAGATAGAGTGTGATATTAAGTCTTAGAAGATGTATTGGAACGTTAGGAGGTGGTATGTCTGGGTTTTTTTTCTTATTATGCTCTTAAAACCTGTCCAACCATTAGAGTCATGTAAGCAATGTGTAAAAATGACAAAGGGAGAAGAAGAAAATATACACTGACTCCATGTATGTTTATGGAGTCTTGAATACTGGTGGAAGAAGAAAAGAAAGAAGTTACGCTAGAGTGGCAGAAGGGAAGGAAGGAATGGATAATAGAAGAAAGAAACAGGAAAGTTGTTTTAAGTTGGTTTGCACAGAGTTGTGAATTGCATGCATTAAGCAGGGAGACTGCCATTAACATGGTCAGCCCAAACGTGTGAATTGTATGCCTTAACACAAGCCTTAGAATGTTGAAGGAACAAGAATGTACTAAAGATGGGAGGTGGATGTTGAAAGATGGGAGACGGATGTTGAAAAGAAGGGGGAAAAACAATGGCTAGAACACGGAAGCAGCCACTGAAGGGGGGGGGTCACAAGGGATGATTAATATTTTCTAAAACAGGATGGTTGTATTTATACTTTAGTTAAACAAATCTGTGATAAATACAAAAAAAAAAGCTTTACAACATTTAGTGGTGAGGCCATGTTAATATAGGCCTCAACTGGAAAGTTGTTTTTGTTTCTTTGAAATGATGTATGGGAGGCTTTTGTTACATGAAGGTTCAAGAATGTCAATGAAGAAGAGAAGAAAGTTACTCAGTATTTGCATAATCTGGCGCAGGTTTTGTCTTCTATCTCAGTACAGGCCCAGGCTGCCTTACCACCTGTCTCTGGCTATTGTTCCTGGAAAGTGGGTTCAGGTGAAAAGAACTGTCACCTAGAAATACCAGTCCTGAGTGGTCTCAACCATGCCAAGTCCTCCTGATTAAAGGAATCAAGGGGTGAGTCCATGGAAAGTCCCACCATATCCTCTCCAGTGACAAACTCCGCAGCTGGAGGGCCTGAAAATGAAATTTCAACCTGCCTCACCTGTTGAAATGTTTCCATCTAAGTAGGAGAAAAACTTCAATGGATTGGACTACCCTGGAAATCATGTTCCTAGAATCTGGACTATGTGTTACAAAATTTTTCTTCTGCTACTGTTGTTTCCTTCGTACCTTCTTTGGTAGAAGGAAGGACCATGGGCCCAATACTTTAAGGAACATTGGGGAAAGAAGACTCAGAATATGAAAACTTGCTTGCACAGGAATCTAAAGAAAATATAGGGAGTTATGAACTATTTTTTTTGTAAAACATTTTTTATTAATAGACATATATTTGTACATGTAAACCAGGAAAAAATTCAAGTTAACTGCTATTCAACTTAATACAATCGATTTAAATTTGTAAACATTCTTCACTCCTTATGTCAAGATTTAACTATAAGCCAGGTACATTTTCTTTGATTGGTGTTTCTCTTGTATGTAGTCTATCCAATGTTTCCAGTCTATCATATATTGTTCATTTGAGCGATCCTTCAAATATGCCGATATTTTAGCCATTTCTGCCAAATTTAAGACTTTCAAAGTCCATTCTTCAATAGATGGTATTTCTGGCTTCTTCCAGTATTGTCCCACCATCAGTCTCGCTGCTGTGATCAGGTTCAAAATTAAGTTCGTCTCTGTGGTGGTACAGTCTTTTATGATCCCTAACAAAAACAACTGAGGTAGAAATTCAATACGCTTTTTCAAAATGGTTTGGAGTGTCCACCATATTTTTCTCCAGAAGGCTTTAATCTTTCTACATGTCCACCATACATGAAAATATGTAGCCTCCATACTATCACATCTCCAACATTTAGGTTGGATGTCAGGGTAGATATATGATAGTTTTTTCGGATCTAGATGCCACCTATAAAACATTTTATAAAAGTTCTCTCTTAAATGTTGCGCTTGCGTAAATTTTACATTTCTCACCCAGATTCTCTCCCATGTTTCCATTGTGATAGGTTGCCCAAAATTTTGTTCCCACTTTACCATACAATCCTTGACTAGTACAGTTTCAGAGTCAATTTCTATCAGTACACTGTACACTCGTTTGATATGCATGGGCCCCTGTTTTCTAACCTGTTCAATTAAATTCTCATCTGTTAGGGATAAACCCTTCTTCAGGTCTTTTTGCCATCTAGACTGCAGTTGCAGATATGAAAGCCAGGTACACACTATTCCTTCATCTGCTAGCTTATTTGATGGCTTTAACGATACCACATTTCCTTCTTCCATTACGAGTTTACTATAGGGCACCACATCCTGACCTTGTATTATGTTTATGTCCCCTATTGCGTGTCTGGGGATCGTCCATATGGGAATCTTTTCGTGTAGTAAGTACTGATATTTCTCAGTGGGTGCTCCTTGAAGCTCTTGTCCACCTTCTTGTCGTACACTAGGTATGCGTGCCAGCCATATAGTAAACCATGTCCTTCAACATTCAGTACTCTGTCGTTCGTTATATTAATCCAGTCACTCAACGCCACCAGTGCCGCAGCGTAGTAATATAACTTCAAATTGGGCATTTTAAACCACCTCTTCTCCTTGTATCCTGGATGATTTTTAATTTAACCCTCGGTTTCTTGCCATCCCAAATAAATCTGTTAATGCCCTTCTGCCATTCGTCTAGGTCCACATCCTTTTTGAGTATAGGTAGCATTTGAAAGAGAAATAAAAATTTTGGCAATACATTAATTTTAACTGCCGCTATCCTGCCCAGCAGAGACAGTTGTAATTTTTTCCACCTGACCAGATCTGTTTGTATCTTGTTCCACAATACCTCGTAATTATTTTTATATAATTTCCCATTTGCAGCTTCAATCTCAACTCCTAAGTATTTAACTTTCTTAACTATTTCACAGCCCGTTATTCTTTCTAAGTCCTGTTTTGAGTTGTTATCTAAATTTTTAACTAGCATCTTCGTCTTAGGTATATTTACTTTGAAGCCCGCTACCCTACCATAGTCCTTAATTATCTCCATCAGTCTCTTGGCTGATTGTGCTGGTTGAGTCAGTGTCACCAGCAGGTCATCCGCGAAGGTACATAGTCTGTAGTCCTGCTGTCTAATCCGTATACCTTTTATGTCATCTGCCGCTCGTATCCTGTTCAGTAAAACCTCCAGCGTTAAAACAAACAGCAAGGGGGATAGCGGACATCCCTGTCTAGTACCTTTTTCTATGTTAAATGAGTCTGTTAAGTCCTCATTCACAATGATCTGTCCTGTTTGTTTCTGATAAATTGCCAATACGGAATTAATAAACTGTTCTCCCATTTTCATCCCCCAATCAGTTTTTTCAGAAACGGCCAATTCAGTCTATCAAAGGCTTTTTCTGCATCTACAAACATGAGAGTAGCGGGCACCTGTCTATGCCTTTCCAAATACTCTATTATATTAAGAAGTTGTCTTACATTAGTTTTCATCTGACGTCCTTGTATAAATCCAGTTTGGTCCGGGTGAATTATTTTTTGTAACACTGTCATTAATCTGTTAGCCAAGATTTTTGCAAAGATTTTGTAATCCGTGTTCAATAGCGAGATGGGTCTGTAGTTTTCTGGTTGAGCGTTGTCTTTTCCCTCTTTAGGGATTAGAGAGATGTAGGCTGTTTTCCACGACGGTGGAACGTGACCACCTTCTTGTATGTTGACAAATAGTTCTCTAAGGGGTTCTACCATCTCCTCTCGAAGATACTTGTAATAGGTCACTGTTAACCCATCAGTCCCGGGCGATTTCCCCTTTTTCAATTGTTTAATCACTGAAAGTATTTCTTCTTGTGTGATCAATGCATTCAGACTATCTCTTTGTTCATCGGTAATTATCAATAACTTTTCATTTTGCAGAAACTTATCTATCTCTGTGTCTTGTGTCTTCTCTTCAGCGTATAACTTGGAGTAGAATTCTGTAAAAGCTTTCTTGATCATTTCTTGTTGAAACTCTTGGGCTTCCGGTGGCTCCGCTGACGTCGTTAGAGTCTCCTTGGTGAGGCTCCGCTCTCTGGGTTTGTTAAGCCGCAAAAAAAACAGCGAACACCAGCTGTTTTTTGCGGTGGAAAATCCCCTCTTTGGGCGAAGAAGAGGTGAAGAGCATCAAGAGCAGGGTTGAGCTCCTCTAAAATCCCTGGGAAAAGCCTCCAGGGATAAAGAGTGCGAGCTCCCCAGGCACTTGAAGACGCTCCTGCCCAGAGACGCTTCTGTCGGCTGACAGAGAAAGACGCCGTGACCGCCTCTGCTTTTAAAAAGAATATAAGAGAGACTGCTTGCAGACGGAGTGAATACAGGAGCCTTTTTTGTATCGCAAGTATTTTTATTTTATTTCTGACCACATACTTATAACTTTTACAATCAACATAATGCATCCAAGATGGCGATAGCTTTCACTGCTAAGGGAAAGTGTTTTAAAGTGAAAGTGAACTTTTTTTTCTCTTTTCTCTTTCGGAAGTAAAGCTAGAGAGACTATTCTGACTTGAATTTTACCTTATAAATTATAACTTAAAGTGGAATTTAAAAGAACATAAGAAGAGAGGAAAACCTGGCAATACAATTTCTTTACAAAGGTATTTAAAATGACTGCGAGACAGAAGGCAGCTATGGCAAAGGCGGCTCTACCTTCCCCGGGTCAGCCTCCTAAAATACAACTAAGCAGTTTGCCTGTTTCCTCAGCCTCTGCATCTTTAATATCGATAGAATCCCAAGCCCCTCTGCCTATTCAATCTCCTCCAGAAATGCTTACAATGAAAGATTTACAGGGTGCATTATCCACAATGACTGATAAGCTGGAGAGAAAGATTGAAGAACAGATGAAAGGTTTAACTGATGAACTAGAGACAATAAAAGAAACAATTGAGACTCAGAACATTGTGATAAGAGAAGATATTGTTGAGGCTATTAAAGGGGTTTGGGAATATACTTTGAGAGTTGAAGAGAAGGTGGAAGATATTGAGCAGCAGATGGAAGAGAAAATTGAGGAGGTTAGAAGTGATGTTCAAGATCAAGCCGTTATGATTCAATATAATCAGATGCAGTTGGCTGTTAGAATTAGTGGCCTGAAAGAGGTTGCAAAGGAGAACCAAGAAGATTTAAGAAGAATTTTTGTCGAAGCTCTGGCAAAATTTTTGGAAGATGGAGCTCAAAATGTTGCCTGGCCGATTGAGCGGATATTCAGAATTAATTCACGTATAGCAGCACAAAGAAATTTGCCTAGAGACATTGTGATATATTTTAGTACAAGAAAATTTAGAAATTATGTCCTTATTACAGCTTATAATAAACAATTAAGTGTTGCTGGTCAAGAAGTTCAGGTTTTGAAGGAGATACCCCCGAAGATGTTGAGATCAATGAAAGATTATGCATTCTTGATGGAGGAACTTAAAAAACGAGAGATACAATATAGATGGGAGGCTCCAACTGGACTTTCTTTATTTTTTCAAAGTAATAGATACCGTTTGACCTCAGTTGCTAAAGCGAAAGATTTTTTTGAGAACATATTGAGGGGTGGTAAACCCCCGTCTCCAAGATCGAAAAGGGCAGACAACGCAAAAGATATGGAATCATCACAAGTTATGGAATCACAACCATTGTCAGCATCAGGACTTGATAAAGGAGTATTGGCTGAGCAGCCAGTGCAGTGTATTGATATTTTTCAACCTTTGGAGGCAGAGAAGGCTAAAGAGCAAAGGCAAACACGCTTAGCTACTAAGCGTATGGAACAAAGAGAAAAAGAACAGCCAGTTGCTACAAAGCAAGTTGTATCTACATCTCCGGAAGCCATGGGAGCAAGACCTAAAAAGAAAGCGGTGGAAGAAGTTAATTTGGCCTTGCAAAAGCTTTCACAAACTGGTCATGTCAAATAAATATTTGACATGGAATGTGAATGGTTTAAATTCTCCACAGAAAAGGAAGAAGATATTTCATTATTTGAAGCAATGTAAAAATGATGTAATTTGTTTACAAGAAACACATATTAGAATTTCGGATCAGAAATATCTGATAAATAATAAGTTGGGCTCACATTTTGTGGCAGCATCTTCAGAGAAAAAAAATGGAATTGTTATTTATGTTAAAAACCATATAAGAGCTAAATTAATAGAAGCAGATATTCAAGGCAGATTTTTAGCTATTGAAATTTTATTAGATGGGAAGAAAATTCTTTTCATGGGTATATATGTCCCAAATCAACAACAAGGCACATTTTATAAGCTACTACATAAAAAATTAATACAATTGGATTACAGGTCTTGTATTTTAATGGGAGATTGGAATGGTATTTTGGATGTTTGCTTAGATAAGAAAAAGATTTCATCTGTTCCGCAATCGCGTTCTACCTTGCCTAAATCTTTTTTTGATATTAAGGATGATCTTAACTTGATAGACATATGGCGAGAAAGACACGGCATGGATCAAGAGTTTACTTTCTTTTCTGATAGACACCAATCATTTTCTAGAATTGATTTTATATTAACTACTACTGATTTTATTCTTAGGTTAAAGAAAGTTAAAATTTTACCTAACGTCTTGTCAGATAACAATCCGGTTATGATGGAATTAATGACTGGTCAGTTGCCTAGAAGATCTTGGAGAATTAATGAAAATTTGTTTAAATATGATATAAATGTGGAGGAATGCAAAAAGGCCATGAAGGAATTTTTTATGTTAAATATGAATAGGGAAACGACAATAGAAATGGTGTGGGATTCTAGTAAAGCTTATATGCGTGGGATCTTAATTGATATGAATAAAAGGTATAGACGTAAACAAGAGGAAAAAAGGAAAGAGTTAGAAGAGGAAATAAGGAAAAAAGAGTTATTATTAATAAAGAAACCAGATGATAGAAATATTAAAGAAGGGATAAAGACTTTACGGAAACAATTTGATTTGTTGATGACGGACCAAGTTGCCAGGAATTTACAATATGCTAAACACAATACATTTTTTAATTCTAATAAACCTGGCAGATGGTTGGCTTATACATTAAGGAAAAAACAAAAATCCCATATAATTGAGAAAATAGAATACAAGGGGAAAGAAGTGTTTCAACAAGAAATTATTAAAAAAGCTTTTCTAGAATTCTACTCCAAGTTGTATTCCGAAGAGAAAGTACAACAGAATGAGATAGATGCCTTTTTACAAAATGAAAATGTTTTGAAAATTACTAAGGAACAAAGAGATAGATTAAATGCTTTGATTACATCAGAAGAAATTATTGCAGTGATTAATCAATTGAAAATGGGAAAATCTCCTGGGACTGATGGTTTAACAGCGATTTATTATAAGTATCTCCAAGAAGAAATGGTGGAACCTCTCAGAGAGTTATTTGTAAATATACAAGAGGGTGGTCGGGTGCCACCTTCATGGAAAACGGCTTATGTTTCTTTGATCCCTAAAGAGGGAAGAGATAATGTTCAAGTAGAAAATTTTAGACCTATCTCATTGTTAAATACGGATTATAAGATTTTTGCAAAAATTTTGGCTAATAGATTAATGACAGTTTTAAGACAAATAATTCATTCCGACCAAACTGGTTTTTTACAAGGGAGACAGATGAAAACTAATGTTAGACAACTTATTAACATATTGGAATATTTGGATAAGCATATCCAAGTGCCTGCAGTTCTTATGTTTTTGGATGCGGAGAAAGCTTTTCATAGACTGAATTGGTTATTTTTGAAAAGATTAATTGTTAAGATGGGAATGGGGGATCAGTTTATTAATTCTATATCAGCAGTTTACCAGAAACAAAAAGGTCAGATTATTGTGAATGGGCAATTAACAGATTTATTTAATATAGAGAAAGGTACTAGGCAGGGTTGTCCTTTATCCCCTTTATTGTTTGTTTTAACCTTAGAGGTTTTATTGAATAGGATTAGAGCTTCAGATGAACTAAAAGGTATACAGATTAGACAACAGGATTATAGATTATGTGCTTTTGCTGATGATTTACTTGTGACATTGACCCAACCAATACAGTCGGCTCAGAGCTTGATGGAGATTATTCAAAATTATGGAAGGGTATCAGGCTTTAAATTAAATATATCTAAGACAAAGATGTTGGTTAAAAATTTAGATGATAAATTAAAACAAGATTTGGAAAGAATAACGGGTTGTGAAATAGTTAAGAAAGTTAAATATTTAGGAATTTATATAGAAGCTTCTAATGGGAAACTATATAAGAATAACTATGAATCTTTATGAAACAAGATACAAATAGAATTGGAGAAATGGAAAAAATTACAATTATCTGTGTTGGGAAGGATAGCTGCAATCAAAATGAATGTATTGCCGAAATTTTTATTCTTATTTCAAATGTTACCAATACTTAAAAAGGATGCGAACTTAGAGGAGTGGCAGAAAGGTATCAATAGATTTATTTGGAATGGCAAGAAACCAAGGGTTAAATTAAAAATTATTCAAGATACAAGGGAGAGAGGTGGTTTGAAAATGCCCAATTTTAAGTTATATTATTATGCTGCAGTTTTAGTAGCAATAAGTGACAATTGAAGAAATTATATTTAGCATATAGTTAAATATTTATATATTGGATTTATATAATAAGTAGTTTAGTGGGTTTTCTTGTGTTTTTACCCTGTATTCACTCTGGGAAGTCGGGGAGGGGGGGGTGGGAGTGTATTCATAATTTATATATTATGTTTTCTCAACTGTAAACGGGGTTGGCGATATGTACGAATATGTAAGAATATATATTAAGGGGTTGCTCGGGTGGCCTCTTGGCACCACATCTGGTGGGTAAGAGGAGGAGTGAAAGAGGAGTGAAGGTAGAGGTAAGTAGGAAGTTGGTATGAGGAGGCAAGAGTGGGGGTAGAGATGGTGGGTGGAGAAGTAGAGGAGGAGTGAGAGGAAAGTAGGTAGATGGTAAGAGGAAGGAAGGGTGGTTAGGGATAGGGGGATGTGGTGGTGGGGGTGCCGAGCAGTTATTTTAATTGTTTGGAAAATGTAGTATATGTTAGTTTTCGGTTGAGTTATTATTATGTGTCTTTTTTGTAAATTTAAAAAAAGCAATAAAAATTATGTGGAAAAAAAAAGAAACTCTTCCTTTCCTTTATACACTATCTTTTCAATTATGCGAGATTTTTGCTTTTTCCTTAATATATAAGCCAGCCACCGACCAGGTTTATTGGAATTATGGAATGTCTTATGCTTTGCATATTGTATATTCCTTGCCACTTGATCTGCCATCAACAAGTCAAATTGTTTCCTTAAAATCTTGATTCCCTCTTTGGTATCTTTGTCCTCCGGTCTTTCTATTAATAGTTGCTCTTTCTTACTTATCTCCTCTTCTAACTCCTTTCTTTTTTGTTCTTGTTTGCGACGGTGCCTTTTGTTCATGTCCATGAGAATCCCATGCATGTATACCTTGCTAGCGTCCCATATCATTTCTATAGGTGTCTCCTTATTCATGTTTATGCTAAAGAATTCCTTCATAACATTTTTGCATTCATCCACATTTATATCGTATTTAAACAGGTTTTCATTAATTCTCCAGGATCTCCTAGGTTTCTGTCCTTGTCTTAATTCCATCCACACCGGGTTATGGTCTGTTAGTACTTTGGGTAAGATTTTCACCTTCTTTAGGCTAACTAGCAAGTCGCTGGTTGTTAATATAAAGTCAATTCTGGAGAATGATTGGTGTCTGTCTGAAAAAAAGGTAAATTCTTGCTCTTTGCCATGTCTTTCCCTCCAAATGTCTATCAGGTCGAAGACATCCTTTATGTCAAAGAAGGATTTAGGCAACTTGGAGTGTTTTTGCGAATTTGGTGTTGTCTTCTTTTTATCCAGGCCGACCTCTATGACACCATTCCAGTCTCCCATTATAATACATGATCTGTAGTTGAATTTTATTAACTTTTTATGTACCAATTTGTAGAATTTTCCTTGTTGTTGATTTGGTGCATATATGCCCATCAAGAGAATTTTCTTATCATCTTTTACTATTTCGATTGCTAGGTATCTACCTTGAGAGTCTGACTCTATTAATTTAGCTCTGATATGCTTTTTCACATAGATAACTATGCCATTCTTCTTTACTGCTGCCGCTGCAACAAATTGTGTGCCTAGCTTGTTGTTGGTTAAATATTTCTGATCCGTAGCTCTGATATGTGTTTCTTGTAAGCAAATTATATCATTTTTACCTTGATTCAGATAATGAAATATTTTCTTCCTTTTCTGTGGGGAGTTTAACCCGTTAACATTCCAAGTCAAGTATTTACTTGTCATGATCGGCTTCGGGACACTCCTGCCAGACCACTTCCGCTTTTTCCCCTGCTTTCTTCTTTGGTCTCGCTCCCATGGTATCCAGATTGGTGTTTGTGTTGCCTTGTGGGATCTTCTCTTGCTGTTCTATACGTTTAGTAGTAGCCCTCGTCTGCCTTTGCTCTTTACTCTTTCCTGCTTCCATGATTTTATTGACATCCATACTCTGTGCAGTCGCATCCCGAGAAGCTCCTTTGTCTTCTCCTGCTGCTGCAGCGGTCTGTGCCTCTGGGTATTTTGATCGTTGTTCTGAATCCATTCCTCTTTCATGTGGCCAATCTACATTTTCCAGTGTTGTGGGCAGGGATCTCCCCGCCTTCAGTTCCTTTTCAAAAAATTCTTTTGCTTTCCGGATTGAGTTCAGATGGTATCTTCTGCCATTATAGAGTAATGACATTCCAGTTGGGGCTTCCCATCGATATTGTAGAGCGTGTGTTTTCAGTTCAGTGACCAAGAACTTGTAGTCTTTTCTTTCTCTTAACATCTTGGGGGGGATCTCTTTCAATATCACCACCTCTTGCCCTTCTACATACAATCTCTTGTTATAGGATGTTGTCAAAATAAGATCTCGGAGTCCCTTTGTTACAAAATGGATAACCACATCTCTTGGTAGATTTTTGTTTTTTGCGATCCATGAGTTAACTCTGTGGATTCTGTCGATTTGCCTCCTCTCCCAGAAATTGTTCCAAGGCTTTTACAAAAATTCTTTTCAAATCTTCTTGCTTTTCATTTGTTGATTCTCCCAGTCCCCTGACCCTGATTGCTGTCATCATCTGCCAATATTTCATCATAGTTGATTGGTCCTGCACCTCACTTTTCATCTCAGCCATTTGTCCCTCAATTTGACGCTCCACCTCTTCCATCCTTTTTTCAACCCCCTCCCAGACCCTCTTAAAAATTTTTCTCAATAGCTTCTCTCATTTTCTTATTGTATGTTTGCATTGTTTCCTTGATTTGGTCTAAGTCTTCAGTAACAGCTTTGCTTTGTTCTTCCAACTTCCTCTCCAATTCTCTGCTTTGTTCCTTCAACTTCTGTTCTAGTTATTTGCCTTGTCTCTCCATCTTCGTACCCATTCCCTTTATTTTCTTATCCAATTCCTCCATCCTCTTTTCCACTGCCTCCAGCTTTCTCTCTATTTTTTCATTCATTGTTGACATTATATCTTTTAATTCTTTCATCATATGCATTTCTGGAGAGGCCTGGGTAGACAGGGGGGCCTGGGATTCTGTAGGTATGGAGGAAGAGAGGGGGACAGGTAGGTTGTTCCCTGGTATTTTAAGGAGCTGGCCTGGGGAGGGTGCTGCCACCTTTGAGGGTATTATTTTGGACTGCTTAGTGGCCATCCTGAGTTCAGTCCACTGTTAGCCAAGCTTTTTTATGTAGAAGATTAATTCTTACTCTTATATTGCCAAGATGTTTCCTTTTATAGTCTTTTTTTTATCTTCTTGTAGCCTTTTTATTCTTTTTCTTATGTATATTTTGTAAGGTTTTTAAGGTTTGCGTGTAGTCTGCCCTCTAGTGTTCACTCTCGCAATGTCGTCTCACTTTCCACTTTCTCTTCCGGCTACTTTCTCTTTAAAGTGAAAGTAGTCGCCATCTTGGATACTTTTTGTTTATTGTGAAAGTAGTTAATCAGCGGTATAATATAAGAAATACTTGCTTTTTTAAGCTCTTGCGTTCAGTCCGTCTGTCTCCGTGTCTCTTTAAAAAGTTTTTTTCAAGCGGAGGCTGGTCTTAGCATCTGGGTCTGTCAGCCAACAGAGAAACAGCTCCGGGCTGGAGCTATCGTGAGCGCCCGGGGAGTCCTCTTTCTTTCTTCCCGAACACTTTTCCAGGGAGTTTTCAGAGGCTCTCGACCCGCACTCACAGCTCTTGACCCAGGAGTTATGAACTATTAAAAGTAGAAAAGAATAAATTCAGGTGGAAGCAAAAAAGGGGGGGATTGAAGGAAATAAAAGTTATTCTTTTATAAAATTGTAGAAAAATAATTGTAGAAATGTAATGCCAATATATGAGACTGTCTATTTAACACAAATGTAACACTGTAACGCAAATGTAGCAATGCACTGCCAAATGTGTGAGAAGGTTTGTTCAATCTTTACTGCCTAAAAATCCCTCGGAAACAGGAACTTACACTTTGAGTAGAAATCACTATCTAAGAGGGGGATTTTGACCCAAGGCGAAAATTACAAATAAACAAGATAACAGCAGATGGACGGAAGAGGTCAGGATGACTTTAAGTACAACTTCAAAGTACATTTATAAAGATGAAAGAGCTTCTTAGATGTGACATGCATTGTAGGGGTATAAAATGCAGATCTTGAAACCAGGCCAGGGTGCTCCTGGAAACCAATCTATAGGGAAGGATCCAGGAGGCCGCGTTTGCAAACGCCTCTTTTCTCTTCTCTTCTCTTCTCTTTTTATTCTTTTTATGTTATTCTCCAATAAACCTTTGTTTTGTTAACCAGACTTGTCTTCCTATTGTGAGTATCAAAATTTGGGGTTTTTACATCTCACAGAGTCATGGAGGCCTTCTGATAGGATGGGAAGATCCCTTTACCAACTGCTCAGTAGGGCAATGATAGTTGGGATAATCGTGCATTTGGGAAATTGGGATCATCCTTTCAGAGTTAATATTTATAAATGAATCCGTATTTTGAAGTTAAAACATTCTCAACAAGCTCCTCCTGCCTTAGTTATGTGTTCCTCTTTCCATGTTTTGTACTTACCCGTTTTATCTTTGATTTTTTTTTCAGGGAGTTTTTTGTGTAACCATGCTAGTTTCTTCTTGGATTTCTTTTTCAGTGGTATTCAGCTGGACTGGACTTTTATAATATTTTTCAGAGTTTCCCAAGCTTCTTGAGTTGTTTTACCCTTTTAAGATTTTCATCCATGGAATCCTTCCCAAGCTCTAAGTTTGTTAAAATTAGCTCTTTTAAAGTCCAAGACACTGGTCTGATTATGTTCTGTTGCTTGTGTTTGCATTATATTGAATTCCAATATGACATGGTCACACTTCCCCAAAGTTCCAGCACCTTCAACCCCCTCTATCACTTCTCTGTTTGTAAGAATTAGGTTCAGTACAGCAGAGGTCACCAACCTTTCTTGGTTGGTGGACCGAAAAAAAAGTGAGAGGGAAGCATTTTACATGCACGCGTGCAAGTGCACAGGGTTGCAAGCATTCGTGTGATGCAAATGGGGTGGGGCTAGCACTTGCATGATAGTTGCTAGCCCTGCCCCGTTCTTGTACACAGCGCCCTGTTTCTATGCCCCGATGTGCGACGTTCCATTTTTGTGCTATGCGGTGTGGCAGCCTCTCGTTTTTGCACCCCATGGCGCGGTGTTGACCTGTTTTCGTGCCCTGAGGTGCGGTGTTGGTCCATTTTTGCACCCCAAGGCATGGCAGCATCCTGATTTTGTGCCCCAAGGCGTGGCGGCGCCCCATTTTTACACCCCAAGGCACGGTGGCATCCTGTTTTTGTGCCCTGAGGTGCAGCAACAGTCCGTTTTTGCACCATGCCGCGTGGCATCCTGGTTTTGCACCCTGCAGCCTCAGCGCTAGCGTGAGTGGGGGGATGTGCATGCACACGTATGCGCACTGGCCAGCCTATCCCGTGGTCCAGGGGCCAGCAGCCCACAGCCCACTACTGGGCTGCAGCCCACAGGTTGGGGACCCCTGCAGTACAGTATAACAGTCCCTCTAGTTCCCTCCTCTACTTTTTGGATGACAAAGTTGTCAGTTAGGTTGGTCAGGAACCTGTTTGATCTCCCACTTGATGCAGAATTTGTCTCCCAGTTGATGTCAGGGTGGTTAAAGTCCGCCATTACTACTGTGGTGTGTTTCCTACACCATTTGTTAACTGGTTAGCAAACAGTTCATCTATTTCTTCTGCTTGGTTGGGTGACCTGTAGTATACACCTATGGCAATGTCATTCCTTTTTCCTTTTATAGTGACCCATATGCATTCTAGGAGGCTTTCATTCTTGGTTTTGTGTATTTCTGTAGAGATGTAGTGTTCTCTTACCTATAATGCAACTCCCCCTCCTCTTTTGTTAGGTCTGTTTTTTTGAACAGTTTGTATCCTTCCATCAGTACATTCTAGCCGTGAGTTTCATCCCACCATGTTTCGGTAATGACAACTACAGTATATCATACCTGCCCTCATGTACTAGTACTTCAGGTTCACACTGTTTGCTCCTCAAACTTTCAGTGTTTGTGTATAGGCATTTGGGTCCTGTATGGCTCACCCTGGGTATGCTTCCTATATCTCCTACTTTATATCTGAGTTTTTCTTCATTCCCATCCCTCCCTACCTCATTGTTTGATTGGTTTTCTTGTGGTTTCATGTTTGGGATTAGGTCCTAAAGATCCTAAGGATTGGTCACCCTCCCTCCTCAATTTTAGTTTAAAGCCCTTCTGATAAGTTGAGCCAGTCATCTTTCGAATACATTCTTCCCCATTCTTATGAGGTGCAAGCCATCACCAGAAGCCCTTCATGTATGTAATTCAAATCATGGTCTAGGAATCTGACGTTCTTTTTGGTGGCACCAACTGTTAGGCCAGTGTTTCATTTCTAAAATTCTTTGTTCCCTCATTGGATGTCCCAAAGGTGCTTTTTCCATATGTTGCAGGAATATTGGAAAAGCTCAGGAGGATATTCAGCCAACACAACATATGTGTACACTTCAAACCCAAGGATACACTAAGGCAGAAGCTTGTCCACCCCAAGGATAAAACACCCAGACACAAACTGAGCAACGTGGTATATGGAGTACAATGCAGTGAGCCATGTGCAGAGCTGTACATTGGGGAAACAAAACAACTTCATAAACGCATGGCACAACATAGGAGAACAAACCCATCAGGACAAGATTCAGCAGTCCATCTGCATTTAAAAGACAAAGGCCACTCTTTCGAAAACAGCAAAGTCCACATTCTGGACAGAGAGGACCGCTGATTTGAAAGAGGGGTCAAAGAGGCCATCTATGTCAAAATTGAACAGCCCTCTCTCGACAGAGGGGGAAGGATATGACATCATCTATCTCCAGTCTACAACACAGTCCTTTCAGCAGTTCCAAGAAGGCTCCACACCCATTTGCACTACTCAGGTGACCCTGACAACACAGATAAGCCTCCAGGGTCTTCAATGACTTGTAAAAGAATGCAAATGACCAGCTGTCTGCAAGGAGTATAAATCCTGCCACTCCCCACCATCCAGCCAGAGCTGAAGAAGCTTCTTAGATGAGAAGCGAAACGTCTTCAAAGAAAAACAAAGTCCAGCTGCCTCATGAAAAGAAGCACCTTTGGGACAACCATGACCTGGATGACTGAGAATCTCCATAGACATCCCTTATTGGATGTTGACCTTTTGTTGAAAGTATAGATGAAAACACCACTTGTGTTTGTAACTCCTTAACTTTCTTGCCTGGCTGCTCATAATTTCTCAATATTGTTTTCAGGTTCATTGTCGTGTTGTTCATCCCTACATGAAGGAGAAGAATGGGGTAGTAATCTGTGGGCTTGCTTATTTTAGTAAGGTTCTCAGCCACATCTTTGGTTTTTGCTCCAGGGAGACAACATACCTCCCTAGATTGAATGGCCAGTCTACAGATGGCTGGTTCTGTTCCCCTGAGAATTGAATCTCCTATCACAGGGGTCCTCAACCCCCGGTCCATGGACCGGCACCAGGCCGCAGCATGCCAGAAACTGGTCCGCACAAACAAGCAAAGTCCCATCTACGGGATGCAGACAGTACATGAAACCACGCCCCCTCCAGTCCACGGAAAAATCTCCACGGAACCAGTCCCTGGTGCCCAAAAGTTTGGCGACCTTTGTCCTATCACCAACGCTCACCTTTTTTTCCTAGGGAAGTTTGGGCTACTTTTCTTCATTTCATAGGAGCACTTGATGATACCTCTTTTCTAGGTGTCTGCATGCTGCCTTCCAGAGGGAGGCTATGAAATCGATTGCTCAGCACCAAAGGGGCTGGATTAGACAGCAGAGGCATTGTTCTTGGTTGCTGCTTTTTTCTATGAGTGACATGTTTCCATCAATCTTCCCCTAAAGATTCATATACAGGGTTGTTTCTTTTAGAAGTTGTTTCTTCTTTATTATGTTCAATTTGGATAAAGTCTTCTGAATTAGGTTGGATTTTCTCATTTTGTAGGTTGAATTTCAGACTGGCTAGAGTTGCCTCTAGACCCTTTACTTTTTCTTCCAGTAATTCATTTAATTTACATTTGGTACATCTGTAATTTGGGTTTCTATGGGCATAAGCACATAGAACATATTTTACAAATCACAACAGTGCCAGTCTCTTTTTCCATGATTATGTTTCTTTTTGCTAGTTCATTTAAGGATTAAAATTTTAAAAAATTATAAATGTTTGAAATGTAAAGATTTAACCACAGATTTAGAAAAAAAATAATTTAAAAATTTAAAATTCTAAAAGGTCATTTAAAAATGTAAAAGTATGTAAAAGTATGCACTTTGATATGCACTTCTTTTTGCAAGAAATCTCTGGCTGCTTTTTAGGAGATGCTTTGCTCTTAACCCTCTACTCCCTGCCTTGACAATGTATCCCTTTCTTCCCTTTCTACAAGTGTTTTGTACTTATCCCTTTCCTCCCTGCCTTCTTGTCCTTCAGTTGCCTTGCCACTGCAGGGGTTTTCAGGTATGATGTGCTGTTCTGGGCACTTCGCTGCCACTTAAGTCTGCACCACCGCTGCTTAGCTGGTCTGCCGCGCTGCTTTCAGCTGCTGGTCTACTGCCAGCCAGCTCTGTTCCACTGCTGCTTAGTTGGCTTCTGTTTGTACCACCACCACTGCTCAGCTGGCCTCCAGCTGCCTCAACAACCATCCTGGAAACTCCAGGCCCCTGGGTTGCTGGGCCTCTGGGCTGCCTCTCAGGTGGGCTGCCTCTCTATCTCTCAAGCTGGGCTGCCAGGCCGCCTGTCAGCTGGGCCACTGCTTGGGTGGGAAGTGGGCCTCCTCTCAGCTTTTCAGCATGCAACATTAAAAGGATTTTTTCAAAAATTTTAAAAATTCTAGAAGTTCATTTAAAAATAAGCATTTTAAAAATTTCCAAACATTTAGAAGATTTTGTTTTAATTTAAACTGAAATTTCTATTCTTAAATGTTAGTGTTTTAGAATAACAGAATAACAGAGTTGGAAGGGACCTATACCATTCTAGACAATGGCTGTCCAATCTCTTCTTAAAAAACTCCAGTGGTGGATCATGTTAAGTCCTTCCAATAATGGCAAATGATGAAGACACATATTTAACAGATAACTCTTTATTCTCAGATTCAGCCAATACACCAACAATGAGCAGAGGCATGCAGGCCTCCTTTTATATGCCCAGATCCCCAGACACAATGGCGACAAAAGAGACGCTTTTCCCGCCTCGCGCATGTGCGCAAGGCCGGTGCCACTCAGTCTGGTCCTGGGCAACTTCTGCAATTGCCCAGGACCATTGCAACGTCCCGAGCCTGCATTTGCAGGCTCAGGACACAAAACCCTTCCCCCCTGGATGGAAACCATCCAGGCAACTTCAACATTCTTATTTTGGAAGAGTGTCATACATGCTCTCAGTCAGTATGGCCGGGAATCCCTGAGATGGCCTTCAGTCAAAACAAAACCCCTCAACATTACCTTGGTACATAATATACCCAAATCATAATTAAAACAGAGACATTGTTAGTCAAGGACTATAGGGGTATTACCCCTGGAACTGGACAGCAACTTCACAAAATCTGAAAGATATTTAGGGGGGCACTTGGCCCTTTACGACCTCCTCAGACCGGAAGAGTTTGCGAGGTCCCCTTGCTCGCCCTCCAGACTGGATGAGCCAAGACGTTGCTGCCCACTTGCCCCGGGTGACCCTGGTGCTGTTGCCTGACCTACCTGCTCGCCTACCAGGCTCAGTAGGTCAGGACTTTGCTGCTCCGAATACCCGGTCGACCTGCCCCTCAGCTGGCTGGCTGGACCCTCTGAGCCCAAACCAACATCCCTTGGAGTGGTGGTAATCCCCAGATCCACAATGTACCTTTCTTGGGAACACTGCCCCTCACTCCCAAGGCCAGCATGTGGAGAGTCTGGGGTAGCTTCAAGGCCCCAGTACCCAGTGGACCCCACGGCCTTTCCAGAGGTGCCTGATGCTGGAGTTGCCCCTTTATGAGCCCCCATTCCAACAGACTTCCTTCTGGGAGCAATTGCAGAATTAGGCCAGTTCCCATACTGTGTTGCCAGTTCTCTTGTAGGATGTGAGTTATGTGGATACCCCCGGTCAGTCTCCCTGTCTGGAGTGCTGTCTGTTGTGTATGAATAATGTGGATGCCCCCGGAGTGACTCCTTGGCTGGAGTGAATGTGGGTGTATGGGACGCTTCCCTGCCCCCTGAATTCCTGTTCTGAGCACTTGCGGAACCTTGTGATGGGGTACCCATGGCCTCCTCATTGGCCAGTGATGGCTGTTGACCTTGATCCTCAGAATGCACATTGTAACCTTCCTCCCCCCCCCCACCGGAGCAGAGCCAGGAACGGAAGGGTGAGAGTCCATCCTCGGCCGCAGCTGATCTATGTGCCACCGAAGAACGTGGCCGTCTACCAAGGTCACTTCATAGGACAAGGGTCCCGAAATCTTGCAGACCGCAGCTGGCACCCAGAGGTGCCGAGGCCCGTAGTTTCGAGTCCAGACCAGATCACCCACTTGAAGTCTCCTCGGTGCCCGCGGTTGAGACACCTGAGACGCCACCCGGTCAGGGTGCAGTCTGTCAAGCTTAGTTATGAGCCGGTGACCCCAGCAAAGTTCAGCTGGGCTCTTCCCTGTGGCAGTGCAAGGTGTGGTGCGATGGGCAAGAAGAAAGTCTGCTAACCTGTGATGCCAGTTACCGTAAGTCAGTTTCTTGAGGGCATCCTTGGTGATGCGCACCATTCGCTCTGCCATTCCGTTGGTGGATGGGTGGAAAGGAGCCGAAGTTGCATGGCGGATCAAATTTGCCTGGAGGAAAACCTGGAACTCAGAAGAGGTAAATTGAGGACCGTTATCTGAAACCAGAACATCTGGAAGGCCGTGAGCTGCAAAGATTTCTCTCAACACCTGGATAGTCTTGGTGGTAGTAGTGGAGGATAAAGGGAAAACCTCAAGCCACTTAGAATGGCTATCAAAAACAACCAGGAAGAATTGCCCCTGAAAGGGCCCAGCGTAATCTATATGTACCCTAGACCACGGAGTTTGGGTTTCCTCCCACCTATGAACTGGGGCCTGAGGCATTTCAGGCCAGGACTGTTGACACACATGGCACCCATGAACCTGGGCCTCGATGGCTTTATCAAGGCCTGGCCACCACAAATGGCTGCACGCAAGTGCTTTCATCCTGACTATACCAGGGTGTCCCTCATGTAGAGAGATTAAGATTCTAGGCCTCAATGAAGCAGGAATTACTACCCTACTACCCCATAACAGGCATCCCTTGAACGTGGACAACTCATGTCTCTTGTGCCAGAAACTTTGGAACTCAGCAGGAGGGCACATGTCAGGCCATCCTGACAACACCCATGTCAGCACACGTGTAAGTGTATGATCAGAGGCAGTTTCTGCAGCCACATCCCTAGCATTGAGGGGCGACTCAGGCAGCTCTTTAATAGACAGAATATTGACGGCTGGAGCAGGATCATGCTCCAAGTTGGGCAGGGGCAATCTACTCAGGCCATCAGCATGACCCATTTCCTTTCCTGGCTTATGTATTAACGTGTAGTCATATGCTGACAGGAAGATGGACCATCTCAGCATACGAGGAGACAGTATGTGTGGAGTCTGCTTGGTAGTGGTGAACAACCCTAACAAGGGCTTATGGTCAGTGAAGACCGTGAAATGGTGGCCGTATATGAAATCATGAAACTTCTTGATGCCTGCCACGATAGCCAATGCTTCCCTGTCGATTTGAGCGTAATTACGCTCTGCAGAAGACAGTGTTCTGGAATAATAGGCCACAGGGACCTGTGTCCCATCAGCCTTCAGGTGGCTGAGTACTGTTCCTACCCCATATGGAGATGCATCACAGGCAATGCAAACAGGTAGCTGCTCATTGAAGTGAGCTAACACTGCATTTGAAGTAAGTAAGGCTTTAACCTCATTGAAATTTTTTTCATGGGTTTTGGTCCACTGCCAACAGGCTTGTTTGTCTAAAAGCCTGTGCAAGGGTTCAGCTATCGCAGCTTTGTGTGGCAGAAAGGCATGGTAAAAGTTTAATAGCCCCAAGAAGGCTTGCAACTCGCTCTTCGACTTAGGGCTTGGGGCCTGCTGAATAGCTTTTAATTTAGCTTCAGAAGGATGAATGCCTTGAGCATCTATCCTGAATCCCAAAAAGTCAGTAGAA
The DNA here is from genome assembly GCA_034064705.1 of Bothrops alternatus. NCBI lineage: Eukaryota > Metazoa > Chordata > Lepidosauria > Squamata > Viperidae > Bothrops > Bothrops alternatus. Next base: position 662,648 of record JARGCV010000014.1, on the reverse strand, counting down.
TTGACTCCAATCTTACACTTTTCCTTTTTTAACTTAAGGCCTGCTCTTCTAAAACGAAGCAAGACAGCTCTTAACCTTTCTGCCAAATTTTGAGATGATTCTCCAGCGATGAGAACATCATCAAAATATGGACAGACTCCAGGAATACCCCGAAGTGTGTTCTCCATGACACTTTGGAATATGCCAGGGGCTACGTTCACCCCAAATTGCAACCTCTTTACTTTGAAAGCTCCTTTATGGGTTACAATAGTTTGAGCCTCAGCAGCTGCCTCATCCACAGGCAACTGTTGATATGCCTGTGCCAGGTCAAGCTTTGCGAAAATTCGCCCCCCTTTGAGGGAAGCCAGTATGTGGCTTACTACAGGTACTGGATAAGCATGCTGCTGCAGTGCCTTGTTTAGTGTACATTTTTAGTCTGCACATATACGTATATCCCCATTAGCCTTTAGAGGCGTGACTATGGGGGTTTCCCATGGGCTAGAATCTACAGGTTCTAAAATGCCTTGCTGGAGCAATTTGTCCAGTTCAGCATCAATCTTACCCTTGAGGCCAAAAGGTACCCTCCTAGGCTTAACCCTAATGGGTGTTATGTTTGGGTCTGACCTTAATGAAACAGGAGGCCCCTTATAGGATCCAAGCTCAGAACTAAACACATCTGCAAACTCCTTGCAGACTTCTGCTAGGCTCCACATTTGCAAATTGTGCAGTCCAGTAACCTGGATTCCCAGGGCCTCAAACCAATCGAGTCCTATAAGACTCGCGCATTCACCCCCAACAACCAACACATCTAAGGGACCTTCAAACTCCTTGTAGTGTACCTTCAGGGTGGCCTCCCCCTTAACACACACTTTAGAATTCTGAAAGTCCGTAATTAGATGGCCTGAGTTTAACTCGAAGGCCACTGCTACTGCAAATTTTCCTGAATGTACTGAGGGAAATAATGGAGAGGGCAGACTCAGTGTCCAACTCCATGGATAAAGGAACCCCTTGCAACCTTACCTTAAGTGACAGTTTTTTCTTTAGGGGTTTGTGTGTGCCAGTCCTTAAAATACTTCTGCACGATGCGCAGAAACCCACCCTATTTTGGCTGGGGACCCTGGTACCTTTCAGACGCAATTCTTCACGAGGTTGTACCTTCTGGCGACCCAAACAGACAGATGCAATGTGGCCTTGCCTGCCGCATGCTCTGCAGATGGCGGAACGTAACCTGCAGTCAGCTCGTTTGTGGCGTCCTCCGCACCCGAAGCATTGAAGAGTGGATGAGGCCTTTTCTGTATGTTCCTTCTGCCTTCTTCCAGCTGCCTGGTAAAGCTTATCCACCTCTTCTTCAGGATCTGCCTCCGAATCTTCCTGCACGTCTTCCTGGTGAACGGTGACTGTCTCTGGAGAGCTTCTGGTGGGCCGCAGATTCTTTACCACCCCGCCTGCTGCTTCTTCTGCTGTAACCTCTCGCAGAGCATCTTGGAATGAAACATCTTCTTTAGCGAAGATCTTCTGCTGTAAGTCTCTGTTCCTTAAACCGCATACAAAACAATCGCGCAGCCTTTCTTCCAAGTCTTTAAACTCACACAGCCTTGCTGCCCTTCTCAAGGCCGTGATAAAGTCCTTAGCAGATTCTCCTGCCTTTTGCTCTCATTGTTCAAACGTGTGCCTCCAAGCAATGACAGACAGCTTGGGCTGGAAATGTTCTTTCAGAAGTTTCTTTAAATCAGCATACGTAACTGACTCCAGGGAAGCGGGAGCCACCAGATTTTCTGCTATCTCAAAGGCTTCCTGTCTGCAGACATACAACAGGGTTGCAGCCTTCAGACCATCTTCTCTTATCTGGTTGACCCTGAAATAATTCTCCACCCTCGCAATGTATGATTCCCATCTCTCCGGGTGTGAGACATCAAACTCAGATAAACGCCCGATCTTCACCATCCTAAGCTACACTTCACCACTCGCTTCTCTTAGGGAAGGGGTCTTTCAGCCGAACTCACCCTCCAGCGATGCTGTACTGGCAGGCTGGATGCTGAATTTAACGCCGTCTTCCCTCTTCAGGACTTCTTTGGGTGAGTCTTACAGCTTCCTCCTGTTTAGCTTGTAAGTAATCCCACCTTCGTCGCCAGTGTTAAGTCCTTCCAATAATGGCAAATGATGAAGACACATATTTAACAGATAACTCTTTATTCTTGGATTCAGCCAATACACCAACAACGAGCAGAGGCACGCAGGCCTCCTTTTATATGCCCAGATCCCAGGACACAATGGCGACAAAAGAGATGCTTTTCCCGCCTCGCGCATGCGTGCAAGGCCGGCACCACTCACTCTGGTCCCGGGCAGCTTCTGCAATTGCCCAGGACCATTGCAACGTCCCGAGCCTGCATTTGCAGGCTCAGGACACAACAGATCACCCACACCTTCTGAAGGCAAGCCGTTCCACTGGTTAATTATTTACACTGTCAGGAAATTTCTCCTTAGTTCTAGGAGTTCTTACTTCTCCTTTTGGTCCCTCCTGTGGCTAATGCTGAAGTTGCCCTCTTGATACAGTTTGTAATCCACAGATGTATTAAAAATGACATATGAATAAAAGATGAAAAGAAAAAAATCTCAGCTGAAAAGAAAAAATAGTGTATCAGCTGAGAGTAAAAAATGAAATAGCTTGTAGTTCAGAGGTCCCCAACCTTTTGGGCACCAGGGACCAGTTCTGTGGAGAGAGATTTTTCCACGGACCGGAGGGTATGTGGTTTTGTGTGCTGCCTGCATCTTGCGGATGGGGCTTTGCTTGTTTGTGCGGCCTGGTTGCTGGCATGCCGCGGCCCGGTACTGGTCCACGGACTGGGGGTTGGGGACCCCTGTTGTAGTTAGTGTAAAAGATTATACAAAAATAGTAGTCTGCAATAATACTGAAGAGGTTCCTTACTTTAAAAATGTAGTCTCTGATAATTTGTAATCCACAAAAGAAAGTAGAGTGATAATATGTAGATGAATAGAATCTGCAGTGTCCTATTGCAGCTCCAGGCACAGTTTTACAATCCTTGTAAAAGTTTACAATCCTCATAAATTTGCAGTCCCGATGGTCAGTGTAAACAGCCTTGTGTAAGCAGAGGCTTGAAAAAATAATAACTCGGTTTTCTCAGGATCATAAAAATTCATATTTGGTTCATTCAAGATCATTTAGTTCATAGAGACTGTAATCCTTATAAATCCTTATAAATATGCAGAGAGAAAAACACAAGAAGACATCAGACAAAGAATCATCCCCAATATGCAATGCAGCAGACAAGATGAAACACTCAGCCAAAAGGAGAAGAGAGCACTAAAGACACTGATGTCAACCTCCGCCTGAAATCCCCACCAAGAAACACACCCCAGTTGAAAAGTCCTCTAATGTTGTTTTTAATGGGGTGAATCATAGTGGCAAGTTAGAAAGCAAAATCTGGCTCTAAAGCAAATGCGGGATTCAGTTAATTAAATGAATCATTCTCCTCCTCTCTCCTCTGACCAGTCAGGTCACAATGTCCAATTAAATCACAGGTGTTTGTTGTGAGGGAAGCCTTTCTCTGTTTGCCAGAACAGACCCTTTCACTTCTCTGCTTTCTCATGATGATAAGCCACCTGTGGATTCCACTCTGTTTCTCCATCCCCCCTCCCCACTCTGTAGGCAAGCTAAAGGTATGCAGCGGTCTTAAAGGTAGCCAGGTTCATAGCTTGACAGGTCACCCTCTCTTATGGAGGAAAGGTAACCTAGAACATAAAAGACATTCATCAAAGTTTGTTATTTGCTTCTTCCTTCAGACCCGGTTTCTGGGGATATCTAGCATGGAACTGTTTTACTAAACGGTCTGCATGTACATGTTGTGCCATCACCCATCTGGATTCTGACATGGGATACCCCTTCCATTGAATTAAATACTGCAGTTTCCCTCTATGCATTCTAGAATCAAGAATCTGCTTAACTTCATAATGCGTTTCCCCCCCTTTCACTATTGGGGCAGGGGTGGCCGTCCCAACTGGCTGCAACGTGGATTCCTTATAGACCGTTAGTAGCTCAAATTTTTGTAGACAGCTTAAAGTTTGCAATAAATTTGTATACTCATTTGAACTGCCTGAATCTCCTGATTTCCCTGGCGCTTGACATCAATCTGAGCTACTCCACCAAAAATTTTCTTAGACTCCAGAATACTCTAGCCATGACCTCAGATCCCAGTGCTGCAGCAATAGCAGACACCAAGACAGAATTGAAGATAAAATCAGAAATCTTGCAGCCAATTTTCAACAGATGATGCAGCAAATGCAGATCATAACTCAACAACGCATTCCTCTGCAATCACAACCACCTGCTCCACCAGCCCAAGTACAATTGCCTGTTCCTGCCACACTCATTCCAAAGTCTCCTGGCTGCCTACCACTGAGATTCACTGGTGAGTCTGATAAGAGGAGAACATTCCTAGCATAGTACAATGTGTTCATCAGCACCCGACCTGGGGAGTTTCCGACAGATCAAGAGTCTCCTTCATCCTCACGCTTTTAACCAACTCTGCTGCCAAATGGGCACTTCCACTCATCAAAACCAACAACCCCATCCTGGATAGTTCCCCAAACTTCCTTAGTAGATTTAGAGAGTATTTTGGAAACCCTATTCAGATAGAAACTGTCAAACAGTGCATCTTCCAACTCCACCAAGGCAACAACTCTATGAGAGCATATGTTGAAGATTTCAAGCTCATTGCAGCAGATCTGGATTGGAATGAGCAAGCCTTAAGGGCACAGTTCAAAAAGAGGGGTCAACAGGGCCATAATGACACAACTGGTACAACAAGGGATTCCCAGGGTCTACAAGACCTCTACCTAGCCACTATAATAGCTGAGACTTGACTCACAAAACTTAAAAAGCATTTTTCAGCAGCCCCAGCCAACCACTTCCAAAGCTGACTCCCCCTGTCACTACCCTTAGCCTCCCTGCCCCCTTGGATTTGGATGCTGAAGAGCTGATGCAAATTGGAGCAGCCAGACAAGCCCCAGGAGCAGAAGAATGCCCACATGGTCAAGAATTGCCCTACAAAACCTCCCAGGAGAGACAGCCCAGCAATGTCTTCACTACTCACTGCTTGGATAATAAGCCCCAAGGCCAGGGAAATGAGAAATGCCCTCCCTCCACGAACTCAGGGGGGGGACCCAAGCACTGAACAGAGCTCAATTACCTCCACACTCAGGTACATTAATAAAATTTGATTCCACCATGACACTTCCCAGTGGTCAGGAAACCACCATCCCTGTTTTGATAGATTCTGGGTCAACCTCTGATTTTATAAGCCTAACCACAGTTCAGAAACTTAAGATACCTACAGTTTCCCTGAAGTCTCCATTGACAGTGAGAACTATTGATGGCTGAATTTTAAAAGCAGGCCCCATTACTCATGCCACAGTGCCTTTGAAGTTAACAAATCAGCATTCTGAAGAGTTAACTCTCTTCATGGCTGATCACATAGATCTTCCACTAGTGCTGGGAACCACTTGATTACAACACCACGACCCCACTATGAAGTGGAAAAATCAAACTATTGCCTTTGAAAATGCCTTTTCACTGCAATTGACCCACTAGCCCGCCAATGGTTCACAAAGAGATTCCCAATCTTTCAAGTAAATACACAGACTTCACTGATGTATTTGGGGAGGAGGAAGCCTCAGCCCTCCCTCCACACAGACTGCAATTGTGCCATAAACCTGGTCCCTGGCACCAAAATTCCCGCCAAGAGACAATACCAAATGTCTACTACAGATTTAGAAACTTTTGTGGGAAGATTTTCTCTGGTTCGGGTCTCCAGCTGGGAAGCAGATCTTCGGCTGAGGCGGAACAAATGACACCGAACGAAGCAAGCTGCCACAAAGTACAGTAGGTTTATTTACAGAAACCAGACACCATACGATACAGCGGAGGTTCCTGGACTAGTTAGTGACTTTCCAAGGTGAGGGGGTCCTGTTCTTATACCCCTCAAGTTATTGAGATTATGATTTGATTTTTGAAAGGATTTTTTGTTAATTTAATTCCTTCTAGTTTGTGTCTGTTTTGACCGGTAGCGATTAATACTGTCTTCAGGAAGTATTCCTTTGTTCATGTAAATATGTTCATATGTGGTTCATGTCTGTTTTTGTTAGTGTTGCAAAAGTTCCACCTATTGAGATTGATGGGTCTAATTGTTTCCCTGAGACACACGTCTGCAGTTTTCCTCCGTCTCCAGAATGTTTCTTTTTGTTTTGGCAGTTTGCCCAGAATGGCTCAGGGGAGGGGGAGTGGAAATGAGAGACAGGAAAAAAAACTTTTCTCTTTGGTCCTTTTAAATTCGGTTTGACTTTTCCTTTAAATGGTTCTTTTCCTGAGGTGTACCCCCTCCTTCCTGGGTTCATCTACATTCGAGATGGCAGTTTTAAGGGTCTGGGTTTCCTTTGTGATATTTAATTGTAAGATTTCTTTTCTTTTAAAGAAAATTGCTCGTTTTGGGGTTTGGGCTGATTCTAAAGTGTTCTCTCTTGGCACCAATGATTAGTCATCTCTCAATTCCCCCCTTTTGGGCAAAGGAGAGGAATGGGGTGTCATTTCTCTCCCTTCTGCCCAACCATGTTCATTGTCGCTGTAAATTTGGTAATCCTGGTCAATTCTACTCATCATTATGGAAACATGCTTTTCTTTGTTTTGTTTAGGAATTAATGAAAAACATGTTCTTTGAAAATTCAGACAGGGCTGTATGATCTGAACAAGACAACATAGGAGAATGCCTGCAATAGTAACTGTGATTGCGCCCAAAATAAGAATTTTTAGCCAGTGTAAATTTGCTAGCCAATCGAAAGGTCCTGACAAGAAGTCAAAGGGTGAATTTTCATATCCAATTTTATGTGTAAGTTCCTTTAGGCATCGGATATCATCCTCTATCAGTTGTGATTGGTTGCTTAAATTGAAGCAACAGAGTCCTCTGAATTCTTCACACCCATGATTATGTCTTAATAACAAATAATCAATGGCTGCTTGATTTTCTCACCTGTTTTAATTCATGATTCAAGGCGTCCAACGCTTGGGAAGTCGAGTTTAAGCCTTTTACTAATGCACAAGCTAGGCTGTTTAAGGCTCTGGCATTATGGGTTGCCAGGGCGGGTACCCCGACCAAAGAGATGGCCAATGATGTGTATTCTGCTTTTGTTAAAAGCCAGGTTTTTGGGTCACAATCGGGTCAGCTCTTGCAGGTCTCTCCTTTGTCGTTTTTGGAGAGAAGGCATTATCATAGTTAGTCTCCCTAAGGTGCATGCCCCCCTTGTTGCGTTAGCTGGGAGATAGGAGTATGCCCTCAATCCACATAGAAGGAACCATCCTAAAGGGAATTTTATGTAACTGATTTTATGGCCTAATTTGTTTAATTTATTTTTAAATATTTTAATTTTGTACATTTATATGTTTTTTAAATTTTAAGGCTGTAAACCGCCCCGAGTCCTTCGGGAGAGGGGCGGTATAGAAATTTAATAAATAATAATAATAATAATAATAATAATAATAACGGAATGGTTTCAGTGTGATTGCAACTGAGTTCCCTATTGCTGAGATCCTCGCACTTGGGAACTCCGTTTTCCTTACAGCCATTTACTTTAAAGCAGTAAGCAGCCTGTGTTACCTTGGCGATTTTCAGGGTGTACATGTTCTGGTCCTTTGATGTTGTAGTGTTTCCCCATTCAAAAATAGTGTTATATGAGGTTTCTATGCTGAATTTCCTTAGCTTAGTATAATTAAGTATAGCTTGTGGTCCTGAAGCTACACCTATAAGGCAGGTGGTGAGGATATCTTTTACAGATGTTCCTCCTGCTAAACAGAAGTTAATAGTGTTTAGAATTTCCCATGCTAAATATTCCCAGACATTTCCTTTTTCTGGCAGGAGATTTACCTCCAAGAGTCCTGATACAATGTTTATACATAGTAATATGAAGCAAAATTTAACGATCCCCATTCCCATCACTCCCACAGTCTTCCTTCCCCTCTTCTTTTACTTCAAAAAGAGTTCTCAATGTCCACTCGCTTGTCTCTGGATCTTTTCTGAGCTTAATGGGTGGCACCTCTTGAGCTGGAACTGGATCCTTGCTGTGGTCCAACACGGCTGGCTTTACATTGGTCCAGTGAATCCAGGCATCCTTTTCAGCAACCTTAATGGCGGTTTGCATTGTTAATAGGACTTGGAAGGGTCCGTTCCACTTGGGTTGTAGTGGGGTTGTCCTAGCAAACAACTTGATCCACACCCAGTCTCCTGGCATGAATGGATGAAGGGCTTCCTCCAGGGGCAGAGTTTGTGTCAGTGCACTCTGCTGCCACAGGGTTCTCAATATTTGGTGAAGGGCTGAAAGATAAGCAGAAAGAACCATATCCCCCCTTTCTAGGTTAAGGGAGTGAGGGTCTAATCCTTTTAATGTATCAGGTGGGCGGCCGAAAAGTAGTTCAAATGGTGACAGGCCCATATCTCATCGAGGTCTGGTTCTTAAGTAAAATAAGGCAATGGGTAGGGCTTGTGGCCATGTTAAACGTGTCTCCTGGCATAGTAATAATAATAATAACAACAACAACAATAACAATAATAATAATAATAATAATAATAATAATAATAATAATAATAATGTTGGAAGGGATCTTGGAGGTCATCAAGTCCAACCCCCTGCTCAGGCAGGTAACCCTATACCATTTTGGACAAATGGCTGTCCAGTTTCTTCTTAAAAACTTCCAGTGTTGGAGCATTCACCGCTTCTGGAGGAAGGTTGTTCCACTGCCTAATTGTTCTAACTGTCAGGAAGTTTCTCCTTAGTTCTACGTTGCTTCTCTCTTTGGTTAGTTTCCATCCATTGCTTCTTGTCCTGCCTTCAGGCGCTTTGGAAAATAGCTTGACTCCCTCTTCTTTGTGGCAGCCCCTGAGATATTGGAACACTGCTATCATGTCCCCCCTCGTCTTTCTCTTCATTAAACTAGACATACCCAATTCCAGCAACCGTTCCTTATATGTTTTAGCCTCCAGTCCCCTAATCATCTTTGTTGCTCTTCTCTGTACTCTTTCTAGAGTCTCAATATCTTTTTTACATCGTGGTGACCAAAACTGGATGCAGTATTCCAAGTGTGGCCTTACCAAGGCATTGTAAAGTGGTATTAACACTTCACGTGATCTTGATTCTATCCCTCTGTTAATGCAGCCTAGCACTGTGTTGGCTTTTTTGGCAGCTGCAGCACACTGCTGGCTCATATTTAAATGATTGTCCACTAGGACTCCGAGATCCCTCTCACAGTTACTACTATTGAGCAAGGTACCCCCTATACTATACCTGTACATTTGGTTTTTCTTGCCTAAATGTAGAACCTTACTTTTTTCACCATTGAATTTCATTTTGTTAGATAGCGCCCAGTGTTCAAGTCTGTCCAGATCCTCCTGTATCCTAAGCCTGTCTTCTGGAGTGTTGGCTATTCCTGCCAGCTTGGTGTCGTCTGCAAATTTGATGAGTTCCCCATCTATCCCCTCGTCCAAATTGTTGATGAAGATGTTGAAAAGCACTGGGCCCACAACAGAGCCCTGGGGCACCCCACTACACACTTCCCTCCATGTAGATGTGGTTCCATTGATGACTACACGCTGAGTACAGCCGGTCAGCCAGCTACGGATCCATCTGGTGGTGATGCTGTCTAACCCGCATTTTTCTGTCTTATCAAGTAGTAGGTTGTGATCTACTTTGTGAAATGCCTTACTGAAGTCCAAGTAAATTATATCCACAGCATTCCTCTGGTCCAGTAATTTTGTCACTTGGTCAAAGAATGCAATAAGATTTGTCTGGAATGATCTATTTTTGACAAACCTGTGTTGGCTTTTAGTAATGACTTTGTTTGCCTGTAGGTGTTCGCTGATTCGTTGTTTGATTATCTTTTCCAGAATCTTCCCAGGTATTGAGGTCAGGCTGATAGGTCTGTAATTTCCTGGATCCTTTTTTTCCCCTTTTTTGAAGATGGGAACTACATCAGCTCTTTTCCAGTCCTCTGGTAGTTCCCCAGTGCTCCAGGATCTTTGAAAAATATAGTTCAGTGGTTCTGAGATCACATCTGCCAGTTCCTTGAGAACCTTGGGGTGTAATCCATCTGGTCCTGGTGATTTGAACCTGTCTAGGCTGGACAGGTGCTCACTTACCATTTTCTTGCCTATCTTGTGTTTCTATCCTGTTTTTTATGGCACTATTTTTGATAGGTTGGTCTGTTTTTTCCCTTTGTGTAAAGACAGATGTGAAAAACGAGTTAAATAGTTCTGCTTTCTCCCTGTTGCTTGTCACCTTCTTGCCACTTTCACCCACTAATGGACCAATCGCTTCCTTCATGTTTTTCTTGTTTTTTACATGTTGAAAGAAGCTTTTTTTGTTATTTTTGACTTTGGTCACAAGCCTTAGTTCATTTTGAGCCTTAGCTTTCCTCACTTCATCTTTGCAGGCTCGGGCTATTTGCTGATATTCTGACTTAGTTATGTGTCCCTCTTTCCACTTTCTATTCTTGTCCTTTTTATCTTTCAATTTATCAGAGAGTTCTTTATGCAGCCATGCATCCAAGGAGAGTTTTTATTTCCCTGTTTGCCCTTTCAGTACCCCCAGAACTAGTTGGAGAAAAAGGGGTGTGTATGTTTTGGGTGATGCCCAGCGTCTGATATATGTAAGTAAGAATTTGCGCCACAAAATGTTTTCCTCTATCTGAATCTATGTGGCTGGGTACCCCGAATCGTGGCACTACATCTTTTAACAAGTGTCTGGCTGTTTCTAATGCTGTGGCATGGCGACAGGGAAAAGTCTCGATTCAGTGGGTTAATTGGTCCCTGCACACCAGGACGTACTGAAAACCATTTGCTCTGGGCAGTTGTATGTAATCCATTTGTAATTTTTCAAATGGATGCTGTGCCCAAGGTCTACCCCCAATGTGAGTGGTTTTTTTGGAGGTGGCATTATTAGCTTGGCAAGTTTTGCAAGTTCCTGCTACTCGTGTGGCTTCCTGATATGCTCCAGGTGCATACCAGACTCCTTGTATTGCATCCACCATTGCCTGTGTTCCGCAATGGCCTGTGGCATGAAGCCGCTGGCAGATAAGTCATAGGAGGCGAAAAGGGGCTATGGGTCTCCCATCCAGGACTCTCCAAAAACCCTCCTTCAATTCTGCCTCATATTTTCTTTTCCAGTGTTCTTCTTCCCCCTTTTCCAATAAATCTTTGTATGGGATTTCTGTGTCTATCCTTAGGGCAGGGGCTATCGGATTTGCTGAAATGGGCTGTGTGGAAGCCCACTTGGCTGCTTGATCTGCAAAGTGGTTGCCTTTGGTGATTTCTGAATCATCCCTTTGATGTGCCCTGCAATGTATGATTGCTAATTTTGAAGGCAATTGAATGGCAGTTAGTAATTTAGAAACTAATTTGGCATGAGCAATGGGCTGTCCAGATGCAGTCAGGAACCCTCGTTGTTTCCATAGCACTCCGGTAGCATGACAGATCCCAAACGCATATCTTGAATCGGTATATATGTTGGTAGACCGGTCCCTTGATTCCTTGCAGGCTTGTATTAAAGCTGCAAGCTCTGCGGCTTGAGAGCTAAAAGAAGAAGGGAGCGGCATAGCCCACACAATTTTGTGGAGAGAGACGACAGCTGCTCCTGTTACTCTCTTCCCTTCAAGCATAAATGAAGACCCATCCATGAATAATACAAAATTCGGGTTTTCCAGGGGGACATCGGTGAGATCAGGTCGGGGCAGTTCCGTATCTTGGATAAGGTGGAGGCAATCATGCAGGTTTTCCTTAGATTGCTCCGTTGGTAGTAATGTAGCCGGATTTAAAGTCATACACCTCTCAAATGAAATGTGTTCAGAGGTGAAGAGCTCGGCTTCATATTGAGCTAAGCGCTGCTGGGTAAAGGCTTGTGTTTGTGATTTTAAAAGGATAGCAAACACATCATGGGGAACTTTTAAAACAAGGGGGTATCCCAGAACTAGATCTTTGGATCTTTTTACAATTTCTACGGTGGCTGCCACTGCTCTTAGGTAGGGAACCATTCCCTTTGCCACCGGATCGAGCTGCACTGAATAATATGCTACATGTTGCTGTGAAGAACCAAATCGCTGGGCTAGAACACCTGATCCAACCCCCTGGTTTTCATGAATAAATAGTAGAAAAGGTTTAGTATAGTCAGGAAGACCTAATGCTGGCGCTGATGCCAGTGTCTGCTTTATTTTAGAGAGAGTGAGGTCTAATGGTTTAGTCCAGGCAATTTGGTCTGGCATATCTTTGACAGTTAGCTGAATAAGGGGTTTGGCTAACTCCCCAAATGCTGGGATCCATGGGCGGCAGAATCCTAAGACACCCAGTAGAGCTCGCACCTGTCTTTTTGTCTGAGGGGGTTTCATCTTAAGGATGGTTTCAACCCTTGCAGGTGCTAGTTTCCGGATTCCTGGGGCATTAATATAACCCAGGTAGGTGACTTCCTGTTTCAAGTATTGTAGTTTAGAAGGTGAAGCTTTATGCCCCTTTTCTGCTAATGTTAAAAGCAGGTGATAGGTGTCAGCCTTGCAGATCTGTTTAGTATCTGAGGCCAGCAGGAGGTCATCCACATATTGAATCAGTGTGGATCCCCCTGGCAAAAAAATGGAAGCAAGGTCTGATCTAAGGATTTGTGAAAAAAGGGTGGGGGATTCTGTATACTCCTGAGGCAAGCGTGTCCATGTGTATTGTTGATCCTCCCAGGTAAAAGCAAAAAGATATTGAGAGTCCCGGTCTACCGGGATACTAAAAAAAGCTGAACAGAGATCTATGATGGTAAAGCATGTAGCTGAGGCTGAAACTTCGGCGATGATGGTGGCTGGGTTGGGGACTATTGGGGCACGGGGTATCACGTGACTATTGATTAGCCTTAGATTGTGAACAAATCTAAAAACAGGATTTCCATCCTGGTCTAATTTTGGTTTGCGAACTGGAAAAATAGGTGTATTACAGGGGGAGGTGCAATTTAATTTAATTTAATTTAATTTAATATTCACATTTATATGCTGCCCTTCTCGGAAGACGCAGGGCGGCTCACAACAAGATACAACAACAATTTTAAAATTTACCACACTCATACCACATACAAACACAATCAATTCACAGCCACAGATGGCGGGACACTCTTAGGGCCGAGGGGCAGAGCACAGCTCATATGTCCCAAGCCTATCGGCATAGATGTGTCTTCAGTACTTTCCGGAAAGCTAGGAGGGAGGAAGCAGTACGAACCTTTGAGGGAAGCTGGTTCCAGAGGGCTGCAACGGAGAAGGCCCTTGCCCTAGGTCCCGCCAGATGGCATTGTTTAACAGACGGGACTCGTAGGAGGCCAACCCTATGCGCCCTGACCGGTCGCTGGGATTCATGAGGCAGAAGACGGTCCCGCAAGTATCCTGGTCCATTGCCATAAAGGGCTTTATAGGTCATAACCAACACTTTGAATTGTGTTCGGAGACCAATTGGTAGCCAGTGCAGCTCACGGAGAGCTGGAGTGATATGAGCATGTCTTGGGAGACCCAAGACAGCTCGCGCAGCCGCATTCTGGACTACCTGCAGTCTCCGGACATTCTTCAAAGGTTGCCCCATGTAGAGAGCATTACAGTAGTCGAATCTCGAGGTGACAAGGGCATGGGTGACCGTGAGAAGTGACTCCCGGTCCAAATAGGGCCGCAACTGGCGCACCAGGCGAACCTGGGCGAATGCTCCCCTCGCCACAGCCAAAAAATGATGTTCCAAACTTAGCTGTGGATCAAGGAGAACACCCAAGTTGCGAACCCTCTCCGAGGGGGACAAAACTTCTCCCCCCAGGGTAATGGATGGACAGTTGGAATTGTCCTTGGGAGGCAGAGCCCATAGCCACTCCGTCTTGTCGGGATTGAGTCTGAGCCTGTTGGCACCCATCCAGACCCCAACAGCCTCCAGGCACCGGTTCATCACTTCAACTGCTTCACTGTAATGACACGGGGTAGAGATATAAAGCTGAGTATCATCAGCATATTGATGATAACTCACCCCGTGTCGACAGATGATCTCACCCAACGGCTTCATGTAGATGTTAAAAAGCAGAAGTGAGAGAATGGACCCCTAAGGAACTCCACATGGAAGAGACCTCGGAGCCGATCTCTGACCTCCTGCAAACACTGACTGCGACCGGCCAGAGAGGTAGGAGATGAACCACCGTAGAACGGTGCCCCGCACTCCAAGCCCCTCCAACCGGCGCAGAAGGATACCATGGTCGATGGTATCGAATGCTGCTGAGAGGTCAAGAAGCACCAGAATAGTGGAATGACCTCTATCCCCAGCCCGCCAGAGATCATCGGTCAGCGTGACCAAAGCAGTTTCCATGCTGTAACTGGACCTGAACCCAGACTGCTGAGAGCCCAGATAATCAGCTTCATTCAAGGACCATTGGAGATGGAGTGCCACCACCTTCTCAACAACCTTCCCCAAAAAGGGAAGGTTGGAGACTGGACGATAATTATTTAGAACTGCCGGGTCCAGGGAAGGCTTCTTGAGGAGGGGGCGCACGAGTGCCTCCTTTAAGGGAGCCAGAAAGGACCCCTCCCTCAATGAAGCGATAACAACCGCCTGGACCCAGCTCCGTGTCACCTCCCTACTAGCCGAAACCAGCCAGGAGGGGCACGGATCCAATAAACAGGTGGCAGAACTCACAGCTCCAATGGCCTTGTCCACATCCTCAGGAGTTACCAGGTCAAACTCATCCCATACAACAGGACTAAGACGGGCCTCTGTCATCTTGACTGACTCATTGTCAGCCGACACTGCATTCCAATTGGAGTCCAAGTCAGTCCGGATCTGAGCGACCTTGTCTGCGAAAAAGGTGTTAAATTGTTCGGCATTGCCCTGCAAAGGTTCCTCCCTCCTCCCCATATCAAGGAGAGAGCGAGTCACCTTAAACAGGGCAGCCGGAAAAGATTCCGCAGACGCGATCAATGCGGAAAGATACTGGGATCTTGCCGTAGTGATCGCTTCCAAATAGGTCTTAATATAAGCTCTCAATTTGGTTCGATTAGATTTGGATCTGCTTTTCCTCCATTGCTTCTCTAAACGTCTCTTCTGGCGCTTCATCCCCCTGAGTTCCTCGGTAAACCAAGGAGATCTCTTGGGTCTGCTGCCACAGAGAGGTCGCAACGGCGCAATCCGGTCTAGAGCCTCCGTAGTGGCCGTATTCCAGGCCATCACTAGGGACTCCGCCGAACTGTGTACGAGCGAATCCGGCAATTCCCCAAGCGCCCTTTGAAAGCCAATAGGGTCCATCAGGCGTCTGGGGTGGAACCATTTAATCGGTCCCGGCTCCCTGCGAGAGAGGATTGGTGTCGTAAACTCAAGCCGCAGCAGAAAATGATCTGTCCATGACATGGGCAACACTTCTAAGCCCCTTAGCTTCAGATCATAACTCAACTGTTCCGAGAGGAAAACCAGGTCAGGTGTGTGTCCCCTCTCATGGGTTGGACCCTCGATTACTTGTGTCAGGTCCATGGTTGCCATGGAGGCCATGAACTCTCGCGCCAGACCCGAGGACTCACCGAGTGACGGCACATTGAAGTCCCCCAGAACAATAAGTCTGGGGAACTCAACCTCCAACCCGGCTACCTCCTCGAGTAGCGCGGGCAGGGCTGTAGAAACGCAGCTGGGAGGCAGGTACGTAAGCAACAAGCCCATTTGTACACCTAGGTCCAACCTCATAAGGAGGGACTCACAACCCGATATCTCAGTAGCAGCGAGTCTGCGCAGCCCGAGTGTCTCCTTAGCTATAATCGCCACTCCTCCCCCCCTTCCCTGGTTTCGTGGCTGATGCCATACCTGAAACCCAGCTGGACACATCTCAGAGAGAGGAACTCATCCCTCTGGGGTCAGCCAGGTCTCAGTCACACATGCCAGGTCGGCCTCCTCATCCAGAATTAAATCCCGGATGAGGAGAGATTTATTTACCACTGACCTGACATTGAGCAGCAGCAGCCTGAGTCCAGGGTCCGGATTTCGCTCATTACCAGTACCCTGGGAGAGGTTCAAGGGGCCGGAACAAGAGATCGCTTTCAAGCAGCGAGGCCTTGTTCCCCGAGAGCGGCCCACCCCAGGCCTCCCATCGTATCTGCCTCTTCCCCATAAGACCGGTATAGACTGGCCCTCAGATCCCTCAGAGCAGGGATCCTCCACTTCTCTAGCCTCCGTAAATGCCGACAGGTCGGCCCTTCCATTCATCATAGGTCCACAATCCATCCAATCCACGCAACCACCCATCCATGCAACCCGATTCACTCCGCAGTCAATCCCCCCCACATCATCGATAAATTCAATAAAATTTAGAATTAAAACAATATTAAAACATTAAAATTTAAATAAATAAGAATTAAAAGCATTTTATCCGAGCTCTATTATATCCAAAAGAGATATGAATAAAAAGCTGGAATAAAAGCTGGAACAAACGGGGTGGCTAATCCAGCAAATTTACTGAAACCCAAACTAAGGCCCGTGGTGAAAGTAGTAGTAAAAACAGGTGTACCAAATGTTAATCTTGATGCAATAGTTGTAACTGTTCCTGTATTAGTCCTTCCTAAGATAGAACCTGTTGTGAGTGTCTCTAGACCGGCTGGGGACATATCAGAGGATGACGAAGCACAACCAGGCCCCTCTGGGTATTTTCCCCTCCCGGCAGCCGAGCTAGACAATGAGGAGATTTGTATGCAATCTGAGTCAGACTCTCAAAGTGATGAGTCAGATTTGGAACAGGAAGATAGATGGCTTGATCCGAGATTCCGAAGGTTTGATAGGCGGAGGTGTCAGTTAAGTGGAAAAAGGAAGTGACGTATTGAAAACTATATTAGAAGAGGAAGAAGAGACTAATTCTTTGTCACGAGCAACGTTAATATCAAGAGGCAGTCTGATGCATCACCGAGTTCGTTTGAACTCAGTTTTCTGGTGTTCTTGAAATCTACGGAAGATTAATGAAGTCTTGGACAATGTGAGATAAAGAGTGAGTTAATTGGAAGGTGGGAGAATGTTTAAACTAAATGTACATATATCAGACTTGGCCGTTCCGGCCAACAAACTGCCAGCAGCTTGCTTTGAAGTGAATCTTTTGAAATGTGTTAAATAAAACTCTTAAAGAAATATTTATGTGGATTTTACTAAGCTGAGAAGGGCCAGATACAACAGATTGCTCGTGACCAGAAAAGACGAAAATTAGTCCGAGCTTTCAGTACTGCGCCAGTTCAGTGACGTCATGGAGCAGCTTCTCGCTGATAATCCTGCTCTGTATCAACTAATTCAAACTCTCCAGCAACAAATTGGACATTTGCAACAGCAGATTCAGCAAGCTGCCGGAGCCCCAGCCCCAGCTCCAGCCCCTCCACCCAGACAAAGCAGATGTTATTTAGCATTGCCTGATAAGTTTACTGGAGAGCGTAGTAAATTTCCAGCTTTTTTAAACCAATGCAAAACATTCATTGCTTCCACTCCAGCAGATTTCCAGCTTGATGAAACTAAAGTGGCTTTCATTTTAAGTTTACTCTCTGGTCCAGCTGCTGATTGGTCATCTCCTCTGATAGACGGACCAGATCCTGTTCTGCGCAATTATGCAGGATTCTGCCAGCTGATGGAAAGAGAATTTGCTGACCCCCTTCGTAGACAAAATGCCACCAGGCGGATACGAGAGCTACGTCAAGGATCACGCTGCGTAGCGGAATATATATCAGATTTTCGCCGCCTAGCTCAAGAAATTAATTGGAATGAAGAAGCTCTCATGGAAATCTTTCAAGATGGCCTGTCTTCCCAGATCTTGAATGGATTGAGACATACTGTAATACCCGCGACCCTGGATGCATTATACCAACATTGTTTGGCTATTGAGGCGCAAACGCAAGCCACGGATGCCCGCCTGGTCAAACAGATGGTTCTAGTCACCGGAAGTGCCAAGCCAGTTCCTGCACCATGCAGAGGATTCCAGACCCTACCTATCACTCCACCCATCCCGGCACCCAGACATATTTTCCAACCATTGCCGGCTTACACTGAGAGGCGTCCTGTACCCATGGCCAGAGATGAGCCCATGGATCTTGGTGCAGCCAGATCTCGCTTGACCGAGGCTGAGAAGGCAAGACGGAGAGCTGAGGGATTGTGCCTGTACTGTGGAGAGATGGGTCACTTCGTCATGGCCTGCCTCCAGAAATGACGTGGTACGGCAGGTCCTACTCCTGTTCCAGCTCGGCCTCCCATTCAGCAGTTTCAAGCCACCTTGCCGGGAAATGGCCAGAGCCCGGCCTAATGGAAACATTGGGTCGGGCAGGCGCCAAACCCAGTCCCAGTTCCGCAGACGAAGACTTCGGTCCTCCGAGACATCTGATCCTAGCAACCAATATACTTCTGGGAAATCATGCCCAGGGCATTCCGGCACACGCCTTGTTGGATTCTGGAGCCACCACTAATTTCATGGATGAAGCTTTCGCTCGTCAGCATGCCATACCTTTGTGCTCCGTGAAGCCGCCTATGTTGGTTGAGACAATCGATGGTCGTGAGTTGTTGTCTGGACCGATCAAGTTCATGACCCAGCCCATACGCCTGGTCATAGGACAACATGAAGAAGCCATCCAATTATATATTACCAAGGGACTTCATTTCCCCGTAGTTCTCGGCCTAGCCTGGTTGAGAACCCATGATCCTTGTGTGGTGTGGTCCCAGAACTTTGTTTCATTTCCCAGTTTGCAATGCGTAGACCACGTACGCCAAGTTTGCGCAGCCCAGCTACCATCCCACCCTGACATCACCTTGCCGGCCGACCTAGCGGACTTTGCAGATATATTCAGTGAGAAAGAGGCAGACCACTTGCCTCCGCATAGACCATATGACTGTGCCATTGATTTGCTGCCAAATGCCAAACTTCCAGGGGGACGCCTTTACTCCATGTCAGAACCCGAGTTGGCCGCATTAAAAGACTTTGTGGACAAAAACCTGGCCAGGGGTTTCATTCGTCCCTCTTCCTCGCCTTTGTCAGCTCCTGTGTTATTCGTGAAGAAGAAAACCGGAGATTTACGCCTATGCTGTGACTATCGCAAGCTCAATGCCATCACG
Source organism: Bothrops alternatus (assembly GCA_034064705.1). Classification (NCBI taxonomy): domain Eukaryota; kingdom Metazoa; phylum Chordata; class Lepidosauria; order Squamata; family Viperidae; genus Bothrops; species Bothrops alternatus. The sequence continues at coordinate 643,515 of JARGCV010000014.1, read as the reverse complement.
GTGCGCAACCGGTACCCTCTGCCTTTGATTCCTGATCTCATGGACCGTCTCCGATCAGCAACCATCTTCACCAAGATAGATCTACGGGGTGCTTACAACCTGGTTCGCATCCGAGAGGGGGACGAGTGGAAAACCGCGTTTGGGACCAGGTATGGTCATTTTGAATATACCGTCATGCCCTTTGGACTCACCAATGCTCCAGCCGTCTTTCAACATTTCATGAATGACATCTTCCGGGATTTATTAGATCAATTTGTGGTGGTTTACCTCGATGACATCCTGATTTACTCCCCGTCACGAGCAACTCATCTCCAGCATCTCCGGCAAGTTCTGCAACGCTTGAGAGAGCATCACCTTTACGCCAAGTTAGAGAAATGTCAATTCTATCAAACCACCATTGAGTTTCTGGGACATGTGATTTCTCCACAAGGCATCGCCATGGATCCTGGCAAGGTTGAGGCCTTGCAAACCTGGCAACCACCATGTAAAGCAAAAGATGTCCAAAGACTTTTGGGATTTGCGAACTATTACAGGATATTCATTCCGAGATTTTCTGCCTTGACTGCGCCCCTTACTCGACTGTTACGGAAAGGCATTAAGTTCCAGTGGGGCGATGCTGAGCAACAGGCGTTTCAGACCCTCAAAAAGGCTTTTGTTCAGGAACCCATTCTCAAGTATCCAGATCCTTGTCGTCCCCTTGTCGTCCGGTATTGGGGAACGCATGGGGGTGGTTCCTTTTTCACCTGGATCCTAACAGGGATGGCTCCCTTTAATAATCCTACCTCTGTAGAGTCCCAGACCCAGAGGGAGGCAGGGAGGTTTCTAAAATCCTCATGCAGCTGTTCTTTGTTCAGGGCTAGAAATTGCTTGCGCTCTGCAGGGATATCTAATATTACTCCAGTCTTATTACATTTTATTGTGGCCCCCATTTTGCACAGCAGGTCCCGGCCCAAAAGGGACAAAGGAGACTGTGGGCAAATGGTAAAAGCATGATCTACAGAGAAGGGGCCAATTTCTACTTTTAGTTCTTCAGTGAATTTTACTGGGATAATTTCCCCCCACACACTCCTATAATATTATCCTGGGCTCCAGGTATTATGGAGCCTTTAAAGCAGCGGTTCTCAACCTGTGGGACGCGACCCCATTTGGGGTCAAACGACCATTTCACGGGGGTCGCCAAACAACGCAGTCCGCCATTTTTCCCCCTTTTCCTTAGCTGTGCTACTCCCTCATATTCTATTGGCTTTTGAAAGCCAATAGAATAGACTCTGTTGAATAGAGTCTAATTCTATTGGCTTTCAAAAGCCAATAGGAATTGTCCAGGCTGTCTCTGCCCTGCTGAGCCCGCCAAAAGTCCCAGTCTGCAAACGGTGCTGCAAGTGGTCTGCAGTGAAGGTGAGCTGTCTGGAAGTTTCCACCCCTCCCTGCTGAGCAACTATTAAAAATGTAAGTAAAAGAGGGCCAGGGGTGGGAGGTGGGAGGCCGGCAGGCGCAGGGAGGGTTGCTGGCGTGCGTGGGGCCCGGCAGGTGCCTTACCTCCCTTGGGCTGGGCCAGCTGGTGGCCCAGCCGGTGGTCACCCAGGAGCGCCTGGGCCTGCCTGTCGCTGCCCCAAATGGGTGGTGGCCAAGATAAGGCTAGCGGGGCAGCGGCGGGCGCAGGGAGGGTTGCTGGCGTGCGTGGGGCCCAGTGGGTGCCTTACCTCCCTTGGGCTGGGCCAGCTAGTGGCCCAGCCGGTGGTCACCCTGTGCTGTCGCTGCCCCTTGCCAGCTACGCCTTGGCCGGCGCAGGGGGCGGCACCACACATGCGTGGCGCTCCCAGGCAGGGAAATAGTCCTCGACTTACGACCGGTTGGGTAGTCCTCGACTTATGACCGGTTGAGTAGTCCTCGACTTATGACCGGTTGGGTAGTCCTCGACTTATGATCGGTTGGGTAGTCCTCGACTTACGACCAGTTGGGGGTCGCAGCATTAAAAAGGTTGAGAACCACTGCTTTAAAGGGCAGGGTGGCTCCTGTATCTATCAGACACTCATATTCCTTTCCCCCTATTGTGATAGTGACAAGGGGTTCTCCATCCTGGCCATTCTTTAAGGGAATAGCCAGTCCGGAGAAAGTGGCCAGGAACTCCTCCTTTCCTGTCTCTAGTCACTGATCTTGAATATCGTTTCTTCTGCTTTGCTCCCAAAGGGGCTGTTCCTGGTTTCTCCTTTCCCTGGTATCTCCTTTCCCTATCTCGCTTTAGGATAAGGGGCTCTGTGTGGCCAGTGGCGGCTTCGCAGGAAGGGTCTTCTACAGTTGGATTTAAAGTGGCCCGTTTCTCCACACCTATGGCAGTGTTGACATTTATAGTCGAACATTCCCTCTTCTCTGCATCGTGGACATGGATGTGGCTTTTCAAAAGGCTGATTATCTATCCGCCTGTTTTCATTGTGTATAGCTGCAAAAACTTGCAGGTCTTCTCTCCTTTCTGTTCTCCTTTTCCTGTCTCTCTCTCTCTCTTTCCCTAAAAATCTCTTTCCGTTCCTTTTCCTCCTCTTTCAGTCTCTCTCTCTGGTCATAGATGAAATTTGCAATTCTCTGCAACTCTGAGAGTTCCAGACTAGACCAGTTTGACACAATTCGATGGAAATGTGTTTTAATATCACCGGTGGATTGGTCTAGGAAGGCGGAGGCAAGGATTCTCTGATCTTTAAGGGAGTTAAGATCTAAGTGAGCATGTGCTACAGCTGCTTCAGAGAGGCAGACCCAGAAGGCGTCCGGGTTTTCTGTTTCTCTCTGGGTTGTTCTTTGGAACTCCTGCCAGTTTAGGGGTTTTTTCCCTATCTCTTGGAGGGCTTCTATCAGATTTTCTCTAGCCCGGTTATATTCGTCCCAGTGGTTGACATCATTATAATCCCAATTAGGATGTTCGGTGGGCCAGGCAACTCGGACCAGGGTTCTTTGGCCGGGCATGACTATTGTTGGTCGCCTGGCTATTTCAGCAATTTTTTCATATAATTTTAGCAGTTCATCTTTTGTTAGAAAGATGTGCAACAGCTGTGTCATATCCCCCCACGAAGGGTTATGACTGTCTATGATAGATTTTAACATCTGGATCATAGCCTGGGGGTTTGATCTAAAAGATGGAGTGTCTCTTTTCCATATAACTATATCAGATGCAGAAAATGGGGTGTGTGTTAGCACGTATTCTAACTGTCCTCTAGCTCTTCCTGGGACTGGTTTACTCAGGAGAGGCGCCATTATTATTGGCCCAGGTTTGTCTAAAGGGGTTTGGGGGACTTTTCCCTCTTCCTCTTTCTTTGGGGCAGGGTTGTTAAGCCTGGCTAATTCTGTCCAGCAATACCAGTAGGGGATTTGGCTGGGTCTTATCAATGGTCTAAGTGCTTTTAATGTTGAAAAATTAAAAGTACCATCTTTTGGCCAAATTGGTCTCCCAGTTTCATCCTTCAGCAAAGCCCACTCATTACAATTTTTTCTTGCTTGTTTCTTTTTCATGCCATCCAGGACAGGCACTCACCTCTCATCCCACGCCTCGAGCAAATTTCCAATAGGTGTCCTAATTCCAACCCTCGAAGTACAGCTACCCATGTTCCCCTTCCGATGTGGGGTTCAATCTGGCTCAGTTGGGTTTCTCCTAGCAGCACTTCTCAGCTGCTCTTAGCGACAATATTCCTGCTGCTCCGCCTGTCAGTTTTTGGACACTAAAAAATTGCCCAGGAAGACTCTGGTTCCCTACACAGAGTAAGGGCACTTCCTATTTAGGGAACTCCCTGCCGTCACTTTGCAGACCTTAAAAATAAATTGTCCAAGGAGGACCTGCCGCACAGGTACCCGACCTCCGTTTACAACCCACCTCTCAGTTTTCAGACTCAGGAGGAGTCTGGGAAGACCTGTGCTTTGAGCACAAGTACGGGCCCTTCCTAAAGTTGGGCTTTGCTTTATTGATCTCTGCTGGGATTTTCTATTGATACCCTCCCATTCCTTAATCTTAATTCAATCATATACACACACTCGGCTCCTTTGCTCTTTTCTACCAAGCAAGGTCTCACACTCCGGCTTTAACCTCCTATGCATTCCAGATTTCTGCCTGTCATGGCTCGGTGGAGCTAGCAGCAGATCTGGGGGCAACTGAGAAAAAGCACGGAGGAGGTGAAATCCTAGTGGAGATTAGAGGAGGAAACCCATTCAATCACACACACACACACACACACACACACACACACACACATACACACCAACCCCTGTTCTTAGAATTTGAATAAAATTTGTGGTACTCACCTACTTTCAGGCAGCTGTTGAGCGCAAGACTCAAAGACTCCCTTTACTACCCTTAGCTTCCCGGACAGGGTCCGTGGCCTTACCTACAGACTAAAGGAGTCTGGTGCCGGCGTGGTAGGGGTCCAACGGGCCCGGTCCGGTGGCTGGGTTGGCTGGAGTCCCTTTGTGGTTGCCAGAATTGTGGGAAGATTTTCTCTGGTTCGGGCGTCCAGCTGGGAAGCAGACCATCGGCTCAGGCGGAAGAAATGACACGGAACGAAGCAAGCTGCCACAAAGTAGGTTTATTTACAGAAACCAGACACCATATGATACAGCAGAGGTTCCTGGACTAGCTAGTGACTTTCCAAGGTGAGGGGGTCCTGTTCTTATACCCCTCAAGTTATTGAGATTATGATTTGATTTTTGAAAGGATTTTTTGTTAATTTAATTCCTTCTAGTTTGTGCGCCATGGTTCCTACTAATGAAACACTTCAAAGAACTTCCAGGCATTTTATCCTAAAAAAGTATTTTTATTTATGTGACAAAATGTTGGCACAGGCATGATGAAAAGGAATGCTAAGATCTGAAATTCCCACCCACTGAGCAGTTGTTTTTGCTAGCATTCCCCTCCCTTATTTTGCTGTCATGATTTACGTTCTCCAATTAGTTTGAAGGGCAAAGGTTCTCTTCCGTCCTCTTTTGCGGGCTTTTCCCTCCTCTCTCATTCCTCTCTGAATTAACTCTAAAAGTGCCTGACAGTTCAGCATAATTTGTCAAAGCAAGAATATCCAATATTAGCAGCGTTGACATTGTGTCTGTTTTGATGGGTAGCAATTAATACTGTCTTCAGGAAGTATTCCTTTGTTCATGTAAATATGTTCATATGTGGTTCATGTCTGTTTTTGTTAGTGTTGCAAAAGTTCCACCTATTGAGATTGATGGGTCTAATTGTTTCCCTGAGACACACGTCTGCAGTTCTCCTCCGTCTCCAGAATGTTTCTTTTTGTTTTGGCAGTTTGCCCAGAATGGCTAAGGGGAGGGGGAGTGGAAATGAGAGACAGGAAAAAAAAACTTTTCTCTTTGGTCCTTTTAAATTCGGTTTGACTTTTCCTTTAAATGGTTCTTTTCCTGAGGTGTACCCCCTCCTTCCTGGGTTCATCTACATTCGAGATGGAAGTTTTAAGGGTCTGGGTTTCCTTTGTGATATTTAATTGTAAGATTTCTTTTCTTTTAAAGAAAATTGCTCGTTTTGGGGTTTGGGCTGATTCTAAAGTGTTCTCTCTTGGCACCAATGATTAGTCATCTCTCAATTTAAAATAATATTTGGAATCTAATTTGAAAAAGGGATTCATAAGACCCTCCCAGTCTCCTGCCTTGGTTCCCACTTTCTTTGTACCCAAGAAGCAAGACTCCAGTGGGCCTAATAATGGTGAGAACCCCCTACTGAGATTGGTCCATTATTACAAGACTTTAAACAGTCACAGTGAGAGATCATTATCCACTGCCATTAATTTCAGACCTGTTAGATAGACTACAGAAAGCAACAATTTTTACAAGACTAGATCTCCTCAATGCTTGCAACCTTATTCAAATAAAAGAAGGCCATGAATACTGTACTTAACTGCCTTTGACATCAGATACAGCAAATCTGAATACACAGTGCTGCCTTATGGTCTGTGTAAGGCCCCAGCCATATTTTCCAGATTCATGAACCCAATTTTTCAAGATTTAATAGATAAATTTGTGGACTTATATTTAGATGAGAGTTTAATCTACTCTGTTGAATTAGGCTCAGCACACAGATAATGTGTGCACAGTCCTCAGTAGACTAAGAGATAACAACCTCTTTGCCAAGCCAAAAAGATGTGCCTTTGATTTGCAACAACTAGACTTCTTGGGCTACTGTATTTCCACAAGAGACATCCAGATGGACCCCCCAGAAGGTCCAAGGTGTACTTGACTGGCAAGCCCCTCGCACAGCCAAAGATGTCCAACGCTTCCTGGGTTTTGCTAACCTCTACAGGAAATTTATACCAGGCTTTGCTCATAAAGCCAAACCAATAACCAACTGACAAAGTAGTTAAATTTGCTTGGACTCCTACACACCAGCATTCAAAGAGTTAAAACAACTTTTTGCTTGCCAGCCCCTGCTTCAGCACCTGGACACATCAAAGAGACTTATTGTCCAAACAGACGCTTCAGATGTAGCCATTGGAGCTGTTCTCTTACAAGCGAGAGGGGGAGACAACAGCCTTCTACCATGCATCTTCTTTTCCAGAAGCCTGATGGTTCCAGAACACAATTATGACATCTTTAATAAGGACCCCCTTGCCATTAAATCAGCATTCCAGCACTGGAGACACTTCCTAGAAGGTGCACGCTTTCCTATAGATGTCAACACTGACCACAAAAATCTTCACACCCTGCAACAAACCAAGCCACTTTCACCCAGACAAGTTAGATGGAGCCAATTCCTCTCACATTTTGATTTTTACATTAAATATGTACCAGGCTTCAAGAACATAATGCCAGACAGAGGTGCGCAATTCCAATGTAGATTTTGGAAAGCACCTTTTCAGTTACTAAAGGTCAAAGTCAACTTCTCCGCAGCTCACCACCCAGCCATGAGAAGATGAACCAGCTGAACAAGCTGAGAAGATGAACCAGCTCCTTCAACAGTATTTGAGGTTCTACTGCACCTACAGCCAAGACAACTGGCCATTGTTACTTCTACTTGCAGAATTTTCTTACAACAATTTGCTGCACTCATCTACTTCAATGATGCCATTTCAAGCCATGAATGGCACACACCCTAAAGTGTTGCCAGACCATCTTGCACTGGACTCCACAGTTCCAGGGGCGGTTGACTTCTTACAAGAGCAACTTGCAGCCCAAGACCTGTTGAAATAGCAACTTGACCAAGCGAAATAGGCTTACAAGAAGGCAGCAGATGCACATCGGTAGGAGGGTCCACCCATAGCAGTAGGAGACAAAGTTTGGCTCTCTACTAGATTCTTCGCCACTTCAAGACGTTCCAAGAAGCTAGACGCTAAGTTTGCCTTCCACCTACAATTACCTCCTTCAATGAAGGTGCATCTAATATTTCACTGAGCATTACTTGCCAAAGATGCCCCCCCCAAGCACAATAAGATCCCAGCAACACCTTCCACCTCCAGTCATAGTAGAGGGAGAACCAGAATGTAAGGTGGAATAAATCTTAGACTCCAGGAAAAGAGGCAAAGGCATCTAGTACTTGATTCCTTGGAAGGGCTACCCGGTTTCTGATCGCTCCTGGGAGAATGCATGGTATGTACATGCCCCTGATTTAGTTTGTCAGTTCCATCAGCGCTTCCCTGACAAACCAAGGCTGACCAAGCTACCAGCACCCCACCCAGTTTTGCCTGAGGAACCTGTCAAGGAAGAGGTTAACCAGACCCTCTGCATTTCTCTGGGGGGAGGGGGAGGAGGAGGGAAACTTGCCTATGATGGGCCTTCCACATCTGGCTTTCAATTCCCATGGAGGGGAGGGAACCTCTAATGACATTTTTGTGTTAGAGTAAACACCACCTGGCTCACCAGCTCCTGCAGAGGAGTGGGAGGAGGATTCCTTTGAGACAGCCTCCCTGCTGCCCTTGCCAAGTTCCCATGAGAACTCAGACTTTGAAGACACAATGTGGAAAGGGGAGAGCAGCATAGAAGAACCCATGGGGGGGGCAAGATGGAAGGATGGGTGATGTAGGAAATGACCAGCCTGAGCCTGAAGGAGGGGAGGGGTCAAACGCGTTGTAAGTCACAAATCCCTGCATGCCCACAAGAGATCTAAGTCCAACCCACGTTGAATGCCTTTTTAATTTCCACTTATTTCCCTTGACCATTAGTAGTTCAGATTTTTGTAGAGAGCTTAAGCTTGCAATAAATCTTTATACTCATTTGAACTGCCTGAGTCTCCTGATTTCCCCGGCGCTTGACATTGCCAACTTCACCAAAGAGCAGAGGTTGGGCCAACAATCACAGAGGCCACTGATGGATGCATTGTTCTCTTAAACTGTATTACACCTCTCTGCCAAATGTTTTGGGGAGCAAAGGTTTGTATACACACTTTCCCCTTTCCGATGCAACTTATTGTCTTACCATATCAAACACCTTAAACTCATAAAATATATCTTTTACACAGAATCCCACAGAGGACTATGAATTGGAGATAAATAAGTTAGATATCTCCTTACTTCATCAGTTAAAAGTAACCTTGAATCTCTTCAGTCAGTGTCAGATTCATGATTTATGTTGAGATGGAGCATAGGCCTATTAAATACTGGTATTGAAGAAGGTCTTTTGTGATATAATATTGTACTGTATGTTAAATTGCTATGTAGTTTTCTAGTTAATTTGTATAATTATTAAATAATAAATAGCCAAGAGCAAAATAAAATAAAATCATTGTCCTTTGTTTTGCCACCATCTTTTGTTACCCCTACACATATTCCCTTCATCTCTATTGTTTTTTTCTTTTTACCGTTTATTATATATTTATAAATGTAAACAGAGGAAAAAAAGAAAAACTCAGGTTGAGTGCAACTCAACTTAATACAATCATTTTCTACTTGTCAACATTTTTCAATCAGCATATAAAAATTTAACTATAAGCTAGATACATTTTCTTAGATTGATATTTCCCTTGTATGTAGTCTATCCATTTTTTCCAGTCCAACATATATTTTTCGTTTGAATAGTCCTTCAAGTATGCAGATATTTTGGCCATTTCTGCCAAATTTATGACTTTCAAAGTCCATTCTTCGATAGATGGTAATTCTGGTTTCTTCCAGTATTGTCCCACCAACAGTCTTGCTGCTGTGATCAAATTCAAAATTAAGTTCGTCTCTAAGGTGGTACAGTCTTTTGTAATACCTAGCAAAAACAACTGCGGTAGAAATTCAATACGCTTTTTCCAAATGCTCTGGAGTGCCCACCATATTTTTCTCCAAAAAGCCTTAATTTTTCTACAGGTCCACCATACATGAAAATAAGTAGCATCTATACTTTCACATCTCCAACATTTAGATTGAAGGTCAGAGTAGATATATGATATTTTTTTCGGATCTAGATGCCATCTATAAAACATTTTGTAAAAATTCTCTCTTAAATGTTGCGCTTGCGTAAATCTTACATTTTTCACCCAAATTCTCTCCCACGTTTCCATCATAATAGGTTGTCCAAAATTTTGTCCCCACTTTATCATACAATCCTTGACTAGTTCAGTTTCGGAGTCAATCTCTATCAATGCATTATACAATCTTTTAATATGCATAGACCTTTGGTCTCTAACTTGTTTAATTAAATTCTCATCTGTTTGAGATAAACCCATCTTCAAGTCTTTTTGCCATCTAGACTGCAATTGTAAATATGAAAACCAACTATAAACTATTCCTTCATCTCTTAGCATATTCGAGGACTTTAATGATAACAAATTCCCTTCTTTAATTAGGAGTTTACCATAGGGCACCACATCTTGAGCTTGTACTATGTTTATATTCTCTATTGCGTGTCTGGGAACCGTCCAAACGGGAATCTTTTCATTTAGTAGGTACTGATACTTTTTCCAGATACACAACAGAGAGCTTCTCAGTAGGTGCTCCTTGAAGCTCCTATCCACCTTTTTGTCATAAACTAGATATGCATGCCAACCATATAGTAAATCATACCCTTCAATATTCAGTATTCTATCATTGGATAGATTAACCCAGTCACTTAGCGCAACTAGAACCACAGCATGATAATATAACTTAAGATTGAGCATTTTTAAGCCACCTCTTTCCATTGTATCCTGGATAATTTTTAATTTAACCCTCGGTTTCTTGCCATCCCAAATAAATCTGTTAATACCCTTCTGCCACTCCTCCAGGATTGCATCCTTTTTAAGTATAGGTAACATTTGAAAAAGAAATAAAATTTTTGTCAATACATTCATTTTTACTGCAGCTATCCTGCCCATCAGAGATAATTGTAATTTTTTCCATTTCTCCAGTTCTATTTGTATCTTGTTCCACAAGACTTCATAATTATTTTTATATAGCTTCCCATTAGAGGCTTCAATATCAACTCCTAAATATTTAACTTTCTTAACTATTTCACAACCCGTTATTCTTTCCAAGTCATGTTTTGAATTATTATCTAATTTTTTAACTAGCATCTTGGTCTTGGATATATTTAATTTAAAGCCTGATACCCTACCATAATCCTTAATTATCTCCATCAATCTCTTGGCTGACTGTGCTGGTTGAGTCAGTGTCACAAGCAAGTCATCCGCAAAGGCACATAATCTGTAGTCATGTTGTCTAATCCGTATACCTTTTAAATCATCTGCCGTTCGTATCCTATTCAATAAAACCTCCAGCGTTAAAACAAACAGCAAAGGGGATAAAGGACATCCCTGTCTAGTACCTTTCTCTATACTAAATGAGTCTGTTAAGTCCCCGTTCACAATAATCTGGCCTGTTTGTTTCTGATAAATTGCCAATATAGAATTAATAAACTGTTCTCCCATTCTCATCCCTCCAATTAATTTTTTCAAAAACAACCAGTTCAGCCTATCAAAGGCTTTTTCTGCATCCAAAAACATAAGAACAGCGGGCACCTGGATATGCTTTTCCAAGTATTCTACTATATTAATAAGTTGTCTGACGTTAGTTTTCATCTGTCTTCCTTGTAAAAAAAACCAGTTTGGTCTGAGTGAATTATTTTTTGTAACACTGTCATTAATCTATTAGCCAAAATTTTTGCGAAAATTTTATAATCCGTATTCAATAATGAAATAGGTCTAAAGTTTTCTGGATGAACATTATCTCTTCCCTCTTTAGGAATTAGAGAGATATAGGCTGTTTTCCATGATGGTGGAACCTGGCCACCCTCTTGTATGTTAACAAATAATTCTCTAAGAGGTTCCACCATCTCCATTTGAAGATACTTGTAATAGGTCGCCGTTAACCCATCAGTCCCAGGGGATTTTCCCATTTTCAATTGTTTAATCACTGAAATTATTTCTTCTGATGTGATCAATGCATTTAATCTATCTCTTTGTTCATCGGTAATTATCAATACCTTTTCATTTTGCAGAAACATATCTATCTCGTTATCTTGTATCTTCTCTTCAGCGTATAGCCTGGAATAAAATTCTGAAAAGGCTTTCTTGATCGTTTCTTGTTGAAACGCTTCCTTCTCTTTATAATCTATTTTTTCAATTATACGGGATTTTTGTTTTTTCCTTAATATATAAGCCAACCATCTACCAGGTTTATTAGAATTAAAAATGTATTATGTTTTGCATATTGTATATTCCTAGCAACTTGATCTGCCATCAACAAGTCAAATTGTTTCCGTAAAATCTTGATCCCCTCTTTAATGTTTTTGTCATCCGGTCTCTTTATTAATAGTTGCTCTTTCTTGCTTATTTCCTCTTCTAACTCCTTCCTTTTTTGCTCTTGTTTACAACAGTGCCTTTTGTTCATATCCATTAGAATCCCACGCATGTATGCCTTACTTGCATCCCATATCATTTCTATAGGTGTATCCTTATTCATATTTAATATAAAAAATTCCTTCATAGCATTTTTGCATTCATTCACATTTATATCGTATTTAAACAGGTTTTCATTAAGTCTCCAGGATTTCTTAGGTCTCTGTCCAACCCTTAATTCCATCCAAACCGGATTATGGTCTGTTAATACTTTGGGTAGGATTTTCACCTTCTTTAACCTAAAAAGAAAATCACTTGATGTTAATATAAAGTCGATTCTAGAAAATGACTGGTGTCTATCTGAAAAAAAGGTAAATTCTTGCTCTTTACCATGTCTTTCTCTCCAAATGTCTATCAAATCAAAATCATCCTTTATATCAAAAAAAGATTTGGGCAACTTGGAACGTGTTTGAGGAATTGGTGATGTCTTCTTTTTATCTAAACCGATATCTATAACACCATTCCAATCTCCCATTAAAATACAAGATCTATAATCAAATTGTATTAGCTTTTTATGCATCAATTTATAAAATTTTCCTTGTTGTTGATTTGGTGCATATATGCCCATCAAAAGAACTTTCTTATCATCTTTTAAAATTACGATTGCTAAATATCTACCTTGTGAGTCTGATTCTATTAATTTAGCTCTTATATGATTTTTCACATAGATGACAATTCCATTCTTCTTTTCAGCAGCCGCTGCAACAAAATGTGTACCCAGTTTATTGCTTATTAAATATTTCTGGTCCGTAGTTCTAATATGTGTTTCTTGTAGGCAAATTACATCATTTTTACATTGAGTCAAGTAATGAAATATTTTCTTCCTTTTCTGTGGAGAATTTAAACCATTGACATTCCATGTCAAATATTTATTTGACATGACCAACTTTGGAAAACTTTTGAAAGACCAAATCCATTTTTCCCCCTGATTTCTTCTTTGGTCGAGCTCCCATGGTTTCCAGACTTGTACTTGTACTGCCTTGTTGGTGCTTTTCTTGTTGTCCCATACGTTTAATAGTAGCTCTCGTTTGCCTTTGCTCTTTAGGCTTTTCTACTTCCAAGGGTTGAAAGATATCAATACTCCGAGCGGACGACTCCATAAAAGCTTCTTTATCAGCCCCTGTTGCTGCAGAGGGCTGTGTCTGCAGGGATTGTGGTCGTTGTTTTAAGTCCATTCCTCTTTCTTGTGGTAGATCCATACTTTTTGGTGATGTAGGTGGGGGTCCACCAGCCTTCAGCACATTTTCAAAAAATTCTTTTGCTTTCCAAACAGAGTTCAAGCGGTATCTTTCACCATTATAAAGTAATGACAGTCCAGCTGGAACCTCCCACCGGAATTGTAGAGCACGTGTTTTAAGTTCAGTGACCAAAAATGCGTAGTCTTTCCTCGCTCTTAACATCTTTGGAGGGATCTCCTTCAAAATCACCACCTCCTGACCAGCAACGTTTAGTTTCTTGTTGTAGGATATTGTAAGAATATGATTTCTGAGTCCCCTTGTTACAAAATAAATAACAACATCTCTAGGTAAATTTTTTTGTCTTGCCATCCATGAATTAACTCTGTGGATTCTATCAATCTGCCAAGAGAAATTTTTGGCATTGTCTTCTAGAAATTTTTCCAAAGCTTCTTCAAAAATTCTTCTCAAGTCTTCTTGATTCCCATTTGATACCTCTCTCAGCCCTCTGATTCTAATCGCTGACATCATCTGGTTATATTGCACCATAAGTGTGTGGTCTTGTATTTCACTTTTCACCACAATATCTTCTCTTATTTCCTTATTGTGAGTCTGAATTGTTTCTTTAATTTTTTCCAAATCATCAGTTACAGCTTTGCTTTGTTCTTCCATTTTCTTCTCCAGTTCCTCAATCTTGTTCTCCAGTTTTTTCTCCAGTTTTTCAAACCTTTTTTCAGAATTGTCATTCATTGTGTCAAGCCTTTTCTCTAGATTTTCAGACATTGCTGACAATGCAGCCTGTAAATCTTTCACAGTAAGCATTTCTGGAGAGGCTTGAGTAGATAGGGGGTCTGAGACTCTGTAGATATTGAGGAAGATGGGGGAGCAGGAAAATTATTTACTGGTATTTTAGTGGGCTGAGCTGGGGAGGATGCTGCCACCTTTGAGGGGACTATTTTTGTTTGTCTGGTAGCCATTCTATATTCAGCCCACTGTTAACAAGGTTTCTTTAAGTAGAGGAAAAATCCTTACACATATATTGCCAAAATATGTCCTCTTTTAGTCTTCTTTAATTACACTTTGTAGAATTTTAAGATATGAGTCTAAACTGACTCTTAGCGATCACTCTAGCGTTGCGCTTTCACTTTCCACTTTCACTTCCGGTAACTTTCTCTATAAAGTGAAAGCGATCGCTATCTTGGATACATTGTGTTGATTGTGAAAGCATTTAATCAGAAGTGAAATATAGAAAAATACTTGCAGTATAAGCTCCTGTGTCCACTCCGCCTGCATATAGGTCTCTTTTTAAGAATTTTTCTTGAGCAGTAGGTGGTCGTGGCGTCTTTGCCTGTCCGCAGACAGAAGCGTCTCCGGGCTGGAGCTTCTTCAAGCGTCCGGGGAGCTCTCACTCTTTCCCCCCGCAACCTTTTTCAGGGGGTTTTCAGAGGAGCTCTACCCTTGCTCGATGCTCTTCACCCCTTCTTCACCCGAAGAGGGGTTTTTTCGCCGTGAAAAACAGCTGATGTTCGCTGTTTTTGCGGCTTTACAAACCCAAGAGATCGGAGCCTCTGAAGGAGGCTGTAACGACGCCGGAGAAGCCACCGGAAGTCCTCATCTCTATTGTTGATTCCATTATAAATACTGCACTTTTTGGCTAGAGAAGCTGAGTAAAAGGATGTGTATGCTTTAATGTGTGGGAAATTGTTCTGTGACTGGAGCCTGTTTCTTAGGCTCTGAAAGTAGGAAGGTATGTCAATGACACTCCTTCCTATCTTCAGAGCATATTTATTTATTTATTTATTTCTAAACCTTTAAATATCATTAGTGACACAGTAAGATCCCTGGAAAGGACTTAGCTGGAATGTTTGTTTTTAAAATAAAATCTTGACTGTGGAGGCAGGATTGGAGAATCTCATACAGCCTTATGTTTTTCCCAACAGTGCTTGAAGCTTTGAGAATGAGTATGTAAGTAGCATATTATTTATTAAATGTATATACTGGTGGAATCAGATACCAGTCATTGCAGGGTGCAAAGATGTCTGACTGCCTTCGCAGTGTTTATTGCTTTTATACAGTTTTTCCAAGCAGCAAAAGATAAAGTAGCAACAGCATTTTTATTGGTGGATTCTCCTTGCCAATCCTTAAGAATATACCAGCCAAGGGACACCAGCCAGGGGCAGTGTTCTGCAACATCCTATTGGTGTGAACTAGGTGAGATCATGGAGGTGAGGTCATGTAGGTATTTGAGCCATGGCAGTGTGCTGCACACGGCCTCTACATGATCTCTATCTCTACATCTCACTCTTTTTTGTTTTGTTAGACAAGGCATCATTGTAAGAGGGGTTAGTGAAAGGATCATAATCAGGAGAGGCACATCCTTGCAGTTGTTTATATAGGGCATAAACCTGACCCTGAGGCAAGGTGGGAGGGGGTTTGGGGCAAAAAACTGTGATACATATGTTGCAAAAGGAAGGAATGCACTGAACAAAGCAGCACCCAGCAATCAAAATAGCACAAATAATGACTAAATAACGTAGGACATTTCCCAATAATCCTGTGGGCAACCAAGCCCAAAGGCTTTCCCACCAAGATCCTAAAGTATCAATTTTCAAATCAGAGGCCAAATTGTGTAAAATATTGAGCTGGTGCTGGATGATTCATGACCTATCCGAAATATTGAAACAACACATTCCTTCAAAACTTTCACAACCCAAATGCTGGCGCAGAAGCAAATAATCAATAGCAGCGTGATTTTGCAAAATAGCCTTTCTCAAATCTTGCAGCTCATAGTTGATTGCGGAGATAGCTGAAGAAGTAGCATTAATTGTTTTAGCTAAATTACACGCAACAGCGTTAATGTTAAGGTGAGTACAAGCAGCAAGTGGTGGCACACCCACTATAGACACAGCCAGCACTACGTACATATTCCACTTTATTAAGTAAGGCTGTCTCAGAGTCACAAGTGCTATCTAGCGTGACCCCACGCCGAGAACGGTTCGAGTGAAATTGTTGTTTGGAAAGCAAAACAGGAATCAGCCGGCTGAGGCAACACTGCGCTTCACTAATATTAGCAGAAATATAATTAAAAGTTTCTTGACCACATGTAAAAAACCATCCTTGCGGTAGCCAAACATGGGCAAAATTAAAGGAAGTCTCTTCAAAAGCTGTGCAGTTTAAAACAGGTGAGCTAATACGACGACGGTGAGGTTTTTTACTTGAAGAAGTACAATTAACTATTTTTGCACATGTTATATTTACAGGGATTGCTACCACCGGGGTGTGCAAAGCAATTGCATCAGGGGGTGGATAATAGGCAGTGAACCCCCAATTAGATATAGTCCCATAGTTAAAGTTCTCATTTAATAAAAATCCGCTCAAGCCAGTGAAATTTTGAATTACTGCAGAAGGGGTAAAAACAGGGACTAAACATGTAGAAAGCAAATTTTCCATGTCATACGCTTCAGATAAGCAAAAGACATCATTTTGTGTGATGTTAGCCAGCTGCACCCATAAATTTTGCTTCATTCGTTGCTTGAGCGATTGTTTGGGTGGGATGACAGCTGCTTTTGCCAAAGGGCAGCTGTTAACAATCAAACACAAACAAATGATGGCTAAGGAATTTGCAGTTAAACCCGCACAAATGGCAGTGCACAAGTTCTCGGGGGTTTGCTCTACTTGCTGCTGCTGCAGCACTACCTGCGCTTTGGCGGTCAAGTTCTTCACATCTCCCCACGTCACTGGCCGACTGGCCCGACAGGATCGGATTGGTCGCTGTGCCGTCTGTAGAGTTACCCTTGCCATTTCTGGGACCGGATCCAGGGACTGGTGCCACAACATCCTTGGCTGGGTGGACGCAATGCGCTGGAATCCACAAAGGACCTGTAGGAGCAAGCACAGCAGCATAGCCTCGTCCCCAAGTGATCAGAGGGACCGGTCCCAGCCATGCTTTGTTTGGTAAAGCCCGATAATATACCAGAGGGGGAGGCAAACTTGTTTCTGTTGAAAATGTCTTTGATAAGCGGTCGAATTTTGAATGGAACCATTCAATTGGTTTAATGTAAATAATACTTTTTGAACCTGTTGTGTTACCCATGACAAATTGGGTACCCGAGAGTCCTTCTTTTTTATTTGTTTGTGGAGGCAGTTCTTAAAGGACCGATTAGCACGTTCCACAATGGCTTGATCCATGGAATTATAGGGGAGACCATGAGTAAGAACAATATTCCAGGTTGTACAAAATTGCAAAAAGGCCACTGAAGAATAGGCTGGCCCGTTATCAGTTTTTAAAGAAGAGGGCTTACCCAAGGCTGTAATGGCCGAAAAAAGATGAGAAATAACATGTTTACCTGTTTCCCCTCTTTGAGGCGTGGCCCAAAGTGCTCCTGAATAGGCATCAATAGATAAATGAATATATTTCCAGGGAGCCAAAGAGGGAACATGGGTAACATCCATTTGCCATAGTTGATTAGAGGTGAAACCATGGGGATTAACTCCCGTGTCCCCTGAAGGAGATGCCCCAGAACATTGGGGACAGGATGAAACAATCTGCTTGGCTTGGTCGAGTGGAATATGGCAAACTTGTGCCAGCCCCCTAGCGTTTTGATGGAAAAAAGAGTGACTAAAAAAAGGATCAGAAAACAAAGTAAATAAGACATGAATAGCAGCATCAGCATGACTATTGCCTTCAGAAAGAGGGCCAGGAAGGGATGAGTGACTGCGTATATGAGAAACAAAGTATAAATGCTTCCGATCTTGTAGCAGCTGCTGCAAAGTTAAAAACAAAGCCATGAGATTAGGGTTAATCCTGGGCGTGATATAAGCACCTGGAAGATTAAAAATAAGTTGACACACATAATGAGAGTCAGAGATTAAATTAAAAGGCTGTTGAGAAGAGGTGTGGAAAGCTAGAATAGCAGCAGATAATTCTGAGCGTTGCGGTGAGGATTGCACTGCAGTGTAGGACACTTTCCAGGCATCATCATGAGGATCCTTATAAGCAATCGCTCCTCTCGTTCACCCTCCATCGGAAAAAACAGTAGGAGCTTGCGGCAATGGAGAAGGAGAAAGCAGTGGTCGGACAGGAAAGGAAGAAGTCATTAAACACACAAGCCGAGGATCTTTAGGCAAATGATATGAAATACAGCCTATATAATCAGTTAAAGAGCACTGAAGAGATAAGTTATTCTGAAAATAAAATTGAAAATCAGATTTTGGGATAGGAAAAACAATATTAATTAAATCGGTCCCATTTCTGTGGCAAGCTCGAGTGTGTCCTAAGGTTATTAATTCATCAACAGCTTGTATAAATGGCAAAATATTTTGGGATGGGGTATGGGGTAAATAAAGCCATTCAATACAATATACTTTTTGCGCTTCTAATACAGCTAATACTCCTGTAGGTAGCTTACTAGTAGGGCATATCAAAAGAGTTAACTGACAATCTTTATGTGGAATACAGTCCACAAATTGAGTACTCAAGATGCCATTAATTTGCTCAACCATGACAAGTGCTGCAGGTGGAACTATAATGAGTTCTCCAGGTTGTTTTCCTTTGGTCAATAAGTCAAATAATGGACTAAGTAAATGTGTAGGCAAAGAAAAATATGGGCGAACCCAATTGAGGGTGCCCAGCAATTGCTGCAAATTGACCAATGAAATAACTTTGGGTAAGCTCAAGTGAGGAAAAGCTGGAGCAGAATAAGATTGTAACATTTTATGCCCTAAATAAAGATAGGGAGAGTGCAGCTGTATTTTTTCCGGGGCAACCTGCAATCCATAGATACCTAAATCATTTTGTACTTTGGAAAGCCAGTTAGGTTGTATCTTTGGGGCTCCAATTAAAATATCATCCATATAATGATATACCAAAGCCAATGGATGACGTTTGTGAAAAGGGGCTAATGCTGCAGCGACATAAAGCTGACATAATGTGGGACTGTTCAGCATTCCCTGTGGCAAAACTGTCCAGTGATAACGTTTATTAGGTTCTGAATGATTCACTGCAGGCACAGTAAATGCAAACTTTTCCTGATCAGGGGGGCATAGAGAAATAGAGAAAAAACAATCCTTTAAGTCAATTACCATTATTTCATGATCTTGAGGAATCAAATTAGGGTTAGGCATTCCGCACTGCAAAGGGCCCATAGGTTGAATACAGGCATTAACAGCCCTAATGTCATGCAAGAAGCGCCACCTGCCACTTTTCTTTTTTATGACAAAAACAGGGGTTTTTGGACTAGTGGCAAATGGGCTGAAAGAAATTGCGCACTTTGACGTGCACTTTGACGACCCCCCCCACACACTTGGACAGGGCTCGGTTGGCCAGGTGGCAGGCCACTGCTTGGCAGAGATCACTGAAACATCTGCTCCAGTGTCCAAAATTCCCTCAGATGGCTTACCCTGCAGCACAATGATCTGACGGGGCCATTAAAGTGTGATCGAGATAGTGATGGCAGCTATAACGGAAGTGGCCAGGTTAGTAGAACCGAAGCCTCCTTCCCCTCTCTCCTTTAACTCTCCCCCTGCCAGGACAAAATAAGGCAAATGCAAGAGCTGAGCAGGGCTAGTGTAAATGGGCAAAATTTGAGGCAAGTTGGTCCACAATTGAACATAAATAATTCCGGTATAGTCTGAATCTATCACCCCGGGGATAACAAAAATACCTTTTTTTACCCATGCTTGACCGCGGAAGGACAAGCCCTACATAATTGTGTGGTAGGGGGCCTGATAATTGAGATGGAACTACTTGAACCTCCCCAGGAAATTTAAATTTCACTTCCTCCTGCAGTATCAAATCAATACTGGCACTACCTCTTGTAGCTGCAGGAGTATTTTCTATTGTTGGTCTGTTGTCTCTGTTTGGACTGGGGCCAGAGACCGGCCCGGTCGGCCGTTTCCTAACCAACACTCACTTGCCCAATGATAACCCTTCTGACACTTTGGGCATTTTGTTTTTGGTTTCGATCCCGGATGGAAAGGGGAGCGAGATGCTGCAGACATACCTCGCCCCAGATTTCTACATTCCCTTTTTAAATGACTGAGTTTGCCACAGTTGTAACACTTTCCTTGAGGCTTGCTGCCTTGTGATAAAGCAGCCGCCAATAAATTGGTTTGGTAAGAGGTTGTTCCTATATCTTGACATGCTATAATCATATCTGCCAAATCAGGATTTTCCCCCAGACTGATAATTGCCCTTCGACATTCAGAAGTGGCGTTGTCCTTTGCCAGCCTCATCAACAATTTCTGCTGAGCTTCAGGATTGTCTATCTGCCGCCGCAAGGCATCCTGTAGTCTATTAATAAAATCAGGATATGGCTCAGTAGCCTTCTGCCTAATATTAGAGAAGGCTTGATGAGGCTTGCCAGAAACAGGCACTTTTCCGAAGGCTCAATAAGTGCATTCAGAAGAAACCTGTAAAGTGGCAGCCAGTAGAACAACCTGGGCATCAACTGGGGCAAAGGGACCAGAACCATACAATTGATCAGGAATAAAGACCCCTCCCCAAGTTAAGAGCATGCACAGCACATTGGTGTTTAGGTTCACTGTCCCAAACTACATATTACACTGGAGTAAGCAACATGCGAAAGGCAGTTTTCCAATCTTCAGGTACTAAGATATGATTTCTCATAGTGGCTTCCAGCATTCCCTGCACATAGGTACTTCCCAACCCCATATCTCTAATTCCTTTTCTAAGTTCTGTTAAAATTGCATATGACAAAGGGCGATATTCCACTATTTGAGCTCCATTCTGATTTACTTGTCCCGTGGCGTGTACTGGACAAACAGAAAGCATATCAGCAATTTCTCCAGCATGGGTGGATTCCGAATCCACCAATGGGTTGTGTCAGCCTGCTACCCAATCACAGACTAGGTCCGAAATTTAGCTCCGCCTCCTGGCTTCCTTCCCCAGTTTTTTCCTAGTCTGAAGCCCAAGAACAGCTCTTCTCGGTAGCTCCGTAGGAAGAAAGTTTTTTTGGTTTAAGCAAGGACTGGTAAAGTAGAATTTAAGGTTTTTTTGTTAGAAGTAAATTGGACAAACAAAATTTAGGAAGTTTGGAATTTTAGTTACCTGTTTCTTGGTGACTCGGGCGCCTTTTGGCCCAATCCTCCTCCCTCTCCGGCGGGAGTGCGGGGGCGAAAGCCCAAGGCCTGGGGCCTTGGGAGAAGGCCGGGGAGTCGCAGAGGAACATCCCTGGAAACCCCGAAGGCTCCCAGGAAGCAGACAGGCATCCCACCGGACTGCAGGCGTCGAGGAAGAGGACGTCGCCAGAGGCCGTCGACGGATCGTCGCAGATTAGCGGAGGACCGCTACGACTAACCGCAAGTGGGGTTGCCTGGAGGCGGGGAGGAGGCCGCCGATTCACCGGGGTCGGTGAAAGAGGGCGGGAGTCGTTTCTAGCTAAGCGGGTAGACCGGGGCCGGTAGAAGGCATTCACCGCGTGGTCGGGAGCGCAGAGCTCTGACCAAAAAATTGGCGTGGTGGCCATCTTGAAAAAGGGGAGGTCCCGGCCACTGGCGCGAATCGCCATTTTGCAAAGGGGCCGTCGCCGGACGGTCCCTGCTGCCTGATCGGTTTTCGTCGCTAGGGCGCGAAAACTCCTTGCAAAAAAGAGGGCGGGGAAGCCTCTTTGTTGTACTCTTTGTTTACTCCCGTCAGGCCTGGGCCTAGGGAAACAGGAAAGGACCGGCCGGCAGAGGTGAACGGATTCACCGGGGTTTAAGGAAATAAGCGACTGATTGAGGCCGGCGGTCGTCGTGAGTGGGTGATTGAGGCGTGTGTGGGCACTAGGAGCCTCCCAGCACTCCACCCCGGTCGTGCAAGAGTAGGGACACAGTCCCTCTAGCGCTGCCGACCCCTGCCGGGCCGACCTACTTCGAGTCGTAGCATGGCCATGGCAGATGGCACCTCGGCCCAAGGCTCAGCGCCTCCCCCGTCACCGCCCCGCAGACCGGAGGAAACGGGGGGGCAAGAAGAAGGCCAAGACGAAGCATCTAGCCGAGCCGTCAAAGGCTGCTGAGCGGCAGGCCATGAGGAGGCACCAGGCCTTGGAGAAGGAGTTTGCCAAGGCCCAGAGGAGCAGAGCCAGCGGAACAGAGAGACCAGATCTGTCTCTCATGGAAGCCCCAAGTAGCTTTGCCTCCTCGGAATCCACCCCCAGAGAATGGCCTATAAGGGGGGAGACGGAGGGGTAGTTGTCCCCCATCTCGGTGCCGTCATCTCCAGCACACTTGGAACCCACCACCAGCCAGGAGACTGGAAGCAGAGGTAGGAAATGAACGAGGTCTGGTAAGTGGTCATCCCAGCTTCACTCCATTTTACAGGAGGCACTGGAACATCTACAGCCCTCGAGGAGGGAGTCACCTCCTCGGAGGGTCCCCTCATCACGGAGGCATGCACACAGGGGGGGGACAAAACATTGTTCCATGACTCTGACGCTTCTGAAGCCTCTTCACAGGTAGCAGACGAGGAGCTGGAGGAATGGGAGGAAGAAGGAGCGCTTCTGTCAGAGAATGAGGAGACAGAGCAGCAAGCTACACAGGTTTCGGGTCTATTTGACCACACCTTTTTCACCTCCCTCTTAATAAAGATATGCTCCGCACTCGATCTGCCAGCCAAGACGAAAGAGACCAGACCACCGTCCTCAGAGGAGGAGGACGCTAAGGACCCCCTGATGTCCTCTCCTGTATCGGAGGTCATACAGGTTCCTTGCACTAAGGTGTTCAGGTCATCGGTAAGGTCCCAGTGGTCAAACCTGGGTTCTATTCCGGCACCAGGCGGTATAGAGAAAAAGTTGTTTAATGTATGCAGCCCCCTGGCTTCTCTTATAGAGGTACCACAGGTGGACGCGGCACTAATCTCTCTGTTTTCCTCCTCAGCCATCCCAGGGGACATGTCAGAGGCAATGAGAGCGGAGGAGAAGAAGGTAGAACTCTCCCTCCGCAGAGCACATCACTCAGCGGCCTGGGCCATTAGGGCCTCATCCTCGGCATTGGTGTTCTCCAGGGCAGCAATTAGGTGGCTGCGGGAGCTCCAGGCAAGCGTTCCAGCAGATCAGGTGCGCATACAGCAGACGCTGACCAAGCTGCGCATGACAGCGGAGTTCACGGCGGACGCCACAATGTTCGCCTCACGATACGCAGCCAGAGCCATCGCGGGTACAGTAGCGGTGAGGAGACTCAACTGGCTAAAAAATTGGAAGACAGACCTAAAGTCAAAATGGCGTCTGGCCACATCTAAGTATTCGGGATCGAAGCTATTCGGAGCGATCCTGGATCCTTACGTGATCGAGGACAAGACCAAGAGGAAGGTGTTAGCACACCCCTCCAAAAAGACAGACAGGGCAGGCCAGGATTTCCGCAGACTGGGTTCCCGCCAGAACGGGAGCGGGGAATGGAGACAGCCCTTTCAAGGGGGACGGTCCTGGGAGGGGCCCAGAACTCCGCGCACCTTCTCATACAGGCAGGAGCGCGGCCAGGACCGCCCAGCCTCTGGCAGGGGCCAACCTTCCAAACGCCCCTTTAAAGGGGGGGGGACGGCCCTACAGACGCTTCAAGTGACGCCTGGGGCAGCCCAATCGGGGGCCGTCTGGCGTTGTTCAGCGAAGCATGGCAGATGACCACGACGGATGCCTGGGTCAGGGAGACGGTAGCCCAGGGTCTAGCGATAGAATTTTACTCCATCCTACCGGACCACTTCATAAGGTGCCCGTTGTCTCACAACAAGGCCAAGGCGGGCCTCCTAGATCAGGCCATAAAGCACCTGGAGGAAATAAGGGCGATAGAGCCGGTCCCTCCAAGGCAGGAGGGAAGGGGATTTTACTCCATCCTCTTCCTGGTTCCAAAGTCATCCGGGGATTGGAGGGCCATCCTGGATCTCAAACGTCTAAATCACCATGTAGTGTACAGGAAGTTCAAGATGCAGTCCCTCAGGTCCATTCTGGCCAGCATATGAAGAGGGGACCTGCTAGCATCTATAGACCTCACAGAGGCCTACCTTCACATCCCAATAAGGTTGGAACACAGAAGGTTCCTCAGATTCTGTTACAGGGACCGACACTACCAGTACAGGGCCCTACCATTCGGCCTGTCCTCGGCACCCAGAGTGTTCACGAAGATTCTGGCAGCGCTGGGAGCGCATCTACGCATGATACCGGTAAGAGTCCAATGCTATTTGGACGACATCCTGATCCTGTCGGGCTCCCACCAGGCAGCTCTGACAGACATTCGGATCACCACAGACACCCTCCAGACTCATGGCTTCTCAGTAAACCACAAGAAAAGCCAGCTCACACCATCAAGGAGGCTCCTACACCTGGGAGCCATCATAGACTCAGAGTAGGGCATGGTGTATCTTTCACAGGAGCGGCGGGAGAGCCTGAGGAAGCTAGCGCTTCTGGTAACACAGAGAAGGACGGCCTCCATAGTACAGCTCTCTCAGCTCCTGGGAAAGATGATTTCATGCCTGGGAATTGTCCCGTGGGCAAGGCTCCACTCCAGAAGTCTACAATGGCTTCTACTCCCTTACCAAAGGCAAAACCAGAGCGCTTCGCTCAAGAGGGTCAGGGTTCCACCCCAGGTCATAGCATCCCTCAGATGGTGGAGGTCAGGCGCCCTAAGAAGGGGCACCCTGCTCAGGGAACCAGACAGGATCACGGTCACGACCGACGCAAGCCTGTTCGGGTGGGGGACCCACTCCACGGACAAAATAGCTCAAGGGAGGTGGAGCACGGAGGACCTACGTCACAGGATCAATTGGCTCGAACTGAGGGCCATACACCTGGCCCTGCGGAAATTCTCAGCCCACCTGTCAGGGAATCATGTGCTAGTCCTGACGGACAATGTAACAGCAAAAGCACACGTAAACAAGCAGGGCGGGACCAGGTCAGTGGCACTCATGAAGGAAGCCAGGGACCTGGGACTTTGGGCAGAACAGCATCTGGCCTCGCTCAGGGCAGAACACATATCGGGGGAGGCAAACCAGCAGGCGGACTCCCTCAGCAGAACAACGGTAGACCACGCAGAGTGGAGGCTGGCCCCGGAACTGTTCGAGGCAATCTCGGACAGGTTTGGCCGGCCCTGCCTGGACCTCTTCGCGTCTCCAGCAAACACTCAAACTCAACGTTTCTTTTCCAGGTTCCAGACCCGGGGAGCGGAGGGGACGGACGCGCTCAGATGCAGGTGGCCCCAGGGGCTGCTGTACGCCTTCCCTCCTCCGCCCCTAATACAAGCAACAATTCACAAATTGATTCTGGAAGAGGCAGAGGTGATACTAATCGCTCCATACTGGCCGAGACGTCCATGGTTCGCAGACCTGGTAGATCTATCACTCTCGCCAGTGTGGAGACTTCCTCCGAGCCAGGTATCTCTGAGCCAAGGGAAACTCCAACATCCAGATCCACAATGGCTCCAACTAGCCGCCTGGCACTTGAGCAGGAGGGTCTGAGCAGGCAGGCTTTCTCAGAGGAGGTCATCTTGGTCATCCAGGATGCCTGTCGGCCCTCTACCAATAGGATATATGACGCCACCTGGAGGAATTTTTCCTCCTGGTGCAGCAGGCGGGGGTTAGACCCCTTGTCAGTCACCATTCTGGATATCCTCCAGTATCTGTGGGAGGGCATGGACAGGGGTCTAGCGACCAACACCATCCGTAGACAGGTAGCAGCCCTACAGACGGTCCTGGTCTGTGAAGATCGGGGAACCCTGTCTCAGCACCCAGCGGTGAACGCATTCCTAAAAGGGGCCGCCACAAGACGGCCTCCAGCAGTTCACCGTTTCCCATCCTGGGATTTACACAAGGTACTACAGGCCCTAACTGAGGCTCCGTTCGAACCACTGGGAACCAGCTCACTCCGTTTTTTGACGCTGAAGGTGGCCTTCCTTGTGGCAATCACCTCGGCGAGACGGATTTCCGAGTTGGGGGCCCTGTCGGTCCGTCCGGACCTGCTCACGTTCGCAGAGGGCAGGGTAACTCTGCGGCTTGACCCAACCTTCATTCCCAAGG
Source organism: Bothrops alternatus (assembly GCA_034064705.1). NCBI lineage: Eukaryota > Metazoa > Chordata > Lepidosauria > Squamata > Viperidae > Bothrops > Bothrops alternatus. Next base: position 617,573 of record JARGCV010000014.1, on the reverse strand, counting down.
TCAACACATGGTTCCACAGGGCTCAGGAACTGATCCTCCCGGACTTTTGCCCAAATCCCACACACCGTCTGGAGAGACAGTGGCACAAATTGGACGTGCGCAGGGCTCTGCGTCACTACGTTAACAGAACAGCAACTTTCAGGAGATCAGAGGCGCTATTCGTCTCCTATCATCCCTCTTCCAAGGGTCTGAAGGTATCCTCTTCGACCATTGGGAGATGGATCAGGGTATGCATAGCCAAGGCCTATGAGTCATTGGACCTGCAGGTACCAAGCAACATCACTGCTCACTCCACAAGGAGCGCGGCCACATCGGCAGCTTGGCGCACGCAGGCACCGCTGGAGGAAATTTGCAGAGCGGCCACGTGGGCCTCTCCATCCTCCTTTGTTAGGAACTACAAGATAGACCAATTTGCTGCAGCTGAGGGTTCGTTTGGCAGGAGGGCCCTGCAGCAGATAGTTGAGTCCTAGTAAGAGACAGCCTAGACCCCCACCCAAAGGGACTCATGAGGGCTTGGGTACGTCCCATTGGTGGATTCGGAATCCACCCATGCTGGAGAAGAAGCGTTGAACTTACCTGAACGCATTTTCTCAGCATGGGGGGATGGAGAATCCACGCCCTCCTCTAATTTGTCTAGGCAGGAATTCTCTTACAGGACACTGAGAGGGAGCTACACGGTCCGACCTGAAGAGGAGCTTCGCCTGTCAAAAACTGGGGAAGGAAGCCAGGAGGCGGAGCTAAATTTCGGACCTAGTCTGTGATTGGGTAGCAGGCTGACACAACCCATTGGTGGATTCTCCATCCCCCCATGCTGAGAAAATGCGTTCAGGTAAGTCCAACGCTTCTTCTTCTACATTCCCCCCTTTTTTTCTAATTGTTCCTCTAATATTTTCCTTATGGGGGTGTATGATGGCTGTAAAGAAGCAAAAGATTTAGCCTCTTCAGAAGGAGCTGAAGGTCCAATTGGAGATGCTTTTGGGGGGACAAGTTTTACCTGGTCGTAATCAGGCGGGGGGCTTGTAGTCAATTGTTGTCCTGCCGAAGCATCAGAGCCAATTTTTTCCACTGCTTGACGGCATTGATACCATCGATGTAATATCTGTACTGGAGCCCGGTGTTCAAGATGTAAAGTATACCCTATCTTTATCCAATCCCGTAACTGGAGCATCCCATGCTCTGGATACCAGGGGCAGTGTTTCCCTACCTCCTCAACCAGTTTCCTTATGTCTGCCTCAGGTGCCGTCATGCCTAACTTGTGTAACAGGAATCGGAGTTCCTGTACATGTTTCTGCTGGTGTTGAGATAGATTGCAACCCATACTTACCACTGAGGGGTCCCAGAGGACGAAGGTGCACCTAGGGGTCTGTTCCAGATGCTGGTAAGTATGTTGGCTGTTGCTACCCATGAGGGAGTCCCTGTTCGGGCGCCAGATGATGGAATCAGAGACCAGTCATTGCAGGGTGCAAAGATGTCTGATTGCCTTCGCAGTGTTTATTGCTTTTATACAGTTTTTTCAAGCAGCAAAAGATAAAGTAGCAACAGCATTTTTATTGGTGGATTCTCCTTGCCAATCCTTAAGAATATACCAGCCAAGGGGCACCAGCCAGGGGCAGTGTTCTGCAACATCCTGTTGGTGTGAACTAGGTGAGATCATGGAGGTGAGATCATGTAGGTATTTGAGCCATGGCAGTGTGCTGCACACGGCCTCTACATGACCTCTATCTCTACAATATACTGCCCAACTTCCAGTAAATGAACATACAACAAGGATCCAAGATAAAAAGAAATTGTCCTATGTTTGTTGATATAGATAAACATGGACATATATCACAGTCTGGAAAAGAGTAGCATCTCAGAATAAGGTTGAGCAGAGTTTTGTGGTAATAAATATAATATTTCATCTTTTTCTCTGTTCCTCCCTCTCATTTTCCTCTGCCCTTGCAAGTCAGTTTATGTACTTTTTCCTGTTTTTTTTCTTCCTCTTATTTGGGCAAAGCAAAACTTATAAATATTTGGTGATCTTAATTTTATTAGCCAAGCAGATGATATATGTAGAAATGTGCATGTACAAACATGTAATTTACCTAAACTTGGGGAGAATACATGTTTTTATAGCACATAGCTTGGATTATTTGCAGCCGTTTTAGCTCTTCTATACTCAAGTATCCATTCAGCCTCACATGAAAACTAGTGTAGAGATATTTTGCTAAAATGCTTATTTAGTATATTGGGAGATGGGCAAGGAAAAAATTGAGTGGGAAAAGATGCAGGCTTTCTAGGCTGCTTAATATAATAGATCTATTGATGATTATGCCTCCTTACTGTATCTCCCAAGTGTAGTACTCTCTGTGGACCATGTTCATGTTTAGGTTGGTTTTATTATGTAATTAATGGTATAATCCTTGACATCCAGTTGCCAAGTGGGACTATGTTTGTGTATTAAACATTCATGGTGTTTGGGAAGATAATTGCGGCAGTTCCATAGTGCAGTGAGTTTTCCCCCCTTGGAGAAATTACAGATTTTCACTAAAAAATACAATATTCCCTCAACTGCAATGTAATAATAGCTGTTCTTCAGTTAAATCTCTGGGGCTGATTATAATGTCTTCTTTCTATTTCTAGGTATCCTGTTGTTTGTCACTCCTCCTACATCATTTCATCATCATCATTTTAGCCATTGTCTATCCACTGCAAGATGAAGGCCTCTTCTGCATGTTTCCAACCAATATGGTCCTGAGCGTTCCTTTGTCAATTGGGCCCGCAATACTTGCTGATGTCATCAATCCATCCTCTTTTAGGTCTCTTTCATGGACACTTTTTATCAAGTGGGATCCATTCCATGACTGCCTTGGTCCACCTGCCATCAGTTCTTCTTGCTATGTGACCAGCCCATTTCCATTTCAATTCTTTTACTCTCTTGATGATATCATATACTTTCGTTTGTTCTCTAATCCATGTGTAGGTCTTTCTCTCTTGCCTTGTAATGCCGAGCATGTATCTTTCCATGGCTCTTTGTGCCTCCCACATATGTCCCATTATATGAGCTCATCACACAGTTTGAGCTATCCAAGGAGGAGGACCCTCATCCATTGCACCATAATATACACTTTTATGCTGTAAATTATCGAGTGAGAGATTATCATGTGCAGTCAGAGCTAGGAAAGTCATAAGTATACAGTAATCTGAACATCAGAAGATATTGATGCATAGTGGTATAAATATAGATGTGTTTTATGCTGTAATGCCTTTAACTTTGAACTGAGAACTTTGTTACTGTTTCACTGAGAAAGTCTGGTGCTGAGTCTGAGATTCAAGTACAGGTAGTCCTTGGGTTACAACCCTAATTGGGACTGGAATTTCCTTTGCTAAGCAAAGCAGTTGTTAAGTGAAACATCATGTGACCGTGCTGCTTAGTGTAGGCAGTTCCAGCAGTTCAGGTTGTGGCTGTTAGGCTAGGACCATGCAGTCATTAGGCCAGGACTTTATGTTTCTCCTGCTGTGTGTGAACTGCCTCCACTTCAACTTCCCCCCCTCCTATCCACCCCGTTTTCACAGCATGCGGGGGAGCAGAATACAGCGGCCCCTTCATCTTAGACATGCTTGCAGGATGACCAAAAGGGCAGAGATTTGGGGGGGGAGAGATAGGCTGGTGGGGGGGAGTTCAAATGGAGGCAGTTTACACAGGGCAGGAAAACATGACGGCAGGATGCTGCAACAATTATAAATGTGGGGCAGTCGCCAAGCACCCAAATTTTGTTCACATGACTGCAGGGATGCAACTTTGAGGATGTGTTGTAAGTCCATTTTGTCAGTGCCATCATCATTTGGAATGGTTGCTGAACGAATGGACATAACCCAAGGACTACCTGTAGGCTAGTTTCTTTTTTCCACCTTTCTTCACTTTTTCTCTGTTTCATTTTACTTTCAGCATTCTGTGATTAATCATCTCTTTATCCCAAATAAGCCTACTTTGGAATAAGCTCCATAGAATTCAGTAGGATTTCTTCTCATAGACATGTATGGGGCACATTGTTATTTGCTCTATCATATGGTCCATTTTACTTTGGTTCCTCTTTATGTCCAGAGAAACAAATAGAGAAGCCCAGGAATAAGTGTAACAGCAATATCTCCCCCATTCTGGTGGTTTAGAGTAAATTTGAAAAATCCTTTTCTAGATAATAGTTGCAGTTTTGTCTTTTGTTTAATCTACAGAGTTATCTATTTCTGTATACCCAAGAAGTATCTAGAGAGCATTATAAACACTACCCTTTTTGAATGGTTTCAGTTTCACAACATTACAGACTTTACCACTGAAGTTTTCTATCCCACGAAACAAAGTACAGAAGCTCTGTAACAAATTGCTGCATTTCAGAGATCTTGTTCAGTGCTCCAGCAATACAGAGAGAATACTCTTTATGCTTTTCAAACTGGAGTAGTTAAAGGAAATGGAAGTGGTTAAGGACATTTTTCCTCCCTCATCATACTCTTGTTGACATAACACAGTCTTGTTATGACAGCATGACATAACATTGATATCATTTTTTCGTGTCACATTATTTGGTTGGGATGGAAATGAATGGGGAATTCCTCCATGACATTGGCAAACCTACAAAAAAGCTTTTTATTGGGAGCGTTTCCGGTGACCTCCGCTGAGCTTAGACCCAGGGGAACGACTCTCTGTTCCCTGGGTCCGAAATTCTTCCGCTGGTGGGTCTGTTTGGACTGAATGCTACCCCGGAGAGGTGGCCACCGAAGGGTGAATCTTTGAGGAACATGGGCCGGGAGTAACCGGCTCGCCAAACTCAAAGCAGCCCCTGGAACCAACAGGAGAAAGGCGGACCGCATTTATGCAATCTGCTATTAACAGCTGATCATCAGAGACGAAGAACAGCTGAATCTGACAGCAAGCAGCCTAGCTGGGTGAGACAATGTTTCCTTTGCCTTTGGAAAGTGGACTTTGATCTAAAATAGCCTGTCTTTAACTGAAGCAGCAAGCCTGAAGGGAAGGAGGAGGAGTTTCCCCCCTCCCATGTAAGCGGCGGCTTAAGCTATATTCCATTACAAAAGAACAATTTGGACTACACTAAAGTCTTTTGAAGTGCTAATTGAAGTTGGGGAAATTTATTCGTTTTTTACAAAAATATTTTTAAATTGGGGAAAAACATTCTAGCTTTATTTTTTGGTTTTTAAAATTCTAGAAGCTTTTTTTCCTTCACTTTGAACTTTTTTTCCTGCTTCCTGTTTAAACCTTTGAGAAGGACACATTGTTGCCTTTGCGACTACATTGAATCTTTTTTCCTTTGTTCTCCAGCAGCTGTTGTTTATTTAGCTGGAGAACTTGGCTCAACACCCAAACACTTGGCTGAATGCCCAGACATTCCTATCTGCCTTTAAAAGTCACCTAAAAAGATTTTTTCCCCTCTTCTGTCTGGTCTTTTTGGTGTTTTGGCTGTAGAACCCCTATTTTAAGAAGAAACGTTAAGAAATCTTGTTTTCTTTTTTGCTTTGGTGCTGAACTGAACTAGTTGGATTATAATTTGGATAATTTTTTTATAGTTTTTCTTTGTTTTTGGCTTTTTATTTTTTCTTCCCCTTTGGCTCATTTTTTCTTTTTCTCTTTCGGTTGGCATTTTCTTTCTATTTTTAGCTTTTTTGCTCTTTTTTCTTTTTTGGTGGATCTCTCCTTGTTTTTTGTGGACATCCTTTTCTGTGGGAGTACTCTTGTCCCCACCTTAGTTTTTTCTATTTCTAGTAATTTGCTTGCTTTTGAGAACTTTTCTCCCTTTTTGGATGGTTTTTTGGGGTCCCTTGCTACCCCCCTACTGGAATTATTATTATTTATTTATTTTCTTTCCTTTTTTGCTGGCTTCTTCTTTTTAACTATGTTTGATCCTCTCTCCCAGCAATAGGAGAGCATTGGATTATAATTGGCCATCAGGCCACCTGGTGGATTATAATATAATATAACAACCAGAAGATGAGTACCTCAAATTTAGTTAAAGGGGCAAGAAAGGGATCCTCTGCCCCTGCTTCAACTTTGGCGAGTCCAGTTCCTCAAAAATCAATTACTACATTTTTACAACAAGAAAAAGGAGAATTCCAACAGAAAGATATACAAGCGATACTGCAAGCAATTGCAGCCCAGGCAGCATCTACGACTAAAAACATTGAAGATTTAAAAATGGAAATGAAAAAGGATTTGGATAAGAATTATGAAGACCTGAACAATGATCTTGTTAAAATGAATCAAAAAATGGAAATCTTCCAACAGGTGTTCTCCAGCATGGGTGGATGGAGAATCCACCTATGGGTTATGACTGCCTGTCACCCAATCACAGACTAGGTCCGAAATTTAGCTCCGCCTCCTGGCTTCCTTCCCCAGTTTTTGCCTAGTCTGAAGCCCAAGAACAGCTCTTCCCGGTAGCTCCAGGAAGAAAAGGTTTTTTTAGGCTTTAAGATCTGGTAAAATTGAATCCTTTTATCCCTTTTTTGGTTTGTCTTTTCTAGTAAGCTATTGGAAATACGAAATTTAGAAGTTTTTAGATTAAAAGTACCGGAGTTTTTATTTTTTTACCCTTTTTTCAACGGTCTCCCTTTGGAGACTACATCTTCGCCCCGGGATCGTCAGGAGGCCGCCCAGGCCCGGGCCCTTGGGGGTCACGGGGGGAAACATCCCCGGACTCCCGGACGGCCTCCAGAAGACGACCAGGACCCCACAGGCGTCGAAGGAAGCAGGCAAGGCTCGCTCGTCGACGCGGAAGGGCGCAGGAGCGCTCCAACCAAACGCAAGTGGGGACCCTGGGACGGGGAGGAGGCCGCCGGGGGCGGCAGGTAGTCAGACCGCTCACTAACCGGAGCGGGTAGATCGGAGCCCGTTAAAACGAGGCTCCGCGTGGTCGGGAGCACAGAGCTCCGACCACAAAATTGGCGCGGCGGCCATTTTGGTTAAGGGGAGGTCCCAGCCAGGGGCGCGAAGCGCCATATTGGAAAGGGGGTGGTCCCCAGCCGTCCGCGCCTGGCGATTGGTGCTCTCCGCAGGGCGCGAAAAATACCCCTTTGAAGAGGGGGAGCGCGCGGGAACTCTTTGTCCCTTTGTCTTCCCGCTTGGGGCCTAGACCCAGGGAAGGCCTTGCTGACGAACAGCGCGTGAGCGGAGCCACCGAGCGATCACCCTAAACCGGACGGTTGCACCGGAGGGTGAGGAAGGGAGGTTTTTGTTGCCCCTTCACTCCGGAGGCATGCTGCGTGCAAAAGCCACTCCAGCGCCGGCACCAGGCAGCACAGGGGGAAGCAGGAAGGCCCAGCAGAGCGCGGAGGAGAAGCGAGCGCCGCTTTTTTACCCCCGGTTTCATCGTGCAGGCTAGGGAGGGCCTCCCTTTGGCACTGCCGACCCCAGCCTCGCCTGCCTAGTTTCTGGGACATAGTCCCTGCTTGAGCATGGCCATGGCAGAGGGCACTCCAGCCCAGGGCTCAGGGCCTCCCCCGTCACCACCACGCCGAACGGAGGAACAGGGGGGAGGCAAGAAGAAGGCCAAAACAAAACACCTAACTGAGCCATCGAAGTCAGCGGAGCGTCAGGCCATAAGGAGACACCAGGCCTTGGAAAAGGAGTTTGCCAAGGCCCAGCGCAGGGCTGTAGGGACAGAGAGACCTGACCTGGCACTCCTGGAGACTCCCAGCTCCTTTGGGCCATCAGACGCAGAGCAGGGGTCCAGGGAATGGATCCCCAGGGGTGGAACGGATGAAGATCTCTCCCCTATATCGGTGCCCTCGTCACCAGCACCCTCTGAACCCACAACCAGCCAGGAGGAGGCTGGACAGAGAGGTAGGAAGAGAACGAGGTCGGGTAAGTGTTTTTCTCAACTTCACTCCCTCCTACAGGAAACCCTGAAGCATCTCCGATCAGCTGGGAGTGAGTCCCCCTCACCTAGGGCTCGCAAGCCACGGAGACAGGTTCCCAGGGGGGAAAATGAACTGTTTCAGGACTCTGACGCGTCTGAGTTTTCCCCACAGGCGTCAGACGAGGAGCAGGGGGAATGGGAGGATGAGGGAGCTGTGCTGTCAGGAACTGAGGAGGCAGAACAACAGACAACACAGGCCCCAGGTCTTTTCGACCATACCCTTTTCCTTTCCCTCTTGCCAAAGGTCTGTGCGGCACTCGATATGCCGGCTAAGACAAAGGAGGTCAAGCCAGCCTCCTCAGAGGAGGAGGATGCCAAAAATCCACTAATGTATTCACCGGTGTCTGAGGTAATACAGGTGCCCTGTACCAAGGTCTTCAGGTCGTCGGTACGGGACCAGTGGGCAAACCTGGGGGCTATACCATCACCTAGCGGTGTGGAAAAGAAGATGTTCAATGTCTGTAATCCCCTGGCATCACTCATTGAGGTGCCTCAGGTCGATGATCCACTAATTTCTCTGTTTGCTTCCTCAGCCATCCCAGGAGACATGTCAGAGGCAATGAAGGCAGAGGAGAGGAAGGCAGAGCTCTCTCTCCGCAGAGTGCATCACTCATCAGCCTGGGCCATTAGGGCCGCGTCCACTGCTTCTGTTTTCTCCAGGGCAGCGATCACGTGGCTGCGGGAGCTCCAGGCGAGCGTGCCGCCAGAGCAGGTACGCATACGCCAGACTCTGACAAAGCTGCGCATGACGGCGGAATTCACGGCGGACGCCACCCTGTATGCCTCACGATATTCGGCCAGAGCCATCGCAGGTACAGTAGCGGTTAGGAGACTAGCATGGCTAAAAAATTGGAAAACAGACCTGAAATCCAAGTGGCGCCTCGCCACAGCTAAGTATTCGGGATCGAAACTATTTGGGGCGATCCTGGATCCTTACGTGATTGAGGATAAGACCAAAAGGAAGGTGCTAGCGCACCCCTCGAGGAAGTCAGACAGGGGAGGACAGGAATTCCGCAGACAGGGCCCCCGACAGAGCGGGGGTGGAGAATGGAGGCAGCCCTTTCAGGGAGGACGATCCTGGGACGGACCCAGAAACGCGCGCGCCTTTTCGTACAGACAGGAGCGCGGCCAGGATCGTTCAGCCTCTGGCAGGGGTCAACCTTCCAAACGCTCCTTTAGAGGGGGGGGAGGTCGCCCCTACAGACGCTCCAAATGACGCCCAGGACAGCCCCATTGGGGGTCGTCTGGCGCTGTTCAGCGAAGCGTGGCAGACGACCACAACGGACGCCTGGGTCAGAGAAACAGTAGCCCAGGGTCTAGCAATAGAATTTTACTCGATTCCACCAGACCACTTCAGAAGGTGCCCGGTGTCACGCAACAGGGACAAGGCAGGCCTTCTAGATCAGGCCATAGATCACCTGAGGGACATAAGAGCCATAGAGGCAGTTCCCCCAGAACAGGTGGGCCGGGGATATTACTCCATCCTGTTCCTGGTACCGAAGTCATCGGGGGACTGGAGAGCCATTCTCGACCTCAAACGTCTCAATCGCTATGTAGTGTACAGGAAATTCAAAATGCAGTCCCTCAGATCCATCCTGGCCAGCATTCGGAGAGGAGACATGCTATCCTCCATAGACCTCACAGAGGCCTATCTACACATTCCGATAAGGCCGGATCACAGGAGGTTTCTCAGATTCTGTTACAGGGGACGACACTACCAGTACAGGGCCTTACCATTCGGCCTGTCCTCAGCACCCCGAGTCTTCACGAAGGTACTGGCGGCACTGGGAGCGCACCTACGCATGATTCCGGTAAGGGTCCAATGCTACCTGGACGACATCCTGATCCTGTCAGGCTCATACCAGGCAGCGCTGACAGACATTCAGATCACCATAGACACTCTCCAGAACCATGGCTTCTCAGTAAATCACAAGAAAAGCCAGCTCGCCCCATCAAGGAGGCTCCTCCATCTGGGAGCCGTCATAGACTCAGAACAGGGCATGGTATATCTTTCACCGGAGCGTCAGGAGAGCCTACAGAAGCTCGTCCGACTGGTGGCCCAAAAAAGACTGGCCCCCATAGTCCAGCTCTCTCAGCTCCTGGGAAAGATGATATCATGCCTGGGCATTGTTCCGTGGGCAAGGCTCCACTCCAGAAGCCTCCAGTGGCTCCTACTCCCTTATCAGAGGCAGAACCAGAGCGCGTCGCCCAAGAGGATCAGGGTTCCACCCCAGGTCATAGCATCCCTCAGATGGTGGAGGTCAGGCGCCCTAAGAAGGGGCACCCCGCTCAGGGAGCCAGACAGGATCACGGTCACGACCGACGCAAGCCTGTTCGGGTGGGGGGCCCACTCCGTGGACAGAATAGCCCAAGGGAGGTGGAACAAGGAGGACCTACGGCACAGGATCAATTGGCTCGAACTGAGGGCCATACACCTGGCTCTGCGAAAATTCTCAGCCCATTTGACAGGGAACCATGTGCTAGTCCTGACGGACAATGTAACAGCAAAAGCACATGTAAACAAGCAGGGCGGGACCAGGTCAGCGGCACTCATGAAGGAAGCCAGGGACCTGGGCCTTTGGGCAGAACAGCACCTGGCCTCGATCAGGGCAGAACACATATCGGGGGAGGCAAACCATCAGGCAGACTCCCTCAGCAGAACAACGGTAGACCACGCAGAGTGGAGGCTGGCCCCGGAACTGTTCGAGGCAATCTCGGACAGGTTCGGCCGGCCATGCCTGGACCTCTTCGCGTCTCCAGCAAACACTCAAACTCCACGTTTCTTTTCCAGGTTCCAGACCCGGGGAGCGGAGGGGACGGACGCCCTCAGATGCAGGTGGCCCCAGGGGCTGCTGTACGCCTTCCCTCCTCCGCCCCTAATACAGGCAACAATTCGCAAACTGATTCTGGAGGAGGCGGAGGTGATACTAGTCGCTCCATACTGGCCGAGACGTCCCTGGTTCGCAGACCTGGTAGATCTTTCACTCTCGCCAGTGTGGAGACTCCCTCCGAGCCTGGTTTCTCTGAGCCAAGGGAAACTCCAACATCCAGACCCACAATGGCTCCAACTAGCCGCCTGGCACTTGAGCGGGAGGGTCTGAGTAGGCAGGCTTTCTCAGAGGAGGTCATCTCGGTCATACAGGATGCCCGTCGGCCCTCTACCAATAGGATATATGACGCCACCTGGAAAAATTTTTCCCTCTGGTGCAGCAGGCGGGGGTTAGACCCCATGTCAGTTACCATTCCAGATATCCTCCAGTACTTGTGGGACGGAATGGAAAGGGGGCTAGCGATCAACACCATCCGTAGACAGGTAGCAGCCCTACAGACGGTACTGGTCTGTGAGGATAGGGGAACACTGTCGCAAAACCCGGCGGTGAGCGCATTCCTAAAAGGGGCTGCCAACAGACGGCCGCCAACAGTTCACCGTTTCCCATCCTGGGACCTACACACGGTGCTACAGGCACTAACGGCGGCTCCGTTCGAACCACTGGGTACCAGCTCACTCCGTTTCCTGACGCTGAAGGTGGCCTTCCTTGTGGCTATCACCTCGGCAAGACGGATCTCCGAGCTGGGGGCCTTGTCGGTCCGTCCGGATCTGCTCTCGTTTGGAGAGGGTAGGGTGACCCTGAGGCTTGACCCAACCTTCATTCCCAAGGTCAACACATGGTTCCACAGGGCTCAGGAGCTGATCCTTCCGGATTTCTGCCCAAACCCCACACACCGTTTGGAAAGACAGTGGCACACCTTAGACGTGCGCAGGGCTCTGCGACACTACGTTAACAGAACAGCAACCTTCAGGAGATCAGAGGCGCTATTCGTTTCCTATCATCCCTCCTCCAGGGGTCTGAAGGTATCCTCTTCGACCATTGGAAGATGGATCAGGGCATGCATAGCCAAGGCCTACGAGTCCTTGGACCGGCAGGTGCCAAGTAACATTACAGCTCACTCCACAAGGAGCGCGGCCACATCGGCAGCTTGGCGCACGCAGGCTCCTCTGGAGGAAATATGCAGAGCGGCCACGTGGGCCTCTCCGTCCTCCTTTATTAGGAACTACAAGATAGACCAGTTTGCTGCAGCTGAGGGGTCGTTTGGCAGGAGGAGCTTGCAGCAGATTGTGGAGTCCTAGTAAGAGATAGCCTAGACTCCCACCCAAGGGGACTAATGAGGGCTTGGGTACGTCCCATAGGTGGATTCTCCATCCACCCATGCTGGAGAAGAAGCGTTGGACTTACCTGAACGCCTTTTCTCAGCATGGGGGGATGGAGAAGCCACGCCCTCCTCAAATTTGTCTAGGCAGACATTCTCTTACAGGACACAAAGAGGGAGCTACACGGTCCGACCTGACGAGGAGCTTCGCCTGTCAAAAACTGGGGAAGGAAGCCAGGAGGCGGAGCTAAATTTCGGACCTAGTCTGTGATTGGGTGACAGGCAGTCATAACCCATAGGTGGCTTCTCCATCCCCCCATGCTGAGAAAAGGCGTTCAGGTAAGTCCAACGCTTCATCACAGACAACCAACAAAGAATGCAAAAAATTGAAGACTAGTCAGTGGAAGTTGACCACAAATTAGAATCCTTGCAAGATGAGAATCAGAGATTGGTGCAAGCTAACGCGGAATTGGAAGACAGTATGGCTATGATGGAGATGGAAAGAGCATCATATTTTTTAAGATTCCAAAATGTTATAGAAGAGAAGGAGGAGAACTTATTAGACCTGATGAGTGAGTTACTCGCAGATTTACTTGGAACAGAAATGATTCAAATGAAACGAGAGATAGATCAGGCCTTCAGATTAAATTCAAGCTATGCCAGAAGAAACAGAGTCCCCAGGAAAGTCCATGTAAGATTTGTTAAAAGATTTAAAAGAGATGAGATTTTGAGAGCAATAAGAGATCAACCACTGAAATATAAAGAAAAAGAGCTTGTAGTTCTTAAGCAAATTCCCAGAAGAATAAGAGAAGCCCAAAGAGAATATCAGTTTTTAACAAAGAAATTGTTTAATAAAGGAGTGAATTTCAGATGGCTGGTCCCAGAAGGATTGTTAATCTTCTGGGACTCAAAAAGATATAGATTGGATACTCCATTCCAAGCAGAGGAATTCTTTAACAATCATAGAGCTTTTCTGGAAAGAGGTGACCCTGAGTCTAAGAAACAAGAGGAAATGACCGCCGTAGCATCTGAACAAGTGGAGGAGGAAGAATCTAAAAAGACCCAAACAGAGGAAGATGTAAGACCAAAAGACCAGAGACAGATAAGCTGTCCTAGAAGATTGAGGTCTAGATATAACTGAAGCTATGGAGGAGGTTGGAATTCTTTCAATAAATATAAATGGTTTGAACTCTCCTGCAAAAAGGAGTAGAATATTTACTAGGTTACAAAAGTCGAAAATGGACATAATTTGTCTTCAAGAGACACATATTAAGAGACAACATGTTAGAATTTTAGAACAACCAAAAATAGGTAAGCTACACTTCTCCCTTGCACCTCAAAAGAAAAGAGGTATAGCTCTTTATGTAAAAGAAAAGATGAACCCAAAACAAGTTTATGCTGATGAAGAAGGGAGAATACTAATGGTGGAAATTATGTGGAATCAAAAACAAATATTGATGGTTGCAATATATGCACCCAACGAGAAACAAGACCAATTTTACCAGCAACTACATGACAAATTAGCGGACTTAAATTATCAAAATCTTTGTATATTGGGAGACTTCAACGCAATAGCTGATGCAATACAGGACTATAAAAGCCACAAACAAGGAAAAAAAGGGGGGGGGAATACCCTACCTAAGGCTTTTTAAAAAATGAAAGATGAACTGCTTATACAAGCTATATGGAAAGAGATGAACCCAGAAAAATCACAATATACATTTTATTCAATTAGACATACAGTAAATCTTGGTCAAGAATTGACATGATATGGACATCTTAAGATTTGAAGACGATAATACAAGAGGTGGAAATAGAACCTAACATTTGGGCAGACCACAATCCAATTAAAATGATTTGGAAAGGAACTAGAAAAAAACTAAGATGGTCGCTGAACAAATCCATATTGAAAGAAAAAGAATTCCTACAATTAGCAATAAAAGAAATGGAATTTTTCTTTAAAATAAATAAGAAAGAAGATACCTCTCTCCAAAATGTGTGGGATATGGCTAAAGCATATTTCAGAGGCTTGGCTATAACGTATGTTGCTAAGAAGACATCTGTCAGAACCATGACATTAAGCCAAAAACTCCAATTTTTTCCTAACTATCAAGGGGTCCTGAGCCCAAGTCACTGTCCCTAGAATCGAGGAATAAGCCGGCAAAGATTCAGGGAAGATCTCAGCATGGAGAAAGAGAGAACGCCTGAAACCAGCACCCCGGCAGCAGCTGCTACCCCAGTGGCGGGAGCGACAGCCAGCGAGCCGGTGGAGGAGGAGCTTTTTCAGGCCTCCCAGCTGGGGGCAAAGCCCAAGCTGCAAGGACAGCTGATCTGGTCATCAGAATGGACCCAGCGGAGACTCCAGACACCTCGAGATGGCATTGCCACCTTCAAGTGCTTCAAAGGCAGACAAGGTTGAACTACCACGAAGGGATTCCCACATGTCGCGTTCCCCAGACTGGTGGAGAACTACAAAATCATCTGCCACTGAGGACTCAGGTGAGTGGAAGTACCTGTCCGCAGCTCGTAGTCAATCAGTGGAGAAGTTGGTGGAAAGGTTTAAGGAGCTAGAGATGAGAAGCGGAGAGCAACCTTCCCATTCCTCATACGCCAGCGATCAGGATGATCGATGAGGCAGCCACCAACTCCTGCCAAGGGGAACCCCCAGCCCCTCCTTTGCAGATCAGGCAGCCTTCCTGCCCTCGAAGACCCCTACCAGGGCCTCCAGCCCCACAGAGAGGGGCAGCTCTAGTTGTCATCCCTCCAAAAGCCCAGATCGCCGCCAGCAAGATAAGAGCCCGAGCCATCACCAGGACACCCAATCCCCGGACTGATGTGCTTATCGACCACCCAGCCCAGGCCCCATACAGTAATGGGGGATACCGCAGCCCCCACAGGTGGGAGGCCAGCAGTCTCTGCCGGTGCAACAGCAGTGGAGGTGGTCGCAGCCCCCGAGTATGCAGCAGCTGATGGAGGCCTTGCAACAACGTGGGGTGATGCAGATGCCAGGAGACCAGCAACCGGTGGGAGGACAGCAGCAGTAGTGGGGGTGGTTGCCGCCCCCAAACGTGTAGCCACTGGGGATGCAGCAGCTGCCGGGGGGGCAGCAGCAGCAGGGAGTGAAACAACCACAGTGGGGAGGCCAGCAACCATTGATTGCACAACCTTTCAGAGCAACCTTCGATGAGGACTCAGAGAAGCTGATTTTTTTCTTCAACCAAGTGCGCTTTCATTTGAACTGCTGTGCCTCTCTCTGTCCAGACCCAGCCACTATGGTCGATGTGATTGCATCCAGCTTAGATGGAGAGGCATCCGAATGGCTGAACAATTTATATAATGAGCAAGCCCCCAAATTACATAAGAACATAAGAAGAGCCATGCTGAATCAGGCCAAAGCCCATCGAGTCCAGCATTCTGTGTCACACAGTGGCCCACCAATTGTACATGGGGATCTTGAGCAGAAAGAGAAGGCAAAACCCTCCCTTTCCCTTGACCCCCAACAAATGGTACCCAAGGGAATCCTGCCTGCCTCAACCAACATAGAGGTGGCACGTGGACATCCGTTTTAATAACCACCGATACACTTTGCATCCATGAATCTATCTAGCCCTGCCTTGAAGCTGTCAAGGCTGACAGCTGTCACGACCCCTTCAGGAAGTGAAGGACCCCCATCTCTTCCTCCTAGGACTGAGAGCAAGGTTCGAGGACCCATCCATTGCTCTCAAAGCAGAAGAACAAATCCATAAGATAAAGCAAGCCAGCAGGCCTGCACTGGAATACGTACGAGAGTTTCACAAGATAGCCGGTCGGATAGAGAGGTGGCCTGAGCAATCCCTAGTCCCATGGTGGTGAACCTATGGCACGCGTGCCACAGGCGGCACATGGAGCCGTCCCTGATGGCACACGAACCATTGCTGGGCCGAGCTGCTTCCCTCCTCTTCGTGCATGCACAGCTCTTTGTGCTCTCTGCGCACGCGCAGCTCTTTGTGCTCTCTGTGCATGCGCAGCTCTTCGTGCTCTCTGAGCATGTGCAGCTCTCCACACATGCGCAGCCTGGGAATAGGCAAGAGGGTATAAAAGAAGCAACTTTCAGAGGATGCAGCATTTGTGGCAGAAACAGAGGGAGAGAGAGGATGAGCGGACAGCGGACAGCAAGCACAAGCCGACAGCGGTAAGTTTCAGTGGCGGGGGAGAGCGGTAGTGGCATGGGGGTGGGGGGGCAGGGGGCTTGCCTTGCCTTCGGTGGCGGGAGCAGAATGTTAATGGCGGCCGGGGGTGGGTGGGGCTGTCTTGGCTTGTATTCCCCACGCAAGGTCCCCCCTCCCCTCACAGGGCCCCACTTACCCGGGTGGTGCCCAGCTCCATCATCACCACCTCAAAGGCCGCCGTCTCCTCGGCCTGCCGCTGCTTCTGCAGCGTGATCTTGTTGCTGAACTTGTGCAGCTTGGACACTGCCACAGTAGACGAGGTGGCGGCCACCAGGGGAGACGAGGCCGAGGCCGAAGAGCCTGGTGCAGCGCCATCTTGCGGCACCCAGTGCTGGCGTCTTCCAGCACTGGCATCTTGCTTCTCCTCACACCCCACCTCGTGCAGCCCCCACGGCGCCGTCTCCTCAGCCTGCCGCTGCTTCTGCAGCGCGATCTTCTCACTGAACTTGCGTGGGTTGGATGCAGCTGTAGTGGACAAGGTGGCAGCCGCCAGGGAAGACAAGGCGATGGTAACGGCGGGTGTTAATGGTGGTGGGGGGGCCTTGGCTTAGCTTGCCTCGGCCTCATGTGATCACAGCGGTAATGTCCGCCAGCAGTGGGGGGGCTTTCCTTTCCTTGCGATTGCAGCAGCAGCGGTAATGGCTGCGGAGGGCGGGTGAGCCGCCTCGCCTCAGCCTCATGTGCGATTGCAGCGGTAAGGCCGTCTGGCGGGGGGGCTTTCCTTTTCTTGCCTCGTGTAATCCGGCAGCAATGGTGGCCGAGCAATAATGGTGGCCGGGTCAGGGCCAGGCAGTGTTGCCTTGTGTGCTGCGAGCGGCAGCGGCCCGTTAATGGCGGCCAGGGCCAGGGGGGTTTGTCTTGCCTTCCCTCGCCTTCCCTCATGCTCCTGCAAGGCGGCGTCGGCTTTGAGCGCTAATGGCAGCCTCGGGGGTAGTGGCAATGGTAGGGGGGCGGCCTGGTGTTTGATGCTGCCTCAGCTGGCCACTGGCCTCAGCAGGCCCCAACAAGGCAGCATTCACACACTGACCGGCTGCCCAGCCTCGGGGCAGCAGCGAGGGGTGAGCGTGCACTAGAATGTGAAAAATGGTCTTAAGTCACTTTTTTAAGTGCCGTTGTCACTTCAAACAGTCACTAAATTAACTGTTGTAATGTGAGGACGACTGTACTTTGCCACTTTTTTCCTTTTTCATCAAGTTTACATCAAGCTTTTGACACCTTGCTAGGCGACTGGAAAAACCCTGTTAGAGTACCCGGATTGCAGCTGCTTTCTTGCAGTTATGTGGAATGGCGTGGGACCCACAGGGTTTGCAAAGTTAAGTGAGGAAGTTGGTTACAGCTTAATAGGAAAGATAAACTAGCAACCAAGAATGCTTTATTGACCATTCTTCATCCAGATTTTATATCAGTTGCATCTGCTAATACAGGCGTTCTGCTTTAGATTTCTCTGCTATTTTCAGTATCTGGTAAAATGAATGAGTACTTTTCCAACAACCTATAAAATCTAAGACACTGCTTTCATTGTTTAATTCCCCCCTCCTAGATTGTTGATTCAGGGAATATCCATTTCTTTAGTGTTAACTAATAGTGTTAGTTATTTAGAGATAGATTTGTATTGGTTGCTTCATTTTTTTTTAATTTTGTGTTTTTCTAGACTCCAAGTCTTGTACACCCACCCAAAAATGACTACAGCCAAAAAAATCAAAAATAGATAGTGGAAGATCATTCCAAGAGGCCTGGACACAATCATTTGGAGTGATTGAAGGCAGTGGGAAAGCATTATGTGTTCTATGCAACGAAAGCGTTCTGTGTCACACATCAAGTGTCAGACGGCACTTTGAAACCAACCACAAAAATATAGCCCAACTTGGCGTTAAATAAGGAAAGAGTTTCTTGAAGGGAAATTGAGGAGCAATCATTCCCAGCATCTTAGTTTTTCCAACTATCTTTCCAGAACGAATCATCTGACAGCTGCCAGTTTTAAAATTTCACTGTGCATAGCAAAACATGGTAAGCCCCTCTCTGATGGGGATATTATCAAAACGGCCATGTTGTCTGGGAGTGATTCTCTTTTTCATGATTTCCCAAACAAGGATAAAATTATTCAACGCATCTCTGAGATACCACTGAGCAGAAACACCATTAAAGATAGAGTCCAGCGCATGGAAAGTGATGTTAGTCAGCAGCTCACCACTGACTTACAAAAGGCAGCCTATTACTCCATGTGCTTGGACAAAAGCACAGATATCAATAACCATGCAAGGCTGGCAGTAATTTTGCATTATGCTGTTGGTGACATCATGAGAGAAGAGCTGCTGAAACTGATGTCAATGCTGCTAACATCGGATGTTCTTGCTTGACAATATATGAAGATGCAGACATTTTCTATTTAACCTGTGTATTACGTTTAGAGTAAAAATTTGATGATGCTGGAGGGGAGGGGGAAGAATGTGCTTGGGGACTAGTTAGCCATAACAATATCTCAGTAGAGTATTCTTCAAGGTTGGTTGTAATAAGAGGAGATAACGGGAGGGAAAGTTCACACTTCAAACTAATTGGAGAATGTGATTAATGACTGTTAAATGAAGGAGTGAGTTATGCTTAGATACTGTGTGTTTGGGGGAGGAGAATTCAGATTTTGGCTTCTCTTATATATATATATATTTCCAGTTAAAGCCTTTCAGCTTAATACAATCATTTTAAATTTGTAGACCTTCTTCACCCCATATATCCATGTTTAACTATAAACCAACTACATTTTAAACATTTTAACTTTCACTTCTTTTCAGGTCAATCCATTGGACAACAAACAAACAAGTCCTCTTATTAAGATTAATAATTCCCATGTCGATACCCCCATCCCTTCAGCAAGTACATTCTTAGTCTATTTGAAATATATCTTCCAATAAACAATAGATATATATTTGTATATGTAAACCAGGGGAAAGTTCAAGCTAACTGCTATCCAACTTAATACAATCGATTTAATTTTGTAAACATTCTTCACTCCTTATGTCAAGATTTAACTATAAGCCAGATACATTTTCTTTGATTGGTGTTTCTCTTGTATGTAGTCTATCCACTGTTTCCAGTCTATCATATATTGTTCATTTGAGCGATCCTTCAAATATGCCGATATTTTAGCCATTTCTGCCAAATTTATTACTTTCAAAGTCCATTCTTCTATAGGTGGTATTTCTGGCTTCTTCCAGTATTGTCCCACCAGCAGTCTCGCTGCTGTGATCAAGTTCAGAATTAAGTTCGTCTCTGTGGTAGTGCAGTCTTTTATGATCCCTAACAAAAACAGCTGAGGTAGAAATTCAATACGCTTTTTCAAAATGGTTTGGAGTGTCCACCATATTTTTCTCCAGAAGGCTTTAATTTTTCTACATGTCCACCATACATGAAAATATGTAGCCTCCATACTATCACACCTCCAACATTTAGGTTGGATGTCTGGATAGATATACGATAATTTTTTCGGATCTAGGTGCCACCTATAGAACATTTTATAAAAGTTCTCCCTTAAATGTTGCGCTTGTGTAAATTTTACATTTCTCACCCAGATTCCCTCCCACGTTTCCATCGTGATAGGTTGCCCAAAATCTTGTTCCCACTTTACCATACAGTCCTTGACTAGTACAGTTTCAGAGTCAATTTCTATCAGTATACTGTACACTCGTTTGATATGCATGGGCCCCTGCTCTCTAACCTGTTCAATTAAATTCTCATCTGTTAGGGATATACCCTTCTTCAGGTCCTTTTGCCATCTAGACTGCAGTTGCAAATATGAAAGCCAGGTACACACTATTCCTTCATCTGTTAGCGTATTTGATGGCTTTAACAAAAACACATTTCCTTCTTCCATTACAAGTTTACTATAGGGCACCACATCCTGTCCTTGTATTATATTTATGTCCCCTATTGCGTGTCCGGGGATCGTCCAGATGGGAATCTTTTCGTGTAGTAGGTACTGATATTTCTTCCAGACCCACAACAGCGGGGTTCTTAGTGGGTTCTCCCTGAAGCTCTTGTCAACCTTCTTGTCATACACAAGGTATGCGTGCCAGCCATATAATAAACCATGCCCTTCAACATTCAGTATTCTGTCATTTGTCATATTAATCCAGTCTCTCAGCGCCACCATCGCCACGGCATAGTAATATAACTTCAGATTGGGCATTTTTAAACCACCTCTCTTCCTTGTATCCTGGATGATTTTTAATTTAACCCTCGGTTTCTTGCCATCCCAAATAAATCTGTTAATGCCCTTCTGCCATTCGTCCAGGTCCATATCCTTTTTGAATATGGGTAGCATTTGAAAGAGAAATAGAAATTTTGGCAATACGTTCATTTTTACTGCCGCTATCCTGCCCAGCAGAGACAATTGTAATGTTTTCCACCTGACCAGATCTGTTTGTATCTTGTTCCACAGCACCTCGTAATTATTTTTGTATAATTTCCCATTTGTAGCTTCTATCTCCACTCCTAAGTATTTAACTTTCTTAACTATTTCACAGCCCGTTATTCTTTCTAAGTCCTGTTTTGAGTTGTTATCTAGATTTTTAACTAGCATCTTCATCTTAGATATATTTACTTTGAAGCCTGATACCCTACCATAGTCTTTCATTATCTCCATCAATCTCCTAGCTGATTGTGCTGGTTGAGCCATTGTCACCAGCAGGTCGTCCGCGAAGGCACATAGTCCTGTTGTCTAATCCGTATGCCTTTTATGTCATCTGCCGCTCTTATCTTGTTCAGTAGAATCTCCAGCGTTAAAACAAACAGCAAGGGGGATAGCGGACATCCCTGTCTAGTACCTTTCTGTATGTTAAATGAGTCTGTTAAGTCCCCATTCACAATGATCTGGCCTGTTTGTTTCTGTAAATTGCCAGTATGGAATTAATAAACTGTTCTGCCATTTTCATCCCCCCGATCAGTTTTGTCAGAAACAGCCAGTTCAGTCTATCGAAGGCTTTTTCTGCATCTACAAACATGAGAGTAGCGGGTACCTGGTTATGCCTTTCCAAATACTCTATTATGTTCAGCAGTTGTCTTACATTAGTTTTCATCTGCCGTCCTTGTATAAATCCAGTTTGATCCGGGTGAATTATTTTTTGTAACACTGTCATTAATCTGTTAGCCAAGATTTTTGCGAAGATTTTGTAATCCGTGTTCAGTAGAGAGATGGGTCTGTAGTTTTCAGGTTGAGCGTTGTCTTTTCCCTCTTTAGGGATTAGAGAGATGTAAGCTGTTTTCCATGACGGTGGAACTTGACCACCTTCTTGTATGTTGACAAACAACTCTCTAAGGGGTTCTATCATTTCCTCTCGGAGATACTTGTAGTAGGTCGCTGTTAGTCCATCCGTCCTGGGCGATTTTCCCTTTTTCAGTTGTTTAATCACTGAATGTATTTCCTCTTGTGTGATCAATGCATTCAGGGTATCTCTTTGTTCATCGGTGATTATCAATAACTTTTCATTTTGCAGAAACTTATCTATCTCCTTGTCTTGTGTCTTCTCTTCAGCGTATAACTTGGAGTAGAACTCTGTAAAAGCTTTCTTGATTACTTCCTGTTGAAACTCTTCCTTTCCTTTGTACTCTATCTTTTCAATTATGCGGGATTTTTGCTTCTTCCTTAATATATAAGCCAGCCACCGTCCAGGTTTGTTGGAATTACAGAATGTCCTATGCTTTGCGTATTGTATATTCCTTGCCACTTGATCTGCCATCAACAAGTCAAATTGTTTCCTTAAAATCTTGATTCCCTCTTTGGTGACTTTGTCCTCCAGTCTTTTTATTAATAGTTGCTCTTTCTTACTTATCTCCTCTTCTAACTCCTTTCTTTTTTGTTCTTGTTTGCAACGGTGCCTTTTGTTCATGTCCATGAGAATCCCACGCATGTATGCCTTGCTGGCGTCCCATATCATTTCTATAGGTGTCTCTTTATTCATATTTATGCTAAAGAATTCCTTCATAACATTTTTGCATTCAACCACCTTTTCATCGTATTTAAACAGGTTTTCATTAATTCTCCAGGATCTCCTAGGTTTCTGTCCATGTCTTAATTCCATCCATACCGGGTTATGGTCTGATAGTACTTTGGGTAGGATTTTCACCGTCTTTAGGTTAACAAGCAAGTCGCTGGTTGTTAATATAAAGTCAATTCTAGAGAATGATTGGTGTCTGTCTGAGAAAAAGGTGAATTCTTGCTCCTTGCCATGTGTTTCCCTCCAAATGTCTATCAGTTCGAGGTCATCCTTTATGTCAAAGAAGGATTTAGGCAACTTGGAGTGTTTTTGCAGGTTAGGTGCTGTCTTCTTTTTATCCAGGTCGACCTCTATGACACCGTTCCAGTCTCCCATTATAATACATGATCTGTAGTTGAGTTGTGTTAACTTTTTATGTACCAATTTGTAGAATTTTCCTTGTTGATTTGGTGCATATACGCCCATCACAAGAATTTTCTTATCTTCCTGTACTATTTCGATTGCTAGGTATCTACCTTGAGAGTCTGACTCTATTAGTTTAGCTCTTATATGCTTTTTCACATAGATGACAATGCCATTCTTCTTTACTGCTGCCGCTGCAACAAATTGTGTGCCTAGTTTGTTGTTGGTTAAATATTTCTGGTCCGTAGTTCTGATGTGTGTTTCTTGTAAGCAAATTATATCATTTTTACCTTGATTCAGATAATGAAATATTTTTTCCCTTTTCTGTGGGGAGTTTAACCCGTTAACGTTCCAAGTCAAATATTTACTTGTCATGATCGGCTTCGGGACACTCCTGCCAGACCACTTCCGCTTTTTCCCCTGCTTTCTTCTTTGGTCTCGCTCCCATGGTGTCCAGGTTGGTGTTCATATTGTTTTGTGGGATCTTTTCTTGCTGTTCTGTGCGTTTGGTAGTAGACCTTAACTGCCTTAACTCTTTAATCTGTCCTGCTTCCATGATTTTATTGACATCCATCCTCTGTGCAGTCGCATCCCGAGAAGATCCTTTCTCTTCTCCTGCTGCTGCGGCGGTCTGTGCTTCTGGGGAGTTTGATCGTTGTTCTAAGTCCCTTCCTCTTTCACGTGGCCAGTCTACGTTATCCCGTGTTGCGGGCTGGGGTCCCCCCGCCTTCAGTTCCTTTTCAAGAAATTCTTTTGCTTTCTGGATTGAGTTCAGATGGTATCTTTTGCTTTTATAGAGTACTGACATTCCAGTTGGGGCTTCCCATCGATATTGTAGAGCACGTGTTTTCAGTTCAGTGACCAAGAACTTGTAGTCTTTTCTTTCTCTTAACATCTTGGGGGGGATCTCTTTCAATATCATCACCTCTTGCCCCTCTACATACAATTTCTTGTTATAGGATGTTGTCGAAATACGGTCTCGGAATCCCTTTGTTGCAAAATGGATAACCACATCTCTTGGTAGCTTTTTGTTTTTTGCGATCCATGAGTTGACTCTGTGGATTCTGACAATTTGCCCAGAGATATTTTCAGCCTCCTCTCTCAGAAATTGTACCAAGGCTTTTACAAAAATTCTTTTCAAGTCCTCTTGCTTTCCATTTGTTGATTCTTCCAGCCCCCTGACCCTGATAGCAGTCATCATCTGCCAATATTGCATCATAGTTAGATGGTCCTGCATTTGACTTTTCATCTCATCCATCTGGCCCTCAGTCTGGCTCTTCACCTCTTCCATCCTTTTTTCAACCCCCTCCCAGACCTTGTTAAAATTTTCCTCCATGTCTTTTCTCATTTTCTTGTTGTTTGTTTTTATTGTTTCCATTGTTTCTTTGATTTGGTCTAGGTCTTCAGTAACAACTTTGCTTTGTGCCTCCATCCTCCTCTCCAAGTCTCTGCTCTGTTCCTTCAACTTCTGTTCTAGTTCGTTGTATTGTCTCTCCATCTGTGTACCCATTCCCACTATCTTCTTATCCACTTCCTCTACCCTCTTCACCACTGCCTCTAGCTGTCTCTCCATTGCTGCCATTATCTCTTTTAATTCTTTCATCATATGCATTTCTGGAGAAGGTTGGGTAGACAGGGGGGCCTGGGGTTCCGTAGGCGTGGAGGAAGATGAGGGAACTGGTAGGTTGTTCCCTGGTGTTTTAAGGAACTGGCCTGGGGAGGGTGTTGCCCCCTTTAAGGCTATTAATTTGGACTGCTTAGTGGCCATCCTGAGTTCAGTCCACTGTTTGCCAAGCTTTTTTGTGCAAAAGATTAATCTTCACTGTAATTAATTATCTTATAAATAGTAATCAATATTATGAGTTCATTGGCAGTACACCCTACCGTTTAACAATTGTATTTATAGATGTATTCAACAGGGTATACAAATGTAAAAGGTCTCTTCTTGGTTTTAGTCACCAATTTTTTTTACTATATCTATATATATATTCCCCCCCCTCTGGCACAGTTTATCCTTTCTTTCTTTATTTTATTTCTATGTCTATTTTCTTCTTGGCCAGCAGTAGGTGTCTCCCTTCTCCTTTCTCCCTTTCAATGCTGTGCAGCCTTTATTTATTTTATTTCTATGTCTATTTTCTTCTCGGCCAGTAGGTGTCTCCCTTCTCCTTTCTCCCTTTCAATGCTGTACAGTCTTCCGTGTTAGCCAAAATGTCGGCTTCCTGCTCCCTCGGCACTTTATCTCCCTCAGTTTTTGTTCTGAATTCTTACTTGCTTCTCTTGAGAAAGAAGGAAGAAGGGCTACTCTTCGATTTTATCATTTTCAGCCCATGAAGTCCAGCTGGTTAAGGTAAAAGCCTCATTTGCCCCTACTTTTCTATCACCACTAATCCATGGGGGGGGAGTTCCACCCCCTTTCTTTCTGAGGCTCCTTTTCTCTTCTCCCTCTTTGGAGATCCTCCAGGGCAGCTCTCCCTTCCCAGATCACTCTCAGCTTGGATTATTTCTGGCTCTCCCGAGGCTTGCCTCACCTCTGCCGATGCACCAGAAAGTCCTCTCCAAGTTGCCTATCCCTCCAGGCGGCAATCGCTCTTGGCAGCCAAGAAAAAAGCCGATAAACAGAGATCTGTCCCGGAGCTCCCCTGAGACGACTCCGTTGCCATGCGACCGGAACCGGAAACCTTCCAAAGATTCTTTAAAGTAAACAATGCCTCAAAGTTCTTTGAAGAGCTTCTTCTTTCAGAACCATGACAACTGATGTCTTTGCCTGAAATAACACAAGGTGTAGATATCTACAATGCTGTGAAGGAAGCTTTTTTTTATCACAAGACATAAGACCAGAAAAGGTGGTTTCAATTACAAGTGATGGAGCACCTTCTATGGTGGGGGCAACATCTGGTTTCATACAGTTGTTTCTTCACGAAACAAAACATAGAGTAATTCATTTCCACTGCATCATTCACCAGGAAGCTCTTTGTGCCAAGGAAAGCAACAAAAAATTTGACAATGTCCTCAAAGATGTCACAAAAATAGTGAATTACATCATGGCTCATGCTCTGAATTGTTGGCAATTTCAAGTGCTTCTTGAGGTTCAGGCACAGTATGATTGTTTATTTATGTATAACAATGTCTGGTGGCTGAGCAGAGGACGAGTCCTGGAGAGATTTGTGGCCTGCTTGGATGAAATTCAGCTGTTTATGCATGAAAAAGGGCAAGAATATCCACAGCTCACTGATATGGCCTGGCTTACCAACCTCATGTTTTTTATGGACTTTACACACCACTTCAGTCTGCTCAACAAACAATTACAAGGTGCAGGGAAACCAGCAGAAAGGATATTTTGTGACATCAAAACATTTGAGAGAAAACTGCAGGTTTTTGAAAGAGACCTTGAAAGTGGGCAGCTGAAATATTTTCCTAGTCTAAAAGTTCATTTAGAAAATTCTGCATCATTTGCAGACAATCCTACAAGCCATCAGGAAATCTACAAGGACTTTTCTAGCATTGTAGCAGCTGCAAAGGTAAATTTTAGTAACAGATTTTCACAGTTCCGTAAGATGGAGACAACCCTCTGTTTTCTTACTTCTCCAGATAAAGCCAAATTTGAAGAACTTGATCTTTCCTGCTTAGAATGGTTAGATTTAGGAAATCTAGAAATGGAGCTACTGGAATTTCAGGAAAATACTATCTGGAAAAATAAATTCTGTGACTTGCGTGAAACACTAGAGAAGATGGAAGGGATGACAAAGGACAGCACAATTAGTGCTGAGAATGAAATCCTCAAAGTGTGGAATTCTCTGCCAGATAATTTTAAATCCATGAAAGCACTTGGGATTGCTTTCCTTACTTTGTTTGGATCATCTTACGCCTGTGAGCAGCTGTTTTCAGCTTTGAATTATATAAAATCTGACACCAGAAGCAGACTAACAGATGACCTGAGTGCTGCATGTGTTGCTCTCAAACTTACAGACTATGATCCAAGGGTAGATAAATTATCAGCAGGCATACAACAGCAAAAATTACATTAATTCTTTAAAAGCATGCCAAATGCAAACTTTTACTTTTCAATAAAAACTTGTTTGTTATCATTGAAAGCTCCGTTGTTGTGTTTTTGGGAGGTGGAGTGAGTGGGGGATTTTTACTTTTTGCCTCGTTTTGCTTTTTTAAAAAGAACCCGCCCCAATGCCCCCCTGCATAGCCAGAAACCTTGCGCCATCGCTGTTTTCCTGCCGGGTTTCCCCAGCCCCTCTTTACCTTCCTTTGAAACAAACAACCCCCCCAATCCTCCCGTTCCTTTCTTCTGAATTAAAATGAGAGAAAGCCATGTTTTTTCTTTTGTGGTCTTTACACATTTAACCTGCAGCTAGAAGGAAGTGGGGAAGAAAACCATCGCGAGACACTCTTCTGTTTTAACTTTTTTTCCTTGTTGCTTTTTGGAGTTTTCATCCTGCTTTCATGAGAGGGCAGCATTTGGGAGGGGGTGTAGCTGCCCTTCTCCAAGCCATCAGCTGAGCCAGACACCCGCCTGCCCGCGCTCTTCCCCCTGTCCGAGGCTTTCATTGAGGATTGGCGGGGGGGGGCTGTTTGGTTTTTATTCCCCTCCCATCTGCTGGGTGGTTGCAGCAGGTTTTGGTCTCTTCTGTCGTGCTTTGAGGTTACCCATGAAGCATGTTTGTTTTTTGGGGTGATCCCCACTCTGGTTGCTAAGCTTCCTTAAACCCTCTTCCACCTCCTCCTCCTCACCGGAGCCCCCCTTTGTCTGCAACCAGCCCCTGCCCCAGCCCCTGCCTCACCTTGCCTTGCCCCACAGCAATGGCACCCTGCCCCCTCCCTTGCCTCACCTCACCCTGCAGGACGAGCCTCCTACCCACTGCCCCACCCGCCAGAGAACCCCTGGATCTCCCCCAATCCTGCCCGGCCCCCACAGGCATCCCTCCCCAGGAGCAACATCGAGGTGGCCACGCCCACCCTGGCCATGCCCACCCATGCTGCCATGACTACCATAGCCACACCCACTCTGTGGCCATGCCCACCCACACTGCCATGACTACCATAACCATGCCCACTCTGTGGCCACACCCACTTGGCACCTGGCGATGCATAAGTGGGTTTCAGGTTGCAGTTTGGGCACTCGGTCTCTAAAAGGTTCGCCACCACTGCCCTAGTCCATCACTTCAAAGAGGGATTAGACGACCACCTCTCTCAGGCCTGTATCTATAGCCCCCTTGGAGAAGGTCCGCAACTTGGGAGTCCTCCTCAATCCACAGCTGACATTGGATCATCACTTGTCGGCTGTGGCGAGGGGGGCATTTGCCCAGGTTCGCCTGGTGCACCAGTTGCGCCCTTATTTGGATTGGGAGTCTCTCCTCACAGTCACACATGCCCTTGTCACCTCGAGGATCGACTACTGCAATGCTCTCTACATGGGGCTACCCTTGAAGATTGTTCGGAGACTACAATTAGTGCAAAATGCAGCTGCGCGAGCAGTTGTGGGCCTTCCACGTCGTGCCCACATCTCACCAACTCTCCGCATGCTGCATTGGTTGCCTATTGGTCTCCGAGCCCAATTCAAAGTGTTGGTTATTACCTATAAAGCCCTTTATGGCATGGGACCAGGATACTTACGGGACCGCCTTCTGCCACATACTTCCCTACGACCGGTGAGAGCACACAGGGTTGGCCTCCTCCGGGTCCCGTCAGCGAAACAATGTCATCTGGTGGGCCCTAGGGGGAGGGCTTTCTCTGTTGTGGCACCCGCCCTCTGGAACCAACTGCTTCCTGAAGTCCGCGTTTCTCCCACGCTCCTGGCCTTCCGTAAAAATCTTAAAACTTACCTTTGCCGGCAGGCCTGGGGATGATTGTGGATTGAATGATGAATATGAGTGGGTGTTAATTTGTTTTTTTAGACATTTTTGTTTGGACTTGTATTGAAATTTGATGTTTATATACATGTTGTTAGCCGCTCCGAGTCTCCGGAGAGGAGCGGCATACAAGCCCGAATAAAATAAATAAAATAAATAAATCTATCGAGCAGTACCTGATCAGCTGCAAGAATGGTACCAGACACCGGTAAGACTAGACGTTCAGCTCACCCGCTATAAGAAGCCACCCCCACCTGAAGCCGAGTTGAGGCCAGAGCAACCCAAATGGCAGCCACCCCCCCGAAAACCTCCAACTGCTATGGCTGCTGAAAGTCCCAGGCCACCTGCAGGCCCACCGATCAAGTATTTCCAATGCGGACAGCAGGGACATCGAGCAGCGAACTGCCCAATCCCCTACCCCCAACAGCAGAGTAGACCGAGACCAACAGCAAGAAAGAAACCAGCCCAGCAGCCAAAAAGAGAGAAACCCAACTGGATCACACAGGAACCTGTTGCCCAAGTCACGTCCCCCACGCAGGAGAATACCGGGACTCAGGCTGGACCCGCTGCCGCTCTACCCTCTTATGATAGTAATGACAAAGGAGAGAACGACCCAATGGTGAGTCGACACGTCCCACCTTTCTCACTACCTGTCGAACTCATAATCCCCAAGACGGGGGCACTGGTAGATTTAAAAGTGCTAGTCGATTCTGGATGCTCCCGGTGCGTTATTAGCTTGCCATTTGCCATGAAAATGGGCATATGAGCAAAGCTGCTCTCCAAACCTATGAGGTTTGAGCAAGTCAATGGCTCCCTAATGGGAGGGACTTTAGTCACGCAATTAACTGAGCCCCTACGCTTAGAAATAGGTGAGGTTTTTTAAAAAATCAGCCCTACCGGGAGTGGGGTGTGCCCGAGAATTGGGCGCACCCGAAGGGGACCCCCAGCACAGCCCGAAGAGGAGGAAAGCGACGCTGAGGGTCCCCTACAAGCAGCAAACGAGGCCGCGGAAGCCAGCGGCGTGCGGCTGGGTGGCTGGCCGGCCGGCCGGCAGGCCTGAAAGGGCCGAAGAAGCGCCGAGGCGCCGAAGACAAAGGAATCGGGCGGGAGGGGTGCGCCGGGGAGGCAGGCGCACCCGAGGAAGACCTTCACAGCCCAGGGAAGAGAGGCGGAAATCGCCGCCGAGGGGCTCCCACAGACGCAGGAGGGAGCGGAGAAAGCCAACGGCGGCCGGCAGATCGGCCGGCGGATCTGAGGAGGCCGAGCGACAGTCCGAGAGGCGCCGAAGCAGAAAGAGGCCGGAGTGAGCGAGGGCAGAGAGCCGAAGAGAGCAGAGAGAAGACAGCTGACGGCAGCGGTAGGACCTGCGGGGGTGGATTGGGTGCGTCGAGGGACAATAGCAGAGGGGAGAGGCCAGCGGCGGGGAGAGGACCCTTACAAGACCCCCAGAAGACCCCCCCCCAGACCCAGAGAGAGCACCGGAGGCAGCAGGGAGGAGCCGGGCGGGCGGAGGAGGAGAGGATCAAGCAGAGGAGCCGAGGTGACACAGCAAGGAAGAGAGAGGGGGAGGGGAAACTACGGAAACTACTCCCTCCCCCACAGCGGGTGGCGAGCTTGGGGAACTCAGACCCTGAAGCCATAGAAAAGGACAAAAAATTCTTTTTTCCCTGGCCAAGACAAGGCTTCAGAATAAAAGAGTCAACTTCAGAGCCTAATTCCTGAGAAACTATTCAAACGCCTGAAGCCTGACTGTTTAAGCGATTGAAGCCTAATTGTTCTGCACCTGGGGGGAAAAAGGCCATCCGCACACAAACCCCAAGTCACAGATCCTCCCATCTCTGTACCACCCCTGCCAACACAGCGAAGCTTACTTGAAAACACACTACACCCCCTAGTGGACTATTATTTTGCTGTCAAAATACGAACTGTGAAACATGAATACTTGCTAACCTTTAACAGAAGACCTTGATTCAACCTATCCTAGCAGCCTGACAATCTTGCACAGGAACAATTCTTCCTCAATTCTTTGCATCAAGGGGTGGTTGTAAGGGTGGACAAGCCAACAGGAGGAGAGGCTCAAAATGGCCCCCAAACGGACGAAACAGACCACACTGCAACACACGAAGGTAACTGCACCCCCCTCGGCCCAGCCACCCAATTGGCCACGGAACACCCCACCCACCCACCCACACCCCCATCCAACTGCAGGCCCCCAGACCCAAACGCCAACCCATGCCTTCCCAACAGCGCACATGATCCAAGAACTAAAAGAGACGATAGAGACACTAAATGAGACGATAGAGACGCTGGTTAAAAGGATGGATGGCATGGACAGAAAAATGGAGGAAATGGGCGCGAAGACAGAGAAACGATGCATAGAAGCAGAACAGAAGATGGAGGAAAGATACAAAGACATAAAACGGATGCTGGCGGACCAAGGTAAAGACCTAGAGAGAAAGTGGGAAGAACAACGCAAAGCGACGGCCACTGATTTGGAACAGATGAAGGAGGCATTGCAAACACATTACAAAAACCTCCAAGAAACAAGGGAGAATACGGAAAAGATGATGAAGGAAGTGGAAAACCGCGTAGAGGGTCAGCTTGCAGAGGTGAAAAGAGAAGTTCAAGACCAGTCCACCATGATACAATTCTGGCAAATGGCATTTGCAATCAGGATCAGAGGGTGGAACGAGACAACATACGAACCCCAGGGAAGACTGCGCAGGACCTTTGTAGAGGCCCTGGCAACATTCCTGGGCACGAGCGCCAATGCGATTGAGTGGCATGTCGAAAAAATCCAGAGAGTGGGCGCCTGGAGGGAAGTGAACAAACACCAACCAAGGGATGTGGTCATCCACTTCACAACACAGAGGTTCCGGAACCACGTCTCTGCCACTTCCTATAACAAGGCATTCTACATAGAGGAGCAGGAGGTGAAGGTTCTGAAAGAGATCCCCCAGGCGATGCTGAGAGACAGAAAGAACTACAAATTCCTGACCACAGAACTGAGATCGCGTGCACTGCAATACCGGTGGGAAACCCCAACAGGAGTGTCACTTTCTTATAAAAACAAGAGACATTACTTGACCTCGGTCCAGAAAGCCAAAGACTTCCTCGAAAAGGAACTGAAGTCGGGAGGCCCTCAACCCACCACGAGAGAAGAAGCAGATAGACCACTGGAAAGCGGGAGGGATAGAGGCCAACGAGCAAGCCGCGCAGAAGCACAGATCGGGGCAGTGGCAGAGGAAATGAATGGACCACCTCTAGGGGCGAAGGCGCAGAGAGCAGAGAGCAACAAAAACAAGGAGACAGGACAGTCTGCAGAGGGCAGGCTACCAGGCTTCACTACCAAACGTACAGACCAGCAAGGCAAGACCTCACAAACCAAAATGAGCACCAATCCGGATATCGTGGGAACGAGACCAAAGGAGACAACAGGAGGAACAACAGAAATGGTCTCGCAAAAATATCCTGCAACATATGATGGCTACTAATTATTTGACTTGGAATGTGAATGGACTGAACTCCCCCCAGAAAAGAAGAAAAATTCTCCACTACCTAAACCAAGGTAAAAGCGATATAATCTGCCTACAAGAAACACACATCAGAGCAGCAGACCAGAAATATCTGATCAACTACAAACTAGGCGCGCACTTTGTGGCAGCGGCGCCAAGAAAAAAGAATGGGATTGTTATATACGTAAAGAAACATGTAATGGCTAAGCTAATAGAGTCCGACCCCCAAGGTAGATACCTGGCAATTGAAATAACACAAGAAGACAAGAAGATTCTAGTAATGGGCGTATATGCACCACATCAGCAACAAGGCAAATTCTACAAAAAGCTACACAAGAAAATAACACAACTTAACTACAGATCTCACATCATCATGGGCGACTGGAACGGGGTCATAGAGACTGCTCTAGACAAAAAAAGAACTGCACCGAACCCGCAAAGACACTCCAAGTTGCCTAAATCCTTCTTCGACATGAAGGAGGACCTCGAACTGACAGACGTATGGCGGAAAAGGCACGGCAAAGAACAAGAATTCACCTTCTTCTCCGGCAGACATCAATCATTCTCAAGAATCGACTTTATACTAACTTCTAGTGACTTGCTAACGTGTCTAAACGCGGTGAAAATCCTACCCAAGACACTGACAGACCACAACCCTGTGAGGATGGAATTAAGACATGGCCCGAAACAGAGGAGGTCCTGGAGAATCAATGAAAACTTGTTTAGACATGAAAACAATGTGGCAGAATGCAAAAAAGCTATGAAGGAATTCTTTGACACACATATGAACAACGGAACACCGATAGAACAGATCTGGGAAGGCAGCAAGGTGTACATGCGAGGGATCCTCATATCCATGAATAGCTGGCACCGTCGCCAACAAGAACAAAAAAGAAAAGAGTTAGAAAATGAGATAAGCAAAATGGAGCGGCTACTAATAAAAAGACCAGAGGACAAAGTCACCAAAGAAGGACTCAAGATCTTAAGAAAGCAATTTGACATGTTGATGGCTGACCAAGTTGCAAGGAATATACAATATGCAAAACATAAGACATTCTGCAAGGCCAACAAACCGGGCCGCTGGCTAGCCTACACTATAAGAAAGAAACAGAAGTCCCGCATAATTGAAAAGATAGAATACAAAGGCAAGGAAGAATTCCGACAAAAAACCATCAAGAAAGCCTTCACGGAGTTCTACTCGAAACTATATACCGAGGATAAGATACAAGACAAAGAGATAGATGAGTTCCTACAAAACGAAAAGATACAGGCGATTACCGACACACAAAGAGAAACCCTGAATGCCTTAATCACAAAGGAGGAAATACACTCAGCGATCACACAGCTGAAAGCAGGAAAATCGCCCGGGACGGATGGGATAACAGCGACCTACTACAAACACCTCCAAGAGGAGATGCTAGAACCCCTCAGAAAACTATTTGCCAACATTCAAGAAGGAGGTCAGGTCCCACCATCCTGGAAAACAGCCTACATCTCATTAATCCCAAAGGAGGGGAAAGACAACACACAGCCCGCAAACTACAGGCCCATCTCACTACTAAACACAGACTACAAAATCTTCACAAAAATTTTGGCCAATAGACTAATGACTGTACTACAAAAAACAATACACCCGGACCAAAGGGGATTTATACAAGGACGCCAGATGAAAACCAACGTGAGACAGCTGCTGAACATAATAGAATACCTGCAAAAGCACAACCAGATACCCGCCGCTCTTATGTTTGTGGATGCAGAAAAAGCTTTTGACAGACTGCACTGGCCGTTCCTGACGAACTTGGTCCGGAAGATGAAAATGGGAGTACAGTTTCTCAACTCCATAACGGCAATTTACCAGAAACAAACAGGTCAGATCATTGTCAATGGAGACTTAACAGACTCATTTAATATAGAGAGAGGCACGAGACAGGGCTGCCCGCTGTCCCCCCTGCTATTTGTCCTAACACTGGAAATTTTACTGAACAGAATAAGAGCGGCAGAGGATGTACAGGGCATACAGATTAAACAGCAAGAATACAAACTATGTGCCTTTGCGGATGACCTGCTGGTGACAATGTCGCAACCAGCACAATCAGCAAGGAAATTGATAGAGATAATGGAGGACTATGGTAGGGTGTCAGGCTTCAAAGTAAATATATCAAAAACAAAGATGCTAGTCAAAAACCTCGACAACAAAGCAAAACGGAACCTGGAAAGAATAACGGGGTGTGAAATAGTCAAGAAAGTCAAATACTTAGGAGTGGAGATAGAATCAACAAATGCGAAATTATACAAAAATAACTACGAGGTCCTGTGGAATAAGATACAAGCAGACCTGGAAAGGTGGAAATCACTACGTCTGTCCCTGCTCGGCAGGATAGCGACAGTAAAGATGAATGTATTACCCAGATTTTTATTTCTCTTCCAAATGCTACCCATACTCAAGAAGGAAGCGGACTTAGACAATTGGCAGAAAGGCATCAACAGATTTATTTGGGACGACAAGAGACCGAGGGTGAAACTAAAAATCATCCAAGACGCAAGGGAGAGAGGGGGTCTCAAAATGCCTAATCTAAAGCTATATTACTATGCAGCAACGTTGGTGGCGGTTAGTGACTGGATCAACATGACAAATGATAGAATTCTGAATGTTGAGTGGCATGGTCTACGATTCGGCTGGCACGCATACCTAGTATACGACAAAAAGGCAGATAGGAACTTCAAGGAGAACCCATTACGAATACCATTGCTATGGGTCTGGAAGAAATATAAGCACCTCCTACACGACAAGATTCCCATCTGGACGATCCCTGGACACGCAACAGGGGATATGAACACATCCCAAGGGCAAGAAGTGGTGCCCTACAGTGAACTTGTACTGGGAGAAGAAAACGGATTCCTCTTGAAATCTCAAGCAACGCTAACAAACAGAGGAATAGGAAGTAACTGGCTATCATATATACAACTACAATCAAGGTGGCGTAAAGACAAGAAGAAGGGCTTCTCCCAGACCGACGATAATCTAATTAAACAGATTAGAGAACAGGGGATTATGCACATCAAACGAGTGTACAGCATTCTGATAGAAATGGACTCTGAAACCGAGCTAGTCAAGAACTGTATGATAAAGTGGGCACAAGACTTCAGACACCCTATCACCATGGACACGTGGGAGAAAATCTGGGTGAGGAATGTAGAATTCACGAAATCGCAACACTTAAGGGAAAACTTCTACAAGATGTTCTATAGATGGCACCTAGACCCGAAAAAAATATCACTCATCTACCCGGGCTCCCAGCCCAAATGCTGGAGGTGCGGGGACGGGGAGGCTACTTACTTTCATATATGGTGGACATGCAGAAAAATCAAAGCATTCTGGAGGAAGATATGGTGGACACTCCAAACTATTTTCAAACAGCGTATAGAATTTCTACCTCAGGCTTTTCTGTTAGGGATCACAAAGGATCTCACTACCTCAGAGACAAATTTATTTTTGAACTTAATTACAGCAGCAAGATTGTTGGTGGGACAGTACTGGAAGAATCCGGAAATCCCGCCTATTGAAGAATGGACTGTGAAAGTAACAAATTTGGCGGAAATGGCAAAAATATCAGCATACTTGAAAAACCGCTCCAATGAACACTTTGTGACTGACTGGAAACAGTGGATAGACTATATCCAAGAGAGACACCAATCAAACAGAATGCAGCTGGCGTTCAGCTAAGGATCGATGGGAGGAGGGATGAAGGGCTAACAAATCAGATGTTTACAAAAACTAACACCCAACGTTGAATGTATATGTTCTATAACTAATGCCTCTTAACATAACCTTATGACTAACGTTGTTTGCTTTAATATTGTTAAAGTAGACTGAATCTCTACCTCAGGATATGAAACTTTTACCTCAGGATCTCGGGTTGGGGACCATAAAAGATTGCACTAGTAATGGGATGAAGTTAACTCAGAAGCGCAAACGCACAATATGCGATAGACTAGATATAGTAGATAGACCATATATAGGAGAAACACCAATCAAACAAAATGTATTCGGAGTATACTTGAAGATGTAAGGGAGGAGGGAAGAATGTTTACTAAAACAGATGTCTACAAAGATTAATACCTAATGTTGTAAGCTATGTGCTAGGATGATTGCTTAGCAATAGGATCTTATGTTTAATGTTGATCACATTAATAATGAAACGGATAGGGGAAACACCAATCAAAATATAATGTAACAGGAGTATAGTTGAGGCTAGACACGAGTGGGGGAAAAAGGCTTACTAACTCAGACGTTTTCAAAGACTAACGCTTAGTATTGTATACCAGGTGTCATGATGATTGCTGCATAATATGTTTTTATGTTCAATGTTAATGGTTTTAATAAAAGAATTTTTATAAAAAAAAAATATTGAAGACGGCCACATTAAAAAAAAAAAAAGAAAAGAAATAGGTGAGCACTGGGAGTTCATTCACTTCCTGGTGGCTCCAAAAATGACTGAGGCTCACTTTTACAGCAACAAAAAAAATCTGCAGTTTACTGTTTCTTTCACAGTCTGGGATGGGGGAGAAACACCCTCTCTCTCTCTCTCCCTCTCCCTCTCCCTCTCCCTCTCTCTCTCTCTCTCTCTCTCTCACACACACACACACACACACACACACACACACACACACACACACACACAGAGAGAGAGAGAGAGAGAGAGAGAGAGAGAGAGAGAGAGAGAGAGAGGATCAGCATATCCACACATTCACTTCCATTCAAACTGCTTGTATAAACACTTTCACATACAGATATTTCATTTCATACTTTCTCCTTACAAACCAATAACTATTATTATGATTTCAAGGAGCTGTTCACAAGCCAATGAACTCCTCCCCCCCATTTCCTTTGCTCTTAGAGCTTGCCTATTAACTTTCTTCCAAATGAGACATCCGGACGTTATTTGTTTCGCAACAGTGAAAACTCTCCTGCAGCCATACCTTTTCAGAAACACGTCTACTAAAGCCTGAGCTCCCCAATGCAATCCCTCATGGAGCGTTTGGATTACTTCACGTGTTATGGCTTTATTCAACACCTGCCTTCCATCAGGTAATATCCATTTTCCTTCTCTATTCTTTTCCGCCCCCATTTCTGACACCTTTTCTTCATCTTCACTGAAAATTAGGACTAACTCTCCTTTTAAAATTGGAATTGTAACCATAATCTTTTCTGGTTCTTGGCTTCCTGCTGCCTTAGCCTCGTGGTCAGCTCAATTATTTCCTATAGCTTCGAAACTTGCTCCTGTTTGATGTCCAGCTACATGTACTATAGCAATGTGTTTAGGTAGTTTTAAAGCTTCCATTACTTCTTTAACTAAATCCTCATGTATTAATCCTTTTCCTTTTGAATTCACCAATCCCCTTTCTAACCAAATTTTTCCAGGCATATTTAGAGTCAGTGTAAACAGTGCCAGATATTCCTTTTAATAATTTCAGACTTTGTCTAAGGGCGTACAATTCACAGGTTTGAGCCGACCAAGATTTAGGCACGCTTCCAGCCTCCACCAGAGTCTTGTTAATCCCATCTACAATTGCATAGCTGTTTTGCCTCTTCCCTTCTATTACTTGAGATGACCCATCTATAAACCAATGTAGTCCTTTTTCTAGTGGAGAATCCTGCAAATCGTTTATTTTAGTTTGTAAGTCTATAATATCTATGCAGAAATGTTCTAATTCTACATTTGAATCCCCTTCTCCTTCCTGCTGATATCTGGCCAACTTTTGGTAACAAAATTTAACTTCAATAGTGCTTGTGTGGTCGGAGCATCAGGATCTAAGCCTGAATATTTCCTCATTGTATCTTTTAATCTATCCAAATAGTCTGAGGGTGTCTCTTCTTTTCTTTGACTGACCTCAAATACCTTAGAGGCATTCTGAGATCTAGGTACTGCTTCCCTAATTCCTTTTATAATCATGTTTCTCAAATTTTCCATGTCTGCTCTATCTGCTGCTACATTATTATTCCAATTTGGTCTTATGATAGGGAATTTTTGGTCCCCTATTGCATTGTTGGGATTGTCTTTGTTATAGACTTTGACAGCTGCAGCTCCAATTAAATCTCTCTCTTCTGGGTTGAATAATGTGATCATAATAGAGTTTATTTCATCCCAGGTATAAATATTTGGTCCCAACAAGTTATCTAGTTGTTCTGATACTCCTATGGGATCTTCTATTAATTTCTGGAGTTTCTTTTTAAATGTTCTTACTTCACTACTCTTTAGGGAGTCTTGTACATATCCCACTATGACTATGGGAACATTGCCTGCCCCCAAGCCACTTGCTACCTCTCTTAGAGGGAATAATTTATCTTCTTCTTTTTCCTGTTCTATTTCTTTTAGGTTTTCTCTTCATTGTTGCCTGTGATCTCGTTCGGTTTCTATTTCACCATCTCTCAGAGGCAAATTGACTAGATCTTGTCTACATTGTTCAAGTTCTCTCCTCAACCTCCCACTATATGGATTTTCCCATTCAAATGCAAACAATTTTCTAGAGTCCTCATGTAAAGGACAAGTCCAGAAAGCATCTTTAAGGGCCACTACGCTAAACCAAAAGTGATCTGGGGGAATTCTACCAAATAAAGTATGTGGATTAGGCACCACAGGGTGTCTTGTTACCACAATTTTATTAAGGAGCCTCAAATCACAGACCATTCTCCAATTGCCATCTGGTTTCTTTACAGGGAGAATTGGTGTATTAAAGGGTGACATGGTTGGTTCCAATAATCCATCCTTTAATAAATGGTCAATAATTGGTTGGAAGCCTTTCCTCCCTTCTAAGGAGATATCGTATTGTTTCTGTCTTACCAGCTCACACCCTTCTTTTAATTCTATTTTGGGGGGGGTTATTTGCAATCCTCCCGTTTCCTTCATTGACCCACACTACAGGATTTATGTCTTGGACATCTTCATCAGTTAAGATGAAGACTCCTGAGTGTTCCCTAAATCTAATTGTTATCCCCATTTGACTCAAAACATCCCTCCCCAGCAAGTTTATCCCTTCTTTCTGGAACATATAAAAGTTCCATTGACAGTTCCTTTCCCCATGGTCCTCTAATTTTTGTTTCATTAGTTTTCCGGACCTCAAAATCTTCCCCTTTTACCCCCGAAATTCTAATTATTTCATTCTTTAATTTTAAACCTTTTGGTAGTTCACTAATGGATGTTTTAGATACTCCAGTGTCCACTAAAAACATCGTTTCAGTCAGATATGGTCCTACAAATAAATTTATCCAAGGCTCTTTGTAGGACCCCTCAATCAAGTGCCTCGGACACCCCTTCTCTTTCTTTGTTTTTAAGTAAGGCCTTTTTATTAATTATCATTATTAGACACAACACAGACAGACACACATACACTACCTCCACATCCCTCTAACAAAAATGGACTATATATTGCCTGGGATCCAACAGGCATATAAACTTCTTTTATTAACCTATATGTTTAGTACTTGACATAGCCAATTTTTAAAACTTCCATATTTTGAGCAAAATGCACTAGTGCTTTTAAAATTATTATTATTTATTAAATTTCTATGCCGCCCTATTCCGGGAACTCTTGGCCACTCAAAATAACAATATTGAGTCATGGTACCTTTACTCTTATCCCAGGTGTATTTTCCAGATGAATCCATCCCATCCTGCTAGCATTTAAAACAGCAATACTTTATCATAATACTTTTACTTTTACCTCAAGTATATAGTCTATTCTGCCAACCTTGCCCTCAAATGAAGTAATTAAAACTACCTAACTGTGGCCACTGAGTTCCCTCATCTATTTGTTTCTGTCCCTAACTAAAATAACAATATTGAATCATCAGGTCTTTATCTAAATCTTTTACCATTCTACTATAAGGAGGATAATTCCACCCTGCCAGGATCTTTCCCAGGGGACCGTGAGGAGGGATGAATACATTCTTTCCGTTTCCCTGACCTTTATTTCCTTTTTCCTGGCCTTGGGAGCCCCCTCTTTGATCCTTCTGTGGCTTCTTGGAAGGTCTATTACCCATCAGTGGTTACCACCTGGTTCTCTTATCCTTACCAACCTAGTGAGACCACCTTATACTTCACCAAGCCACTTCCTCCTTTTCCGGCCAGGAGTCCGCTCTCACATTGCCTTGCCAGCTCTTACAGCCCTCGGGGCATCTCAGTCACACTCTCACATGTCTCAGATTCACACCAGCCTACCCACCCAGCCCCCCAGGTAACTGTGAAAATGCCGATTTTCTTACCTGGGTCTGTGCACAGAGTTTCCTGGCAATTGGTACTTGACCCACCTCCTTGCCTTGCCAGTCCTTCAGACCCTCGGGACATTAAAAAAATAATAATAATGACCTGACCTACTTTGTTCCTGGAATCCACTATTTAGTGTCCGGTTCTTCATGGGTACTGGGCCAGGGGTGGTCACCTTTCAGGAGACTGTCTAAATCAACATGGCGCCTGTCCCCTTAGGGGTGGCCACTCCCGGTGATCCGGGGACTGTTTGGATATCCCGGACGAGCCCCCAAGTTGTTTGGAACGTGGCTCAAGATCCCAAAACAAACAAACTCACTTGGAATTCCAGCAACAAAGTTTTATTCAAAATAAAGCATTTGCAAAGGCTTGGTGGACTGAAACACACACAGGAGTTCAGCCACACCTAAACCACTGTCCTTCCCATGTTCCAGGAAGCCCCTTTGATCATATCCTATCTTTCACCATCTAATTTTCTGTTAGCACAGCTCGGCTCCTATAGTTATTTCGATATTTCCTCTGCTTGCAATTTCAGTTAGCTAGCAACATCTGTTTTTCTTATTTGTCTGTAATTTACTTGTCTGATTTTATGACTTTCAGGTGGCTTCTTCTATCGACCTTCATTAGAAATTTCTGAATAATACTTTATTCCTTTCACCATGTTGATTCATGGTTTCAAGGCACTCCACAAACACTGATTTATGTGAACCATGATTTTATTTATTTATTTATTTTTTTAATGAAAAATTCTTTTATTAAAACAATCAGCATTGAACATAAAATCATAGTATGCATCAATCATCATAGCACCTGATATACATCACTAAGTATTAATCTTTATAATCGTCTGGTTTGGTAACCATTTTTCACTCCGCACATCAAGCCTCAACTAAACGCCTGTTACAATTTATTTGCTTGGTGTTTCTCTTTTCTATAGTCTATCCACAGTTCCTAGTCT
The DNA here is from genome assembly GCA_034064705.1 of Bothrops alternatus. Taxonomy (NCBI): domain Eukaryota; kingdom Metazoa; phylum Chordata; class Lepidosauria; order Squamata; family Viperidae; genus Bothrops; species Bothrops alternatus. The sequence continues at coordinate 576,331 of JARGCV010000014.1, read as the reverse complement.
ATCACATATTATTCATCTCAGTATTAGTACAATCTTTTATGATCCCTAACCAATAATCCTGAGGTAGAAGTTCAGTATCCTGAGGTAGAAATTCAGTACGCTTTCCCAATATTAAAGCAATCAACATTAAATCTGGGTTCATATTAATAAGCTGTCTTCATAGGACCCGAAAATACATCTCTTGTATATGGTCTATCTACATTCATACAATCAGCATTGAACATAAAATCATAGTATGCATCAATCATCATAGCACCTGATATACATCACTAAGTATTAATCTTTATAAACGTCTGGTTTGGTAAACATTTTTCGCTCCTCACATCAAGCCTCAACTAGACGCCTGTTACAATTTATTTGATTGGTGTTTTTCTTTTCTATAGTCTATCCACAGTTTCAAGTCTATCACATATTATTCATCTCAGTATTAGTACCATCTTTTATGGTCCCTAACCAAAAATCCTGAGGTAAAAGTTTAATAACCTGAGGTAAATCTTGTATATGGTTTATCTACTATATCTAGTCTATCACATATTGTTCATTCACGCTTCTGAATTAACTTCGTCTCAGTAATAGTGCAATCTTTTATAGTCCCTAACCAAAGATCCTGAGGTAGAAGTTTCATAACCTGAGATAGAAATTCATTCCGCTTTATCAATATTAAAGCAAACAACATTAAGCATAAGATCATATTAAGATGCTTTCGTCATATAACATAGGCATACAACATTAGGTGTTGGTCTTTGTAAACATTTGTTTCGGTAAACATTCTTCCCTCTTTATGTCGAGTCTCAACTAAACGCCAGGTGCATTTTGTTTGATTGGTGTTTCTCTTGTATATAGTCTATCCACTGTTTCCAGTCTGCCAAATATTGTTCATTTGAGCGATCTTTCAGGTATGCCGATATTTTCGCCATCTCCGCCAGATTTGTTACTTTCACAGTCCATTCTTCTATAGGCGGTATTTCTGGATTCTTCCAGTATTGTCCCACCAACAATCTGGCTGCTGTGATCAAGTTCAGAAATAAGCTCGTCTCTGAGGTAGTGCAGTCCTTTGTTATCCCTAACAAAAACACCTGAGGTAGAAATTCAATACGCTTTTTGAAAATGGTTTGGAGTGTCCACCATATCTTCCTCCAGAAGGCTTTGATTTTTCTGCATGTCCACCATACATGAAAGTAGGTAGCCTCCCCGTTACCACACCTCCAGCATTTGGGCTGGGAGTTTGGATAGATGAGTGATAGTTTTTTCGGGTCGAGGTGCCACCTATAGAACATCTTGTAGAAGTTTTCCCTTAGGTGTTGCGATTTCGTAAATTCCACATTTTTCACCCAGATTTTCTCCCACGTGTCCATGGTGATAGGATGCCCAAAGTCTTGTCCCCACTTTATCATACAGTTTTTGACTAGCTCGGTTTCAGAGTCCATTTCTATCAGAATGCTGTACACTCGTTTGATGTGCATGATCCCCTGTTCTCTAATCTGTTCAATTAGGTTCTCGTCGGTCTGGGAGAATCCCTTCTTCTTATCTTTACGCCACCTTGATTGCAGTTGTATATATGATAGCCAGGTACCTCCTATTCCTTTGTTTGCTAGCGTTGCTTGGGGTTTCAAGGAGAACCCATTTTCTTCTCCCAGTACAAGTTTACTGTAGGGCACCACTTCTAGCCCTTGGGATGTGTTTATATCCCCTATTGCGTGTCCGGGGATCGTCCAGATGGGAATCTTGTCGTGTAGGAGGTGTTTATATTTCTTCCAGACCCATAACAATGGGATTCGTAGTGGGTTCTCCTTGAAGTTCCTGTCTGCCTTTTTGTCGTATACTAAGTATGCGTGCCAGCCGAGTAGTAGGCCATGCCCTTCAACATTCAGTATTCTATCATTCGTCATATTGATCCAGTCACTCACCGCCACCAACGTTGCTGCATAGTAGTATAGCTTTAGATTAGGCATTTTAGTCCCCCTCTCTTCCTTGTGTCCTGGATAATTTTTAGTTTCACCCTCGGTCTCTTGTCATCCCAAATAAATCTGGTGATGCCCCTCTGCCAATTGTCCAAGTCTTCATCCTTTTTGAGTATGGGTAGCATTTGGAAGAGAAATAGAAATCTTGGCAGGACGTTCATCTTTACTGCTGCTATCCTGCCCAGCAAGGATAGTCGTAGTGTTTTCCACCTTTCCAGATCTGCTTGTATCTTGCTCCACAGCACCTCGTAGTTATTTTTGTATAATTTCGCATTAGTTGTTTCTATCTCCACTCCCAGGTATTTAACTTTCTTAACTATTTCGCAACCCGTTATTCTTTCCAAGTCCTGTTTTGCTTTGCTGTCTAGATTTTTAACTAGCATCTTCGTTTTTGATATATTAACTTTGAAACCTGATACCTTGCCATAGTCTTTCATTATCTCCATCAAACTCCTTGTTGATTGTACTGGTTGCGATACTGTCACCAGTAGGTCATCTGCAAAGGCACACAGCCTGTAGTCCTGTTTTCCAACCTGTATGCCCTTTACGTCTTCTGCTGCTCTTATCTTGTTCAGCAGAATCTCCATCGTTAAGACAAATAGCAGTGGTGACAGCGGACAACCCTGTCTCGTGCCTCTTTCTATATTGAATGGGTCTGTTAGTTCGCCGTTCACGATGATCTGGCCCGTTTGTTTCTGGTAGATTGCTGTTATGGAGTTGAGGAACTGCTTCCCCATTTTCATCCCCCGGGCTAGGTTCGTCAGGAATGGCCAATTCAGTCTGTCAAAGGCTTTTTCTGCGTCCACAAACATGAGGGTTGCAGGTACCTGGTTGTGCCTTTCCAAGTACTCTATTATGTTCAGCAGCTGTCTCACGTTGGTTTTCATCTGACGTCCTTGTATAAACCCCGTTTGATCCGGGTGAATTATTTTTTGTAGTACAGTCATTAGTCTGTTGGCCAGAACCTTTGTAAAGATTTTGTAGTCTGTATTCAATAGTGAGATGGGCCTATAGTTTGCCGGTTGCGCATTATCTTTTTCCTCTTTGGGAATTAGAGAAATGTAGGCTGTTTTCCAGGAGGGTGGGACTTGGCCGCCTTCTTGTATGTTGACAAATAGCTCTCTGAGGGGTTCTATCGTTTCCTCTTGGAGATGCTTGTAATAGGTAGCCGTTATCCCGTCCGTCCCGGGTGACTTTCCTGTTTTCAGTTGTTTGATTGCTGAGTGTATTTCCTCCTTTGTGATTGGGGCATTCAGGGCATCTCGTTGTGTATCGGTGAGTACCATTAAGTTTTCGTTTTGTAGGAACTTTTCTATCTCTTTGTCCTGTATCTTTTCCTCGGTGTATAGTTTTGAGTAGAACTCGGTGAAAGCTTTCTTAATGATTTCCTGTTTGAATTCTTCCTTGCCTTTGTACTCTATCTTTTCAATTATGCGGGCTTTCTGTTTCTTTCTTAAGGTATAAGCCAACCACCGCCCCGGTTTGTTGGCGCTGCAGAATGTCTTATGTTTTGCATATTGTATATTCCTTGCTACTTGATCCGCCATCAGCAGGTCGAATTGTTTTCTTAGTATCTTAATTCCTTCTTTTGTGGCTTTGTCTTCCGGTCTTTTTATTAATAATAGCTCCTGTTTCCTTATCTCCTCCTCTAGCTCCTTTCTTTTTTGTTCTTGTTTACGACGGTGCCTGGCGTTCATGTTCATGAGGATCCCGCGCATATATGCCTTGCTAGCGTCCCAAATCATTTCAATGGGTGTTTCATTGTTCATATTTATACTGAAGAATTCCTTCATGGCACTTTTGCATTCAGCCACCCTTTTCTCGTGTCTAAACAGGTTTTCATTGATCCTCCAGGATCTCCTCGATTTCCGATCTTGTCTTAATTCCATCCTTACCGGGTTATGGTCTGTTAGTACTTTGGGTAGGATTGACACAGCGTTTAGGCGAACTAGCAAGTCACTAGATGTCAGGATGAAATCAATTCTGGAGAACAACTGATGCCTGTCGGAGAAGAAGGTGAATTCTTGCTCTTTGCCGTGCCGTTCCCTCCAGACGTCTGTCAGTACAAGGTCTTCCTTCATGTCGTAGAAAGATTTAGGCAACTTGGAGTGCTTTTGTGGTTTAGGTTTTGTCTTCTTCTTGTCCAAGGCAGTCTCTATGACCCCGTTCCAATCTCCCAGTATAATACATGATCTGTAGTTAAATTGTATTAACTTCTTGTGTATCTTTTTGTAGAATTTTCCTTGTTGTTGATTTGGTGCATATATGCCCATCACTAGAATTTTCTTGTCGTCCTGTGTCACTTCGATTGCTAGGTATCTACCCTGGGAGTCTGACTCTATTAGCTTGGCTGTTACATGTTTCTTCACGTATATAACAATCCCGTTCTTCTTTCGTGGCGCCGCTGCGACAAAATGTGTACCTAGTCTGTTGTTGATTAAGTATTTCTGATCCACTGCTCTAATGTGTGTTTCTTGTAGGCAAATTATGTCGTTTCCTCCTTGAAACAGATAATGAAATATCTTCCTCCTTTTCTGTGGGGAATTTAGTCCGTTAACGTTCCATGTCAAGTATTTAGTTGTCATTGTCGGTGTCAGAATACTCTTGCAAGACCGCTTCTGTTCTATCTCTTATGTTCTTCTTTGGTCTCGTTCCCATGGTATCCAAGTTGGTGCTCATGTTGTGTAGAGGAGTCGTGCCTTGCTGTTCCGTGCGTTTGGTAGTGGATCTTAGTATTTTGCTCTCTGCAGTCTGTCCTGTTTCCTTGTTGTTGTTGCTTTTTGTTCTCTGCGTCGTCGTGTCTCGAGTTGGTCCTTTCCTTTCTCTTGCTGCTGCGTCGGTCTGCGTTTCTGGGTGGCTTGCTCGTTGTTCTCGGTCTCTTCCGCGTCCCAGTGGCCCTTCTGTTTCTTCTCTCGTGATGTGTTGAGGCCCACCTGACATCAGTTCCTTTGCAAGAAATTCTCTGGCTTTCTGGACCGAGTTTAGGTAGCATCTTTTATTCTTATAGATAAGTGACATCCCCGTTGGGGCTTCCCATCGAAATCGCATGGCGCGTAGTCTCAGTTCGTCGACCAAAAATTGGTAGTCCCTTCTGTCTCGCAGCATCGTTGGGGGGATCTCTTTCAGTACTTTCACTTCCTGCCCCTCTATGTATAATTTCTTGTTGTAAGATGTGGCTGAGATGAGGTTCCAGAACCCCTGCGTCACAAAATGGATAACCACGTCCCTTGGTCGACGCCTGTCTGTTGCCTTCCATGCACCCACTCTGTGTATTCTGTTGAATTGCCCTACGATCTCTGTGGTGCTCTTTCCCAGAAACGTTGCCAGGGCTTCTATGAAGGTTCCAAGCAGACTTTCTTGGGTTTCGTATGGCTCCTCTTTCCAGCCTCTAAACCTGATTGCAGACGCCATCTGCCAGTATTGCATCATGGTGGACTGGTCTTGAGCCACCCCTTTCATTTCTGCTATCTGTCCCTCTACATGGTTCTCCATTTCTTCCATCCGCTTGTCCACCTTCTCCCTGATCTCCTGGAAGTTTTTCTCCATTTCCTCCCTTATTCCCTTGTAGTGTGCTTGCATCGCCTCCTTCATTTGGTCCAGGTCTGCGGCCATCGCCTCGCGTTGCTCTTCCCATTTCCTCTCCAGCTCCCTACCTTGGTTTATCAGCATTTGTTTTATGTCTTTGCAACTTTCCTCCAATTTATTGTCCATTCCATCCATCCTTGTTACCAGCGTCCCTATTACTTCTTTTAATTCTCGTATTATGTGTGCTGTTGGGCTGGCTTGTGTGCATTGATGGGTCTGGGGATCTGCCGTTGGATGGGAGGGTGTGGGGGTGGGTAAGGTGCTTCCTGGTGGTTTAGTAGGCTGGGCAAGGGAGGATACAACTCCCATCGTTTCTGTCAGTTTGGTCTGTTTGGGGGCCATCTTGAGGTTATCCTCCTGTTGTCCTGTCCCTGTTTTGGTTTCCAACTTGGACCAAATTGGACACTAGGTTGTGGTCTGATGATGGTCCAGTAGTCTAGCCTTTCAGGGGGAGAGGCTTCAGGGTTTAGGCAGTGTAGGGGTAAGAGCCTATATTCAGGCAGTTCTATGTTCAGGGAGCCTATTCAGTGTCTTTGCCTTGGCTTCCTCTTCACTCCCCTCTGCCAGCCTGTTCCTTCTCTTTGTTTTTTTCTGGCTCTTTCTTGCCCCTCTTTCTCTGCTGTCTTACCCAGGTCACCTTCTCCTGTCTTCTGGCAGCCTGTGTTTAGAGATCCCTTCTGCCTTTCCTTTGTAGTGCTCCAGGTTGCCTTCCACCTTTCTTCTTCCTCCCACCTTCTTCCCTGGTACGTCCTGCCCTCTTCTGTACCCCTGGGGCTCCCGTTCTGGTGGGTCTGGGGCGCAGCGCGTGGGGCAACACTCACCAGTCCCTCTGCCTGAGTCTTCCCCCGCCGTCTGCTTCTTTGCCGCTTCGCTGCTTCCTTCTTTGATCTTCTCTCCTCGCCTCTATTGTGTGGTGCAATTTTGGCCGTCTGTGGGTTGGTGAAGAATCTACCTACGTCCGTTCCCGGCCTCACGCAGGTAATCTTCTCCTCCTTTGCTTGCGCCGCTTGTCTCTGCTCGTGTCGGCTCTTCCACGATTCCGCTTGCCTCCACTTCTTTTCTCCGTGCCAGTCTTCCTCCGCTGGTCTCTTGGCGCCCTTCTCTGTGCTCTGCCCTTCGGATGATCCTCTCCGCTCGTGTCTGCTTCTTGTCGGCTCAGCTCGCCTCCGCCTTTCACCATGATTTTATTAATAAACAACTATGACTTCTAGGACGGTTGTGTACCACCTGCCAGGTGCCAAAGCCCTGACTTACAGTACTGTGACGTATGAACCCAGTCTTTGAGTTTTCTGTAAAATATGTCAGATGTAAAATATGTTCTCATTGGCTACTTTTTAACAACTTACCAATGGTTAATCGTGATTTATGGAATTAATTCAATTTCCTGCAATACACTTAAGCATAATATACAGAATTAAATGTGGCTAGCTAGTAGGTGGTTCAGTGTAATGTGCAAACATAGCCATTCTAAGACGAAATGGCTAAATCTAAAGAACCACACAGAACTTTAAAAACAGCATGTTGCATGTAATGGACCATTAATCTTTTATTTACAAAGTCCTTGAAGGATGGAAGTCACAAAAACAAAAATAGTAACTGTCAGAAAAATTTCCCAGTTCGTTTCCAGCTGGGGAAAGCCGACGATGAAGAAATTTGAGGACAGCAGCTACCGCAAAGCAGGTCTTTATTACAGGAAGGGAATAAAGTGACAAAAGAAGTGACTTCAGTGTTCCTGCCTTGCAAGGTGAACCCCTGGTCCCATGTGTGGCTTTTTATATGCTTTTTCTACCCTGGGGCTGTGGCTGGGCTAGCTCTTTCTTTTGTGTTTTAATGGTTGCTTAATGTTCTTTTCTTTGTCCTAAGTGGTATCTCCTTTGTCCGGTTTCTATTTTTGGGGGCTTAATCCTGTCAGGGGCAGGGCAGGTAGTTCTCCTCAGGGATGTTCCCTTTTTCCTGATTCTATTTTGGGAGTTAATCCCATCAGGGGCAGGGCAGGCAATTCTTGATGGCTTTGCTATCTGAGTTTTCCCATTGTTCTTGGTGGTATGCCCAGGATTTCAGAAAAAAAGGGCTTTTCCAGAGAAAAACGTGTGTCTGCATGTTTTTCTAATGGGGATGAGAATATGGGAGTTTTGGCAGGGTAAATCTTCCAACAGTAACCATACAAACTAGGGAAAATTTAAAATTCTAGTGTTCAATCACTGATTTGGTACTAGGTTATTTATTGATCTACGTGTTAATATCCATGAATAAACTAGTAGCTTTACTTAGAACTGAGTTAATTAGAAAGCAAGATCTCTAAGGTTCTATCCTTTTTCTTACATCCCCACCGTTGAGTGAAACTGAAAGCGTAGATATTAACAGTACAGCACATATGCACAGAAGGAAATACATAGTTTAGTTTAGTGAGCTCGTGACGTAAAAGGTCAGCGAGTATACCCAATATCTGAACTTCACAGGGAAAAAAACTGCATCAGCCTCGGGTGGGCAGTGGCTGCTGCAGCTGCAAAGATCAGAGGAAAAAAACAGACACCTCCTCCCTATTTCGCGTAGAAGGCGCGCCCACAGCAGCTCGCTTCAGGCCTCGGGAGTGTGCGCCGTCCTCGTGCAATGAGCGGCACTGCTGCTGGCAGGCGCGGCGTGTTTTTGTTTTGGGTAGATGAATTAAGCCAGGTTCCTTATTTTTGCCCTTCGGAGTCGCGCGAGCCAGGAAGTAACTGTCGCCGACCAGCAATCTCGCGCGTTCCGAGAGCCTGTCCCCGCCGCTGCTGGGGGTGGGGGTGGGCATACGGCTCCTCCTCCCTCTCCATACCCCTCCCGCGGCGAAGAGGGAGGGCGACTGACAAACAGGAAACCGAAGCCGCCGCGCCAAGGAGGTGGGGGGCAAGTCTGTCTCGGACCCCCGCTGGGCCTCAGCCATGAGGGAAATGAACGGGGTCACCAAGGGCCGGTTTGAGGTGAGCGGACGGTCGGTTGTCTGCTTGGCCTTCTTGAAGTTTCGTTGGGTGGGAGAGGCTTTGTTTAGTGTGTGGTTGAGGGGGCATTGGAGCCGAGGTCCCTCTACCGGAAATGGTGCCTTTTCTCTCCCCCTTCCCGAACTGGTGATGACGAGCGGCAACGGATGAAGGGCCGTGCGTTTTCCTGAGCGAGTTGGGGGGAACCATACACGGTTGGAGGAGATGTCCCAGGGTTGAAGGCTGTCCTCTTCCTCACTGCCCAGCCGAAGGAAACAACTGATTGAGGAGGGAGCAAGTTTTTTTCTAAGTGGGCTTTGGGAGGATACTAAGTGTTGAGAATTGGGAGGCGAGGCAGGGAGTCGTTTCTCTGGGCGGCGAAGGAATCCCTTCAGAAGAGACCCTTTGCCTGCCTGTCTCTCCTTCTCTATGCAAACAACCACCAAATCAAAGATTGTCAAGTAAATGCCTCCGGTTGTGGGTCCAGATAGCTCGATTACCCAGAGGGAGGTGCTGGTGCTGCTTTTTTCCGCCGATGCGCTGCCCCTGACTGGAAGGAAGAGGCCGGGGTTTCAGCTGAGCTGAGCCGAGCCTTTGCACCGAGTTTTGCGTCCCATCACCCCATAACTCTGAGGAGAGGGGAGTATGAGCACTGTTTGTGTGAAGTGGAAGCCCCAGGTCGTCGTGTTCGATCTCGGGACTCACCCTTGATAGAGAAATATGACATCGACGTTATTGTTTTGGAGGGTGTGCGGGGAAAGTGAACACGGAAGAAAGGTTGTGGGTATATGTCAAGAACAAAAGGAGATTGCACGGAGCAGGAAGGTTGTTTCTCCTTGTTAATGAAGAGATAGGCGCAGATATTTAGAAGGGCCTGACTGATGGTGGTGGTGGTGGCAGAAATATTGAAAGGAGGGGTTGCAGTGGAAATGTACGTACCTGTGGGAGCTCTATGTAATGATAAAAATTATAAAACTGCTGCCATAGCCTTGTCTACCATGTATTTTTTCATTTTAATTTCATTTTAATGTATGCCAGTGTACATTTAAAGTGACAAAGTTATTCTATTCTAAGGGGAGACAAGCATGTATGATGTATTCTGTATGTTTTGGAAGTAAAAAGGACAAACTAGGAGGATGAAAAACTACTAGGAAAAGAACAGGTGATTGAAGATTTTATGTCTAACATGTTGGGGTTATGTAGATGGACAAGTATATGGAGCTCATGTAATTACCGTATGTGTTGATGAAATGACAGCAGCTAGTCCTTTGAAAAATATCCTAGAAGACATAAATTTATCTGTTACAACTATTAATAACTATTGGGGTCTTGACAAGCAGATATGTGACTGATTTTAAGGAGATTGTGGTGCTTACAGCTTTTTAACGGGAAGGACAGGTTTTCTGAGAATATATAGTTCACGGGTGTCAAACTCACTGCGTCACATGACGTGTTGCGATGTGACTTTTTTCACATTGCCGGGGTTGGGGTGGGGTGGGTGCATCCTCTGCATGATGCAACTGGCCCTTGGGCCGGCAGTTTGACACCCCTGATATAGTTGATCATGTCAGTTTGAAATTGTGCAAACCAAATGCTGAAGGCTATTTTACAATAGGAAAGCAAATGATTAGTATTTAATACGTGATTGGGCGAAAGCAGCACAATGTAGTGCTATTGTTGCTTTCCTATCATGAGGTTGAGAAATTGAACTGAACACTTGGAAACTGAAGGAGAGAGATTTTGGAAGGGAAGCAAAGAGTAAACAATGAACTATTCAGGAAAATATGGCATGTAATCAGAATCTGGGACCCCAAAAGCTCCCTATTTAACCAGACCAAATACCTGTCTTTTCTGCAATTCAAATGCTTCCTGAATTAATGATGGTAGCAGGGAAATGAGGGAGACACAAATAAGAAAAATGAGGAAAATAAACTTAAGTATTCTCACTCAGGAATATAATGCAGGAATAATTTAAGTGCAACAATAAGAATAGTCTTCCTCAGAAACTAAAACTCTGAACATTATTGCTTCTTCATTTTGTATAGTACTGTGCAAATGTGTTAGGCAGTTCTGCAAAAATGCTATAAATTAAGAATGCTTTTAGAAATAGAAGTGTTAATAGTTGATTTTTATCAATTAACAAAATGGAAGGTAAGTGAACAGAAGAGAAATTCAAATCCAATATTTGGTGTGACCACCCTTTGCCTTCAAAACAGCTTCAATTCTTACACTTGCAGAAAGTCAGGGGTTTTGTAGGATTAAAGTCAGGTGTATGATTAACCATTATACCAAGCAGGTGCCAATGATCATCAATTTCATGTAGGTTGAAACACTGTCATTAACTGAAACAGAAACAGCTGTGTAGGAGGCTTAAAACTAGGTGAGGAACAGCTGAACCCTGCAACTAAGGTGAGGTTGTGGAAGACAGGTTCATGTCACAGGTCATACACCATGGCAAAATGGTACAGGAACAAGACAAAAGGTAGTTATTCTCAGTGGTGGGATTCAGCTGGTTTGCACCTGTTCAGCAGAACCGATACCTAATTTTTTGTTGAGTTTGGTGAACCAGTTATGAGCCTGGCTGTGGGTCCATTGGCGTAGGAGAAAGGCCAGCAGAGCTTCAGCTGAGTCTGAATGCTCACTGTCCATTGGTTATGGCTGGAGGGCGGGGGTGAATGGGGAGGCGGAGGAGAAAAGTTCCATTCCGGCCGAAGAGCCCTCCTGGCACGGGAAATGGGATGGGTTCCTGTTGCCCCTGGCTCTTTCTGACTTCTTCCCTCCAGGGATTCATTGGGGTGCCCCCTCTGTCTGTTCCCCCCTGGGCACCTGCGCAGCTGCACTTCCAGGATCTTCAGGATCCGAATGGATCCACTTGGTGTTTCTTCCCGTTCATCCCCCTGGCGCTCCCCCAACCTCAGCTGCATGGAAGACCCTGCCCTGCTTCTTCTGTCCCATCTCAGCCACGGAGGGGACCCATGACTGTCTGGGGCGGCTCTTCCTCGGGGTCCGTAGTCCCTCCTTACTGTCTTCACCCTGCAGGAAATGCCACAATCCTTGCAATTCCTTCTGCAACTCTTTGGTGGCCATCGTGGAGCTTTAGTTTCCACCCCGATGCTGGACCAGGAGGCAGCCCCGCCTGGGCACAGCAGGGCACTCTTCGCATGGGTAGAGGAACCCTGACGCAGATGCCCAGCGGAGGAAAAGGGAGTCCCAGCTGGAAAGGCAAGTGAGGGGAGGGAGGGGGAAGGAGGAGGCTGCCAAGGGGCAGGGATGAAAGGCGGAGGTGGAGCCCAAGAGGAGAGCAGAAGCCCTGCCCCGCCTCCACCCTCCCACTCGCTGGATCTCTGCAGAGAATCAGTTGTTAAATTATTTGAATCCCACCACTGGTTATACTACATCAGCAAGGTGTCTCCCAGGCAAAGATTTCAAAGCAGACTGTGGTTTCAAAATGTGCTGTTCAAGCTCTTTTGAAGAAGCACAAAGAAATGAGCAACATTGAGGACTGTAGATGCAGTGCTCGGCCAAGGAAACTTAATGCAGCGGATCACAGACAAATCATGCTTGCTTCTCTTTGACATTGGAAGATGTCCAGCAGTGCTATCAGCACAGAACTGGGGAAACCAGTGGGACCCAGGTACACCCATCTACTGTCTGGAGAAGTCTGGCCAGAAATGGTCTTCATGGAAGAATTGTGCCCCCAAAGCCATACCTCTGATGTGGAAAAAAGGCTAAGTGACACAACTATGCATGAAATCATAGGAACTGGGGTATAGAAAAATGGCAACAGGTGCTGTGGACTGATCAATCAAAATTTGAAATATTTGGCTGTAGCAGGAGGCAGTTTGTTTCGCTGAAGGACTGGAGAGGGCTACAATAATGAGTGTCTGCAGGCAACAGTGAAGCATGGTGGAGGTTCCTTGCATGTTGGGCTGCATTTCTGGAAATGGAGATTTGGTCAGGATCAATGGTGTCCTCAATGCTGAGAAATACAGGCAGATTAATTATCCATCATGCCATACCATCAGGGAGGCGTGTGATTGTCCCCAAATTTATTCTGCAGCAGGACAACAGTCCCAAACATACAGCCAATGTCATTCAGAACTATCTTTAGCGTAAAGAAGAACAAGAAGTCCTCGAGGCGATGGGTTGGCCTCACAGAGCCCTTATCTCAACATTATCAAGTCTGTTTGGGATTACATGAAGAGACAGAAGGATTTGAGGCAGTCTACATCCACAGATCTGTGGTTTGTTCTCCAAGATGTTTGGAACAACCCTGAAGGAACCTTGCCAAGTTCCTTCAAAAACTCTGCAAGTGTACCTAGAAGAATTGGTGCTGTTTTGAAGGCAAAAGGTGGTCACACCAAATACTGATTTGATTTGGATTTCTCTTCTGTTCATTCACTTTCCATTTTGTTAATTGATAAAAATAAACTATTAAAACTTCTATTTTTTAAATCAGTTTTTATTTTGCTCAAAACATTCAAATACAAACTCCAAAGAAAAAATACAAAACCAAGACAAAACTAAACAAAACTACACCAAAAAAGTGCATACAAAAAGAAAAAAGATTCAGTCAGTTTTGTTCCATACAGTATTAACCTTGTGAACTCTAAAGCTTCCTCCTTCTGTTATTGAGGCACCGCACTGTGCCTCAACCCGTGGAGGGTCGATCACGATAGCCGAATACAGGAACATATGCGGACACGCAAATTTTCCTTAGGGTGAAAAGGTAAAACTTCTCCCCCTTTTATTACTTTCCCTTATGGGTGGTTACACAAAGCATCGAATACACAAGTAGCCAATAGCATAGTTACACTTGTAGCCAATAGTTTCAAACCGTGCCACAACTTTCCTCCACCTATCAACCCCTCCTTCTCCCTCTTATCTTGTCACCTCCCCTTTTCCTCCAAACTCCATTGTCCTTTGTTTCACAAGACTGACTCCTCTGACTCCTCATGGCAGTTTCCTTTTTCCACCTACGCTCCGTTCAGCTCGCACACGATCCTAGGGCGTAAGCCATCATATCAACATCTCCTTTTTTGTTTTAAAAGGAGTCCAAGTGTCTCTCATCCGAGAAAGCGGGACATGGTTTTGTCTTCTGCCATTGTATTTGCTGTTCAGTCATCAGAGGCTGTAGTTGTTGCTTATCCAGGAGGTGGACAGAAGCGGGAGACTTACACATATTCAATAGGTGAGGAATACATTGTACGCAGCAACAGATTGTTACACAAAATATTACAATCACTATTATAGCAATAACCAATTTTTTAAGCCACCCAGCATTAGGTAGCCAGGAAAACAAGCTGTCCCAATCAATCAGGGCACCAGTTCCTTGTGAAAAGGGATTGTTTTGATTGTTTTGTACCATACTTTCCATATGAGCGACAGTGGCAGAAATATTGGGTGAGTTGTCAGAAATATACATACAGCAATGACTTTGAATCAGAGCACACACACCTCCTTTTGCAGCAAGAAGAACATCCAATGCATAACAATTCTGTAAGGTAACTTCTCTTATTTGCTGCTGCTCCTTATTTAACAATTTTATTGAACGAATAGTATCATTAAACATTGCAACGGTCCAATTATTTAATATATGCAAATCCCTATAATTCATGGCAACACCCATTGCAGGAATTAATGCTCTAGCAGTTTGAACAGACCAACTGCCCCCCAAAGTAAGCTCATTGGAAGCTTCAACAGCACGTCTATTGCGCAAGCGGAAATAGGGTAGTTTATCAAGTTTATATAAAACAGGAATAACAGCTCCATACGTACATATGCCAGACCAATTCTGGGGTATTGACCGATATGCATTTTTCCCACATAAGATCCAATCATTATCAGACATGACTACTTTGTGTTTAGAGAAGTTATACAAAGTCTCAAAGATTTCACCAAAATCAAACAAAGGAACACAACCAGCACATGCTTTCTTGATGCCATTTTTTGTCTCATTATAATATTTAGTTTTATAGTCTAGCTGCCAGGGGATAGTTATATTACAAAATTGCCAAATACCTAGAAAGGTGTTATTACTGTCTGATGAAGCTGTGCGATTGATGCACACTTGAGCAGGGTGGCGCAAAGCGAGGGAGACCCGTAAGGAAGACTTCAAAGTGAAAGAGAGAGAGATACCGTTCATCCATGGGAACGTATTAAGGGGAGAATTGCGAGGCAAGGCAGACACATAAGGCACACCATGAAGGGGAAAGGCACGCTTGCCCTGTGCTGGCATGTGCATACAAATCCAACAATTCGATGCATTCAGCAACAGAGCATAGTGAGAAACATCTTTCATATATGCATTATTATCCCAATAGTCTGGTCCCAAGTCACCCGTACGGGTAACCAGGGACCAACAAATTCTTGGTGAACCTGAAAAAGAGCAAGTAAAATACAAGACAGCAAAAATTGACATGAAAATAAAAATCATTAACAAGACTAGAAAACATAAATTCAAAATAGGCCATCAAAGAGAAATAAGAAAGGGAGGGGGCCGTGATTTATTAAATGAACCAACCGGGGGGTATAAGAGGGAGAAGGGGACACAAACACAGAGTCATATGCAGGTGGAGGTGGGATCTCATTTACAGCCATCCTTTTCAGGGGACGATTGCACCAAACAAGGTCTTCAAATCCGGCAACCGGCGATAATACACCTGCGGTTTTGGGGCGGAAGAAGAGGGGGGGGGAGAAAAATGGCGCTCTGCTGCAGACGTCTCAGGGGAGCCTGTCAAGTTAAGAAAGTTAACAGTGAACAAGGCTTTATTAAGACGGTTTTGAATCGATGGGAGGCCAGGAGGTATTTTCTCCTTTTCCAATTATAAGGAATCATAGTATAAGTAGCGGAAATGGAGGCAAGAAGTTCCTGGACATATGGACTACTAAGACCATAAGTAGAAACAGCAGACTTAAGATATTTTAACAAATTAAAAGGAAAGGGAAGAAAGACTGGGTTAGCACCAGTAAGGTCAACCGGATAGGCAGAGGCAGTTATTAGGTCTTCAGTAGAAGTAAGAGCTCCCTGTATACGAGCCTGAAGAATTCCCTGATGTACAGGAGACAAGGCAGAATGAACAGAAGAAGAGCCCTGATAATAATGACTATGTTCCGAACCAATAGCTACAGAAGAAGAAGTAAGAGAAGGTAAATCTTGAAAATGGACCCGCAAACAAGCGAGAACCGTCTTCCACATAAGGAGAATTTGGGAAGGGGCACGAGGCTCCTCATGAAGATATGAGCCAATTTTTATCCAATGAGCAATTTTTAATGACCCCTTTAAGGGGTAAGAAGGACAATGAGCCCAAATAAATATTAACAATTTTTTTAACTCCTTACGTGAAGGCAATTTATGAGTCTTATTTAGCTGTTTAATTGAGGCCTTGACAATTACTCCAAGTTCCTGCAGATGTGCTATCTGCTCTTTGGAGAATTCAGCCCCCATACTCACAGGAAGACGATCCTAGGAAAAGGAGTCGCGATGCACGAGATGAATATGGGGGTGTCAGGGATGTCGTAGTGATACGACACTGACCCGAATCACGTCGGGGTCACCACTTGAGGCACCGCACTGTGCCTCAACCCGTGGAGGGTCGATCACGATAGCCGAATACAGGAACATATGCGGACACGCAAATTTTCCTTAGGGTGAGTCGACCAAGACAAAAGGCTGCATCCCCCTTTTATTACTTTCCCTTATGGGTGGTTACACAAAGCATCGAATACACAAGTAGCCAATAGCATAGTTACACTTGTAGCCAATAGTTTCAAACCGTGCCACAACTTTCCTCCACCCATCAACCCCTCCTTCTCCCTCTTATCTTGTCACCTCCCCCTTTCCTACAAACTCCATTGTCCTTTGTTTCACAAGACTGACTCCTCTGACTCCTCATGGCAGTTTCCTTTTTCCACCTACGCTCCGTTCAGCTTGCACACGATCCTAGGGCGTAAGCCATCATATCAACATGTTATATATTCAAGATGGACAGTGATTAATATTTATATGTTACTTATATGTAAGGGTGTAGGTCTATACATATGTTGTATATAGTATGTTCAAATGTGTGTTACGTATGTGTACACTTTGAGAGCAAGCAACTAAATTTTATTTTTAATGTGTGCCATTGTGCCCACAGTAAAAAATGACAATAAACGTTATCTATCTAAAAAACAAAAATATACACAAATTCTCACTAGCTCAAGGCTGACTGAGCCTTCCATCCTTCCAAGGTCAGTAAAATGAAGACCCAGCTTGTTGGGGGCAATATGCTGACTCTGTAAACAGCTTAGGGCTGTAAAGCACTGTGAATTGGTATATAAGTCTAAGTGGTATTGCTATTGTCTCCCTTAGTTGAATAGTGATAAATATATTCCAAAGATAACTCCTTCCCCCTTGCGAAGCAGGCACACAATTTTGTGAATTTCTAAAACACTGTTTACCCAACCCACTTAGCCTGACATCTATCTAGAACAGTGGTGGCGAACCTATGGCACGCGTGCCAGAGGTGGCACTCAGAGCCCTCTCTGTGGGCACGTGCGCCATCGCCTCAGCCCTGCCTCCCCCTGCGGCCTGCCCATCAGCCACCCCCCGGAGGAGAGTCACCTCCGAGCGTGGCCTGCACGGAACAGTGCAGCCAAGGACATGGCAACCAGGCTGCACGCAGTTGATGCTGTGGGGTGTGGGTGGAGGGTGTAGCTGCTATGGCGCTGCTGGGCCACCTGGGCGATCAGCGGGCTGTGGAGGCAGGTGGCCCTGCGGGTGGGCAGAGCAGGGCGGGGAGTGGTGCAGGGGCGCAAGGTGGGGGTGGGGCTGGTTTTGGGGCACTCGGTCTCTAAAAGGTCCACCATCACTGGTCTAGAATATAAAAACATAGTTAACAGGTAAAATCAACAGCTAAATTAATCTTCTAAACCAGGGGTATCAAACTTGCTGCGTCACGTGACATGTCGCGATGTATCGTGACTTTTTTCCCTTTGCCGGAGCTGGGGTGGGCACAGCTTCCATGTGGTGCATCCGGCCCACGGGCTGGCAGTTTGACAGCCCTGTTCTAAACCCTCTGTTAACAGTCTATTTCATGTATTTCACTCACAGAAAGTCAATGGTTTCTGGTTTATCATAAGTCACAGCAATCATTGTCTCTGGTCCGTCCAGGATCAAATACCCTTGATTGACTCTTAATAAGGCTTTTCTTTAAGATATTAAATGGGATCTTTTCTAACAACTGAATTTTATTCCTGAAAGTCATGAATCTCTGTTGTGTGTGTAACTCCACAGCATTTGTTGTACAAAAATGTCTCCTGTAAATTGTAAGTTAACATCTCTTGACATTTGTTTTCCAATTGGGTATAATAAATTCCCCAGTTTCCCTTGATCTTCTTGAAAAAGTGTTCAACACTGGTCCATTCTATCAAGTTTGAATCTTTAGAATCCATACCTTTGTTGGAATCCTCTAACCAACTTGTATTTTCCAATTCAGCCTCATTGTTCAGGGCTGGGACCAGCGAATTACATTCCAGTCCATCTAATTGTAAATTTTGTTGCAATGTTGTTGCTCGAATCTGGTTACCACCTTCTAAAACCATCATTACTTTATGAAGCTTCTTATCCAGATTTTCAAGTTGAACTTGTAAGTTGAAAAATATTATTTCTGCCCAGCTTTCCGAATAAACTTTATCTTGATATATTGCTTGCATTTTGACTATATTTTGATACAGTCCAAAATACTTAAGTAGTTAAACTTTTACAGCTGAAACTTTCACAGCCAGTTGTAAACAGCTCCACTCAGAGACATGGAGAGCACTGTAACAGATTAAGCTCAAAAAAACAGTGAGAAGAGCTTGCAGCAAAAAAAAATATATCAAAAGTTAAAAAAAATTTAAGACCAGAATTTTCTTGATAAATTTATAAAATACAAAACCACTGTAGTGAAAGTTTGATACTAATGTAAATCAAAACAGTTCTCTTTCACTACACAGAGTTGCCATAGTTTCCATGCGGAAGAGACAAAATTGGTTTATGGCAGCTAATAAAACAATAAAAACATTAAAAAGCCACTTTAAGAACTAGCAGGGGGTTAAATTGAATCAGCATTCAACCAGTAGATTAACATTTAAAAGGAGACATCAAAAAGAAAAAAAAATCAAAATGTGCAGTTAAAATCCAGACGTTCTTTTTTTTTTCCTCTCTGGGGCGTGAGGCAACAGACAAAAGGCTGCCTTCCCCTTTTATTACCTGTTACAGTGGGCGGTTACACAATGCATCACATGGTTACAAACAGCCAATGACAATGTTATACTAGCAGCCAATGACAAGGCTACACTGGCAAAATAAAAAGCAGACAATGGAAAGGAAAAAGATGGAGATTCGGCTCTCTGACCACTCCCACTTAGAATTGTTACCTTCTAGGTCCTCTTCTCAGGTAGGTCCATGTTCATCCAAGAGTCATCTTGAGTCATTCTTAGCTCCTGTTCCTAACTGGGGAGTATGCTGCCAAAGAGCCAGCTTTAGCAGCAAAACCAGCTGTCTGTCAGCAGGAGAGAAAAAAATCCTGCTGGCTCAGAACACCATCTTGGAGGCGGGGCAGCACTTCTACTTCTGAAAGCATTGTTAATTTACAGCATTTTTGCACAACTGCCTAAAACCTTTGCACAGTACTATAGTTCAGAAAGGAAAAATAAAACTGTCATAAAAAGCATTTATCACTAGATGATAAACCTACAAAAATGAAAAATATCTTCATCCAGAAATTGGCTGTTGGATTAAGACAGGTAATGTGTTTTGGTTTTATTTTCCCACTTTTTACTAATATTAAATTGCATGTTGATGCAAGGTACAAATAAAGAGATGGTATATATATTGAATTAAATGTCATATGTTGAATAGCATAGTACGATGTCACTAGATTCAAACTCCAACTCAAAAGAACCAGTTGGAACTTTGTGGCTAGTAAAGAATAACAACACCCACCCTCCAAAGACACATTTAATATTTTGTTCACTTTCAGTCACCTTGCCCGAAACCTGAAAATGGGTAGGACTGAAAATCCTTGAAATTGAGCTGTTTAAACTGTACCTCTTGAGCATTTTAAAATTTGAAATGAGTTTGAGAAGCAGGATATATTAACAGGTCTTCTCACTGATATTTTTATAATAGTATTATGTAGTGAATTCTAGTACTGTGTTTGGGTAAACATTGCGACTGTTTCTCCCAAGTGTATTGCAAATCAAATATATTCAAATCTGTTGGTCATACATTTTGCTTTTGCATATAATATAGTATTCTTATTTAAAAAGAATATTGTAGTATGGTTTGGGAAATGTATTCATCTTATTAGAAAAGGGAAAATATAGACATTACCATAAATCAAAAAGCTTCTTACACAGAAAATATTTGGTAGCAGTGCTGTATAATTGAGTTTTGAAAAAATAGAAAGTTATCTGGAAAATATTTCTATTTCTGTGTTTTTCCATAGAAAGTTTTTCATTCTCACGATCTTTTATCATTAAATTACCTAGTAATAATATAGATGAGCACTGTAGGCTAAAATGGGAAACGAATGGATATAACAATCAAATCAAGTTGTAACATATGTACTTCTAGAATCCATATTGACGCAGCACTTCATTAAGGCCATTGAAGTTTTACAAAATAGAATACAGTATTTCATTAAATAAAGATGATTAGAGGTAGAAGGGAAGATGCATTCAGAGAATATGCACAAATTGGGTAATATCAAGAACCAGAATAGTAATTATCTTTTGGTGAGTAGAAATTAGAAATGGGAGGAGTCTTTGTATTAATAAAGTTGGAAATAATTTAAGATGTTGTATTTCTGTAGAAAGCAGTTATGCATACAATTCTTTAAGTATGCTAACAATATGTCAACAGGTTGTGCTTCCAGTTTTCTCTTTAAATTCTCTATATATTAATTCTACACCATTCAGTTTTTGCAAACATTCCAACGTAAGTAATCTGAGTAAATCCAGTAATGTATGACTTTCATATTTAAACCATATTTAATACATTGATTCCTGTTGCCTTCGCAGATCAAAATTACATTTAAGCAGTTTGACTGTTGGAGGGAAAAATAAATAAGTTACTTTACGTACACTGTGTCAACTTCTAAAACGAACCTGGCTGAAGCCATCTTTGTCATTCTGAGTTGCCACAGGTTGGGGGGAGAAGGGGGGAAGAAAACGACAGCTTTGCTAGACTAAATTGGAGCAGTCCCGTGGGAACCATGACCTTGGTTCCCACAGGAGCTGAAAGTTGGAGAGAAGAGGCTTCACGAAGCCTGCCAATTGCTTTTATTGGGTAGCATCTCTCTCTCCAAATGGCGGAGGAGGCTGAGAGCCGCAGGAGAAGGCTCAAAGAGCCACATGCGACTCCGGAGCTGCGGGTTGCCGACCTATGGGCTAGGTGTTCCAACAGAGGGTGCAGAGGAAGTCTTCTTCATAAGTCTGGTAATGTTTGATGTACTCATTTTTCAACCAACAGTTTTAGAGTAAAATCCAAAATGTAAAAAGGAGCCAACTACTTTAGGCTAAATGCAATATATGAAGGGAAAAAACAAAACCCAAAATAGAGCAGGCAAAAAGAAAAAGCCAACTATCTTAGGCTAAAATCCAATCAAAAAGAACAAGCCAACTACTTTAGGCCAAATCCAACTCCTCCAGTTGGGTCTCAGATGTAAGCTGTTCGCTGTCTCCAAACTGTTCCTGTTCTCCAGCATGATGACTGGAGAATCCACCAATGGGTTATTTCAGTCCTCCTGCCCAATCAGACTAAGATGTCAAGTTGTCACACCTCCTCATTATCTGGTGCTTCCAGTTTTCATCTTAGTCTTCGCCCATGAGGACGTGAGAACTGACTCTCTCTTCTTGGATGCAGGTTGGACTAGATGATTTAATTCCTTGGTGGATTCTTCTGCTATCTAGGAGAATTAGCTGTTTTTGCTCTGCCTTTGGTGGAGTTTTCCTTCTCTTTTTCTCTATTTTTGCCTTTCTGTTTTAGTGAGAACTCTTTATAACTAATCCCCCCCCACCTTCCCTCTTTCTTCGAGGCTTGTAGCCTTTACACTGTTTTCCCTTTCCTGGGATCTGGGAGGGTAGGGATATTGTTATTTTTACTCCCAAAACTCCGCAGGCTGCTGCGTTAGGGCAATTGCCATTCTGTGTGAGGGGGAGGTTTCTCTGCTGCGTGGTTCGCACGCGGCCGCCATTTTGCAGCCGCGTGGCTTCCTTTCGGCTCGGCCGGAAAGAAGCCTTGCGGCCGCCATTTTGAATCCATTCGTGTTGCGAGGGTTTTTTTTTCTTGCCGAGCTGTTTATTGCGGTGAGCTTCGGAGGACTCAGACTCCTCTCTCTTTTGGTTTGATCGCTTGCTGCAGGGCAACGGAGCCCTTTTAGAACAGCGGAGCGAAGGCGCGTCGCGCCATTACCGCAGGGACATTAAAGCTTGAGTTGGAGAAGCCTGAGTTGTTCTAGCGTCTCCCATTCATTAACAGGCAAACAGTTTTTAGTGCTGTATTGACCACCTTACCTTTTTCTCTGCTGAAATCCTTCCCTCTCCCCCCCACCCTTTCTGGACCCCTAGCAGCCGCCATTTTATTGGCCTCAATTACCGCGGGAAACACCCAGATCTCTCAGTTGCCATTTTGGGATTCCCTTAAGGTTCCTAGGCCTAATTACCTACTCAGTAAGGCCTTAACTGGGGATATAGGTATTTATCAGCATTGTATTTGGATTTCAAGTTGTGCCTCTTTCACATTGCCTTGATCTGCGATTGTTTGTGAGTTCTACTTTCAGATTGACTATCTCAGCTGGAATAATTATTTTAGTGGTTGCAAGATCCTGACCATTGCCACTAAAGTGAGACACGTGTGACTTCGTCACCTTGACGTCAGGCCAAGTGGACGGACTCCTTGGGCCTAGGTGACGTGCGCTTAAGCGCGCAGCGTGAGTCTGGTTTGCCAGTGATCCAGTCGACGCTAATCCACGTGCGGTCCCCTGCGCGGGGTCTACCGCGTCTCTTGCAGAAAAGAGTTAGTCTCGGAGTCTCGTCCGGACCATTCTCAATACCATGGCAGAACCCACTGAGCCTCAGCCTTTGGAAACTGGCGAAGTTGCCGTACCAGCTGTTCAGGCCCCTGAAGCACCCGGTGGTAAGGCCAAGTCCAAATCCAAGTACGGCAGAAAGGCTGGCAAGGCAAGTGACAAACAGGCCAACTGGATGCACAAAGCCCTAGAGAAGCAATTCTCACGGGCCCAGAGATCTTCAGCAGACCATAGTACTATGCCCCCGGTCCACGCAACACCCGAGTTGGGGGCTCATCTTCCTTCTTCTTCGGGAGCTTGGTCATCTACTCTTCAGCAGGTCCCAGCTCAGATCTGTGGTCAGGTAGGACCTCCCCTATTTGGGGAGGATCTGAGGTTGCCCGGGCCGTCACCGGTGCCGGTGGTTGCCTTCACACCTTCGGCTGCGGGGTCACGGCCTCCGCTAGAGCCGTCCTTTTCAGACCAGCTCCACAACTTGATTTTCAAAGCGGTGTTACAGGCCATGACTTCTGCAGGTCAACAGCAGACGGTTCCTGTTCCCGGACCTTCCTCGCCGGCCATCACCGCAAGACCTGCGTTGGATCGCTCAGGTATGATTTCCCCATCCCATTCTCCAGATTCTGAGTCTTCAATTGTCTCAGACTATGACGAAGGTGGGGATCGTTGGTCTGATTGTGAGGAGCCTACTCACGATCCTCAGCCAATGGTGGAACTTTTCAATCCGTCTGTGTTCCCTTCCTTGCTATACGGGGCTTGTTCATCAGTTAAGATTAAATCTGATGCGGGTCCTGTTCCCCAGCCTTCCTCAGATCAGGACACGGATCCGCTATTTGCTGAACCGGTGGTGAAACATCTCCAAATCCCATGCCCCCCACTGTTCCTGAAAAACATTCAGGGACAGTGGGAATCCCCGGCAGCTGTTGTGGGTGTCTCTAGACCAGCTGGGGAAATGTCAGAGGATGAGGAGGAGCAACCAGGCCCCTCTGGGTGCTTTCCCCTCCCGGCAGGAGAGACAGAGAGGGAGGAGATTTGCATGCAGTCTGAGTCAGACTCTCAAAGCGGAGACTCAGATTTGGAACAGGAAAATTTATGGCTTGATCCGAGATTCCGAAGGTTTGATAGGCGGAGGTCTCAGTTACGTGGAAAAAGGAAGCCATGGGGGAAGTGACGTATCGGAAACTATATTAGAAGATAAAGGAGGGACTAATTCTTTGTCACGAGCAACGTTAATATCAAGGAGTAGCTTGATGCCTTGCGCAGTTCGTTTGAACTCAGTTTTCTGGTGTTTTTGGAATGTACGGAAGATTAATGAGATCTTGGACAACCTGAGAGATAAAGAGTGAGTTAATTGGAAGGGAGGGAGAGCATGTTTAAGCTGAATGTAAATAAGTCAGATTTGGCCGGTCCGCAAACAAAATGCCAGCAGCTTGCTTTGAAGTGAATCTCTTGAACTATGTTAAATAAAACTCTTAAAGAAATATTTCTGTGGATTTTACTAAGCTGAGAAGGGCCAGATACAACAGATTGCTCGTGACCCAGAAAGAAAATTAGTCCGAGCTTTCAGTACTGCGCAAGCCCAGTGACGTCATGGAGCAGCTTCTAGCGGATAATCCTGCTCTGTATCAACTAGTTCAAGGTCTCCAGCTACAAATTGGCAATTTGCAGCAGCAGATTCAGCAAGCTACAGGAGCCCCAGCCCCAGCTCCAACCCCCCCTCCCAGAAGAAGCAGGTGTTATTTAGCATTGCCTGATAAGTTTACTGGAGAGCGTAGTAAATTTCCAGCTTTTTTAAACCAATGCAAAACATTCATTGCTTCAACTCCAGCAGATTTCCAGCTTGATGAGACTAAAGTGGCTTTCATTTTAAGTTTGCTCTCTGGTCCAGCTGCTGATTGGTCATCTCCTCTGATAGACGGACAAGATCCTGTCCTGCGCAATTATGCAGGATTCTGCCAGCTGATGGAAAGAGAATTTGCTGACCCCCTTCGTAGACAAAATGCCACCAGGCGGATACGAGAGCTACGTCAAGGATCGCGCTGCGTAGCGGAATATATATCAGATTTTCGCCGCCTAGCTCAAGAAATTAATTGGAATGAAGAGGCTCTCATGGAAATCTTTCAAGATGGCCTGTCTTCCCAGATCTTGAATGAATTTAGACATACTGTAATGCCCGCAACCCTTGATGCCTTATATCAACATTGTTTGGCTATTGAGGCGCAAACGCAAGCCACGGATGCCCGCCTGGTCAAACAGATGATTCCAGTCACCGGAAATGCCAAGCCAGTTCCTGCACCACGCAGAGGACTCCAGACCTTACCTATCACTCCACCCATCCCGGCACCCAGACGTATATTCCAACCACTGCCGGCTTACACTGAGAGGCGTCCTGTACCCATGGCCAGAGATGAGCCCATGGATCTTGGTGCAGCCAGATCTCGCTTGACCGAGGCTGAGAAGGCAAGACGGAGAGCTGAGGGATTGTGCCTGTACTGTGGAGAGATGGGTCACTTCGTCATGGCCTGCCCCCAGAAACGACGTGGTATGGCAGGTCCTACTCCTGTTCCAGCTCGGCCTCCCACTCAGCAGTTTCAAGCCACCTTGCCGGGAAACGGCCAGAGCCCGGCCTAATGGAAACGTTGGGTCGGGCAGGCGCCAAACCCAGTTCCAGTTCCGCAGACGAAGACCCCGGTCCTCCGAGACATTTGATCCTAGCAACCAATATATTTCTGGGAAACCATGCCCAGGGCATTCCGGCACACGCCTTGTTGGATTCTGGAGCCACCACTAATTTCATGGATGAAGCTTTCGCTCGTCAGCATGCCATACCTTTGTGCTCCGTTAAGCCGCCTATGTTGGTTGAGACAATCGATGGTCGTGAGTTGTTGTCTGGACCGATCAAGTTTATGACCCAGCCCATACGCCTGGTCATAGGACAACATGAAGAAGCCATCCAATTATATGTTACCAAGGGACTTCATTTCCCCTTAGTTCTCGGCCTAGCCTGGTTGAGAACCCATGATCCTTGTGTGGTGTGGTCCCAGAACTTTGTTTCATTTCCCAGTTTGCAATGCGTAGACCACGTACGCCAATTTTGCGCAGCCCAGCTACCATCCCACCCTGACATCACCTTGCCGGCCGACCTAGCGGACTTTGCAGATATATTCAGTGAGAAAGAGTCAGACCAATTGCCGCCGCATAGACCATATGACTGTGCCATTGATTTGCTGCCAAATGCCAAGCTTCCAAGGGGACGCCTTTACTCCATGTCAGAACCCGAGTTGGCCGCATTAAAAGACTTTGTGGATAAAAACTTGGCCAGGGGTTTCATTCGTCCCTCTTCCTCGCCTCTGTCAGCTCCTGTGTTATTCGTGAAGAAGAAAACCGGAGATTTACGCCTATGCTGTGACTATCGCAAGCTCAATGCCATCACGGTGCGTAACCGGTACCCTCTGCCTTTGATTCCTGATCTCATGGACCGTCTCCGATCAGCAGCCATCTTCACCAAGATAGATCTACGGGGTGCTTACAACCTGGTTCGCATCCGAGAGGGGGACGAGTGGAAGACCGCGTTTGGGACCAGGTATGGTCATTTTGAGTATACAGTCATGCCCTTTGGACTCACCAATGCTCCGGCCGTCTTTCAACATTTCATGAATGACATCTTCCGGGATTTATTAGATCAATTCGTGGTGGTTTACCTCGATGACATCCTGATCTACTCCCCATCACGAGCAACTCATCTCCAGCATCTCCGGCAAGTTCTGCAACGCTTGAGAGAGCATCACCTTTACGCCAAGTTAGAGAAATGTCAATTCTATCAAACCACCATTGAGTTTCTGGGACATGTGATTTCTCCACAAGGCATCGCCATGGATCCTGGCAAGGTTGAGGCCTTGCAAACCTGGCAACCACCGTGTAAAGCAAAAGATGTCCAAAGACTTTTGGGATTTGCGAACTATTACCGGACATTCATTCCGAGATTTTCTACCTTGACTGCGCCCCTTACTCGACTGTTACGGAAAGGCATTAAGTTCCAGTGGGGTGATGCCGAGCAACAGGCATTTCAGACCCTCAAAAAGGATTTTGTTCAGGAACCCATTCTCAAGTATCCAGATCCTTGTCGTCACTTTGTAGTGGAGGCCGACGCCTCAGATGTTGCTGTCGGGGCCGTGCTTCTTCAAACACGCCAAGATGGCGGCCCCCTGTTCCCATGTGCTTATTACTCCAGGAAACTGAGTCCCTCCGAACGCCATTATACCATTTGGGAGAAGGAGCTATTGGCTATCAAAACTGCTTTTGAGACCTGGAGACACCACCTGGAAGGAGCCCGCTACCAAGTTGAAGTTCGGACTGACCATAAAAACTTGGAATTTCTGCAATCTGCCAGGAAATTGAATCAACGTCAGATCCGTTGGTCTTTGTTCTTCTCTCGATTCAACTTCAAAGTCACCTACATTTCGAAAGGGTACAACAAAAGAGCAGATGCCTTGTCCCGTAAACCAGAGTATCTACAGATCAAGGATCCCTTGCCACTTCGAACCATTCTGCCTGTCGAATCGATCGCAGCCGTGCACGATCCGGTAGATCTACGACGACAGATTCGGGAAGCGCAACAACTAGATGACTTTGTGGCACAGAGGAAGCACGAAGTGGGTCCCGACTCACCTTGGACCTTGTCCGAGGGTCTATTACGCTTCCGCGACCTGTTATATGTTCCAGCAGGCCCACTCCGTGGTCTCATCCTGACTCAATGCCATGATAACCCTGCGGCGGGTCATTTTGGTCTCTTTAAGACTCTCCACTTAGTGTCTCGGACTTTTTGGTGGCCCAGACTTCGCCATGATGTTCATGTTTATGTGAATTCCTGTGTACGGTGCCGCCAGGCAAAACATGCCACAGGAGCCCCTCCGGGATTGTTACAGCCTTTGCCCACGCCGGAGAGACCCTGGGGGGCTATTTCCATGGACTTCTTGACTTGTCTACCTGTTTCTGCCGGCTACACCGTTGTCTTTGTAGCGGTGGACATGCTGACCAAGATGGCACATTTCATTCCTTGCCAAAGAATACCGACAGCCAAGGTCACTGCTCAGCTGTTCATTCAACATATCTTCCGGCTACACGGTTTGCCTGACAAAATAGTGTCCGACCGAGGTACGCAGTTCACCTCGGAGTTCTGGAGAGAACTCATGTCTGCGCTTCAAGTCCAAGTTAATCTAGCCTCCACGCATCACCCAGAGACTGATGGGGGTACAGAGAAAGTGATTGGCATCCTGGAGCAGTATTTGCGTTGTTTCATCAACGACCAACAGAACGATTGGTCCAAATATCTCTCTGTGGCCGAATTTGCTTTCAACAACTCTCAGCACACTTCCACTCAGACCACTCTGTTTTTTGCCAACTACGGCTATCATCCCAGATTTTTCCCGCTCACGCTCCTTGATTCTCCGGTTCCAGTTGCAGAGGACTATTTATCCGAGCTCCAGTCAGTCCAAGAGATGGTTAAGCAGCACTTGACTAAGGCCAAGGAAGACTACAAGAGGGTTGCAGACTGCTCTCGTCGCGACACGCCGCCGTTGGCTGTTGGAGATCGGGTTTGGCTCTCCACCAAGTACTTGTTTCCAGGGAGAATTCACCGCAAGCTTGACCAACGTTTCCTGGGTCCTTTTCCTGTGGAGACGGTCATCAATCCGGTGACCTATCGTTTGACTTTGCCTCGGTCTCTTCGTGTACATCCCGTGTTTCATCGCTCCTTGCTTGTTCCTGTCTACCCTGATTCTCCCCTTCGACCTCCTGATCCGGGCCCGCCAGCTCGCCGTGCTCAAGTTCCTGTTTCCCGGTTGGAGGTGTCCGGCATCCGAGATTCCCGATGGCTCAACGATTGCTTCCAATATTTGGTTGATTGGACCGGGGGTGGGCCAGACGCTTGCTGTTGGGTAGATGCTCATGATATTGAGGCTCCTGGGTTAATTTGGGATTTTCATGCTGCGTTTCCCTACAAACCACATCCCCTGCGACGGACCCGGGGGGGGCCTGCGGGTGGGGATAGTGTTGTGGGTGTCTCTAGACCAGCTGGGGAAATGTCAGAGGATGAGGAGGAGCAACCCGGCCCCTCTGGGTGCTTTCCCCTCCCGGCAGGAGAGAGAGAGGGAGGAGATTTGCATGCAGTCTGAGTCAGACTCTCAAAGCGGAGACTCAGATTTGGAACAGGAAAATTTATGGCTTGATCCGAGATTCCGAAGGTTTGATAGGCGGAGGTCTCAGTTACGTGGAAAAAGGAAGCCTTGGGGGAAGTGACGTATTGGAAACTATATTAGAAGATAAAGGAGGGACTAATTCTTTGTCACGAGCAACGTTAATATCAAAGAGTAGCCTGATACCTTGAGAAGCTCGTTTGAACTCAGTTTTCTGGTGTTTTTGGAATGTACGGAAGATTAATGAGATCTTGGACAACCTGAGAGATAAAGAGTGAGTTAATTGGAAGGGAGGGAGAGCATGTTTAAGCTGAATGTAAATAAGTCAGATTTGGCCGGTCCACAAACAAAATGCCAGCAGCTTGCTTTGAAGTGAATCTCTTGAACTATGTTAAATAAAACTCTTAAAGAAATATTTCTGTGGATTTTACTAAGCTGAGAAGGGCCAGA
Organism: Bothrops alternatus; assembly: GCA_034064705.1. NCBI lineage: Eukaryota > Metazoa > Chordata > Lepidosauria > Squamata > Viperidae > Bothrops > Bothrops alternatus. The sequence goes on along the minus strand of JARGCV010000014.1, from coordinate 547,133 downwards.
TACAACAGCAGCTCAGCCTTCTCAGGCGGTGTCAGAACGGAAGATTGTAGATATGGCTAAGACCCTGTCAGATCTACTGGAGGTGCCCAAAGTAGATGAGTTGTTGGCTCCGCTTTTCTCCACAGCGAGCCTCCCGGCCGATGTTTCTGACGCCCTTAAGGCAGAAGACAAAAAGTCTGACCTTTCATTGTGCAAGGTCCACTTGGCATCTGCTTGGGCTGCAAAGGCGGCTACGGCCACCTCCTTTTTCACCAGGATCTCTATTAGTTGGCTTAGACCAGCGGTTCTCAACCTTTTCCGGGGCTCGACCCCGGCCCGCGCCGCGCAAGCGTGGCGCGACCCCGGCCCGCATCGCGCATGTGCGGCGCAACGGGCGCATCGCGCATGCGCGGCGCAACGGTCCGCATCACAAAGGGGGAAAAAATGGACCCCCCCAAAAAATGGCCGACCAAAAAAAAAATGGCAGGCCCGCATCGCGCATGCGCGGCGCGACGGCCTGCATCGCAAAGGGGAAAAAAATGGCGGACCAAAAAAAAATGGCCGACCAAAAAAAAATGGCGGGCCCGCATCGCGCATGCGTGTCGCGACGGCCTGCATCACAAAGGGGAAAAAAATGGCCAACCAAAAAAAAATAATGGCGGGCCCCCCCAAAAAAATGGCCGACCCAAAAAAAAAATAATGGCGGGCCCGCATCGCGCATGCGCAGCGCGACGGCCCGCATCGCAAAGGGAAAAAAAATGGCGGACCAAAAAAAAATGGCCGACCCAAAAAAAAAGGTGGACTGCGGTGTTTGGCGACCCCCGTGAAATGGTCGTTTGACCCCAAATGGGGTCGCGACCCACAGGTTGAGAACCCCTGGCTTAGAGAATTGCAGGATAGGGTTCCCCTGGAAGAGGTTAGGATCCACCAGGACCTAACCAAACTCATAGCCACTTCTGAATATATGGCAGATGTCTCCCTCTTCTCAGCCAAACATTCTGCCCGTGCCATTGCTTCCAATGTAGTTACTAGGAGGCTGCTCTGGCTTAAAAATTGGAGGGCCGAGAGCAAGCATAAGTGGCGCACCGCTACGGCTCCCTTCACTGGGGGTAAGCTATTTGGTGATGCATTAACGCCCTTTCTTATTGAGAATAAGCAAAAGCAAAAGGTGATTTCTCACGTCACCAAGAAATTTAACAGGCGTTTCACCCCCTATGGTCGCTGTCAGTCCTTTCGGACTGGTTCCTCTACAGAACAGGGGCAGTCCTTCCGACCCTCAGTCCCCAAGATGGAGCGCCCCTTTGATAGACCTAGCTACAGGGACAAGCCCAGATATCAGCCCCAGCATAAGTCTTCCTTCCGCGGCACAAGGGGTCGCCCCTTCCGCCGTGGTAAGTGACTCGGAAGGAGATCCTCCCATTGGCGGAAGGCTAGCTCTATTCTTCCATCAATGGGAAAACACGACCTTGGTCTCCTGGGTTCTGGCCACGATAAAACAAGGCCTGGCTCTGGAGTTCCGGTCTACTCCCCCCGACCACTTCATGTCCTGTCCGACAATGAGAAACATCGTAAAAAGAGGACTCATGGAACACTCCATTCGTCACCTCCTCAACATCAAAGCCATAGAGGAGGTTCCCCTCAATCAGGTGGGGCTGGGATTTTACTCCATCCTATTCGTAGTCCCAAAAGCTTCGGGGGGATGGAGGGCTATCCTAGATCTCAAGGGCCTGAACTTCCACTTACAATACAGGAAGTTCAAGATGCAGACACTGCACTCTATTCTGGGCAGCATCAGGAGAGGGGACTTCCTTACGTCAATAGACCTGAAGGAAGGGCCGGTGGTACCGCCGGCGTCGCTAGAGTCTCCTCTATGAGGCTCCGTTCCCTGGGTTTGTAAAGCCGCAAAAAAATAGCGAACATCAGCTGTTTTTTGCGGTGAAAAATCCCCTCTTCGGGCGAAGAAGAGGTGAAGAGCATCAAGAGCAAGGTTGAGCCCCTCTAAAATCCCTGGAAAAAATTTTCAGGGATAAAGAGGGTGTGCTCCCTAGGCACTTGAAATGCTCCTGCCCAGAGACGCTTCTGTCGGCTGACAGAAAAAGACATCGCGACCGCCTCTGCTTTCAAGAGAGAAATAATAGAAGCTTTCTACAGACGGAGTGAATACAGGAGTCCTTTGTGTATCGCAAGTATTTTGCTACTTTGTTTCTGCCTATGTACTTAAAACTTTTTAAAATCAACATAACTCTTTCAAAATGGCGATAGTTTCTTTTGCGGAGAAAGTGGTGGAAAGTGAAAATGAACTTTCTCTTCTTCACTCGGAAGTAAAGCAGAAGAAACCATTTTGATTTGAATTTTTACTTTTTAAATTATAATGCAAATTGGAATATAAAAGAAAGTAAGAAGAGGGGTAAATTTTGGCAATAAATTTTTTCTTTTTTTTTTAATTAAAGTATTTAAAATGACGACGAGACAGAGGGCAGCTATAACGAAGGCAGCTATACCCTCCCCAGGTCAGCTTTCTAAATCACAATCAAGCACCCTGCCTGCTTCTTCAACCTCTGCACCTCCGATCCCCACAGAATCTCAAGCCTCTTTGCCTATACAACCCTCCCCAGAAAGGCTTACAATGAAAGATTTGCAGGCTGCATTATCTACTGTACTATCTACAGTGACTGACAAGCTGGACAAGCTGGAGGAAAAGATGGAAGAACAGACAAAAGATTTAAAAGGCTTGATAGAAACCCATAATATTGAGATAAGAGAAGATATTGTTGAAGCCATTAAAGGGGTGTGGGACTATACTGTGGGAGTTGAAGAGAAGTTGGAAGGTATGGAACAACAGATGGAGGAAAAAATAGAAGAGATTAGAAGTGATCTTCAGGATCAGGCTGTTATGACACAATACAACCAGATGCAGATGGCTATTAGAATCAGGGGTTTTAGAGAAGTTGCAAAGGAGAATCAAGAGGATTTAAGAAGAATTTTTGTTGATGCTTTGGCAACTTTTTTGGACGATGGAGCTCAAAATGTGGCCTGGCAGATTGAGCGGATATTTAGGATGAATTCACGTATAGCAGCACAAAGAAATTTGCCCAGAGACATTGTGATATATTTTAGTACAAGAAAATTTAGAAACTGGGTTCTTACCAAAGCTTATAATAAACAACTAAGTGTTGCAGGTCAAGAAGTACAGGTTTTGAAGGAGATACCTCCAAAAATGTTGAGATCAAGGAAAGATTATGCATTTTTGACGGAGGAACTTAAAAAAAGAGAGATTCAATATAGATGGGAGGCTCCTTCTGGACTTTCTTTTTTTTCCCAGAATAATAGATATTGTTTGACTTCAGTTGCCAAAGCGAAAGACTTCTTTGAGAATATACTGATGGGTGGTAAATCTACGTCCCCAAGATTTAAGAGGGCAGACCTTGTCAAAGATACAGAATCATCACAACCTATGGAATCTCAACTAATATCAATGCTAGATCTGGATAAAGGAGTCGTGGTTGAACAGCCAGTGCAGTGTATTGATATTTTTCAACCTTTGGATGTAGAGAAACCCAAAGAACAAAGGCATGTACGTGAAGCTATTAAGCACACGGATCAAAGAGAAAAAGTACAGCCAACTTATACAAGGCAAGTTGCATCGACATCAATGGAAGCCATGGGAGCAAGGCCTAAGAATAAGCAAGAAGTGGATTTGGCCTTACAGAAGCTTTCACAAAAAGCTCATGTCAAATAAATATTTGACATGGAATGTGAATGGTTTAAATTCACCACAGAAAAGGAGGAAGATATTTCATTATCTGAAGCAATGTAAAAATGATGTAATTTGTTTACAAGAAACACATATTAGAATCTCTGATCAGAAATACTTGATAAATAATAGGCTGGGTACACATTTTGTGGCAGCATCTTTAGAGAAAAAAATGGAATTGTTATTTATGTTAAAAATCATATAAGAGCTAAATTAATAGAATCAGATAATCAAGGCAGATTTTTAGCTATTGAAATTTTAATAGATGGGAAGAAAGTTCTTTTGATGGGTATATATGCTCCAAACCAGCAACAAGGTACATTTTATAAGTTATTACATAAAAAATTAATACAATTAGATTATAGGTCTTGTATTTTAATGGGAGATTGGAATGGTATTCTTGATGTTGGTTTGGATAAGAAAAAGATCTCATCTGTTCCACAATCGCGCTCTATGTTACCTAAATCTTTTTTTGATATTAAGGATGATTTTAATTTGTTAGATATATGGAGGGAAAAACATGGCAAGGACCAAGAGTTTACTTTCTTTTCTGATAGACATCAATCATTCTCTAGGATTGATTTTATTTTAACCACTAGTGATTTTATTTTAAAGTTAAAGAAAGTAAAAATTTTATCTAATGTTTTGTCAGACCATAATCCGGTTATGATGGAATTAAAGACTGGTCAGTCTCCTAGAAGATCTTGGAGAATTAATGAAAACTTGTTTAAATATGACACAAATGTGGAAGAATGTAAAAAGGCTATGAAGGAATTTTTTATGTTAAACATGAATAAGGAAACGACAATAGAAATGGTGTGGGACTCTAGTAAGGCTTATATGCGTGGGATTTTAATTGAAATGAATAAAAGGTATAGACGTAAACAAGAGGAGAAAAGGAGAGTGTTAGAAGAGGAAATAAGGAAAAAAGAGTTATTATTAATAAAGAAACCAGATGATAGTAATATTAAAGAAGGGATCAAGATTTTACGGAAACAATTTGACTTGTTGATGACTGACCAAGTTGCCAGGAATTTACAATATGCTAAACACAATACATTTTTTAACTCTAATAAACCTGGCAGATGGTTGGCTTACACATTAAGGAAAAAACAAAAGTCTCGGATAATTGAGAAAATAAAATACAAGGGGCAAGAAGTATTTCAGCAAGAAATTATTAAAAAAGCTTTCCTAGAGTTCTACACCAAATTGTATTCTGAAGATAAAGTTCAAGAGAAAGAGATAGATGCCTTTTTACAAAATCAAAATGTTCTGAAAATCACTTCAGAACAAAGAGATAGACTAAATGCATTGATTATATCAGATGAAATTATTGCTGCGATTAAGCAACTGAAAATGGGAAAATCTCCTGGAACTGATGGTTTAACAGCGACTTACTACAAGTACCTTCAAGAGGAAATGGTGGAACCGTTGAGAGAGTTATTTGTAAATATACAAGAGGGTGGCCGGGTACCACCTTCATGGAAAACGGCTTATGTTACTTTGATTCCTAAAGAGGGAAAAGATAATGTTCAAGTGGAAAATTTTAGACCTATTTCGTTGTTAAATACGGACTATAAGATTTTTGCAAAAATTTTGGCTAACAGATTAATGACAGTCCTAACTCAAATAATCCACTCTGATCAAACTGGGTTTTTACAAGGGAGACAGATGAAAACTAACGTTAGACAACTTGTTAATATACTGGAATATTTGGATAAACATATTCAAGTGCCGGCAGTTCTTATGTTTCTGGATGCAGAAAAAGCCTTTGATAGACTGAACTGGTTATTTTTGAAAAGATTAATTGTTAAGATGGGAATGGGGGATCAGTTTATCAATGCTATATTAGCAGTTTATCAGAAGCAAAAAGGGCAGATTATTGTGAATGGACAACTAACAGATTCATTTAACATAGAGAAAGGTACAAGGCAGGGTTGTCCTTTATCCCCTTTATTGTTTGTTTTAACTTTAGAGGTCTTATTGAATAGGATTAGAGATTCAGATGAATTAAAAGGAGTTCAGATTAGACAACATGATTATAGATTATGCGCTTTTGCGGATGATTTACTTGTGACGTTGACACATCCAATACAATCGGCTCAGACATTGATGGAGATTATCCAAAACTATGGAAGAGTATCTGGTTCCAAATTAAATATATCTAAGACAAAGATGTTGGTTAAAAATTTAGATGATAAATCAAAACAAGAATTGGAAAGAATAACGGGTTGTGAGATAGTTAAGAAAGTTAAATACTTAGGAATTTATATAGAAGCCTCAAATGGGAAATTATATAAGAATAATTATGAATTCTTATGGAAAAAGGTACAAACAGAAATGGATAACTGGAAAAAATTACAATTATCTATGTTGGGTAGGATAGCTGCAGTTAAAATGAATGTATTGCCGAAATTTTTATTTTTATTTCAAATGTTGCCAATACTTAAAAAGGATGGGAATCTAGAGGAGTGGCAGAAAGGTATTAATAGATTTATTTGGAATGGCAAGAAACCAAGGGTTAAATTAAAAATTATTCAAGACACAAGAGAGAGAGGTGGTTTGAAAATGCCTAATTTTAAGCTATATTATTATGCAGCAGTTCTAGTAGCAATAAGTGACTGGGTTAATTTAACTAATGAAAGAATATTGAATATAGAAGGGTACGGATTATTGTATGGGTTCCATGCGTATCTAGTCTATGATAAAAAGTTGGATAGGAGTTTTAAAGAGCATTTATTGAGAAACTCACTGTTGCGTGTCTGGAAAAAGTATTATTATAAGCTAAATGGGAAAATTCCCTTATGGACAGTTCCCAGGCATGCAATAGAGAGTGTAAATAGACAACAAATTCAAGATGTGGTGCCCTATGAGAAGCTTTTAACCAAAGAAGGGAATAATTTAGAATTGAAGTCACTAAATAGATTAAGGGAAGAAGGTATAGATCACAATTGGTATTCACATATACAACTTCAGGCAAGATGGCAAAAAGATGTAAAGTTGGGTTTTTTGTTAAAGGATGAAAAATTAATTAAACAAGTTAGAGATCAAAGAATTATGCATATTAAAAGATTATATGATGTACTACTTGAAATTGATTCTGGAACTGAATTAGTTAAAGATTGTATGATCAAGTGGGAACGTAATTTTGGACATCCAATTATGATGGAAACATGGAAAAGGATATGGGTGAAAAATGTAAAATTTACACAAGCACAGCATTTAAGAGAGAATTTTTATAAAATGTTTTATAGATGGCATTTGGACCCAAAAAAATTATCACTTATGTATCCAGATATGCAACCTAAGTGTTGGAGATGTGAATCGATGGACGCTACCTACTTTCATATTTGGTGGACTTGTAAAAAAATTAAGGCTTTTTGGATAAAAATATGGTGGATTCTTCAAAATATATTGAAAAAGCGTATTGAATTTTCACCACAGTTATTTTTGTTAGGCATTACAAAAGACTGTACCACCATAGAGACTAAGTTGATTTTGAACTTGATTACTGCAGCAAGATTATTGGTGGGACAATACTGGAAGACATCGGAGTTACCATCTATTGAAGAATGGACATTAAAAGTGGTTAATTTGGCAGAAATGGCTAAGATATCTGCATACTTGAAGAATCACTCAAGTGAAGAATTTATGATGGACTGGAAAAAATGGATAGATTATATACAAAAGAAATATCAACTGAAGGAATTACATTTGGTATATAGTTAAACAGTTATATAATAAGTAGTTTAGTGGGGTTTCTTGCGTTTTTACCCTGTATTCACTCTGGGAAGCCGGGGGGGGAGGTGGGAGGGTGTTAATAATTGTTATATTATGTTTTCTCAACTGTAATTGGGGTTTATAAGATAGTATATATTTATTCATAGGTATTAAGGGGTTGCTCGGGTGGCCTCTGGGCACCACATTGGATGGAAAGAGGAAGGAGGTGTGAAGGTGAGGCAAGTAGAAAGAGGGTAAGAGGGAGAAGATAGGGGATAGAGGTTGGTGGAGGGGATGGGTAAGGAGAGAAAGGAGAAAGTAGGTAGTTAGATGGAAAGATGAGGGGGATAGTGTAGGTTTAGGAGGATGTGGTGGTGGGGGTACCGGGCACTTATTCTGATTGATTGGTAAATGTTTTAAATGATTGTTTCCAGTTGAGTTATAATTTTTCTTCTCTTTGTAAAAAATTTGTAAAAAATTAATAAAAACATTTATTATAAAAAAATAGACCTGAAGGAAGCATACCTTCATATTCCAATTTGCCCGGACCATCGCAGGTATCTGCGGTTCTGCTATCAAACCCGCCACTTCCAGTACAGGGCACTTCCATTTGGTCTTTCTTCAGCCCCCAGGGTCTTTACCAAGATCCTGGTGGTACTGGCAGCACATCTACGGCTAGTCCCCATAAGAGTCCAGTGCTATCTGGACGACATTCTGATACAGTCTCCGTCCCCCTCACTGGCCCAGTCAGATCTGGCTCTCACTCTCAGAGTCCTTCAGGAACATGGATTTCTGATCAATCTCAAGAAAAGTCAGACGACCCCTTCAACCCGCCTGTTACACCTAGGCGCAGTGATAGACATGGACTCCTGTCACGTGTATTTGTCGGACGACAGAGTCCAGAGCATCAGGGACCTGGTGCTCAGGGTATGCAGGAGCAGGAAGGTGTCTCTAGCCACTCTGTCCCAGCTCCTGGGGAAATTGATTTCATGCATAGCCATAGTCCCATGGGCCCGTCTACATGCCCGGGCCCTTCAATGGTTCATGCTGCCGTACCAGAGACAGCATTCCAACACGTCCAGCCAACTGGTACGCATCCCTTGTCAGGTGCGTCTATCCCTGGGCTGGTGGGGATCCCCCGCCATTCGCAGGGGCACTCTGTTCAAGGAACCCAATTGCATTTGCGTGACCACAGATGCGAGTCTCTTCGGTTGGGGAGCTCACCTCTTAAACCAGATGGCTCAGGGTCGGTGGTCGCAATCCGATCTGACCCACAATATCAATTGGTTGGAGCTCAGAGCGAAACACTTGGCTTTAAGGCATTTCCAGGCACTGGTCAGAGGGAGACATGTGCTAGTCCTAATGGACAACGTAGCCGTGAAAGCCCACATGAACCGGCAAGGGGGCACGCGGTCCAAGTCCCTCATGACAGAGGCTCGAGCATTGGGCACATGGGCAGAGAAAAACCTGCTCTCCATCGAAGCCGAGCATATCTCGGGGGAGGCAAATCGGCAGGCAGACTCTCTCAGCAGGTCGACAGTGGACCACTCGGAGTGGATGTTACACCCGGATATCTTCGAGGAAATCTCGGTCCGGTTTGGCCGCCCACTGGTGGACCTGTTCGCCTCGCTGTGCAACACTCAGCTGCCCAGGTTCTTCTCTCGCTTCCCGTCACAGGGAGCGGAAGGGGCGGATGCCCTACGCAGCAGGTGGCCGCGAGGCCTTTTGTATGCTTTTCCCCCGTTGCCTCTACTTCCCGCAGTTATCCGGAAGATTCTGGAGGAGCAGGCGGAAGTGTTCTTCATCGCTCCCCATTGGCCAAGGAGACCATGGTTTGCGGACCTGGTAAGTCTATCTGCCTCCACTCCGTGGAGGATTCCAGACAACAAGATACAATTGACACAGGGGGTCCTTCTACACCCGGATCCCCAATGGCTTCAATTGACCGCCTGGCACTTGAACGCCGCACGCTGACCGGGAAGTCATATTCAGCGGAGGTGATCGATATGATCCAGGTGGCCAGGCGTCCTTCGACCAACCGTATCTACGACCACACGTGGAGGCATTTCTGTCGTTGGTGTGACAAGCGTCATGTGAGTCTATCAAGGGTAACCATTCCCATTGTTCTTGATTATTTAATGCAGGGTGTTAAGAAAGGGTTGGCTCCCAATACTATCCGCAGGCAGCTAGCGGCCCTTTCTTCGGTGTTGTCCTGGGATTCCTGGGATTCCTTGTCCAGTCACCCTGCCATCAGATCCTTCATCAAGGGAGTCTCCAACAGCAGACCCCCGGTGGTTCATAGATACCCTTCTTGGGACCTTCCCCGGGTTCTACAGGCACTAACTTCAGCCCCGTTTGAACCTCTTAGGACTTGTTCGTTATGACACCTTTCACTCAAGGTTTCCTTTCTGATTGCAGTTACCTCAGCCAGGCGCATTTTGGAACTGGCGGCTTTATCAATCAGAAGGGACCTGTGTACCTTTCATGAGGACAGAGTTGTCCTCAGATTGGACCCTGCCTTTATCCCTAAGGTTAATACGGTGTTCCACAGGGCACAGGAGGTCGTTCTTCCGGACTTCTGCCCACGGCTGTCACATGACCTGGAACAGCAGTGGCATTGCCTGGACGTGAGAAGAGCCTTACGATGCTATATCAAGCACACAACGGCCTTCCGTAGGTCGGAAGCCCTGTTCGTCTCCTTTCAGCCTTTTTCAATGGGCCAAAAGGTGTTTGCTTCCACAATTGGCAGGTGGATCAGGGCCTGTATCGCTAGCGCTTACAACTCTCTCGAATTGCCAGTTCCGGCTCACGTGACGGCTCACTCGACCCACAGTGCTGCAATGACTGCGGCATGGGCTACCCAGGCATCCATAGAGGACATTTGCAGGGCGGCGACATGGTCTTCGCCTTCTCCATTTATTCGACACTATCGTTTGGATAAATTTGCGTCAGCCGATGCCGCTTTTGGCAGACGCATTTTACAACAAGTAGTCACACCATCTGGGGACTCGGTCCCAACTGACCCCCGCCTGTAGGGACTCAGGGGGCTTTGGTATGTTCCATTGGTGGATTCTTCAGTCATCATGCTGGAGAAGGAGCGTTGGCTTACCTGAACGCCTTTTCTCAGCATGATGATGAAGAATCCACGCCCTCCCTTACTTCACGGTCAGTTAGGGCCGAGTTGGATTCTTGTTCCTTTCTTATTTTTCTTAAACCTGCTTGAGAGTCACCACGTCCATTGGTTGTCATTGGCTCCGCCGTAAATGAAACTGGAAGCACCAGATAATGAGGAGGCGTGACAACTTGATATCTTAGTCTGATTGGGCAGGAGGACTGAAATAACCCATTGGTGGATTCTTCATCATCATGCTGAGAACAGGCGTTCAGGTAAGCCAACGCTCCTTTTAGTTATATCCAGAGTCAACAACTATAGTTATGAGAAGTCTTTTCCATTGTAGACTCACACCAAAGCACTTCGTTTATACCAGGTGCTGTTTCAAGGTCAGATATTTCCAGATTCTTTTAGTATTTAACAATACTGTAATTTCTTCTTTCACCAATAGATGTCCTCATACACTCATTTATCAATGTCTGATTTTGGAAAATTTTTACAAAGTTTTTCTTTTAAAAATTCTTTATAGGTTATTTACCCTTGAGATTGTATCTAGAAAATTTTTCACCTCTGTAGATTAAGTAGTCCTTCTTTGAATCAATCTGAGTTCAATTTCTAAAAGTTTTTTTGTATTCCTTAAATATCTTCCCCTTTTGTAATTGCTCGCTGCCTTTAGATTTCAATCCTTCTGGGGTCTTTACTTTTTAGCTCTTCCCAATCAGGGGCTCAATGTTTCTTAGTCCAAAAGGAAAAGGAAAAAGCACTGGCTCATCCATCTTCAGCATGCTGTTGACAATCAGCTGTTTGGCGGAGCGCCGTGGCTCCTCGCTTTCCTTCCGGCTGGCGACGACTTGGGCTGCCTGGGCTCACCTGGCAGCCTTTCCTCCATCCTTTCAGAGGATTTCTTCAGTCTGCTCCAATCGACCGCCGTCTGATCTGGTCTCCTGAAGTATCCCTCCTTCTTCATTGCTCCTCCAGGGCAACTTTCCGACCCTTTAGGGTCGCTGGGCAAAGCAAAATTGGGCTGAGAAGCCGGAGCCCTGGCTTCTTTCACCCGTCTCATCGGCCGCCGAAAATGGAAGTCCAGATTCATTGCTTTCTTATCTTTTCCAGAATCTTCCCAGGTATTGATGTCAGGGTGATAGGACTACGGTTTCCTGGATCCAATTTTTTCCCTTTTTTGAAGATGGAAACTACACCAGCCCTTTACTAGTCATCTGGTAGTTCCATGGGGGTCCAGGAACTTTGAAAGCTATAGTTCAGTGGTTCTGAGATCACGTCTGCCAGTTCCTTCAGAACATTGGAATGTAATCTGTCTGATCCTGGTGATTTGAACTTGTCTAGTGTGGATAGGTGTTCTCTTATCATTTTCTTGCTTATTTTGACTTGCATTTCTAATCTGCATTTTACAGTATTTTTTGATAGGTTGGACTTTTTTTTCCTTTTGTGTAAAGACAGATGCAAAAAATGAATTAAACAGTTCTGCTTTCTCCCTGCTGCTCGTCACCTTACCATTTTCTCTCATTAATGGACCAACTGTTTGCTTGACTTTTTTTTCTGTTTTACATGTTGAAATAAGTTTTGTTTCGTTACTTTTGACATTTGTTGCAAGCCTTAGTTCATTCTGAGCCTTAGATTTCCTAACTTCATCTTTGCAGGTTCCGGCTATTTACTGATATTCTGCCTTAGTTATATTTTTTATACTTGTCTTTTTTGTCTTTAGTTTATCAGAGAGGTCTTTGTGCAGCCATGCTGGTTTCTTTTGACATCTCTTATTTTTCTTCTTCATTGGTATTGTGCTAGACTGGGCTTTTATAATTTCACTTTTCCAAATTTCCCAAGCTGCTTGGGTTGTTGTCAAAAGTTGATTCGGATTCTATCCCTACTTGCAATTTTCCTCGCAGCTTGACAACAGAAATGGAAGGGAAGGGGTAGAATCCTTGGGGGGAGTTGGAAGGGGCTGAGGAATCAAGCAAGCCAGCTGGGTCCTGTGAAAGTTCCTTCATTTCAAGGTCATGTTATGAGAACTCTTCGAATGGCACAAACTGTTTTCCAAAACACAAAGCATTGGATTGGCGGACAATGGACAGTGGGTGGCCTAAAGGGAAAAAGGGGAAATTTACCTATGCTGCTGTCTGTGGAAACCTTTAGAATTGGCTTTACTTCGTCTGTACCTATATGGATCTATCAGTAAAATTGTACTCTTGGTAATATTATGTCCCAGGAGTTTCTTTTTCTGCATATGCTAATGGGACAGTTGACATAAAGCCAATTCTCTTAATGTAACCTACGTGGACCCCACCAGGAGGTCAACAACCTTGAGATGTCGATGGTTGACAAAGAATTGGAGGAAAAGAAGACGCTGGGAGAAATCCCAGCCCGGGAGGCTCCGATGGCTCAACAAACTGAAGTGGGAACACAGCCAGCTGACGCGTGTCCTAAACAAGAGCTGAGAACCCTGAGCTAGCACAAGGGAATGCCTGTGTGATACCCCATACCAGGGACCAAGAACCAGCGGGGTGATGAACGTGGGCAAGGCAGCGGAAGCAGAAGACCCCCTAATTCCTTCGGGGATCAATGTGGTCCAAGAGTAAGTGGAAGGCAAGGCAGCCAGTCGAGTGGGATGAGCTGGCTGAATGGAAGCTCGCGATTGCCAGCTGCAGCCCCTCAATGGAGCAGCTGAGAGACAAGTTTGGTGGCTTGGAGATCAAGGGGGCTGCATCACTGGGGACCACGGCGGCGGTGATTGGGACGGGAGGAATGAAATCACTGACTACTCCATCTCCCCCTCTCCTGTAACCAGCTGTGCCAGCATTGACCAACGCGGCTGGAGCACTAGTGCAAGTGGTGGCAGCAGCTGACTCCGCCACCCTGTCACCAGTGCGGCAGTGGGCGGACCTGAGGGCTCCAGCAGTGGCTGAAGCCCCTGTGCCAACACCAGTGGCAGTGGCGGGGCTGCCACCTGGATACATCCTGGTGAGAGAAGAGTGGCCACCCCACCCCCTTGGTGGTTTGTTTTGATGGATGTCCCGACAACCTGGCTCACTTTTTAGCCCAGGTGTGATACCACATGGAATGTTATGGAGGAATGTACCAAGACGATGCAGCCTGGGTCCATATCGTTGCATCTAACCTGGAAGGGAGTGCTTCGGGGTGCTTGGTGTCCCTACATGACGATGAGGCTCCGGAGCTGGACAACCTGGATGCCTTCATGCAGGCCCTGTGGGATCTGTTTAAAGATCCCATGGCGGCCCAATGGGCAGAGGCCCGCATCTGCATCTTGAAGCCAGGCAAGCAGCCGGCGACAGTATATTCAAGACTTCCACAGTCTGGCTAGTCACCTGAGGAATTGGCCTGAATGCATGCTGGTCTCCTTCCAAGAAGGACTGAATAAAGAGCTGTACCAAAACTGCTTGCCCCGAGGGGTACCGCGCAACCTACGGGCATGGTTCCGAGCGGCCACCGAAGTAGAGATCAAGGTGATAGAATTCCAAGTGAACACAGCGCAAGAGAACCGGCCCCGTTGGGTGCCAGAGAGGTGTCCAGTCTCTAGAGGAGGAAGGAGGGACGCGGCCCCAGACAGAGGAGGGAGGTCTCACCAGAACCCAGGATCCTGCTTCCGTTGTGGAAAAGGTCACCAAGAAGCGGACTGCCTCACATAGCGACCTGCATCCACCTCTCTACCTCCGAGCCAGCCTAGGAAGAAGCCACAAGCAAAGCCGAAAGAGAAGACACGTGTGGGGTAACAGGTCATTGAGTTCTCTTCTCCATCTAGCGAGGAGGGGGGAACTCCAAGCAGTTCCAGTTTTTTATGAAAGTGACAATGAAGGGAAAGGTGACCCGATGGTAAGTGGCACCATTATAACTATGACAGCTAGGGTGGAGATTTTGGTGGCCTCGGGAGTAAGGGGAGCCCTCATGGTGCTATTGGACTCGGGGTGAACCAGGTGCTTCATTAGCCCCCAAGTGGTGGAGAACCTGGGGATGAAACTGAGGAAGTTAAGACAGTCTATGCCATTTTCCCAGTTGGACGGGTCAATATCAGGCGGTGTGCCAGCTACCTGCCTAACCGAACCAGTAAACCGAAACGGAATACCGTGACGTGGCAGATGTTTTTAGTGAAAAGGAGTCCAATGTTCTTCTGCCTCACCGACCCACTGATTGCACAATCGAACTCATGTCAGGGTCAAGTTGCCCAAACCCAAGATGTATTTGATGACGCCCAAGGAAATGGAGGAGCTCTGGGCATTTATAGACAAGAACCTGGCTAAGGGGTTCATCCAGCCAGCAAAGTTGAGGATCGCAGCCCCTGTACTCTTTCAGGAGAAGAAGGATGGAACCCTGAGGCGGTGTGTAGACTATAAAGGGCTGAACAGCATTTGCATGGAAAATATGTACCCACTCCCCCTGATGAGGGACATAGGCTATCTGACCAAGGGGAAGATTTTCACCAAACTGGACTTGAGGGAGGCATACTACCGGGTGAGGATTAAAGAGGGAGATGAATGGAAAACAGCATTTAATTCTCCCTTGGGTTGTTACCGGTTTCAAGTGATGCCATTTGGGCTGCAAGGGGCACCAACTGTGTTCATGCAGTTGATAAACAAGGTTCTGCATGAGTATTTGTACAAAGGGGTCTTCGTGGACCGGGATGATATATTAATATACACAGAGAGCCCCGAAGAGCATGTGAAATTGGTCAGAGCGTTTCTTAACCTTTACACAAAGCTGTCTAAGTGTCAATTCCATAACACTCGCCTAGACTACCTGGGATACCGTATTTCCAAAGAGGGCATAGAGATGGATCACAACAAGGTGAAGGCAATATTAGAGTGGGAATCCCCTTGCACCCGGAAACAGCTGCAAGGTTTCCTTGGTTTTGCGAACTTTTACTGCCAGTTCATCCCTACATTCACCCAGATAGCCTTGTCGAAAACGGGGAGG
Organism: Bothrops alternatus; assembly: GCA_034064705.1. Classification (NCBI taxonomy): domain Eukaryota; kingdom Metazoa; phylum Chordata; class Lepidosauria; order Squamata; family Viperidae; genus Bothrops; species Bothrops alternatus. The sequence continues at coordinate 531,624 of JARGCV010000014.1, read as the reverse complement.
GGCAAAGCCCAAACCTGGCCAGTCACTGAATTGGTCTCTCGAATGCCAAGCCACTTTCCAGAAGCTAAAGTGTGTCTTTGCTGTGGAGCCGGTCCTAAAGTACCCTGACCTAGACAAGCCTTTTGTGATACAGGCAGATGCTAGCGATGTGGTGGTAGGGACAGTCCTACTTCAGAAAAACGCCAAGGGAGAACTATAACCCTGCACCTATACATCCCACGAACTGTCTGATACTGAAAGGCACTGGGCTATATGGGAGAAGGAGGCTTACGCTGTCCGCTGGGCTCTCCTAACCTAGAGGCAGTTTTTAGAGGGCAGCAAGGTTGCAAGGAACAGCATTGGTCACGTTGGTGGATGATCTCTGGCGGGCCCGGGACAGGGGTTGCTCCTCTGTTCTGGTGCTATTGGACCTCTCGGCGGCTTTTGATACCATCGATCATGGTATCATGCTGCAACGGTTGGAGGGGCTGGGCATAGGAGGCACTGTCTTGCAGTGGTTCTCCTCCTTCCTCTCTGGCCGGATGCAGTCTGTGTTGACAGGGGGCCAGAGGTCGACCCCGAGACCCCTCGTATGTGGGGTACCTCAGGGGTCGGTCCTCTCGCCTCTACTGTTCAACATTTATGTAAAGCCGCTGGGTGAGATCATCCGTGGTTTTGGCGTGGAGTACCACCAGTACGCTGATGATACCCAGCTGTACATTTCCACGCCAAACCACCCCAACGATGCCCTTGCCGTGCTGACCCAGTGCCTGGAGGCCGTGCGGGTATGGATGGGGAGAAACGGACTCAAGCTCAACCCCTCCAAGACCGAGTGGCTGTGGTTACCGTCGTCCCGGTACAGCCAGCTGATTCCATCGCTGTGTATTGGGGGCGAAACAGTGGCTCCCACAGGAAGGGTTCGCAATTTGGGAATCCTCCTGGACTCACAGCTGTCCTTAGAGGACCATCTGACGGCCGTGGCCGGGAGGATGTTCTACCAGGTTCGCCTGGTGCGCCAGTTGCGTCCCTTCCTAGACTGGGACTCGCTACGCACAGTCACTCATGCCCTCATGACCTCCAGGCTGGACTACTGTAATGCTCTCTACATGGGGCTCCCCTTGAGGTGCATCCGGAAGCTCCAACTTGCCCAGAATGCAGCCGCGCGGGTAGTGATGGGAGCGTCGTGGCGCTCCCACGTAACACCGCTCCTGCGTGAGTTGCACTGGTTGCCGGTGGTCTTTCAGGTGCGGTTCAAGGTGTTAGTGACCACTTTTAAAGCGCTCCATGGCATCGGACCCGGATACTTACAGGACCGTCTACTGCCAGCAAATACCTCCCGCCGTCCGGTACGCTCCCACAGAGAGGGCCTCCTCAGGGAGCCGTCAGCCAGAGAGTGCCGGCTGGCGACCCCCAGGGGGAGAGCCTTCTCTGTGGGAGCTCCCACGTTATGGAACGAGCTCCCCCCCGAACTCCGTATAATAACAGATTTATGCACCTTCCGTCGGGAACTAAAAACATTCCTTTTTCGACAGGCCGGCCTGGCATAGAAGCTTCGGTTCCAATAGGGTCAAAATGTTTTAGGGGGGACTGAGTATTTTTTAAGATTTTAGCGTTGTATGTTTTGGGTTTTAAATGGGGATTTCGGCCAAATTATTTAATTTATTTTTAATTATTTTAAATTTTGTATATTTATATGTTTTTTAAATTTTAGGCTGTACACCGCCCCGAGTCCTTCGGGAGAGGGGCGGTATAGAAATTTGATTAATAAATAAATAAATAAATAATAAAGGTTCCAGTGTGGACCGATCACAAAAACCTGGAAGCGTTGACCCCCCCCCCAAATATCCCTCAAGCAAGTCCGATGGTCTCAGTATTTCAACTGCTTCAACTTCACCCTCCGTTATATACCAGGAGGGAAAAACTTCCTGGTGGATGCGTTTTCCCGTATGCCACAATATAACAGTGCCCGAGAGGAGGTGGCTAATTCTATCATTCCGTCCAAGCAGTTCATGGCTCCAGTCCTTACGAGGCAGCAGAAAGTGCCTCAGCTGGAATCAGTCAAGGACTTAACCCTTGAGCGATGCCCTGGCAGGGGACAAGTGGTTCCAGCAGTACAAAGGCAATTTGTCCCTAAAAGAAGGATGTCTATGGAGATTCTGAGTCATCCAGGTCATAGTTATCCCAAAGATGCTTTTTCACGAGGCAGCTGGACTTTCTTGTTTTTCTTTGAAGATGTTTCATTTCTCATCCAAGAAGCTTCTTCAGCTCTGACTGGATGGTGGGGAATGGAAGGATTTATACTCCTTGCAGACAGCTGGTCATTTGCATTCTTTTAGAGAGTCGTTGAAGTCACCTGGAGGTTTATCTGTGTCGTCAGGGTCACCTGAGTAATGTAAATGGGTGTGGAGCCTTCTTGGAACTGCTGAAAGGACTGTGTTGTAGACTGGAGATAGATGATGTCATATCCCTCCCCCTCTGTTGAGAGAGGGCTGTTCAGTTTTGACGTAGATGGCCTCTTTGGGACTTCCGGCTGTGACATCATCGTGGAGCGGGTGAAGGAACAGACCTCTGTTCCTAAATCCCGAAAAATCTTCGCTAAGAGCCCAGCAAGGGCTTCGCCAATCCTGGAGAGACTGGTAGACTAAAGAGGAAGCTTCAGAGAAGCCAGGTGGAAAGCAAAAACCCAAGCAGAAAGGAGCAGCACTTTTAAAATTGGCGGAGAAGAAGCCGGTCTTTAAGGCCGGCCTGGAGTGATGGCGGCAGTCTGAGAGGGAGTGAAAAGTAGAACTGACAGCTTCGTACGGGAGACGAGGAAAACCCCTGAAGGAGGTGAGGAACATTTGGCTGAGAGAAGGCGCAGAAAAAGCAAAGCAATAAGGAGAGAGACACAGCGGCAACTGAATTGGAATAGAGCAGAGAAGGGAGCAATAGAGCAGAACGAGAGCAGTGTGAAGAAGCAGAGAGCCCACAGTAAAGTTTATAAAATGTGAGAGACTGGAATTTAAGAACTGCAGTAAGTAGAGATTGAAGCCAGAGAAAGGACTGGAGAAAGGACGGCTGGAGGCAATAAAGGGTGATTAAGAAGGATTTTGAAAAATTAACATAAGGATTAAAAGGTGAAGTGAGACAACGGAGAAATTTAATACTACTTAGTGGAACTTATTTTTGAAGAACAAATAGCATTGAAATTTGGACTTTAACTGACATATCTGGGTAAAGTGATGAGTGAACGTTTTGGAAATATTGGATATATAGAAGAAGAAATAAGAGGTGACATTTGGTGGATCGGTGGATACATTAAATTGAGACAGAGAGAAAAAAGGCTGATGCAATATTGTAGCACCCATATACAAGCAGTGTCTAAGCTACAAGTAGAAAAGGGGCGTCAGGCAATGTATTAAAAGTAATGAAGTAAATGAATTGTATTAACGAAATAGAAATAAGCATAATTGAGTAATTGAACTAAATAGAAGTGAGAAAGTAATTATAGTATAGTAAAGAAATATAGACAGGTGATTATTCAAATAAGAGCGATAGTGAATGAAATTAAGAGTGGTGATAATACTTAGAGAATAGTATATGTATATGCATCGTGTGTAGTGTTATAGAAATATATATAAGAGGTGTTAAGAGTATTATAAATTGTACCAGATAATAGTGGGATAAGGAAGGGTACAACTCTACTTGTAATTTTAGTTTTTAACGTTAACCCTAATAACGTTCTATAAAGGTATTATAGTCATATATATTGATACAAAATTAGAAATATTATATATATATATATATATATATATATATATATATATATATATATATATATATATATATATATATATATATATATATATATATATATATATATATATATATATATATATATATATATATATATATTCTTTACTATCTATATTATATATATATTTGCATATTTAAGCTTAGACTATATAGATTGAAAACCAACTTGATCAACAAAAACAACTTGCCATAAATTGGTATATGCAAAAGTGGAGAAATATTATTCAAGTAATAAAAATGACAAGTACCACAACGACAACTAAAGTTGGCAAAAAAACAGTTACAAATCCCACACCTATAATGGCCTCTCCTACAGGTGAAAGAATGATAGTGACCATGTTGGGGAAAGAAAAAGAAAAAGCAGAATCGGTAATAAACCCACAGAGCATGCAGATAACACTACAAACGATTCAAGAAACAATGATGATGACCCAAGAGGCAATAGCAAACAATCATGAAGAAACGAAAATAAATCACAAAGAAATCAAGAATGATATTGGAGAAATGAGAGATGAAATTAAAAGCATGAATGATAAGATAGGCAATATACAACAAATGATGGAAAATGAACAAAGAATCCAAAAAGTTGAAACAAAAATGGAGCATGTTGATAGCAAAATAGAAAGGATGGTACAGAAATCCGAGCAGGTAAATAGGGAGTTGACTGAATCTATTGCCTTTTTGGAAATGAATAAAGCTTCGTTCTTTCTAAGATTCCAAAATATTGTAGAGGAAAAGGAAGAAGATTTGGGAGAGAAGATGGCGGAGATGTTGGCGGAGATATTAGGCAAGGAAAAACAGGAAATAAGAAGAGACATAAACAAAATATATAGAGCACAGGTCGGCAACCTGCGGCTCCGGAGCTGCATGCGGCTTTTTGAGCCTTCCCCTATGGCTCCCAGCCTCTTCTGCCATTTGCAGAGAGAGACAGAGACAGAGAGAGGCACTTGCTCTCTCTCTGTCTCTCTCTGTCTCTGTCTCTCTCTCTCTCTGTCTCTCTCTCTCTCTGTCTCTCTGTCTCTCTCTCTCTCTCTCTCTCTCTCTCTCTCTCTCTCTCTCTCTGTGTGTGTGTGTGTGTGTAAAAAAAGTGGACTCACGGTATTCTCCGACGAGCTGAAAAGCTTATTTGGGCGGAGCTCCTCCCTTTGCTGCGTCTCTGCAGGAAGCAGGAAGGGCAGGAGAGAGCTAGCTAGTCCAGCTATGCTAACTCAGGAATTCTGGGAATTGAAGTCCATGAGTCATAAAAGAGTTGAGGTTGCCTACCCCTGAGCTTGTTGGAGAACAGCTTGAAGCCAGCTTGCCAGGTGAGCAGAAGATGGGAGAAAGGGAGAGGGGGGAGAGAAAGAGAGAGAGAGGGAGAGAGAGAGAAAGAGAGAGAGAAGGAGGGGGAGAGGAGAGAAAGGGAGAGGGAAAGAGAGAGGGAAAGGGAAGAGAAAGAGAGAAAAAGAAAGAAAGAAAAAGAAAGGGAGAGGGAGGGAGGGAGGGAGGGAAAGAGACAGAGAGAGACCCTTTTGACATCTAAAATGAAGATAACACTGCATATATCCTTTTTTACCTTTATTATAGGTGTGTGTATATATGTATGTGTGTGTGTATATATATGTGTGTGTGTGTATGTTATCTTCATTTTAGATATCAAAAGGGTTTTGCGGCTCCCAGTGTTTTGTTTTCGGTGGGAAACGGGTCCAAGTGGCTCTTTCAGTGTTTTGGGTTGCCTACCCCTGATATAGAGTATATACAAATTATGCATGAAGGCATAGATTGGTGAGAGAGGTCCATATAAGGTTTACTAGAAGATTAATAAGGGATGATATATATATATAAAAAAAGAGACGAACCAATAACATATAAGGGTAAAGAAATAATTGTATTAAAACAAATACCACGTAGTATATGAAATCAGAGACGAGAATACCAATTTCTAACGACCCAATTAACTAAATATAAAGTTATGTTTCGATGGTTAATACCTGAAGGCATATTTCTAACTTGGCAGGAAAAAAAATATAAGATAGATACACTTGAGAAAGCGCAGGACTTTTATGAACGTTACTTTACACAGGGAGAAGAACAGGAAAGTAGGGAAGAGCCGGAGAGTAAAAGTCAGGATGAAGATTTATTAGAGGAAGTCGAACAAGAGAGAGAAATACAAAAGATACAAGAAAGAGAAAGGTTAGAAAGAGAAGGAGCAAAAGGAAGGGTAATAGAGACAAGAAGCATAAACAAAATAGATCAAGTAAAAAATGGGAGACGCAATTAAGCTCTTCTCTGTAAACATTAATGGATTAAATATACCAAGAAAAAGAGCACAAACGTTTAACAAATTAAGGAAATTGGATGCAGATGTGATATGTCTTCAGGAAGTTCATATAAAAAAGGATTATAGAAAACTACTAGAGAATGTAAAATTAGGAACACTATACCAACATTAGCACAAAACAAGAAAGGAGGAATTGTTATATATGTCAAAGAAAAAATAAAATCAAAATCAATATATTCGGATGAAGAGGGGAGAATTTTAATGTTGGAAATAGAATGAGAGCAAAAACAAATCTTACTAACGGCAGTATATGCACCAAATAATAATCAACATGAATTTTTAAAAAAGGTACATAAGAAACTAGTGGATCTGGATTACGAAAATATTTGTATGATTGGGGATTTAAATGCAATAGTTGATGTTAAGAAAGATTATAAGGGTAGTAAAAAGAACAAAAAGAAGAAAAATATATTACCAAAATTGTTCTTTGACATGGTAACAGAACTCAACCTTCAGGATATATGGAGAGAGACACATAGATCAGACAAACAATATACGTTCTATTCGTATCCACATCAGTCTTGGTCTAAGATTGATATGGCCTGGGCAACAACAGACGTACAAAAAGGGATAGAGGAAATTGAAATAGGGCTTAATGATTGGGCAGATCACAACCCAATAATAATAAAATGTAAAGGCCAGAAACAGAAAAAGATGGTCAATGAATCAAAGACTGTGTAAAGATAAACAATATATACAGATGCTAGAAAAGGAGTTGACATTTTTTCAGGTAAATAAAAAGGAAGAGACATCAACACAAAATTCGTGGGATACTACAAAAGCTTACATTCGGGGATTGACAATTGCATACAACTCTAAGAAAAACAAAGGAGACTTCAACAAGGAAAATTACAAGAACAATTCAAAACAATAGAAGGTGATCTACAGAAGGACCCACAAAATAAAAAGAAAAGAAAAATGGAATATTATAAAACATAAGATTAACCTGACAACACAAAAAGAAATGGCACAGAAAATTAGGATGGCGAAACAAAATTACTTTGAAAATGCGAATAAAACTGGTTGATGGTTGGCCTATAAATTAAAAAAAGAAAAAGGCAAAAGAACAATACATCAACTACAAGACGAAAGTGGAACAGTACAATATAGACGGGAAGAAAAAAAGAAAATAATACAAAATTTCTTTTCAAAGCTATACCATCAGGAAGATATAGCAGATGATAAAGTCAAACAATATATAGAGGCAGCAAAAATGAGCAAAATCACTGAAGAACAAAAGGAAATGTTGACTAGACCAATAACCGCAATAGAATTAGAAACAGCATTGAAAAAACAAAAAACAACAACAAATCACCAGGCCCAGATGGAATTCCGGTTGAGTTTTATAAAAATACACAAGAGTCACTACAATGGATAATGTTGGAGATTTACAATGAGGTGCTGGAGGAGGCGAAGATACCGACAACTTGGACTGAAGCAATCATCATCCTCATTCCTAAGGAAGACTCAGACCTACAACAAATTCAAAATTATAGACCGATTTCTTTACTGAATACAGATTATAAGACATTTACAACAATAATAGCAGAAAGGATAAAAAAATTTTTGAATAACTACATCCACCCAGATCAAAATGGATTTCTACCAGGACGACAAATAAAAAATAATATGAGGATAATAATGAACACTTTAGAATTTTATGAAGTCCATCCTGAAAGACAAGCTACACTGGTTTTTCTTGATGCCCAGAAGGCATTTGATAATCTGAATTGGAATTTTATTATAACACAATTGTACTATATGGATTTTGGGACAAAATTTGGAAAGATGGTTGAGAAAATATATACTAAACAAACAGCTAGGGTAATTATAAATGAGGAAATGACAGAAAAAATTGATATAACCAAAGGAGTAAGACAAGGATGCCCACTTTCCCCTCTTCTATTTATTTTATCATTAGAAATACTCCTGACAAAAATCAGAGAGGACCAAGAAATAAAGGGTTTAAAAATTAAGAAGGAAGAATATAAGGTCCAGGCCTTCGCTGATGATTTGGTATTTATTTTGGAAGATCCATTAGAAACCGGCTTTAAATTGATTCAAAAAATAGAAGAATTTGGTGAGGTAGCCGGACTTAAGATTAATAAGAATAAATCCAAATTAATAACCAAAAATCTTACAAAGGCACAGGATAGTGAACTGGAAGATAAAACAAAGATAAGTATAACCAAGAAAATAAAATATTTAGGGATCTGGCTTACAGCGAAATGTTCCTCGATTAAGGAGGACAATTATGATAAAATATTACACCAGATAAAAAAAGATTTAGAAAATTGGGAAAATTTGCAAATTTCATTTTTAGGGAGGACCGCTACGGTCAAAATGAATATATTGCCAAAAATATTATTTCTGTTCCAAGTTATTCCAATAAAATTAGGGAAAACATTCTTTCAATAATTAAATAAATTGGTCACTAAATTTATATGGCAAAGGAAAAAACCCAGGATTAAATTAAAACTCTTGCAAGCTATGAAAGATAAAGGGGGATTGGCGTTACCAGAGTGGGAAATATACTATCAAACATCGAGCTTAACTTGGCTAAAAGATTGGATGGATTTGAAAAATACTAGAGTTTTAACAATAGAAGGACATGACTTGCAAGCAGGGTGGCATGCATTCCTATGGGACGAAAAATATAAAATACACAGATACTTTCAAAGACACATAGTTAGGAATGCATTGCTACAGACTTGGGAAAAAATAAAACAAAAACATTATATAAGAATTCCAATGTGGTTATCCCCAACAGAAGCTCTGAAATACCCAAACCTACTGGATATAAATAAGATAATTAGATACAAGGAATTAGTAAATGAACAGGGAAATATGAAAACAAAACAAGAATTGGAACAAGATATTTGCAGAGAGATTGACTGGTGGACATTTACACAAATTCAATCTAAATATACAGAGGACAAAAATTATATGAAATACAAAAAGAGCTGCAAGAATTGGATAAAATTATACATGGAACAAATAAAATTAATTAGCAATTTATACAAATACCTATTGAGATATAAAATGGAAGGCGAGGTTGTCAAACACACAATGATTAGATGGGCAAAAAAATTTGGATATAATATAGAATTGGAGAAATGGGAAAAATATGGGAAATAAACATAAAATTGACTATGTCGGCGGCATTCAAGGAAAACCAGTTGAAGATGTTTTACAGATGACATCTTCCACCAGCAAAGCTTGCCAAGATGTTCCAGAACAATTCACCAACATGCTGGAAATGTAAAAAAGTACATGGAACATATTATCATTTATGGTGGACATGCCCAGTTGCGAAAAAATACTGGACTAAAATAAGAAGATGGATCGAAGAAATAATAGACCAACCCGTAGACTGGAAACCAGAGATCTTTTTGCTGGGTATTTTAAACAGAAAATATAGTAAAGAAATATGGTACTTAATATTACATATAATAACAGCGGCAAGAATAGCATATGCACAGTGCTGGAAAAATGAGAATATACCATCAGAGGAAGAAGTGATAAGAAAAATTCTGGACTGTGCTGAGATGGACAAATTAACAAAAGAGATAAAAGAAAAGGAAGACACAGAGTACTATATAACATGGAACAAGTGGTATGACTGGTTGGAGACTAGAAATAATAGAGGAGAATAAATATGGAAAGGTCAAAAGTGAAAATATATGTATAATAATGTATAATAATAATATGAATTATTCTTAGAAGTAGAGTATGAAGGAAGAAAAATGTAAATAAGAAACAACAGGGCAATAAGGACAAATATTCTAAAGAAGAATAAGGGGGGAAATGTAAATAATAGAAGATTACCGTTTCGTAATCACTGTTAAAAAAAGGGGAGGAGTATATACTGTGTGTGTATGTGTGTTTTGTTGGTTCAAAAATAAAAAAAAATAATAATAAAAAAAAAGAAAATGAGGCTGCAAGACACAACATACGAGGGCACGACCCTCACCTCGGGGCACGACCCCAGTCAGTACAAGTGGGTGATCAGCTCCCAGGAATGTCATCTCCCCTTTGGGTCCTGGCCTTGGATCCAGTCCTGACCATTTTTCCAAAGGGGCATGACAACCCTCACACAATTAGCTTGTCCGAAAAGCAAGTCTGGTTGTGACCCTTGCTGCTGAATTAGGGGGATAAGCTAAACTAACTAAATTACAACAACTTCCCTACCTACCTACTTATGAGGGACCCAAAAAGGGAGCCGTTATGCTCACCTCTGATTCAAAATAGATTGTGGGTGCTTGGAGAGAGTGGGCTGGTTACCTGTGGCCCAAAACCAGGAGGCGGTCAGAAATCCTAGCTGGAGGCTTCCGGGCGGACGTGCAGAGCAATTGCTCCCTCTGCCGTCCAGTTTTCTCCTGCCGGGGGACCCTGAAAAGGGTCGGAAGTCACCCTGGAGTGAGATTAACATGGCCCATCAGCAAGCTGCTACCAGCCGAGGCCAAAATTACTAACAAGCACTTTGAAAGCACAACGGAGGAATTGGGTGAGATCCTACCTTCTTTCTACCCCAAGTATTTTTCCTGTAAAAAGCCTCTGGAAATTTCTTCCCCCTGTGAGGAGAGAGGGAAGGGAACGTTTTCCTCCCACCCTCTAAAATGGCGGCATTTGACTACCTAGGGGACATAAAGCCTTGAAAAGAACTACTAAATAATTGGATTTGCTTCTTTTTGATATTTTGGGACCCAAAAATTTCCTACTTTCACAGGGATTTGCTACTTTACTCTACTCGTAAAAAAGATGAAAAAAACCTTAAACTGGATAAAAACCTAGAGCCTGGGATTTAAAAAAGATTTTAAATGCTATTGAGGACATCTTGTGGTAAAACATGGTACAGCAAGTGAATATTCTTGACAAAAAGACCTGCTCATAGCCCAGATCTGTCCTTGGTATTATCTAAAAGAGATTAAAAGCTGAGAGAACAGCTGGGTGCTGAAATTGCTTTTTAGGACTGTGGAGGTGAATACTTACTGACTTTCATTTAATAAATAGCCTTCACTAAAGGACTATCTATAACCACATCAGAAATGGAGGAGGACCAGAAACAAATTTCACTTAATTACAAACTTATACTTGAAAAAATTCTTGAAGCTACTGAGATAATTAAAGCTAGACTGAAAGACAAAGGCGCCAGCTTAAATCTACAAAGCGAAACCCTGATTGCAACCAAAGAACTTACAATTCAAAAAACAACAGAAGTGGAAGAAATTAATACCAAGACAGAGGACTTTAAAGAACAACAAGTACAATGTACTGAAAATCCAGACAACCAAACCCTGATTGCAACTAAAGAATCTACAACCCAAAAAACAATAGAAGTGGAATAAAGTAATACCAAGATGGAGGGTGCTAAAGATCAACAAGTACAGCCTACTGAAAACCTAGACAACCAAACAACAACCATAAAATTGGACATGACTTTTTACTTAGACCAGAAGAAACCTGAGGAAGAAGACCAGATTGAATTGAAGACAAATATATTAGAGCAAATATGGGGATCTTGGCTACCAGGGCGACAATGACCATAAATAGGCCAATTCCTCTGGAAAATTGATAACTAGATGGTCTCCTTTGATTCAAGTAACATGCACAAGAATGAAGGGAGATCTATCTGATGATCTAAAGGCATTGGTATGGAAGCCTGGTTGGCATAAAAAGAAAGCTAGAGTTAGATTTAAAAAATGAGGTCTTTTGATTTATTAGAGAGGATCCTAAAGTCTCAACTAATGGGCTAAAGGGAGATTTTGAGATGAAGGGAAACACGATTATTAGATTTAACTATTGTTGGAAAATGATAAAAATAAGGGATTAATTGGCCTAATATTGAGGATTTAGATTTATAAGGGAAATGAAAATTAATTATTAGGGAATAGCTTTGAATTATTGTTTAGCCCAGATAACACAGACAATGGATTTGAGACAATGAAGGATACTCCATTAGTAAGTAGTGATGTACTAGGATGAGAAATAGAAAAAGTTTATGAAATAAAATAAGAATATATTCAAGTAAGCAATAGTTGTATTTTAGATATTATAATTTTTATAGAGTGAAATAAAGGAAATTTGGGTTCCTAGGAATTTAAATGCTATGGATATTAAAGGTTAAATTGGAGTATTCTAATTAAAAATTAAAAATTAGGTAAAATTTAAATACAGGATATGGATATGTATAAGCAAAAAATTAAGGATAAATGTTTTAATTGAGCTTGTTATAATTAGAAATCTATTAGCTTAAACATGATATAGTAAATGTTAAGGGAAATAGAGAAGGAATTTTTTAATGATGTAACCTGAGATATGTACTAAAGATTTTGTTATTGTACTATTGACTACCCAATCACCATACTGCTTTCCAAATACTTAAATGTAAAACTGGAAAACCAATAAAAACTTGTTATAAAAAAAAGAAAAATCCTAGCTGGACAGCAGGTCCCTTCCAGCATCCATCTCTTCCCTGCCAACGCAGCAAAACTGTCCCAAAAGCCAACTCCCAATACCCTAATTTACCAAGAGCACAACACAAAGTCCAGGGTTCCAAAAACCAAAGCACAGTCCCAGAGTCTGAAGTCAGAGAGCTGAGTCCAAAGTCCACAAATGAAGTCCAAAGTTCAAAGCCAAGAAACACGATCCAATACATGGCAGCATCCATGAAATCTGGGAAGGTGCGTGTCAAATCAAACAGGCACTCCTGACAAATGCACCTTCCCCCAGCATCCAGCTAAATCACCCCATCCCAGGTGTTTCTTGTGAGGAGGGGGGTTGCTTCCTGGAAAGCAACCTCCCTGACCTCTGCCTCCCTTGTCTCTGCTCTCTGTGCCTGCAGATTGGGTGGGGGTGGCAGATGTTCCTCATTGGAGGGAATCTGTAGCCTGTCATCACCACTGACCCTCCACAGCTGAATCTCTGCAGCAAGCAGCTCCCTGTCCAGTCAGCTGCCCCTCCCAATGTTGGATTGACCAGGGACTGCATCGTCCTCAGCCTTGGGACTCTCCAGGCAGGCTGTGCCATCCCCATTGGATGATCTCAGTTCCCACTCTTCCTTATCATGTCATCATCACAAACAGCTGAACTGCCACCTAAGTATCCCTGTTAAGTTCAGCAAGGTCACTATATTATGCAGGGTCTTTGTGGAAGAGGGGGCTGATAGCGGGGCAACTCAGAACCCACCAGCTGAGTTGGCCACCTAATTTCAACCTGAAGAGCACAAAGTTAACACTCTAGACCAGGCATGTCAAACTCGCGACGTCATGTGACATCGTGCGACGTATCGGAGCTTTTTCGCCATTGCTGGCAATGGGGTGGGCGCAGCTCTGGTATGATGAAACTGGCCCATGGGCTGGCAGTTTGACACCCCTGCTCTGGACAAGCAATCTGTCCATGTAAACTAGCAATCTGCTTACAAATAGTACAGTATCCAAACTTAGAGTGCCATGAAAAACAGCTGCAAAATGAGTGTTGCACTGAACTAAGTCAGACATTCTAAGCTAAAATTGCAATCACACAAGCACTTACCAAGGATGAACTGCTGTTTTCTAACTATTGATGTTTTTTAGGCTACACTTTTGCTCAGATGCACACTTCTGGTCAGATGCCCTCACAATGAGTAATTCCACAGAGTCAGTGCAAATAGATATTCTCTTATAGCCTTCCTGTTTTAGATTTATAGTTGCATGATTCATGCAACTAATGCCGACCTGTCGGCATTTACGGAGGCTAGAGAAGTGGAGGAGCCTTCCTCTGAGGGATCAGAGGGCCAGTTTATACCGGTCTTATGGGGAAGAGGCAGATATGACGGGAGGCCTGGGGTAGGCCGCTCTCGGGGAACAAGACCTCGCTGCTTGAAAGCGATCTCTTGTTCCGGCCCCTTGAATCTCTCCCGGGGTACTGGTAATGAGCGAAATCCGGACCCTGGACTCAGGCTGCTGCTGCTCAATGTCAGGTCAGTGGTAAATAAAGCTCTCCTCATCCGGGATTTAATTCTGGAGGAGGAGGCCGACCTGGCATGTGTGACTGAGACCTGGCTGACCCCAGAGGGAGGAGTTCCCCTCTCTGAGATGTGTCCAGCTGGGTTTCAGGTATGGCATCAGCCGTGACCCCAGGGAAGGGGGGAGGAGTGGCGATTATAGCTAAGGAGACACTCGGGCTGCGCAGACTCGCTGCTACTGAGATATCAGGTTGTGAGTCCCTCCTTATGAGGTTGGACCTAGGTGTACAGGTGGGTCTGTTGCTTACGTACCTGCCTCCCAGCTGCGTTTCTACAGCCCTGCCCACGCTACTCGAGGAGGTAGCCGGGTTGGCGGTTGAGTTCCCCAGGCTTATTGTCTTGGGGGACTTCAACGTGCCGTCACTCGGTGAGTCCTCTTGGCTGGTGTGGGAGTTCATGGCCTCCATGGCAACCATGGACTTGACACAGGTAATTGAGGGCCCAACCCATGAGGGGGGACACACACCTGACCTTGTTTTCCTCTCGGAGCAGTTGAGTTATGATCTGAAACTAAGGGGCTTAGAAGTGTTGCCCATGTCATGGACAGATCATTTTCTGCTGCGGCTAGAGTTTATGACGCCAATCCTCTCTCGCAGGGAGCCGGAACCGATTAAATGGTTCCGCCCCAGACGCCTGATGGACCCTATTGGTTTTCAAAGGGTGCTTGGGGAATTGCCAGATTCGCTCATACACAGTCCGACGGAGTCCCTAGTGATGGCCTGGAATACGGCCACTACGGGGGCTCTTGATCGGATTGCGCCGTTGCAACCTCTCTGTGGCAGCAGACCCAGGAGATCTCCTTGGTTTACCAAGGAACTCAGGGGGATGAAGTGCCAGAAGAGACGTCTAGAGAAGCAATGGAGGAAAAGCAGATCCGAACCTGATCGAACCAAATTGGGAGTTTATATTAAGACCTATTTGGAAGCGATCACTGCGGCAAGATCTCAGTATCTTTCCGCATTGATCGCGTCTGCGGAATCTCGTCCGGCTGCCCTGTTTAGGGTGACTCGCTCTCTCCTGAATAAAGGAGGGAGGAACCTTTGCAGGGCAATGCCGAAGAATTTAACACCTTTTTCGCAGACAAGGTCACTCAGATCCGGACTGACTTGGACTCCCATTGGAATGCAGTGTCGGCTGACAATGAGTCAGTCGAGATGACAGAGGCCCGTCTTAGTCCTGTTGTATGGGATGAGTTCGACCTGGTAACTCCTGATGATGTGGACAAGGCCATTGGAGCTGTGAGTTCTGCCACCTGTTTACTGGATCCGTGCCCCTCCTGGCTGGTTTCGGCTAGCAGGGAGGTGACACGGAGCTGGGTCCAGGCGGTTGTTATCGCTTCATTGAGGGAGGGGTCCTTTCCGGCTCCCTTAAAGGAGGCACTTGTGCGCCCCCTCCTCAAGAAGCCTTCCTTGGACCCGGCAGTTTTAAATAATTATCGTCCAGTCTCCAACCTTCCCTTTTTGGGGAAGGTTGTTGAGAAGGTGGTGGCACTCCAACTCCAACGGTCCTTGAATGAAACTGATTATCTGGGCCCTCAGCAGTCTGGGTTCAGGTCCAGTTACAGCACGGAAATTGCTTTGGTCGCGCTGATCGATGATCTCTGGCGGGCCTGGGATAGAGGTTATTCCACTATCCTGGTGCTTCTTGACCTCTCAGCGGCATTCGATACCATCGACCATGGTATCCTTCTGCGCCGGTTGGAGGGCCTTGGAGTGCGAGGCACCGTTCTACGGTGGTTCGCCTCCTACCTCTCTGGCCGGTCGCAGTCGGTGTTTGCAGGAGGTCGGAGATCGACCCCGAGGTCTCTTCCATGTGGAGTCCCTCAGGGGTCCGTTCTCTCATCTCTGCTTTTTAACATCTACATGAAGCTGTTGGGTGAGATCATCCGTCGGCACCGGGTAAGTTATCATCAATATGCTGATGATACCCAGCTTTATATCTCTACCCCGTGTCATTACAGCGAAGTAGTGGAA
Organism: Bothrops alternatus; assembly: GCA_034064705.1. Lineage (NCBI taxonomy): Eukaryota > Metazoa > Chordata > Lepidosauria > Squamata > Viperidae > Bothrops > Bothrops alternatus. The sequence goes on along the minus strand of JARGCV010000014.1, from coordinate 515,552 downwards.
GTGATGAACCGGTGCCTGGAGGCTGTTGAGGTCTGGATGGGTGCCAACAGGCTCAGACTCAATCCCGACAAGACGGAGTGGCTATGGGCCCTGCCTCCCAAGGACAATTCTATCTGTCCGTCCATTACCCTGGGGGGAGAAGTTTTGTCCCCCTTGGAGAAGGTTCACAACTTGGGTGTTCTCCTCGATCCACAGTTAAGTTTGGAACATCATTTTTCAGCTGTGGCGAGGGGAGCATTCGCCCAGGTTCGCCTGGTGCGCCAGTTGCGGCCCTATTTGGATCGGGAGTCACTCCTCACAGTCACCCATGCCCTTGTCACCTCGAGATTCGACTACTGTAATGCTCTCTACATGGGGCTACCTTTGAAGAATGTCCGGAGACTGCAGGTAGTCAAGAATACGGCCGCGCGAGCTGTCTTGGGTCTCCCAAGACATGCTCATATCACTCCAGCTCTCTGTGAGCTGCACTGGCTACCAATTGGTCTCCGAACACAATTCAAAGTGTTGGTTATGACCTATAAAGCCCTTTATGGCAACGGACCAAGATACTTGCGGGACCGTCTCCTGCCTCATGAATCCCAGCGACCGGTTAGGGCGCACAGCGTTGGCCTCCTACGAGTCCCGTCTGTTAAACAATGCCGTCTGGCGGGACCTAGGGCAAGGGCCTTCTCTGTTGCTGCCCCAGCCCTCTGGAACCTGCTTCCCTCGGAGGTTCATACTGCTTCCTTCCTCCTAGCCTTCCGGAAAGGATTGAAGACACATCTATGCCGACAGGCTTGGGGCATGTGAGCTGCGCTCTGCCCCTCGGCCCTAGGAGTGTCCCGCCATCAGTGCATGTGAATTGATTGAGTTTGTGTGTGGTATGAATGTGTTAATTTTAAAATTATTGTAGTATTTTTTGTTGTGAGCCGCCCTGGGTCCTTGGAGAGGGGCGGCATATAAATGTGATTTAAATAAATAAAATAAATAAATAAATGCACAGTTAGGCATGCAGGCCGCTAGCTTGATCCACTGTGCGAAGTCCCAGTTGTCTTTGTTCTGAGCTACTCCCAGCAACCTGTGGTGCTATGCAAATGCAACCAGTAACTCAGTTCCCAGGTGACTAGCTTGATCAACTGGGCAAAGTCCCAGTTCTCTTCAACTGGTGGTAAGCTACTCCTCCCAGCAACCTCTGAGGTAGACATCCCAAAAAATTAGCACTTTTTATTTTCTCAATATGTGGTTGTAAATACTCTAGCTACATTAAGACGACTATGATTTGTTGAGCATATAATTATGTTATAAAAAGCTGTAGTTGCAGGCTCATACATCACTGTGCCAAAACCAGGTCATATTGTAGCTAATTGTGGCCTGTAAATGTCTATTAAAGCTTAGTGTTAGATATGTTTGTTCAGTAGTGTCAGGATAGCAATGTGTTGCATTAAGCCATAGTTGCTTAGTTGTGTTACTGGATTCTATGAACAAAACATTCAAGTTTTTAAAACATTGTTAATGACTTAGAGCAGTGCTTCCCAACCTTGGCAAACTTTAAGATCTTTGGCGTGCTCTCTGGGGAACTCTGGAAGTTGAAATCCACAGATGTTAAAGTTGCCAAGGTCAGGAAATATGGCTTATAACATTGTAAGAAAGCAAACTGAAGCTTATCAAGTAAATTGGCCAAATAAAACATGGTTTAGTGTAATGTGTAAATCCATGTTTTATTTCTGAGTTGTACTATTTATATATTCATATTGATTATAATTTGATGTATAAAGCACACAGTGGATCTAAAAAGTCTACACACCCCTGTTAAAATGCCAGATTTTTGAGATGTAAAAAAAATCAGACCAAGATAAATCACTTCAGATTTTTTTCTACTGATGATAACATAAGCTGTACAATTCAATTGAAAAACAAACTGAAATATTTTAGGGGGAAGATAAAAACGTACAAGAATGTGGTTGCATAAGTGTGCACACCCTTAAACTAATACTTTGTTGAAGCACCTTTTGATTTTATGACAGCATTCAGTCTTTTGGGGTAGGAGCCTATCAGCATGGCACATCTTGCCTTGGGAATCTTTGCCCACTCTTCCTTGCAAAAGCGCTCCAAATCTGTCAGATTGTGAGGGCATCTCCTGTGCACAGCCTTCTTTAGGTCACCCCACAGATTTTCAATTGGATTCAGGTCTGGGCTCTGGCTGGGCCATTCCAAAACTTTGATCATCTTCTGGCGAAGCCATTCTTTTGTTGATGTGGATGTATGCTTTGTGTCATTGTCATATTGAAATGTGAAATTCATCTTCATCTTCAGCATTTTAGCAGAAGCCTGAAGGTTTTATGCCAAATGCTGCTGTGGGCATGATGTACTTCGGGTGATGCACAGTGTTGTTTTTGTGCCAAACATACTTTTTGGAATTATGGCCAAAAAGTTCAACTTCATCTCATCAGACCTTAACACATTTTCCCACATGCTTTTGTCAGGCTTGATGTAGGATTTTGCAAAATGTAGCCCAACTTTGATGTTTTTCTTTGTAAGAAAAAGCTTCTGTCTTGCCACCCTACCGCACAGCCCAGATATATGAAAAATATGGGAAATTGTTGTCACATGTACAGGTGAAACTCGAAAAATTAGAATATCATGCAAAAGTTCATTTATTTCAGTAAAAGATAGTTCAAGCCGTGATGTGTCATAATTGAGATGATTATGGCTTACAGCTCATGAAAACCCCAAATCCACAATCTCAGAAAATTAGAATATTGTGAAAAGGTTCAATATTCTAGGCTCAAAGTGTCCCACTCTAATCAGCTAATTAAGCCATAACACCTGCAAAGGGTTCCTGAGCCTTTAAATGGTCTCTCAGTCAGGTTCAGTAGGAATCACAATCATGGGAAAGACTGCTGACCTGACAGTTGTGTAGAAAACCATCATTGGCACCCTCCATAAGGAGGGAAAGCCTCAAAAGGTAATTGCAAACGAAGTTGGATGTTCCCAAAGTGCTATATCAAAGCACATTAATAGAAAGTTATGTGGAAGGGAAAAGTGTGGAAGAAAAAGGTACACAAGCAGCAGGGATGACCGCAGCCTGGAGAGGATTGTCAGGAAAAGGCCATTCAAAAGTGTTGGGGACTTTTACAAGGAGTGGACTGAGGCTGGAGTCAGTGCATCAAGAGCCACCACACACAGACGGATCCTGGACATGGGCTTCAAATGTCGTATTCCTCTTGTCAAGCCGGTCCTGAACAACAAACAACGTCAGAAGCGTCTTACCTGGGCTAAAGCAAAACAGAACTGGTCTGTTGCTCAGTGGTCCAAAGTCCTCTTTTCTGATGAGAGCAACTTTTGCATCTCATTTGGAAACCAAGGACCCAGAGTCTGGAGGAAGAATGGAGAGGCACACACTGCCAAAAGCACTAAAACCTGGTTCAGTGACAGTGGGATTACTGTGCTTGATTGGCCAGCAAACTCGCCTGACCTGAACCCCATAGAGAATCTATGGGGCATTGCCAAGAGAAAGATGAGAGACATGAGACCGAACAATGCAGAAGAGCTGAAGGCCACTATTGAAGCATCCTGGTCTTCCATAACACCTCAGCAGTGCCACAGGCTGATAGCTTCCATGCCACGCCGCTTTGAGGCAGTAATTGCTGCAAAAGGGGCCCAAACCAAGTACTGAGTACATATGCATGCTTATACTTTTCAGAGGCCCGATATTGCTCTATGTACAATCCTTGTTTTATTGATTGCATGTAATATTCTAATTTTCTGAGATTGTGGATTTGGGGTTTTCATGAGCTGTAAGCCATAATCATCACAATTATGACAAATCACGACTTGAACTATCTTGCTTTGCATGTAATGAGTCTATCTCATATATTAGTTTCACATTTTAAGTTGCATTACTGAAATAAATGAACTTTTGCACGATATTCTAATTTTTCGAGTTTCACCTGTAGTACACAACCAGTACTTGCCGGAAATTCCTGCAGCTCCTTTAATGTTGCTGTAGGCTTCTTGGCAGCCTCTCGGACCAGTTTTCTTTTTTCTTTTCATCAATTTTGGAGGGTCATCCAGTTCTTGGTAATGTCACTGTTATGCCATATTTTCTCTCCTTGTTGACTGTCTTCACTCTATTCCATGGTATATCCAATGCCTTGGAAATTGTTTTGTACCCTTCTCCAGATTGATACTTTGCAACAACATGATACTTTGATACTTTGTAAGCTCTTTGCAGACCATGGGTTTTGTTGTAAGAGGTACCTGAGTAAATGTCAGAAAAATCCTCCTTGAACAACTGAACTTTATATGGGCTTGATCAGAGTCACCTTAGTTGATGGCAGGAGTGTACTGACTACTATTTACCATCAGTTTAAACGTGATTGGTTACTTCTGAACACAGCCATATTCCTACCTATAAGAGCGTATGCACACTTGTGCAACCACATTATTGTATGTTTTTTATTGCTGTTTTTCCCGCTAAAAGATTTCAGTTTGTTTTTCAATTGAATTATACAGCTTATATGTTATATTAAAGCTGGAAAAATTCTGACGTTATTTAACTTGGTCTGATTTTTTTACATCTTAAAAACCTGGCATTTTAACGGGTGTGTGTCCAAGGCAGTCGCTAAGCAAGGACTACCTGTATGTTGAATTTGTAACAGTTTCAGGAACATCTTTTATTGATGACAGATTTAAAACATGAGCTTTTTAACTAATTCATATTTATTGAAGTTTGTTTTTCAAACTCATATCATGTAATGCATTTACAAATAGTAAATTGGAACTGCTGTATATTTCCACCAGGAGAACATGATAGAAAGCATAAGGAAATGAGAAAAGAATCTCCATAAGTTAATTCACTGCCAATGCAACAATGTTCTTGCAGACAGTCCTGAATCTACTGTGTTGTAATGCGCCCCACTTGAGCTGACCGTAAGCATTTATTTAGCCATCATATTTTTGTGTATTCAAACAAAGAGGCTTCAAACAGCAGGAACCTTTTGGCTGGGATAACTGCCGTGATTTACAAAGCCTTCAGGCAAGGCAATTTGTTCAGATCAAAAGAGTTTCCCCTATTGCGGAATACACATAAGCAGACAACCTCTTTCTCAGGCTATGTTTAAGATAACTAAAGTTAGATAAGCAGAAGATGCGGAAACGGTCTGAGAACAGGCACTAAGATCACTGGCAAGGATTTATAGACCTTTGACAGTTAAAAATGAAGGTGTTATTTTATAGTTAGATATAGGAAACATATTATCTTGTAATTGTCTTGTAATCTCCTGACCTCCTGACTAAGCAGGAAATATAATCATTGATGAAACAAATATTTTATGCTATTGTAAAACTGCCGGACTCAAACCTTTTTGTATGTGATTTATTCACGTTGTTTGATGTTAACCAAATAAAGACAGGAGGCTGATCCCATTTGAATGTCAGTCACTCCAGAGAGAAGCTTTTGTCTCATTTGTCTTGTCTCTACAATTTGGCCATCGTGTCTGATCCACATTGCAGCTGCCTGCGGAGGGTAAAGCTACAACTGGTGACCCCGACGTGATGCGAAGTCGCGTCCTTCTGGCATCCTATAACCTACTTCGCCTGGAATAAGGCTCCTTGGGCGCACGTCTTTACGTAAGTATGGGACAGAGGCTTTCAAAAGATCGGGCTCAGCGCCTGACAGAATTGAATAGCTTAGTCAGGAGAGCAAATTATATTCAGAAACTTAATAATCAGGCTGTTTTCCCTGTCACTCAGAAAGAATTGTATCTTTTATTGGCCTTTTTGGAAAAATTTCATCCTACGTACCCAGAGAAGGGGCAATTAGACCTCGCCACATGGAGACGCATAGGTATTTGGCTCCACATGCCGCCCAAAGCTCCGCCAAATGTCCTAGCCCCATGGAAGGCCGTATTGTCCATGTTGACTTTACACTGTGCAAAACAAGCTGATTTGATAGATCCTCAGACATTAACAAGCTCTGAGACATCAAAAAAAATATTACAATCAGACTCTAAATTTGCCCTATCAGAAGAACCACCCCCAAGATATGAACCATTGAGCGCCAAGGCTGGGGATTGCACTCAATTGATTGATTCTGATCTGTATCCCATGGCATCTGCACCTGCTTCTTCTTCTTCTATATGTCTTGAACCTGCCCCTCTCTCTTCCTTGCAAAGGGGAATTGCTAAAGCCAAGGCTGAGGGGGCCATAGAGCTAGATGATTTAGCAGACATTGCCGCTTTTCCAGTAGTCATGGTGCCCGATCCTGCTAATCCTGGCCGGCAAAGACCCAGATATGAACCCTTGGATTATAAAATCATCAAGAACTTGAAGGAGGCAGTGCACCAATATGGGATCTCCGGACCTTATGTCCAAGGCTTATTGCGCGCATTTGCGCTCAGCCAGCATGTTCTCCCAATAGATTGGAAGAATATTGCCCAAATGATACTTAATAACACGCAGTATCTACAATTTGAGGCTGCCTGGAAAAGGCAAGCTGATCGAATGGCTCGACAAAACTTGCTCCCTGCTGACATTGGCATACGCCACATAATGGGCACTGGTACTCAGTCCATGATCACTAATCAGCTGCAATTTCCTCCTGCCCTGTTTGCATTAATTAACGAAGCAGTATTATATGCTTTCTCGGTCTTGGAGGACTCCACCGAGGTTACTTCCTCTTTTGCAAAAATATTACAAGGACCCCAGGAGCCATATGCTGATTTTGTCAATAAACTGATCACAGCTGTCAAAAGGCAGATTGAAAATGCAGCAGCGCAGGATGAGTTAATTAAAAAATTGGCTTATGAAAATTCTAATGCAGATTGCAAAAGTATATTGAAAGGGGTCATTGTAAATCAGAGAGCTACCATCTCAGATTATCTTGATGCCTGTAGACATACTGGTACCACCACTTTTCAAATGTCTGCGTTGGCTCTTGCCTTGCAGGGACATTCTGGGCAAAGTTCTCAGAATCGGTCATCTCAAACCTGCTTTAATTGTGGGAAGCTCGGACACTTTAAAGCTGAATGCCGGGCTCCTGGGGGGGGAGCTGCCTCAGGGAAGGACGGACGTTCCTCTAAACCACGAACTGTTTGTCCAAAGTGCAAAAAGGGCTTTCATTGGGCGAAAGATTGTAGGTCTGTAACCAACAACAATCAGGGAAACTAGGAGCGGGGCGCCCGGCTAGCCCCTTCCCCAAGGTCGGAGATTTAAATCCTCCCCCTGATCAGTATTCCCAAACTTTTGAAATGGCTGCAAAGGAAACATTGTTGCTAAATTTGCCTGCTCACAATTATTTTTTGCCTTTAGAGCCAAAATTAAAGCTCCAATTGCCCCCCACTTTGCCCGTGTTGGTATTTCCGACACATGAAATAGCATGTCAAGGCATCATGGCCGCTCCTGTGATGATAGATTCTCAGTGTCTGTCTTCTTTGTCACTCTGTGTCTCTGCTAATCAGCCTGTGACCATTCAGCAAGGCTCAGTTGTGGCTACTATGATATTGCTAATGGACTTCATCCCACCGGAGTTATGCGCGGTGGAACACCCTTTAGCCCGACCACGTCCGGTGGCCACGTTCCTTTTGAACGGCCGCCAATTTTCTGGCATTTTAGATACTGGGGCGGATGTCTCAGTCATAAGATCTCAAGAATGGCCCACTCAGTGGGCCACAGCAGAGGCCCCTTCTGTGAGAGGTGTGGGGGGACTACAGGTGGCACGTAAAAGTCTTGCTTGGGTAGCTGTGACATCGCCTGATTCGGCTCACACTGCCTATATTCAGCCTGTGGTCATTCCCCTTCACATTAATTTATGGGGCCGAGACCTAATGAGTCAACTACAAGCTAAATTAACCTTTTCCTAATGGCTGTGCCTCTGAAACTAACTCTCAAGACACCCACGCCTGTGTGGGTGAACCAATGGCCCCTATCCCAGGAAAAGCAAACTGCGCTTTTAAAATTAATTCAAGAGCAGCTTGCTCTTGGACATTTGGAACAATCCTTTAGCCCTTATAACACTCCTGTCTTTGTCATTAAAAAAAAGAGTGGAAAGTTTCGTCTTCTTCACGATCTCCGTGCCGTCAATTCTATAATTCAACCTATGGGACCTTTGCAATGCGGTCTTCCGAATCCTAACTTAATTCCTGCTGACTTTCAGCTTTTGGTGGTGGATCTCTCAGATGCCTTTTTCTCTATTCCTTTGCATAAGGAAGATAGGCAATTATTTGCTTTCACAGTCCCAGAGCAGAATTCTCACAGACCCACGGCTAGATATCAGTGGAAAGTTTTGCCACAGGGTATGTTAAATAGTCCAACCATTTGCCAATTTGTCGTGGATCAGGTTCTGAATAAATTCAGATTGCAAAATCCACACCTAATGATTTATCATTACATGGATGATATCCTTGTTGCTGGACCAGGCCCCCCTGGGGTGCTGCTCCCCTATCTGCCACAGCTTCAAACTATTTTGAAGCAAGGGGGCTTTCATGTTTCCCCTGAAAAAATTCAGACAAAATCACCGTTTTCCTATTTGGGGCATAAAGTTTTAGCATCCCGATCTGTGCCCCAGCCCCCAAAATTGGCTTTTACAGAACCTCTCACATTATTGGAACTGCAAAAATACTTGGGAGCCATAAATTGGATCCGTCCTTATTTAGGTCTCACCACCTTACAGCTTTCACCTTTATTTTCCTCCCTTACTAGGGGGGTGAAACCTTCTGACCAAGTTCTCTTGCCTGGCAAGGCAAGGGAAGTTTTGCAAAACGTTTCTTTCGCTCTAGCTAAGGTTTGGGTGGATAGCATTGTTCCCAACATTTCTTTATCTCTCATTCTGCTTAATACAAAGGGCCTTCCTACTGGCATACTGGCACAAGTTCAAAATAAAAAATCTTTGAAAATTGTTGAATGGATACATTTGCCGCACACACCCCGTAATTCAATCAACCCCAGTCATTTGATGTTTGCTACTCTAATTCGGAGAGGCCGCCTTAGAGCAAAAGCCTTGACGGGGGCAGACCTTGATTCATTATTTGTTCCCTGCCCACTAGCTCAATGGGAGGATTTGGTGTTTATTTGCCTTGGCCAATTGGCCGGGGATTGTGTCCTGCCATCCTCCAACGGATCCCCGGATTGCTTTGCTTAAGGTGGTCCCGATCTCTTTCAAATCGGTGATAAGGTCTGTGCCCATTTCAGATGCTGTGACTGTCTTTGCAGATGGTAGTAAAACACATGGGGCTTGTGTGTACCAGAAGGAAGGGACCTGGATGTCTTTAATCACCCCCCCTCAAATCTCTGCTCAGCGCTCAGAACTATATGCTTCTCTTTTAGCTTTTAACCATTTTTCTGAGATTCCTTTCAACCTGATTGTAGACAGTCTCTATGTGTGTCAAGTTATTAACTCTATTTCTGATGCTTACCTGTCTCCCTCAACTGATAGTAATCTGCTTGCGCTGTTTGCCTCTTTGCAAAATTTAATCCAAAAGCGCACCCTTCCCTTCTTCGTGGCTCACATTAGGAGCCACCAGCCATTTCCTGGCATGTTACAAGAAGGGAACAATGTAGCAGATTCAGTTGCTTCTAATGCTTCTTCTCTGTTGCCTGTAAAATCTTCTTCACTGTTGCCTGTCAGTTCTGTCCCCCCCACCCCATGGGAAAGCCACGCTTATTTTCATCAAGGGATCCGTGCTCTGGTGCGGCAATTCTCTCTCTCTTACAGAGAGGCAGCTGCCATTGTGCAACAATGCCCAACATGTAGCTTGCAGGGCCGTGCTGTGCCATTGGGAGTAAATCCTCGTGGTCTTGAACCCACTCAATTATGGCAAATGGATGTGACACAATGTTCTGCATTTGCCCCGTGGAAATATCTTCACGTTTCCATAGACACCTATTCAGGTTTTATTATGGCATCCCCCCAAAGGGGGGAGACGGTGAAGCATGTCATCAACCATTGTTTAAAAACCTTCTCAGTGTTGGGTAAGCCTCACACTGTAAAAACTGACAATGGCCCTGCCTATGCCAGTCGTGCGTTTGCACAATTCTGTCAAAAATGGGGAATAGAGCACAAGACAGGACTTCCCTATAACAGTCAGGGACAAGCTATAATTGAACGTGCAAACCAGACCTTGAAAAACATGATTGCAAAATTGGATTTCCCTCCTCCCCCTCGAAATTTGCCAGTCTTACAGAATTTGCTCAACCTGGCTCTCTACACTTTAAATTTCCTGAATGAGTCAGGCAAGCCTAGCCTCTCTGCTGCCCAGCGCCACTTCTCTTCATCAAAAACGGAGCAACGCCCGCTTGTCTATTACCGGCAGTTGCCTGACCCCACCTGGAAAGGACCAGCCCCACTCATAACTTGGGGTCGGGGCTATGCAGCCATTCAACTTCCAGACTCTGCTCTATGGGTTCCTGGCCGCTGCATTCGTCCATGTCATCTTCCACCGCCCGTGCCTGCTCCGGAGGAGGAGGATGCCTCGCTCAGCTTGCTTTTTGGATGAATTGACTTCTCGCTTCTTCCTTTTGCTTCAGGAAAACATCATGTTTTGGTCCGTTTATTTGCTTCTATGTGTCGCAGGAGGTGCTGCCAGTGAAACCCTTTGGATCTACCCTACTCATCTCTTTGAACTGCCTGGAACATTTGCTCAAATACATTGTTATTCTAACATCAGTGCAGAATTTTGCCCTCTGACTTTTTTCTTTGAACCCTATCAGTGGCTGTTGGAACCAAAACCTTCTCCTGACCGGCTTCAAGTGACCACAATGACTGAGCCTCGATGGTGGTTTCCCTACCATTCCCAAACAGCCCGCTCCTGCCATCTAACCCTTCATTTGAAAATCTCTCTCACAACTATAGGTCGATATGCCTGCAGAGGATTCCTCAACAGCAGTTGGAGGGAAGTAAGCAGTCTGATTGCTAGCCGTGACAGTTTTGCTTTCCCCCCAATTCCTCCCTGGCTTTTCACTGCCTCCACCAACAGAAAACGCAATTCCTTCCAAAGACGCAGTTCCTTCCGTCTAGATCACCCGGCAACCCAGACTCTGCATCACAATGATGTTTTCCCCCTTCGCTCCAAACGCAGCTTCTCTGATCTTCCCTTTTGCATCTGGTCCACCAAGGTATCTGATGGTCAGCCTTTTCAGTTGCGCACCATGATCAATAGTGACTGCAACCTGATTTTGGGGGTCTTTCCTCCTATTTCTTCACATCAAAAGAAGTGGATTTGCTCCAACAGATCTTTGGATTTTGTTCAACACGCACTGGATTTATGTGGGGATAAAGTCCCTCTCCGTACTTGTTCTTGGGCTGCTTTTATTTTGTGGATAGGAAATTGTGGGACTCATAATTTTTTCAATAGTCCTTTGACATTTCAATGTAATGATTCTTATGTTTCTTCTTTACCAAGGTATTGGGAAGGTCTCTGTACAGTTTATATGCGATCTCCTGATAAAATTTCAAAAATAGGGAACCAAGGCATTGTTCCCACCCCCCCTTCCATGATGATGACCACCCCCTTTCAAGTTTTGACTAGCAAAAAACCCATCATCACCCCAGTGCTGCCTATCGTGCCCCCTCCTCGCAAGCCACGAGCTGTCAGGAAACTATCTGATGATTGTAGTCAATGTGTGGTTAAGGTTCGTGAAGGCAATCAGGTAAAAGAGACCCTGGTTTACTTTTCCCATCACAAATGTCCTGGTGAGATGGTCCCATGCAAAAAGGGGAATGTCACATATAGTTATTGCAAGACCACAAAAACATGTTATGATCCCAAACACGATCCGGAACAGATGTGGCTTCACCTAAAGTCTCAAGGTAAAACACTGCATCAACAAAGAATATGGTCTCTGAATACACCTGTCTCCATTATAATTGATGTGTGTGAAATAGTAGATTGTGGCCATTTAGCAGGGCAAAGGGAATATGCTGTCAATGAAAAGTATATTTGTCCTATTAAGGGGTCATCGGGGTGTGGGTATGGTAATTTATGCCCCTATTGGAGTTGTGTTCATTGGGCAACCAGTCTGTGGGAAAGCACAGTACCCTATGTGTGGGATGCTACATTGAGCAAGGTAGTAGCTACTGCAAACTGTAAATTGAGACATTGTAACAAAATTAATTTTACCATCAAAGGGTTCAACACCATGACTGGTCGATATGGCAATCAATTTGGAATTGGGATAGATGGATGGGGCACAGATCCAACTGGAATATTCACAATAGAATTGCAAAAATTTATGGAAACTGAAGACCAAATCACCCATAATTTTTATACTGAATTCTGGAAAGAAATGAAAAAACCTATTGAAATCCCGGATGTTGCTAGGAATCTGTTCATAGAACTAGCTGGCACTGTAGCCCAGGCTTTAAATGTTACAAACTGCTATGTGTGCGGGGGCACAAATGTAGGAGACCAGTGGCCGTGGGAGGCCGCAGAATGGGACATTTCCAAAAAATATAACGCTACTGGGCAACCCCCTCACTTAAACAATAGTGTGTGGGAGTTACGGCAGGCATTGGTTTGCCGTTGGTGTGTCCATAGATTTGAACACAGCACTCCGTTGATTGGTGACAGCCTATGCGAAGCAATGATAAAAATTAACATCTCTGATTCCTCAGTCTCCTTTTGGCCAAATGCCTCAGTTAACAACGTTCCATTCATGTGGCCATTACCTAATGAAACAGCCATGTACAATTGGCCCACAGAATCTGGAGAAATGCTCAATGCGTCCTATAAAGGCACATGGAAAGCTCCTCCAGGATTATATTGGATCTGTGGAAAACGAGCCTATTCCCACTTACCTGAAAAATGGACTGGCTCTTGTACTATAGGGGAGATACGCCCAGCTTTCTTCCTAATACCATTGGGGGAAGGTGAACGGCTAAACTACCCAGTATATGATATTCATCAAAGAAGGAAACGTTCCCTGAATGTGGAAGTTCCCATATACGAGGACCAGGAATGGAAGGGCAAAATATGGGACGCTGAGGAAATCATAAAGGTATATGGCCCCGCCACCTGGGCTTAAGATGGCACCTATGGGTACAGAACACCCATCTATATGATTAATCGCATAATTCGCTTGCAGGCTGTGTTGGAACTAATCACTCGTGAGAATGCTGTAGCTTTAAATCTGATAGCAAAACAACATAGCCAATTAAGAAACGGCGTATTTCAAAACCGCCTAGCCCTTGACTATCTGCTAGCTGCAGAAGGAGGGGTCTGTGGAAAATTTAATCTGTCAAACTGTTGCCTGCAAATTGATGACAATGGGAGGGTCATAGAAGAAATAACTCAAAAAATTGTTCGCTTGGCCCATGTCCCACCTCAGCAATGGACGGGGATATTGGATCAAGGAGGTTTTTTGGGTGGCATTTTCAATAACTGGAGGCAAGCCCTGTTTATGATAGGAATTGGGTTCTTGGGTTTAATGTTTTTGCCTTGTTTGATTCCCCTGTTACGTTCTGTGATTAGCAGTGTGGTTGAGAGTGCTGTTCAAAAACAAGCACTGCACATTTGGGACTTAGGGGAGAATTGGGGAGACTCCTACATCATCCCTGAGAAGGAAACTTTACTGTATTCCGAAGATGAACTAAGCTTCTAAGAAAAAAAAAATAGCAATTGTTGTAATGCGCCCCACTTGAGCTGACCGTAAGCATTTATTTAGCCATCATATTTTTGTGTATTCAAACAAAGAGGCTTCAAACAGCAGGAACCTTTTGGCTGGGATAACTGCCGTGATTTACAAAGCCTTCAGGCAAGGCAATTTGTTCAGATCAAAAGAGTTTCCCTTATTGCGGAATACACATAAGCAGACAACCTCTTTCTCAGGCTATGTTTAAGATAACTAAAGTTAGATAAGCAGCAGATGCGGAAACGGTCTGAGAACATGCATCACAACATATTACAACATACTGTATCTTTGTCTGTAGTAAATGTCACGGCCCTGTATAAAATCATCAGTAAACATATTCTTAATTGAGAGTTAAAGAATTATACCTAGTAATTTATTCCACTGAACATCAGTCACTCAGTATTTCATATAACCAAAATAGGTCTGTCAAAGAATCTCCATTGTTCAGTATAATACTGAGGAAGACATACTAAGTTCAAACATAATATAATTTTAATGTTTTAATACAATTGTTCCATATGTAGCTAACATTATGACTATATTGTTAGCTAATCTGCTTTACATGTTGTTGTGAGTGTCCCTAGACCAGCTTGGGAAGTGTCAGAGTATGAGGATGAGCAGCCAGGCTCCTCTGGGTGTTTTCCCCTCCCGGCAGCCGAGGAAGAGCAGCCAGGCCCCTCTGGGTATTTTCCCCTCCCGGCAGCTGAGCCAGACAGGGAGGAGATTTACAGGCAGTCTGGATCAGATTCACAAAGTGAGGGGTCAGATTTGGATCAAGAAGATAGATGGCTTGATCCGAGATTCCGAAGGTTTGATAAGCGACGGTGTCAGTTAAGTGGAAAAAGGAAGTAATGAGGGGAAGTGACGTATCGGACACTATATTAGAAGGGGACAGAGAGACTACGCCTTTGTCACGAGCAACGTTAATCAAGGAGTAGCCGTGCGTTTGACTTCAGTCTTCTGATGTTTTGGAAATCTACGGGAGAATAATGAGGCCTTGGACAATGTGATAAAGAAAGAGTGAGTTAATTGGAAGGTGTGGAAGGAGCATGTGTTAATCTAAATGTAAATACATGAGACTTGGCTGTTTCTGCCAGCAAAATGCCAGCAGCGTGCTTTGAAGTGAATTCTTTTGAAATGTGTTAAATAAACCTCTTAAAGACATATTTATGTGGATTTTAATGAGCTGAGAGGGGCCAGACAGAACACATGTAAGCCACCAAAAGGGACATACAGTTCTACCACATATCCATGACATAGAGATGTTGTGTGGAGAATCATGTGCATTCAGACAAACTTTTGGCTCCTAATATAGCAAGGCAAGATATATGCTGAAACTCCCAAAAAGATTAGTTTGCAATACAGTGTTAGAATTAAGATATCACGTGACTCAATGTTTTCACGTTTATTTGAACAGATGTTTGAACTCCAGTGTCCAGTGCTTCAGGATCATGTGTCAGTCTGCCCAAAGAGAATAGTTTTATCTTTGGGGAAAACAGATCCTATGCAGCTAATATAATACAAAAGAAATGTTACTTAAACTCAGATCTACAATCTACAACTTGTGTCTACCATGCACAGATCCATATGCTCTGGCAGAAAAAAAATAGAAACCATGAGATTTGGGGGAGCATAGTCTTCTTGATCCCAGTGCTATTACAGTGATTAAAAAATAAGTTGTTGTTAGTTGCGAAGTCGTGTCCGACCCATCGCGACCCCATGGACAACATTCCTCCAGGCCTTCCTGTCCTCTACCATCTTCTGGAGTCCATTTAAGCTCACACCTACTGCTTCAGTGACTCCATCCAGCCACCTCATTCTCTGTCGTCCCCTTCTTCTATTGCCCTCAATCTTTCCCAGCATTAGGCTCTTCTCCAGTGAGTCCTTCCTTCTCATTAGGTGGCCAAAGTATTTGAGTTTCAACTTCAGGATCTGGCCTTCTAAAGAAGAGTCAGGGTTGATCTCCTCTAGGACTGACCGGTTTGATCGCCTTGCAGTCCAGGGGACTCGCAGGAGTCTTCTCCAGCACCATAGTTCAAAGGCCTCAATTCTTTGGGGCTCAGACTTTCTTATGGTCCAATTTTCACATCCATACATTGCAACTGGGAAAACCATGGCCTTGACTATACGTACTTTTGTTGGCAGGGTGATGTCTCTGCTTTTTAGTATGCTGTCTAGATTTGCCATAGCTTTCCTCCCCAGGAGCAAGCGTCTTTTAATTTCTTGGCTACAGTCCCCATCTGCGGTGATCTTGGAGCCCAGGAAGATAAAATCTGTCACTACCTCAATTTCTTCCCCATCTATTTGCCAGGAATTGAGAGGGCCGGATGCCATGATCTTGGTTTTCTTAATGTTGAGTTTCAAGCCAACTTTTGCACTCTCCTCCTTCACCTGCATCAAGAGGCTCTTTGGTTCCTCTTCACTTTCTGCCATTAGAGTGGTATCATCTGCATATCTTAGGTTGTTGATATTTCTCCTGGCAATCTTAATACCAACTTTTGATTCATCTAGGGTGACAGAATACAGCCTTGCTGGACTCCTTTCCCAATTTTGAACCAATCAGTGGTTCCGTGTCCAGTTCTCACTGTTGCTTCTTGACCCGCATATAGGTTTCTCAAGAGACAGATAAGATGGTCTGGTACTCCCATCTCTTTGAGAACTTGCCACAGTTTGTTGTGATCCACACAATCAAAGGCTTTAGCATAGTCAATAAAGCAGAAGTAGATGTTTTTCTGGAACTCCCTAGCTTTCTCCATGATCCAGCGTATGTTTGCAATTTGATCTCTAGTTCTTCTGCCTCTTTGAAATCCTGCCTGTACTTCTGTAAGTTCTCGATCCACATACTGCTGGAGTCTAGCTTGTAGGATTTTAAGCATAACTTTACTTGCATGTGAAATGAGTGCAATGGTGCGATAGTTTGAACATTCTTTGGCATTGCCTTTCTTTGGCATTGGAATGTAAACTGAGGTTTTCCAATCCTGTGGCCACTGTTGAGTTTTCCAAATTTGCTGGCAAATTGAGTGTAGCACTTTTACTGCATCGTCTTTTAAGATTTTGAATAGCTCAGCTGGAATACTGTCACCTCCACTAGCTTTGTTGTTGCTCAGATTTCCTAAGGCCCATTTCACTTCACATTCTAGGATGTCTGGCTCGAGGTCAGTGACCACCCCATCATGGTTATCAGGGATGCTAAGCTCGTTCTTGTATAGTTCTTCTGTGTAATTTTGCCACCTCTTCTTAATCTCTTCTGCCTCTGTTAGGTCCCTGCCATTTTGGTCCTTTATCATGCCCATCTTTGCATGAAACGTTCCCTTCATATCTCCAATTTTCTTGAAGAGATCTCTGGTCCTCCCTATTCTATTGTTTTCTTCTATTTCTTTGCACTGTTCATTTAAGAGGGCATTCTTATCTCTTCTAGCTATTCTCTGGAATTCTGCATGCAATTGGGTGTATCTTTCTCTTTCTCCCTTGCCTTTCGCTTCCCTTCTTTCCTCAGCTATTTGCAAAGCTTTCTCAGACAGCCATTTTGCTTTCTTGCATTTCTTTTTCTTTGGGATGGTTTTAGTTGCTACCTCTTGTACATAGCTCTTCAGGCACTCTGTCAAATTAGTTCTGCTATATGCAATGCGACCTTTCATTAGATTTAGAAAAGGGCTGCTTACAGTGTGTTTTGGCAGTTAGTAAAACCATACAGCTGGGTGTCTCATCTCGTATATAGGAACTTCCACATTCAGGGAACGTTTCCTTCTTTGATAGACTGAGTGGCTGAGCCTTTCACCTTCCCCCAATGGTATTAGGAAGAAAGCTGGGCGTATCTCTCCTATAGTACAAGAGCCTGTCCACTTATCAGGTAATTGGGAATAAGCTCGTTTTCCACAGATCCAATATAATCCTGGAGGAGCTTTCCATGTGCCTTTATAGGACGCACTGAGCATTTCTCCAGATTCTGTGGGCCAATTGTACATGGCTGTTTCATTAGGTAATGGCCACATGAATGGAACGTTGTTAACTGAGGCATTTGGCCAAAAGGATACTGAGGAATCAGAGATGTTAATTTTTATCATTGCTTCGCATAGGCTGTCACCAATCAACGGAGTGCTGTGCTCAAATCTATTGACACACCAGTGGCAAACTAATGCCTGCCGTAACTCCCACACACTATTGTTTAAGTGAGGGGGTTGCCTGGTAGCGTTATATTTTTTGGAAATGTCCCATTCTGCGGCCTCCCACGGCCACTGGTCTCCTACATTTGTGCCCCCGCACACATAGCAGTTTGTTACATTTAAAGCCTGGGCTACAGTGCCAGCTAGTTCTATGAACAGATTCCTAGCAACATCCGGGATTTCAATTGGTTTTTTCATTTCTTTCCAGAATTCAGTATAAAAATTATGGGTGATTTGGTCTTCAGTTTCCATAAATTTTTGCACTTCTATTGTGAATTTTCCAGTTGGATCTGTGCCCCATCCATCTATCCCAATTCCAAATTGATTGCCATATCGACCAGTCATGGTGTTGAACCCATTGATGGTAAAATTAATTTTGTTACAATGTCTCAATTTACAGGTTGCAGTAGCTACTACCTTACTTAATGCTGCATCCCACACATAAGGTACTGTGCTTTCCCACAGACTGGTTGCCCAATGAACACAACTCCAATAGGGGCATAAATTACCATACCCACACCCCGATGGCCCCTTAATAGGACAAATATACTTGTCATTGACAGCATATTCCCTTTGCTCTGTTAAATGGCCACAATCTACTATTTCACACACATCAATTATAATGGAGACAGGTGTATTCAGAGACCATATTCTTTGTTGATGCAGTGTTTTACCTTGAGACTTTAGGTGAAGCCACATCTGTTCCGGATCGTGTTTGGGATCATAACATGTTTTTGTGATCTTACAATAACTATATGTGACATTCCCATTTTTGCATGGGACCATCTCACCAGGACATTTGTGATGGGAAAAGTAAACCAGGGTCTCTTTTACCTGATTGCCTTCACGAACCTTAACCACACATTGACTACAATCATCAGATGGTTTCCTAGCAGCTCGTGGCTTGCGAGGAGGGGTCACGATAGGCAGCACTGGGGTGATAATGGGTTTTCTGCTAGTCAAAACTTGAAAGGGGGTGGTCATCATCATGGAAGGGGGGGTGGGAACAATGCCTTGGTTCCCTATTTTTGAAATTTTATCAGGAGATTGCATATAAACTGTACAGAGACCTTCCCAATACCTTGGTAAAGAAGAAACATAAGAATCATTACATTGAAATGTCAAAGGACTATTGAAAAAATTATAAGTCCCACAATTTCCTGTCCACAAAATGTAAGCAGCCCAAGAACAAGTACGGAGAGGGACTTTATCCCCACATAAATCCAGTGCGTGTTGAACAAAATCCAAAGATCTGTTGGAGCAAATCCACTTCTTTTGATGTGAAGAAATAGGAGGAAAGACCCCCAAAATCAGGTTGCAGTCACTATTGATCATGGTGCGTAACTGAAAAGGCTGACCATCAGATACCTTGGTGGACCAGATGCAAAAGGGAAGATCAGAGAAGCTGCGTTTGGAGCGAAGGGGGAAAACGTCATTGTGATGCAGAGTCTGGGTTGCCGGGTGATCTAGACGGGAGGAACTGCGTCTTTGGAAGGAATTGCGTTTTCTGATGGTGGAGGCAGTCAAAAGCCAGGAAGGAATTGGGGGGAAAGCAAAACTGTCAGGGCTAGCAATCAAACTGCTTACTTCCCTCCAACTGCCATTGAGGAATCCTCTGCAGGCATATCGACCTATAGTTGTGAGAGAGATTTTCAAATGCAGGGTTAGATGACAGTAGCCGGCTATTTGAGAATGGTAGGGAAACCACCATTGAGGCTCAGTCATTGTGGTCACTTGAAGCCGGTCAGGAGAAGGTTTTGGTTCCAACAGCCACTGATAGGGTTCAAAGAAAAAAGTCAGGGGGCAAAGTTCTGCACGGATGTCAGAATAGCAATGTATTTGAGCAAATGTTCCAGGCAATTCAAAGAGATGAGTAGGGTAAATCCAAAAGGTTTCACTGGCAGCACCTCCTGCGACACATAGAAGCAAATAAACGGACCAAAACATGATGTTTTCCTGAAGCAAAAGGAAGAAGCGAGAAGTCAATTCATCCAAAAAGCAAGCTGAGCGAGGCATCCTCCTCCTCCGGAGCAGGCACGGGCGGTGGAAGATGACATGGACGAATGCAGCGGCCAGGAACCCATAGAGCAGAGTCTGGTAGTTGAATGGCTGCATAGCCCCGACCCCAAGTTATGAGTGGGGCTGGTCCTTTCCAGGTGGGGTCAGGCAACTGCCGGTAATAGACAAGCGGGCGTTGCTCCGTTTTTGATGAAGAGAAGTGGCGCTGGGCAGCAGAGAGGCTAGGCTTGCCTGACTCATTCAGGAAATTTAAAGTGTAGAGAGCCAGGTTGAGCAAATTCTGTAATACTGGCAAATTTCGAGGGGGAGGAGGGAAATCCAATTTTGCAATCATGTTTTTCAAGGTCTGGTTTGCACGTTCAATTATAGCTTGTCCCTGACTGTTATATGGAATCCCTGTCTTGTGCTCTATTTCCCATTTTTGACAGAATTGTGCAAACGCACGACTGGCATAGGCAGGGCCATTGTCAGTTTTTACAGTGTGAGGCTTACCCAACACTGAGAAGGTTTTTAAACAATGGTTGATGACATGCTTCACCGTCTCCCACCTTTGGGGAGAGGCCATAATGAAGCCTGAATAGGTGTCAATGGAAACGTGAAGATATTTCCATGGGGCAAATGCAGAACATTGTGTCACATCCATTTGCCATAATTGAGTGGGCTCAAGACCACGGGGATTTACTCCTAATGGCACAGCACGGCCCTGCAGGCTACATGTCGGACATTGTTGCACAATGGCAGCTGCCTCTCTGTAGGAGAGAGAGAATTGCCGCACCAGAGCACGGATTCCCTGATGAAAATAAGCGTGGCTTTCCCATGGGGTGGGGGGGACAGAACTGACAGGCAACAGTGAAGAAGATTTTACAGGCAACAGAGAAGAAGCATTAGAAGCAACTGAATCTGCTACATTGTTTCCTTCTTGTAACATGCCAGGAAATGGCTGGTGGCTTCGTATGTGAGCCACGAAGAAGGGAAGAGTGCGCTTTTGGATTAAATTTTGCAAAGAGGCAAACAGCGCAAGCAGATTACAATCAGTTGAGGGAGACAGGTAAGCATCCGAAATGGAGTTAATAACTTGACACACATAGAGACTATCTACAATCAGGTTGAAAGGAGTTTCAGAAAAGTGGTTAAAAGCTAAAAGAGAAGCATATAGTTCGGAGCGCTGAGCAGAAGCTTGAGGGGGGGGTGATTAAAGACATCCAGGTCCCTTCCTTCTGGTACACACAAGCCCCATGCGTTTTACTACCATCTGCAAAGACAGTCACAGCATCTGAAATGGGCGCAGACCTTATCACCGATTTGAAAGAGACTGGGACCACCTTAAGCAAAGCAATCCGGGGGTCCGCTGGAGGATGGCAGGACACAATCCCCGGCCAATTGGCCAAGGCAAATTGCAAGGAGTCCGAGTTAAACACCAAATCCTCCCATTGAGCTAGTGGGCAGGGAACAAATAATGAATCAAGGTCTGCCCCCATCAAGGCTTTTGCTCTAAGGCGGCCTCTCCGAATTAGAGTAGCAAACATCAAATGACTGGGGTTGATTGAATTACGGGGTGTGTGCGGCAAATGTATCCATTCAACAATTTTTAAGGATTTTTTATTTTGAACTTGTGCCAGTATGCCAGTAGGAAGGCTCTCTGTATTAAGCAGAATGAGAGATAAAGAAATGTTGGGAGTAATGCGGTCCACCCAAACCTTAGCTAGAGCGAAGGAAACGTTTTGCAAAACTTCCCTTGCCTCGCCAGGCAAGAGAACTTGGTCAGAAGGTTTCACCCCCCTAGTAAGGGCGGAGAATAAAGTTGAAAGCTGCGAGGTGGTGAGACCTAAATAAGGACGGATCCAATTTATGGCTCCCAAGCATTTTTGGAGCTGCAATAATGTGAGAGGTTCTGTAAAAGCCAATTTTGGGGGCTGGGGCACAGATCGGGATGCTAAAACTTTATGCCCCAAATAGGAAAACGGTGCTTTTGTCTGAATTTTTTCAGGGGAAACATGAAAGCCCCCTTGCTTCAAAATAGTTTGAAGCTGTGGCAGATAGGGGAGCAGCACCCCAGGGGGGCCTGGTCCAGCAACAAGGATATCATCCATGTAATGATAAATCATTAGGTGTGGATTTTGCAATCTGAATTTATTCAGAACCTGATCCACGACAAATTGACAAATGGTTGGACTATTTTACATACCCTGTGGCAAAACTTTCCACTGATATCTAGCCGTGGGTCTGTGAGAATTCTGCTCTGGGACTGTGAAAGCAAATAATTGCCTATCTTCCTTATGCAAAGGAATAGAGAAAAAGGCATCTGAGAGGTCCACCACCAAAAGCTGAAAATCAGCAGGAATTAAGTTAGGATTCGGAAGACCGCATTGCAAGGGTCCCATAGGCTGAATTATAGAATTCACGGCACGGAGGTCGTGAAGAAAACGAAACTTTCCACTCTTTTTTTTAATGACAAAGACAGGAGTGTTATAAGGGCTAAAGGATTGTTCCAAATGTCCAAGAGCAAGCTGCTCTTGAATTAATTTTAAAAGCGCAGTTTGCTTTTCCTGGGATAGGGGCCATTGATTCACCCACACAGGCGTGGGTGTCTTGAGAGTTAATTTCAGAGGTACAGCCATTAGGAAAAGGTTAATTTAGCTTGTAGTTGACTCATTAGGTCTCGGCCCCATAAATTAATGTGAAGGGGAATGACCACAGGCTGAATATAGGCAGTGTGAGCCGAATCAGGCGATGTCACAGCTACCCAAGCAAGACTTTTACGTGCCACCTGTAGCCCCCCCACACCTCTCACAGAAGGGGCCTCTTCTGTGGCCCACTGAGCGGGCCATTCTTGAGATCTTATGACTGAGACATCCGCCCCAGTGTCTAAAATGCCAGAAAATTGGCGGCCGTTCAAAAGGAACGTGGCCACCGGACGTGGCCGGGCTAAAGGGTGTTCCACCACGCATAACTCCGGTGGGATGAAGTCCATTAGCAATATCATAGTAGCCACGACTGAGCCCTGCTGAATGGTCACAGGCTGATTAGCAGAGACACAGAGTGACAAAGAAGACAGACACTGAGAATCTATCATCACAGGAGCAGCCATGATGCCTTGACATGTCATTTCATGTGTCGGAAATACCAACACGGGCAAAGTGGGGGGCAATTGGAGCTTTAATTTTGGCTCTAAAGGCAAAAAATAATTGTGAGCAGGCAAATTTAGCAACAATGTTTCCTTTGCAGCCATTTCAAAAGTTTGGGAATACTGATCAGGGGGAGGATTTAAATCTCCGACCTTTGAGAAGGGGCTAGCCGGTCGCCCCGCTCCTAGTTTCCCTGATTGTTGTTGGTTACGGACCGACAATCTTTTGCCCAGTGAAAGCCCCTTTTGCACTTTGGACAAACAGTTCGTGATTTAGAGGAACGTCCGTCCTTCCCTGAGGAAGCTCCCCCCCCAGGAGCCCGGCATTCAGCTTTAAAGTGTCCGGGCTTCCCACAATTAAAGCAGGTTTGAGATGACCGATTCTGAGAACTTTGCCCAGAATGTCCCTGCAAGGCAAGGGCCAATGCAGACATTTGAAAGGTAGTGGTTCCAGTATACCTACAGGCGTCAAGATAATCTGAGATGGTAGCTCTCTGATTTACAACGACCCCTTTCAATATACTTTTGCAATCTGCATTAGAATTTTCATAAGCCAATTTTTTAATCAATTCATCCTGTGCTGCAGCATTTTCAATCTGCCTTTTGACAGCTGTGATCAGTTTATTGACAAAATCAGCATATGGCTCCTGGGGTCCTTGTAATATTTTTGCAAAAGAGGAAGTAACCTCGGTGGAGTCCTCCAAGACCGAGAAAGCATATAATACTGCTTCGTTAATTAATGCAAACACGGCAGGAGGAAATTGCAGCTGATTAGTGATCGTGGACTGAGTACCAGTGCCCATTATGTGGCGTATGCCAATGTCAGCAGGGAGCAAGTTTTGTCGAGCCATTCGATCAGCTTGCCTTTTCCAGGCAGCCTCAAATTGCAGATACTGCGTGTTATTAAGTATCATTTGGGCAATATTCTTCCAGTCTACTGGGAGAACATGCTGGCTGAGCGCAAATGCACGCAATAAGCCTTGGACATAAGGTCCGGAGATCCCATATTGGTGCACCGCCTCCTTCAAGTTCTTGATCATTTTATAATCCAAGGTTTCATATCTGGGTCTTTGCCGGCCAGGATTAGCAGGATCGGGCACCATGATTACTGGAAAAGCGGCAATGTCTGCTAAATCATCTAGTTCTATGACCCCCTCAGCCTTGGCTTTAGCAATTCCCCTTTGCAAGGAAGAGAGAGGGGCAGGTTCAAGACAGATAGAAGAAGAAGAAGCAGGCGCAGATGCCATGGAATACAGATCAGAATCAGTCAATTGAGTGCAATCCCCAGCCTTGGCACTCAATGGTTCATATCTTGGGGGTGGTTCTTCTGATAGGGCAAATTTAGAGTCTGATTGTAATATTTTTTTTGATGTCTCAGAGCTTGTTAATGTCTGAGGATCTATCAAATCAGCTTGTTTTGCACAGTGTAAAGTCAACATGGACAATACGGCCTTCCATGGGGCTAGAACATTTGGCGGAGCTTTGGGCGGCGTGTGGAGCCAAATGCCTATGCGTCTCCACGTGGCGAGGTCTAATTGCCCCTTTTCTGGGTACGTAGGGTGAAATTTTTCCAAAAAAGCCAATAAAAGATACAATTTTTTCTGAGTGACAGGGAAAACAGCCTGATTATTAAGTTTCTGAATATAATTTGCTCTCCTGACTAAGCTATTCAATTCTGTCAGGCGCTGAGCCCGATCTTTTGAAAGCCTCTGTCCCATACTTACGTAAAGACGTGCGCCCAAGGGGCCTATTCCAGGCGAAGTAAGTAGTGAGATGTCAGAAGGACGTGATTCCGCATCACATCAGGGGTCACCATTTGATGCTTTACCTTCCGTAGGCAGCTTCAATGTGGATCAGACACGGTGGCCGAATGTAGAGATAAGACACAAGGTTTCTCTCTGAGGTGACTGACATTCGAATGAAATCAGCCTCCTCTCTTTATTTGGTTAACATCAAACAACGTGAATAAATCACATACAAAAAGGTTTGAGTCCGGCAGTTTTACAATAGCATAATATAAAATGTTTCATCAATGATTATATTTCCTGCTTAGTCAGGAGGTCAGGAGATTACAAGACAATTACAAGATAATATGTTTCCTACATCTAACTATAAAGTAACACCTTCGTTTTCAACTGTCAAAGGTCTGTAAATCCTTGCATGTGATCTTAGGCTAATTTGGTGTCTGGTTTTCAGACCGTTTCCGATCTGCTGCTTATCTAACTTCAGTTATCTTAAACATAGCTTGAGAAAGTTTGTTCGCTTATGTGTAAGCCATCGATTGAGGAAACTCCAGCCAGCAATTGAGAAAAACCCTTTTGATCTGAGCAATTGCCTTGCCTGAAGGCTTTGTAAATCACGGCAATTATCCCAGCCAAAAGGTTCCTGCGGTTAGAAGCCTCTTTATTTGAATACACAAAAATACGATGGCTAAATAAATGCTTACGGTCAGCTCAAGTGGGATGCATTACAACAGGGATTTGCTTGTTCGTGTGGACCGGTTGCTGGCATGCCACGGCCCAGTACCGGTCCACGGACCGGGGGTTCGTCATCCCTGGTTTAGAGAAAAGATATTGTTCCATATTTTGAAAGGGTGTAGAAACAACTACTGAGGATATAATCTTCTTCGTTCTTTTCTCGGTCCACAATTGCAGAATTGTACGTCTTATCCTAGAGCAAAAGCCACAGATTTTAGGCTGATTTTAGCATTCCAGTTTAAGCTTTGTGGAAGAAAACATCTAATCCTATTTTTTGTTTTTGTTAGCCTGTCAAATGTTTATCTATTCTCATGCTTTCAAACTCCAGCATTATGGCAGATCCAAATAAGGAAAGGGAAGATAAAATTTGCCTTTAGAAGAATTTTTAAAACAATCTGCTTGCCAGAATTCAGGTTTATCACATCCTGATTACACTGTATCACATCAGTATGACCTTAGAGTTAAGATAATACAGGTAGTCCTCAACTTACAACCATTCATTTAGTTTGAAGTTACAACGGCACTGAAAATAGTGATTTATGATTTACATTTGTGACCATTGCAACATTCCCATGGTCATGTGATCAAAATTCGGGCACTTGGCTACTGGCATGTATTTATGACACTTGCACTATCCCAGGGTCATGTGATCACAATTTGTAACCTTCCCAGCCATCTTCTGACAAGCAAAGTCAATGGGGGAAGCCATATTTGCTTAACAACCACATGATTCACTTAACAACTGCAGTGTGTCAAGCCCCGTGGGCTCGACATACACAGGAGGGGAGGGAAACCAAGCAGCCGGCCGCCAGAAGCAAGCAGCAGGCCGCTGGAAACGCCGCAGAGGGCGATACAGCTGTCCCAGCCAGCACAGCAGCCTACCGGGCAGTGTGAGAGGCTCCGGCGTCGTCAGCTCCGCAGGGCCAACCAGGCACAGACCACAGACGTCGGCGACGTGCACCAGGATGACCCGGCCGTGACTGGAAGAGTTGGCTGGTCGGCACTCCATCACAGCAGGCTCCGGTTTTGGCTCGGGTTTACTGGAGGTGTAGGACACGGCGCGGTGATGTCGCCAACGGGCGGGGCATCCTGCGGAAGCCCAACACCCTGCGGCTTCTGTGTCGGCTAACCGGCATGGGAGAGAGCCGGCTGCTGGATCAGCTTACTGGTGTGCGAGAGAGCCAGAACAGCCCCACAAGTCCAGATTGGCGGCACAGGGCTCAGGATGCACCTGTTGGCGGAAGGAGGCCAGGCAACGCCATTCCAGGCCGGAGCATCCCGGAGCAGCTGCCATTGGGACACACAACCGAACTGAAGAGCGGCAGGGCGGAGGGCCGGCGTTGGAATGCTGCTTTTTACATCCGAAGGCCGGATGCTGACCTGTTGATTGGGGGTGGAACTGCAGGGTGGGGGAGGCTATGTAAAGCGCTGGGAGCAGATCACTCCCAGCGCTGACTTTATTACTGCACAGAATAAAACTGCTTGTCAACTTGTTCCTGTGTTCCTGGTTTGTTCCCACGGACGAAGGACGCGTGACAGTAAGTCAGCGCTCCCCTTTCCTGCTGCCCTTCCCATTGCCCTTGTGCTGTCACGGGAATGACTGAGGGTAAACAGGAGGCCACACTGGTGGTGGAAGAGGGCGAGCCAGCTGGAGCAACGGGACCATTGCCTGACACCGGCCAGGGAGGCTCAGCCTGTGGTGAGGCCAAAGGTGCGGGAAGCAAGGCCTGCGGTCCCAGTGAGTGAGGCCCAGGAGGCTGGGGTCCCCGGGGCATCGGGGGAATGGTGGCACAGCTCTGCACTGACCAACCCAGACACTGGTCGGGCACATACTCCGGGTGCCGGGGGGCCTCTGATGGAGTGGAGGGAGAGGCGTCTAACAGAGGAGGACGAGGAAGAATGGAGTTACTCTACAGCGCCCGGGCAGTATACTATGGACGTTCTGAGAGACCGTTTCGGGGAGGCTGGGTACCAGGAGCCCTCCTCATGGCCAAGATGGGAGGTGGCGTGAGAGTCGGCATCGTGGCAACGGACGGAGGCACCACTGAGTCAAACAGATCCAGCCTGGTTCCATCTGGCTAGTCCACGATTCAGAGTAGCTCCTGGTCTGAGTGCACCACGAGCACAGTCACGGCCTGTGTGGGCAGGTAGACCATCGACTGACCCATGGGGAGCACCCTCTAGGCGGGGCCCAGACCATTAGGGGGTGGGGTCCAACAACCAGGGGTTGCCCCCTTTAGCTGATGCTGCACGGGGGATGGGCCAGCCTTTGGGACCATGGGTTCCTGGGGTGGTTTGGGGCCCGCCGCCCATACCCGTAATGTTTGATAGAAACCCAGACCGCCTCGCAACGTTCCTGAGCCATGTTATCAGCCATCTGGACTAGTACGCCCGTTTCTACCTGTCGCAGTGGGCGATGGTGGTGGCAGTTACGATGGGGCTGCAAGATGAAGCAGCGGCATGGGCAGCAGACCTCTACAGCGACCATGCCAGGGAGCTGGCCGATGCTGGTCTGTTCCTGGAGGCGCTGCGGTCCCAGTTTGAAGATGTCTCCTGGGTCCAGCGGGCTGAGGCTGAGGTACTGGCGCTGAGGCAACGAGGTCACCCTACAACAGAGTATGTTCATGACTTCCGGTGGGTGGCTGGTAGACTGCGCTCCTGGCCAGAACGCCTCCTAGTCCACCATTTTTGGGCAGGCCTGGATTGGGATTTGCGCCATGCCTGTGTTTTCCGGGGTTTTCCAAGCCGGCTCCAGGAGTGGTTCAGGGTGGTGGTGGACCTGGACATGGGGCTGCAAGAGTTCCGGAAAAGAGGGGAGGACCCGGCCGCATCAAGGAGGGCACCAGAGAGGCCACAGGATGAAGGACGGAGGGTCCAGGTTGTGGGTCCGGGCTCCTCTGGCCCTACCTCCCGGTTGCCGTTCCGTTGTTTCCGGTGCAACCAGCCGGGGTATCGGGCAGCAGAGTGTCTGGTTCCTATTCCACGGGCTCCTTCCTCAACTCCCGGGAAAGCCAGTCCCACCCCTAAAAAGACCCCGGAGAAGTCGAGAGCAGCGCAGCAGCTGGAGGGGGTCGTCTCCTGGCGGTTATCTCTGGTGGAGGAGGAGGCAACAGCAGCCACAAGATACCATCTGGTGGCCTATGACAGCGAGGACGACGTAGCCGAGGATCCCATGGTGAGTGAGCCCATAAGCCCTTTTTTAAAATATATTTTTATTTAAAAAAAATTTTTCATCAACTCGTGTTAATTTTTCCAATCAACAAGTTGTCTGGAATTGCTAAGCTAATACATGTTCAATTCCTAATCCTTCATTCTTTTCTCTAACCAAGAATAAAATAAATTCCAAATTTGATAGTAGTCTGTATCTTCTTTATCTTTCAACCTCATAGTTAATCTGTCCATCTCTGCACATTCCAGTATTTTCCTGATTATTTCTTCCTCTGATGGCAATCCTTCATTCTTCCAGTATTGTGCAAAAATTATTCTCGCTGTGGTGATGTGTAAAATTAAATATAATTTCTGCTTATTAGTCTTTTCAGACATAATGCCTAGTAAAAAACGTTCAGGTTTAAAATCCACTTGTTCGCCCAATATTTTTTCTAACCACATATTTATTATTTATTTATTTATTTATTTATTTATTTTATCAAATTTCTATGCTGCCCTTCTAGGACCCAGGGCGGCTTACAACAACAATACAATTACAAGTAAGAAATTTAATAATAATCAACCATCCAACACATTCATTCAATCTAAAACACATACATACAACATGCAATCACAATTATATATTTTTCCAATAAGCCTTTACCTTCCCACATGTCCACCAAATATGATAATACGTACCTATGTTATGTTTACATTTCCAACATCTATCTGACATATTTTTAAACATTTTTGCTAATCTTGCTGGTGGAAGGTGCCATCTATAAAACATTTTATACAGATTCTCTTTGTATGAAGTTGACATTGTTAATTTATAGTTCTCCAGCATGATGGATGTAGAATCCACCGATGGGTAATTTCAGCCTTCCTGCTCAGATGAGACTAAGTCAGAACTTTAGCCACGCCTTCCTCTGGGTGTGTCTTCCGTTATTGACTAAGTCTCAGCTCAGTAGGGCGCAAATCTTTTGGCTCTTAGTTAGACTAGGTTAATTGATTCTCTAATTGAATTTGATTCTTTTTTAAAGTTTTCTAGATTGAAGTATTTTCTTCCTCATTTAAATTTGGACTCAATTTGGCTAAATTTGGTGTTGGAAATTTATTAGACCTTTTCACTTCGAGCCTAACAGGCTACTGTGCGAAGGCTGCAGGCCAATCTCGGGTGGGGTTTTCAGCCCCGATCGAGCAGATCAGCGGGTGCGCGGATCAGCCGGCCAGCTGGCTAGCGCAGAACAGAACATTTTCAGAGCTCGTTCTGACCGGAGGTTTCACTTTTTCCGATCGTCGTTGAGGTCGCGAGGCTTCTCTGTGCAGCTAGGAGTTCGGATCACAACGGAGGCTACGCAACCAACAGCAAGTGCCTTTTATGAATGGGGGGAAGAGGGGTCTTGCTTAATTTTGCGTATTCTTAAAAGCTTATCCCTAGTAGGGGGCTTTCTTACCTTCTCTCCCCAAATTTCCGGCCTGGGCGTCATTTTAGGAGGCACTGAAAGGGCGCGGATGCCAATTTGACCGCATGCTCAAGACGCGGACGCCATTTTGAGAGGGTCTCAGGAGCAGATGCCATTTTGTAGGGACCTCATGTTCCTCTGAGATCCATTGGGGCCTGCTTTGATTGTTGCCTTGGCCTGCTGTGTCAGGCCTGTACCGGGGGGAAACATTTCAATATCATTTCACACCTTGATGTGTTATCAGGAGTTTCAGTTGTAATTGGCTCATTGTATTCATATTATTGTTCTGACTATTGAGGACCAGGTTACATATTTAATACCTGTGTGTGTGGAGCGAAGGGGCAATCTTATTTCAGAACCACCTGTTCCAATTAGTCGGTGGCACTTTGCCACAAGGCCTAGACAGGCAGTTCTAGGGAACTGTCTGGCTGTCCTTTGCCATTGCTGTTGTTCAGAGCGAGGATCGGTTTTCCATCTCTTGACAACCTGATCTGCATGTTTGGGTTCCCCCCACTTCTGGATAAATCCTGACTGGATTATCTAGACTGCAATGGCAGACAGTTCCTCGCCCCAGGCATCACAAGGCTCTGGTATTCCCCCCGCACAAGCAAAGCACAGATCATCTGATTTGGACGCGGGGGGAAAAAGCCAAGACAAAACACCTCTCCACCAAAGAGCCCTCCAAGGCAGCCGAGCGAGAGGCCTCGAGGAGACATCAGGCGCTGGAGAGGGAATTCTCCAAAGCACAAAGGCTCATGTCCGGTGAAGCTGAAGTGGTTCCCCCCGCTCCATTGGACACTTCTCCATTTGAGCCTCCATTTGCGCCTTCTCATGATGCCCCTCGGGCATGGTCTCCTCAGGGGGAAACTGAACTGGTTGGTCCCCCTCGCTCCTCATCTTCCTCTATGCGACAGGGTCCTGAGGTCACGTATGTTCCAACGGAGGTTGGGGTTAGTTCCATGGAACAACCAGATATGTGGTCTGAAAGACAATTTCAGGCATTCATGCACCATGCATTTAGGCAATTCATGTCATCCTCTGGGAATCAACAGGGACCCTTGCAACCACCACCGCCTCCGTCCATCCCTCCTTCTCAAGTGGAACGTGCCACAGTTCCCGGTTCTGGCATCTCTGAGATTTCCTCCCAGCTAGGCGAGGAGGGGTCAGTGGACCTGGAGATAGCTGACACGCCCATGTCAGAGGATGAGGCAGCACCTGAACAGACGTCAACTTCGGGGCTTTTTGACCCTTCTCTTTTCAGATCTCTTCTTATGAAGGCATGTACCACCGCCAACCTCACTTCGGCGTAGGAAGACAAACCTTCCACCTCCACTAGTCAAGAGTCTAACCCTTTGTTTGCAGAGCAGATTGTGGAGGAGAAGCAGATTCCTTGTCCACTTGTCTTTCGTACTACGGTAGAGAAACAGTGGTCATCTCTGGCCACATTTATTTATTTTATTTATTTATTTTATTAAATTTCTATACCGCCCCTCTCCCGAAGGACTCGGGGCGGTGTACAGCCTAAAATTTAAAAAACATATAAATATACAAAATTTAAAATAATTAAAAATAAATTAAATCATTTGGCCAAAATCCTAAAACCCAAAACATACAAAATTTAAAATCTTAAAAAATACTCAGTCCCCTTAAAACATTTTGACCCTATTGGAACCGAAGCTTCTATGCCAGGCCGGCCTGTCGGAAAAGAAATGTTTTTAGTTCCCGACGGAAGGTGCGTAAATCTGTTATTATACGGAGTTCGGGGGGGAGCTCGTTCCATAACGTGGGAGCTCCCACAGAGAAGGCTCTCCCCCTGGGGGTCGCCAGCCGGCACTGTCTGGCCGACGGCTCCCTGAGGAGGCCCTCTCTGTGGGAGCGTACCGGACGGCGGGAGGTATTTGCTGCCAGTAGACGGTCCTGTAAGTATCCGGGTCCGATGCCATGGAGCGCTTTAAAAGTGGTCACTAACACCTTGAACCGCACCCGAAAGACCACCGGCAACCAGTGCAACTCACGCAGGAGCGGTGTTACGTGGGAGCGCCACGACGCTCCCATCACTACCCGCGCGGCCGCATTCTGGGCAAGTTGGAGCTTCCGGATGCACCTCAAGGGGAGCCCCATGTAGAGAGCATTACAGTAGTCCAGCCTGGAGGTCACGAGGGCATGAGTGACTGTGCGTAGCGAGTCCCGGTCTAGGAAGGGACGCAACTGGCGCACCAGGCGAACCTGGTGGAACATCCTCCCGGCCACGGCCGTCAGATGGTCCTCTAAGGACAGCCGTGAGTCCAGGAGGATTCCCAAGTTGCGAACCCTTCCTGTGGGAGCCACTGTTTCGCCCCCAATACACAGCGATGGAATCAGCTGGCTGTACCGGGACGACGGTAGCCACAGCCACTCGGTCTTGGAGGGGTTGAGCTTGAGTCCGTTTCTCCCCATCCATACCCGCACGGCCTCCAGGCACTGGGTCAGCACGGCAAGGGCATCGTTGGGGTGGTTTGGCGTGGAAATGTACAGCTGGGTATCATCAGCGTACTGATGGTACTCCACGCCAAAACCACGGATGATCTCACCCAGCGGCTTTACATAAATGTTGAACAGTAGAGGCGAGAGGACCGACCCCTGAGGTACCCCACATACGAGGGGTCTCGGGGTCGACCTCTGGCCCCCTGTCAACACAGACTGCATCCGGCCAGAGAGGAAGGAGGAGAACCACTGCAAGACAGTGCCTCCTATGCCCAGCCCCTCCAACCGTTGCAGCATGATACCATGATCGATGGTATCAAAAGCCGCCGAGAGGTCCAATAGCACCAGAACAGAGGAGCAACCCCTGTCTTGGGCCCGCCAGAGATCATCCACCAACGCGACCAATGCTGTTTCCGTGCTGTAGCCAGGCCTGAAGCCCGACTGGAATGGATCGAGATATGACGATTCCTCCAGGTGCTGCGGGAACTGTCGGGCAACCACACTCTCAACAACCTTCGCAAGAAAGCGAAGGTTGGAGACGGGACGGTAGTTTGATAAAACAGCTGGATCCAGGGCAGGCTTCTTGAGGAGGGGTCTCACCACTGCCTCTTTCAAGGCAGCGGGAAAGACACCCTCACTCAAGGAAGCGTTGATAATTGCTCGGAACCAGCCTCGTACCACCTCCCGGGAGGCCAGCACCAACCAGGAGGGGCACGGGTCCAGTAAACATGTGGTCGCCCTAAGTCCCCCCAGCAACCTGTCCACGTCCTCGGGGGTCACGGGGTCAAACTCAACCCAGGTAACAGTCTCAAGACCAGCCTCCGCCTCTCCCATTGGACATACCCAGTTGAAGTCGAAGCCTTCCCGTATCTGAGCGATTTTATCATACAGATATTTTCCGAAATCCTCAGCTCTACCCTCTAAGGGGTCTCCCCTCACCTCCTGATGAAGGAGGGAGCGGGTCACCCTAAACAAGGAGGCTGGGCGGTTATCTGATGACGCAATAAGAGCAGTGAGGTAGGAACACTTCTCTGCTCTTATCGCCATTAGGTAGGACCTAATATGGTCTCTTACCAATGTTCGGTCAGATTCGGCACGGCTCGATCTCCAACTGCTCTCTAGGCGTCTTTTCCGGCGTTTCATCTCTCTCAACCCCTCGTTATACCACGGGGCCGGTCGAGACCCACGCCGAATCAGAGGCCGCAAAGGCACAACTCGATCCAGGGCACCGGCAGCCGCCCTGTCCCAGGCCGCCACCACCTCTCCAACCGAGTCGTGTGTCAGAACCTCAGGAATTGGCCCAAGCTCTGCCTGGAACCGCTCGGGTTCCATCAGCCGCCTGGGGCGGTACCATCTCACCGGTTCCGCCACCCTGCGGTGGGGTGCAACGGTCCGAAAGTCCAAGCATAGGAGAGAGTGATCAGACCATGACAGGGGTTCAATGACTATATCCCCTACACTCTGACCACTCAGCCACTGTCCAGAGACAAAAACCAGGTCAAGCGTGTTCCCCCCTGTGTGTGTGGGGCCTTGAATTACCTGGGTCAGGTCCATGGCTGTCATGGAAGCCATGAACTCCCGAGCCTCCCCGGACGCCCCGCCCCCGGACGGCAGGTTGAAGTCACCCATGACTATTAGCCTGGGGACTTCAACCACCACCGCGGCGACAACGCTCAGGAGCTCGGGCAGGGAGGTTGATACGTGGCAGGGCGCCAGGTATGTAATCAACACCGCCCTCGGACCCCCTAGGTCCCACTTCACCAGAAGGGATTCACAGCCTGCCGTCTGAGGAACAGTGACCTCCCTTGGCCTGAAACTTTCCCTGATCACGACCGCCACTCCCCCACCCCTGCCTTGAGCTCTCGGCTGGTGGAATGCAAGGAAACCCGGTGGGCACATTTCCACCAGAGGGACACCGCCCTCTGGTCCCAACCAGGTCTCCGTTATACCCGCCAGGTCTGCTCCCCCCTCTGAGATTAAATCTTGAATGAGGGGGGCCTTATTTACCACAGACCTGGCATTGCACAGCATCAGCCTACAGCCAGGGCCCTGTGGTTCTGAACAACCCCGAGAACAGGTTGAGCCTTGGGGGTCGGAGCGCACGACCGCTCGTAAGCAGCGGGTGCGCGCTCCCTTATTATGATACGGCCCCCTGCTCCCACCATACCTGCCCCTCCCGCTAACGGTACTTATTGGAACTGAGTTAGTCTTAATCAGCCCCCCGTCCGCACCCTCAGGACTCCGTCCCCTTCCGTCGCCTGGCCTGTCTTCT
The DNA here is from genome assembly GCA_034064705.1 of Bothrops alternatus. Taxonomy (NCBI): domain Eukaryota; kingdom Metazoa; phylum Chordata; class Lepidosauria; order Squamata; family Viperidae; genus Bothrops; species Bothrops alternatus. The sequence goes on along the minus strand of JARGCV010000014.1, from coordinate 480,816 downwards.
TGTTCCCTTCTGACAATTTCTTCCCCTGCCCTAAACACTCCTTCCCCACCCCTCCCCACCCTTAAAACTTTGACTAAGTACCTATTTAAAAAACCCCAAAGCCCCTTTTTTGATGCATGCCATCTCTCAGAACTCCAAAGTCCATCCTCGAGATGGGCCCTTGATAGAACAGAGGGCCATAATTGCGAGAGGGGGGAGTCTCGCAATGCAAGAAGCGTCCACTTCGAGTAAGCAGCCAGTCAAGTAATATGAATCGATAGGGTCCGGCAAGAAACCAGGCAGTCAAGTCTGAATTAAGGTCCAAGTACCAAGTTTCTATCAGGGTGATGGTAAAAATAATAATAATAATAATAACAATAATGAAGGTAGATTTTGAGTGGTCCGAGCAGGAAAAGCCCCTATGTTGTTCCATCCTGCTTCGTTTAATCCACGATCCACAGATTCGCATATGTGCTGCCAGGGGCAAGGACCAGGTCTCTGAAAAGGGGTCCATAAGGGCAGCACCAGAGTCATAATCCGGGATTCTTTCTTCAGGGCTGTCTTACTGCCCCTCCTGATAGTGCTCAGTTCAACTTTCCTTCCCGCACAAAGCTCATGGGGTGGGGGAGGCCACTGCAGTTCTCCCATTTGGCCTCACCGTTGGACGCTCGTTCACCAGTTCATAGGGGGGGGGAAGCATGACCACGTTGTTTCCCTCACTGCCAGGTCCATGCTGCCCCCTCTATCCCCTGCAATTCTCAGCTGTCTCCCCGAACCACTAGCTCACATGATGGTAGGGGGGGGCGCCGCTGATCTTCCCTTTTGCGGCAGCCTCCCAGCACCAACGCCTCTCGACTGCCTACCTGAGCATAATGATGGTAGAAGGGGGGAGGGGGAGGCCAGCTGCCAAGCTGTTCCCCCTCGCAGCGGCCTCTCAAAGCCAGGAGCCTCTCAGCAGTCTTTTCAAGAGTCACTCGTTCACATGGTGGGGGAGGGGGGAGCCGCCGCCGAGCTCTTCTCTTTCGCGGTGGCCTCCCGACTCCCAGCTGGCTTCTCACCTCACCGCAGGCCGCAGGGGGAAGTACGCTGTTACCACCACTCAGCTTCGTCCATTCCCGGCAAGAAGGGAGCTGACAGACATATCTCAGGGAGACTAAGATGTTCCGCTGCCAAAATCCCAGGGGTCCCAGATGTTTCTCGGCCCCTGGGGGGAGGTCTCTAGCCATTCCCCATCGGAGGCCCGGCTGCTCTCACAGGGAAGCGTCCATCTTGCGCATGCTCCTTGAGAATTTCCTTCTCCCAATAGTACAGAAAAGAAATTACCTTTACCTTCTCCCAATAGTACAGAAAAGAAACTTTACAATGTTTCTTCTTCTTTTGCTTCCCTCCTAGAGGTGCCTGCTGTGGACACTCCTCTAACTTCTTTGTTTTCCACTTCAGCAATTCCAGGGGATATGGCTGAGGCTCTGAAGGCAGAGGACAAGAAATTCGAGTTCTCTCTTCGCCGAGCTCACCAGTCCTTGGCACGGGCGATCAAGGCTGCGACTTCATCTTCCTTTTTCGCAAGGGCATCAATCATGTGGCTCCACGAACTCCAGGCTCTCGTTCCCCCTGACCAGGTTCAGGCACATCAGACATTAGGGAAGCTAGTGGCTGCTTCAGAGTACATGGCAGACGCTTCTCTCCACTCGGCCAGGTGTTCCACTAGATCTATTGCAGCCACAGTTGCCTCTTGTAGACTGTTGTGGCTGAAACAGTGGCGTACTGACTTGAAGTCCAAGTGGCATCTGTCGACGGCCAAGTACAGTGGTACACACTTATTTGGTTCAGTCCTCGAACCACACATCATTGAGGGCAAGGACAAGCGTAAGATCCTGGCACACCCCTCCAAAAGGTCGGATAGGCGGCCCCAGCAAGAGTTTCGCAGACAGGCTTTCCATCCCAGTGGTTCCTGGGAGTGGAGGCAGCCCTTTCGGGCCGGGCAGTCCTGGGATTGTTCCAGAGGCTTGCAATCCTTTCCCTTCAGACAGGATCGTCAACAGGACTGCCAGAACATCGGAGCCAAGGGCCAATTCCAGACCAAACGTCCCTTCCGGGGCTCGGGGAGCCGTCCCTACAGGCGGTTCAAGTGACGCCAAGGGGGACTCCCCCATAGGGGGCTGACTGGCACTGTCTCTCTAGAGTTTTACTCACCTCCTCCGGATCGTTTCATATAGTGCCCAGTATTGCGAAACACAACCAAGGCAGAGCTAGTATCCACGGCCATCTCCCACTTATTAGAAATCAAGGCCATAGAATTGGTACCGCAGGATCAGATAGGAGAGGGGTTTTAGTCCATTCTGTTCGTGGTCCCCAAAGCCTTCGGAGGATGGAGGGCGATACTGGACTTAAAGGGTCTGAATTACTTCCTGACCTACAGAAGGTTCAAGATGCAGACCCTAAAGTCCATCTTGGCCAGCATCAGAAAAGGGGACTTTCTCTCCTCCATAGATCTGACAGAGGCATACTTACACATCCCCATACTTCCAGAACACCGCAAGTTCCTGCGGTTTTGTTACGCACACAGGCATTACCAATACAGGGCCCTTCCTTTTGGTCTCTCTTCAGCCCCAAGGGTTTTCACAAAAATTTTGGCAGTGTTGGCGGCCCATCTCAGGATGATGCCAGTGCGGGTACAATGCTATCTGGACGATATCCTAGTACAGTCTAGATCCTTCCAATCAGCTTAGTCAGACCTGGAAATCACGATACATATGCTTCAGGTTCACAGGTTCTCCATGAACTTCAAAAAGAGTCACATGATCCCCACAAAGCGCCTCCTTCATCTAGGGACGATAATTGATTCAGATCTTTGCAAAGTTTATCTTTCACAGGAACGTTGGGTCAGCATCCGAAAGCTCATACACCAGGTTCGGAGAGAGAAGGCAGTGCCTCTGGTCCAGCTGTCCCAACTCCTGGGAAAGATGGTTTCTTGCATGGGGATTGTCCTGTGGGCCAGACTTCACTCCAGAAGCCTTCAATGGTTCCTCCTTCCATTTCAGAAACGGAACCTCAGTGCTTCCACCAGAAAGGTCAGGGTCCCTCACCACACACTGCTATCTCTTCTATGGTGGGCTTCCTCCGCCATGACCAAGGGGACCATTTTCAAGGAGCCTATCAGACTCACCTTGACCACAGATGCCAGTCTGTTCGGTTGGGGTGCCCATCTTCAGACGCATCTGGCTCAGGGACGGTGGTCCCGGTCGGATCTAGATCACAACATAAATTGGCTCGAACTCAGAGCCATTCACTTAGCACTCCGCCAGTTTTCCTCCCTAGTGCTGGGAAAGCACATCTTGATTCTGACAGACAACGTTGCAGCCAAGGCTCACGTCAACAAACAGGGAGGGACCCGGTCCTGGTCACTCATGCAGGAGGCCCTGAATGTAGGTCTGTGGGCAGAGGCCACTCTGGGTTCCATTAGGGTGGAACACATATCGGGGGAGGCAAATCGACAAGCAGACTCCCTGAGCAGGGTCACAGTAGACCACTCGGAGTGGCGCCTGGACCCGGCAATGTTCAGGGAAATCTCGAGCAGGTTTGGTCATCCACATCTGGATCTCTTTGCCTCCCCGGCGAACGCCCAACTCCCCAGGTTCTTCACCAGGTTTCCGACACGGGGGGCGGAAGGAACAGATGCCCTCCGGTGCAAGTGGCCGGAGGGCCTGCTTTATGCCTTTCCTCCCCTTCCGTTGTTACCGGCAACCATCCGCAAACTGATTCAGGAGCAGGCGGAGTTAATCTTAATTGCTCCACATTGGCCACGACGTCCGTGGTTTGCCGACCTTGTGGAGCTCTCACTCTCGCCGCCGTGGAGGATTCCCCCGGACCGAGTGGCGCTCAGTCAATGGAACCTCCAACATCCGGATCCACAGTGGCTCCAGTTAGCCGCCTGGCACTTGAGCGGGGAAGTTTAGTAAGGCTGTCCTATTCATCCGGGGTGATCTCGATGATTCAAGCCTCAAGGCACCCCTCGACTAATAGGATTTATGATGCCACATGGAGGAACTTCTGCACGTGGTGCACTAGGCTGCTTTCGGTCACCATTCCCAACATATTGGAATATCTGCTGGAAGGTTTAAATAAGGGTTTATCACCTAGCACCATCCGCAGGTAGATTGCAGCCTTGTCAACAGTCCTTACCTGTGACAACTTGGTTCCGCTATCACAACACCCGGAAGTTAGTGCCTTTCTGAAAGGGGCGTTTAACGCTAGACCACCTGCGGTGCATCGCTATCCATCTTGGGACTTGTCTAGGGTGTTACAGGCTTTAACCTCTCCTCCGTTTGAACCTCTCAGGTTTTGTTCTCTTCATTTTCTTTCTTTGAAAGTGGCATTCCTTGTAGCTATTACGTCGGCCAGGAGGATTTCAGAATTGGCCGCACTCTCAGTCAGGAGTGATCTATGTACCGTACTTTTTTTTGAGGATAGGGTGGTCCTTAGATTGGACCCTTCCTTCATTCCAAAAGTTAATACATGGTTTCATAGGTCCCAGGATCTGGTTCTTCCTACCTTTTGTCCTAATCCTTCACATCGTCTGGAAAGACAGTGGCATAAGTTGGATGTGCGCAGGGCTCTGCGCCACTATATCAAGCGAACCTCGGCCTTTCACAAGTCGGAGGCCTTGTTCGTGTCCTTTCAGCCCTCCGTCATGGGTCGGAAAGTCTCTTCTTCGACCATTGGTAGGTGGATTAGAGTTTGCATTGGTTGGGCCTATCTTTCCCAGTCTCTTCCAGTTCCTACACACATCGCAGCTACATCAGCGGCCTGGTTCACCCAGGCTTCAGTCGAGATTTGTAAGGCAGCGACGTGGTCCTCCCCCTCATCATTTGTCAAACATTATAAGATTGGTAGGTTTGCGGCGGCAGATGCCGCGTTTGGTAGACGGGTTCTACAGCAAGTTGTTTCTTCTCGGGGGACACAAGCCTAGACTTTTCCCTCCCCATAGGGACATGAGCGGCTTTGGTATACCCCACCGGTGGATTCTACATCCATCATGCTGGAGAAGGGGCGTTGTCTTACCTGAACACCTTTTCTCAGCATGATGATGTAGAATCCACACCCTCCTGTTAGGGTAGTCTAGGCAAGTGTCTTGATTATTGGAGCCATTGCGCCAGACTTCGTCATGGATACTTCGCCTCGTCAATAATTGGGAAGACACACCCAGAGGAAGGCGTGGCTAAAGTTCTGACTTAGTCTCATCTGAACAGGAAGGATGAAATTACCCACCGGTGGATTCTACAACATCATGCTGAGAAAAGGCGTTCAGGTAAGACAACGCCCCTTTCTCTCCCATAACATTTGCAATTTTTCTAATTCTATATTATAACCAAAATTGTTTGCCCATCTTATCATTGTTTCTTTCACTTGTTCACTTTCCATATCTAAAATTAACAAAAAGTTATACATTTTCTTAATTAATTTCTCATCTGAGGTTAACAAAATCTTATCAAACACAGTTTGATCCTTGCAAAATCCATACATTTTTACATCTTTTTCATATCTACTTTGTATCTGTAAATGTGCCCACCAGGACAGATTAATTCCCTGATTTTCCAATTCTTGTTTAGATTTTAATTTCCCATCAATATCTAAAATATCTTTATATGTCCATATTTTTTCAAAGTCTACCAGGTTCGGATGTATAAATGCCTCCATCATTGATAACCACCCTGGAATTATTGAATATATTTTAGCTTTAATTTTTTCCCATACTGTTAATAAGGCATTTCTTATAAAATGATTTTGAAAGTACTTATGGACTCTGTTTTTCCCGTACCATAAAAAAGCATGCCACCCCAATTGTAAATCATATCCCTCTAAATGCAATAACCTTTTATTTCTAAGTGTTATCCACTCTTTCAACCATGTTAACACAGATGCTTGATAATACAACGTCCATTCCGGCAACCCAAAACCTCCATTTTCCTTAGCATTTTGTAATGTTTTCATCTTAATTCTAGCTTTTTTCCCCTGCCAAATAAAATTCAAAACCAATGAATTTAAATTTTGAAAGAATTTTCTCTCAGGTTTTATCAGAATTGTTTGAAATAGAAATAAAATCTTCAGCAACACATTCATTTTTACTGTAGCAATTCTTCCTAATATTGACAGCTGGAGATTTTTCCATCTTTCCAAGTCTAGCTTTATTTGCTTCAATAATTTTATATAGTTGTCTTCTTTTATTGATGAACACTTAGCTGAAAGATAAATACCTAAATATTCAACTTTTTTCACTATTTGTACCTCTGTTTTCTCTAGTATTTGCCTTTTTTGTTTATCTGTGAGGTTCTTTACTATTACTTTAGTTTTTTCTTTATTTATTTTTAGTCCTGCCATTTCTCCATATTCTTCTATCTTTCCCCATAGTTTAGGAATCATCTCTAAATGTTCTTCCAAAATAAACACTAAATCAGTGGTTCTCAACCTTTTTTAGGTTGAGACCCCACTTGCGCCGCCCATGCGCGCTGCGACCCCGACCTGGGTGTGCGCACGCCCCCCGAAAAAAAATGGTGGACCGCAACATGCCGATCTGCGCATGCGCATGCGACGGCCGATCTGCGCGTGCGCGTGTGACGGCCGATCTGCGCATGCGTGTGCGACAGGCCCGAACCACGCATGCGCGCGAAGCGCCGAACTGCACATGCGCAGAACCGGCAGGCCCGCCGGCTCCAGACCAGGCCGGCCTGGCCTCCGACAGGCACATGGAGGAGCAGTCCGGAGCAGGCGGGCGCAGAGCTGCCTCCTTCCCGCTCCGCCACGTCCCAGGCCTGGCCTCCAACTCGCCCTCCGGCAGCCGGCCAAGCAGTCGGGGCAGCCGGACCTCGAGGCGGGCCTGCACTTCACCGAGGCCAGCTCGGCTGTGGCGAGAGGCGCCCGGCGGCTGCCTCCGGCCCCCAAGTCCGCGCTACAGACTGGCATCCAGGTCGCAGCGCTCCGCCTGCCAGGCTCGTCTGGGACACCCGCGCCTTCCGCAGGGCCGGCAGCGGCCGCAGGTAGGTAGGCGGGCGGCAGGACTGGGGAGCCCGCCCGGGCCAGCTCGCTCTCAGCGCCAGTCCCGCTCAGGTCGGGCCAGCCAGCCGGGCGGGGGGCGTCTGGCCAGGCTCCCCGGCTCCCTTTCCGGCTCGGCCTCCCCCCACGCCCGGCTCCCTCCCCGGCTCGGCCTCCCCCCACGCCCGGCTCCTTCCCCGGCTCGGCCTCCCCCCACGCCCGGCTCCCTCCCCGGCTCGGCCTCCCCCCACACCCGGCTCCCTCCCCTGCTCAGCCTTCCCCCACGCCCGGCTCCTTCCCCGGCTCGGCCTCCCCCCACGCCCGGCTCCTTCCCCGGCTCGGCCTCCCCCCACGCCCGGCTCCTTCCCCGGCTCGGCCTCCCCCTACGCCCGGCTCCTTCCCCGGCTCGGCCTCCCCCCACGCCCGGCTCCTTCCCCGGCTCGGCCTCCCCCCACACCCGGCAGGGACTCACCAGTTCATCTTGCCGATCCGCTGGCTGGGCGCCTTACCGCCTGCTTCGGCCGCCGCCGCCAACCGAGGGAGGGAGCTGGCCTGGGCGAGCTCCCCAGTCCTGCCGCCCGCCTACCTACCTGCGGCCGCTGCCGGCCCTGCGGAAGGCGCGGGAGTCCCGGACGAGCCTGGCAGACGGAGCGCTAGGACCTGGACGCCAGTCCGTAGTGCGGACTTGGGGGCCGGAGGCGGCCGCCGGGCGCCTCTCGCCACAGCCGAGCCGGTCTCGGTGAAGTGCAGGCCCGCCTCGAGGTCCGGCTGCCCCGACCGCTTGGCCGGCTGCTGGAGGGTGAGTTGGAGGCCGGGCCTGGGACGTGGCGGAGCGGGAAGGAGGCAGCTTTGCGCCCACCTGCTCCGGACCGCTCCTCCGTGTGCCTGCCGGAGTTTTGCACTGCGCATGCGTGTGTGGATCGGGTCGTCGTGCGCGCCGCACATGCGCTGCACATGCACCGGCCCAAAAAATAATAAAAAATAAAAATAAAAAAAAATAAAAACAAAATGGCGGCCCGCGGTGTCCGGCGACCCCACGAAATGGTCTCGCGACCCCAAATGGGGTCGCGACCCCAAGGTTGAGAACCGCTGCACTAAATCATCAGCAAATGCTTGTAACTTATATGTTCTCCTGCATGGGTGGATTCCGAATCCACCAATTGGGTTAACACAGTCTTCCGCCCAATGAGAGACTAGGTCCGAACTTTAGCCCCGCCTCCGGCTTCCTTCTTCCCCAGTTTTTACCTAGTCTAAGCCCAAGGAACAGCTCTTCGCATAGCTCCGCGAAAAGAGGATATTTCTTTTCGGTTAAAGACTGGTAGAGTAAGGTTTTTTTGTTGTTTGATTTGAATTAGGTTTAGGTGTCGAACTTTAGTGTTTTTTACTTTAAAATTTTTATTTTTCGGGGACCTTCGGTCGATCCTCCCCCCCACGCATTGGGAGCGCGACAGCGAGTCCGCCCCGGGCCTAGGGCCTGGGAATAGCGGAGAAAACAGGGGAAATATCCCTGGACTCCGCTATTCGACTCGCAGCGTCCCAGGAAGCTCCACAGGATCACAGGCGTCGAGGGAAGCTTCTCGGAGCTCGACGCAGATCGTCGCAGGAAAAAACGCAAGTGGGGCAAGGGGGCGCGGGGAGGAGCCCAGCCAGTCAGCCGGGAGGCGGACAGAGGCCGGGACCGTCGGTTACCGGAGGGGTAGGCCGAGGCCAGCTTCCCTTAAGGCACCGCGTGGCCGGGAGCACAGAGCTCCGACCAAAAATTCGGCGCGGCGGCCATTTTTAAAAAGGGGCGGTCTCGCCTACTGGCGCGAAGCGCCATTTTGGAAAGGGGCGTGTCAGAGCGCCTCAGACCTCTGATTGGGGCCTCGCTTCTCTGGCGCGAAAGCCTTTAATTTCCGGCGCGAAAGCCTTTGTTTCTGGCGCGAATCCCCTTTCTTCACCCGGTCGATTTGCCTGTGGGCCCAGGGGGAAGGGAAGGGACTGCCGGCAAGGCTGAGGCCTAGCTCCGGCTGCCAGATCAGGGGAACTGAGGCCGAGCACCCAGGGGGTCCAGTCGGAGGTGTGTGTGTGTGTTGTTCTCGGTGTTTTGGCTCCTAGCAGATTCCCCAGCGGAGTCAAGGCGGTCGGGACGGGCATAGGGACAAAACTCCCTGGCTAAGAATCCTCGTGACCGCAGGAGCACTTTCGACCAGGCACGTTAGGGAGATTCCCTGTAACGCTGCCGACATCGGTCTGTGCCTACTAGATACCCGGAAAGGGTGCTTCTTGGCGCATGGCGATGGCAGAAGGCACTCCGGCCCAGGGCTCAGCGCCCCCTCCGTCGCCGCCTAGACGCAGAACGGAGGAAGCGGGGGGGGGCAAGAAGAAGGCCAAAACAAAGCATCTGTCTGAGCCATCAAAGGCGGACGAGCGCCAGGCCGTAAGAAGACACCAAGCCTTGGAGAGGGAATTTGTCAAGGCGCAGAGACTGAGGGACAGCGGGATGGAAAGTCCGGCCTTGTCCCTCAGGGAGACACCAACCTCCTTCGAGCCTGCAGAAGCGGTGGAACAGGAGTGGTCTCCCAGGGGGGAGACAGAAAGGGAGGTGTCCCCCATTTCGGTGCCATCTTCACCAGAGCATTCAGAGCCCTCCACAAGCCAGGAGGAACCTGAGCACAGAGGTAGGAAAAGAAGGAGATCTGGTAAGTGGCCTTCACGACTTCATTCCCTCTTAGAGGAAACATTAGAGCACCTCAGGGCCTCTAGGAGGAGTTCCCCTCCCAAGAGAGCTCACAAACCACGCACACCATCTTCCCGTGGGGAAAAGGTATTGTTTCAGGATTCTGATGGGTCTGAGAATTCTCCACAGGTGGCAGACGAGGAGCAGGAGGACTGGGATGATGAGGATGCCCCGTTGTCAGAAAATGAGGATGCAGAGCCACAGGCGGCTCCAGTGTCAGGTTTATTTGACCATAACCTGTTTTATTCCCTCATGATTAAGACATGCTCTGTTCTAGAACTGCCAGCTAAGACCAAGGAGGCCAGACCGCCGTCCTCAGAGGAGGAGGACGCAAAGGATCCATTGCTACACGCACCGGTGTCAGAGGTGATCCAGGTACCATGCACTAAGGTATTCAGGTCAACGGTAAGGACCCAGTGGTCTAATCTAGGCACCATCCCATCGCCAAACGGCGTAGAAAAGAAAATGTATAATGTTTGCAGCCCATTAGCAACACTAATAGAGGTGCCACAGGTGGACGCTCCACTAAGTTCTCTTCTTCCTTCCTCAGCCATCCCAGGAGACCTAGCAGAATCAATGAAGGCGGAGGATAGGAAGGTAGAACTTTCCCTCCGCAGGGCTCACCATTCATCTGCCTGGGCCATCAGAGCCGCATCTACGAACTCATTAGTCGCCAGAGCTGCGATCAGGTGGCTGCGGGAGATCCAGGCAAGTGTTCCACCAGAGCAGGTACGTGTAAGACAAACACTGACCAAACTGCGGAGGGCAACGGAATTCATGGCAGACTCCGCACTGGCCGCGTCCAGATACTCGGCTAGGTCCATTGCAGGGACAGTGGGAGCCAGGAGGTTGGTATGGCTCAAGAACTGGAAGGCGGACCTTAAGTCCAAATGGCGACTCGCCACAGCTAAGTATGCAGGATCAAAGCTCTTCGGAGCGATCCTGGATCCTTACCTGATAGAAGACAAAAACAAAAGGAAAGTGCTAGCTCACCCATCCAAAAGGACAGACAAGGGAACCCAGGAGTTCCGTAGGCAGGCACCCCGTCAGAACGGGGCCGGAGAATGGAGGCAGCCCTTTCAAGGGGGACGATCCTGGGAAGGGCCCAGAAATCCGCGCACCTTCTCATACAGGCAGGAGCGCGGCCAGGACCGTCCAGCCGCGGGCAGGGGCCAACCGTCCAAACGCCCCTTTAAAGGGGGGGAGGACGACCCTACAGACGTGCCAAGTGACTCCTGGAACAGCCCCATCGGGGGTCGCCTGGCGCGGTTCAGCGAGGCATGGCAGGCGACCACGACGGATGCCTGGGTCAGGGAGACAGTGACCCAGGGCCTAGCAATAGAATTCTACTCCACACCAACAGATCACTTCATAAGTTGTCCACTATCACGCAAAAGGACCAAGGCGGGTCTCATAGTTCAGGCCATTGGACACCTGGAGGAAATAAGGGCCATAGAGCCGGTTCCTCCAGGACAGGAGGGACAGGGTTTCTATTCCATCCTCTTCCTGGTGCCAAAAACATCAGGGGATTGGAGAGCAATCCTAGACCTCAAGCGGTTAAATCGCTATGTAGTATACAGGAAGTTCAAAATGCAGTCCCTCAGATCCATACTGGCCAGCATCCGAAAAGGGGATCTGCTATCCTCAATAGACCTCACAGAGGCCTATCTTCACATCCCAATAAGACCGGGGTACAGAAGGTACCTGAGGTTTTGCCACAAGGGGCGACACTACCAATACAGGGCACTTCCATTCGGACTGTCCTCAGCGGCCAGAGTGTTCACAAAGGTGCTGGCGGCATTGGGAGCGCACCTGCGCATGAGACCGGTGCGGGTCCAATGCTACCTGGACGATATCCTGATACTCTCAGCGTCCCACCAGGCAGCCCTAAGGGACATCCAGATCACCATAGCCGTACTCCAGAGACACGGCTTCTCGATCAATCACAAGAAAAGCCAGCTCACACCCTCAAGGAGGCTCCAGCATCTGGGAGCGATCATAGATTCAGATCAGGGCATGGTGTACCTCTCCCAGGAGCGCCGGGAGAGCTTACAGAAACTAGCGCTTCTGGTAATGCAGAGGAGGGTGGCCACAGTGGTGCAGCTCTCCCAGCTCCTGGGGAAGATGATATCATGCCTGGGAATTGTCCCGTGGGCCAGACTGCACTCCAGAGGTCTGCAGTGGCTACTGCTGCCCTTCCAAAGGCAGAATCAGAGCGCTTCACCCAGGAAAATCAGAGTGCCTCCCCAGGTCCTAGCCTCCCTGAGATGGTGGAGGTCGGGGGCCCTGAACAGGGGCACCCCACTCAGGGAACCCAACAGGGTGACCGTCACAACCGATGCAAGCCTGTTCGGCTGGGGGGCCCATTCCGGGGATCAGATGGCCCAGGGAAGGTGGAGTCCAGGGGACCTAAAACACAGAATCAACTGGCTCGAACTGAGAGCCATTCACCTGGCCCTACTTCAGTTCGTACCCCTGTTGGCAGGGAAGCACGTGCTAGTCCTGACGGACAACGTAACAGCAAAGGCGCACGTAAACAAGCAGGGCGGGACCAGGTCAGTGGCTCTCATGCAGGAGGCCAGGGCGCTGGGCCTGTGGGCAGAGCGACACCTGGCCTCAATAAAGGCAGAACACATCTCGGGGGAGGCAAACCACCAGGCGGACTCCCTCAGCAGGGTCACCATAGACCATGCGGAGTGGAGGCTGGCACCGGAACTGTTCGAGGCGATCTCGAACAGGTTCGGCCGGCCTTGCCTGGACCTCTTCGCAACACCAGAGAACACTCAAACCCACCGCTTCTTCTCCAGGTTCCAGACCTGGGGAGCGGAGGGGACGGACGCGCTCAGATGCAGGTGGCCCCAGGGGCTACTGTACGCCTTCCCCCCTCCGCCCCTGATCCAAGCAACGGTCCGCAAGCTCATCCTGGAGCAGGCGGAGGTGGTACTGGTTGCTCCATACTGGCCGAGGCGTCCGTGGTTTGCGGACCTGGTAGACCTATCGCTTTCGCCTGTATGGAAACTGCCGCCGAGCCAGATATCCCTGAGCCAGGGGAAACTCCTACACCCAGACCCGCAGTGGCTACAACTAGCCGCCTGGCACTTGAGCGGGAGGGTCTGAGTAGGCAGGCCTTTTCTCAGCATGTCATCTCGGTCATACAGGACGCCCGACGTCCTTCTACAAACAGGATCTATGATGCCACATGGAGGAATTTTGCTTCCTGGTGCAGCAGGCAGGACATAAACCCCCTGACCGCTAACATCCCTACCATCCTAGAGTATCTTTGGGACGGCATGGTCAGGGGACTAGCGTTCAACACCATCCGCAGGCAGGTTGCGGCATTACAGACGGTCCTAGTCTGCGAGGACCGGGGACCTCTGTCACAACATCCGGCGGTGAGCGCTTTCTTAAAGGGGGCAGCCACAAGGCGACCCCCCGTAGTTCACCGTTTTCCATCCTGGGACCTACACAGGGTCCTACAGGCGTTAACCGAAGGCCCTTTCGAACCCCTGGGGACTTGTCCACTCCGTTTCCTGACGCTGAAGGTGGCCTTTCTGGTGGCCATCACATCGGCAAGAAGGGTATCGGAGTTGGGGCCTCTCTCCCCCCACGCCCGGCTCCTTCCCCGGCTCGGCCTCCCCCCACGCCCGGCTCCCTCCCCGGCTCGGCCTCCCCCCACACCCGGCTCCCTCCCCTGCTCGGCCTTCCCCCACGCCTGGCTCCTTCCCCGGCTCGGCCTCCCCCCACGCCCGGCTCCTTCCACGGCTCGGCCTCCCCCCACGCCCGGCTCCTTCCCCGGCTCGGCCTCCCCCTACGCCTGGCTCCTTCCCCGGCTTGGCCTCCCCCCACGCCCGGCTCCTTCCCCGGCTCGGCCTCCCCCCACACCCGGCAGGGACTCACCAGTTCATCTTGCCGATCCGCTGGCTGGGCGCCTTACCGCCTGCTTCGGCCGCCGCCGCCAACCGAGGGAGGGAGCTGGCCTGGGCGAGCTCCCCAGTCCTGCCGCCCGCCTACCTACCTGCGGCCGCTGCCGGCCCTGCGGAAGGCGTGGGAGTCCCGGACGAGCCTGGCAGACGGAGCGCTAGGACCTGGACGCCAGTCCGTAGTGCGGACTTGGGGGCCGGAGGCGGCCGCCGGGCGCCTCTCGCCACAGCCGAGCCGGTCTCGGTGAAGTGCAGGCCCGCCTCGAGGTCCGGCTGCCCCGACCGCTTGGCCGGCTGCTGGAGGGTGAGTTGGAGGCCGGGCCTGGGACGTGGCGGAGCGGGAAGGAGGCAGCTTTGCGCCCACCTGCTCCGGACCGCTCCTCCGTGTGCCTGCCGGAGTTTTGCACTGCGCATGCGTGTGTGGATCGGGTCGTCGTGCGCGCCGCACATGCGCTGCACATGCACCGGCCCAAAAAATAATAAAAAAAAAAATAAAAAAAAATAAAAACAAAATGGCGGCCCGCGGTGTCCGGCGACCCCACGAAATGGTCTCGCGACCCCAAATGGGGTCGCGACCCCAAGGTTGAGAACCGCTGCACTAAATCATCAGCAAATGCTTGTAACTTATATGTTTCATCTTTTATTTTCAATCCTTTAATTTCTGTATCCTGTCTTATCCTTCTATTTAGTACTTCCAAAGTAAAGATAAATAATAATGGAGATAGTGGACACCCTTGTCTCGTGCCTTTTCTTATCTCAAAGCTGTCAGTATAATCTCAATTCACTATCACTTTTGCTGTCTGGTTAGTATATATTGCTTTTATCATATTTGTAAAGTACTTTCCAAAGTCCATAATTTGTAATTGTTGAACCATAAATTGCCAGGAAACATTATCAAACGCTTTTTGGGCGTCTAAAAACACTAATGCTAATTGTTTCCCTGGGTGTAATTCATAATATTCTAATATGTCCATTATCACCCTTAAATTATTTTTAATTTGTCTCTTCGGTAAAAAGCCATTTTGATCTGGATGTATAAACTCAACTAAGTATCTTTTCAGTCTCTCTGCCATTATTGAAGTAAAAATTTTGTAATCCACATTGAGTAATGAAATAGGTCTATAGTTCTTAATATACGTCAAGTCTGAATCTTCTTTTGGTATCAAAGTAATATTTGCTTCTATCCATGTATTTGGGAGTTTGGCCTCTAACAATAATCCATTACAAACATCTTTCAGCGGTTCGCTTAATATATCTTGTAGATTTTTATAAAGTTCTGCTGGTAGCCCGTCTGGGCCTGGTGTTTTCCCATTCTTTTGTTGTTTTATAGCCTCTAATATCTCCATCATTGTTATTCTTTCTTCTAACATAGTTTTGAACGTCTCTGAAATCTTTGATAATTTACTTTCTTCTAAATATTGAGCAATTCTCTCTTTTGCAGCCTCTTCTTTGCCATACAATTCCTTATAATATTCCTTATAATATTCCTTGATTATCTTTTTTATTTCTTCCTTTTTAAATTGTAAACAACCTTTCCCATCTATTAAGTTATGTATTATTTTCTTCTCTTTCTGTTTTTTAAGCTTATAAGCTAGCCATCTTTCTGGCTTATTGGCATTTTCGAAGAAGTTTTGTTTTGCTCTCTTTATTTGTTCCGCCAATTTTTCTGAGTCCAACAAATTCAGCTTATGTTTTATTATTTCCATTTCTCTTTTCAAAGTCTTTTCTTGTGGTTTTTGTTGTAATTCTGTCTCTAACTTTCTAAATTCTTCTTTTAATAATAAATATTGCTGTCTTCTCTGTTTGTTTTTCTTTGCCATATACGTTATAGCTATGCCTCTAAAATACGCTTTAGCTGTATCCCATACGTTTTGTAGTGATGTGTCTTCTTCTTTATTTTCTTTAAAGAAGAATTCCATTTCTCTTTTGGCCAAGTCTATGAATTCTTTATCTTTTAGTATAGATTGATTTAAAACCCATCTTGGTTTTTTTTGTATTCCTTTCCATGTCACTTTTAAAGGGTTATGATCTGCCCATGTGCCTATTTCTATCTCAATTTTCTGTATATCCATCTTTAATTCAGGAGTCATCCAAATCATGTCAATTCTTGACCAGGATTTATGACTATTTGAATAAAAGGTGTATTGTCAAGTTTGAGGATTAATTTCTCTCCAGACATCTTGAATTCCAATTTCTTCTGCCATGTCAAAAAATGTCTTGGGTAATCTTCTTACGAGTTTTCCTGTTTTTCTACTTTTGTAATCCATTGTTCCATCTACTATCGCATTAAAGTCTCCTATTAAACAAATATTCTGGTATTCCATTTCTATTAATTTCCTGTGTAATCTTTGATAAAATTCTTCTTGACTATCATTTGGAGCATAAATTGCCACTAACAATATTTTTTTTGGTGCAAATATATTTCAACCATTACAATTCTTCATCTGAATATATTAATTTAGAGTCTATTGTCTCTTTAACGTATATCTCCACCCCTCGTTTCTTTTGTTGTGCTGATGTATAATAAAGCTTCCCCATTTTTGGGTATTCCAAAAATTTGTAATGTTGTTTTTTTATGTGTGTCTCTTGTAAGCAGATTATATCTATATTTAATTTCTGAAGTTGCCTAAAAATTTTATTTCTTTTTATTGGGGAATTTAATCCATTTACATTTACCGAAAAAATCTCATTTTTTCTCTCCATTTCCTCTTTCATTACTTATATTTTGGTCTAGTCGATCTTGTAGTCCTTTGTTCTCTGGCAGTTCCTTCTCCTTCACCTGTTTGTTCACCTTTCTCCTTCTGTTGCTCTGCTTGTGCCGTTGCTCCTTGGGCCGTCTCTCCCATCTGCTTATCCTCTTGTTGATGCAATCCTTCATCCAAAATTACTCTATTTCTTACTTCAAAATCCTCTGCTTTCCAGATTGAGTCCAGTCGATATCTTGTATTGTTCCAGTTTATTAAAATGCCTTCTGGCATTAGCCATCTGAAATGTATGCCTTTGACAATCAATTTTGTAGTTAGAAAATGGTAGTGTCTCCGGGTATCCCACACTCTCCTGGGTATCTGTTTTAGGACCACAATTTCTTTATTTTTATATTGTAAGGGTTCCTCTCTCACTTTTCTCAGTATTTAATCTCTTGTTGATTTCTTCATGAACCTTACATGCACTTCTCTTGGTAATCTGTTTTTTCTTGCATAAGTTGAACTCATGCGAAAAATTTGATCGGTCTCATTCTGAATGTCTACTCGGTCTGCGTTTAAAAATTCTGCCAACAGCTCAATAATCACCGTTTCTATATTTTCTTCACTTTCTTCAGGAATATTTTGAAACCTCAAGTAATGTTCGGCTTCTCTCATTTCTACCATTGCCATAGCTCGTTCTAGCTCTTGATTTGTTTGTTCCAGTCCTTCATTCTTTTGCAGTAACATTTCGACCTTCTTGTGAATGTCTTCACTTTTTATTTCCACTTCCTGGATTTTCTGTTCATTTTTTATAATCTTTTGATTTTGAGCTTCAAATTGTGCCTTTATATCCATAATTTCTTCACTTACTTTCTTCAGTTTACTTTGTATTTCCTCATGGTTCTTTTGCAAAGTAAGTTGAATTAATTTTAAAGAGGCCTGTGTCTCTACTTGAGCCGTACTTGCTTTTTCATGCTGTAGCAATGTGCTGACAGAACTCTGAGTTGTTGGGCTGGCTTGTCCGACAGATGGCGCCAAAGAGGTTTTCTTTGCAAGTCTGGAAATATTAGATGTACTCATTTTATTGCTCACAGTCTTAAACTTATATCCAAAGCGTAATCAGGAATCAGCTGTTGTGAGGCAAAACTACCTCCTCCAGTCTCTTCTTGTATTTAAAATGTTCTCTTTTTCTTTTCTTTTTCCCGAATAGTGTCTATTTAGTCTTTAGCCAATGTCAACAAGTATAGCTATAAACAGTCTTTCATTTATTATCTCAGACCAAGACTTTGTTTTGCTCAAGCTTTTCAAGGTCACTGTGTTTTTAATTCTTTAATTCTTATTTTTCACCAGTAGATGTCCTTGTTGGCTTATTTATCAACTCTCCACACTCCGGTAGTCTGGTAATTTATTCATTTAACATTTCCCCTTAATGTTAAATTGCCGCTCCAAAAGTCTCTCTGGGGGGTCTTTACTCTTTCAAGTTCTCCCTTTCAGAGTCTCAATATTTTAAAGCACAAGGAGAAGGAAAAGATTTCAGCTCACCCAAACATAACTTCTTGTTGGAGATCAGCTGTTTTTCATAGCTTCCCTTCCGGCTGCAGACAACCTGGGCTGCCTCGGCTCTCCTGGCAACCTTTCTCTCGCCCCTTCAGAGGAGGCATTCAGTGCGCTTAGATAGATCGCCACCAAATCCAAGCTCCTGAAAGATCCCTCTTTCTTCGTTGCCCCTCCAGGGCAACTTTCCGTCCCTTTAAGAGATGCTAGGCAAAGCAAAACCGGACTGAGAGGCTGGAGACCCAGCCTCCTATGGCCGTCTCGTTCTCTCGCCAGAAGTGCTCCCTAGCCCATAAGCCCTTTTGCCATGCCTATTACTCTGATGAGCCCTCAGACAGGTCGACGGAGGGAATACCCGGCCCTTGTTGACTCCGGCTGCACCCGGTGTCTGATTAGCGAGGGTGTGGTGGCAGAGGTCGGTTTGAGCAGGTGGTTTGAGCAGGTGGATGGGTCTCTCTTGGGGGGGGGCTCCGGCCACCCTCATAACAGAGCCTGTCAGATTGGAGATGGGTACTCATTGGGAGGTCCTCCGTTTTATAGTAGTCCCTTCCATGACTGAGGCCGTGATCTTGGGCCTGGCATGGCTGGATAAGTGGGGTCCTACTATATGGTGGGAGGGGGGGTACCTGAAATTACGCCTTGGGGTTGGTCCCCGGCCACCTAGTCAGGATCCTGAAGAGCGGGGTGCGGAGTGTAGGCAAGGTAAGGCATCGCAGAAGGCCACCGGGCGAGAGAACACCTTCCTGGCTGTGTACGCTGACCTCGCCAAGGTGTTCATCGAGAGGGAGTGCAATATCCTGCCACCCCACTGAGCGACCGACTGTGCCATTGACATTGTGCCGGGCGCAAAACTACCGAAACCCCGGATGTATGCAATGACACCCAGGGAGATGGAGGAGCTGCATCACTACATCGACCAGAACCTGGCCAGGAGTTTCATCCAACCAGCCCGCTCACAGATAGCTGCACCGGTCCTGTTCAAGGAAAAAAAAGACGGCTCGCTCCACCTATGCGTGGACTTCCGGGGGATCAACACATCAAAGGGATGTGTGTTCACAAAACTGGACCTGTGGGAGGTGTACTACAGGGTCCGCATCAAGAAGGGGGATGAATGGAAGACGACATTCAACTGCCCGCTCAGTAGTTACCACTTCCGGGTCATGCTGTTTGGTCTGCAGGGGGCCCCCGCGGTATTTATGCAACTCATCAACAAGGTGTTGCATGAACGCCTATACCGCGGGGTTCTGGTATACCTAGATCACAGGTCGGCAACCTGCGGTTCTGGAGCCACATGCGGCTCTTTGAGCCTTCCCCTATGGCTCCCAGCCTCCTCTGCCATTTGCAGACAGAGACAGAGAGAGGCACTTGCTCTCTCTCTCTCTCTCTCTCTCTCTCTCTCTCTCTCTCTCTCTCTCTCTCTCTCTCTCTCTCTCTCTCTCTGTGTGTGTGTGTGTGTGTGTGTGTGTGTGTGTAAAGAAGAGTGGACTCACGGTATTCTCCAATGAGCTGAAAAGCTTATTTGGGCGGAGCTCCTCCCTTTGCTGCGTCTCTGCAGGAAGCAGGAAGCAGGAAGCAGGAGAGAGCTAGCTAGCCCAGCTATGCTGACTCAGGAATTCTGGGAGTTGAAGTCCATGAGTCACAAAAGAGCCGAGGTTGCCTACCCCTGAGCTTGTTGGAGAACAGCTTGAAGCCAGCTTGCCAGGTGAGCAGAAGATCGGAAAAAGGGAGAGAGAGGGGGGAGAGAGAGAGAAAGAGAGAGAGAAAGAGGGGGAGATGAGAGAAAGAGGGAGAGGAAAGAGAGGGAAAGGAAAGAGAAAAAGAAAGAAAGAAAAAGAAGGGGAGAGAGGGAGGGAGGGAAAGAGACAGAGAGAGACCCTTTTGACATCTAAAATGAAGATAACACTGCATATATCCTTTTTTACCTTTATTATAGGTGTGTGTGTGTGTATATATATATGTGTGTGTGTGTGTATGTATGTGTATGTATGTGTGTGTGTGTATGTATACACACACACACACACACACACTGTACACACACACACAAAAAAATAAAGGTAAAAAAGGATATATGCAGTGTTATCTTCATTTTAGATATCAAAAGGGTTTTGCGGCTCCCGGTGTTTTGTTTTTGGTGGGAAACGGGTCCAAGTGGCTCTTTCAGTGTTTTGGGCTGCCTGCCCCTGATGTAGATGATATCCTGATATATACCACCACCATGAAGGAACACGGTCACTTGGTACGGCAAGTGTTGGAGAAACTGTTAAACGCCCACCTGTTCGTGAAGCTCTCCAAGTGCGAGTTCCAGCAGACTCGATTGGACTATCTGGGCTACCGGATATCGGGGGCCAGAGTGGAAATGGACCCCAACAAGGTCAAAGCAGTGCTGGAGTGGCAGGCGCCTCGGACCCGTCGACAACTACAGAGCTTCCTGGGATATGCCAATTTTTATTGGCAATTTATCCCCTCGTTTACTGCAGTAGCCTTACCCCTGACAGACCTGCTCCGCACGTGGCATACTGCGACCAAACCATGCCCTGGGCAACCGCTGGTGTGGACTATGCCATGCCAGAAGGCTTTCAAGGACCTAAAAGCCTTGTTCGCGAGGGAGCCGGTTTTGCTCCACCCAGACCCTGATAACCCATTCGTAGTGCAAGCTGACGCCAGTGATGTCGCAGTGGGGGCAGTTCTACTCCAAAGAAACAGCCAGGGGACGCTACAACCCTGTGCCTATACATTGCGGAAGCTCACTGCTGCCGAGCGGGCATGGGCCATCTGGGAGAAGGAGGCGTTTGCAGTATGGTAGGCACTCTCAACCTGGCGGCATTTGTTAGAGGGGGCGAAGGAACCGTTCGAGGTCTGGACGGACTACAAGAACTGTGAGGTACTGCAAACACCAAGGCGCCTGTCTCCGAAACATGTCTGGTGGGCACAGTATTTCCACCGCTTCCGCTTCACGTTGAAGTATGTGCTGGGGGGAAGAACTTCCTAGCCGACGCTTTGTCGCGCGTGCCCCAGTACAATAGTAAGCAGGAGGCGGTGGTACAAGCAATCATGCCCCCCTACCAACAAGCCACAGCCCAGGTGGTTCCTCGTACCGTGGCGAGTGGTCTGGTCCAGGAGCTACGGACGGCAGTCCAAGACGACCCATAGTTAAGGGACCATCCAGACCTATTGACAAGGTGGGAGGGGCTGGCCTGGAAAGGTGACAAATTGTACGTCCCAAAGGTCCTGAGACAGGCAGTGCTCCAACGATGCCATGATACAAAGCAGGCAGGTCATTTTGGATTCCTGAAGACCCTGCATTTGACAAGGCCTACGTCAAGGGCTGTCACGTCTGTGCCACCACAAAGCCCTGCACGGGGAAGCCCTTGGGGTTGCTGCAAAAGGTGGCAGACCCGACCCGGCCATGGGAGGACATCGCCATGGACTTCGTTGTTGAGTTGCCAGAGACCCGTGGCCACACCGTCATCTGGACCATTATCAACCTTTTTTCTAAGCAGGCCCACTTCGTCCCGTGCAAAGGGTTGCCGTCTGCCTGGCAGTTGGCCAGGCTTTTCATCGAGCACGTGTATCGCCTACATGGAGTGCCTAGATGGATTATTTCAGACGGGGGGGGTGCAGTTCACGGCCCGTTTTTGGTGTGAATTCATCCGGTTCATCGGGTTGTCCCAAGGACTCAGCTCAGCGTACCACTGCAGCACCAACAGAGCAGCTGAACGGGCGAATGCCATAGTGGAGCGCTACCTGCGGAGCTACGTGTCCTATCAGCAAACGACTGGGTCGACCTGCTGCCGGTTGCGGAAGTAGCATATAACAATGCGGTGCATAGCAGCACCGGGTTCTCTCCCGGGTGGTGCATGGTGTGGACTTCGTCCCTATCCCTGAGTACCCCCAAGGGACCCCCTCATCCTGCCTACCCCGGGAATGGATAGCACACCTGGGGGGTTATGGGGTACAGTAAAAGACGCCTTAGTGAAGGCCGAGGCAGACACGAAAGCACAGGCCAATAAGAAGAGGCCCCACAAGCCATTCCAGGTGGGCAACTTGGTATACCTGTCAACCAAATACCTACGCCTGAGAGTGCCCTGTAAAAAGCTGGGGCCGAAGTACCTAGGGCCCTTCCGCGTTGTCCAGGTCATCAACCTGGTAACCGTGCGGTTGCAGCTACCCCAACTCCTGGTGAAGGTACACCCAGTATTTCACAGCAGCCTGCTAAATCCAGCAGGGGGTTCCCCAAGTGGGCCCATGGGTAAGGCACCGGGTCCAGTCTCTGGTGAGCCCTTTGAAATACAGGAGGTCCTAGACTCTCAGACCCGTCGGGGACGGGCACAATATTTGGTCCGGTAGAAGGGGTACCCCCTCATGGAGGCATTGTGGGTGAGGGAGGAGGATGTCCACGCCCCACGACTAGTGCAAACATTTCACCGCCGATATCCTGGGAAGCTGGGTGGTGCACCGACTGAACCATCCGCCAGGGCAAACGAACACTCATATGATTCTCCTTGCCTTCCAGGTGGAGCCCTGGTAGAGGGAGCCAGCTGTCAAGCACCATGGGCTTGACATACACAGGAGGGGGGGGAACCAAGCAGCTGGCAGCCAGAAGCAAGCAGCCGGCCACCAGAAACGCCACACAGGGCGGTACAGCTGTCCTGGCCAGCACAGCAGCCTACCTGGCGGTGTGAGAGGCTCCGGCGTCATCAGCTCTGCAGGGCCAACCGGGCACAGACCATGGACGTCGACGACGTGCACCAGGACGACCCGGCGGTGGCTGGAAGGGTCAGCTGGTCAGCGCTCCATCATAGCAGGCTCCGGTTTTGACTCGGGTTTACTGGCAGTATAGGACGCGGTGCAGTGATGTCACTGACTGACGGGGCATCCCGCAGAGGCCCAACAGCCTGTGGCTTCTGTGTCAGCTAAGTGGCATGGGAGAGAGCCGGCTGCTGGATCGGCTTACTGGCATGCGAGAGAGACGGAACAGCTCCGCGAGTCCGGATTGGGGAAACAGGGCTCAGGATGCGCCCGCTGGCGGAAGGGGGCCGGGCAACGCCATTTCAGGCCAGAGCAGCCTGGAGCAGATGCCACTGGGACACCCCCCTGAATCAAAGAACGGCCGGGGGAGGCCAGGCATTGGAATGCTGCTTTTTACATCCGAAGGCCAGATGCTGGCCTGTTGACTGGGGGCGGAACTGCAGGGTGGGGGAGGCTATGTAAAGCACCGGGAGCAGATCACTCCCAGCGCTGACTTTATTACTGCACAGAATAAAACTGCTTGTCAACTTGTTCCTGTGTTCCTGGTTTGTTCCCATGGATGACAAAGGACACATGACACAGTGATTCATTTAACAACTGTGGGAAAAAGGTTGTAAAATGGGGCACAACTCACTTAATTGCCTTGTTTAGCAATGGAAATTTTGGGCTCAGTTATGGTCGTAAGTCAAGGCCTTTACTTCAATATTGAAAAGTTGAAAAAAGGCCTTGAATGATGTAGCTAGAAATGCTAATAGATGCTCATTTTGTTTTATCTTCATTTAAGGCAGAAAAAAGGGAATAGTGTTTTTTTTTCTGGCTGGCACTTTAAATCAGTACCCTAAATCTAGTGATGCACCTTCAAGGAAAAATGTTTGGGTATTTTAATTACTAAGCTTTGAGAGGAAGAATACAAGGGCTGGGCTGGGCTGCCGCGGACGAGCCGATTGGAGCAGCCAGTGGGCAACCGGAGGCCGGCCGAGAAGCGCCCCACCGCCAACCCCGCCATCCCCAGTCGCTGCGCGCGGAGGGGGCGTCTGCGGGTGGCCCCTGGGGGCTCCTTGGCTCTCCTGCCCCACAGCCAAGAAGAAGGAGGAGAAGGAGAAGAAGAAGAAGCGGGGCGTCCCTGGCGCGGATCCCGTGAATGCCCCATCCCCGGCGGAGCCTTCCCGGTCGGGGCCTCGCCCCGAATTAACTTCCCACGCTGCCTTGCCTGCTCAGCCGCCCCCCTCCCCGACCAGGGAAACTGTCCGATGGCCGGGAAAGCGCAGCAGCTGGGCTGGCTCCGGGGCTGGTGGACTACCAGCGTGTGCTTGGCGGCGCTGGCCTTCCCAGCTAACCTTTTGCTGACGCCAACTCCGGACTATTGGAACTTGGGAGGAGCAGCGGTGAGGCTTTGGCCGTTGCAGGCGTGTGAGGTTTGCTGTTTGAGAGAGTGGGGAGTGATTGGAAGAACGGAGGACCCTCGTCGTCGCCTGAGAGATCACCTCCCCCTGCCCGGACTTGGAGGAAACGGAGAAAGGAGGAAAGAAAAGGAGGCTAGACGCCCGTCGGAAGCCCCAGTTATCGTAGCTAACGGGAGGAAGCCTCGGTTATCGTGGTTATCGTGGTTAACGGGCCTGCTCCGTCGGCTGGGTGCCTCCCGCTAAACTGTAAGCCCTGCGGGTGAGGCCCTTCCGTTGCTGCCGCCATTATGTTGAACTTATTTGAAGGCCTTATCTTTGGGACGTTGGGTTCCACAATTACTGTTAGTACAACTACCCCTCCCGTGGGTTTTGGTTTTGGACTTTTTAGCCAAAAACCTACCACAGGTTTTTATCTTAGGAGGGACTAATACAGGCATAGCTATAATTATTGCGGCAGGATTAACATCTAGCATGCCTGTTTTTATTACTATGTTTTTGAATTGTTTTAATTATTGTCTAAATTTTAAATAATTTAAATTTGTTTAATACTGTTTTAATTTATTCTTCTGGATATTATGAATGATGTGGGGGGGGTTGATCGAATGTGGAGTGAATCGGGTTGAATGGATGGGTGGTTGTATGATAAATAGAAGGGCCGACCTGTCTGCATTTGTGGAAGCTAGTGAAGTGGAGGAGCCTTGCTCTGAGGGATCAGAGGGCCAGTCTATACCGGTCTTATGGGGAAGAGGCAGATACGACGGGAGGCCTGGGGTAGGCCGCTCTCGGGGAACAAGGCCTCGCTGCTTGAAAGCGATCTCTTGTTCCGGCCCCTGAAACCTCTCCCAGAGTACTGGTAATGAGCGAAATCCGGACCCTGGACTCAGGCTGCTGCTGCTCAATGCCAGGTCGGTGGTAAATAAAGCTCTCCTCATCCGGGACTTGATTCTAGATGAGGAGGCCGACCTGGCATGTGTAACTGAGACCTGGCTGACCCCAGAGGGAGGAGTTCCCCTCTCTGAGATGTGTCCAGCTGGGTTTCAGGTATGGCATCAGCCGCGACTACAGGGAAGGGGGGGAGGAGTGGCGATTATAGCTAAGGAGACACTTGGGCTGCGCAGACTCGCTGCTACCGAGATATCAGGTTGTGAGTCCCTCCTTATGAGGTTGGACCTAGGTGTACAGGTGGGTCTGTTGCTTACGTACCTACCTCCCAGGTGCGTTTCTACAGCCCTGCCCACGCTACTCGAGGAGGTAGCCGGGTTGGCGGTTGAGTTCCCCAGACTTATTGTCTTGGGGGACTTTAACGTGCCGTCACTCGGTGAGTCCTCTAGATTGGCGCGGGAGTTCATGGTTTCCATGGCAACCATGGACCTGACACAAGTAATTGAGGGCCCAACCCATGAGAGGGGGCACACACCTGACCTGGTTTTTCTCTCGGAACAGTTGAGGAATGATCTGATATTAAGGGACTTAGAAGTATTGCCCATGTCATGGACAGATCATTTTCTGCTGCAGCTTGAGTTTATGACACCAATCCTCTCTTGCAGGGAGCCGGAACCGATTAAATGGTTCCGCCCCAGACGCCTGATGGATCCTATTGGTTTTCAAAGGGTGCTTGGGGAACTGCCGGATTCTCTCGTACACAGTTCGACGGAGTCCCTAGTGACGGCCTGGAATATGGCCGCTACAGGGGCCCTAGACCAGATTGCACCATTGCGACCTCTCTGTGGTAGCAGACCCAGGAGATCTCCTTGGTTTACCGAGGAACTCAGGGGGATGAAGCGCCAGAAGAGACGTTTAGAGAAGCAATGGAGGGAAAGCAGATCCGAATCTTATTGAACCAAATTGGGAGCTTATATTAAGACCTATTTGGAAGCAATCACTACGGCAAGATCTCAGTATCTTTCCGCATTGATTGCGTCTGTGGAATCTCGTCTGGCTGCCCTGTTTAGGGTGACTCGCTCTCTCCTTGATACGGGGAGGAGAGAGGAACCTTTGCAGGGCAATGCCGAAGAATTTAATACCTTTTTCGCAGACAAGGTCGCTCAGATCCGGGCTGACTTGGACTCCAATTGGAATACAGTGTCGGCTGACAATGAGTCAGTTGAGATGACAGAGGCCCGTCTTAGTCCTGTTGAATGGGAGGAGTTTGATCTGGTAACTCCTGATGACGTGGACAAGGCCATTGGAGCTGTGAGTTCTGCCACCTGTTTACTGGACCCGTGCCCCTCCTGGCTGGTCTCGGCTAGCAGGGCGGTGACACGGAGCTGGGTCCAGGCTGTTGTTAATGCTTCACTGAGGGAGGGGTCCTTTCCGGCTCCCTTAAAGGAGGCACTTGTGCACCCCCTCCTCAAGAAGCCTTCCCTGGACCCAGCAGTTTTAAATAACTATTGTCCAGTCTCCAACCTTCCCTTTTTAGGGAAGGTTGTTGAGAAGGTGGTGGCACTCCAACTCCAACGGTCCTTGAATGAAACTGATTATCTGGGCCCTCAGCAGTCTGGGTTCAGGTCCGGTTACAGCACGGAAACTGCTTTGGCCGCGCTGACCGATGATCTCTGGCGGGCCCGGGATAGAGGTCATTCCACTATCCTGGTGCTTCTTGACCTCTCAGCAGCTTTCAATACCATCGACCATGGTATCCTTCTGCGCCGGTTGGAGGGGCTTGGAGTGCGCGGCACCGTTTTGCGGTGGTTCACCTCCTACCTCTCTGGCCGGTCGCAGTCAGTGTTTGCAGGAGGTCAGAGATCGGCTCCGAGGTCTCTTCTGTGTGGAGTCCCTCAGGGATCTGTTCTCTCACCTCTGCTTTTTAACATATACATGAAGCCGTTGGGTGAGATCATCCGTGGACACGGGGTGAGTTGTCATCAATATGCTGATGATACTCAGCTCTATATCTCTACCCCGCATCATTACAGCAAAGCAGTGGAAGTGATGAACCGGTGCCTGGAGGCTGTTGAGGCCTGGATGGGTGCCAACAGGCTCAGACTCAATCCCGACAAGACGGAATGGCTATGGGTTCTGCCTCCCAAGGACAATTCCATCTGTCCATCCATCACTCTGGGAGGGGAAGTTTTATCCCCGTCGGAGAGGGTTCGCAACTTGGGTGTCCTCCTCGATCCACAGCTAAGTTTAGAACACCATCTTTCGGCTGTGGCGATGGGGGCGTTTGCCCAGGTTCGCCTGGTCCCAGTTGCGGCCCTATTTGGACCAGGAGTCACTCCTCACAGTCACCCATGCCCTTGTCACCTCGAGATTCGACTACTGTAATGCTCTCTACATGGGGCAACCTTTGAAGAATGTCCGGAGACTGGACGTAGTCCAGAATGCGGCCGCACGAGCTGTCTTGGGTCTCCCATGACATGCTCATATCACTCCAGCCCTCCGTGAGCTACCAATTGGTCTCCGAACACAATTCAAAGTGTTGGTTATGACCTATAAAGCCCTTTATGGCAATGGGCCAGGATACTTGCGGGACCGTCTTCTGCCCCATGAATCCCAGCGACCGGTTAGGGCGCATAGGGTTGGCCTCCTACGGGTCCCATCTGTTAGACAGTGTCATCTGGCGGGGCCTAGGGTTAGGGCCTTCTCTGTTGCTGCCCCAGCCCTCTGGAACCAACTTCCCTCAGAGGTTCGTACTGCTCCCTCCCTCCTAGCTTTTCGAAAACTCTTGAAAACACATTTATGCAGGCAGGTTTGGGGCATGTGAGTTGCACTCTGCCCCGGGGCCTCTGATTGTGACTTTGTGTTGTATGAGTGGAAATAGTTTTATAGCTTTTACATTGTTAATTTGTATTTTAATTGATTTATACTATATTTTTGTACTTGTATTTTTGCTGTGAGCCGCCCTGAGTCTTGGGAGAAGGGCGGCATATAAGTCAAAATAAATAAATAAATAAAATATGTAGGTTTAAAGATAGGTTCAGTCTAGGACTGTATTACTCCCTATTCAAGAGAGGAGTTTCTCCCTCATCTTTCTCTGGGTTTCTCCTCTTCATTAAAAAGAAGTTGAGAAGTTTCATTGCACTCATATCAGGAAATTAGACCACATGCTAATGTATATTTTTTCCTACTTCTTAAGACAGACCTTTTTCACTTTTACCATGAACCCAGCTTCTGCACTTCCAGAGCAGAACCCTTTTTTGTGATTCCCCTCCTCCCTCACAGCCACACATGAAACAAACAGTGCATAACATCTCAGATAGGATCCTCACTAAAGCCGAAACCAATGTCCTTTCCAAAGGATTCAACTTTGCAGTTGCTCCCAAACACATCCCCACTGAAACCATTATATGCGGAGTTGAAACCAGCCTGACCAAAATCAACCCCGACAACGCTAACAAAATCAGACTCGAAATCACCAACATACTCTGCACCAGCAAGCCACCCAAAAGCAACTTACCCAAAGAGGAGCAGACAGCACTACTTAACCTGAAACAAGACACCAGCATAATAATCCTACCAGCAGACAAGGGCAACGCCACGGTGGTCATGAACACATCTGACTACCAAACCAAATTAACCAACCTACTCCAAGACTCCACATACAAACCCCTAAACACAGATGCCACCACCTACCTGGAAAAAACCACTAGATCCAAAATAAAAGCCTCCCCCATTAGCGAAGAGATCCATCAAAGAATCATTCCCAGAGAGAAATCATCCAGATGCCCTAAGCTCTATGGTCTCCCTAAGATACACAAAGAAGGAACCCCACTTAGACCCATAGTCAGCTCCATAGGCTCACCTCTACAAAACCTAGCCAAATTTCTCGCCAAACAACTACAGCCCTATGCAGAATCCATCACCTCACACGTAAAAAACTCATTCCAGTTCATAGAGACCATAAAGAAACAAAACTTACAGCCCAGCGACCTACTCGTTAGCTTTGATGTCATATCCCTCTTCACCCAAGTGCCAATCAAAGAAGCCTTAACAGCTATCCAAAACAAATATAACCCCCCCAAACACATCCTAGATCTGACCAACCACTGTCTATCCAACACATACTTCATCTATAACGGACAAAAATACAAACAAAATAGAAGGAGCACCCATGGGATCACCCCTCTCACCTGTCATTGCAAACCTCTACATGGAACACTTTGAAACCCAAGCCCTAGAAAAATCTGATCACAAACCCAAACTCTGGCTCAGATACGTAGATGACACCTTCGTAATCTGGCCACATGGGAAAGAAAAACTGGACAACTTCCTCACACACCTCAACAGCCTACACCCCAAAATACAGTTCACCATGGAAACAGAAGCTAATAACCAACTTCCCTTCCTGGATGTCTTAGTCTACAAGAAATCCAATGGCTCCCTAGGACACACCATCTACCAGAAGAAAACACACACAAACTGTTATCTGCACGCACTCTCACACCACCACCCAGCACAGATCAACTCCGTAGCGAAGACACTCATCTCCAGAACCAAATGCCTAGCTGACGAACAACACCTAAAAACCGAACTACACACTCTCACTAATGTACTAGCATCCAACGGATTCCAAAGAAATAAGATTTCCAACTTAATCCAAAAAGAAACTCCCACTAAAATCCAAGACAGAGAACAAGAAAATGGCAAAGCCCTCCTCCCATACATAAAAGGCACCACAGACAGAATCAGCAAGATCCTGCACAAACATAACATCAAAACAGCATTCTGCACAAACAGAAAAATATCCACCATCCTAAGAAACCCCAAAGACAAAATTGAGTTAGAAAATCAAGGAGTATATGAAATCCCATGTACTGCTTGCCCCACCACATACATTGGTCAAACCAACAGAAGAATAAGTGCACGCATTGAAGAACACAAAAACTCAGTCAAAAAAGAGGAACCAACTTCTTCCCTGGTCCAACACCTTAAAGCCACAGGACATGAAATTGATTTCAAAAAGACCAGAACTATTGCCAAAACTGAACACTTTAATAACAGAATAATCAGAGAAGCCATCAAGATAGAAAAACGCCCTCACAGCATGAACAAACGAGATGATACCTCCCGCCTACCAGCCATTTGGAAACCCGCCCTTATTGACAGACGAGTCCATAGCACAGGGAATGACACCAGACCTACACTCACAAAAACCACACAGGATGTCACCACCACACATCCAGGCAAAAAGCAAACCCAAACCCACACTGATGAGGAGGCACGACCACAAACCAGAAGCCAGACCACAGCTGCATCATTAGCCACCTTAAACCCCTCCAATCCATACACGAAGCAAACTGACACCCACCATGAAGATGAGGCACGACCACGAACGCAAAGCCAAACAGCTATACAGTTTACCATCTCTAATCCCCTTGTAACACTGACTAACCTGAGCACAACAAAGCCCCCACCCAAACAGAACACTCCCCCAGCCAATCAGAGCACAGCCAACCCCCCATCCAATCAGAGCACAGCCAAGCCCCTAACCAATCAGAACACACCTCCACCCAATCAGAACACAGCTGAGCTCCCAGCCAATCAGTTCAAACACCCACTGGCAGTTTTATATATATATATATATATATATATATATATATATATATATATATATATATATATATATATATATATATATATATATATATATATATATATATATATATATATATATATATATATATATATATATATATATGTTGTTTTTAAAATTGTTGACAAAGAAATAAGGGAATTTCTGATATAGCTATTTCGAGTTTCTTAACTCTCTTCAAAGAGAGTTAAGAAACTCGAAATAGCTATATCAGAAATTCCCTTATTTCTTTGTCAACAATTTTAAAAACAACATATATATATTTGTGCTTGCAGGATGGCTCTGGGTTGAGCTGAAACAAGCAAAAGGAAAGAATGATTCCTTCCTCCCATATTTGGGTTTACAGGGTGCAATCTAAAAAATAACCACTTGACACATATCCTTACTCCCTGACTACTGACAAAGCGGGAGAGAACTTGTGGCTCAATAGGTTAAAGCATCTGCTTGGTATGCAGACTGCCCAGGTTCGAATCCCGGAAGGGTGAGTTCTGACTGAAGAGAGTTAAGAAACTCGAAATGGCTATATCAGAAATCCCTTATTTCTTTGTCAACAATTTTAAAAACAACATATATATATTTGTGCTTGCAGGATGGCTCTGGGTTGAGCTGAAACAAGCAAAAGGAAAGAATGATTCCTTCCTCCCATATTTGGGTTTACAGGGTGCAATCTAAAAAATAACCACTTGACACATATCCTTACTCCCTGACTACTGACAAAGCGGGAGAGAACTTGTGGCTCAATAGGTTAAAGCATCTGCTTGGTATGCAGACTGCCCAGGTTCGAATCCCGGAAGGGTGAGTTCTGACTGAAGAGAGTTAAGAAACTCGAAATGGCTATATCAGAAATCCCTTATTTCTTTGTCAACAATTTTAAAAACAACATATATATATATTTGTGCTTGCAGGATGGCTCTGGGTTGAGCTGAAACAAGCAAAAGGAAAGAATGATTCCTTCCTCCCATATTTGGGTTTACAGGGTGCAATCTAAAAAATAACCACTTGACACATATCCTTACTCCCTGACTACTGACAAAGCGGGAGAGAACTTGTGGCTCAATAGGTTAAAGCATCTGCTTGGTATGCAGACTGCCCAGGTTCGAATCCCGGAAGGGTGAGTTCTGACTGAAGAGAGTTAAGAAACTCGAAATGGCTATATCAGAAATCCCTTATTTCTTTGTCAACAATTTTAAAAACAACATATATATATTTGTGCTTGCAGGATGGCTCTGGGTTGAGCTGAAACAAGCAAAAGGAAAGAATGATTCCTTCCTCCCATATTTGGGTTTACAGGGTGCAATCTAAAAAATAACCACTTGACACATATCCTTACTCCCTGACTACTGACAAAGCGGGAGAGAACTTGTGGCTCAATAGGTTAAAGCATCTGCTTGGTATGCAGACTGCCCAGGTTCGAATCCCGGAAGGGTGAGTTCTGACTGAAGAGAGTTAAGAAACTCGAAATGGCTATATCAGAAATCCCTTATTTCTTTGTCAACAATTTTAAAAACAACATATATATATTTGTGCTTGCAGGATGGCTCTGGGTTGAGCTGAAACAAGCAAAAGGAAAAAATGATTCCTTCCTCCCATATTTGGGTTTACAGGGTGCAATCTAAAAAATAACCACTTGACACATATCCTTACTCCCTGACTACTGACAAAGCGGGAGAGAACTTGTGGCTCAATAGGTTAAAGCATCTGCTTGGTATGCAGACTGCCCAGGTTCGAATCCCGGAAGGGTGAGTTCTGACTGAAGAGAGTTAAGAAACTCGAAATGGCTATATCAGAAATCCCTTATTTCTTTGTCAACAATTTTAAAAACAACATATATATATTTGTGCTTGCAGGATGGCTCTGGGTTGAGCTGAAACAAGCAAAAGGAAAGAATGATTCCTTCCTCCCATATTTGGGTTTACAGGGTGCAATCTAAAAAATAACCACTTGACACATATCCTTACTCCCTGACTACTGACAAAGCGGGAGAGAACTTGTGGCTCAATAGGTTAAAGCATCTGCTTGGTATGCAGACTGCCCAGGTTCGAATCCCGGAAGGGTGAGTTCTGACTGAAGAGAGTTAAGAAACTCGAAATGGCTATATCAGAAATCCCTTATTTCTTTGTCAACAATTTTAAAAACAACATATATATATTTGTGCTTGCAGGATGGCTCTGGGTTGAGCTGAAACAAGCAAAAGGAAAGAATGATTCCTTCCTCCCATATTTGGGTTTACAGGGTGCAATCTAAAAAATAACCACTTGACACATATCCTTACTCCCTGACTACTGACAAAGCGGGAGAGAACTTGTGGCTCAATAGGTTAAAGCATCTGCTTGGTATGCAGACTGCCCAGGTTCGAATCCCGGAAGGGTGAGTTCTGACTGAAGAGAGTTAAGAAACTCGAAATGGCTATATCAGAAATCCCTTATTTCTTTGTCAACAATTTTAAAAACAACATATATATATTTGTGCTTGCAGGATGGCTCTGGGTTGAGCTGAAACAAGCAAAAGGAAAGAATGATTCCTTCCTCCCATATTTGGGTTTACAGGGTGCAATCTAAAAAATAACCACTTGACACATATCCTTACTCCCTGACTACTGACAAAGCGGGAGAGAACTTGTGGCTCAATAGGTTAAAGCATCTGCTTGGTATGCAGACTGCCCAGGTTCGAATCCCGGAAGGGTGAGTTCTGACTGAAGAGAGTTAAGAAACTCGAAATGGCTATATCAGAAATCCCTTATTTCTTTGTCAACAATTTTAAAAACAACATATATATATTTGTGCTTGCAGGATGGCTCTGGGTTGAGCTGAAACAAGCAAAAGGAAAGAATGATTCCTTCCTCCCATATTTGGGTTTACAGGGTGCAATCTAAAAAATAACCACTTGACACATATCCTTACTCCCTGACTACTGACAAAGCGGGAGAGAACTTGTGGCTCAATAGGTTAAAGCATCTGCTTGGTATGCAGACTGCCCAGGTTCGAATCCCGGAAGGGTGAGTTCTGACTGAAGAGAGTTAAGAAACTCGAAATGGCTATATCAGAAATCCCTTATTTCTTTGTCAACAATTTTAAAAAGTGTATATATAACACCTATAAGATATTTATAAGATATACATATATGTATAAGAATATATATATTCTTATACATATATACATATATATTCTTATACAATTATATATATATATATACATGAATAAATATGGGGCAAACTCACTTAACTGTCTCGCTTAGCAACAGAAATTTTGGGCTCTATTGTGGTCATAAGTCGAGGAGACAATATAAGAGTAATTCTGGATGGGGTTGCACTACCCCAGAGACCTGGTCTGCAACTTGGGGGTTCTCCTGGACTTGTGACTCCTACCTGAAGAGCAGGTGGCAATTGCCGCTAGGAGAGCCTTTGCACAACTTTGGGTTGTGCGCCAGTTGTGGCCTTTCCTGGATCAGGAGTCCCTGCACTCAGTCATTCAAGCCCTGGTCATCTCATGTCTGGACTACTGCAATGCACTCTATATGGGGCTACCCTTGGGGAGATGGGGAGATCCTTTTGTGTGCGAATGCAACACTTCAAAATGCAGCGATTTGCAGGATGTCCCCATCTCCCCAAGGTCGCCGTTTGGATACAAAGTGTTTTAGCGCCTAGGGACACTTGGAAATGCAGTGAATCGCTGCGTTTTGAAGTGTTGCATTCACACAAAGAAGGATCTCCCCATCTCCCCAAGGTTTCTGTTCAGATAAAAAGTGTTTGAGCGCCTAGGGACACTTAGAAGTGAAGCGAATCACTGTGTTTCCAAAGCTCCCATAGGCACTCAAACACCTTTTATCCGAATGGAGACCTTGGGGAGATGGGGAGCTCTGTTTGTGAGTAAACGGGGTGGTTGAAAACGCAGCAATTTGCTGCATTTTCAAGCGTTGCATTTGCATGCAGGAGGAGCTTCCCATCTCCCCAAGGTCTCTATTCAGATAAAAAGTGATTGAGCAGCAGTGGCTTAAGTTTCTGCTCCATACAAAAGGAAGAAACTGGAGGCGCAAAGCAGGATTGCTCTCAAGCCGGTGTACATGAGTGAGCAGCGCACCTGCGCTTGGAGAAACTCAAGCTGCCACTTGAGTTGGAAGGACAACAAGGAGAAGATCGGTTAGGATTTGGGCTACTGGCCGGTTAGGCAAGGAGTAGGTCGGGCGGGCTGGGTGGCTGGGTGGGGAGGGGAGATCGTGGCTGCTCAGGTGGCTGTCGCCGCTGCCAACAGTTTGGACGCAGGTGTAAGGGGACTCACCCCGCAATGCCTCCCCACTCAGTTGAAGGCTTCGTTTCTGCCCTCAAACTAAGGCCGGCACATGTGACTGAGCAGCGCATCTGGGCCACAGACAGCATTGGTTCCTGCGCCCGTCTGACTCCGATTCCACACTTTGCCCAATAGGCAAGCAAATGAAACAAACACTACCCCCGAACACAGAATGGAAGTGTCTGGGGGCCATGATCTCTTTTGAACTCGTGTGATATTACAGCACCCAGGAGCTTCCATTGTCGACATGAAAAGCATTTCCAAGCTGACTCTCCTCTCCCTCAAAGGGGAAGAAACGGCAGCAGAGAGGATTTTTGCAAGGTAAGTGAGTCCGGCGTGGCAGGAAGGGAGGGGGAAGCATGAGGTATCTTAGTGGGTTGGGGAGGCCTTGGGGGCCTGTTCCATCACTAGGCCCTCCATGGCCTTCCCCACCCTGAGATACCTCATGTGCACTTAACGAGCCACGTGCGTCTTAACGAGCAGGGAGTGATCTCATTCAAGGTACGAGATTCACTCCACAGGTTTTCAAGTTACGAATGGAATGGGCAGGCTCCATTACATTCGTAACTTGAAGACTACCTGTAGTTCTTGGGGCCCCTAGGGTGGCCCATGTTATACCACTGCTCCACGAGCTGCACTGGCTGCTGGTTTGCTTCCGGGTGCAATTCAGTATTGTTTTAGAAATATTTATCTTTTTTTAAAGTTTTTATTGAATACAAAGAAAAAAAATTAAAAACATTGAACATGGTAAATCGTCTTTGATTGACATCTCAATCCATATTGTACATTAATTACATATATCTATATACAAACTATACAATTCTGGTCTCTATCTTAACTTATCTCTTTATTTGTGACCTCCATTTTTTCCCCCTCCATCTATAAAATTTATTCCATATTCGATAAAATTCTGTTTCTTCCTGATTTTTTAATCTTGTAGTTATCCTATCAAGTTCTGCGCAATACATAATTTTTTTAATTAATTCTTCTTCACTCGGTACTTCCATTGCTTTCCACTTTTGAGCAAATAGTATCCTTACCGCCGTAACCACATGAATAATTAAATATGTGTCCTCTTTATTTACATTTTTCTCTAGTATTCCTAATAGTAATGCCTCAGGTTTGTATAGAATGTTTTGCCTAGTCATTTCTATTGCCCATTCCCAGACCATACACCAATACACCTGTGCTTCTCTACATGTCCACCATACATGAAAAAAGGTGCCCTTTTCTTTTTTACATTTCCAACACATAGAAGAATATCCATTATACATTTTGGCTAATCTGGCCAGATGGAGATGCCATCTGTAAGCCATTTTATACAGGTTTTCTTTATATGATGTCGCCAATGTGATTTTGTTATTCTGCTCCCAAACTTGCTGCCATTGATCCATATTTATATTATATCCTAAGTCTATTGCCCACCTCACCATTGTTTCTTTAACCTGCTCCTCATATAGCTTATGTTCCAACAGGTGTTTATAAAAGAAATATTTATCTTTTATGATTTTAATGCTTCCAATATTGTAAGCCGCCTAGGGTCGCTTCAAAATGAGATGGGTAGCAAATAAATTTAATAAATAAAAATAAAATTTAAATAATGTGTAAGGTAAGTAAAGTCTCCCTCAAGTTGAGCTCAACCCCTAGTTCATGTATGTGGACATGCTATTTTCTGGGTTACAATAAGGAAGTGATTTGCCATTGATTTTTTTCAGTATGTTCTTTTGAATTCCTAGTCTAGTCTTTAGGGAGTTCCTGTTGGTTTCTAATCAAAATCTGTTCCTCCCTAGCTTTTTCAAGATCAGTCAACATTGTCTAGCTCCTACCATGTACTATGATATAGTACTTTAATTTTTTTAATCAGATAATTGCTATTAAGCAGTCCTAGAATATACAGTGACGATAGGCCTGTTCACATTAGTGTGACTGGGATTCCTTCTATCACTGTAGCTTTTTCAGATCACCTATCACAGGTAGTCCTCAACTTACAACCACAACTGAGCCCAGAATTTATGTTGCTAAGTGAGAAATTTGTTAAGTGAGTTTTGCCCCATTTTATGACTTTACTTGCTACATTTATTAAGTGAATCACTGCAGTTGCTAAATTAGTAACACGGTTGTTAAGTGAATCTGGATTCCCCATTGACTTTGCTTGTCAGAAGGCTGCAAAAGGTGATCATATGACCTTAGGACACAGCAACTGTCATAAATAGGTATTCAAATATAAATCACGTGACCATGGGGATGCTGTAACGGTCATGAGTGTGAAAAATTGTCATAAGTCACTTTTTTCAGTGCCGTTGTAACTTTGAACCGTCACTAAATGAACTGTTGTAAGTTGAGGACTACCTCTATGTGCCAGTAAAACTGTTTTATTTTGCAGGGCTTTTATGTTGTTCCATTCATTGTCAATTTTGACCATCTTTTATATCATACATTCATAAATAAGTTTAAAATGTTAAAGAACAGTCACAAGTATAACCATCATATATCCATTTCCATTCCAATGATCAATAAAAGTCTATGAAACAAACACTGTACTGCAAGAGAGAACAGCCTCAAGATATCTGCCTGCAGGGCATCCTAAAACAACCAATTTTTATGGCCTTTCTAAATCCCATATGGGTTGGTCCATATGGAATGCAGGGGAAATGTAGTTCCAAAGAATGGAGGCCACAGTTGTTTACTGTTGTCATTGTTTGAGAGAAAGGCCTGAAAAGGAGCTGACTCTTCCTGAATGTATTAGACAACAGTTACAATTGGGAGTAGGCAGTACGGGATACTTGTGTCCTGAGCCACGTAGGGCTTTGAAGATGACAACCAGCACATTAAATTGCACCCAGAAATCAACTAGTAATGAGTGCAGTTAAAAGTAATGTTGTTATATGGGTGAAAAGATATGCCTGTAACTTTATAAAACAGCACTGTATTCTGGACAAGCTTCTTAACCATTTCAAAAGGTAGCCCCATGTGTGTCTGTAGTCCAAACAATGACCAAGGCTTATGTCTTTGTGAGTAGGATCATAACTGACACAGAAGGTGGAGTTTGCAAAGACCCTTCTGGTCACATCTGTACTGAACAGGAGGTACTTATGAGTCAAGTGGGGCCCACACATTATGAACCAGTTTGGTATGGGGGAGCATAACCCAATCCAGAAATAAAACTGGAATTTTCCTGTAATTGGAATGCCTTCCAAACCCAGACCCACTCCATCATGCTAGGATTGTACCTAAACCTGTTCTTCCTCATCCAGACCCAAACAACGTCTAGGCACTGCAACAGCATCTTGACTTGTTCACCTATAATTGAGTGTTTTTGTAATGACTTCATATCCATGTCCAAAGATTACAGATACTTGCCTTTGAAAGAGAAAATCATAATTTTAAAAAATCTTATGGATTTTCTAGGCACTTACAATGTGTAATCATTTTCATCTCACATACTACCTGAGAACTAGAAAGTTTTGTGTAGTCAGAATTAAAACAGGAAAGCAGGGATTTTCAAACTTTTTCAGGTGGAAGAACCTGTTGGTTAAAAACAAATTCATGGAAAGCCCGATCAAGAGTCAAAGCTGTAGTGATAGAAAAATAACTGTTTTTGAGTGAACTCTTTGCCCATAGTGGAAATACGAAGACATTTAATATGAAGACATTTAATATTTCCCATAGTGGAAATATGAAGACATTTAAATTGCCCAGAGGTTGCTGGGAAGAGCTACAATCTGTGAGTTAAAAAGGAGGAGGGTGGAGGAGGAAAGTAGCTGAGGCCCTGCTGATTGGATCTATTGCATTTAAACTGCATTTAAACTGCCCAGAGCTAGCTGGGAAGTGCTACAATCTGTATGTTTGTGGAGGGTTATATAACTAAAAATAAAAAACAGCAGCGGTACATTCAGGGCAAGTGCGTCTGAGATTCCTTGTATCTAAGAATGTCTCGCTTAGTTCAGTGCAACACTTGTTTTGCAGCTGTCTTTCACAGTACCCTTTTCAATCTTGGAAACTGTCCTATTTGTAAACAAATCACTAGTCTACAAGGACAGATTATTTATCTAGGGTCTGTAATCTGTGCTCTTCAGGCAGAAATTAGGTGTCCAGTTCAGCCCTTCTACTCTATTGAGCCTCCGCGCTATCAGCCCCCTCTACCACAAAGATCCTGCAGTTGAAGGGCAGTGTGGACAACCGTGGGATCTGGCAGGGTGAGAGCTGTGAACCATAAACACAAAGCTTTCACTGTGTCCCTGCACAACAGATACAGTGCCCTTGCTGACCTTAATAGGGACATTAAGGAGACAGGTAAAGGTATTTGTGACGATAACTCAAATAAGCAGGGGATCGTGGTCCAAGATAAAGAACAGGGAGAAGTGCAGATCAGGTATTACACATCAGTCATGCAAGAACAGAAAGGCATCCAAAAAGAGAAGCCACCTTCTGGTTGGTGATTCAATTATAAAGGATGTAAATTTAGGAAAGGACACAGAGGTTTCAAAACAGGTCAGGTGTCTCTCAGGTGCTACTGCCAGTAGGGACAAGAAGCGTATTTCTAAAATAATAAAGAATGCCAGCAAGGACTGTGATGTGGAGGCTATTGTACATCTTGGCACTAACAATCTGTCCCAAAAAGATGTACTCTCTGTGCAGAATGATTTCCAGAGCTTGGGGCAGGAACTTAGCAGAATAGGCTGTAGGCTTACTTTTTCAGAGGTTTTACCAGTGTATAAGGAGCAAAATGGAAAAGGCCAGAATATAGCACAATTCAATATGTGGCTAAAGGAGTGGTGTAAAGGGGAAGGCTTTGGTTATATTAGTCACGATGTCAGTAGCTGGTCCAATGAAAAAATTTACAAAAGAGATGGTTTGCATCCATCAAAGAAAGGGACTGAGTTACTCGGCTATAAATTCACAGATTTTCTGGAGGAATATTTAAACTAAACAGCGGGGACAGTGAGTTAAGTTATACAGAACATCCCTGTTCCTGGCAATCTAAAAATTATAGGGTTAGCA
This sequence comes from Bothrops alternatus, assembly GCA_034064705.1. NCBI lineage: Eukaryota > Metazoa > Chordata > Lepidosauria > Squamata > Viperidae > Bothrops > Bothrops alternatus. The sequence goes on along the minus strand of JARGCV010000014.1, from coordinate 440,960 downwards.
GTACATGTAACATAGATGTGTATGTGGACAAGAATATCAACCTTGCTGTCAAGCAAAATCAAGCTTTTAATAGTGAGTGCCACACAAAGTGCACTAACCAAATAGGTGGTAAGACAATAGGGGAACTCAGGCACCACACAGGTTATGTAGAAAGTAAACACACGCTCAGTCATAAAGGACTCAAATGTTTATACACCAATGCACAGAGTATGAACAGTAAACAGGGTGAACTAGAAATTCAGGTAAATGAGGGCAGACATGATATTGTTGACATTACGGAAACATGGTGGAATGAAACCCACAAATGGAACACACAGCTAGGGGGATTTAAATTATTTAAAAGAAACAGACCAAATAAAAGAGGAGGTGGAGTTGCTCTCTATATAAGAAATAACTACATCTCTACAGAAATAGAGCACAACAATGATGAAAACTGTCTTGAATGCATTTGGGTCAATATAAAAGGGGGGGGAAATGACATTGCCATAGGTGTATACTATAGGCCACCCAACCAAACAGAGGAAATAGATGAACTTTTTGCTAGTCAGCTAACTAAGGTATGTAGGAAGCACATCACAATAGTAATGGGGGACTTTAATTACCCTGACATCAACTGGGAGACAAACTCTGCACCAAGTGGAAGATCAAACAGATTCCTGACAAACCAAGTAGACAACTTTGCCTCCCAAAAAGTAGAGAAGGGAACTAGGGGATTAGCCATATTGGATCTAATCCTCACTAACAGAGATGTAATGATAGAAGGTGTTGAAGCCACAGGAACCTTGGGGGGAAATGATCATGCAATATTGGAATTCAACATTCTGGAAGCACAAGCAGTAGAACACAGTCAAACTAGGGTCTTGGACTTTAAGAGAGCTAATTTCAATAATCTTAGAGCTTGGGAAGGATTCCATGGATGAGAATCCTCAAGGGGAAAACAACTCAAGAAACTTGGGAAATTTTGAAAAGTGAGATAATAAAAGCCCAGGCTAGCACAATACCAGTGAAGAAGAAAAATAGGAGCTCTCAAAAGAAACCAGCATGGCTGCATAAAGAACTCTCTGATAAATTGAAAGATAAAAAGGACAAGTATAAAAAGTGGAAAGAGGGGCACATAACTAAAGCAGAATATCAGCAAATAGTCCGAGCCTGCAAAGATGAAGTGAGGAAAGCTAAGGCTCAAAATGAACTAAGGCTTGTGACCAAAGTCAAAAATAACAAAAAAAGTTTCTTTGAACATGTAAAAAACAAGAAAAAAGTGAAGGAAATGATTGGTCCATTAGTGGGGGAAAGTGGCAAGAAGGTGACAAGCAACAGGGAGAAAGCAGAACTATTTAACTTATTTTTTGCATCTGTCTTTACACAAAGGGAAAAAAGAGTCCAACCTATTAAAAACAGTACCATAAAAAACAGATTAGAAACACAAATTAAGATAGGCAAGAAAATGGTAAGTGAGCACCTGTCCAGCCTAGACGAGTTCAAATCACCAGGACCAGATGGATTACACCCCAAGGTTCTCAAGGAACTGGCAGATGTGATCTCAGAACTACTGAACTATATTTTTCAAAGCTCCTGGAGCACTGGGGAACTACCAGAGGACTGGAAAAGAGCTGATGTAGTTCCCATCTTCAAAAAAGGGAAAAAATAGTTCCAAGAAATTACAGACCTATCAGCCTGACCTCAATACCTGGGAAGATTCTGGAAAAGATAATCAAACAACAAATCAGCGAACACCTAGAGCAGACATGTCAAACTCGTGATGTCACGTGACGTTGTGCAACGTATCGGGACGGTTTTGCCATTGCCAGCAATGGGGTGGGCGCAGCTTCCATGTGACGCGTCCGGCTCGTGGGCCGGCAGTTTGATATTCCTTTTTTTAAATAGAGATTTTATTGATTTTCTTTTACATACATGTGTTAATTTTTCAACCAATGAGCAGTCTGGGCTCAGCTATGCTAATACATATTTAATTCCTAATCCTTCATTCTTTCCTCTAGCCAACAATAAAATAAGTCCCAAGTTTGGTAGTAATCTGTGTCTTCTTTATCTTTCAATCTCATGGTTAATCTGTCCATATCTGCACATTCCAATATTTTTCTGATTATTTCTCCCTCTGATCGTAGTCCTTCGTTCTTCCAATATTGCGCAAAGATTATTCTCACTGCTGTGGTGACGTGTAAAATCAAATATAGACTTTGCTTATTAATCTTTTCAGGCATTATACCTAGTAAGAAAAGTTCAGGTTTAAAATCAATATGTTCACCTAATATTTTTTCTAACCACGCATCTATCTTTTTCCAATAATCCTTTGCTTTGCCACATGTCCACCAAATGTGATAGTACGTGCCTGAGTTGTGTTTACATTTCCAACATCTATCTGACATATTTTTAAACATTTTTGCTAATCTTGCTGGTGGCAAGTGCCATCTATAAAACATTTTATATAAGTTTTCTTTATATGAAGTTGACATTGTTAATTTGTAATTTCTCTCCCATAGCTTTTGCCACTTTTCTAATTCTATATTGTAGCCAAACCTTTTCGCCCATCTTATCATTGTTTCTTTGACTTGTTCACTTTCCATTTCCAAAATTAACAAAAAATTATACATTTTCTTAATTAAATTCTCATCTGAGGTTAACAAAATCTTATCAAATAAAGTTTGATCTTTATAGAATCCATACATTTTCACGTCTTTTTCATATCTATTTTGTATCTGTAAATGTGCCCACGACAGGTTGATTCCCCTGATTTTCCAGTTCTTGCTTAGATTTTAAATTCCCATCAGTATTTAGAATATCTCTATATGCCCATATTTTTTCAAAATCTACAAAGTTCAGATGTACAAATGCCTCCATCGTTGATAGCCACCCTGGAATTTTAAAGTATATTTTAGCTTTGATAACTATATAAATTTATTGCAACAAATAAAGCTGGACTTGGAAAGATGGAAGAATCTACAATTGTCAATATTAGGAAGAATTGCTACAGTAAAAATGAACGTATTGCCAAAGATTTTATTTTTATTTCAAACAATTCCAATAAAACTTGAGAAAAAATTATTCCAAGATTTAAACTCATTAATTTTGAACTTTGTTTGGCAGGGGAAGAAAGCTAGAATTAAGATGAAAACATTACAAGATGCTAAGGAAAATGGAGGATTTGGGTTGCCAGAATGGATAATGCTTAGAAATAAAAGGTGGTTATATTTAGAGGGGCATGATTTACAATTGGGCTGGCACGCTTTCTTATGGTATGGAAAAAACAGAACCCATAAGTATTTCCAAAACCATTATATAAGAAATGCCTCAAATCAGTTTGACACTCCTGACCTAGAGGCAAACAAAGTCATTACTAAAAGCCAACATGGGTTTGTCAAAAACAGAGCATGCCAGACAAATCTTATTGCATTCTTTGACCAAGTAACAAAATTAGTGGACCAGAGGAATGCTGTGGATATAATTTACTTGGACTTCAGTAAGGCATTTGATAAAGTAGATCACAACCTACTACTTGATAAGATAGAAAAATGTGGGTTAGACAGCATCACCACCAGATGGATTTGTAGCTGGCTGACTGGCCGTACTCAGCGTATGGTCCTCAATGGAACTGCATCTACATGGAGGGAAGTGTGTAGTGGGGTGCCCCAGGATTCTGTTCTAGGCCCAGTGCTCTTCAACATCTTCATCAATGATTTGGATGAGGGGATAGATGGGGAACTCATCAAATTTGCAGACGACACCAAGCTGGCAGGAATAGCCAGCACTCCAGAAGACAGGCTTGAACACTGGGCGCTATCTAACAAAATGAAATTCAATGGTGAAAAAAGTAAGGTTCTACATTTAGGCAAGAAAAAACAAATGTACAGGTATAGTATAGGTCAGGCATGTCAAACTTGCGACGTCACACTCATTTCTGTCATTAATTTTACAGTACTGTGGTAAGCCCAGGTCTGTTCATTAGAACTAGGATGAACAGTCTGTTTCTAGTAATTTTAATTTATATTTACTCACAAGTCCATTCTGATTGGCTTCCACATTTTTTTAAAAAACATACAAAATATGACAGAAGAATGTTAATCAGTCTCTAAGATCTTGATTTATTAATTAAAATATAATAATAGCTATAACAAATTTGATTTTTTCATTTGTGATGAAAATTGAAGCCTAGACTTGAAATAATCAGGACCGCATGTCTCTTAAGACTGTCCCTTTAAAATCTTTTTTTTTCAACCTCAGATGAGAGGGTCACATATGTATAGAACATTACCACATTTAGTTCAACACCAAGGCAGAATAGCAAATTAGGCAGTATAAAGCCCACTTCTCAGTCTGCTTTTTTGTGATTTCAGTCTGTCTAATGTTACTGCAGACTTGCTGGTTATACCAGTTTTAAATACCAGAGAGTAGCAGTGTTCACTTTCTTAAATGTGAGCAGTAGATTCTGATGTTACAAGTTGTCGTGGAAAAACCCAATGAAAGAAACAAGAGACAGCAACACAAGACAATAATTCTTACTTTTAAGATTCAGAGGTTTATTTACTAAAAATTTGGAACATAACAAACATCATAACATCACTTACATTAACAAGCCATTGCAATGAGGTCCAGTGACATAGCAGGTCCAGCAAGGACAGCTATAGGCCAATGGCAAATCAATCAGGTCCAGTCCCAACTTTTTATACCCTTTCTCATCCTAAGACCATAGACAGATGGTCAGCAATCTTACACTTTCTGCTGACTTTCTGCTGACCATAACTTTCCTCATACCCATGTGCATCTGAACTCGCACCCATCATCTACTTTCAGTTCCTCATCTCTCACGGTTCCAATGTCCTTGTTCCAAATATACTTATAAAACTATCTACTTTGCAAAATTATATTACGCAAATTGCAACAGCTCAGCATATTACAAATAGTTCTTTCATATTATGAAACCATGCTAGTTAGAGACTTCGGCTCAAGTCTTCTTTGTGGGGTCTTCTTTAAGTTACTTAGACCTTATCAAGCCCAATGAATTAATGGGCTATATTTTTGTCTTCCACAAAGTGAAATCTAGGAACTTAATAGCAAAAAGCTACAAATCCATTAGCTCTGGTTTTTGATACTGTAGTTAGCAAAATACTATGTCACATTATAGAATTAAGGAACTAATTTAAACTGCTTTGTCACCATACCTTGGCTACTAAAAAGCAGTACTTTGACTGGTCTTTCCCTACTATAGAGCAAAATAGTATTTAAAGCTAGCTTGGTTATTGGCTATCCTACTATTTTGCTAAATTGAAATGTGTTTTTATTATAGCATATGAATATTAAAAATGTGTATTAATATGACTGCTTTCTTGAACACATTTTAGTGGATAGAGTTTATTTGTTCAAGATGTGGAAAATATAATAGTTGCGATGCGAATCATACACGCTGAGCCTAATCCTCTAGAAAGGTGCTTTGAGGATTAGATACAAATTGTAACTCACCTGAAATTCTCTATTGCTGTTTATTTTATTAATTTGGAAATTGAATCACAACAGATTCAGTCTTGCAGGTCACCCAAAACCATCTATTTGTCTGTGAATCTTAATGTACTTTGTATCTTAGTCTGTACTTAACCTTGATGAGCTTTCTGTTAGTACATTTTTTAATTATTACATAATTTATGATCTTGATAAACTGATTGGCTGTGGCAAAGTCCATCTAGTCTAGTACTTTGCTTCCACAGTGGCCAACCAGGTGCTTTCTGGAAAGCAGTAAAGCAACATCCTTTAAAAATAATTTATTATTATAATAGCCGTGATATTTTTTTCTGTATAGCAATATACAGCAATATAAATGTCTACTGAAAATCTCAGATGTTAAAGCAGTATTGAATTAAGATTACTAATGGTTGAGGGTGGGGCTTCATTGTCCAAAGAATTCCTTACTGATAATCAAAGATTCTCAAAGTTAAGAGCTTTATGACAAGCTATTTTTAATTGCATCATAATGATATATGATATCAAGAATGAAGATAAAATTATACTTTATAATCGCATATTTTGAAACAATATTTTGTGATGTATTACAAGTTTTGTGATTTAATCTTTGGTTTGTTCCATTTTATTTTTAACAATATGGTACTTTTTGGTCTGAGATTCCAAATAATAAAACTTTTTGAACTAATATCACATTTATAGTACAGGCATTGTAATTTAGATTGCTTCTATCAATAGTTTTAATCTTTGTCTCCACAACTTCATTTAACTAATTTTAGTAATTACTAATTCTGGTTTGTGGATTTAAATTGCAAGGAATGCAGAAGCATAAGATGTATATCTCCAACTATCTAAAAGTTAGGTATATGATCCAGTTGTATTATCTTAAGCAATGAAAAGTAAGAGTTGTAAAATGTTTCTCTACTATATTTCAATTACTCAATACATTAATAATGACATATGCCTTGAGATACACAGTTTACTTAACAGTTCATTGTAGTATTAATCAACCTACATCCCCTTAAATCAGGGGTGTCAAACTGCCGGCCCATGGGCCGGACGCATCACGTGGAAGCCGTGCCCACCCCATTGCCGGCAATGGCAAAACCGGCCCGATACGTTGCCTGCCTTAAATTGTTGCTTTAAATAAGTGACCACTCAACTATTTTTGTATTTATTGATTAAATGTCTTATTCTACTTTCAATTTTTCTGAACTGAATCCTGGGATATTGAAACCAGGCTTCCAGACAAAACTCTTGGTAGCTGTTGTTTAAGTCATTCGTTACTAACAATTTTGCAGAAGACCCCTATACATTTAGTTACTTCTTTGTGTGTTTTAACAGAATATTCTCCTTTCTGGATGTGGTCACTCTATGCCGCTGCGCTCAGGTCTCCAGGGTAAGAATGTTTACATACTAGTACTGGTAAGGCTTTCTCTACTGGGTATCTTCAGGTTGTTATCTTGAAACTCAGAAATCAAATCAAATCTTTAGTAAGATTATAGATCAGCATATAAAACCCAGGAATGTGTCAGCTTTAAGTAATATTTCAATGTGAGTCCATATTCTCCCACCATTTCTGCAGTTTGTGTTTGTATCAGTACAGTATCAAAAAGCTCTACTCATTATGTTACTCTGACATGCAGACTCTCATGTTGTTTAGCTGTGGAAAATGGTGGGCCTGTATTCTCTTCCCCTCTAATTCATGGTCACAGGTCCAGGGTAGCAAGAATTCTGGAGGGCATGGGTAGGGGAGGGCTTGCAAAATGGACTTCATATAGGCAGTCCTCAACTTATAACCAGAATTGGGACTGGACCTTCCATTGGTAAGTGATGTGGTTGTTCAGTGAGTCAAGGCCAGCTTTATGACATGTTTTGCCATGGTTGTTAAGTGAATTGCCATGGTTGTTAAGTGAATCCAGCTTCCTCGATTGACTTTGCTTGTTGGAAGACCCCTGGGTAGGTTGGAAATGGCAATCGTGTGACCCCAGGATGCTGCAACTGTTGTAAATACATACCACTTGTCAAGCAACCAAATTTTGATCATGTGACATGTGGATGGTGCAACAGTCTTAAGTGTGAGGACCAATTGTAAGTCACTTTTTTTTAGCACTGGCATAATTTCAAACAGTCATTAAATGAATGGTGTGAGCTAATACTTTGCTCCAATAATTAAATGCTTGGCTAGGGAAAAAAACATAAGATGCTCAGGCTCATATTTTGCTAGACATCAGGAAATGGAATTTTAAAACTGGAGATCAGTTAGTGAGAACACTTTCCTTGTACGCCTGTGTGGTTCATCTGTTTCATATAAATGCACATGGTATACGTCAGAAGAGATCTTTTTTAATGGTGAATGGAATGGGCCATGAACAGAGCGGCACAGTTATTATAATTTACAATGTGAATTTCGCAATGAGATTTATTAATTCTGGTTTATTCTGTAGCACGTTCTTAGTATGTGTCTATTACAGGTTTCCCAAATTTGCTACATTCCAAATATATTCGACTTCAGTTCCCATAATTGAAAAGTAGTTGCATTCCATGTTAAAGTTTGTAAAAACAAAGTGCTGAGAATAAAACTGCCCTATTGCCCCATATTTTTAGATGTATAAAACTGTATGTCTGTGGAATATTGTTTTATTACTCTGATTGCCCCATCTTGAAAAAAAGAATAAAGTTCAAACAGAGAAATCAAATTAGTCAAAAGGTTGGAATATTACCGTCTAGGGCAGTGCAAATCCTTCAGAACAGGTACCTTGCAGTACCTGGTGCATACATTGCAGAGGCCAATTGGAGCAGCCTCTAAAACAGCTACGCAAGCCTAGAAAAAGTCACAACTGCTTTAATAATTCACAACTCTTTTGAAGGATTTGAATAACCTTGTTGGAGTCAGTAAAATCTGCACTGGGAGACATAATTGTGAAAAATATTGCTTGGAAACATTGCAAAAACAATAAAAGTGTTTAAAGGATTTTTGAAAGTATGAAATATAGTATGAGTCTCATCAAACAATACAGACATCTTTTTGAAAAGGGGGAAGCAGGTACATAATGTGTTCATTAAATTAAAGCTTCTTTGTAGCTTCTCATACTTTATAAGGAAGCCTTTCTGCTGGTTTAAACACCTAGGCTTTAGATCAGCGGTTCTCAACCTGTGGGTCGCGACCCCATTTGGGGTCTAACGACCATTTTACGGAGGTCGCCAAACAATGCAGTCCGCCATTTTCCCCCCTTTTCCTTAGCTGTGCTACTCCTTCTTATTCTATTGGCTTTTGAAATAGAGTCTAATTCTAATTGGCTCTTGAATAGAGTCTAATTCTATTGGCTTTCAAAAGCCAATAGGAATTGTCCAGGCTGTCTCTGCCCTGCTGAGCCCGCCAAAAGTCCCAGTCTGCAAACGGTGCTGCAAGTTGTCTGCAGCGAAGGCGAGCTGTCTGGAAGTTTCCACCCCTCCCTGCTGAGCAACTACTAAAAATGTAAGTAAAAGAGGGCCAGGAGTGGGAGGTGGGAGGCCGGCGGGTGCAGGGAGGGTTGCTGGCGTGCGTGGGGCCCGGCGGGTGCCTTACCTCCCTTGGGCTGGGCCAGCTGGTGGCCCAGCCGGTGGTCGCCCTGCGCCGTCGCTGCCGCTTGCTGCGGCTGCCCAGGAGCGCCTGGGCCTGCCTGCCACCGCCCCGAACGGGCGGTGGCCAAGATAAGGCTAGTGGGGCAGCGGCGGGCGCAAGGAGGGTTGGTGGTGTGCGTGGGGCCCAGCAGCTGCCTTACCTCCCTTGGGCTGGGCCAGCTGGTGGCCCAGCCGGTGGTCGCCCTGTGCCATCGCTGCCCCTTGCCAGCTACGCCTCGGCCGGCACAGGGGACGGCACCACGCATGTACGGCACTCCCGGGCAGTGAAATAGTCCTTGACTTACGACCGGTTGGGTACTCCTTGACTTACGACCGGTTGGGGGTTACGGCATTAAAAAGGTTGAGAACCACTGCTTTAGATGATAATACAATCTGAATTGAACCAAAATAAGTTAGTCCAGGTCTTCTACGTTGCAATATAATATTCATTACACAGAGCCTTCACTCTTAAAATGTCACGAGGTATTACAGGTAGTCCTCAGCTTACGACCAGTTGCTTAACAGCCATTCAAAGTTAGGGCAGACCCCAAAAGCTACTTACGACCTGGTCCTGACGTTTTGGCCACTGCCATGTCCCTACAGTTGAATGCCCTTATGACCGACTGCAGGGATACTGCAGTGCTCCCCATCTCTCTCCTGCCCCCGGGTCCCTGCAGGCCTTTCCCCCCTCCCCCACACACCAGGTCCCTGCAGGCCTTTTCCCACTTACCAGTTCCCTTAGGCCTGATTCCCACCCCACCAGGCTCCACATCCTCCTCAGAAACCTTTTGTTCTGACCCAGGTCGTGTAGGCAGTCTTTTATTGCACTGCTAAACCACGACAGACAGCCCGCCAGGGGTGGTGGTAAACCTCCACCCCACTTTTCCCCCCAAAAAAACAGCTACCCACAGTCAGTGTAACACAGTCCCACCAGCTGAGTCCAATAGTAAGGTGACCAACTTTTTTACAATGAGAAGGACACAAATAAATCGAAGAAAAAATATCGGAAATGAAAGAAACATTGTATTCATTGCAACAATAATACAGAATACACTATAATATGATAAATGCATAATAAAAAACATTTGTAACAATAACATTTTATATTGTAATTATGCTTACATGCCTATTAATTATTATTTAAATGAGTACTTTTCCATTGAATGAATATTTTTGTCAATGTATCATCTTCTAACAATATATTGGAAATATCTGAACAAGAAATATCCTTCATATTGAATTTTACCGCAAGTGCTGCAGCTAGAGTATCAACATTCAATCTCGATTTCTCACTTTTCCAAAAATCATTAGCAATTGAAAAAACCCTTTCAACTGCTGCATTAGTTCCAGGGCAGCACAACGTAAATTGAACAAGAATAAATAAATTTTCATATGGAATATGTTCATTTTTGAAATGGCTGAATATTTCCACCCATCGTTTATCAATTTCAACGTGTTTATTTTCCCATTGTATTAATTTTTCAGAATTTAAAAATACATTCAGTCTTCTAATTTCTTCAAAGAGACAATTGTCATCTATTTTAATGTTTGGCATTTCTTTAGATAAAAACTCAACACAAGATTCAATATCTGTCCAATATACCTGCGATGAAGTCAAAAAATACCATTGAAAACTGTTATTTCCTGTGATGTTTGTTTCAGACCATTCTTCGATATATTGAAAACATGTTTGGTAAAAATTCTGCACTTCTTTGATAAACTTTTCCGTTATGCCCGGATTTGATTCCTCTAAGTCTGACAATTTTCTTTTTATAACTAAAGGAAGAAAGTTTTCTTCAAATCAAGTTTTATATTGAAGGATAAAGTCACTCAAAATAAGACTAACTTCTGTAGCTGAAATGTGTTCACCTTCAATCTTTTGAATCATTTTGTGAAACATAGATGCTTGATTATGTACAAAATACATTAATATCTTAGATATTTCATTATTGAAAAACGATTCCAGGATTTTAGGACATTCGTCTATGCTTAAAAAATATGAACGGAGAGGCTCAAATAATTGTAGAACATGCTCTATAGCAGGTGCTAGAGCAAGCCATCTAACTTTTGAATATCCTAAAAGTTTTTTGTATTGAACATTCACTTCTTCACAAAATTGTTTTAAAGTAGCCACACAAACGGTAAAGCGACTAAAATACAAATAAATTGTAGTTATTATTACTTCTACATCAATTGGCATGGCACATGATGCCATGTTGATTGCATTTGACAAAATATGTGCATTACAACCTATTCCTAGTATTTTCTTTTGGAGTAAATCTTGTAATTTTACATACACATTATTCACCCCTTTGCGTCTTCGCCCACCAAAATTTGTGTTTGTATTATCAGCTGTTAGTGCAACAACTTTGGATTTCAAATTGTTTTCATTTATTACTCTGTATAGATGGTTTGACAAAATTTCAGCAGTTTCACCCTCAATGGATTCTAAATTTAAAATTTTTACTTGAATGCCCTTGGTAACATTAAAATATTTTACTAGTATTGGATACAATTTAGTTTCATTATGACTGGATGCATCAGATAAAACCATTACAAATGCTGCAGTTTCCAAGTCTTCTGTAAGTATTTTGTCACAGTAATTTTTAAATACTGATTTAATAATAGCCTCGCATTTTGTCCTGGCGCATGAAAATTTAGCATTGTGAAACTTTTTCAATAATTTAGTTGTACAATCCATACTACGAAAACTTTGATTGTGAATTATGGTATGAAATGCAAATGTTCCCTCCATTGCAGCTAACTGTTTTTCATCTTCAGAATAATTTGAAGTTTTAAAAAAACTTGTTACTTTACAACTGGAAGCAGATGCATCTGATGATTGCTTATGTTTCTTGGTGGTCAAGTGTTTCATAATAGCTGCTCTGTCCCCAACTGCAATACAAAATTCTCCGCTGCAAATATTGCAGAAAACAATGTTATCCTTCTTTGATATGAGGAATGGAAATTCCTTATTCAATTTATCATTGAAATGGCATTTCCTCTGTTTTTATTTTTCCATCCCTAAATGAAATTTAAAATTTAAAATAAAATATAGAGCTACACGAACGATGCAAGCACATTCATTATGAATAAATAAAATTAATTATTAAAACTGAAACAATAACATAGGCAAATAAACTTGTAAATAAAATTGTACATATTTGGAAATTATTAAATAGATAATGAATTAATAAAATGTGAATTTTTGTGCTCACCTGTGTATGATTGAATATTTACTGAGAAAGAAGTGAGTCTAATGCGTGTGTGTGTGCCGTGTCGTGTTTCGGTAAGAAGTAAACAAAGCCACTTGCATGTGGCACACTCTCTCAAAACAATTCTCCTGTGCGGAGTACATACGTCTCATAATCACATCTCGCCGCACTGTACCGAGTCTTGACGAATTGTCATGTCAAATACAAATACGTCACATCACACGCAACGGATCGGATCGGCATCGATCAAATACGGAGATTTACAGATTAGTCTTCAAATATCAAAAAGGATATGTAGGAGGACACTTTTTGAGAGAGGACAGAACTTACAAAAGAAGGACTGTCCTCCCTAAAGGAGGACGATTGGTCACCTTACCAATTATCACCAGAAACAAGTCCCCAAACAGGAAGAAATGTGAAGTCCACAAACCCAGTGAAGAGGTTGCAAAAACAAAGTCTGTAAGCCACAATCCAGAGTCAAAGTCCACAAAGCAAGGTAGAGACTGAAATGCTGGGTCTCAACGCTGTGAATGTGGAAAATAAATACCCCCTCCCCCTCCTAAAGGACTTATTAACCCATCTGGCTAAGGGGAGTGTCTTCACTAAATTAGACCTGAGAGAGGCATATTACCGGGTGAGAATAAAGGAGGGAGACGAGTGGAAAACTGCCTTCAACTGTCCTATGGGAAGCTATCAGTTCAAAGTCATGCCATTTGGACTACAGGGGGCCCCAGCTGTATTCATGCAGTTGATTAATGAGGTCTTACATGATCACTTGTACAAAGGGATTTTGGTGTATCTTGATGATATTCTGATATACAGCACGAATATGACGGATCACATAAAGCTGGTGAGAGAAGTGTTAAAGAAACTATTGAATGCCAAGCTTTATGCCAAATTGTCGAAATGTGAATTTCACCAAACCCGATTAGACTATCTTGGCTACAGAATTTCCAATGAGGGTATTGAAATGGATCCAGCCAAGGTGAAAGCTATAATCGAATGGCAGCCCCCAAAGACTCGCAAACAGCTCCAGAGCTTCCTGGGGTTTGCCAACTTTTATCGTCAATTCATCCCCTCTTTTGCCGAGATTGCCCTACCCCTTACAGAACTACTCAAAACAGGCAAAGGAGGAGGGAAGCCACAACCGGGCCAACCACTAGCATGGACAATGGGATGTCAAACAGCTGTTGAGAATTTAAAGAGACTATTTGCTGCTGAACCGGTCCTAAAGCACCCCTACCCAGGGGAACCCTTTGTAATTCAAGCTGACGCCAGCGATGTGGCAGTTGGAGCTGTGTTACTGCAAAAGAACAAAAGTGGGATCCTGCAACCCTGCGCCTACACCTCTAAGAAATTTACTGAGAGCGAGCGGAGATGGGCAATCTGGGAGAAAGAGGCCTTCGCGATTAGATGGGCGCTATTAAACTGGTGACACTATCTGGAAGGGAGTAAGGTGCCATTTGAGGTATGGACAGATCACAAAAATCTAGAAGCACTGAAAACTCCCCGCAAACTGTCCTCGAAGCAAGTGCAGTGGGCACAGTACTTTTAACCGCTTCAACTTCACTCTAAAGTACATACCAGGAGGAAAGAACTTCCTAGCTGATGCGCTATCCCGGTTACCCCAATAGAAAAGCGAGCAGGAGGAGGTTAACGAGGCAATTATCCCCAATCCACAAACTGCCGCTCAACTTACACCTCGAGGGGATGGATGGACGGACGGACGGACAGAAAGACAGACAGAGTAATGGATGGATGGATGGATGGATGGACGGATGGACGGACGGACGGACGGACAGAATGACAGACAGACAGACAGATAGATAGATTGATAGATCTATCCCAGTTACCCCAATACAAAAGCGAACGGGAGGAAGTTAACGAGGCAATTATCCCCAATCCAAAAACTGTCGCTCAACTTACACCTCACAGGGTCCCCAATCCTGATGACCCTGGAGTAAAGAAAATAAAATGAGAGCTCCTTACCGACCAATGGTTCAAAGATAATCAAACCTCCGTAACGTTCCGGGATGGCTTGGCTTACAAAGGGGGGAAACTATATTTGCCAGAAGCCCTCCATCTTAATGCTCTCAAACACAGCCATGATGTAAAACAGGCCGCACACTTTGGTTATTTGAAAACCCTACACCTCAACCGCCAGCAATTTTGGTGGCCGGGGCTGAAAAGGGATGTGGAAAACTATGTAAAAAGTTGTACTGTATGTGCCACAATGAAAAGAATCCCAGGGAAAACCCCTGGGTTACTGCAACCCATGGCAGACCCTTCTCAACCATGGGAAGAAATAGCTGTGGACTTTATAGTAGACCTACCTGAGAGTAGTGGAAATACTGTCATCTGGACTGTAATAGACCTGTTCTCGAAGCAGGCTCATTTCATCGCCTGCAAAGGACTCCCATCTGCCCAATGACTGACCAAATTGTTCCTGAAACATATCTACCGGCTGCATGGCGCCCCTAAGCGAATAATTTCGGACAGGGGGGTGCAGTTCACAGCGAAGTTTTGGAGAAGTTAGCTTACATTAATTGGATCATCTCAAGGTTTATCATCTGCTTTTCATCCGGCCACCAATGGGGCCGCAGAAGCCGCTAACAAAATGGTGGAGTAATATCTTAGATCAGGGGTTCTCAACCTTGGCAACTTTAAGACTTGTGGACTTCAACTCCCAGAATCTGGCTGAGGAATTCTGGGAGTTGAAGTCCACAAGTCTTAAAGTTGCCAAGGTTGAGAACCCCTGTCTTAGATGCTACGTTTCTTACCAACAGACAAACTGGACTGATCTCCCTTTTGCGGAGGTGGCATACAATAATTCTGTGCACAGCAGCACCGGCTACACGCCTTTCAGAGTGGACACAGGAAAAGAGTTCAGCCCAATACCTGAATATCCTCAGTTGCCCTCCGCTTCCCAGACACTTGACCTGTGGGTGAGGGGGTGGGAAGAAGTTTAGAGAAACACTAAAACTGCTTTTAAAAAGACTTTTGAAACCTATAAAAAGCAGGCTGATAAAAAGAGGGCTCCCCAAAGAACATTCCAAGTTGGGGAAAAGGTTTATTTGTCAACTAAATAGCTACGCCTCAAATTGCTCAGCAAAAAATTGGGACCAAAATTCTTGGGGCCTTTCCCCATAGTAAGGATCATCAACCCGGTCACAGTAGAACTAAAACTCCCTAGACTTTTAGGGAAAATTCACCCAGTCTTCCATTGTAGCTTGTTGAAGCCTTATTGGGGCTCCACTTTAAGACCTCCTCCAAAGAAGGCACCTGGGCCCCTCGTAGTTGCGGGACAGACCCACTATGAAGTAAAATGTATTCTTGACTCTAGAATTTTTAAAGGGAAATTGCAGTACCTAAGACAATGGAAGGGATACCCATTGTCTGAAGCCACCTGGGTGAAATCCAGTGAAGTGAAAGCTGACAGATTGGTCAAAAGGTTTCATGTGAAACACACCAACAAACCGAAAAATAACCCTTAACATATGCTTTTGTGCACTTTACAGGATTTGTCCTTCTTGTAAGGGGGGCCAGATGTCAACGCTGCAAATACTGTATATTCTTGCTTTGACATTATGCAGAACTGTCTGGTATTTTTAGAGTTAATGCAGAGCAGAAGAGGGTGGAGGGAAAAGCCCGGGAAAGAGAGGGGAAGAAAATCTTTTACCTTCACACTAATTGGATAATGTGATATATGACAGCTAATTTAGGGAGGGAACGTGCTGATAATTTAATTGCTCAGGGGAAGAGAATTTAGATCTTGGCATACCTTCGTTACACCGGTGCCAACATTTTGTAACATAAATAAAGACTTTTAGGAAAATCAATGCCTGGAAGTTCTTTGAAGTGTTTCATTAGCCGGAACCATAACACTTGTCACTGGAGAGGATATGATGGGGCTTTCCATGGACTCACGCCTTGATTCCTTAAATCAGGAGGACTTGGCATGGTTGAGACCACTCAGGACTGGTATTTCTAGGTGATAGTTCTTTTCACCTGAACCCACTCTCCAGGGACAACAAAGGCCAGAGACAGGTGGTAAGGCAGCCTGGGCCTGTACTGAGATAGAAGACAAAATCTGTGCCAGATTATGCAAATATTAAGTAACTTTCTTCTCTTCTTCATTGACATTCTTGAACCTTCATATAACAAAAGCCTCCCATACATCATTTCAAAGAGAGAAACACAGCTGTCCAATTGAGGCCTATATTGAAATGGCCTCACCGCTAAATGTTGTAAAGCTTTTTATTTACTTGTATTTATATATCATATATTTATCACAGGTTTGTTTAAGTAAAGTATAAATACAACCATCCTGTGTTGTGATAAATGTCCATTTCTCCTTTAAGAAATCCTTCTCTGCCTGGATGGGCTTCTCTCTCCCTCCCTTACAGGCTGTCAGCTGATAGCTGTACTAAGGGGGTGGAGGAGAAAGCAGGGAAAAGTTTCGTTTCTTGAAAAAGACGTCATGCTTTCAAAGTGTATGTTTTAACTATCTGTGTAATGTAATTGGCTGTAAATCAGTAGGGTGACAATTTGTGGGAAGGAACGTTTGATGTGGAATAAAAGGAGGGGCCTGGCTTCGGCCGAGGGTTCCATCCCAGAGAGACAAGCAAGGTCTCTGTCATTAATCATGGTTGCCGGGACTCCACGAACACACTTTCTTGACAAGTGGTGACCCTCGACGTGATAACCCTGAGAGGTTATACGTCCCTGGACCCTCATACTTACCGCCCGGACGTGGCCAAGCGCGCTTCATCAGTTCATCGCTGGACGAGGACTGATCCCTCGTAAGTATGGGGGGATATCTCTCAAAAAGGCAAGAAACACATTTGACTAAGCTCACAGAGATAACCAGGAAGAATTATGTTCATTTTACAGCTCAGAAGCTGACAGAAGGAGATTTAAGATCTCTCCTTGAATTTATTTGGAAACACATTCCTTTCTACCCAGAGGCAGGCTGCCTTAAAGTTGAAACCTGGAAAAGAGTGGAGGAGTTGTTACATACAAATTCTAGGGCCCCCGCTTCTATTTTAACATCTTGCAGAGTAGTGTTAAAAGCTTTGGAGACACAGGAGCATCTCCTACTAAAAACATTGCTGAATCCATTGAATTATAATGAAGTTCAACTTCTTCCCCCTGCCAGTGAAACTCCAGTAACAATTAAAAATCACAGCAAGGTTTTCCCTAGCAATGTTGAGTTGTGTGATCCTCCAGCTCTGACCAAAACAAGTAATCTTATTCAGGAGACTTTACAGAATGCTTATGAATTAGGTGAATTGAATGTTGAGGAAATGACAAGTTTATACCCTGTAACTGTGGGCATGGATGCAGAAATTGATAATGGATTTGCTCACAAAATGATTCCAGCAGATTGGAAGGCATTAATGCAAATGATTTTAACACCTGCGCAGTATGCAGTTTGGGACTCCCAGTATCGTATTCAAGCTATTTAGAGAGGGACTGCTACATTAGTGCCAGACCAAATTTATGGCTCTGGACAGTTCACTGCTGTTAAACAACAGCGAGATGCTATTCCAGATGCAGCTATACATGGTGTAATTTTACAGGCTGTTTTTGCTGCTTTAAAGGTAGTAGATGAAAGTGGAACATTTGGCAAAAGTTTTACTCAAATTAAACAGGGAACTACTGAGCCCTATGATGAATTTATAAATAGACTAAAAGATAGTATTGATAAAGAAATTGCTAATGGATTAGCTACAAAAGAGATTTTGATGAAATTGGCTGTTGAGAATGCTAATGCAGACTGCAAAAGAGTTTTGCAACCCTTAATTGGCACTGGTCAAAAGACACTTGCACCTACATTGGTTCAACTACAACAATATTTAGGAAATATTAATTGGTTAAGGCCATATATAGGTCTTTCTACCTCGACCCTTTCTCCCTTATTTATGGCATTAAAAGGCCTCAAAAATCCCACAGACGTTGTGACATTGACCTCCGACCAGCTATTGGTCGTTGAGAAAGTCCAAACAGCCCTCAACACCCAGTGGACTGATCGGTGTGTTGACAATCACCCTGTGCATTTGAATGTGATTTTTGATCGACCACCCACAGTGGCAATTACTCAATCTAATATGCCTTCAATAAATTGTTTTCACTCCAGCTATGACTTTGGCTGAAATTACACATCGTGGTCACACGATGGCGCCAGATTTTTGGAATTGAATTTGCAATTATTTTTATCCCATTTTCCTTAAAATTGTGGGAAACTTTGATTCAAAATAATTTGGTTTTGCAATTATTGATTGGTGATTGGCCTGGTCAGTTTTGTTTTGTTTTGTTTTGTTTTGTCATTTTTCAGCAGATCCAGATTTTTGGCCATAAAAAAATTTACCTTTTGCTTATATCTCTCCTAGTTTGGATGAGACTTTGTTGACACTATTTTTGACATTGCAAAAATTTATTGAGACAAGATATTGTCCTTATTTTATTGCACATATCCGAAGTCATCAAAATTTTCCAGGAATTCTCAGTGAAGGGAATTCCCAGGCAGATATGGCAACGCAAGTTATGACTATGCAACAACTTACTCCCTGGGATAGTCATAGCTCTTTTCATCAAAACGACAAGGCTTTGGCTAAACAATTTGGCATAACCCCCGGGGAGGCAACAGCTATCATTCAACAGTGCCCCAGTTGCTCACAACAAGGACTGTCTATTTCAATGGGTGTGAATCCCCATGGACTTGAGGCATGTCAAATTTGGCAAATGAATGTTGCCCAATATGCATCTTTTAGTCCATGGAAATATATACATGTGACTATTGATACATATTCTGGGTTCATCCTTGCTACTCCACAGCGTGGAGAGGCAACTAAACATGTCATCAATCATTGTATTCGAACTTTTAGCACTCTGGGTACTCCTAAAGAATTAAAAACTGATAATGGATCCGCATAGTGTAGTCATGCCTTTGCACAGTTCTGCAATCGGTGGGAGATTATTCATAAATTCGGCATTCCTTATAATTCACAGGGGCAAACAGTAGTGGAACGGGCCAACTCCACTCTTAAGCACATGCTTGACAAATTAAAAACAAAAAAAAATGGGGGAAATACCCCCGGACTACCTGGAGTGCAAAATCATCTTAATTTGGCTTTATATACTCTCAATTTCTTAAATCTTACTGGCACGCCACCTAATACAGCTGCGAGCAGGCATTTTTCTCCCCTTCCAGACGCAGCAACCGCGGTTCGACCGCTAGTTTGGTATCATAAACTACCAGACCCCCAGTGGAAAGGACCAGCTGAACTTATTACCTGGGGTCATGGATATGCTGCGGTGCAACATGAAGGCAATACGATATGGGTTCCTGGCCGCAATATTCGCCCTTACAGTGTACAGCCAAAAGATTGCAAAGACTCTGGTGAGCCCAAAGTGGATGGACAATAATTTTGGAAGGACAATAAAAAGTTAGTGCCTTAACAAACCATACTGACTGCTGGATGTGTATGATGTCACCATCGGATGCCAGTCAAGGACTTTCTTTAGTTGGACTTCCTTTGAACAACACTGGAGCTAGCGAAAGTTTTGTACATATTAATGAGGCAGGACATTATACGCTGCCACTTAGATTTTATTATGTAGATTTTCCATTAGTGTGTTTTAATTTTTCTAAGGGAATTATTCTTTTAAGTATATATCTCTCTTGTAACATCACCTTTAATATGCCTGATCATTGTGATCAAAGTAATAACAAAGTGTAAGCAAAATGTGAGGATGGAGAGTACAATGCAAGTGTATTGGGTTTGTAGCTATTTGAATGGCACACGGAATTGGACTGCAGCCAATGACAGTGATGGCCGTTGAAATGCTTAATGAAGAACAAGGACAAATCCCTCCACCAATATCCGGAGATCATAAGCATTGGGGATATTTGGAATGCATTCTGGTTTTGGTTACAAATTTTCAATGGTTAAGAAATTTGATAAGTATTATTTTGTATTGTTATATTATTCCATTGTGGATGCTTTTATATACAATGTTTGCCTGATATTTTTACTATGATGAAATCTTTTATACCAAAGAAAAAATTGTCTCCACAAGTGAACATTAGTCAACAAGGATTCGAGCGGATGCCAATGGATAAACAGCCACCTCAGTTGGATGAAATCAAATACATGGACTGAAAGCTTTTGTTTCTAAACAAAAACAAAAAAGGATGAGATGTTGTGATAAATGTCCATTTCTCCTTTAAGAAATCCTTCTCTGCCTGGATGGGCTTCTCTCTCCCTCCCTTACAGGCTGTCAGCTGATAGCTGTACTAAGGGGGTGGAGGAGAAAGCAGGGAAAAGTTTCGTTTCTTGAAAAAGACGTCATGCTTTCAAAGTGTATGTTTTAACTATCTGTGTAATGTAATTGGCTGTAAATCAGTAGGGTGACAATTTGTGGGAAGGAACCTTTGATGTGGAATAAAAGGGAATCCTGGCTTCGGCCGAGGGTTCCATCCCAGAGAGACAAGCAAGGTCTCTGTCATTAATCATGGTTGCCGGGACTCCACGAACACACTTTCTTGACAATCCTGTTTTTGAGAAGTATCAATCATCCTTTGCGACCCCCCCTTCAGTGGCTGCTTCTGTGTCGTAGCTATTTCTCTCTCTCTCTCTCTCTCTCTCTCTCTCTCTCTCTCTCTCTCTCTCTCTCTCTCTCTCTTTCTCTTTCTCTCTCTCTCTCTCCCTCCCTCTCTCCTTCTCTTTATTTATTTTTCAACATCCACCTCCCACTTTCTTCTATTTCCCATTTTTCTCTCTTTCCATATTTCTATACTACATTCTTGTTCCTTCAACATTCTAAGGGTTGTGTTAAGACATACAATTCACACATTTGGGCTGACCACGTTAATGGCAGTCTCCCTGCTTCCAACTGTCATGCCGTCCGTCGTTGTCCAGGAGACAAATAAACCAGGAACGCGAGAATGTGGTGCAAGTGAAGGTTTTTTATTCCTTAACAGAAAAAGTTAGCACTGGGAGTGGTTTGCTCCCAGTGCTTTATATAACCGTGCCACGCCCATATCCCCACCCTCCACCCACTGACCAACATCCGCCCAGCTGTCTCTAAAAGTCCGTTTGGCTTGCCCTGCCCTTCCCCCAGCCAAGCCTCACCCTGCTGTCTTGCCTCCCGTCCGCCCAAAATAGAGTCTTTCACCGGCACGCTGCTCCAGCTACCTCCAGGCTTCCCCTGCCCCCTGCAGTCCGTGTCAGGCAGCTTCTGTAAGTCTGCGTCTGTCTTGCTTTGTTCTACACCCCCCGGTGCTCGGTGTTGCTTCCTGGCTCGGGGCTTTCTTTCCCCCTGCCCAGGCTCCTCTAGGGGTGGCTGCCAGGTCTCTTTGCCTCCTGGTGTCTGGTTGTCGGAGACCTCTACATGCCGGTAAAGCTCAGCAACGCCTTGGTGGCATCCGGTACTTGGCTGGGCGGCGGTGCGGCAAGCTCGGCGGCTTCCGTCGATCAGCTGAGCGGTGGTACGGCGGGAGTTGGTGGTTTCAGGCCAGGACGAGGAGGCTGGATGCAGCGGTGTGTGATCGTGCTTCGTAACACCCCCCCACACCGGTGATTGGCAAGCCCCGTGGGGCTTGACATGTGGCCCCCTCTACCACGGTTTCACCTGGAAGGTAAAGAGAGATGGGTGAATTCACTTTCCCACAGCTGGTATCACCTGGTTTCCCTGGACATTGACGGTGGAACTCCCGCACGAGCTGGGGAGCATGCACGTCCGCCACCCTAACCCAGGAGGCCTCGGAGAGGGGGTACCCTTTCCACTTAATAAGATAGTGCAGGTTGCCGTGGTGGACTCGTGAGTCAATGGCGTCCTGTACCTCGTACTCTGACCCTATTACTGGTCCCGGCGCTTTACCGCTTGCCGGGACCCCGTGAACTGGTTTCAGTAAGCTCCCATGGAATACGGGATGTACCTTCCCCATGAACGGAGGCAATCATAACCGTACCGTCACCGGATTGATTACCTGAATGATTTGGAAAGGGCCTATATATTTCGGGCCTAATTTCTTACAGGGCAGCTGCAACCGAAGGTATTTTGTGGACAGGTAGACCCAGTCCCCCACCCGGAAGGGTTTATGGTCTGCCCTCTTTTTGTCGGCTTGGGCCTTCACGACCGTCTCGGCCCAAACTAGCGCATTCTTCACTTGTCCCCACAAGCCCGCCACCTGGGACATCTATGCCTGTGGGGTGTGTGTTGTATCCGTTGCCTGGGGCCATTCTGGAATGGGGACGAAATCCACCCCATGTACTACCCGGAATGGGGTATACCCAGTGCTACTGTGCACAGTATTATTGTATACTACCTCAGCAAACAGCAATAGGTCTACCCAGTCCGTTTGCTGGTACATTACGTAGCTACAAAGGTAGCGCTCCACCATGGTGTTTGCTCTCTCCGCGGCCCTGTTGGTACTGGGGTGGTACGCAGAGATCAAGCCTTGTGACGACCCTACCAGTTGGAGAAACGCTCGGCAAAAGTGTGCCGTGAACTGCACCCCCTGGTCTGAGATGACACGTCGGGGTATCCCATGAAGACGGTAGATGTGCTGTATGAAGAGTCTAGCCAATCGTTCAGCTGAGCGTAATCCCTTGCAGGGAATGAAGTGAGCCTGCTTTGAGAAGAGGTCAATAAGCGTCCAGATCACAGTGTAATCCCAGTTCCGTGGCAGCTCCACAACGAAACCCATAGCGATTTCCTCCCAGGGATGAGTTGGATTGGCTACCTTTTGTAACAATCCTATTGGTTTTCCTATCAGTGGTTTAGCAGTAGCGCATACATGACAGTTTCTCACGTATGTTTCCACTTCTGGTTTCATCCATGGCCAGCAGAACTGTCGCCGCAACAGGTATAATGTCTTTAGGAACCCAAAATGTCCAGCTTGTTTGGTGTCGTGACACCTCTGGAGGACGGTCTGTCGTAGGCCCTCAGGAACATGGAGTTTATCACCCTTCCAGGCTAGTCCCTTTCTTTGGGTCAGGAGGCCCGGATGGTCCCGTAACCATACATCATTGGCTACAGCAGCCCGTAGGTCCGGGAGTGCTATGCTTGTTGACATCCCCGACGTTATGCGGGCTACCCTTTGGGTCTCGGGTGGCATAATCGCCTGTACCACCTCCTCCCTCTTACTGTGATATTGTGGCAAGCGAGAGAGGGCGTCCGTGAGGAAGTTCTTGCCCCCCAGCACGTACTTCAGTGTGAAGTGGAAACGGGCGAAGTACTGAGCCCACCTAACATGTTTAGGCAACAGACGTCGTGGCTTTTGTAACGCCTCTAGGTTCCGATGGTCGGTCCAAACTTCAAACGGTAAGGAAGCACCCTCCAATAGATGTCGCCACATCGCAAGTGCCCAT
Organism: Bothrops alternatus; assembly: GCA_034064705.1. Taxonomy (NCBI): domain Eukaryota; kingdom Metazoa; phylum Chordata; class Lepidosauria; order Squamata; family Viperidae; genus Bothrops; species Bothrops alternatus. Next base: position 417,298 of record JARGCV010000014.1, on the reverse strand, counting down.
TTAACGGCAAACGCCTCCTTTTCCCATATAGCCCATCCCCTTTCTGTGGTGGTGAACTTCCGGGACGTGTATGCAAAAGGTTGCAGTGCCCCCTGGTGGTTCCGCTGGAGCAACACAGCCCCCACAGCCACGTTACTAGCATCAGCCTGCACCACGAAAGGGGCGTCGGGGCTCGGGTGGAGTAACACCGGTTCTTTGGCGAAGAGGGCCTTAAGGGTCTCAAAAGCACTTTGGCAGTCCATGGTCCATCCCAATGTTTGACCGGGCTGTGGTTTACTAGTCAGGTGTTTTGTATGCAACAATTCTGTTAGGGGGTGGGCAACGGTGACAAACGAGGGGATAAACTGCCGATAAAACTTAGCGAACCCTAAGAAACTTTGGAGCTGTCGACGGGTTCTGGGCGCTTGCCAGTCCAAGACAGCTTGCACCTTATGAGGGTCCATTTCCACCCCATCCCCTGAAATGCGGTATCCGAGGTAGTCCAGGCGGTCCTGGTGAAATTCACATTTTGACAACTTCACGTATAACTTGGCAGCAAGGAGCTTTTGTAACACTTGCCATACCAGGCAAACGTGTTCTTCCAATGTGGCAGTGTATATGAGAATGTCATCGAGGTAGACCAGGACCCTGCGGTAGAGGTGTTCATGCAGCACTTGGTTGATCAACTGCATAAACACCGCAGGGGCTCCCTGCAAACCAAACGGCATCACTCGGTACTGAAAACTGCCGAGCGGGCAGTTGAACGCTGTTTTCCATTCGTCTCCATGTCGTATCCGCACCCTATAGTATGCCTACCAAAGGTCCAGCTTGGTGAACACCCGCCCTTTTCCTAATTGGGCTAACAGGTCCTTCATCAGCGGGAGGGGGTATTGATGCTCGACATAAACAACGTTGAGACCCTGGAAGTTGACACACAGACGAAGGGACCCATCCTTCTTTTCCCGGAATAAGACCAGAGCCGCAACCCGGGAACGGGCTGGTTGAATGAACCCCCGTTCCAGGTTCAGATCAATAAACCGCCGCAGTTCTACAAGCTCCTTGGGTGCCATGGCATACATCCGGGGTTTTGGCAGTTTGGCTCCCAGTTCGATCTCGATTGCACAGTCTGTCTCATGGTGAGGCGGTAGTTGATTGCACTCCTCGCTGAATACTTCGGCCAGGTCACTGTATGCCGTTGGGAAAGGGCCCTCCCCCCGCTCTGGCCGCACACACAGAGCCTTGTTCCCTTCGGCCTGACCTGGGTGGGTGGGGCCCGATGCCAAGGCGTACTTTACGATAACCACCCTCCCACCAAATGGTGGGTTCCCACTTATCCAACCAAGCCAGGCCGAGGATTACTGCATCTGTCATGGACGGGGCAACCACAAAGCGGAGAACCTCCCAATGGCCTCCGAGCTCCAGCCTGACCGGTTCAGTGATGTGGGTAGCTGGGGCCCCGCCCAATAGGGACCCGTCCACCTGCTCAAAGCGAACGGGTTGGGCCAACCTCTGTAGCTTGATGCCGCTCTCTATCACCACAGTCTTGCTTATCAGGCACCGGGTACACCTGGTATTTATAAGGGCCCAACACTCCCTCCATGCCCTGGTCTGTGGACCCGTTAACACTGTGGGCAAAACGAAGGGGGCTAAGGGCTCACTCACCATCGGGTCAACCACTGCTTCGTCCTCACTGTCGTCTGCCGCCGGCTGATATTGGGCCACTGCCATGGCGATCTTGTCTGCTGGCAGTATTTGCTGGAAGGTCGGAGTCATCGGTTGCGTCGCTGCCCTTGACATCTCTGGGCCTTTTTTCGGTGTTGCCGTGGCCCCTCTGGGCGTCACAGGACTCTGTGGGGTGGGAGCCGGGCACTCGGCTGCCCGGTGGCCCGGTTGATTGCAGCAGAAGCACCGGAAAGAGGGGGCCCCAGGGGAACTGGAAACCCTGGGATAGTTGGCTGGTTGGCCTTGGCCACCATCACGTGGTCTCCACACTGGCTGCCGAGGACGAGGTGTCGAAACGTCCCCTCCTCTCTGGAACTCTCTAAGACCAGTGTCCAGATCCACCGCCACCCGGAACCACTCTCGCAGACAGTTGGGCACACCCCTGTAGATGCAGGCCTGGCGTAGTTCCTGGTCGAGGCCCTTCTGGAACTGATGGACCAGTAACCTTTCCAGCCATATTGAGCTGAGCCGACCTGCCAGTCTACGGAAGTCTCGGACATAGTCTGCTACAGTTTGGCCCTGTTGCTTCAGTGCTAGGCGTTCCGCCTCTGCCCGCTGGAGACGCAAAACATCCTCGAACTGGGCGTGCAGCGCCTCCAGGAACAGGCCTGCATTACTCAGTTCCCAGGCATGGTCACTGTAAAGGTCAGCAGCCCATGACGCCGCCTCCCCTTGTAATCCCGCTGTAACCGCCACACCATTGCCCATTGGGAGGGGTACAAATGGGCGTAATGGTCAAGGTGACTGATCACATGGCCCAAAAACATTGCCAGTCTGTCAGGGTGCCCATGGAAGGAAATGGGTATAGGTGGTGGTCCCCATGTATGTCCCAGACCCCACTGGGCCATAGGCGGCACCATGCTGCCCATCGCGTCTGGGGTTGTTGAGCTTCCAGGGCTGATACCCCGGGCCCGGTGCATCCTGCCCGAAGGCGGGCCCCATGCATCACCGCCTGGTCCACCTGGCCGTGCTGCTTGGGGTTGCGTACCTGTTGGTCCGGCCCCAACGGCTCCAGCTTTAGCACTGCTCACCGACGGTGGTAAATGAAGCCTTGGACTGCTGAGTCGGAAACGGGAGGACTTGGTGCATCCAGAGGACTCCTCCAGCCGCTGCCGCGAAGGACCCCCCTGATACCCTGGCTCACCAAAGCGGTCATGGAGTACGTCCATAGTATACTCTCCGGGAGCGGTGGAGTAGCTCCATTCATCATCCTTGTCGCCGGTCACACGCCTCTCTCTCCACCCCGTGAGAGGCGGTCTGGCTGGGGTTGTGCGAACACGGCCAGTATCCAGGGACGTTAATGCCGAGCTCTGCCACCACTCCCCCCTGCTCTGGTAGTAGGGGCCTCCTTATGCTCCCCCAAAGGGGCGGTGGCCTGGGCAGCCTTGGGTCTTACCACCATCTGCATCCCCTGGATCTCGGGTGCAGGGCCAGCTGCTTCATCCGGAGCAGCCTCCTCCACCTGGGGAGCGTCCTGTTTGCCCTCCGCCATTCCCTCAAGATGGGGTAATGGCATGGAGCAACACACCAATGGAATGCTAACTTACTGTCACACCGTCCGTCATCGTCCAGGAGACAAATAAACCAGGAACACGGGAACATGGTGCAAGTGAAGGTTTTTTATTCCTTAACAGAAAAAGTTAGCACTGGGAGTGGTTTGCTCCCAGTGCTTTATATAACCGTGCCACGCCCATATCCCCACCCTCCACCCACTGACCAACATCCGCCCAGCTGTCTCTAAAAGTCCGTTTGGCTTGCCCTGCCCTTCCCCCAGCCAAGCCCCACCCTGCTGTCCTGCCTCCCGTCCGCCCAAAATGGAGTCTTTTGCCGGCGCGCTACTCCAGCTACCTCCAGGCTTCCCCTGCCCCCCTGCGGTCCGTGTCAGGCAGCTTCTGTAAGTTCGCATCTGTCTTGCTTTGTTCTACACCCCCCGGTGCTCGGTGTTGCTTCCTGGCTCGGGGCTTTCTTTCCCCCTGCCCAGGCTCTGCTAGGGGTGGCTGCCAGGTCTCTTTGCCTCCCGGTGTCTGGTTGTCGGAGACCTCTGCATGCCGGTAAAGCTCAGCGATGCCTTGGTGGCATCCGGTACTTGGCTGGGCGGTGGTGCGGCAAGCTCGGCGGCTTCCGTCAATCAGCTGAGCGGTGGTACGGCGGGAGTTGGTGGTTTCAGGCCAGGACGAGGAGGCTGGATGTAGCGGCATGCGGTCGTGCTTCGTAACACCCCCCTCACTGGTGATTGGCAAGCCCCGTGGGGCTTGACACCAACAATTTTAATGCATGCTAGTCATAAGTCTGTGCAAACCAACTTAAAAACAACTTTCCTGCTTCTTCCTTCTATTATCCATTCCTTCACTTCCCTTCTGCCACTCTGGCATAACTTCTTTCTTTTCTTCTTCCACAAGTACATCTTCTATCAACTTTACATGAGCCAAGTCTTTCCCTTTTACTATTAATCAATCTTCTTACTGTTCTCTTCTCCAAAAGTATTAAAGACTCCATAAGCATACTTGGAGTCAGTGTATATATTCTCCTTCTCTCTTATTAACAAGCTCAGAGCCTGCCATAAGGCATAAAATCCACAGTTTTGTGCTGACTAAGGGAGGGAAATTCATCCAGCCTCCACTCACATTTTCTCCTCCCCATCTACTATCGCATCTTCATTATGCCTCTCTTTTTCTTTTCTTTTTCCCAACTACTTTGCTATGAACAAGTGTGTACCTCCTTTTGGCTTTCTGATTTAAAATTACTCACACTCAACACCAAGACTTCCCAAATGTCAACTTTAGACAAAAATGCAACTGGCTGCCTCTTTTCCCCCACTTCTGAGTCAAAACCTCCTCCAAGCCATTCCTTTGTCCATATTTACAAACAAATTACCTAGTGAAGAGCCAACAAAGGAGCGCTCACCAAACTCTCTTTGTATTTGTTAACATAAGCTCTTTTTCTAACAGGTTTGCATACAAATCTTTAGTCAAAACAACATAGCTATTTATAATCCTAAAAATTTTCTCAACTTCTTTGTTTTAAACAAGGATTGAATTACAATTCCTTCAATTCTTTTAGATATTATTTTCTATCAATATGTTCTGCACACAGACATAAAAGCATAAAAAAATAAAGCAACAAAAAAGCAACTCCACAAAAAGGTAAACAAGCTTAATGAGATACTCTGAGTTACTGAAATAGTTTTGTATCAAACTCTAGTATTGGTTTTAATATAAAGTTAGTCAAATTCCAATTTAATCAAATTCCATTCAGATGGAAACAAATTTCCATTAAATAGGTAAAATTTTAGAGAATTTTAATTTCTCTATTGGTGAAAAATAAATCAGAAGCTCTCACAGTTGACTGCATTTAGATGATTCAAAATAACTTCTTTATATTCATATCAAAATATTTACAATACCATACATTCTTCTTTACAGCAACATAGCTCAATTGAAGACTTCTTACAGAGAGATACAGAGACAAACCTGAGACTGAAAATTCAGCTTCTAACTCAATACCTTTTTGCACAGACTCAGTAGCACTTTTTCTTCACATTGGCTGACTGAGTTACCACATGACTCTTCCTGCTCATGAATATTCCAACACTTCTCCCTTCATGACAGGAAGAGACACGAGACCTATTGACTTAACACATTCTCCATAGTGAACACCACCCAATAGTTTAGTCATCATGTCTGCCAAATTACCCTCAGAAGAACAATGATGTAAACTAATCAATTTTTCTTTTACAACTTCCCTGACATTACAATACTTAATGTCTACATGTTTACTTCTGTTCTTCATCCTGTCACCAGTTGCCATTTTTATACAGGCAGCATTGTCTTCAAATACCTTTACAGATTCTTTTACATTAATATTTAAATCTTGCAACAACGTACATACCATGTTACTTCAGAACACAATTCAGATAAAGCAATGAACTCTGCTTCCGTTGTTGAAATAGCAACAGTTGTTTGTTTTCTGGACTTCCATCCAATCAGAGTCCCTCCAAAGAATATTATAATCCCAGAATTTGATTTCCTTGTGTTTATGTCATTTGCATAGTCACTATCGACATAACACTTTAATTTCAATTCCTCAGTAATCTGTATTTGAAGACCCAAACTTATAGTTCCCTTTAAATATCTGAGAACCCTTTTTACACCCATCCAATGTAACTTTGTAGGTGCAGTAGTAAAACGACTCAAAATGCTTACTGTGCAAGCTATGTCTGGTCTGGACCACTGTGATAGATATAACAAACTCCCTATTGCTGAGTGATATATCTCTTGATCACAGGTTTCACCTTTGTTCTCACTTAAACTATTATAAAAATCCGTACTCATGGGTGTGGGAGCAGTATTGCAATCTTTCATATTATATTTCTCCAATAACTGCTCAATTTTTCTCCTTTGACTGAGAATAATCACCTTTTTCATTTTTCTGTATCTCTACACCGAGATAATTTTTTATTTCTCCCAAATTCTTTAATTCGAATTTCTTTCCTAATTTATCAGCAAATTCCTTGACTTGTGATGCATCCTTTGCGATGAAGCAAAGATCATCCACAAATGATAACAGTAAACAATTCCCTCCTTGTAACTGTCCAGTATATAGACAATTATCAGCTTTGCAACTTTTAAATCCAAGACCCTTTAAAGCAGTATCTAAACAGATATTCCAGTTTCTGGCTGACTGCTTCAGCCCATAAATAGCCTTGTTTAATTTATATACCATGTTAGGTTTTGCAATTTCATATCCTGGTGCTTGGATCATATAAATTTCTTCCTCTAACTCAGCATTGAGGAATGCAGTTGTGATATCAAAGTGCCAGATTTTATGCTTATATGCTGCTGCCAACGCCAGTGCTAATATTATTATTATTATTATTAATTATTTATTTATTTATTTAATTTCTATGCCGCCCTATTCCGGAGAACTCAGGGCGGCTCACAACATGATAGAAATTACAATAAAATACATAAATATAAAAACCCTTAAGTTAAAAAAGAAACCAATCATTCCACAAACATACATTGGCTAGGGGCAAGGTGTTAGCTGCCCCAGGCCTGCTGGCAAAAGTATGTTTTAAGCAATTTACAAAAGGTGGAGAGGGTGGGGGCGACACGGATCTCCGGGGGAAGTTGGTTCCAGAGGGCCGGGGCCGCAACAGAGAAGGCTCTTCCCCTAGGCCCCGCCAGGCGACACTGGCTGACGGGACCTGGAGAAGGCCCACTCTGTGGCCCCTAACCGGCCGCTGGGATTCATGAGGCAGCAGACGGTCCCGTAAATAACCTGGTCCGATGCCATGTAGGGCTTTTTAGGTCATAACCAACACTTTGGATTGGGTTCGGAGACCAATTGGCAGCCAATGCAGCTCGCGGAGTGATGCCGAAATGTGGGCATTTCTAGGCAAGCCCAACACTGCTCACGCGGCTGCATTCTGCATTACCTGAAGTCTACGAACATTTTTCAAAGGTAGCCCCATGTAGAGAGCATTGCAGTAGTCGAACCTCGAGGTGATAAGGGCATGAGTGACTGTGAGAAGAGACTCCCGGTCTAAATAGGGCCGCAACTGGTGCACCAGGCGAACCTGGGCAAATGTCCTCCTCGCCACAGCCGAAAGATGATGTTCCAAATTTAGCTGTGGATCGAGGAGGACGCCCAAGTTGCGGACCTTCTCCGAGGGGGTCAAAAGCTCCCCCCCAGGCTAATGGACGGATAGATTGAAATATCTTTGGGAGGCAGAACCCATAGCCACTCCGTCTTGTCGGGGTTGAGTTTGAGCCTGTTGGCACCCATCCAAACCGTAACAGCCTCCAGATATCGGCACATCACTTCCGCTGCTTCACTGAAATGACACGGGGTGGAGATGTAAAGCTGGGTATCATCAGCATACTGATGATATCTCACCCCGTGTTGTTGGATGATCTCGCCCAGCGGTTTCATGTAGATATTAAACAGCAGAGGAGAGAGGACCGATCCCTGAGGGACCCCACAAGGGAGGAACCTAGGGGTCGACCTCTGACCCCCTGCCAACACCGACTGCGACCGACCAGTGAGGTAGGAGGTGAACCACCGCAAAACAGTTCCCCCAACCCCTCCAGTCAGTGCAGAAGGATACCATGGTCAATGGTATCGAAAGCCGCTGAGAGGTCAAGTAGCACCAGGATAGTGGATAATCCCTTATCCCGGGCCCGCCAGAGATCATCCGTCAGCGCGACCAAAGCAGTTTCCGTGGAGTAGCCGAGCCTGAATCCTCACTGTTGAGGGCCCAGATAATCGACCTCATCCAAGGACCGTTGGAGCTGGAGTGACACCACCTTCTCAACAACCTTCCCTATAAAGGGAAGATTGGAGACAGGACGGTAGTTGTTTAAAACAGCTGGGTCCAGGGAAGGCTTCTTGAGGAGGGGGCGCACAATTGCCTCCTTGCAGGGAGCCAGAAAGGACCCCTCCCTCAAAGAAGCGTTGACAATCTCCTGAACCCAGCCCCGCGTCACCTCCCTGCTGGCCGAAACCAGCCAGGAGGGGCACGGGTCCAATAAACAGGTGGCGGAGCTCACAGCTCCAATGGCCTTGTCGACTTCATCAGGTGCTACCGGGTCAAACTCCTCCCACACAACAGGATCAAGACGAGTCCCTGTCATCTCAACTGAATTATTATCAGCCGATACTGAATTCCAATTGGAGTGAAGGTCCATCCAAATCTGGGCGATTTTATCCGCGAAAAACTTATTAAAGTCCTCAGCACTACCCTGCAAGGGTGCATCAACCCCCCCCCCCCGATTAAGGAGGGAGCGAGTTACCCTGAACAGGGCGGCTGGGCGGGATTCCGCAGATGCAATCAAGGCGGAATGATACGCGCATCTTGCCGCCTTGAGCGCCACCTGATAAGTCTTGATATAAGATCTTACAAGTGTTCGGTCAGATACGGATTTACTTTTCCTCCATCGCTTCTCTAGGCGTCTCTTCTGGCGCTTCATCCCCCTGAGTTCCTCAGTAAACCAAGGAGATCTCCTGGGTCTGCTACCACAGAGAGGTCGCAGCGGCGCAATGCGGTCAAGAGCCCCCTTCGCAGCCATATTCCAGGCCGTAACCAGGGACTCTGCCGAACTGTGAATGAGAGAATCCGGTATTTCCCCAAGCATCCTCTGAAAACTCTCTGGATCCATCAGACGTCTGGGGCGGAACCACTTAATCGGTTCCGCCTCCCTGCAGGGGAGGAGTGGAGCCTTAAAAACAAGCTGTAGCAGAAAATGATCTGACCATGACATAGGCAAAATATCTAAGCCCCTTAAATTCAGATCATTGCTCAACTGTTCTGAGAGGAATACCATGTCGGGAGTGTGTCCCCTCTCGTGAATCAGACCCTGAACTACCTGAGTCAGGTTCATGGTTGCCATGGTGGCCATGAACTCCTGCACCAACCCAGAGGATTCGCTGAGCGACGGAAGATTTAAGTCCCGCAAGACAATAAGCCTGGGGAACTCAACTGTCAGCCCAGCAACCTCCTCAAGTAGCGCAGGCAGGACTGTTGACACGCAGCTGGGAGGCAGGTACGTGAGCAACAAGCCCACCTGAACCCCTAGATCCAACTTCACAAGGAGCAACTCACAACCCGCAATCTCAGAAACAGCAAGCCTGCGTAGGCTAAAGGTCTTCTTGGCTATAATAGCCACTCCTCCCCCCCTTCCCTGGGGTCGTGGCTGATGCCATACCTGAAACCCAGCTGGACACATCTCAGAGAGAGGAACTCCTCCCTCCGGGCCCAGCCAGGTCTCGGTCACACATGCGAGGTCGGCCTCCTCATCCAGGAGAAGATCATGGATGAGGGGAGCTTTATTTACAACCGACCTGGCATTGAGCAGCAGCAGCCTGAGCCCAGGGTCCGGATTTCCCCCATCACCAGTACTTCGGGCTGAACTCACAGGGTCGGAGCAAGGGATCGCTCTTAAACAGCGAGCTCTTGTTCCCCGGGAATGGCCTACCCTGTGGCCCCCGCCATATCTGCCTCTCCCCAGCAAGACCGGTATACTTTGGCCCTCTATCACCCCAGAGCCAGCGCCCCCCTCCCCCTCCGCCTCTGCCGTGCCAGGCAGGCTAGCCAGTCCATCCCATTCATTCCACTCAACCACAACTCCATCCATATCATTAATTTATCCCACCCACAAAAAACTGCCCTTTAAACAAACAAATTAAAACAATAAGCTAACCATCCATTCAACCCGATTCATTCCACAAACATTCAATCCCCCCCACATCATTCAACATCTAACAAATCAATTTAAAATGGTATTAAACAAGTTAACTATTTAAAATTTGGACAAACAACAGTTAAAAAACAGCTCAAGAACATAATAACAAAAACAGGCATGCCAGATGTTAATCCTGCCGCAATGATTATAGCTATGCCTATATTTACATGGAAACATTCAACTGGCTCTTTGAAGCACCTGATATCCAGAATGCTAATAATTTCCCCATGAGAAGCATAGAGTCTTCTAGAACGAGTGGGAGAAAATATAACGCTAGTAACATCATCTGCTTTTTGAAGCCATACACATTCCGATGGATTTCCATCAGCATTCCAAAGTATAAGCTCCCCTCCTGCTCCCAAAGCCAATAAACTGTCTTTGCTCATATTTAGGCTTAGTACTTAAGAAAAATGTCCATTAGTCCACTTTTTGCCATCATATCTCAAAACAAACTCAAAGCAAAGAACCAAGTTCTCTCAATACCAAAACTCTCTTCCGGCAAAGAAAAACTGCTGGGTCTGTTTAACACTCCCACTTCATTCTCGGCCTATCTCTCTCACCATCAACCAGTCCTTCCAAATTCAAATTCCAAACTTCATTCCGCTCTTTCACCATCAGTCAGTCCTTTTTCAATCAATCCTTTTCAGCTGTCACTATTCCTCCCCAAACGTCTCTCCGTTCCTTCACACTCAGCTTCTCACAAACTCCAGAACCTCAGTCAGTTCTCCTCTGTTACTTCGGCATCTCTCCCACAGCCAGCCACACTCCGATAGGGTTTTCAGATCTTCACTACCCTCAGGTCTGTTTCAGGGTTTTTTTTTCTAGTTTTTTCCTCTAGTCACTTCTTTCCAATGTCCAATTACACCCTCACTATAGCGTCTCTATGCTGAAACGCAGCAGGACTTGATGCTAGCTTGATGTTAGCTGATATGATGTTAGCTTGATGTTAGCTGATATCTTGCTCGGCATCCCCCCATCTTGCTACAGAAACTTTTTGATATAAGGGTTCCTTCAAGTATGGTTCAGCTTCTGAGATTCCTTTCGGTTCAGGCTCTGAGGTCTTCTGTTCTTTCTCAAAGTGTCTTATTGCTATTCAGACAGCCCTCTGAAAGATTACAACAGGCAGCAGTCCGGTAGCAGCAGCAGACTTTGCTTCAGGGTTAATATTCCTTGCTTTCTGCCAATGGATTCTATGCTGAAACGCAGCAGGACTTGATGCTAGCTTGATGTTAGCTGATATCTTGCTCGGCGTCCCCCCGTCTTGCTACAGAAACTTTTTGATATAAGGGTTCCTGCAAGTATGGTTCAGCTTCCGAGATTCCTTTCAGTTCAGGCTCTGAGGTCTTCTGTTCTTTCTCAAAGTGTTTTATTGCTATTCAGACAGCCCTCTGAAAGATTACAACAGGCAGCCGTCCGGTAGCAGCAGCAGACTTTGCTTCAGGGTTAATATTCCTTGCTTTCTGCCAATGGATTCTATGCTGAAACGCAGCAGGACTTGATGCTAGCTTGATCCACTCCCCCTCTCTCTAGCCTCTGTTTAAAATATCCTCCTTACGAAGAAAAGCAGATAAAACTTCCACTCCCTCTTTACCTTCACCTGACGAACTGCACAGCCACCACTACTCTCACTTTTCACAGTTGGCGCAAATACTTCATCGTAGTGCACATTCTTTAATTGTGAAAAACCTTGTGCCGCTAACCTGGCCTTATACTGTACATCATTATTTGGCAATACCTTTTTCTTATATACCCACTTACAACCCACAGCTTTGGCTCCCTGTGGCAAAGTCACTGATTTAAATACTTCATGATCTCCCATGGATTTCATCTCTTTATCCATGGCCTCCTTTCATCTTTCCTGTTCAGCTTTTGGTAATGCCAACACCTCTTTATAACTTCTTGGCTCATACCACACATTGCAAACCTTTACCCTGCTGGCAGAATACCTGTCAGGCGGAATTCCTTTGTTACATCACTCTGACCTACGTGGTATTAACTGTTCCTGTGTCTCAAGTCTATCTGGCTTCATGTCTTGTTCAGCCTCTCCTCCCTGAACATTGACATCTTCAATAATCATTTTTCCATCATTAGATGAGTTATTGTCATTAAACAGATCACCATCATTAAGTGAGACATACCCAGAATTTGCATTAATTCTGTCCCAATTTTGTTCTGCAAAATTAGCAGACCTTGAAATTACAATTCTTTTACTTCCATCGCTAAAGCGATATCCTTTTGACCCTGGCTCATAGCCCACAAACCTGAGCTTTCTTACCTTTTGCTGTCCCTTTCTTCTGATTGTTTTTGGAATATGTACCCATGCAGTACTTCCAAAAATTCTCAAATGTGCCGGTGATGGCTTTCTCCCATATAGAATGGCATATGGAGTATTATTAATGGAGGAACTCCACAGCCTGTTAACTATATAATTGGCAGTCAATATGGTTTCTCCCCAATATGACCTGCTCATACCAGAATCCTCTAATAATGAATCCTTCATTGTTTGCAAAACACCATTCCTTCTTTCAGCTACACCGTTCTCTGCTGCTGTGTAAGGATTTATACGTCTGTGTCTTATCCCCGACTACCCCAACCATTGTTGGAATTTAGTTGACATAAATTCAGTACCTCTGTCAGTTTTCAACTAACACACTTTTTGTCTGTACCTTCTCTCTACAAAACTTACCCACTGTTTGAATTGTTGTAGCACCTCTGTCTTTCCTCTAAGCAAGTAGCAAAACGAATACCTGCTATAATCATCAACAATTACCAGTGCATATTTTGCTCCTCCCAAACTGGCTTACATAGGTCCCACCAGATCTGCATGGACCAGCTCTAGAGCTCTTTTTGTTTGTCTTGTGCTATATTTACTAACTGGGAATGCCTTTGACTTCGATGCTTTGCATACTGCACAGTCCAAATATGTTTTGCATCCCTTCAAATTTAGCCCTTCTGCAAACTCTTGCATTTGCTGCAAAACTTTAAAGCTTGCATGGCCAAGTCTTCTATGTAGAAGATGAACACACGAATCGTGCTCTGCAACATTTTTAAATATATGGGAGCATTGAACCTTTTGTCCCTGCAATACATATAGGTTATCTTCCTTTATGCCTTCTGCACAAATATTCCCATTCCTTTTGATGAGACATTTCCCATTTATAAATATGACCTCAAAACCTTGTTTGTCTAAATTAGACACACTTAACAAATTATGTTCCATCTCAGGTACACAAAGCACATTGTTAAACTTTGATTCCAAATATGGAATTTTTACATCGCATTTTTCGATGACTTTTGCTTTCTGGCCATTTGCCAAAGCCACAGCTTCTTGTGCTACTGGAACAAACCTGCAAAATAATTCAGAGTCATTAACAATTGTTTGACTTGCCCCACTATCTATTAGCCACTTGTCTCTGTTGTTGCTATAGCAAACTTTTGCAACACCAAAATGTTCCTTTTGCAAATCAGTCTTTTTTGTTTGCACAAATGTCCTTCGCTGCAAATTGTTCCTCTGCAAACAGTTCCTTTTCAGTTGTGTCTTAGCTCCACAAATGTAGCAATTCTTTTCTTGCAAAGCCCTCTGCTTGCAAAATCTCTCTTTTGATTCTTGCAGTCTGGACCCCCTCCTCAGGAATTTCTCCTCCTCGTGGCTGTTCCTAAAATGTTGCTTTTCTTCTTCATTAAGCAAACATGCCTTTAAAGCCTCAAAATTTAAGTCTTGCTCTTCTTTACACTCAAATATCACAGAAACTGTGTCCCAGGTTTTATCTAAAATGTTCAACACCAATAAAACCTTCTGGGACTCAGGGAATTTAATCGCACGTTGTTCTAAGTCCAAAAATAAACTTTGCATTTTATTTAAATGCTGTTCCACAGATTCACCTGGTTGCAAACAGGCCCTGTAAAGTTTTCTTGACAATTGCACTATATTGCACGCAGAAACATTCACGTGCACAGCTCTCAACTTCAACCAAATCTCCTTTGCAGTCTTTAAATTTGCAACATTTAGAAATTGTTCATCATCTAAATTCAAGATGAGATAAGCCATTGCTTGATCATGATGTTTCTAATCAGCAGCTGCAAATACTTGTGGTGGATTTTCTACAATATACCACAGCTCTTTTGCTTTGAGCAAACATTCCATTTTAGCAGCCCATATAATGTAATTCTTCTGGCCCAAACAAGGCACAGAGCTTTCCTCAAATTTCATTGCAGCCATTCTGCTTATTCTGCCTTGTTCTTATACTTTCTAAACACAGGCAATTTCTTCCAGCTTTAAATTACAATGCAGTCCTTAGTATGCTCTGGGCCCATAACCTTTTAGAGAATTGTAATTTCTCTATTGGTGAAAAATAAATCAGAAGCTCTCACAGTTGACTGCATTTAGATGATTCAAAATAACTTCTTTATATTCATATCAAAATATTTACAATACCATACATTCTTCTTTACAGCAACATAGCTCAATTGAAGACTTCTTACAGAGAGATACAGAGACAAACCTGAGACTGAAAATTCAGCTTCTAACTCAATACCTTTTTGCACAGACTCAGTAGCACTTTTTCTTCACATTGGCTGACTGAGTTACCACATGACTCTTCCTGCTCATGAATATTCCAACATAAAACATTTACAAATCTAAGCAAAACAATTCAGAGTCATTTCTTTTGGTTGATGGATATATAGGTCTAACTAAAACTCAAAGATTTTAAAAAAATGTCCAACAATTACTGTCTTCTCTTTTGAGTAAAAAAATGCAAGCTGAAACTGCAAGGGTGGGCATTAAATTTCACATCCACCCCCCTTCCTCAAACCAGAATTCTAAGCAGAGAAAGAAAAATAGTTAAAACGAGCAGCCCCCCTCTTCTTTCTGTCTCTCTCGCTCTTAAAGCAACACAGCCAGCGAAAAAAAGAAAGGCAGGAGAAAAAAAAGAATTTTTTTTTACAAAAATCTCACCACTAAAAAATAGTTTTCTCTCCTTCACATGCATTTTCCATAAACTCTCTCACACATTGTTGCAAAAGTGTGTCCGTGGCGTCCCGGCAACCATGATTAATGACAGAGACTGGAGCTCTATCGGGATGGAAGCCCCGGCAGAAGCTTTTATTCCCCTTTTATTACACATCAAAGGTCTCTACCCACAAATTGTCACCCTACTGATTTACAGCCAATTACATTACACAGATAGTTAAAACATACACTTTGAAAGCATGACGTCTTTTTCAAGAAACGAAACTTTTCCCTGCTTTCTCCTCCACCCCCCTAGTACAGCTATCAGCTGACAGCCTGTAAGGGGGGGAAAAAGGAAGCCCATCCAAGCAGAGAAGGATTTCTTAAAGGAGAAATGGACATTTATCACAACATCTCATCCTTTTTTGTTCTTGTTTAGAAACAAAGGCTTTCAGTCCATGTATTTGATTTCATGCAACTGAGGTGGCTGTTTATCCATTGGCATCCACTCAAATCCTTGTTGACTAATGTTCATTTGTTGAGACAATTTTTTCTTTGGTATAAAAGATTTCATCATAGCAAAAATATCAGGCAAACATTGTATATAAAAGCATCCACAATGGAATAATATAACAATACAAAATAATACTTATCAAATTTCTTAACCATTGAAAATTTGGTAACCAAAACCAGAATGCATTCCAAATATCCCCAATGCTTATGATCTCCGGATATTGGTGGAGGGATTTGTCCTTGTTCTTCATTAAGCATTTCAACGGCCATCACTGTCATTGGCTGCAGTCCAATTCCGTGTGCCATTAAAATAGCTACAAACCCAATACACTTGCATTGTACTCTCCATCCTCACATTGTTCATACACTTTGTTATTACTTTGATCACAATGATCAGGCATATTAAAGGTGATATTACAAGAGAGATATATACTTAAAAGAATAATTTCCTTAGAAAAATTAAAACACACTAATACAAAATCTACATAATAAAACCTAAGTGGCAGCGTATAATGTCCTGCCTCATTAATATGTACAAAACTTTCGCTAGCTCCAGTGTTGTTCAAAGGAAGTCCAACTAAAGAAAGTCCTTGACTGGCATCCGATGGTGACATCATACACATCCAGCAGTCAGTATGGTTTGTTAAGGCACTAACTTTTTATTGTCCTTCCAAAATTATTGTCCATCCACTTTGGGCTCACCAGAGTCTTTGCAATCTTTTGGCTGTACACTGTAAGGGCGAATATTGCGGCCAGGAACCCATATCGTATTGCCTTCATGTTGCACCGCAGCATATCCACGACCCCAGGTAATAAGTTCAGCTGGTCCTTTCCACTGGGGGTCTGGTAGTTTATGATACCAAACTAGCGGTCGAACCGCGGTTGCTGCGTCTGGAAGGGGAGAAAAATGCCTGCTCGCAGCTGTATTAGGTGGCGTGCCAGTAAGATTTAAGAAATTGAGAGTATATAAAGCCAAATTAAGATGATTTTGCACTCCAGGTAGTCCGGGGGTATTTCCCCCATTTTTTTTGTTTTTAATTTGTCAAGCATGTGCTTAAGAGTGGAATTGGCCCGTTCCACTACTTTTTGCCCCTGTGAATTGTAAGGAATGCCGAATTTATGAATAATGTCCCACCGATTGCAGAACTGAGCAAAGGCGTGACTACACTATGCGGATCCATTATCAGTTTTTAATTCTTTAGGAGTACCCAGAGTGCTAAAAGTTCGAATACAATGATTGATGACATGTTTAGTTGCCTCTCCACACTGTGGAGTAGCAAGGATGAACCCAGAATATGTATCAATAGTCACATGTATATATTTCCACGGACTAAAAGATGCATATTGGGTAACGTCCATTTGCCAAATTTGACATGCCTCAAGTCCACGGGGATTCACACCCATTGGAATAGACAGTCCTTGTGAACAGTTGGGGCACTGTTGAATGATAGCTGTTGCCTCCCTGGGGGTTATGCCAAATTGTTTAGCCAAAGCCTTGGCGTTTTGATGAAAATAGTTATGACTATCCCAGGGAGTAAGTTGTTGCATAGTCATAACTTGGGTTGCCAAATCCGCCTGGGAATTCCCTTCACTGAGAATTCCTGGAAAATTTTGATGACTTCGGATATGTGCAATAAAATAAGGACAATATATTTTCTCAATAAATTTTTGCAATGTCAAAAATAGTGTCAACAAAGTCTCATCCAAACTAGGAGAGATATAAGCAAAAGGTAAATTTTTTATGGCCAAAAATCATGGATCAGCTGGAGAATGACAAAAAAAACTGACCAGGCCAATCACCAATCAATAATTGCAAAACAGAATTATTTTGAATCATAGTTTCCCACAATTTTAAGGAAAATGGGAGAAAATAATTGCAAATTCAATTCCAAAAATCTGGCGCCATCGTGTGGCCACGATGTGTAATTTCAGCCAAAGTCATAGCTGGAGTGAAAACAATTTCCTGTAGGCTCATTAGATTGAGTAATTGCCACTGTGGGTGGTCGATCAAAAATCACATTCAAATGCACAGGGTGATTGTCAACACACCGATCAGTCCACTGGGTGTTGAGGGCTGTTTGGACTTTCTCAATGACCGATAACTGGTCAGAGGTCAATGTCACAACGTCTGTGGGATTTTTGAGGCCTTTTAATGCCATGAACAAAGGAGAAAGGGTCGAGGTAGAAAGACCTATATATGGCCTTAACCAATTAATATTTCCTAAATATTGTTGTAGTTGAACCAATGTAGGTGCAAGTGGCAAATCAAATTGCACCATTTGGGGTGACAAATGAGCTTGTTGCAATTTGTGTCCCAAATATAAATATGGCACTGTATTTTGTATTTTTTCAGGGCTAATAGCCAATCCTGCCCTGGCCAGCGTGGTTTCCAATTCTTTATATGAAGCCATAATCGTGCCTTTTGGCCCTGGGCCGGCAATGAGAATGTCATCCATATAGTAATAAATTTTCCAATTAATATGTAATTTACGAAATGGTTGTAATGCAAGATCCACATACATTTGACACATGGTTGGACTGTTCAGCACGCCTTGAGGTAGCACAGTCCATTGATATCTAGTGGCAGAAGCACTATTATTAATTGCTGGCAGGGTAAAGGCAAATAACTTTCTGTCTTCTGGGAATAAAGAAATACTAAAAAAGCAATCCTTTAAGTCTATGATAACAAGGTCCCATGTTTGAGGAATCAAATTTGGATTTGGCAGGCCACACTGTAGGGGCCCCATGGGAACAATAATTTTATTCACTTCTGTAGCTGGATCCATTTGTGCATCCACACCTATAGTTACAGGGTATAAACTTGCCATTTCCTCAGCATTTAATTCTCCTGTGTCATAATCATTATGTAATGTTTCCTGAATAAGATTACTGGTTTTGGTCAGAGCTGGAGGATCACACAACTCAACATTGCTAGGGAAAACCTTGCTGTGATTTTTAATTGTTACTGGAGTTTCACTGGCAGGGGGAAGAAGTTGAACTTCATTATAATTCAATGGATTCAGTAATGTTTTTAATAATAGTTGTTCCTGTGTCTCCAAAGCTTTTAATACTACTCTCCAAGATGCTAAAATAGAAGCGGGGGCCCTAGAATTTGTATGTAACAACTCCCCCACTTTTTTCCAGGTTTCAACTTTAAGGCAGCCTGATTCAGGATAGAAAGGAATGTGTTTCCAAATAAATTCAAGGAGAGATCTTAAATCTCCTGATGTCAGCTTCTTTGCAGTAAAATAAACATAATTCTTCCTGGTTATCTCTGTGAGTTCACTGAAATGCATCTCCTGTGCCTTTGAGAGATCTCCACCCATACTTACGAGGGGTCAGTCCTCGTTCAGCGATGAACTGATGAAGCGAGCTTGGCCACATCCGGGCGGTAAGTATGAGCGTCCAGGGACGTATAACCTCTCAGGTTATCACATCGGGGTCACCACTTGTTGTGAAAGTGTGTCCGTGGCGTCCCGGCAACCATGATTAATGACAGAGACTGGAGCTCTCTCGGGATGGAAGCCCCGGCAGAAGCCAGGCCTCCCCTTTTATTACACATCAAAGGTCTCTACCCACAAATTGTCACCCTACTGATTTACAGCCAATTACATTACACAGATAGTTAAAACATACACTTTGAAAGCATGACGTCTTTTTCAAGAAACAAAACTTTTCCCTGCTTTCTCCTCCACCCCCCTAGTACAGCTATCAGCTGACAGCCTGTAAGGGGGGGAAAAGGGAAGCCCATCCAGGCAGAGAAGGATTTCTTAAAGGAGAAATGGACATTTATCATAACAACACATCCTCCATGGGAGTCTTCCCATGCAAACACTTGCTGTTTCTGTTCCATTTACTTTTACAACAATAAAATCAGCAGTTTACTGTTTTTTCACAGCCTGGGAGGGATGGGTGGGGGGTGGGGTTTGAGGGCTAACACACACACATTTACATATCAGCAAACTAACTCATTCACTTTCTCCAGGCAAACCATTTATTTTTAAATAAGGCCTTTTTGTTTGTTGTTATCAGAGAGGGTTTTGACCCTCTTCCAAGTCTTGTAAATAACACAGAACAACACAGACAGACATATATACACAGATACTATTAAAACATAATTTATTTAGACATATGGCTTGTCCTGCAAGAAGCGAGAAAAATCGTGAGGTGATTCCGACCAAACGTGGTTTTTATAGGGCCCTTTAACCATCTCCTATTTTTCTCACCATTCCAAGTCCAAGCGTAATGTTCTGGATGGACATATATATATATATATACATTGGCCACTTTGAACCTCTCCAGCACAACAAAGCCCCCACCCAAACAGAACACTCCCCCAGCCAATCAGAACAAAGCCAACCCCCCAGCCAATCAGAGCACAGCCAAGCCCCTAACCAATCAGAACATAGCCAAGCTCCCAGCCAATCAGTTCAAACCCCCACTGGCAGTTAGAAGGAAAAAACAGCTTAGACCACACATTGCTCCTAGAAGCAGAAGCCAAAAGCACCAGCCTGAAGATGATGAATGAGATTTCATCGAAACGTTGCCAAGACACTTCAAATTCTACGTGGGAGAAAACCCGAAGAACCAAAGACCTTATTTCTTTGTTAACAATTTTAAAAACATATATATATTTGTGCTTGCAGATGGCTCTGGGTTGAGCTGAAACAAGCAAAGGAAAGAATGATTTCTTCCTCCCATATTTGGGTTTACAGGGTGCAATCTAAAAAAAAATAACCACTTGACACACATATTCACTCCCTGAATATTAACAAAGCGGGAGAGAGCCTGTGGCTTGAGACTAAAGCTTCTGCCTAGCATGCAGACTGCCCAGGTTCGAATCCCGGAAAGGGTGAGTTCTGACTGAAGAGAGTTAAATAACTCGAAATAGCTATCTCAGAAATCCCTTATTTCTTTGTTAACAATTTTAAAAACATATATATATTTGTGCTTGCAGATGGCTCTGGGTTGAGCTGAAACAAGCAAAGGAAAGAATGATTTCTTCCTCCCATATTTGGGTTTACAGGGTGCAATCTAAAAAAAAAAAATAACCACTTGACACACATATTCACTCCCTGAATATTAACAAAGCGGGAGAGAGCCTGTGGCTTGAGACTAAAGCTTCTGCCTAGCATGCAGACTGCCCAGGTTCGAATCCCGGAAAGGGTGAGTTCTGACTGAAGAGAGTTAAATAACTCGAAATAGCTATCTCAGAAATCCCTTATTTCTTTGTTAACAATTTTAAAAACATATATATATATATATGTGCTTGCAGATGGCTCTGGGTTGAGCTGAAACAAGCAAAGGAAAGAATGATTTCTTCCTCCCATATTTGGGTTTACAGGGTGCAATCTAAAAAAAAAAATAACCACTTGACACACATATTCACTCCCTGAATATTAACAAAGCGGGAGAGAGCCTGTGGCTTGAGACTAAAGCTTCTGCCTAGCATGCAGACTGCCCAGGTTCGAATCCCGGAAAGGGTGAGTTCTGACTGAAGAGAGTTAAATAACTCGAAATAGCTATCTCAGAAATCCCTTATTTCTTTGTTAACAATTTTAAAAACATATATATATATTTGTGCTTGCAGATGGCTCTGGGTTGAGCTGAAACAAGCAAAGGAAAGAATGATTTCTTCCTCCCATATTTGGGTTTACAGGGTGCAATCTAAAAAAAAAAAATAACCACTTGACACACATATTCACTCCCTGAATATTAACAAAGCGGGAGAGAGCCTGTGGCTTGAGACTAAAGCTTCTGCCTAGCATGCAGACTGCCCAGGTTCGAATCCCGGAAAGGGTGAGTTCTGACTGAAGAGAGTTAAATAACTCGAAATAGCTATCTCAGAAATCCCTTATTTCTTTGTTAACAATTTTAAAAACATATATATATTTGTGCTTGCAGATGGCTCTGGGTTGAGCTGAAACAAGCAAAGGAAAGAATGATTTCTTCCTCCCATATTTGGGTTTACAGGGTGCAATCTAAAAAAAAAAAATAACCACTTGACACACATATTCACTCCCTGAATATTAACAAAGCGGGAGAGAGCCTGTGGCTTGAGACTAAAGCTTCTGCCTAGCATGCAGACTGCCCAGGTTCGAATCCCGGAAAGGGTGAGTTCTGACTGAAGAGAGTTAAATAACTCGAAATAGCTATCTCAGAAATCCCTTATTTCTTTGTTAACAATTTTAAAAACATATATATATTTGTGCTTGCAGATGGCTCTGGGTTGAGCTGAAACAAGCAAAGGAAAGAATGATTTCTTCCTCCCATATTTGGGTTTACAGGGTGCAATCTAAAAAAAAAATAACCACTTGACACACATATTCACTCCCTGAATATTAACAAAGCGGGAGAGAGCCTGTGGCTTGAGACTAAAGCTTCTGCCTAGCATGCAGACTGCCCAGGTTCGAATCCCGGAAAGGGTGAGTTCTGACTGAAGAGAGTTAAATAACTCGAAATAGCTATCTCAGAAATCCCTTATTTCTTTGTTAACAATTTTAAAAACATATATATATTTGTGCTTGCAGATGGCTCTGGGTTGAGCTGAAACAAGCAAAGGAAAGAATGATTTCTTCCTCCCATATTTGGGTTTACAGGGTGCAATCTAAAAAAAAAATAACCACTTGACACACATATTCACTCCCTGAATATTAACAAAGCGGGAGAGAGCCTGTGGCTTGAGACTAAAGCTTCTGCCTAGCATGCAGACTGCCCAGGTTCGAATCCCGGAAAGGGTGAGTTCTGACTGAAGAGAGTTAAATAACTCGAAATAGCTATCTCAGAAATCCCTTATTTCTTTGTTAACAATTTTAAAAACATATAGATATTTGTGCTTGCAGATGGCTCTGGGTTGAGCTGAAACAAGCAAAGGAAAGAATGATTTCTTCCTCCCATATTTGGGTTTACAGGGTGCAATCTAAAAAAAAAAAATAACCACTTGACACACATATTCACTCCCTGAATATTAACAAAGCGGGAGAGAGCCTGTGGCTTGAGACTAAAGCTTCTGCCTAGCATGCAGACTGCCCAGGTTCGAATCCCGGAAAGGGTGAGTTCTGACTGAAGAGAGTTAAATAACTTGAAATAGCTATCTCAGAAATCCCTTATTTCTTTGTTAACAATTTTAAAAACATATATATATTTGTGCTTGCAGATGGCTCTGGGTTGAGCTGAAACAAGCAAAGGAAAGAATGATTTCTTCCTCCCATATTTGGGTTTACAGGGTGCAATCTAAAAAAAAAAATAACCACTTGACACACATATTCACTCCCTGAATATTAACAAAGCGGGAGAGAGCCTGTGGCTTGAGACTAAAGCTTCTGCCTAGCATGCAGACTGCCCAGGTTCGAATCCCGGAAAGGGTGAGTTCTGACTGAAGAGAGTTAAATAACTCGAAATAGCTATCTCAGAAATCCCTTATTTCTTTGTTAACAATTTTAAAAACACACACATATATATATATATATATATATATATATATATATATATATATATATATATATATATATATATATATATATATATATATATATATATATATATATATATATATATATATATATATATATATATATATATATATATATATGCCAAAACAGGCCTCCCCCTTTAATTAAAAAGGAGAGGAACATTTATGGTTACTGCCAATTTATCCCAGCAACTTCAAAAGACAGTGGGGAAAGACTAAAAGGAATATTGAACCTGGGGCCTTTTGCAGGTATGAATGGGGAGGGGAAAACTAGCAGCCTCCTCTCCTCCGACAAAAGAGAAGTGAATAGTCCAAAGAGCCAGATTAAAAGAAAAAGAGAGAAAAAAACTTGCTTTCAGTTCTTTGAATTTTCTTTTCTTCTGTGGCTTTAGTTGTTACCAGATAAACTAGCCAACCGGAGGTTTACAAAGTTTTTCAACATTGCCTTCTTGAAGATTATTTTTACTGCCACACATCAACACAAAGCACCACCAGAGCGTTGTCTGACAGGGTTAAGCTTAACAGCCACTTGAGGTTTCAAAACATCCCAATTGTTCAAAACACATTGCAGAGGAGTACATTTTGATTTAATTTGTTTCTTTAAATTACTCTGATGATTCCCCATATTTTTTTATTTTTTTTATTATTTCAAGATAGTTTCTCAGCTTCCTCCCTTTTCATTTAATTAATTTGTAATTTTGTAATTAATTTTTTTCTTTGGAGGACTAGTCGGGGAGATCTTATCTATCTTATAAGATCCTATCTTATTCCAAAATTACCAAAACTTCTGCAAAAAAGTTACATTCCAATTTAATTACTTTCCTTAAATCACTCTATCCTGCATTAGAAGACAGTTTCTCGGCTTCCTCTTTTCTTACATTTATTCATTTATTTTTTTTATGCTTATCTATTGTGAGATGTAAAAACCCCAAATTTGATACTCACAATACGATGACAAGACTGGTTAACAAAACAAAGTTTTATTGGAGAAAAACATAAAAATAATAATAAGAAAAGAAAAGAAAGGCATTTGCAAACGCGGCCTCCTGGACCCTTCCCAAGTGGATTGGGTTCCAAGAGCGCAACAAGCAGTTTCCAAGCGATACAATTTATACCTTTCACAATGCAGTCATGCCTAAGAAGCCCTCCCAACTCCCCTTCTCTATATTCTTTGAAGTTGCTTTACATTTAAAAGGTCATCCTGGCAATTTCCATCCATCCGCTGTGGTCTTATCTTTGTTTATTTGTAATTTCCACTTTGTGATCTTACCTTTGTTTATTTGTAACCTCTACTCAAGTAGGTCATAATTAATTATCTTTGCTGATTACTTTTTGTGGTCGCTTTACATAGACAGGAAACAGTAAACGTTCCTTCTCATACATTGGCATTGCATTGTAACATTTACATTACATTAATACATTTGTGCTAAACATACAGTCTGATATAATGGCATTACATTTCTACAATTATATTTCTACAATTTATAAAAGAATAACTTTTATTTCCTTCACTATAGAGGACAAGTCGGAGAGATCAACCTCCTGCCTTATTCCAGGATTACCAAAGCTTTTTTTTTCTTTTACTCACCAAGGCGCCTGTTTCTCCCTTTCTCCCGTCAGTGGAGAAGCATGAAACCTCGTTGAATTTGGGTGTTCAGGTTTCTCAGACACGGATCCCGCCGCCGCCGATGAAGCACAGGAGTCTTCCAGGTCAAACACCTAGAAATGCTCTAAGACTCATGCTTCAGTCACTGTCAGTTTCGTCCTGCTGAGAATTGAAGGCTCGCTGGGACCTTAACAGGGGTCTCCAGATGTGGGGGGAGAGCCGTTGTGGCTTCCACCACGTTAGGCGCCAGGTTGTAAGGCTTTACACTTAGCCTCACAATTGCCCCAGCATTACTCAGGAATTTAAAAGAGCCAAAGAAACTCCTGAGCCGAGGTTTCAGCAAGGAAACAACTTTTATTTTGATCAAAATAAAGTTGGGTGACCCCATCTGTCTTCGTGGCTGGTAGAGAGATGAAGGCAACAACCAGGAAAGATGTCTTCCACCTTTTATACCTTTCCAGAACAAAAAGATCAGGTCTTTGTATCAGGAACGAAAAGGTACAGAAAAATAATTCCAAGATGATGACTCATACACATATTATTACAATTAACCAAAATTACAACATGTACATTTATTGTGTACCTCACAACACCTTTAGAAGAGCTCTGAGGCCTTCCACAGTGCTAGAACAGATCACTTCATCATGAGGCCATACAGTGCAATTCTGGAAGCAGCCACCATGTTCCTAGCAGCCAAATTAAATTCTGGGTGCTGGGAACATGGTGGCTGCTTCCAGAATTTTGCCATGCAGCCAAGTGACAAAGTAACCCATTCTGCTTTGCTAATGCAGTCTGCACAGTGCTGCAGAAAGCTCAGGGGCCTGGTGCTTTCTACAGCACTGTGCAGACTTGATTAGGCAATCAGAACAGAGTGGTCCGTCACGTAGTCATGCATCGCAATTCTGGTGGTAGCCACCATGTTCCCAGCTTCCAGAATTCAATGCAGCTGCTGGGAACATGGTGGCTGCTTCTGGAGTTGCACTGCACAATGAATCTATCTGTTCCAGCACTGTGGAATGCCTCAGAGCTCTTCAAAAGGTAAGTGAGGAGGAGGGTGTGGTGGGAATGAGGCCTAAGGCCTATGAGGACCCTGTGGGAGGGGGTAAAGGCCTGCAGGGACCTAGTGGGAGGGGTAAAAGGCCTGCGGAGACTCAGTGGGACAGGAAAAAAAACTGCCTGTACCCAATGGAGGGAAAAGCCTGACAGGACCTGGTGGGAGGCGGAAATGGTCTGTGGGAACCAAAGGGGTGGGAAGCAGAGCACGGGGTGTCTCTGGCTGTGGGGGATGCCTTGGGAGGCCCAGGGCAGGCCGGCCTAGGACTGCGCTAGGCTGCCAAGGGCCTCCCCCAACCCCCCAAAGCACCTCATGCTATGCTTAATGACACACTTGTTTGTTTAACGGCTATATCAGAGAGATCATTCAATGTAAGGTGACCAATCGTCCTCCTTTAGGGAGGACAGTCCTTCTTTTGTAAGTTCTGTCCTCTCTCGAAAAGTGTCCTCCTACATGTCCTCCTTTTTAATATTTGAAGACTAATCTGTAAATCTCTATATTCGATCGATGCCGATCTGATCCGTTGCGTGTGATGTGGTGTATTTGTATTTGACATGACGATTCGTCAAGGCTCGGTACAGTGCGGCGAGATGTGATTATGAGACGCATGCGCTCCGCACAGGAGAATTGTTTTGAGAGAGTGTGCCGCACGCAAGTCGCTTTGTTTACTTCTTACCGAAACACGACACAGCTCTATATTTTATTTTTATTTTTAAATTTCATTTAGGGATGGAAAAATCAAAAAAGAGGAAATGCCATTTCAACGATAAATTGAATAAGGAATTTCCATTCCTTATATCAAAGAAGGATAACATTGTTTTCTGCAATATTTGCAGCGGAGAATTTTGTATTGCAGTTGGGGGCAGAGCAGCTATTACGAAACACTTGACCACCAAGAAACATAAGCAATCATCAGATGCATCTGCTTCCAGTTGTAAAGTAACAAGTTTTTTTTAAACTTCAAATTATTCTGAAGATGAAAAACAGTTAGCTGCAATGGAGGGAACATTTGCATTTCATACCATAATTCACAATCAAAGTTTTCGTAGTATGGATTGTACAACTAAATTATTGAAAAAGTTTCACAATGCTAAATTTTCATGCGCCAGGACAAAATGCGAGGCTATTATTAAATCAGTATTTAAAAATTACTGTGACAAAATACTTACAGAAGACTTGGAAACTGCAGCATTTGTAATGGTTTTATCTGATGCATCCAGTCATAATGAAACTAAATTGTATCCAATACTAGTAAGATATTTTAATGTTACCAAGGGCATTCAAGTAAAAATTTTAAATTTAGAATCCATTGAGGGTGAAACTGCTGAAATTTTGTCAAACCATCTATACAGAGTAATAAATGAAAACAATTTGAAATCCAAAGTTGTTGCACTAACAGCTGATAATACAAACACAAATTTTGGTGGGCGAAGACGCAAAGGGGTGAATAATGTGTATGTAAAATTACAAGATTTACTCCAAAAGAAAATACTAGGAATAGGTTGTAATGCACATATTTTGTTAAATGCAATCAACATGACATCATGTGCCATGCCAATTGATGTAGAAGTAATAATAACTACAATTTATTTGTATTTTAGTCGCTTTACCGTTTGTGTGGCTACTTTAAAACAATTTTGTGAAGAAGCGAATGTTCAATACAAAAAACTTTTAGGATATTCAAAAGTTAGATGGCTTGCTCTAACACCTGCTATAGAGCGTGTTCTACAATTATTTGAGCCTCTCCGTTCATATTTTTTAAGCTTAGACAAATGTCCTAAAATCCTGGAATCGTTTTTCAATAATGAAATATCTGAGATATTAATGTCTTTTTTACATAATCAAGCATCTATGTTTCACAAAACGATTCAAAAGATTGAAGGTGAACACATTTCAGCTACAGAAGTTAGCCTTATTTTGAATGACTTTATCCTTCAATATAAAACTTGATTTGAAGAAAACTTTCTTCCTTTAGTTATAAAAAGAAAATTGTCAGACTTAGAGGAATCAAATCCGGGCATAACAGAAAAGTTTATCAAAGAAGTGCAGAATTTTTACCAAACATGTTTTCAATATATCGAAGAATGGTCTGAAACAAACATCACAGGAAATAACAGTTTTCAATGGTATTTTTTGACTTCATCGCAGGTATATTGGACAGATATTGAATCTTGTGTTGAGTTTTTATCTAAAGAAATGCCAAACATTAAAATAGACGACAATTGTCTCTTTGAAGAAATTAGAAGACTGAATGTATTTTTAAATTCTGAAAAATTAATACAATGGGAAAATAAACACGTTGAAATTGATAAAAGATGGGTGGAAATATTCAGCCATTTCAAAAATGAACATATTCCATGTGAAAATTTATTTATTCTTGTTCAATTTACGTTGTGCTGCCCTGGAACTAATGCAGCAGTTGAAAGGGTTTTTTCAATTGCTAATGATTTTTGGAAAAGTGAGAAATCGAGATTGAATGTTGATACTCTAACTGCAGCACTTGCGGTAAAATTCAATATGAAGGATATTTCTTGTTCAGATATTTCCAATATATTGTTAGAAGATGATACATTGACAAAAATATTCATTCAATGGAAAAGTACTCATTTAAATAATAATTAATAGGCATGTAAGCATAATTACAATATAAAATGTTATTGTTACAAATGTTTTTATTATGCATCTATCATATTATAGTGTATTCTGTATTATTGTTGCAATGAATAAAATGTTTCTTTCATTTCCGATATTTTTTTTCTTCAATTTATTTGTGTCCTCCTTCTCATTGTAAAAAAGTTGGTCACCTTACTATTGGACTCAGCTGGTGGGACTGTGTTACACTGACTGTGGGTGGCTGTTTTTTTGGGAAAAGTGGGGTGGAGGTTTACCACCACCCCTGGCGGGCTGTCTGTCGTGGTTTAGCAGTGCAATAAAATACTGCCTACACGACCTGGGTCAGAACAAAAGGTTTGTGAGGAGGATGTGGAGCCTGGTGGGGTGGGAATCAGGCCTAAGGGAACTGGTGAGTGGGAAAAGGCCTGCAGGGACCTGGTGTGTGGGGGAGGGAGGAAAGGCCTGCAGGGACCCGGGGGCAGGAGAGAGATGGGGAGCACTGCAGTGTCCCTGCAGTTGGTCATAAGGGCATTCAACTGTAGGGGCATGGCAGTGGCCAAAACGTCAGGACCAGGTCGTAAGTAGCTTTTGAGGGTCTGTCCTAACTTTGAATGGCTGTTAAGCAACTGGTCGTAAGCTGAGGACTACCTGTAATACCTCGTGACATTTTAAGAGTGAAGGCTCTGTGTAATGAATATTATATTGCAACGTACAAGACCTGGACTACCTTATTTTGGTTCAATTCAGATGGTATTATCATCTAAAGCCTAGGTGTTTAAACCAGCAGAAAGGAAGCTACAAAGAAGCTTTAATTTAATGATCACATTATGTACCTGCTTCCCCCTTTTCAAAAAGATGTCTGTATTGTTTGATGAGACTCATACTATATTTCATACTTTCAAAAATCCTTTAAACACTTTTATTGTTTTTGCAATAATGTTTCCAAGCAATATTTTTCACAATTATGTCTCCCAGTGCAGATTTTACTGACTCCAACAAGGTTATACAAATCCTTCAAAAGAGTTGTGAATTATTAAATTTTTCTTCAATTTATTTGTGTCCTCCTTCTCATTGTAAAAATGTTGGTCACTTTATTAAATGAGGACTGTTAAGTGAGGATTTCTTGCTTAATGGCTATCACAGCAAGCAACCGTAATGGGCAGGCTCCATTATGGTCATATGTTGAGGACTACCTGTATTTGGGAAATGGAAGTATGGAAGAGTCAGCTGTGGGTTGTTCATGCATGTATGTACTGTATGTATCCTCTGTAATTTCTGAATGTAAGGATTTAAATGGTTAGCTACAGAAAGATTAACTCTGATCTGATTTACACATTTTTTAAAACTGATATGTTTTTAGACTTTTTGTGCATGAATGTATTGGCTCTCATGAGGAAGTACCTCACTGATACTATTATACTTACTAGAGGACAGCAGCTTTGGAGTGGCTCAAATGAGTACACAGGTTTTATCTGTCTTAAGTTTTCCTGTATTTAGAGGTATATATCTGTCATTCCTTTTTCAACTTTCTATCAATTTCATTACAGGCATGGAATGTCCTAGCTTTGGATGGTAGTAATTGGCAACGCATTGACTTGCTTGATTTCCAGAGGGACATTGAGGTATAATTAAGTGACATGCAAAAGATTTTTTTTTCTGGTTAAACTATAATTACAGTGGTGCCTCAGATTAGTAACAAACCATGTCATCTTTTGCAGATCTCCAGAGACAAATTGTTAATTTTTACTTTACCTAAAAACCTTTAAAGCCATAGTATGCTTTAGATGGAAAACTCCACTGATTTATATTGTGTGTTTATCTCTATATGAATTCATTCAGTACCATCTGTGCACAAAGACTTATATCCCTAATCTGAAAATATTTTTTAAAAATCCATTATGTTTGGAGAGGTAATAATCCTCTGAATTTGATCATTGTGTCTTATAATTATATTAATAGGATATCTTTGAGGTAGATCTAACATTGAGCAGCATGAGGTGACCTGCTTCAAGTGTACAGTGTAACAAAAAGCCAGAGTCAGCTTTCTCTAAGAAAATCAGCCCATGACCCTTCCCCCCCTCCCCCTGATTTTATATGACTGGAATGCATGTTTACGTGGTTAAGTTAGCTGCAGGGTCTTTTGCAGGCACAAACTGAGAAAGAATATAGCACAATAAACAACATATAAGATGGGTTGAATGATGGCATGCATACTAAATTATGATTTGTGCTTATGCTTGAACATATTCAGCTGACCTGTTTGCCACAGAGAGGAATCTTAGTGCCACAAGCTTAGCACATACAGTGTAAGCTTCAGCTTCTATGAACTGATCCTAGACATGCCTGTTAATGAACCAAATAAATGCAAGCATTCCACAGAGCAAAACATTCTGAATACAATTTAAATGTACAGCCCAGATGTGAAGGAGGATAGCAAGGTATGATAAAAATAGTATCAAATAGGAAAGGAGGGCTTTAAAGTTGTTTGCTGCATGTAAAATTAAATAAAGAAAATTAATTTAGAAGATTCTCTTCCTGGTCTTCTTACAGGGACGTGTAGTGGAGAATATTTCTAAAAGATGTGGAGGATTCCTTCGAAAGCTGAGTCTACGTGGATGCCTAGGTGTGGGAGACAACGCATTGAGGTAGAGAGGTCAACACAAATTATTTAACACCCAGCTGAGAACTGGGCATGAGAGGATAGGGCAAGTAGCTAATTTGGGGTATAAAACCTGAGGCTGCAGCATCCTCAAATATTTGAATTCTGTGTTACCAAAGTTATCTCTAACACTAAACTAGAATATAACTTTGATGCTGTAGGAGGGAAGCATCCTTTCTCTCTTCTATCCTCCACACCAGGCCTGCACCCACCAGGGAAAGGATCACATTAATAAATTAAAAATCCTTGTGGGCCACAAAGAAATACCAGGAGTGCCAATCAGCTGTTCCACGACTAGTAGAGTGGCAGAAATACTGGAACTAGCATCATCATCAAGGCTTGGAGTTGGTCAGCTACATGTTTTGGAGGGCAGCAGTAGCTGTAAACTTACCATTTTTAAAGAAAAACGGTAAGCTACACAAGGCTGCTTGTGGGCTATATGTTGTGCAAGCCTGCTCTAGACCTTTCCCATCTCCACACAACTCTAAGCAGAAGATTTAGTACTATGTAGTGATGTAATGAAAAAGCTTTTAGGAAATGGGATAGAAAAAAGCCATTTGTTTATTTATTTAGCTAGCAAATTTATATAACTGTCCATCTCACAGATGTGAGTCTGGGTGGTGCACAACAAAACAAACAGTTAAAAAAATTACAAACTACTATTAAAACAATTAGACATAAATATATAACCAAAATTACAGGAGAGTGGACAGCATTCTATACAACAACACAGACTGGCTTTAACTCTGTTAAGTCACTCCTGGTAAGATATACAATTTCTATTATGTTGCTTAGAGTAACTAAAATACCTATCACTCTGGTAATGCTTATTCCGGTAGAGGCCAGCGTACATATGGTACATAACCATTGGTGCCACTTTAAATATAAAAATAGGGGTTCAAAATTGGTAGAAATTTGTTCTGTCGGAAATGTCTATGGAGATTCTCAGTCATCCAGGTCATAGTTATCCCAAAGTTGCTTTTTCATGAGGCAACGGGACTTTCTTGTTTTTCTTTGAAGACATTTTGCTTCTCATCCAAGAAGCTTCTTCAGCTCTGACTGGATGGTGGGGAATGGAAAGATTTATACTCCTTGCAGACAGCTGGTCATTTGCATTCTTTTAGCAAGTTGTTAGTGCTACCTGGAGGCTTATTTGTGTCTTCAGGGTCACCTGAGTAGTGCAAATGGGTGTGGAGCCTTCTTGGAACTGTTGAAAGGACTGTGTTGTAGACTGGAGATAGATGATGTCCTATCCCTCTCAACAGAGGGGGAGGGATATGACATCATCTATCTCCAGTCTACAACACAGTCCTTTCAACAGTTCCAAGAAGGCTCCATACACATTTACATTACTCAGGTGACCCTGACAACACAGATAAACCTCCAGGTAGCACTAACGACTTGCTAAAAGAATGCAAATGACCAGCTGTCTGCAAGGAGTATAAATCCTTCCATTCCCCACCATCCAGTCAGAGCTGAAGAAGCTTCTTGGATGAGAAGCGAAACGTCTTCAAAGAAAAACAAGAAAGTCCAGTTGCCTCATGAAAAAGCATCTTTGGGATTCTGTCAGAAAGATATTTTCAATAGGATTGTGTTTGGTGTTTTTATTTTGCTTCTTTAAAAACTGGGTATTTTCTCTAGATATTATCAAAATACCAGTTAAAGTTTATGTTGCTGGCTTTACTTTCCAGTGTATATGCAACTTTTTAAAAGTCAAATAATTCCTTTTGGATTTTTTTTTTTGAGTTCTGTATTTTGTATTTTAACTTGGTTTTGAATAAAATAAAAACAGGTTAAAAAAAGTCAAATAATTGTTATAAAATGTTCCATTGCCTGAAAGAATGTATACTTCTTTACATAAAGGACATTTGCACAGAGCTGCAGAAATATTGAAGTGTTGAATCTAAATGGCTGCGCCAAGATTACAGACACGTAAGTGACATTTATTTTGGAGCTCTGGAATATTGCATTAACTCTTTAAAACTTCACTCTTGTACCACTTAACAGAGAGTAAACTTCATTGGAAATTAGTATGGTCTTCTGAGCAGACATGTATAAGATTATACTATGATTCCTCTTTCCAAATGATCAACCCTGCCCCACCACTCCTTTATTGTTAATTTGCTCAAATAGGGTACAGGTAGTCCTCAACTTACAACAATTCATTTAGTGACCTTTCGAAGTTACAACATCACTGAAAAATGTGACTTATGACAGTTTTTGACACTTATGACCGTTGCAGCATTCCCATGGTCATGTGATCAAAATTCAGACACTTGGCAACTGGCTCATATTTATGACTGTTGCAGTGTCCTGGGGTCATTGATCCTCTTTTGCAACCTTCTGACAAGCAAATTCAATGGGAAAGCCAGATTCACTTAACAACTGTCTTACTAACTTAACAACTGCAGTGACTCATTTAACAACTGTGGCAAGAAAGGTCATAAAATGGGGCAAAACTCACTTAACATATGTCTCGCTTAGCAACAGAAATTTTGGGCTCAATTGTGGTCGTAAGTTGAGGACTACCTGTATTTTCATGTAATACTCTATTTCTTATTTCATGATTGAAGAAGGATGTTGGGATGGGATTAGAGTAGATTGGTGGTGAGGTTCACCTTAATCTTCCTATATGTATCCATATCTGCTTATTATATGGCCTACATCCACCCTACATTGGATCCATGTACACTTTTCAGTTAAACAGAACAGAGTCAGTTGTGACTATCAGTTTTCTAATAAACAAGGGGGGGTTACTATAAATTTAAAACATACATGTGATTTCATTAAAAGTAAATTTAATTGAGCAGAATTCTGACTATCTCACTTTGGATTACTTGGAAAACAAACTCATGCTGCTTGTTCTGTGCACTTCTTTATATAGGCTAAAATAGAACTTTTTCATCTTTCCTAAGGAAATGCATGGATTTTTTCTACATCAAAAGCCTTGAATGTTTTACCATTTGGGGAATGAGAAATGTGAATGTTCTGTTTAAAATACTGTATAATACAGAGATCTTTTTAGTGTCATTTCCCAATTGTAAATTTGCAATGTTTTCAACATATCTATTTTTATTTCTT
This sequence comes from Bothrops alternatus, assembly GCA_034064705.1. NCBI lineage: Eukaryota > Metazoa > Chordata > Lepidosauria > Squamata > Viperidae > Bothrops > Bothrops alternatus. The sequence continues at coordinate 383,406 of JARGCV010000014.1, read as the reverse complement.
ATCACAAGAAAATCATTGAGGAAGGTAAGATGGAATAGCGGCACAATATCTTTTAATTGCTAGAATTGGTATCCATCTGAAAATGTCTTAAATGCTTTTCCCTATTTTTCTAAATAAAAGCACAATGAACCTGTGGGTATTCTATTTTTTTCCAGTACATGTACTAGCCTCAGTAAATTTTGCTCAAAGTTACGACATCTTGATCTAGCTTCCTGCACATCAGTAACCAACCTGTCCCTGAAAGCATTGAGGTGAGCGTTCACACTGTTCATAAAACTAACCACTTGAGCTAGGTCAGGGGTGTCAAACTCAATTTCATTGAGGGCCGCATCAGCATTGTGGTTGCCCTCGGGGGGGGGGGGCGGTTCAGGGTGGGTGCGGCCTACTGGGTGGGCGTGGATGGAGTCGTTTGCGTCAGAGGTGTCTGTCAGGGCCTGGGCAGGAGTGGGACAGATCTGAGGGTCTCTGGCAGAAGGGGGTGGGACCGGGGCAAGCACCAATTCCATTTCTTCATTCCTCACAAAGGGTGACACTTACAGAGCATGCACCCAGGGGGCGGGGGTGACGTGGCAGGGGCTGGGGCTGGTTCCTCGCTGTTTCTAGACAGCCTTGCGGAGCTAAGACTGAATGCGTTTCAGCATAGATGGCCACCACAAAATCGTACATTGGCTCCTGGCCGGCCTGGGCCAGGACCAAGGCAGCGGGGGCCATTCCCTCACTATTTCCAGGATGGCTTTGCGGGCCACATGAAACCAATTTGCGGGCCGCATCCGGCCCCCAGGACTTGTGCTTGACATGTCTGAGCTAGGTTAATAAATGTAGACTCATAGTGATTTTGTTTCATTTAAATATGTCAGATGCCTTTGTGATGCATTTGTTCTCTTCCTTGTCCAATGTGCCTGAATTTCTGATAGCACTGGAACTGGCCCAGTTTATAACTTGAAGGAAGAAATATATGGTTCTTTTGTAGTTAATGTAGCTCTTGAGACTCGGGCGGGACACAGCATGACTTTTTGTATGCCGGTAGGCTGTTTTCTGATTCCAGGACAGTTCCTAAGTCTAGGGGTTTTTTTATTTTTATTTTTCCAAACAATTGTATTGGTTTTTCCATTTTTGCACCAAGAAGCTTAAGAACCAACGTGGAGATAGGGTAATCAGTTGAATACAATAACATCATAAATATACAGCTCAAATAATACTTCTTAAAATTTCCCTCTCTATCAATGAACATGATATAGTCAAATTAATACATTTCTAAATAAAATTCATTTGTTAATACATTCCTAAATATAAATTCCATTAATCAATAAATGTTATCAGCAACCCATTACCTATGTAAATCAAAATCCTGTTTTCAGCTATTATTAATTTCCAAATACCATATCCAACCTAGCCTTAAACAGACATATTATTTACCATTTGGATGTCCCAAACTTCTCTTATTTAAACACATTATTTCCATCATTACATTCTTACATTTCTTAACTATATTCTGTTTCTTATTCAGTAATTCTTCATTTGTTAATTTCATCTCTTCCATTATTGCAATCTTTTTCTCATTATACCTCCACAAATTAATTATCATACCTAATAATAAAAAAACATAAGAAAATAGAAAAAATAGTAAAAAAAGACAGAAACAGACCAAGCGGAAGAAAGAGAAAAGAAGAAAGATCCATTACTCCGAAGAGTGTATTCTTACTATATTTCAATACTAAATTCAAAATCTTATCCTAATAACACCTCTTAAAAATCCAAATCCAAATCAATCCGCATCTCTATGAAGCCTTTGCAACCCATAACTGTAATCTTAAATTCCATATTTATATCTTATTCTAGCTTTCTTTCTATTCCAAACAGGTTTCCATAATAAAGACTCTAAATCCGCAAATAAGTCTCCCTTCATCTCTAGCCGGAATACGTAAACCAAAGGAAAGTCTCCCATTGTCCATTTTAATTGGCTAGTAACAAAGTTGTAGCAATTCTCGATAGCTCGTAATTGGACCTCAATCCCCATCCTTTTTGAAGTTGCATATAGTTTAATTGCAGTCACTTTTGAATCATCCAAAATCCGAATGAATTGTATATAAGATGATGTATAATCCTCTTTAGTGTTATTTTGTACTTCTTCTGTTGATTTTTTATCTGTCAAGAAATCAATTGGATTCTGCACATCAGCTTGCCCTTCTGGGATAATATCCTTAGTTTCTGTGCTAAAAATTATTTGTTCATTAGCATCAAAGGTTTTTTCCAGTGTAGGTTGATAATCCAGATGTGAAATTAATTCCTCCATCTCAGTGAGTTGTAAGCAAAGTTGAGAACAGGTCTCTTGGGTATACATTCCCTCTACTGTTTCTTGGCCTGCAAAGTGCTCACTTGCACCTTGTGCTTTAATTTGTCGTTGAAAAATAATCTCTTTTGTACAGGCAACTATTAGCTCAGTATTTTCAAGAATTTTATCCAATATATACTTGTAATCAAAGTCTAGGCAGGGTTCCTCCATTTCAGTAATGTTTAGAGCCATTATTCTTTTGGTGGAGGCTGTATTTAATAACAATCAGTCAATATCCGCCTCCACCCAGCTGTACAGCTTCTTTATCTTTTCCTTTTTGTGATAATTTGAAGGTTAAAGTCAAACTAAGAGTCCAAGAAAAGGAAATAACGATTACAGTTGGTAATTTCACCACAAGATGTCCCCAGAGGGTTATCCAAAGTTATTCAGTCTTTCCAAACCCCCAGTAAAAATAATTTCTTTCCTCTTTTCCCTTTTCCTTCTTTTCTTTAATTTAAAAAAAATAGTGAAAATTAAAAGAAAGCAATATTCTCCAAATAGCTAGCATATTAAGTCTCTATATCAGGGAATTTTGGGACCCCCAGATGTCCAAAAATAAAATCAACCATTAAAAAATAGAAATTAATTTTTCTTTTGTTCCAAAGCTTTTCTTCCCCCATCAACAACGCCGCTTTAACAAAATAGGGAAATAGTTCCAAAAAAGCTTTTCACAGGAGTAAATAGGAAAAGTAGAGGCAAGGAAAGGTCTCACCGAATCTTCCACAGTGGTTCTATTTCGCTTAGATGTTCTTGTGGCTTACGGCTGGTGCAGCTAAGTGATCGGCCATTTTATTGACCGATCTTTACTCCGTCGGCCCAAAGAAGCTTACTCAGACTGCAGAAGACGACGACGCCCTTCTGCAGTCAAATGAGGGGCCTCCTCAATGGTAGTCGCCCCTCCAGGGCAACTTTTCGACCCAATCAAGGGTCTACCGGCAGAGGAAACTCAGCCAGCGAAGAGAGGGGTCTTGCGACACGACCGCGGCGCCACAAACTGGAACCGGAAGCCCTAAGTCTAGGATTTTTGATAAGCCTTTGAGCAGCCATCATCAGCAAGCCTTACATTGGGAATGTTAACAGGAAATATGCAAATAGAGAATTATCAGTCAAATCAGAGATGCTGTCTTATCTCAGGTCCCTAATGGCAGGATGCAAAAACATGCCAATCCCTTTCTTCCAGCCCTGTTTCTATAAGTATTCTGGCTGTTCCAGTTATACGAGGGCAGTTCGGAAATAAACCTCCATTTGGTTATCAATGACAGACACTCACAGATAAAGAACTTTTATTATACACATTAGAAAACTACAACATTACATTACTTTTCGACATAATCACCATTCAAACTGAGGCACTTGTCATAATGTCTTACAAGGTTTGAAATTCCTTAGTAGTAGTTGCTCGGCGCAAAAATTGGGCTATAGGGGGTGTGTGATCAAAAACATCCCAACGGAACTGCTTCAAAAGTTCTTGGGTGCGTCTAGCGGTGTGTGGGCAAGCATTATCGTGAACCAACACCACACTGGAAGTAGTGCCATAGAAAATCCCACCAAATGTGAAGATGCCAAAGGAGTACTGCTAGTTAAGTTCATGGAGCGTGGTTCGACCATCAATTCAGAAGTCTACTGTGAAACGTTACGAAAACTCAGACGAGCCATCCATAACAAGCATCGGAGCATGCTGACTTCTGGTGTGGTGTTGGTTCATGATAATGCTCGCCTGCACAACACTAGATGCACCCAAGAACTTTTGAAGCATTTCCATTGGGATGTATTTGATCAACCCCGCATAGCCCAGATTTGGCGCTGGGTGACTACTACTAGGGAATTTCAAACCTTGTAAGACATTATGACAAGTGCCTCAATTTGAATGGCAATTATGTCAAAAAGTAATGTAATGTTGTAGTTTTCTAATGTGTATAATAAAAGTTCTGTATATCGGCAAGTGTCTGTCATTGATAACCAAACAGAGGTTTATTTCCGAATTGCCCTCGTATATTTCAATTGGGTTGTCTGTTAAGGCTGCATCAGCGAAGGAAGCTATTAACAGTTTAGAGCAATAAGCATAAGCAAGGGACAACATATCTTGGTTCCTGAAGCAAGATGTTTATCTTTAGATTTAACATGTATATCTGCATTTTCTTTCTGTGTTCATCCCTTTTTCCCTCCAGTGAGGGGTGCCCTCTACTAGAGCAGCTCAATGTCTCATGGTGTGACCAAGTGACAAAAGATGGCATCCAAGCTTTGGTGAGAGGCTGTGGTGGACTCAAAGCTCTGTTTCTTAAAGGCTGCACACAGGTACTGTACAAGTCTCCACTGAAAGTGCAACAGTGTAGAAAGCTATTGGCTGACCTTGATTTGTTTCATGTACACAAAGGCAATGTCTTGTGACTCTCATATGACACTGCTAAAGAAACAAGATTATTCATCTATTTATTATTTTGTTTTGTCATCTCAGACTATCCAAAAGTGTTATAATAGTCATTCACAATTTGTTCTTTAAATTAGAGCATTACAGGTAGTCCTTGGGTTACAACAGCAATTGGGACCACAATTTCTATCACTAAGTGATGTGCATGTAAAGGACAACATCATGTGACTCCATCATTTAGCAACAGCAATCCCAGCATTGCCTGTTACCATCTTTAAGCGAGGATTGCGGATCATTAAGCAAGGACCTCATATGACAGCAACTTGAAACTTCCTGCCATCTTCCAGCAAGTACAGTCAATGGGGAAGTCAACAGGAAGTTGCAAATCCCGGTCACAAGACTTTCCTTTGGCAGTCCACAAAGAGGCCAGAGGGTGGGTAAATGCTATGGAGCGTGGCCAGGTGGGGATGGGGTGTTGCAGTGTAAGTACAGCTGGGAAGTGAGGTGCTGCAGTGGGGTGTGATTGCAGGTGTGGGTGTTGAGCCCATTGCGGGCTGCCACTAAGGAGTGTAGGCAGAGAGGGTGCTGCATGCGTTATGGAGTACAAGATCCTCCAGGATCTCGTATTCCCATAACAGGGCTCCTCAGAGAAAAACTGCCAGGAGCCACAAATAAATCTTGAAATAAATCTTGCATAAATCTTTTTCAAGAATCAATATGATTTGGATTTCTAAGAATCTCTCTAATAATCTTGCTAATAAAATTTCAAAAGTGGATATTCTGCCTAAAAGTTTTTCAAATCATAATCCAGTTCTTCTACTTAGAAAAAAGACTTCACAGTTTAGATGGAGACTGAACAAGCCTATTTTACAGAAACCTGGCTCAAAAACCGTAACTGTGAGAGGGATCTTGGAGTCCTAGTGGTCGATCACTTGTTTATGTTTATGTTTATTCGCACTTATATGCCGCCCCTCTCCGAAGACCCGGGGCGGCTCACAACAAAAACACAACAACAATTTAAAATCAACCACATTCATACCCCACACAAACACAATCAATTCACAAGCACTGATGGCGGGACACTCTTAGGGCCGAGGGGCAGAGCTCAGCTTATATGCCCCAAGCCTGTCGGCATAGATGTGTCTTCAGCCCTTTCCGGAAAGCTAGGAGGGAGGAAGCAGTATGAACCTTTGAGGGAAGCTGGTTCCAGAGGGCAGGGGCAGCAACGGAGAAGGCCCTTGCCCTAGGTCCCGCCAGATGACATTGTTTAGCAGACGGGACTCGTAGGAGGCCAACTCTATGCGCCCTAACCGGTCTCTGGGATTCATCAGGCAGGAGACGGTCCCGCAAGTATCTTAGTCCATTGCCATAAAGGGCTTTATAGGTCATAACCAACACTTTGAATTGTGTTCAGAGACCAATTGGTAGCCAGTGCAGCTCACAAAGAGCTGGGGTGATATGAGCATGTCTTGGGAGACCCAAGACAGCTCGCGCGGCCGCATTCTGGACTACCTGCAGTCTCCGGACATTCTTCAAAGGTTGCCCCATGTAGAGAGCATTACAGTAGTCGAATCTCGAGGTGACAAGGGCATGGGTGACTGTGAGGAGTGACTCCCGATCCAAATAGGGCCGCAACTGGCACACCAGGCGAACCTGGGCGAATGCTCCCCTCGCCACAGCCGAAAAATGATGTTCCAAACTTAGCTGTGGATCGAGGAGAACACCCAAGTTGCGAACCCTCTCCGAGGGGGACAAAACTTCTCCCCCCAGGGTAATGGACGGACAGTTGGAATTGTCCTTGGGAGGCAGAGCCCATAGCCACTCCGTCTTGTCGGGATTGAGTCTGAGCCTGTTGGCACCCATCCAGACCTCAACAGCCTCCAGGCACCAGTTCATCACTTCAACTGCTTCACTGTAATGACACGGGGTAGAGATATAAAGCTGAGTAACATCAGCATATTGATGATAACTCACCCCGTGTCGACAGATGATCTCACCCAACGGCTTCATGGTAGATGTTAAAAAGCAGAGGTGAGAGAACGGACCCCTGAGGAACGCCACATGGAAGAGACCTCGGAGCCGATCTCTGACCTCCTGCAAACACCGACTGCGACTGGCCAGAGAGGTAGGAGATGAACCACCGTAGAACGGTGCCCCGCACTCCAAGCCCCTCCAACCGGCGCAGAAGGATACCATGGTCGATGGTATTGAATGCTGCTGAGAGGTCAAGAAGCACCAGGATAGTGGAATAACCTCTATCCCAGGCCCGCCACAGATCATCGGTCAGCGCGACCAAAGCAGTTTCTGTGCTGTAACCGGACCTGAATCCAGACTGCCAAGGTCCCAGATAATCAGTTTCATTCAAGGACTGCTGGAGCTGGAGTGCCACCACCTTCTCAACAACCTTCCCCAAAAAGGGGACTGGACGATAATTATTTAAAACTGTCGGGTCCAGGGAAGGCTTCTTGAGGAGGGGGCGCACAAGTGCCTCCTTTAAGGGAGCTGGAAAGGACCCCTCCCTCAATGAAGCGATAAAAACCGCCTGGACCCAGCTCTGTGTCACCTCCCTACTAGCCGAAACCAGCCAGGAGGGACACGGATCCAGTAAACAGGTGGCAGAACTCACAGCTCCAATGGCCTTGTCCACATCCTCAGGAGTTACCAGGTCAAACTCATCCCATACAACAGGACTAAGACGGGCCTCTGTCATCTCGACTGACTCATTGTCAGCCGACACTGCATTCCAATTGGAGTCCAAGTCAGTCCGGATCTGAGCGACCTTGTCTGCGAAAAAGGTGTTAAATTCTTCGGCATTGCCCTGTAAAGGTTCCTCCCTCCTCCCCATATCAAGGAGAGAGCGAGTCACCCTAAACAGGGCAGCCGGATGAGATTCCGCAGACGCGATCAATGCGGAAAGATACTGGGATCTTGCCATAGTGATCGCTTCCAAATAGGTCTTGATATAAGCTCTCAATTTGGTTTGATCAGATTCGGATCTGATTTTCCTCCATTGTTTCTCTAAACGTCTCTTCTGGCGCTTCATCCCCCTGAGTTCCTTGGTAAACCAAGGAGATCTCTTGGGTCTGCTGCCACAGAGAGGTCGCAACGGCGCAATCCGGTCTAGAGCCCCCGTAGTGGCCATATTCCAGGCCGTCACTAGGGACTCCACCGAACTGTGTACGAGCAAATCCGGCAATTCCCCAAGCGCCCTTTGAAAGCCAATAGGATCCATCAGGCGTCTGGGGTGGAACCATTTAATCGGTTCCGGCTCCCTGCGAGGGAGGATTGGTGTCATAAACTCAAGCCACAACAGAAAATGATCTTTCCATGACATGGGCAACACTTCTAAGCCCCTTAGCTTCAGATCATGACTCAAACTGTTCCGAGAGGAAAACCAAATCAGGTGTGTGCCCCTTCTCATGGGTTGGGCCCTCAATTACATGTGTCAGGTCCATGGTTGCCATGGAGGCCATGAACTCCCGCGCCAAACCCGAGGACTCACTGAGTGACGGCACGTTTAAGTCCCCCAGAACAATAAGTCTGGGGAACTCAACCGCCAACCCGGCTACCTCCTCGAGTAGCGTGGGCAGGGCTGTAGAAACGCAGCTGGGAGGCAGGTACGTAAGCAACAAGCCCATCTGTACACCTAGGTCCAACCTCATAAGGAGGGACTCACAACCCGATATCTCAGTAGCAGCGAGTCTGCTCAGCCCGAGTGTCTCCTTAGCTATAATCGCCACTCCTCCCCCCTTCCCTGGGGTTGCGGCTGATGCCATACCTGAAACCCAGCTGGACACATCTCAGAGAGGGGAACTCCTCCCTCTGGGGTCAGCCAGGTCTCAGTCACACATGCCAGGTCGGCCTCCTCCTCCAGAATTAAATCCTGGATGAGGAGAGCTTTATTTACCACCGACCTGGCATTGAGCAGCAGCAGCCTGAGTCCAGGGTCCAGATTTCGCTCATTACCAGTACCCCGGGAGAGGTTCAAGGGGCCGGAACAAGAGATCGCTTTCAGGCAGCGAGGCCTTGTTCCCCGAGAGCGGTCTACCCCAGGCCTCCCGTTATATCTGCCTCTTCCCCATAAGACCGGTATAGACTGGCCCTCTGATCCCTCAGAGCAAGGCTCCTCCACTTCTCTAGCTTCCGTAAATGCCGACAGGTCGGCCCTTCCATTTATCACAGGTCCACAACCACCCATCCATTCAACCCGATTCACTCCACAGTCAATCCCCCCCACATCATCCATAAGTTCAATAAAAAAATAAAATTAAAACAATATTAAAACATTGGTAATTAAAAATTTACATAAAAATTAAAAGCATTTTGACCAAGCCCTGTTATAATTGTGCTTGCATTTGGGAACAGTGTTCCTCCCAAGCCAGTCTAGTCTAGTCCAGGCTCCCCTCAGAAGAAGTCCTATAAGTCCAGTTGTAATTGTTATAGTTGGAGCCGTGGTGCCTCCCAAACTTAATATAAAACCAGGAGAGCCAGCTGCTGAAGCAGAATTAGGGCAGAAGATAATGGAAGTCCAAAAGAAGTATAAATAAAAAGCTGGAATAAAAGCTGGAGCAAACAGGGTGGCTAATCCGGCAAATTTACTGAAATTCAAACTGAGGCCCGTGGTGAAAGTAATAGTAAAAGCAGGTGTAGCAAATGTTAACCTTGCTGTAATAGTTGTAGTTGTTCCTGTATTAGTCCCTCCTAAGATAGAACCTGTGGTAGGTTTTGAGCTAAAAGGTCCAAAACCAAAACCCACAGAAGGAGTAGTTGTAAAAGTAGTCGCTGTTGAGCCCAACGTCCCAAAGTTAAGGCCTTCAGATAAACTCAGGGTACCTTCAAAAGAAAAACCTCCGCTGCCACCTCCCCCACCGGTGCCCGCAGCAGCTGCCTTAGCGGGAGCCAACGTGCTGGCTCCGAAGGAGAAGCCCGCCAACATAATGGCGGTAGCGACGGAAGGCCTCACCCACAGGGTCTTGCAGTTAAGCCGAGGCTTCACCCCCCCCACGAGGCAGGGACACCAACAGCCCTACTAGCCCCGAGGACTTGACGCTTCCACCGACTCCCAACTGATTTGCACTCGCCGACCAGACTCTAAGCTGACTGTCGGCAGCCGGCAGTTCTCAACGGCCTCGCAGGCCCTCCACCGAACTCCAGACGCCGACCCGACTCTCAGCTGGCTGGCCGTCCAGACGCCAACCTGACTTAAACATGAGCCAGCAGTGTACGGCAGCAGCCAAAAAAGCTAATACAATCCTTGGTTGTATAAACAGAGGCATAGAATCAAAATCATGTGAAGTATTAGTACCGCTTTATAAAGCCTTAGTAAGGTCACACCTGGAATACTGCATCCAGTTTTGGTCACCACTTTACAAAAAAGATGTTGAGACTTTGGAAAAAGTGCAAAGAAGTAAACTAAGATGATTAAAGGCCTGGAGACAAAAACATATGAAGAATGGTTGCAGGAACTGGGTATGGCCAGTCTACAGAAAAGAAGGACTAGGGGTGACATGATAGCAGTATTCCAGTATTTGAGGGGCAGCCACAAAGGAGAGGGTCAACTTATTTTCCAAAGCACCAGAAGGCAAGACAGGAAACAATGGATGGAAACTAATCAAGGAGAGAAGCAACCTGGAATTAAGGAGAAACTTCCTAACAGTGAGGACAATTAACCAGTGGAACAGCTTGCCTTTAGAAGTTGTAGGGGCTTCATCACTGGAGGTTTTTAAGAAAAGACTGGACAGCCACCTACAATATCTGAAATGGTATAGGGTCTCCTGCTTGAGCAGAGGGTTGTACTAGAAGACCTCCAAGGTCCCTTCCAGCTCTATTCTGATTGATTGATTTGTAATATCACAATGAGACTCAGGCAGCCCTAATATTCTTAGATGCAGAAAAAGCCTTTGACAACTTAAACTGGGCTTTCTCATTCAGACTTTTGGATGAAATGGACTTTGGAGAGCAATTTATTCAAGTTATTGAATTGATGTATATACCTCAACATGTATGTATCATTGTTAATGGTGAATTGACTAAACTATGTGAGATTCAAAAAGGTGCAAGAGAAGGCTGTCCCTTGTCACCACTGCTTTTTATTTTAGTCCTAGAGGTTTTGAACAGAGACATCAGATAAGATGACAAAATTATGGGTGTGAAAATTAAAAAAGAGGCCTATAAGTTAAGAGCCTTTGTGGATGATTTAATTGTATTTTTGCAAGACCCAAGAAACAGTTTGGAATATCTGATGAAGAAGTTGAATGACTTTGGAGCTTTGGTTGGTTTTAAAATAAATAAACAGAAAACAAAGATGTTAGTCAAAAATATGGCTGCATATGAAAATGAAATCTTAACAAAAAAAATCAGGTTTTAAGGTAGGAAAAGTTATATACCTTGGAGTGATATTGTCAAATACTAACTCTAAATTGTTTCAAAATAACTATGTACCCGTTTGGAACAATATTAAGGAAGATTTACTGAGGTGGGATAAATTGCAATTATCTTCATTGGGCAGAATCTGTGTAATTAAGATGAATGTCTTACCGAAGATGTTATTTTTATTTCAGACATTGCCAATATTGATAACCGTGTTCCATTTAAGGAATGGCAAAGGGACATTTCTAAATTTATCTGGAAAGGAAAAAAAAACAAGAATTAAGTACAAATTGTTGCAGGATGCAAAAGAAAGGACACCTGGGTCTACCAGATTTAAAATTGTATTTTGAGGCATGTTGTTTGGTTTCGATGAAGGAATGGGTGACCCTCAAAAATAAGAGGTGGTTGGATTTGCAAGGTCATGGACTGAGGTTTGGATGGCCTACCTGTGGTATGATCAATTTAAAATGAATGGGGATTTCAAGAATCACTTTGTTAAGTATGCCATCAAAAGGTTTCTGGATGAAACAGATTATCTAGACCAGGGGTCCCCAACCCCCGGTCCGTGGACCAGTACCAGGCTGCGGCATGCCAGCAACTGGTCTGCACAAACAAGCAAAGCCCCATCCATGAGATGCAGGCAGCACACAAAACCACGCACCCTCTGGTCCGCAGAAAAACCTCTCTCCATGGAACTGGTCCCTGGTGCCCAAAAGGTTGGGTACCTCTGATCTAGACCCCTACCAGTCAGGATTCAGGCCTGAATATGGGACAGAAACGGCATTGGTCGTACTTTTTGATGATCTCTGGCAGGGGCGGGATGGGGGTAATGCATCCATCCTTGTTCTACTTGACCTCTCAGAGGCTTTCTATACCATCAACCATGCTTTCCTTCTGGAGCGGCTTTGGGGGTTGGGAGTGGGGGGCCTTGTGCTATCCTGGTTCACTTCCTTCCTCTGTGGCTGCTCTCAGTCAGTGTTAATAGGAGGTGAGAGAACCAGCCCTTGCCTACTGCTTTGCAGGGTCCACTCCTATTTAACATCTACATGAAGCCATTGGGTGAGATCATCCATCACCATGGAGTGAGATATCAATATGCTGATGATACCCAGCTGTACAGTGTGTCTCAGCCTGTGGTGTGTTAAGCGATGCCATGACCTCCCTCTCACAGTGCCTGAAGGCTGTTAGGGGCTGGATGGGGAGCAACGGGTTGAAACTGAACCCTGGGAAGACCGAGTGGCTCTGGGTTTGAGGTTCTTTGGCCCATGGAGAATTGCCACCTTTGGTCTTGGATGGGGTGGCACTGTCCCAAACAGACCCTGTGTGTAATCTGGGGGTACTCCTGGACTCACGACTCCTGCTCAAAGAGCAGGTGGCAGTCGTGGCCAGAAGGGCCTTTGCACAACTGTGGATTCTGCGCCAGTTATGCCCTTTCCTGGACCAACAATCCCTACTCATGGTCATTCATGCCTTAGTCACCTCCCGTCTTGACTATTGCAACACCCTCTACATGGAGCTACCCCTCAAAAGCATTCAGAAGCTCCATTTGTTGCAAAATGCAGCGGCCCGCATGGTTTTGTGCAGACCTTGGTGTGCACGTGTATCACCTCTCCTGCGGGAGCTTCATTGGTTGCCGATTTGCTTCCGGGTGCAATTAAAGGTGCTGGTTGTCACCTTTAAAGCCCTTCATGGCTTGGGACCAGGTTATCTGAGGGACCGTCTCTTGCCAGTCACATCTACCCGACCCACTAGAGCAGGGAGGCAAGGAATGTTGCCGGTCCCGTCCCCTAAGGAGATACATCTGGTGGGACCCAGAAGGGCCTTCTCTGTGGTGGCTTCCTCTCTCTGGAACAACATTCCCCCAGAGATTCGACTGGCCCCCACTCTAACACTCTTTTAGAAGGCGCTGAAGACCTGGTTCCAACAGTGGGCCTGGGGAACCCAGAGTGGGATAGACCCCATTAAATGGCTAGTTTGAATGTGTGTTGTCACTTGGGTGGGGTGGTTGGGGGGTTATTATTTTATTATTTTTCTTGTTATTTTTTATTCTTTTTAGAGGGTGTTTTTATATCTGTGTAAGCCACCTTGAGTTGCCATGTGCGAGTAGGCAGCAATATAAATTTTCTAAATAAATAAAATAAATAAGTAAAAGTTTGGTATAAATATAAAGAATTTTTTTTTCTAAAATATCTCTTGGCCTGTCACTGCAAGAAGCCTTTTTCAGAAAGTGACAGTGAGGTGGACTTATCATGAAATAATATCCTTTGTTCAAGGTGAACCCACCCTCAAATCAAAAGAAGACTTGGAGTTAGAAGGTCGTACATGCCACAGGTTTACCTATTTACAATTGAAAGAAATTTTAATTTATTTTATTTTTATTTTTATTTTTATTTTTATTTTGCAATTTCTATACCGCCCCCCTCCCGAAGGACTCGGGGTGGTGTACAGCCCAATTAAAAACATCAACATACAAAAAGTAAAATGATTAAAAATAGATTAAACAATTTGGCCCAGAATCATTTAAAACCCAATACATTATCTTAAAAGCAACAATCCCCTAAAACAATTATGGCCTTGTTGGTACTGGAGCTACTATCCCAGGCCGGCTTGTCGAAAAAGATATGTTTTTAATTCTCGACGGAAGGAGTGCAATTCCGTCATCGTACGGAGTTCGGGGGGGAGCTCGTTCCAAAGCGTTGGAGCTCCCACAGAGAAGGCCCTCCCCCTGGGGGTCGCCAGCCGACATTGTCTGGCCGACGGCACCCTGAGGAGACCCACTCTGTGGGAGCGTACTGGACGGCGGGAGGTATTTGCTGGTAGAAGGCGGTCCTGTAAATATCCGGGTCCGATGCCATGGAGCGCTTTAAAGATGGTCACTAACACCTTGAAACGCACCCGGGAGGCCACCGGCAACCAGTGCAGCTCGCGCAGGAGCGGTGTTACATGGGAGCGCCATGATGCTCCGGTCACTACCCGTGCGGCCGCATTCTGGGCCAGCTGAAGCCTCCGGGTGCACCTCAAGGGGAGCCCCATGTAGAGAGCATTACAGTAGTCCAGCCTGGAAGTGACGAAGGCATGAGTAACTGTGCATAGCGAGTCCCGGTCTAGGAAGGGACGCAACTGGCGCACCAGGCGAACCTGATAGAACATCCTCCCGGCCACGGCCGTCAGATGGTCCTCTAAAGACAGCCGTGAGTCCAGGAGGACTCCCAAATTGCGAACCCTTTCCGTGGGGGCCACTGTTTCGCCCCCAACGGACAACGAAGGAATCAATTGACTAAACCGGGACGACGGTAGCCAGAGCCACTCGGTCTTGGAAGGGTTGAGCTTGAGTCCGTTCTTCCCCATCCAGACCCGCACGGCCTCCAGATTAAAAAATTGTGGCTTTGAAGCTGTTAAAAATCAGTTTCAAATTTTACTCTCTACTAATGATGAACATCTTGTAGATAAGGTGTCCTGGTTGCCATTCTGCTAAGTTACGCATTGCAAGCTGACATCCTAACATCAGTAACGGGGGGAGAGAGCAGTGAGGGTAGGGATGCAAGGAGGGAACCAGGAGGAATCAAAACCAAGCTGCACTGTCCTGTGAAAAGCACCAGCCATCTCAAGGACACACCAAAAGAATGCGGTGAGCGCATGAAGACAGGGACCGTTTCCCAATCAATTTGTTAACACCCAATTGGACAGAGACTGATAATCAGGGTTGGCCGGGAACAAGGGAAACGTAACTGTATCTTTTGTGTGTGAAAATCTCAGATCCAGCTTTGCCTCTTGTATAACCACTTTAGCCTTAGTAAAGTATACTTTTGGCTAATCATGGGCCAGGAGTCTTTCTTTCCTAATTGACCAAGTTTGGACGGTTGACATAAGGTTTATAAAATGTTGAAGGAGCTGAGAGCCGGCCGACACAGGGAAAAGAAGACAACTGCGGACAACGACGGGACCGGAGGGGGCCTGGAAAAAACGCTCCGAGAGGATCCAACAGCAGAGGCCAGCAGCGGAAAGAAGACCCCCGGCAGGACCCTCACAAAACCCCTCCCAGCCCCCGAAAGGAACCGGAGGAGGCGCCGCAGGCGAAGGAGGACTGGAAAGCTGGCGAGAGACGAGCGGCGGAGCAGGAAGAGGACGCCGGATCGCTGCCGAGGGGGCCTGCCGGCTAGAGAGAAGGAGAAACGGCGAGAGAGCAGCGGAGGGGGCCGGACGAGGCAATCAGCTGCGGAGGCGAACGGAGCCGGAAAGAAGCCGACAGGAGAGGAGGCGAGCGGCGCGAGTAACAGCAGCAAAGACTACCTACGTGAGAAGAGAGAGCCGGGAGCTGAGAACAAAGGAGGCAAGTAGAGCTGGCGGGGAGCAGTATTGAAAAGGAGGAGGCGACAAAGAAGCAGACAGAGGGGGAAGGCTCAGGCAGAGGGACTGGTGAGTGTTAACCCACGCTGCGCCCCGGACCCACCAGAAAGGGAGCCCCAGGGACCCTGAAGAGGGCAGGACTTACCAGGGAAGAAGGTGGGAGGAAGAAGAAAGCTGGAAAGCAACCTGGAGCGCAATAAGGGAAAGGTAGAGGGGATCTGTAAACACAGGGGGACAGAAGACAGGAGGAAGTGACCTGGGCAAGAAGGCAGAGAAAGAGGGGCAAGAAGGAGCCAGAAAAGAGCAAAGAGAAGAAACAGGCTGGCAGAGGGGAGCGAAGAGGAACCCAAGGCAAAGGTACTGAACTGGCTCCCTGAACATAGAGCTGCCAGAATACAGGCTCCTACCCCTACACTGCCTAAACCCTGAAGGCACCCCCTCCCCTTTTGGAAGGACCAGATTTCTGGATCTTCACCAGACCACAACCTAGTGTTGTACTGCATCTTGAGAAAAAGGCCATCATTAAAAATCCCAAGCCTCAGATCCTCCCATCTTTGTATCACCCCTGCCAGTACAGAAAAGCTTAATTGAAAACAAGCTACACCCCCTAGTGATCTACCACTTTGCTGTTAAAATACTAACTGTGAGACATGAACACTTGCTAACTTGTAACAGAAAAATTTGATCCAACCCATCCTAGCAACTTGACAATCTTGCACAGGAACAACTCCCCCACAATTCTTTGCATCAAGGGGTGGCTTTAAGGGTGGACAGGCCAACAGGAGGAGAAGCTCAAAATGGCTGCCAGACGGACAAAACAAATCAAACTGCGAGACCTGAAGGGAGCTGCACCCTCCCCGGCCCAGCCCTCTAATCTGCTAGGGAACACCCCACCCAACCACACACACCCCCACCCAACTGCATGCCCTCAGACCCACACGCCAACCCACGACTCCGCAACAGCACGCATGATCCAAGAACTAAAAGAGACGATTGAGACACTAAATGAGACGATAGCGACGATGGTGGTACGGATGGATGGCATGGATAGAAAATTGGCAGAAATGGGCGCGAAGACGGAGAAAGGACGCCTAGAAACAGAACGGAAGACGGAGGAAAGATACAAAGACATGAAGAGGATGCTGGCGGACCAAGGTGGAGACCTGGAGAAAAAGTGGGAAGAACAGCGCAAAGCGACGGCCACTGATTTGGAACAGATGAAGGAGGCATTGCAAACACATTACAAAAACCTCCAAGAAACAAGGGAGAATACGGAAAAGATGATGAAGGAAGTGGAAAACCGCGTAGAGGGTCAGCTTGCAGAGGTGAAAAGAGAGGTTCAAGACCAGTCCACCATGATACAATTCTGGCAAATGGCATTTGCAATCAGGATCAGAGGGTGGAACGAGACAACATACGAACCCCAGGGAAGACTGTGCAGGACCTTTGTAGAGGCCCTGGCAACATTCCTGGGCACGAGCGCCAATGAGATTGAGTGGCATGTCGAAAAAATCCAGAGAGTGGGCGCCTGGAGGGAAGTGAACAAACACCAACCAAGGGATGTGGTCATCCACTTCACAACACAGAGGTTCCGGAACCACGTCTCTGCCACTTCCTATAACAAGGCATTCTACATAGAGGAGCAGGAGGTGAAGGTTCTGAAAGAGATCCCCCAGGCGATGCTGAGAGACAGAAAGAACTACAAATTCCTGACCACAGAACTGAGATCGCGTGCACTGCAATACCGGTGGGAAACCCCAACAGGAGTGTCACTTTCTTATAAAAACAAGAGACATTACTTGACCTCGGTCCAGAAAGCCAAAGACTTCCTCGAAATGGAACTGAAGTCGGGAGGCCCTCAACCCACCGCGGGAGAAGATGCAGATAGACCAAGGGAAAGCGGGAGGGATCGAGGCCAACGAGCAAGCCGCGCAGAAGCACAGATCGGGGCAGTGGCAGAGGAAATGAATGGACTACCTCTAGGGGCGAGGGCGCAGAGAGCAGAGAGCAACAAAAACAAGGAGGCAGGACAGTCTACAGAGGGCAGGCTACCAGGCTTCACTACCAAACGAACAGACCAGCAAGGCAAGACCTCACAAACCAAAATGAGCACCAATCCGGATATCGTGGGAACGAGACCAAAGGAGACAACAGGAGAAACAACAGAAATGGTCTCGCAAAAATATCCTGCAACAGATGATGGCTACTAATTATTTGACTTGGAATGTGAACGGACTGAACTCCCCCCAGAAAAGAAGAAAAATTCTCCACTACCTAAACCAAGGTAAAAGCGATATAATCTGCCTACAAGAAACACACATCAGAGCAGCAGACCAGAAATATCTGATCAACTACAAACTAGGCGCGCACTTTGTGGCAGCGGCGCCAAGAAAAAAGAATGGGATTGTTATATACGTAAAGAAACATGTAATGGCTAAGCTAATAGAGTCTGACCCCCAAGGTAGATACCTGGCAATTGAAATAACACAAGAAGACAAGAAGATTCTAGTAATGGGCGTATATGCACCACATCAGCAACAAGGCAAATTCTACAAAAAGCTACACAAGAAAATAACACAACTTAACTACAGATCTTACATCATCATGGGTGACTGGAACGGGGTCATAGAGACTGCTCTAGACAAAAAAAGAACTGCACCGAACCCGCAAAAACACTCCAAGTTGCCTAAATCCTTCTTCGACATGAAGGAGGACCTCGAACTGACAGACGTATGGCGGAAAAGGCACGGCAAAGAACAAGAATTCACCTTCTTCTCTGGCAGACATCAATCATTCTCCAGAATCGACTTTATATTAACTTCTAGTGACTTGCTAACTTGTCTAAACGCGGTGAAAATCCTACCTAAGACACTGACAGACCACAACCCTGTGAGGATGGAATTAAGACATGGCCCGAAACAGAGGAGGTCCTGGAGAATCAATGAAAACTTGTTTAGACATGAAAACAATGTGGCGGAATGCAAAAAAAGCTATGAAGGAATTCTTCGACACAAATATGAACAACGAAACACCGATAGAAACGATCTGGGAAGGCAGCAAGGTGTACATGTGCGGGATCCTCATAGCCATGAATAGCAGGCACCGTCGCAAACAAGAACAAAAAAGAAAAGAGTTAGAAAATGAGATAAGTAAAAGGGAGCGGCTGCTAATAAAAAGGCCAGAGGACAAAGTCACCAAAGAAGGACTCAAGATCTTAAGAAAGCAATTTGACATGTTGATGGCTGACCAAGTTGCAAGGAATATACAATATGCAAAACATAAGACATTCTGCAAGGCCAACAAACCGGGCCGCTGGCTAGCCTACACTATAAGAAAGAAACAGAAATCCCGCATAATTGAAAAGATAGAATACAAAGGCAAGGAAGAATTCCGACAAAAAACCATCAAGAAAGCCTTCACGGAGTTCTACTCGAAACTATATGCCGAGGATAAGATACAAGACAAAGAGATAGATGAGTTCCTACAAAACGAAAAGATACAGGCGATTACCGACACACAAAGAGAAGCCCTGAATGCCTTAATCACAAAAGAGGAAATACACTCAGCGATCGCACAACTGAAAGCAGGAAAATCGCCCGGGACGGATGGGATAACAGCGACCTACTACAAACACCTCCAAGAGGAGATGCTAGAACCCCTCAGAAAACTATTTGCCAACATTCAAGAAGGAGGCCAGGTCCCACCATCCTGGAAAACAGCCTACATCTCATTAATCCCAAAGGAGGGGAAAGACAACACACAGCCCGCAAACTACAGGCCCATCTCACTACTAAACACAGACTACAAAATCTTCACAAAAATTTTGGCCAATAGACTAATGACTGTACTACAAAAAACAATACACCCGGACCAAAGGGGATTTATACAAGGACGCCAGATGAAAACCAACGTGAGACAGCTGCTGAACATAATAGAATACCTGCAAAAGCACAACCGGATACCCGCCGCTCTTATGTTTGTGGATGCAGAAAAAGCTTTCGACAGACTGCACTGGCCGTTCCTGACGAACTTGGTCCGGAAGATGAAAATGGGAGTACAGTTTCTCAACTCCATAACGGCAATTTACCAGAAACAAACAAGTCAGATCATTGTCAATGGAGACTTAATGGACTCATTTAATATAGAGAGAGGCACGAGACAGGGCTGCCCGCTGTCCCCCCTGCTATTTGTCCTAACACTGGAAATTTTACTGAACAGAATAAGAGCGGCAGAGGATGTACAGGGCATACAGATTAAACAGCAAGAATACAAACTATGTGCCTTTGCGGATGACCTGCTGGTGACAATGTCGCAACCAGCACAATCAGCAAGGAAATTGATGGAGATAATGGAGGACTATGGTAGGGTGTCAGGCTTCAAAGTAAATATATCAAAAACAAAGATGCTAGTCAAAAACCTAGACAACAAAGCAAAACGGAACCTGGAAAGAATAACGGGTTGTGAAATAGTCAAGAAAGTCAAATACTTAGGAGTGGAGATAGAATCAACAAATGCGAAATTATACAAGAATAACTACGAGGTCCTGTGGAATAAGATACAAGCAGACCTGGAAAGGTGGAAATCACTACGTCTGTCCCTGCTCGGCAGGATAGCGACAGTAAAGATGAATGTATTACCCAGATTTTTATTTCTCTTCCAAATGCTACCCATACTCAAGAAGGATGCGGACTTAGATAATTGGCAGAAAGGCATCAACAGATTTATTTGGGACGACAAGAGACCGAGGGTGAAACTAAAAATCATCCAGGACGCAAGGGAGAGAGGGGGACTCAAAATGCCTAATCTAAAGCTATATTACTATGCAGCAACGTTGGTGGCGGTTAGTGACTGGATCAACATGACAAATGATAGAGTTCTGAATGTTGAGGGGCATGGTCTACGATTCGGCTGGCACGCATACCTAGTATACGACAAAAAGGCAGATAGGAACTTCAAGGAGAACCCACTACGAATCCCATTGCTATGGGTCTGGAAGAAATATAAGCACCTCCTACACGACAAGATTCCCATCTGGACGATCCCTGGACATGCAACAGGGGATATGAACACATCCCAAGGGCAAGAAGTGGTGCCCTACAGTGAACTTGTACTGGGAGAAGAAAACGGGTTCCTCTTGAAATCTCAAGCAACGCTAGCAAACAGAGGAATAGGAAGTACCTGGCTATCATATATACAACTACAATCAAGGTGGCGTAAAGACAAGAAGAAGGGCTTCTCCCAGACCGACGAGAATCTAATGAAACAGATTAGAGAACAGGGGATTATGCACATCAAACGAGTGTACAGCATTCTGATAGAAATGGACTCTGAAACCGAGCTAGTCAAGAACTGTATGATAAAGTGGGCACAAGACTTCGGACACCCTATCACCATGGACACGTGGGAGAAAATCTGGGTGAGGAATGTAGAGTTCACGAAATCGCAACACTTAAGGGAAAACTTCTACAAGATGTTCTATAGATGGCACCTAGACCCGAAAAAAATATCACTCATCTACCCGGACTCCCAGCCCAAATGCTGGAGGTGCGGGGACGGGGAGGCTACTTACTTTCATATATGGTGGACATGCAGAAAAATCAATGCATTCTGGAGGAAGATATGTTGGACACTCCAAACTATTTTAAAAAAGCGTATAGAATTTCTACCTCAGGCTTTTCTGTTAGGGATCACAAAGGATATCACTACCTCAGAGACAAATTTATTTTTGAACTTAATTACAGCAGCAAGATTGTTGGTGGGACAGTACTGGAAGAATCCAGAAATACCGCCTATTGAAGAATGGACTGTGAAAGTAACAAATTTGGCGGAAATGGCAAAAATATCAGCATACTTGAAAAACCGCTCCAATGAACAATTTGTGACTGACTGGAAACAGTGGATAGACTATATCCAAGAGAGACACCAATCAAACAGAATGCAGCTGGCGTTCAGCTAAGGATCGATGGGAGGAGGGATGAAGGGCTAACAAATCAAATGTTTACAAAAACTAACACCCAACGTTGAATGTATATGTTCTATAACTAATGCCTCTTAACATAACCTTATGACTAACGTTGTTTGCTTTAATATTGTTAAAGTAGACTGAATCTCTACCTCAGGATATGAAACTTTTACCTCAGGATCTCGGGTTGGGGACCATAAAAGATTGCACTAGTAATGGGATGAAGTCAACTCAGAAGCGCAAACGCACAATATGCGATAG
Organism: Bothrops alternatus; assembly: GCA_034064705.1. NCBI lineage: Eukaryota > Metazoa > Chordata > Lepidosauria > Squamata > Viperidae > Bothrops > Bothrops alternatus. The sequence continues at coordinate 361,767 of JARGCV010000014.1, read as the reverse complement.
ACTAGATACAGTAGATAGACCATATATAAGAGAAACACCAATCAAACAAAATGTATTCGGAGTATACTTGAAGATGTAAGGGAGGAGGGGAGAACGTTTACTAAAACAGATGTTTACAAAGATTAATACCTAATGTTGTATGCTATGTTCTAGGATGATTGCTTAGCAATAGGATCTTATGTTTAATGTTGATCACATTAATATTGAAACGGATAGGGGAAACACCAATCAAAATAAAATGTAACAGGAGTATAGTTGAGGCTAGACGCGAGGAGTGGGGAAAAAGGCTTACTAACTCAGACGTTTTCAAAGACTAATACTTAGTATTGTATACCAGGTGTCATGATGATTGCTGCATAATAGGTTTTTTATGCTCAATGTTGATTGTTTTAATAAAAGAATTTTTATAATTAAAAAAAATGTTGAAGTTAACTCTAGAAAGTGAATATGCTAAACATTGCATGATTCAGTGCGCAAGAAACTTGATTATAATATACTGTTGGAGCAGTGGGAAAATATGTGGACTAAAGGAGTGAAATTTATGTTAATTCTCTTTAAGGAGAATTTCTGTAAAATGTACCAGTGGTATTTAACACCAAAAAATTATCAAAGATGTACAAGGGTGTTTCAAATGTTTACTGGGAATGTAATTGTAAGGAAGGTACTTTTTATCATATGTGGTGGACGTGTGATAAGGCAAAGACATACTGGGAACACATCCATGTTTTAATTCAGAAGATTCTAAATATGGACTTACAAAGGAAACCAGAAATTTTTCTTTTAGAATTATTAGATAAAGAAATGGAAAAAATGGAACTTTATTATTGTATATGTTGATGACAGCAAGAATTCTACATGTCCAAAAATGGAAAGAAGCATAAACTCCCACAATGGAAGAATGTATTGAAAAGATGGTGGAATTGGCAGAGATGGCAAAGTTAACTGCACTAATTAAGGACAAAAATGTAAATAGTTTTGTTTTCACCTGGAAACAGCTTTTGGACTTTCTTCTTGAAAGAGAAAAAAATGAAACTTTGGTTTTGGGCTTGGATGATTAAGTAGGTTATTGCTAAAAATGGCTAGTAGTATTTGGTGTAAGTAAAAAGCTGATATTATGATTCTTTTGCGTATCTTACTGCACCAAAAGAAGTTGGAAGTTACTGCTTTAAAGCGAAAGGTTTTGGTTATATTAGTCACGATGTCTGCAGCTGGTCCAATGAACAACTACAAAAGAGAGTGTTTGCATCCATCAAAGAAAGGGACTGAGTTACTTGGCATTAAATTCACAGATTTTTTTGGAGAAACATTTAAACTAAACAATGGGGACAGAGAGTTAATTGATACAGAACATTTCGGTCCCCAGCAATTTAAAACTAATAGGGTTATCAGTGCTTGTAACATAGATGTTTGTGTGGGTAAGAATATCAACCTTGCTGTCAAGGAAAATCAAGCTTTTGATAGTGTGTGCCATACCATGTGCACTAATCAAACAGTTGGTAAGGAAGTAGGGGAACTTGGGCACAAAACAGGTTATTTAGAAAGTAAACACAGGGTCAGTCTAAAAGGACTCAAATGTCTATATACCAATGCACAGAATATGAGGAATAAACAGTGAATTAGAAATTCAAGTAAATGAGGGTAGATATGATATTGGTGCCATTACGGAAACTTGGTGGGATGAAACCCACAAATGGAATACACAGCTAGAGGCATTTAAATTATTTAAAAGACACAGACTAAATAAAATAGGAGGTGGAGTTGCACTATATATAAGAAATAACTACATCTCTACAGATATAGAGCACAACAATGATGAAAACTGTCTTGAATGCATTTGGGTCAATATAAAAGGGGGGCGGGAATGACATTGCCATAGGTCAATTAACTAAGGTATGTAGGAAGCACATCACAATAGTAATGGGGGACTTTAATTACCCTGACATCAACTGGGAGACAAACTCTGCACCAAGTGGAAAATCAAACAGATTACTGACAAACCTAGCAGACAACTTTGCCTCCCAAAAAGTAGAGAAGGGAACTAGGGGATTAGCCATATTGGATCTAATCCTCACTAACAGAGATGAAATGATAGAAGGTGTTGAAGCCACAGGAACCTTGGGGGGAAATGATCATGCAATATTGGAATTCAACATTCTGGAAGCACAAGCAGTAGAACACAGTCAAACTAGGGTCTTGGACTTTAAGAGAGCTAATTTCAATAAACTTAGAGCTTGGGAAGGATCCATGGATGAGAATACTCAAGGAGAAAACAACCCAAGAAGCTTGGGAAACTTTGAAAAGTGAGATTATAAAAGCCCAGTCTAGCACAATACCAACGAAGAAGAAAAATAACAGCTCTCAAAAGAAACCAGCATAGCTGCATAAAGAACTCTCTAATAAATTGAAAGACAAAAATGACAAATACAAAAAGTGGAAAGAGGGGCAGATAACTAATGCAGACTATCAGCAAATAGCCCGAGCCTGCAAAGGTGAAATGAGGAAAGCTAAGGCTCAAAATGAAACGATTGATCCATTAATGGGAGAAAGTGGCAAGAAGGTGACAAAACAGATTAGGAATACAAGTTAAAATAGGCAAGAAAATGGTAAGTGAGTACCTGTCCACCCTAGACAAGTTCAGATCACAAGGACGAGGTGGATTACACCTCAAGGTTCTGAAGGAACTGGCAGACATGATCTCAGAACCACTGAACTATATCTTACAAAGATCCTGGAGCACTGGGGAACTACCAGAGGACTGGAAAAGAGTTGATGTAGTTCCCATCTTCAAAAAAGGGGAAAAATAGATCCAGGAAACTACAGACCTATCAGCCTGACCTCAATACCTGGGAAAATTCTGGAAAAGATAATCAAGCAATGAATCAGCAAACACCTACAGGCAAACAAAGTCATAACCAAAAGTCAACATGGGTTTGTCAAAAACAGATCATGCCAGACAAATCTTATTGCATTCTTTCACAAAGTGACAAAATTAGTGGACCAGAGGGATGCTGTGGATATAATTCACTTAAACTTCAGTAAGGCATTTGATAAAGTAGACCACAACCTACTACTTGATAAGCTAAAAAATGTGGGTTAGACAGCATCACCACCAGATGGATTTGTAACTGGCTGACCAACGGCACTCAATGTGTAGTCCTCAATGGAACTGCATCTATATGGAGGGAAGTATCCAGTGGGGTACCCCAAGGCTGTGTTTTATGCCCAGTACTCTTCAACATCTTCAATGATTTGGATGAGGGGATAGATGGGGAACTCATCAAATTTGCAGACGACACCAAGTTGGCAGGAATAGCCAACACTCCAGAAGATAGGCTTAAGATACAGAAGGATCTTGACAGACTTGAACGTTGGGCACTATCTAACAAAATGAAATTCAATGGTGAAAAATTAAGGTTCTACAATTAGGCAAGAAAAAACAAATGCACAGGTATAGTATAGGTGGTACCTGGCTCAATAGTAGTAACTGTGAGAGGGCTGTCAAGCTGCCGGCTCATGGGCCGGATGCGTCATGGCAAAACCGTGCCCACCCCATTGCCAGCAATGGAAAAAAGTCGTGATACGTCGCGACACGTCACGTGACGTTGCGAGTTTGACACCCCTGTAGTAGACAGTCACTTAAATATGAGCCAGCAGTGTGCTGCAGCTGCCAAAAAAGCCAACACAGTCCTAGGCTGCATTAACAGAGGGATAGAATCAAGATCACGTGAAGTGTTAATACCCCTTTATAATGCCTTGGTAAGACCACACTTGGAATACTGCATCCAGTTTTGGTCACCACAATGTAAAAAAGATGTTGAGACTCTAGAAAGAGTGCAGAGAAGAGCAACAAAGATGATTAGGGGACTGGAGGCTAAAACATATAAAGAACGGTTGCTGGAATTGCGTATGTTCAGTTTAATGAAAACAAGGACTAGGGGTGACATAGCAGTGTTTCAATATCTCAGGGGTTGCCAGAAAGAAGACGGAGTCAAGCTATTTGCCAAAGCACCTGAAGGCAGGGCAAGAAGTAATGGAAACTAATCAGAGAGAAGCAGCCTAGAACTAAGGAGAAATTTCCTGACAGTTAGAACAATTAATCAGTGGAACAACCTGCCTCCAGCAGTTGTCAATGCTCCAACACTGGAAGTTTTTTTTAAAAAACAAATTTTGTTGTTTTTTTAATTCTTAAGACAAAGTGCTCGAGACACACCGTGGTGCTGGGGTAATCAAAAATCCAAAGACAAAAACATATATAAATAACTCAATCAGTAATTCAAATATTCCCTCTCTATTTCCCTCAAATAGCTTAATATATTTAAAATAGTCTATTTCTAACTTAAATTTCTATTAATCCTAAACCTGTTTTAGAGCTTTATGCAACTGCAATACCATAATCAAATTTAATTTTAAATACCCGCATTATCAGTTCAGGTATCCCTTCCAAATATATCCTAATTCCTTAATTTTATCATAAATCTTGTTTATTTCCTCTTCCACTAATATCTCCCAATTAAAATAAAATATTGATCTATCCTATACATATCTAATCCATCCATCAATCAATTTCTTTAAACTGACAAAGTAATATCAACCTTAAATTGTTTAAGTCCATTAGACAAGGTTCTGCTTTCATCCAATTAATTATCAAACCTAATAACATCCATATTATCAAACAAACACATCATCTTATTAAAATAACATTCAATTAATTATTAGTTCAATCCCGATCTAAAACACCTCTTCAGTTTTCTTCATTCCATTACATAATAATTTTCATACAAATAAACCTATTATTCCAAAAAATACGATTCTTACTCTATTTAATGTATATATTCTAATAATCACCCATTTTTCTTACTTCTAACTCAAGAACTTAGTCCTTAAATCAATCCATAGTTCTAAAATGCCTTAAATCCAGTATATATAGTTTTAAGTTTCTCTTTTCAGTCTTATTCTGGGCTTCTTTTTATGCCAAGAAGGTTTCCACAACAGAGCTTCCCTTTCAGCCGATAGGTCTCTCTTTGTTGCTTGTAATTCCATTTGAGACAGTAAAAAGCCGCCTATCCTCTGCATTGGACCTCTATTTCTCTTATCCTTGAAGCCTCGCTGCTTTAAAAGTTCAAGTCTCAATCTTTGCTTTTTCTGATTGAAGCCTCGCTGCTTTAAAGGTTGAAATCTCAATCTTTGCTTTTTCTGATCCTCAAAAATATAGATAAGATGCTTGTAAGGTAAAATATGTTCCTCTGTATTCTCAATGAAGTCATCTTTTAGTGTATTTTGGTTTGTAGAATAGTCAAATGTAGTCTGAGAATCAATTTTAAGATTTGAAGGAGAGTTTCTGGCTCTTAGTTCTGTGGTAATCTCTTTCATTGTAGCAAATTCCTCTTTAATCTCCCTTAGTTCCTCTTCTGGTATGTTTTGGTTTGTAGAATAAGCAGATGTGATCTGAAAGTCAGTTTGACAGTTTGGGGTAGAGTTGGATCTTGGTTCTGTAGTAAGTCCTTTCCTTATGGCACATACTTCTTCAGTAGCCTCATAAATCTTTTCCAGTATAAGCTTGCAATTTAAGTGAGAGTAAAATTTCCCCATTTTAAAAGTGATTAAAGAAGACCCTTTCTTTATTCTTTTAAGTAAAAACTGTAGTTAAGCAGGGTCCACCCCCTCAGTTCCCAGAGCTGCATCAGCTTATCTTTTCCAGGAATAGTTTGAAGGTCAGGTCCTTCTCTCCAAAAAATAATCCACAGTTACAATATTGACTTTTCACCACTAGATGTCCTCAGTAAATAAAAAATCTTTTCCAGACACCATTTTTTCCCTTTTTTCTATCTTTTAAAGGAAAAATTGGAGAAAGAAATAATCTTCCAATATAAAATAATAATACTATCCCAAAATGAATGAAAATAAAATGTAGTCTTTAAAATTTTTTGTTCTCAGCGCCTTTCTTCCCACATATACAAAAGCTGCTTTTTCCAGACAGGGAAGTAATTCCAACCAAGCTTTTACAGGCAATAAAAAAAACCAAAGAGGGCAAAGAGAGGGGCAAAGAAGGTCTCACCTGGATCCTCCACGGTGGGTCTAATACGCCTCATGTCTAAGACGCTGCAGAGGAAGCGCCACTGGCTCAGCAAGGTGCAGGAGTGCTCCGTGTCCTGGGGGAGCGGCTCTGGCCCAGACCCCAACCTCCTGCGGGGTAGCGCCGAACGGGGAGAATTCCCTTACCTCGGGGGCCGCCTGCTGACAGTGGCCGACTCCGGTGGCGGAGCTGGTTCTGTTTTGCTTTCAGGGACGCCCCCTGCCCCCGGGATGTACTGCTGGAGGTAAACGGGACCCTGGTGAGCGGCCTCACTCACCGCGACACCTTAGCCATCATCCGCCACTTCAGGGAGCCGGTGCACCTCAAGACGGTGCGACCAGCTTCTCCTTGATTATGTGATCATGATTATGACATTCCACAACCAGTGTGCATTTACAAGAGTTGCAGTGTCCCATAGCAAACCTCAGCCAGGGAGTCCGCAAGTCGAAGGAAGCCTCCGCCGACACCAACCCCGGGCATTGCAGCCTCCAACTGCCTGCTCCATCCCAAATCCGTCCAGCGGCTGGAATTTAGACCCTCAGTTGCCTTTTCCATATCGGCGGCGTTTGTGGCAACCTCGGACTGCCAGCTTGTTCGAGCGGACACCATTTTGTTTGCCGTCATCCGCTTCGGCTGCTGCGGCTCCGTTCTTCGCACCGGGGAGGCCGCAGCTGTCCTCCGCCCGTTGGGAGGACTCGTCAGCGGTAAGCGGTTTGCGTTTGGGCCGGCCGGCTCCCGGCAGCCAGCTGAGAGTCCGGTCGGCGTCTGGAGTTCGGTGGAGGACCGGCGAGGCCACTGGGCGAGGCCACTGAGAACTGGCCGGCTCCTGACGGCCAGCTGAGAGTCGGGTCGGCGTCTGGAGTTTGGCGGAGGGCCGGTGAGGCCGTTGAGGGCCGCTGAGAACCGCTGAGCTCCGGACAGCCAGCTGGGAGTCGGGTCGGCATGCGCAGGCCAGCTGGGAGTCGGTGGAAGCGGCAAGTCCTTGGAAGTTTTTCCGTCGCTGCCGCCATTATGTCGGCGGGCTTCTCCTTCAGAGCCGGCTCGTTGGCTTCCACTACGTTGGGTTTAACAGCTATAGCTACTGTTTCTACAACTACAACTACAACTACTCCTTCTGTGGGTTTTGGTTTTGGACTTTTTAGCTCAAAGCCTACCACAGGTTCTATCTTAGGAGTGACTAATACAGGAACAGCTACAACTATTGCGGCAGGATTAACATTTGGCACGCCTGTTTCTACTACTACTTCCACTACGGGCCTTAGTTTGGGTTTTAGTAAACCTGCTGGATTAGCCATCCCATTTGTTCCAGCTTTTACTCCAGCTTTTTACTCATACTTCTTCTGGACTTCCATTATTTTTTGCCCTTACTTCTGTTCCAGCAGCTGGTTCTTCTGGTTTTATATTAAATTTGGGAGGCACCACGGCTCCAGCTATAACAACTATAACTGTATACATAGGACTTTCTCTGAGGGGAGCCCGAACTGGTTTAGGAGGAACACTGTTCCCAAATGCAAGCACAATTATAACAGGGCTTGGTCAAAATGGTTTTAATTTTTATGTAAATGTTTAATTACCAATGTTTTAATATTGTTTTAATTTTATTTTTTTTATTGAACTTATGGATGATGTGGGGGGGATTGACTGTGGAGTGAATCGGGTTGAATGGATGGGTGGTTGTGGACCTGTGATAAATGGAAGGGCCGACCTGTCGGCATTTACGGAAGCTAGAGAAGTGGAGGAGCCTTGCTCTGAGGGATCAGAGGGCCAGTCTATACCGGTCTTATGGAGAAGAGGCAGATATGACGGGAGGCCTGGGGTAGACAGCTCTTGGGGAACAAGGCCTCGCTGCCTGAAAGCGATCTCTTGTTCCGGCCCCTTGAACCTCTCCCGGGGTACTGGTAATGAGCGAAATCCGGACCCTGGACTCAGGCTGCTGCTGCTCAATGCCAGGTCGGTGGTAAATAAAGCTCTCCTCATCCGGGATTTAATTCTGGAGGAGGAGGCCGACCTGGCATGTGTGACTGAGACCTGGCTGACCCCAGAGGGAGGAGTTCCCCTCTCTGAGATGTGTCCAGCTGGGTTTCAGGTATGGCATCAGCCGCGACCCCAGGGAAGGGGGGAGGAGTGGCGATTATAGCTAAGGAGACACTCGGGCTGCGCAGACTCGCTGCTACTGAGATATCGGGTTGTGAGTCCCTCCTTATGAGGTTGGACCTAGGTGTACAGATGGGCTTGTTGCTTACGTACCTGCCTCCCAGCTGCGTTTCTACAGCCCTGCCCACGCTACTCGAGGAGGTAGCCGGGTTGGCGGTTGAGTTCCCCAGGCTTATTGTCTTGGGGGACTTCAACGTGCCCTCACTCGGTGAGTCGTCTGGGCTGGCGCGGGAGTTCATGGCCTCCATGGCAACCATGGACCTGACACAAGTAATTGAGGGCCCAACCCATGAGGGGTGACACACACCTGACCTGGTTTTCCTCCCTGAGCAGTTGAGCTATGATCTGAAGTTAAGGGGCTTAGAAGCGTTGCCCATGTCATGGACAGATCATTTTCTGCTGCGGCTTGAGTTTACGACGCCAATCCTCTCTCGCAGGGAGCCGGAACCGATTAAATGGTTCCGCCCCAGACGCCTGATGGACCCTATTGGTTTTCAAAAGGCGCTTGGAGAATTGCCAGATTCGCTCATACACAGTCCGGCGGAGTCCCTAGTGATGGCCTGGAATACGGCCACTACGGGGGCTCTAGACCGGATTGCGCCGTTGCGACCTCTCTCTGGTAGCAGACCCAGGAGATCTCCTTGGTTTACCGAGGAACTCAGGGGGATGAAGCGCCAGAAGAGACGTCTAGAGAAGAAATGGAGGGAAAGCAGATCTGAATCTAATCGAACCAAATTGAGAGCTTGTATTAAGACCTATTTGGAAGCGATCACTGCGGCAAGATCTCAGTATCTTTCCGCATTGATCGCGTCTGCGGAATCTCGTCCGGCTGCCCTGTTTAGGGTGATTCGCTCTCTCCTGGATACGGGGAGGAGGGAGGAACGTTTGCAGGGCAATGCCGAAGAATTTAACACCTTTTTCGCAGACAAGGTCGCTCAGATCCGGACTGACTTTGGACTCCAATTGGAATGCAGTGTCGGCTGACAATGAGTCAGTCGAGATGACAGAGGCCCATCTTAGTCCTGTTGTATGGGATGAGTTCGACCTGGTAACCCCTGATGATGTGGACAAGGCCATTGGAGCTGTGAGTTCTGCCACCTGTTTACTGGACCCGTGCCCCTCCTGGCTGGTTTCGGCTAGCAGGGAGGTGACACGGAGCTGGGTCCAGGCGGTTGTTATCGCTTCACTGAGGGAGGGGTCCTTTCCGGCTCCCTTAAAGGAGGCACTTGTGCGCCCCCTCCTCAAGAAGCCTTCCCTGGACCCAGCAGTTTTAAATAATTATCGTCCAGTCTCCAACCTTCCCTTTTTGGGGAAGGTTGTTGAGAAGGTGGTGGCACTCCAACTCCAACGGTCCTTGAATGAAACTGATTATCTGGGCCCTCAGCAGTCTGGGTTCAGGTCCGGTTACAGCACGGAAACTGCTTTGGTCGCGCTGACCGATGATCTCTGGCGGGCCCGGGATAGAGGTTATTCCACTATCCTGGTGCTTCTTGACCTCTCATTGGCATTCGATACCATCAACCATGGTATCCTTCTGCGCCGGTTGGAGGGGCTTGGAGTGCGGGGCACCGTTCTACGGTGGTTCACCTCCTACCTCTCTGGCTGGTCGCAGTTGGTGTTCGCAGGAGGTCAGAGATCGGCTCCGAGGCCTCTTCCATGTGGAGTCCCTCAGGGGTCCGTTCTCTCACCTCTGCTTTTTAACATCTACATGAAGCCGTTGGGCGAGATCATCCGTCGACACGGGGTAAGTTATCATCAATATGCTGATGATACCCAGCTTTATATCTCTACCCCGTGTCACTACAGCGAAGTAGTGGAAGTGATGAACCGGTGCCTGGAGGCTGTTGAGGTCTGGATGGGTGCCAACAGGCTCAGACTCAATCCAAACAAGATGGAGTGGCTATGGGCTCTGCCTCCCAAGGAAAATTCTAACTGTCCATCCATTACCCTGGGGGGGAGAAGTTTTGTCCCCCTCGGAGAGGGTTCGCAACTTGGGTGTCCTCCTTGATTCACAGCTAAGTTTGGAACATCATTTTTCGGCTGTGGCGAGGGGAGCATTCGCCCAGGTTCGCCTGGTGCCCCAGTTGCGGCCCTATTTGGACCGGGAGTCACTCCTCACAGTCACCCGTGCCCTTGTCACCTCGAGATTCGACTACTGTAATGCTCTCTACATGGGGCAGCCTTTGAAGAATGTCCGGAGACCGCAAGTAGTCCAGAATGCGGCCACGCGAGCTGTCTTGGGTCTCCCAAGACATGCTCATATCACTCCAGCTCTCCGCGAGCTACACTGGCTACCAATTGGTCTCTGAACACAATTCAAAGTGTTGGTTATGACCTATAAAACCCTTTATGGCAATGGACCAGGATATTTGCGGGACTGTCTTCTGCCTCATGAATCCCAGTGACCGGTTAGGGCGCATAGGGTTGGCCTCCTACGGGTCCCGTCTGTTAGACAATGTCGTCTGGCGGGGCCTAGGGCAAGGGCCTTCTCCGTTGCTGCCCCAGCCCTCTGGAACCAGCTTCCCTCAGAGGTTCGTACTGCTTCCTCCCTCCTAGCTTTCCGGAAAGCACTGAAGACACATCTATGCCGACAGGCTTGGGGCATATGAGCTGTGCTCTGCCCCTCAGCCCTAAGAGTGTCCTGCCACCGGCGGCTGTGAGCTGAATGTGTTTGTATGTTGTGTGAATGAAATTAATTTTTTAAATTTTTAATTTAATTGTGTTTTTTAATTGTGTTGTTGTTGTGAGCCACCCTGAGTCTTGTGAGAAGGGCGGCATATAAATTAAATTAAATAAATAAATAAAATAGTTGTAATTGTGACTTTGGCTGGTGCAGCACGGTAATCGGCCATCTTGCAGGACGATCTTTGCTCCGTCGGCCCTAAGGAAATAGCTGGAGCCACAGGAGAAGCTGCCGCTCTCCCGCAGTCACCAGCAAGCCTCCTCCTTTTGTGGTCGCCCCTCCAGGGCGACTTTCGACCCACAAAGTGGTCTACCGACGAAGAAAACCCAGCCGGACTGGAGACGAGTCCCCAGATGCGACCGGCGTTGCCACGTACCGGAACCGGAAGTCCAACACTGGAAGTTTTTAAGAAGGGGTTGGACAACCATTTGTCTGAAATGGTATAGGGTTTCCTGCCTGAGCAGGGGGTTGGACTAGAAGACTTCCAAGGTCCCTTCCAACTCTGTTATTCTGCTTTTTTTTCTTCCCTCACTACCCCCTCTATCTCTTTTCCCTCCTTTTCCCCATTGTCTTTATTTCTATTTGTGTTTTATATTAAATAAAATCCTTTTAATAAAATTTATAATACAAAAAAGAAAAAGTGCCAGGAGCAACTTATGGGAGCAACTTGCAATCTTCCTTGCTGGCTTTCCTATTCACTTTGTGAGTAGCAGGCAGGGAAGTTCATAAATGGTGACTGCAGTCTACTGCAACCATTGTAAATGCAGACCAATTACCAAACTCCCAAAGGTTGATCACATGACTGCATATTGTTTCTATGCCAGATTTACAGTTGCATGCATTTTACTGAAGAGTGTAAGGGTATGAGAATTGACAAGTTATTTCCATTATACTGTATATCACAGACTTAAGCAAGTAGGTGTCTTCCAGACGTGTTGCTTGCAATTTCTAAAATGCCCAGTCAGGGTTGTTTGTATTGGCTGGGAATTCTGAAAATTGTAGGCAACATGTCCATAGTATACCAGTTTGGAGAAAGGTTAATGTGTTCTATTTCCAAAACAAATTCATCTAGTTTACCAAGATTTTGCCAGATATGATCAAGTTCAAAATTGAACCTGTTGAACAGCAGACAGGTTGTCTTAACTATGTTTTGTTTTCCTTTACAAGTTGTCTTGATGTTTCCTGTGCAGTCTTAAATTGTATGACATTCCTGGGCACATTTAAATCATCATTAATGTAACACTGCTGTTCAAGTAGCCCAAGAAGTATTAGTGCAAACTATAAAGCGGGTGTCAAACTCGCAATGTCACGTGACATGTCGCGACGTATTGCAACTTTTTTGCCATTGCCGGCAATGGGGTGGGTGCAGTTTTGCTATGATGCATCCGGCCTGTGAGCTGGCAGTTTGACACCCCTGCTATAAAGGAAGAAACTATAGTTGATTTAGCAAATGTAATTTTAATTTTAGATTCCAATCCTTTTTTAAGGATAATATGAGCAGTTTTTAAATTTATGACATTGTAAGAAAACTGTTGATGGCACTAAGGGCCGTAATTATTGCTCATCTGTTTCCCTTGATTCAACATGTGTAACATTTATATTAGCAAAAATAATGTCAGGCGCAAGAAATCAGGAAGCAAGGTGGTTCAGATGACTATAGGTTTATTGCATGCTAACACTACAAGAATCTGAACTACTAATGGTCAAAGCAAATTGGCAGTCGATGGAATTCAAGGACTTAGATCTCTTGTAGATGTGGGACTTGAGACTGATGACGTGCTTGACCCCTCCCTCGGGCTCAGTCTGGCCATCTACAAATAATATGTGTGCATTTTTTGCTTTATGGAAAACATCTTTGTTTTCCCTTTGAAATAAAATATGATTTGAAGGGCTTAATTCTAAAAATGCACTCTTATTTTTGAGAAAAGAAATTCTGGAACTATTATGCCAGGGATAGCATGTGTTGTTACACCCATTGGGCAGAGATGGGAAATTCATTTGCAGCCAGAGGTCATACTTAAATGGTGTTTGTGTAATTTAGGTAGTCCTCATTTAATGACCACAGTTGGGACTGGCAACGCAATTGCTAGGTAATGTCACTAAATGGAAAATCACATGACTGTAACTGTGCTTATTATTTCACTATAGGTTTCCTTTTTGCCCATTCTCCTGCCCTTTGGAAGCTCTGCGAGGTGGGGGGGATGGGTGAAGCACAGTACAATGTGTACTAAATGACTTAGTGCACAGTGCAATATACACATAGTGTACAGTACAATGTGGACTAACTGTAATGGTGAACATGTGATTGAGTGACAGACGCTGTGAAGGTCATGTGGCTGCATAGTTATTTTTTTCAGCACTGTTGTAACTTTGAACAGTTGCTGCATGAGGCAGTCAGTAAATGAGTTTGGCCTGTATATATTTTCAGCAACACACTCAAAATTCAAGGGCTGCAGGAGGCATAGCAATTAGTTAATGATATAACAATGTTAGCAGCTTCTTTGGGGTGGGTTGCTTTTTTTTAAGGAGGGCAGTGAAAAGAAAAATGTTTTCTTGTAAATAAATATTGAAATATATCACCAAATTTCTGGGTTGTGCTGTGAATTGCAGCATCATGATCTGGAGTAAGGAAAAACAGGATTGACTGTACCTTACCCACTCATGCTATAAAAGAAAAGTACAATGAAGAGATGTAGAAAATTGTCTGTTTTCTCCTTTTCTGTCCTTCTCCTCTTAGCTGGAAGATGAAGCTCTCAAATACATTGGTGCACACTGTTCTGAATTAGTGACTTTGAATTTGCAAACGTGCTTGGTAAGAAGGTGGTCATTATAAACTCAGCTTTTTCTCTTTTCTTGTAATGTGACAGCTTTGTTAATTACCTATTCCACATCATAATGTTTTATGTTATCACTATTGGCTTAGCAGAGTAGCTGTTTATTTTATAGTAGAAAAGTAATGGGGATAGGAAAATGTTTAAAATATGAGCAATAAAATAAGCTGGAGGGAATGGGATGTACAGATCAAAATTTCTACATTGTCCTAGTTCAACTAGTATTTTCATGAATCAAGCAGTTGATTTTACCATAATTAGATCAGATGTGATTTATTTTGCCATTTTTCTTGTTTTGGGCTTGGTCCCTTCAGATTCTGAATTGTGAGGATCACTAAGGAAAAAATGCTTCAAGCCTGAAGCACAGTAGGTTTAGGAGAAAATTAGGGAATTACATAATTGGCCAACCATCTGTATGGTTAGGAAGCCTGACTAACACTGGCACAATCTCTCAATTTCTATAGTTCCCTTGACACCCTTCAAGTTTCTACAGTCTCTCTCTCTCTCTCTCTCTCTCTCTCTCTCTCTCTCTCTCTCTCTCTCTCTCTCTCTCTCTCTCTCCTATATCTATCTGTCTGTCTTTGTGTATTGAGGGGAGTGGCATACTGCGAAGTAAAGCGTTACTTTCAGCATTATAGCAATAGCACTTAGACTTCTATACTGCTTCACAGTGCTTTACAGCCCTCTCTAAGCGATTTACAGAGTCAGCATATTGCCCCCAACAATCTGGGTCCTTATTTTACCAACCTCAGAAAGATGGAAGGCTGAGTCAGCCTTGAGCCAGTGGGTATCAAACTGCCCAACTGCTGGCAGCCGGCAGCTGGCAGTCAGCAGAAGTAGCCTGCAGTACTGCATTCTAACCAGTGAGCCACCACAGCTCTTTGTGTTGTGTTATGTTGGTTCCAAGAATACTTTTGAGCCACCAATGGCCCCAATAAATATGATAGATCATTGCAGTCTACTATTTTGCTTCCAGATGTATCTATTTGACCAGAAAAGGGATAAAGATAGATTGAAATAAAAAGGAGGTAGCAATTACCTGATAACTCTATCCTTCTTAATTAAGTTCTCCAAGGCAGCTATTTTGTGAACGGACAAGTTCTCCTAGACACCATTTTACAAATTCCCTATGTGTTCCCCAAATTTCAAACAAGCCAATCAAACTTGTAGGTTGAAGATTCATGATGCAATTTCTGAATCACTTGGTGCTTTACCTTCTTTTCCCATATACACAAGAAAACCAACATGGAAGTAGCATCTGAGTAGAATTATTGGGTAGCAAGTCTTCAGCAACCTACTGATTAATATGTGTGTTTGTGCATGTGTCCACACACATGTAGGGTTGTGCAATATTGAAATGGCAAACTATCCTTTATAATAATGAGCCTTCCCCTGTATAGAAACGTTTCTTTCAAACTGCAGCTTTCCCTCCATCACTGTCTCCCTAGTAATGCATTTAAAACGAGAGTTTTTGTAAGACTTGCTTTCTGGCACTTTTATTTTTAAAATCATATATGGATACTCCATGCCTGATCCTTCAAATCAGCTGTCATTTTTCCTAGCATAATTTGAATTTTGAATTGGGGGCTTTAAAATACTCTTTTGGCTTGTACACTTTTATGACTGACCAACCAACCAACCAACCAACCAACCAACCCAAAAGCCACTATATACCACAAAGTAAAACTCACTTTATTCCATACCCAAACTCTGAAGACTTTGCTTGACTCAATTCAATGACTAAATGTTTTTAAACTCTCAAACTAGCAGCTATTTCTTTGCATTTCTATATAATGAATACCACTTTAAAATATTGGGAAGTCCTCTGTAAAACCAGTGTAATATTAGCATTTAGTCTAGTAAATCCATCTGGTTTTCATTTGCCTTGTACGTGATTTTTTTCCCCAAAGTTTGTTTGTTTGTAGTACAGGCTGAAAAAAAATCTTTATTTTGAGCTGCCATGGTTTGTTGGTCTTGTCTTCTTTTTGATTAAACTTGTGTTAAAATACATTCTGTTTTATGTGTGTATAAAGAAGCTGGAAGAGGAAGTACATTTCTTTTCCAAGAAAGTATCGTGGACCAGTTTGTGGTGATGCCAAAAATGGAACATTTATCCAAAAACACAACTGATTTGGGGTGATTGTATGCAGTTGCCATTCTGGTTTTTCATGTGATAGTTGCCAAATAGTCATTCATCCAAATGTTTCACCAACAAATACTTTTTAACATTTAATTTTAGAATTTGCAGAGCAAATTGGATACAGCATCACCCCAATCCTGCTTCTCACTATGATTGATTGATTTCCTTTCCTTTTCTAGCAAATAACAGACGATGGCCTCATTACAATATGTAGAGGATGCCACAAGATGCAATCTCTATGTGCTTCTGGCTGTTCCAATATCACTGATGCCATCTTGAATGCATTAGGGCAAAATTGTCCAAAAATTAGGTAAGTAGGCGTCTTCTTTGTGGTCTCCATGATTCACACACCTGGGCTATGTGCCTGCTTGGAATCTTTTAGAGCTTACAGAATTATTTGATGGGTGAACATAAGAACATAAGAAGAGCCATGCTGAATCAGGCCAAAGCCCATCGAGTCCAGCATTCTGTGTCACACAGTGGCCCACCAATTGTACATGGGGATCTTGAGCAGAAAGAGAAGGCAAAACCCTCCCTTTCCCTTGACCCCCAACAAATGGTACTCAAGGGAATCCTGCCTGCCTCAACCAACATAGAGGCGGCACATGGACATCCGTTTTAATAACCACCGATACACTTGGCATCCATGAATCTATCTAGCCCTGCCTTAAAGCTGTCAAGGCTGACAGCTGTCACGACCCCTTCTGGAAGTGAATTCCATAAATCAACGACCCTCTGGGTGAAGAAATATTTCCCTTTATTTGTCCTCACTTTCTTAGCTTTGAGCTTTAGGGAGTGCCCCCTTGTCCTGGTATTGTGTGATAGAGAAAAGAATTTTTCTCTATCCACCTTTTCTATCCCATGCATGATTTTATACACTTCGATCAAGTCACCCCTTAAACGCCGTCTTTCAAGGCTGAAGAGACCAAGGCGTTGCAATCTGGTTTCATAAGGGAGGCGCTCCATTTCCTTGATCATTCTTGTTGCCCTTTTTTGCACCTTTTCCAGTTCCATTATATCCTTCTTGAGGTGCGGTGACCAGAACTGTACACAGTACTCCAAGTGTGGTCTCACCATCGATTTGTACAGAGGCAATACAACACTTGCTGACTTATTTTCGATTCCCTTCCTAATCATGCCAAGCATGGAATTTGCTTTTTTTACTGCTGCTGCGCATTGGGTTGACATCTTCATTGAGCTGTCCACCAAAACCCCAAGATCCCTTTCTTGGGTTGTCTCAGAAAGTTTGGTCCCCATCAGTTGGTAAGTATAATTGACCTCTCAGCAGCTTTCGATACCATTGACCATGGTATCCTTCTGCACCGACTGGAGGGGTTGGGGGTTGGGGGCACTGTTTTGCGGTGGTTCACCTCCTACCTCACTGGTCGGTCGCAGTCGGTGTTGGCAGGGGGTCAGAGGTCGACCCCTAGGTTCCTCCCTTGTGGGGTCCCTCAGGGATCGGTCCTCTCCCCTCTGCTGTTTAATATCTACATGAAACCTCTGGGTGAGATCATCCGACAACATGGGGTGAGATATCATCAGTATGCTGATGATACCCAGCTTTACATCTCCACCCCGTGTCATTTCAGTGAAGCAGTGGAAGTGATGTGCCGATGTCTGGAGGCTGTTAGGGTTTGGATGGGTGCCAACAGGCTCAAACTCAACCCCGACAAGACGGAGTGGCTATGGGTTCTGCCTCCCAAAGATATTTCAATCTATCCGTCCATTACCCTGGGGGGGGGAGCTTTTGACCCCCTCGGAGAAGGTCCGCAACTTGGGCGTCCTCCTCGATCCACAGCTAAATTTGGAATATCATCTTTCGGCTGTGGCGAGGAGAACATTTGCCCAGGTTCTCCTGGTGCACCAGTTGCGGCCCTATTTGGACCGGGAGTCTCTTCTCACAGTCACTCATGCTCTTATCACCTCGAGGTTCGATTACTGCAATGCTCTCTACATGGGGCTACCTTTGAAAAATGTTCGGAGACTTCAGGTAATGCAGAATGCAGCCGCGCGAGCAGTGTTGGGCTTGCCTAGAAATGCCCACATTTCGGCATCACTCCGCGAGCTGCATTGGCTGCCAATTGGTCTCCGAACCCAATTCAAAGTGTTGGTTATGACCTATAAAGCCCTACATGGCATCGGACCAGGTTATTTACGGGACCGTCTGCTGCCTCATGAATCCCAGAGGCCGGTTAGGGCCCACAGAGTGGGCCTTCTCCAGGTCCCGTCAGCCAGACAGTGTCGCCTGGCGGGGCCTAGGGGAAGAGCCTTCTCTGTTGCGGCCCCGGCCCTCTGGAACCAACTTCCCCCAGAGATCCGTGTTGCCCCCACCCTCTCCGCCTTTCGTAAATTGCTTAAAACACACTTTTGCCGGCAGGCCTGGGGCAGCTAACATCTTGCCCCTAGCCAGTGTATGTTCGTGGAATGATTGGTTTTTTGTTTTTTTGTTTTTTTTTGTTTTTTTAACTTAAGGGTTTTTTATATGTATGTAATTTCTATTATGCTGTGAGCCGCCCTGAGTTCTCCGGAATAGGGCGGCATAGAAATTAAATTAATAATAATAATAATAATAATAATTGGGGTTCTTTGCCCCGATGTGCATAACTTTGCACTTGTTTAGGTTAAAATGCATTTGCCACTTTGTTGCCCACTCACACAATTTCGAGAGATCCTTCTGGAGCTCCCGACAATCAGTTTCACTTTTTACAACCCGGAACAATTTAGTGTCATCAGCAAACTTGGCTACCTCACTATTAACTTCTACATCCAGATCATTGATGAATAAATTAAAAAGTAAAGGTCCCAAAACTGAACCTTGGGGTACACCACTTCTCACTTCTTTCCATCCGGAGAATTGTCCATTTATTGCCACCCTTTGCTTCCTACAATTTAGCCAGTTACCAATCCAGGACAAGACCTGTCCTCTAATTCTGCCCTCATGCATACTATGCTCTGCCCTCATGCATACTATGTGACTAGACACAGTTCCTGCTGAATCACTTCAGTTTTGACCACCACTGTGTTGCATGTTCTTCTTGTTCTTCTTTAAGCTGAACATAATTCAGCATTACTGAAATACTTTTTTATTTTTATTTATTTTATATTTCCTTTACTTAACTGCCCATCTCCCTCCCTCCCTTTTTTAAACAATTTTTTTCAATTCATCAAAACTCCTTAGGATTCATCAGGATTACAAATGTTCATCAAGATTAGGAGTGCACAAAACATTTTGAAATTGAACCATTTCAGCTTTGAAACCCCCGGTTTTGAGTGCAAAACGTGTTTCAAGTGTGTAACTAGCTTATTTAGGGTATGGCATAGCACATGGATAACAGTAATAAAATTATATCTTCTTCTTCTTGTGCCATATCCATTATCGGACATTGGCGATCATGTTGGCGATCCGTTTTTATCAGCAGCTGCACGAAAAAGTGCTGCTGAGTTTTGTCCAAACCAGTCCCTTAGATTTTGAAGCCATGATGTTCTTCTTCTGCCTGGACCTCGTTTGCCTTCAATCTTTCCCTGGAGGATTAAATGGAGTATGCCGTATTTTTCTGGGTGTCGCATCACATGTCCAAAATATTCTAACTTTCGTTTTTTAATTGTTTTGATGATTTCCCTTGGCTTTCCCAGGCGGTTTATCACCTCATTTCTGATCTTGTCAACCCAGCTTATACGTAACAGCCGCCTGTAAATCCACATTTCAAATGCTTCTAGTCTTTTCAGGTGGCCTTCTGTCAGAGACCAACTCTCTACTCCATAGAGCAGGATAAAAAAAAATATAGCATCTGACAAGCCTGATTTTCAGTCTTAGGCTTATGTCGTGACTGCAGAAGACCTTTTTCATTTTGAAGAAAATAAAATTATATAGGAGCACATAATATTATGGTACACGTATGATGGAAATATGTAATCAATTTTGTAAGGTTTGAGGAATTCAAAAAATTATAGGTTACATTTTAAAATACGTTGATTCATAAGAATAGAAAAAGTGTTCTATATATTAATATCTAGGCCATTTGTCCAATTAAGTGCAGTATTTGTTAGTTGGAGAAAGTCTGCTTTTCCTCCTGTATAAGCTCTCAAATAGCAGCTAGTCACTATGTGATTCACTGTCTGACAAGGAACACTACAGTCACATTCAGGGGAGGATACTCTGCCCTATTTAAACAGAATCTTGGCAGATACCATGCAAGGTACAGATCCTATTCAAAGTTTTCCAGCACTGGCGAGTGGCACGAAAACCCACTAATTTTTGTGTCAGGTCAGATATCTTTTTTCTGGAAATTGAGTCCAGTTTACTTTCCACAGGGATTTTATATCAAAGTTAATGTTATGTAGCTGCTGTGCAAGTATCTGTGGGGGATTCCTGGATTTGAGCCTTCCAATTGATAAGTATGGCATATCGGAGTGCACCGGTAGATTTTTTTGTACTCTGAGAAGTGCATCTTGTTGTCTTAAGGCTGGTGGGGCAATATGGCTCAGTATGGGAAGCCAGCTGGTCGGCGTGGTCTTGATGCACCCACTTATTATCCTCATTGTATCATTCAGTCTAGCATCCAGTTTATTTGTATGGCAGCTGTTCAACTAGACAGAGCCACAATATTCAGCTGTAGAGTACACCAATCCCAATGCTGATGTTCTGAGTGTAGAGGCAGAGGCACCCCATTTAGTTCCACCAAGTTTCTGGAGTATGTTATTTCTGGTATTAATTTTTGCTATGTGTTTCTTGTGAGAGAGAATTTCCGTCCTTTGGTAACTGGCATGTCAGATATGTATAGGTTGAACTATGTGGGAGCCAGCACAAAGCCTTGTGGTAGGCCATTATTTAATCTCACTTTGCTTTTTTTTCTTCCTATTATTAATAGAAAAGTCCTGTCACTCAGCATATTAATAAGGTGGATACTCTTTTTGACATGGGATGATCAGTTGTAGTTTGTGTAATAAACCTTCCTTCCAGACTGTGTCCTAGGCTGCGGTCAGTTCCACAAAAACTACTGTGTTTTTAAGGCGTTGTTGGAATCCTGCTTCAGTGTGACTTGTTAGGCTCAGCACCTGGTCTTTGCAGTTTTGACTGCTTGTTCCATAGGAAGATATACTTCAATTCTAGGGCTAATCCTGTTTCGGGAGTAATCTTTCTAAAAATTTATAGCAGGAGCTTAAAAGAGCTTTTGGGTCATAGCTTTCTACCTTGTCGTTTGGTTTGCCTGATTTTAAAATTGATATCAATTTGGCCTTATTAAAATGTGTTGGTAAGCGGCCGCTGAAGACAATATGTGAGAAAAACATACTGATCTATTTACGTGTGCGTTGCCCACAGTTTATCAAAAATTCCAGGTGGACTCCCTCAAATCCTGGCGCTTTACCACATTTAATGTTTTTTAATGTTTTATTAATTTTCTATTTTCACAAACAAGTGCCCAATAGGCAACGTGATGACTGAGTCCATTAGTAATTCTGTGGTACATATAAGCTTCTTCCAACTAAGTCCAATATTACACCCGCCAGTACATCCTCTCTTCTTCTGGTAATAACCATTTTTCCACACTAAGCAAATACAATTCTTATTATTGTTAGTAAACATACAATTGCATATCAACATGTTAAATTTTTCTACTGATATCAATAATATCAGTTTAAAATATCTTTTCTAACCAAAGCATATCTTAATTGCATTTGCACTCAATTTCCACTTATTTAATCCATATCTTATTTTTGCTTTTTTTAATTTTAATTTCTCATCCATGTTCAAAGTATCCCAATCATTTATAATTTCAAAACAAGTTATATTTGGGCAACCAAAAGCATCCCTTATTCAAAGTTCTTAGCATATTCTTATTTCCCTTTTCATACCAAGATATAATATTCTGATTACAAATCCTAACTATCTAGTTATAATAATACTTCTATTTCTAACACTCTATTCTTAACCATATTCAAACCTCTAATTAGTAATATAGCATCCCCTCTAATAGGTCAAAGCTTCTGTTTCCTTCAATCTTACTCTAGCTTTCTTTCTTTGCCAACTAACTTTCCAAGTTAGTGCATTTGGATCATCAAATAATTCTTCCTCTATTTTTGTATATATTATTTGAAACAAGAGAAAAAATTTGGTTAAAGTATTTTTGGAAGAGCTAGCCCATTGATATTCATTAAACCGCCTCCTTCCTTCTATAGTTCCCCACAGTTCTGTTAATGACTTTATCTTCCATTCCATCAGCTCTCCTTCCTTGTCATCCAGTATGTTCTGAAACCTTGGTTTGTAAAATGTCTTTTCCATTTCCAATATTATCGTTGTGTCTTCTGAGTTTTCATTTATCTGAGTCTGATCATTAGTTTCTTCCTTTAGATCGTCAATGTTTCTGTCAGCATTCTCTAGTTTTCCTTCTATTTTCTGGGTTGCTAGTTCCTTCTCTGTAGTTATTTTCTGAGTTTGTAGATTTAAATTAGAAAATTGTTCTTTTATCTCCTTTGTGTTATTTTTAACCTGCTCACAAGCTAAAGTAATTGTTTTTTGTATTAATTTCAACATGGAATTTCTTTCTGTGTTTCATCAGTATTTTCTTGGTAATATGGCAAGTTAAGGCTACTGGGAACAGATGTTAAAGATGGCATTTTACTATTTAAAGCTGAGTATGAAGCATCCATTTTATTTTATTTTTTGTAAGTAGACTTTATAAATTTATCCAACCAACTGTCTGTTCCTGACTCTCCCGTAAGCAGATATAAGTAAAATTCAAATTGTTCTGTCCAGTAAGAAATATACCCTTTCTGTCCAGGGAGAAGAAAGAACCATTGAATGTTGTTTAACAATCAAGGTTTATAATCCAAAGTGTTCCATATGTTTCTTCTACAGAAAAATAAATCTACAATACAGTTCTGAAAGTCAGTTCAAAATTCAGACAGGCCAAATTTCGAATATTTGTCTCTGCCACACAGATAAGCAGCCCCCAAGCCTGTTACTTTTTTCTCAGCTGCAATTTTCAATAGTAAAAGCTTCCAAGGCCAGCCAAAGTCTTATCTAGTTCTGGGCTTCGAGCCAGGTTTCTTTTAAGCATAAATAAGTTGTGATGCTGTAATTCACCACTAGATGTCATCCACGCCATTTTCCAGTTTTTAGATCCAAAACTTATATTGTAAACTTTTCAAGTTTTTTCTTAAAGAAAAAGGTCTTAAAAACACTTTTAGTCCCCAAATTTTCAAGCTGTATGTATATATTAATTCCAAATAAGTCTTATAGGTTTCACCATTTTCCCCAAGTAATTAATTTGCCGCTTTTCTTTTCTGAGGGAATGGGACAGAAATTTCCTTTCCCTCTTTCATCGGGGGGGGGGGAGTGCTTTGGGCAGATTTTCAGGAAAAGGTCTTAAAATCATAAACAGAGGATCAGGTCTCACCCAGTTTCATCTACGTTGCTGTAAAGGTGCTTGGTAGTGCTTGTTGTCTTCTGTTGTCAGCAGCTTCGGACTGGCTATGGAAACTAATCAAGGAGAGAACCAACCTAGAACTAAGGAGAAATTTCCTGAGAGAACAATCAGTGGAATGGCTTGCCTTCAGAAGTTGTTGGTGCTCCAACACTGGAGGTTTTAAAGAAGAGATTGGACAACCATTTGTCTGAAATGTTACAGGGTTTCCTGCTTGAGTAGGGAGTTGGGACTAGAAGACCTCCAAGGTCTCTTCCAACTCTGTTATTCTGTTAGATCAGTTTGAGACCCACAAATTTGAAGCATTGTTGGGAACCAAAGAAAGAGAAGGCAGTGATACTGTATGTGTTGGAGAAATGAGGGATAGTTGACAAGGTGAGCTAAAGGTGTTTCCTTAACTAACAAGGCAAGCAAGCGGGAATGGCGATTTTTGTTTCTGAAAAATCTTTAAGTACCTGTGCTGGGAAACATAGTAAAAATATTAAAATTAGAAATAGGTAGTGAAACAATGAGTTGTTTCTGAGTTTTATAGAACCTTATTTTTTCTATGAGTGTTTGATTTTCTTGATACAATTGTTGGTACTTAAAAATCCCATGGACAGGAGTAGGAAGAGTTCGACATTTCATCTACTTTAGAATAGGGGATTAAAATATTATTAAAATATTTAATTTATTTTAGTTCACACTGGTTTTCTGAGATTTCAGAAGTGGGCTCTAAACAGCAAAAATTGTTTGTTTATATATTTATTTATTTTCCATGCAGGATATTGGAAGTGGCTCGATGTTCCCAGCTTACAGATGTGGGTTTTACCACACTGGCTCGGGTAAGCATTTGATGTCAAGGCTGCCTTTTCCATTAAATGCTGCTGTTTGCTGTCTAAGCCAGTAGTTCATGAGTGAACAGATTCTGTTTCAGTATTGTCTTGGGTGCCATTATGCTGATGCTGCTTTGTAACTTTAAGTGTGGGGGGGGGAGCAGGTACAGAGTCATACATATGTAGATAAGTAATGCTAAGTGCCAAATAGGTCTTGAGCCTAAATGGTTGGATTAGTCCTGGTAACAGATGAAAGGAAAGCTCATTAAAGACCAAACTAGATATGAAAAGGCTATCATTCTGTTGCCTTCCCTGAAATAGATGGAAAGTAGGATATGACCTGTCTCAAAACCTGTGAAAGGAAGAAAAGTAGCCCAGACTTCCCTAGGAAAAAAGGGTGAGTGTTGGTGATACAGTAGGAGATTCAGTTCTCAGGGGAACAGAACCAGCCATCTGTAGACTGGATATTCAATCTAGGGAGGTATGTTGTCTCCCTGGAGCAAAAATCAAAGATGTGGCTGAGAACCTTACTAAATAATCAAGCCCACATATTACTACCCCTTTCTTCTTCATGTAGGAATAAATGACACAACAATGAACCTGAAAACAATATCGAGAGATTATGAGCAGCTAGGCAAGAAAGTTAGAGTTAGGAGCACAAGTGGTATCTTTATCTGTACTTCCAATGAAAGGTCAACATCGAATAAGAGAACAAATAATTTTAGAAATGAACCACTGGCTTAAGAGTTAGTGCCTCCAAAAGAACTTTGGATTCCTAGACCATGGTCTGCACTACCTACATGAAGGGCTTCTGGCAAGGGATGGGCTGCACCTCACAAGAACTGGGAAGAATGTATTTGGAAAACAACTGGCTCAACTTATCAGAAGGGCTTTAAACTAAAATTGACACAGGAGGATGACCAATCCTTAGGATTGTTAGGACCTAATCCCAGGCATAAACCCCAAGACAACCAATCAAACAATGAGGTGGGGAGTGATGGGAAGGAAGAAAAACTCAAGATATAAAGTAGGAGACATAAGAAGCATACTCAGGGTCAGCCATAAAAGACGCAAATGCCTATACACAAATGCTCAAAGTTTGGGGAACACACATGGTAAACTTGACGTACTAGTACACAAGGGCAAGTATGATAACCGTGGTGGCACAAGTGGTTAGAATGCAATACTGCAGGCTAATTCTGCTGAATGCCGACTGCCTTCAGCAGTTCGATTCTCACTGGCTCAAGGTTGACTCGGCCTTCTATCATTGCGAGGTTGGTAAAATGAGGACCCAGATTGTTGGGGGCAATATGCTGACTCTGTAAACCACTTAGAGAGGGCTGTAAAGCACTGTGAAGTAGTATATAAGTCTACGTGCTGCTGCTAACTGCTATTGCTATGATACAGTTGCCATTACTGAAACTTGGTGGGATGAAACTCATGACTGGAATGTACTGATGGAAAGACAGAAACTGTTCAAAAGAAACAAACCTAACAAAAGAGGAGGTAAACTTGCATTATATGTAAGAGATTACTACATCTCTACAGAAATGCACAAAACCAAGAATGAAAGCCTCCTAGAATGCATGTGGGTCAGTATAAAACGAAAAAAGAATGACATTGCCTAGGTGTATACTACAGGCCACCCAATGAAGCAGAAGAAATAGATGAACTTTTTGCTAACCAGTTAACAAATGTATATAGGAAACACACCACAGTAATAATGGGGGACTTTAACTACCCTGATATCAACTGGGAGACAAACTCTGCATCAAGTGGGAGGTCAAACAGGTTGCTGACCAACCTAGCTGACAACTTTGTCATTCAAAAGGTAGAGGAAGGAATTAGAGGGACAACTATACTGGACCTAATTCTAACAGAGAAGAAGTGATAGCGGGGGTTGAAGTTGCCAGAACTTTGTGGGAGAGTGACTATGTCATATTGGAATTCAATATAATGCAAACACAAACAATAGAACATAATCAAACAAGTGTCTTAGACTTTAAGAGAGCTGATTTTAACAAACTTAGAACTTGGGAAGGATTCCATGGATGAAATTCTTAAAGGGGAAAACAACTCAAGAAGCTTGGGAAACTCTGAAAAATATGATCATAAAAGCCCAGTCCAGCTCAATACCACTGAAAAAGAAAAACAAGAAATCCAAGAAGAAACCAGCATGGTTACACAAAGAACTCTCTGATAAACTGAAAGACAAAAAAGGATGAGTACAAAACATGCAAAGAGGGACATATACCGTAACTAAAGAATACCAACAAATATCTCAAACTTGGAAAGATGAAGTTAGGAAAGCTAAGGCTCAGAATGAAGTAAGACTTGCGCCAAATGTCAAAAACAATAATAAAAAGGTTTCTTTCAACATATAAAAAAAGACAAGGAAACAATCGGTCCACTAATGAGAGAAGGTAGCAAGGAATTAATGAGCACTAGAGAGAAAGAGCTGTTTAATTCATTTGTTGCATCTGTCTTCATGCATAAAGAATACAGCCCAACCTACCAAAGACATAACCATAAAAGACAGTATTGGAATACAAATTAAAATAAGCAAGAAAATGGTAAGAGAACACCTCTGTGCTCTAGATGAGATCAAATCACCGGGACCTGATGGATTACATTCCAGAGTTCTGAAGGAGTGGGCAGATGTGATCTCGGAACCATTGAACCATATCTTTCAAAGATCCTGGAGCGCCAGGAACTACCTGAGGACTGGAAAAGAGGTGATGTGGTTCCCATCTTTATACAAGGAAAACAAAACAAAACAGATCCAGGGAACTAGTTACCAATCAGGCTGACATCAATACCTGGGAAGATCCTGGAAACAACATCAACAACAACAACAATAATAATAATAGTCCTCTGTCCTGGTGCTTCTTGACCTCTCAGCGGCGTTCGATACCATTGACCACGGTATCCTTCTGCGCCGGCTGGAGGGATTGGGAATGGGGGACACCATATTGTGGTGGTTCTCCTATCTCACTGGTCGGTCGCAGTCAGTGTTTGTGGGGGGCCAGAGGTCCACCTCTAGGTTACTCCCGTGTGGGGTGCCTCAGGGGTCGGTTCTCTCCCCCCTACTTTTTAACATTTACATGAAGCTACTGGGTGAGATCATCCACTGCCACGGAGTGAGATACCATCAGTATGCTGATGATACTCAGCTGTACATTTCCACTCCTGGCCATATCAGTGAAGCGGTTGAGGTGATGTGCCGGTGTCTGGAGGCTGTGAGGGTTTGGATGGGCATTAACAGATTAAGGCTCAACCCCGATAAGACAGAGTGGCTGTGGGTGATGCCTCCCAAGGACACTTCTATCTGTCCTTCGATTACCCTGGGGGGTGAATCTATAAACCCCTCAGAGAAGGTTCGCAACTTGGGAGTCCTCCTTGATCCACAGCTGACATTGGATCATCATTTGTCGGCAGTGGCGAGGGGGGCATTTGCCCAGGTTCGCCTGGTGCACCAGTTGCGTCCTTACTTGGATAGGGAGTCTCTCCTCACAGTTACACATGCCCTTGTCACCTCGAGGATCGACTACTGCAACGCTCTCTACATGGGGCTACCCTTGAAGAGTGTTCGGAGACTACAATTAGTGCAAAATGCAGCTGCGCGAGCAGTTGTGGGCCTTCCTCGTTGTGCCCACATTTCATCAACTCTCCGCATGCTACATTGGTTGCCTATTGGTCTCCGAGCCCAATTCAAGGTGTTGGTTATTACCTATAAAGCCCTTCATGGCATGGGACCAGGATACTTACGGGACCGTCTTCTGCCATATACTTCCCTTCGACCGGTGAGAGCGCACAGGGTCGGCCTCCTCCGGGTCCCGTCAGCGAAACAATGTCATCTGGCAGGCCCTAGGGGGAGGGCCTTCTCTGTTGTGGCGCCCACCCTCTGGAACCAACTACCTCCTGAAGTCCGCGTTTCTCCGATTCTCCCGGCCTTCCAAAAGAATTTAAAAACCTACCTCTGCCGGCAGGCCTGGGGATGATTGTTGATTGTGGTGTGACTGAGGAGTATGTGTGGGGTTTATTTTTAATGGTTTTTTTTCGGATTTATATTGCATTGTTTATTTGTATGTTGTGAGCCGCTCCGAGTCTGCGGAGAGGAGCGGCATACAAATCCGAAAAATAAATAAATAAATAATAATAATAGTAATAATAATAGTAGTAGTAATAATAATAATAATAATAATAATAATAATAATAATAATAATAATAATAATAATAATAATAATGTTGGAAGAGACCTTGGAAGTCATCTAGTCCAGGGCTTTTCAACCTTTTCACAGATTGTACCACTTTTAGGATATGGCAATATCCGAGTACCACCAGTCGCCTAGTAAGGTGTCAAAAACTTGACCAAAAAAAAAGGAAAAAAGTGAAAAAATACAGGTAGTCCTCGACTTACAACAGTTTGCTTAGTGACTGTTCAAAGTTACAACGGCACTGAAAAAAGTGACGTATGACCATTTTTCACACTTATGACCATTGCAGCATCCCCAGGGTCCATCTACATTTGGATGCTTGGCAACTGATCCATATTTATGATGGTCACAGTGTCCTACGATCATGTGATCCCCTTTTGCAACCTTCTGACAAAGTCAATGGAGAAACCAGATTCACTCCTCCTTTTATATAGTCCCTTCTCTCTTCCCCTTCTTTTATATCCTCTTTCCCCCCTTCTTTTATATCTTTTCTCTCCCCTCCTTTTATATCCTCTCTTCTTTCCCCTTCTTTTATATCCTCTCTTCTCTTCCCTTCTTTTATAGCCTCTCCTCTCTCTCCCCTCCCTTTTCTCTTCAGTGCACCTCCAGCTCATTCCTCTCAAGGCTACGCTTCTCTGTCTCTCTTTTGCAGTCCCCTTCTCTTTCCCCCATTCTTTTTTTTCTCTCCCTCTCCTGCCAAAACCTCTCCTCTCTTCCCCCCTCCTGGGGCTTCTGTCTCGCCCCTGCAACCCTGCAGAAGTGTGCACCGATCCTGGGCTTCTGCCCAGCCCCCATAGCCCTGGAGAAGCACCGATCAGCTGTAGCTGCTCATGGCGATCCTGGGCTTTGCTCAGCCCCCATAGCCCTGGAGAAGCACCGATCAGCTGTAGCTGCTTGCGGCGATCCTGGGCTTTGCTCAGCCCCGACAGCCCTCCTTTGAACTGGGGCATTTCCAACCAAGTTGCCTTTCCAACCAAGTTCCCTCCCTCCCTCCTTCCCTAACTCCTTCCTTCCTTCCTCCCTCCCTCCCTCCCCTACTTTTTTTTTAAAAAACTGCCAGAGGCTCTGGGCAGAGGTGACAACAGGCAGGCAGTGGTGGGCAAAGGCTTCCCCTCCCCCCTGTCATTGCCTCTGCATGGCTCAGCTCAGTTCTCCAGATCTGCACATGTGTTTGTGTGTGTGCGAGCGTGCATGCATAAGGGGTGTGTATGTGTGTCTCTCACCCCTTGCAGCCCCGTGCCCTCAACAGAGACCTTCTGCGATGGCAGGCTGCAAAGTAATGAAAGCTGTTGTTTTGGAGTCCTTGTTTCTTTTTCTCAACGTGCCGTCGATCGCTTCATGCCCTGCACCCCTCAGTTCCTGCCCCCAGACCCATGGAAGGGTGCAAGAAGCTCCCATTGCAGCTTCTCTTACCTCTCCCATTCTTTTCCTCCTCAATGTCACAGCATGGGCTGCAAGAGGTGAGACCCCCCCACATGCGCACACACACACACAAACATAAACACGTGTGCAGGTCTGGGAGAGGTGAGCTGAGAGCCATGCAGAGGCCCTTCAGGCAGAGGCAACGATGGGGGTGGAAGGGGTCAAAATGGGAAACCTCCTACTCTTAGCCTCTGGCAGCTTAAAAAAATGAACCTGCAAAGCGTTCAGAAGGCAGTCTCTTTCTCAGCTCGCTCCTTCCTTCCTTTCTTCCTCCCCTGCTTCTCTTTCCTTCCTCTGTGCTCAGGGATGACGGGAGGGGGAGAGATTGCCAGTGCTGCCGGTGGCCATGCTGCCGACGGCCATAGCCGTCCCACGCAGGCAGGGGCGGTCCCGATGAAAGGGAAGCCTAGTGGCTTTGAGGCGAGGTCATTGAGCAGGCGTGGCGCTGATCTACCGGTGGGGACCATCAAAGCTGGAACGTGCTCAGCCTTATATCCACGGGGAGCCCTGGAGCCAGCAAGCCCCCCCCCGCCGTCTCTGCCCCGCTCCCTGGGCTGCACAGAGAAGGCGGCAGGCGTGAGAGTGCTGGTGTCCCGGGGGAAAGGGAAGCGCTTCTACCTTTTTCCTTTGTCAGCGGTCAGCAGGGACGGTCAGCAGCGATGCTGGACGCTCGCCGCCTCCTCTTCGTGTGCCCAGGGGGCGGGGCAGCCCCTCGCTGACCCTTTCCCGCCAAAGCCACCTCCTTTTATATCCTCTCCTCTCCCGGAAGCGCCAATCAGCTGGAGTCCAGCACTGATCCTGGTGCCTCTGCAGAGCCCCGACAGCCCTGCAGCTCCAGCTGTCTCTCTCTTGGACTTGTGCGGCACTGCCACTGTTTCAGCTCATTCCTCTCTGCCCCGCTACCACTTCGTGTACCACCTGCCAGGTGGCAAAGTACCACTGGTGGTACGCGTACCACCGGTTGAAAAGCCCTGACTAGTCCAACCCCCTGCTCAGGTAGGAAACCCTATACCATTTCAGACAAATGGCTGTTCAGTCTCTTCTTAAAAATTTCCAGTGTTGGAGCATTCACAGCTTCTGGAGGCAGGTTGTTCCACTGATTAATTGTTCTAACTGTCAGGAAATTTCTCCTTAGTTCTAGGTTGCTTCTCTCTTTGGTTAGTTTCCATCCATTGCTTGTAGTCTTGCCTTCAGGTGCTTTGGAGAATAGCTTGACTCCCTCTTCTTTGTGGTAGCCCCTGAGATATTGGAATAAATAAGATATTGGAATAAATAAGATATTGGATAAAACAACAGATCTGCAAACATCTAGAACCAAGCAAAGTTATTACCAGAAGCCAACACGGATTTGTCAAAAACAGATAATGCCAAACAAGTGTTATTTCATTCTTTGACAAAGTGACTAAATTAGTGAACCAGCAAAACGCAGTGGACATAGTATATTTGGATTTCAGTAAGGCATTTGACAAAGTAGACCACAACCTACTTTTTGGTAAGCTAGAAAAATGTGGGATAGACAGCATCACCACCAAATGGATTTGTAACTAACTGACAAACCATACTCATACTGTGGATCTTGAGAGACTTGGACATTGGCACCTATCTAAGGAAATGAAATTCAGTGCAGAGAAAAGTAAGGTTTTACACTTAGGCAAGAAAAAGCAAATGCACAGGTACAGATTAAGTGAAACCTGGCTCAATAGCAGTAACTGTGAGAGGATCTTAGAGTCCTAGTGGACAATCACTTAAATATGAGCCAGCAGTGTGTGGCAGCAACCAAAAAAGCCAATGAAATCCTAGGTTGCTTTAACAGCGATAGAATCAAGATCATGTACTAGTACCGCTTTATTAAGTCTTAGTGGTTGCATATGATAGGAATTGAACTGTAATAAACATTTAGAGATCAATGACTAGTCTAAACCCATAATGCTCAGTTACCTGTCTCATTAGTGTAATCCATTTGAAGTACATTTGACTAGTTTGAAATTATCTGTTGATGAAAAAAAGATCAGTTCATGAAACAAGAACAAATTGCTTTGATAATTAGACATTTCCATAAATGTATATAATGTACTGTGACTGCAGAATTGAGATTTGTTTAGAGCCAAGTCAGGAAGAGGGGGATATATATTTCCATATTTATTTCTGAGCAAAATTAACTTCCCCTAAAACAGTCTAATACATTATGTGGAATTCAGTTCTCTGGCAAATTTGTTTTTGTCCTTATTTTTAAAGTAAGTACAGGTAGTCCTCAACTTACAACAGTTCATTTAGTGACCATGTGAAGTTACAACAGCACTGAAAAAGTGACTTATGACCATTTTTCACACAAGCGTTGCAGCATCCCCATGGTCACATGATGAAAATTCAGACACTTGCCAACTGACTCAACAACTGTCAGAAAGGTGGTAAAATGGGGCAAAATGTAGTTAACAATAGTCTCACTTAGCAACAGAAATTTTGGGCTCAGTTGTGGTTGTAAGTCAAGGACTACTTGTGTTTTCCAACTTCTTACATTGGAATTATTTCCTAGGAACAAATCAAATTATTCTGTACTACCAGGACATGTTTCTAAAAATAAATTAATATTTAATTTGGAAAGAAGTGACTAGAGGAAAAAACTAGAGGAAAAAAAAACCCTGAAACAGACCTGAGGGTAGTGAAGATCTGAAAACCCTATCGGAGTGTGGCTGGCTGTGGGAGAGACGCCGAAGTAACTGAGGAGAACTGACTGAGGTTGGAAGAAAAATCTGGAGTTTGTGAGAAGCTGAGTGCAAAGGAACGGAGAGACGTTTGGGGGGGAATAGTGACAGCTGAAAAGGATTGACTGAAAAAGGACTGACTGATGGTGAAAGAGAGGAATGAAGCTTGGAATTTGAATTTGGAAGGACTGATTGATGGTGAGAGAGATAAGCCGAGAATGAAGTGGGAGTGTTAAACAGACCCAGCAGTTTTTCTTTGCCGGAAGAGAGTTTGGTATTGGGAGAACTTGGTTCTTTGCTTTGAGTTTGTTTTGAGATATGATGGCAAGAAGTGGACTAATGTACATTTTTCTTCAGTACTAAGCCTAAATATGAGCAAAGACAGTTTATTGGCTTTGGGAGCAGAAGGAGGGGAGCTTATACTTTAGAATGCTGATGGAAATCCATCGGAATGTGTATGGCTTCAAAAAGCAGATGATGTTACTAGCGTTATATTTTCTCCCACTCGTTCTAGAAGACTCTATGCTTCTCATGGGGAAATTATTAGCATGCTGGATATCAGGTGCTTCAAGGAGCCAGTTGAATGTTTCCATGTAAATATAGGCATAGCTATAATCATTGCGGCAGGATTAACATCTGGCATGCGTGTTTTTGTTATTTATTTTATTAATTATTTATTAATTTAATTTCTATGCTGCCCTATTCCGGAGAACTCAGGGCGGCTCACAACATGATAGAAATTACATTATATACATAAATATAAAATATTATGTTCTTGAGTTGTTTTTTAACTGTTGTTTGTCCAAATTTTAAATAGTTAACTTGTTTAATACCATTTTAAATTGATTCGTTAGATGTTGAATGATGTGGGGGGGATTGAATGTTTGTGGAATGAATCGGGTTGAATGGATGGTTAGCTTATTGTTTTAATTTGTCTAGTTTAAAGGGCGGTTTTTTGTGGGTGGGATAAATTAATGATATGGATGGAGTTGTGGTTGAGTGGAATGAATGGGATGGACTGGCTAGCCTGCCTGGCGCGGCAGAGGCGGAGGAGGAGGGGGACGCTGGCTCTGGGGTGATAGAGGGCCAAAGTATACCGGTCTTGCTGGGAAGGGGCAGATATGGCGGGGGCCACAGGGTAGGCCATTCCCGGGGAACAAGAGCTCGCTGTCTAAAAGCGATCCCTTGCTCCGACCCTGTGAGTTCAGCCCGAAGTACTGGTAATGGGCGAAATCCGGACCCTGGGGTCAGGCTGTTGCTGCATCCATGATCTTCTCCTGGATGAGGAGGCTGACCTCGCATGTGTGACCGAGACCTGGCTGGGCCCGGAGGGAGGAGTTCCTCTCTCTGAGATGTGTCCAGCCGGGTTTCAGGTATGGCATCAGCCACGACCCCAGGGAAGGGGGGGAGGAGTGGCTATTATAGCCAAGAAGACCTTTAGCCTACGCAGGCTCGCTGTTTTTGAGATTGCGGGTTGTGAGTCGCTCCTTGTGAAGTTGGACCTAGGGGTACAGGTGGGCTTGTTGCTTGCGTACCTGCCTCCCAGCTGCGTGTCAACAGCCCTGCCTGCGCTACTTGAGGTGGTTGCTGGGCTGGCGGTTGAGTTCCCCAGGCTTGTTGTCTTGGGGGACTTGAATCTTCCGTCGCTTAGCGAATCCTCTGGGTTGGCGCAGGAGTTCATGGCCACCATGGCAACCATGAACCTGACTCAAGTAGTTCAGGGTCTGACCCACGAGAGGGGACATACTCCCGACATGGTATTCCTCTCAGAACAGTTGAGCAATGATCTGAATTTAAGGGGCTTAGATATCTTGCCTATGTCATGGTCAGATCATTTTCTGCTATGGCTTGCTTTTAAGGCTCCAATCCTCCCCTGCAGGGAGGCGGAACCGATTAGGTGGTTCCGCCCCAGACGTCTGATGGACCCAGAGAGTTTTCAGAGGACGCTTGGGCCAGAGAGGCAGTTGCTTTTGCTTTTGCTTGGGCAGAGCTCTTTCAAATAAGGAATTAAAACAGGAAATAAAAGGGGACTAGAGAACTTGGCAGGAACCTTGGGAAGAATTACCTGCTGAGCCCTGGTAAGTTTGTGGGGTTTCTTGATTAATTACAAATTCACCTTTTTTTCTTTCTTTAGAAGCCATAAAAGGGGTTTCTCCTTCCCCTTTCTTCTAAAGTTTGCCCTCAGCACAGGTTTGGAGGGGGTGGAGCTTTCTGCTGCAGCCCCCCTGCTGGCTAATCCCTGGTAGCTGGGAGCAAGCAGCTCATTCTTCCTTGTGAGGCAAGGAACCTGCTGAGCCCTGGTAAGTTTGTGGGGTTTCTTGTTTAATTACAAATTCACCTTTTTTTTAGCAGCCATCGCACCCCTGACGGCGCGTGATAAAATCCTAAAACAAGTAAGAAAAAAAATCCAAAAAGTAAACTGAGACCAAAACAAAAAATTTGAACAACCCAAAAAAAGTTGTGTGTTTTTTTCAAATAATAACTAGTATAATAATAACAGCAAACATATAATAACAAGAAATGGAGATAGATAGCCAGCAGACAGAGGGGAGCTTCCCAGTGTTTTGTATTGAGTGTCACATGTATGACTATCTGTCTGCTGGACAGAAGTCTTGGGTGTGTGATCGGTGCAATGAGCTCCTGGCTCTCAGGGAACAGGTTCTTTCCCTTGAAGCCAAGGTAGCAGACCTGGAGAAGCAGAGAGAGATAGCGAGGCAGGAGAAGATCTTCAGGGATGCAGCAGGAGCGTCCCACTCCATGCTGAGCAGCTCTCCAGCTGCTTTGGAGAATGGAGATCTTGGGCAGGGAGGACATCAATCTGTGGAAGAGGGACAGGCTCCCTTAGTTGAGACCCCTTCCCTGGAGGATGTGCCCATATCCTCTTGCACCGAGGATACTTCTCCGCGGGTGGTGGGAGGGGGGCTTCTTGTAGTGGGTGATTCAATTGTTAGAAATATAGAGAGACGGGTTTGTGATGGAAGCGTTGACCGCATGGTAAACTGCCTGCCGGGTGCAAAGGTTGCGGACATCACGAGGCATCTAGACAGGCTGATAGACAGTGCTGGGGTGGAGCCAACTGTTGTGGTACATGTCGGTACCAATGACATTGGAAAAGCTAAGCGGAAGGTCCTGGAAGCCAAATTTAGGTTGCTAGGTAGAAGATTAAAGTCCAGGACCCCCAAGGTTGCATTCTCAGAAATGCTACCTGTTCCACGTGCAGGGTCAGCTAGACAGGCAGAGCTCAGGAGCTTCAATGCGTGGATGAGGCAGTGGTGCCGGGAGGAAGGGTTTAGATTCATTAGGAACTGGGAAACATTTTGGGACAAGCCACACCTGTACAGAAGGGACGGGTTACATTTGAACCATAATGGAACCAGACTGTTGGCGATTAATATTAAAAAGGTTTCAGAGCAGCTTTTAAACTGATTCATAGGGGCAAGTCGACAGGAGCTGGGCAGCTTCCGGTTCAAGAAGGCGCACTGTCTAATATGGAGGGAGGAAGTTATGCACACATTGGTGAGTCAACAGGAAAACTAAATTGTAATAGTCAAGCAGAAGGACATGGTAGACCATCTACAAATTCTACAACCACATTCTACAGTCAAAATCCACAGTCAAAGTTGAAAGTGCACCAGAAAATTACATATAAAGGTCTGTACACAAATGCTAGAAGCATTCGAGCAAAAATAGGGGAATTGGAATGCTTGGTGAAGGAAAATAATATTGATATTTTCGGCATAACAGAAACCTGGTGGACGGATGAAAACCAATGGGACACAAGGATTCCAGGTTACAAATTGTATAGGATGGACAGGAGAGGGAGAAATGGTAGTGGCGTGGCCTTGTACATAAATGAGGAGTTAGAATCTCATGAACTCGAAATTCAAGAAAATTCAAACTCACCCACAGAAACATTGTGGATAAAAATCCCAGGACACGAAACTAATCTGACGTTAGGGATCTGCTATCGCCCTCCCAACCAAACTCCAGAGGCAGATTGCTATTTGGAAAAAGAATTTAAGGAGGCCTCAAAAAGAAATAGGGTAGTTATAATGGGGGACTTCAACTATCCCCAAATAGATTGGGTAAATTCTTGTTCTACACATGAAAGAGAGACAAGGTTCCTCGACATGTTAGCCGATTATTCCCTTGAGCAGATGGTCATGGAACCTACCAGGGGAAAGGGGATCCTGGACTTGGTTCTAACTAATGCACAGGATTTGGTTCATGATGTCCTTGTAACCGAGCCCATAGGAACCAGCGATCACAACACAATAACCTTCAACTTAACCATGGATAGCAAATTGTCAGTGAAAACTAACACAGAGACGTTAAACTTTCACAGAGGAAATTTTGACAAAATGAGGAAAATAGTAAAGAAGAAACTAAAAGGAACAGTAAAAAAAGTCAAATCCCTCCAAAATGCTTGGAAACTGTTTAAAAATACGTTACAGCAGGCTCAAATAAAATGCATTCCTAAAAGAAGAAAGAGGATTGGAAAGTCCAAGAGGATACCAGTATGGCTTACGAATGAGGTAAAGGAGGTTATTGGAAAGAAGAAAAACTCATTTAAGAAATGGAAGGCTCTTCCTACCGAGGAGAACAGGAGGGATCACAAACTCTGGCAGACCAAATGCAAGGCAATAGTCATGAAAGCCAGGAGAGACTTTGAGGAGCATATAGCCAAGAATATTAAAAATAATAACAAAACCTTTTTTAAGTACATCAGAAGCAGGAACCCAACCAGAAAATCAGTTGGGCCACTTGATGACAATGGTCAGAAGGGGATAATCAGAGAAGACAAGGAGATTGCTGAGAGGCTAAATGACTTCTTTGCCTCCGTTTTCACCGAGGAGGATAGAGAACATTTGCTTGCCACTGAATTAGTTTTCCCAGGGAGGGAAATAGAAGAATTAAACCTGATAGAGATAAACAAGGAAGATGTTCTTGCATGCCTTTCTAAACTAAACGTCAACAAATCGCCGGGTCCAGATGGCATCCACCCTAGAATACTCAAGGAACTCAAGTGTGAAATTGCTGAACTTCTAGCTAAAATATACAATCTTTCTCTAAGATCAGGCACTGTACCGGAGGATTGGAGGGAAGCAAATATAACCCCGATCTTCAAGAAAGGATCCAGAGGTGATCCAGGAAACTATAGACCAGTCAGTCTAACCTCAGTTCCAGGCAAACTGATGGAAACCATTATTAAAGATAAAATTACAGGGCACATAGAAAAACAGGCATTGCTGAAAGAAAATCAACATGGTTTCTGCAAAGGCAAATCATGTCTTACTAACTTGTTAGAATTCTTTGAGGGTGTAAATAAATACATAGATAAAGGGGCCCCAGTTGATATTGTATATCTTGACTTTCAAAAGGCTTTTGACAAAGTTCCTCACCAAAGGCTCCTAAAAAAGCTCTCCAGCCACGGAATTAGAGGACAGGTCTTGTCCTGGATTGGTAACTGGCTAAATTGTAGGAAGCAAAGGGTGGCAATAAATGGACAATTCTCCGGATGGAAAGAAGTGAGAAGTGGTGTACCCCAAGGTTCAGTTTTGGGACCTTTACTTTTTAATTTATTCATCAATGATCTGGATGTAGAAGTTAATAGTGAGGTAGCCAGGTTTGCTGATGACACTAAATTGTTCTGGGTTGTGAAAAGTGAAACTGATTGTCGGGAGCTCCAGAAGGATCTCTCGAAATTGTGTGAGTGGGCAACAAAGTGGCAAATGCATTTTAACCTAAACAAGTGCAAAGTTATGCACATCGGGGCAAAGAACCCCAATTATACTTACCAACTGATGGGGACCAAACTTTCTGAGACAACCCAAGAAAGGGATCTTGGGGTTTTGGTGGACAGCTCGATGAAGATGTCAACCCAATGCGCAGCAGCAGTAAAAAAAGCAAATTCCATGCTTGGCATGATTAGGAAGGGAATCGAAAATAAGTCAGCAAGTGTTGTATTGCCTCTGTACAGATCGATGGTGAGACCACACTTGGAGTACTGTGTACAGTTCTGGTCACTGCACCTCAAGAAGGATATAATGGAACTGGAAAAGGTGCAAAAAAGGGCAACAAGAATGATCAAGGAAATGGAGTGCCTCCCTTATGAAACCAGATTGCAACGCCTTGGTCTCTTCAGCCTTGAAAGACGGCGTTTAAGGGGTGACTTGATCGAAGTGTATAAAATCATGCATGGGATAGAAAAGGTGGATAGAGAAAAATTCTTTTCTCTATCACACAATACCAGGACAAGGGGGCACTCCCTAAAGCTCATAGCTAAGAAAGTGAGGACAAATAAAGGGAAATATTTCTTCACCCAGAGGGTCGTTGATTTATGGAATTCACTTCCTGAAGGGGTCGTGACAGCTGTCAGCCTTGACAGCTTCAAGGCAGGGCTAGATAGATTCATGGATGCCAAGTGTATCAGTGGTTATTAAAACGGATGTCCATGTGCCGCCTCTATGTTGGTTGAGGCAGGCAGGATTCCCTTGGGTACCATTTGTTGGGGGTCAAGGGAAAGGGAGGGTTTTGCCTTCTCTTTCTGCTCAAGATCCCCATGTACAATTGGTGGGCCACTGTGTGACACAGAATGCTGGACTCGATGGGCTTTGGCCTGATTCAGCATGGCTCTTCTTATGTTCTTATGTTCTTAAATACCGGATTCTCTCATTCACAGTTCGGCAGAGTCCCTGGTTACGGCCTGGAATATGGCTGCGAAGGGGGCTCTTGACCGGATTGCGCCGCTGCGACCTCTCTGTGGTAGCAGACCCAGGAGATCTCCTTGGTTTACTGAGGAACTCGGGGATGAAGCGCCAGAAGAGACGCCTAGAGAAGCAATGGAGGAAAAGTAAATCTGTATCTGACCGAACACTATTACGATCTTATATCAAGACTTATCAGGTGGCGCTCAAGGCGGCAAGATGCACGTATCATTCCGCCTTGATTGCATCTGCGGAATCCCGCCCAGGCGCCCTGTTTAGGGTGACTCGCTCCCTCCTTAATCAAGGGGGGGTGATGCACCCTTGCAGGGCAGTGCTGAGGATTTTAATAAGTTTTTCGCGGATAAAATCGCTCAGATTAGGATGGACCTTGACTCCAATTGGAATGCAGTGTCGGCTGACAATGAGTCAGTCGAGATGACAGGGACTCGTCTTGATCCTGTTGTGTGGGAGGAGTTTGACCTGGTGGCACCCGATGAAGTGGACAAGGCCATTGGAGCTGTGAGTTCCGCCACCTGTTTATTGGACCCGTGCCCCTCCTGGCTGGTTTCGGCCAGCAGGGAGGTGACGCGGGGCTGGGTTCAGGAGATTGTCAATGCTTCTTTGAGGGAGGGGTCCTTTCCGGCTCCCTGCAAGGAGGCAATTGTGCGCCCCCTCCTCAAGAAGCCTTCCCTGGACCCAGCTGTATTAAACAACTACCATCCTGTCTCCAATCTTCCCTTTATAGGGAAGGTTGTTGAGAAGGTGGTGTCACTCCAGCTCCAACGGTCCTTGGATGAGGCCGATTATCTGGGCCCTCAACAGTCAGGATTCAGGCTCGGCTACTCCACGGAAACTGCTTTGGTCGCGCTGACGGATGATCTCTGGCGGACCCGGGATAAGGGATTTTCCACTATCCTGGTGCTACTTGACCATGGTATCCTTCTGCACCGACTGGAGGGGTTGGGGGCACTGTTTTGCAGTGGTTCACCTCCTACCTCACTGGTCGGTCGCAATCGGTGTTGGTGGGGGGTCAGAAGTCGACCCCTAGGTTCCTCCCTTGTGGGGTCCCTCAGGGATCGGTCCTCTCCCCTCTGCTGTTTAATATCTACATGAAACCACTGGGTGAGATCATCCGACAACACGGGGTGAGATATCATCAGTATGCTGATGATACCCAGCTTTACATCTCCACCCCGTGTCATTTCAGTGAAGCAGCGGAAGTGATGTGCCAATGTCTGGAGGCTGTTAGGGTTTGGATGGGTGCCAACAGGCTCAAACTCAACCCCGACAAGACAGAGTGGCTATGGGTTCTGCCTCCCAAGGATAATTCAATCTATCTGTCCATCAGCCTGGGGGGGGAAGCTTTTGACCCCCTCGGAGAAGGTCCGCAACTTGGGCGTCCTCCTCGATCCACAGCTAAATTTGGAACATCATTTTTCGGCTGTGGCGAGGAGGACATTTGCCCAGGTTCGCCTGGTGCACCAGTTGCGGCCCTATTTGGACCGGGAGTCTCTTCTCACAGTCACTCATGCCCTTATCACCTTGAGGCTCGACTACTGCAATGCTCTCTACATGGGGCTACCTTTGAAAAACGTTCGGAGACTTCAGGTAATGCAGAATGCAGCCGCGCGAGCAGTGTTGGGCTTGCCCAGAAATGCCCACATTTCGGCATCACTCCGCGAGCTGCATTGGCTGCCAATTGGTCTCCGAACCCAATTCAAAGTGTTGGTTATGACCTATAAAGCCCTACATGGCATCGGACCAGGTTACGTATGGGACCGTCTCCTGCCCCATGAATCCCAGCGGCCGGTTAGGGCCCACAGAGTCGGCCTTCTCCAGGTCCCATTAGCCAGACAGTGTCGCCTGGTGGGGCCTAGGGGAAGAGCCTTCTCTGTTGCGGCCCCGGCCCTCTGGAACCAACTTCCCCCAGAGATCCGTGTCGCCCCCACCCTCTCCGCCTTTCGTAAATTACTTAAAACACACCTCTGCCGGCAGGCCTGGGGTAGTTAACATCTTGCCCCAAGCCAGTGTATGTCTGTGTGTATGTTGAATGATTGTTTTTTTAAATTAAGGGGTTTTATATACATGTATTTTTATATGTTGATTTCTACTATGTTGTGAGCCGCCCTGAGTTCTCCGGAATAGGGTGGCATAGAAGTCAAATAAATAATAATAATAATTTGTATGTATATTCTCCCGAATTGTCACGAGCTTGAAAAAATGGACTTGGAGGAATGTGTTCAGGTAATTGCACCATTTTCATCCTATTTTCTAGATTATTTAGTTAATAGTTATCTAATGCAAAATAAATGATTACTGTATTAAGAATCTGTTTAATATTGTCTTTGAGCATCATAACAAGCACTGAAGCAGGAAATATTTGTGAGTTGGCTACAGCGAGTTGTCCTATTCTATTGAGAATACAGCACAGAGGTTCTTCTCTGCTGCTGTTTTGGAGAATGCTGCATACCAGTATCTTAAGATTCAAGCACATAATAAATATAAAAAGCACTTCATGCTGAGCCTGTTCAAGATGGGGAAACAAACCACTGGTATGTCATCTGCCAGTATCCTTTTTTAGCATCAGCCTGGGAATAAGAAGAACAGAAGAAAGTAGAGGAAAGGGGTTTTAAAGTACAGATGATTGATTTCAGTTCTGCATGGTCTAGTGCAGTGGTTCTTAACCTTTTTGAACGAATCGCCCCCTTGAGCCAATGAGGAAGTTGTCATCGCCCCCCTCCCCCAACATAACCTCTCAATCACAACATAGGAAATAATTCTTCAATTTATGCAAACACTTTTTTTGTTTTCTTTAAAATTGTCATCTGGACATATCGATGCAAATAATTTATTTCCAGTCTTTTTCCCATATCTCAACTGTGTGAAAAACTTTGGTGCCACCCATCACTTTATTCCCAAACTTTGTGATACATGTATTTCATTATTATCTTATTTATTCAAGACACTTAAATGTAATGACTACTGAAAACAAAATTCAGTTGCAAGAAAGAGGAATGCCTGAAAAGAAAAACAGTAACATTTAATGATTGAATTACAAGTGAAATTTAAGACGCAAAAAGAAATATATAAAGGGCATAAGAACAAACCGCAATGCAGGAACTAAGAATTTCAAGACAAAAACTCTGAAACTAAATTAAGATTTGAGGAAAGTATATATAGTCATGCACACTGTAAAAAGGATTAAAAAGACACAAAGAAAATATAATATTGAACTGGAGTGCACGCTAAAAAAGTACAATACAAAGAGACACACAAAATGTTTTACAGAGCACAACAAAAATTCGAAAACGAAGCCGAAAACTCAAACTGGAACGTGAAATCCAATGCAAGCAAATACAACAATAAAAGCTCAGACAATTATTAACGAAAAATATGTATGTACACAAAAAGCAAAAAAAAAAAGAACATCAACATCAAACATCAAAGCTTGGTGAGCTGATGCCAATTTCTTTTTTTTTTTCCTCTTCTGATCCATCTTTATTTGTAAAAGTCCAGATATAAAATCTTAACATTTCTTTAAAGAACATGAAAAGGCACATTAAAAACTATTGTATTTTCCACCCCAAAGCCTGGACTATATTAACCACTACCCATTTTTTCCATTGCATTATTCTTCTTGCGCTCTCAGTTGCTTTCATCCTCCAAAGTTTCCCTCTTCCTGCATTTCAGGAACAAAAGAATGGAAGGATGTCAAGAGTGCAACTACCTCTGGTCCAGCAGTCTTTTAGTAATAGGATTCTTTTTCCACCCAGCCTCCAGGGCTGCGTCTGATGATTAGTTTTCTTACTTCATCATAGACAAAGATGAGGAGAGAATAAGGGAAGGCACAAAACCACCATGAAGGCTTCAGTGGGAACATTCTCAAGGCCACATCCATTCCTGGGCAGTAAGAGAGGAAGGCAGCAAGAGCAGTTTCTTCAAAGAGACCAAATATTAGGATCTTGTTCTTCATTCCTTGCTGGAAGACAGAATTCCTTCTGGTCTTACAGATAACTAAGTCTGCCCACTGTACCACCACAATGCTGACAAAGAATGCTGTATGGCAAGTGAATTCTACAATTTTCCTTTGCTCATAATTTGTTAATCGCATTCTTAAATCACCACGCTCAGAGATCTTCAACATGTTCCTTGACTTAGAAAGGATCTGTTGGATGGCGCTGAAGCCCCTCTCCACTAAGTAAGTGGAAGGAAAGGCTAAAAGAAGCAACTTAACTTCCTCCCACAATATTGGGTAAGTGTTCCTCATTTGCACCCAAAAAACTTCGTAGCTGTAACTCTGAAAATGTGACTGGGCTTCACAGTGGTGTTTCAGATCTGTCAGTGGCTCTTGCAGTTTGGGATGAAGTTGTGCAAAGTCTGCTGTGAAAGGATTTAGCACCCAAGTGGGCACTTCCAGATTTATCAGATCATAGAATCTGGTTTCCATATCTTCTTTTAGTTGCTTCAAGTGGCAGCAAAAAAACATCCAAATCTTCTCCTTGGAGTTCACGTTCATTACCAAGGCTTGGGAACTGATACAGCTCCTGGCGACTCATATTGCTTGCAAGGAGGTCCAATTTGGAAATAAATGAGCAGATTACTCCCTTGGCCTTAAGAAAATTGATTTTATCTCCTTGCAGTTTTACGTTCACTTCATTCAGCTTGTCAAAAACATCAGCGAGATAAGCTACATCCAGACGTCGAAGTTTAAGAGAACTGCTTAGACTTGGGTCAATGGATTCAAGAAATTCGACAACTGTGTCAAAAGGTTTGCTGCAAACACTTCCCTTTTGAAAGCCACCTTACTTCGGTGTGCAAAAGGAAACGTTCAAACTCTTCATCATTTTCTTCACAAAGCTTGTGAAAAAGTTGGTTGTTCAAGGAATTCGACTTAATGTTATTCACAGCATTAATGAGGTAACGTAGAGATTCGTGCAAACGGCCACTCAAATTTTTTGAGACAAGGTGCTGTCTATGAACGACGCAATGGACAGTCATAACTCCAGGTACAACCAATTTTAGAAGAGCTTGAAATCCGCGATATCGTCCAACCTTGGATGCAGGTCCGTCGGTTGCACATGCCACAACGTTTGTCAAAGGAATGTTTTTCTCATTAAAAAACTCTTCAACCTTTTTAAATATTGAAGAACCTTTTGTGTCGGTGGCTAAATTTTGAACAAATAACAGTTCTTCCCCGATCTCTTCATTTCCGTTGATGAAACGGACATAAGCCAATAACAAAGCTTCATTTTCACGAATCATTGACTCGTCAATCTGCATCACGAATTCTGTATTTTTCAAGGTGTCAATAAGTCTTTCTTCCACATCAGCAGCCATTTCATCAATTCTTTTTGATACGGTGTCATTGCTCAAAGGACTTGATTGCGTGATAGTGCTTGCGCTGGGCCCCAACATGGTGGCAACAATCTGTTTCACTGCTGGTAAAATCAGCGTTTCTCTGATAGTGTGAGGTTTG
The DNA here is from genome assembly GCA_034064705.1 of Bothrops alternatus. Lineage (NCBI taxonomy): Eukaryota > Metazoa > Chordata > Lepidosauria > Squamata > Viperidae > Bothrops > Bothrops alternatus. The sequence goes on along the minus strand of JARGCV010000014.1, from coordinate 317,123 downwards.
CCACATTTTGCTATCAAAGATATTTCATAGGAACAAATGAGCCCCTTGTCGGCATTGAGTGACGATTTTCCAAATAACTTCCCAACAGTGCTGCGACCCTCAAACTTGGCCTTTAAGGATTGGAAAAATGATGCCAGTTTTTCAGCTTTATCCGAATGAATTCTTACCATATGGTCTTTCAGTCAGGAAGGCTTCATCGCTTCATTTCAAAATGTTTTCTCACAAAGAAGACAAAACGGAAGCTGTACGTTGGAAGGAGATGGAATGAATCCCAATTTTAGGTATTCCGTCAAATATTGGCGACACTTCCTCTTCTCGGCCATGTTGAGAGGTCCTTGAAATGAAAGGCACTACCTGCAAATTAAATTTTTGCCTGCACTGGAACACTAGAAAAATACACGTGGACATCGATAAACCTAGTTTCAACAGTTATGTTGACATTACAGCTGACGTCACGGGACAGCCACTCAGCATGCAATGTTTCGAAAGAAGCGCTCCCCCCTCCATCACTGCCCATTCTGGCCAATGGCGCGCCACTGTATGGGTAGAGGCTGCTGTGCAACGCGCATGAAGATAAGCGATGCGTATTCACATATGTACTGTGTTCTGTACTGAAGCTAGCTGGAGGAACATTTGAAAACACAATTCAATCCACTAATAGCGAGCGATCTGATGTTTTTGTACGACAGATATACAGCGATTCACTGTACGAAAAAGTCTCAAAAGTGTCCCCAAAACTTCTCACTCCATCGCCCCCATATCGCCCCCTTTTCATTCCTTCGCCTCCCTGAAAAATGAAATCGCCCCCAGGGGGGCAATATCGCCCAGGTTAAGAACCACTGGTCTAGTGCAGGGGTAGGCAACCCAAAACACTCAAAGAGCCACTTGGACCCATTTCCCACCGAAAACAAAACAGAGGGAGCCGCAAAACCCTTTGGATATCTAAAATGAAGATAACACTGCATATATCCTTTTTTACCTTTATTATATGTATGTATGTATGTATGTATGTATGTATGTATGTATGTATGTATGTATGTATAAAGGATATATGCAGTGTTATCTTCATTTTAGATGTCAAAAGGGTCTCTCTCTCTCTCTTTCTGTCCCTCCCTCCCTCTCCCTCTTTCCCTCCCTCTCCCTCTTTCTGCCCTTGGTCTGCCAGTCCTCTTCCCCCACTGTGTGTGTGTGTGTGTGTGTGTGTGTGTGTGTGTGTGTGTGTGTGTGTGTGTGAGAGAGAGAGAGAGAGAGAGAGAGAGAGAGGTATTTGCGCTTCCCCCTCTTTCTCTCTTTCCTCTCTCCCTCTTTCTTTCCTCTCCCTCTCTCTCTTTCCTCTCTCTTTCTCTTTCCTTTCCCTCCCTCCCTCTTTTTCTCTTTCCTCTTTCTTCTCCCTCTTTCTCTTTCCTCTCTCTTTCTCCCTCTTTCCTCTCTTTCTCTCTCTCCCCCTTCCCTCTCCCTTTCTCTTTCCTTTATTTCCTCTTTCTTTCCTCTTTCTTTCCTCTCTCCCCCTCTCCCTCTTTCTCTTTCCTCTCTTTCTTCCTCTTTCCTCTTTCTTTCCTCTCTTTCTCTTTCCTCTCCCTCCCTCCCTTTTTCACTTTCCTCTCTCTTTCTTCTCCCTCTTTCTCTTTCCTCTCTTTATCCCTCTTTCTTTCTTTCTCTTTCCTCTCTCTCTGCCTTTCCCTCTCCCTTTCTCTTTCCTTTCTTTCTCCCTCTTTCTCTTTCTTTCCTCTCTCTTTCCTCTTTTTTTCTTTCCTCTTTCTTTCCTCTCTCTTTCTCCCCCTTTCTCTCTCTCTCTCTCTCCCTCTTTCTCTCTCTTTCTTTCCTCTCTTTTCTTTCTTTCCTCTTTTTTCCTCTTTCTCTTTCCTCTCTCCCCCTCTCCCTCTTTCCTCTCCCTTTCTCTTTTCACTTTCTTCCTCTTTCCTCTTTCTCTCTTTCTTTCCTATCTCTTTCCTCTCTCTTTCTCTTTCCTCTCTCTCTCCCTCTCTTTTTCTCTTCACCTCCCCCCCTTTACTAACAGAACCAGTTCACCTACCAAATCGTTTAACTTCCTCCCTTAGAGATGGGCAATGTGGATTCACCACATTCTGACAAAGACAAATGCCAGCACCTCTCACTTAGCATCGATTCTGCTGCAGGGATGGCAAATGCTGTATGTTAGCAATATCTGGAGAGCTACAGTTCATCTGCACCCTCCTGAAAGGCTCTCCCATCCATTGCAATGTCACATTTTGAAAGGCCCCTGACCCTCCTCCGCTTCAGGCCGACTGCGCCCAGCAGGGAGCCTCAGTAGCCGGCGAGGAAGGGAGGAGGGGAGGAAGAGAGACAGACCATCTCCTCGCTGCTCGCTTCCAATCCCAATGTGGTGAATCCTGCTTGGGATTTGGGACTGAGAGGGGGAAGATCCTGGCTCCCAAGCCACAGGGACTTCCAACCACAGAGCTTGCTTGGCTCTGTTCCCAGTCAGTGCCAAGCACACGCAAAACAACAACAACAAAATGCTGCGGTTGAGACATGCCTGCCTGCCTGGCTCCCGGGCCTCAGTAGCCAATCATTTGAAGCAAGCAGCCTCGTCCGCAGAGAGAGGAGAGGAGAGAGTGAGGGCAGATGAGCCGAGTCTGTGGCAGGGATAACAAGGGTTTGGGAGATGCTAGCACGAAAGTTCTGCATCTTTTGACTTACCTCGCCTTGCCCCCCACTGGTTCTTCGCCCGAACAAGTCACCCTCTCTCTTTCTCTCTCTCTTTCCCCTGCCTCTCTCTCTCCCCAGATGAGGAGAGAGAGAGAGAACGAAAGGCAGATGGGGCCGAAGGGGCAGGGGGGAGGGGGGCAGCAGGCAGTAGAAGGCACTGAAAGGCGCCCGGGACACCATGGCCCGGCCCGGGGAGATGCGTGGCGAGCTCAGCTGCCCAGGGACGGCCCACGAAGCGATGCCCCCCTGCCGCTGCCCAAGCTGGGACTGCCGCCGGCCCGGCCTGGGGAGACACATAGCCGGCTCGGCAGCCCGGGAACGGCCCAGGGAGCAATGCCCCTGCCGCCACCGCCCCAGCCGGGACTGCCGCTCAGCCTGGGGAGACATGTGGCTGGCTCGGCGGCCCGGGGATAGCCCAGGAAGCGATGCCCCCGCCGCCGCCACTCCAGCGGGGACTGCTGCCCGGCCCGGCCTGGGGAGATGCATAGCTGGCTCGGCGGCCCGGGGACAGCCCAGGGAGTGATGCCCCTGCCGCCGCCACTCCAGCCGGGACTGCCACCCGGCCCAGGCAGACACGTGGCCAGCTCGGCGGCCTGGGGACGGCCCAGGAAGTGATGTCCCCAGCCTGGCCTGGGGAGACGTATGGCCGGCTTGGCGACCTGGGGACGGCCCAGGAAGCGATGCCCCTTCCGCCACCGCCCTAGCCGGGACTGCTGCTCAGCCCAGCCTGCGGAGATGTGTGGCTGGCTTGGCTGCCTGGGGACGGCCCAGGAAGCGATGCCCCCCTGCCGCTGCCCCAGCCGGGACTGCGGCATGGGGGGGCAGCAGAAGAGAGGAGGTGGAGGAGGAGGCTTCGGAGCCACAGGAGATGGCTCAAAGAGCCGCATGCGGCTCCGGAGCCGCGGGTTGCCGACCCGTGGTCTAGTGCTTCCCTTTTTTTTGTAAAAATTATTTTATTAAAACCATCAACATTAAACATAAGATCATATTAAAAAGCAATCATCATATAACCTGCAATACAACTCTAAGGATCAGTCTTTGTAAACGTCTGGTTTAGTAAACATTCCTCACTCCTCACGTCAAGCCTCAACTATACGCCTGATACATTTTATTTGATTGGTGTTTCTCTTATATATGGTCTATCTACTGTTTCTAGTCTATCACCTATTGTTCATTCGAGCTTTAGAAGTAAATTTGTCTCAGTAGTAGTGCAATCTTTTATGTTCCCTAACAAAAGATCCTGAGGTAGAAATTCAGTATCCTGAGGTAGAAATTCAGTACGCTTTTCCAATATTAAAGCAATCAACATTAAATCTTGGCTCATATTAATAAGCTGTCCTCATAAGGCCTGAAAATACAGCTCTTGTATATGGTCTATCTACATTCATACAATCAGCATTGAACATAAAATCATAGTATGCATCAATCATCATAGCACCTGATATACATCCCTAAGTATTGATCTTTATAAACGTCTGGTTTGGTAAACATTTTTCACTCCTCACATCAAGCCTCAACTAAATGCCTGTTACAATTTATTTGATTGGTGTTTCTCTTTTCTATAGTCTATCCACAGTTTCTAGTCTATCACATATTATTCATCTCAGTATTAGTACAATCTTTTATGATCCCTAACCAAAAATCCTGAGGTAAAAGTTTAATAACCTGAGGTAAATCTTGTATATGGTTTATCTACTATATCTAGTCTATCACATATTGTTCATTCACGCTTCTGAATTAACTTCGTCTCAGTAGTAGTGCAATCTTTTATAGTCCCTAACCAAAGATCCTGAGGTAGAAGTTTCATAACCTGAGATAGAAATTCAATCCGCTCTATCAATATTAAAGCAAACAACATTAAGCATAAGATCATATTAAGAGGCTTTCGTCATATAACATAGGCATACAACATTAGGTGTTAGTCTTTGTAAACATTTGATTTGGTAAACATTCTCCCCTCTTTATGTCGAGCCTCAACTAAATGCCAGGTGCATTTTGTTTGATTGGTGTTTCTCTTGTATATAGTCTATCCACTATTTCCAGTCTGTCAAATATTGTTCATTTGAGCGATCTTTCAAGTATGCCGATATTTTCGCCATTTCCGCCAGATTTGTTACTTTCACAGTCCATTCTTCTATAGGCAGTATTTCTGGATTCTTCCAGTATTGTCCCACCAACAATCTGGCTGCTGTGATCAAGTTCAGAAATAAGCTCGTCTCTGAGGTAGTGCAATCCTTTGTTATCCCTAACAAAAAAACCTGAGGTAGAAATTCAATACGCTTTTTGAGAATGGTTTGGAGTGTCCACCATATCTTCCTCCAGAAGGCTTTGATTTTTCTGCATGTCCACCATACATGAAAGTAGGTAGCCTCCCCGTCACCACACCTCCAGCATTTGGGCTGGGAGTCTGGATAGATGAGTGATAGTTTTTTCGGGTCGAGGTGCCACCTATAGAACATCTTGTAGAAGTTTTCCCTTAAGTGTTGTGATTTCGTAAATTCTACATTTCTCACCCAGATTTTCTCCCACGTGTCCATGGTGATAGAATGCCCAAAGTCTTGTTCCCACTTTACCATACAGTTCTTGACTAGCTCGGTTTCAGAGTCCATTTCTATCAGAATGCTGTACACTCGTTTGATGTGCATGATCCCCTGTTCTCTAATCTGTTTAATTAGATTCTCGTCAGTCTGGGATAAGCCCTTCTTCTTGTCTTTATGCCACCTTGATTGCAGTTGTAGATATGATAGCCAGGTACCTCCTATTCCTTCGTCTGCTAGCGTTGTTTGGGGTTTCAAGGAGAACCCATTTTCTTCTTCCAGTACAAGTTTACTGTAGGGCACCACTTCTTGCCCTTGGGATATGTTTACATCCCCTATTGCGTGTCCGGGGATCGTCCAGATGGGAATCTTGTCGTGTAGGAGGTGTTTATATTTCTTCCAGACCCATAACAATGGGATTCGTAGTGGGTTCTCCTTGAAGTTCCTGTCAGCCTTTTTGTCGTATACTAAGTATGCGTGCCAGCCGAATAGTAGACCATGCCCTTCAATATTCAGTATTCTATCATTCGTCATATTGATCCAGTCACTCAACGCCACCAACGTCGCTGCATAGTAGTATAGCTTTAGATTCGGCATTTTTAGTCCCCCTCTCTTCCTCGTGTCCTGGATGATTTTTAGTTTCACCCTCGGTCTCTTGTCGTCCCAAATAAATCTGTTGATGCCCTTCTGCCAACTGTCCAAGTCCACATCCTTTTTGAGTATGGGTAGCATTTGAAAAAGAAATAGAAATCTTGGCAAGACGTTCATCTTTACTGCTGCTATCCTGCCCAGCAAGGATAGTCTTAGTGTTTTCCACCTTTCCAGATCTGCTTGTATCTTGCTCCACAGCACCTCGTAGTTATTTTTGTGTAATTTCGCATTCGTTGTTTCTATCTCCACTCCCAGGTATTTAACTTTCTTAACTATTTCACAACCCGTTATTCTTTCCAAGTCCTGTTTTGCTTTGTTGTCTAGATTTTTAACTAGCATCTTCGTTTTTGATATATTAACTTTAAAACCTGATACCTTACCATAGTCTTTCATTATCTCCATCAAACTCCTTGTTGATTGTACTGGTTGCGATACTGTCACCAGTAGGTCGTCTGCAAAGGCACACAGTCTGTAGTCCTGTTTTCCAATCTGTATGCCCTTTATGTCCTCTGCTGCTCTTATCTTGTTCAGCAGAATCTCCATCGTTAAGACAAATAACAGTGGTGACAGCGGACAGCCCTGTCTCGTGCCTCTTTCTATGTTGAATGGGTCTGTTAGTTCGCCGTTCACAATGATCTGGCCCGTTTGTTTCTGGTAGATTGCTATTATGGAGTTGAGGAACTGCTTTCCCATTTTCATCCCCCGGGCTAGGTTCGTCAGGAATGGCCAATTCAGTCTGTCAAAGGCTTTTTCTGCGTCCACAAACATGAGGGTGGCAGGTACCTGGTTGTGCCTTTCCAAGTACTCTATTATGTTCGGCAGCTGTCTCACGTTGGTTTTCATCTGACGTCCTTGTATAAACCCCGTTTGATCCGGGTGAATTATTTTTTGTAATACAGTCATTAATCTGTTGGCCAGCACTTTTGTGAAGAGTTTGTAGTCTGTGTTCAATAGTGAGATGGGCCTATAGTTTGCCGGTTGTGCATTATCTTTTCCCTCTTTGGGGATTAGAGAAATGTAGGCTGTTTTCCAGGAGGGTGGGACTAGGCCTCCTTCTTGTATGTTGACAAATAGCTTTCTGAGGGGTTCTATCATTTCCTCTTGGAGATGCTTGTAATAGATAGCCGTTATCCCATCCGTTCCGGGTGATTTTCCTTTTTTCAGTTGTTTGATCGCTGAGTGTATTTCCTCCTTCGTGATTGGGGCGTTCAGGGCATCTCGTTGTGTATCGGTTAGTACCATTAATTTTTCGTTTTGTAGAAACTTTTCTGTCTCATTGTCCTGTATCTTCTCCTCGGCGTATAGCTTTGAGTAGAACTCGGTGAAAGCTTTCTTAATGGTTTCCTGTTTGAATTCTTCCTTGCCTTTGTACTCTATCTTTTCAATTATGCGGGCTTTCTGTTTCTTTCTTATGGTGTAAGCCAGCCACCGACCCGGTTTGTTGGCGCTACAGAATGTCTTGTGTTTTGCATATTGTATATTCCATGCTACTTGATCCGCCATCAGCAGGTCAAATTGTTTTCTTAGTATCTTAATTCTTTCTTTTGTGGCTTTGTCCTCCGGTCTTTTTATTAATAATTGTTCCTGTTTCTTTATCTCCTCCTCTAGTTCCTTTCTTTTTCGTTCTTGTTTGCGTCGGTGCCTGGTGTTCATGTTCATGAGGATCCCGCGCATAAATGCCTTGCTAGCGTCCCAAATCATTTCAATGGGTGTTTCATTGTTCATATTTATACTAAAGAATTCCTTCATGGCACTTTTGCATTCCGCCACCTCTTTCTCGTGTCTAAACAGGTTTTCATTAATTCTCCAGGATCTCCTCGATTTCCGATCCTGTCTTAATGCCATCCCTACCGGGTTATGGTCCGTTAGTACTTTGGGTAGGATTGACACATTGTTGAGGCGGACTAGCAAGTCACTAGATGCCAGGATGAAGTCAATTCTGGAAAATAATTGATGCCTGTCAGAGAAAAAGGTGAATTCTTGCTCTTTGCCATGCCGTTCCCTCCAGACGTCTGTCAGTACAAGGTCTTCCTTCATGTCAAAGAAAGATTTAGGCAACTTGGAGTGCTTCTGTGGGTTAGGTTTTGTTTTCTTCTTGTCTAGGGCAATCTCTATGACCCCGTTCCACTCTCCCAGAATAATACATGATCTGTAGTTGAGTTGTATTAACTTCTTGTGTATCTTTTTGTAGAATTTTCCTTGTTGTTGATTTGGTGCATATATGCCCATCACTAGAATTTTCTTGTCGTCCTGTGTCACTTCGATTGCTAGGTATCTACCCTGGGAGTCCGACTCTATTAGCTTAGCTAGTACATGTTTCTTCACATATATAACAAGCCCGTTCTTCTTTCGTGGCGCCGCTGCGACAAAATGTGTACCTAGTCTGTTGTTGATTAAGTATTTCTGGTCCGCTGCTCTGATGTGTGTTTCTTGTAGGCAAATTATGTCGTTTCTTCCTTGATACAGGTAATGAAATATCTTTCTCCTTTTCTGTGGGGAATTTAGTCCGTTAACGTTCCATGTCAAGTATTTAGTTGTCATTGTCGGTTTCAGGATACTCTTCCAAGACCGCTTCTGTTCTATCTCTTGCGTTCTTCTTTGGTCTCGTTCCCATGGTATCCAAGTTGGTGCTCAAGTTGCGTAGAGGGGTCGTGTCGTGTTGCTCCGTGCGTTTGGTGGTGGATCTTGTTATCCTGCCCTCTGCAGTTTGTCCTGTTCCCTTTCTGTTGTTGCTTCCTGTTCTCTGTGTCGTCGTGTCTCGAGTTGGTCCTTTCCTTTCTCTTGCTCCTGCGTCTGTCTGTCATTCCGGTGGCCCTTCTGCGTCTTCTCTCGTGGTGTATTGAGATCCATCCGACGTCAGTTCCTTTGCAAAGAATTCTCTGGCTTTTCGGACCGAGTTCAGGTAGTATCTTTTATTTTTATAGAAAAGTGACATCCCCGTAGGGGCTTCCCATCGGTATCGCAGAGCGCGTAGTCTCAGTTCGTCGGTCAGGAACTTGTAGTTCTTTCTGTCTCGCAGCATCGTCTGGGGGATCTCTTTCATTATCTTCACCTCCTGCCCCTCTATGTATAATCTTTTGTGATAGGATGTTACGGAGATAAGGTTCCGGAACTCCTTGGTTGTAAAGTGGATGACCACATCCCTTGGTAGGTTCCTGATCACTGCCGCCCTTGAGTTGACTCTGTAGACTCTGTCGAATTGCCACGCGATGCCTTCGGGTTGCCTTCCCAGAAATGCTGCCAGGGCCCCTACAAAGAGTCTACGCAGGTCTTCTTGGGTTTCGTTTGTTGTCTCTTTCCATCCCCTAAATCTGATAGCGGACACCATTTGCCAGTATTGCACCATGGTGGATTGGTCTTGGGCCATTCTTTTCATCTCTGTTATCTGTCCCTCCATGTAGTTTTCCACTCCTTCTATCTTCTTTGCCACACTCTCCCTGGTCTCCTGGAGGGTTTTCCCCATTTCATCCCCCAGCCTCTTGTAGTGTGCTTGCATCGCCTCCTTAATTTGGTCCAGGTCTACAGCCATCGCTCTGCGTTGTTCTTCCAGCTTTCTCTCTAGATCTCTGCCCTGGTTCAACAGCATCTGTTTTATATCTTCGCACCTTTTCTCCATCCTCTGTTCTGCGTCTATGCACCTTCTCTCCATCCGTGTACCCACTTCCTCTAATTTTTTATCCATTTCATCCATCCTTTTTACCAGCGTCCCCAACATCTCTTTTACTTCTTGTAACGTGTGCTCTGCTGGGCAGGCCTGAGTTGACAGATGGGTCTGGGGGCCTGTGGTTGGATGGGAGGGTGTGGGGGTGGGTAGGGTGCTCCCTGGTGTTTCAGGAGGCTGGGATGTTTCAGGAGGCTGGGATGTGGAGGGTGCAGGTCCCTTTGTGGGCATCTGTTTGGTCTGCTTGGAGACCATCCTGGCTTCTGCCTGTTGTATGCCCTGCTTCTGGGTCCCTTGGTTCCCTTGGTTCAGGGGGCTCAGCTGATGGGCTTCTTTCCTTCCTTCTCTCTCCCAGTTCTCCCAGGCCTTCCACCTCCTCTTCCCTCCTTGGTGTTTCTTTGTCTTCTGGGTCCCTTGGTTCCCTTGGTTCAGGGGGCTCAGCTGATGGGCTTCTTTCCTCACTTTTCTCACCCAGTTCTCCCAGGCCTTCCACCTCCTCTTCCCCCTCTGGTCTTCCAGCTGCCCTCTTCGCCTTTAACAGCTCACCTCCCACAGGTATTCTTTTTTCTCTCTCTGTCGCTCCCTCCGTTCGCCTTCGCTCTTGTCAGCGTCCTGTCGGCTCCGCTCGCCTCTGCCTTTGTCTGCCGTGCCAGGCCAGGCCCCCTCAGCTGCAGTCGCGCCGTTCCGCTCCCTGATCTGTTCGTCCTGGGGGCCTCTTCAGGCCGGCAGACTCACCCGGCAGGTCTCGCTTTTCAAGCCGATGGCCTCCTCCTCCTCCGTCTGTCGTTCCTCTCTCGTCGGCTCCAGCTCCCTCTCACAGCGTGTCGCAGCGTAGCGGCGTCTTCTTCTTCGGGCCTGCCGGCCGACTGGCCTGCCTCCGCCGTCTTCTTCGGCTCCGTTCGCGGCTCCCTTGGACCTCCCGGCGGCAATATTTACCTGTCCGAGTAGGTCTGAAGGTCCTCTTCGCTCGAGCCCTTTCACTTGTTAGCTCGCCCTTTTCTTTATGTGGTATTTTGATTTTTAAATAAGCCCCGTCTAGGAGCTCTCCATGGAAGGCTCCCAGTGCTTCCTTTTTTAATTTTTAATAAGAACCCTCCATAATTGTCAGGCATAACTTGTGTTTAAGTAACTTTACATGCCTTCTTCAGATTAATGTTCCTCTTAGTTATTATTTGTAAAGAGGCCCAAATTTTAAACTCCCAGGAGAAGAATCCTATGTAATTTGAATTAGACAAATTTTACCTAATTTGTGGATATCTTAGTATCAGTATTGGCTTAGAAATACAGTACTTTATTGAGAAATTGACATTTTGCCTCTTGGTCTCACCCAAAATTCTCATTGTGGAAATGACCAGAGAAGAATCAGAACCTTTCCTAGCAACCTTTTCCTTCAATCTTTGATAGCAACAATCATTGTTATGTTGTGCCTGGAGGATTGCTAACCCAAAATAAATGAAATGATACACATGAAACTCCTTGCCAGTACAATATACAGTATTAGTCTCTTTTGTTTTCTTCCAGATAACAGACAGCACATTAATCCAGCTCTCCATACACTGTCCACAGCTCCAGGTTTTGGTGAGTTAAATTTTTCTTGCAGGCTAAGACTTTAACCAACCCAGTTTTCTCAGCTGCACTATAGAATTTTGGGATGTGAGTCAGAAGGGCCAAGAGAATATTTTATTATGTATCTTAGTTGAAGAGCACCTTTAAGAGGCCGAGTTACAAAGCTGCACATATACCTTACATGCAACCAGATTAAATAGGATACCCCTTAAATCAGGCATGTCAAACTCGCAACGTCACGTGACGTCTCGCAAAGTATCGGGCCGGTTTTGCCATTGCTGGCAATGGGGTGGGTGTGGCTTCCACGTGACGCATCCAGCCTGCGGGCCAGCAGTTTGACACTCCTGCCTTAAATGCTCTGAACAGGACTGCATCTCTGTTCATTGCCAATGCAATAAGCTTTTATATATTATAAAAGGGCCAAGTCTGCAATGACTTGAAAAAATAGTAGGCACTGCAGAAATCTGAGGAGAAAAGAGAAGGCATCGTGCACCCTATAGAACAACATCCTTTTGGAGATTAGGATTAAGGCATTACAGACCTGGCTGTTCCTCCAGGTGTTTGCGCCTTGTGGCTGAGCAAGCTCTACTGATCAATGTAGATATGTTATTTTTATGAATTGGATTGTGTATGGCCTCAGGTGTGTAGTTTTTGTTAAACTGTTGTGGTAGTTTTAACTTAATTTAAGCCACCCAGAGTCACTTTGGAGATTATTAAGAGTATTATCAATTATTTAAATAAATAAATTTACAAAGAGAGGGATTGGCATGCTACCCAAAATATAACTGGAATTAGGGTTCTTATCTGAAGAAAAGAGGATCCATGTGGCCTGTGTATTTCCACCTGAAGGACTTAAAATATTGTGCAGGATTTCAGCAGGACAGATTGTAGAGGATAATTGAGGCATGGGTCCAGTAAATTAGATTGAAAAATCTGTATAACCAAACCTTGGTAAATGCCACCTGATGCTTTGTTTTCCTTTTTAATGGTAGAGTTTATCACACTGTGAGCTGATCACCGATGATGGTATTCGCCATTTAGGGAATGGTGCCTGTGTGCATGATCGCCTGGAGGTCATTGAGCTAGACAACTGCCCCTTGATCACAGATGCCTCCTTGGAACACCTCAAGAGCTGCCACAGCCTGGAAAGGATAGAACTGTATGACTGCCAACAGATTACCCGAGCTGGCATTAAGAGACTCAGGGTAAGAATACATTTACATTGTTTAATAGACCCATGTGCATACAGTTCTAGCTCCTGTACTTGTTTAACTTTACTCATCCCAACAGTAGCCACAACTACTTTAGTTAGAACACATTCTTCAAACTGAAGGTAAGGATATATAGAATAATACTGGTAGTTTATTAGACTTAGTATTCAGTTTGAAGTGGGAAGTTATAGGTTCAAGTCTCCAGTCAACCACAGAATGCACTGTAAGTTTGGGGTCAGTCATTCTCTCAGACCAGCCTTTCTCGCAGGGCTGTGGGGATAAAATTAAAGCAGACTTCCATTTAAGCTGCCTTGGCTGAAATAGAAGAGTAAATGTGACAAATCAATAGCAGATCAAAATCTGGGACTTGTTGCCTGGGTAGGTTAAGAGTGAGATGGAAAATAGTTTCTAACTTCACAAAGTATTCACAGGGCCTATGGACCATTGGTAACTTTCTATCGAAAAGTGTATTCTTTTAATAAATAGCCATGGAGCTTGGACTGTGGTCTACGGTGATGGAAACAGCGTTTCATGCCTCCCCCTCCTTGATGAAGCGTGATTAACTATGAGGTCAAATGAAAGAATCGTAGTGGCCTCCCCCGTCCTGTCTGCTTATATACGGAATAGGAAAGTGGAATCACTTTTGGAACTCTGGAATTTTGGTCCTTACCTTAGATCGAACTGCCTGGTTCTCGCCGGACCCCATCAATGTATCTTATCTGACTGGCTCCCTATCAGAGATTAACTCTTCTTGCATTGCGAGATTTCCCCCTCTCGCAATCATGGCCCTCCACTCTATCAAGGGCCTATCTCGAGGATGGACTTTGGAGTCCTGAGAGATGGCATGCATTAAATAAGGGGCTTTGGGGTTTTTTAAACCGTTTTTTAACTAAAGTTTTAAGGGAGGGTAGAGGTGGGGAAGGGGTGCTTAGGGCGGGGGAAGGAATTGTTGGAGGGGAGCTAGAAGATAGGCCCGACAACGGAAGGGGACGTAATCCTGTGGGTTCGGATGGGGAGCTGATTAAGACTGATTTAGTTCCAATTAGTACCGTAAGCGGGAGGGGCAGATATGGTGGGAGCAGGGGGCCGTATCATAATAGGGGAGCGCGTACCCACTGTTTACGAGTGGTCATGCGCTCCGACCCCCAAGGCTCTACCTGTTCTCGGGGTTATTCAGAACCACAGGGCCCTGGCTGTAGGCTGATGTTGTGCAATGCGAGGTCTGTGGTAAACAAGGCCCCCCTCATCCAAGATTTAATTTCAGAGGGGGGAGCAGACCTGGCAGGTATTACGGAGACCTGGTTAGGACCGGAGGGCGGTGTCCCTCTGGTGGAAATGTGCCCACCGGGTTTCCTTGCATTCCATCGGCCGAGAGCACAGGGCAGGGGTGGGGGAGTGGCGGTCGTGATTAGGGAAGATTACAGGCCGAGGGAGGTCACTGTTCCTCAGACGGCAGGCTGTGAATCTCTCCTGGTGAAGTGGGACCTTGGGGGTCCGAGGGCGGTGTTGATTACGTACCTGGCTCCCTGCCACGTGTCAACCGCCCTGCTCGAGCTCCTGGATGTTGTTGCCGCAGTGGCGGTTGAGGTTCCCAGGCTAATAGTCATGGGTGACTTCAACCTGCCATCTATGGGCGGGACGTCCGGGGGAGCTCGAGAGTTCATGGCTTCCATGGCAGCCATGGACCTGACCCAGGTAATTCAAGGCCCCACACATACAGGGGGGAACTTGCTTGACCTGGTTTTTGTCTCTGGACAGTGGCTGAGTGGTCAGAATATAGGGGATATAGTTATTGAGCCCCTGTCATGGTCTGACCACTCTCTCCTTCGCTTGGACTTTCTGACCGCTGCACCCCGCCGCAGGGAGGCGGAACCAGTGAGATGGTACCACCCCAGGCGGCTGATGGAACCCGAGCGGTTCCAGATGGAGCTTGGGCCAATTCCTGAGGTTCGGATACACGACTCGGTCGAAGAGTTGGTGGCAGCCTGGGATAGGGCTGCGGCCGGTGCTCTAGATCGGGTCGTGCCTTTGCGGCCTCTGATTCAACGTACGTCTCGATCGGCCCCTTGGTTCACTGAGGGGCTGAGAGAGATGAAACACCGGAAAAGACGCCTAGAGAGCAGTTGGAGATCGAGCCGTGCCGAATCTGACCGAACACTAGTAAGAGACCATATTAGGTCCTACCTAGCGGCGATAAAAGCAGAGAAGTGTTCTTACCTCACTGCTCTTATCGCGTCATCAGATAACCGCCCAGCCTCCTTGTTTAGGGTGACCCACTCCCTCCTTCATCAGGAGATGAGAGGAGACCCCTTGGAGGGTAGAGCTGAGGATTTTGGAAAATATCTGCATGATAAAATCGCTCAGATACGGGAAGGCTTTGATTTCAACTGGGTATGTCCGGTGGGAGAGACGGAGTCTGGTCTTGAGACTGCTATCTGGGCTGAGTTTGACCCCGTGACTCCCGAGGACGTGGACAGGTTGCTCGGGGGACTTAGGGCGACCACTTGTTTATTGGACCCGTGCCCCTCCTGGCTGGTGTTGACATCCCAGGAGGTGGTACGAGGCTGGTTCCAGGCAATTATTAATGCTTCGTTAAGTGAGGGTGTCTTCCCTGCCGCCTTGAAAGAGGTGGTAGTGAGGCCCCTCCTTAAGAAGCCTACCCTGGATCCAGCTGTTTTATCAAATTATCGTCCTGTCTCCAACCTTTGCTTTCTTGCAAAGGTTGTCGAGAGCGTGGTTGCCCAACAGTTCCCGCGACACCTGGAGGAATCATTATACTTGGATCCATACCAGTCGGGCTTCAGGCCTGGTTACAGCACGGAAACAGCATTGGTCGCGTTGGTGGATGACCTCTGGCGGGCCCGGGACAGTGGTTGTTCCTCTGCTCTGGTGCTATTGGACCTCTCGGCGGCTTTTGATACCATCGATCATGGTATCATACTGCAACGGTTGGAGGGGCTAGGTATGGGGGGCACTGTTTTGCGGTGGTTCTCCTCCTTCCTCTCCGGCCGGATGCAGTCTGTGTTGACAGGGGGCCAGAGGTCGACCCCGAGACCCCTCGTATGTGGGGTACCTCAGGGATCGGTCCTCTCGCCCCTACTGTTCAACATTTATGTAAAACCGCTGGGTGAGATCATCTGTGGTTTTGGTGTGGAGTACCATCTGTACGCTGATGATACTCAGCTGTACATTTCCACGCCGAACCACCCCAACGATGCTCTTGCCGTGCTGACCCAGTGCCTGGAGGCTGTGCGGGTTTGGATGGGGAAGAACGGACTCAAGCTCAACCCTTCCAAGACCGAGTGGCTGTGGCTACCGTCGTCCCGGTTTAGTCAATTGACTCCTTCGTTGTCCATTGGGGGCGAAACAGTGGCCCCCGTGGAAAGGGTTCGCAATTTGGGAGTCCTCCTAGATTCACGGCTGTCTTTAGAGGACCATTTGACGGCCGTGGCCGGGAGGATGTTCTATCAGGTTTGCCTGGTACGCCAGTTGCGTCCCTTCCTAGACCGGGACTCGCTATGCACAGTTACTCATGCCTTCATCACTTCCAGGCTGGACTACTGTAATGCTCTCTACATGGGGCTCCCCTTGAGGTGCACCCGGAGGCTTCAGCTGGCCCAGAATGCGGCCGCGCGGGTAGTGACCGGAGCGCCATGGCGCTCCCATGTAACATCGCTCCTGCGTGAGCTGCACTGGTTGCCGGTGGCCTTCCGGGTGCGTTTCAAGGTGTTAGTGACCATCTTTAAAACGCTCCATGGCATCGGACCCGGATATCTACAGGACCGGCTTCTGCCAGCAAATACCTCCCACCGTCCGGTACGCTCCCACAGAGAGGGTCTCCTCAGGGTGCCGTTGGCCAAACAATGTCTGCTGGCGACCCCCAGGGGGAGGGCCTTCTCTGTGGGAGCTCCAACGCTTTGGAACGAGCTCCCCCCCAAACTCCGTACGATGACGGAATTGCGTTCCTTCCGTCGAGAATTAAAAACATACTTATTCCGACAAGCCGGCCTGGGATAATAGCTCCAGCTCCAACAATGGCCATAATTGTTTTTAGGGGATTGTGTTTTTAGATTATGTATTGGGTTTTTAAAATATCGGGCCAAATTATTTAATTTATTTTTAATAATTTTAATTTTTGTATGTTGTCATTTTAATTGGGCTGTACACCGCCCCGAGTCCTTCGGGAGGGGGGCGGTATAAAAATCATAAAATAAAAAATAAATAAAATTGTATTTGTCTACCCCATTACCTCCCTCTTCCTTCTGAGATACTTAGATCTGTTTGTGGGCCTCCCTTGCTTTCTTGAGAGAACATTGATATTCATGCACACTAGTCAGATCCTTCTCAGTGCAGAAAAGCACTTGCACAGGTCAGCATTTGAAGGAGTTCAAAATAAGATCATCATTTACACAGTTCAAACATTCTAAGAACTTAGTTGGCTGACCAAATGATACTTACTGGCCTGACAATGGAATATCCGTTCAGTCATGCAAGTTTGTGCCCCCACACCTCAATTTCATTGTTATTTATGAAGCAGCATCTTTTACAAATCTAAAAAAAGTGAGATGCTTCTGAAAATTAAGGGAAGTTCTCTTTACAGTACTGACCAATTGAATAGAGAAAATATAAAAGAAAAAAATTACATATGCACAAAGCTAGAGTGGGGAAGACTGGAAAGAACCCATTAGTTTTCCTTAAAATGTCTCCCTGGCTCTTCCAGAGATTTTTTCTGCAAATTATGGGTCCAGTATTACTCCATGTGCAACCTTAAATTTACAATCATATTTGTTCATGTTTTCAGTTTTTTAAAGCTTTTCTAAATGGGAAATATGTGTTTGTCTTTTCAGACCCACTTACCCAATATTAAAGTCCATGCCTACTTTGCGCCTGTAACTCCGCCACCATCTTTGGGGGGCAGCAGACAGCGTTTCTGCCGATGTTGCATCATTCTATGACGTGAGAGCCAGTCTACCTTGTGAAAAACAAACTAAGTATTTAAATTACCCTTTTATACGTTACAGTGGACACCACTGTCTCTGCCAACAAAATGATGCCAGTGCTGGGAGCCTTCCTAACACAGCTCCGGACCGGAGCTTGCTTCTTTTGCCCCGAAATTGATCCTCGGAGAAGGGGAAGCGCCGGAAAAGAGGGCGCTTCCTAAGAAGACTCCCAGCTGGCTCTTACCGGAGAGGGATCGTCCTCGAAGAGACCAGGAAGACAGGGAAAGGGGCCGAGAAGGCCGGCGACGGCCGGCCAGCCGGCAGGCCCGAAGAAACCGCGAGGCCGCGCATGCGCAGAAGCAGCTGAGAGCCGAGAGAGAGCCGGCCGACACAGGGGAAAGAAGACGATTGCAGACAACGACGGGACCGGAGGGGGCCTGAAAACAACTCCCCGAGAGGCCCCATCAGCAGAGGCCAGCAGCGGACAGAAGACCCCCGGCAGGACCCCCACAAAACCCCTCCCAGCCCCCGGAAAGAACCGGAGGAGGTAAGGAAGAGCCAGGTGGGTGGAGGAAGAAGGAACCGAACGGGCAGGCTAAGACAAAGAGGCGGTGAGGGAACAAAGAGGGGGGGGAATTCCCGCAGATGCGCTACCTCCCCTTTCCCCCCCACACGGAGGGCAGCAAGAGGGGGGAGGCCAGCACCATAGGCCTTGGAGGAAGGCTAAACCCCCCCGGGCGGAGACGAAGCCCCAAGACAAGAGAGACGCGTGGGGAGCGTTACTCAAGAAAGACCAGCCAGACGCCTGAAGCCGATCTGTCTAGGGGCGTGGGTGGCTGAAAACTGATAGTGCTGCCCAGGGAGAAGAGGAGACATCCGCACGGGCCCCAAGCCACAGACCCCCCCCAGCCTTGGGCCCACCCCGGCCAACAATACACAATACAGAATTTATCTGAAGGCAGACTGCACCCCCTAGTGGACTTGGGGATGGTTGTTGAAAAGTGAACTGTGAGATATGTACATGTGCTGACTTTTGGCAGAGGAACTTGAACCAATCCATCTCACAAGCTTGAAAACCTTACACAGGGACAACCCCCATACAACTCTCTAAAGCAAAGGGTGGCCTTAAGGTTAGACAGACAGGCAGGAAGAGAAAATTGAAATTGAAATTTAAATTTAAATTTAAATGGCAGCCAAACGGACGAAACACACCAAACTGCCAAACCCGAAGGGAGCTGCACCCTCTCCGACCCAGCTCTCCAATCTGCCAGGGAACACCCCACCCAACCACACACACCCCCATCCAACTGCATGCCCTCAGACCCAAACGCCAACCCATGACACCACAACAGCACGCATGATCCAAGAACTAAAAGAGACGATTGAGACACTAAATGAGACGATAGCGACGATGGTGGTAAGGATGGATGGCATGGATAGAAAATTGGCAGAAATGAGTGCGAAGACGGAGAAAGGACGCATAGAAGCAGAACAGAAGACGGAGGAAAGATACAAAGACATGAACAGGATGCTGGCGGACCAAGGGAGAGACCTGGAGAGAAAGTGGGAAGAATAACGCAAAGCGGTGGCCACAAACCTGGAACAAATGAAGGAGGCAATGCAAACACATTACAAGAACCTCCAAGAAACAAGGGAGAATACGGAAAAGATGATGAAAGAAGTGGAAAACTGCGTAGAGGGACAGATTGCAGAGGTTCAGGACCAGTCCACCATGATGCAATTCTGGCAAATGTCATTTGCGATCAGATTCAGAGGGTGGAAAGAGACAACATACGAAACCCAAGAAAGCCTGCTCAGGACCTTTGTAGAGGCACTGGCAACATTCCTGGGCAGGAGCACCAATGAGATTGGGTGGCAAATCGAAAAAATCTACAGAGTGGGCGCCTGGAGGGCAGTGAACAGGCAGCAACCAAGGGACGTGGTCATCCACTTCACAACACAGAGGCTCCGGAACCACATCTCTGCCACTTCCTATAACAAGGCATTCTACATAGAGGAACAGGAGGTGAAGGTTCTGAAAGAGATCCCTCAGGCGATGCTGAGAGACAGAAAGGACTACAAATTCCTGACCACAGAACTGAGATCGCGTGCACTGCGATACCGGTGGGAAACCCCAACAGGACTGTCACTTTCCTATAGAAACAAGAGACACTACTTGACCTCGGTCCAGAAAGCCAAAGACTTCCTCGAAAAGGAACTGAAGTCGGGAGGCCCTCAACCCACCGCGGGAGAAGACGCAGATAGACCACGGGAAAGCGGGAGGGATCGAGGCCAACGAGCAAACAGCGCAGAGGCACAGATCAGGGCAGTGGCAGAGGAAATGAATGGAATACCTAGAGAGGCGAGGGCACAGAGAGCAAAGAGCAACAAAAACAAGGCAGCAAGACAGCCTACAGAGGACAGGCTACCAGGCTCCACTACCAAACACACAGACCAGCAAAGCAAGACCGCACAAACCAACACGAGCAGCAATCCGGATATCATGGGAACGGGACCAAAGAAGACAACAGGAGAAATAACAGAAATGGTCTTGCAAAAGTATCCTGCAACAGATGATGGCAACTAAGTATTTGACTTGGAATGTGAACGGACTGAACTCCCCCCAGAAAAGAAGAAAAATTCTCCACTATCTGAACCAAGATAAAAGCGATATAATCTGCCTACAAGAAACACACATCAGAGCAGCGGACCAGAAATATCTGATCAACTACAAACTAGGCGCGCAGTTTGTGGCAGCGGCGCCAAGAAAAAAGAATGGGATTGTTATATATGTAAAGAAACATGTAATGGCCAAGCTAATAGAGTCCGACCCCCAAGGTAGATACCTGGCAATTGAAATAACACAAGAGGACAAGAAGATTCTAGTAATGGGCGTATATGCACCAAACCAGCAACAAGGCAAATTCTACAAAAAGCTACACAAGAAAGTAACACAACTTAACTACAGATCTTACATCATCATGGGCGACTGGAACGGGGTCATAGAGACTGCTCTAGACAAAAAAAGAACTGCACCGAACCCGCAAAAACACTCTAAGTTGCCTAAATCCTTCTTCGATATGAAGGAGGACCTCGAACTGACAGACGTATGGAGGAAAAGGCACGGCAAAGAACAAGAATTCACCTTCTTCTCTGGCAGACACCAATCCTTCTCCAGAATTGACTTTATATTAACTTCTAGTGACTTGCTAACTTGTCTAAACACTGTGAAAATCCTACCCAAGACATTGACAGACCACAACCCTGTGAGGATGGAATTAAGACACGGCCCGAAACAGAGGAGATCCTGGAGAATCAATGAAAACCTGTTTAGACACGAAGACAAGGTGGCGGAATGCAAAAAAGCTATGAAGGAATTCTTCAACACAAATATGAACAACGAAACACCGATAGAGAAGACCTGGGAAGCCAGCAAGGTGTACATGTGCGGGATCCTCATAGCCATGAATAGCAAGCATCGTCGCCAACAAGAACAAAAAAGAAAAGAGTTAGAAAATGAGATAAGTAAAAGGGAGCAGCTACTAATAAAAAGGCCAGAGGACAAAGTCACCAAAGAAGGACTCAAGATCTTAAGAAAGCAATTTGACATGTTGATGGCTGACCAAGTTGCAAGGAATATACAATATGCGAAACATAAGACGTTCTGCAAGGCCAACAAACCGGGCCGCTGGCTAGCCTACATTATAAGAAAGAAACAGAAATCCCGCATAATTGAAAAGATAGAATACAAAGGTAAGGAAGAATTCCAACAAAAAACCATCAAGAAAGCCTTCACGGAGTTCTACTCGAAACTATATGCCGAGGACAAGATACAAGACAAAGAGGTAGATGAGTTCCTACAAAAAGAAAAGATACAGGCGATTACCGACACACAAAGAGAGGCCCTGAATGCCTTAATCACAAAAGAGGAAATACACTCAGCGATCACACAACTGAAAGCAGGAAAATCGCCCGGGACGGATGGGATAACAGCGACCTATTACAAGCATCTCCAAGAGGAGATGCTAGAACCCCTCAGAAAACTATTTGCCAACATTCAAGAAGGAGGCCAGGTCCCACCATCCTGGAAAACAGCCTACATCTCATTAATCCCAAAGGAGGGGAAAGACAACACACAGCCCGCAAACTATAGGCCCATCTCACTACTAAACACAGACTACAAAATCTTCACAAAAATCTTGGCCAATAGACTAATGACTGTACTACAAGAAACAATACACCCAGACCAAAGGGGATTTATAAAAGGACGCCAGATGAAAACCAACGTGAGACAGCTGTTGAACATAATAGAGTACCTGCAAAGGCACAACCAGATACCCGCTGCTCTTATGTTTGTGGATGCAGAAAAAGCTTTCGACAGACTGAATTGGCCGTTCCTGACGAACTTGATCCGGAAGATGAAAATGGGAGTACAGTTTCTCAACTCCATAACGGCAATTTACCAGAAACAAACAGGCCAGATCATTGTCAATGGAGACTTAACGGATTCATTTAATATAGAGAGAGGCACGAGACAGGGCTGCCCGTTATCACCCCTTCTATTTATTCTAACGCTGGAAACTCTACTAAACAAGATAAGAGCAGCAGAAGACATACAGGGCATACGGATCAGGCAACAAGACTACAGACTATGTGCCTTTGCAGATGACTTGCTGGTGACAATGTCGCAACCAGTACAGTCAGCAAAGAGATTGATGGAGATAATGGAAGACTATGGTAGGGTGTCAGGCTTCAAAGTAAATATATCAAAAACAAAGATGCTAGTCAAAAACCTAGACAACAAAGCAAGACAGGACTTGGAAAGAATAACGGGTTGCGAAATTGTCAAGAAAGTTAAATATTTAGGAGTGGAGATAGAAGCAACGAATGCGAAATTATACAAGAATAACTATGAGGAGCTGTGGAACAAGATACAAGCAGACCTGGAAAGGTGGAAAACATTACGACTGTCCCTGCTGGGCAGGATAGCAGCAGTTAAGATGAACGTACTGCCAAGATTTCTATTTCTTTTTCAAATGCTACCCATACTCAAAAAGGATGGGGATCTGGACAACTGGTAGAGAGACATCAACAGATATATTTGGGATGGCAAAAGACCGAGGGTGAAACTAAAAATCATACAGGACGCAAGGAAGAGAGGGGGACTAAAAATGCCTAACCTAAAGCTATACTACTAGTGGCGCTGAGTGACTGGATCAATATGACGAATGACAGAATATTGAATGTTGAAGGACATGGCCTACTATTCGGCTGGCACGCATACTTGGTGTATGACAGAAAGGCAGACAAGAACTTCAAGGAGAACCCATTACGAATCCCGTTGTTATGGGTCTGGAAGAAATATAAATACCTTTTACATGACAAGATTCCCACCTGGACGATCCCTGGACATGCAATAGGGGATGTAAACACATCCAAAGGGCAAGAGGTGGTGCCCTACAGTAAACTTATACTGGGAGAAGAAAATAGGTTCCTCTTGAAACCCCAGGCAACGCTAGCAAACAGAGGAATAGGAGGTACCTGGCTATCATATGTACAACTGCAATCAAGGTGGCGTAAAGATAAGAAGAAGGGCTTCTCCCAGACCGACGAGAAACTAATTGCACAGATTAGAGATCAGGGGGCCATGCACATCAAACGAGTGTACAGCGTTCTGATAGAAATGGACTCTGAAACCGAGCTAGTCAAGAGCTGTATGGTAAGGTGGGCACAAGACTTTGGGCACTCTATCACCATGGACACGTGGGAGAAAATCTGGGTGAGGAACGTAGAATTCACGAAATCGCAACAACTAAGGGAAAACTTCTACAAGATGTTCTATAGATGGCACCTAGACCCGAAAAAAATATCACTCATTTACCCAGGCTCCCAGCCCAAATGCTGGAGGTGTGGGGACGGGGAAGCTACCTACTTCCACATATGGTGGACATGCAGAAAAATCAAAGCATTCTGGAGGAAGATATGGTGGACACTTCAAACCATTTTTAAAAAGCATATAGAATTTCTACCTCAGGCTTTTTTGTTAGGGATTACAAAGGACATCACTACCTCAGAGACAAATTTATTTTTGAACTTAATTACAGCAGCAAGATTGTTGGTGGGACAGTACTGGAAGAATCCGGAAATACCGCCTATTGAAGAATGGACTGTGAAAGTAACAAATTTGGCGGAAATGGCAAAAATATCAGCATACTTGAAAAATCGCTCCAAAGAACAATTTGTGATGGACTGGAAACAGTGGATAGACTATATCCAAGAGAGACACCAATCAAACAGAATGCAGCTGGCGTTTAGCTAGGGCTCGATGGGAGGAGGGAAGAAGGGTTAACAAATCAAATGTTTACAAGAACTAACCCCCAATGTTGAATGTATATGTTCTATAACTAATGCCTCTTAACATAACCTTATGACTAATGTTGTTTGCTTTAATATTGTTAAAGCGGACTGAATCTCTACCTCAGGATATGAAACTTTTACCTCAGGATCTCTGGTTAGGGACTATAAAAGATTGCACTAGTAATGGGATGAAGTCAATTCAGAAGCGCAAACGCACAATATGCGATAGACTAGAAACAGTAGATAGACCATATATAAGAGAAACACCAACCAAACAAAATGTATTTGGAGTATACTTGAAGATGTAAGGGAGGAGGGAAGAACGTTTACTAAAACAGATGTTTACAAAGATTAATACCTAATGTTGTATGCTATGTTCTAGGAGGATTGCTTAGCAATAAGATCTTATGTTTAATGTTGATCACATTAATATTGAAACAGATAGGAGAAACACCAATCAAATAAAATGTAACAGGAGTATAGTTGAGGCTAGACGCGAGGAGGGGGGGAAAGGCTTACTAATTCAGACGTTTTCAAAGACTAATACTTAGTATTGTATACCAGGTGTCATGATGATTGCTGCATAATATGTTTTTTATGTCCAATGTTGATTGTTTTAATAAAAGAATTTTTATAATAAAAAAAAAAAGTTGAGAATTCCAGAAAATCCTTCAGGAATGAATTAATATGAAGTGACTAGCATTAGTATTAATTTTTATTGTCTGTATTATGATTAGTATAACTGGTATTGGTTTTAATTTATTAGTATCTGTATAGTGCCTAGTGTCTACTAGGATTAAAGTGATATATAAATTGCATAAATAAATGAATGATTTTTTGCATTAAAATCATCTCCTGCCTCTAAAAAAAAAAATAAAAAAAAATGATGCCAGTGCTCCTTCACCAGGGCCTTTGGAAAACAAAGCAGGGGAAGCTGGTGCAAAACATTGTTCCCCTTTTTTACTCCACAACTACACACAAACACATACCATTTATTTATTCCAACAGACTGAAGGTCCCTGGAGCTGAGGGCCTGGATCTATGAGAACTTTCTCCCCCCTCAGCCCCCCACCCTGTGGGTAGTTTGCTATAATTATAAACCATTCCTACAGAGACTACTCAGAAGAAATCATGGGGTGGCAGGTGGGAGAAAGAGTTGTTGCTTGAATCACTTTGCACATCAGAAGAACTGTTGCTTACAAGGGAGGGAGAAGTTGTTCTTTTGACACTGAAAACAGCAAGATAAATGAACTTGATGTTGGGATCTGAAGGAGAGGTTTATAACTGAGGAGAGAACAAGCATGAGCACTGAACCTTGAAGATACTGTTCAGGTGAGAGGAAAATATACAAAACAAAAAGAAAACAAAATGCCCATGGGTATATTTTTTATTTAAAAAGAAAAAAAATGTGTATGTTAAGGAATGTTAAAACAGTAGCCATTGTGAAATGTAGATTCCTACGTTTCTGTACTTCCTTGTTTTCTGTGCCAGCACATACACTGAGCGTGCTCATCTTGGAGGTTCAGCAGTTTCTCTTTCATAACATTTGGCTCAGGGGCTTCCTAGATTGTTTTGATGATAAAGCTAGAAAGCTGTAGTGTCAGGCCTGATATCTCCCCCCCCCCCACTCACCTCAGTAACTCCATTTTTTTTATAAACTAGATGTCTAATTCTGAAGCTGTATGAAATGACTGAATATATACATATGCCAAGTTAAGGGCATCTTGTACCACTACAAGACCAAACTTTGAAAACACAGCTGTGAAATGGGGTTGAAGTAGACTCCTCTACATTTTTTAAACAAGTAATGCAACCTGGAGAGATGGGAGAAGTTTTGTCTATTTTAGTGTATCACCTCCAAAGGAATGGGAGGCTCATAAATCAGAAATGGTACACAAACATAAATCATTCTGATTTCAGTAACGAATACCTTCTTCCATTAAGTAGATGAACTTGGAAAATTCCTTTTCAGATAGCTGAAAATTTATGGAAACTATAACAGGTGTTTATATTTTTCTTAGAAGTAAGTAGCTGGGCTGTTGGTTTGATCTCTGAGCTTGGTGATTTGGCTGCAAACGTTTCATCTCCATTTGTGGGAGACATCTTCAGTGTGCTTTGAATTGTGCTCGTCTGTCAGAGCACTGACCTTTAAATTAGTGTGGGTGTTATTTGTCCGGATGTTTCTGAGTCATGGTCTGGTTTCGGGCTGTTTGATTGGCTGGCTGTTGTTGTTGGGACATGGTCTGGTTTCTTGGGGGTTGTGATTTTTGCTGTGTAGTGGGGTGCAATTGACCTAATCAAAGAACTACTGGACAACACACAACCACCAAGAGGACCACTCACAACAGAAAGCACATGTGAACTCCTCCAACTATGCTTAACCTCCAACTTCAAATTTGACGGAGAGATCTATGAACAACTGACGGGATTGCCTATGGGATCTCCTATATCTGGCCTGGTCGCAGAAGTCATCATGCAAAAAACCGAAGTTGTACTTCCAGAAATAAACCCCAAGCTATGGGTACGTTACGTGGACGACACCTTTGTGATAATCAAGTGCAACCAGGTTGACGAAACCTACCAAAGAATCAACAACGTCTTCGTAGACATCTGATTTACAATAGAAACCAAGAATAGCAACGAACTGCCATTCCTGGACGTCCTTCCTTGTAACCAGAACCACCAATGGCCAACTTCTAACATCCGTGTACAGGAAGGCAACACATACAGATCAAATCCTCAACTTCCACAGCAACCATCCCAAATGCCACAAACAAAGCTGAGTCAGAACACTGTTTGGAAGAGCGGAATCCCATTGCAACAACACGGAAGCCAGATCAGCAGAACAAAAACACTTATACAATGTCTTCGAGAGAAACAGATACCCACGAAACGTCATCCGGAGGGAGATCCCTACACACAAACATTACAAACACCCAAAGCAACACAGCAACTACAACAGGAACAACAATGACCAGATGAATCACAATTCCCTATGTACAGAGTGTTTCAGAGATGACAGCAAGACCAACATGACCTCGCATTAGCCCACAAACCAGCCTCAACTCTCAGACGGACCCTGTCAAAACCTAAGGAACAGGCAGAAACAAACCAAAGATCAGGCGTCATATACCAAATCCAGTGCAGCAACTGTGAAAAGAACTATGTGGGCCAAACAGGAAGAAAGCTATCTACCAGACTGCACGGACCCTCACTGGCTATCAAAAGACACGACCCACTATCCCTCATATCCATCTGCGAAGACTCAGAAGGACACAAGTTTGATCTAACCAGGACCACAGTTGTAACCCAAGAGAAATCGAGGAGAGAGAATTCCTCAAACCCTGGTTCTCCACCAACAAGTCAATAAACAGACACATTGACATCGGGCCAATCTACCAACAGGTGAGAACAAAGGAACTACTTCAACCGCAATCCTGAAGGAAGCATTTAAACCGAACAAACAGGCACCCCACCACACCCCAAAAATCACAACTCCCCACAAGAAACCAGACCACGTCCTGACAACAACAGCCAGCCAAACAAACAACCCGAAACCAGACCTGAAACCAGACCATGACTCAGAGGCAACCAAATGAACAAACACCATTTTCATCACACAAATCATACTTAAACAACAAGGACTGTGGCCCAGCAACAACAACCAGCCAATCAAACAGCCCGAAACCAGACCATGACTCAGAAACATCTGGACAAATAACACCCACACCAGTTTAAAGGCCAGTGCTCTGACAGACAAGCACAATTCAAAGCACACTGAAGATGTCTCCCACAAATGGAGATGAAATGTTTGCAGCCAAATTGCCAAGCTCAGAGGTCAAACCAACAGCCCAGCTACCAACCTGAGCTACTAATATTGAAACACATCTCAAATAAGTAGCTCTCATGACAGGAAAATTGACATGGTCCATCCAGTTCAACACTGAAGTATATAATTGCTCAACTTGGTTTGATTTGGTCAAAGCTGCTTTTTCAAAAAACATGAATCATCTTGTGCTTTTTTTTTTTGGAAACCATTTTTTGTTTCAAACATGGTTTTAAAAGGCCATGGGAATGATAAAACAACATTCCAATATTCTCTTCACAAATAATGCAAACAGAGCCCCAAAAAACTTGCCAAATGTCACCAAACACTTTTCCTGATTCCCAATGTCCTGTTTTTATGAACACTTTTAATCTTGGTAATGAAGTATTATCATTTGCTGTGGCCATTCAAACTACTGGATGTGCAGCTTTGTTTCTTCCTGTGCCAGCATTTGACACATAATTTACACAACAGGATTGTTTTTATCTTGCAGTACAGTTGGCTTCAAAATTTAGCCTGGGATCTAGACCTTCCCCAACTTGATGTTCTTTGGTTGGTTTGGATTACAAACTCCTATTACAATCACACTAATTTCAGCCTTCAAATTTGCAGATGCTATTCAAACAAATCATGTATAGTATTATCTCAATATTATAGTCTGTTGATGTAGGAAATTGAAACCTCCCGTGGAAATGTCAGTATTTTAAAATGTTCAGTTGACACCAGGATCAGAGAGGCAGAAATACAGACTGGGCAGGAGAAACTAAGTATTCCCTACATCATGTAAGTTACAGATTTTAAAGGGATGGTGGTCTTCACCCACCTCTGGAAGCAAGAGACCAACACAATTTGCAAGGTCAGATCCAGACAGCCTCCCACATTACTAGAAAATAAATTCATTTTACATTAAATTATTTTTATTTTGCCAAGCTTACAGATGTTAAATAAGCTTTCTTAATTATACCTTAATTATATTAGAAAGACTAAGGTGGGGTAGAATTCCATTGTTTTATTAAATCATTCTGTGACATGTTCTTTCAATTTTCTTAAACAGTAAAACATTTACTTTGAGATCAGAAAATATGTTTTCTCTTTGCTCCATATGAAAGTTTTAATTTTGTGCAGTGATCTATATATTCTCAATTTCTTTTGTACAGATACTTGCTTTCTTACACAAGCATTTACACTAAATTTTCCAACTCCACCAATATATAGTTTTTAT
The DNA here is from genome assembly GCA_034064705.1 of Bothrops alternatus. NCBI lineage: Eukaryota > Metazoa > Chordata > Lepidosauria > Squamata > Viperidae > Bothrops > Bothrops alternatus. Next base: position 288,464 of record JARGCV010000014.1, on the reverse strand, counting down.
AGGGCTTTAAAGCAGTTTAGACTGTTCCAAAAGATTTAAAAAAAAAGAAAATACTTTTTAAAATGCCTTCTCTCTCATCCCTAAAATCTCTAATTTATAGTTTTAAGAAATGATCATCTGGCTCCAGTAGAGAAATATGAGTATTGATTATCAAGCCTTACTATCTATTAGTGATCCACTGTTACAGTGTAATTCCCTCTTTTGAATCCCAAACACCACAGTAGTGGTCATTGATTATCCAGAACAAATTAGAAACTTGTGTATGTTATCACCTTGTCAGTGATCAGCAAAGAATGTTCTGGATTTTCTTTCTTGTTTCTAGGAATGAACATGTGGGGATGTCTGTCACGTGTTATTCAAGTGCAAAGCCCCCTTTGAAATGAATAGAAATATTTGATGCATTACATGTAGTGTATTTTCAGTTTAAATGGTTCTCTTAAATGTTCCATTCTCTCTTAACTGTAACATAGGACTACTTTGTCAGGGTTCAGACAGAAATTGCTCTAAGTATGTCACATTTGGTGTTGAGAAAAAGACTTTGGGTAAATAGATTAATTCCTAGTTTTTCTTGTGGATTTTGAAGATTCAGCATCAAAACATCCCATACATTTTACTTTTATTTATGAGATTAAACAAGGATTTGCTGTGATTGTCAATAATGGACTGCATTTTCTGGAATTCAAACCTTGGAGACAGACAAGAGTATTATTACTCCATTATAAACCTGGATATCGGGCTGCTGCTCCAAGAAGCAGACGAGTCTTATTTTTATTATGAATGATTAATGTTAGAAAAAAACAAACATCAGATGAGGTCTGAGGAATATTGTCAGACCTGCCCCAGTCTGATCCTTTAGGAAAGAAAAGCCCTCGACTCCATTTGATTGAAGTGAAAGGTACTTTTACTAAAAGATGCTGGTTGCAGTAAAGTCAGGTGGAATCTGAGTTTCCCGCACATCAATACAAAACTATTTCTTTCAATCCCCGTCCCTCCCCCCATGACCAGTCCAAATCCAGCCAATGCAATGCCACCGAAATGGTTTGGGAATGCTGAGGTGTTTGGACTGGTAAATTTCCACACTCGGGGTAAACGACCTTGAAGATGCCTGGCACGAACTGGTTCCATGTTGATCTGCTCTACCTCAACTGTCAAACCCCTCCCTAATTTGAACAATAGATACATACAGGCTTATTGCCCATTTGTCCCCCCCCCGTCCTTCTCCCCTAGTTCTTTGATGGCAGGATGCCAGTGAGGTGCCAAACCGAAGATGGTGGACCTGACATGCCACCCCCCCTTAATAGGGATGTTAGTCCTCAATGGAACTGCATCTACACGGAGTGTCTTGGCCCCGTCAGAACCCAGGTCCAAAGAGGAGGAGATGGAGCCGGGGCCAATGGAGGGGGATGGTGCAGTCCCTAGGGCCCAGGAGGAATGACCTGGGGGAGGAGGACGAGGCAGTCCTGGGTCCCTCGGGCTTTGGAAGAGTAGGCAGGTCACAGGATGACCAAGCAAAGGGGGAGGAGATGGAAAGGGTGGGCAGTGGAGCAAAGGAACAACGGAGGTCCAGAGTCAAGTAACTTCCTCCCCCGCCCAATCTCCAAGCGCAGAAAATGGAGAGGAGGCAGAGTCGGCACAGGGCGACCCGACTACTCAAGAGGAGGGTGCCCCACCCCTCCTCACAAGGCTCACCTGGGGTATAGGATTTAGGAAGATGCTGTGGGGAGGGGCTTTTAGAATAGAATAGAGCTGGAAGGGATCTTGGAGGTCTTCTAGTCCAGTCCCCTGCTCAAGCAGGAGAACCTATACCAGTGATGGCGAACCTTTTAGAGACTAAGTGCCCAAACTGCAACCCAAACCCCACTTATTTATGCCGGGTGGATGTGGCCCACTGGGTGGGCGTGGCCACTGGATGGGCATGGCTACTGGATGGGCGTGGCTGCAGTGGTCATGGCAGACTGGGTGGGCATGGCCGGGGTGGGCATGGCCACCTAGATATTGCTCATGGGGAGGGACGCCTGTGGGGGCCAGGCAGGGTTGGGGAAGATCCAGGGGGTCTCTGGCAGGTAGGACGGTGGGCAGGAGGCTCGTCCTGCAAGCGCATGGGGGCCAACAGTGTCCGTCAGCAGCCACAGCCTGCCGGCCCCTCAACCGGCATACTCTGGGGCTCTGCAGCCCGCTGCGAATACCGGGCCAACCCTCCAGCAGCAGGCAGAGTACGGGAGGGGGAAAGCACGTGATACTGACCGTCGGACATGCCTACTCTGTCCCATCTGTTTTTGCTTGCGGTTGGAGAGCAGGTTGCTGCTGGTCATCTCCTTGGCCCTCTCGCAGATCTAGCCCTTGGCTCGCATGTGGAGCCTGTTCCCCTCGCACACCCGATGCACCTTAGCCCCACCTCGGGCCGCCACCACCAGCAGCTTGTGCAGGTCCATTAGGCTACCACCGCTGCCTGGAGCACCTGGCCCGCCCAGCACAAAGGAAGTAAAACGGCTGGCTAGCAAGCTTGAGTAGAGGTGGTAGAGCACACCCATGGCCAGCAAGCCAAAGGCCACCCCGAGCGGGGATAGCCGGATCTCCATTGGCGCCATGGCCCCCCAGTCCCAGCTAGGCTTGCGTGCCTCCCCCATCTCTTCTGGGCCTGGGCGGCAATGACGCCGATGGTGATCCGGCTTTCCCCACTCAGGGTGGCCTTTTGCCTGCTGGTCCTGGACATGCTCTACCACCTCTAAGCAGGGCTTCTTAGCTGACCGCTTCACCTCCTTCATGCTGGGTGGGCCTGCAGCTCTGGGTGGTGGCCTAGTGGACTTGTGCAATGTGGCTGTTTGCTGCTGGCCGCGGCCATTTGCCACCTTGCACGTCACACCCAATGCCGCTGCCACGAGGCCGCGGAACAAGCTGGGCGGAGGTAAGGAACCGGTATACCGGTTTTTTACTGCTGTTCGGCTTGTTTCGCGGCCTCAGGGCAGTGGCATTGGGCAGGAGGCGGCAAACAGCCGGTTTCGGTGTGACGTGGCTGTTTGCCGCCTCGCGTATTGTGCCCAATGCCGCTGCAATGTGGCTTGGTCAAAAGCAGCCATGGAACAAGTGGGGCAGGTTCCCCCCTCACCTGCCCATTCAGCTACAGCTTTGGTGGCTCTGTAGGCAGAGCTGCGAAGTTCTCTTCTCTGACAGAAGAGAACTTTGCAGCTTTGCCTACAGAGCCACCAAAGTGTTCTATCACAGCCTATTGCCATCCTTGTTAAAGGCACAAGGACCAAACCCCTGCTGATACAATAGGCTGGAGACTTTAAAACAAAACAAACCCCCTTTTAATATGGGTGACAAACCTGTCAAATAGTCCAAAACACAAACAGCAAAACTCAAGTCCAAAGGAAGAAAATAGTCCCCAAGAAAACACGATGCAAACAGAAGAGAAGTCACCAGCAAGACGAACAGACCAGGATACCAAGAAGCACTTTAACTTCAGCAACCAGCACCGCCCACACCTCCTCCCTTTATTCAGTAGTCCCAAGGCGTTGCCTCTCATTGCCATCTCCTTTTACTCTGGAGGTGTCGTATTGACTGCTGCTGATTTACTCTCGCTAATTGACGATGTGTGCGAGCATCAATTAGCAAGTCCATCAGGTGTGAGTCTTCCGAGTCTGACTCATTCTCCTCACACAGCTGAGCTTCATCAGGAACACGACTGGAGGGCCCAGGCTCTGCATCAAACCGTGACTCCTGTAATTCATCCGAGCCTCCCTCTGCCCCTGATGGCCCTTCAAAGGCCTCCTCCACCTCCTCCTCAGATTCCTCTGACTCAGCTGTTGCGAGCACAGGCTGGCACGGAATCACAACATAAAGCAGCAGGTGGAGCGCCGGAGGCTCGGGGAGGGAGGGTGCTGAAGTGGGCAGTTGGGTCATTGGCAAGAGCAATGCGGTTGAGCGGAAAGCGGCCTCAGAACAAGCGGGGCAGGAAAGGAAATAAATCCTCGCTCCCCCCAGAAATTGCCTTTCTTTCCTTTCTCCTTCGCGATCCACTGCCACCGCGTGGAAGGAAACAAAGGAAAAAATTTTGGGGGGAAAAAAGGTCAATCAATCAATTACAACTTCTTGTGAAAGATTGCAAAGTTGGAATTGATTGACCTTTTTTCCCCCAAAAAACCCTTCTTTCTCCCAAACTGCCCACCTCCTCTCACAATCGGTGAATTTTTTTGATGTGTAGGTGCAGGGTTGTAAGACTCCCATATTATTCTTTTGCAAAAGTACTGCTCCGACTGCTACATCACTAGCATCGGCTTGAATCACAAACGGTTCCCCCGGGCAGGGGTGATTTAAGCTGGGCTCTCCCGCAAAAAGTCTTTTTAAATTCTCAAAAGCAGTTTGACAGCTCATAGTCCATGTCAATGGTTGGCCCAGTCATGGCTTTCCCCGCTCTTTACCTGTTTTTAATAAGTCTGTTAGAGGTAAAGCAATTTCAGCAAAAGAAGGAATGAATTGATGATAGAAATTGGCAAATCCCAGTAAGCTTTGAAGCTGCTTTCGAGTCGTTGGGGGTTGCCATTCAATTACGGCTTTCACTTTTCCAGGACCCATCTCTATGCCCTCACTGGAGATCCGGTAGCCCAAATAATCTAGTCGGGTTTGGTGGAATTCACAGTTTGATAATTTAACATATAATTTAGCATCTAGTAGTTTCTTTAGCACCTCTCGCACTAAATTCACATGGTCAGGTATTGGACCGAACTCTTTTCCTGTGGCTACTCTGAAAGGCGTGTAGCCCGGGCTGCTGTGCACAGAATTATTGTATGCCACCTCTGCAAAAGGGAGGAGGTCAGTCCAGTTTGTCTGTTGGTAGGAAACGTAGCATCTGAGATATTGCTCCACCATTTTGTTAGTGGATTCTGCAGCCCCATTGGTGGCTGGATGAAAAGCAGATGATAAGCCTTGAGATGATCCAATTAATTTAAGAAAACTCCAAACCTTCGCTGTGAACTGCACCCCCATCTGAAATTATTCGCTTAGGGGCACCATGCAGCCGGTAGATATGTTTCAGGAACAATTTGGTCAGTCATTGGGCAGATGGGAGTCCTTTGCGGGCAATGAAATGAGCCTGCTTCGAGAACAGGTCTATCACAGGTCTATCACAGTCCAGATGACAGTATATAATAATAATAATAATAATAATAATAATAATAATAATAATAATAATAATAATAATAATAATAAAGTTGGAAGGGACCTTGGAGGTCATCTAGTCCAACCCCCTGCTCAGGCAAGAAACCCTATACCATTCCAGTCTCTTCTTAAAAACTTCCATTGTTGGAGCATTCACCGCTTCTGGAGGCAGGTTGTTCCACTGGTTAATTGTTCTAACTGTCAGGAAGTTTCTCCTTAGTTATAGGTTGCTTCTCTCCTTGATTAGTTTCCATCCGTTGCTTCTTGTCCTGCCTTCAGGCGCCTTGGAAAATAGCTTGACTCCCTCTTCTTTGTGGCATCCCCTGAGATATTGGAATACTGCTATCATGTCCCCCCTCGGCCTTCTCTTCATTAAACTAGACATACCCAATTCCAGCAGCCTTTACTTATATGCTTTAGCCTCCAGTCCCCTAATCATCTTTGTTGCTCTTCTCTGTACTCTTTCTAGAGTCTCAACATCTTTTTTACATCGTGGTGACCAAAACTGGATGCAGTATTCCAAGTGTGGCCTTACCAAGGCATTGTAAAGTGGTATTAATACTTCACGTGATCTTGATTCTATCCCTCTGTTAATGCAGCCTAGCACTGTGTTGGTCTTTTTGGCAGCTGCAGCACACTGCTGGCTCATATTTAAGTGATTGTCCACTAGGACTCCGAGGTCCCTCTCACAGTTACTACTATTGAGCAAGGTACCCCCTATACTATACCTGTACATTTGGTTTTTCTTGCCTAAATGTAGAACCTTACTTTTTTCACCATTGAATTTCATTTTGTTAGATAGCGCCCAGTGTTCAAGTCTGTCCAGATCCTCCTGTATCCTAACCCTGTCTTCTGGAGTGTTGGCTATTCCTGCCAGCTTGGTGTTGTCTGCAAATTTGATGATTTCCCCATCTATGCCCTCGTCCAAATCGTTGATGAAGATGTTGAAGAGCACTGGGCCCAGAACAGAGCCCTGGGGCACTCCACTACACACTTCCCTCCATGTAGATGCGGTTCCATTGAGGACCACACGCTGAGTACGGCCGGTCAGCCAGCTACGGATCCATCTGGTGGTGATGCTGTGTAACCCGCATTTCTCCAGCATGAGAAGACGTATAATCCACTCGTGGGTTGCTTTAGCCAATCAGCTTGAGACTAGGACATCTAATTTCCAAATTTCTTGCTCCGCCTCTTCCGGTATTACCTTCCTGTTCCCAGTTTTGTCCTAGTCTCCAGCTTGAGAGCAGCTCGTTTGGGTAGCTCTGCATCTGAAGCTACCCTTGGACGAAATTGATTGGAAACTTTAACCTTTAATTTCTAACCAATTGGATATTCGAAATTAGCTTCTCCTTTTATTTTATTTTTTTTATTTTTTCAATTTGTTTTACTCGCGACGGCTTCGAAGAGAGTAGGCGAAGGGGAGAGGGCTTAGCTAAGCCTCATGGCTGGGGCCGCTGGAACTTAAAGGGGAGATTCCCCGGGCTTCCAGCCGCTTACAATCCAGCCTCCCTGCTTCGCCTCTCATCCGGAGCGGTTTCTTCACCTCACGGATTTCTTCATCGACCTCCCAGGCGCAGAGCGACTTCCCTGGACGACGCCAGAGTTCAGCTAACCGCAAGTTTGGGGGAGCGGCCTGGGGGGAGCGATCCGGCGCACGGGGACCCCCGTTGGGATCAAAACAGGGTGTGTGCGCGTAGTCGCGGCCGTTTTAGGGGCCGCATGTCGGAGAGATAGAGTTTCAGCGCGAATCGCCATTTTTTGGGAGGCGCCTGGCGCACGTGGCACACGGCGGCCATTTTGAGAAGGTCGGCCGGCCCTTCTAGTAAGAGTGATCGCCATCTTGAGCGAGGCGTCTTCTTGTGAGGGTGGTGGCCATTTTAAGTGTGTCAGAGTGATCGCCATCTTGAGCGAGGCGTCTTCTTGTAAGGGCGGTGGCCATTTTAAGTGTGGCTTGGGCCCTACCGGAAAGAGCCGGCGGCCATTTTAGGAGAAGTAAGGCCTAGGCCTTCTCTCATAAGGAGCCTGTCGGTTGCAAGTACCTTGGTATGGTTTATCTCCGTTGTAGCATTTGCTCATATCAGGCAGCCCAATTCAGGCAGCTGATCGCACGGAGTGTACGGGGAGCCGGCCGGCCTTGCGAACACCGGATTGAGACGGTCGAGGGGGACGACCATAGTTCCTGAGCAGGGAAAGGAGGTGAACTCCTTAACTGCCTGTGAGCTGATTCCTCAGGAGCCTTCTCTTCCGAAGGCCTGGAATACCCTGATTGGGGGCTGACGCAAGCAGCGATGGCAGAGAATTCTTCACCTCAAGGGTGTCAAGGCTCAGGGGCCCTTCCTCCACCACCAGCCTCGCATAAACGCAGGCCAGTTGATGTGGATCTGGGGGGCAGGCAAAAAGAAGGCCAAAACGAAGCACCTGGAAAGGGAGCCCACGAGGGCAGCCGAAAGGCAGGCCTCGAGGAGGCATCAGGTTCTCGAAAGAGAATTTGCCAAGGCCCAGAGGCTCAGAACCAGCGAGACAGAAGGGGCGATGCGCACCCCACGGGAACTCCCCATTCCATTCGAGCCTTCTCCGGATTCTGGGCAGCATCCTCAGCAGTGGCCTTCTCCGCGGGAGATGGAACAGGTGAGTTCTCCCCATTCCAGTGTATCCTCGCCTGAACAACAGGCCCCTGCAGCCAGTCAGGCCCAGGCGGGGCCTAGCACCAAGGATCAGAGAGGTCAGTTGTCTGAACAGATCTATTCCTTGGTAAAACAGGTTCTGGAGCATTACTTACCTCCTTCCAGGGAGTCTTCTCATCCTCTAGGTTCATCATCGGAAACTGCATTACCATCCCGGTGGGAGCGAACAGCGACCCTGGCTTCAGGGGTTTCGGAGACTTCTTTGCAGGTAGCAGAGGAGGACCCAGAGGACCCGGAGGCCACGGGGTACCCGATGTCAGAGGATGAGGAGGCGGCACCCGAACAGCCATCCAAAGGTTTATTCGACTCGGCTTCGTATCGCTCCATTCTGCTCAAGGCCTGCTCTGCCTTGAACCAGTCGGCTAAGGCTAAGGTAGTCAAGTCCGACTCCTCAGACGAGGAGGAGGACTCTAACCCGCTTCTTGGCTCTACAGTGTCGGAGGAGGTGCGGATGCCATGCCCCAAAACCTTTCGCACCACGGTGCAGTCCCAGTGGGCATCCCTGGCAACTGTCCCTTCTCCAAACAATTTGGAGAAAACTCTGTTCAATATTGAGTCGGCCTTTGCCTCTCTTTTGGAGGTCCCACCTGTAGACGAACCTCTCATTTCCCTGTTCTCCAATTCTGCCATACCAGGAGACATGGCCAAAGCCATGAAGGCGGAGGACAAGAAATTTGAGTTTTCGTTCAGGCGGTCTCACCAGGCCTCGGCCTGGGCCATCAGAGCGGCTTCCTCAGCTTCCTTTTTCACCAGGGCCTGCATTGCATGGATCCGGGAGCTGCAGGCGAGTGTACCGTCAGACCAGGTACGTATTCAACATACCTTAGCAAAATTGCTGTCAGCCACAGAGTTCGCGGCCGATTCCACCTTGTCAGCAACGCGCTATTCGGCCAGAGCGATTGGCGCAACCGTAGCCTCTCGAAGACTCCTGTGGCTCAAGCAGTGGAGGACGGACCTGAGAGCTAAGTGGCAGCTGGCCACCTCCAAATATGACGGTAAGAACTTGTTTGGTCCAATCCTGGACCCTTACATCATAGAGGATAAGAACAAGAGGAAGGTTCTGGTCCACCCCTCCAAAAGGTCGGGGGGTCGGCCTCAGAAACAAGGAGCCCGACAGGGCGGCTCCTGGGATGTGAGGCAGCCCTTTCGGGGGGGGCAGTCCTGGGATTGGCCCAGAAGTGCGCGTCCCGCTCATTCCAGGCAGGAACGCTTCCAGGACCGCCCTCCCTCCAATAGGGGCCAGTTCACCTCAAAACACCCTTACAGGGGGTCGGGGGGCCATCCCTTCAGAAGGTCAAAGTGACATCAGGGACAGTCCCATAGGCGGTCGGTTGGCACTGTTCAGCAGTGTGTGGCAGGAGACCACAACCGACGCCTGGGTCAAAGAGACGGTAGCCCACGGGCTATCGCTAGAGTTCTATTCCACCCCAACAAGTCAGTTCATAAAGTGCCCCATCTCGTGCTGCACATCAAAAGCGCAACTGGTAAGGCAAGCCATAGACCACCTCCTAGAGATAAAGGCCATAGAACCGGTCCCCCCAGGCCAAGAGAGACAGGGATTTTACTCCATCCTGTTCGTAGTTCCCAAGCCATCGGGAGGTTGGAGAGCAATCCTCGACCTCAAACGTCTAAACCACTTCATAGTGTACAGACAGTTCAAAATGCAGTCCCTCAGATCCATCCTGACCAGCATCCGAAAAGGGGACCTGCTCTCGTCGGTAGATCTGACAGAGGCCTACCTGCACATCCCTATCAGACAGGAGCATCGAAGGATCCTCCGGTTCTGTCATGCCAACCGGCATTTCCAGTACAGGGCACTCCCGTTCGGCCTGTCATCGGCGCCTCGGGTATTCACAAAAGTGCTCGCAGTACTAGGGGCGCACCTTCGCACGGTACCAGTACGCGTCCAGTTTTACCTGGACGACATTCTGATACTGTCCAACTCCCGTCAGTCCGCCCAAGCAGATCTAGAGGTAACATTATACACCCTTCAGGCTCATGGGTTTTCAGTAAATTACAAGAAAAGCCACCTGATCCCCGCATCACGGCTTCTACACCTAGGAGCAATCATAGACTCAGACAAGGGCATGGTCCACCTCTCCCAGGAATGGCGGTCGAGCATTCAAAAGCTCACACGTCTCATTCAAAGACAAAGATTGGCCACACTAGCTCAGCTATCCCAGCTCCTGGGGAAGATGGTTTCGTGCATGGGGATCGTCCCCTGGGCCAGGCTCCATTCAAGGGACCTCCAATGGTTCCTCCTCCCTTTCCAAAGGCTCAACCAGAGTGCTTCGCTAAGGAAGGTCAAGGTACCGCAACAGGTACTATCATCCCTCCGGTGGTGGGCCTCGCCCGCTATGGCCAGGGGAACACTCTTCAGAGAGCCAGACAGGATCACGGTGACCACCGACGCCAGTCAGTTCAGCTGGGGGGCTCATCTCCAAACCCATCTGGCCCAGGGCAGGTGGTCCCCATGGGACCTGGCCCACAACATAAATTGGCTCGAACTCAGAGCCATCCACCTAGCCCTTCTTCACTTCTCTCCTGAACTGTCAAGATGACACGTTCTGGTCCTGACAGACAACGTCACAGCAAAGGCTCATGTGAACAAACAGGGAGGGACCAGATCAAGGGCCCTCATGCAGGAGGCAAGAGCCCTGGGGCTGTGGGCGGAGTCTCACTTAGGGTCCATCATGGCGGAACACATTTCAGGGGAAGCGAACCACCAGGCGGATTCACTCAGCAGAGCCACGGTGGACCATGCGGAGTGGTGTCTGAACCCGGTCCTATTCAGAGAGATCTCGGACAGGTTCGGCTGCCCTCTCCTAGACCTCTTCGCGTCCCCGGCGAACGCCCAACTTCCCCAGTTTTTCTCCAGGTTCCCTACGGGGGGAGCGGGGGGGATGGACGCTCTCAGGAGCAGATGGCCACAGGGCCTGCTGTATGCCTTTCCCCCACTCCCACTACTACAAGCAACGATCCGCAAGCTGATCCGGGAGGAGGCGGAGGTGATCTTAATTGCTCCGTTCTGGCCAAGGCGTCCGTGGTTTGCAGACCTTGTCGACCTGTCGCTCTCGCCAGCCTGGAGGTTCCCTCCGCATCGGGTGTCACTCAGTCAGGGACACCTCCAACATCCAGATCCGCAGTGGCTACAACTAGCCGCTTGGCACTTGAGCGGCAGGGGTTGATTAGGCAAGCCTTCTCGGATGGAGTTATTGCTATCATCCAGGCCTCTCGTCGCCCTTCCACCAATAGGATATACGATGCTACATGGAAGAACTTTTCCATGTGGCGCAGAAAGCACAAGTTAGATCCCCTTTCGGTCACTATTCCAAACATACTAGAGTACCTGTTAGAAGGCATGAATAGGGGACTAGCACTCAGTACTATTCGCAGGCAGGTGGCAGCCCTGCAGACTGTCCTCTCTTGCGACAACCTGGCTCCCTTGTCACAACATCCGGCAGTGGGTGCCTTCCTGAAGGGAGTGGCTTCAGTAAGGCCTTCAGTCATTCACCGCTTTCCGTCCTGGGATCTTCCCAAGGTTCTGCAGGCACTAACCGTCCCACCCTTCGAACCTATCAAGTCCTGCGCGCTCCGCCACCTCTCACTGAAGGTAGCCTTCTTGGTGGCCATCACCTCTGTGAGACGAATCTCGGAGCTGGCAGCCCTTTCGGTCCGAAAGGACCTAATCACCTTTTCTAACGATAGGGTTATTCTACGTTTGGATCCATCCTTTGTGCCAAAGGTGGACTCTCATTTCTATAGGTCGCAGGAGCTAGTACTGCCAGATTTTTGCCCGCGACCTTCACATCGCCTTGAGAGACGTTGGCACACCTTAGACGTTCGCAGGGCCCTACTGCATTACGTAAAGCGGACTTCGGCTAGTCGTAAATCTGAGGCGTTGTTTGTCTCCTTTCAGCCATCGTCCATGGGGCAGAAGGTGTCTTCTGCGACAATTGGCAGATGGATCAGGGCATGCATAGCCAAGGCTTATGACTTATTGTCGCTTCCGGTCCCGCCACATATTACAGCCCACTCCACTCGAGGTGCGGCTACCTCAGCGGCCTGGCTTACTCAGGCGTCGGTGGAGGAAATATGTAGGGCGGTGACCTGGTCTTCTTCTTCTTCCTTCATTAGACACTACAAGATTGACAAGTTTGCGGCTTCCGGTGGCTCCGCTGGCGTCGCTATAGTCTCCTTTGGAGGCTCCGTTCTCTAGGGTATGTTAAGCCGCAAAAACAGCGAACATCAGCTGTTTTTTGCGGTGGAAAATCCCCCCTTCGGGCGAAGAAGGGGTGAAGAGCATTGAGCGTGGGTTGAGCTCCTCTAAAAGTCCCCTGGAAAAGTTTTCAGCGGTTTAGAGTGAGAGCTCCCTAGGCGCTTGAAATGCTCCTGCCTTGAGACGCTTCTGTCAGCAGACAGAGAAAGACACCGCGACCACCCCTGCTTTAGAAAAAAACTTCAAGAGAGACCTGCATGCAGGCGGAGTGAATACAGGAGTTCTTTAGTGCAAGTATTTTTTTTACCTTTTTTTTACTTCTGACCATGTACTTATAATGTATTCAAGATGACGATTGTTCTCACTGCAAAGAGAAAGTGTTTTAAAGTGAAAGTGGACCTTTTTTTTTAAGTAAAGCTTGAGGGACTATTTAGATTGGAGTTTTAAAATTTTATAAGCTACAATTTAAATTGTGATTTGAAAGAAGATAGGAAGAGGGGGAAATTTTGGCAAGATATTTATGAGGATTTTTTGTCATTTAAGGAAAATTTCTTAAAAAAAAAAGTGGACTGATTTTAAAATGGCCATGAGGCTGACCAAGATAACTACTGCGAAGGTGGCTGTATCTTCTCCGGCTCAGCCCTCTAAATTACAAGCAAGCAGTCTGTCTGCTCCCCCAGCCTCTCTAACATCTACAGAATCTCAAGCCCCCTTGCTTATTCAATCTCCTCCAGAAATGCTTACTATGAAAGATATACAGGCTGCATTATCTACAATGACTGAAAAGCTGGAGAGAAAGATTGAGGAACAAGTTAAAGGTTTAACTGATGAGCTGGAGACAATAAAAGAAACAATTGAGACTCACAATATTGTGATAAGAGAAGATATTGTGGATGCTATTAAAGGGGTTTGGGAGTACACTTTGAGAGTTGAAGAGAAGGTGGATGGTATTGAGCAGCAATTGGAGGAGAAAATTGATGAAGTTAGAAGTGATATCCAAGATCAAGCGGTTATGGCTCAATATAATCAGATGTTATTGGCTGTTAGAATTAGGGGGCTGAAGGAGATTGCAAATGAGAATCAGGAAGATTTAAGAAGAATTTTTGAGGAATCTTTGGCAAAATTTCTGGAAGATGGAGTACAGAATGTATCCTGGCAGATTGATCGGATCTTTAGAATTAATTCATGGGTTGCAAAACAAAGAAAGTTGCCTAGAGATATTGTGATTTATTTCGTTACAGGGAAATTCAGAAATTATGTTCTTACTACATCTTATAACAAACAATTAATTGTTGCTGGTCAAGAGGTGGTGGTTCTGAAGGAGATTCCCTCGAAGATGTTAAGAGCAAGAAAAGATTATGCATTTTTGACGGAGGAGCTTAAAAAACGTGCTATACAATTTAGATGGGAGGCTCCAACTGGACTTTCATTATTTTTCCAGAGTAATAGATACCGCCTGACTTCGGTTGGCGAAGCGAAAGATTTTTTTGAGAATACTCTGAAGGTTGGTAAACTCCCGTCTCCAAGACCAAAAAGGGCAGATTTTCCAAAAGAGAGAGATATGCAGTTAAAACAATCAACACAATCTTTGGAATCACAATCTCTGACAGCATCAGGACTTGATAAAGGAACATTGGTGGAGCTGCCAGCGCAGTGTATTGATATTTTTCAGCCTTTGGAGGTAGAGAAGGTTAAAGAGCAAAGGCAAACACGTGCAGCTACTAAACGCATGGAACAACGAGAAAAAGAACAACCAGTTTGTACACAAGTTGTACCCATATCTCCGGAAGCCATGGGAGCAAGACCAAAGAAGAAAATGGTTGAAGATGTTAATTTGGCCTTGCAAAAGCTTTCTCAAATTGGTCGTGTCAAATAAATATTTGACATGGAATGTCAATGGTTTAAATTCTCCACAGAAAAGGAAGAAGATATTTCATTATTTGAAGCAATGTAAAAATGATGTAATTTGTTTACAAGAAACACATATTAGAATTTCTGATCAGAAATATTTGATAAATAATAAATTAGGTTCACATTTTGTGGCAGCGTCTGCTGAGAAGAAGAATGAAATTGTTATTTATGTTAAAAATCATATAAGAGCTAAATTAATAGAATCAGATATTCAAGGTAGATTTTTAGCTATTGAAATTTTAATAGATGGGAAGAAAGTTCTTTTGATGGGTATATATGCACCAAATCAACAACAAGGAATATTTTACAAGTTATTATATAAAAAATTAATACAATTGGATTATAAGTCTTGTATTTTAATGGGAGATTGGAATGGTATTTTAGATGTTGGTTTAGATAAGAAAAAGATTTTACCTGTTCCGCAAACACGTTCCATGCTGCCTAAATCCTTTTTTGATATTAAGGATGATTTTGATTTGATAGACATATGGAGAGAAAGACATGGCAAGGAGCAAGAGTTTACTTTTTTTTCTGATAGACATCAATCATTTTCCAGAATTGATTTTATATTAACTACAAGTGACTTTATTTTTAGATTAAAGAAGGTGAAAATCCTACCTAATGTTTTGTCAGATCATAATCCGGTTTGGATGAAACTAATGGTAGGTCAGACCCCCTAGAAGATCTTGGAGAATTAATGAAAATTTGTTTAAATATGACACAAATGTGAATGAATGTAAAAATGTTATGAAGGAATTGTTTATGTTAAATATGTATAAGGATACGACAATAGAAATGGTGTTCGATGCTAGTAAATCTTATATGCGTGGGATTTTAATTGATATGAATAAAAGGCATAGACGTAAACAAGAGGAAAAAAGGAAGGAGTTAGAAGAGGAAATAAGGAAGAAAGAGTTATTATTAATAAAGAGACCAGATGATAGAAATATTAAAGAGGGGATTAAGATTTTACGGAAACAATTTGACTTGTTGATGACGGACCAAGTTGCCAGGAATATACAACATGCAAAACATACGTGTTTCCCCGATAGTAAGACACCCCCGATTGTATGACATATCGGGGGTGTCAGGGGGGGTCGGCTAATGTAAGCCGTACCCCGAACGTAAGACGTATATCTTACTTTCGGGGAAACACGGGGGCGGAGGGGAGGGAAGATGGACGCGCACACCCGGTGGAAACGGCGGGGCTGGGGAAGAGACGCTGAGGGGGGCAACCGGACCTCCCCGCGCAAGCCAAGCCCCGAGCCTCTCCAGCCGCGTGCCGGGCCAGCAGGCTGCGCAGGGAGAGCCGCCGCCGCCGCTGCCCCAGCCGCCGCGGGCGAGGCTGGCTCGCCAAGCTCGGAGGGAAGGAGGCTCCCTCGCTTGCTCCGCACAGCCCCGCCACCCTCTCGGCCCAGCGCGATGGGAAGCGGCGGGGCGAAGTAGCGGGTGTCGCTGCCGCGGGGGAAGGAGCCGGTGGAGGCGATGGGGCTGGCGTGGCGGGGGGAGCGGAATCCAGAGCTTTGCGCCGCTCGCCTCCCCACCCTTCCCTGCCCCGCCGCCGCCGCCGCCGCCGCTCACTCACTCACCCTGCCGCCGCAGGGGGACGAGGGGAGGCGCACCGGGAACCTCTCCTTGGCGCAGGGAGCTTCTTTCTGGCTGGTCGCCTCCCCGCCCTTCCCCGCCCCGCCGCCGCTGCTGCCGCTGCCGCTCACTCACTCACTCACCCCGCCGCAGGGGGTCGAGGGGAGGCGCACCGGGAACCTCTCCTTGGCGCAGGGAGCTTCCTTCAGGCTGGGAGAGGTTCCCGGTGCGCCTCCGCTCGTCCCCCTGCGGCGGGGTGAGTGAGTGAGCGGCGGCGGCGGCGGGGCGGGGAAGGGAGGGGAGCGGCGCAAAGCTCTGGATTCCGCTCCCCCCCCGCCAGCCCCATCGCCTCACTCACCCGCCGCTTCGCTCGCGCTCCCTTTTCCGGCGACCAACCTCCCTTTCTTTTTTTCTTTTCCAATTGCAAAGTTAAAAGAAAGGGAGGTTGGTCGCTGGAAAAGGGAGCGCGAGTGAAGCGGCGGGTGAGTGAAGCGATGGGGCTGGCGTGGCGGGGGGGAGCGGAATCCAGAGCTTTGCGCCGCTCCCCTCCCTTCCCCGCCCCGCCGCCGCCACCGCTCGCTCACTCACTCACCCCGCCGCAGGGGGACGAGATCTGAGAAGCAGAAACCGAGCTGAGCAGCTCACTGAGCCCCAGACACCGACCGTAGGCTGAAAAAAGTAAGAAAATGCGCGCGGGAGGGGGGGGTCGGAGGAGGAGGAGGAGGCGGCAGGGTCTGGTTCCCAGAAAGTGAATGGCAGCAAAATCAAGAAAGGCAGGAAAAGTGAAAGGGCACCAGAAGTTCCTTGCCCTGGGTTGACTTGGCGCTTTGAGCCTCCAGTCTGAAGCGCCTGTAATATCTCTCCCCCCGGGAATTCTGACAAGCAGGCAGCCGGGGGAAAGGGGGGGGAAGAAGGGATGGGAGGGGAGGCGACGCTCCCCTTGGCTTCTCTTGCCCCCTCTCCGCCCCCACCATCCAATTCTCGGAGAGGGCCGTGACATCAGTCGGAGCTCTGCGGGAGCGAGCGAGCGAGCGAGCGAGAGAGAGAGAGAGAGAGAGCCAGCGGGGAAAACTCAGCAAATGAATGAACTTCCCTCGGGACTTAAAGCGACCGCCAATGGCAAAGGCCACCGGTCCGCTACCGACCGTGAAGGGCGGGTTGAAAAGCCCAGGCAGGCAGTCCGAAGTCTGTGTTGAAAAGCCCAGGCAGGATGTGAGTAGAGGTTATTTAACGACGGGCCCGCTTCGTTTCCCCCGCAACGGTCTCCGCCCTTTGGAATTGCTTCCTTGTGGCGGGCAGCATCTGCGCCGGTCGCTGCAAACTTTTTCCTAGGAGCAGCCTGGACTTTGCAAATGGGGGGGCACTTCATCTACGGACGCCCCCAGGTGCTGCCTCTGCGCCTCGGTGGGAACCGGCGCTGCCCTCCTCCGTGGTGCGCGAGCGGAGGCTGCTCAGACGCCGGTCACACCTGGGCTTTCCTAGGGCCGCGCTGCCATTGAAACAAAATGGCTCCCACTTCCGCGCCGCCCCCCCGTTTTTTCCAATATAACACATACCCAGAAAGTGAGACGTAGTGGGGGTTTTGGGGATAAAAAGAAAGTAAGACACTGTCTTACTTTCGGGGAAATAATACATTTTTTAACTCTAATAAACCTGGCAGATGGTTGGCTTACATATTAAGGAAAAAACAAAAATCCCGTATAATTGAGAAAATAGAATATAAGGGGAAGGAAGTGTTTCAACAAGAAATTATTTAAAAAGCTTTTTTTGAATTTTACTCTAAGTTATACTCTGAAGAGAAAGTACAAGAGAATGAGATAGATACTTTTTTGCAAAATGAAAATGTTTTGATAATTACTAAGGAACAAAGAGATAGATTAAACGCATTGATTACATCAGAAGAAATCATTTTAGTGATTAAACAATTGAAAGTGGGAAAATCTCCTGGGACTGATAGGTTAACGGCGACCTATTATAAGTATCTTCAAGAGAAGATGGTGGAACCTCTTAGAGAGTTATTTGTAAATATACAAGAGGGTGGTCAGGTTCCACCTTCATGGAAAACAGCCTGTTTCTTTGATTCCCAAAGAGGGAAGAGATAACGTTAAGGTAGAAAATTTTAGACCTATCTCATTGTTAAATACGGATTATAAGATTTTTGCAAAAATTATGGCTAATAGATTAATGACAGTTTTAAGACAAATAATTCATTCTGACCAAACTGGTTTTTTACAAGGGAGACAGATGAAAACCAATGTTAGACAACTTATTAACATAATGGAATATTTGGATAAGTATATCCAGGTGCCTGCAGTTCTTATGTTTTTAGATGCGGAGAAAGCTTTTGATAGACTGAATTGGTTGTTTTTGAAAAAATTAATTGTTAGGATGGGAATGGGGGATCAGTTTATTAACTCTATATTAGCAGTTTATCAGAAACAAAAAGGTCAGATTATTGTGAATGGGTATTTAACAGATTTATTTAATATAGAGAAAGGTACTAGACAGGGATGTCCTTTATCCCCCTTGCTGTTCGTTTTAACTCTAGAGGTTTTATTGAATAAGATTAGAGCTTCAGATGATTTAAAAGGTATACAGATTAGACAGCATGATTATAGATTATGTGCTTTTGCTGATGATTTGCTTGTGACATTGACTCAACCAACACAGTCGGTTCAGAGCTTGATGGAGATAATTCTAAATTATGGTAGGGTATCAGGTTTTAAATTAAATATATCTAAGACAAAGATGTTAGTTAAAAACTTAGATAATAATTCAAAACAAGACTTGGAAAGAATAACGGGTTGTGAGATAGTTAAGAAAGTTAAATACTTAGGAATTTATATTGAAGCTTCTAATGGGAAGTTATATAAGAATAATTATGAAGTGTTGTGGAATAAGACACAAATAGAATTAGATAAATGGAAAAAATTACAATTATCTTTGCTGGGTAGGATAGCTGCAATTAAAATGAATGTATTGCCAAAATTTTTATTTTTGTTTCAAATGTTATTTATTTATTTATTTATTTATTTTATTTATTAGACTTATAAGCCGCTCTTCTCCAGGGGACCCAGAGCGGCTTACAACATAGATAATAACAATCGCATTAAAGTCTAATATAAATTAAATTAAAATGATCATAAAGTAAAAACAATACCCCAAATTTTTAATAAAAAAAAACATTCATCCAACATTCAGCACCAATCATTCCCAGATCTGCCGACACAAATAAGTTTTTAATTTTTTTCGGAAGGCCAGAAGAGTGGGAGCGGTCCGAATCCCCGGAGGGAGCTGATTCCAGAGGGTAGGGGCCGCAACAGAGAAGGCCCTTCTCCTGGGGCCCGCCAGCCTACATTGACTGGTCGACGGGACCCGGAGAAGACCAACTCTGTGCTCTCTGACCGGTCGTGATGAGGTATGAGGCAAAAGACGGTCCTGCAAGTAACCTGGTCCTAGGCCATGTAGGGCTTTATAGGTAATAACCAACACTTTGAATTGCGAGCGGAGACTAATAGGTAGCCAGTGCAGCTCGCGGAGCGTTGGTGAAATGTGGGCATACCGAGGTAAGCCCACGATTGCTCGCGCGGCTGCATTCTGGACTAATTGAAGTCTCCGAACACTCTTCAAGGGTAGCCCCATGTAGAGAGCATTGCAGTAGTCGATCCTCGAGGTGATAAGGGCATGAGCGACTGTGAGCAAGGCCTCCCTGTCCAGATAAGGTCGCAACTGGTGCACCAGGCGAACCTGGGCAAATGCTCCCCTCGTCACAGCCGCCAAATGTTGGTCTAAGTGCAGCTGTGGATCGAGGAGAACACCCAAGTTAAGAACCTTCTCCGAGGGGTTCAAAGTTTCCCCCCCAAGAGTAATGGACGGACAGTTGGTCTTGTCCTTGGGAGGGAGAACCCACAGCCACTCCGTCTTGTCGGGATTAAGCTTTAGTCTGTTCTCACCCATCCAGGCCCTCACAGCCTCCAAACACCGGCACATCACTTCTGCTGCTTCGCTGACTTGGCACGGGGTGGAAACGTACAACTGGGTATCATCAGCGTACTGATGGTAACTCACCCCGTGTCTATGGATGATCTCACCCAGCGGCCTCATGTAAATATTAAACAGCAGGGGCGAAAGAACCGACCCCTGCGGCACCCCACAAGGGAGGAGCCTAGAGGTCGATCTTTGATCCCCTACCAACACCGACTGCGACCGGCCAGAAAGGTAGGAGGAGAACCACTGGAGAACAGTGCCTCCCACCCCCAACCCCTCCAGTCGGCGCAGAAGGATACCATGGTCAATGGTATCGAAAGCCGCTGAGAGGTCAAGAAGCACCAGGATAGAAGATAAACCCCTATCCCGGGCCCGCCAGAGATCATCCATCAGCGCGACCAAAGCAGTTTCCGTAGAGTAACCGGGTCTGAATCCCGACTGCAAGGGACCCAGATAATCGGTTTCCTCCAAGGCCCGTTGGAGTTGAAGTGCCACCACCTTCTCAACAACCTTCCCCACATAGGGAAGGTTGGAGACAGGACGATAGTTCGAAAGAATGGCTGAATCTAGGGAAGGCTTCTTGAGGAGTGGGCGCACAAGTGCCTCCTTTAAAGGAGCCGGAAAGGACCCATCCCTCAAAGAAGCGATGACTATCTCCTGGATCCAGCTCCGTGATACCTCCCTGCTGGCCGAAACCAGCCAGGAGGGACACGGGTCCAACAAGCAGGTGGCATTACTAACAGCTCCAATGGCCTTGTCCACTTCATCAGGTGTAACAGCTTCAAACTCATCCCAAATAAACTGACTAAGACGAGCCCCAGTCACCTCGACTGAATCATTATCAGTCGCCACTGCTACAATGTTGGAGTCAAGGTCCGCCCGGATCTGAGCGACTTTGTCTGCGAAAAAGTTGTTAAAATCCTCGGCACTTCCCTGCAAGGGTCCCCCGGACCTCCCCGTACCAAGGAGAGACCGAGTCACCCTAAACAGGGCAGCCGGGCGCGATTCCGCAGACGCGATTAAAGCGGAAAAATACCGGGATTTTGCCGCTTTAATCGCTCTCAGGTAGGATCTAATGTGTGATCTCAACCTGGTTCGATCAGATTCAGCCTTCGATCTTCTCCAACGCTTCTCTAGACGTCTCCTAAGACGTTTCATCCCCCTGAGCTCCTCAGTAAACCAAGGAGACTTCCTGGGTCCGAAACCATGGAGAGGCCGCATAGGCGCGATCCGATCCAAAGCCCCCGCAGCAGCTATATTCCAGGCCGCCACAAGGGACTCTGCCGAACCGTGTACGAGCGAATCTGGTAATTACCTATACTTAAAAAGGATGCGAATTTGGAGGAGTGGCAGAAAGGTATTAATAGATTTATTTGGAATGGCAAGAAACCAAGGGTTAAACTAAAAATTATTCAGGATACAAGGGAAAGAGGTGGTTTGAAAATGCCCAACTTTAAGTTATATTACTATGCTGCAGTTTTAGTAGCGATAAGTGACTGGGTTAATTTAACTAAGGATAGAATATTGAATATAGAGGGGTACGGTTTACTATATGGTTGGCATGCATATTTAGTTTATGACAAAAAGGTGGATAGGAGTTTCAAAGAGCACCTATTGAGAAGTGCTCTGCTGCGTGTCTGGAAAAAGTTTTATTATAAGTTAAACGAAAAGATTCCTCTTTGGACAGTTCCCAGGCACGCAATAGAGAATATAAATAGACAACAAATTCAAGATGTGGTGTCTTATGAGAAACTTCTAATTAAAGAAGGGAATTTGTTACTATTGAAATCATTGAACATGTTAAAGGAAGAAGGAATAGTTCATACTTGGTTTCCACATGCACAACTGCAGACTAGATGGCAGAAAGATTTTAAGATAGGCTTTTCTTTAACAGATGAAAATTTAATTAAACAAGTTAGAGATCAAAGGCCTATGCATATTAAAAGATTATATAATGCATTAATTGAAATTGATTCTGAAACTGAATTAGTTAAGGACTGCATGATTAAGTGGGGACATAATTTTGGACAACCAATTATGATGGAAACATGGGAGAGGATCTGGGTGAAAAATGTAAGATTTACACAAGCGCAACATTTAAGAGAAAATTTTTATAAAATGTTTTATAGATGGCATTTAGACCCGAAAAAATTATCATCTATGTACCCGGATTTACAACCGAAATGTTGGAAATGTGAATCTATGGATGCTACTTATTTTCATGTATGGTGGACTTGTAGAAAAATCAAGGCTTTCTGGATAAAAATATGGTGGATACTTCAAAATATATTGAAAAAGCGTATTGAATTTTTACCACAGTTGTTTCTGTTAGGTATTATAAAAGACTGCACCACCATAGAGACGAATTTGATTTTGAACTTGATTACAGCAGCAAGACTGTTGGTGGGACAATATTGGAAGACATCAGAATTACCATCTATTGAAGAATGGACTTTAAAAGTTATAAATTTGGCAGAAATGGCTAAAATATCCGCATATTTGAAGGATCATTCAAATGAAAAATATATGTTGGATTGGAAAAAATGGATAGATTATATACAAGGGAAATATCAATTTAAGAAATTGTATTTAGCATATAGTTAAATATTCATATGTTGGATTGAATAAGGTAGTTAAATTTTTAAATTTTTAATAGGATTTATATAATATGTTAGAGTAGTTTAGTGGGTTTTCTTGTGTGTTTTTTACCCTATATTCACTTTGGGAAGTGGGGGGGGGTGGGGGTTGTTATAATTTATAATTTATAATCTTCTCAACTGTAACATGATACTGGGATTATGTAAGATAATGTAAGAACGAGAGTTAAGAAACTCGAAATAGCTATATCAGAAATTCCCTTATTTCTTTGTCAACAATTTTAAAACAACATATATATATTTGTGCTTGCAGGATGGCTCTGGGTTGAGCTGAAACAAGCAAAAGGAAAGAATGATTCCTTCCTCCCATATTTGGGTTTACAGGGTGCAATCTAAAAAATAAACACTTGACATATATATATATATATATATATATATATATATATATATATATATATATATATATATATATATATATATATATATATATAGTTTAAAATTGTTGACAAAGAAATAAGGGAATTTCTGATATAGCTATTTCGAGTTTCTTAACTCTCTTCAGTCAGACTCACCCTTCTGGGATTCGAACCTGGGCAGTCTGCATGCTAAGCAGATGCTTTAACCTATTGAGCCATAATATATATATATATATATATATATATATATATATATATATATATATATATATATATATATATATATATATATATATATATATATATATATATATATATATATATATATATATATATATATATATATATATATATATATATATATATATATATATATATATATATATATATATATATATATATATATATATATATATATATATATATATATATATATATATATATATATATATATATATATATATATATATATATATATATATATATATATATATATATATATATATATATATATATATATTAGATAAAGGATGGGCTGCTCGGGCGGCTCCTCGGCACCACATCTGGAGGGGGTGAGACTGAGGAGTGAAGGTTGAGGGAAGTAGGGAGGTGGTAAGAGGAGGGTGGAGACAGTGGGGGTAGAGATGGTGGGTGGATAGAGGTAGAGGAAGGGAGAAAGGAGGAGGGGGATGTGGTGGTGGGGGGTGCTGCCGAGCAATATCCATAGTTATTTTATGTTTTGTTCTCATGTTTGAAAAAGTCGCAGATGTTTGTATTCAGTTGAGTTGTTTTAATTTGAATATTTTTTATTTGTTATATTTACAATTATAAAATTAATAAAATTTCATTTATAAAAAAGATTGACAAGTTTGCTGCATCAGAGGCCTCCTTTGGTAGAAGGGTACTGCAGCAGGTTGTTAATACTTCAGAATCACTAGCCTAGACTCCCACCCGTAGGGACATGGGGGGCTTTGGTATGTCCCACGAGTGGATTATATGTCTTCTCATGCTGGAGAAGGGGCGTTGGTCTTACCTGAACGCCTATTCTCAGCATGAAGACGTATAATCCACACCCTCCTCTATCTAGTCTAGGCAGGATTGCGTTTTAGTAAAGTAACTGTTGTCGTTTGAAATTAAGTCGGACTTTCGTCATGGAAGCTTCGCCTCGGTCAAAACTGGGAAGAGGAAGGTAATACCGGAAGAGGCGGAGCAAGAAATTTGGAAATTAGATGTCCTAGTCTCAAGCTGATTGGCTAAAGCAACCCACGAGTGGATTATACGTCTTCATGCTGAGAATAGGCGTTCAGGTAAGACCAACGCCCCTTTTCTATCTTATCAAGTAGTAGGTTGTGATCTACTTTATCAAATGCCTTACTGAAGTCCAAGTAAATTATATCCACAGCATTCCTCTGATCCACTAATTTTGTCACTTGGTCAAACAATGCAATAAGATTTGTCTGGCATGATCTCTTTTTGACAAACCCATGTTGGCTTTTAGTGATGACTTTGTTTCCCTCTAGGTGTTCTTTGATTCGATTCATTGTTTGATTATCTTTTCCAGAATCTTCCCAGGTATTGAGGTCAGGCTGATAGGTCTGTAATTTCCTGGATACATTTTTTTCCTTTTTTGAAGATGGGAACTACATCAGCTCTTTTCCAGTCGTCTGGTAGTTCCCCAGTGCTCCAGGATCTTTGAAAAAATATAGTTCAGTGGTTCTGAGATCATGTCTGCCAGTTCCTTCAGAACCTTGGGGTGTAATCCATCTGGTCCTGGTGATTTGAACTCGTCTAGGCTGGACAGGTGCTCACTTACCATTTTCTTGCCTATCTTAACTTGTGTTTCTATTCTGTTTTTATGGCACTATTTTTCATAGGTTGGTCTGTTTTTTCCCTTTGTGTAAAGACAGATGTGAAAAACGAGTTAAATAGTTCTGCTTTCTCCCTGTTGCTTGTCACCTTCTTGCCACTTTCCCCCACTAATGGACCAATCATTTCCTTCACCTTTTTCTTTTTTTTACTTGTTGAAAGAAACTTTTTTTGTTATTTTTGACTTTGGTCGCAAGCCTTAGTTCATTTTGAGCCTTAGCTTTCCTCGCTTCATCTTTGCAGGCTCGGGCTATTTGCTGATATTCTGACTTAGTTATGTGCCCCTTTCCACTTTCTATACTGGTCCTTTTTAACTTTCAATTTGTCAGAGAGTTCTTTATGCAGCCATGCTGGTTTCTTTTGAGAGCTGTTATTTTTCCTCTTCGTTGGTATTGTGCTAGACTGGGCTTTTATTATCTCACTTTTCAAAATTTCCCAAGCTTCTTGAGTTGTTTTCCCCTTGAGGATTCTCATCCTTCCCAAGCCCTCTCTAAGTTTATTGAAATTAGGTCTCTTGATGTCCAAGACTCTAGTTTGACTGTGTTCTATTGCTTGTGCTTCCATAATGTTGAATTCCAATATTGCATGATCACTTCCTCCCAAGGTTCCTGTGGCTTCAACACCTTCTATCATTTCATCTCTGTTAGTGAAAATTAGATCCAAAATGGCTAATCCCCTAGTTCCCTTCTCTACTTTTTGAGAGACAAAATTGTCTGCTAGGTTTGCAAGGAATCTGTTCGATCTTCCACTTGGTGCAGAGTTTGTCTCCCAGTTGATGTCAGGATAGTTAAAGTCCCCCATTACTATTGTGATGTGCTTCCTACATACCTTAGTTAGCTGACTAGCAAAAAGTTCATCTATTTCCTCTGGTTGGGTGGGTGGCCTGTAGTATACACCTATGATAATATCGTTTTTCCCCCTTTTATATTGACCCAAATGCATTCAAGACAGTTTTCATCATTGTTGTGCTCTATTGCTGTAGGGATGTAGTTATTTGTTACATATAGAGCAACTCCGCCTCCTCTTTTATTTGGTCTGTTTCTTTTAAATAATTTAAATCCCTCTAGCTGTGTGTTCCATTTGTGGGTTTCATCCCACCATGTTTCTGTAATGGCAACAATGTCATATCTGCCCTCGTTAACCTGAATTTCTAGTTCACCCTGTTTGCTGTTCATACTCTGTGCATTGGTGTATAGACATTTGAGTCCTTTATGACAGACCCTGTGTTTACTTTCTACGTAACCTGTGTGGTGCCTGAGTTCCCCTATTGTCTTACTATCTATTTGGTTAGTGCACTTTGTGTGACACTCGCTATTTGAAGCTTGATTTTGCTTGACAGCAAGGTTGATATTCTTGTCCGCACACACATCTATGTTACATGCACTGGTAGCCCTATAGACCTACTTTCAGGTAGGTCTACTATAAAGTCCATAGATATTTCTTCCCATGGTTGAGAAGGGTCTGCTACCGGCTGCAGTAACCCAAGGGTTTTCCCTGGAATTCTTTTCATTGTGGCACATACAGTACAACTTTTTACATAGTTTTCCACATCCCGTTTCAGCCCCGGCCACCAAAATTGCCGGCGGATGAGATGTAGAGTTTTTAGATATCCAAAGTGTCAAGCTTGTTTTACATCATGGCTGTGTTTGAGAGCATTAAGACGGAGGGCTTCAGGCAAATATAGTTCCCCCCTTTGTAAGCCAATCCATCCCTGCATGTTAGGGAGGTTTGATTATCTTTGAACCATTGGTCGGTGACGAGCTCTTGTTTTATTTTCTTTACCCCAGGGTCATCAGGATTAGGGACTCTGCGAGGCGTGAGTTGAGCCGCAGTTTGTGGACTGGAGATAATTGCCTCATTAACCTCTTCGCATTCGCTTTTGTACTGGGGCAACTGGGATAGTGCATCAGCTAGGAAGTGTTTTCCTTCCGGTAGGTACTTTAGAGTGAAGTTGAAACGGTGAAAGTACTGTGCCCACCGCACACAATTTGCGGGGAGTTTTCAGTGCCTCTAGGTTTTTGTGATCTGTCCATACTTCAAAAGGCACGTTGCTCCCTTCTAGATAGTGTCACCAGTTTAATAGCCCCCATCTAATTGTGAAGGCCTCTTTCTCCCAGATTGCCCACCTCCGCTCGCTTTCAGTAAATTTTTAGAGGTGTAGGCGCAGGGTTGCAGGACCCCACTTTTGTTCTTTTGCAGTAATATAGCTCCAACTGCCACATCGCTGGCATCGCCTTGAATTACAAAGGGCTCCCCTGGGTAGGGGTACTTTAGGACCGGTTCAGCAGCAAATAGTCTCTTTAAATTCTCAAAAGCTGTTTGACAGCCCATTGTCCATGCTAGTGGTTGGCCCGGTCGCAGCTTCCCTCCTCTTTTGCCTGTTTTGAGTAATTCTGTAAGGGGTAGGGCAATCTCGGCAAAAGAGGGGATGAATTGACGATAGAAGTTGGCAAAACCTAGAAAGCTCTGGAGCTGTTTGCGAGTCTTTGTGGGCTACCATTCGAATATAGTTTTCACCTTGGCTGGATCCATTTAAATACCCTCGTTGGAAATTCTGTAGCCAAGATAATCTAGTCGGGTCTGGTGAAATTCACATTTTGACAATTTGGCATAAAGTTTGGCATTCAATAGTTTCTTTAATACTTCTCTCACCAGCTTTATATGATCACCCGCATTCATGCTGTATTTCAGGATGTCATCAAGGTACACCAGAACCCCTTTGTACAAGTGATCATGTAGGACCTCATTAATCAACTGCATGAATATGTCTGGGGGCCCCTGTAGTCCAAATGGCACGACTTTGAATTGATAGCTCCCCATGGGGCAGTTGAAGGCAGTTTTCCACTCGTCTTCCTCCTTTATTTTCACCTGGTAATATGCCTCTCTCAGGTCTAATTCAGTGAAGACGCTCCCCTTAGCCAGGTGGGTTAATAAGTCTTTCAGGAGGGGGAGGGGGTATTTATTTTTGCACACTCACCGCATTCAGACCTTTATAATCGACACAAAGATGAAGAGACCCATCCTTTTTCTTTAAATAACACAGGGGCTCCCACAGTAGATTTGGCCCGTTCAATGAACCCCCTCAGTAGGTTTTTGTTCATGTATCGCTGCATCTCCTCCATTTCGAGAGGAGACATAGCATACATTCTTGGGTGTGGGAGTTTGGCTCCTGTCACCAGTTCGATAGAGCAGTCATTGGGTCTGTGAGGGGGCAGGGCATCACATTCGTTTTCACTAAATGCCTCCGCTAGGTCCTGGTATTTGCTGGGAATGAGTGGTTCGCCTGGTGGCAGTGAGGCAGTCACTGCGCTTGCTCATTAGGTGGCCTAAAGTGTCCCTCAATGTCGCTTGAATCAGTGGGGGGTTTAGGCCCTATAGGTAGTCTCACAGTTCTCATTCCTTTCTCCCACCAGATAAATGGTTTCCATCAGGGAGCCATCAGCTTGCTCAAAACTCATGGGCTTGGAGAGCAGTTTTGCTCATATACCCAATTTCATGGCAAATTGCAAGCTAATGATGCATCGGGAGCATCCAGAATCAATTAGCACGTTTAAGTCTATTTGTGCCCCCGACTTAGGAGTTATAAGTTTGGCAGGCAGTGAAAAAGGTGGGACGTGTCGACTCACCACCGGGTCGTTCTCTCCTTTGTCGTCGCTGTCAAAGGGTAGAGCAGGGACAGGTCCACCCAGAGTCCCAGCGTCCTCCTGTGTGGTGTTTGTGACCTGGGCAACAGGTTCCTGCATGACCCGGCTGGATTTCTCTCTCATTAGCCGCTGGGCAGGTTTCCTTCTCGCCGCTGTTTCCGGTCTGCTCTGTAGTTGGGGGTAGGGGACTGGACAGTTTGCTGCTTGATGTCCTTCCTGTCCGCACCAGAAACACTTAATTGATGGGCCTGCAGGTGGCCTGGGTCCTTCAGCCATCACAGTAGTTGGAGGTTTTTGTGGGGGTAATTGCCGTTCGGGTTGCTCTGGCTTCGTCTCGTATTCAAGGGGGAGGCTTCTTATAGTGGGCGAGCTGAACGTCTAGCTTCACCACTGCCTGGTACCATTCTTGCAGCTGATCAGGTACTGCTCGATAGATGCAGGCCTGAGAGAGGTGGTCGTCTAATCCCTCAATGAAGTGATGGATTAGGGATTGCTCAGGCCACCACTCTATTAAACCTGCTATGTTGCAAAACTCTCGCACGTACTCCAGGGCAGGCCTGCTGGCTTGTTTTATTTTGTGGATTTGTTCTCCTGCTTTGAGGCCAATGGATGGGTCCTCCAATCTTTCTCTCAGCCCTAGGAGGAAGAGGTGGGGGTCCTCCAAGTCGGGGGCTTGCTCATTATATAAATTGTTCATCCATTCAGATGCTTCTCCCTCTAGGCTGGACGCAATCACATTGACCATGGTGCCTGGGTCTGGGTAGAGATAGGCCCAGTGGTTCAAATGAGAGCGCACTTGGTTGAGGAAAAAAAATCAGCTTCTCTGGCTCCCCATCGAAGGTTACTCTGAAAGGTGGTGCAATTATAGGCTGTAGGGGCCCCCACTGTGGCTGTTGCTTCTGGCCCCATCCTGGCTGTAGATTTATGCCCAGGGGTTGCACATTCAGGGGCTGTGGCCACGTCCCCTGCTGCTGTAGGCCCCTCAACGGTTGCTGTACGTTCGAGGGCGGTGACCAATCTCCTTGCTGTGGTCGTTCTTCCACCAGCAGCTGATCTCCTGGCTTCTGTTCCACCCCAAGCTGTCGCAAGGCCTCTATTAGCTGTGACAAGCTCTGAACCGGCGTGGTTCTCGATCGGCTCCCTGGTTTAACGGGGAGCTGAGGGAGATGAAGCGCCGGAAAAGACGCCTAGAGAGCAGTTGGAGGGCGAGTCGCTCTGAGTCTGACCGAACACGAGTAAGAGACCATATTAGGACTTACTTAGTGGCAATAAGGGCAGAGAAGTGTTCTTATGTCACTGCCCTTATTGCGTCATCAGATAACCGCCCAGCCTCCCTGTTTAGGGTAACCCGCTCCCTCCTTCATCGGGAGCTGAGGGGGGACCCCTTGGAGGGAAGAGCTGAGGATTTTGTGCAATACCTGCATGACAAAATCGCTCAGATTCGGGAAGGCTTTAACTTCAACGAAGGCGGTCCAGCAGAAGTGGCTGAGGCCGGTCTTGAGACTGCTATCTGGGCTGAGTTTGACTACATGACACCTGATGACGTGGACAGGTTGCTGGGAGGTCTTAGAGCAGCCACATGTTTATTGGACCCGTGTCCCTCCTGGTTGGTACTGGCCTCCAGTGAGGTGACGCGAGGCTGGCTCCAGGCAATTATCAACGCCTCGTTGAGTGAGGGTGTCTTCCCCGCTGCCCTGAAAGAGGCGGTGGTGCGACCCCTCCTCAAGAAGCCCGCCTTGGACCCAGCTGTTTTATCTAATTACCATCCTGTCTCCAACCTTCGCTTTGTTGCGAAGGTTGTTGAGAGTGTGGTTGCTCGACAGTTCCCTCAGCACCTGGAGGAATCATCGTACCTGGACCCGTTCCAGTTGGGCTTCAGGCCAGGTTACAGCACGGAAACAGCTTTGGTCGCATTGGTGGATGATCTCTGGCGGGCCCGGGACAGGGGTTGCTCCTCTATCCTGGTGCTATTGGACCTCTCAGCGGCTTTTGATACCATCGACCATGGTATCATGCTGCGCCACCTGGCGGGGCTGGGTATAGGGGGCACCGTGTTTCGGTGGTTCTCTTCCTTCCTCTCTGGCCAGACGCAGTTTGTGTTGACAGGGGGTCAGAGGTCGACCCCGAGGCCCCTTGATTGTGGGGTACCTCAGGGGTCGGTCCTCTCGCCCTTGTTGTTCAACATTTATGTGAAGCCGCTGGGTGAGATCATCCGAGGTTTTGAGGTGGAATTCCATCAGTACGCTGATGATACTCAGCTGTACATTTCCGCCCCGAACCACCCAAATGAAGCTCTTGACGTGCTGACCCAGTGCCTGGAGGCCGTGCGGATCTGGATGGGGAAGAATGGTCTCAAGCTCAACCCCTCCAAGACCGAGTGGCTGTGGTTACCGTCATCCTGGTACAACCAGCTGACTCCATCGCTGTCTATCGGGGGCAAGTCAGTGGCCCCCACGGGAAGGGCTCGCAACTTGGGAGTCCTCCTAGATTCACGGCTGTCCCTTGAGGACCATCTGACGGCCGTGGCCGGGAGGATGTTTTACCAGATTCGTCTGGTACGCCAGTTGCGCCCCTTCCTAGATAAGGACGCGCTACGCACGGTCATCCATGCCTTCGTCACTTCCAGACTGGACTATTGTAATGCTCTCTACATGGGGCTCCCCTTGAAGTGCACGCGGAGGCTTCAACTGGCACAGAATGCGGCCGCGCGGGTGGTAGTGGGGGCACCCTGGTGGGCACGAATGGCCCCCATCCTGCGCGAGCTGCACTGGTTGCCGGTGGCTTTCCGGGTGCGCTTCAAGGTACTGGTTACCACTTTTAAAGCGCTCCATGGCATAGGACCCAGTTATTTACAAGACCGCCTTCTGCCAGTAAATACCTCCCATTGACCAGTTCGCTCCCACAGAGAGGGCCTCCTCAGGGTGCCATCGGCTAAGCAGTGTCGGCTGGTGGCGCCCAGGGGGAGAGCCTTTTCTGTGGGGGCACCGACGATGTGGAACGAGCTCCCCCCGGAACTCCGGACGTGTCATGATCTCCGCACCTTCAGAAGAGAGTTGAAGACTCATCTCTTCAATCAAGCCGGCCTGGCCTAGATCTCCTCGGGTTTTAAATTTTTAAACAAGGCTGTTCGGGTTTTAGAATTGGGTTTTTAACAGGTTTTTAGTAACAGCCTTGTATTTATTTAATTTAATTGAATTTTAAATATTTATTGTTTTATATGTTTTTATTGGGTTGTGAACTGCCCCGAGTCCTACGGGAGAGGGGCGGTATAGAAATTTAATAAATATAAAAATATATAATATATAATATAGAAGTTGCTGACCATCCACCTGCGGGGGTTCCCAAACCTCCCATTGCTTCAGGGACCCCAGGCTGGGGTTCTCTCTCTCTGTGGTGCTGGAGGGCTGTCTGGTCTGCAGACAGGATTTTCCACTCACGCAAATTCTCAGTGGCAGACAATCTGGTAGCTTTTCACCATTCTGCTTTTGAAGTCTTTGAGGGTGGCAAGGCAGTCTCGAGGTGTCTGGAGTCTCCGCTGGGCTGTGTCCAGCCTGATGACCAGATAAGCTCTCCTAGCTGCTTGGGTTTTTTCTCCAGCTGGGAATTCTGCCAAAGCTCTTTCTCCCCCGGCTTCTTGGCTGTCGCTTCCCCCCCCCAGGGTAGCAGCTAATGCCAGGCTGTTTGCTTCAGGCAATTTCCCTTTCTCCATTTCTGAAATCTTCTCCTGAATCTTTTCCAGGTTCTCTCAAGTCTAGAGACAGTGGCTGGATTTCATGACTCGTAGATGTTTTGAAAAGTTTGTAGATGTTGGCATGATGTCATGGTTCCAACTAATGAAACACTTCAAAGAACTTCCAGGCATTGTTTATCCTAAAAAGTCTTTATTCATGTAACAAAGTGTCGGCATGGCATGGAGGGATGCCAAGATCTGAATTCCCCTCCCCTGAGCATATATTTTGGTAGTATATTTCCCTCCCTTAATTTGCTGTCATAAATCACGTTCTCCAATCAGTTTGAAGGGTAAAGTTTCCCTTCTGTTCTGTAACGCGCCATTTCTTATCTTATTAGAAACAACCGGGGAAAACATTCTTCCTCCTCCCCCCATCATCTTCTAATTGTAAGAGCAAAGCAAAGGAAAGGAAAAGGCTGCTTCTTTATATTGTCAAAGCAAAAAACATCCAATGTTTGCAGCGTTGACATCAGGTGTCAACACTGCTAATATTGAATATTCTTGCTTTGACAATATATGCAGAACTGTCTGGTATTTTTAGAGTTAAATTAGGTGAGAGGGAAAGGGGAGGAAAAAATAAGGAAAGCCCGGGGAAAAAGAAGCAGAAGTGAATCTTTGCCCTCCAAGTTAATTGGAAGATGTGAATCATGACCCCAAAATAGGGGAGGGGAAATGCCTGGAATGTTATGTGCAAAGGAAGAGAAATTCAGATCTTAGCATTTCCACCATGCCGTGCTGACATCTCTGTAACACTAATAAAGGCTTTTTAGGTTAAAAAAGTGCCTAAAAGTTCTTTGAAGTGTTTCGTTAATCAGACACATGACATCAGGTTTGGAGAGTAACCTTGCTCATATATCCAGTTTAAGGGCAATTGGCAAGGTGATAATGCATTGGGAGCATCCTGAGTCCACTAGCACCTTCAAATCCATTTGTACCCCTGTCTTAGAGACTATGAGCTTGGCAGCGAGGGAAAAAGGTGGAATGGGTCGACTCACCATCAGGTCGTTCTCCCCCTCATCATTGCTGTCGTATGAATCCAGAGTGGTGGTGGGTCCGGCTGGAGTTTTCACTCTCTCCTGCGTAGGCAATGTGACCTGGGTGACGGGCTCCTGGGCGACCCAACCTGTCTTTTCTTTGGTCGGCTGCTGAGTGGGTTTCTTTCTTTCTGGCGGTCCCGATTTACCTCTCTGCTGGGGATACGGGACCGGACAATTTTCCGCTCGATGCCCCTGCTGGCCACATCTGAAGCACTTAATCAGTGGTGTTGGTGGGGGCCTGGGAGATTCAGCTGCTTTTATCGCTGGAAGCTGGCAGGGAGGTGGTAGCGCTGGAAGTTGACGGGGAGGTGGTCCTCTGACAGGTTCTGGTCTTGGAGCCGGTCCTGGAGCTGCCGACTTCTTTCGATGGGTAATCTCGATGTCTATCTTTACTGCTATCTGGCACCAGTCTTGTAAGCGGTCAGGAACCCCCCGGTAGATGCAGGCCTGGAATAAGTCATCGTCCAATCCCCCTTTAAAATGGTGCACCAGGGATTGTTCTGGGCACCGTTCAATAAGGCCTGCAACTCTTCTGAACTCGCACATATAATCCATCACCAGTCTGCCAGCTTGCTTTACTTCATGAATGCCTTTCTCTGCTCTTAGGGCTATGGAGTTGTCTTCAAATTGGGTTCTCAACCCTCAGACGAATAGATTGAAATTCCATAGCTCAGGTGCTTGTTTGTTGTACAGACTATTTAGCCACTTGGAGGCCTCTCCTTCTAGGTTAGCTGCGACAACATCACCCATCGCTGCCGGGTCTGGGTAGGCATTGACATTGCAGTTTAGATAATAACGTACTTGATTCAAAAAGAAAGTCAACTTTTCAGGATCCCCATCAAATGTGGCTTTCAGGGGAGGAACAGACATGCGTTATTGTCGGTCTAGCAGATCATGCATTCACCCATAATGCTGCATCAGGTCACGCTGAAGGTGTCTCTCTCGGTCAGCCCTGGGAAGGGGCCCAGGACTGGCATGGCGACGAGGGTATGGATCAGGGCTGTGATGTTGGTGACAAGGCTCAGGCCTCTGTCGATATTGACGATGGTCAGGGCTGTCCCTATCCTGGTACTGGTCAGGATCACCCTGGTCTCTGTAATGGCCAGGACTCTTCCTGCGCCGGGGGTATTTGGGGCTGCAGTGACGCGGGTAGAGATCGGGGCTCTCAGAGGGGCGACGCCACTCAGGGCTAACATACCGTTCTCGGCGCCCAGGGCTGTCATGTCGACGGTGGTGGGCTGGACTCGATGACTGTCAGTGATGATCGGGACTGGCTCGCTGTTGCTGACAGTCTGGACTTCTCTTCTGCACGGGGCTCGAGGCTAGTGCTGGTGATCGCGAAAACGGGGAGGAAGCCCTGGCCCCTAGCACGGGGCTAGGACTTCTTCTGGTCGGGGAACTGCCCCTGCCTTGATCATCATCTTTTTTGCTGGTGGGCAGCGGGCAGGTGGCGCGCTCTTTGGCTCCCACCTCCAGCCCTTTGAATATCTCCCTAAGGTGCTCGACCAACTGGCTCCAGACTGCAGTCAGGTACTTCCAATCGCCCGAGTTATTCGACAGTGCCATTCTCTTCGCCCCTCGCCTATCAGGAGAGCATGTTCTTCGGGGAGCTGGCAGCGAGTATTCAGTCTCCGTTTGTGATTGCTTAGGGTCTCCACTAGGCAGGGCCCACTCAGACGACCAGATGAGTTCTTTAGTCTTTGGTCTTGTCCCTGTCACCGAAGCATTCGAGGCTGTGCTTTCACCCGGCGCGATGACCTGCACTCCATCTGCTGACATACCAGCTGTGGCTGCAGTGCTGGTGACAGGGTTTTCCTTCTTCTCCATATTGGGATCTTCCCCGAGTCTTTGTCAGCCTCCCTTCTACTTTAGGTAGGTGACTGGAGCTCAGGACCCCGTAATTTTAAAGAAAAAGTCAGTTTTGGGTTAATGCCCCACTCTTCCTTGTGGGGCAGAGAGGCAGCTGCTTTTGCTTTTGCTTGGGCAGAGCTTTTTCAAATAAGAAATTAAAACAGGAAATAAAAGGGGACTAGGGAACTTGGCAGGAACCTTGGGAAGAATTACCTGCTGAGCCGTGGTAAGTTTGTGGGGTTTCTTGTTTAATTACAAATTCACCTTTTTTTCTTTTTTAGCAGCCATATAAGGGGTTTCTCCTTCCCCTTTCTTCTAAAGTTTGCCCTCAGCACAGGTTTGGAGGGGGTGGAGCTTTCTGCTGCAGCCCCCCTGCTGGCTAATCCCTGGTAGCTGGGAGCAAGCAGCTCACTCTTCCTTGTGGGGCAGAAAGGCAGCTGCTTTTGCTTTTGCTTGGGCAGAGCTTTTTCAAATAAGAAATTAAAACAGGAAATAAAAGGGGACTAGGGAACTTGGCAGGAACCTTGGGAAGAATTACCTGCTGAGCCATGATAAGTTTGTGGGGTTTCTTGTTTAATTACAAATTCACCTTTCTTTTTTAGCAGCCATCGCGCCCCTGACGGCGCGCGATAAAATCCTAAAACAAGTAAGAAAAAAATCCAAAAAGTAAACTGAGACCAAAACAAAAAATTTGAACAACCCAAAAAAACTGTGTTTTTTTTAAAATAATAACTAGTATAATAATAACAACAGCAAACATATAATAGCAAGAAATGGAGATAGATAGCCAGCAGACAGAGGGGAGCTTCCCAGTGTTTTGTATTGAGTGTCACATGTATGACTATCTGTCTGCTGGACAGAAGTCTTGGGTGTGTGATCGGTGCAATGAGCTCCTGGCTCTCAGGGAATAGGTTCTTTCCCTTGAAGCCAAGGTAGCAGACCTGGAGAAGCAGAGAGAGATAGCGAGGCAGGAGAAGATCTTCAGGGATGCAGCAGGAGCGTCCCACTCCATGCTGAGCAGCTCTCCAGCTGCTTTGGAGAATGGAGATCTTGGGCAGGGAGGACATCAATCTGTGGAAGAGGGACAGGCTCCCTTAGTTGAGACCCCTTCCCTGGAGGATGTGCCCATATCCTCTTGCACCGAGGATACTTCTCCGCGGGTGGTGGGAGGGGGTGATTCAATTGTTAGAAATATAGAGAGACGGGTTTGTGATGGAAGCGTTGACCGCATGGTAAACTGCCTGCCGGGTGCAAAGGTTGCGGACATCACGAGGCATCTAGACAGGCTGATAGACAGTGCTGGGGTGGAGCCAACTGTTGTGGTACATGTCGGTACCAATGACATTGGAAAAGCTAAGCGGAAGGTCCTGGAAGCCAAATTTAGGTTGCTAGGTAGAAGATTAAAGTCCAGGACCCCCAAGGTTGCATTCTCAGAAATGCTACCTGTTCCACGCGCAGGGCCAGCTAGACAGGCAGAGCTCAGGAGCTTCAATGCGTGGATGAGGCAGTGGTGCCGGGAGGAAGGGTTTAGATTCATTAGGAACTGGGAAACATTTTGGGACAAGCCACACCTGTACAGAAGGGACGGGTTACATTTGAACCATAATGGAACCAGACTGTTGGCGATTAATATTAAAAAGGTTTCAGAGCAGCTTTTAAACTGATTCATAGGGGCAAGTCGACAGGAGCTGGGCAGCTTCCGGTTTGAGAAGGCACACTGCCTAATATGGAGGGTGGAAGTTATGCACACATTGGTGAGTCAACAGGAAAACTAAATTGTAATAGTCAAGCAGAAGGACATGGTAGACCATCTACAAATTCTACAACCAAATTCTACAGTCAAAATCCACAGTCAAAGATGAAAGTGCACCAGAAAATTACATATAAAGGTCTGTACAGAAATGCTAGAAGCATTCGAGCAAAAATAGGGGAATTGGAATGCTTGGTGAAGGAAAATAATATTGATATTATCGGCATAACAGAAACCTGGTGGACAGATGAAAACCAATGGGACACAAGGACTCCAGGTTACAAATTGTATAGGATGGACAGGAGAGGGAGAAATGGTGGTGGCGTGGCCTTGTACATAAATGAGGAGTTAGAATCTCATGAACTCGAAATTCAAGAAAATTCAAACTCACCCACAGAAACATTGTGGATAAAAATCCCAGGACACGAAACTAATCTGACGTTAGGGATCTGCTATCGCCCTCCCAACCAAACTCCAGAGGCAGATTGCTATTTGGAAAAAGAATTTAAGGAGGCCTCAAAAAGAAATAGGGTAGTCATAATGGGGGACTTCAACTATCCCCAAATAGATTGGGTAAATTCTTGTTCTACACATGAAAGAGAGACAAGGTTCCTCGACATGTTAGCCGATTATTCCCTTGAGCAGATGGTCATGGAACCTACCAGGGGAAAGGGGATCCTGGACTTGGTTCTAACTAATGCACAGGATTTGGTTCATGATGTCCTTGTAACCGAGCCCATAGGAACCAGCGATCACAACACAATAACCTTCAACTTAACCATGGATAGCAAATTGTCAGTGAAAACTAACACAGAGACCTTAAACTTTCACAGAGGGAATTTTGACAAAATGAGGAAAATAGTAAAGAAGAAACTAAAAGGAACAGTTAAAAAAGTCAAATCCCTCCAAAATGCTTGGAAACTGTTTAAAAATACGTTACAGCAGGCTCAAATAAAATGCATTCCTAAAAGAAGAAAGAGGATTGGAAAGTCCAAGAGGATACCAGTATGGCTTACGAATGAGGTAAAGGAGGTTATTGGAAAGAAGAAAAACTCATTTAAGAAATGGAAGGCTCTTCCTACCGAGGAGAACAGGAGGGATCACAAACTCTGGCAGACCAAATGCAAGGCGATAGTCATGAAAGCCAAGAGAGACTTTGAGGAGCATATAGCCAAGAATATTAAAAATAATAACAAAACCTTTTTTAAGTACATCAGAAGCAGGAACCCAACCAGAAAATCAGTTGGGCCACTTGATGACAATGGTCAGAAGGGGATAATCAGAGAAGACAAGGAGATTGCTGAGAGGCTAAATGACTTCTTTGCCTCCGTTTTCACCGAGGAGGATAGAGAACATTTGCCTGCCACTGAATTAGTTTTCCCAGGGAGGGAAATAGAAGAATTAAACCTGATAGAGATAAACAAGGAAGATGTTCTTGCATGCCTTTCTAAACTAAACGTCAACAAATCACCGGGTCCAGATGGCATCCACCCTAGAATTCTCAAGGAACTCAAGTGTGAAATTGCTGAACTTCTAGCTAAAATATACAATCTTTCTCTAAGATCAGGCACTGTACCGGAGGATTGGAGGGAAGCAAATATAACCCCGATCTTCAAGAAAGGATCCAGAGGTGATCCAGGAAACTATAGACCAGTCAGTCTAACCTCAGTTCCAGGCAAACTGATGGAAACCATTATTAAAGATAAAATTACAGGGCACATAGAAAAACAGGCATTGCTGAAAGAAAATCAACATGGTTTCTGCAAAGGCAAATCATGTCTTACTAACTTGTTAGAATTCTTTGAGGGTGTAAATAAATACATAGATAAAGGGGCCCCAGTTGATATTGTATATCTTGACTTTCAAAAGGCTTTTGACAAAGTTCCTCACCAAAGGCTCCTAAAAAAGCTCTCCAGTCACGGAATTAGAGGACAGGTCTTGTCCTGGATTGGTAACTGGCTAAATTGTAGGAAGCAAAGGGTGGCAATAAATGGACAATTCTCTGGATGGAAAGAAGTGAGAAGTGGTGTACCCCAAGGTTCAGTTTTGGGGCCTTTACTTTTTAATTTATTCATCAATGATCTGGATGTAGAAGTTAATAGTGAGGTAGCCAAGTTTGCTGATGACACTAAATTGTTCCGGGTTGTGAAAAGTGAAACTGATTGTCGGGAGCTCCAGAAGGATCTCTCGAAATTGTGTGAGTGGGCAACAAAGTGGCAAATGCATTTTAACCTAAACAAGTGCAAAGTTATGCACATCGGGGCAAAGAACCCCAATTATACTTACCAACTGATGGGGACCAAACTTTCTGAGACAACCCAAGAAACGGATCTTGGGGTTTTGGTGGACAGCTCGATGAAGATGTCAACCCAATGCACAGCAGCAGTAAAAAAAAGCAAATTCCATGCTTGGCATGATTAGGAAGGGAATCGAAAATAAGTCAGCAAGTGTTGTATTGCCTCTGTACAAATCGATGGTGAGACCACACTTGGAGTACTGTGTACAGTTCTGGTCACCGCACCTCAAGAAGGATATAATGGAACTGGAAAAGGTGCAAAAAAGGGCAACAAGAATGATCAAGGAAATGGAGCGCCTCCCTTATGAAACCAGATTGCAACGCCTTGGTCTCTTCAGCCTTGAAAGACGGCGTTTAAGGGGTGACTTGATCGAAGTGTATAAAATCATGCATGGGATAGAAAATGTGGATAGAGAAAAATTCTTTTCTCTATCACACAATACCAGGACAAGGGGGCACTCCCTAAAGCTTATAGCTAAGAAAGTGAGGACAAATAAAGGGAAATATTTCTTCACCCAGAGAGTCGTTGATTTATGGAATTCACTTCCTGAAGGGGTCGTGACAGCTGTCAGCCTTGACAGCTTCAAGGCAGGGCTAGATAGATTCATGGATGCAAAGTGTATTGGTGGTTATTAAAACAGATGTCCATGTGCCGCCTCTATGTTGGTTGAGGCAGGCAGGATTCCCTTGAGTACCATTTGTTTGGGGGTGAAGGGAAAGGGAGGGTTTTGCCTTCTCTTTCTGCTCAAGATCCCCATGTACATTTGGTGGGCCACTGTGTGACACAGAATGCTGGACTCGATGGGCTTTGGCCTGATTCAGCATGGCTCTTCTTATGTTCTTATGTTCTTAATGTCATGGTTCCCATAGATGAAACTGGTAAAAGAACTTCAAGGCAAGAATTCTTCCTTAAAGAACATTTTATTAGGAAACAATACATAGTTGAACCCAAAACTGAGACTCCCTCCCCCCAGATACAAAGTAACAAGTTGCAATTCCAGGCCCACAAATGCGGTCAAAAATCACATTCCCCAATTAATGTAAGACAAAGGCTTTTCTCACTGGCCCCTCAGCCCGCCAAAACATTACCAGACCATGTCCTTGAGTTCCCACACTTCTACATTGTTATGGCTAGCTAAACCCTCAAGCATTTACCCCATCCCCCCTTCTACATCTGAACTCTAAAAGAATAGGAAAGGCACGCTAAAAGCAAAAGTAAAAATGGCTGCTGATTCTCAGTTGTCAGAGTGACAACATCCATTGTCACAGCGTTGACAGTATACTTAGATTTCAGTAAGGCATTTGACAAAGTAGACCACAAACTACTTCTTGGTAAGCTAGAAAAATGTGGAATAGACAACATCACCACCAGATGCATTTGTAACTGTCTGACAGACCGTACTCAATGAGTAGTCCTCAATGGTACTACATGCACATGGAAAGAAGTAAGCAGTGGGGTACCACAAGGCCCCATCTTAGGCCCAGTACTCTTCAATATGTTCATAAATGACTTAGATGAGGGAATAGAAGGGGAACTCATCAGATTTGTAGATGACACTCAACTGGCAGGAATAGCCAACACCCCAGAAGACAAGTTCAGGATTCAAAAAGATCTTGACAGACTTGAACAATGAGCCCTAACCAACAAAATGAATTTTAATGTGGAGAAAAGCAAAGTTTTACATTTAGGCAGGAAAAATCAAAGGTATAAGTACAGAATTGGTGAGACCTGGCTCAAAAACAGTAACTGTGAGAGGGACCTTGGAGTCCTAGTGGATGATCACATGAATATGAGTCAGCAGTGTGCAGCAGCAGCCAAAACTAATACAATCCTGGGTTCTTTAAACAAAGGCATAGAATGAAAATCATGTGATGTATTAGTACCACTTTATAAAACCCTAGTAAGACCACACCTGGAATACTGCAACCAATTTGGTCACCATACTACAAAAAAGATGCTGAGACTTTGGAAACAATTCAGAGAAGAGCATCTAAGACAGCGGTTCTCAACCTATGGGTCGCAACCCCATTTGGGGTCGAACGACCATTTCGTGGGGGTCACCGGACACCGCGGTCCACCATTTTGGTTTTTTTTTTTTGTTATTTTTTTTATTTTTTTTTCGTCGCGCGCGCCCCGCGCATGCGCAGATCGGGCCGTCGCGCGCGCTGCACTTGCGCGGATCAGGCCGTCGCGCGTGCGCTGCACATGCACGGATCGGGCCGTCGCAGTCCGCCATTTTGTTTTGTTTTTATTTATTTTTGATTTATTTTTTATTTTTTTTCGTCGCGCGTGCGCCGCGCATGCGCGGATCGGCCCGTCGCGGTCCGCCATTTTGGGTTTTTTTTTGTTTTTTTTTATTTATTTTTTTCGTCGCGCGCCACGCATGCGCGGATCGGCCCGTCGCGCGCGCGCCACGCATGCGTGGATCAGCCCGTCGCGGTCCGCCATTTTGTTGTTTTTTAATTTATTTTTGATTTTGATTTTTTTTCGTTGCGCGCGCGCCGCACATGCGCAGATCAGCCCGTAGTTTCTCCATTAATTATCACCTTAGCTACCTGTTTGGAATAACTCGCTTTGAACATGTTTGTAAAATTCTCCCCAAAGTCCATGTATTCCAACTGATTAAACATAAAGTCCCATTTCACATTATCGAATGCCTTTTGTGCGTCAAGAAAGATTAGTCCCATTTGTTTTTCATTGTGGACTTCGTAATATTCCAATACATCCAATATAATCCTAACATTGTTACTTATATATCTTTTAGATAGAAAACCGTTTTGATCCATATGTATGAATTTTACTAAGAATCTTTCAAGACGTTTAGCCATTATGGTCATGAAAATTTTATAGTCCGAATTTAATAATGAAATAGGCCTGTAATTTTTAATGAACGCCAAATCTGAGTTGTCCTTGGGGATCAAAGTGATAGTTGCTTCTTCCCATGAAATCGGAATCTTCGTATTCTTCAGAACCTTGTTAAATAGGTCTATTAACACTGGACTTAGAGATTCTTGCATTATTTTGTATATTTCTGTTGGTAAACCGTCCGGACCTGGGGCTTTATTATTTTTTTGTTTCTTGATTGCCTCAAATAGTTCCAAAGGTGTTATCTCTTTGTTTAACATATTTTTAATCTCCTCTGGAACTTTTGGTAGATCAGCTGATTGCAAATATTTTAATATGTCATCCTTGTTTTTTCGTTCTGCATCTTCATATAATTTCGTATAAAACTCTTCCCTTCGTTCTGGTAAACCATCTCTCCTTTTTCATTGTATAGTTTATTAATCCTCTTTTTATTGTTATGTTTCTTTATCCTATAAGCCAACCATCTACCTGGTTTATTGGCATTTTCAAAGAAATTTTGTTTGGTACGTTTTATTTGTTGCCCCAATTCTTCCTTTTCAATAATATTTATCTTATGTTTAATTAAATCTATTTGTTGTTTCAGGTTGCGCCTTTGTGGTTCATTTTGTAGGTTTTCCTCTACTCTACTAAGTTCTTCTTCTAAATAAATTGGGTAAGATGAATTTAGACATAATAATCCTGCAAGAAGTGCATATTAAAAAACAGCACCAACATTTACTAAATTGCTCCAAATTAGGAAAAATGTTTGCAGCTCTCTCACAACAAAAAAAAAAGCAGGAGTAGTAGTATATATTAATGAGGAAATTCCAACAAAACATATATATAATGATGAAGATGGCAGAATCTTAATAACAGAAGTAATTTTGAACAAAACAAAAATAGCTTTGGTGGGAATTTATGCTCCCAATGAAGGCCAGAAACAATTTTATAAAAATTTACATAGCACTTTTAGCTAATTTGATTATGACAACTTTTGTATAGTGGGAGACTTCAGTGCGATCAAGGATAGATAATTGGATTATAAAAGTGATAAGACCAGAAAAGGAATTAGACCAACACTACCTAGTACTTTCTTAGAAATGGCGGAGGAGTTCAATGTTCAGGATATTTGGAGGGAGAGGAATACAGGGAAAAAGCAGTATACGTATTTTTCGGGGCGACACCTCTCATGGTCTAGGATAGATATGGCGTGGTTGTCAACAGACCTGAATTCGGAAGTGGAAGATGTTATAATTGATACAAATTCGTGGTCTGACCATAATCCAATTAGAATTAAATGGAGAGGGCAAAAGAAAACGAGGAGGTGGACTCTAAAAAGAGCAATTTTAAACCACAAAGAATTTAAATTGAAATTAGAAGAACAAATGGGCCTATTCTTCCAGATTAATAAAAAGGAAGACACAAATTCTCAAAACTTATGGGACACAGCCAAAGCCTACATGAGAGGTGTCGCAATTGCTTATATGGCTAAGGAAAATAAAACTAAAATACAGCGACAAAGAAGCCTTTAATTTTATTCTTGCCTTCTTACCGGACCACACAAATTCTAAGGTTAATTTATTCAGCTCCTTGAAAAATTTCTTGTCTAATTGAATTGGGATATTCTGAAACAGGAATATCATTTTAGCTAAGATGTTCATTTTCACTGCAGCAATTCTCCCAAGTAATGAAAGATGCAAATTTTTCCAACGGTCTAAATCTACTTTTATATTCTTTATCAATTTGCCATAATTGTCTTCTTTAATTGATGAGCAGCGTGCTGAAATAACTATCCCTAGATATTTTAATTTGGAAACTACGTGTATGCCTAATTTTGCCTTGAGGTTTCCTTTTTGTATGTTAGTCATGTTTTTTGTTATAATCTTTGTTTTGTTTCTATTTATTTTCAAACCTGCCAGATCCCCATACTCTTCCAATATTTCGAATAGTTTCAGCCCTGATTGTTCTGGGTCTTCTAATATAAATGCTAAGTCGTCTGCATAAACTTGAAGTTTGTATGTTTCTTTCTTAATCTTAAGTCCTTTAATCTGCTCTTCTTGTCTTACTACTCTAGCAAGAATTTCTAATGTATATATAAATAACAATGGCGAGAGAGGACATCCTTGTCTTGTACCTTTCTGTATGTTGAATTTATCAGTGGCCTCTCCATTTATTATGATCTGGGCCTTTTGTTTGGAATATATTGTGGTTATCACGTTTAAAAATTTTTTCCCCAACAGCCATTAATTTTAGTTGTTGGATCATAAATTGCCAATTGACATTGTCAAAAGCCTTCTGTGCATCAAGGAACAGAAGTGCCACTTGACAATCACTATGCGATTCATAAAATTTGAGAATGTCTAAGATTGTTCTTATATTCCGCTTAGTCTGTCTATTTGGTAAAAACCCATTTTGATCTGAATGTATGAAATCAATTAGCTACTTTTTGAATCTCTCCGCCATTATTGAGGCAAAAATTTTATTTATTTATTTATTTATTTTATTTGTTGGATTTATATGCCGCTCCTCTCCAAAGACTCGGAGCGGCTTACAACATCTATATAAAACAACAGATCATAATCTGAATCCAACCAAAAATATTTAAAAAATGAGAAACCCCACATACATTCAACATTCACACCACAGTCCACAATCATCCCCAGGCCTGCCGGCAAAGATAGGTTTTAAGGTTCTTTTGG
The DNA here is from genome assembly GCA_034064705.1 of Bothrops alternatus. Classification (NCBI taxonomy): domain Eukaryota; kingdom Metazoa; phylum Chordata; class Lepidosauria; order Squamata; family Viperidae; genus Bothrops; species Bothrops alternatus. The sequence continues at coordinate 244,191 of JARGCV010000014.1, read as the reverse complement.
AAGGCCAGGAGAGTGGGAGAAACGCGGACTTCAGGAGGTAGTTGGTTCCAGAGGGCGGGCGCCACAACAGAGAAGGCCCTCCCCCTAGGGCCCGCCAGAATTAGTCAGAATTCAATAATGATATAGGTCTATAATTTTGTATCTGTGTTTTTTCCGCTTCTTCTTTTGGAATCAATATTATATTTGCCTCTGACCAGGACTTAGGTATTTTAGCATTGGTTAATACAGCGTTGAAAACTTCTAGTAGGTATTGATTGAATACACTTTGTTGTTCTTTATATAGTTCCTCTGGTATTCCATCTGGGCCAGTCGCCTTATTGATCTTTTGTTTATTTATAGCCCTGATTATTTCAGCCATTCTTATTTCCTCATTTAACATAGATTTTATTTCCTCCGGAATCTTCGGTATGTCTGCCTTCTCTAAGTATTCTATTATCCTTTCTGCATTTTTTTCCCTCATTTCTCTTATATAGTTTTTCATAGTATCTTTGGGCGATTCCCCTTTTTATAGTCTCCTCCCCCTGAATCTCTCCTTTCTCGTCTTCCAAATTAATAATCCATTGCTTCTCTTTCTGCCTTCTTAGTTTATACGCCAGCCATCTTCCCGGTTTATTCGCGTGTTCAAAGTTATTTTGCTTAGCTGCCTGTAATTTTTGTGCTAACTTTTCCGAATCCTCTATACATAGTTTATGTTTAATTAAATCCATTTTGTTTTTCAATCCTTTGTTTTCAGGATCTCTCTGAAATTGTGTTTTGGCATGTTTGTATTCTTCCTCGAGCCTCATCCTATGTTGTTTTTTCTCTTTGTTTCTCTTGGCCATGTACGAAATTGTTACACCCCTCATGTATGCTTTTGCCGTATCCCAAATGTTCTGCAAGGATGTATCCTCATTGTCATTCGCTTGAAAGGAAAAGGTGCATCTCTTTCTCCATTCTTTCCTTAAAGTCTTTTTCTTTAAGAATCACTCTTTGGAAAGTCCATCTTGGCCTGCTCCTTTGTCCTTTCAAGTGAAAACTTATCGGATTATGGTCTGCCCAGAGGCTAGGTTTGATATCAATTTCTTGAATTTCCGAGGCTAATTCTTTTGTAAACCATAGCATGTCTATCCTGGTCCATGATCTATGTCTATTAGAAAAGTATGTGTATTCCCTCTTATCATAATTCCTTTCCCTCCAAATGTCATGTAAGCTAAGATCTGTACACATCTCAAAAAAGGTTTTGGGAAGTGTTTTTTTTTTCTTTGGTTTCCTTTCCTTGCCTCTGTACTTTTATGGTCGTTTGTTTTATCTGCAATCGCATTAAAATCTCCGATTATACAGAAACCATCTCCCTCTATATCACTCAGCTTATTATGAAGGTTTTTAAAAAAGGATACTTGTGCTCCATTTGGGGCATATATTGCAACATTATATATTTTTTTATTCAGTTTAGCCTCAACTATCAAGACTCTTCCCTCTTTATCGTTATAGATTTGTTTCGAAATTATCTTCTGCTTAACATACAGAGCTACTCTTTTTTTTTGTCTAGTGAAACAAATAGCCTACCTAATTTAGGTTGTTCTAATAGATATTCTTGATCATTTTTTATGTGAACCTCCTGTAAGGCGATAATGTCCACATTTAGTTTAATAAGCTTACTGAAAACTTTCCTACGCTTTACTGGTACGTTCAACCCTCTAATATTTGTTGACCAAATCTTATACTCATAAGAACATAAGAAGAGCCATGCTGAATCAGGCCAAAGCCCATCGAGTCCAGCATTCTGTGTCACACAGTGGCCCACCAATTGTACATGGGGATCTTGAGCAGAAAGAGAAGGCAAAACCCTCCCTTTCCCTTGACCCCCAACAAATGGTACTCAAGGGAATCCTGCCTGCCTCAACCAACATAGAGGCGGCACATGGACATCCGTTTTAATAACCACCGATACACTTGGCATCCATGAATCTATCTAGCCCTGCCTTGAAGCTGTCAAGGCTGACAGCTGTCACGACTCCTTCTGGAAGTGAATTCCATAAATCAACGACCCTCTGGGTGAAGAAATATTTCCCTTTATTTGTCCTCACTTTCTTAGCTATGAGCTTTAGGGAGTGCCCCCTTGTCCTGGTATTGTGTGATAGAGAAAAGAATTTTTTCTATCCACCTTTTCTATCCCATGCATGATTTTATACACTTCAATCAAGTCACCCCTTAAACGCCGTCTTTCAAGGCTGAAGAGACCAAGGCGTTGCAATCTGGTTTCATAAGGGAGGCGCTCCATTTCCTTGATCATTCTTGTTGCCCTTCTTTGCACCTTTTCCAGTTCCATTATATCCTTCTTGAGGTGCGGTGACCAGAACTGTACACAGTACTCCAAATGTGGTCTCTCCCATTGTCCTGTTTTTGTCGTGTCTTTGTGCTTCTAGTAATTCTTATTTCCTTCGCCTCTTCTGGGCTTCTCCCCTGTTGTTCTAGCCTATCTTGACCTCTTCCCCCTCTCACTTCCTCCATGCTTTGCTCTGTCCCTCTTTTCTCCAACATTCGTTCAATATCTCTTTTTTCCACCACAACTCTTTCTTCTCCGAGATCCCTCAGGTCTTCCTCTGAAGCACAATATTGCCTGTAAAAGTCTTCCACTTTCTCTACTGTATCCAATCTAAACCTCTTCTCTTGCCAAGTCACAATAAGCCTCTCTGGTGTTAACCATCTAAAATTTACATTGCTTTGATGTAACCTGGACGTCAGGAAGAGGTAGTTCTTTCAGAGGTCTCTCATCCTTTTTGGTATCTGTTTTAATACAATAATTTGTTTCCCTCTGTATTCTAACTGTTCATCATGTGTTCTATATAATAATTCATCTCTAATTTTCTTTTTTATAAACTTTACATGGACCTCTCTGGGAAGGTTATGTCGTCTCCCATAGTTTGTCTACACCCTGTATGTCTTATCCATTCCAGCAATCATCTCTTCTTTGTCAATCTCCAGAGCTCCTGCCAACAAACCCGCCATCTTGTCTGGAAGATCTTCTCCTGTTTCCTCAATAACATTTTGGAATCTAAGATATTGGGTCGCCTTCTCCGCTTCCAGTAACATCACCGCTGTCATTAACTCTTTATTAGCCTCAGTTAAGTTTTTGTCCATCTCTTCCACCATCTTTTCTTCATTATCCAATCTTTGCTCTACTGCCAGCAACTTTTGTTTATTTTTTGCGATTTGCTGCTGAAAAGCTTCAAATCTTCCGTCCATTGCCTGAATCTTCTCTCTCATTTCTCCAGTAACATTCCTAACTACTTCAAGTTCCATTTTAATTTCCTCATGGTTCTTCATCATGGCTTTCTGGATTGCCTGCATCATTGCCTGCAATTCTTTAAGTGGATTGGAACATTCTCTTTGAAGCATGTCCTCTAACGATCTTTCGCTCATAGGGCTGGAACCTTGTGCTACGTTTTTCTTCCCCCCACCAATCTTAGCTAAATTTGGATTGCTTATCATTTTAAATAAACTTTCCCACCACTTACTCTTCTTCCAAAATATCCACTTTCCACTTCCCTCTTTTCTTTCTTCCACTTTCTCCCCCTTTACGTTATTCCCCTTCCAGGTGTTTAAACAACAACAATATCGCTGGTATATTCCATCTATATAACTCTATCAATTAATGCTAATGCAAGTACAAATTCTAACAGTTCAATCTCAGCTATTAACTTTAAGCTTTCCCAGCGTTTTCCTTTTTTCTTTATATAATCCAATAAACCCTTCAATCTCTCTTTAATATCCTTTCTCTTTTCTTCTTTCTTCTGTCTCACACCATACCGTTCTATACGTCCATATACTCACCTGCTATCTTCTCGGCAATGCTTTCCAAAGTTGTCAGTCTCTATATCGTTCCAGTTCCTTCTATCATGCAGTCTCTATCTCTTTCCAGGGAGAAGAAAAAAAACTCTAAAAGAAAGAGATCAGACCCTTTCTGCCGGCCAATCCACTCAGCGGACAAAAGCAAAAGCCCGAGGCCATAAGACAAGGTTCTTAGCTTAAATGAAAGTTAATTCCTGTCCTTTTGTGTGGCTTTTAAAATGCCAAGTCTTTAATCAGTGCAAACTGGCTCCTCCACATCAGGCCCTTCCGGGCGTTCTTCCTGCCACTTTCACTTGCCGCTGTCTTTCCACCCCTTCAGCTTCTCTCTTTCCAGGCTTCCCCTTTCCGCATTCTCTTTTGATGCGTCTACCAAAACTGCTCACAAAGCTTTGGGAAAAGTCAATTTAGTCAAATCCAATTTACCGTCGTTCTGCTATTTCCTCGCTTACTCTGTCCAGCTGTCAGCTTCAGCGGCCATTTTTGGCCATCTTCCTGATCCGCTCGGTACCGGGTTTATCCGCTACCCTTCGCCAGTCGCCACCGACAGCAGAGCAGCAGATCGCCCACACCTTCCGTCGCCCCCACAAGGCTTCTTTCGGCTCGGATGAGCCCCACGGACCTAGGACGAGCGTTTGGCGGTGCCGGAGAAACCACACCGCCGCCCGCTCTGACAGCTGGCTCCACCCGTCCTTAGCAATTCTTAAAAGTCTTCTTCTTCTTCTTGTGCCATATCCGTTATCGGACGTTGGCGATCATGTTGGCGATCCTGTTTTTATCAGCAGCCGCACGAAAAAGTGCTGCTGAGTTTTGTCCAAACCAGTCCCTTAGATATTCTTAAAAGTAGGTAAATACAACCTCAGATGAACAACACATGACATATTACACCATGTCATCATTTATTTTACAAAAAGAAAGCCAAAATGGAGAAGCCATGTGTGAAAAACTAAGTACACTTTATGATTCAATAGCTTGTAGAACCACCTTTAGCAGCAATAACTTGCAGTAATTGTTTTCTGTATGACTTCATCAATCTCTCACATCTATGTGAAGGAATTTTGGCTCACTCTTTTTTACAACAATGCTTCAGTTCATTAAGGTTTGTGGGGATTTGTTTATGCACAGCTCTCTTGAGGTCCCCCCACAACATTTCAACCGGATTGAGGTCTGGTCTTTGGGCCACTGCAACACCTTGATTTTCTTTTTCAGCCATTCTGTGTGCGCTTGGGATTATTGTCCTGTTGCATGACCTAATGTCAGCCAAGCTTTAGCTGTCGGACTGATGACCTCACATTTGACTCTGAATACTTGGATATGCAAAGGAGTTCATGGTTGATTCAATGACTGCAAGGTGCCCAGTTCCTGTGGCTAGCAGAATAAGCCCAAATCATCACCCCTCCACCACCATGCTTGACGGTTGGTATGAGATGTTCGTGCTGATATGCTGTTTGGTTTTCACCAAACGTGGCACTGTGCATTATGGCCAAACAACTCCACTTTGGTCTTGCAATTTGTTCAGATGCAGCTTTGCAAATCTAAGCTGTGCTGCCATGTTTTTTTTAGAGAGAAGAGGCTTTCTCCTGGCAACCCTTCCAAACAAACCATACTTGTTCAGTCTTTTTCTAATTGTACTGTTGTGAACGTGAACATTTAACATGCTAACTGAGGCCTGTAGAGTCTGAGATGTAACTCTTGGATTTTTTGCAATTTCTCTGAGCATTGTCTGACCTAGGGATGAATTTGCTGGGATGGCCACTCCTGGGAAGATTGGCAGCTGTCTTGAATGTTTTCCACTTGTGAATAACCTTCCTCACTGTAGAATGATGGACTTTAAATTGTTTGGAAATGGCCTTATAACCCTTCCCAGATTGATGGGCAGCAAAAATTGCTTCTCTTAAGATCACTGTTGATGTCTTTACTCTTTGGCATTGTGTTAACACACACCTCAGTGCTGGAGACCAGCAAACTCCTAAAAGTTTGGCTTTAATAGAGGTAGTCGCACTTGGTAATGATCAATTGATCAAGGGCACTTGATTAGCAGCACCTGGCTGCTGCTTAGCCTCTTCATACCTATCGAAGCAGTAAGGGTGTACTTAGTTTTTCACACATGGCCTCTCCATTTTGGCTTTCTTTATGTAAAATAAAAGATGACATTGTGTAATATGTTGTGTTGTTGTTCATCTGAGGTTGTATTTACCTATTTTTAGGAACTACTAAGGACCAGATGATTTTTACTATGTCCTGATACATAAAAACGTAGAACTCACAGAGGGTGTACTTTCTTTTTCACATGACTGTAAATGCTGCTACCTCTTATATCAGGGGTCTTCAAACTTGGCCCTTTTATGACTTGTGGACTTCAACTCCCAGAATTCCTCAGCCAGGCACACTGGCTGAGGAATTCTGAGAGTTGAATTCCACAAGTCATAAAAGGGCCAAGTTTGAAGACCCCTGTCTTATATGATAAAAGTTTTCAGTGTTTGAGAAGACTTCTTGCACCATTCTTCAATAGTTATTTTTAATTCTTCTGTTTTCATTTTTGTTTTAGTAGTTTCACTCATACTAATTCATTTTCAATTTCAATTTTTTTTGCTCCCTCTCCCACATATAGATCTTTGTGAAAAGTTTCACTGGAGACTGTATTATGCTCCAAGATTTCATAATTCAGCATTATGGAGAGACATACTGTAATTTCTTAGTATCTTAGTATCTTTCCATCTTGTCCCAATCCCAATTCTTTTAAATTGACAGTTTTCAAAGGGAGAGGCATGCCAGAAATTGAGAGGTACAGGGAATTGTGACAGTTGCTATAGATCATTCATAAATAAAATTTGGACTTTTAACTGCTTTCATATTATAGAGAAGGAAAGCTGCAATATTTGGGGAAGCACACTGCTGCTGAATATGCCTTAAACTTGATGAGGGAATGATGTCATAATTGGAAGCTGAAAGGGGGGGATCATTAAGTTCAATACAGGTAGTCCTCAACTTACAACCATTTGTTTAGTGGCCAAAGTTACAACAGCACTGAAAAAAGTGACTTATAACCAGTCCTCGCACTTCAACTGTTGCAACATCCCCAGTCATGATCAAAATTTGGGTGCTTGGCAAGTGGCATGTAACAGGTGCAGCATTCCAGGGTTATCTGATCACCATTTGTGACCTTGTCAGCTGGCTTCTGACAAGTCAGTGGAGGAAGCCAGATTCACTTAATGACTCCATGATTCACTTAACAACTGCAGTGATTCACTTAACCTTGGCAAAAAGCTTGTAAAATTGGGTGTAACTCACTTAACCACCACCTTGCTTAGCAACAGAAATTCTGGTCCCAATTGTGGTCGTAAGTTGAGGACTACCTATAATATGCCACATTATATTAGGAAACTACTGTTTTTCTCCTTTCTGCAAAGTGTAGAAAGTTTGCAAAATTCAAAGTGTAAATTTTGGGTGTACTTTTAAACTGAATCTTCAGTTCATACTTAATGTGCAAAAAAGTATTATATGTCTAGAGCAGCGGTTCTCAACCTGTGGGTCCTGACCCCTTTGGGGGTCGAACGACCCTTTCACAGGGGTCACCTAAGACCATCGGAAAACACATATTTCCGATGGACTTAGGAACCGATTGGCGCGGCTCGAGCCCGATTTTTGAAAAGCACTCAAATCAAAGGCGGCGACGTCACGAAAGCAAAGGCGGCGGGGGGCGGGAGAGGAAGAGTCAGCGAGCCCCAGCCAGCGAGTAAGCCCAGCCAGCCAGCCAGCCAGCCGGGCTGAAAAGAAAGAGGCAAGGCCTCCCGAACCCCGACCTTTTTCCCCTCCCCTCCTTCCCTTTGCAACTTGCAAAGGAAAGGGACCCCCAGACTGAAGCCCGGGAAGGCTGGAGAGCTTTGCGCGGGGTCCCGATTCCCCTTTGCTCCACCACCAGCACCACCGCCAGATCAGCCAGCTGCTGGGGGGAATTTCCCTTTTTTCCCCCTTCCCTCTCCCTCTTTTTTTAGTGCAAAAAAAAAAAAGTCCTAGTCTCTTTTTTTTCCTTTTCTTTCCCTCTTCTCAGCTTCTTAAAAATAGCAACCCGGGGATCTTCAAGCCAATAGTTGTTGCTGGGGCATTAAAAAAAAAAAGTCCTTCCCAGGCGGGGAATCTTTCTGCGCTTCTTCGGCTTTTCTGAGCCGGGGGAGGGGAGAGCTGATTGGGGGGGGGGTCCTAGGAAGAAGGGAAAGACCCACCGGATAGGTTTGGCTGCTTTTCTGCTCAAGCAGCCGGCAAGGAAAAAGCCCCGGAGGGTCGGGTGTCCGAGTTTTTCAATCCCTTATTAAATAGGCAAAGGCTTGGCCATTTAATAGTTTGCTCAAACTTTTTAACCTCCCGGATTTATTACCTTCAAATATCAATGAATAAATGGCATATTAAAAAAAGAAAGAAGTAAATCATAGGAAGAGCCTGTTTAGGAACGCGAGAGAAATAATATTCAAGAGAAGATTGGGTGAATTTGATGCCCCCTAACAGAAGGTGGGGGAGAAAAGTTGGAGAGCGGCTTGTTTTATTTGCTCAAAATGCTTTTCAAAGGCTCCAAAGAAAGAAGGGGGAAAAAAAGAGATTAAGAGGCCTAGGACGGCTTTGCAGAAAGAAAATCTGATCACCTATACGCCATCGCCCTTAGTTACACATCTACAGGAAGCAGACAGAAGGTGCAGATCTGGTGGTTTTGATTGACAGCTCCTTGCATTGTTGGGCAGCTTTAATAGAATTTATCCCCGGCCTCTCCAATATGCAAAAGAGGGGAGGGGGGTTGTCAAAAGAAGGTGGTGGCTCCAGACTTCTGCCAGATTCAGACTGTGTGATCCCCCTCGTTTTTTTCCAGTCCAGGCTCTCCCCGCCTTACTTTTTCTGCAGAGAAAAACCAAGCCTACTTTTTTTAGAAAATAGTTTCTTTCCATCAGGAAGAGAATGTAAAATGAGAAAAAGATCTTATGAGTTTCAGGAAAAAACCCTTTGGAGAGGTCTGAGGGTTTAAGATTGGGAGGCTTTTGTTGAAATCCCCTCTCCACTCCCCCCTAGCCAAATCTATCCCACCTGGAGACCTATACCTAAGGCAGAATCTCTTTATCCTTGAGGATTCCCTGGTAAAAAGTGTCTTTCACATTAACCCAGTTGGTCTCCATCTGGGACAGGATCCTACTGACTCTATTTGTGTTATTTGCTAAAGTTATTGGCCATCATTTTAGGCTTCGTTTTTTTTTTCTTTTGCAGGGAGGGGATTAGATGCCGTGCAAAGCCAGCCTCCTCCCCTGCTTTAGTTTACTGCTGGATGCATTAAACCAGCGGTTCTCAACCTGTGGGTTGGCTTTTTACACATACTGTCGCAAAATGTAGCAATGTGTTTACTGTTGTTATATTAAGACTGTTACCTATGCTACACCATGCTTCAAGACAAAATTTCATTTATTTGTAATTAGAAATAAATATTTCACAATATATAATTACATATTGCTTTTGTGATTAATCACTATGCTTTAATTATGTTCAATTTGTAACAATGAAAATACATCCTGCATATCAGATATTTACATTACGATTCATAACAGTAGCAAAATTACAGTTATGAAGTAGCAACAAAAATAATTTTATGGTTGGGGGTCACCACAACATGAGGAACTGTATTAAAGGGTCGCGGCATTAGGAAGGTTGAGAACCACTGATCTAAGATGATCAAATGCCTGGAGACTAAAACATATGAAGAACGGCTGCAGGACTTGGGTTTGGCTAGTCTAAAGAAAAGAAGAAATAGGGGTGACATGATAGCAGTATTCCAGTATTTGAGGGGCTGCCACAAAGAAGAGGGGGTCAAATTATTCTCCAAAGCAACAGAGGGCAGGACAAGAAACAATGGTTGGAAACTAATCAAAGAGAGAAGCAGCCTGGAATTAAGGAGAAACTTCCTAACAGTGAGGACAATTAACCAGTGGAACAGCTTGCCTTCAGAAATTGTGGGCGCTCCATCACTGGAGGTTTTTAAGAAGAGACTAGACAGTCACTTATCTGAAATGGTATAGGTTCTCCTGCTTGAGCAGGGGGCTGGACTAGAAGACCTCCAAGGTCCCTTCCAGCTCTATGCTATTCAATCTCTGTATCTGGCCTGTATCATAACCATGAGGGGTGAAAAGGATTGGAAGTCCCCTAGAGTCTTCCCAAGTGAATCAAACTGGGGGTGTGGGGAGGGGTTCTGCACCACTCCCTATATCCCATTCCTCATAGATCTCTCCTTACTGCAGATGTCAGTGCCCAGGCTGCCATCAAAGGGAAAAGAACTGAACACGTAAGTGAAGCTGGCCTCAACTCTGTATGCAATTTAGATAATTCCATTTAAGAACAGAGATGAAGGAGGGGAACAATCTATGGGACACCAATAACCAGTCTTAGAAGTCACACATGCAAATTTGCCCCAGGTCAGTAAATTCTGTAAAATCCAAACTCAAGGAACCAGAATCCCCCCAATTCAAAAATTCCTATGTACCCACAGATAGTGGATATTATATTTGTGGATTGTTTTCCTCAGATCTTACATGTGTCACTGATTAGGCTGGATTCTTCCTGGTACTTCTGTTTCCTCAGAATGTTAGAAAATGGAGTCTGGCTTCCCAGGATGCACTTGTTTTTAGAATGAGGGATGATGGGAGTATGGATACCTTGAAAGGTCAAATCAATTTCCAAACAATAAAAGATTTGTGTTTGGCCACCAGATGGAGTGCAAGTTATGCTAAAGAACAACAATAGCAATAAAAATACACAAACTACATACACGAACTTTATGCTGGAGGCATGACACTGGTCATTTGCACTTACGAATGACCGGGTGGGTTCTGTAGAATTCATAACTTTGCAGAGAAGCTGCAGCATGCCCACCTATCTCTTCCCTTCCCTTCCCTGCATCCTTGCCCTGCTGGGTCCCCAAAGGCACTGGGCCTGCTTTGTCCCCCGTTTCACTGCTCACAATTCCTTGCTTACCTTCGGAAGATCTGCAGAACTCAGGATGTGGGAGAAGGGAAGGAAAGTACTGTAGGCCTTTCTTGCTGGGCCATGTGGGGAGTCCATTTGAAACCTGACCTGGACTGGCAAAGCAGGTCTTCCCCCCTCCCTCTGCATCACCTCTTTAACTCTTTTTTTTAAAAAACAAATTTTATTGGTTTTTTAAAATTCTTAAAGAAACATATTCAGGACACACCGTGGTGCTGGGGTAATCAAACATCTTAAAACAAGACATATATACATAATATAATCAATACGTCAAATATTCCCTCTCTTTTTCCCTCAAATAGCATAGTATATTTAGAATATCCAATTCTAGCTTAATTGTATTCAACCTGAGCCTGTTTTTAAGCTTCATCAATTTCTACCATAATCAAATTAACTTTAAATAAAAACATTTTCAGTTCAAATATCCCTTCCACATATGTTCTACTTTTTTAATTTTATCAAAATCTTATTCGTTTCTTCTTCCATTAATCTCCCTTATTTAGAGTAAAATATTAATCTATCCTATACCTATCAAGTCTATCAGCTGATCCATCTCTTCAAGCTAAAGAAAAAAATAATATCATACCTTAAATCATGTCATTCCATTAAGCAAAGTTTAAGTCTCCAGTTAATTATCATAACTAATAACATCCATATCATCAGAAAATCATATCATCCTATTAAATTTCAATTAACTATTAGTACTTCAAATCTGAAGCCTCTCTTCAGTTTTCATCATTCCATTACATCATAATTTTCATAGAAATAAACCTAACATTCTAAAAGGAACATTCCTAGTATTCTAAATTGTCTTTAATCCCTTATACATAAAATATCTCGTCATTAAATAAACATATTAATCTATCCTAGACACATCTAAATGTATATATTTATCAAACTGTTCTCTAAATATCTAATCCTTCGCTTAATCTCTTTAAGTTAACAAATTAATATCAGATCTTAAATCATTTCAATATGTAATTAACATTCAATTAATTATTAATTCAGACCAACTGTAAGACATCTTTTTACTTCAAACTCATAATCTCAGTCCTTAAATCAGTCCATAGTTCTAGGTTGCCTTTAATCCAATTTAAGACATTTTAATTTTCATTTTTAAATCTTATTCTAGCTTTTCTCTTTTGCCAAGTGGGTTTCCATAACAGGACTTCCCTTCCAGATAATAGGTCTCTTTTTATTGCTTGTAGTATCACTTGATTTGATATAAACCATCTTGATCTCCGATTTAATCCTCTGTTTCTCTTGTCCGTAAAGCCTCGTTGCTTCAGAAGTCCAAAGTTCGGTCTTTGCTTTTCCTGATCTTGCTTGTAAGGCAAAATAAGATTCTCCTTATCCTCAGTTAAAACCTCTTCTTGTATAATCTGTTTTGTAGAGTAGTCAAGTGTAATCAGGGAGTCAGTTTTAAGTTTTAAAGTAGAAATTCTGGCTCTTAATTCTGTAGTAGCCTCTTTATTGTAGTACATATTTCTTCTTTAGCCTCATAGATCTTTTCCAGTATAAGTTTACAGTTTAAATGTGATTGAGGCTTCTCCATTTTAGCAATAGTTGAAGAAAAATCCTTTTCCTTTTTAGTGAAGATTACAGTTGAACAGTTGAACATTATCCACCCCCACAGATCACGCAGCTGGCTCAAATTATCTTTTTTCTTGATAAACAGTTTGAAGGCCAGAGCTGTCTCATCTCCAAGTAAACAATCCAATATTAAATTTCGACCAGTAGGTGACCTCAGTGAGCTACAAAGACTTCTTCAATCACCATTTTTCCCTTTTTTCTATCTTTAAAGGGAGAATAGAAAAAGAAATACTCTGCCGATATAATACCGCTCCAAAAAGCCCAAAAAGTTTTTTTCTACCTCACAATGTAAGTAGGAATAGAATATAGTCTTTAAATGAATATTTATTTATTTTTTCTGTCCTTTTTGTAAAACGCGTTTGTTCCCACGATTACTAAAGCCGCTTTCTCCAGACGGGGAAATAATAGCACAAACAGCTTCTACAGGCAAAAACAGCAGGGGTGTGAAGAGGAACAAAGGGGATCTCATCCGGACCATCCGCGATGGGTCGTTAACGCTTAGATGACAATGTGACTTTGGCTGGTGCAGCAGGGTGATCGGCAAGCCGATCTTTGCTCCGTCGGCCCTAAGGAGAAGCTGGAGACTTGGGGGAAGCTGCCACCCTCCCCTATCTACCAGCTGGCCTCCTCCTCGGTGGTCGCCCCTCCAGGGCAACCTTCGACCCCCTAGGGGGTCTACCGGCGAAGGAAACTCCGGACGGCCTGGAGAGAAGTTTCCAGGTGCGACCGGTGTCGCCACATTCCGGAACCGGAAGTCACCTCTTTAACTCTTAACTATCCATTGTGTGTTCTCCGTGTGAGAAACAAGGCTCACACTCAAATTGTTGGAAATAAGAAAGTGTTTTATTAGAGCTTTTGCAAAAGCTGGTGGATCTCCAAACATACAGGTAGTCCCCGAGGTACGAGCTGAATACAGCCTGCCCATTACGGTTGTAATCGTCAAATGAAGCTTATGAATGATAAGGTTTATTCTTTGTTCAAACTACCTATAGTTAGTCTTTTAAAGTATAACCACACTACTACATATCCAAAGCACAGCCATGTTTAACCAATGCATGAACTCTGCTAAGCAATGACATACACAGCTTCTAGTTGAGATATGTACCAGGTACTGCATTGTACAGATAAACAAGAGAACTGATAAGGGAATGCCAAAGAGGTGCGAAATGAAGGGGCTGAGTGCTTAGCAAGTTTGGGTGACAAGAAGGGCTTAATTAATTTTAAACATTTAGGTGTGATGACAGATTATAGGCAGACTGTTAGCATGTGACTGGCCTGGGCCTGTCAACTGGGCCTGGGAAGGATGGACAAGTGGCCGGTGATAGGAATGTATAAAATATGCTGAGATCTGTAACTGGGTGTGGTCTCTCTTTCTTGTATGCTTGGAGATCTACCAGCTTTTGCAAAAGCTCTAATAAAACATTTTGTTGTTTCCAACAATTTAAGTGTGAGCTTTGTTTCTCACAGTTGGTGCCCAACGTGGAGCTTGAGTAACTCTTGGGAATCCCCTAGCTGGCTCCAGTGGAATTCAGGGGGCATGCCCTGCTGATTTCAGCAGCCTGGAGATCTGAGCCACCTGGGGGCCTGAGGTCTACTCAAACAAAATACGTTGGAAAAATAACAAAGTCAGGAGAAAAGGAATAGGAAAACGGGTGAGATCGGCCACAATCAGGAAACTGTGCATGGACCCAGATAAGAAAACCCCAAAAGTGGAATTTGGGGAAGTACTACTTGGGCAGTCAGGTAGGACTGGTATGTGTGTGAGACCTGGTTGACAGGATGTGTGGACATATTAGGAGTCATTAGGATCCCACAAATACGAAAGCAAGTGCGGAGCCCTGATTTGCAGTTCCGTACCTCCGCAAGGAGACCAGTCAGAGGCAGGCGACGTGAAACGGTTTGCTTAACTTGGAGTGAATGGAGGTCTCGTATACAGGGAAAGACCAGTCATGGGAAACAGGAAAAGTAAACCTGTGAGGGGACCGATGAGGTGAATATTCGGATTCCTCTGGAAAGCCCATTGGGACAAATGCTAGTAGGATGGGATGGATCCATCTGGGGAAAATACACCTGGGATAAGAGTAAAGGCACCATGATTAAGTATTGTTGTTTCACTTGGCTGAAATACCCCATTTGGATGGATATAGTGTACTGACCTAAATTTGGTAGTACAGACTACTATACCTGTCAAAATTTGGTGGAGTATGTAGTGAGGGAAAAGAGAAGTCAGGAAGAAATAAGTTATGCAAAAATTTGGGTACCTGATGTTGGAATATATTGCATGTCAGAAAAATGTGAAGAAGAAGAGACAAAAAGGGAAGGGGAAAAACGACGGGATGTCCTTGAACATTTACCTCCACTGTATAATCCTGGAGCTTCGATGCAGCCCCTGGAGGTGGTGGAGGAATCAAGGGAAAATAAATATTCAAGACTTAGGAAATAGTCCAGAATCAGAGGGATATAGAGAATTTACCTTTTAGAAACCAAAGGGAAAATACTGAAACAGCTGAGAGAAGGCAGAAAAGAGAGGAACCTGAAGTACCACCTATGTACCCTGTCCAGGAGGTCCCCAATGGATTAGATGCAAATGGGGCTCCTGTAATAAGCTATGTACAAGATACCTTAAAAGAGTTTAGAAGTAAGAGCCTTTAAAAAGGAATTGAAGAGTTTGGTAGAAAACCCCTTAGGGGTAGCCGAACAGTTCAATAATTTGTTGGGTCCCAACATTTATACATGGGACGAAATAATGGCCATTCTGAATATCTTGTTTACCCAAGAGGAAAGGACCCTTATTAGGAATGCTGCCATGCGAGCCAGGGAAAGGGATCACCCAGCAGGCAATAATAATGCCAATCCCACAGGTGATGTGAAATTTCCCATAGAGAGACCAAACTAGGAAAACAATACTCTAAATGGAAGAAGGGAAATGCAGGATTTGCGGGACATAATTATCTTAGGGATAAAGGAGGCAATCCCCAACCACCAAAATATTAGTAAAGCTTTTGAAATTAAACAAGAAAAGGATGAATCACCTTCTGCCTTCCTGCAATGACTCAAAGATGCTATGAGGAAATACTTTGGAATTAATTCTGAAAATCCAGCCTCAGAAGCCATAGTAAAAGTGAGTTTTGCAACTAGGGCTTGGCCGGATATTCAAAAGAAATTACAAAAGGGAGATTGGGCTGATAAAGAATTGGGAGTTTTGTTGCAGGAAGCTCAAAAGGTGTATGCACAAAGAGATGAGGAAAAAATGAAACAGAAAACATCATGGTGGCTTTGGTTAAGGAAATAGTAAAACAACAACAACCTCCTAGAATACCTAACCGTATGCCACTAATAAAGCCACCACAGACACCCTTTAGGGGTGGATCTAGAGGAAGGGGAAGAAGTATGGGTCATAGAGAATTTGTGACCTGGACTCCAGGGACTGAGACAAAGTGCTACGGTTGTGGCCAGACGGTCATTTCAAAAGAGTGTCCTCTGGAGATAAAGGAAAGGCAACTCTACACCCTCATAGAAACTGATGACTGGGGGGGGGGATCAGGGGCACTTGATACAGGGGTCCTACCAAAGAGCCCTTGGTAAATTTGTTAGTAGGATCAGAAAAACAGGAAGTTGTCTTTTTAGTAGACACTGGAGCCTCTCGCACCCCTTTAAGTATTATACCAGGGGGTCTGAGACTCTCCAAGGATAAAGTTCATATTTCAGGGGTGCAAGGGAAAACATTCCCTGTTCAAAAATTTGAAAAAGCCTTAATTGAATATGGACCAGATAAAGTTGAAAGTGATATGCTATATGTCCCTGAAGCTGGAATAAATCTACAGGTAGTCCCCAAGGTACGAGCCTAATAGAGCCTGCCCATTAGGCTCATAATCGTCAAATGAATCAGACTCAATATTACAACATTTTAAAATCAAACTCATTAATTGAATCAAATGGGTTATTAAATGAACGAAGATTGACTTATTATTTCCTCCGATGGCTGCCTGAACTGAGAGACTTTTCTCGCGGCTGCTGCAGGCTGTTTCTGGCTGCAAATCAGCTGTTTCAGGTTTCAGGAACTACAGTATTGTAAATTGCCTTCCAAGTAGGCAGCAGGCTTTTTTTAAAAACCATTTGTTGCTAGGCAGCTCAAGCTTCTTCAGAGGGGGGGTGGAGAACTCTCCAAATTGCAGTTGTCACTAAAGTAACTTTAGCTTTAAGCGTCTCCAGGCAGGCATGCAGAGGGAGATGGAGGTGGAGTTTACAGAACTGTCAGCTTGCAACAGTAACTGAGATGGAAGGGACCTTGAGGTCATCTAGTCTAACCCACTGCTCTCACAAGAGAGTACAGTACTGTACTGTATTTCTGATAAATGCCTATCCAGTCTCTTTTTAAAAGCATCCAGTGAGGGAACACCCACAATTTAAATTTAAAACTTAAAAACCCCCAAAACACTGCCCCTGATCAGCACAAGCCTCTCCAGGCAAAATCCAAAATGGGGTGGGGTGGGGATTTCCTTCCAGTAAGTGTCAGCAGAATCTCTGGTGGGTCTATGCTAGGGAGAGGAGGCAGCAGCAGCCACATGCTATAAGTTTCAGGCAAATGCAAACAAACAATCTTGCAAAGTACTGTACTTACACAATAAAAAGCAGAGCAGTTGTTCTGTCCCAGCCTATAGCTGTCCTTGTTAAATGCACAAGGACAAAACCCCTTTTGAGAAATAGGCTGGAGACTCAGAAGAAAACAAAACCCCTTTTAATATTGGTAACAAACCTGCCAAATGGTCCAAAAGCAACAAAACACAATCCAAATGGAGGAAATTGTCCACACAAAACACAATGCAAAACAAGGAATTAGTCACCGGCAATACCAACAGAACATGATCCCATGAAGTACTTTGCAACGGTTGCCTTCAGCAACCAGCACCGCCCACACCTTCCCTTTTTATTAAGCAGCCCCAAGGTGTGGCTTCTCAATGCCTTCTCCTCCTCCCTTGGAGTTGCCCTATTGACTCCTTCTGACCTGCTCTAGTTAACTGCCTTCTTTTACGAGCATCTCTAATGACTTCCAGCTGTGAGTCCTCAGAATCTGACTCATCTTCCCCACACAGCTGTGTCTCATCCTGACCACGACTGGAGGGGCCAGGCTCTTCATCAGATTGTGAGTCTTGTAACTCATCAGAGCCTCCCTCTGACTCTGATGGCTCTCCAAACCCCTCCTCCTCCTCTTCCTCTGATTCCCCGGACTCAGCTGCCGGGTCCACTGGCTGGCATGGACTCACAACAGCAGTTCCCAAAGTGATTACAAACAATACAGTGCAGTACTATAGAGTAACAAAAAATAATATTTTAAAATACTTACTGAAGTAATTCTAGCTCTCTACAGTACTGTAGTCCTCAAGCCCAGCAAGCAGCAGACCTTCCACACAGCTCCAGGAAAGCAAAAACAGTCGGTTGGTGCTGGCTGCAAAAATCACCGGATCTTGTTTGGCCATGTGACCATGTTGTAGAAATAAGAGACTTGAGCCAGCTCTTTGGGGAAGGGAAGGTTTATTGCGCAGGTTCAGAGAGCTAAACAAAGCAAAGGGTCTGAACCCCGAAGGGAGTTTCTTAGGACATATTTATACCCTTTAGTACGTAGGCATTTCCTGGCCACATAGAGTTCCTTACATGATTACATTCTATACATCCTTGTCTCAACATATGGAAAAATACCCAGACAGTTCTACCAGAACGCGTGCAGTTGCACAAACAGGATATGGCTAAAACAGAACATGGCTAAATTGGTCAGCAGCTGCAAGACAGGAAACCTTCTGAAGACACAGTAGTTTCTGAGCTACAGTATTTTTCCACTTTATTCCCCCCTGTTGAGACTTATCTCAACTTGTGACGATGAGTCTCAATAAAGGTCATCAACATCCTTTTGGTGTACTTTGTGGTAGTCCCACATAGCCATTACCTGAGCAGTAGCCCTTCGTTCAGCAAGCAAAGCAAAGCTATTTGATATTGTTCTAACAAAGATAGGCAAAACACAGGGCAGTATTACACATCCAGCAGCGATCGAGCCTATGAGAGCAACAATAGCTTGTAACCCAGGGAGTTTGGGAAACCACTCACTAAAAATTTCATTAAAGTTAAACCCATTCCAAACTTGATCAGGATTATGAGTAAGTTCTCGCATTTCTGTGGTTAATTGTTTAATAACCTTTCCAGTTTCATCTATTTGAAGGCAACAATTTGAGAGATTAAATTTGCCACAAACACCTCCTTCTTTGGCCAAGATATAATCTAGACTAGAGCTAACCTATTTTGATACACAGCAGTCCGAATTCTGTCAGTGGTGTCAGATAGAATGTTCAATGCTTTATCTATCCATTGTCTGGCTAAATCCAGGACTGCCTGTAACCTAATTATTCTATTCAACATATAAATGGGTGTACGATACCCATAGGTGCCATCTTCAGCCCAAGTGGCTCTTCCGTACGAACGAACAATCCTTTCTGAGTCCCACACTTTACTTTTCTCATAATCTGCCAATTCTTTACACAGAAAGTGCGAGAAAGCAGTCATGGTGTCCTCCTCTCATTTCCTCCTTTGTAGTCCTAACGGTTCATATACGGGAACTCCTAACACTTGCCTAGATTGAATGGGTAATAAAAAGAAAGATGGTTTTATCCAACCAAGTACACAGGACCCTGACCAATTGCTAGGAAGTTGTTCATAGGCTAATTTTCCACATATCCAATACATATTATTTGGGGCTATCCGCTCACTATCAGGGTCAGAGGTGTTGAGATAGGTCAGGAAGGTCATATTTAACTTTGCGGGTTCAGTGGCATTTCCAGGAGAGGTCCATAGATTATACTGCACATCCCAAGTACCAAGACAAATGAGGTCTCCTACATTGGTAGACCCATTTCTAGCAAAGCAATTTTTACTGACTAGGTTGGTGGCCAGAGTCCAGACTATCCCAGTATAATGGGTTCTTCGAGTTATGTTCCCTGCTGAGGAAAGGTTGTTATATACAATAGGGTTAGCTTCAAGGGCTTCCCAGGGCCATTGTTCGCCCATATTAGTCCCTCCACACACAAAACAATTTTTAACTGTCAAGGTCCTAGCTACCTCCTCTGCCATTTCTATAAATAAATTATTGGCTTTGGTGCTTATGGGAAGTGGTTTACCAAGTTTTCGGAGACTGTCGTAAACGGACCATCCCAAGGTCTTTATTTCCCCATCGTAAACTTTCTCTATTTTTATGGTGAGGTATGTCTTTGGATCTGTGCCAGTGCCATCAATACCAAAACCATAACTTACCAAAGGAGGATGTGTATGGTCCACCTCCACTTTTACCAGATTTCCCGCACTTCTCCAAAATGATTTAATATAGGGACATCCCGGATATCGTCCTCCAGTGTAATCACACACACAGTCCCATCCTGCACACTGAGTGCATCCTCCACAGGGAACTCATTGGTTGGGATTGCCATACAGCCAATTGAGGTTTGTAGGGCACAAATACTTATGCCTGGCTTTGTATGACTCAACCCAGCCCTGCTCTCCACAAGGGGATCCCTTTCCCTTGCTCACAGCTGTACAGGCGTCAAACACTATCTCAAGGGGTTCTTTACCTTGTTGCAATTGGAGTGTATAATTAAGAAAATACAACCGTCCTTCTCCATCAGGATTATTTCGTATCCCACTTTTAACTAATCCAGCATATAAGGTAACGTTGAGGCGGAGTGGTGTATTGGGGTTATAACAATGCATTTTACCTTGGGAGTTACACAAACTGTACATTGTGCCATTATGGATACAGTTGGTATTCTGAGGTTGACACCCTGCAGGTGCTTATGTGTGATAAACCAACGTGTTAACAGTTCATTTACCAACCTTTGCCTTTGTAATACAGGAAGTACATATATTCGCTTTAACCTCGGGTTTCTGTGTATTCTGTGCTGCCCTTTTGACTCATTTATGTATTGGCCGTACCCTTGTTGGCTTTCTCACAGTTACTCCGAATTCCACAGAACTCATATGTAAAATACAAGTTCCCTTCCACCCAGGCTTTAGTTGTGGGATCAACCTTATTTGCTCCCATCCCCAAAATAATGGGGCCCCACGGTCTAAAGTTACTGGAGGAGGAGCTCCCTTATATGGGGCCTTTGCACACATCCCCTTTCTAAAAACATATCCCACATACTGGCAAGCTTCAGGGTTCATTGGTTGTCTAGTGTGGCATGCTTCCTTAGCAATCCTATCAAAGACCTGTGGATATTGACATGGGTGTGGCAATATACCATTCTAACATTCTGGGATAAAACTAAGCAGGGGATTACCGTCACAATCACCAGTTCCTATAGTATAAGATTGAATAATACGCGGAGCTTCTTCTGGCTTGCTCCATTGTCCTAAATTAGAAATACAAACATTATTACACATTACCACCGTACTATATAAAAACAACAATAATTCTTTCATCCTTCCTTCTCCTGTGCGTAGAAAGCCAGCTTCCGGGGTGGCTTAGCAGAGATCTTCACTACAGTGTGTAGAAGAACCTATTGCCGGTAAGGTTCCAGCAGAGTAGCAGTTGGTATGTACAGGAACCACCTTTACTAACACAGTATCTGTTACACAAATAACAAGGTATACATCAGGTACGCTTAAAGGTAAGTTTCATGGGAACCACTGGGTCTTTAGACACCTTCCACGAAGGGTTAGCTGCTGCCTTGACCCTTGTCCAGTGGATCCAAGACTTGGATTCTGCAATTTTTACAGCAAGAGGAGAGGACATTATCACTTCATATGGCCCTTTCCATTGCCCTTCTAACCGTTCTTGCTTCCGATGCTTAACCCATACCCTATCCCCCGGTTTAAAGGGGTGACATCTCGTCACCAGCTTAGGTGGTGCCTGTTCGATGACGTAGTTTCTCAGTTTCTCCACCTGTTTATTAAGTTTCTGCACCATTTCCAGGGTCCATACTCCCCTCTGATGGCCCAAATCAGGCCATCCTGCAAGGTTTCTTTTCAATAGGGTAGGAGGTCGCCCAAACATCAACTTGTACGGGGATAGTTTATATTGCCTGCGGAGTGCACACCTCACAGCATACAAGGCCAAGGGCAAAGCATCAGGCCATTTTAGATGACTTTCAGCACAAATTTTAGTAATCTTCTCCTTCAAAGTATGATTCATCCGTTCAACGTTAGCACCAGACTGAAGATGGAACGTGCTGTGAAACCTCCATTTGGACCTTATCAACTGAGCCACAGCTTGATTAATTTGATGAACAAATTCTGGACCATTATCAGACGAAATAAGGGAGGGACTTCTGAACTGAGGTATCAATTCCTTTAGTAACAATCTAGTCACCTCCCTAGCTTGTTTGGTCTTGGTGGGAAAGGCCTCTGGCCACCCGGTGTATCTATCACAAAGACTAATAGAGCCTTATACAATCCACGTCTAGGCATGTCTGTAAAGTCAACCATGACAGAGTCCATCGGGAAATATGACGTAGGTATGGTCCTGGGTAGCAAAAGGGGTCCTTGTCGGGGATTAACTTTTGCACAGGTTGAACACTGTGATACGACTCAGGCCGCCATGTCAGCCAGTCCATTAATAAAATAATCCCGTCCTAACGCCTCCTCCAACCCTGTCTTGCCCATATGAGTAGCATCATGAGATGCTTAGATCAAAGCCCATACTGAGGACTGCGGGACAAAAATACGCTTATCCGGTAACAGGTACCACCCATCTCTCACAGTTGCTTTGAGTTCATTAACGGCCTTCACACATTCCTGTTGGGAATATGTTGGCTTAATGACAGGAGGCAGAACCCCCAGATCCATTGCGACATATACTGTTAGATCTGGTGTAGGTCCCACCCTTTTTGCCGCATATCTGGCTTCCAAATCCGCCTTCTGGTTACCCTGTGCCACCTTGTCAACACCCCTTTGATGCCCTTTACAATGCATAACTGAAACCCTAGCCGGTTTCTGAACTGCATCAATGAGGCGTTGAATCAGGTGTCCATGTTGCACATACTTGCCTGCTGAATATCTAAACCCTCTCTCCTTGTATACTGCACTGTGCGCATGCAGCATTAGAAAAGCATATTTACTGTCTGTCCAGACATTCAAAGCCTCACCCTCTGCCAATTCTAGCGCTCTAAGAAGCGCCAACAACTCTGCCACCTGTGCACTATATCCTGCTCCAAGGGGACCACTTTCCACCACTTTATCATCGTCTACAATGGCATATCCTGCAACCCTTTTTCCCTCATACATGTAACTAGATCCATCAGTGTACCAATTAAGCTTAGCATCTGGAAGGGGGATATCAGACAAATCCGGTCGGCTGGAATAGACACTCTCCAATACTTGCAAGCAATTATGTTCCAATTCAGTGTCCACCGGTAACAGGGTAGCTGGGTTTAACCGATTAGAAACCACTAGTTTAACCTGAGGATTCTCAATCAACATTGCCTGATATTTGAAAAGCCTCTGACTATTTATCCACAAATGCCCCTTGTTGTCCAATATGGACTGAACTGCATGTGGAGTGTGAACATTCACAGGACATGAGAAGGTCAATTTATTGCAATCCTGTAAGAGGACCGCTATAGCAGCAAGGACCTTCAGACAATGTGGCCATCCTTGTGCCACACCATCCAATTGCTTGGATAAATATGCCACAGGCTGTTGCCATTGGCCTAATTGCTGTGTCAGCACTCCCAAAGCAATGTTTCTCTTAGTATCTACATATAAATTAAAGGTCTTTTCCAAATTTGGTACAGCTAAAGCTGAAGCAGACGTGAGGGCCAATTTAACATCCTTGAACGCCTTCCTCTGCTCTCCTTCCCAAAGGAAAGGCTCATAGTCACCCCCCTTTGTAGCAGAATAGAGAGGGGCTACCAACAATGCATAATTTGGTATCCATATTCGACAAAAGCCAGCCAACCCCAAGAAACCCTTCAACTGTCTCCTGCTCATGGGCTCAGCAATGGCTAACACTGCCTGCTTCCTTTCCCATCCTAGGGCCCTGTGTCCTTGTTCAACATCATACCCCAAGTATCTCACTCTCCGCTTCATTAATTGTGCTTTCTTCCTAGATACCCTATAACCACATTTCAATAGTAAACATAAAAGAGCCTCAGTGTTATCCCAACAAGCGTCCTCTGTCCTACCCGTTATTAAAACACCATCTACATACTGCAAAATAGTATCCCCCCTCTGTCGGGGCACAAAATACTGTAAATCCTTTCCAAGAGTACTACCAAATAGGGTGGGTGAATTTTTAAATCCTTGGGGCAGCCTCGTCCAAGTATATTGCATCTTCTGCCCTGTCCTTGGATTCTCCCATTCAAAAGCAAATAGCGGTTGGCTAACCTTATGGATTGGAATTGTAAAGAATGCATCTTTCAAGTCCACTACTGAAAACCACGCCGCAGTCGGCAGGATCAAACTCAGTAAAGTATATGGGTTGGGCACAACTGGATGAATCGTCACTGTCATTGAATTAATAATACGTAAATCCTATACTGGCCTATAGGACCCATCTGGCTTCTTTATAGGTAATATAGGTGTGTTCCAGGGTGACTGAATGGACACTAAAATTCCCACCTTCAAGTATCTTTGAATGTTGTCATATGTCGCCGCTATGGCTTCATTGGAACAAGATCGCTGGTGAATATGCACTGGCATCACTAGAGGTTTTACTTCCACAATCACTGGCAGGTGATGAGCAGCAAAGCCGGGGGGGTTATCCTCTGCCCATAGCCCTGGTACCCCAAACTCCTTCCACCTCTCCTCCTGTGATCCTTCCTCAGTTGATCAAGCTACCATAAGCCTCCACATAGTCTCAGGTTGATGTTTTATTTGAATCCTTTGTTGGCCTTCATCAAAGGAAATAGTGGCCCCCAATTTACTGAGCAGATCCCTGCCTAGCACTTGTATTTGGTGGGGTCCCGGTGTAGCAATCTGACTATTTACAACCGACCTCCCTGCTCCTGTATCCACTAGAAACGTCGTCTGTTGGCCCCCTATACTTATAGTTATGAAAGGCTCAGGGGGGGGCCTCCTCTAAGCCTGGTCCCCATCAATCTGTCCATCCTGTCCCTGCCAATCCAATCCCTTCTACCTCCCTATCTCTTTCCAAACCTCCTCTACCTCCCCTGTTCCCTCTCAGTCTCCTTCCTCTGAAGGGGAATCTAGTAGGTGCTCCACTCCTGAAGCCACCGCGTCCCAGTCCTGGCCTTCCTCTCCATCCCCATCCTCTCATCCATTTCTTGGGACATTCCCTTTGCCAATGGCCTTCCTCTCTACAATTAGCACATTGGTTCGGCCCAAGCATTGTTCCTCCTTGCAGTGCTACTGCCAACAATTCTGTCTTTTTATGCATCCTAGCATCCCTCTCTTTCTTCTCTACTTTATCCCTATTGACAAACACTTTCCTTGCTACTTCCAATAACTCAGTCGTATTCTTTCCTAAGGCTCCTTCAAGTCTCTGCAACTTCTTCCTAATATCATCATAGCTCTGTGCTATGAATCTTTCATTCAACATTCTCATATTGTCCACATGCCTAGGGTATATCTGAGTATATAACTCATACACCTCAATTAATCTCTGTAAGAAATTTTCTGGACTTTCATCTGCTCCCTGAGTTACTAAGGATGGCTTGGACATATTCACCGGGGGCTTTCCTGCTTTGCGGACAGCCTCCACCACTAAATTCTGATATTCCTTTAATAATGTCATATGTGCATCATCCCTAACATTCCACTCTGGATCTTTCTCTGGTGCTCGAGCAAGCAGCTCTGGCTGTATATCCTGCACATTGGGAAATCTCTCCCTCGCACACTTTCTAACAGCAGCCCTCCACTTCTCCTCAATAGAGTATTCAACAACTGCTGCACATCCTGCCATGTCGGGTTGTGAGTTTGCATAATAGTCTGAAATAATTCCGCCATCTCTGTCGGTTTAGTAGTCAGGGGACCATAATGCTGCTTCCAATTTAACAAATCCGTTGTGGTGAAAGGGACATACTGAAACATAGATTGGATCTGCACCACTCCCTGCTGGTCCATTACTTGCTGATCCATCTGCCTCAGGGGTGCTATGAAGTCATGTTTGGCTGCCTCCGCTCTAGCTGTGGCTGACCTTGTCATTACCCCCGTAGCCATATCTAGCCCTGCCCCATCATCTTCCTCCTCACTCACCTCACCGCTCTCTTCTACGAGGAGGTCTTCCTCCCCTATATTTTCCTCTTCCTTAGGTGCCGACGGCATCCCTTTCCTCAGTTTCCATCTCACTACAGGCTGTGCACCGTCAGGTGCTGCAGCTACTGCTGCTGGCGGTTGGGGCAACGGACGGGCGCGGCACATAGGGAGGGGGTCTAAGAACTACTTCCTCTACCTCCACCATTATCACCATCAATGATTTGATTTTTAAACATCCCTTCCAGGGGCCATCCAACATTCATATGGGGCCACTGTTCCTCACACAAAAAACTCAGCCTTTCCTTTGTTGCCTTCAGATAGGGGACCTTATACTGGGTGTGATTGAAATACGCGTTGAACCCCTTTAACATGCATTCCAGTGGTGTGCTGGGAACGCTACTTTGCCCTCCCCATCCTAACAACACTGCCACTGACCTATGGTGCCAGAAGTTCCAACGGTCACCTATAGGGACTGCAGCAGCTTAACCACCCACACAGCCTAATACGGACTACTTTAGGAATGACGTCCCGAGTCCAGGAGGGTGATCAGGCCTCCTCTTCTATCTTCAAACGAGATAGGTACTTCTCAATTTTAACACATATTCGCCTGAGGCGTCCACACACTCGTCCTGGCCAGGAATCGGTTCAGACCTCCTTTCCTTCCCCCAAGGGTTCTTGGACTGGCTGTCAGCACCATCGGCCCAGCAGAGAAGTCACTACTGTCTCCCAGAGGTGTGATCCCCGTGGCGCCTGGAGAATATTTCAGGAGTGGCCTCTTGCCGGGTCCGAGGGGTCGAGCTGCCCTCAGCAAAACATCGCCTCACCCTTCAGTCCCTTCGTGGTCGCCAGAAAATGTTGTAGAAATAGGAGACTTGAGCCAGTTCTTTGGAGAAGGGAAGGTTTATTGCGCAGGTTCAGAGAACTAAAGAAAGCAAAGGGTCTGAACCCCGAAGGGAGTTTCTTAGGACATATTTATACCCTTTAGTACGTAGGCATTTCCTGGCCACATAGAGTTCCTTACATGATTACATTCTATACATCCTTGTCTCAACATATGGAAAAATACCCAGACAGTTCTACCAGAACGCGTGCAGTTGCACAAACAGGATATGGCTAAAACAGAACATGGCTAAATTGGTCAGCAGCTGCAAGACAGGAAACCTTCTGAAGGCACAGCAGTTTCTGAGCTACGGTATTTTTCCACTTTAACCAGGCACAAAAAAAAACCCCACTTCAGGCTTCTCGTAGGCCCAAACAGGCCCAGGCAAGTCACAGAGTTAAAATGGCCACCACAGCAGCCAAGACTGAATCCAAGTCACATGGTTACAGAGGCCTGTTTTTGATTGCAATTTTGAATTTCTAATGTAAGTACCCTTTCTGAATAACCTCGTTTTTGTGAAATCTTGCTAAATAAACACTCATATCTTGGGGATTACCTGTACAAGCAAGAGAGAGAGAGACTACACCCGGTTCTCAGCATATTTTATACATTCCTATCACCGGCTGCTTGTCCATCCTTCCCAGGCCCAGTTGATAGGCCCAGGTCAGTCACATGTTAACAGTCTGCCTATAATCTGTCATCACACCTAAATGTTTAAAATACGTTAAGCCCTTCTTGTCACCCAAACTTGATAAACACTCAGCCCCTTCTCACCTCTTTGGCATTCCCTTATCTGTTCTGTCAAGGTAATAATTTAACAGCTAACCAGCTTGTATAATGTGAGATGTGTGATGTAATGATGGGAATGACTCAGCAGGGTCTGTGTCCCTTTAAGAGCCTTTGTATAAAAGGGAAGACTCTCTTCTGTATTCCTGCTGTAACTGCTGTGGTTTGTTGGAGACTGCTGTATTAACACGTGTATGTATATTGTTCCTGGTGTATGATATTGTAGATAGTGTAAGATAAACCACCATTTAATATAGACCACTGATTACTGTATTTACTCCTGGGTTACCTCAGCGCAATAAGACTGTGCATGCTCTGACAGGTTATGGGCCCAGAGTGAAGAGAAACCCAGTGAGAGCTTGACTCAGAGCCAGAGGAGTTAAGGCTTGTGGTTTGTGGTGGTAGCAGGCAACATGGACTCCATCAGCATAATGGAAGGTGGTTTTGTAGTACCTCTCCTGGTGTCTGAAAATGGAGATGTACCTGCGAAGGGAGGAGTTGTGGATCATAGTTGCTGATCCACCTGCAGCCCTGGATGATGGGGACTGGAGAAAGCATTGGCCAGCATAATCCTGAGTTTGGAGGATAGTCAGCTGATACATGTGAGGGGTCTCCAGTCTGCTAAAGAGTGCTGGGAAGCTTTGCGCACTGTCTACGTGAGAGAGCTTGTGAGCAGCAAAGTGATGCTGACAAGAAAGCTATATAAGGCCCAGCTGAAACAGGGAGAGAGCATGTCTACTCATTTGCAGTCCATGAGAAAGACATTCCTAGAGTTAGAAGAAAGAGGAATGACTTTTACTGAAGCACACAAGGTGTATGTGGTGCTCAGTTCATTGGACACTTCATGGGACATCCTAGTGACCAGTTTAGAGTCCATGCAAGAGAGGGACTTAACCATGAGTTATTTGACTGGCCGGTTGCTGGAGGAGGAACAGAAATGGCTGGAAAGGCAGCAGAGAGGAGGTGACAATGCGCAGACCAAGCCTACAACTGCAATGTTCAAAGATGCCAGTAAAGCAGCCAAGAATGTTTGGTGAAATGCTGCTTCATGTGTGGTTCTACAGAGCATCTCCAGAGACGCTGCCCTGAGAGGAGAAACGGATGAGCAGCAAAACAAGGTCATAGAGCTACACAACCAACATTTTCCCTGGCAGCAACATTAACTGGAAAAAAAAACCACTTGGTTGTTACACAGTGGGGCGAGTCAGCATATTGCAAATGACCCACAAATGTTTTCAAACTTAAGACCAGCTAAGCAAACGTTTGTTAGCTTGGCAAATGGACAATAGTCTGCTGTTAAAGGGGAAGGTAACGTTTATGTAACTGGTATAGGAGAAACATTGGATAATGTATTATATGTACCAGAGTTAGACCATAATTTACGCAGTATTTCAAGCTTGGATAATATGGGGTATGAAGTACTGTTTGCAAAGGGTCAATACACCATCAGGAAAGGTAGGAGGATTTGTGCACAAGGTGTTAAGCTAGACAATTTATACGTGTTAGAGAAGCAGCAGGATGGTTGTGCACGAACACTTACAAACATTCCCATGCATGATAATTGTGTACTTTTATTACAAAGGAGGTTAGGTCATGCAAGTTTTAAGAGTGTTGCAAAGGATTGCAGATCTAGCTGAGGGACTTAAAATTAAGCAATGCAACACATATTTAGATTGTGCTAATTGTAAGGAGTCAAAGTCCAGAGTGTATCCTGTAGGTAAGAAAAGCTCAAGGCAAACAGAGTTTTGCAGTTAGTGCACGCTGATTTAATTGGTCCTATGGCGCCCTCTCTAGGAAGAGCTAGGTATGTAGCTAGGTATGTCTTAGTAGATGGCTACACCAGATATGGGTTTTGTTATTTATTGAAGAGCAAAATAGAAGTCCTACAACAGTTCAGGCAATGGGTGAACTTTGTAGAGTGAAGATATGGCTATAATGTATGCTAGCTGCAAACAGACAGGGGAACAGAGTTCATGTCTGATAATTTCCAAAGATGGCTGAGAAATGTAGGCATAAAGCATAAACGTACAAACCCTTACACACCAGCAGAAAATGGAGTGGCTGAAAGGAGAAATGGTATATTGCAGACCATGAAGGCTCACTGCTAGCAGATGCATAAAATAACCCGGTGAAGTGAAGCGAAGTCCCGGACCTGGCTTAGCCGAGAGGAGACCTGCCCAAACCACCTCCATCCACGCAGCAGCAGGAAGAAGACCTGCCAGCAGTGGTAACAGCAGCAGCAGGAGGACCACCTGCTCCACCCGCCAGCAGCTCCGAGCGCTCGAGCAAGTAGCCAACCATCGCCAACCGCCGCCGCGGAGCCGTTGAGTTTAGAACCCGCCGGCCCGTCACAACCTCCTCGGCGCTCGCGAATCTACCCAGCCATCTCTTCCCCCTCCCCATCCCCCCGCCAGCACGAACCCCAGCGCTCCCAGCTACCCGATGGCCTCGCTCTACGTGGGCGACCTGCACCCCGATGTCACCGAGGCTATGCTCTACGAGAAGTTCAGCCCCGCCGGGCCCATCCTCTCCATCCGCATCTGCAGGGACATGATCACCCGGCGCTTGCTAGGCTACGCCTATGTGAACTTCCAGCAGCCCGCTGACGCTGAACGAGCTTCAGATACCATGAATTTTGATGTCATTAAAGGCAAGCCAGTTCGTATCATGTGGTCTCAGCATGATCCATCTCTTCGAAAAAGTGGTGTTGGCAACATTTTCATTAAAAACTTGGACAAATCAATTGATAATAAAGCTTTGTATGATACATTTTCAGCTTTTGGAAACATCCTCTCTTGTAAGGTGGTATGTGATGAGAATGGATCCAAAGGCTATGGGTTTGTACACTTTGAAACACAAGAAGCTGCAGAAAGAGCTATTGAAAAAATGAATGGAATGCTGCTTAACGATCGTAAAGTATTTGTTGGAAGGTTTAAATCACGTAAAGAGCGGGAAGCAGAGCTTGGAGCTCGTGCTAAGGAATTCACTAATGTTTACATCAAGAATTTTGGAGAAGACATGGATGATGAGAGACTGAAAGAACTCTTTGGCAAGTTTGGACCTGCCTTGAGTGTGAAAATTATGACTGATGAAAGTGGAAAATCCAAAGGCTTTGGCTTTGTCAATTTTGAAAGACACGAGGATGCCCAAAAAGCTGTAGATGAGATGAATGGAAAGGAACTCAATGGGAAGCAAATATATGTTGGTCGAGCTCAGAAAAAAGTTGAAAGACAAACAAATTTGAACAAATGAAGCAGGATAGGATTACAAGATACCAGGGTGTAAATCTATATGTGAAAAATTTAGATGATGGAATTGATGATGAACGTCTGCGCAAAGAATTTTCACCATTTGGCACAATAACTAGTGCAAAGGTCATGATGGAAGGAGGCCGCAGTAAAGGATTTGGATTTGTTTGCTTTTCTTCACCAGAAGAAGCAACCAAAGCAGTTACAGAAATGAATGGTAGAATTGTGGCCACCAAACCACTATATGTGGCTTTAGCTCAACGTAAAGAGGAACGCCAGGCTCACCTCACCAACCAATATATGCAGAGAATGGCAAGTGTGAGAGCAGTGCCCAATCCTGTCATCAACCCTTACCAACCAGCACCTCCTTCAGGTTATTTCATGGCAGCTATCCCTCAGACACAAAACCGTGCAGCCTACTATCCTACTAGCCAGATTACTCAACTTAGACCAAGTTCTCGCTGCAGCAGCAGCTGCAGCCACTCCAGCTGTACGCACTGTTTCACAGTATAAGTATGCTGCAGGTGTTCGCAATCCTCAGCAGCATCTTAACACCCAGCCTCAGGTTGCTATGCAGCAGCCTGCTGTCCATGTACAAGGTCAGGAACCATTGACTGCTTCCATGCTGGCTTCTGCCCCTCCACAAGAACAAAAGCAGATGTTGGGAGAACGTCTGTTCCCTCTTATCCAAGCCATGCACCCTACTTTGGCGGGTAAAATAACAGGTATGTTGCTAGAAATTGACAACTCTGAACTTCTTCACATGCTTGAGTCTCCTGAATCTCTTCGTTCGAAGGTTGATGAAGCTGTAGCCGTACTGCAAGCCCATCAAGCTAAAGAAGCTGCTCAAAAAGCAGTTAACAATCCAGCAGGAGTTCCAAGTGTCTAATAAGACCCAGGACTACGTATTATTATATCGCTTCACCGAAGGAAAAATATCTAAACATGGAAAAACTACTAAATATTGAGAAAAACATTGCAAAATATAAAATAAATAAAAAAGGAAAGGAAACTTTGACGCTTATGTACACAACAAATGCCAGGACTAGCAAAACCCCTAGTCCTAGATTACCTATTGATTTAAAATCCAAAAAAAATAGCAAAAGTTAAAAACAAATTAATGTTTTATAAACCCGGTGAAAAAAGAATTT